>CM070645.1:15601965-18201965 GCA_036346575.1 Dendrocalamus sinicus
TACTTCGCCTTCTGACAGGCAGAAGTGGCATGAGATGGCTTCGCCTTCTGAGAGGCCGAAACTGCAGGTGGACTCACCTTGCTGTTAGAAATCCCTTGGACAAAGCCCGCAGACTTAAATTTAACTTCATCAGATCTGGGCTCAACCTCGATCACACCTCCTACTATGGGTCTGAGAATAGCAGGTGGATGCTTCCTAATGTCCTCATAGAAATCATATCCTAGACCTTGATTAAATCTGCAAATCTTAGACTGGTCTAGAATAAGATTCAGTTTCTTCTTGCCGCCTAGAAACCTCTCGAGAGTGTTCATAAGGTACTGACACTCCCGAAAGAGAGATGTGCAAGAAGAGCAGGGAGAAGAAGAGACAGTAGAAGGTAAGGGAGCAGAAGAAGAACCAACAGCAGAGGGAAGAATGGCTTGTGCACGCACAGCTGACTCTGAAGGGACAGTCCTACTGCTAGCCAGTTAGTTCACGTCACTAAGCGTCTCAACCTTACCCTAGGGCTTCTCCCCCTTCTCCACAATCACATGACAAGCACAACGTGGCTTCTCTAGAAGGTCCTTAGTTAGCTTCACACATTTCTCATCCAATGCAATCAAGTCAGATTTTAGTTTGTTACAATTAATGCATGGTGAGCTAACATGGTCCTTAGAAGCAAACTGAGCCAACTTCCTATCATGATCAATCATATCTTGAAACTGTTTGGAGACAGCTTCAAGTTCAGCAATTAACTTAGGACAGTTCAAGCATGAATCAATCGGCTCAAGTAAAGAAGCTTGTAGTTCAGCAATTTTATGATCTGCCCGTTTTAAGTTCATCTTCAAGTTATTGCAATTTTCACAAGACTCGGGCAGATCAAGGAGCATGGCATAAGGTCCTCTAGCAGCAATGTCCTTAACCTCACATGAGGTGGGAGAAGTAGTCTCATCAGTAGTAAGTAGGGTAACAGTCATCCTACTCAACTCTAACTCAGCAAGCAGACTAACATTCTCCACCTTAATAATATCAAGCTCGGAGGACACACTATCATGCGAGGTCCTTAGTTTCTCCATGTCACCCAACAGAGCACAGCATGTATCACAATCATCACGGGACATTCAGACCGCAGTGAGCATTCCAGACGAACCAGCTAAAAGAATGCAGAGCGAGCGCAGAGAAAAAGAAATGCAGTCTTCAGCTAAACTGCATGCCAAGAGAAACCGGACTGCTGCTATTCATGACGATTAAGATCAGCACAGTACTTACTGCAGGAACTGAAAAACAATGAAAATGATGGAATTTCTAGATTCTTTTTAGATCACAAGCATCAGACTATAATCCAAATAACCTAGAGACCTCAATCAACAAAGGAAATGAACACCAACACAAGAAATTCAGATTTTGGGGAAAAACTGACAACCTACAGAGACAACACCAAAATCCAAAATACTCAAGATTCCCAAGTCCTTTGCACATGAGATTTTGCAGATATGTTAGCAATAGCTAAAGGACTTCCCAGACCAGAAATTAGACCATCTCTCAAAGGGAATCAAAAACTACCTAAAACCCTAGAACATGCAAATGAAGAATAGAGAAGTTCAAAGTGCCAAATCTGAAATTAAAACCTTGTCTCTGGGATTTTAGCCAACCAAATGGTCTAGAATCACAACCCCATCATAGAACAACCCATTTTGGCACTCCACAACAACAAACAACAAGAATCAAAAGAATCCTAAAATCCACAGAAGATGCATCAAGGAAAAAGACAACAGAGGAGCATGAACTCAAACAAAATCCATCTTCTATTGATATAGATGAAGAGAGATGACACGATTACATATAGAGGAATGATTACATGCTTATCAATCCATCTCCTCACTCTCCCAACTCAAGAACACAACACTACATGCTTCTTTCCTGGAGAGGAGACTCAAGGAACCATCGAAGGGGACACAGAGGGAACACAACTCTGCCTCCACCAACAACTCTCAACAACTAAAGCCTAAAGCCAAAACAAACTCTAAAGCCTATTTTGACTAAAGGAAACCCTAAAATCCCTTCTAGTGTTCAAGTGGGCATGCAACCACCACCTCATATTTATAGCCTACGGCTAACGGGTTTCCACCCCGTTACGCCCGCTAAGTCCAACGGAGCCCGCTCCCGCTTGTGCAGCCTTGCGAAATTTCGGTTTCGCCCCTCGTGCACCTTCCGGGAAGCTTCCGCGCTCCTTGTCGTCCACGACTCGCAACCACGTCGAATCTCCGCCGTCTTCAACACATCCGACCGTTCTGACCTCGACACCTCCCTGTGTCTAGTCCGATCACCTCGTGTCTCACCACAGCTCCGATTCGACATCCTGCAGTCACACAGACAAGAAACACATCAAATAGCACCGCTCGATACATGAAAGCGTAAATAGCATCAGAACATCACACTTACCATGATGAAGTCCAAACCTGTCAAAATATCATAATATGCAACATAAACCCTTTTGACCAGGAATGACCAAGTCTGACCGAGTCCATTGCACCACGCAACGACATGGTCCGAACAGCCCAAACCAAACTCGACTAACCTACACCAATGTCAATTACTCATCATACACATGTGGTCACCTCCACATGGTTCATCATAGATGTTCCTGATTTGCATTGTCTTCTAATTCTTTTATGCTCTACTATGTTTCACATTGATTAGTTCAAACATTACGACTAATAAATTGATTTCTACAAGTTCCCGCAGTAACACGCAGGGTATCCTTCTAATGTGATAGAGCACTTTGCTCTGACTTGAATAATATGTGATTCTAGCCTACTCCAATAAATCTCTAATACAATACCAAGAAAACTTGGCAATAGACCCATAAAAAAAGATGTGACTTTGTGTCTTTCGAACTGAGCAGGGCAATTTACTCTGCCTTTTAAGAGAAAAGGACAACTTAATCGGCCCCACCAGTTTGTCCTTCTAAACTGTTTAGCTTGTTGGATTTTAGTATGAAAAAAGAAACTGCCAGAGTGATTCCATCAATTTGATGTGTATTCCTTGCCCAATTGTAATACAGTAGCGGCCACGGAAAAAAGTTCTATGCAAAAGACCCTAAGCCCCTCCTTAGAGACTCATCCCAGATTTTTGCCATCTAACCAACACCAACCTCATCCCCTTCTCTTCCTCATCCCCATCTCTTCTTTATCTCAACAGAGCATGGCTTTTTCAATCTCTACAACTTCTTTGGCGAGGCGTGGACGGGAGCGGCTCCGCGCCCAATCTCTAGTGAGGCGCAGCTCCGGCGTGGAACGGATGGGAATGGTGGTGGCGAGGTCAGGAGCGGAGGAGGCCCTTGCGGGGTGGCTCTAGTGAGTTGGGGTGTGGGAAGAGTAGGGGTGCACGGGTCAAATTCGAGCAGATATTGCTTGTACTATATTTTAAGCTATTTTGTTCTCAGATTCAGAGTCATATACAGTACGACTAGATATGAATTCGGATTATTCAGAGTTTTGGTTTTAGTACTGTTGGGCCGGATGCATGACGGTTCGAATAGAAAACGGATAATATATGCGGATAGTACACACATATAGAAAGGAATATGCGTTGAACCATACTACCGTCACGTCAAGCCTTCAACTATTAAACATGAGTACATAACAATCACAACTATTACATGACATAAAATCCTAGCGCACTTCAAGCCTTCAGCACAAGTTCAAATTCAAACATGAGATGATGCGATCACATCGGAGATAGGGGTGCCATTTCATAAGATGGGCGAGTGATGGGCGGAGGCATATAGCACTCTAAAATATGCAAATATCAAATAATGGCAGTTATTGTTTCCTAATTATATATGCTGATACCCTCTCTCTAATCATCTTCCTACCTTAACCATCCATTAGCTCCAAATATCATCCAAACTTGAAATAAAATTAATGGAAAGAAAAGAAAAAAAGGAGTGGATTGTGGTAACGTTTGGGTTGTCTTGGCCAACCAGGCCCAATATTGTAGCTATAAGGGGACGATATCTAGGGCAGCTTCGTCCCTGCATCGCTACCGTATGGCACTGTCACCTCAACTTGGAGTCTTGGATTGTCACTACTCTAGCTCCCATGGACCACGCTGCCATCTTCATCGAGTGCAAGCTGTGCAAGCCATCGCAGGGCCCTCATTGTCTTTTCATTGTTCACCTCCATCATCTAGAAGCTCCCAATGGCAAAAGCAAGGTGTGGACAACTAGTGGAGGTGGCATCACCCAACAGCAATGGCAGCTCCTGGCTATGGCGATGATCATTTCATAGGGGCATTTGAAATGGCTTCAGATTTTAGCTTCTAGCATGCCGAATCAAACACCCTTGCTGTGAGAAGTGGCTTCACACTATGTTCTTTGAGAAACCGCTTCGGTGTTGGCTCAGGCGAGCGGTGGCCCCAGAGGCATGGCTAATGGACAAAACATGTTGGTGGGACCTCGAGGAGGTGATGGGAGGCGGTGTCGTGATGGTTGTGCCCAGCGGCGACACTGGCGATGAGCAGGGTCAACAGTCGAGGCGAAGACGGATGGTAGGTTTCCGATGAAGGTAGGGTAAGCATGGGGTAGAACACGACATGAGGAAGACAATGGTGAGGTTGATGATGGTAGTAGCTCACCGGTGGTGACAAAATCTCCCACAGTGGCGATTCAAGCGATGACAAGGAGACAGCTTGATTCTGGTGAATGACTGCAAGAGAATGCAATTAACTGAGGGTGATAATTGGTAGGAAGGTGGAACATGTTGTGACATAGTTGGGTACGACAGAACCTCACCAGAGGGAGATTGAGTAGTAGCCAGAGCTTGACAAGATTGTGGTAGTGGTGGCACTCCACAGTGGTACATTGACCAAATTAAAGCAGGGAAAAAGTAGAGGGGATAAATTTGATGCTATTGGTGCAAAGGATTGTGGAGATGCTCACCAAGCCTAACGAATTTGACGGCAGCAATGATCTGGATGAAAGGGGAAGATGGCCCAAGTATGGTGATGAGCTACGAGAGTGATCAAATTCATTAAGGGGAAGTTAGAGGTTATTCTGAAATACAAAGTGACGTGAAAGATTTTGTGAAAACTTAACCGAAGTCAGCGGAATGGGTGGCAATGTGGCGGTCAACTAACTAAAAGCCGAAACATCCTAACTAAAAGCTAAATCAAACACCAAACTCTACTTCCAGCGGCTTCTACTTCCAACTGCTACCATTCCAGCCTAGCCAAAAGCCATAAGCTCCAGGTGTTTCAAACGCCACATGGTTTGTGGGCTTGGGCCAATGGTTTGTTTACAAGCATTTGGCCAGTTAATTATTCAGCTATCTACTTACTATGTTATTCAATCGGGTTGTAGCTCTCTCGATTTTGTTATTATATCCAATGTGAAGTATTCGGTACCGATACCAAATCCGATCGAATATTGAATTCCCTTACTAAATTCAGTATCGACTGGATTCGGCACTGGCTCGTTCGGGATTAACCTGACCCATTTGCAACCCTAGGGAAGAGAAATGGGAGAGAAGGGAGAGAGAGAGAGGTGGAGAAGACATAGAGGTAGAGAAGAGATGGGATGAAGAAGAGAAGGGGATGAATTGCTTTGAGATTAGTGGCAAAATCTGGGATGGGGTTTCTAAGGAGGGGTCTTAGGACCCTCCCTTGGAGATTTTTTCCGTGGCCACACAAGCATCTCCTTAGCATCTATCACATGGGACCCACTAATCAGTCTCTCCTAGTCCCTTAGTGTTGTCCTTGTGTAAGATGATTGGAGATGCTTGTTTGGCCATTGACATGTCACGACTCATGACTTGATGAGATATCAAAATCAAAATGAACCAGAGAGATGGGGATAATAATTAGATGATAAAAATGACATGTGTTGATCGCAAAAAAGAATGACATGTGTTAACAAACCAAAACCGACTTATAAAAGTGCTTGCATGTCATTTATCTATCCTCTCATTATTCGCTTCTCTTGTGCTAGGTTGGCTTTCTTCTTACAAACAAATTCAAGCAGAAATGGTCCAAGATGAAAATCAGCTCTAAGGTGTAGAGTTTGCTGGAATCATGTGCAGTTATATTGATAGTTCTATAAATATTCACAATATGGATGTTGGAATTGAAATTTACATTTTTCATGTATTATCTTAGCCCAACAAAGTAGGGGCAGAACCAGAATGAAAATGACCCAAGTTCACCACTTCATCATACATATAACGCTATGTATAATTTTCAAGAAATGGCATAATAAAAATGTGCCCGGCAACTTATAGCATCAATAATTCAACATAACATATAGCAATTTGCAATTATAAACAAGTAGCTATCCAAGTGCTTACCAAAAATCAAGAAACCCACTAATACAATTAGTTAATTGTAGCAGAGTGAAGGGTTAAGGACCAAAAACACAGTCAAAAGATGGTCGGCATTGGCAAGTATGTCATCCAACCTCAATGGCCTACAAAGAAGAGAACAAAATGAATTAAAATATCCAAGTACAAAAATAGCAGATATTATCACATTGAAGAACAGAAGAGCTCAACTAGTCAAATACTTATGGATCACTAGATCAAGATCACTTGAAAATTTTGCCTACAATTTGCAATTTGGTCAGTATTTTAAATATCCAATTTGAAACCCTAAGTCATAACATTACAATTTGATGGAAAAAAACAACAATCATCAAATTGAGAAGTTCCATTTATTGAAAGAAATCAGGAGAAAATTAGAACAAAGAAGCAATACCTATGCCAATTTGCAACTCAACTCAATCCTTGGTAGCTGTCGGTGTTCCTCAATTGTCAAGGAGATCGATGGGTGATGGTGACCAGGAGAAGCCATGGCTTATCGCGAGTGAGGGCGGCAGGTTGTAGGCAAGGTCTTTGGCAACCGGTGGGCTACGGCCAGGCAAGCGAGGCAGTGTTCGCAGCTTAGTGCTCTGCACGTGTCACAAAATTGGTATCTCGAGTCAAGTAGGCTAGTGCTAGCATGATGTGAAGCAACAAACAATGAAGGACCAAGGCGAACGCAAATAGCTTCATGGAAGGATCGTGGGTGTGCCCTATTGTAGTTGTCGTGTCATCCTATCCCCATGGGCCTTGCGACTCGCATTTCTTTGGGCTACGCCATGCATTTCTTTGGGCCATACTCGCGTGTTGCTGGGCTATCTACTGGAGGCTTGGTGGCCTATTGTGTGGCTTCAAAATTGTGGAGGCCCGATGTCAGTCGAGTTGGGCTAGCGGTGTTACACATGGTGTATATGAGCTAATCCTAAGACAATATTCACTGGACCAATGTCCTGTGCACTCCATGGGTCTCTTTGGATCCACCTCTGCTCCAAAGTGATCCGAGATACAAGGACATTGCAATGACTAGAGGGTGGGAGAGAATATCTGATAATTCCCTTCCTTAAGATGCTTCTGTCCTTTTCAGCAAAATTTGTCCTTTTTTATTTCTCTATGTGTAGATCAAATTTAGATTTCAAATTTTGTGGTATGATAAGTTGTTTTTGTGTCAATGCTACCAAAATTTTCAGAATTGTTATGTTGTCGGACACCGGGTTAGCAAAACCCATATCCTCTGTGATTCCACCGCACTATTCCCTGCATCAGTAGATAGTGCTCACAGATACATTACTGTATATCATGGACATATAATGCGGAAGCGTAATTAATACAGTAATACTTACCAATGGGCCGGATAGACCGAAAACAAAAAACTGCAGCAGCAGAAACTTCACACAGATGGGACCCTCAGGACTTGCCCACAGGCAGCCAACTGGGGTTCGCGACTTAGTCCATGGCCTCTTCGTCTTTCAGCTCTGTCGACTCCTTTTGAGCATCGCAGGGCTTGACATTCCTGATCTTTATGACTGAGTGATGGTAGTTAAGTAAGAGTGAGTATGATGATACTCAGCAAGCCACCACACAGAATGCAGTAATAATAGATGCAAAGCTGTCAAGGGAGGCTTGAGGCTATTTTATTTGCTAAAAGCAGTGTTTTGGAATTATAATAAGTAGGAAAAACTCCTGAGACTTAGCAATTTTTAACTAAAACAGATTTTATGAAATTGATTGTGAGAATGCGATAATAATTGTAGTGTAGGTTACATCCACCTTTTATAGTGCATGGTTACCCCCACCAATGCTAATTTTTGCCGCTGGAGTACATCTCTCCAGGGAAAATCAAAGTCAGAGTACTTCCCTCTGATAGGTTTTATCCCACCCACAAATATTTTTGGAAATAGATCTAACTCGAGTGAGTTCCCAGGTCTGCCCTTGACCGTGAGCACGGCTGTTCGAACAGTTTTACACTCTGCAGAGGTTGTACACTTTCACCACAAGAGATAAGTCATCTTCATAGTCAACATGCTTCTTTAGGCATAGGACCCAGATGATCTATCACAAAGCCTTTACCTTACTCCGGTCTAGCTAGACACCACCCGTTGAAGTTTCACCGCTGAAGGGTTTTATCCACCATAGTCAGAGGCCCCCCTCTTGTGCCGTATGGGTACAGTCGGCCCCTGTATCCCACTGTGAGTAAACCAGTATGTCCTGGCACCCACTTACCACTGGTGATATCTGAACTAAACCTTTGCAAGTTAATCAGCTAGGTCGTACCCATATAGACTTGTGGTTGTACGGTTTACACAAGGAGGTCATCACAAGATTCAGTCCTTAATTTGTCCAAGCGGTTCTACCACAAACCACGGGTTCTCGTGCGACATCAGCACCATCCACTCTCACCAACTGCCCAGACAGGTATAGCATGTTTTGAGTGTTTTGAGAAGCATAAAACAATTGTATCAAAATACTCAGCCACGTACATCCCATGACTGTCCCAAACAAGTACTTAAGTTTTTAAAGATTGATGATCAGAGCAACTAGTGCCCTGGACTTGACCGGACTAGCATAGCATTTTAATGTATTCTATAGCTAGTAAAGATTATCTTTAATATCTGTGGTGACAAGGATTAAGTGATTCAAGTGTCAAGGAATGGCATATTAAATTTAATACAATAGCAAGTGGGCATGTAGCTACCTTAAGCTTTGACATACATTTATATATTAAATTAGGCATGCAAGTTGCTAATTTAAAGGAACATAAAATTGCATAAAATGTGGGATCAATATGATCAAAGTGATGACTTGCCTTTCTTGGTTTACCACGGCCTTGATTGTTCTAGGTCGAAGCCGGCTCAGTCAGCGATCTTAATTTTCCTAGTCTTCGCTTTTACCCGAGTCTTGATTTTGTTCGAATCCGTCACCTCCAGTCTTCAGATTCTAATGCGCAACAAGAAAAGAAAGACCAAATAAATCCGAGTACTTTAAATGCCTCATTAAATTTAAATTGCAACTTATTATGATTTAAGTGTAGGAAGAAAGTTTGGATCAGTGTGCCGTGAACACAGCGGTAGCTGGATTTGAGTAAAAGAACGAGTTGCCTGACTAGACTTACCATGAGGGAAAATTTTAGGATGATGAGAGATCAAGAGTGAAGATGTATCTACCGGAATTCAACTGCTTTGGAGAAAGGTAGTGGCCAAACATAGCCAATTTGGGGAAAGGCGAGGCGCGATCCTTTATTCGATGACCTTTTTATTGACTCATATTTATCAAGGAAGTTCCATGGGTCAAGCAGGACTTACGGACAGATAAAAGAGTTTAACGAAGATAGTAAAGAGGGGCAGAACTTCGTGATTTCAAGATGTGGAAGTTTTACAGGAGATGAGTACAATTTCAATTACTCAGTATCACTTTGATATTTCACGCAGCACTATTTATCTAAGATTGCAACTGCCAATTTAATGAATCAATATTTTTAATAACTTAATTAAAATATGGAGTTAATCATTTAACCAACTATTATTATGGACAAGGTTGGTTATTTTGTTAATTAACCAATCTATTTTTCACAGTCGACCTTTTATTGAGTGAGTCATGAATTAACGGGGATTGCCTCGATGGAGCTAATTCTTTTATTATTAATTATTTCCAACTATTACATTTGAACTCTAAGATAATGTTTGGAGATTCGGATGTGAGGCAAGGACTATTTTATGCACTTATAAGAGAGATGACATGATTTTAGAGATGAGCATCTTCTGGTCAATATTTTATGTGGCAAAACCTTGTTAAATCTATTTGCTTAGTTTGTACAAATAGGTTTAGGTCGACGGGTGAAAGATAGTGTTTAGACCACTTGAGTTTTCGATAGAAGGTGATATTAAGATTCGATTTGCTTGAACATCAAATTTGAGAGTATTGAAATCATCTTTATAAAGCCTTAAATATGAAACTTTAACTATCTAGGGTCAACTTCTATTACCTCTAATTCACAAAAGATGATCTTACAATTAAATTCACATATTCGATTTCTAACATCAATCTCCAGTGAATCCCTGTCGATTTTCTTATTATTTGGAAATAGAGCATGCATTCTTTTGTGTTAGTCTTACATAAGAATTTATATGTTATTTTGCTACTCTTTATTATTATGAAATTTAATACAGATAAGTTTTTGATTGTAAGCCCTCATTATAATCTTGTAATTTATTATCTTGCTCAATTGAGAATATTTTCAGATAAAAGTTTCCAAGATTTAGAAGAACGAGAGAATGCCATACTTCACATGAGCTAGGCTATTCTCTACTTGGGCCACCAGTCATACCAGAGAGGGGGTGCTCGGCTGAATTAGAGGACCAGGGCAAAAGCTGCAAGACAGAGGAGGGGGAGCGGCGCCATGGCCGGATGATGTCGCCGGCAGGGAACGGCCGGGGAGGAGGCGGCGACCGCCAAAATGAGCTGCCCCGGCGATGATGGATCTCGGGGAGGCGCCAAGGCGGCGGGCGGTGGCGTTAGGCGGCCGGCGGTAAGGGGGAACGAGGCGCCGACGGCTGGAGGAGAGGGGGAAAGAAGGGAGGTGCGCGTCAGTATGGGTGAGGCACGGGAAGCTCACCGGTATGGTTGATGCCGCCAGAGGGGCGCCAAGTCGGGTCGGCGACGTGCGCATGCGGCGGTGAGACCGGGTCGCCGTGGCGGGGTCGCGGCAGTGGACGAGAGCGGAGACCGGTGGTCGGAGAAGCTCAGGCGCACCGAGAAGAAGCCCTTCGCGCAAGGAATCGTCCTCAGGTCGATCCTGGGGGAAGTGGCGGTGAACGCGGTGGCGGCCGGCCGAAAAGGGCGAAACGCGCGCGTGGCTGGCTCGTGCAGTGATTCTCCAATTCCTCGCGTGGGGATGCTCCTCAAGGAGGGTGAGCTCAGGTCCTCTATATGCGAGCGCGCGCCTGGGGAAGTAATGTCGTTCGGCGGCATTGATCGCGGTGGCAGGCTAGTGAGGGAGAGGCGCTGGCGAGGCCGGTGGTAGGGGAGTAATGGAGCGAAACCGGGGGCGCTGCTGGCGATACCAGGGGCAGATTTGGATGGCGCAGGCCGGGCGAAGCCAGGGCGGAGTAGCGCGAGCTGGGCCGGCTTGGTGCGACAGAAGGAGAGGGAGGAGGACAGGGAAAGAAGAAGGAAGAAGGGGGCGTTGTGGTCGGGCCAGAGGAAAGAAGGAGCGGTCATACGGGCCGGGAAAAAGAGAGGGGGAGTGGGCCAGGGAAAAAGGCAACGGGCCGAAAAAAAGAAATGGGGCTAAGCCCAAGAAGAATTTTGGAGATTTTATGATTTTCTGAATTTTGTGATTTTAGGATTGGGTTTTGAAGAGTATATTTTAAATTTAGAAGCTTGGCTCAATTTCTGAGTTTCACATGTTTAATTTTAAGATTGCTCGGGTTTTGAGAAATACTTCTTAATTTTCCGAATGTAACTTTTTAGATATGAAAATTGGATGGAAGGATTTTATATTAATTTTCAAATTCCATTCCTGGCTTTGAATCTCCATATTTTAAATTTAAATTTGAAATTAAGATTTCCGCGTAAATTTGAACTTTTCTCAGTTTAAGTTTCAACCTTGGTTTTGGATTCCACGGTTTGGATTTTTATTAATCGGGCCGGGGATGAAAATCCAAACTGGAAAATTCGAATAACGACAAAAACTTTGAGAAATATGGAAGAAACAAGCAAAAGGTTTTATAATTTTCGTAAATACAGCAGTTCCCTTTCTGGGATGTTACATATGGTCATTTACACCATATTTTAAGGAGTGAAGTATAGAGCACCGTTCCTCTCACAAAGGATGATGCTTTGAATTTTGAAAGTTTGTATTGATTACATGGTGCATTTAATGATGGTGACAATATATGTCCCTAGATATGTAGGTGGCAAAACCATTCTCTTTCTTTGGTTGCAAAAATAAGTGCCCTAGTACAACAAACATTTTTTAGATTTACTAACTTTATAAAAATATACTTATTATGTCATTAAAAAACCTAAATGAAGCTTTCACATGTATTCGCTCTAAGATCCTAGAAATTTCTACGTTAATCAAAGAAAAGCGAAGATCCACACCGCTTACTTTAGTGGCTTAAATGTATATTGTAGAATCTACCTATAACAAGTACAACCCTATATAAATATAATTGTATATTGTAGAATCTTTTTTCCGAAGATGGTATATTGTAGAATCTAATCTTGCATTTGTGTGCAATTCCGTTAGCTTAGAGTAATCACACAAGATTAGTATTATTAGATTTATCATCGAGTGTACTTTCATAATGTAAAAGGTTTGTAATTTGTTTTATGTTAAAATTAACGAACTTCCTAGCCCTGGTTACGCGCAACAAGTCGTGCACGCCGTCCGATGCGGCGAAGGATAGAGAGTCATGTGGCTTATTTTTCACTGTTCAACAATTTCGTCTTTTTCTGATTTTTGACTTTTTGAGCTTTTTTATCAGTTTTTTTTCGTATTCGTTTGTACTGTCTGTGATGGGCTAACCTGTTTTTTCTATTTTTAAATTTTTTTACATTTAATTACGCCAAATAAGCTACCATCAGCTACAGTGCTTTTTCAGCCAGCTACAATGGTTTTCAGTCATAAACCACTTGTCGTGGCTACAGACCAAACAGAGAGAGAGGGGACTAGTAGAAGGAGAAGAGGGGAGCTAGATCTGTGGGAGAGTTTGTCAGAATGAGAGGATCCCCTCTTGCCCCTCCTAGGGGTTTATATACATAAGTGGGGTAAAATGGGAAATCCCTATTCTACCCCTTGGTACTTACAAAGGATGAGGGTACATTGGTATATTTACACTGGTATATTCCTCTACACTATTGGGCGTATTACATGTTGGACTAATTGCACGGTCCAGTCACGGGGGGTTGGGCCACCCCCACAACAGTACTCCCTCGACAGCAAGCGCTGAGGTCCCGATGGGCGAGCTAACGTGATCAACCACCCTAGCCCTCCGTTCCCCGACAGCAAGCGCGAGGGTGCCGAGTGGCGAGCCGATGCAACTGGTAGCTTGCAGACCCCAGAGGCAACGCCTACAAAGAAATCCGTGAACTCCTCCGCAGAATCCGGCGTCGTCCCGCCGAGGCGATGCCTACAAGGCGGACGGCAAAGTCCTACGCTGGAGCCATGCCGTCCCGCCAAGGCGATGCCTACGAGGTGGACGACTGAGTCGAGCGCCGAAGACGTGCCGCCCCGCTGAGGCGATGCCTACGAGGCGGATGGCAGAGTCGAGCACCAAATCCATGCCGTCTCGCCGAGGCGATGCCTACGAGGCGGACGGCCGAGTCGAGCGCCGAAGACGTGCCGTCCCGCCGAGGCGACGCCTACGAGGCGGACGGCAGAGTCGAGCACCGAATCCGTGTCGTCCCGCCGAGGCGATGCCTACGAGGCGGACGGCGGAGTCGAGCGCCGAAGACGTGCCGTCCCGCCGAGGCGATGCCTACTAGGCGGACGGCGGAGTCGAGCGCCCCAGCCGCGCCGTCCTGCCGAGGCGATGCCTACAAGGCGGACGGCGGAGTCGAGCGCCGAAATCGTGTCGTCCCGCCGAGGCGAAGCCTACCAGGCAGACGACGGAGTCAAGCGCCGAATCTGTGCCGTCCCGCCGAGGCGATGCCTACGAGGCGGACGGCGGAGTAGAGCGCCGAAGACGTGCCGTCCCGCCGAGGCGGTGCCTACGAAGCGGACGGCGAAGCTGAGCGCCGAAGACATGCCATCCCGCCGAGGCGATGCCTACCAGGCGGACGGCGAAGTGGGGTGCCGAAGATGTGTCGTCCCGCCGAGGCGATGCCTACAAAGCGGACGGCGAAGTCGAGCGCCGGAGTCGTGCCATCCCGTCGAGGCGATGCCTACGAGGCGGACGGCAGAGTCGAGCGCCCCAGCCGCGCCGTCCCGCCGAGGCGATGCCTACGAGGCAGACGGCGGAGTCGAGCGCCGAAGTCGTGCCGTCCCGCTGAGGCGATGCCTACGAGGCGGACGGCGGAGTCGAGCGCCGAATCCGTGCTGTCCCGCCGAGGCGATGCCTACGAGGCGGACGGCGGAGTCGAGCGCTGAAGACGTGCCGTCCCGCCGAGGCGATGCCTACCAGGCGGACAGTGGAGTGGGGCGCCGAAGATGTACCGTCCCGCCGAGACGATGCCTACAAGGCGGACGGCAAAGTCGAGCGCCGGAGTCGTGCCGTTCCCCTACCTTCACAAACAGTGTCCGCGGAGAGCGGGCGTTTGCGGCGTAGGCCGAGGGTGCTACGTACACCGAGGTAAGGAGGCGGAGCCGCCATTCCCCTACATTCAAAAACAGTGCCTGCGGAGAGCGGGCGCTTGCGGCATAGGCCGAGGACGCTACGCACGCCGAGGTAAGGAGGCGGAGCCGCCGTTCCCCTACCTTCAAAAATAGTGCCCGCGGAGAGTGGGCGCTTGCGGCGTAGGCCGAGAGTGCTACGCACGCGGAGGCAAGGAGGCGGAGCCGCCGTTCCCCTACCTTCAAAATAGTGCCCGCGGAGAGTGGGCGCTTGCGGCGTAGGCCGAGGGTGCTACGCACGCCGAGGCAAGGAGGCGGAGCTACCGTTCCCCTACCTTCAAAAATAGTGCCCGCGGAGAGCGGGCGCTTGCGGCGTAGGCCGAGGGCGCTACGCACGCCGAGGTAAGGAGGCGGAGCCGCCGTTCCCCTACCTTCAAAAACAGTGCCCGCGGAGAGCGGGCGCTTGCGGCGTAGGCCGAGGGCGCTACGCACACCGAGGTAAGGAGGCGTAGACGCCGTTCCCCTTCCTTCAAAAACAGTGCCCGCGACGCACTCCCTGGTGCAACACGCGCGAGGCTGTGATATCCTAGTGGTGCGTCGTTAAAGCAATGCACTCCCTGGTGCCTCGGCCATCGTGCAGTTTTTTATACTCCGTAGGGTGCGTGGGATCAACATCCATGTCTTATTTATACTCCAGAGAGTACACATAAGGACAATGTCCATGCGTGCGCGGCATACGCGTCTTGTTTATACTCCGTAGAGTGCGTGGGATCAGCATCCACATCTTATTTACACTCCAGAGAGTACGTATAAGGACAATGTCCATGCGTGCGCGGCATACGCGTCTTGTTTATACTCTGTAGAGTGCGCAGGGACAACATCCGCGTCTTATTTATACTCCGTAGAGTGCGTGCGGAGGCGGACCTTGCGCTACGTCTTATTTATACTCCGTAGAGTGCGTGCGGAGGCGGACCTCGCGCTACGTCTTATTTAGAGTCCGTAGACTGCGCGCGGAGGAAAGCCTCCGCGCGTTGCGGGCGGTGAAAGTGCGTGCGAGGCGACCTCGACGCCACGCCTTATTTATACTCCATAGAGTGCGCGCGAGCCGCCCCATCGCGTCTTATTTATACTCGTAGAGTGCGTGCGGAGGCGGACTCGCGCTACGCCTTATTTATACTCCGTGAGTGCGTGCGAGGCGGACCTCGCGCTACGTCTTATTTAGAGTCCGTAGACTGCGCGCGGAGGTAAGCCTCCGCGCGTTGCGGGCGGTGAAGGGGCGTGCGGAGGCGTACCTCGACGCTACGTCTTATTTATACTCCGTAGAGTACGCCGACGCCCGAGGCAATCGTGCAATTTAAATTAAAAAGGAGCACCAAAACAGAGGTTTGGAAAAAATGGCCAGAATGCAGTACTGGAAAAGCATTTGATGCTATGGGAGCCCGGAACAGGCTAAAACTGGAGACGCAAACACGTTCAAATGCTGTTATACTAGAACTATAGTAGAGCTTTGCAGGTATCCACATGTAGTACGTACCGGGCAGGACGTCTGCTCGACGTTCACGGAGGCCCCGTCGTGAGATACAGCCCTTACGACCAACGCCAGCAAGGTGGACACCACTGTGCCTTCCTCCTGGTTCGTACCATGGACTTGCAACTGCATGCATGCTCACGTAGGTTGGCTCGACGTAGAGGTTGTCGCGCGGAGGCTCTTCGGCGGCGCGGAGGTCGCGGCCGAAGTGGCCTTCGCCACCACTGTGCGGAGGCACGAGATGTGGTTCACGTTCGGCCTAACATGCTTGCCGTAGACTTCGTCGAGCGGAGGTTGAAGCGGGCGAAGGCTCGTCGAAGTCGTTCGTCTCGGGCTCGCTGAAGGCGTAGGCCCGCTTCGACGCGGAGGGCTCGCAGACCTCGCAGGCACGGAGACGGTGGCGCAGACCTCGCAGGCGCGGGGGTGTCAACGCGGGGACGGGCTCACCGGTTCTGCAAACTTGAAGACCAGCAGGCGTCTGTGCGCGACGACGAAGGCCGGCAGGAGTCTCGAGAGGAGGTGCGCGGGTGGACATCCCATGCATGCAGGTGGATGGATACCGCAGCAGCGCCTCGGAGAGGGCCTCGGCGGATCGCTCAAGGCGGGAAGCGCGGATCGCCAGGGAAATTTGGACACCGTTGGACCCTAAAATACCCAAAATTCCATTTTTGGCCCTGCACAAAAAAATTCCACTTTGGACCCCTTCCCACCGCGGATCACCCCAAAGCCGCCACGTGGCCTGGCTCGTGCGGTCGGGGACCGCACGACCGCCGCGCCGCGCCTCACCGCGCCATTCGCGTGCCGATCGCGCGATCGCGCCGCGCGACGCGCGTCCTCCTCCTCCCGAGCGCACGATCGACCGCGCGCCCGCTTCCCACCGCGCGATCGCCCTCCGACCGCGTGACCGCTGATTTGACCGCGGATTGATTCCCGACCGCGCTTGGCTCAGGCGCCAAAGCAAAGCAGCGCTTTTTGGTTTTTCACCCCAAAGAAGACAAGTAACACACGCGTCATCACCTAGCTCGCATGGCCCCTCACTCATGGATGAATGCAGAGATAAAACCGAGCTTCACGCGTGTATGGACATCCAGGAAGCTCATTTGCTGTTTTTTGAGTGAAGACCGAGCGAGCGCGAGGGAGGAACTGAAGAAAAGTGAGGAGCGAAAGCCGTAAGATTTCAGTTGTTTTCGTTTGGAATCAGCGGATTTGGCAAGTACAAAAGTTGTAGATCGCCTTGTGAGCTTCAAGAAGAGGTAAGTTTTGTGCCCGCAATTATCATTTTATGTATGTCATTAGCCTTTAATTAAGCAAGCCATCTTGTGTTATCATATTTTATGCGAATCTTTTATACGCTATGTATGTATAGCAAATCATGCATATGTTAGGCATAATATATTGTAGTGTATGTAGTGTTTTCCTTTGTAGTGAACATACGCATCAGAGAGTAGTTTCAGTTAGGTGGAAAATACGAATTTGTAGTGTGTAGATGTTGAGAAAATATATATTTATGTTAGAGCAATTGTAGGTGATAACAATAGTAGTAGGATTAGAAGCATATGATTAGTACGCTTAGGGAAGAACTACATACAGTGCGGTATGTGGTAAAAAAAATTACAAATAAATTTGGTAGATTAGAAATAAAATATAATAGCAGTCATAGAAAGTTATAGTAGAGCTACATAAATACTATATTAAGTAAAAGTTAGAAAAGATTGTAGTGTAATAATGTGTATGTGTTGAAAACGTAAATATTTATGTTGGAGCATTTGTAGGTGGTAAATTTGTAGATTAGAGATAATTTGTATAATTAGTGTGCTTAGTGAATGACCGTAGTATGGAAATAAAAATGATATGAATATTTAATTTGATGTATGGTACAATTTGAAAGTAAAATAGTTACAAATACATCGAGATTTAGAAATACAAAACATATACTAATCAAATCTGTTAATTAGATGGTACGATTGTTACATCTTTGTGTACTAAAATGGTTGATTATGCACTTATGTTAGGTACGCAATGGTCGCATTGAACAATTGATGGTGTTTATGGGAGTGGTCTCGCACGTGATGGGCCGTATGGGCGGACTCACAAATTGCGAAGCGGACCGTGATCTCGGCACCGATCCGAGCGCCATGAGCTTGTCCGAGCTACGAGGTGTGTCCGCTCAGCGCTCGATCGAGAGACCGCAAGGAAGAAGTTACGGATCGAGGCGCCTATGCCTCAATGGTGGATGACGGAAGGGGAGCATATGGCAACTTCGAAGGTGACCAATGACGCGCCATGGGCGAACTACATGGAGGTCGTGCGCAACCACGATGCTGCGATATATGGGAGGCCAATGGTGTATGTCGAGTTCGTGGAGAGGCGTAATCATCGTGCATGGTTGGTTCGAGATGCGGTGGAGATGAAGTGGCCGGCGGTCATGAAGACCCTTCGCGGGAGAACATGTGGGCGAGGAAGTGGGTGATGAAGACGACGAGAGGCGTGCGCAGAATTTCCAGCCCAACGAAGGTGTGCACGACAGTGGTGGGCCGCCCGTATTGACCGTCATGAGTATCTTGGGGACCGGGTGGAAGAAGAGGACAGCGAGGAGGATGAGGAGGTTGAGACAGCAGCTCGGAGAGGACGAGGACGGCGAAGGTGCAACCGAGGGGTGGTAGGTCGTGTTGTGACCACGGACGGTGCGTGCGTGTCGCCCGGATCGACGACATCGCAGCGGCAGCCCTAGTTCTCGCCACGCGCGGAGGAGGGAGAATGGGGTTCAGCGAGGCGCACTCTTTCTCGGCGGTGCTTCCGTAATAAGAGTGCTGCCCAGCAGCTATTGCTAGACATGCCGCCAACATAAGCCGGACGATCGGGTCCACAAGTCAAAGCCGACACGTGCGTTGTGAAGTGTGTGGACGGGTCGTGTGGTGGCAAAGTCCGTGCACAACGGTACAAGGGCGTTGGCACGGAGTTCGGATAACGGTGCTGCAAGATCACGCTGCGAGCTTGCGGGCCAAGATATAGACACCGCAACATGACATCACGTTATGTTGCGGAGGTGGTCACGCACCTCGCCCAGCGGATGTGTCAATTACCCCGGTTCGATGGCGCAGAGCGAACGAGGCGGGCTACGGTGAGCTACAAGAAGGTGTGGCGCGGCGAAAGGTGCCGCCGCGGTATGTATGGGACGTCAGGAGGCGCACGACGACTGGTCCCAAGAATGCTGGATCAAATTGCACAATCAAACCTGCACTTACATAAACAGCAGAGAGGGTCCATCCTACGGAGGCCCGAACTGTTTCATTCTTGACAGAGTGTTCGGGCCTTCCATCGAGCGATACAAGGGTTCGGTGGTGCCGCCCAGTGCTAACCGTAGATGGGACGCCCTATCCGGCAAGTACAAGGGCACTATCCTTACGCAGATTGCAGCCGATGCAAATGACCAGCTACTCGATGGCATTTGCAATTGTGGAGAGCGAGAATACGATAGGCGGCTTTGGTTTCTTTGCAATTTGAAGAATGCCGAGTGCAAGACAGGCCGGTGTGCCTTATCTCCGACCGCAATGCAAGCTTGATGTTCGCGTTGCGAACGTTGCAGATGGGACGCAGCCCCGCCCCGTGGATCGATGTGAAGAACCGCTGGTGCATGAGGCATATTGCGGCGAACTTCCACGTAAGGTTCCGTAGCAAGGACCTCATGAAGATGTTCAAGAAGCTATGCATGCGAAACTGAGGCGGAAGTTCGACGCCTTGCGAGGCAGCTCGATCAGAGGCTACGAAGCATGTGCATGCAGCAGCGAGGCCGTGGAGGGCTCCACAAGAGTCGGGTATTCTCGAATGGGTTCACCCAATGCACCGACTTGGAAATGTGGTCTTTGTTGCACGACACCGGTGGGGCGAGGTATGGGATCATGACAACCAACATGTCCGAGGTTTACAATGGTGTATTGAAGGCGTCGGATCCCCGCCGATCACGGCAATTGTGGCCGAGACTGAACCGCACTGTCGGGTACTTTGTGAATAGAGCCGGATGGCGCAGGCACGTTGAGGAAAACAAGCAATACTCGAGGTCATGCGGGCCTTCATGGACAGGAAGATGGAGAAGGCTCGAACCCACATTGCTCACCATTGATGGCTTAAGGAGGAAGTTTGAGGTCCGCCAAGGCGTATATGTCATGGGTCAAATTAGAGGAGCGCAAGGTGTATGCACGATTGGTGATGAAGCATCTTGCACCGCAACAAGCCCCACTTTCGCACAAGCCATGCTCCCATGTGTATGCGGCTTGCGCTGTATGGAACCAAAGTCGACACAAGACATCTCCAAGTACTACGACATGCAAGACTTGTATGCAACCTAGAGTGCAGAGTTCCATTCCTACGGGTAGACATGCACTACAGGAATTATGGCGGGAGATAAAGTGGGTGCCCAACGATGCACCAAGCATGTCGGGCGTGGAAGACGACAAAGCCGTCGCATCCGCAACGACATGGATGAGAGCCAGAGGGATCGTGTTCGCGCCCGAAGTGTAGGCTATGCAAGACCTTTGGCCACTCCTCGCCGATGCCCAAACAGCCGGCATCAAGCAACGCCCGTAGTACCAACCACAATCCATATGTAATGTGTTATTCAGAGGTGTACGCTAATTGTTGGCTCGATGGTGTAGCTATGTATTGCACATTACCATGTTATGTATATTTTCGCACATTCCATATGTTTCCTTGTCGTGTGGGTCATATTGGTGTGCACATTTTACGTATATTTTTGTACATTCGCTACGTTTCCCTGTCATAACATTTGTTGTGAGTTATGTTGTTATTTGTTGCACATTTTGTTGTAATGTACACTAACTTGTTATCCTTCTTTGGCAGGACATGGCGTTCGAGCTGCTAGAGCCCCGTTGGGACGAGCACCACCGATGCCATGTGTGGTTGTCGGCACCCGCACAGGGCCTCCTTGCTTCGCCCTTAGGGCCCCGAGAAGCGGCGTCTCGACCCTCGGTACATCCCACTCTGCGGGACACCGGCTGCGCCCATTGCCCGCATGTTGGATCTACCGCATGGGTTCCAAAGACGATGCGCCATCGTTGTCGACTCGTTGATCGATGGAGGCCGAGACTCACACCTTCCACTTCCGGTGGGGAGATGACGGTTACGCCGCAGACGCCACGATGATTACAGGTCTACCCCTCCGTGGTGCCGCTTTGGTGCCACCCCGGCGCGCAGATTGAAGGTCCGTCAGGTCACCGGTTCGGTCATGCGATCCGAGACAACGCAGCCGGGTGCCACATGGATGGCTTCGCCGCTTCATGACCTGTCCCGCAGACGCAGATGAGGTCGCGGCGGGCGCGCACTTCGCTGCATACCGCTATATCTGCTCGGCACGCCTTGTTCCCTAGCACGATCGAGACTCCGTGCAGCCTAGCTACATACCGCTAGCGAGTCCTGGCGGATGGTCGGCCCGTCGCACCCACAGATAGCCGGGATCAGCAGTCCTTAGCTCCACATACCGAGGCTTGTGTGACGCCGCAGCGCGCGCCAACGAGCCGATCCTAGCCGCCGCTACCTTCTCCTTCGATTGTGGTCATGGGAACACTTACCCGCTGGCGTGCCCGACTTTGGTCGTCGTGTGCACCCTTATGACCTCATCCGCAGCTTGTATGGTGGTGACGACCCCATTGATGCGCCCACAATGGGTACACGTTGGACGCATGGTCGCTTGAGGTGGGCGAGAGAGACCGAGACGTGCGTGCGGATTTCCACCGAGGTTCGAGCTCGGCGCTTGCCGACGAGACCGGTGGCCATGGTCTCCACGATTAATTGCGAACACGCCCCCACGGGTTGTCATACCAAAGGCGAGCGAGATCGAGGTACCGGATGACGACCGCCACTTGGTGTTCGCAAGATCGCGCCGAGCCGCATGCCCACACCGAGTCATGAGACGCTTCGGGCGTACCAAAGATGTCCCTCCCATGCCAGACGCCTCTTGCGGAGGAGTACCACCGGTATGTCAAGACACCCCAAATTTAATTATCGCATTAGTGTCAATGTCGCATCTGCACTCATTGTGTAATGTCTCAATGGACTTGCGTGCAATCGAGGAGAGGGCGAGCGATCAAGATCGAGAGCCACACAATGGACGTGGGCGGACATGTGGTCCGACCATGCGCATACGATGGTTGTGGATGAGACACGGCCGCATCGACCACGAGGACCCCGCGCCGCATGGGCATACCTTGATCGGCACGCCGCGCACCACGCCTGTAGGCTTACTACAGGAGCCCCACGCCTCCACCTCATGCCGCTTCACGGGCGGCTATACAGAAGGTCCGCACCGTCATCTAGCGGCACGGTCGACGAGGCGATACGAGAGTATGTGTCATTACGCAATGCGGATTACATTTGAACCGATCGCTTGTTTCATCGCAGTGGACCGGATACATCGATCGACATCGAGGCTAATGAGGCTATACGACATAGGAAGTCCAATACAAGGCGGTGGGTAGGCTATATGCGCAGCAGATCGCGAAATGGCAAGGGGTACGATACGGGCTTGAGTTGTGGTCGCCGAGATGACGTTGTTGCTACACGCGTGGCGGACGTGGCGGGGACCACCACCTCCTCCGCGCCTCCGTCAGCACCGGGATCAGCACGGCCATCCTCGGCCTCCACGCGCTCGCCCAGCGGTTCGACAATTGGCAACTATTTGTTTGTGCACTCATTAACATTTATGTCTAACCACATCTTCGCCTTGCAGCAATTGCGGCAGATAGCACGCCGCTACGGAGGGCGACGCCATCACGGAGGTCGACATCGCCGCACGAACTGAGGGGCCGCCCGAGAGTCGGCAAAGCTACGGCCGCCGCCTCCACGCGCTTCGCCCGGCGGTTCGACAATTCGCAACTATTTGTTCATGCACTCATTTACCATTTATGTTCACGCACATGTTCGACTTGCAGCAATTGCAACAGATAGCACGCAGCTACGGAGGGCGACGCCATCACGGAGGTCGCCATCGCCGCACGAACCGAGGGGCTGTCCGAGAGTCGGCAGCTACGGCCGCCGCCCCACGCGCGCCGCCCGGCGGTTCGACAATTCGCAACTATTTGTTCATGCACTCATTTACCATTTATGTCTAACAACATGTTCGTCTTGCAGCAATTGCGACGGATAGCACGCCGCAACGGGCATCGTCATCACGGAGGCGGACGGACGAGCGACCGCGCTCTCCAGACGACGGGCCCCACTCCGCATAAATACCGACTCGCCGGACCAACCAGAGGGGCGATGCCCTCGTATCTCCGGGGCAGTGCACCAACCTATATGACCGGGACAGTGGGTTGTGCCGACCTATCAAGGCATGACATCGCACGAGTACATGGGGACTTCCGTCGACATCCTCATTTCACCACCACATACCCGGTATGCACTAAACGTGTGTATTTCATTATGAACAATTTTTGTACTTTCCATTGTCTAATTCAGTTGTACCATCTAAGCGGGGCGTAGGCACCTCCTCCGATTGGGTGAGCTCTATGCTTTATGACCAGCCGCCGCAATCGCTCACTGAGTTGTACCCACCGCCGCCTACCACACCCTCGCAGATGCGATCTTCGCGATGCACCCCGCTCCCTAGTAGGTTCACCTTCTCGTAGGATCATATGCGCCGCATTTGGCGGCACGACGAGATGATGAATGAATTTTTAAATTGTGCTTTTGTAATATTTGTGATGTTTTTGAATTGCTTGATGGTTTGATGTTCAAAGATGGTTTCAGATAAAAGGGTTGCTCTAAGTTCTTTGATTTAGTACGGCATACAACCAACCGAGAGATGACAACACTGGGTAGCGGAGAAGACATAGCTTGACGACAACTTTTTGCCTTGTGATAACAACTCCACGTACATAACAAACAATCAATTCATCACATGCTTAACAACGCTGCACATTACATCGTTATGGAAAGAGGGCACGTAATATGAAGGTCACAGAAAATGAAGGCGTCATGCACTTACAACACGAAACAACACATACATTGCACATACCGGCGGAATTTATGGAAAGTTCTACACCCAAAACATCAACACAACAGTCCCATCGCACAAAGATCAACACATTCCGCACTCGTGGCCTACATGCCAAACGAGCCTCGTGGCACCCACATGGAGAATCACTGAGGGGCGCCTCGGACGGGCTGGCCATCGTGGTAGTGGCACGCACATATGCAGCTCGGGTTCGCGCAGCAACATGTGGGATCATAAGAGCTTCCTATGTTGACAACCTCCTCGTTTCCCCTCTCGCTGCATCTGTTGGCGGAGCTCATTGTTCTCCTCATTGAGAGTCTCCATTCGGTACTCCAAGTCCATTATTCGGTCCCATAGTACCCACATAACGGTCAATATACCGCTCATGAGGAGGGTCGATCCAATGGGAGAAGTCGATTTCGCCATCTGCGAAAAATGACAATAAACATGGAGGGTCCATAAGCAATACAAAATGTACTATTAGTAATTTGTACCCGGAGCGTGGGCATCGGAAGAAACGGCGTCCGCCATCGCTCGCCCTTCCAGACTGCACGACCACGCACTCATTGTGTCTGCATTTCGCCACGCTGGTTGCGCACGCCGCTTGGTAGCAAGCGATGCGTGGTCCGAACATCTCCTCCTTTCCAAGGAAGGTCTTCCTTGTGACCCATATCCGATCGCCCTCATCTTCCGCCATGGTATGTTCTTTGTTCGATTTACTGTGGTTTTCTCGCTACAACTTCATGGGACCTCTACCGTGCTATTTATATCGAATGGCGGGACAAAAGATGGCTGCTTTGCCCAGAGACAAGACAAAAGCGCTCAGCTTTACTCGGTGAGATGACAACACAAGCCGCTTTACGCAGTGATATGACAAATCGGGCAGCTTTGCTCGCTTAGATGACAACACATGCCGCCTAAATCGCCTACATAAAGACTACGATCCGAAAGCCTTCATACGAACATTTATTGCTACTCAAAAGCCTACATAGGAACATTTATTGCATGTAATAAAATTGTACGCAGCATGTTATGAAGTTTATTTCTATTCACATAAGGTTATTATTTCGTGTGTTCGCATTCAATGATTCAGATAGCAAGTCATTTAACAATATTAACATACTCTTGGTACACTAATTCTTAGTAACATAAAAATATCACTTACCAATGTATATATCAAATAAAAAGGGATTATCCGTACAAAAATTCCATAAAATTACCAACATATACGAGGAGAAGGCATCAGCAAAGACAACACGAACAACTCATACATTTCACGCACATGACATGTAGCAAGTAGTACAACCACCAACACACCAACGAACACAAGAACTAAAATACAACACAACCGTACATAAAACATTACCAAAAGAGCTTGACGACAACATAGCATAAAACATTGCGAACATACATGAGGATAACCTCCAAACTACAACTTGAGGATAACAATAAACACAAGAAACAAAATAGCACACAACATTAAATTTATCTTCCACTCTAGTCTGTCAAACGATGCTGCATCCCGACGGGTCGCAACCCCACGACAACTCTCGCGGCGAACACCGTCATTCCTATTTCCCATTTCATCCTCCCACACCCGAATCGGCAACCACCATGAGCTTCTGCGATTCCATGACAAGAAGATTTTTAAACATACCACCACGATTTGAATGAACCCAAACAATATGACTCACCGAGTGATTGGGGCACTTGTAGTAGTGTCGCCGGGATTCTTGGCCGTCTGTGATGTCCTACGCCTAACCACCAAGTTGCAATTTGGGCACATCACCGTGGTGCCCATGAAGACGTCTTTGGTGACTCATTGCCTAGTCTTGGGAGTGAGCACGGAAAAAACTACACAGATTGTGTACAACTTACTCGGGAGGTGACTAATAACATGGCCAGGAGTATGTGAGGGATGGCTCCGCTTTATAGGTTGTGTGGGGGTAACCTCACGCACAAAGACCACAGACAACACAAATCTTGACCCCACACCATGCTCGGTGAGGAGACAAAACATGCCGCTTTTGAGGTGACTCACAAAAGGGCCACTTTGCTCGGTGACATGACAAAAGAGGTCGACTTTGCTCGATGACTAGACAAAACAGTCGCTTTTGCTCGCTGACTAGACAAAACGGGCTGCTGTTGAGCTACCGCCACGAGTCGCTTGATGACTCAAGCTAGGCCATTACGACATATACATATTAGGCTAATACTTTAACTTGGCGAGAATGACGTGTGGTACAATTTTCTACGCATACACGTAAGAGAGTGAATGCACAAATTCCTGCAGGTCTTCAGGGACGAGCCTATCTCATCAATTATCCATTTTCAGTCCCTGAGCTAGTGTCAAAGTCAATAAGTCATTCCCTGAAAGTCCCAAGTGCAATGATACACATCACATTCAAAAGGCATTACATAAGAAAGCATAAAATGCAAACCGGACAGATGTACATAATATTGACAATGAAATAAATTTTAATATTGGATCAAATAACACCTCTTACCGAATGAGGCCATCATCTTCGGTTCCCCGTGGCTTGAATAAGGAGGACATCATTTCTAGCTTGGGTGACTGAGTGTGCACTGATGCTCAGATTTAGAGATAAGAGGCCATTGGCGAGAGCTAAACACCTAAACAATGCCAAAAGGCATGAGTATAGCCAATTCGTGATTACTAAAGAGAGCGCTTGTCCTCGTGGGATGCCAAAAGATGCCACTTTGGGCAAGACATTACTAAAGAGAGCATTGTCCTCGGTCAAATGACAAAAAAAGCCACTTTGCTCGGTGAGATGACAAAACATGGCACTGTGCTCGAGAGACATGACAAAACGGGCAGCTTTGCTCGGTGAGATGACAACACATGCCGCCTTTGCGCAAAGGACATGATAAAACGGTGCAGCTTTCCTCGAGACATGACAAAACGAGGCAGCTTTGCTCGGTGAGATGCCAACAGATGCGCACTTGCGCAGATGACATGACAAAACGGGCAGCTTTGCTCGATATGACAAAAGAGGTCACTTTGCTCGGTGGGATGACAAAAGATGCCACTTTGGGCAGGGGACAAGACTAAAGAGGGCAGTGTGCTCGGTGACAAGACAACAAGAGGTCAGCTTTGCTCGGTGGGATGACAAAAGATGCCGATTTGGGCAAGACATGACAAAACGGGGCCTTTTTCGGTGATATCGCAGCACTCCCATCTTTACTCACCGCTACGACCACGCGGACCATCTTTACACGTATGAGTAGAGACAAACGGCCCCTATAAATTGGTATGCATTCCATTTCCCAAATAACATTGCACATCCAAACCCCATACTCCATCGCGCTTCCCTCACCCAACCGGGATGGACAAAGGCAAGAAGAAGCAATGGGACAAGATGGTGAAGGATTGGGAGGAGACCCGTGACATAGCACGGTCACCGCAGCCGCGATGCCGCCGCGATGAGAAAATCGAGGCGTCTGAGCCCGGTAGAACAAGCCCATCGTGCTACGATGAAAGGTCCCCAGCGCGCCGCGAGCAACAACCCCATCCCGAACGCCCCCACCGAGCGCTCGCCACAACTACCACTGAGGGGAGACACTCCCTTTGTTGGTGCGGGACGTGTGCAAGTTCTTCAAGTCTAAGCACCGCATCGCCCTAGGTATGCGATGCGGGGTTGCGCAAACTACTCCAGTGACTACCCCAACCGCCGCTTTGACACCGCAACCTATCGGCGGCAGAACAACCACATGCACAATTTTCCCTATCTTTTGTCCTTCACAAAGACGCACTAACAATATCTCTCCTTTATTTACAGTCTCCGAGCCCCTATGTGCCTACCGCAAATGGATCGATCTTGAGATCCACCTGCGGACCAATGGACCTCGACTTGAGGAGTGGAATGTCACAAAGGAGAAGGAGTTGCTGGAGGAGGAGCGTCGCAGCACGAGCACACCTCGCGTATATACAGCGAGACGCAAGCGCATCTTGAAGCGTGCAAGCGTAGGGATCGGGAGGCTCGCGAGATGGAGCGCGAGAGAAAGAGGGAAATTGCGGCTAAGGCAAAAGAGGCCGCGGAGGAGTTCAACGCCGAGCGGGCAAGGAAGGGAAAGTGGCCCGGTCCACACAAGAGGTCGTCTGGCAGCTTGGGTGGGTTAGTCGATATCATGCTATATGTTATGCATGTAATAAAAATCTACGCGCATGTTACTCCCAACTGTATTATGAAATTTAATATCTAGTATTTTCGCATTCCATGATTCACGTAGCACCTCATTTAACAATATTAAATGTACCAAAATTTATGTATCGCATTCCATGTTACTCACCTTCACAATATCACTTACCACTTTATGTATCGACCGCTCTACGGTCAATCTTTCCTACAAAAATTTACCAAAATTTTTATGCATCTACAACTTACAATGAACATAATCTTTTATTACAACTTTATCTGATTTTTATCCAGTTTATAACTACAAAATTGCCAAAACTGAAAACAATCACGGAGATTGCAACCCCTAAAAATACAGCAAACCTTAAAAGTCACTTACCACTATTTGTATCGATCATTCTACGGTCAATTGTTCCTAAAAAAAATTTACCAAAATTTTATTGGCATCTACAAGTTATAATGAATATAAACTTTTATTACTACTTGGTCAGATTCTTTCCGAGTTTACATTTACAAAATTGACAAAACATACAAATAACATGGTGATTGCAAACCTAAAACCATACGAAACCCTAAATATCACTTACCACTTTACTAAACGATCGTTCTATGATTAATCCTTTTAAAAAAATATTTATCCAATTTTTTTTTACATCTGCAACTAACAATGAACATAAATTATTATTGCAATTTTATCTATTTTTTTCTCAGTTTATAACTACAAAATTGCGAAACCATACAAATATTCACGAGTATTGCGGTGGGACATGCGGTCGGGAGCAACGCGCTCGCAGCGATCATGGGACCGGGACGCTACTGGGCAGCCGGTCGCGCTACTGGGCGAGCCGGCCGCTACTGGGAGAGGCGGTCGCGCTGGTCGCGAGCGCGTCGCGCGGTCGGCACGCCGAATGGCGCGGTGGCGCGCGCGGGCGGTCGTGGCGGTCCCCGACCGCACGACCGGGCCACGTGGCGGCCTGGGGCGATCCCGCGGTGGGAAGGGGTCCAAAAGTGGAATTTTTTTGTACAGGGGGCCAAAAATGGAATTTTGGGTATTTTAGGGTCCAATAATGTCCAAATTTCGCTTCAGGGAGTGCCTCACTGGGACCCCGCCGACGCGCGTGGCATCACGGGCGTGTACATCTGGAGCAGAGGATCGTCAAAGCTGGGGCCCCAGCTGACGTTCTGCCCATACCGGAGATGATGGGTCAGAGTCGACACAGAGGTAGAACCAGCCGAAGAAGGACGTCTTGCTCTCCAGGACTTCGCGGATGAATATTTTATGTCTGGATAGAGCTCGTGTATGCAGAATATTTGAGTGCATGTACTGGTGCCCGCGGGCCTGTAGCCCTGAGGCTTCACGTATGCATGCGCCTTAAGGTTTCCATCCATGCATGCATGGATGGATTCCTGCGTACGTAAAGCTTGGTATGTATGCATGAAAAGAGCAATGGGTGGTCACGTGGCTGCATACTAGTGTATGCCTGGAGGTATATATGTGAATGGCTTTTTGGAATGCATGCACGGACGGAGCGGCGGAGACAACAAGCGTCTGGACTGTGTTTGTTTGCCGTCTTCAACAACGTGGAGAAGAGCAGAGGTCGAGGCTTGCTGCCGCCGGCGAGGTCTACCCTTCAGATACTGCTCACGTATACATTTCTGCGCGCACACGCCTGCATGGATATGCGACACATGCGTGAATAGCTACGCATGCGAGGCTGTTCCCTGCGAGGCGCATGCCGGCGAGGTCCCGCGGCGTCGAGGTGAAGGCCGACGACGTCGTCGCAGAGGCGAGGCAAAGTTCAGCGAGATCTCCGCGGCATCGAGGCGAAGGCCGGAGAAGTCCCCGCGGCGTCGAGGCGAAGGCCGACGACGTTATCGTGGAGGCGAGGCGAAGTCCAGCGAGGTCTCCGCGGCATCGAGGCGAAGGCCGGCGAAGTCCCTGTGGCGTCGAGGCGAAGGCCGACGACGTCGTCTCAGAGGCGAGGCGAAGTCCAGCGAGGTCTCCGCGGCGTCGAGGCGCAGGCCGGCGAAGTCCCCGCGGCGTCGAGGCGAAGGCCGACGATGTCGTCGCGGAGGCAAGGCGAAGTCCAACGAGGTCTCCACGGCGTCGAGGCGAAGGCCGGCGATGTCCGCATGGCGTCGAGGCGAAGGCCGACGACGTCGTCGCGGAGTCGAGGTGAAGGCCGGCGAGGTATACGGCATCGCCAGCGACGAACACCCAGCTAACGCCCTCCAGTGCCGACCGCGTCCACGCGCTCGGCCTCTCCTCGCCGTAGATCCGGCGCACCATCCTCGAGCACAGCGCGAAGATGATGGCCAGCGCCGTCTTGGACAGCCCTCGGTGGAGAACCGTCCGGCCGCCCACGACCAGTGGCTCCATCCGGCAGAGGCCGCCCCTGCGAAGCCCGTCGTGCAGGGCCGGAGTCCGGGTCGCAGACGCCAAGCGAAGGCAGAGTCGACGGGCAGCTGCGTGTATGATTGCATGCATAGACGGATAGCGGAGTTCGTGGATACATGAATGTATATTCTCAAGCATGGATGGATGTGCATGGAGTCTTGCATTCATGCATGCATGGATGGAAAAATGTACGTAAAAGGATATTTCATGCATGCACTAACGGCTGGATATTTGCGCGTGGATGGACCTCGCTGGGACCTCATTGGGTGCATGCACAGGCTTGGGCGGACCGGAGCGCACTCAGCCAGATGCGCGAGCCTTCTCGGCGCGGAGACTCGACGTCGCGCGCGGAGCCAGCGGTGCGCGGTGGGCCTCGACGGCATGAGCGGAGGCGTGGAGTCACATAGACAGATGTGAGGATACCACCGAGTCATCGATCTCAGGGATAATTTTCCTGCATGAATGCCCCCCAGCACGAAGATGACAGCAACATATAAATAGGCGATTCGACTGGATCTCAGATCTATTCAACACAGCATGTGCAAAATAGAACGAAGTACTTATCTGTCGTCGATGGAGCGCCGCATGGCACCAATGCTACAGATTAAAGGGCATACTCCCAGGAACAGCTCTGAGCTCCTTAAGCGACTTTTCGTTCCGTCCGTCCTCACGGACGGCGCCATCTGTCGTGGCTACAGACCAGACAGAGAGAGAGAGGGGACTAGTAGAAGGAGAAGAGGGGAGCTAGATCTGTGGGAGAGTTGGTCAGAATGAAAGGATCCCCCCTCCTGCCCCTCCTGGGGGTTTATATACATAAGTGGGGTAGAATGGGAAATCCGCATTCTACACCTTGGTACTTACAAAGGATGAGGGTACATTGGTATATTTACACTGGTATATTCCTCTACACTATTGGGCCTATTACATGTTGAACTAATTGCACGGTCCAATCACGGAGGTTGGACCACCCCCACAACACCACCCAAAATAAGCCCTTTTGAGCCGGACTTATTTTGTGAGGCAGAGGTGTGCCGAACGGATGCTGAGAAGGGCACCAAAAACAACTACAATAATTACAAGGTGACTTTGTACACGTCCGTTATTTTTTCTTTAAATAGTCATATCTATTGAAAAGAGTGTCTAATTTATATTCTATACCATTGTAATATATGATGAGATTAACAAATTAAGACTCATATTAAATATGTTTTAAAGATGTAGTGATAAATTGTTTCTTAACTAACAACTATGTATGCTATTAGTAACTCTACATGATGATACCTAGTAATTCTTCGCTGCTAGTGCCTACATATTTCATTACCTAGGTGTTTACTAATAACAACTTTAAGTACCAGTAAATATTCTAGAGTGCTAGCAACTAGCAAATCTCCTCTACTAGTAACTCTAAGTGTTGATAACTATCAAAGTCTATATTAGTTGCTAGCTTTACATGTTTATATGCTACATTAGTTGTTGGCTCTACATATCACTTGCTATATTAGTTACTAACACTCTACTTGTTATGTACTACATTGGTTATTAGCATCTAGCAACTATGAAATTCAGCGTGAGCCATTAAAGAAAGAGCTATGAACCGGAAGAAAATATCGAAAATGCTTACATGTTTAATGCAATTATCATCATGATGACTAGCAAAAATTGGGTTGTTGAACTGGTAGTGGGTGAAAATCTTGGTGAACTTGGGTATTTTTTTCACTAGTAAAAAAATCCTAGGTCCTAGTAACTATTAACACTTTTTGTTGTTACTTACCAACTTTAAAGTGTTGTTAACTAACAAATTTCGGCTGCTAGGTATTGACAACTAGCAACTCATGGTGCAGGTACTTATCAACCTTAGGTATTCGCAAATAGAAACTCTAAGGTGTTAGCAAATATCAAATCTCGTATACTAGCAAATTATAGTTGTTAGTATCAATGTGCTGACAACTATCAACTTAAGTTTTAACAACTAGCAACTCTAGGTGATCATATCTGGCAGCTCTAAATATATTGGCCACTAAATATTTAGTATGTCATTATGTCGCTAAAAAGTATGCAATATGAGTCTTGTTTTATTTAATTTGTTGTATGGAATACAATAGTTCAAATAGAATACAAAACGGACATTCCAAAATAGTTATGATTATTTAGAGATAAAATAATAAATCGTGGCTAGTTACGTGCCCGGACCGTCCTGTTGTGTCCCCTACGCGTTCAAACAAAAAAGAAAAAGGGAAAAATATGAGGTACACGTGCAGCAACAGAAAAAGGAAGGGGAAGTGATCGTGCTAGTGCGTGCGCGTTATTGGCGACCTAAAATTAAAATTAGAATTAGTGGTCAGGATAATAGCCAAATGAATGTACAACTATTCCCATTTTGGAAAAAAAAATGATTTTTCATTTGGAACATGAGGCAGTGAATTATCAACTCCTATGGTCGTACACCGCCGATAACCGAAACAGCAGCGCCATTGCTTTGCTCGACGCCAAACGAAACCTCTTCTACTGTCATCGTCAGAATCCTACCACGAGCACATGGAGAACGGCGGCAGCCGCGGGGAGGACGGCGCGGCGCAGTGGCGCTTCGCCCGGCTGTCCCCGGGCGCCCCGCTGGACGCCGCCGGCACCAAGAGCATCCGCGCGGTGCTCGGCCGCGTCATCTCCTCCGTCGACGCCTCCGGGCCCCGCCCTGTCGTGCCGCTTGGCAATGGCGACCCCACCGCCTCCGCCTGCTTCCGGACCGCGCTTGCCTGGACGCGCTCCGCTCCGGGGGTGCACAACGGATACACTCCCTCACCGTTGGCAACCTCCAGGCACGCCGGCGAGCACTGCTCTCCTTGCCCTGACCACCTCGCATGACATGCCTGATGCTTTTAAAGCTCCGATTGGAGCTGGAAATTTTGTAGCAAGTCTGCCCTTACGAAATCAATGGGATCCCGCGTACTAAACAGTAATCTTTTTCTAAAAAAGAATAAATAATAAATAAACAGCATCTAAGCAAATAATATCTATTTCTCTGCATGTATCAGTCTGAGAGACCTTTTCTTTTGTGGCAGCATTCCTCCCCTGAAATTGGGAGATTTGCGCATAAAAGAAATGCTAATTTTGCGGATGTCTTCACGGATTGTCCACTCTCATTGTAATACTAGGCAAGGTGTGTTGAAATTAGCATGTAGTTGATGATATAAAAACGTACAGCTGTAGATAAGGTTTGGTACCTTGATCCTTGTTGAGATCTCATAACCGAACCCATGTAATCTTGTAATCTGTTCTGCCATTCCTATCAGGGACTGTAGCCGATACGGCAAGGCAACCAGCAGTGTATATATATGGATGCGGCGACCCTGCTTGAGGTGCGCGTGACAATTCCTCCCAAAACCATTCTCCTATTTCTTCAGGGTGCACGTTACAAATTGAGCTACAATTCATCGCTTCGATAACCCGTACAGCCCATGTGTCAGGGCAGCCACCACCGTCAAGCACAAATGGGCACACATGGTGACGGAGAGAACTCTTATGGGTAGATCCCCAGGGGGACTGCTCGTCACCGTACGATCGTGCCTGAAGATTCCTGGATCATGATCAGATGGTGATTAGGTGGGGTCGACTCATAGAATCATTTTCCGTGGCATAGCCAACCCTGAGGGTGACCAATCGAGGCAATGGCACAACTAACAAGCTAAGGTCATCAACTGGGTTTAATTTGACTTGGTGAGACTGATTCCATGCTGGGAATCGTAGTAATGTCATCTAAATTAGCAAACTAAGACCTGCAAATCCGAAGAACGTGTTGAAGTAAAGTCATAGCAAGGGGGCAACGGAGACTAGGCATCCTGTACATCTAAATAATGTAGCATGTCTCCGATTCTCCTGCATGCGTCTTACTCCAAGCATCCATCGGCATAGCCCACAAGCCAAAGCAAAGGGAGGCCAATGGAGAGCGCGCAGCCGCGGTGGCGATTTGCGCCGTTGCCTGGTTAGCCTCCGGTCGCCGATGGAACGACGAGCATTCGTGGCACGCTCGCCACGCTCATTTCTTCTGTCGAACAAGGCAGTGGCCGGTCCACGGTGCGGCTTGGCAGCGTCGATCCTTCTGCCGTCGACTGCTTCCGCACTACGCCGGTGGCTGAGGAAGTCATAGCCGATGCTGTCCGCTATGTAGACTATAACTGCTACTCTTCCGGAAGTGGCATCCTCCGTGCTCGCTGGTGAGGCTGCAAGATCCTGAGCTCTGTGTCATCAGCATGTAGACACATGTTCTTGATTTTTTCAGAGTCATGCGCCCATCCATGCACTAGCTTAAACCACCTTAGGTTATGTTTTTTTTAAGCTGTTGCAAATAACGGGTAGAAAAATAGAGACGAGAGATACGAATTTTTACGTGAAAAATCCTTACGAAAAAACCACGGGCGCTCGAAGGCAAATCGCTATAATGAGGAGAAATTGCATTGGAGCGTTTGCTCTTTCTATGGGTTACTGGAGTACATATATAGGGTGAAGGAAACAAGTTCCACACGGAGGGAAAACCGAATCAGAGTCGGTTACTACAGATTGACACCACATCTGATACAACTTGTGCATGGCCCAGACACCTATCATGCCACGTCTGGCATAAGGTGACGAAGTGGTAGAAACTGGTTTTGTCAACATATCAACTGGATTATTATGAATACTTATCTTGATAATTTTAATATCATCTTGAGTAATAACACATCGAATGTAGTGATACTTGATATTAATGTGCTTTGTTCTTTTATGAAATATTTAATTTTTTGTAAGGCAAATAGCACTTTGACTATCACAAAATATTGTAGTGCAAAATGTATTTTTTTATAAAGCTCAGTAAATAAACCTCTTAGCCAAATGACTTCTTTGCAAGCTTCAGAAATAACCACATACTCAGCTTCTGTAGTAGACAAGACAATGGTAGCTTGCAAACTTGCTTTCTAGCTTACAACACACCCTTCAATAATGAACACATAACCAGTTAGAGATCTTTTTTTATCCAAATCTCTAGCAAAATCAGAATCCACATAACCAACAAGCCCATCTCTAGTCTTCACAAACCGTAAACAAGCATTAGATGTGCCCCACAAGTACCTGAAAGTCCATTGAACTGCTTTCCAATGCTCTTTTCTAGAATTAGTCATGTATCTACTAACCACACTTAATGATTAAGATAAATTAAGGCGAGAACATACCATGGCATACATAAGCGAATCAACTGCACTCGCATATGGAAGTCTAGACATATACTCAACTTCATCATTTGATTGTAGACGGGATGCTGAAGAAAGTCTGAAATGTGCAGCTAAGGAAATACTCACAATTGTTTAGTTTTATGCATATTAAAACGACGAATAACTTTATCAATGTACCCTTTGTTGACTTAGATATAATTTGCCAAATTATTTGTCTTTGACAATTTTCATACCAAGAATCTTCTTTGCTATACTAAGATCTTTCATCTCAAATTCACTGCTTAATTGTGCTTTTAACTTTGAATTTCAATCTTGTCTTTTGCAGCAATAACTGAACCATTAAAAATCTTCAAATAAACATAACTATCATAATTAGATCTTCTAAAATCATGAGATATCATAAAAGAGTTAAATCTCTTGTACCATTGTCTAGGTGACTGTTTCAAACCATAAAGAGATTTCTTCAATTTGCAAACAAAATTCTCCTTTCCTGAAATGACAAAACCTTCTGATTGCTCCATACAAATGTCTTCTTCTAATTCCCTATGTAAGAATGCAGTTTTTACATCCAATTGTTCAAGCTCACAATTATGTATATGCACAATACTGAGTAAAGTACGAATAGTACTATGCTTCACAACAGGAAAAAGACATATATAAAATTAATACCTGGAATTTAGTTGTATCCTTTGGTAACTAGCCTTGCTTTGTACCTAACCTCTTTGGTTGTTGCAACGCCTTCCTTTTTCTTGAAGATCCATTTGCAGTGAATAGACTTCTTCTCAATTGGCAACTGACTAGCTCCCAAGTGCCATTCTTATTAAGAGATTCCATCTCATCATGCATGGTAGTCATTTAATTTTCTGAATCACTAGAAGAGATTGACTCCAAATAAGATGAAAGTTCTGCGATACCTTCAATTTCTTCTGTCATATTTAAACAATAAGCCACGATATTGGTTTCTTCAATCAATCTCTTGGGAGCCTGGATGTTTCTCCATTCTTTATTAACTACAATGGAATGTTGTGTTGGTGGCGCAACAATAGAAACTTCTGAAATATATTTCCTTATTGATTTCTGGTGTAGATTCTGAATCAATAATATGCTCCTCGTGTACACTTGATTGCTTCTCAATGGGAACATCAATAGATGGTTTATTATGCAACATAACAGACTCATCAAAAGTAACATCTCTGCTAATAACCACCTTTCTAGTTACATGATTCTATAATTTATATCATTTCACACCAGTTTTATAACCAAGGAAATGCACTTAACTATTTTAGGCTCTAATTTACCGTTGTTAACACGAGCGTAACCAGGACAACCAAATATTTTCAAGTTTGAATAATCTGCTGGAGAGCCAGACCATACCTCAATTGGAGTTTTCTTATCAATAGCCAAATTTGGTGACTGATTAATCAAATAACAGGTAGTGGAAGCAGTTTTGGCCCAATAACTCTTAGATAATCCAAGGTTTGATAACATGCAATGTACCTTCTTCGTGATGGTTTTGTTCATATATTCGGCTACACCATTTTGTTGAAGAGTGCCTGGAATAGTATAATGTCTTATAGTATCTTTTAACTTGCATAAAGTTTCAAATTCTCCTGAACAAAACTCCAAACCATTGTTCGTACATAGCTTCTTAACATACTTGCTAGTTTATCTTTCAATCGTAATCTTTCACTCCTTGAATTTCTTGAATACATCCGATTTGTGCTTGACAAAATATGCCCAAACTCTTCTTAAGTAATCAATAATGATGGTCAACACGTAGCTTGTACCTCCAAGTAATGGAATGCAAGATTCTTCCCATAAATCTAAGTGAACATAATCTAATATGCCTTTTGTAGAGTGAGTCATAGTACTAAATTTTACCCTCTTTTGCTTGCTGAAGATATAATAAACAGAATGTTTACAAAACTTCAACTTGTCAGTGCTTTGACCATCAAGAAATCCTCTTTTGCGTAATTTTATCATTCTAGCTTCACTCATATGCCTTAGATGTATATGCCAAAGATTAGTAGCATCATAATCGAATGATTTATTTGAGCCAACAGCAGCATTACCTGAAATTATAGTGCCTTGCAGATGATATAAATTGGCAGCCTTCATATCACAATTCATCACAACAAGAGAATCTTTGGTGACCTTCAAAACTCCACCTCTACTTGAATACTTATACCCTTTAGCATCAAGAGTACCCAACAAGATAAGTTTTCTCTTCAAATTCGGAATATGATGAATATTCGACAAAATTCTAATGGTGCTATCAAATATCTTGATCTAGATAAAAGCAATATCTGCAACCTTACATGGTTTATTATCACACATGTGGAAAGTTTAGGCTGAATCAAGAATCTATTCATCGTCGGTTTTGGAATTACCGGCAAAGGCAACAAGAACATCTCCATCATAACCTTCTTTGGTGACAACGATAGCTCTAGGTTCATCCTCTTGTTGATCATTTTTTAAATTGTTATTCCTCTTCTCGTTGTTCTGCAACTTCCAGCACTTTGATATGCCATGACCATCCTTCTTGCAATACCTGCATGACCTTCTGTTTCTGTATATAGATCTACCTCTATATCTGTTTCTGTTTCTACCTCTAGAATTGCCATTTGAACCCTTCTCGTATGGCTTGGTGTGGACAGACAAACCTTCTACATGCGTACTTGAACTTTCACGGGAAACCGTAAGTTTCATCTTTTCTTTAGCATACAGAGCATCATAAACTTAACTAAGAGTAAGAGTGTCTCGGCTATATAGAAAGTATCTCTAAAAGTAGAGTACAAACCGGGCAGAGAGTATAGCATAATAAGACTCAAATCTTCATCATCATATTTTACCTTTATAGACTCGAGGTCTGCAATAACTTTCTTGAAAGCTATTAGGTGGTTCAACAATAAGGCTCCCTCCGCTATCTTGTGGGAATAAAGCTTATGTTTCAGATACATCTTACTGGTCAGATCCTTGGTCGTGCAAATCTGCTCCAGCTTCAGCCATAATGCGGTAGCAGATATCTTCTTCATAATCTCCTGTAAAATATTATTTGATAAATAAAGATGAATTTGAGATAAGACCTTACTATCTTTATGTTACTGCTCATCAGCGGACAATGTAGCTAATATCTTGTTGATCCCCAAAAGTGTATCATCCAAATCAAATTATGATAAAAATAGCTCGCATCTTAACTTGTTATAGAGAAAACCTTATGTTGCTATCCAAAAGTAGAAGATCATACTTCAGAGTCGCCGTGTGGAAGAAATCTAAAATTTGCTAGTACTAATTTTGTGTGCATCTAACAAAATTCTCGCACGTGAAAAACTACTGGTACAAATCTCGGCTCGGGCCCTGTGCGTTATTTTTTCTTCTGATCGTTATCCCTTTATTTCTCTCTCTTGGATTGATTGTTTGCTGTCTTTTTTCTTTGCTCACACAGCTATCCCTTGACTTCTTTGCACGTGATTTCCCCGCTCTGACGTGATGCCACTTGCACCGAGGCACGCAAGAAGGCCGCGCGCGGGATGCTTCTTTGCTTTATGCTGTCGCTCCCGCTCTCGCTCTTCTGTTGCCCACACCAATAAAGAAGCCGAGACCGGCGCTCAGCCTTCATCGTGCTGTGGAACGCCGACTAAGAAATGACTTCAACGCCGACTCGGAGATACGAGATGCTTCTCGGATTCGGCGGAAAACATCGAGATGAAATTTTTTCCCTCGATCAGATCTTGAACCTAATCTCCTGTGTTATGATACCATTTACTTTAAATAACATATAGAAAAATAGAGATAAGAGATACAAACTTTTACGTAGAAAATTTTTATAGGAAAAAATTACGGACGCTCGAAGGTAAATCACTATAATAAGAAGAGATCACAATGAAGTATTTACTCTTTCAATAGGTTACTGGGAATCTGGGATACATATATAAGTGAGCGAAATGAGTCCAACACAGAGAGGAAACCGAATCAAAGTCAGTTACTATAAATTGATACCACGTCTGATACAACCTGTTCATAATCTAGACACTTGTCATGCCACATCTTAACATAAGGTGATGAAAATGTTCTATATGAACATGGTAGAAATTCAGATCAATTTAAAATGAGTACTGCGAATTAATGAGCCTTTGATCCATATCCCATTCCCCAATTAAAATGCCTTTGATTCATCTCTCAGTCCCCGCAAATTCTTTTGAGAAATGTGCATTTTGATGTGTTCGCATACGTAACCGTAGTTCCTGTATGTTCTACACAAGGCGAACTTTTGAACTACTCCATAACTGATACTAGTCCCGCTTTTACTTGACTGCATAAGTCAGTTTCTTGTACAGTTAACGATGTGAAAATCTGGAAAGTATCTTCCCCCTGTTTTATTAGTACATCATGCAAATGTGCCATTTATCTATTTCAACTATGTCTACGAAATAAAGCCTGGACAGTCAGGGCCAAACAATAAAGAAGTAATAAATACTACCTTCAATTTTTTTTTCAAGTATGCATCTAATCTTCACTCCCATAGTTACGAGAAGCTATGAAGATTGATAACCCAAAATTCTGAAAAATATAGATGCTACAGCAATTTTAGCTGACAAACAGTAAAATAACACTATTTCGAATGCAAAAATCTATGAAACTTTTGATCTGTAGATCCAAAAGATTTGAAACTTGAACCAAATCTAGATCATGACTTTAAGAACATATCCCAACCAAAAATCTTTAAAAAAAACACTTAAGAGAATTGTGATCTTTTGGTTCGTGAAGCTCTGCTCCACCAAAAACAGGCCAAAACTTAAAATTGAGCTAACTCTCAAATTAAAACTCCAAATTACTTAAATTTTAGTATGCATCTTCTCTAAGATGTCGAAAACCTATTCTAATTAACGATCACGGAAATCGTTACCAAAAATCTGACATTTTCATTTGAAGAAAAGTTGCATCAAAACTGTTCAAAAAAATAAAAAATGGTGAATAAGACTTGCTCATGGGGGGATGAGGCCAAGACGGCTTTAGATGTATTTTCACATGTCACAATAATCTAGAACACCAACGAAATTGTGGTAGAAATAGTTAAATTAAGAAATCACTCAGAGATGCCAAAAAGAGCGAAAACTGGATTTCTTCACGAATTTGCCAACTAAGTGTCTAGATGGGTGGAGATTGATTTTTAGAGGTTATCGCCATCTCTTGCATGTTCTTGGCATAGCAAGATCAAGAAGTGAAGAGCAAAACCGATCAAATCAAGAACAAATCAATCAACATGAGATGAATCCATGGAAGATGAACAAAGATTGATATATTGCTACTTGAGGATTAAGGTTTTATAGCCACTCCACCTAGAGGACAAGAGAGCACACCACAACACTCAATTTCTATCAAACCCTAACCCTAACATACTTGGTCTCAATGCGAGAATGGTTTGATGGTTAGCAATAAGTCTCTATCCTAATTCGCTAAATAGATGGGTTAGCTGACTCCATCTAATTCTTAGTGGATACTATCCACTTATCACAATAGGAAAACCTGATAACCCCATACACATGGGTTTTAACTTACTACTCTTATGCACGCTTTTCAAAGTATATAAATCCGATTCCTTCAAGTCCTTAGTCTTGATCCATCTTAATTTTCTCATCTTCTTATTAACCTAAATTGCTCCCCTAAGTGCCGCTCAAACACCACGTTTTTATCCAAGGTAGTGCCAGTATTTTTGTCAACTTACAAAAATACCTTTTCTTGACATGGTCTTCATCTTTCATTGCAAATAATCGTCATTCTTGCCATGTGTAGGTACACCACTGGCTTACTGCACGTCAGCAAGTCTCTCTCGTTTCGGTTCCATCAGACCATACCTCACTTGGACCGACTAAACCGTGCAACTCGTCATTCGAACTTTCCTTTAACATTTCCCACCTTTCTCGTGCCATACTTGAGCTCAGCCATCTCACACGATATCTTTGATCGTTCTAGGTCTCGGCTCCTCCATAAGCATAGCTCTAATTCTCGTCATTAATCATGGTTGGCTCCAAGCACCCCTGCACATCTAAGGCCCAAGAAATTGTTTCTGGGCACAAGTGTTTCACAACTTGACCAACATTAGCTGAAACATGCATTATGCCACATACATACACTGACCTAGGTCAAACCAAATCATCCCATAACTCAAATATCCCAAAATCATCCATTTCTACAAGTTGTCTAGAAAAATCCGCAAATATACAAATTCTAAATTTTCACCCCTTCAAAATGACAATGGTTCATCACAATAAAATCAAAGATCCTCTCACATGGTCCTTCATGATCTTTCATATTCCAGCGTTCCGAAAACAAATTTACTAGTACATGTGGAAGCAAGATTCCAATATGATGACATTTACCATCTTATAGGGTTTTGAATTAATTATTTTTAGAAGTTCATATTTACTAATATAAGACGAGTTGCACATGAAACTAAATTCAATCAGCATTGTCTCTCATGCATAAAAACAGACACCTTGTAGCATATGAAAAAGAGCATGAAGAACTTTTTGGTGCTAGTATGGGGAAAAATGTCTAGTGTTCAACTCATCCATATAACGCATTTTACTACATCAAGAACATATATGACATATCTGTATATTGTTCATCCATGTTTCAAAAATGACCTTTTAGACATGTAGCCATAACCAAGGTTGTCAGAATTATGATCCTGAATCGGATCAGAGGTTCTTTGGTAGGATCACAAATCGTAGAGTCGATGTAGAATCTAAGATCTTTCCTGATTCTACTAAAAAACATTTTAAAAAATATGCAGTGTATTATAACACTAGTGCATTTTTAAAATTATGTCTTTTGAACTTTTCCTTACAAATTATAAAGTAAAGTTAAGATCATGTGTTATTTTTGTTGGGCTATTTTGTAATATACATCATTTTCGGGGAAAGGGAAAGAAAACTGCCTATGGGGCCCACTTGTAAGAAAGGGAGAGAAAAGGATATAGGGGAGGCGACCCGTTCGAATGATGTTCAGATGATCGGATCAGATGAGCAGGTCGGTCAACATTCGGACGACCCCATCGGACGAGACGTTCAAACGGCCCGATCGGACAAGCCGTTCGGACGAATCTTGCTCTGAGCGGGCTCTCTCTTATCTCCTCATCAACTCTTCTTTGGTGGAAGGCTCGGCTTCTCCGTTCATGGGTGTCACCAAAATCTCACCCGTGAGTTTGCCTCTTTGTTGGTATAACTAGATGGGAAATTTGGGGGGTTTCGTAGAGGAGAAGAGCTCACCACCGAATCAAATCTTCCACTTGCTATTTGGTCTTTGGGGGTTTGTTGAGAGAGCATAGCGGTGGTTGCGCTTGTGGTCGTCGGGTTGTGGCTCGTGTGTTCTCTACTCACAGATCCATCCTCTGGACTATGTGCTTGCGCGCGGTGTTCTGCTGGTTTATTGGCTTGGCATTGGCAAGTGGAGTGTGATGAGATTTCATCATCTTGTTGACTTTTTGCGGCATCGACTTGTACCTCGGCTCCACGAATTAGTGAGTATAGTTTTGTGGAGTAGGGCTTTGTATCTCCGATTGCCTCTTTGATAACATTCTGGTATTCGCCTGTGATTGGTTTTCTGGGACATTGTCTCCGATGAGTCTAGCCCTTTTTTGGTCGTCACAGTGGCTTGAATTACAGCCACACAATGAGCTGATCTCTATTCTCTTTACCTCTATTGTGCATTTGTGTGCCGTGCTAGATCATCTGCTTATTATCTTTGATATTTGATTATTGATTGGCACTGGGAGAACGTTTGCATGATAGATTATGGGCTTTTGATTGCCTGATGAGGATATTTGTCAAAGTTGAATTCTCAGTGATAGTCTAAATTGATCCTACAAGTTTGATTTATCATATGCTAGTTGATTATTTATGAGATGTGTAATTGATAGCTCTATCAATTGCTTGTGTTCAGTTCTCTGGTCAGTATTTTACTGCTGTTGTTAGACTTTGCCAAAAGTATATGTAGAATCTGCAGTAGCTTTACTCTGTCACAAGTATCTGATTTCTTCTGAAATCTATTGTTTTTTCATGCTCTTGACATTGATATTGCACTGTGCTAATATTCAATTAGTTAAACTAGCAGAATTTTGAAGGGTGTCACTGTGATAATTGATAATTTGGCAAGAGTGGAAGAAGGCCAAATTTTTCTTTAACTTGTGCAACGCCTCTCTGAGAGCAATACTCAATTCTTAATCTGTGCAATATGCAGATTTCAAATGATCACATTTGTGTTTTATTAAGTATATTGCCATATGTTAATAATATGATTCGTATATCTGTTTTGAGAGATAATACATTTACTTTCATGTCATTTTCATATTGTTGTATATATGCTTTCTTATGCTTGATTGTAACTGGAATTAATATGAAAATGTTGCTAAAACCACCTAATTTTCAACAATCTAGAAAAGGCAAGATTTGTTGAAATGGCGTCATCTTCTGATTTCGTTAAACCGGAAGTCTTTGACAACACGAACTTTAAGTATTGGCAAGCTAAGACAAAGCTGTGGTTGGTTGACCTTAAATTATTTTGGGTCTCTCGGATCCTTCTATGCTTCCTTTGGAAGGCGAGGCTAAAACTCATTGGGAGGATGCGAACCACTAAGCTTTGACTAGGTTGTTAGCCATCTTGACGAACTGTCTTTTCGATGTCTGTGTCAACTTCATGGAGGCCAAAAAGCTATGGGATGAATTGAATCAAAATATTCAGAAGAGGATAATGGGAATGAGTCTTTCATTACTGCTAATTACTTGAATTACAAGATGGTAGAGGGACGATCGGTGATGGAGCAGCTCCATGAGTTACAGCTCTATGTACATGATTTAAATCAGTACGACTGTCTCCTGCCAGAGAGTTTTCAAGTAAATGCCATATTGCCCAAGTTATCTCCTTCGTGGCGAGACTATGTGACCACTCGGAGACAGTTAAGAAGCACATCACGATAAATGAATTGTTAGGCGCAATTAATGTGGAGGAGCATATTAGGACCAGTAGTGATGAAAAGTCTCATGTCCAAGCCCACCAAGTGGAGGTCAAGAATTTTAAGAGCAATGAAAAGAAGATCAAGAATCATTCCCAGAACAAGCCTAAGACCCAGCCAATAAAGAAGAAGAAGAAGGTTATCTTTACCTGTTACGTGTGTGGCAAGGAAGACCATAAGGCCAGCAAGTGCCATGACCATAAAGTCAAAGGACCATCTCCAGATCAGCACAAGAGTAAGATAGAGGCCAATGTGGCTATTGCTAGTCCCGTCTCAGATGGGTATGTTCCTTAGGCCTTTGTGGCAAATTCATCAATTGATTGGTAGATTGATACAAGTGCAACTAGACATATCTGTGCTGATCATTCATGTTTCTCTTCATTTTAGGGTGACACTGGTGGCTCATCCTAATGGGTAATGGCGCCACTGCTACAGTACGTGGGATTGGTAAGGTCTGTCTAAAACTTACTTCTGATAAGACACTTATCCTTAGAGACGTGAGGTCCCATAATCTTATCAGTGGGTCCATAGTTTATAAGCAAGGAATAAAGCTTGTTTTTGAGTCTAATAAGGTCGTGTTGACCAAATTTAGTACTTTTGTGGGAAAAATGGCTATGAAAGCGAAGGCATGTTCCGCTTATCTATTCTTGATTTTAATAATACAAACATTTTTAATATTATTCGTTGCATTTATGATATTTGGCACTCTCATTTATGTCATGTTAATTTTGATGCCATAGAGTGGTTATGCAAAATGAGTTCAATTCCAAGTTATAAGTATGAGAAGGGCTCATAGTGTGAAGTGTGTGCACAAGCAAAGTAGCCTCGAAAATCTTTTCATATCGTTGAGAGGCTAGACACTTCTCCACTTGAGTTAATACATTTTGATCTTTGTGAAATGAATGGCATTCTAACTAAATGTGGGAAGCATTATTTATTTACTCTTATTGATGGTGCGACTAAGTATTCTTATGTTTATTTACTTAAGCCAAAAGATGAAACACTAGAATATTTTAAAATGTACAAGGCTGAAGTGGAAAATCAACTAGAAAAGAAGATCAAACGGTTAAGATCGGACCGAGGAGGTGAATATGTATCTAAGGAATTCTCCTAATTCTGTGAAGAAGCTGGAATAATTCATAAAATTACTCCACCCTATTCTCCCCAATCAAATGGAGTATCCAATTCAAACAACCAGACTCTTTGTGATTTGGTGAGTGCCATGTTACAGAGTTCGGGTATGTCAGACTCATGGTGGGGTGAGACAATTCTCACAGTTAACTATGTCCTAAATAGGGTGTCTGTTAGCAATAGCGAAGAAACACCTTATGAAGGACAAAATCGGAGAAAATCGAACATTTCCTTTCTTTGCATTTGGGGCTGTCTTACAAAAGTGCATGTGCCTTTGCCGAAGAAAAGAAAACTTGGTCCAAAGACTGTTGATTGTGTCTTTCTAGGATATGCCCATCACAGCACAGGATACAGATCTCTAGTGGTCAAATCCGAGGTTAGCAATATCACTAATAATGTCCTTATGGAATCTCTTGATGCGACGTTCTTTGAGAATGTATTCCCTATGAGAGCAAATGAAGTCATTGTGCTTGATGGTTCTTGTGAACACTCTATTCTTTCTAGTGTGGATGACACAGCTCTTGAAATGGAGTTGAGGAGGAGTAAGAAATAGAGGACTAAAAAGTCCTTAGGAGATGATTGTGTCACCTACCTCGTGGATGATGAACCACATACCCCTTCAACAGCATACGTAGAGGCCAGATCCCATCCATCTAGACATCCCAGTAGCAAGTGCTTAAAGATTGCCTTGAGTTTACCCAGTTTTGGTTTGGAAGGAATGATTTCATGAAAGCTTTCATTCTAGGTGTTTTGACTTGAAGTTTCATTGTGATTTAGCTTGCTAGGACATGTAGGAGTTGATCCAAGGTTATCTTAAATATCCTTCGCCCACAAGCAAGCTTTTGACTTCGGATTCGTTTTTGGCTCTATTTTGGTGCAATCTTTCTTAAAACAGATTTATGTTAAAACTTTGGCAATGATCCATGGGATTATTGATTTGAATAGGTTTCTAAGGTCTTAAGAAAACTATGCTTCAAGTTTCACGAGATTTGGAGTTGTCGTTTGAAAGTTGCCCCTTGTGACTTTTGAAATTATACTAATTTTTTGTTGTGTCCTAAGTGAGAGGTCAGACTGCCCAAAAGAGAGGTCAGACCACCCATTACATGGAGGACAGACCACTCGAACTCATCAAGGTTTGTTTTGCTTGGTTTTTCTTGGTGATTTCCTTGTAGGTGATTGGGTTTTGATTTTTATAGCTCCCCATAGCTATAGAATTGAAAGAACTTCGTGGATCTTGAGAGAAGTTGTCTTGTTTTAGTTTTCAATTTCAAGATTATTGGGTTCTTTGTGCCCAATTCTTGGCTCCGCCCCGAGGTGCAGTCAAACTGCCATATACCTTTTGGTCAGACCAACCCCTATGAGTGCAGTCATACCGGCTCTGGAGTTCTTGGCTCATTTGGATTAGTTGCTCGAGAGCTTTTTCCACAGTGCTTATTTAGTCTCTGAACTTAGTAGATCTGCATAGCTACTAGAGTAAAGTCTTGAAATACTTTGGGGGGGGGGAGTATGGCTCTCATTCCCCCCCCCCCTCTGATAGCCGACCATCAATTCTACAAGTGCTCTCAAAGTTTGGTGAGCTCTTCTTCATAAGATCTTCACTAGTCTTTGAGCTATGGCTACAAACAAGTATTCCATCAAGCCTCTAATCTTCGATGGGGCCAACTATCACTATTGGAATATTAGGAGGTTTGCATACCTCGGGGCCCAAGGGATAGCTATTTGGAGGAAAGTCAAGAGTCCTTATGACCTTCCTACCGGTGACCACATTGATGATCCCGCTTTTGCGGCTAATGTAGAGGCAAATAGAAAAGCTAGAAACATTCTTATCCGGGGTCTTGGTAGGAGTGAGTTTGATAGGGTAGCACACCGTGAGACCACACATGAGATCTGGAGCACTGTCGGTGATTACCGTGAGGGTCAGTGGCGGAACCAGCAAAATGATAAAGGGGGGCCAGACAAATACGACCGATGGGATGGCGATTGGCGGCCTGACGCGGCGACGCCTCGACGCCTCTACTCTCCACCGCTGTCTGCTGATCGCGCAGAGAACTGGAAGCGACGCGAGTGGCGACTGGCGAGTCACGCAACTATGCGAGGCGCTGAGTCTACGATGTTTCCTCTCTACGACGTTTACGCCTCCGTCTTTGGTGGGCTGCTGAAGGGGTCCAAAAATTTGGCCGCTTGGGGGCATGGCCTGTGGTCCCCGCCCGCCATGCGTGAGGGTACTACACCATTAAGGAAGTGCGACAAAATCAGTGCAAGAAAAGTTCCAACACTTTGCAACAAGACCAGGTGAACCTTTAGTTGAGATGTTTGCTTGATTCCAAAAGATTCTGAATAGTCTTAGAGCTGTAGACATTACTTACTTTGAGTATGCTAATGCTTGTCAAATTTTGTGTGCTCTTGATCTTGGTACCTGTGAGATAAAAATCACATCCATCAATGACACTGTTGTCATGAGTGATCTTATCATGGATAAGCTGCATTCACAACTTAAGACCCATGAGATAGACATCCTCTCTAGGAGTACTTTGGGGGGAAAATAGGGCTCTCGTTCACCCCCCCAATAGTCAGCCATGGATCCTACAGCTATGTACGGATTTCAATTTAGATTTCGTATGAAAATCAAATGGTCGATTTTCTTTTATTTTTTTTATTTTTGTTATTTTTATTGTACTTAGTTTGGACTCTTTCTTTCGATCTAAGCTGTTATAACTCAGGTCTACAAGATAGATGGTTATATATTTTTTATTTAAATAATAATGTATAATAGCTACTATAGTTCAACTTAGTTATGGTCCACCAGATTAATGGTCATATGTTTTGCTTTTTTTTTTTTGTAAGAATCTTTACCTTATTTCTCTTTTTTCTTAGTAGCTTAAAAAGACCCATCATACACTTTTAGGCCCTGTTTGTTTTGGCTCAAACTTTTTGGCTTACAGTGTAAAGCTAGCTTTTTGGGCAAGTTAGGTATAGGTCCTGTTTGTTTAGGCTTAGGCTTTCTGGCTTTTCCTTAGTCTTCAATCATGCACAGACACATAACAAATTCACAAATAATGCACAAACACACAACAATCAGTGGGGATGAGGGAGGCCAGCGGCGTCGGGCGCGGAGAAGAGGGAGGCCGGTGGCATTGGGCACAGGGAAAGGAAGGCCGGTGGAGGTAGGGCGTGGGGATGAGGGAGGCTGGTGGAGGAGGGCGTGGGGACGAGGGAGGCCAGTGGTGGTGAGCGCTGGGAAGAGGTAGGCCGGCGTCGAGCATCGTGGGGGAGATGGTGAGGGAAAAGAAAACAGAGTGGGAAGAAGGAAAATGGAGAAAAAAAGGGAGATTTGGAGTTATATATAAATGGTATTTGGTGGGTAATTTTAATGAACTTGAATGGTAAAGGGATATTCCATTCCGCAAAAACAAAAAAAGCACATCTCCAATGACTTTTGGCTTTTAGGCTTAAAATGGCTTAATTTTTTCATAAACTGGATGAAAAAGTCACCTCTTTGTTTAGGCTTTGACTTTTTTATAAGGCAGATAAAAAATCAAAATAAATAGAGCCTTAATATATAATAAATTAAAAAAATGCTATGTTGTCTATCCTAGTACGTTCCTCTCTGTCGTTTCGCCTCCTTTCTCATCTCTTCTTGTCCCATCTTTGCCCAATTCATAGATGACCACGAGACGGCGAGCTCTCAGCACTTCCGCGTTGTGACCACTGAAGTGTACCTGTTGTGGTTATAGGCCAAACAAAGAGATGGTAGTATGGTAGTGGAGAGTTAGGTGAGCAATGCTTGGGGCCTTCCCCATAGCCTGGATGGCCTTATATATATATTCACATGGGGAGTATTTTACAATTATGTCCTTACACCCAAGTGTCCCTCTCAAGGGCATTTATGTCATTACACATGTCCTATTTTGGGCTTTACAACCTTCTAACAGGCCGGCTGGGCTTAGGTGGGGGCCACCCCTACAACAGGAGCCTCTCATGGTAAAGGGCTTCACGGGCCGAAGCCATGTTGCTAAGCCATTTGGCCCCCTCCATCCCTGCGGCATGTGACCTTCTATGACATCAGACAAAACTAGATCTTGGTGGCAATTGGTGCCTCTTGGGTTGTATGGACACGGAGTCGAAGCTACCACCAAAGGTGTCTCTTGGCCACGAGGTGTGCGCTTCCAGCGGAGCCATTCGATGAAGACGAAGTCAAATCTGCTTGCGGCTACGCTCCGCGGACATGCGAGTGAAGCGGGATGCGGAGCTGTCCCTTCGTAGGCGAGGCCAGGCCAGAGGGCCGACTGAGCCGACGGACACGGAGCCGAAGAGCGACCCAGGGTCGTCGGGTGGGTTCGTAGTTGTGGACTCCGGAGTCGCCGTGCAGAGTCGAAGTCAAGGCGTAGCCAAGTGGCTCGTGGCTCTGTGATAATGTATTAATGGCACCTGGCATGCGGCATGATCTGCATGCCGTGACAGTACACGACCGCGCGCGTCTTGTGGTGTCAGCGGCCGCGTGCTTTTTCTCGATATGGCAGGATGCGTGGCTGCGCATGATTGGCACGTCGTGCGCTGTAAAACGACTGCACGACTGCGGTCCCCTACACTTCAAGCGGTGGTAGCGGAGCTGGCGCCTAGCTGAAGTAGACGCTCGAGTGCGCCGTCCCCTACCTTTCGAAGTGGTTATACTCCAGAGCGCACGGAAGCCGTGCGTCTTATTTATACTCCGTAGAGTGCGCGCGGAGGCAGGCCTCCGCACGTCTTATTTATGCTCCGTAGAGTACACGCGGAGGCGAGCCTCTAGGTGTCTTATTTAGACTCCGTAGAGTGTGCGTGGAGGCAAGCCTCCTCACATGTTATTTATACTCTGTAGAGTGCACGTGGAGGCGTGCCTCCGCACGTCTTGTTTAGACTCCACAGAGTGCGCGCGGGGGCGTGCCTCCGCTTGTGTTATTTATACTCCGTAGAGTACACGCGGAGGCGTGCCTCCGCGCATCTTGTTTAGACTCCGTAGAGTGCACGTGGGGGCGTGCCTCCGCGCGTGTTATTTATACTCCGTAGAGTGCGCACGGAGGCTCCCTCCACGCGTCTTATTTATACTCTGTAGAGTGCACACGGAGCCGTGCCTCCGTGCGTCTTATTTATACTCCATAGAGTGCACGCAGGGACTGCTTCTGCACCTTATTTATACTCCGTAGAGTGCGCGCAGGGACTGCTTCTACGCATCTTATTTATACTCCGTAGAGTGCGCGCAGGGACTGCTTTCGCGTGTCTTATTTATACTCCGTAGAGTGTGTGCGGAGGCGTACCTCCGCGTGTCTTATTTATACTCCGTAGAGTGCGAGCGGAGGCGGGCCTCCGCGCGTCTTATTTATACTCCGTAGAGTGCGCGCGGAGGCGGGCCTCCGTGCGTCTTATTTATACTCCGTAGAGTGCGCGCGGAGGCGGGCCTCCGCGCATCTTATTTATACTCCGTAGAGTGCGTGTGGAGGCGGGCCTCCGCGCGTCTTATTTATACTCTGTAGAGGGCGCGTGGAGGCATGCCTCCACTCGTCTTTACATAGGATGAGACGAGTTTTGCAAACGGTGGGCTTTATTTATCTCCCGTTTGCGCGGGCGAGCGATTTACAAAAGGCAGGGTGCTGACCTTGGTGCGGGCCCTCCTCCCGCCTTACACATAATATCGCCACAGCCTGTCTGCATTCCACGTATGGCGAAGAGTCTGTCCTTCCAGTGTTGCGAGGTGATAAGCTCCACGCTGCAGAGCTACAGCAACGATGTAGGGGCCCTCCCACTTGGACTCCAGCTTGCCGACAGTCTCCACATGAAGCGCCATTTTGAGGACGAGATCCCCCAGCTAGAATTCTCGTGAGTATATGGTGCAGTCACGGGCGTGCGCCATTTGGCGCACGTACTTTGTAATGTGCTGGGTGGCACTCACCCGATCTCCATCAAGAAGGTCGAGGGACAACTGGCGCTCTTCCGCTGGGGCCTGAATGAGGACCCTCCTGGAGCCGGCCTTAATTTCCTCGAGCGTGACTGCCTCGTCACCGAAGAGAGGTTTGAATGATGTGAACCCTGTCAGACGTGTCACCGTTGTGCAAAGGGACCAGAGTACGCTGTGGAGCTCGTCTAGCCACTTGCCCTTTGGCAGCCCGACGAGGCGCTTCTTGACTCCGGCGGAGATGGCGCCATTCGCCCGCTCGATGGCTCCGTTGGACTGTGAGTGTCCGACTGAAGCGAATCAGAGCGTGATGCCCATGCTGTCACAAAACTCCTTGAATGGAGCGAAGTCGAACTGTAGGCCATTGTCCACGGTGAGCTCCCTAGGCACTCCAAAGTGGCATATGATGTTCTGCCACAGGAAGCGCTGCATGGCCGCGGAGGTTATCCTAGCCAGAGCAATAGCCTCAGGCCACCTGGAGAAATATTCCAAGGTGACCACGACGAATCGAAGTTCTCCCGAGGCCCTCGAAAGTGGCCCAACAACGTCGATGCCCCACCGTGCCAATGGCCATACTGGGGGATGGGCTGCAAACTCGTCGGAGGTCTGCGGATGATCCGCCCCATCCATTGGCAGCCTTGGCACTGACGCACGAGGTCTTGGATGTCGGCGACGGCGGTTGGCCAGTAGAAGTCTTGTCTGAATGCCTTGCTGACCAGAGACCTCGGCACAATGTGTGAGCCGCAGAGCCCCGCATGAATTTCCGCGAGGAGGTGCTTTCCTTCGTCCCGTGAGAGACATCGCAGGAGTGGGGCACATACTCCCTTCTTGTAAAGAACACCGTCCAGTACCTGGAAGGACCTGGCACGGTGCTGTAGATGTCGCAGCTCGAGGGGGTCGTCCTGCTCGGCTATGCCTTGCAAGAAACCGTAAATGGGCTCCCGCCAGTCGCCCTGTTGGGCAATTTGATGGACGAGAGCCGCATCACGGTTGTCTTGAGCGATGGTTGCCGTGGGAAAGACCTCATAAAATGCACCCTCTGGGAGGGGGAGTTGCTGGCTGGTGGCCTTTGCGAGGACGTCAGCTTGTTCATTGTCTGCGCGAGGGATGGCCTTGACCGTGACTCCCAAGAAGTGGCACTCCTTCGCTCTCACCGTCGCCAGGTACTTGGCCAACTCGGGGTCCTTGGCTTGGTAGGATTTGTCAACATCTTCCGCTACCAGACGAGAATCTGTGCGAACAAGGACCCTTCGCGCGCCAAGAGCTTTAAGCTTCGCAAGGCCAAAGAGTAGCGCCTCGTACTCGACTGTGTTGTTGGTGGTTGGGAATCCAAGGCGCATCGAGTACATCAGGCGGTGACCCTCCGGCGTGGTGATCACTGCGCCAACCCCGGCGCCTGGGGCGCCATAAGCCCCGTCGGTGTTGAGCAACCATACCGGGTCCTCTGGTTGTTGCACTTGTTGTGCAGGCGGAGTCCACTCCACGAGGAAGTCCGCGAGGACTTGAGATTTGATTGCCGTCCGCAGGGCGTACGTCAAAGAGAATGGCACGGCTCGGCCGCCCATTTACCAATACGCTCCATGGACTCCTTATTGTGCAGCATCTCCGCCAGAGGGAACGATGATGGCACAGTGATGGGATGGGCGAGGAAATAATGCCAGAGCTTCCTCGAGGCCATGACCAGCGCGTAAGCCAGCTTCTCAAGCTCCGTATACCGCGTCTTGGCGCCTTGGAGGGCTTCGGAGACAAAGTACATGGGCCGCTGGTGGGCGCCCTCCTCGAGGACTAGGACTGCGCTGACCGCTGTTGCTATGGCAGCGAGGTAAAGCAGGAGTGGAGCCTCTAGTGCTGGGGCGACCAATGTGGGAAGGCTTGCGAGGTGCTTTTTGAGATCGTCGAAAGCCCTTGCACAGTCGTCATCCCAGTGGAACCCATCGCAGTAGCAAAGGGTCTTGAAGAATGGCAGGTCCCGCTCCGCTGCCCTGGATAAGAAATGGCTCAGCGCGGTCATGCGGCCAGTAAGCCTCTGGACCTCCCTCGTCGTTTTGGGCGGCTCCATGGCGATAATGGCGTCAACTTTGTCAGGGTTCATCTAGATGCCGCGTCCGGACACGAGGAAGCCCAAGAGCTTCCCTGCTTGTACGTCAAAAATGCACTTGTCCGGATTTAGCTTAATGCCAGCTCTCCTAAGGTTGTCGAAGGTCTCTTGGAGATCTTGATCGTGGAAGGCAAGTTGCCTTGTTTTGACGACCACATCGTTGACGTAAGCGAGTTGCCCTCGCTACCTCCACCTTTGCCACCTACTGGCGGTCCATGGTCATGCGCCACAGCCTCTGCTTGACCGGCTTAGCGTCGGGGCGGATTGCTAACTTGTGTTCAATGAGGGCGCGGTCCACGCCCTTTATGTTTTCCTGGGACCACGTGAAGATGTCTGCGTTGTCCCGAAATACCCGAAGTAGGTCTTGTTCGACTTTGGGACGGAGGCCTTCGCCAATGGACACACAGTGTTCGTTAGTGTGCAGGGGCACCCTCTTAACTTTGCCCTCCGGCCGGGGCTTGGGCGTCCATCTCGGGGCGGAGTGCGTGTCCGCCATTGGATTGTCGGTGAGGACATGCACCTGGTGGTGCGGGCCCCGCGCACCAAGCTCTATGCGCCAGGCAAGGTCCTGGTCACCGAAGGTGGTGATGATGCCTTGCGGGCTCGGGAGCTTCATGCATAAGAAGCTATGGTGTGGGACCGCCCCGAAGGAGTTGAGGGTTGGGCGCCCCAATATGGCATTGTAGGGGTACAGGATATCGACGACATCAAAGGTGGCGCCTTCGCTCCTCGTGTTGTCGCCCTGGCCAAAGGAGACTTGCAGGCGTATCTGACCCAACGCCCTTAGCGGCTGACCCCCGAAGCCTTGCAGCGGGATTCCCGAGGGGCTCAAGCAACTCCGGGGGATCCCCATTTGGTCGAAGGCCGCTGCGAACAGAATGTTCGCGAAGTTGCCACCGTCGACCAGGACGCGCTTGACGTCACAGCCTGCGATGGCGGCCTGGATGACCAGGGGGTCTTGGTGGGGGAACTCCATGTCCTCAACGTCAACACGCGTGCAGGTGATCTCATGTTGCGCCCATTCCGACGGTGTTTGTGCCGAGCGTGCTGCCACATGGTGTAGCCTTCGCGTGTAGGCCTGTTGCTGCCGCGCCGAGAACTCCAGCGAAGAGCCCCCGGAGATGACGTTTACAATCCGGCGCTGGGCCCCCTCCGGTGTCTGAATTTGCAGGGGCCCTTCCTGTGGCTGCTGCATGTGGGCCACGACGGGAGGCGCCACTTCCAGGGCTCTATCCCTGGTGGCGCTATGACGTAGTGCCGCAGTGGCAGTGCATGCCCATGTGAAATGATCACCACGGCCATGCACCTCGCACCACATACCATAGTCCTGGTTCTCCTGCTCTACGCAGGGTCTTTCGTCATGGCCCCAGCCGCATCCCCATTCCCGGCCTCCACGGTCTCGTCCGCGAAAGGTGGGGGCGGCGTCCCCAGAGCCGCCTTCGATGTCGAGGACGTAGCGGGCCCTCTGGGGTCTACGCTGGTTGCGCTTGGGCCTGGGCTTGTCACTCGACTAGTCCTGCTTATGCCTAGTGTCCTTGCGCTCAGGGGCGTCCTTTGAAGACTCTTGCTTGCGCATGGCCTTCGAGGAGCCCTCCGGTGGGTCTTCGTTCTTCGCTGGGCCCTCCGCTTGATTAGTGTTGGAGTTGTCGCCTTTGCGCCGTTGCGCGTCCTCCTCCGCCCTCGCATACTCCTCCATCTTATCAAAGAGCTTCGCGACCGTCTTGATTGGCTTGCGCGTTTTGTACTCGGCCAACGGCCCCGGGCGGAGGCCTTGTATCACTGTGTTGATGATGGTTGTTTTGTTGACGTCCTTGACCTAGCAGCGGATCTTAACGAAGCGCTTGAAGTACTCTCGGAGCTTCTCTAAGGGTTTTTGCTTGACGGCGAAGAGCTGATCCGCGTCGACGCGCTCGGCGTAGTTCCCCTAGAAGTTGTTGTAGAGGCGGTCGCGGATCTGCTCCCACGCATATATTGAGTTTGGCTCTATGGTGAAAAACCAAGAGAGCGCCACTCCCTGCAGTGCGAGGGGGAGCTCCTTTGCTTTGGTGGTGTCGCCTCCGCCTGCAGCTTCGATGGTGGTCTCGTACACACGCACGAACTCTCGAGGGTCCGTGTCGCCCTTGTATGGCTCGATGGCACTGGGGAACTTGAAGTCCTCCGGCCACGCAGATTGCTGTAGGCCCGCGTAGAGAGGGGACTCTGAATCTACATGTCGCAGCGGGACACGACTGGAGGTAGGAGCGTCACGGCTGTCCGACCGCTTCGGCGTGGGCACCGGCGGGATTTGCTGGCTCCGAGCCTCTTGAATATCCCGCACGGCTCCGCAGAGGTCCGCCAGCTCTCGCTGCAGTGTGCCAAGGGCTGTTAGCATAGCGTTCTCCACCATCGACGTTGCTGCAGTGGTTGGGGCAGCGGGCTACGTCGTCGGGCTGGCGGCGACCACGGCTTGCGCCCCGGAACTCCTCGGTGCACCAGTGCGACGGGCTTCGAAGTCGATGATGAGGCCAGCGCTACCTACGCCGCCGCCGGAGCCACTTGCCACTCCTACGCTGGGTGCGGGGGTAGCGGCCGCACCCGCGACGCGGGTATCGGCATCATCACTTCAAACGTCTCGATCGGTACTGCCCGTACCGACTGTCGCGCTAGTAGTGAGGCCGACCGCCGCTCCACGAGCGTCGGCGTCGGCAGCCACAAAGCTGACGCTGCCATCCGCACCCACAGTCGACGCCGAGGCCCTAACGTCGACGAGGGCTTCCGTCGTATCCTTCTTTTTCCTTGCTGCCGATGATGAAGTTTTCTTTGGTGCCATCCTTCTTCGGATCTTAGAGCTTGCTCTTGTCTTCCCCACGGACAGCACCAACTGTTATGGTTACTGACCAAACAGAAAGATGGTAGTATGGTAGTGGAGAGTTAGGTGAGCAATGCTTGGGGCCTTCCCCATAGTCTGAATGGCCTTATATATATTCACATTGGGAGTATTTTACAATTATGTCCTTACACTCAAGTGTCCCTCTTAAGAGCATTTATGTCATTACATTTATCCTATTTTGAGCTTTACAATCTTCTAACAAATTGGCTGAGCTTAGGTGAGGTACCCATGAAGAGAATACGGGCACATCTCTCAAGTGCCTCCTGCGATGTGGGATTTTGGCGGCCTTCCCCCATCGCTGCTCAAGTGGTGTACCGAGGTGCCCAATTATGCTTTCGAAAGTTTCACTGTATCGATAGAAGTAGTTAGTTATTCTAGGCAAGCAGGTTAGTAATTCTTCTCTTCATTTTAACGTGAATAGTTTCAACTTAGCTCATTTATACTTTTTCTGCTCATAGATTTTTAACGACCGGGAAGCTTGTCTTCATGCAGAGGCTAGAGTAAGAAGGATTAACCAATGTTATCGCTATGTTTATCTAGAAAATTTCCATAAATGTAGTTGTACTTCCACTTTCCATACCACTCTCTCTGTCTAAGTTTATAAGACGTATTTTTTTAGCACATAGATTAAGAAGATAGTGAAAATGGCTACATTATCTCTAATTATTATCTTTAAGCACTATATCCAATATATGCATATAGATAATAGAAAATAAAATTATATATTTATTAGATGTATAAAGATAACGTTACACTAATTTTATATTGGAACACAAAATAAGTTCTATATTTATAAATAAGATCATTCAAAAAATATGTCTTATAAATTAAGTCAAGGAGAGTTTTATTCTACTTTTTTTGTGGCGTGTTAATTGTTTCAATAGTAGATGCCGCTTCAATAACCTGGATAAGCTCACGGATACGCGAAGAAAAACACAAAAGAATTTGTTCATGTCGTCTTGATTCTTTGCGGAGGGGAAGGAGAGCCAACACGAGAGAACATGCGAATAATGGGTCTGTTTGGGAGAGTTTCACTAGCTCCAGATCCACCTAGATCCACCAGATTCACCTGGATCCACTGTGGAGCTGATCTCCCATCAATGTGTTTGGTAGAGCTCCACCGCAGATCTGGACTAATATGCAATTGTAAACAAATATTTAGGGGGCATAATGAAAAATGAAGAAAAAAAGAGAAGCACGGTTCTCTTTCTTCTTCCTCCCGATGAGAAGCATGCGCGCAGAGAAGGAGGCGGCGGCGGTGGGGCGCGCGCGGCGGCACGGGGGGCGCGCGCGCGCGGCCGGGCCGAGGGCGCACGAGAGCGGCAATGGGAGGCGACGTGCAATGACGGAAAGAAAGAACGAACCGCTTTTTGTGTAATCGATGGCATGGTGGGTAATTTTCCCAACTCCACGAATTTAGAGTTTGAGCACCCTTGAGGTGCTCCATGGATTTGGTGGATCTAGGGGCAGATCCATGGATTTCGTGGAGCTGCTCCACGGTGGATCTGCGTGGAGCTGGAGGTGTTTGGCTTAGAAAAGTGGATCTGAAGCTGTTTTTCGTGGATCTGGAGTTGCTGGAGCTCTCCCAAACAGGCCCAATATTCGTTACCCATGCTTGGAGACCAAACATGACTAAGGTTCTGTTCTTTTCAGCTTCTAAAAGCTGTTTTTCGACTTTTCTACATAAACTAGTTTTTAAACAGAGTATTTACCACGGCTTGCGCCTCCTAATCCCTATTTTCATATCCTAGCACTTCTTCCCATGTGGTAGCTATTCACCATCCCATCCATGTTCCCTCCCGCTTTTCCCCTCCTGTCTCTCTCTTAGTGCTCTATACATGCGCCTCTTTTGTAAATTTGTTTCAATTGATCGGGTTTCTCCTCTGTCCCCCACTTCTACAGTAAATTGGGGCTCTGATGAGCTGATGGTGGCCAAAAGATTGCCCTCTCCTTCCTCACGTCAACTCTTTGAAAGTAAACTACAACCACTAGCGTTATAAGCCCCGGTATCAGTATCTCAAACTTTAACTTCAGCCGTTGATCTAAGATCACTACTGGTTGTGCTCAAGAGAGGCCATTCGCTATAGAGCCTGTTCTTTACCTTAAAAGCTGGCGGCTTTTGGTTTTTGCTATAGTACCTAACTTTCAAACAGAGTATTTTCTCAAGACGGGGTTTACAAGTTAAACGATCTACACGCTAAAAGCCCAACATCTGTACCAGCCAAAATCGCAAGTGAGTATATGTCTCTCCGTAATCTATACCATAAACAGTCAAAATTGAAAAATTTCAGCCAAAATCCATAAGCCGCAATCGAAAAGAACAAGCCCATGGTCTTCTTCTTCTACAAGTTAGAACGAGCCAATGAAAATTCTTCTTCTTCGACAAGTTAGAACGAGCCAATGAAAACGAAATTTAAGTACCAAATGGAACATCCAAACCAATCCAAGTTAATCTGACTATCTGAGTGCGGAAGCTACATAGCAATCCTCCTAGAGTCCTAGTCGCTCCTTTTATAAATTGGTGGCCGTACACGACACCGATGATATATTTCTAGAAAGCAAAAGGTACTCAGACAAGGAGGCAATAACCAAAACACCAAACAAGAAGATGGCCACCAAAAAAATGGAGAACTGCGGCGGCAGCAGCGGGGAGGACGCGGGTGCGACCCGGTGGCATTTCTCCCGAACATGTACGGGCACACCGCTGGCGGCCGCCGGCAGCAAGAGCATCCGCGCGGTGCTCGGCCGCCTCTTCTCCTCCGTCGACGCCTCCGGCCCGCGCCCCGTCCTGCCGCTCGGCAGCGGCGACCCCACCGCCTCCGCCTGCTTCCGGACCGCGCCAGCAGCCGAGGACGCCATCGTGGACGCGCTCCGCTCCGGGGAGTATAACGGCTACTCCCCCACCATCGGTGTCCTCCGCGCGCGACGGTGAGCAGTCCCACACGCCTCCCGTGCCAGATTTACTAAGCAAAGCAAAAAAGTAGGCTATCTACCCTATGCATTTTTTTTGGCGAAATATCCACCATCTATACATGCATATCTGGAATTGGTGCTTTTGGTAAGGTGACCATGCAAGGAATTGGTGCTTCCGCGGGTTGCTGGGATCTCGGCAGTCCTAGGCGCGGTGGTAGCATGACCGGCAGCGAGCCACAACAGCGGCGCGACAGTGCGCAGCGACGGCGAAGCTCGGCCATCATGGCGGCTAGGGCTCCGGCGACGCAGTGAGAAATTAAAGGTGGCGGAAAGCATCTAGGGGACATGAGGAGCTCACCGAAGGGGTTGGCGGAGCTCAGGGATGCACGAGGTGGGCTGGCGTCGAGAGCCCGAGGCGGCGTGGCGAGGTAGCACGACAACAGCGAGCTAGGGTGGCCGAAGTCCTAAATCGACCACGGAGATGGTGAGAGGAGGTCACGGTGATGCTCTAGCCAAAAGGAATTGGACGGAGGCTCACTGTAGCGACGAGGGCATCAAGCATCCGAAGTAGGAAACGAGGGCGAGCTACGGGGAAGGAAAACACAATTGCTTGGGGGAGAATGAGGAGGGTGTGGGAAGGAAATGGAGCGCTTGGCGTGGCTTTTATAGCTAGCAGGGCAACCGGGCGGCTTGGGCCGTGCACGGTGTGGCAGAGGGGATGAGGCGGTGAAGCAGTGGTCGTCGGCGTCACTGCGGTGTGGGCTGATGGGATGGTGCGCATGCGACGAGGCAGAGGGATTGGGCGTTCCATGGCAGCGGCGATGGTGCTCTCTCTACGCGGTCGTCGGCGTGGTGGTCAACACGACGCGACAGCATGCGTCGTGGCAGTGCGGCACTCGCGTCGTGACGCGAGTTAAGGCACTTAGAATTGAATTTTTCCGAGGCATGAATTTTGGCCTTTGTTTTGGTAGCTGAATATGGATTCCCAATATTTGAATTGAACTCATGCTTGAGTTTAAATTGGGCTTGATTAGAAAATGATTTACAATTTTAGAATTTCAACTAGTGGACTTCGGTTTCCTTTCTGCTATCCTTCCCAAATTTCTTTCTCTAAATTTTAGCTCACAATTTGCTTTAATGAAATAAACTTCAAATTTTGATTTCAGCGATGATTCAAGTCGTTCTTAAATAAATTTTACTGTAAATTCTCTTGTGCTACTTTATGGATTGCCTTTTCAGATTCGGCTTTTTATTCAAATTTGTTTTGTTAATTGTATAACTTTTCTTGAGTTATTTTTCATAACTCAATTTCCAGAAAAACTTCAAAGAATAATTCAGGAAAAATCCAAATGTCAACCAGGTACATCAAAAGTTTTGAATTTCACAGATTTTTCAAATATCCTTTTTGGGGCGCTTGAGTGTTCTCGTGGAAGCACTTTCTTCATTTTTTCCTGTGTTTCTTACCCATATAACAGTACAGTTTACTAATTTAGTACTATACTTTTTGAACACTTCTCATCCAAATAACAGAATTACTGGCTTTATGTATTCAGCTGTACATTTTTAGCCTTTCGCCTTCCAACTTTTGTTTTTTTTCTTCATTTCTGTTTGGCAATATCGCATGATTTGTTTCTAAAGTTTCCATCCTTGGACATGAGCATCTCTTATATTTGTTTGTCAAAACATTAGTGCTATTGCAGACTACCTATCACGATATCTTCCTTATGAGCTTTCACCAGATGATATTTACCTCACCGCCGGATGTGTCCAAGCGATTGAGGTCATGATATCCGTTCTTGCCCAGCCTGGCTCCAACATCTTACTTCCAAAACCTGGATATCCGATGTACGAGTCGCGGACCACATTCAGCAACCTGGAGGTTCGACATTTCAACCTCATTCCTGAAAGAGGCTGGGAGGCAGACCTTGAGTCTGTGGAGGCTCTTGCCGATGAAAACACGGTTGCGATTGTCATAATCAATCCCAGTAACCCTTGTGGGAGTGTGTACTCACATGATCATTTGGCTAAAGTGAGTATATTTCCCATGACAAATACTTATAATGTGCGTTCCCTATTTTATATGTAATGCAATTTGTGGTACATGTACTTGCAATGAACAGATCGCAAAGACTGCAAGGAAACTTGGCATACTGATAATTGCAGATGAGGTATATGACCATTTGGCATTTGGAAATAAGCCTTTTATACCAATGGGTGTTTTTGGGGAGACTGTCCCAGTGATCACCTTGGGATCTATATCTAAAAGATGGCTTGTGCCTGGTTGGCGACTTGGCTGGATAGCAAAATGCGACCCGAATGGCATCTTAAAGGAGGCCAAGGTAAATTTGTTATCCGTCTTCGATGCATATCTTGTTTTTAGTGTTTGCATGTCTAGGTGGGGTTTTCAAGGTGGCGTAATCTATATGTGAATATGCCAGTCAAGCCGTGCGTTACGCCGAGGTTGAATGGTAGATCCGCTCCGCATTGTTTGTGCCTTTGTCCCGTCTAGACCAGCTTTAGCTAATAAGCACGTTTGGACAAGGCGGAGCCAAGAATTTTTCGATGGGGGTGCGAACTTAAGATATACTCCAACACCATAAAGACGTCGTTATTACATATTGGTTTTCCTTAGAGGCAAACTTTCAAGTTTCATATTGAAATTTTGCCAAACTACTATTGAAAATGAGTACGACAGTTCAAATGAAACAAATTACTCCCTCCGTTCTTTTTTGCTTGATTTCTTAGAATTTGTGCCGTCAAATATTTTAAAGTTTGATCGTCAATAAATTTAAAACTATCTAGATTGGTCATACGAAAATTACATCATTAGATTTATTTTTAAAAATATTTTTTAATATTATAATTTTATTAGCATATCTTAGTGTGAAGTTATAAAAAGTAGCGGTCAAAATCGCATTTCAAAGATCGCAAAAAGCAAAAATATCAAATAAAAAAGAACAGAGAGAGTATTAGTTTGCACTACAACCGACCACTCAAAGTATTTTTCAGTAACTACAACTTGTATGGTGCAGGGTTCGAAAAACCACTATCGGGATAAATCCTAGCCAGGGGCCGGTACCGGTTACCGACCGGTAACTGGAAAAACCGGTCAAATTTTAAGTTTCAAATTTTGAACTTCAAATCGGTAACCAGAAAAACCGGCCAGTTACCACCTAAAAAACCGAACAAAAACCCGAAAAACCGCTAAAAACCGATTTTCAAATTTAAAATTGGAAATTCGTTATACATTCATGGCAAAAAACATGAAGTCAAGCACATGAGGTGCATGCATCTTCCTAATACATTCCATTATGGTTAAACAATGTAAACATCATTAGGGAAACTAACTTTTACATTCAAAATTTTAAATTTGAATTAAATAAAAAACCATCGGTCTAATACATTCATAGCCAAAAAAAAATAAAGTCAAGTACGGGAAGTGCATACATTTTCCTAATACATTCTATTAGTATTAAACAATGCAAACATCATTAGGAAAACTAGCTGTTACATTCAAAATTTTAAATTTGAATTAAATAAAAAAACCGTCAGACTAATACATTCATGGTAAAAAGCATGAAGTCAAGTATAGGAGGTGCTTGTATCTTCCTAATACATTCCATTAGTATTAAACAATGTAAACATCATCAGAAAAACTTATTTTTACACTCAAAATTTTAAATTTTAATTAAATAAAAAACCACTAGTTTTTCATTTCCCGGTTGCCACCAGGAAATCTGGTTATTGGCAGTTACCGCCGGTTTTCCGAACCTTGGTATGGTGTTTCTTCATGCTTTAGTGTTCTACAAATCTACATTCGTAAATAGAAATTGTGACTAAATAGAACGAATAAGATCAAGACTAAAAAAAGGATTTGGCATTTTCAAAAATCAAAGCATACACGGATGGGTGGCTAAGGCCTGGTATGCGCCTCCCCAGCCATGCTTTGCCTCTCGCTGCCACTTGCCGCTGTTGTTAGGTCAAACGGTTAGGGCAAAGCGTACGCTGCAATGGAACGATGGGGATTGGATTTGGGGATTGATCCTGAGCCAGGCTGCTAGGGAGGTGTCGATCTTGTGGCTTGGTAGGCTTGGGGCAGCTGGGCCATAGACTTGTTGGCTATTGGTCTGTTGGGTTCGTGGTCTGTAGGTTGCCGAGACAAATTGAGGGAGGAACATGTATACCTTTTGTATTAGGGGTGTATATAATAGGTATCCTGGCCAAATTTTTGGGGGTACCCCCATGCATCTTCGTTAGCTGCGCCACCGCATTTGGGGTAGTTTTTGTAGCTTTCTGGCTTGATTATTTCTTCTGAGAAATACTTGATGAATTCACTGTTCTATCTGGTTGTCTTCATAAAGTAGAGTAAACGAAGATATGCTAGGATGTACAGACCTGCTAACAAGCGTTGATAAGAAGACTAAGGAACACTATTGTGATTTGTGACTGAAATTTGTCAAGTTAGTGCAGTTCTGTTATTTGCAACCATCATTAAGAAATAAGAGCATGAGGCTGCAATTGTTTGTATATTTTCCTTTTGGTTAATTAGCAACTGACAAGAAGATAAAAACAATGTGAATCTGACTCTAGTTCTTTTGTCAGTTAATATAAGTTGGCAAACTTTAGTGACATACCATATCGTGGCGATGAAGCAGCAGTTGGTTACTACACTGCAAAGCGATAGAATTGCAGACTAGAAATTTTTGTTCTTTCTGAACAATTGGTGATTATTATTTATAAGATCTTGTTCTAGCATCGTATATAGTAATTAAAATTGAATAAGAACCCTTACAGGATCATGTCAGCAATCTGAACTCCGAAGACCTACTGCATTTAATTTAAGCCTGTATCTCTGTGTTTTTATGCACCAATTGATTCCCCATTCTTCATGTCCTTAAATTTACTTTGGCCATCTTATTACCCTATTGTTTCAATTGTTGAAGGCATGAAATTACAAATGACAGGTTATGTTTAGCAGTTCAAAGCTAAATTCTTATGTTTCATTGGTTTAGAACATATTTTAAACTTTACATGACATGTTATATAGGGAACATTTGCTAAATAACATTGCAATGATGTACAAATTGGAAAATAGTATCCAATGTGAGCCTGACAGGTGGGCCATGGGACCACATGTCAGTAACACATCGATGTTATTTTCCAACTCGTGGTATCTTTATAGTACTACTGAGCAAATTGCCCCTATTATATACGGGATACTGACTGGTATTAGCTCTCGGATGGCGGAAAGATGCCTCACCGCGCCGACGTCCACCCCGGACCCGGCGGCCACCTCCTTCACTGCGCCTCCCCTAGCGCTGGCCTCTCTTCCCTCTCCCCAGGCGCCGACTTCCCCCACGGTCGGCCGCTCGAAGTTGGAGCGTTGGAGTGAAGATTCCCCTCCCGTCTCCCCAGCAGTCTCCAGACCTACCTCCTTCCGCGATGTGGTGTTGTCCTCTACCAGGCCGGTCGGCGAGGTTGCGGCGGTGCCCGAGCTGCCGGAGCTAGTGCCTCTGGTTCACCAGCGCGCTTGCACTTCCTGCTCCCTTGCCGATCGCGCTGAGACTCTTCACGTCCGGAAGCTGCCTCAAGAGCCGAGTGGAGATGGATGGACACAGGTGGTTGGTCGCCGCTGGCTTCGGAGTAGGCGCCGTCATCCTCCCGCGACTCGCCGTCCGGCTCCGGCACTTCGTGGAAAGTGCTTCAATTGTTTCTCCGCTTTGCACCGTGGCGAGTGTCGACGTCCGATCCATTGCCACGCAAAGGAACTTGGCCACCTCTCTTACGCCCGCTTTGCTCCTCGTCGCGGACGATCTCGATCAAGCGGCGTATCTCGTGGACTTCGGAAGCAACCTCATCTCCTTTGCAGCTGGCGGGCCTGACCTCTTCGTCTGGTCCGGCGGATGATGGTGCTATATCTGGCGGGTGGCCTCGGCGAACCTCGGTACGTAGTGGTCGCGTTTCCGGGCTGGAGGTCGCCGAAGCTGAGGAGTCTCTTCGTCGTGCGCTCTCCGTCGCCTCCATCGAACAGGCGACGACCATCATCGGCCGTGTTGCGACCATCATCGGTCGGCGGCGCCGACTCGGCGCTTGCAACCTCTCTCCGCCGCATCCCGGCGATTCGGCGAGGAGGAGCACCGGAGACCGCCCGAGAGGTCGCATCCCGGTCAAGCTTCGCCTTGGGCCCACTGGGTTACATGCTGGACACGTGGCATCCAAAGCCTGCGACACCTCCCCGCTCCCCTCTACAGGTATTGGCGGCAACAGCTCCAAGCCGCCTCTTCCCGAGACGAGGGCGCCAACGGGAGATGTCCCCAGAACCAAGAACGATTGCGCTGTCTCCCCCGACACAGCAAATCCTTTGGAGAAGGCGATCGCGACGGCCGACCCTGTGGTCCCCAGCCCAGCGCGGTCTTCCCCTGTTCTTCGTGACGTTCCTCCAAGCATGCGGAATGGGGATGATCCTTTGGCGTTGGGAACTGGCGCAGAGATGCCCTCGCTGGAGTCTCTGTTCTTCTGCGTGACCGGCGCCATGCGCTCGTCCGCCTACCCGAAGTTCTCGCGGAGAGAGTCTTTGTTGCCAGCAAGCAAAAGAGCTTTCCGCCTCGGCCCTTGAGCCAGTTTTGGCGGTGCGGGACGCTGTCTCGGACCTCTGTCCCGCGGAGTCCGGTAGCTGCGCAGTTCCAGCGGTGGGCGCCCGGTCCATCTCGCGGGTCTACGTCAGGCGTCGTCTATGCCATCCCCAGCGGCAACACTCCAGCCCAAGTCTTTCAGCACTGGTAAAATCCTTCCTCGCCAAGGTCACCCAAGCCACTCATAGTTTGCTTCCTGCGCCGGCGACTCAAAAACGGCCGGCCGCTCAACTCCCGTCAGGCTCTGTCTTGCGCCGTAGCAGTAGGCTGAATAAGAGAGGGGTAGGGCCTGAGTTTCCTGCTAAACTTGAGCCTAATCAACAAAAGAAAAAGGTGATGAGAACTCTGGGGATTATTATTATTGGAACGCAGGAGAAACTCAGCCAACAAGCGTTGCAGGATTATGCCAAGTGTTTGGGCAGCCCCTTTCTTCTTCACAGGTTCGAGCTTTGGCTGCACTTTTTGGCTGGGTTCCTCCGGATGATAATGACGAAGGGTGTACCTTGGAGTGCTAATTGTTGATTCTTTCTGGTCGCTTCTTTATCAGTTGAAAATGAATCCATCTCACATTTTGGTTTGGAACGTGCGAGGACTTAATTCCTCTGCACGACAGAATTCTGTTCGTACTTTGGTTCAGTCCTCAAGAGCGGATATTGTTTGCCTCCAAGAGACCAAAATGTCGTCAATTTCCAGGTGGACAATTCTCTCCATGCTTGGCCAGAATTTCTCTCATTTTATTGAGCTGCCTTCGGCTGGTGCTAGTGGGGGCATCCTTATTGCTTGGAAATCTCAGTTTGGACCGGCTAGTGCAACTAGAGTCGACTCTTTCAGTGCCAGTGTGCAGTTCTGTCCAGCAGACCAGCAGGCCTGGTGGCTTACATGTGTTTATGGGCCGCAAGGAAATGATAATAAGATCTTGTTTCTTCAAGAACTGAGGGACATTCGGTCAGCCTGCCCCGACCCTTGGGTGATTGCGGGGGATTTCAACCTCATTTTAAAGGATGAGGACAAGAACAACGTAAATCTGAACCGTGCTATGATGGGTCGCTTCCGGCGTCTTGTGAATGATTTGGCTCTTAAAGAATTACCTCTTCATGGTCGCAAATATACATGGACTAATGGCCAAGACTCGCCTACTCTAGTCAAATTGGATAGAGTGTTTTGTACGGTGGATTGGGAACAATTTTTTCCTAACTGCCTTTTGCAAAGCGCAGCTACTGAAGATTCTGATCATTGCCCCTTGTTACTTGGGCTGCGAGATAATAAGGCAGGGAAAAGAAGGTTCCACTTTGAATCCTTTTGGCCACAGCTAGACGGGTTCCAGATGGCAGTTGAGCACGCATGGTCTTCTGTGCAAGCGAGCTCCTGCCCAATGGTCTCTCTGTCCAAGAAATTCAAAGCTACTGCAAGGGGACTTCAGAGTTGGAGCCAAAGCAAGGTTGGCCATATTAGTTCCCAGCTTGCCCTTGCTAGGGAAGTTCTGCATCAAATTGAGATTGCACAAGACAATCGCCCTCTTTCCCCTCTTGAACTTTGGTCATGCAAATGCGAAAAAACTTTCTTGCTTTGTCTTCGCTTTGCGAACAATTGCAAGAATTCGGTCTCGTATAGATTGGCTTGTATGGTGATGCTAACACAGCCTTTTTCCACCTTCATGCCCGACATCGCAAGAGAAAGAACTTTATTGCCAAGCTCACGGATGGGGACAGAACTGTCACAGCACATGATGCTAAAGCAGAGTTGATCTTTGATTTCTACAATAACCTGCTTGGCTCTAGTGTGATCACTGATCAGGGACCGTTGTATTAATTTGGACATGTTAGGAATTCCTTATCTTGATCTTAGTGCTCTGGATGTTCCTATCACTGCGGATTGTTAGGCAATAGAATATGCCGCAGCCCCTTACCATATGCTGCGGCATCTGTGGATATCGATTGCTATAGTTAGCGATGTAAATCGTGGATTAGTTGCTATAGTTAGCGGATGTAAATCGTGATATTACCCCGCTTTATAAAGCAAGGCCACCGCCCTATAATAGAAGGCGCCACCTCACATTGAGGTGTGGCCAATTGCCCCAAACTCTGTCATTCTACATGGTATCGAGCACCGGTCCCGATCTGATTTCCGCCTCTCCACCTTCCGCCTCCTCCTCCTGCGCAGCCTCCCACCTCCTCTTCCCATGGGCACTACCTCCGACCTCCTCGCCTCGGCGCGCCCTGGCTGCTCTCGCCCGATCATCCGCCTTCGCCACTACCAATGTCAAGCTGCACGTCCCCATGGTCCTCCAGTTGAAGCCCTCCAACTTCACCAAGTGGTCGATGGCTTTCCGCGCCATGTGCGGGAAGTTTGGCCTGCTGAGCCACCTCGACACCGCCTCCGCGCGCCCACCGACGGCTCGGCAGGTCGACCTGCGTCCGCGATGGATGTACAGCACCGCCTCCGACTCCGTCCTCAACCTCGCCATGACCGACGATCAGCAGACGGCATGCGCGCTGTGGAAGGCCATCGACGACGTGTTCCAGGCGAACAAAGCGCCTCGTGCCATCTTCCTCAATCACGAGTTCCACTCGATGATTCAAGGGGATTCCTCCATCGACGACTACTGCGTCCGCATGAAGGCGAAGGCCGACGAACTGCGCGACGTTGGCCAGACCGTCCTCGAGGGCAACCTCGTCCTCAACCTTCGCGCGGCCAACGAGGTCTACTCTACGGCCGCCGACAACATCGCCGGCAACGCGCCCCTCACGTTCTCCTCCGCCGCCATCGCCTTCTCCTCAAGGAACTGCGGCCGCGAGAATGACGAAGGCCCGTGCGCGCCTCGGCGCTCTTCATCGCCTCCTTCCCTGCTGGCGGCCAGCACCAGCAGCAGGACTACCGGCGCCCCAACAACAAGAAGGGCAGCCAGCAGCCCTCCACCTCTGGCGGCCACAACTCCAACAGGCGCCCACCCTGGGGCTTCAACCCCTGGACCGGCGAACGCGTGGCTCTTGGTGAGCGGGTCACCCCTCCTGGACAACGCCGCCACGGTGGCCGGCGGTGCGGTGGCCTAACGCCCGATCAGGGCGCCGGCAGGCCTCCTCGGGCCTGCTCCCCAGTCACACACAGCCTTCGCTCCTGCGGCCTCCTCCAACAGCTCCACCTGGGATGCAGCCGGTACCATCGCCGCCCTACAGAACATGAACATGCGAAACTCTCCCGGTCGCCGACTCGCGCCTCAACCCATATGACGCCCTCGGATGGTATGCTCACCCACCGCCTACCCCTTCCATCTCCTCAATAACGATGAGGTAATGGCACTACCATTCCGATCACGCCTAGAGGTCACTCACCCTATCCACTTCGCGTCTAACTTTCATCTTAACAATATCCTTGTCGCACCATCTATAGTTCGTAACTTTGCTCTCTGCTCGTCAATTCACTCGCGATAATAGCCGCCTTTGAATTTGATGCTCATGGTTTTTCTATCAAGGATCTCCGAACGGACGCGTGACCATCCGTTGTAACAAAGAACGGGACCTCTACACCATGCCCGCATCCACACTGCCGCCTCTTGGCTCTCCGTCGACCCTATGGCATCAACGCCTCGCCATCCAAATTTCTTTGCTTTAGCGCATCTTAATAAAATTCATGCCGTTGCTCAGAAACAATGAGATCGCTCCTCTCGCCATTCATGTCGCTTAGGCAAGCACACACGCCTACCTTTCGTTCTTCGCATTCTACACTCATGCGCCTTTGAACTTGTTCATCGTGATGTATGGACGCCACCTATCAACGATCATCCGTTTTTCCTACTATTTGGTGTGTCCGGATGATTATAGTCATTTTTGTTGGGTTTTTCCTCTCCGCAAAAGTCCGACGCTCACCAACATTTAGTTGAGCTCACGCTCTCGCCCAAACTCGCTCACCGCCCATCAAATGTGTTCAGCCGATAATGGCATGAATTCTGAACACCACCACCACTCACTTCCTTGCCGCCGCGCACCCACCTCCGCCTCTCCTGTCCCTACACATCCCCCCAAAACGGTAAGGCCGAACGAATACTTCGCACCCTTAATAATTCCGTTCGCACCATGCTCCTCCATGCCTCCCTACCACCCACATACTGGGCTGAGGCCCTCCCGACACCGCTACCGCTAACCGACGCCCATCCTCTTCCATCCAAAGATGAAGTTCCCTTCACTCGCCTGCATAAACAGCCACCCACCTACAACCATCTGCGTGTCTTTGGGTGCCTCTGTTACCCAAATCTGCAGGCCACCTCCAAGCACAAACTCGCACCTCGCTCCGCGGCATGCGTCCTTCTTGGATATCCACCCTCTCACAAAGGGTACCGCTGTCTCGACCTATCGACCCGTCGCATAATCATCTCCCGTCATGTCATCTTCGACGAGTCCACGTTTCCCTTCAGGCTACTCCGCACGCCCATCCCCACCTCCCTAGATTTCCTCTTAGACGACGATATGGATTTGGTGCCTGTCCCATCATATTGCGGTGGAACTCCTCCCTCGACGCCAGTGGTCGCTCCATCCTCCTCGGATGAAGAGCAGCCGCACACCGCCGCTACACCCACACCACCAAAGAATGGACCAGCTTTTCAAAGCCGGGCGGCGCCCCACGTGGTTCCTTTCCACGGGTCTCGTCCGACCCTCGAAGGTGTCCGCCGCCGCGTCACCGGCTGCCCGGCGCCTCGGTTACCGGCGCCACGGCTCGCCCAGCAGCGCCTCCTACACCACCGCCACCTCCGCCGCGGGTCACTCGCACCATGACTGGTGTCATCCCTCGCGTCAGCTATGAAGGGCTGACGGCCACATCATCCTCGACCTCGCCTCTCCCGACGAACTATCGCAGCGCGTTGGCCGATGCCAACTGGCGCGCCGCGATGACGGATGAGTACCAGGCTCTTGTCGCCAACAACACCTGGCGGCTCGTCCCGCGTCCCCCCGGCGCCAACATTGTGACGGGAAAATGGCTCTTCCGGCACAAGTTCCATGCCGATGGATCTCTTGCCCGCCACAAGGCTCGCTGGGTGGTCCGCGGCTTCTCTCAGCGCGAGGGCATCGACTATGACGAGACCTTCAACCCGGTGCTCAAGCCGGCCACCATCCGGTCGCCTCGATGACGCCGCATCTCGCGCTGGCCGATTCACCGCTTGGGCGTGAAGAATGCTTTCTCCACGGCCATCTCGAGGAGATCGCTTCATCGCCAGCAGCCACGAGCCGTCGACGACTGGCGCCCTCGGCGCGTCGCCTCTGCGAAGTCCTTGCGGGTGGGGCAGCTCCACGCCCGCACCGCAGCTTCTCCACCTTCGTCCGGCGGCTCGGCCGTCGCCTCGCCTCCGACACGTCCCTCTTTATTCTACAAGAGGGCGCATCTTGCCTACTGCATGCAGACGCCGACGACATCGTCTTCACCGCCTCATCCACGACTCTCCTTGACGCCTCATGGCCCACCGAGCTCGAGTTCGCCATGACGGACCTTGAAAGCTCCATCACTTCCTCGGCATCGCCATCACGCGCTCCTCGACGGCCTATTCTGTCTCGGCGATGACGCCGTCGATCTCCTCCGCGTCGCGGGCATGGTGAGTGTCATCCTACGGCGACACTGTTGACACTCACGCCAAGCTCTCCGCACATAACGGAGACCTCTGTCCGAGAAGGACGCCTCCGAGTATAGGAGCTCGGTGGGCGCTCGGATTACACTCGACTCGCCCCGAGCCGCTTATCTTTGTCCAGCCAGTGTGTCTCTTTATGCACGCCCGAGAGCCACACTGCAGCCGATCAAGCGCATCTTGCGCTATGTGAAGGGCACCTCTCCTCGGGTCTACATATCGGCGCGGGCTCGTTGACAAGCCGACGGCTTACTCGACGCCGATTGGGCGGTGTCCGACTCGACGCCCACCTCCGGCCATCGTATACCTCGGTGACACTCTGGTCTCCTGGTCCTCCAAACGCCAGACCACGGTGTCCCGTTCCAGCGCCGACGCAGAGTATCGTGTTGTGGACCATGTAGTGGCGAATCGCCGCGCTCAGCGGCTACTCGTGAGCTCCACCTCGGCTACCCTCGCCACCGTTGTCTTCGTGACAATGTCGCGCCATCTACATGACACCAACCACGCCCACCACAAGCGAAACGAAGCATATCGAGATTGACATCCACTTCGCCGCGAAGGTGGCCCTTGGTGACATTCGGTCCTCCATGTGCCCTCTTCTCATCGATTCGCGACATCATGACTAAAGGGCTTCCGACGGCATTGTTTCTAGACTTTCGATCCGGTCTTTGCGTCAGGAGCCTCCGCCGCCATCGCGCGGGTGTTAGGCAATAGAATATGCCGCAGACCCTTACCATATGTTTGCGGCATCAGTGGATATCGATTGCTATAGTTAGCGGATGTAAATCGAGGATTAGTTGCTATAGTTAGCGGATGTAAATCAGGGATATTACCCCTGCCTTATAAAGCAAGGCCAGCCGGCCCTATAATAGAAGGCGCCACCCCTCACATTGAGGTGTGGCCAATTGCCCCAAACTCTGTCATTCTACACGGATGAGGTATGGAATACTATAAAGCAGCTTCCTTCGGATAAAGCTCCAGGTCCAGATGGTTTTACTGGAAGATTCTACAAGGTTTGCTGGTCAATCATTAAAGAGGATATTATGATAGCTATTTCAGCCATTTGGAGCAGAAATTTTAGGAATTTTCGTCTGCTGAATTCAGCATATATTACTCTTCTCCCAAAAAAGAATGAAGCATGGAATGTCAAAAGATTTCCGGCCTATAAGAGCATCTCCAAGAGAATAGCCAAAAGGATTAGCCAAATTTACTGATTTAGCTACTTTGTAAAATAGATCTTACAAAAAAAGACTAGACTACTCCAACAGACTCTGTAAAATTTAGACTCTCCATATTCAAAAGTGCCAACAGACTAGAGTACTGAGCATCTGCCGTGCGCTTGAGCTTCTCGTTGGCGAACTTGTACCGCAGATGCACGTGGCCACCACGCCCTTGGCGGCGGCCACGCGTGCTCGAGCTTGCCCCGGAGGATGAACACCATGCGCCGCACTGTGTCGCCTTCGCGGATCACCTTCTCACCGCGGAGAACACCGAGGTCGCAACGGCCGCAGATGTTTGCCCAGATGAGATCGCCCATGCCATGGAATAGAGGAACCTGGCCAACGGTCGCAGATGTTGTTTGTTATTAACGAAATTAGATGTAATACAAATGGAACAAACAAAAGATGGCTAGCACTTTACCTGTATGTTTCCGATCAGTAATGTGAAGAGCATCAGGCCACTGAGCACATTAATTATGCTGAATATCACCTCAAGCCAATTGCTCGTAGGCTCAAGATCATTGCCAAAAGTACTGCCAAGCAATACAAAGGTGGTAAAGCAGTATTAACGTAAAGATCAATAAATAACTATTTTTTTTCCATAAGGGAACATTTAACAAACATGCTAAGGCAACACATGCATACAACAACCATAGAATTGAACGATTTCCCACATATAAATCTGACAGATATATGCATTTTCAAATAGAATGATAACCCGAGCCGAGTTACAGCTGACTACTCAACATTCATAAATTCAAGTTTCTGGGAGAAAAACAATTCCCTGTGTCAGAAATGAGTGAAGTTAATTTCACAAACTAAATTACCTGAGGGTCATGAGGCCCCAAAATATAGGATAGAGAGTTTTGACAGCAAGCGAATTGCTCGAAATACCGGACCACCGGCTCATTAGGGAGCTTTGTGTTCGATCCGAATCGAATGTCTTGTTGCCATGAAAATAATCATATATTCTTTTCCAATATGTCGAACGTGATTGATCAACTCCATGCACCGGATCCAAACTCACATTTAGCCATGCTGAGACCAACATTTCGTCCTCCTCGATGCTGAAATTCTTGGTCCTTTTCTGATTCCCTTTCACACTTGCAGGGGCATCATCACTTGCTGGTGTTTCATTACGAGGTGGGATATTATCAGACAAAGCAGCAGGATTACAACCCCTTGTAATCATGTCGGTAAAAGATCTTTCGGAATCCAAGGCGCCTGTGAAAACATAACACAAGGAAAATAGGAGTATGTCATTCTGGAGAGTATGTCATAACATCCAGGATATTAGTAGCATGTTAAAGATTGCCATAACTGAAAGCGAGGAGATGAGCAGCTCCAGTGCCACTACAACATTCATTATAAGCAGGACTACCAATAACGCAGAGAGGATACAACAAATCTTTCCAGACTAAATCAGGGCATCCTTATATCACTTAACAAGTATACTTTCCAACATCAGAGAAGATGCTTAATTAACAACACTGTACAACATGAATTACAAGACTTTAACACATTTAATAAAAAATTTAAAGACTGGCCCAACACTGGAATAAGTACACAATAGAGCAGAAGCCAAATCCACTAGTATTCATGAAGCCCAAATTCAAAACCCACAAACTAGTGAAGACTATGTCATCGGAGACAAGAGAACCAAACAACAACAGCTAATTAGATACCACACAACCACCTTCAGGAAATCTGACCAATCTGACCATTAAATCAGTGTATATAAGATTTTGTTGCATCCCATAGCATTTAAGCAACCGCATTGGAACATTCAGGTAGCTTCTCAATCAATGGAACATTTCAGTCAATCAAGGCATGTAGTCCAGTTTTGAAGCTCGGATGTCAGAAGCAATGAATCAGTATCTAGCTAAGTATGCATAACTAAATATCCTCATTTGGGATTTGCACATAAAAACCTGCAGTTTAAAGGGCAAGCAAAAAGAACTAGTACATCCGGTATTTGGAACTCACCGAGTACATGCCGGACAAGGGGCGATCGCAGCACCGCAAAGATTGGGAGGAAGGACTCGACGCCGCGACCAGTACCCCACATTTTCTAACCAAGGCAACAACGCCAATCGCCGTTGCTCCCACCACGCCCCACGGAAGATGGGCAACGAGTACAACGCAGAAGAATTGGGGTCCCGTCGCCGTGGCTCGAGGACGGGATCCCTCTCGATGGCGCTGCGACATGGTGGTCGCCCCTTCCTCTTCCACCGGTTCGGCTCGGTGGGTCGGTCTCCTCGGCGGTTGGGTCGGGCGGTCGAGGGCGGCCATCGTGGAGCGAGGCGGCGAGAGGGCGAGGCCGCGAGGTGGAGGCGCGTGGAGCGGAGTGGCGAGGCGAGGCGGCGGGTCGGCCGGTCGAGGCGGCGGCGCGGAGCGAGGCGGCGAGAGGGGCGAGGCCGCGAGGGAGGCGGCGGAGCGAGCGAGCGGCGAGGCGAGGCGGCGGGCTTGTCGGTCGAGGCGGCGCGCGGTTGGAGCGAGGCGCGAGAGGGCGAGGCCGCGAGGAGGCGGCGGCGGAGCGGAGTGAAGGAGGCGGCGCGGTGGCGGCGGGTCGAGGCGGCGGTTGGAGCGAGGCGCGAGAGGCGAGGCCTCGAGGAGGCGCGTGAGTGGAGCGGAGGTGATGGAGGCGGCGGCTGGGTCGCCGGTCGAGGACGGCGGCGGTGGAGCGGAGCGCGAGAGGCGAGGGGAGGCGGGTGGAGCGGAGGTGAAGGAGGCGAGGCGGTGGGTCGGCCGGTCGAGGCGCGGGGTGGAGCGGAGGCGCGAGGGCGAGGGAGGCGGCGGGTGGAGCGGCCGCGAGGTGAAGAGGCAAACCCTATCGAGCACTCCGCCGCTGCGCGGGAGAGTTGGCGCGCGGGGAAGAAAATCGCGCGCTGGAGAGCCAAAGCCCGCACGCGGGAGGGGATTGGCGACGCGGATAGCAAGCAGTTTTCGCTCGGGAAAGATGGGCAGCGAGAAGAACGGGATACCGAGCGAGGAAAAATAGAAAATGACATAGCGAGACTGTTGGAACGCTTTTTTTTGGGCATAATAGCTACAATAGGTATTACGGATGTATTTAGCCAAGCTGTAGGAGTTGCTCTAAGTCTTGTACACAGTTTTGTCAAGCTGATTACAAAGATTTTGGCTAATAGGCTAGCTGGTTACCTGCAGCACATGGTGACCCCAAATCAAAGTGCTTTCATCAAAGGTCGTTTTATTCAAGATAATTTTATGCTTGTGCAACAATCAGTGAGGTTCTTTCACCAGCAAAAGCAGCCAAGGATCCTCCTTAAATTGGACATCTCAAAAGCTTTTGATTCAGTCAATTGGCCCTTTCTCCTGGAGGTCTTGAAAAAGTTGGGTTTTGGCCAGATTTGGTGTGATATGATCAGTGGGCTTCTTTCTTCCTCATCCACCCGGATTATCTTGAATGGGACCCCCGGTGACTTCATCTCACATCAGAGAGGATTGCGGCAAGAAGATCCTTTATCACCAATGCTTTTTATTCTCGTCATGGATGTTCTCAGTCATTTAATCTTGCGCGCTTCGGAGGAAGGACTGCTGCAGCCCCTCTCCTCTAGGCCAACACAACACCGCATATCCCTTTATGCCGATGATGTGGTGATCTTCCTCCGGCCGGCTGTAAATGAGATTGATACGGTTTTGGCTATCTTGCAACTCTTTGGTGATGCTTCGGGTCTTCAAACAAATGTTCAGAAGAGTAATGTCTTCCCAATTCAGTGTTCGGAGCTGGATCTTGCCATGATACAAGAGCGCTTGCCCTGTGGGATACAGGAGTTCCCATCCAAATATTTGGGACTTCCTCTTTCTTTAAGAAAATTGACAAAGGCACAGCTGCAACCCACTATCGATCGCATAGCACACCAACTTCACGGGTGGAAGCGGACTTGATGACTCGGCCGACGAGCGAGACAGATCCAATATGTGCTCACTGCGATGCTTGTTTATTTCTCTATGGCCATTGAGCTACCAGCATGGGCTATTAAGGCAATCGACAAAATTCGAAGAGGCTTTCTTTGGAGGGGAAGAAAAGACGCCAAAGGCGGTCACTGCTTAATTGCTTGGGCAAAAGTTGAGCGACCCGTGAGCTTGGTGGATTGGGTATTTCAGATCTCAAACTCCTCGGCTGGTCTCTTAAGATGAGGTGGTTATGGCTGCAAAAAACAGACCCAGGAAGGCCTTGGTCCGGTTTTCGACTTCAGGTTCATGAATTTGTTCGGTCTTTTTTCTCTATGGCCATGGAAACTATGGTTGGTAATGGTGCCAACACTTTATTTTGGAAGGATAGATGGCTATTTGGACAACGCATCGAGGATGTTGCACCCTCCCGTAGTCTTGCTTCGGCAAGAAAGGCTAACAAGCTCACTCAGTACTCCATGGTTTGCCTAATCACGCTTGGATCCGAGATATACAGGAGCTCTCTCGCTTGGGATCCTTGCTGAATTTATAAATCTCGGATCTTCTTTCGATGTTGAACTACAACGAAGTTGCGGATGTACATCGTTGTCGCCTATCTTCATCGATTTTACTCGGCTAAATCCGCTTATGAAGGTTTCTTCGAAGGTTCACAAATTTCGGTTTTCGATCGTATTTGGAAAACCCGGCTCCGAGGCGTTGTCGTTTCTTTATGTGGATGTGGTTCACAAGCGCTGCCGGACTCGAACCGTCTTGCCAAGTGTGGACTTCCACATCCAGTTCAGTGTCCTCATTGCAACCAGGCTGAGGAAACAATTGACCACTTGCTCACTAGCTGTGTGTTTGCAAGGCAATTTTGGTTCTCCCTCCTCAATCGCTTTGGGCTGCAAACTCTAGTGCCGACAATAAATGATGCTTCTTTTGAGGACTGGTGGTATAGAGCTGCTGAAATGGTCAATGGCAAATTGCAACGAGGCATCAACTCCCTCATCATCCTAGGGGCTTGGACTCTTTGGAAGCATAGGAACAAATGTGTTTTTGATGCATTTACCGCCAATATGGCTACAGCCTTGCTGCTTGCTGAGGAGGAGGCCCACCTTTGGGCGTTGGCTGGAGCGAGAGGGCTCTCTTTCTTGTCGGCCTTTGTTCCTAGGGGCTAGGTCGTTCCAGGTCGTGAGTTCTTTTAGAAAAAAAGGCGCGTATGTAATTTTGTGTTCCTTTGGGTGTGTGTGATGTTGTAACCGGGGTTTTATTTCCTTCTACTTTAATATAATGATACGCAGCTCTCCTGCGTGTTCGAGAAAAAAAAATATATACGGGATACTTGCAAAACTTTTTTTCGTAGGAAACGCAATATGTAGGGTACAATTTCTGAATCTTTTCAGCTGTTCCATGTGTACCCAATCATATTAAAAAGGTCATGTTTTGTCAGGCTATTAACTTTATCGCACTGGTGATTGGATTTCTTATCTGCATTTTGCCTGACAGGTTGACCAATCAATCGAGAAGTATAGTAACATCTCAACTGATCCTGCAACATTTATTCAGGTATGTATATTAATATATGCATCTTTATTTCCATTTGTTTTTTTAATCTCTTTATTTCCACATCTATCATTTAAGACAATATGGTTTCTATCATTTAAGACAATATGATTTCCACGTGCACGCGCAAACAGCACCATATATTTTCAGCAAGTGTCATACATTCTAAACAATCTTCTTTCACAGGGCGCAATCCCTCAAATTATAGCCAACACCAAGGAAGAATATTTCAACAAAATTCTTGATCTATTAAGTAGGTTAGCAGATTTATGTTATGGTAAAATAAAGGACATCAGGGGCATTACATGTCCACACAAGCCGGAGGGATCAATGTTTGTGATGGTAAGGAAATGCACGAGTTAGATCAACTGGCTAAGTTGTATGTTGATCTCAGCCAGAATCTAATTTTGGGCTGATGTATGTTCTTCAGGTAAAGTTGGATCTCTCTTGCTTGGATGGCATCTACGATGATATGGATTTCTGCTGCAGGCTGGCAAAAGAGGAGTCTGTGATAGTTTTACCAGGTGCAAATTCCATATTTGTTTACTCTCTGGTTGCCAAAAGAAATGCCAACTACAACCTCTGTTTCACAAAACAAGTCCAAGTCCATTACGTGTATAGACCAAGGAAACACGGAATAATAAAATTTGTTAATAATATTGGACCATACATAACCTTAAAAAATGGATCTTCATTACATTGTGAAACAGATGGAATATATTACTAGTTTCATTATCCTCTTTCAGTCGTTGTAATAAAACCTTAGTAAATTGCAATAGGAGGAGTTGCATTTTTCAGATTTTGTGAAACCAACCTCATTTTCCCAATTATGTGTTGGACACATTTATGGTTTATGTTAGATCTCCCTATTATAGCTCTGCCATTTTATCACTGTTTCAATATACGGATGGTAAAATGTAAATAAATACTAGTTGTAGTACATGAACTTACGAAAGAAGTTAGAAGGCAATTTCACCATTCACGAATTTTATAGCATGCCATCTATAACTACAACCTTACATTAAATGGTAAGACCTCAAGAGTTAAGACACAAGTGCACACAAGTCAACAACAAGAGTTTGAGGAAGTACACAACTGTGCTGGTACTCTGTTGCTCAACTCTGTCCCGATGTACGTGCATATTTTTGCAGGTAGTGTACTAGGAATAAAGGATTGGATTCGCATCACCTTTGCCATTGATATACCATGTCTTGAGGATGCCCTTGACAGGATCAAATCCTTCTGCGAGAGGCATGGTAAACTGGAAGGCTAAGCTTAAAAGATGGCTGAGCTATTACACTGTTGGGGTGAATCGGCAACTACGCGTTGGGTCGCCCAATTGTTGTTGGCAATAATAATTGGTTGTCTTGCTGTCGCCAAGATGAATATTGTTCACCTTGTCACACATGTACTTGGGTATACTATTCCTGCTTGACTCAGACTGATTTGTGTACGACATATTATCGGAAAATGCTGTACTTTGTAATTATTCTTGGTTATAGTTGTTTTGGATATGATACATGTTGGAGATAGTACACGTTTATTTGTATATCTGCTTGACCTTTTCTGCAGAACGCCGACTTCTCCCTGTTTCTGCCCAGTGTTGTGATAACCGGCCGAAAATCAGCCAAAAATCGTTTTTCTGGGGTTACTGGTCCCCCCGATAAATTACAGTACCGGGCAATTTTTTTCGAGTTGTGTTGAACAGGAGCCGGACACCGCTGCACTTGCCCTAAGCCTCTCCAGGCTTGTTTGTGGCTGCGGCGCCGATTCCCCATCTCGGTCTTGGCCTCTCCTGGCTCCAGCGCCCTTGCCAATCTTCCTCCCTACTCTGGTGATCTTCCCAATCTCCCGAAGTCTCCCTCCCTCTAAAATCACCATTCCCCGGAGGTTGTCTGGCTATGGAGGGTGGTGAAGGCAGCGTAGGATGCAGCCTGGACAGCGGTGGAGGCTGGGGTGTCGAGGGTGGAGGCCAGGAGGTCGGCGGCGGCTGAAGCGTCGAGGGCCGACAAAAATGGGAAAACAGGGCCGGGCGACAACTTTCTTAACTCAGGTTAACTCATTTTGCCTCAGAATATGATATTCTGGATGTTGTATGAAGGTCTGAACATTAGTGCCATTTACATTTCTGTCTGCTCATGTCAAATACTTTGTTATCTCAGGTTGCAACTCATTTGCCTCAAAATATGATATTCTGGTTATTTTATGAAGTTCCGAATGTGCTACCGTGAGTTTTGTCAGGTGCCAAGTGCTTTCTATCATCCTATTATCGGACGGTTTGAGCCTGACTTTTTGTTTGAAATTCGTTCGAAATTTAAATTTTGTTTGAAATTTTCAGGTCGAAAATAACTGAAAATTTCCGATTATGGCTTGTATTGGTCGCCTCTGGTAAAAGAAATATGAGTAATGCTATACAATATTCGACTGTTTTTGAGGACAAAAATAGTCAGATTGATCTGGAGCGTTAGATCTCCATCCAACGGGTCACCCATACATGCCCCCCTCCAAAAAAAATGACTCCCTAAAAAAATGATCTAGAGCGTTGGATCTCCATCTAACGGCTTAAAATCGTACTGTTTTTGCCCTAAAAAATAGTCGAATGTTGTATAGACACTCCCAAGAAATATATACCGATATTGAAAACCTGGTTCTCCCTTGATTTCAGCCGTTCCAGGAGTGATTGGACGCCCAGATGTCGAGTTCGCATTTTCACATTCTTCCATTCGGTGTTGACGTCCTAGAGGCTAGAGCGATGCAGTATACCCATAATTCTTGGAAAGATGGAACATGCATTTGGACTAGCTTGTCAATAGATTCTGACATTGTAACTAACACCATCAGCCCAAATCATTGAAACGCACATGAAGCTTCGTTCACAAAGGCCATGCGCTTGCTGAGAGGCGCAGCAGAGATGCAACCAGGGCGGAAAAATGCCCTATCTTTGGCCTTACGACCCTTGATCCAACCAAGCAAATGACAATCTTCAAGTGGCAAACTGAACTGCAAACTTTACACCATGCCGTGCTAGGGCTAGCAAACACGACAACAAAACATCCGTGGGGAGACATCATATTTGTAGGTTAGAGACGTTCTGTTTCGTCTCCCACAGACAACTGAGGCGCTTTTATAAAGCGTCATAGAAACGTCTCTACATGAACCGTCTCAAAAATATAGAAACGCTCTCTAAGGCGTGCCTATATTATTTGAGACGTTCATTAGAGACATCTGCATCAGATCCCTATAAAGTTAGAGACGCTTTTATAAAAACGGTGCACCATCGTCTCAATTAACATAGGCACGTGCCTTGAGGCGTTATGTGCCGCCTCAAGATGTCCTATGTAGTATGTATTTTTATTTTGATTGGTATATATTTTCTTCTATACACAAATACGTATCCGTATGAGAATATAGTATTCCATATATTTATTATATACATGTATATATAATAATTTTATAGGCAGCACCATAATATTGAGTACATATTTTATAAAATATAAGGAATGCGCGCAGCACAACAGATATACTGTTATAAGAAACAACAGATATGCCCAAGTCCTTTTCTCTTCCCCGTGCTTAGAAACCATCTTGGCATCATTCATTTCCACCGACCGTGCTCCAGGAAAAGTCCCCATCTTTGGACCTCACCACATGGCAACGACCAAGGCCACCAGCCCACCACGGAGCAATGGCTACGGTACCACTAGTACCACTGCAGCTCACGGCACGCACAGCCAATTGCAGACCCGAAACAACCGAGGCAGCCGAAGACGCCTGCCGCTCGGGCATTCCGTCGAACACCTCGCGTGCACTACCGAGACCCGCCGACTCGCTCCAAAGATTTCGCCGAACACCGCGCGACGCCGCCCGCGCGCGCGCCGCCGCTGCCGCCATGGCTACGCTTCGCGCGCGACCGCGCCGCTCCACCTCGGCGCGTCGCGCCGCCACGCCGCCTCGGGCGCGCCGCTCGCTTATGTTGCGTCGCGCGTGCGCTCCTCTTGTGCCGGCGCGCGCGCGCTGTCATGCGCCGCGCCACGCCGCCTCGTGTCGCGCCATCGCTCTGCGCGCCTCGCGCGTGCGTATTGCGCCGCCACCTCGCGCCCATGGCGCTGCGTGCCGCACCGCCGCATGCCGCCATGCACCGAGCCGCCACACGCCCGTCTTTGCTGCTGAGCCGAGCATTGCCGCCGCGCCGGCGCCAGGGAGACGTCGCTCGGGGAGAAGAGAGCGAGATTGGTGACGCACGGGAGAGAAAGAATGCAATTGATAAAAGGAGAGTTCGTTTTGGGAAAGAGATTGGAACGGATGGAAAGAGTGATAACAAGAGAGAGAGTCACGAGGAGAGATAGAGAGATTATGGTTAGTGTTTACGGGAGAGAGAGGTTAGTGGAGAGAGGTTAGGGATAGATGGAGGGAGGAGAGAGAGTTGGTTAGAGATATTTTTGAGGGTGCTACACAAATGATAAATAAGACATCTAAAATTTCGTCTCTATACATGAGACGTACTCCAAAATGTCTCAGCAGCCATTTTAATAGAATTTAATAGCGTGCAATCCTTTAGAGCGTCTCAAACTGCGTCTCTATTTCAATTGTGGTTCTAAAAAGAGAGGCATGATTCAAAGCGTCTTAAACAAAACGTCTTAATATGTTCATTTTGTTGTAGTGAAAAAAGCTTGTTTAAAGCTAGAATTAAAGTTGCTAAAATAATTATTGAGTTTAAAATTAAAATAAGTCTATTTCGAGCGAAAAAAGTTAATAAAGTTTAGCTTGATGGTGGCTCGTTAGTTTGAATTTAAAATAACCACTTAAACAAGAAATAAAATAATTTTATATTCAACTATATCAATTGGAGTCGGTCTCTATCTCTTCCAAGCCTATAAATACAACCCCTTGACCCCTCTAAACCCATCCCAAGCCGTGCCAAGTCCCCTCAAAAGACAGGACGCCGTCGGCACCGAGGCCCTCCGGTCTCGAAATTGCTCGTCGCGTCTCGAGCTATCCAGTGAGTTTTTCCGTGATCTTTTCACGTCACTTTGTGTCTTCATGTCCCATCTACCTTCTGGCCAAATTAATTTGATTTTGGTGTAGCCAATCTCCCGAAATCGAGTTTTCCCCAATCTAGGTCAAGAGGGCTTCCCGACATCGATTCGTCGCCTCCGGTAAGCTTTAGCCCTTGCCATAATTTTTTTTATACTTGCCTCATCGCGTTCTACGCCGTGCTCACTTCCTTTTCCCCGAAAAGCCTCCACAAATTTTTGCCTCCGAACCTTGCCATAGCCGCCAATGGCATCTCGTGTCCCCATCTATCCGATGATATTTTCTCCCAATCCGTTCGCGTCATATTATGACAAACCATCCCAGGTAGCTACCCTCCAAGTGGTTTTAGATTTCGTTTACCGAGCACCGAGATATCAAGATTTTGCTTTTTCCTTCCCAACGTCGTTCAAACGTTGTTTGCGTCGTCTCTGGTGGGTTTCTGTCTAAGCCGATAATTTTCCTGGCCCAAGCCGCGTTCTAGCCTGTGCTCACTCTATTTCTCCATGTTTCATGCCCGGGTTTTATTCCTCTCTCCTAACCATGTCGTTGTAGCCGCCCGTGCCGTCATCGTTCTCCGTTTGGCGTGCCGTCGCTTCGTATGTGTGCCTTGGGTCCCTAGCAACCCATTTTGCTAGTTAGATTCACCACCCATGCCTCCTCTCACCGACGCTAGTCTTTTCTCCAAAAGTGCTGCTCTTGGGTAAACAGTAACTTTTGCTATTTTTTCAGCATTTTCTCGCCCAACAAACTATAGATCGCTTGTTCTCCTTCATCCGAACTCTGATTGACCCGATCTTTTTCCTAAATTCATCTAAAATTGAGCTCTATCTTTTAGTTCTGGTTTTACAGTTGTTGGAGTTCATTTTAATTTTATTTGAATTTATTTTGTTTGTTTTGTCGTTTCGCGCGTAGAACCCGACGTCGCCGAAGAATTTGTCGAACCGCAGCAAGAGGGACCAACCAGTGCACAAGAAGGCAAGTCTCCTTTGATCATTTTGAACCTATGTTTGCGAAATATTTTAATTATTTTAAATTTATTTGCATCGCTATTTACATAGAATCTTAATTTTATTTTAGCAAGTTAGTTAAACCAATTATTGTTATGCCCTCAATTGAAGTTGAATGCCATGTACCTTTGTAACCTTAGGATTTCCTTTGTCTCAATAATGATATTATTATTAAATCTTTGATAAATATTAGAACGGTCGTAAAATGCTTAGTCATGCTATTTAACCTTTGTAGCCTTGGAAATGAGAAATTATAATTCTTTTAACTAGTCTTTGTATTTGGAAATTAGTGGTGATTGGAGTTGCCACTGTTCTTTTAAAATAAAATAAAATGTGAAAATTGTTTTAGACCAGGGCGGATGGTTGGATTGGTTTGGTGCGGTTAGCACGAGACTTTGTAAAGTGTCTATTCTGCCCTAGTCGATTAAGGACCAACTCTTGTGTTTGTCCAGACTGAGCACTACAAGTACAACTCCAAGTCTATATGGGTACGACCTAGTTGGTTAACTTACGATAGTCTAGTTTAGGTGCCACCAGTGGAAAGTGGGTGCCAGGGATTTACTGGTTATTCACAGTGAGGGACAGGATTTCTCAGACTCATATGGCGCAAGAGGGGGCTTCGGACTGGGTGGATTTAACCCTTCTGCGGTGAAACCTCAGCGGATGGTGTCTGGCTAGACTAGAGTGAGGTAAAGGCTTTGTGATATTTTATCTGGGTCTCATGCCAAAGGAAGCATGGTGACTATTAGGATAATTTATCTTTTGGGGGTAAAGTTGTACAACCTCTGCAGAGTGTTAAACTATTCAAATAGCCGTGCCCACGGTCAAGGGCGGGCAAGGAATGCATTCACATGGTAGATCTTTGGTTTTCATTTTAGAAAAAAACAAAGTTTTTGTATTCTGAGAGTGGAGGGAACTCTCGGATGGTTGTTCTGGCGATTGGAGCCAGTGTGGGTGGATGTAACCCGCAGTTTTAACTTTATCGGTTAGAGCTAGTTATGTAGTGTTGGTGGATAGAACCTTCACTATAAAATATTTATTAATTGCAGTTAATCAATTTACTTTGTTAAATCAATGCCTTCGAAAATATTTAGCAGTAATTGAAATAAAATATTGCTTTGTGCAAAAGAACCATATAACCCTCCTTTGTTAAGCCTTGCATCTACTGCATTTTTCTCAAGACTTGCGGAGTACTTTATGTACTCACATGCTGCACTAATAATTAACTCAGAGGAATACGAAGCTCAAGAGGGAGACTACGACTACTTCGCGTGTGGATTCGACGAAGGATTTCCAGAGTAATAGGTCGCGCTTCGCCGGATTTATCTTTTGCTTCCGCTGTGTTTTGTGAGTGTGATGTCTTGAAACCTCAGATGTAATAATGAGACCTTTCGGTCAGTACTCTCTATTATTGTAATAAAGCGTTATTGGTTATGTAATTATTTCTGTTTGACTGTGTGAACTAGCTTTGATCTGGGACTAGTGCTGTAATACACAGAGGGTCCGGGTTCGGAAATCCGGGGTCCCGACATGATCCAACCAAGCAAATGACAATCTTCAAGTGGCAAACTGAACTGCAAACTTTACACCATACCGTGCTAGGGCTGGCAAAAAAGCTTGTTTAAAGCTAGAATTAAAGTTGCTAAAATAGTTATTGAGTTTAAAATTAAAATAAGTCTATTTCGAACGAAAAAAGTTAATAAAGTTTAGCTCGATGGTGGCTCGTTAGTTTGAATTTAAAATAACCACTTAAACAAGAAATAAAATAATTTTATATTCAACTATATCAATTTCGAAAAAGCTAAATAAATGCTCGATAGCCAGCTCTATCCCGTGCAGACTGCTACGTCTGGAGGTCGCTTTTAAACCATGGATTGCACACTCCCAGGCGAAGGCCTTTTTAACTAGATGGTGGCACGGCACCAGCGCAGCAAAATGAAGAAACAATCTTTTGCCATGAGTCCACGACCGATCAAAGCGTTGCAAAATGCAGCTGTTACGTGGCTAAAGCGTCGCACAACATACATACTGGGGGCGGGCAGTGCTAGTGCCAGTGAAACCCCATTCCAAAACGTCATACGGAAAACGAAAGAATGGAAGGGAGCAACAATGTGTCGCAAGCAAACTGGTGGTTGCGACGCCCTCCCGATACGCCATGGTCGACCCGCGGGGAGGCGTCGGGCTCCTTCCAACGCTTCCACCACCCTGCCTTGGCGAACGAGTGTTAGAATTAATCTTGATTTATAAGTGGTCAGTTAAGTGGCCGAAGCCATAATTGATACTGTGGTCGAAGCCACAGTCTAAGCCATAGTCGATGGAACAGTCCAAGCCATGGTTGAAACCACAATCGAAGTCAAAGTCGGAGGCTCTGAGTACTGTACAACGAACACTGTAGCAGTTGAAAATCACTATAGCAGTCGGTACTTAGTAGTCGGAAGTTCGAAGTAGTTGATCTCGTAAGTCGGACGTAACTAAGTGCAGTTGGAGCGTTCGAGGACCGATGGAAGTCAGAAGCCGAAGCGCCGTGAGAATCGGTCGTAGCCGTGAGAAGCGGTTGTAGTCTGAGCCAATAAACTTCCCAAGTAATGCGGATCGTGGAGAGATTCCAGAAGGTGTGAGAATAAGTCCAAATTAGTGGAGTTAGTGGGTGCATGGAGGTCATATGTGTGCATGAGACTTATTTAAGCATGTAATTCCTGTTAATTGTAATCGAGTCGAAATAGAAAAGATTGAGTGATTCAATCCTAACATTTGGTGTATTAGTCTCTCTGTGTGTGTGTGTTTATCTAGAATGATAAGAGAGAGAGAGAGAGAGAGAGAGAGAGAGAGAGAATTAAGCGATTCAATCTCAACGATTGGTATCGGAGCATACTTGTTTATAAAAAAAATACAATAGGAGTGGTTCCCTAGCGAGAGTTAGACTGGAGTTGTGCCATTCAACTCCAACAGCGGGAGCCTATCTCACGTGCGTTCCTACCCGAGGACGACGGCTACAACAACGTCTTTGCCTCCATGGTGCACACCCGCCGAAGAGAAGTCTACGCGCAGGTGCACGTCCTGCAACCCTCCGGCGGCTGGTGCGCTCGACGTAGCTAAGTAGTTGGTACTCGTAAATCGGATGTAGCTAAGTGCAGTCAGAGCATTCGAGGACTGATGGAAGTCGGAAGCTAAAGCACCGTGAGAAGCGGTCGTAGTCGTGAGAAGCAGTCGTAGTCTGAGCCAATAAACTGCCCAAATAATACAGATCGTGGAGAAATTCCAGAAGGTGTGAGAATAGACCTAAGTTAGTAGGGATAGTGGGTGCGTGGAGGACATGTGTATGATGAGACTTATTTAAGCCATGTAATTCCTATTAATTGTAACCGAGTCGAAATAGAAAAGATTAAGTGATTAAATCCTAACAATTGGTCTCTATGTGTGTTTATCTATAGTGATAAGAGAGAATTAAGCGATTTAATCCTAACAATTGGTATCAGAACATATATGTTTATGAGAAACACAATAGAAGGAGTGGTTCCCTAGTGAGAGTTAGCCTAGAGTTGTATGATTCAACTCCAACAGCGGGAGCCTATCTCACGTGCATTCTTACCCAAGGACGACGGCTATGACATTGTCTTTGTCTCCATGGTGCGCACCCGTCGGAGAGAAGTCTCCGCTCAGGTGCACGTCCTGCAACCCTCCGGCGGCTGGGGCGCCCGACGACCACGGCGGCTACAGAGCTCCAGGAGACTGGAACCGCGGTTCTCGACATGCTACCGCCCGTCCACGGCAAGGTCTACACGGTGACCGCCTCGCGAAGGCACACGCTGGTGTTGGACTTGGCCGGCACGCGCTTCTCCGTCCTCGAGCTCCCGCGCAGAGTGGACAGCCGCAGCTTCAAGCTCTCGCGCACGGAGGAGCACTTCGGTGGGCTCCTCTACCTCGTCCACGCGGACAGGTTCCAGGTCCAAGTCTGGCTGCTCCACACGGCAAACCGCGGCGCAGGCCGCTGGGTGCGGGTGCGCTCCTTGTACCTGCGCGAGGCGTGGAAACTCCTCGCAGACCAGGGCGGGCTGCCTGCTAATGCCGCATCTAGTTACTGGTCCTTGGATGCTGTTTCGGTGGGTGGGTTCGGTGACAACGTCGAGTTTGTTTTGCTGGGTGTGGCGTCGGGGTCCATTGGTTTCGTTGTCTGTGTTCATCTAGCGAGCAGGGCGGTGAGGATGGTCTATGAGAGAATACTAGACTGGGCAAGCCACCGGCCACTGGTAAGAGCCCTTCCCCTGACGATACCGTGGCCTCCCATCTTCCCACCACTGGACGAGACTATTGGAAATACTGCCACACATCAACACGTCCAAATTAAATGGGAATTCTCTGTTGTATAATAAAAAATAGAGAAAGCAGAGGACAATAATGAAGAAAGTTTCAAGACTTAAGAGGAAGAGTGTTTGGGACATTTTTTTTCATTATCTTACTTTCAACTGCAACTTACATTATCGACTATATTACATATTTCTTTTCTTTCTACGTAACACTAGACCGATTGAGATCCAATTTTTCCGACCTTAATTACCACGCCGCCTGTCGACACTGCGTAGTATGCTGACAACTGCTACAATTCCCGCCGACTGCTACAAGAACTTGCCACTGACTACTACAGTGTCCACCGGCTTCTACCGAACCTACCGCTTATCGGTGATTTCAGTTGTATTGGCATCGATCGGTGAACATGGTATAAGCCAAATAATTTTAATTTAATTTAAATTGAAGCCAATTTGTAACTAATTTTGGGCCAATTTGAATTCAACCGATAGCTTCAATTGATAATCAGTGATTTTTGACTGACTTTTTTTAAAATTCAAATTTTGATTTGAAATTTTCGACTGAAATCTTTTGATTATCAATGATATCGGTTTTATTGGACCCTGGTAAAAAAAAAATTAAAACTGGTTTTGAAAATCCTGGCAAGAACCTTGTTTAATTAGGTCATTCCTCTCCAAACAGTGTGCGTAAGTTGATCTGCTTGCTACTGCGATTCGGCGCTACAGGCTGACAGTCTACAAGTTTAGGCGGCACAGTACGTCGTGGAAGTACGTTGAATTTTAAGAACCTCTGTTCATTTCACTAGAGAAAACTGAGCTCTTTCATATGTGATGATGTGACAAAGCTGCTTTTGTTAAAGATAGAACGGACTGTCTATTGCAACTAGATCCAGCAGTGATACGGATCCACCTAGCAAGCTAGTTGACCACGTTGCTTTGGCCGTGATCTTTCACGATATGTCTTGTTGGATGCTCTCCTTGTTCTAAGGTTCTTGCAAACCCAATAGGTGCATTGAAATTTAACATTAGCAGAATTCTTTTGAGAAGATGAGCTAGCACCTATAATATGATTTGATGATTTTTGCACAAAGTCAGCAGATTTAAACACAGTTTGTTTTGGTTCAAGTTTCACTTCAATCTTTCCAGGTTCAAGAGGCTTAATAACCTTAGGAGGATTATTCTTGGCATGCTCAACAAAATTAAATCCTAGACCACGATTCTTCACACTTGTTTTTGACTTGTCTAAAATCATATCTAAATTTTTCTTGCCAAAAGAAAATCTCTCTAAAGTGTCTTTTAAGTACTCATTCTCTTTAGCTAGAGTTGGACAAGTTGTGCATTTAACATATTCATTCACAAGATTTTTAGAAGCACTAGACTGAGCCAATATTTCTTTTTCAGTAAAATCATTAAGTTGTCTAGTCAAAGCTTCTATTTCAGTGCTAAGCTTAGGACAATTAGAGCAAGAAGATATCTCATGATAAAGCATCTGTTGAATTGTTTCTTGTGATGAATTAAGTCTAGCTTCTAGCAAATCACATTTAAAGCAAGTTTTAGATTGAGTATTTGAAATACCTGACTCTAAACATGTAGGAGAGCTAAACTTGAGTTTTTCAATTTCATCATGTGCAAGTTTTAACTTTTCACCACAAGAGTCATGTGCCAATCTCAACTTATCAAGTTTAGCAGTTACATCACTAAGTTGAACCAGATTTGATGCATTAATTGTTCTAGCAGATTCCAACTCAGTATGTAAAACTTGATAAAACTCACAAGATTCATCATCAGGAATAGAAGCTCTAAGTCTATCGATTTCAGAATTTAAGCCCTCAACAATGAAATCATGATTTTTAATTTTCTTTTTGTACTTCTTAAGCTCATCAGTCAATCTAAGCACAGCACGAGATAAATCAGTGTAAGAAGGTTTTACCTCATCAGGATCACTATAAAGATCATCACTGTCGAGCTCCTCACTGTTTGCCATAAAACACATCCCTGTGAAGTCCACCTCCTTTGCCTTCTTCTCATTGCCCTCATTATCGCTTTCAGAATCATCATCACTCAAAATAATCTCATCAAGTGCTGAAATTATCTTATTGACTGCCCTGCGATAATTGCGCTTCTTGTTTGGATCAATCTTGATTTGAGAGCGACGAGTTGGTGTCTTGTCATCTTTGACCTCCTTGCTTCTCAGTTTCGGGCAATTCATCTTGATGTGGTTAACCTCACCACATTCATAGCATTTGATTGGAGCTCCTATCCGTCTTGATCTGATGTTATTAATTGCCTTGATCACCCTGTTAGAAAGAAGTACAAGCTGCTCTTCTGGAAATTCCTCTAATTGTTCATCTGAAATAGAACACAATGCAGACAAAGAAACAATAGAAGAACTAGAAGAATTGTCAGCTTGGTTAGTCACTAAGCCCAAAGAATTAGTCTTGTTTATCCTGGCCAAAACATCAATCTCATGAGTTTTCATCTTCGAGTAAAGATCATTCAAAGTGAGTGTTTCCATATTAACAGAATGATTGATAGTAGTGACTAACACATTCCAAACAGACATATCCAAAGCATTTAAAATTTGACGGGCATTATCAGAATCAGAATATGTAACATCAACAGATTGCAAATCACTAACAATTTTATTAAAGCGATCAAAAAGAGCATCTACTGATTCTCCAGGTTTCATCTCAAATTTTGAATACTCCTTTTTAAATTGATTCTGACGCACACCTTTAACAGATTTAGATCCTTCATGATAATCAGCTAGAGTGGTCCAAATTTTATTTGCAGATTTAAGGTGAGCAATTCTGACAAACTCGTTTTACTTAAACCTTGCAACAAAATATTTCTAGCCTTAGCATTAGCTTCAACATCAGATGAATTTTCAATTGTAACAACAGGAGGCACATCATATGTATGTTCAACTTTTTGCCAAATAGAATTACCTTGTGCTTGAAGAAAAACCTCCATGCGTGTCTTCCAATAAAGATAATCTGATCCATCAAAAAATGGTGGCTTACCTGAAAATCGATCCCGATCTGATGCCATTGCAACCTGCTCTGATACCACTTGTAGGATCGTCGATGGCAATCAGAGGGGGGGTGAATGATTGCAGCGTCTAGCGGAAGCTTTTTAAAATTTATTATTATTTTTAAACCTGCAAATCACAGAAGCACACACAAAAATATCTAGCCACAATGCAAACAAAACAATATATATATTCTGATGCATGCATAAATCAAAAGCTTAAGAACTTAATGCAAAGAGAACAAAAAAAACGTGAAACCTAATTAGTCTTACTAATCACTTGGCACTAATTATATTTTCCAATCCCCTCAATGCATAACACGTCTGCATGCAAAAAGTCACTTCATATACTTCTCTCTCTCTCTCCTTCGTATTCAATCAGTGATGGATGTCTTGCAAAAGACTTTTCACCTGGAACAACGCAAAGAAGACAATGCATGCAGACCAAGACAAATACGTATAGTATACGGGAAGAGTATTTACCATGCAACGCAGTCGACGCTCGGCTTTTCAATCAATCCAAGTCGGTCGCAGCTCAATGCTTCGATCCGCCGAAGAAAAAAAATTCAGCCGCACGCAACTCAAACAATGAGTCTCAGCCGAACTTCATCAGCACAAATCTCCTTTTTCTATTTCTCTAATGAACATGGCCGCCGCTCGCAATTATCTATTCCCACTACAAGCCGCAGTCTCTGTTTTCTCCAATCAACGTAATCTCGCTTACATGCGTGCACACCAGAATAGCCGCCGCTCTGCCTTTGTTTCTTCTATTTCGCTCGAGACCTCTGCCGCACGGCGAACAAGACGGGAATAATCTAAAGAAAAATACACCGCCAAAAACCGTACAGCCCATGGCCGCCGGCCCTAACCTTTTTATAGCGTGTCCACAAATCCAAAAACAACTTACAAACGAACTGAAATCCTAATACAACTCATCCTAGGTCTTTTTACCTCCACCAGGCTTTTTGGCCCACTACTTTTCAAGGAACCAAAAATCCTTCATAACATGGGTCTTTTAATTCTTTTTACGCTTCCAATTTTTTCAGCCTTCCACGTGTCGAAGCTTCCAGGACCGCACCTCCTGTATCTTCTCCACGCATCATCCACCTTTGATCTCCATGCGCCCCAAGCATGAGCCCGATCATCCCATGACATCCTTGACCGTCTGAACCTCAGATCTCCCCATCCTAGTTCCGGTCCACCTCGTCACCGACTAGGCCTGGGCGTTCGGGTTACCCGATTTTTTCGGGTCGGGTAGTTCGGGTAATTCGAAATTCGGGTAATGAAAACTGCTACCCGATATTAGCCCCAAAAAAACACTACCCGCAATTTCGGGTACCCGATAATTCGGGTTCGGGTTCGGGTATACCCGATATACCCGAATTCACAGAAAACCAGCAAACTGCACAGAATTTGCACATAATTTCAGCAGCAATTTGCATAGAATTTCAGCAGCAATTTGCATAGAATAATATATCACAGGCAGTTGTTCAAACAGAGAGAATCATATACTAATAAAGTGAAAAGTTCAAGTGTTCAAACAGAGAGCAACAGCCAACACATTACACATCACACAAGAACAAGTGAATTCGGGTATTTCGGGTACCGGGGGATATTACCCGAACTACCCAAACTAATTTCGGGTAATCAGAATCGCTATCCGAATTTGGGATCGGGTACCTCGGGTTCGGGTATTTCGGGTTCGGGTCCGGGTAATTCGGGTACGGGTAACGGGTAGCGGGTATTTTGCCCAGGCCTATCACCGACCATGATCGTCTCCATGCTCAACCTGCACATGCAAAGACCAAAGAACTTTTTCCTGGCACAAGTTCTTCCAAACTTGACCAACATCAATCCGCACACACGCACCACACACCTCGCATAACATCGCTAAACAAAATCACCAAATATTCATCATAACAAATTAACCATTGTCAATTATTCATCATCAAAATAACGTAGACCTAACCACATGGTCTAACACACGCCAACAATGGTCACCAAACTATGGTGATTTTCTGGTTTCTATTTCTTAATTCATAGCCTAAGTTACAATGGGGCTAAGACCTTGGTCTTATATTGGTGCACAATGTATGGCCTTGACTAAAACTCACGTACAGCCTGGCCTAAGGCTAAAACAAACTTCAATACGAACTAAAAAGGAAATATCTAAACTGCTACCACTGGATTCTCTCTCAATTTACAACGTGACCATGTGGATTCCGTGGCTGACACCTTATCTATTGTGTGGGGCTTCGAATTAGCTTTCCAACGAGTCTAAGAATGCTCAAATCGGACTTCTTTTGTAAAAGTTATGGACGTTTTAGTATCGGTCTTGCCAGCTGTCCCAAACCGAGTCCGAACCGGCTTCAACTCTTTATATGTTTTGTTTTCTTGTTCAATGGGCTTCCAAATCCATTTGGAAACTGAAAAGGAATCCTTCTCAATCTTTAGAAAGCCATGGTGTGGTCGGATTTTACCCTTACTTGTATTACAATACTCGGACTCTTTTTGTTTGGCAAGTCTCGCGCGTCTCCCCGGGCAGCTCGTGCAGTATCCAATGAAATTGCCATAACTTTGTATAGGAAGCTCCAAATCAAGTGCCGTTTGATTCGTTGGAAAGTAGACTTCATTAGTTTTCCTAATATGTATTTTTCGTGCATTAGAAACCTCAGAATTGACATTCAAAACTTCTTGAACATTATGCACAAAACTGCAAGTACTAACCAAAGTTGTAGTGCAACTTGGTACCACATCAAGCAGAGGGGCCAATGCTGAGTCTCCACAACCACGATTACAAACGCTTTGCAAGCCTAAAGCAAGTTCAAAACCAGGTGCCATGCTTGCCGTCTTTGAAGATCCATCAGGCTAAGCATTTGCAACAGTTATATTGCACCTCCTGACAGGGTTGGGGTATTTTCGGCCGATTTTTAGTAAAGTCGGCTCTACTGGACACCCATACCTCCCAAAAAAAGTCGGATGTGCTTGATTTTTGTCAAATATAAAATAAATTTGTAACCACATTAAAGCACAAGTGTCAGTTTGTGTCCGTTTGTCAAGCTGGTTATTAACTTTCCTAGAATTATAGTGTTTTTAATAGTTTTTTTGTGAGTTATATGAATGTAGTCAGTCGTATTGTGAGATCATAGGTTTGTTACGGTTGTAGCTTTTTTGTGTACCTCCACACTTTTAGTTTGAAGGAATTCAGCACTCACAAAATCATCTGCCTGGAATTTTGTTACACCAAAAGGTGTTGACACAATGTATAATTTAATTTACTTGCACTTTCAACTATTTTTACACAATATAATTTATGTATAAATGTTTTTATCTTATATAAAAATGGTATAAAGCTATGCAAAATAAACTTAATACAGTTTGTTCACCTTACCTGCAAGATAGAGGGAGCAGTTGGGTGTAATCATTCAATATGTTGCAACAAACTAGTAAATGAAGTGTGTCCCTACAAGGTTTTTTCTCCAAAATAACGAAGTTATGAAACTATTTCTTTTTCCATATGAACATAAGTTTTTTCTTACCTTCATGGCTTCAGGAATTGCACCAGGACTATTGAGGTCATTGCAATTGTACTTGCTTTCATCATATTGTTTATCAGCCAACATGTTCTATTTATTTTGTTTTTCTACATTTCATACGTTAGTTATAACTAAACAATTTGTTCTGAGACTATCCCTTGGCCCACAGTTAAAACATACTAAAAAAGGAATTGGTTGCTATTTCAGCCACACACCTGGTAATATTCTTTTGCATTTTGAGGTTGCCATTGTCTTGTGAGACCCAGTGAATGCCGCCCTACATATTATATTGTTCAACTTTCTTTTTAACAGTAACTCTAAGCATTTTTTATATAGTAAATTTCATGTAAGATATACAATTCATATGTTCAATGGCGGAGCTAGGATTTTGTGGGAGCCTAGGTGTGACACGAGGCCAAGTATAGCAACTAAGCACAAATAAATCCATATACACATGACACAAGGACAGTTGATATACGCAATAGTTTTAAAATCGAACACATATTTGAGCTTTTATAGATGAAAATAAAAGCAAAATACGATAACAATTACCTCAGTATGACATTACAAAAGCATCGATGAGTCATCAACAAAAGTCCAATCAGACATCCAGAAGAGATTCTACAAAAAAAATAGATATATAGATTAATGTATCATATAACATTGCAATGTATTGATATTGAAGAGAAATAGAAAAATGGAACACAACATACCAGAAATGTGCTAGTCCCGCCTATGAGGCAAATTTTCTGAGTTTTCATGGCTTGAAACTGTTGGGTAGTGGTAACATCGGAAAGTGATTTAAATAGCTCCCACTTGTTTCAAACAATAACCTTCTCATTTCTGAAAATTGATAATTCACAATTTTTTCAGTCCACAAAATTTCCAGTCCACACTAAATTCATAATTTACTAACTTTAGCCTAGATTTGAACTACTTGAGCCCAATTTAAAACAATACTCTAAGTCTTTGTCTAAGTGTCTGACATGCTAACTCACTGCCTCAACGGTCATAATCTGATTACTTCCACAATCCACATTTAGAAGCACTAGAGTTCTCTCGAGGTTTGAATTTCTTTCTATTCTGAGTTTTTTTGCAATTGAAAATAGCTACCACTAGGGGATAGCTCTAGTGAAATCTGAAGTGTACTACCCAAACAATCAAAACAAGCTGGAAGGATGAACAGCAAGCCACTAAAGAAGATATAGTTCATTTTTCAGGTGGTGCCCAACAACTTCGTAAATACAACTTTGGACCCGAGCACACAAAAATTACACTTTCCAACAGAAATGTATTCCGGTATTAATTTTTCATAAATAGCAATGTTCACATCTACCCCAGATCTAGTACCGATTTTTCATGGTTCTAAAAAAGTACCAACTTCCCATGAGTATTGAGTAGCAATGTTCAGATGTAACATGACTAGCAATGGGGAATAACCATGTACCAACACTTATGACAGATCGAGACGATTTGAGTCCATACCTTCAGTTTTTGGGGAGGAAGTCAACCCAAATTGGCGATGATCAACTAGAGCAGCTCCCAGAAAACCAACTAGCCCTCTTAGCCAGAAAATTTTCTCATGCATATAAGAGAGTGAGGGACAGAAAGAGAGGAGGGCCCGTGATTTGCTTTGAGTGTGGTGGCCCCAGCCACATTCGGGCAAACTGCTCCAAGCTGGAGAAGGGCAAGAATGACTACGGTGGTGTGAGCAAGAATGACTACACCAACAAGAACTGCAACAAGAAGCCCCCAGCTCACGCCCAAGACAAAGAGAAGAAGTTCTGCAACCTTGGCAAAGCCAAGAAGCTCTTCCACCGTGTCCTCACGGCCTTCGACGACATCGACTTCAGCGACGTGGAGGGGTGGAGTGACGACGACAGCAAGGATGATCAAGATCCCAAGGACGACAACGACTTCATCGGCATGTGCTTCATGGCCCATGAGGGCGACGTCAGCGACTCCGATGAGGTATGTCCCTCCTATGACCAGCTCAATGATGCATTTATGAAGTTAAGAAAATTTCATGCTAGATCTAGAGCTAGGTGTAGTGAGTTAGAGAAGGAAGTAGAGAGCTTGTCACGGGAGCTTACTTCACTTAGATCTGCTCCCTCCCATGACGATTGTGATGTATGTTCCTCTTTGCTTGATGACATCGAGAAGCTAAGGACCTCTCATGATAATGTGACTTCTGACCTAGACTTGCTTAAGGTGGAGAATGTTAGTCTGTTAGCTAAATTAGAAATGACTAGGACTACTATTCTTTCATCTACTATTGTTGAGACTACTTCTTGCACCTCATGTGAGGATAAGGATAATACTTTTAGAGGTCCTTACACTATGCTTCTTGATTTGCCTGAAACATGTGAAAGCTGCAATAACCTGAAAAAGAACTTAAAGAAGGCATATTATAAAATTGCAGAGTTACAAGCTTTTCTGCTAGAGCCCATTGCTTCATGTATGAACTGTCCCAAGCTGACTGCTGAGCTTGAATCTGTCTCAAAACAGTTTCAAGAGATGATTGATCACAACAACAAATTGGCTTAATATGCTTCTAAGGACCCTGTTAGCTCACCATGCAATAACCATGAAAAATTAAAATCTGACTTGATTGCATTGGATGAAAAATGTGTGAAGCTAACTAAGAACCTTCTAGAGAAGCCACGATCTTGTTGTGATGTGTGCTGTTGTGGGGGAGAAGCCTAAGGGTATGGTAGAGACGCTTAGCGACGAGAACCAAATGGCTAGCAGTAGGACTGTTCCCAGTGCGTCTTGCAAAGCCCTCAATGTTGAGGCAGCTGTGTATCAGGAGAAATCCGCACGTGCTACTTGTTCTTCTGCTGTTGGTTCTTCTCTCTTACCTTCTGTTGTCTCTTCTTCCCCCTACTCTTCTTGCATCTCTCTCTTTCAGGAGTGTCAATATCTTATGAACACTCTTGAGAGATTTGTTGGAGGCAAGAAGAAGCTGAATCTTATTCTAGACCAGTCCAAGATTTACAAATTCAATCAAGGTCTAGGATATGATTTTCTTGAGGATGTTAGGAAGTATCCACCTAATGATCTCAGTCCCATAGCAGCAGGTGTGATCGAGGTCAAGCCCAGAACCAAGAAAGTTGAGTTCAAATCTGCGGCTTTGTCCAAGAGATCTCTGACAGTAAGGCAGTAACACCTGTTGCTTCGACCTCTCAGAAGGCGAAGCCCCATCATGCTACTTCTACCTCTCAGAAGGTGAAGTATCATTGTACCTTCTATCAGAAGGATGGACATATGATCGAGAGATGCTTTAGGCACGCCAAGATCGCGCGGAGAGACCATGTTCAGGCTCTTAGGCGTATTCAGGGTCAGCCCCAGACCTTGAGTGCACCTAAGACCAACACGAGGTCTAGGGTTGATCAGCTTGACGTGTTTGGGAAGCATCGAGGACTTGGTTTTTCTGAGTTTTCTGATTTTCGTCCTCGATTTGCCTCTGGTCGTGACATCCACCGTCCTGAGGGTAGATCTCATTTTCTCCATCGAGATAGCTACCCGCGGCAAGATCAGCATGTTGCTGGTGCTTTGACTCGCTCCTCCATAGCAGTCAAGCCCAACAACAACTTCAGGTCTGCTCATAGACCTTCTGGCTTTCTGAACGACGGAGAGCATAGGGTAGGTAGAGGTTAGTCGTGTGTGACTACTTCTTCTGCTCGTCGTGTGACTCAGTATTAGGTAAATCTCTTTTGATTTATCCTAGTGCTGAGCCATCCCTCTCTTGTTGACTCAGGTTCGCTGGGCAGGGAAGGGAGAGGTTTGGTTGTAGACTCCGGCTGTTCTCGACACATGACGGGAGACTCCCGTTGGTTCTCTTCCCTAGCCTGAGCTCCAGGTGATGAGACGATCACCTTTGGAGATGCCTCTTCTGGGCGCGTCATCACTAAAGGAACTGTGCGCGTTAATGATTCTTTCGTTTTAAAAGATGTTGCCTTAGTGAGTAAGCTGCAGTACAATTTGCTCTCAGTTTCCCAGCTTACCGATGACGGTTTCGAGGTGAGCTTTAAGAAAAATGCTTGCAAAATTCTTGATTCTTCGGGGAGTCTGGTTTGCGGGATTTCAAGATATGGGAGGATCTTTTGTGCTGATTTTGTTGAGTCTTCTGGTGATCATCTCAGGTGTTTAGTTGCTTCCGAGTCCCGTGACCTCAATTTCTAGCATAGGAAACTTGGTCATATTGGATTTGACCATCTGACTTGAGTTAGCAGTCACGATCTCATTCGTGGTCTACCTAAACTCAAGATGGTCAAAGATCTAGTTTGCGCTCCTTGCCGGCACGGCAAGATGGTTGCTGCTTCTCATCCTCGGTCACAGTGACTATGACAGATGCACCAGGATAGTTGCTCCACATGGACACAGTTGGTCTAGCTCGAGTGTAGTCAGCAGGAGGGAAGTGGTACGTTCTTGTTGTGGTCGATGACTTCTCGAGGTACTCTTGGGTGTTTTTCTTAGCCTCGAAGGATGAGACATTTACCCATTTTCGAGGTCTTTTTAGTAGGCTTTCTATTGAGCTCCCGGGTGCCTTACGAGCGATCTGCAGTGACAATGCACGGAGTTAAAGAATTCCTACTTTGAGAGGTTTTGCGATGAGACAGGTGTAGAGCACCAGTTCTCTTCTCTGCACGTCCCACAGCAAAATGGCGTCGTGGAGAGGAAGAACCGTACCTTGGTTGAGATGGCTAGGACGATGCTTGATGAGTGCTCTACACCTAGGAAGTTTGGGCTGAGGCGATAGCCACCGCGTGCCATGTCTCCAACAGAGTTTTTCTGAGGGTACACTTGCATCGCACCTCTTATGAGTTGAGATATGGACGAAAGCCCAGCGTCTCACATTTTCACGTGTTTGGTTGCAAGTGTTTTATTCTGAAGTCTGAGAACCTAGATAAGTTCGAGTCACGATCTTGTGATGGGATTTTTCTGAGTTACTCGACTTCTTCATGGGCATATAGGATCTGGAACTGCGAGTCTAGCAAAATAGTAGAAACCTGTGAGGTGACTTTCGATGAGGCCAGTCCAGAGACTAGGCCCGATATCTCAAGTTCTGTAGAGTAGTCCGAGACCATCTTTGCGGATGATGAGGAGGATGGAGATGAGGGTTATCTACCCGATCCAGTTCCTCCTCCCCTTGAGGTGCCTGCTTCAACCACTGCACCTCGAGGAGTCAGCCCATTCCTTCCACTTCTTTAGGAGCTAGTGGCTCTGTTCCTACCTCGTCAGCTCATGAGGTAGATGCCATTTTTTCTTCTCATCCAGGACCTACTCGTCATATCCAAAAGATCATCCTTTAGAGCAGATGATAGGAGATCTCTTTGAGCACATCACACACTCAAAGTCTGGCATGTCTCACTTCTTTCTCCACTCTACCTTCGTTGCCTTGTTAGAGTCCAAGGATGTTAATCGTGCTCTTTCTGATGAGTCTTGAGTCAATGCCATGCATGAGGAGTTAGAGAACTTTGAGATAAACAAGGTCTGGTCGCTTGTTGAGCCCCCTAGAGGTCATAATGTCATAGGTACCAAGTGGGTGTTCAAAAACAAACAGAGTGAGGATGGGGTTGTCATTCGAAATAAGGCTAGGTTGGTAGCTCATGGTTTCTCCCAGGTTGAGGGATTAGATTTTATGGAGACCTTTGCCCCTATAGCTAGGCTAGAGGCCATTAGAATCTTGCTTGCATTCGCAACGTCTAAAGGCTTCAAGGTTTACCAGATGGATGTAAAGAGTGCCTTCCTCAATGGGTATATTGAGGAAGAGGTCTATGTTAGACAGCCTCTAGGTTTCAAGAACCCTAAATACCCAACCATGTCTACAAACTTTCCAAATCCCTGTATGAACTTAAGCAAGCCCCTAGAGCTTGGTATGAGAGGCTTAAGTCCTATCTGTTGAGTCATGGGTTGAGATGGGTAAGGTAGACAAGACCTTGTTCATTCGCAGGCATGGCAATGACCTCCTACTCGTCCGGATTTATGTGGATGACATGATCTTTGGCGGCTCCTCTCATGCTCTTGTTTCACAGTTCTCCGATGTTATGAGCACAGAGTTTGAGATGAGCATGATGGGCGAGTTGAGCTTCTTCCTTGGATTCCAGATCAAGCAGACTCGGGAGGGTACCTTCTTGCATCAGGGCAAGTACATACGAGACCTCCTGAGACGCTTTGATATGAGTGATGGTAAGCCAGTGTCAACTCTGATGGCATCATCAGCTTCACTTGATCCAAATGAGGATGGCGAGCCAGTTGATCAAAAAGAGTACAGAATCATGATTGGCTCTCTCTTGTACCTCACGGCCTCGAGACTGGACGTACACTTCTCTGTGTGTCTATGTGCTCGATTTTAGGCTTCTCCTCGCGTATCTCACCGCCAGGCGGTGAAGCGCATCTGTCGGTACGTTCGAGCTACCATAGACTATGGTATATTGTATTCTTCCTCATCCTGTCTTTCTCATAGAGCCTACTCCGACGCAGATTTTGCTGGCTGTAGGATAGATAGGAAGAGCACTGCTGGCACTTACCAATTCATTGGCACTTCTCTTATTTCTTGGTCTTCTAGGAAGCAGTCCGGTGTTGCACAGTCCACCGCACATACCGAGTATGTTGCTGCCGCCAGTTGCTGCAACCAGGTACTATGGATGGCTTCGACCCTGTGGGACTTTGGATTAGTTGTAGATAGTATTCCATTCTTTTGTGATAACACTTCTGCTATCAACATTGCCAAGAACTCAGTGCAGCATTATCAGACTAAGCACATTGATATCAGGTATCACTTCCTTAGAGACCATGTGGAGAATGGTGACATAGTACTCCAGTTTGTGAAAAGTGACCACCAGTTGGCCGATATCTTTACCAAGCCTTTAGATAGCTCTAGATTTTCAGCCTTGCGGGGAAAGCTTGGGGTGGTTTGTCCTTATGGACTGTTGTGAGGGGAGCTTCGAGCTTCATGTTTTATCCTGTTTTTATGCCCCTGTTTCATTCTGCTGTATTGCATAAAGGTGCATTTGGGTTAGTCCTTACAGCATATATTAGAGTGGTTCTCTCGTCTAGTTGTTTAGACTTCTTCCTCTCATCTTGTGATTCTAGGATGCTGCTTATTAGCTGTCTCTCTTCTCACTAGGTTGGGTTCACTCACTTCTTATAGGTTCTAGCAAGGGTTGGGCCATCCTTGGGTAGACAGGGAACGTGTTTACTCCCTAGTGTGTTAGAAGACCAGCTGATAGTCCTAGAATCATATGCAGTAGATGAGAGTCAGTCTGAGCCATAGTATCCTCTATATCTTATCTATGCTTTAAGGACTGTCTTTTCTGTTTTCATTGCCAGCTTCTCGATTTTATTGCTTTATTTCAGGGAGAGTTCATTTGGGACTTTCTGGATCTTAACATTGACATAACTCCACTTGAACTAAAAGTGCATCTCATGTTGAGGGGGAGCTGGATTCTCTTGCATTTCATGTTATTCAGCATTGTAATATAACTCCATGGAGGCTTGATTATTATCCTTTTATGACCTCTTTACAATGCATTACATCTTGCCATGATCTGTGCTAAATTGCTAGATTTATCATGACTTTATATGTGTAGTCTAGTCTTTGCTATGATAGGTTAATTAAAAATGCTCAACTTGAATTAAATCGTGTCATGTTAGCGCTTGAGACTAGTCTGTCTTTAGTTATCCACTTAAGATTCATGCCATATCAAATAGGCTGAGTTGAGTCTTAAATCTTTATTGAGCTTTAGTTTGAGCTATGCTAGTTCTTTATGAAGCATGAGTTATTATTAACTTATTGCTCTTGCACTAAATTCAGCAAAAGCAAAAAAGATCTCTTTTGTGCAAAAGAACTGATCTCACCAATTCTTTCTCATGAGACAGCTTGCCATTGCACTAGGCATGAACTCAGAGGAGTTTTGGTTGTCCAAGATTACCTTCTTAAGCTTCTAGCTTGGAGTAGTCGCATAAGGCTTGAGATCTAGTAGCACATGACTAAACAAAAATCTAGTTGGAAACAACCATGAGATTTTATAAGGAAAAATATGTCAATTGTGCTAAATTTGCTTAATTACATAAAAAGACTAGGTACTTGAACAAGTGATTCATTCTTGAACTTGTAGCACTCTAAATTAACTCAATACTAGTTTTTTGGTTTCACTTAAATTATTAACATGGCTTGCATCATCCTTGGATACCTTTAGCTAGACTATAATCTTGGATAACTTGACGTGCTAAGAAATTCGACTAAATATCAGATTGTGACTTATTTGGTTTAGCTTGATTATACATGTCTTGTCATAACCTAGATAGCATTTTTATGTGTTATGGCTTGGTGTAATACTTCGAAAGTCATTTTGGATAATCTTCATGGCTCTAATTGCTTAGATTGCATAAAATTCAGCCATTTCATCCAATCTTGCTCTATTTTCCACTGTACATCTTGATGATTTTATTGCCAAAAGGGGGAGAATAATGGAGAAAAAGCCATTTCAAGTGAGCTTTCTGGAGCTGTTGAGGAAAACTTGCTCTTTCTATTTTTGCTCCTCTGTCAACATGGTCATAAGTTTCCTTGTCATTTCTTTTAAGGCCATGTGTGACTCTTTTTCCTTTTCAAACAAACTCAACTTTATGCGCTTTTTCTGTGTTTGTCAATATACTCATCAAGGGGGAGATTGAGAGACCATGTGGAGGTAACTCTATGTTTGTGATGAGTAATTAGGGGTGCAACCGGGTCGGATTCGGATGGATATTGCTCATACCGTATCCTAACCCATATTTTTTTCTCGGATTCGGGGTCGGATATAGTAAACCGGATACGAATACGAATTCAGAATATTCGGAATTTCGAATACGGCGCCGCCGAAATGGATACTTGACAGTTTCAGATCAAAAACGGATAATGTAGACGGATAGTACGTGCATACGGAAAGGAACACATGCTAAACCATACCACCATCAGTTCAAGCCTTAAACTGTTACACATAAGTGCATAATAGTGATTATAATTCATCAGCTGAAGATGGTGTGGCGTTTCCCCCAAAATTGCCTATTGAGGTGTGGCGTTTCAAGATGGATCTTAATTCTTGATGGACATCATTTTCTTTTTCTAGGCTAAACAAATTTTACTAAATTAAAGTAGAGACAGTAGACAATTGGGAATAATAGACTTTTGAGAAATTTACCTGTTCATTTACTAAAGCATGCCAAAGTTCATCGTTTAATAATACTCTAATTACATGTTTTTCATTCCATTATCTAGGAAGAGTGATCTTAATGAGCAAATTTAGGATTCCAGAGACCGTCTGCTACTTTGAGTGACAGAGCGCGTAGGGTAGATAGAGGTCAGTCGTGTTGGACTACTTCATCTGCTCGACGTGTTACTCAGTATTAGGTGCCAAAATCACTCTTGATTTACCCCAGTACTGAGACTTTACTCTCTGTTTGACTCAGGTTCGCCGGGCAGGGAAGGGAAAGGTTTGGCTTGTAGACTCCGGGTGTTCACGACACATGACCAGAGACTCCCATTGGTTTCTTCCCTTGCCCGTGCTCCAGGTGATGAGACGATCACCTTCGGAGATGCTTCATCTGGGCGCGTTATCGTCAAAGGTACAGTGCGCGTTAATGATTCTTTCATTTTGAAAGATGTTGCCTTGGTTAGTAAGCTGCAGTATAATTTGTTTTCCGTTTCTCAGCTTACCGATGACTGTTTCGAGGCGAGCTTTAAGAAAAACGCTTGTAAAATTCTTAATTCTTCGGGTAGTCTGGTTTGCGGGATTTCTCGTTTTCGGAGGATCTTTCGTGCTGATTTTTCTGAGTCTTCTGGCTATCCTCTCAGGTGTTTAGTTGCTTCTGAGTCCCGCGACCTCTCTTTCTGGCATAGGAGACTTGGTCATATTGGATTTGACCATTTGACCTGAGTTAGCGGCCACGATCTTATTCGTGGTCTGCCGAAACTCAAAATGGTCAAAGATCTAGTTTGTGCTCCTTGCCGGCACGGCAAGATGGTTGCCGCTTCTCACCCTCTAGTCACAGTTATTATGACCGATGCACCAGGACAGCTGCTCCACATGGACACAGTTGGACCAGCTCGAGTGCAGTCAACCACCGCGTGCCATGTTTCAAATCAAGTTTTTCTTCGGGCACACTTGCACCACACTTCTTATGAGTTGAGATATGGGCGAAAGCCCAATGTATCTCATTTCCGTGTGTTTGGTTGCAAGTGTTTTAGTCTGAAGTCCGGGAACCTAGACAAGTTCGAGTCACGTTCTTATGATGGGATCTTTCTAGGTTGCTCACTGCTTTTAGGTTCTAGCGAGGGTCGGGCCACCCTCGGGTAGACAGGGTACGTATTTACTCCTTAGTCTGTTAGATGACCAGTTGATAATCCTAGAGTCATATGGGGTAGATGAGAGTCAGTCTAAGCCATAGTATCCTCTATATCTTATCTATGCTTTAAGGACTGCCTGTTTGGTTTTCTTTGCCAGCTTCTTGATTTTATTGCTTTGGTTCAGGGGGAGTTCATTTGGGAGCTTCTGGAGCTTAATATTGACATAACTCAACTTGAACTAAAAGTTGCATCACATGTTGAGGGGGAGCTGGATTTTCTTGCATTTTCAGTATTCTGCATGTGTAATATAACTACATGGAGCCTTGATTATTATCCCTTCATGACATGATTAAATTGCTTTACATTTCGCCATGATTTATGCTTCATTGCTAGATTGATCATGACTTTATATGTATAGACTAGCTTTTGCCATGATAAGTTCATTAAAATTGCTCAATTTGAGCTAAAACTTGTCATGCTAGCTTTTGAGATTAGTCTTTCTCTAGTTATCCTTTTATGATTTATGCCATGTCAAATAGGCTGAGTTGAGCGTTGAATCTCTATTGAGTCTTAGATTGAGCTATTTTAGTCTCTTGATGCAGCATGAGTTAGTACAACATGTTAAAATGCAAAAAGATCTCTTTTGTACGAAAAAACTGATCTCACCAATCCTTTCTCATGAGACTGCTTGCCATTGCACTTGGCATGAACTTAGGGGGGTTTTGGATGACCAAGATCATTGTCTTAAGCTTCTTGCTTGGCATGATTGCATAAGGCTTGAGATCTAGCACATGATAAAACAAAATCTGGTTGGCAACAATCATGAGACTTCTCAAGAAAAACTTATCATTTGTGCTCAACTTGCTAAAATTACAAAGGTTACAAGTACTTTAATAAATGTTTCACTCTTGAGCTTGTAGCACTCTAGTTAGGCTCAATACTAGCTTCTTGGTTCCGCTTAGCTTATTGGCATGGTTTGCATCATTCTTGGATACCTCTAGCTAGACTTTGATCATGGATGACTTGACATGCTCACAAATTGCACTAAATTTCAGATTGTCATCTATTTGGTGTAGCTGCCTTATATATATCCTGTCATGATCTAGATAGCATTCTATTGAATTATGGCTTGATGTAAATCTTAATGGTCATTTTGGATAATTCTCATGGCTCTAAATGCTTAGAATAATCAAACTTCAGCCATTTCATCCATTTCCATGACTTGTTCTCTTCCTTGCATCCTTGATGTCTTTATTGCTAAAAGGGGAGAATGGTGTTAGAAAAAACCATTTTGGGAGCCTTGAGGAAAACTTGTTCTTTCTTTTGCTTCTTTCTTTTGCTCCTTGTGTCGACATGGTCATTAGGTTCATTTCTCTTTCATTTGGACCATGTTTGACTTCTTTCTTGCATTTCAAACTCAACTTTGCGCTTTTTCTGGGTTTGTCAATATACTCATCAAGGGGGAGATTGAGAGACCATGTGGAGGTCATTCCGTGTGTGTGATGAGTAATTGACATCGGTTTAGGAAAGTCGAGTTTGATTTGGTTGGTTCGGTCCTTGACGTTGCGTGGTGCAATCGGGCTCGGTCGGACTTGGTCAAATCTGGTCAGAATGGTTAGAATGCATATTATGTTAACTTGTCAGGTTTGGGCTATTTCATTAATGCATTTATGCTTACATGTATCGAGCGGTGCTATTTGATGTGTTTCTTGTCTGTGTTGGCTGCAGGACATTGAGGCGGAGTCGTGGCGAGACACGAGGTGACCGGACTAGACACGGGCGGTGTCGTGGTCAGAACGGTCGGATGTGTCGAAGACGGCAGAGATTCGATGTGGTTGCGAGTCGTGGACGACAAGGAACGCGGAAGCTTCCCGGAAGGTGCAGGAGGGGCGTTTCGGTAAAAATGCAAAACTGCACAGGCGGGAGCAGTTCCGTTCGGGTTTGGCGGGCGTAACAGGTTGGAGACCCGTTAGCCGAAGGCTATATAAGGAGGAGGTGCCTCCTTGTGGCTGCATGCACTCTAAGGGTTTCTAGGGTTTTCTTTAGTCAAAATGAGCTTTAGGGGTTTGCTTTGACTTTAGGCTTTAGTTGGTGAGGCTTTGGTAGTGGAGAGTAGTTGAAGAGGGCAGAGGTTCTGTCTCCTTCGATGTGTTCCTGAGTGAGTCTCCTCCCAAGCATGTAGTGAGTGTTCCTGAGGTTTAGGGAGAGGGAGAGGATGAGTTGAGAGTCTTGTAATCATTCCTCTTGTATCAATCATGTATCTCCTTTTCTCAATATCAATATGAGATGGTTTTGGCTGAATTTGTTCAAGTCTCTAGCTCTCTGTTGATTTTTGCCTTCGATGTTTCCTATGTGTGATTTTTGAGTTTTTGCTTGATTCTTGCCGGTGAGTGGCAAAATGGGTTGCTCTATGATGGGATAGTGCCTCAAGGTCATTTGATCGAGTTTTCCCAAGAGCAAATCAAGTCTAATCTCAGATTTGAGTATTTGGCCTCCTCTGTTCTTCATTTCCTCTTCTAGGGTTTTGATGAGTTTCTTGATTCCCTTAAGGAACTGGCCTGAGATTCTTGCTGGGACGTCCTTAGATTATTTCTAACTTAATTGCAAAATCTCATATGCAAAGGACTTGTGAATCTTGAGTATTTTGGATTTTTGAGTTGTCCCTGTTCTCCATTCTCCATTTCTAGGGTTTTGGTTCAAATCGAGATTCCCTTCATGAGATGGCACGAAACCTGGCATGTTGAGTCCTGATGCTATTAAGAAGCTATCCTCAAAGTTTCGTGGGCACAGGTTAAGGATTGGAGAGGAATTTGGATATTTGTGTTGCCACTGTTGTTTTTCAGGTTTTTGACCAAATATGAAATTCTTGGTTTTTGAGTTAGGTTTTCTTGGTTCCAAGGGTCCCTCTGGGTATTTGGGTTATAATCTTTTATTTCTGGACAGAGACAAACAGAGGAAATACTTTGATTTTACATTTGTGTGAAGTCTCAAGTTCTGAAGTCTGAAAATCTGTTTGTCTGTCTGGTGCACCCGAGGGGCGGTCTGACCGGCGGCCACAAACCGGTCTGACCAGCCGAGACATGGCGGTTAGACCGCTCAGGGGCGGTCAGACCGGAGGGGAATGGGCAGTCTGACCGGTGCACTAAGTGCGGTCGGACCGGCCCTAGGCACTTGGTGCTGATTTCAGTAATTTTCTTGCTGGGTCCTTCATTGTTGTGCTTCCTAGTTTTCATTTGTAGGTCTTGTTTGCCTCTTTCTCTGTTCTTCATGTTTTCCAGTGAGCTCATGTCTTTGCACGACATCTTAGTTTCATAGCTCTTAATAGCTATCGGAAAGATTTTTATGTGAGCGCTCTTCTCTGCTAAGTTGAGGTTATCTCGAGTATTTGGTGGTCTTTTCATAGCTCTGTAGCTACTGGAGAGAAAACTCACTCGTGATTCCTTTTAGGGGGAAGTTTTAAAAAGTCGACATTCACCCCCCCCCCCCTCTGTCGCCATTTCGGTCCAACAGAAGTCCACTTTCAGTCAAACTGTGTTTCTCAAGTGAGCCTTTTCAGTCAAGTCTAATCTGCAACTTCTGGTATTTTCAGTTTTCGGTAAAGCTTGTTTGCAGCAGCTGGTCTTTTCGGTTTGCAAAATTAATTTTGACTACCAGTGAGCAAAATCTATTTTCTTGCTTCATAGCTTCTATAGCTATCGGAGAGGAAAATTGCGTGGATACTTGGGGAGGTTTGAAGGCACCATTCACCCCCCTCTGTTGTCGTTTTCGATCCTACACTCTTTTTTCTTAGTAGCTTAAAAAGACCCATCATACTCTTTTAGGTCCGGTTTGTTTTGCCTTAGACTTTTTGGCTTATTACTTAAAACTAGCTTTTTAGGTTAATTAGCTTATAAGCACCTAACTTTTAAACAAGTCAGATATAGGTCCTATTTGTTTAGACTTAAGCTTTCTGACTTTTCCTTAGTCTTCAATCATGCATGAACACATAACAAATTCACAAATAATGCACGACACATAACAATCAGTGGGGACGAGGGAGGCTGGCAGTGTCGGGTGTGGAGAAAAGGGAGGCCGGCGGCGGTGAGCACGGGGAAGAGGGAGGCTGGCGGCGTCGGTGCGCGTGGAAGAGGGAGGCCAGTGGCGTCGGGGCTTAGGGAAGAGGGAGGCCAATGGAGGTGGGCGCGCGGGGATGAGGGAGGCCAGCGGCATTGGGCACGGGGAAGAGGGAGGCCGGCGGTGGTGAGCGCAGGGAAGAGGGAGGCCGACATCGAGCGTCGTAGGGGAGATGGTGAGGGAAAAGAAAACGGAGTGGGAATGAGAAAAAAGGGGGAAAATGAAAGGATTTGGAGTTATATATGAATGCATTTGGCGGGTAATTTTAGCAAACTTGAGTGGCAAAGTGATATTCCATTCCATAAAAACAAAAAAAAACACCTCTCCAATAGCTTTTGGCTTTTAAGCTTAAAATGGCTTAAGCTTTTCATAAGCTAGATTAAAAAGCCATCTTTTTATTTAGGCTTTGGTTTTTTTCTTATAAGACAGATAAAAAGCCAAAACAAACAGAGCCTTAATATATAACTAGCTGAATTCCCGTGCGTTGCTACGGATTTTCAAATTTTATCATACTACATGTTTTAAAACTCACGGGTGGTAAAAATTTTTAGAATATGCATACTAGCATATTCTAAAAGTTTTTAAATCCATCAAGTAAATCGAAAGCTGTCGATCACACCTCGTGTTTATAAGTCAAAAAACATCGACCACACCTCGTGGTCGTAGGTCGGGATCTCTCGAGCACACCTCATCGTCGTAAGTCAGAAGCCATCGACCATCGCGTGTGATTGTAGGTTAGGAGTGGTCAACCATCGCTAGTGGTCGTAAGTTGGCAGCGATCAACGATCGATCATGGTCATAAATCAGGAGCCTTCGACAATGGCTCATGGTCGTACATCAGAAGCCAACGACCATCGTTCATGGTCGTAAGTCGGAAGCCATCGAGGATACCTCGTGATCGTAAATAGGAACACATCGACCAGCACTTGTAGTCGTAAGTCAGAAAACATCAACCACACCTTGCGGTCGTAAGTCGAAACACATCGATCAGTGCTCATAGTCGTAAATCGGAAGCTGTCGATCACATCTCATGGTCGTAAATCGGAAGTTGTCGATCACATCTCATGGTCGTAAGTTAGAAGCCTGACTTTGACCATAGCCCTTCGACTTCGATCGCGGACCAACTTCGTCCATGGCCCTTCAACTTCAACCATGGACCGACTTCGTCCACGGCCCTTCGACTTCGACAGCGGACCAACTTTGTCCACAACCCTTCAACTTCGACCACTGCCCCCTTTGACCACTGCCCCCTTCGACCACGGCTCTTCGACTTCGACCACGGCCTCACTTCGACCACGGCTCTTCGATTTCGACCACCACCCCTTCGACCACAATTTCAACTTCAACCACAGCCCTTTCAACCATGGCTTCGACTTCGACCATGGCCCATCGACTTCGGCCATGGCCCCTCGATCATGGTCCCATTTGACCGTGGCACCAACTTCAACGACCAACTTGGGAGACCAAAATCGCCAGGCAGCATGACGGGCTCCATGCGAAGAGTAGGAGGAGGTAGAGAGGCTCACCGGGCAAATGACTACTAGATGGGGTGAGCACCCTTCTTTCTGATCCACTGGCCGCTGTCGTCGAGCACCATTCTCTCTGATCCACCGACCGTTGTCGCCAAGTGTCATGCCACTGGTTGGAGGGGCGACGGGAGATGGAATTAGTGGCGGCATCGAAAATGAGAAGGAGACATGGCACGAGGGTTTGGGGGAGGGAAGGAGGCGGCGGTTGCGGGAGGTGGAAGTGGGGAGGCGGCGATGGGCAGATGGGGAGAGGAGGCGGTGGGCAAATGCATTGGGGAGGCGGCGACAGGAGGATGTGGCGCTGCTGGGGAAGTTGGGGGACTACGACCAGATGCTGCCGAGCGGGGAAGGAATTGGTGGTGGCACCGAGGAGGAGGAGGAGGCGCGGCACGAGGGTTCGGGGAGAGAAGGAGGCGATGTTTGCGGGAGGTGGAGGTGGGGAAGCGGCGGCGGGCAGATGGGAAGAGGAGGCGACGAGCGAATGCATTGGAGAGGCGGCAATAGAGGGATGCAGCGCTGCTGGGAGAAGTTGAGGGACTGCGACCAGACGCTGTCACGCTGGGAAGGAATTGGTGGCGGCGCTAAGGAGGAGGAGGCGTGGCACGAGTGTTTGGGGGAGAGATGGAGGCGGCGGTTGCGGAGGTGGAGTGGTTGCGGGAGGCGGAGGATGTGGGGGAAGAGAAGAGGAAGAGCGCGGCCCACGCGTCGGCTCGATCTTTTCTACGAGGAGCGGAAGGACTATCTACATACAGATCTGAATGGCTGATCTTTAATCAAACAGCTGAGAAGAGATGAGGGAGAATGGATCGACGACCACCAACTCACATTTTTAAGGAGTAGAAATAATAGATTAAAAAAATGCTATGTTGTCTGTCCTTGCACATTCCTCTCGCTTCGCCTCCTTCCTCATCTCTCCTTGTCCCATCTTTGCCCAATTCAGAGATGACCACGAGACGGCGAGCTCTCAGCACTTCCGCGCCGTGACCACCGAAGTGTACCCATGGAGAGAACACGGGCAGGTGTCCCAATTATGCTTTCGAAAGTTTCACTGTATCGATAGAAGTAGTTGGTTTTTCTAGGCAGGCAGGTTAGTAACTCTTCTCTTCATTTTAACGTGAGTAGTTTCAACTTAGCTCATTTATACTTTTTCTGCTCTTAGTTTTTTAACGACCGGGAAGCTTGTCTTCATGCAGAGGATCTACCCTACTCTATAATACACCAAAATTTTCTTTACTAAATCGACCCCCCTCAACCACCCCTACAGTCATGCCTAATCTAAGTCCACCCAGATTTGTGTACCAAAGTAATCCAACTTCATACAAATGAATGGCATGGATCTCTCCTCAAACTTTGTTCTCTTACTCATTGAAGATCCTAAGGCCAAAATCATTTGGATCATGCATATCATTAAACCCAAAACTCCACCCCGCGCCCACACACACGCCCCCGACGCTGCCTCCACCCCGCCTCCTCCTCCCACCGATTCTTCCTCCCATCTTCTCCCCCATCTCCCCACGATCTCTGCTCCTCCCCCGTTCTCCGCGCCGCCTCCTCCCCTCCCTCCTTCGCCTCGCCTCCTCCTCTCCCTCATCCACCGCTTCGCCCTCCTCCCCACGATCTCCGCTCCTCCCCCCGTTCTCCGTGCCGCCTCCTCCCCTCCCTCCTCCACCCGCGCCGCCTCCTCCCCTCCCTCCTCCGTCGCTCCGCCCTCGCCTACTCCTCCCCACCCGCGCCGCCGCTTCCTCCTCCCCCCACTTCTTCGCTCAGCCACCGCCTCCTCCCCTGCTCCTTCGCTCTGCCCCGCCTCCTCCCCCGCTCCTCCGCTCCGCCAACGCCGCCTCCTCCCCACCCCTCCGCTCCGCCGCCACCTCCTCCCCACCCCGCGCCGCCGCCTCCTCCTCCCCCTACTCCTTCTCTCCGCTGCCTCCTCCCACGCACCAATCCCAGATAGGATCTGGTCCCGCGGCCATTCCAATCCCAATCCCATTCCCTCTCTCCATCGAACGAAGAGCTCAAAGCGAAAACGAAACAAACGACTCACTTCTCGAACCCGTGCCCCTCCACAGATCGTCTCCTCCCCTTCCTCCTATGCGCGTCGCCGCCAATGGTCGCCGTGGACCCGCCGGCTCACGAGGCCTCGGCCCCGCAGCGCGCGCGCGCCATACGCCAAGCGGAGCGCCAAGATCGACCGCATCCCCGAGGATGCGCGGCGCATCCTGCACCGCCTCGCCGGCGAGCTTTGGGGCGGCGACGTCGACCCCAGCGCCCTCGCCGTGTCCCAGCTCAAGGGCACATGACCAACGAGGTCTTCCGGATCACTTGGCCCAGCGGCGGCGGCAACCAGCGCAAGGTGCTCGTGCGCATCTACGGCCAGGGCGTCGAGGTCTTCTTCGACCGCACCGACGAGGTCTGCACCTTCGAGTGCATGTCTCGCCACGGCCAGGGTCCCCGCCTCCTCGGCCGCTTCCCCTCGTCCGCGTCGAGGAGTTCATCAACGCGAGGGTACATATGCGTCAGCATCACCCATGTGGTAATGCCTGTGATGCTGCCATTTATCCTTTTGATTAGCTCATTTTTGTTGTGTCGCTCGCTTACTTCACGCAGTTACTTCGCGTTTTCCTTTTCAGTTCTGAAATACTTGCTTCTTTTGCCAGCATTTTGGAAATAATAATATGTTCTTGATTTCTTATCCAGTTATCCCCATGTAAGTAGTATGTGGAGGACAGTTTAGTGATTATTAACATAAGCAATTATGATTAGCTACCAATTTGAGTTTACTCCCTTCCATACTGTGTATTCTTATTGTTCCCACAAAAGAACTAAGCGATTACAGAGTGTTGTGTTTTTAACATCCAACTACTCGGTTTAGGTATTGGATGCTTCCTGGTACATGCTAGAAGAGAATAGGGATTCATGGCAAGAATATCAGGATACTGGATCATTTAAATTGTGCTTTGTTCCCCTTTTTGTGGTAACGTTCCCTCAGCTCAAGTATTCTAATATATTCAAGTGGCCCATATTCCTGGTGCACTGTTCTTTGACATAGATGGCATAGTTGATTGGACGATTGATGTGAGAAATGTTTCCGGATATTAGTTATTAGCGTTTGAGTTGAGTAAATAAGCAGCAAGGACATCCTTATGTTTTGGAAATTGACATAATCTTATATGTATACCTCATGTATGTTAATTTTTCCACCAACAGATAACTTATTCTTCCAATTAATTTTTGTAAGTTGTATGTTAAAATTTTTTTTGGACAAAGTGTTGTTGTCTTTTGCTTTTGAGGCATGTCTACAGATATAGATATGTGATATATCTTTACTCCATGCAATTTGTTTCAGTTGCCACACATGCTGCCATCAGAAGAGGCTTTTGTAGTAGCAGTTTACGCACTTGATATCAAAGACCATGATATAGTTATTGTTTATGAAGGAAAGGGGTTCTATAGTGCACCTCGTGTTTGGTGGTAAGCAGAGTTTGCATTCAGTTTATGAAAATGATGAAATTGACTGAATGTTGCTAATGTACAATGAAAGTAGAGCTGTTGATACATAACATATTCAAATTTGATATTGATATATGAAGTGTTTTCTTGTTTTCTGTTAGTGAATTAACCCAAATCCTTGAAGTATATCTGGCATAGATGCCTCCATACTGTCCAGATGAAGCTTTGAATTTCTTGGGATTTGTCACTGTTTGACGGATTGCTAAGATCATTGCGTTTAAAGCTTGAGGTTTTGCGTCTATATGGTGGTGTGGGGGTTACTTTTTGGAAAATTGGAAATTACGTGTGGGGGTTACTTTGTAGAAAATTGGAAATTAATTGCTTTGTTGGTCAACAATGTGAGCAAATATTGGCAACTTAGCATTGTTTGGGTGCATGTCCAGAGGCAAGAGCCAACAGTGAACTTTGGAGCATTAGGTTTGTGATATTGATGTTTCTCCTCTGACTTTACACATTTCAACCATGATATTTTAGTATGTTTTAATCATGTTTATGATGTCTAATCTTTCCTAATCAACGAAATCTCTTGAGTGTTCTCATGATTAGGGGCTTAGGGCCTATTTAATGTTATGGAGCGGATAGGTTTAAATGCTTGTTAATTCATGCATAACTGCAGTCTCGAGTTAAACAGGGAATTCATGAGGAATCTGTGATAGTTGTGTAGTAGTGTGCAGTTGTTCTCATCGGTAAAACTTAAGCGTGTAGAATACTTTCTCTCTTTTCATTCCCATGCCTCTATTGTATGCTTGAAGTTGGGTGTAAGGGCTATGTTCTGTTTCTTCCTTAACTTAGTAATAGATATGAGGAAGCCAAAGCCAATGGCACAGACAACTATGACCCTGAATTGGAAGAAACTCTCATAAGACTAATAGTTGAGTGCGAAAGGAAGATTCAAAAAGCCCGTAAGCACTTGGAGGAGGAAGACGCTAAGGCAGCTATTGCAATTTCTGTCACTGAGGTTTCATAGGTACCTTCTGTTAATTACTCTTTCAGTCCCATTAATTATGTTTGATTGTGGACACAAACTAAATGGTGAAATATAATATGTACATGCAAATGCAGAGTAAAGAAGTAATCGATTTTTCCAAAAAAAACATTAAGGAGAAGATGAAGGAGATAGATGCTTTTGGTAAATCTGTGCTATCCTTGTTCTTCTTTTCAAGTTTCATCGTGCGCTCCTTGTTCTCCGTGCGACCTCGGCCAAGAAGCGCACGAGTTCCACGATCTTGACATGCCCGGACCCAAGAACGTCTCCTTGTGGCGAGGCCGAGGTAGGCTTGCTGTTTCTTTATTGGATTATAACAATGACATGCACGGTTACCTATCGAAGATAATCGTGTGGTGTCTTATGAATAAGGTGGTGGCTCGAGGAGGCTCGTTGCAGGTGCTCGGCGGAGGAGTCTAGCGAATTCCGGTTGGAGAAGATGGGTGATGATATTGCAATGCCGGAGAATACATTGTCGGGGGTTGATCGAGAATAGGATTACGCCATAATGATCTTCAATATGGGAATATTATGATATATGAAGAGACCAGACAAGTGACCTTAATTGTAAGTAATTCTTACTGTCCTTTTTTTGTATTCATACAAATAAATAGGCAAACAATCCTGATTATTGATTTAAACATAAACTGGCACCTGCTTGCATAATTACTGTGATTTTGTGACATTCATTATGTGACAAAAATATTTGGTTATACAATATATGAGACGCTAATCTTAATGAATCTGATTGTTCATTTTATTTTTTACAAATTTTATCTTATTTTGTATTTTACCGTAGCGTTAGCACGGGCACACTACTAGTAGAGTAAGAAGGACTAACCAATGTTATCGCTATGTTCATCTAGAAAATTTTCGTAAATGCAGTTTTACTTCCACTTTTCATACTACTCTCACCATCGAAGTTTATAAGACGTATTTTCTTTTAGCATATAGACTAAAGAGTTAGTAAAAATAGTTAGATTATTTCTAATTATTATCTCTAAGCACTATATCCAATATATACATATAGATGATAGCAAATAAAGTTGCATATTTATTAGATGTATAAAGACAATATCACACTAATTTTGCATTGGAATATGAAATACGTCCTATATTTATGGATAAGATCATTTAAAAAATATGTTCTATAAACTTAGATAGAGGAAGTTTTATGCTACTTTTTTGTGGTGTGTTAATTGCTTCAATAGTAAATACCGCTTCAATCACCTGGAGAGATTAAGCTCACGGATACGCGAAGAAAAACACACACAAAATAATTTTTTCGTGTCGTCATGATTATTTGCGGAAGGGAAGGAGAGCCAACACGAGAGATCATACGAATAATACATTAGCTACTCATGTTTGGAGACCAAACATGACTAAAATAGCATGTTCACAACATGCATGCCTTCGAATATTCACTATAATTTGCTGGTAGGTTAGTCCACCTTTTAGGGATATTTTCTAAAATGGAAATGTTGGATAGGTATTAGTCATGGCCGGCTGGTGTGGGGGCGGAGCCGAGGACACGACATAGGCTGATCATATTCATGAAGACGTGACATGAACCACATCATAGATAGGCGGGGCATGGTGTTAGAGCTGAGAGCATGTTGTAGGAAGAGCACGGCGGCGAAGGCATGGTTGTGCGCCTCGATGTTGCCAATGGCGTGGTACAAGCAAGCTCAGCGATAGTAGTTTGATGTGTCAGAGTAGTATGATTTATTAATCCGTACTAATATATGGGTATTCAGCTAGCGTTATTTATAATATGATTTTGTTTGTACCAAGTTCTAAAAATTAATTCTTTTCAATTAAAATTGGGTTTATACAGTAGATCTTTTCTGTAAGATTTGTAAAGTACCAATTCATGAACTTTCATTTTTTTCTATATAATTTACAATGTTGAATTGGATTCTATTTATTTTGTTTGTTTTAATTTTGTTATTTATTACTTGGTACTTTTGTAATCAATATCTTAGTTTTTATTATTTTATTTTTATTCTTTAGAAACACGGATCTTATCCACCCCGGCTCCATTTTATTAATGAAACCAAGATCTTATTTCTATTTTTATAGCCGTTTCAAGTTTTAAGAATTTAGACAACACTATAGCTAAATGTAATATTTCTTAAAAACAAAAAATTTGTTATGTGATATAGCTTCCGTAATTACCAGACTCGTTAAAGCCCCACAATAATTGCGATTTAAAATCTCGATGTGGCAGACATAAGGAGTCTTTTTTTCCCGAGGAAAACAGACAAAGAATCCGATGCAGCACGAAGAGATTCCACATGAAGAGAACATAATTCACAGCGCATAATATATCTAGCATAAATCGCGGGCAGGTCTGATGACGACGTACAAGATGTTGTTCACTAATCATCAACATGTGCATACACGGCCAACATGTTTACCACAATGTTTTTATTGTTAACATTTTTTAAAATATATTCCTGAATTTATATCAACATTTGGATCAAATTGTAGTTTCGATTTTTTTTTGTTCTGAATAAAAAATTACTTTTCGAAATTTCAAATTTTAATACCTAATTTATGCATATTTCGGTGGCATAAATTATTTATTATTTTACTTTTGGATTTATATACATTGGATACCCTATTTCTTTAAAATCTTAATTCTTTTAGTATTTAATTTTGATTTCAATGCTTTTCGGTGCCAGAATTATTCACAATTTTTATTTCAAATTAAAATTACTTGCCAATCCAGCTTCAGTTTAGGAACTTACATAGAATTTCGGCCAAGAGTTACAAGACACGCAGAGTTAAGCCTCATGTTTGGGAAATTCTGGCTATCTTTTATTGATTAATATAGGAATTTACCTTTAAATTTTTTTTCCTCATAGGATTTACATAGAGCTTCCTACGAAGCCTGTACATATTATACTAGTTCTTTTTTAAGCTAGACAAGGGTATATCATTCGGATGGTATAGGTACATTCAAAATGAAACTAGAAGTTTCAGTCTTAATGAGTTTTCCAAACTGAAACTTGAGTTCGAAAAGTTAAAACTTCGATATTCGGAAGGTGAGTTACATGTTTCAAAACTGAAATATCAAGTTTCATATAAGTTGTGCTGAGATCGAAAAACTAGTTTCAAGTAAGTTTTAATCTAGTTTCACCAATGTTTCAAAAGTTCGTGTGAGTTTTCAACAACAAAGTTTCACAAAATCAATTGAGTTTCAACAGATTTTCAGGCAAGTTCCAAACAAGTTATAGTCATGTTTCACCAAAGTTTCAAGAGTACAAGTGAGCTTTGAACATATTTTCAGGGAAGTTTCAAAGAAGTTTCTAAAATGTAAGTGAGTTTCAAAAGATATTCAAACAAGGTTTAGAAACAAACCACAGGTTTTCAAGCAAGTTTCTGAAAATATACTAAATTTCTAACCTATTTACTCAAATAAAATCAAGCCATTGCCTGTTACCATGCTACCTACAACCACCATAGCCACAACAACACCCACTCATTGCAACCACGCCTGCTCGACCATGGCCAACGTGCTCACTCGCCGCAACCATGCGTACTCGGGGTAGTCCCACCCCCACACTGTCGAGCACGCTTGCCATGGTGCTCGCCACATGCCACCGCGCCCGCTCACCGTGGTTCTCTTCTCACAGCACTATGCCTGCTTGTTGCTCCTATTTGCCGTGCCACTCACCTGCAACCATGATGCTAGGGGCCAGGAGTAGGAGGTGATGGATGCCGTGAGGAATCTCCGGCGAGGGCTTCAAATGGAGAGTTAGAGAGAGAGAAGGGGAGTGTTTCAGTGGGGGGCAGTGTGTGTGAAGGTGGATGCAAGGTGGGATGGATGGCTATAGATAAGACAATATAACGACGAGGACTCGGACTCCGATAGTTACTTTTACGTAAAACATAGAGTTGCTTATTGTTACAAATGTGGGCAATATTTTAATTCCAAGTTTTATTAGGAGACAAAAGTAATAAACTAATGATGCAAAACTCACAACTAATAGCAAACTACTCATCATACTTCAGAACATACACAAGAAAAATAATATAGTAACAAAGTCGAACGTGTGCACAAACGACTTACTTGTTAGCCTGATGAAGAACACGAAGCCGCGTAGGCTTGAGCAGTGCAGAACGCAGATGATGCAGTGCAGTGGGCGGTCGCGCAGATGCGCTGCCCAGAAACCTTATTGCCGCCCCATGCAGGTACTCTCTGCGGCAACGGTTCAGAGATAGCCGCTCTCCCTCCTTCCAGGTGCACACCGAGAAGAAAGGTTGATGAGGTTCAGACGACACAACACAATAGCACAACAGAAGAGCAGAAAGTATAGGAAGAATGGAGGTGCAAAAATCTCTCTTTTTTCCTGGACGTCTCTAGGCCCTTTTAAGGGCGCTGCAGTTACTCACCAGTAACTGCTGCATTTCAAACAGAATTATGCATTGGTAACTGATGAATTAAGCAGTGCAAATTCACTTGTAACTGTCTCATTCAAATATTTGAATCTCATTCAAACAGAGAGAGAGTGGTGCAGAGTTTAACAAAAATAAAGATAGACTTGGTCTGCCAAGTGGCGTGCCACGTCACGGCGTAGTCACAAGTCACGCGATTTTCATGCGAAAATACGCGAATACGCGTGCGCGCGTGTGACTAGATAGAACTCTCCTCATACCATCTCTATTCATATTCAAGGAGTGGTGAGGACTCCACCTTATAAATCTGTCTTCTTCACCTTGCCTTAGCAATATGGTACTAACCCACGCATGCTTTGGAATTAGGGAAATGGGCCATAATTAAATGGGTCAATTTCTAACACTTATATGAACTGAAACCTCTATAAATTTTGAGTAAATATATTGTTTGAAATGTATGATTTGGATGTATGAAAATGATAAGAGTAGATTTATCATAAAAAAATACTTTTATAGTATTTCACTTTTATATTTTTTAAAAAATATAATAAAAGAATTTAGTGATCAAATAACTGTCTTGTTGACTTTGCAAAATAAAAAACGTTACTCGAAGCATACTACAACGGGAGCATATCTAGTGTTAAAGCCCTATTCAGTGGTAAAGTGCTAAAGGTCACCAGAGCCATCCGATCTGGCCTGTACGGTTTGGATAGGAGGAGGGGGAAGTCTCTCAACTCACTTAATACATCTTTCAAAAAACCCCCCGTGCAGAATGTTTTTGCGAATAATCCCCTCTTCTATTCCTCTCTAGTCTCTCCCCCTCATTTGTTCCCCATCCATCGCCGAATCTGTGCCTCCCTCTCGCCTCCCTCCCACGGCTCCCTTGCTGGCCTCCCGCAGCTCCCTTGCCGGCCTCCCGTGGCGCCGGCCCCTGGCTCCTGGCACCGCCAACCCGGCCATCATCCACAGTTGCAGCACCGCCACCAACGCCCCTACCCCCCGACGCCGCCCCTGGCTCACAGCGCCGCCACCAACCCGCCGCCGCCGCCGCCGGTTCCTAGCTACCGCCGGACCCAGCTAGTGTTTGGGCCGTCGGCGCCGCCTCCCCGGCTGCTGGCGCTGCCCCTGTTCCTGGCTGCCTTTGCGGGTCTTCTTTTTTCGGTTGTGCTGTTGGCTGCCACCAGACCCATCTAGGGTTTGGGCCGCCGGCGCCGCCTCCCTCCCCGACTGCTGGCACCGCCCCCTCTCGGCACCGCCAACCCGGCCATCATCCAAGGTTGCAGCGCCGCCTCCCCGAAGCCCGGCGCTGCCCCTGTTCCTGGCTGCCTTTGTCGGATCTGCCTTTTTCGGTTCTACTGTTGTAGTATAAAAAAGGTTATACCATAGTAGTATGATTAAATGCTTTGCCGTATGTCTTGTCCAGGTATTAGCTTTGCCATGACAGGGTTATATTTGCTATCCAAACGCTTCATAGAATTTGAATCCTGACGCCAACGATGTGCATATGGAACTATTCCCATGTCTTGCTTATCTATTAGCTACAATGCTGGAAAGGAGATTTGGTCTGTGCCTGAGATAATCTTTGCAGAACTTAATATTCATGTGCACGTCTGTAGTCATTCTTAAATTTCAGTAAATGGCATCTTGTGGTGTTCATATGATTCTACATCAGTGATATGCAATCCATTGCATATTATTTTGACTTGCGCATGATATGGCTCTGCATACAGCAGAAGTATTTGTTTTCTAGTATGGTGATTGTGGGAGAGTAAGACTTGGCCTGCTTCGTTTTATTTGAAAGATGTATATGCAGTGTTGTGCTGGTGTATTGGTATTTTCCTTCACCCATAGAAGGTGAAGTGTTTTTGAGGTACTGTGGCCTGTATCATATAGCTTTTCTTCCGAGTTACCCTACTCTTGGATCTTGGACCTGTAGTGTGCATGTGCCCTATATCATATTATTCTGAGCTTCCTTGCCCTGGAATTTTGTTGCTGTTCTTTGCGAGAAATGAATCAAGAGGCAAATTCTCTTTTAAATTTTGTAACCGTATTGCATCTACACGAATCGGAGCTGGCTTCTGGTGGCAAATGTCACACACGGCATACAGAAATATGACTTGCTCGTCACTGTCGCTCACATGTGCTACCTTTCGCCTTAACCGAACAAAAATCCCAGAAGGCACGCACCCAGCAGGTATTGCCATCACCTAAAGCCTCCAAACCCTTCAGTTTAGATCCTGCCCTCTCCTCTATGCAGCAACACTTTGGAAATTATGTGCAGCTGAACTTGCTGTAGATCCAAATAATGTCAGTTTCAGTGTGTCCGTATTTTCCTAATTCGTTTTCGCTTGCCTGATCATGAGTTATTTCCTAAGTTTTGGTGTCAGTTTCATGAGTTTTAGACCTGCAGTACTACTGTTTGATCAGCAATACCACCGATTTTCAGTTGGCGCTTAAGGCTGACTCTTCGTTGGAGGCAGTTTGCGAGGCTTGACTTCCAACCCGCAAGCACCTCCCATGCAATGACGCATCACTATCCAAATTGGAAGGCGAATGTTGAATCCTTGAGCAGTCAACTTGAAGCCTGGAACATAAAAAAAACTGAAGGCAACATATATTTGCAACCATTGAATACCCGACTACCACCCCCACCATTGTAAGTTTGTAACCAACAAACCAAGTACCATGTCACCATATACCTATAATATACCGAATGGCTATTGGGCAATTCATAATCTCACATCACACACCATAAGCAAATCGATCACCATTTCACCATAAATTATCCATGCAGAAAGCAGAAATGCAAATCATATGCTAGACAGCAAGTTCAAAGGAGATACATCCATTTTTGTTTTAGCATCAAGACTAGTTCTTACGGAGCACCTTACAGGTCTAGTCATCTGAAGTTGCCGATTGGTCTAGCATTGAAAACACAACGCATCAAAGGCTCATAGCTAGTCATGTCGTCTATGGCATGTCAGAATGGTTCCGAAGGAGAGACGACACAACAGTAACATACTACACTTCCAGTCAGACATTGTTACTCCAACGGGTCAGCCTGAACTTGCAGTCATCAGAAACCCTTCCATTAGTTTAATCATCTTCTTACTCTGATCAGCCAGATAAAATCTCCAGTCCAACAGAAGGTCATCAGCACATCCCATACACTTAATTATCAGTAGTCTTCCACACAGGCATTGCCTATCAACATAATTAGAGCATGCCAGCAACAAATCAATTATACATTACAGCCGACATATCAAGTAGTCGAATATTACATATCACATTTGCTTTCTGAAATGTGATATTTCAAGTCCTACAACTATTTGGTTGGAATTAATGCTGACAACTACATAAAGAAAGTTAAGTAGATTTCAGGTGTCATTTACCAAACTCCTGCACCATACTATGGTACAACAGAGATCACTACTCATAGAAAGTATCATATGCCCTGTGGATCACAACTGCTCAATTTCATGACAACTGGCTATATGACACAACATTTTCACATGTGACGCACCTTGGTTCTAGCACAAGAAATAGCTAGCTATAAACAGAGCTGGCTAGCATCAATTACTAAGTAGAATACTACCTAACTGGCGGCGGCGGTGCGTTGGTGGTGGCGCTGCAACCTTGGATGATGGCCGGGTTAGCGGTGCCGGGAGGGGGCGGCGCCGGGGACTGAGTTGGCCAGGGGCGGCGCCAGCAGCCGGGGAGGAAGGCGGCACCGGCGGCCCAAACCCTAGATGGGTCTGGTGGCAGCCAATAGCACAACCGAAAAAAGAAAACCCGCAAAGGCAGCCAGGAACAGGGGGCGGCACCGGCAGCCGGGGAGGCGGCGCCGACGGCCCAAACACTAGCTGGGTTCGGCGGTAGCTAGGAACCAGCGGCGGCGGCGGGTTGGTGGCGGCACCGTGAGCCGGGGCGACGTCGAGGGGTAGGGGCGTTGGTGGCGGTGCTGCAACCGTGGATGATGGCCGGGTTGGCGGTGCCGGGAGCCAGGGGCCGACGCCACGGGAGGCCGGCAAGGGAGCTGCGGGAGGCCAGCAAGGGAGCTGTGGGAGGGAGGCGAGGGGGAGGCACAGATTCAGCCATGGATGGGGAACAAATGAGGGGGAGAGAGGAATAAAAGGGGGGCTTATTCGCAAAAACATTTTGCACGGGGGTTTTTTGAAAGATGTATTAAGTGAGTTGAGAGACTTCCACCCTCCTCCTATCCAAACCGTATGGGCCAGATCGGATGGCTCTGATGACCTTTAGCACTTTAACACTAAATAGAGTTTTAGCACTAGATATACTCCCTACTACAACCATAGAAGAAAATGCAACGAAAGAGAGCCTCATGTGAGATCTTCCATCTATAATTAAATTAAGATGATCAACTTGACCCAACAGCTAACAAGGCGAGGCCCTCCGAATTCCCTTCCACAACCGATAGCCCCATTCCCTCGAGGGGGCGGCTCAGGTGCTTTGCCCCTGCACTTAGCGCGGTGCAGAGGTGCCTCAGCACCCGCCACGTGGCCCACACAAATCAAAAAAATTCCAAAAAATTCAAAAAATACTTTAAAAATCCGAAAAATTGTAAAAAGTTCTTTTTTAAGTATAAAAAATATATTTTTTTAAGTACTTAAAATTTTTTGATTTATAATTGTATTAAAAAGTTTTTTAAGTACTTAAAAATACTTTTTAATAAAAGTATTTTTACAAAAAGAACTTTTTACAATTTTTCAGACTTTTTAAAGTATTTTTTAAAATTTTTCGGAATTTTTTTGAATTGTGTAGGCCACGTGGCGGGTGATGAGACACCCCTACATCACGATAAGTGCAGGGGACATAGCACCTGAGCCGCCCCCTTCCCTCGATATCATCGTCGACGTGTGGCAGATCCTCTGTCCTTTACGAAGCTTGCTTGAGCTCTTGAAACAATTGAACAAAGTTGAAGATGCTGCACATGGCCCAAGATAATTCTGATTTGTTGACGAAAAAGCGGTTCACAAGGGTTAGATAGTGCGTAAATATTTTATCTAAATTAGATCCATCAAAGGCAGCTAGCCTATGACGTTTATTAGCTAATGTCGTATTACAATTGAATAAAGTTAAGAGTAAGGCTGAGTACATGCCAAATCTCTTCTTTTCTTTTCTTTTTATATTGTAAGTTTGAGTATTTGATTGTTAGCAACACGATCACCCATGTATAATAAAATATATTCTTTTTTATACAAAAAGATGTTCTTAAAAAGGTCTTTTATAAATGGAAAATAATATGGCTCCTATGTCCGATATGAATACTCGTATAAATGTCTCGCCTAGGCCGAGTCACTACCACATAAATATCATCCTTGTCATTAGGGGTGGAAAACGGTAACGGATAATTCATTTTTATCCGATATTCGTATCCGAAAAAACACGAATGTGGTAAGCAAAATCCGTATTCGAAAATATTCATATTCGTATTCGAGAATATTCGTATCCGTATTTGAGAATATCGTATTTGCATTCGTATTCGAGAATATTCGTATCCATTTTCGTATTCAAGACTATTTATTTGATTCGTACTCGATCCGATTCTAGAACCCATGAAAAATCTGTACAAATTTTGTGATTCAAAATTTGAATTTATGCGATTTAAAACTGATAACCGGTCAAAATTTGGTGAAAAATGGGCAAGACCGCTAGGAATCCGTTTATCCAATATTAGTATCCGAGAAAATCCGTATTCGAAAGTATCCGTTTTCGTATTCAAGAATATTTGTATTCGTATTTGAGAATATTCAAATTCGTATTTGTATTTGTTTTAAAAATATAGATTCTTATTCGTGTTTGGGACTATTCGATCGTATCCAATCCGTTTTCCACCCCTACTTGTCGTCTCCCATCAGTAGTTCTCTTCAGATGCTCCTATCCCACCGCGTCTTACCAGCGGCCAAGAGCTCGATGCTCTCACTCCCACCCCTAACCCTCCCTCTCTCTTCTCACAATTTGTGCTCGAGGAAAGCCATGTGCTATGGCTAGAGCTCACGTGGAGGTGCATTTTCCATAGAGAGGCTAGAGTTCATCGGACCTATCGCCACTGTGATTAGGTGGTGATCATTTGGGCTTATTTTTGGTGGCTTATGGCTGAAAAGTACTATAGCTGGCTGAAAAAATATTGTAGCTAACAGAGACTTATTTATCATAATTAAATTTAAAAAAATTAAAAAAATATATAAAAAATGTTAGCCCATTACGTATAATACAAACAAATACGGGAAAAAAGAACCGGCAAAAAGCTCAACAAAAAGCCAAAAGTTCAAAACAAGATGAAATTTATAAATAGTAAAAAAATAAGCCGGAAGCTAAAAGCTGAAGCCAAAACGATCACAGCCGGATCTCACTACATTTGGTAGGAGCTAGGGTGAGCAGTGCTAGCCTTGCCCTGCTAGATTCAAGCCCGCTGGTGAATGGGGTGGCTCAACTCCATTCTCTATGCTCGTTCTAAACATTAACACTAGGTAATTTGAGTTGTGGCAACAACTGTTTCTGAATGTTCCAGCACAAGACATCAAATGTTGCAGATATTTTGATATTTTCTTTTGTTGTTGTAACAAAGTTTAATTTTTATTGCAATAGGTTCTTATATTTGTTGCCCCAATAGTTTAAATTTGTTACATATTGTTATTTGTTGATTTCGTATTTGTTACAACTAAATCAAAGATTTGTTGCAAGCTTAAGAACTAATTATTGTGCATCTAGTATTTGTTGTTGCCCTAGATCAATTAGATTTTCATCCTTATCTATTCACCCACAAGCTTACACCTCCTAATCCCTATTTTCATATCCTAGCACTTCTTCTCATATGGTAGCTATTCACCATCCCATCCATGTTCCCTTCCGCTCTTCCCGTACTCTCTCTCTCTCTCTTACTACTATATACATGTGTCTCTTTTGTAAATGTGTTTCAATTGATTGGGTTTCTCCTCCTCTGTCCCCTACTTCTACAGTAAATTGGGGCTCTGATGAGCTGATGGTGACCAGAAGATTGCCCTCTCCTTCCTCACGTCTCCTCTTTGAAAGTAAATTACAACCACTAGCGTTATAAGCCCTGGTATCAGTATTTCAAACTTTAACGACAGCCGTTGATCTAAGATCACTACTGCTTGTGCTCAACAGAGGCCATTCGCTATGGTCTTCTTCTTCGACAAGTTAGAACGAGCCAGTGAAAATTCTTCTTCTTCGACAAGTTAGAACGAGCCAATGAAAACGAAATTATCTGAGTGCAGAAGCTACATAGAAGCCTCCTAGAGTCCTAGTCGCTCCTTTTATAAATTGGTGGCCGTACACGACACCGATGATATATTTCCAAACAAGAAGATGGCCACAAAAAAATGGAGAACTGCGGCGGCGGCAGCGGGGAGGACGCGGGTGCGACCCGGTGGCGTTTCTCCCGAACATGTACGGGCACACCGCTGGCGGCCGCCGGCAGGATGAGCATCCGCGCGGTGCTCGGCCGCATCTTCTCCTCCGTCGACGCCTCCGGCCCGCGCCCCGTCCTGCCGCTCGGCACTGGCGACCCCACCGGCTTCTCCCCCACCATCGGTGTCCTCTCCGCGCGACGGTGAGCAGTCCCACACGCCTCCCGTGCCAGATTGTGGTGATCATTTCGGCTTATTTTTTGTGGCTTATGACTGAAAAGCACTGTAGCTAGCTGAAAAAATATTGTAGCTGATAGAGCCTTATTTAGCATAATTAAATTTAAAAAAATTAAAAAATATAAAAAATATGTTAGCCCATTACGTATAATACAAACAAATACGGGAAAAAAAGAACCGGTAAAAAGCTCAACAAAAAGCCAAAAGTTCAGAAAAAGACGAAATTTATGAATAGTGAAAAATAAGCCGGAAGCTAAAAGCTGAAATCCAACCGATCACACCAAGCAAAAAAGTAGGTTATCTACCCTATGCATTTTTTTGGCGAAATATCCACCATCTATACATGCAATATCACATGATGTGTTTCTAAAGTTTCCATCCTTGGACATGAGCATCTCTTATATTTGTTTGTCAAAACTTTAGTGCTATTGCAGACTACCTATCACGAGATCTTCCTTATGAGCTTTCACCAGATGATATTTACCTCACCGCCGGATGTGTCCAAGCGATTGAGGTCATGATATCCGTTCTTGCCCAGCCTGGCTCCAACATCTTACTTCCAAAACCTGGATATCCGATGTACGAGTCGCGGACCACATTCAGTAACCTGGAGGTTCGACATTTCAACCTCATTCCTAAAAGAGGCTGGCAGGTAGACCTTGAGTCTGTGGAGGCTCTTGCTGATGAAAACACGGTTGCGATTGTCATAATCAATCCCAATAACCCTTGTGGGAGTGTGTACTCACATGATCATTTGGCTAAAGTGAGTATATTTCCCATGACAAATACTTGTAATGTGCGTTCCCTATTTTATATGTAATGCAATTTGTGGTACATGTACTTGCAATGAACAGATCGCAAAGACTGCAAGGAAACTTGGCATACTGATAATTGCAGATGAGGTATATGACCATTTGGCATTTGGAAATAAGCCTTTTATACCGATGGGTGTTTTTGGGGAGACTGTCCCAGTGATCACCTTGGGATCTATATCTAAAAGATGGCTTGTGCCTGGTTGGCGACTTGGCTGGATAGCAAAATGCGACCCGAATGGCATCTTAAAGGAGGCCAAGGTAAATTTGTTATCTGTCTTCTGATGCATATCTTGTTTTTAGTGTTTGCATGTCTAGGTGGGGTTTTCAGTGAAAACGTAATCTATATGTGAATATGCCAGGTCAAGCCGTGCGTTCTGGCCAGGGTTGAATGGTAGATCCGTTCCGCATTGTTTGTGCCTTTGTCCTGTCTAGACCAATTTAGCTAATAAGCACGTTTGGACAGTGGCGGAGCCAAGAATTTTTCGATGGGGGTGCGAACTTAAGATATACTCCAACACCATAAAGACGTCGTTATTACATATTGGTTTTCCTTAGAGGCAAACTTTCAAGTTTCATATTGAAATTTTGCCAAACTACTATTGAAAATGAGTATGACGGTTCAAATGAAACAAATTACTCTCTCCGTTCTTTTTTACTTGACTTTTTAGAATTTGTGCCGTCAAATATTTTAAAGTTTGATCGTCAATAGATTTAAAACTATCTAGATTGGTCATACGAAAATTACATCATTAGATTTATTTTTAAAAATATTTTTATAATATTATAATTTTATTAGCATATCTTAATGTGAAGCTATAAAAAGTAGCAATCAAAACCGCGTTTCAAAGAACATAAAAAGTCAAAAATATCAAATAAAAAAGAACAGAGAGAGTATTAGTTTGCACTACAACCGACCACACAAAATATTATTCAGTAACTACAACTTGTACGGTGCAGGGTTCGAAAAACTGCTATTGGGATAAATCCCAGCCAGGGGCCGGTACCGGTTACCGACCGGTAACTGGAAAAACCGGTCAAATTTTAAGTTTCAAATTTCGAACTTCAAATCGGTAACCAGAAAAACCGGCTAGTTACCACCCAAAAAACCGAACAAAAACCCGAAAAACAGCTAAAAACCAGTTTTCAAATTTAAAATTGGAAATTCGTTATACATTCATGGCAAAAAAGCATGAAGTCAAGCACATGAAGTGCATGCATCTTCCTAATACATTCCATTATGGTTAAACATTGTAAACATCATTAGGAAAACTAACTTTTACATTTAAAATTTTAAATTTGAATTAAATAAAAAATCGTCGGTCTAATACATTCATAGCCAAAAAAAACTCAAGTACGGGAAGTGCATACATTTTCCTAATACATTCTATTAGTATTAAACAATGCAAACATCATTAGGAAAACTAGCTGTTACATTCAAAATTTTAAATTTGAATTAAATAAAAAACTGTCAGACTAATACATTCGTGGTAAAAAGCACGAAGTCAAGTATAGGAGGTGCTTGTATCTTCCTAATACATTCCATTAGTATTAAACAATGTAAACATCATCAGAAAAACTTATTTTTACACTCAAAATTTTAAATTTTAATTAAATAAAAAACCACTAGTTTTTCATCTCCCGGTTGCCACCAGGAAATCCGGTTACCGGAAGTTACCGCCGGTTTTCCGAACCTTGGTATGGTGTTTCTTCATGCTTTAGTGTTCTACAAATCTACATTGATAAATAGAAATTGTGACTAAATAGAACGAATAAGATCAAGACTAAAAAAAGGATTTGGCATTTTCAAAAATCAAAATCAAAGCTTACACGGATGGGTGGCTAAGGCCTGGTATGCGCCTCCCCAGCCATGCTTTGCCTCTCGCTGCCACCTGCCGCTGTTGTCAGGTCAAATGGTTAGGGCAAAGCGTACGCTGCGATGGAGCGATGGGAATTGGATTTGGGGATTGATCCTGAGCCAGGCTGCTAGGGAGGTGTCGATCCTGTGGCTTGGTAGGCTTGGGGCAGCTGGGCCATAGACTTGTTGGCTATTGGTCTATTGGGTTCGTGGGCTGTAAGTTGCCGAGACAAATTGAGGGAGGAACATGTATACCTTATGTATTAGGGGTGTATATAATATGTATTCTGGCCAAATTTTTGGGGGTACCCCCATGCATCTTCGTTAGCTGCGCCACCGCATTTGGGGTAGTTGTTTTTGTAGCTTTATGGCTTGATTATTTCTTCTGAGAAATACTTGATGAATTCACTGTTCTTTCTGGTTGTCTTCATAAAGTAGAGTAAACGAAGATATGCTAGGATGTACAGACGTGCTAACAAGCGTTGATAAGAAGACTAAGGAACACTATTGTGATTTGTGACTGAAATTTGTCAAGTTAGTGCGATTCATTATTTGCAACCATCATTAAGAAATAAGAGCATGAGGCTGCAATTGTTTGTATATTTTCCTTTTGGTTAATTAGCAACCGACAAGAAGATAAAAACAATGTGAATCTGTCTCTAGTTCTTTTGTCGCTTAATATAAGTTGGCAAACTTTAGTGACATACCATATCGTGGCGATGAAGCAAAGAATTGGTTACTACACGCAAAGAGATAGAATTGCAGACTAGAAATTTTTGTTCTTTCTGAACACTTGGTGATTATTATTTATAAGATCTTGTTCTAGCATCGTATATAGTAATTAAAATTGAATAAGAACCCTTACAGGATCATGTCAAGAATCTGAACTCCAAGACCTCTGCATTTAATTTAAGCTCAGATCTCTGTGTTTTTATGCACCAATTGATTCCCCATTCTTCATGTCCTTAAATTTACTTTGGCCATCTTATTACTCTATTGTTTCAATTGTTGAAGGCATGAAATTACAAATGACAGGTTATGTTTAGCAGTTCAAAGCTAAATTCTTATGTTTCATTGGTTTGGAACATATTTTAAACTGTACAAGACATGTTATATAGGGAACATGTGCTAAATGACATTGCAATGATGTACAAATTGGAAAATAGTATCCAATGTGAGCCTGACAGGTGGGCCATGGGACCACATGTCAGTAACACATCGATGTTATTTTTCAACTCGTGGTATCTTTATAGTACTACTGAGCAAATTGCCCCTATTATATACGGGATACTTGGAAAACTTTTTTTTGTAGGGAACGCAATATGTAGGGTACAATTTCTGAATCTTTTCAGCTGTTCCATGTGTACCCAATCATATTAAAAAGGTCATGTTTTGTCAGGCTATTAACTTTATCGCACTGGTGATTGGATTTCTTATCGCATTTTGCTCGACAGTTGACCAATCAATCGAGAAGTATAGTAACATCTCAACTGATCCTGCAACATTTATTCAGGTATGTATATTAATATATGCATCTTTATTTCCATTTGTTTTTTTTAATCTCTTTATTTCCACATCTATTGATAGGATCTGGGATCCTCCTTTGGCTGCGCAATGCGTAAGGGCAGTGGGCGGAGGCTTGGGCCCTGTTCCGTCGGCGGCGCAGGGGCGCCGTGGTGGCAAGCGGCGACGGCCAGAACAGGGGAAGCGGAAAACAGGGGAGGCAGGAACAGGGGAGACGATCCCTTGAAGCCAGACAAGGTAATTGTCTTTCTTGCTTTATTCAATACTGATTAGGGTTATATATATATCCCACATCCTAGCAAATCCAACTCCAATACGATCTGATATTTTAAAGGAATAAGCAATATCTACAGAGATCTAATCTCTAACTCTAAAGCGATCCAATCTCTAAGGAGATCCCAATTGCCGTGCGGCTTAGCCACTGGGCCGAGCCCGGCGTTGATACGAGATGCCGGTCATAACATCTCTCCCTGCCTCCGCAAACAGCTCGTCCTCGAGCTGAACGTGGGGGTAGAGGGCCTTGAAGTCCTGCAGCAGCTCCCATGTCGCCTCGTCGGTAGACAAACCCTGCCACTTGACGAGGACGTGCCAGGTGCCCCGGCGTAGTTGGGCACGCAACACGCGCTCCGGTGTGGCCAACAGTCGGCCGTCCTGCACCGGCGGCATCGGTGGAGGGGATGCCAAGGTTCTCCGCGGAATGGTTTGAGTAGTCCTACGTGGAAGACGTCGTGTAGCCGGGCGCCCTCAGGCAGCTGGAGGCGATAGGCCACCTGCCCAATGCGTTCCCGTACCTGAAACGGCCCTGCGTATCGTGGTCCCAGCTTGCCCTTGGGACGGTGATCCAGTGAGTGCGTCGGGCGGTGAAGGAGACGGAGCCAAACCCAGTCCCCCACCGCGAACACCAACTCCCGGTGATGGTCGTCGTAGTGTCACTTGGCATACTGCTGGGCCTGGAGAAGGTGATCGCGAACCTCGGACAGGAAGGCGTCGCGATCTTGTAGGAGGGTATCCACTGCCTCCGTCTGAGCAGATCCTGCGGTGTGCGGCAGCAGCGGCTGTGGTGGCCGTCCATAGACGACCTGGAATGGCGTGGTGCGGAGTGCCGTATGGAACGACGTGTTGTAGCAGTACTCCGCCCATGGAAGCCAGTCGACCCAGGCACGCGGGCGGTCCCCAGTGGCGCAGCGGAGGTACATGGCGATCACCTTGTTGACGACTTCGGACTGGCCGTCAGTCTGAGGGTGGAACGCCGTGCTCAGGCGGAGCGTGACGCCCGCCATCTTGAAGAGGTCGCGCCACATGTGACTGGTAAAAACCGGATCACGGTCGCTGACGATAGAGGTGGGGAAGCCGTGTAGCCGAACAATGCCCTCGAAGAAGGCGCGTGCGACCGACGCCGCTGAGTACGGGTGGCTGAGGGCGATAAAGTGGGCGTACTTGGAGAAGCGGTCGACGACGGTGAGAATGACGGACTTCCCATGGACCTTGGGAAGACCCTCGATGAAGTCCATCGAGATGTCCGCCCATACCTGAGATGGCACTTCGAGTGGTTGCAAGAGGCCTGCCGGCTGCAGGGTCGGTGTCTTGTTGCGTTGGCAGGTGATACATGTGCGAACGTGATCCCGCACGAGCACCCGATCGCCCGGTATATAGAAGTCCTCGCGCAGGCGGTGGAGTGTCTTCTGGATTCCCTCGTGGCCGGCGGTATGAGCTCGCGCAATCACCTGCTGGCGCAAGTCGTTATGTGCCGGAACGAAAATACGCTTGCCGTGGAGCAGGAAGCCCTCATTGGTGCGCCATGGAGGACCGAGAGAGGCGTCCCGCAGTTGCTGGCGTAGGCGGCCTGCCTCGGCGTCGGCTTCAGTGGCGGCGCGGATCTCGTCAAGAAGGCGGAACGAGGGCCCGGAGATGACGTGCAGTGCTGCTGTTTCGATGGCGGTATCGGTGTCGCGGCGCGAGAGTGCGTCGGCCACCGCGTTTAGGCGCCCCGGGCGGTATTCCATTGATCCATTGATGCTGGGGCACGGTGGAGAGTCGCTGATCCAGCAAGAATTTCAGGCTGTAGTGGTCGGTGCGAACGAGAAAACGGCGCCCCCAGAGGTACGCCCGCCAGTGCCGCACAGCTTGGACTAGGCCAATGAGCTCACGCTCGTAGGCCGCTAGCTTGTGGTGGCGCGCGAACGGCCGATCGAAAAGGCCGGTCCGCCTCGGTGTATAACGGCGCCAACCCGTCGCGGGCGTTGCGATCGGCACGAACTCCTGTCGAAGTCCGGCATTTGCAGTACCGGTCCAGACGAGAGGGCGCGCTTGAGTGTTGCGAAAGCCTCAGCGCCTCCGGCGTCCAAGCGAAAGCTTCCTTGCGCAGTAGACGTGTCAGCGGTGCGGCGATGGTACCGAAATCCCGGATGAACTTCCGGTAGTAGCCGGCCAATTCTAGGAAGCCGCGCACGCCCCGGGGCGAACGAGGCTCTGGCCAGGCCGAGACGGCGACCACCTTGTCGCTGTCCATGGCGACACCGTCGGCGGAGATGACGTGTCCGAGGTAGGCGACCGACGGCTCCCCAAAGAACACTTTGATCTCTTCAGGTAAAGGCCGTGGGCACGCAGAGCGTCGAAAACGAGGCGGACGTGCTGCAAGTGCTCAGCCCAGGACGAGCTGTAGATCAGAATATCGTCGAAGAAAACGAGCACGAACCTGCGGAGAAAGGGCCGGAGGACATCGTTCATGAGCGCCTGAAATGTTGCTGGCGCGTTGGAGAGGCCGAAAGGCATGACGAAACTCGAAATGCCCGTGGTGGGTTCGGAACGCCGTCTTTTCGATGTCCTCTGGGCGCATCCGGACCTGATGATAGCCGGATGCAAATCTAGTTTGGTGAAGAACTTGGCGCCGTGGAGTTCGTCCAGAAGCTCGTCGACAACCGGGATCGGAAATTTGTCCTTGGACGTCTTGTCGTTCAGCGCCCTGTAGTCAATGCAGAATCGCCATGAGCCGTCGGCTTTCCTGACCAGCAATCGGCGCCGAGAACGGAGAGGTACTCGGTCGTATTATGCCTTGCTCCAGCATTGCGGCGCACTGACGCTCCAGCTCGTCCTTCTGGAGCTGTGGGTAGCGGTAGGGGCGGACGGCCACTGGTGCCGTGCCGGGCAGCAGGTGGATGCGGTGGTCGTAGGGGCGCACCGGCGGAAGCCCACTGGGCATGTCGAAGAGCGCCTCATACTGCTGGAGAAGTCGGTCGAGCAGCGGCTGCTGTGGTGAGCCCTCGATGGCGTGAAGCATCGGCTGCCTTATGTCGTCGCGAGGGGAGCCCACACCCTTCCAAAGGACGCGGTGAACACCCCGGTTGAAGGCCATGCAGAGGTCATCAAAGTCCCATAGGATGGGGCCCAGCGTCCGGAGGTAATCCACACCGAGGACGAGGTCGAAGCCACCCAAATTGATGCCGAGGCAGTCGATGGAAAACTCCTCCTGGCCAATGCGCATGGCCACGTTGTGCGTCCGACCCTCACACGCGACGCAGTCCCCGTTGGCCACCGTGACCCGAATGGAGCTGTCGGATGTCACAAGGCCAATGCGGCGCATCACGTCAGCGTTGATGAAGTTGTGGGTGGAGCCGCTGTCGAGGAGGGCGAGGAGCCGGTGACCCTGGATGTAGGCGTGGAGGTGGAATGTCTCCTTGGTGCGGATACCGGCGATGGCATGGAGGGATACGACTGGTTCATCACGCAGCGCCTCCTCTCGGACCGCCTCGGCGCCCTCGTCGGTCCCCATGTCATCGCTTAGGTAGTATGTGCCTCGAGGTAGAACAGTTGCTGGCACTGGTGACCGCGCACGTATGGCTCATCGCAGTTGTAGCACAGCCCCTGACGACGGCGCTCAGTCATCTCGGCCGGCGTCAATCGGCGGAACGGCCGCTGGGGCGCGGTAAGAGGGGACAGCGCGGGCGCAGCCGCACTTGCAACAGCAGTCGCGCCTGCAGTAGGGGCGCGCATGAGTGCGGGTAGCGCCGTCGGCGGTCGCGGAAAAGAGCGAGCCGTCCGCTGCGCCGGTGCCGACATGGTGGCCGCAGCGCGGCGCTCGTAGGCTCGTGCCAGATGCATGGCCGTCTGGAGGTCCGGAGGCTCCCAGAGTTCGACGTCGATACGGATGTGCTCCGGAAGGCCCCCCACGAAGAGTTCTGCCTTCTGGGCGGGTAGGAGATGCGGCATATGGCACACCAGTGCGTTGAAGCGCTCAAGGTAGTCCTGCACGGTGCCGAGGAAGGGTAGACGGGCAAGTTCGGCGAGGCGATTGTTGCGGATGGCCGGCCCAAACCGTTGATGGCACAGGTCTTTGAACCGCTCCCACGACGGCATCCCTTCATCTTGTTCCATGGCGTAGTACCAGGTTTGGGCAGCACCCCGAAGGTGGTAAGACGCGAGCCAGACTCGATCCGCGTCGAGTGTGCGCTGCCCACGAAAGAACTGCTCGCAGTGATTGAGCCAGTTCAGGGGATCCTCCTTGCCGTCATAAGATGAGAACTCGAGCTTACTGAAACGGGGCACGCCGAACCCGGAAGACGCGCCTGTTGGAGATGGCGCGATGTGAGGAAACGACGGTCCTGGCGGTGCCACCATTGAAGGCAGCGGAGACGGCGATCGAGGGAAATTGATCTTGTGGATGGGAAGAGGTGCGGACGGCGCAACGGTAGATGGCGTGGTGTACAGGGGTATGGTGGAGGTGATGGGCGCAGTGGCGGCAGTCGAGAACGCCATCGTGCCGAACTCGGGCATCCCGGCGGAAAAACCCTGGGGCAAGGCGCCGGCAGAAGAGGACGCCTGCTGGTTCTCCACGGACGCCAGGCGAGCGGAAAAGCGGGCCAGCTGCTGGGCGATGTCGGCTAGGGCTTTCGCAGTAGCGTCGGCAGCAGTTGGCGGCGGCTCCGGCGGCTGCGGCTCCTTGGTGTCGTCACCTGGCAGATTGATAGGATCTGGGATCCTCCTTTGGCTGCGCAATGCGTAAGGGCAGTGGGTGGAGGCTTGGGCCCTGTTCCGTCGGCGGCGCAGGGGCGCCGTGGTGGCAGCGGCGGCGCCGAGCAGGGAAGCGGAAAACAGGGGAGGCAGGAACAGGGGAGACGATCCCTTGAAGCCAGACAAGGTAATTGTCTTTCTTGCTTTATTCAATACTGATTAGGGTTGTATATATATCCCACTTCCTAGCAAATCCAACTCCAATACGATCTGATATTTTAAAGGAATAAGAAATATCTAAAGAGATCTAATCTCTAACTCTAAAGCGATCCAATCTCTAAGGAGATCCCAATTGCCGTGCGGCTTAGCCACTGGGCCGAGCCCGGCGTTGATACGAGATGCCGGTCATAACATCTATCATTTAAGACAATATGGTTTCTATCATTTAAGACAATATGATTTCCACGTGCACGCGCACACAGCACCATATGTTTTCAGCAAGTGTCATACATTCTAAACAATCTTCTTTCACAGGGAGCAATCCCTCAAATTATAGCCAACACCAAGGAAGAATATTTCAACAAAATTCTTGATCTATTAAGTAGGTCAGCAGATTTATGTTATGGTAAAATAAAGGACATCAGGGGCATTACATGTCCACACAAGCCGGAGGAGGGATCAATGTTTGTGATGGTAAGGAAATGCACGAGTTAGATCAACTGGCTAAGTTGTATGTTGATCTCAGCCAGAATCTAATTTTGGGCTGATGTATGTTGTTCAGGTAAAGTTGGATCTCTCTTGCTTGGATGGCATCTACGATGATATGGATTTCTGCTGCAGGTTGGCAAAAGAGGAGTCTGTGATAGTTTTACCAGGTGCAAATTCCATATTTGTTTACTCTCTGGTTGCCAAAAGAAATGCCAACTACACCCTCTGTTTCGCAATACAAGTCCAAGTCCATTACGTGTATAGACCAAGGAAACACCGAATAATAAAATTTGTTAATAATATTGGACCATACATAATCTTAAAAAATGGATCTTCATTACATTGTGAAACAGATGGAATATATTACTAGTTTCATTATCCTCTTTCAGTGGTTGTAATAAAAACTTAGTAAATTGCAATAGGAGGAGTTGCATTTTTCAGATTTTGTGACACCAACCTCATTTTCCCAATTATGTGTTGGACACATTTATGGTTTATGTTAGATCTCCCTATTATAGCTCTGCCATTTTATCGCTGTTTCAATATACAGATGGTAAAATGTAAATAAATGCTAGTTGTAGTACATGAACTTACGAAAGAAAGTTAGAAGGCAATTTCACCATTCACGAATTTTATAGCATGCCATCTATAACTACAACCTTACATTAAATGGTAAGAGCTCAAGAGTTAAGACACAAGTGCACACAAGTCAACAACAAGAGTTTGAGGAAGTACACAACTGTGCTGGTACTCTGTTGCTCAACTCTGTCCCGATGTACGTGCATATTTTTGCAGGTAGTGTACTAGGAATAAAGGATTGGATTCGCATCACCTTTGCCATTGATCTACCATGTCTTGAGGATGCCCTTGACAGGATCAAATCCTTCTGCGAGAGGCATGGTAAACTGGAAGGCTAAGCTAAAAGATGGCGAGCTATTACACTGTTGGGGTGAATCGGCAACTACGCGTTGGGTCGCCTAATTGTTGTTGGCAATAATTGGATGTCTTGCTGTCGCCAAGATGAATATTGTTTACCTTGTCACACATGTACTTGGGTATACTATTCCTGCTTGACTCAGATTGATTTGTGTACGACATATTATCGGAAAATGCTGTACTTTGTAATATTCTTGGTTATAGTTGTTTTGGATATGATACATGTTGGAGATACTACACGTTTATTTGTATATCTGCTTGGCCTTTTTTGCAGAATGCCGACTTCTCCCTGTTTCTGCCCAGTGTTGTGATAACCGGCCGAAAATCAGCCAAAAATCGTTTTTCTAGGGTTACTGGTCCCCCCGATAAATTACAGTACGGGGCAATTTTTTTCGAGTTGTGTTGAATAGGAGCCGGACACCGCTGCACTTGCCCTAAGCCTCTCCAGGCTTGTTTGTGGCTGCGGCGCTCATTCCCCATCTCGGTCTTGGCCTCTCTAGGCTCCAACACCCTTGCCAATCTTCCTCCCTGTTCTGGTGATCTTCCCAATCTCCCGATCTCTTCCTGGCTACTCCATCCCTCTAAAATCCCGATTCCTCGGAGGTTGTCTGGCTATGGAGGGCGGTGAAGGCAGCGTAGGGCGCAGCCTGGACAGTGGTAGAGGCTGGGGCATCGGGGGTGGAGGCCAGGAGTGTTGGTTGTTAAACCTTGCATGCATCTCTACCACTAAAAAACCACAAGTTGTAAACTTTTCTATAGCTACCCCAACAAATGTCCCCCGCAGTCAATACCTCTCCTAGATGCACCAAACCAACTGTTCCCAGAACCAGCGAACCTTTGAAACGAAGGGACGATATCCACTGTAGCCTCTCCTTTCTCTTACTCACTCAAATCCAATGGCCCAGATTGTTTGGATCATACCTCGTCACGCACCCCGCGCGAGGCGCGACTCCCCCCGACGCCCTCACCCCGCGCGAGGCGCAACTCCCCCCCGACGCCCCCATCTCCCACCACCATCTCCCACGCCCCCATCTCCTCCTCTCCTCTGCCGCACGCAGGAGCCCCAGGGCACGGCGGCGTCCTCCCCACCCGCGCGCGACTCCCCCTCTCCCCCGGCGGCGGCGCGGCGCCCACCATGCGCGGCGCAGCGCGATCCTCCTCACCCGCGCGACTCCCGACGCCCCATCTCCCACCAGGGCGGCGGCGATCCTCCCACCCGCGCGCGCGCGCGATCCTCCCCACCCGCGCGCGACTCCCCCAACGCCCCATCTCCCACCAGGGCGGCGGCGATCCTCCCCACCCCGCGCGCGACTCCCCCTCTCCCCCGGCGGCGGCGCGGCGCCAATCCTCCCTACCCCGCGCGCGACTCCCCCTCTCCCACCAGGGCGGCGGCGCGGCGCCGATCCTCCCCACCCCGCGCGCGACTCCCCCTTTCCCCCGACTAATGTAATCAGTCTCTGCACACCAACTAATGTAATCTTTCTAGGTTGCTTTTTAGAAAACATCACATAACTTTACTGCTTGAAAAGCCAGTACAATTTCAGCTCCCACGAGTCTGACGATAAGTGTCACTCAGGTGCTTAACTGATTCATTGATTATTTTCATCGTCTGGTGCTTGTGGAAGGACAGGAATTCAAGAGTTTTCCAGGCTAAGAATAACTATCTGCAACAAATGCTTAATGTTGCATGAGAGGAAGGCAGAAAGTGGTTGAAACAGCTTACATCTATCCTATACTTTTTTCACATCTAATTATGGCTTCTTATGATCTCAATTTCTTCATAAATGCATGAAAGTTTCAATCCTTTAGACGAACATACGTACCTAATGCATCTTTGTTCTAGAATCTAGCTAGCTATAACAAAACACTGCTTGTCTATGTGTATGGGGATGACTAATCATGCTGTAATACTGTTTTTTCTTTTTTTTAGTGGTGGTGGAGGTGGGTGTGTTGGGGGGTGCTATTCAGTTGGTTTCAAAACAGCTACAGGAATGTGCTTTAATTACAGTATCACCTCTCCAGATTTCTTTTATCTGTTTATCCTTGTGTGTATAGTGAAGTTAGGATGGTGCTATTCAGTTGGCTTGTTGCATGCACTAAAAATGTTACTTTGAACAGCTACAGAATTGTGCTTCGTTATTAATTACACAGTATGGCCTTCGCTGATTTCTTGGATCTTTTTACCCTTGTTTGTACAGCGAAGTAAGGATTTTTATTATGGTTGGACTTTATGATACTTCACAGCGTAAATTATTGTATATATTTTTACTAGCAAGTGGAACAGATTTCATAATGACATGTTGGTTTTTTATGGGCTATTTGTGTGATTGCAAGTCAGGTAGACATGCTCCTAAAATTTGCCAAATGGGTTTTCAATAGCCATTTCCTGTGGTCAACGAATTCAAAATCTAATATAGAGAGAACAGTTATAAGAACTTCAATGGATAATCAAATTTCCAGGCAATAGTTTAACTAAGGCATTACTGTTAGTTTTACTGCCATCTTTGCTACAGATATTTGCATTGTACTATATAAAAATGATGAAGTAATTAAATGATCAGTGATGTTACATTAATGATGCAGAGCATTTGTATTGCACTTTATTCTTTAGGTGGTTTGATTTTTTAGCAGTTGGATAGGATGTGAATAGTTACATCCTTTACATGAGATGTGTTGATTGCATGAAGGATGCACATGTCATTTTTTAATTCCAAAGCATTATTCTTGTTTGATGTTACATCCATGAAAGCAACAGTACATACTTATCTTGCTATTATACAGATATATTTCAGAGTTTTTATATCAATGCCTTTTAATTTCCATTGTTTATAAGCTGAAATGCACAAACATTTCATCATTTCTTCTAGACTTTTAATTCCTAAACCATGTTGATGTGGAGTAAAAAAAAACTCGACCTGCGGGGGGAAGAAACCCCCGGGCATCTCGCGAAGAAGAACGATCTTCTCACGCAGATCGAGAAAATCCCCGAACCCCTGCCCACACCCTGACACAGGGGCACCGTTGTCCGTTGATGTGGAGTATATAGCTGACATAACTATAGTTGAGTATACTAGAAAGAATCTCTTGATGATTTACATGATTATTGAATATACTAGAAAGAATCTCTTGATGATTTACATCATTAAGAATCCATTTACTTTACAGGTAGCAGAGAACAATGGAAAACAACAGGATCACTTATTGGCTCTTGTTTGTCAACTGCGAGTCACTTCAATGACCATGAGCAGTTTTGCTGTACGCCTATGGTAATCTATAATACTTAGGTATTCTTTTTAACTTTACTATCCATAACCCTTAGGTATTCTTTTCTTACCTTTACTATGACCACTTTCTCACATGTTGTAAATATATTTTTGTGGCAAGTGAAATAGACTTGATTTATCTTAATAAGGGTTGCTAGCTTTATCATAGCAGATATTACCAAGAACGCTTTCTTTTAAGTAGCTACAAATTGGTTGGATATAAGTGTAAGCATGTAACTATGCTATATAAAATTCACAAAAAATATGAAATGGAATTGATCCGGTATAAGTTTTGTCAAAAGTAAGGGAATTCTTTCTGAAGAAACTCAACAAGATTCTTAAGCATGATTTGTTGTATTCAATGAGGGTAAAGAGGATAAATTCATGCTATTTCATTGCGATTTATTGCGAACAACAATTTTTCATTGTGATTTATTATTTAGAAATGTTGAGTGTTCACCTACCTCCATTATCTGTCTTCAGTTTTTTGCTCATAACATAGTGTTAGCGACTTAGCATTAGTAGTGACTATGAATGCTTAGGTGGTGAAAGAGGTAGCAATGGTAGTGACTATGAATATCTGAGCCTTACCACTGTATCCTCCATTCAAATTGTAGTAGAGATTTCGTGGATAGCTTTCATATATAAATTATCGGTAAAGTCAGAATGATCGAGTTCCAACACCTAGGACAGTATATTCAAGAACAAAGAGGATATAAGAAAAAGCTGTTACTGCATATGCATTAGTTCCATGTGCTTCCATGTGCTGTTGTGATTGTTGTTGTAGCTACTTTCTGTGTGAAAAATGTGTGAATGACTGCATGTGTTTTTGTTTGAGGAAGATATTCTATCTATAATATAAATGTTTGAAACAATTAGCAATTTAGCATAGACAAACTGCTCGCTTGGAACATGTCAAGTATAAGACATATAACCACACCTCATACGTGTAGTCTTTGTCAACATTACTTTCATTTCGCATGAATCGGTTGAGACCGATAACCCAACAATGGTTCTTGATTCCAATTGTTTCAAACCCTACATCAAGGAGGACACAATATTGTAAATACTTTGAGAAAAAAAAGCTCATGGAAATTTCAAATGTTACCTAATGTAGCTACCATGCAAAATTATTACATAAGCATGATAACAGACTTCCATAAAAAGTTGAAATGTGGTATTGTTTACTTTCATCATTTGACTCTCTAACGTCATTGACTTTGATATGCTAACTCTCTCTGTCAACTATTCTTCATACCAATAATTTTTCTGATAGAATTCACAGAACCTAATGGATAGCAGTATAATCTGATTAGATGGATACAACATTGCCGTTGACATTTCTCCGCACCCTCATTCAGGTTTGTTTCACAAGTAGGTAACTGTACAAACCTGAATAATCGAGTTGCCTGTACTGCAGTTTAGGTGATCTAACATGGGGGAGAGGCGAGAAACTCGCGCTGCATTTACCAACATATCAAACATCATTGGTCCGGGTATGTTCGTTGCCATCATACCTGGTCAATTTCTTGAATTGTTTTGCGAGATTGTGACACGCATTCTATATCACGCCAACAGAAACATCACCTACAGATGAGGAGTTGCTAAAGAGGGAAGAGAGGAATAGAAAACAACGTGAATACCGGGCACGGAAAAGGGCCGAAGAAAGCATTGAACAAAGAGAAGAACGGAATAGAAAGCAAAGTGAATACCGTGCAAGAAAAATAGAACTGACAACATCAACGACGCCTCGTCATGGCATTCCTTATCTGTTCCTGTATACTATTCTTTGTTTACGCATCAAAAGGAGTAACTCTCTTATTTTTTAGCAATATGAATATGATGTACACCCTATATCCGGTTGCACAGATGTTAAATTGACAGATGCGATATATTCCACCTTGGCACCATCTCGGTCGGGTACGTTAAATAAACAACTCAGTGTAATTGATTATTGATTATAAATGTCGTATGAGGACAATCACCACAAGAGAGTGTTGTTTCTGCCATTTATCAAGCATTAAGACATCATAAACAACTCAGTGTAATTGATTATAAATGTTGTAGGAGGACAATCACCACAAGAGAGTGTTGTTTCTGCCATTTATCAAGCATCAAGACGAAGAAAATGATGATCCAAATGAGTCCAGTGACTGGCTACATAGGAATGATGAGTACGTCAGGAGGCAACGACCACCATTGAGGCCTTTGCAGACCGAGAGTTCAAACGGCATCGTAATTAATACAGGTCCAATACATCTTACTAAAACATTGTATACATTTCTAGGGGTAGAGATTGACTCTAATATATAGCACGTGCATCATTATTATATCTCTTGTGTACATTGGTGATCAGGTGCCTCTTCAAGCACTGCCAAGCTGCTCAAAAGCCGAAACTGGTACCTGAATATGGATGCGCCAGCCAAGGAAAAATTGCTACAACAGAGACGGGACTATAAGAAGGCGAAAGCAACAGAAAACGAGCAGCGAGCGTGCCCTACTCTTGCCCAAGAAGAAAATGTTGATCCTATGCTTGTGCCACCTGTACAGCCGAGATATGTAGAGCCCAATGATGTCGAGTTTGATAGTGCTTTATTCGAGCCTACAAACCATGATTCTGATGATGAAGGTGGGTTTACACATCTGCTCACCAATGTAGTTTTTCTTTGTCGAATTATGTTAAAAGCATCGTGTTATTTTCAAACGTCATGCAACAGATCATCTACATGACATAGAAGAAGAAGGATGGGACATAGGAGAGGCTCTCACAAATTTTGAGACCATGCAGTTTCTTGGTGAAGGTAACTCTTGCTTAACTTGTAACCATGTGAAGTGATCACCATATTGACATATTTCTATATAAATAAACAGAATGTGCATTCCAGTCGTATCGTGTCAATGATGATTGCACCGGCCATGGTGCCGCTGATGATCCTTATGATTTCGTCTACCATAACTTGCCGGAAAGGCACCATGTTTTGAAAAAGGTTCCTGACTGCCGATATTGTGGAGCCATGAGATTTGAAGGCGAACCACCTGGATTCTGTTGTCGAAAGGGAAAGATAAGATTGCATATTCATGATGTACCTGCTGAGTTGAAGAGGTTGTTTACAAGTCACTTGCATACTGATGCAAAATATTTTAGAAAACACATACGGTACTTCAACTCTCACTTCTCTTTCACAAGTCTTGGAGTTACACTGGACCGAAGATACGGCACCGCAGCTGGTACTGGCATATATACATTCCGTGTACAGGGTGCAATGTATCATCGTCTGGACCATTTGGTGCCAGGATCAAAAGGGCCACGTCACTTGCAACTCTACTTTTATGATACAGAAGATGATACATTGTCGCATAGAGTGAAAAGGTCCCCTGATCTTGATATAAACCTCATAAGAAATGTGCTCAGGATACTACAAGCAGATAACCCTTATGTACAGACCTTTAATAGAGTTGGCTCTATTCCAAATCTTGATGACTATGTAATTGAGCTCAACACTAATGTGACACCTGACCAGCGAAGGTACAACCTCTTCTCAATTACTCAACATTTTACATTTTTTTATTTATACTATAGTGCCCAACAATTTTTAAGTTTTTTTATAACCAGTGAAGGTACATTTTTATGTTTTTTTAATTCCTGCATAACATTTTAAGGTATAATGCCCCTACCGCCTCACAAGTTGCTGCCATTTGGAAGAATGGAAATGATCCCCAAAGATGTTTTGATAGGAGTGTTATTGTATACCCCAGAGGAGAGAAGATGCGCTATATCAAAGCATATCATGGTTGTTATGACCCATTAGCATATCCTTTATTTTATCCTAGAGGAGAAACTGGATGGAATCAGTTCATGCCGTACAATGACAGTCCCACAAATTCATTGTCTCCTACCAATGTTGAGCATTCAAGACAAGAACCTACTGGGTATACCAACACGAACTCAATTTATTAGGGGTGTCCTGGATGTACATGCAATCCTATTAAGAATATATACTAATGTATTTCCATTTTGATGCAGAGGATGGTGAAACAGACAACGACATACAAACAAGGTGATTACTTAAGTAGAGTTGTAGAAACAAGTCAATCTACAAGGTTTGTGACAAAGAAGAGAATACTATTGCTTTATGATGCAAGTTAGAAAGGGTCTTTTAACATCTTGTTATTTGGAGGAGGCTTTTCCAACAATGGGCCGTCGACATGTATACAAAGATCGAGTCCATGAGGCTTGACTGGTATTCTAACTCGAGAACCGTAAACTCATAAGGGCTGAATCTGTACCAAGTGAGTAGAATAAAATCTCTTATATATTTCAATGCACATGGATAATAGCTATTTGACTGATTAAGCAAATATTTTCTTATCTGTGCCATAGGGCTTGACCGATGTAATTTCTCTGGAGAGACTAGAGCTTGAGGTTGGAAAGAGAATTGTGCTGCCCGTTCTTTTCAGTGGTGATCGCGATATGCAGCAAAGATTTCTTAATGCAATGGCTATTGTCCAGCGTTTGATAAGCCAGATTACTTCATTACAATGACTTGCAACCCGTATTGGGAGGAGGTCACAAGCAATCTTGAACCTGGACAAAAACCCCATGATCGGCCGGATCTGGTGTCAAGAGTATACCGAGCCAAATTACGCTCCATCAAGGATTTATTGATAAAGAAGAAATATTTTGGTGAGGTTGCAGCATATGTGCATGTGACTGAGTTTCAGAAGAGGGGCTTGCCACATGAGCACATCCTATTGATCATGAAAAAAGGATGTAAGTTAACAAGCCCAGATGCATATGACAAATACATCTCTGCAGAGATTCCCGACAAGGACAAGTACCCTGTGTTGCATAACCTGGTCATTAATCATATGCTCCATGGACCATGTGGTGTCTTGAATAGGAAGTGTCCGTGTATGATCGCTGGAGAGTGTCGCTTTCGCTATCCTCGGCAATTTTGCCCTGCAACACAACAAGGCAAAGATTCATATCCTTTGTATAGGAGAAGAGATGATGGCCAGCGTGTCAAAATAAGAGGTGCCGAGTTGGACAACAGATGGGTTGTCCCATACAATCCTGGCCTGCTTATGAGATATAACTGTCACATCAACGTTGAAGCATGTTCAAGCATCAAAGCATGTAAGTATTTGTTTAAATATGTATACAAAGGCCACGATTGTGCATCATTCTCTGTCGACCCTGCTAATGGTGAAGCTGGAGTAATCAATGAGATTCGTCAATATAGGGATGCTAGATACATCTCACCGCGGAAGTCTGTGCATAGGATTTTTGGTTTCCACCTTTTGGGGTCTACCCATCTGCTTTGCAGCTCCAATGTCATCCGCCTAACATGCGATCATTATTATTGAGGAGAATAAAAATTTAGAAGAAATAGTGAACAATCCTGCTTTTCTATGACTACACCGATGAATTTTTCAAGATTAACCGTGTGGACAGTTTTGCAAGGAAATTATTGTACAGAGAGATGCCGAATACTACAGGTGGATCAGTGGCAAAAAGGTATGGCAAAGAAGAAAGCAAAGATGACAGATTGGGCGGATAGTGTATGCAAACCCTGCTGAAAGAGAGAGATATTTTTTGAGAGTGCTTTTAAATCATGTTAGAGGTCCAACCTCATTTGAGGATTTGAAAACCGTGGCAGGCATCATATGCCCTACTTGTAGAGAATCATGCGAGAAGAGAGGACTCATAGAGACAGATGTGACACTTGATGACTGCTTGTGTGAGTCTGCCACTTTTCAGATGCCATATGCTCTCAGAAGGTTATTTGCTACTATTCTGGTTTTTTTGTGAGGCCACCAAAATTCGTGCACTTTGGGAGAAGCATAAAGAATCAATGTCTGAAGATTACAGCAGAGACCAATGTAACTCAAAAACAGTAGAACAAATGGTGCTTAGAGATATTAGGGATTTGCTCCACTCCATGGGAAAAGATATGAAAAACTACGATCTTCCGGAGCTGAATGATACAGGTAATAATTTGTCACAACATTGTCTAATGATCTTGACCAAAAAAAGCATACTGATATCTAATTTTTTGCGTCAAACAGGTGAATTTTCCAATGACATAATGAGGGAGGTCAGAGAAGAACTTTCGGTGGGGGTCGACCAGGAACATCTGGATATAAAAAGGAGTCTTAACAAGGAGCAACGTGCTGGATTTGATGAGATTATGGATCATGTATTGAATAAAAAAAGCCAAGTGTTCTTTGTTGATGGTCCAGGAGGAACAGGAAAGACATTCCTATACAAGGCACTACTTGCTAGAGTGCGTTCTGATGGATTGATAGCCATTGCAACCGCAACCTCTGGTATAGCAGCGTCGATACTGCCTGGAGGATGCACGGCACACTCAAGATTCAAAATCCCAATAAAGCTTGCGAGCAATAGCATGTGCAACTTCACAAAGCAAGGTGGGACTACAGAGTTACTCCGTAGGGCATCTTTGCTAATCTGGGATGAGGTTGCTATGACAAATCATCAAGCGGTTGAGTGTCTTGATAGGTCTCTGCAAGATATTATAAATTGTGATTTGCCATTTGGGGGAAAGGTCTTGGTATTTGGTGGAGATTTTAGACAAGTTCTTCCAGTGGTAACACGTGGGACTAGAGCACAGATAACAGATGCTACATTGCAGAGATCTTATTTGTGGGATAGTATAAGAAAGATACGATTGACACGTAACATGAGGGCTCAATCTGACCCATGGTTCTCAGATTACCTCCTTAGGATTGGGAATGGAATTGAAGAGACAATTGGCGATGATTATGTTCACTTGCCAGAAGATATTGTGATTGGTTATACAGATACTGAGGATTGTGTAAACAAGCTAATCCAAGATGTGTTCCCATCACTTGAGGACAATGCAAGATCAACATCTTATATGAGCACACGTGCCATTCTTTCTACCAAAAATGAACATGTGGATCAGCTAAATGCAAAGATGATTGACAGGTTTCAAGGTGAGGAAAAAGTTTACCATAGCTTTGACTCATGATGATGAATCAAGAAACAACTACCCTATTGACTTCCTAAACTCCATCACACCAAATGGTCTCCCACCGCATGTGCTCAAAGTAAAAATCAACTGCCCTGTGATCCTTCTCCGCAATCTTGATCCAAACAATGGATTGTGCAATGGAACAAGGTTAATGGTTAGAGCCTTCCAGGACAATGCAATTGATGCTGAAATTGTTGGTGGGCAGCATGCGAGCGAGAAGGGTGTTCCTACCTAGGATTCCAATGTCTCCGTCCGATGATATTTCACTGCCTTTCAAGATGAGAAGGAAACAATTCCCGATTCGCCTAAGTTTTGCAATGACCATAAACAAAGCGCAGGGGCAAACCATCCCAAATGTTGGCATCTACCTTCCAGAACCTGTGTTCTCACATGGACAGCTTTATGTCGCTTTGTCAAGGGGAGTTTCAAGGCAAACAACCAGAATTTTATCAAGACCAAACAAGGAACTAGATTCTACAGGGAAGAGCACCAAAAATATTGTATATAAAGATGTGTTGAATTGGTGATGAGTGGTAAGTAATATTTCCAAACATGTACAATGCCTTTAATTCCTACCAAATTGAACTTCTTATTAATATGTCGTTGACCAATCAAGTGTATTATTGAGTTCTTATTACTATTTGCAGCTTGTGTAGAAACCTGACCATTGCTATTTTTTTCATTCAGGAGCTAATAAGTGTGACTTGAGGTAGTCTTCTGCTGCTGAGCAACTAGAGGTAGTCTTCACTACATGGTACTACTAATGAATGATTTGAAATTGATTAGTTGTTGTTGCTGGACAGGTCCTGCGTTGCTGGTTGATGTTCCGAGAGACACAAATATAACAGGTGGCATGCATTTTTCATCACTCAGATATCATTGGTCAATCTTTTTATAGGTTGTATTGAATATGTAAGCTAATGATTTGTAGGAAGCTCATGTGGAAGAAAGAAGGTGATCTGAGTTATGTTGGATTTACAGAGGATGGTGCACAGTGGTTAGTTGACAACACTGACATCAAGCTGGTTGGTAAGTAATTCTGAGTTATTTTGGATTTACAGAGAATGGTGTGCAGTGGTATTTATAACCCTTTTTTTCTTGATCTGGATTTGTGGAATTTACACATATTTGCTAAAACGTTGTAACTGTGAACTAGCTAGCATTCAGTTACTGCTATGACCTTTTTTCTTGGTGGATCAATGCATGCCTGATCTTATCTGATGTAAACCTAACATAGTGATATTGGCACTTCTGTAGGGGTTGACTATCTATCAGTTGTGGCATTTGATCACTTGGTTTCTACCCATGTGATATTTGCGGCATGTTTAAGGTTACTTACCCTAAGCTTGGTGATCTGTGTTGGTTGGTGATTCCATGTGCTTTGACGACCTTGGACCATTGGTCACCAGAAGTTAAGGTATGGATGTTGTTCTCTATTTGTTTTTTCTCTAGCAGTATAGGCTGCATAGCAGTGCTGGCTTTGTCTTAACAGTTAACAACATTCATCTTAAAACCCTCTTGGCGATTACAGTTTGCCTTATAGTGCTGTTAGTGAGCGTTTTGAGTGAGATTGTTCCATGTGATTGGCAGGAACAGGGAATGGTTAGCTTCATGCACATTGCAAAGAACATGAATGTAACAGAGTTAAGTTTGTATGAAGATGCAATTCTAGATGCATGCTGCCACAACGTTCCTACCGATGACAAGTTATGGTATCGCATCATAGAGATATCTATGTTGTTTGTTGACTGGCACTCAATGAAGTAATCCCTGTAGCCCTTGGTACAATCTCTTTCTAGCTCTAAACTTCTTTCCTTCATTCTGCATTGTGATCACATCTATTCATTCTAGCTTTACAAAATCTGAACAAATAAACCTTATGCTGGTATGAGTTTACAGTGGAGTATATCTATTCAAAAATGTATATGATAACTACGACTTACATGTGTTACTCATCTTACATTATTTGAGATGTGCAATGTGATACCCTTTTTCCTTTTGCACCAAAAAATAAGCAAGGAGGATGAATCGACTGGGAAAGTAACATTTGCCTTTTGTTGAATGAAATGCAAATTATCTCCTTGTACTTCTATGATGGATTGGAAAATCTGCATTTATAAATGAAATGGTTTAAAACCAAGACAACTGCCTCTTTTGTTTTTCAAAGGATAGAAAGCTGCTTTTAAGTGAGACAAGATACACACAGTGCAACATTAGCTGTATTTGTTGATCATCACTGTTGGAGAAAGCAAAAGTTACCTAGCATTTGTTCTACTTATATTGAGGTACAGCATCATTGTTGGAGAATCTAAGATGCAATGTTATTGGTCACTGTTGGAGAAGTCAGGGCTAGGAGAAAGACATACTTTCTCAGAGTTAGTGAGCTGTCTAATGTTTGATATTTTGCATGTCATTGCAAAATGTGGTTCATCTATGGTATAAACATCTACAAAATATCTTGTCATGTTTTCTTCAACTAACATAGTGATATTGGCACTTCTGTCGGGGTTGACTATCTACCAGTTGCGGCATTTGATCACTTGGTTTCTGCCCATGTAGTCTTTTTCAAAAGTCCGGTAAGATGGCACCCTGTCCTGAGCCCCCCAAAAAACCAAAACAATCCACCAGTTAACCTTGTTTCCCTTTAGTATATCTGTAATCTCGTGCTGCTTATTCCCCTAATCTACTGCAAAAAAAAACCTTGTCAAGCGCTACTGACTAAATAACAAACTCTGAAAACATGTTATTAGAGCATTACATGTTGACAAGTTGAGTAAAGTCTCGGTTCTGCAATTTCCTTGCTAATTGACCCCACTCTCTCTCTCTCTCTGCGCTCGGTTCTATTTTATTGCTCCTCCAAAGAACATTACACTTCACGTTTCAGTGATCCAGAACAGATTGAACCTACCTTCTAAGAGATTGCATTATTGATTGAAATTATTGGTCGGTTGAGTTTCTTATTTTGTTCTGTCAGGATATCATCCCGGTCGAAGGTTTGAAACTAGATGACATCAAGCCTGGAATATACATGCTGCATTGCTTACCTCTGAGGTTGGTTGGAGCCGAGGGTTCACCAATCAGGTGCATCCTTGTCAAGTGATCACTTCGCCACTGCTCTTGTTGAAGGCTGAGAATGTGTCGTGCCAGCTGATGCTTCCATTCTGGCTGTTGTCTTGGTGCATGTCCACCTCTCTATAAAGAAAATGCTATTCACTGGTTTTTGATCTTTGGAAGATTGTGGAGTGCTGAGCTATTCACTGGTGCGGATCTTGAAGGTCTGTGCAGGGAAGCAGGGGTTGCAGCATTAAAGGAAGATCTATCAGCAAGTTGCACACACGACAAACACTTCCAGGTCGCACAAAGTTCTCTGCAACCATCACTTGCGAAATCGGAAGTTGACAAGCACTCAACTTCATTCATTTGTCGATGAGAGATATATTTGTTATGAGACAGGTTCAGTTGAGAGATGAGATGCTTCGTCGATCGGCCCATCTTGACCAAAGAACTTGTAAGCAGGTCAGGTAAGTGCACTAGAATTCAACTGATGGGTGTCCGGCCTTCAGATGATATCTGTGTCCTGTTCATTGACGAGTTGAAGAATAAATTAGACAGAATGGCTTGATTAGCTTGCTTGTATTTGCAATCCTGGAATAAAATTTTTTGGTTCTGGTGCTACATATGGTAGCTTGATAATTAACGAGTTACCCTTGATTGTCATCTGAATCTTATCATATGTGCCCATACGTATTATCTTCTCCATGATATAGATTCCGTGGTTTGCGATTCCAATGGCTGAAATATCGCAGGGAGAAGCACAAATGTGCAAATTGTTGTGACAGCTTGGAAGCCTTGGATGTGCTTAATTACTTTTTCTCAAAAACAATGAGCACAAATGTGCAGAATGTAGACAAAAAAATGCAGTAACTGTAACATTCATAAATCATTTGTTTTGAGACAAAAAAATGGGGTAACCGTAATATTCGTAAATCATTTGTTTTGAGACAACATTGATAAATCATACTGCCACTAAACTCGTCTAAAGTTAAACCCATCTTTAAAAAAAGCTCGCGATTAATCTTCTCCTGGCACCGTTGAATTGATCGCAAGCGAGAGGCAGCGACGCACGGATAACCGTCGGATCGCAGAGCTCAAACGGTGCGGATCGAGCGTAGCTCTTCCCGCATCCCGCTTCACCCGCCTCTCGAACGCGTCGTACGGTTCTTTTCCCCTCGCCTCGCTACTCACTGCGGCCTTCTCCCCCAGCTACCGCGACGGCGGCCACCATGAGAGCCCTCCTCTCCCTTTCCAAGCTCGCCCGCCGCCTCCCCCCTCCCTCGCCGCCGTAATTAGATGGTTCATGCGAGACATGACTTATTATTGCCTTGTTATGCATTATAATTGGCCTAGGCTTGTAATTTCATGACCTGAACTTGCTGGTGATATACATGAGTGTTTTCCAGATTATATACATGGTGATATACAATTGCGTGAAACTTAAACTATGAAAAAATATCGTCATTTGGTTGTTTTCATGTGCATCCCTGAAATGCCGCCATGGCATTAGCACGGGCACTATACTAGTGCATTTAGTTAGGGGCTGTTTGGTTGCCTGCATGCGGGTGGCTCGCACCCACGCATACAGGGAGATGGTGTTTGGTTGCCTGCATGGAGGAGAGAGCCTGCACGAGTGGATGCAAAAATCAAGCGGAGCCAGTGAGAGAAACGTGGTGAAGAGCTTCCTCCTCGGCTGCCACGTTCATGCAGCTGCATGAGCACATGCAGGCAACCAAACAGCCCCTTAGTGTTTACTACTTCAGTTTTTGCATGCGCTGACGCTTCCATTTCTGCATTGTCTTCATTCACTACTACAAAAAAGGACATCATAGACAGTTCAAAAACGTCATTACAGACGGTTTTCTGAACCGTCTGAATTTATGAATCAGTGATAATCGAAGGTTATCACAGACGGTTCGACAACCGTCGTGATATATCAATATCACGACGGTTTTTAACTGAAAATCGCTCGTGATATCGATTATCACGACGGTTTTTAACTAAAAACCGTCGTGATATTGATATATCACGACGGTTTTATTTACAAACCGCTCGTGATATGTCACCTATCACGACGGCTTGTAACTAAAAACCGCTCGTGATGTTCTTTTCTACCCTAAATCTATTTCTGTTTATTGGCTAGCCTCAGGAAATGCTAGCCATGCCCTCTGAAACAAGCAGATAAACAAGTATATGTATACATACAATTCACATCTCAATTCATTTGACAAACATAAAACATCCAATTCACATCACATTTCATTCACAGACATAAGGCATCCATTTCGCAAATGAATTAATTGAAATGAAATAAAATATCCATTAACAAATTCACAATTACAGAGTGATAAGAGCAATAAAAAATCATTCTGCGCAGCGGAACTCTCCATCTGATCTTATGACTTTAGTCCACAAAAACCAAATGAACTCTCCTCGAATTTTTGCAAAGTCCGGCTGTTTCAATGCAGATGTAGAGATGGGCGCAGCCTGTCGATAGGAATATCAATGCGCGTACATATAAAACCAGACATGTATGAAATAAATGTGGGAAGATTGACAAACCTTAGAATTGGTGATCTTGGTGGAATCGAGGAGTAGTCTCATATGGTGGCACACGTAGTATCCACACGTGTTGCCCTTCTTCTTGGTGGCACCGCAAAAATAGAATGTGTTAAATCAAGAGGCATTACTACTAAGTGTTGTATATGATTAATTAATGTGTAGCTAGCGAATACCCGAAAATTGCGAGCATGTTTCAAGGGCTTGGCCCCTATCGTCGAGCCACGTGTTTGTTGAACGTATATGACGAACGACCTTCGTTATTCGAAAAAATTAGATTAGTCATTGGGAAGAAAAGAAAGAGTACAATGTACAATGTACCTACCTATCGAGTATTTGGGCGATAGCTGTGTACTTGGATTTGTTCTTACTTAGAGAATCAAGGTATATAGCCTTGTTCCATTTTGGTATAATTACAATTAAAATCCAATGGAAGTGCTCATTGTATGGCATAAGAACATATTCCTTATCGCGGTGAGCCAGCAGTGCTTTTGTAATATAGTTCTCGACGAAGGATGCATCCTCGTTGATGGTATCAATGGCGACCAAGCGTGGGTCTAGGAAACCAATTGGTGATTTCGATGATCTAGCTTCGGTCAGCATGAATCTATATATATACACAGAAAAGCAACAAATTGTGACATATATCGGTATTACGTGAACAGAAACTGTGATTGTACAGACTTACAGTGTCCAGCATCGAACAAGTGAGGTGTCGAGAGCGTTGAGCGTGAAAAGACCAAATATATCGTCAAAGGTCACCGCGAAGACACATTCCTGAGCTTCGTGCAGGAAATGTTCCGGCTTGAATTTGACAGTGATACTTGAGCGTCGTTCTGCCTCTGGCCTATTGGACTGTTCCATATACCAAGCGTGGAATCTTTGGCAACCAAGTCTTAGGGTTAAGAGGTGCTCTTCCGAGAATATCATCGGCTCGCCTAGCACGAATTTACGGGCCAATGGCAGGTACGGGATATCGTCATCATCCTTCGTCTTTGATTTGCCCTGGCCACTGCCTTGACTGTAGGTCGACTTTATGGTAGTCGACTGTAATGGTACATATGGTGCAAGTTGATTTGGCGAGAATAGCACCTGTGGAGATAGCACCGGTTCAGGTAGCTCTGCTTCGCACTGCCCTTGTGGAGATGGCACCAGTGCATGTTGCTCTGGTTCGCACTGCCCTTCTGGTCCTGCCACCAGTGAAGAAGCCTCCAGGGAGATGTCACTTTTAGGCCACTAGATGAATGTTCCAATGGCCTGCCCTAGAGTCACGATCTCGTCGTTGGGGGGCTTCGGTAGTGGGACGACCTCAAAATTGACATGCACACCATCCACATTAACTTTTGCGAAGCTTGGCGCTAAAGCTTGATCGTGCAGCATGGCCCCGATACCATACAGATATGCCTGGCCCCAAGCAACGTGCAAGGGAACGGAGGCATATCTCACTTGAAGCCTGCACTTCGTAGGCTCCTACATAACGATACAGAATTAGCTAGTCGAATAGGCCTATCAATGGAGCAAGCATTCGAGAGATAATAATTATTACCAGGATGTCGTCCACAGAAAATCTGGCATCGGTTAGCGTCGGATTGGACGCGCAACTACTTGGACGATTGTGCGGGCTAGCTAGCACAGGAGCGGTGGCGGCGGCCTGCTGACTTTCTGTATGTTTCCGCACCTCATCTCTAACTACATGAGCCAGCTCACCCATTAGCTCCTCTCTAAGAGATGCCTTGATCTCTTCTCGTAGCCGTGCGTCACGTTCGGCTCTGTTTCTCTTCCTGCGCCGATACATGTCGGAGTCATCTTGGAAACCATGTTTCCAAGGAACGTAAAGGCCAAGGCCTCTCGTACGGCCCGGGTGCTCCTTGTTTCCCAGGGCCACGGAGAGCATATCATTCTCCCTTGTTCTCTGGAATGATCCCAGGGTAGTTTCAAAACTCAGCTCTTCCTGCAAGAGCATGACATGTCATTTCACTTCGTACGAAGTTGTGGAGTAATTACAAGCTACGTATTTCGATCGATATCTTACCAGGTGCTGGGACACTTGCTGGTCTGCAGGGTTTCGAAAGGAGATGTCCCTCGATGTCGTTGTGGATGACCTTGCTCTAATCCAATTTCGAGCGCGCTCATCCGGGATATTGGCAAATGGTGGGCGATGTCTGCGCAGGCTGCTGGTCATCCTCGCTCCTCCACTGCGGGATTTTACCCGCATACCCAGCTGTGCCAAGTCTGTGGGGGTGTGTGTTTTTTGCTTGAAGGGTCTTGTGCGCCGCACTTGTACTTTTGAAACCTTCGGTCATCTTCGAAGCCTTGAACTCTTCCCATTGTGGTTCCAGGAATGGGTATTTATGAAAGGGTATTTCGTCTTTCTCCACGTAGTCCTTGACAAGCTTGCTCTTGAAGTTCTTCCATGCTTTGCACGCCCCTAGCAAGGCTTGTCGTTGCACGGCGTCTTGGTGTTCTTCTGGGATCTCGAACGATGCCAAAATTTCTGTCAGCAGCTCTCTTTTCTGAGTCGCAGGCACATCCTTCCACGAATTGAATGTGATCTCAATTTTTTCTCATGCAACGATTCCGATCATGCTCTTCCATGCGCCTACTGCTTTGCGAGGAAGGAGAGGGACCCCAGATACATCGACCTGTGTGATGGTAAATCGGCCCTCAGGCTTCTTCGATAGCCCTCTTCCTTGGCGTCCTGATTTTGAAGCGGATGCCTCCGGCGATAGTGTTGAAGAATGCGCGGATGACATTTTGCTCAATTTGTGGGTCTATTAGAAAAAGATAAGAAAGTGACATACCATAAGATAAGATAGTGCAATATCTATCTATTTCACTCAATATAGGCGATTACAATACATATATATGTGTATATACATACATATACATATATATATATACCTACATATATACATATATAATGGTAGCAATATGAAGCAACAAGCATCAATAATAGAATCAATAACATTCTAAACATGAATATGTATGACAATGTAAAAGGCATGTATCAATTAAGACTAGCAACAAGCTCAAGTTTTAATTGATTAATTTGTGCTCTCAAATTGTAGGGTTGCACAAGATTAATCTTGGCCGTCCCGCTACTAAATCATATACTCTTCATTAATTGGTTATGCCAAATAATAAACTCAGTCTTTTGAGCTCTAGATACAAACTCTACAATCTCAAGATTAAAGTATATTCAGCATGCATGTATTCAGATTGCAGTATTCAAAAAAGCAAGACCAACCAAATTAACTTTGCTCAATAATTTATGTTTCAACTTAACAAAATTCCCAACAGATCAACATATGAGTATGCTAATATCTGAAACAGCATGAACCGATTGAATGACAGTTATATCCCATAAGCAATCTATGTTTCCAGAGTCACAAGACAACAAGACTCACTCACAAGCATATATATCAAAGTCTAGAGACTGCCTTCCAGAGTCACAAGACAACAATGACAGCTATTAGAGCTCAATGACTGATTGAACCAATCTCAGTATATGATATTTGTTATCATCGAGCAACCAAATATCTCATAAGCAATCTATGTTTCCCAGTGCCAGGTAATGTAAAGAAGATTAACAAACTTGCACAGCCCACACAGATTGCATACAAAAATCACAAACTCACTCACAAGACCGGTGATATTCGAAATCACCAGAAGAACAGGGGCTAGGGGAGGCGGCAGCGGTGACGGGCTCGGGGAGGCGGCCAGCGAGGGCTCGGGGAGGTGACGGCTTGGGGAGGCGGCGGTGACGACGGGCTCGGGGAGGCGACGGCTCGAGGAGGCAGCGGCGACGACGGGCTCGGGGAAGCGGCCGGCGAGGGCTCGGGGAGGCGGCGGCGAGGGCTCGAGGGAGGCGGCGGCAGGGGAGGGCTCGAGGGAGGCAGATCGGGTTTAGATATAGAATAACTGCAGAATACACGGAAAACCCTAGCCAGAGGGTATATATAGGGGATTATTACAGACGGTTCTACACTTAGAACCGTCTGTGATATCAATATCACAGACGGTTCTAAGTTTAGAACCATCTGTGATAAGCCTACTATCACAGACGATTCTATGTTTAGAACCGTCTGAGATAGTAGGCTTATCACAGACGGTTCTAAACTTAGAACCGTCTGTGATATTGATATCACAGACGGTTCTAAGTGTAGAACCGTCTGTGATAAGCCTTTGCCCAACTGTAGTCATTCATGATCAACCGCCAACTAGCTGCATTCATGATCAACCACCTACTAGCTGCATTCATTTACACATTTTCTCAATCTCAAAATTGACTACATCACATATTTACACATTTTCTCAATCTGCATTCATATATACAACACCAACCACCAACACAATGTATTTCTTTACACATTTTCTCAATCTCAAAATTGACTACATCACACATTTTCACATATACATAAATGCAAATTCACAAATACATCACACTGCAGCATTGTTCTATACATAAATGCCAATTCACATATACATCATACACATGCATTGTTGTATACATAAATGACAATTCACATATACATCACACAAATGCATTGTTATATACATATATGCAAATGCCCACATATATGTTGCACATTCTCATTGTACTTGCTTATTTCCTTTAAAAATTAGCCCTTCATCATGATCAATGCGTACGTAACAAGTTTTGTCACGTTGTTCGTCGTCGACCCTTATGCCATTTCCAAAAGGAGGTAACTCGTCAAATTAATTGTATTCTTCCTCGTCCACTACATTCTCTACTCCGACAATTCTCCTTTTTCCATGAAGAACTACATGGCGTTTCTTATTTGCCGGGTCGGTTACATAGAAAACTTGAACAACTTGATTGGCGAGTACGAATGGTTCGTCTTTGTACCCGACACATTGGAGGTCCACGGTAGTGACACCGTACTTGTCAACCTTCACCTGTGGGAGATGCACCCAACGGCAGCGAAATAAGGGGATCTTGAAAACCACATAGTCGAGCTCCCAAATCTCTTCTACGAAGCCATAGTACGAGTTTCTCGACCCATCAGTATTGAACGCATCTATGCGGACACCGCTGTTCTGGTTAGTACTCTTGACATCCTGAGACTGCGTACAGAATGTGTACCCATTTATGTCATATCCTTGCTATGTCACAACTGTAAATGTTGGCCCTTTTGCCAACCATGTCAGCGTCTCACTTGGCGAGCTCCTAGCGATTTGCTCCTTCAACCATTGGTTGAACCGACTATTGTGTTGCCTCATGATCCAAACATTCGGCCGCTCCGGATTCTGTTGCCGAAGCACATCCTTGTGCTGGTCGACATAAGGTGCCACTTCAGTCATGTGTTGCAACACCGTGAAATGAGCTTGAGTATACGTGTCCATATCTGGAGTGATTGTTTTCCTTCTGATAGTTCCGAGACCTTTCAGCCTCCCCTCATGAAGAGATTGAGGCACACCTATCGGTTGAATCTGAGCCATATAATCGACACAAAACTCAATGACCTCTTCGCTTGCATAACCTTCGACGATGCTGCCCTCCGGCCGAGAACGATTCCGTACGTAGGACTTGAGAATTCCCATGAACCTCTCAAATGGGTACATGCTACGTAGGAATACTGGCCCGCATATTTTTATCTCCCACACAACGTGAACAATGAGATGGACCATGATATCGAAAAACAAAGGAGGGAAATACATTTCAAGGTGACATAGAGTCATCACCACCTCGTCCTGCAGAGTATCTAGTCCTTCGGGATCGATGACCTTCTGAGCAATTGTGTTAAAGAAATAACATAGCCTCATGATTGTCTCTCGGACTTTGATCGGCAAAATATTTCTAATTGCAATAGGGAGCATCTGTGTCATCAGCACATGACAATCATGAGACTTCATACCATTTAGCTTCAAATCTTGCATCGAAACAAGTTTCTTCACGTTGCCGGAGTAACCAGACGGAACTTTGACACCATGCAAGCACTGGCACAGTTCTGTTTTCTCAACCTTGGACAGAGTGTAACACGCAGGGGGAAGGTACATTCGTCCATTATCAGTGCATGTCGGTGCTAACTCAGGCCTGATGTCCATATCAGCCAAGTCAAGCCGTGCGTTCACGCTGTCCTTTGTTTTATCATGAATATTCAGTAAGAGACCAATCAAGCTGTCACATACATTCTTTTCTACGTGCATGACGTCGATGCAGTGTCGAACATCTAGGTACTCCCAATAAGGTAAGTCCCAAAATATTGATCTCTTCTTCTAGGTGTTCTTCTCATGAGCCCTCAATTTATGTCCATTTCCGAGGACAACATCTAAATCCTTAACCGTATCATAAACCTCGTGTCCCCTTAAATGCCTTGGAGCTGAACCGTCTTCCTTCTCTCCGTCAAATTGTTTCTTCATCTTGCGGTATGGGTGAGCCCTCCGAAGGAACCGGCGGTGACGCATGTAGACGGTTTTGTGTGAGTGTCTCAGCCACACACTCTCGGTACCATCTAAACAGTGAGTACAAGCTTTGGCACCTTTTGTACTATGGCCCAATAGGTTACCAAGGGCAGGATAATCATTTATGGTGCAAAATAATAAGGAGCGTAGAGTGAAGTTCTCTTGTTTGTATGCATCCCATACCTGTACCCCTTCATTCCACAGTACTTTTAGATCTTCCACCAACGGTGCTAGGAACACATCAATATCATTCCCAAGTTGTTTTGGCCCTTGGATAAGTATCGACAGCAAAATATACTTTCGCTTCATACACAACCAAGGAGGAAGGTTATAGATGCAGAGAGTCACGGGCCAAGTGCTATGTCACGCTCATGCTACGAAAGGATTCATTCCATCTGTACTCACCCAAACCTTATATTCCTTGGTTCTGCACCGAAGTCTGCAAAACTCCTATCGATGTTTCTCCACTGCGCGGAATCAGCAAGGTGTCTTAGCATTCCATCCTTCTTGCGCTCCTCCGAGTGCCAACGCAGCAGTTTTGCCTCCTTTGGATTTGCAAAAAAACCTTTTCAAACAGGGAATTATAGGAAAATACCATGCCACCTTAGCAGGAGGTCCTTTCTTCGCCTCTGTTCCCTCGCCATCATCTGATTGATTGTTACATTTGTATCGGGATGCGTTGCACACCGGACATACATGCATGTTTGCATACTCTTTACGGTAGAGGATACAGTCGTTCGGACATGCATGTATTCTTTCTACTTCCATTCCCAATGGACAAAGAACCTTCTTGGCTTTATACGTGGTTTTAGGCAACTGATTTCCCTCCGGAAGCATGTCCGCTAAAAGACCTAGCAGCGCCGTGAAACCCTTGTCGGACCAACCGTTGCTTACCTTCAATTTCAAAAGTTCAAGCACGGCTGACAACCTTGTGTACTTGCAGCACGTGAACAAAGGTTTCTCCGAGTCCTCCATCAAGCCCCGGAATTTAACATACTCTCTCTCATCATAATCCTCTTCTACATCGCGAAGCATCTGATCCAGATTATCATCATGCAACCTATCCGAATCTGAACCACAATCGACATCATCCGGCGGCATGTCATTCACTTCACCGCGATGTCATCCGCGCATATCATTCACTTCACCGTGATGTCATCCAGGCATTTGATCATTGACTTCGCCATGACTGGTCCAACACGTATAACCCATTTTGAAACCCCTCCGAATCAAGTGCGCTTCAATTTGCCCTCGGTTCTTAAACATCTTTAAATTTTCGCAGTCAGTGCATGGACAGTACATATATTCCACCCCCTTATTCAACATATCCTCCTCGGCAGCTCTTGTAAAAGCAGACACGCCATTAATGTACTCTTCACTCACACGGCTCATGGCATACATCCAGCTTCGATCCTATGTTACGTACATATATAACAACTTAGTATTAAAAATTAAATTAACTAATTATTACTACATATGTACTGGCCACATGTATTATATTGAGGCTTAATTTGCTACCTCAATTCATATTATAAATACAACAGCTATTATATAACCAACAATTTTGCAAACCATCTTCAATTAATAACACTCACCAATTACTTAGATCTAAATTGTAATGCATGCAAAGAAAAAATAAAATTCATTACTAACCATATCTAGAGCAACCAGGAAAGTATAAATCTTCAAAGCTCAATATCTGCCTCCTCCCACCAAATTAATTGGCCTGAAATCGCCAAGCTTGCCTCCTGAGCAAAAGAGTAAACCACCAGCTAGATCTGGATCGAAATGAAGACAGATGCGGTCTGAGCTGCGCAATAAATGCCTAGTGCCATTATCACAGACGGTTTTTAATTAAAAACCGTCTGTGATTTATCACAGACAGTTTTTTATTAAAAACCGTTTGTGATAACTAGCTTATCGCAGACGGTTTTTAATTTAAAACCATCTGTGATAATCTAGGATTATCACAGACGGTTTTTAATACAGACCGTCTGTGGTACCGAAGTATCACAGATGGTTCATCGGTAAGAACCGTCTGTGATACTCCTTTTCCCCGACGCCGCCAACACAGACGGTGTCCAAATTAAAACCGTTTGTGTTAGTGTTGTTCACAGACGGTTTCACAAAACCGTCTGTGATTGGCCGTCTAGTATTAGGCTTTCTGTAGTAGTGATTGTTCAGTTTGCAATTTGCTTTGAAAAGAGGAAGCTTTCATGTATGTGCAGGAGTGGCATTTCTTCAACCCTTCAAAACTACATGGTTCTCACTATACATTACATTGATAGTAATTGACGACTTAACAAAAAAATCCTTATGTTAGTTCAGATGATGGAGCTATAGGCTACATAAGGAGTGCTTTGAAAAATCGTGGTGGTACATTTGCGAAAGGTAACCATCTTCACATGAGATGCATAGCTCACATTATTAATCTTGTGGTTCAAGATGGGTTAAAAACAATGGCTCCTACTATTTCCCGTATTCGTAATGCTATCAAATATGTGAGAAGCTCCACTTCAAGAATGAATACCTTTAAAAATTGTGTGCAAATAAGCAAGGTTGAAGAAAAAGGTTTGGTATCTCTCGATGTGTGCACTAGATAGAACTCGACTTATCTTATGTTAGAGACCGCTGTGGGTTTTGAGAAGGCATTTGAGCGGCTTGAACTTCAGGACCCTTCCTATAAGGCTGAGTTGGGTATGGATGGGGTTCCATCATATGATGATTGGGTGTATGCGAAAGATTTCAAAGCCTTCTTGAAACATTTCTTTGACCTCACAAAAAAAGTTTCTGGCACTCAGTATATTACTTCCAACACTTTCTTCGAAGATATTGCGTGTATAAATTATTTGTTGTTTGATTGGAGTCAACGTGATGATACTACCTTCAAGCACATGGCTATTAAGATGAAGGAAAATTTTGATAAATATTAGGGGGATCCTGAGAAGATGAACAACTTAATTTTTATTGCTACAATTCTTGATCCTAGGTACAAGTAATTCTTAATCTGAGTCAATGTATGGATGTTTTTATTAACCAATGATTACTCACTTTGTTTTTTTAATGTTTGTGCAAGGACTAAGTAATCTGCTTTCTTCAAGTACGCGATTACCTCAACTTATGGGCATATTAAAGATGCAAAGATCTGGGATAAAGTAAATAGGGCATTGTTAGATCTTTTTGAAGAATTCAAGAAGATGTACTCTCCGGATGAAAACCAAGGTGATAGACAAGTAACATTAGATACACAAAATACTAGTGGCACTAAGCATTAAGTGCATCTACAAATTTTATGAGGTCTTTATATAATAAGATAATGAAAGTTTCTAGTGGAGGTGGTGGCAAATCTGAATTAGATAAGTACCTTGCTGAAGATATAGAAGATGATGATCATGGCTTTAATATTCTCTCTTGGTGGAAGTACAACTCACCTCGTTTTCCAATCCTCTCACGGATGGCCCGTGATATATTAGCAATCCCTATATCAATTGTTGCTTCTGAATCAGCTTTTAGTACTAGTGGTCATGTTCTTGATGATTTTAGAAGCTCCTTGACTCCATTCACACTCCAATGCTTGATATGTGCACAAGATTGGTTGCGTTCTTCAAAGCGCATCAATGTGAAAGACGATTTAGCGGATTTGTCTAAATTTGAAGAAGGTACTATAATATATGCAATATATTTCTACTTATAAGTGATAGCAAATCGGACATTGACAGGTGCTTCAACTAATTAGCTTATTGTTCATGTTATGAAGGCATTGAAATGTCAGGCCTAGATCCAACTCCAACAGCAAGTGTCTACTCCTCGGATCGAGTTTGATGCTTTTGTTATTATTTCAAAATTAGACTGTCTAATGTATGTGTTTGCCAGCCATAAAACTCCAATGAATATTCTGTTTAAAAGAACTAACCAATATCGTGCTTATATGTTCTGTGATGGTGCAGACTGTCGGATTCCGGAGTAACGACTCTGAAACCCTCTGTGTAAATCGCATTAGTCCAGGAACAGCTAGTGCACACAGTAAAATAAAGATACATATCGAACGCAAATGACCAAATATATTAAGTAAATGAGTACAACCTTATGGCCAAGTCTTACATTGATAAATCAAATAAAAGGGAAATTAACAGCGGAAAATAAAATGATAACTGGCGAAGCCCAACTGCCTGCCCACAGACAGATGACTACAAGACACGTCCTACTCATCCTGGTCCTCACCGTAGTCGTAGACATCCTCCTCTGTTATGATATAGCAAGGTGAGTACAAACTTGTACTCCGCAAGTCACACGAAAAATGCAACATAATGATAAGGGCCACAAAAGGAAGGCATGTAGGGTTATTTGAGCGTAAAATAACATTTAATGAAATACAACATATAGATTACAAAACTGAATTTAATACGATAAATAACAACATCATGTAGATTGAAATTCATACTGTTGGTGCAGGCTCCGACCATACACCAACCTAACCACGGGAATCCCTCCCGGACCATCTTTCCCAAAAACAATCCATGTGAATTCCATCCATCCACACGCGTTCTTCATACACTCATGGATTCCATCCATCCATAAAGTTTTCAAAAATATTTTTGTAAAACCAAGTCTAATCTATGAAAAACTCTTGCTTAGCATGCCCGTGACTGTGGGCACGGCTATCCAGGATAGATTATACACTCTGCAGAGGTTGTACAACTTTACCCACAAGATATGATGTCCTCATAGTGTCGGCCAATACACGCTTCCTTAGGCGTGCGACTGAGTAATCATAACAAGGCCTTTACAATGCAAAGCCGTCAACCTGGCCAAGCCAACTCTAAGGTTTCACCCCAGTAAGGAATCCACCAGACCGGGACCTCCTCTTGAGTGGTGAGACTTCTCATGGCTACAACCACGCTCACCCAAGTGGGACTTCTCATGGCACCAACCACGCCCACTTTCAACCTACGACTTGACTCAGATTGGGACTCCGCAAATTATTCAGCCAGGGCTGTCCCATACCAGCCATGTGGTAGTACGTTAGGGCTTAGCAACAGTAGCTCAAAAACCGGTCCTTAATCTAACTTAGGCCCAACCACATACCCCTGTGCACGACAATGAACCACTGCGGCTCCAACCAATAGGGCATGCCTGCACCCACCAATCTAACCATGTGCCTAAGTCTAAATTAGGTTTTATATTTTGTTTTCAAAATAATTCATAAGCCTCCTTGACTTACCAAAATCAAGAGTACATATCAAAAGCATATCATTTTATGTGAAAGGTTCGTCATTTTATGTGAAAGATATCCCAAAACAAAATTGTATGACTAAGCAGGACTAAGCATTTGATTAAACTCTCTAGCCAACACTAATGTATTAACTAGAGTTTGATTCTAGGGTGACAAGGTACTGAGGAATTCAAATTCAATGGAGGGATTAACAAGTAGGCAATAACTAAATTTAAAACTGAATTGAAATACGTTGAATAAAAATATGCATGCAATATAATTTAAACCAACATAATTTTATTTTGAAATCTGGGATCAACATGATCAAGGAGTGTGACTTGCCTTGCTCTTCGAATTGGTGAGATCCGTCGTCGGGGAAATCTTCGGAATCGTCGTAGTCTACACGTGAAAATAACCCACCAAACTCAAAATAAATTCAAATTAAATCAAAATAAACTAAAAAATTCAAATTGAGGTTAGGAATGGGTAGAGGGGAATTTTTGATGAATTTAGAAACTTGAATGGGCTAAATCGGAGTTAGAACGAAGAAGAACGGGCTCCGGGAAGTTTAATTTCAGGGAAAAAGAATAAAAAGAATTTCTGAAATTATTTTTCTAAAGGAAATTAGGAATTATGACGTTAGCACCAAATTTATTTTCGGCCGAATTAATTTTCTAAAGGAAATAGGGACTTATGACACCAGCATGACGTCACCTGTTGGCGGATTTGACTAACGGGTGGGGCCTTGGTCCATGGACCAAGCCCACGGGAAACGGCGTCGGCTGAGGTGGTAGGGAGGAACAGGTGGCGCTGACGGGGCGAGGTGGCGCTGGTGTGGCGCCATGTCAGCCGCCACGCAGACACGTGGAGCTGACGTGGACAGGCTGGCGGGGAGGTGCTCAGTCTGGCGGGCTTGCCGGCGCACAGCGGCGTGACTGCCGGCGGCGAGGGCAGCTACGGAGAGCGGGGAGCGAGGGGATCACACGGAGGGGCGTGGCGGTTACCGAGGGCGGCCGGGAGGTGGTCGGTAACGGCGAGGGGCGGCGGCGGCTTCGGGTTCCACAGTGCTGTGGCGCTCCGGCGACGATCGAGACTGGGGAAGGGGTGGAGGAGTTGCGCACGGCGATGGGGAAGCTCGGGGTGGCCTCGGCGGGGCTCGGGCGACGCTCCTTCGCCGGCAATTGCTTGCCGGAGGAAGGTGGGTCTGACACTCGATCCACCAATCATACACTTCCTATCGTGTCTTTTCAATTTCATTAATCCTGCTATGGGTATCTGATCTTCACATAAATCCTAGCTTCCAGCTTGGATTTATAAATCAAATCTCATATTTCCCTATATCCATATAATCCCAATCTCATATCTATAATTCGCCTACTTGATCAGCTCCTCAATCCAATGGGAGCCTAATATTTTTTATCTTAGATCCATCGATGATTCTTGTATCGAGATTCCCTAATAATCCAGTCTGATGTTATTGATTCAAATCCATAATTTGCTCCTCTAGAGATCAACCTAAATATTCACTATCTCCAATTTCTAAAAATTTCAGTTTATCCATCCAGCTATCGATCATATCCTATTATTCCATTATTATAATCATCTTCCAGGAATCTTATAATTCATCAATGTTGCAATCCTTTAATTAATTTCTCACTCCCTATTTCTCCTGGAATCACTTATTCCATTTGTCTGGCCAATATATTCATTCAAGCTCCACCAGTTCATTTATCCCAAATTCACATTATCATATCCTCCAAGGATAAAACCATGGTTGAGGCTAAGCTTCAAGGTTCAGGATCACGATCCTTAGACCAAAGTGTTTTCATAGCAAATTTACAAGAGGAATACTGGATTTTTATCGCTTTGAATTCGAGATACGAGAGTTACAGTGGTAAAATGGCTAGGGCAGCATATAGATGAGGGGGAATCATCTAAGAGAGATGAGAATGAGCATTATAACTTATATTTGTGAAAATAGATATTGAGGAAATAGTTCTAATTATGAACTAACGGCCAGGCTAAATAGGTCATGACTTGCAATCAATATGCACTGATACCATCCCTGTCAGACCCAGATTTTATAATCCGGAATCTTCTGTAATTATACTGCACTATTCCCTAGATTAGTAGATAGTGCTCACAGTTACAGTAATAGTTACCAAATTACATATCATGCGGAAGCATAAATAAAATAGTGGACTTACTCATGGGCCGATTAGGCAGTCGATATGCTCTGATACCATCGCTGTCAGACCCAGATTTTATAATCCGGAATCTTCTGTGATTATACTGCACTATTCCCTGGATCAGTAGATAGTGATCACAGTTACAGTAATGGTTACCAAATTACATATCATGCGGAAGCATAAATAAAATAGTGGACTTACTCATGGGCCGATTAGGCTGAAATCAACAAATTGCAGCAGTAGAATGAAGCACACAGGTGGGACCTTCAGGACATGCCCACAGGCAGCCAGCTGGAGGTTCACGACCTAATTCTTGCCATCTTCATCTTCTTCACCATCTTTCCAGTCGTATTGCTGAAGCGTAGTGACTTGACGCCTGATGCTGGATTAGCTGTGAGAGCGAGGGTGAGCACAAACCACCGTGCTCCGCGAGCCAACACATAGAATGCAAGTAGATAATATGCATGGCTTACCAAAGGAAGGCTCGGGTTATTTTATTTGCCATAAATTGCATTTGAAATATGGTACATAGAAATCTACTGAGACTTAGCAGTTCGAACGAATTCATAATGTGTGAAAAGAATGCAATATCATTAATAGTGATACAAATTTTTCGTTCACCATATATGGCATCTGCACCATATGCTTATTTTTCAGCGTTATAAATGCTTAACTTACCACTGGGACAACACCCAGGACAATTCAAACTAGGACCATCTGCAGCCCTTCACTTTTCCAATACCACCCACAAAGTTTTCGAAACAGAACTATATCTGGTTAAGTTCCCGTGTCCGCCCTTGACCGTGGGCACGGCTATTCGAAGAGTTTTGACTCTACAGAGTTTGTACACTTTCACCACAAGAGACAATCAACTCGTTGCCCCACACGATTCCTTAGTCATGTGGTTGAGCAAACCATCACAGTGACTTTTCAAAGTATCTAGCCCCTTTTGTCATCTCACCTTATGGGCTTCTCCCACTTGCGGTGGGTCCCATCTATGCACGGGATGTTCCCCACAGTAACTAGCGCAGCCGAGCTCCACTTGGGAAGCTTCACCCTACACTTGGTGTCCCTTTACGCCTCCCCTTGCCCTTGCGTATCCACTTCCTTCCACTACCAGTGAGATGAGTCCGGGAGTTTCGATAAATTTACTTAGCCAAGTTGCACTTTGCAGACTTGTGGTTGTACTGTTTTACACAGGAGGTCATGACAAGATTTAGTCCTTAGTGGTATCTGGACGGTTCTACCACTACCCACTTTGTGCTTCCAATGAATCCTAAATTAAACATGTATTTGCATATAAAATAACAGCATGCAGTTTGATAATTTAAACCAAAATAATTTGCAGAAAACCTAGGTTCAACATGATCAAAGTATTGACTCGTCTGGCACGGTTTACCGCGGTCTTGAGCTCACACAATGATTTCTCTTGAGCTTCTGGTCTTTATCTTCACTTCGAGCTTAATCTTGCTGGATCCACTGAATCTTCACGACTCCCAATTTCTAGTTACGCAACAAACGACTGAATCCAAATGAAAGTAAATAACTTAAAAGATCCAAATAAATCCGAATAAACTCAACTTTTGTTTTATTATGAGTTAATGGGTGATTTGAGGCAAGGCTAGTGGTAGAAAATGATGACTTGATCTTTTATTAACAGTTTCTTTTATTATATTTATATTTATCAAGGAAGTTCCATGAGTCAGGATGGACCTATGAGTAGGATCATTTTGTCGAGCGTTACTTTTCAGGGTATTTTGGATTACCGAATTAATTTTAGAGTTTAGATGTATGGCATTTTATGGGGCGACATTTTATGTAGCCTTAGTTTTCATTAAGCCTATGTCAACTTGAATTTGGATTCAGTTATAGGGGTCATATCTTGTTATTTCATGCTCATCATTACTATTTATTAAATCTAGTATTAAAATTTAACTAATGGTACCATTATTATTTTATCTATACTTTAGTTACTATTAGGCTTAGCCTTATTTCTAATTTTGCTATCTGGGTAAAACTTGTTAGGATTATATTTTTTAATATTTGTTATTTTGCAAAATCTATTGTTAAGATTCTTTAAATGACAGTGTGATAATTATTGGACATATATTTTAGTTATAATTAAGGACATCTTTACTATGTGTGGATATTTTACTAGACTACCCTTAATTAATATTTATATGTTTAAACAATTATTTAATCTACCTTAATTATTCACATATGATAACTAATCTGTTATTAAATATTTAACATTCATATATATTTTCTTATACTAATTAAATTTATTAGTTTCCCTTAGTTTATTTGGCAACATATTGTTAGTTTACATTTCTGCTTATATTTTAGTTCCATAACTAATTTTGGGAATTCGGACCTTTAAGAAATGTGCCATTTATCTATTTTGGGTGAGATGTTAGTCGAAGCCTAAGTTCCTATTTCACCCTCCTACTTATTTTGTCAACTTGCCAATTTAATCACCTATATGCAAATATTCCTATGTTCTGACGGAGGCATTTTAATGTTAGGTCATAAATTATAATTAGGGAAAGATTTTCTAATTTAAAACTTTGCTTTTAATAGGTAAACAGATTATTCATTTTTTTTCTTAATCTTAATCTTGATTGCATTTTTAATTAGGATTTTTTATTAATTTTAGACTATGCAATGAAGCACATTCTATTAATGCCTTTATTTGATAATTGGACATCAATTAAATATTTAATCTACCTTAGTTGCTCATGCAATAAATAACTAGATATTAAATGTTAAATAACCTTATCTTACATTCTAACTAAATTTATTATATTCCCTAGATTATTCCCCAATTTCCCTTGATTTTTATTGATTAACACGAGCTACAAAAATGAAAATAAAGTGTGGGTGAAAAGTTGTGGCCGGCCGGAATTGAACCCAAGACTTCGGATTGGGACATGTTAACGCTCAGCCGAGCTAAACTAGGGGATCGACCGTTGTTTCTTGACTTTTGGGGGAAAGATCAATTGATAAAGCATGTAGGTGCTGAGAGCCAGTGAGGAAGCCACCGGCCGAAAACAGGGGAGCCGGGGGCGCACGGCCGGCGGCGGGAGCTCCGGCGAGGGAAAGCCAGAGGGAGAGGGTTGGCCGGCAAAATGGGTTCCGGGAGTGCTGTGGAAGCCGGTGGGAGAGGCGATGCGGTCCGGGATGGCGCAGGTCGGTGGGGGCGGCTGCTTGGGCGGCGGCGGTGAGGTGGGAACGGAGGCGGCGGCGCCGGAGTGGGAGAAGAGATAAATGGACATGGGCGTGAGCACTAGGGGGTAAAGGGGAATCTCACCACGGCATTGGTTGAGCGGGAGAGGAACTCAGGCGAGCCGGCAACAGGAGCCTTCAGCGGCGCAAGTGAGCGCATGGCGCCGGCGAGCTGGGGTGAGGGAAGGCCGCCGCCAAAGCTTGGGGATGCGTCGTGATGCCTCAGGGATGCTCCTGAAGAAGGCAATCGAACCGGGGCGGCTTGTGGAGGGAATGGAGGCGGGGGAGGCGCATTTGGCCGGCGGTGAGGAAGGAAGGCCTTCCAGCAAGCTCGGTGCGGGATTTTTCAATTGGGCCAGAGGAAAGGTAGAGGGGGAGCGGGGTTACACCATGGCGTGGCCAATTTTGGGACTGAGAGGTCGGAGCAGCGGGATGGCGTGGAGGCGGCAACGACGGGCGTGCTCGGGCGAACTCAGGTGGAGGGAGGAGGAAAAGGTAAGGGAGAAAGCGTGGAGCATGGGCGCAAGGGGAACCGGGGAAACTATAGCGCGGAGAGGGGGGTGCCGTAGAGAGCCAAGGCAGCGGCATGGCTAGCGCGGCGTGATGGGACGGCGGGCAGGTGCGCGAGCGACGGGAGCGGGTCGATTCGGCGTGCGCGATGTGGGAGTGGGGAGAGTAGGTCGGCGCAGGGCATGGCTACGGCTGACACTAGATAACGCACGCGGCACGGGCGCAGACAGGGGTGCAGGGCGACATGTGTGCGCAGGCGGAGCTGACTCGGGAAGGAGACACAGGCCCCCGTTTGTTAGAGCTCTAGCTCTAGGAAATCTGTAGATTTCCTAGAGCTGGTCATCTGTAGCTCTAGGAAATCCTGGATCTAGAGTTGCAGGCATGTTAAGTGCATTTACATGACTCATTTCATTTATATTATATTTTGTTTTATTCATTCACTTTTTATTGCTATTTATGTCATTATTTCCAAAATTAATTTTTATATTTTAACTCAGGTTTCTCCCTCCTTATACTGGATCATCTTTTCAGATTCATATTTGAAATTTTATCTTTCTATTATTTGCACATTTCCTTTTAGAGTATTACTAATGTTTGATTCTTTTTTAGCTTCTTAAATTTTTGGAACCTCACAAAAATTCCAGAACAATGCCATAAAAATCCAAACTCAAATAAAATATATTGCAAAACCATTCAAGAAATTCATATTTTAAATTTCAAATTTTTCAGGATGTTACACTGAGTGATATACTGAATACTGATATGTGTTGGCGTGCTGCTGGTTTATGAATTATGACTTTAGTCTTTATGTGCTGCTAAGTGCTAGTTGCTACTGGTTTCATACTTTCATTTGTTTTGTGCACTCTCTTTGCTTTCTTTGTCTGTCCATTGTGAACTCGTGATCGATCGATCGTGAGGCGTGTCTTTATTCTGCTGTCCGACTGCCACTGCTATTTGCCTATTCTGAATTTCTGATTCTAGAATAGAGAATTGGAGTCTTGGAGATGAGATTAACGTTTAGCAATTCGCGCAAACGTTGGTAAAATTGGTATTAACCGATACCGTACCGAAATAAGATGGTATTTACCACTACCACACCGTATTCTGGAAAATACCGTATTTCCTGAAATACTAAAACTGTATTTACCGATCAAACCGTTTTTACCGAATCGTATAAACCGAAAAAACCGAACGAATAGTCCTAGATGGAGAGTTAGAGAGAGAGAGAAGGGGAGTGTTTCGGTGGGAGGCAGTGTGTGTGAAGGTGGATGCAAGGTGGGATGGATGGCTATAGATAAGACAATATAACGGCGAGGACTCCGACAGTTAGTTTTACGCAAAAGTAGAGTTGCTTATATGAACTGAAAACCTTATTAATTTTGAGTAAATATTTTGAAACGTATGATTTGGATGTATGAAAATGATAAGAGTAGATTTATCATAAAAAACTTTTATAGTATTGCACTTTTATATTTTAAAAAAATATATAATAAAAGAATTTAGTGATCAAATAATTGTCTTGTTGACTTTGCAAAATAAAAAACGTTACTCGAAGCATACTACAACCATAGAAGAAAATGCAACGAAAGAGAGCCTCACGTGAGATCTTCCATCTATAATTAAATTAAGATGATCAACTTGACCATACAGCTAAGAGCATCTCCAACAGTATGAGCTAGTTACTAGCTCTAAGACAACTTCTCCAATAGTACTAACTTTTAGCACATAGCTCATAACATAAATAGTCTCATATGACACTCTCACATAATTTTGGAATGTGTGTATGAGACTAGCTCTTGATCAAGAAATAGCTTTTCTCTCTCTTCTATTAAAATATGAAATAATATACTTAGAACTAGCTCATAAGTCACTATTAGAGATGCTCTAACACGCGAGGCCCTTCCCAATTCCCTTCCACAACCGATAGCCCCATTCACTCGATATCATTGTCGACGTGCTGTATTTAATTTACGCTGCCTTAGTGGGTGGCAGATCCTTTGTCCTTTACGAAGCTTGCTTGAGCTCTTGAAACAATTGAACAAAGTTGAAGATGCTGCACATGGCCCAAGATAATTCTGATTTGTTGACGAAAAAGCGGAGCATCTCCAATAATGATTTATGAGTTAGCTCTAAACATATTATTTCATATTTTAATAGAAGAGAGAGAAAAGCTATTTCTTGATCAAGAGCTAGTCTCATACACATATTCCAAGATTATATGAGAGTGTCATGTGAGGCTATTTATGTTATGAGCTATGTGCTAAAAGTTAGTACTATTGGAGAAGTTTTTTTAAAGCTAGTAACTAGCTCATACTGTTGGAGATGCTCTTAAATAGTGCGTAGATATTTTATCTAAATTAGATCCATCAAAGGCAGCTAGCCTATGACGTTTATTAGCTAATGTCGTATTACTTATTTTATTTTGTTTTATTGCCATAGCTCCCTAACTCTCACCGTCGAAAGAGGGGCATGAGGCTGCATATACACCACCTACCATTCTACCAATAATATTAATAAAGTTAAGAGTAAGGCTGAGTACATGCCATATCTCTTCTTTTATTTTTTTATATTGTAAGTATGAGTATTTGATTGTTAGCAACACGATCACCCATGTATAACAAAATATATTCTTTTTATATAAAAAGATGTTCTTAAAAAGTCTTTTATAAATGGAAAATAACATGGCTCCTATGTCCGATATGAATACTCGTATAAATGTCTCACCTATGCCGAGTCACTACCACATAAATATTATTCTTGTCATCTCCCATCAGTAGTTCTCTTCATATGCTCCTATCCCACCGTGTCTTATCAGCGGCCAAGAGCTTGATGCTCTCACTCCCACCCCCTAACCCTCCCTCTCTCTTCTCACAGTTTGTGCTCGAGGAAAGCCATGTGCCATGGCTAGAGCTCACGTGGAGGTGCCTTTTTCGTAGAGAGGCTAGAGTTCATCAGACCTATCGCCACCATGGTTAGATCTTACTACATTTGGTAGGGCCGATGCCAGAGGAGCTGGGGTGAGTAGTGCTAGCCTTGCCCTGCTAGATTCAAGCTTGCTGGTGAATGGGGGTGGCTCGACTCCATCCTCTATGCTTGTTTTAAATATTAACACTAGGTAATTTGAGTTGTTGCAGCAACTATTTCTGAATGTTCTAGCGCAAGATATCAAATGTTGCAGATATTTTGACATTTTCTTTTGTTGCTGTAACAAAATTTAATTTTTATTGCAATAGGTGGTTTTTATATTTGTTGCCCCAATAGTTTAAATGTGTTACATATTTTTGTTTGTTGATTTCACATTTATTACAATTAAATCAAAGATTTGTTGCAAGCTTAGGAACTAATTATTGTGCATCTAGTATTTGCTGTTGCATTAGATTAAATTAGATTTTCATCCTTATCCATTCACCCACAAGCCTACGCCTCCTAATCCCTATTTTCACATCCTAGTACTTTCTTCCCATGTGGTAGCTATTCACCATCCCATCTATATTCCCTCCTGATTGGGTTTCTCCTCCTTTGTCCTCCACTTCTACAGTACTAAATTGGGGCTCTGATGAGCTGATGGTGGCTAGAAGATTGCTCTCTCCTTCCTCACATCTCCTCTTTGAAAGTAAACTGCAACCACTAGCGTTATAAGCCCCGATATTAGTATCTCAATTTTTAACGTTAGTCGTTGATCTAAGGTCACTACTGCTTGTGCTCAAGAGAAGCATTCGCTATGGTCTTCTTCTTTTTCAACAAGTTAGAGCTCTGACAAGCCAACGAAGGTGAAATTTAAGTACCAAATCGACCATCGAAACCAATCCAAGTTAGATCTGAGTGTAGAAGCTACATAGCAAGCTTCCTAATCGCTCCTTTTATAAATTGGTGGCCATACACGACACCGATGATATATTTCTAAAAAGCAAAAGGTACACAGACAATAGGAGGCAATAACCAAAACACCAAACAAGAAGATGGCCACAAAAAAAATGGACAACTGTGGCAGCAGCGGGGAGGACGCGGGTGCGACCCGGTGGCGTTTCTCCCGAACATGTACGGGCACACCGCTGGCGGCCGCCGGCAGCATGAGCATCCGCGCGGTGCTCGGCCGCCTCTTCTCCTCCGTCGACGCCTCCGGCCCGCGCCCCGTCCTGCCGCTCGGCAGCGGCGACCCCACCGCCTCCGCGTGCTTCCGGACCGCGCCAGCAGCCGAGGACGCCATCGTGGACGCGCTCCGCTCCGGGGAGCATAACGGCTACTCCCCCACCATCGGTGTCCTCCGCGCGCGACGGTGAGCAGTCCCACACGCCTCCCGTGCCAGATTTACTAAGCAAAGCAAAAAAAGTAGTTTATCTACCCTATATTTTTTTTGGCGAAATGTCCACCATCTATACATGCATATCTGGAATTGGTGCTTTTGGTAAGGTGACCATGCGAGAAATTTCTGTACAACAATACCATCTATGTTTGCAAATTTAGGACCAGTCTGTGGTTTCAGTGCTATGCCGAGGAATCAAGTTATGGAAATCTTTAGCAAGTAAGATATTGATGTTGTAGCTCCAAACAAGATGGTTTCAAGTAATTATTTGTATGCCATAAAAATTAATTATTCCCAAAAAATAGAAAAATCAATGTGCTAGCAAGGACTTTGTAGACTTGCAGTGCACCTTGTGTGCACCAGGTGTAACCCTATTTAGGACCCTTTTGGAATACAGCAATTCACATGCAGGAAATTTGAGAAAATATCTGCATTCCAAACGTGGCCTAAGATCTCACCTTCTCTAGGAAAAAAAACGGCATTAGAATACCTTGCGGTGCCTGAAGCTCAGGAAAGCACACGACCTTTCAGATTTAGGGGGTGTTTGGCACTGCTCCACTCCACGTTTTTCAGCTCCGCTCTATGTTTTTTAGTCAAACAGGTTCAGCTCCACGCACTTTGTTCGAGGAAAAAAAGGTGGAGTTGTGAGAGCACCTAAAGGGGTACTCCACAAACTCTAGATTTTTTGTGGAGCTGCTCCACGGTAGAATTTGTGGAGCAGAGTTTGTGGAGCAGTCCCAAACACCCCCTTAGAGTTTGCAAGGCAAATTTGCTCAGGTTTTGAGTATGGAGCCAAGGATTTTCATTTAATCATTTTTTACGAACTTCTAGGCTTTATTTAATTTTTAAGTAATTTTGTTCTTCAATTTTTTTTTAAAAAAAGGAAAAAGGAGAAGACATGCCTTCAAGGGAGGGGGGGGGGGGGTGGTCGGACCCGAATTTGCCATTTGGAATCCTGTGTGATTCTACAGTACTATTATCTGGATTAGTAGATAGTGCTCATAGATACATTTTTGAATCATGTTATACATCGTATGAACCATACCAAACACTTATATTACACATTAGAGTTTAAATAATCCATATTGGGTAGAGTTTATAATAAGGCCGATCAGGCTAAATGATTACATTACAAAAGCGGAAGCAAGAAGCAAAAGGGTGAGACCATCGTGTCACAGGCAAGCGAGGGGGTAATGGATGCCTTACTATTCTCCAAAACCTTGGATAATATATATGGACACAATCACCATCATAGTCTGCCTAACTGAGATAAGGACTACACTATTATAGGTCGTTCTAGTCTCCACCGTTCTCTTCTTTGTTTGGTCCCAGCGCAATGTAGTAGGCATAGTGATCTTGCACCACAGGCTCCGAGTTATTGTAGTGAGCGAGAGTGAGCACAAACAATCGTGCTTCGTGAGCCAACATAGAGAATGCAATAATATAGATGCATGACTTAACTAAGGAAGACTCGAGTTGTTTTATTTGGTAAGGGCTTCAATTAAAAGTTACAATAAGTAGAAATTCTTGAGACTTAGTATTTTTAACTAAGCCATGTTTTTAAAGAATGTAAGAGTGTGCAAATAATAATAGTAGTGTAGGTTCTATCCATCTGCTACGTGGTTCTATCTACCATGTGCGATTTTTTGTATTAAGTTTTATCTATTCATTGTAGTCACTAGGTCTATCCACCTAGGGATAATAAATACTCAGGGTCCCATCCACCTTTTGTGGTTTTTTCATCCCACCCATAAAGTTTTTAGAAATAGATACTAACTACGGCAAATTCCCAAAGTCTACCTATGGCCGTGGGCATGGCTATTCAAATAGTTTTTACTCTACCGAGATTGCACATTTTACCCAAAAGAGACAACTAACTTATTATATTCCACATGTTTCCTTAGTCATATAGATTAAGAAGGTCATCACAAGATCTTTACAACACGTGTTCCTAACAAGGCTACACCCCATAAGGTTTCCACTTCTGTGGGGTTCTATCCACCCTCTCCGGAAGCCCCCTCTTGTGCCATCATGTCAAAGGCTTATGTCCAGTTCACTTGAGTGTGTGCCACCGGATGACGCATCCCACGCTAGCTCAATGCAAATTTGTTAGTCAGGTCGTACTCATTATAGAATTGTGGTTGTACTATTTTACCTTGGGAGGTCGTACATGATTCAGTACTCAGTGTTATCTAGACGGTTCCATCACAGGTCACATTCTCGTGCTCTATCCACACCAACCACTCTTACCATCCGTCTAGATATTTAAGCAAGTTTAGAATTTTAGGGATCAAAATATCCTTTTATTTCAAAGTATCAATCATTTCTAACCAATGACCGTCCAAATACAAGTTTTATGTTTGAAATGATGTCAGGGCAATTTAATGCCCCAAGGTAATCTAAGCAGGACTAATAATGACTCTTAGATACATTCTTATTACTAGTATGTTTACCATTATATCTAGGGAGATAAGTTTTTATGTCCAAAATCAAGGAGTGGAGGCATTATTATTCAATTATTCTTGGGGAATTAACTATGAGCTAATGCAAATATAAATTTTAATAACAAAGTAAAGCACGTAATTTAATAATTTAAATCAATATAATTTGCGTTCAAAGTAGGTACAAAATGATCAAAGTTTTGACTCGCCTTACTCACAAGCTGTTTGGCCTGGAGGATCTTGGCTTGACTCGAACTGTTGCTCTTCTTGGATTTCGTAGTCTATTTAAACGATCGCTTGGGGAATCAAATAAATTCTAGAAAATACAAATAAATCCAAATGAAAGTGCAAATGAACTCCAAACTTCATGATTTTACTTCCATTGAAAGGATTTTGAATTTAGAAATAAGTTTCATTCAGTTTGAATTTAAAATAAGTGACAACGGGCATTCCAAAATTTAAATCAGGATTAAATCTTAAAATAAACAGAGGAGAGAGTTCATCTAGCTAACATATGGGGCCCATGGGTTTTTAATTTTTTCTCATTTATTTTCTTATTGAAAAAGGCTTCAGAGATTGACAGGTGGGGCCAGATGGATTTAATTTGTTTTAGATTTATGTCTCCAAAGAAAAGTATAGAAGTGATTGATAGGTGTGGCCCTCGGCCTTTTGACTTCCTGTTTGAATTATTTTCTTTAAGAAAAACCGACGGGTGGCTAACAGGTGGCCCCAGGTGTAGGACTGGACCGTAGGAGTGGAGCCGCATGTCATCAACTCTCTTGATTTAAACTCGTTTTAAACAGTTTCCATAATGCTTGGGCACACATGTTAGAGACTAATTAACTCAAACTAATGGATTCTATTAACTTAATCTAATTATTTTAATTAATCTAACTGCGCTACAGTGTCTTCTCGTAGAGGAGGAGCACTGCCGATCTCGTCACCGACGAGGTGGGCAACAGCGAGCTTCGGCGGGTTGCTGGGATCTTGGCAGTCCTAGGCGCAGTGGTAGCATGACCGGTAGCGAGTCACAACAGCGGCGCGACAGTGCGTAGCGACGACGAAGCTCGGCCATCATGGCGGCTAGGGCTCCGGCGACGCAGTGAGAAATTAAAGGTGGCGGAATTGCGGAAAGCATCTAGGGGACATGAGGAGCTTACCGAAGGGGTTGGCGGAGCTCAGGGATGCACGAGGTGGGCTGGCGTCGAGAGCCCGAGGTGGCGTGGCGAGGTAGCATGACAACGGCGAGCTAGGGTGGCCTAAGTCCTAAATCGACCACGGAGATGGTGAGAGGAGGTCATGGTGATGCTCTAGCCAAAAGGAATTGGACGGAGGCTCACTGTAGCGACAAGGGCATCAAGCATCCGAAGTAGGAAACGAGGGCGAACTACGGGGAAGGAAAACACAATTGCTTGGGGGAGAATGAGGAGGAGGGTGTGGGAAGGAAATGGAGCGCTTGGCGTGGCTTTTATAGCTAGCGGGGCAACTGGGCGGCATGGGCCGTGCACGGTGTGGCAGAGGGGATGAGGCGGTCAAGCAGTGGTCATCGGCGTCACTGTGTTGTGGGCTAATGGGATGGTGCGCATGCGACAAGGCAGAGGGATTGGGTGTTCCATGGCAGCGGCGATGGCGCTCTCTCTACGCAGTCGTCGGCGTGGTGGTCAAAACGACGCGATGGCATGGCAGCGTTGTGGCAGTGCGGCGTTTGCGTCGCAACGCGAGTTAAGGCACTTAGAATTGAATTTTTCTGAGGCATGAATTTTGGCCTTTGTTTTGGTAGCTGAATATGGATTCCCAATATTTGAATTGAACTCATACTTGCGTTTAAATTGGGCTTGATTTGAAAATGGTTTACAATTTTAGAATTTCAACTAGTGGACTTCAGTTTCCTTTCTGCTATCCTTCCCAAATTTCTTTCTCTAAATTTTAGCTCACAATTTGCTTTAATGATATAAACTTCAAATTTTGATTTCAGCGATGATTCAAGTCGTCCTTAAATAAATTTTACTGTAAATTCTCTTGTGCTACTTTATGGATCGCCTTTTCAGAATCGGTTTTTTATTCAAATTTGTTTTGTTAATTGTATAACTTTTCTTGAGTTATTTTTCATAACTCAATTTCCAGAAAAAACTTAAAAGAATAATTCAGGAAATATCCAAATGTCAACCAGATATATCAAAAGTTTTGAATTTGACAGATTTTTCAAATATCCTTTTTTTTTTGGGGTGGGGTGGGGGGGGGGGAGGTGCGCTTGAGTGTTCTCGTGGAAGCACTTTCTTCATTTTTTCCTGTGTTTCTTACCCATATAACAGTACAGTTTACTAATTTAGTACTATACTTTTTGAACACTTCTCATCCAAATTACAGAATTACTAGCTTTATGTATTCAGCTGTACATTTTTAGCCTTTCACCTTCCAACTTTTGTTTTTTTCTTCATTTCTGTTTGGCAATATCACATGATTTGTTTCGAAAGTTTCCATCCTTGGACATGAGCTTCTCTTATATTTGTTTGTCAAAACATTAGTGCTATTGCAGACTACCTATCACAAGGTCTTCCTTATGAGCTTTCACCAGATGATATTTACCTCACCACCGGATGTGTCCAAGCGATTGAGGTCATGATATCCGTTCTTGCCCAGCCTGGCTCCAACATCTTACTTCCAAAACCTGGATTTCCGTTGTATGAGGCGCGGACCACATTCAGCAACCTGGAGGTTCGACATTTCAACCTCATTCCTGAAAGAGGCTGGGAGGCAGACCTTGAGTCTGTGGAGGCTCTTGCTGATGAAAACACGGTTGCGATTGTCATAATCAATCCCAGTAACCCTTGTGGGAGTGTGTACTCACATGATCATTTGGCTAAAGTGAGTATATTTCCCATGACAAATACTTGTAATGTGCGTTCCCTATTTTATATGTAATGCAATTTGTGGTACATGTACATGCAATGAACAGATCGCAAAGACTGCAAGGAAACTTGGCATACTGATAATTGCAGATGAGGTATATGACCATTTGGCATTTGGAAATAAGCCTTTTATACCAATGGGTGTTTTTGGGGAGACTGTCCCAGTGATCACCTTGGGATCTATATCTAAAAGATGGCTTGTGCCTGGTTGGCGACTTGGCTGGATAGCAAAATGCGACCCGAATGGCATCTTAAAGGAGGTCAAGGTAAATTTGTTATCTGTCTTCTGGTGCATGTCTTGTTTTTAGTGTTTGCATGTCTAGGTGGGGTTTTCAGTGAAAACGTAATCTATATGTGAATATGCCAGGTCAAGCCGTGCGTTCTGGCCGGGGTTGAATGGTAGATCCGTTCCGCATTGTTTGTGCCTTTGTCCTGTCTAGACCAGTTTAGCTAATAAGCACGTTTGGGCAGTGGCGGGGCCAATAATTTTTCGATGGGGGTGCGAACTTAAGATATACTCCAACACCATAAAGACGTCGTTATTGCATATTGGTTTTCCTTAGAGGCAAACTTTCAAGTTTGATATTGAAATTTTGCCAAACTACTATTGAAAATGAGTACGACAGTTCAAATGAAACAAATTACTCCCTCCGTTCTTTTTTACTTGACTCCTTAGAATTTGTACTGTCAAATATTTTAAAGTTTGATCGTCAATAGATTTAAAACTATCTAGATTGGTTATACGAAAATTACATCATTAGATTTATTTTTAAAAATATTTTTATAATATTATAATTTTATTAGCATATCTTAATGTGAAGTTATAAAAAGTAGCGGTCAAAATCGCATTTCAAAGGCAGTAAAAAGTCAAAAATATCAAATAAAAAAGAACTACATCCGACCACACAAAATATTTTTCAGTAACTACAACTTGTACGGTGTAGGGTTCAAAAAACCGCTATCGGGATAAATCCCAGCCAGGGGCTGGTGCCGGTTACGGGTCAAATTTTAAGTTTCAAATTTTGAATTTGAAATCGGTAACCAGAAAAAACTGGCCAGTTACCACCCAAAAAACAAGACAAAAACCACTAAAAACCGGTTTTCAAATTTAAAATTGGAAATTCGTAATACATTCATGGAAAAAAGTATGAAGTCAAGCACATTAGGTGCATGCATCTTCCTAATACATTCCATTATGGTAAAACAATGTAAACATCATTAGAGAAACTAACTTTTACATTTAAAATTTTAAATTTGAATTAAATAAAAACCGTCGATCTAATACATTCATAGCAAAAAAAAATAAAGTCAAGTACGGAACTTCCTAATAAATTCTATTAGTATTAAACAATGCAAACATCATTTGGAAAACTAGCTGTTACATTCAAAATTTTAAATTTGAATTAAATAAAAAACCATTAGACTAATACATTCATGGTAACAAACATGAAGTCAAATATAGGAGGTGATTGTATCTTCCTAATACATTCCATTAGTATTAAACAATGTAAACATCATCAGAAAAACTTATTTTTACACTCAAAATTTTAAATTTGAATTAAATAAAAAATCATTGGTTTTTCATTTCCCGGTTGCCACCAGGAAATCCGGTTACCGGCAGTTACCGCCGATTTTCCAAACCTTGGTATGGTATTTCTTCATGCTTTAGTGTTCTACAAATCTACATTCATAAATAGAAATTGTGCTAAATAGAATGAATAAGATCAAGACTAAAAAAAAGGATTTGGCATTTTCAAAAATCAAAATCAAAGCTTACACGGATGGGTGGCTAAGGCCTGGTGTGCGCCTCCCCAGCCATGCTTTGCCTCTCGCTGCTACCCGCCGCTGTTGTCAGGTCAAATGGTTAGGGCAAAGCGTACGCTGCGATGGAGCGATGGGGATTAGATTTGGGGATTGATCCTGAGCCAGGCTGCTAGGGAGGTGTCGATCTTGTGGCTTGGTAGGCTTGGGGCAGCTGGGCCATTAGACTTGTTGGCTATTGGTCTATTGGGTTTGTGGGCTGTAGGTTGCCGAGACAAATTGAGGGAGGAACATGTATACCTTTTGTATTAGGGGTGTATATAATAGGTATTCTGGCCAAATTTGTGGGGGTACCCCCATGCATCTTTGTTAGCTGCACCACCGCGATTGGGGTAGTTGTTTTTGTAGCTTTCTGGCTTGATTGTTTCTTCTGAGAAATACTTGATGAATTCACTGTTCTTTCTGGTTGTCTTCATAAAGTAGAGTAAACGAAGATATGCTAGGATGTACAGACCTGCTAACAAGCGTTGATAAGAAGACTAAGGAACACTATTGTGATTTGTGACTGAAATTTGTCAAGTTAGTGCAGTTCTGTTATTTGCAACCATCATTAAGAAATAAGAGCATGAGGCTGCAATTGTTTGTATATTTTCCTTTTGGTTAATTAGCAACTGACAACAAGATAAAAACAATGTGAATCTGTCTCTAGTTCTTTTGTCAGTTGATATAAGTTGGCAAACTTTAGTGACATACCATATCGTGGCGATGAAGCAGCAATTGGTTACTACACTGCAAAGAGATAGAATTGCAGACTAGAAATTTTTGTTCTTTCTAAACACTTGGTGATTATTATTTATAAGATCTTGTTCTAGCATCGTATATAGTAATTAAAATTGAATAAGAACCCTTACAGGATCATGTCAGCAATCTGAACTCCGAAGACCTACCGCATTTAATTTAAGCCTGTATCTCTGTGTTTTTATGCACCAATTGATTCCCTATTCTTCATGTCCTTAAATTTACTTTGGCCATCTTATTACTCTATTGTTTCAATTGTTAAAGGCATGAAATTACAAATGACAGGTTATGTTTAGCAGTTCAAAGCTAAATTATTATGTTTCATTGGTTTGGAACATATTTTAAACTGTACATGACATGTTATATAGGGAACATTTGCTAAATAACATTGAAATGATGTACAAATTGGAAAATAGTATCCAATGTGAGTCTGACAGGTGGGCCATGGGACCACATGTTAGTAACACATCGATGTTATTTTCCAACTCGTGGTATCTTTATAGTACTACTAAGCCAATTGCCCCTATTATATACGGGATACTTGCAAAACTTTTTTTTGTAGGGAACGGAATATGTAGGGTACAATTTTTGAATCTTTCCAGCTGTTCCATGTGTACCCAATCATATTAAAAATGTAATGTTTTGTCAGGCTATTAACTTTATCGCACTGGTGATTGGATTTCTTATCTGCATTTTGCCTGACAGGTTGACCAATTAATCGAGAAGTATATTAACATCTCAACTGATCCTGCAACATTTATTCAGGTATGTATATTAATATATGCATCATTATTTCCATTTGTTTTTTTAATCTCTTTATTTCCACATCTATCATTTAGGACAATATGGTTTCTATCATTTAAGACAATATGATTTCCACGTGCACGCACACACAGCACCATATGTTTTCAGCAAGTGTCATACATTCTAAACAATCTTCTTTCACAGGGAGCAATCCCTCAAATTATAGCCAACACCAAGGAAGAATACTTCAACAAAATTCTTGATCTATTAAGTAGGTCAGCAGATTTATGTTATGGTAAAATAAAGGACATCAGGGGCATTACATGTCCACACAAGCCGGAGGGATCAATGTTTGTGATGGTAAGGAAATGCACGTATTAGATCAACTGGCTAAGTTGTATGTTGATCTCAGCCAGAATCTAATTTTGGGCTGATGTATGTTCTTCAGGTAAAGTTGGATCTCTCTTGCTTAGATGGCATCTACGATGATATGGATTTCTGCTGCAGGTTGGCAAAAGAGGAGTCTGTGATAGTTTTACCAGGTGCAAATTCCATATTTGTTTACTCTCTGGTTGCCAAAAGAAATGCCAACTACACCCTCTATTTCACAATACAAGTCCAAGTCCATTACGTGTATAGACCAAGGAAACACCGAATAATAAAATTTGTTAATAATATTGGACCATACATAACTTTAAAAAATGGATCTTCATTACATTGTGAAACAGATGGAATATATTACTAGTTTCATTATCCTCTTTCAGTCGTTGTAATAAAAACTTAGTAAATTGCAATAGGAGGAGTTGCATTTTTCAGATTTTGTGAAACCAACCTCATTTTCCTAATTATGTGTTGGACACATTTATGGTTTATGTTAGATCTCCCTATTATAGCTCTGCCATTTTATCGCTGTTTCATTATACGGATGGTAAAATGTAAATAAATGCTAGTTGTAGTACATGAACTTACGAAAGAAAGTTAGAAGGCAATTTCACCATTCATGAATTTTATAGCATGCCATCTATAACTACAACCTTACATTAAATGGTAAGACCTCAAGAGTTAAGACACAAGTGCACACAAGTCAACAACAAGAGTTTGAGGAAGTACACAACTGTGCTGGTACTCTGTTGCTCAACTCTGTCCCGATGTACGTGCATATTTTTGCAGGTAGTGCACTAGGAATGAAGGATTGGATTCGCATCACCTTTGCCATTGATATACCATGTCTTGAGGATGCCCTTGGCAGGATCAAATCCTTCTGCGAGAGGCATGGTAAACTGGAAGGCTAAGCTAAAAGATGGCTGAGCTATTACACTGTTGGGGTGAATCGGCAACTACGCGTTGGGTCGCCCAATTGTTGTTGGCAATAATAATTGGTTGTCTTGCTGTCGCCAAGATGAATATTGTTTACCTTGTCACACATGTACTTGGGTATACTATTCCTGCTTGACTCAGACTGATGTGTGTACGACATATTATCGGAAAATGCTGTACTTTGTAATTATTCTTGGTTATAGTTGTTTTGGATATGATACATGTTGGAGATAGTACACGTTTATTTGTATATCTGCTTGACCTTTTCTGCAGAGCGCTGACTTCTCCCTGTTTCTGCCCAGTGTTGTGATAACCGGCCGAAAATCAGCCAAAAATCGTTTTTCTAGGGTTATCGCCAGGAGGTCGGCGGTGGCTGAAGCGTCGAGGGCCGACAAAATGGGAACACAGGGCCGGACGACAACTTTGTTAACTCAGGTTAACTCATTTTGCCTCAGAATATGGTATTCTGGATGTTGTATGAAGGTCTGAACATTAGTGCCATTTGCATTACTGTCTGCTCATGTCAAATACTTTGTTATCTCAGGTTGCAACTCATTTGCCTCAAAATATGATATTCTGGTTATTGTATGAAGTTTCGAATGTGCTACCGTGAGTTTTGTCAGGTGCCAAGTACATGTATACCTTTTGTATTAGGGGTGTACATAACAGGTATTCTGGCCAAATTTTTGGGGGTACCTCCATGCATCTTCGTTAGCTGCGCCACCGCGCTTGGGGTAGTTGTTTTTTTTTTGTAGCTTTCTGGCTTGATTATTTCTTCTGAGAAATACTTGATGAATTCACTGTTCTTTCTGGTTGTCTTCATAAAGTAGAGTAAACAAAGATATGCTAGGATGTACAGACCTGCTAACAAGCGTTGATAAGAAGACTAAGGAACACTTTTGTGATTTATGACTGAAATTTGTCAAGTTAGTGCAGTTCTGTTATTTGCAACCATCATTAAGAAATAAGAGCATGAGGCTGCAATTGTTTGTATATTTTCCTTTTGGTTAATTAGCAACTGACAACAAGATAAAAACAATGTGAATCTGTCTCTAGTTCTTTTGTCAGTTAATATAAGTTGGCAAACTTTAGTGACATACCATATCGTGGCGATGAAGCAGCAATTGGTTACTACACTGCAAAGAAAGAATTGCAGACTAGAAATTTTTGTTCTTGCTGAACACTTGGTGATTATTATTTATAAGATCTTGTTCTAGCATCGTATATAGTAATTAAAATTGAATAAGAACCTCCTCCGAGAGATCCTCCCCCGCGTCAACTCCCCCACCAGCCTTGTCCGTGACACGCTCATCTGCAGACTCTGGTTCCGCGTCACCTCCGAGACGGCCTTGTTCCGTAAGTTATGCGCGGTCCACCTGCCTAGCCTTCTCGGCTTCTGCATCGACCTCCTGCGCCTGCAGTTCGTGCCCGTCAACCTGCATCCCACGGATGACTTCTCCACCGTCGTTGTAGTCATCCGCTGCGCCAACAACGGCTGCTTCAGAACCTACGTGTACCTCGCCAACTGCCGGAACGGCAGCCTCCTTGTCATCGTGGACTCCCCAAGGAGAGCGGCGATGCTCTCCTGATACGCCGTGGTCAACCCACAGAGAGGCATCGGGCTCCTCCCACCGCTCCCACAACCCTACCCTGGTGGATAGGTGTGGAATTAATCTTGATGATTTGTAAGTGGTTGGTCGAGTGACCGAAGCCATAGTCGATACCGTGGTTGAAGCCACAGTCCAAGCCGTGGTCGATGGAGTAGTTGAAACCGTGGTCGAAACCACAGTCGAAGTCGGAGGCTCCAAGTATTGTAGCTTTGAGTACTGTACAACGAACGACGTTCGAAGTAGTTGGTACTCGTAAGTCGGATGTAGCTAATTGCAGTGGAGCGTTCGAGGACCCATGGAAGTCAGAAGCTGAAGCGTTGTGAGAAGCGGTCGTAGTGCAAATCATGGAGAGATTCCAGAAGGTGTGAGAATAGGCCCAAGTTAGTAGAGTTAGTGGGTGCGTAGAGGTCGTGTGTGTGCATGAGACTTATTTAAGCCATAAAATTCCTATTAATTATAACCGAGTCAAAATAGAAAAGATTGAGTGGTTCAATCCTAACACTTGGTGTATTGGTCTCTCTCTATGTGTGTTTATCTAGAGTAACAAGAGAGAGAATTAAGCGTTTCAAACCCAATAACTGGTATCAGAACATGTGTGTTTATGAGAAACACAATAAGAGTGGTTCCTTAGTGAGAGTTAGATTGGAGTTGTGTGATTCAACTCCAACAGCGAGAGCCTATCTCCCGTTCGTTCTTACCCGAGGTGACATCGTCTTTGTCTCCAGGGTGCGCACCCGCCGGAGAGAATGTTGGAAATCTAGTCAATTTTCGGCATATTTTAATCCAGAAATTCAGCATATAAAACATGACATAAACATGCATGAGTGATCTATCAACGATGTATTCATATTCGCTAACGAACAAGCTAACAGAAACATCTATTAACATATTCATAGCGCACAGAAACAAATACACCAGAAAAGTTTTCAATTTATACCCTCGGCGGGGCGATCGGAGACACCGGAGGCGCCGTTACCATCAGTCGACATGATGGCCTATTCGATGTAGTCGATCAAGGCGTGATGCGGGGCGAAGCTTGATGCAGGAAGATGTTCGCATGCGATCCCGCGAACGGTTCACCACCAGAAGTAGACGTCGCAGATTGAGTAGTCGCGCCGATGCGCTCCCCAAAAACTTGATCGCCCGCCTACCCGTGCAGGTACACAAACGGACGAAGTTCCGGAGGCCTACTCGCCCAGAAACTTGTGCGCGCAAGGTTCTGGACTAGAGATTGCAGAGAGCAACAACAAAAACAGAGACAGAGTACTGTTCTTTCGTATCCCTTTGGTATGGAGAGGAGAGCCTTCTTATGTAACAGCAAAAACGAAGAGACCAGTAACTGCAGCCATTAGTCACTAGTAACAGCAGCCAGCCATAATACACTAGTAACTACACCGTTACTGCCAGGAGTCAGTGCGTTTCGATTTTCGAATAGATAAAGAAAAACGCGCCCGCACCCGACATGCCTGCGCGCACGCACATGCACACGCACACGCACCGCACCGCACCGCACGGCTCGGCGTGGCGTGGCGAGGCGAGCGAGCGAGCGAGCGCGTGTATTGGCTCTCTCCAATTCCACAAGGGGGCTACCACGTTCCACCTTTTAAAGTGGTGTAACTCCCATTCAATTCTCCATATGGGACTAAACAGTTTTTACACCTAGCATTAATAGTGGGCCTAGGAATTTCATTTGATTAATTGCTAAATTAAAATGGACCAAGCCCAATTAATCCAACAATCCCCACCAAATTTCAAGGCACACGAGAAATGCTCTCAGTTCTGCTGTTGTTTGATATACCAGTGTTTCGATGGAGACTTTTAAGTTGAACATCCACCTAGGAAAGGAGTTATACTCATCCACAACTGAACAATGGACTATGCCTTGAATTGACAGTTTTGTGCGAACAAGTTTTACCCAATTCCTTTACTAGTACTAGGCTGCCTAAAGCATCCCCTCTAGTTGGAGCGTATAAGTCATACTCCATGCCTATTCATAAGTATCTAGAGATCACCCAAATCTCATAGACTGTGACCAGCAGTCGAACTCATATAAGTGTGTTCCTTCTAAGATGTCCTGTAGGCCGACATCTCTGCTCAAAATAAGCCACTCGGATCACATTAAGGTAAAAACCAACCTGCCATACAGAATAGGAGAGAAGCGCATCATTGAAGAAATGAGCCCTGTAAAGGTCTCTCCTCCCAGTCAACCAACAGCTTGTTTCGCCATCCTACTTCACGGGATCTCCGATCACGTAGAACAGGTTACCACTGTGGTATGACTCATGTGGGTCTCAGGCCCATCTCACTCGATGCACTATCTATCACATTACGTGATAAACCCTTTGTAAATTGGTCGGCCAGATTATTAGTCCGTGCGACATAGTCCAGCGCTATCACTCGAGTTTTTCAGCTTTCGACGGACTTCAACCGCCTCTTAACATGCCTAGATGACTTCATGTTGTCCTTAGAACTGTTCACCTTGATAATTACAAATCGATTATCACAACATCGAATAGCGATATCGGTTTTTCAACCACCGCAAATCCATAAGGAGTTCACGGCCACTCACCTCAACGATGGCGGTATCTAATGCCGTGAGTTCGCTTCCATTGTTGACCTCGTTAAGATGGTCCGCTTGCAAGACTTCCAGAAACAACACCACCTCCAAGTGTGAACACATATCCACTCGTGGCTTTTATCTCATCAAGATCGAGATCCAGTTTGAATCATCAGAGCCCTCCGGTACCTTTGGGTACCCAAATAGTGAATTCCATAGCTCACGGTTGCCTTTAGATAGCGCATTACTCTCTCAAGAGCACGCCAATGATCATCTTCCGGATTTGAAACAAACCGGCTTAGCTTGCTCACAAAGAAAGCGAGATGTCGGCCTCGTAGCACTAGCTAAATACATCAATGAGCCAATGATCCGGGAGTATCTCAATTGATCCTTTGTTATTCTTCGATTTTTCCTCAACAACACACTAGGATCATAAGGAGTAGAAGCAGGCTTGCAATCACTATAACCAAAGCGACTCAAGACCTTCTCCACATAGTGGGATTGCACGAGTGTAACCCCACCATCACCTCCTCTTAGTAGCTTAATGTTAAGAATCACATCAGCCACTCCCAAATCTTCATCTCAAAGCTCTTGGACAGAAAATCCTTGACCTCCTCAATCATATTGAGGTTTGTCCCAAAAATCAGTATGTCATCAACATACAAGCACAAGATCACTCCTTCTCCCCCACCATAGCGATAGTACACACATCTGTCGGCTTCATTCACAACAAAGCCAGCAGATGTCAAAGTTCTGTCGAACTTCTCATGCAATTGCTTAGGTGCTTGCTTTAGGCCATACAAAGACTTTAACAACTTGCACACCTTTCCTTCTTGACCTTCTACCACAAACCCGTCTGGCTGATCCATATAAATCTCCTCATCCAACTCTCCATTTAGGAAAGCTGTCTTAACGTCCATTTGATGAACGAGCAGACCATGAGAGGCAGCCAGGGCAAGTAGTACTCGAATTGTGGTCAATCGGGCAATAGGTGAATAAGTATCAAAGAAGTCCTCGCCTTCTTTCTGGGTATAACCCTTGGCCACAAGCCTTGCCTTGTACTTTTCAATTGTACCATCAGGCCTAAGCTTTTTCTTGAAAACTCATTTACATCCTACAGGTTTACACCCATAAGGACGGTCAACGACCTCCCAAGTTCCATTAGACATAATAGAATCCATCTCACTCCGTACTACTTCCTTCCAATAGTCAGCGTCAGGAGAAGAATATGCCTCTTCCATGGTTTTTGGAGTGTCATCCACGAGGTATACAATGAAATCATCACCAAAAGACTTTGCAATCCTCTGTCTCTTACTCTTTCGAGTAATTTCATTGTTATCCTCCTTAGGATTTTCCATAGACGTTTCCTCAACATGTTCTATCGGCACAAAAGAATCAACGGAAATTATAGGTTCTTGACTAGATGAGCTAGGTACATCACATTTCATAGGAAATTCATTCTCAAAAAATGTAGCATCTCTGGACTCTATGATTGTACCAACACGCATGTCAGATACTCCAGTTTTTATAATTAAGAACCTATAACCCACGCTGTGCATAGCATAACCAAGAAATACATAATCTACAGTTTTTGGTCCAAGTTTGCGCTTCTTGACAATTGGCACGTTAACTTTGGCCAAACATCCCCATGTGCGCAAGTATGAGAGAGTCAACTTCTTCTTTTCCCATTCCTCGAATGGTGTTACTTCTTTGTTCTTTGTAGGAACTCTATTCAGGACATGACACGCGGTCAATATAGCCTCACCCCACCATTCCTTAGAAAGTCCCGCAGTGTCTAACATGGCGTTAACTAAATCAGTTAGAGTGCGGTTCTTTCTTTCGGCAACCCCGTTAGATTCGGGAGAATAGGGAGGCGTCCTCTCATGAATAATTCCATGTTCCTCGCAGAATAAAGTAAACTCATTTGAAAAATACTCTCCCCCACGATCAGACCTTACCCGCTTGATTTTCCTCTCAAGTTGGTTTTCTACCTCAGCTTTATAGATCTTAAAGTAATTCAACGCTTCATCTTTTGTTTTCAATAAGTACACATAGCAAAATCTAGTGCAATCATCTATAAGCGTCATGAAATATTTCTTCCCACCTTTAGTCAACACGCCATTCATCTCGCACAAATCGGAATGAATGAGTTCTAACGGTGCCAAATTCCTCGCCTCTTTTGCTGCCTTGTGAGGCTTGCGAGGTTGTTTCGATTGAACACAAGCATGACACTTAGAACCTTTGACCAAAGTGAATTTCGGGATTAAACTCATATTAGCTAAGCGCGTCATACACCCAAAATTAACATGACAAAGTCGTGAATGCCAAACATTAGATTCATCATCATCATCGTTATACACATGGTTCACAAATTTATTATAGGAATCCATCAAAGAAAAGCGGAACAAGCCTCCGCTCTCATAGCCTTTACCAACAAATATTCCATACTTAGACGCGACACATTTATTGGACTCAAATGCAAGCCTAAAACCATCTCTACACGGTAGAGATCCGCTGACGAGATTCTTCTTTATGGAGGGGACATGCTACACGTTCTTCAGCTGCACGGTCTTTCCCGAAGTAAACTTCAGATCGACCGTACCAACACCATGAACAGCTGCATGCGATCCGTTTCCCATCAACAAGGAGGAACCTCGACAGACCTGATAAGATGAAAACAAGAAAATATCAGCACACACATGAATATTAGCACCAGTGTCAACCCACCACTCAGGTGATTGACAAACAGAAAGAACTGTAGGTAAATAATTACCGTACCCCGATGTTCCTCCAGCATCACTAATAACCATGTTGGTAGACTTCTTCTGCTTATCCTTGCGGTCTAGACAATCCTTAGCCCAATGGCCAGAATCACCGCACACAAAGCAGCCGCCCTTTCCTTTGCCTTTCTTCTTAAACTCAGTAGTAGCCTTGGGCTTGACAAAAGGCTTATTTTTCTTCTTATTGTGGAAAGCCTGAGGATTCTTCTTCTGCACCAAATTGCCGCTAGAACCTCCCTCAGCAGCAACTTTCTTGCCACGAGTATCTTTTGCCCTCGCCTTCTCTTCAACACCAAGAGTGCCAATGAGATCAGTAACACTGAACTCCTACCTCTTGTGCTTTAGAGAGGTAGCAAAATCTGACCAAGAAGGTGGTAACTTGGCAATAATACCGCCAGCCACAAACTTGTCCGGTAACTCGCACTTATTGTTCTCAAGCTCCTTTGCCAGCGCCTGAATCTCATGAGCTTGCTCTACTACAGAACGGTCATCGACCATCTTGTAGTCATAGAACTGCTCCATGACATACAACTCACTACCAGCATCGGAAACTCCGAACTTGGCCTCAAGTGCATTCCACATCTCTTTGCCCGTAGGCAAATGCATGTACACATCCACAATGTTGTCTGCCAGTATGTTGACAAGTGCACCTCGAAACAAGTTATCCGCTGCATTGGACTTGCGTTCATCCTCATCAGACAGAGGCTCAGCGGGCTTGCCTTGTGCAACATGAAAATATTCCATGGCAGTAAACCACAGGATTGCGCGTGCACGCCATCTCTTAAAATTTGAACCATCAAACGGAGGGTGTGGCTTAAGCGACGCAACAAAGCAAACTACCGAAAAAGACCTATCAAGTTTTTGGATTGTTGGAAATCTAGTCAATTTTCGGCATATTTTAATCCAGAAATTCAGCATATAAAACATGACATAAACATGCATGAGTGATCTATCAACGATGTATTCATATTCGCTAACGAACAAGCTAACAGAAACATCTATTAACATATTCATAGCGCACAGAAACAAATACACCAGAAAAGTTTTCAATTTATACCCTCGGGCGGGGCCAGTGCCGGAGACACCGGAGGCGCCGTTACCATCAGTCGACATGATGGCCTATTCGATGTAGTCGATCAAGGCGTGATGCAGGACGAAGCTTGATGCAGGAAGATGTTCGCAGTGCAGTCCCGCGAACGGTTCACCACCAGGAAGTAGACGTCGCAGATTGAGTAGTCGCGCCGATGCAATCCCCAAAAACTTGATCGCCCGCCTACCCGTGCAGGTACACAAACGGACGAAGTTCCGGAGGCCTACTCGCCCAGAAACTTGTGCGCGCAAGGTTCTGGACCGGAGATTGCAGAGAGCAGCAACAAAAACAGAGACAGAGTACTATTCTTTCGTATCCCTTTGGTATGGAGAGGAGAGCCTTCTTTTGTAACAGCAAAAACGAAGAGACCAGTAACTGCAGCCAGCCATAATACACTAGTAACTACACCAACGCACACGCACCGCTCCGCTCGGCTCGGCGTGGCGAGCGAGCGAGCGAGCGCACGCGTATATTGGCTCTCTCCAATTCCACAAGGGGGTACCACGTTCCACCTTTTAAAGTGGTGTAACTCCTATTCAATTCTCCATATGGGACTAAACAGTTTTTACACCTAGCATTAATAGTGGGCCTAGGAATTTCATTTGATTAATTGCTAAATTAAAATGGACCAAGCCCAATTAATCCAACAGAGAAGTCTCTGCGCAGGTGAATGTCCTGCAACCCTTCGGCAGCTGGGGCGCCCTGACGATCACAACGGCTACAGAGCTCCAGTAGGCTGGAACCGCGGTTCTCGACATGCTGCATGCCGCCCGTCCACGGCAAGGTCTACATGGTGATTGCCTCGCGGAGGCACACGCTGGTGCTGGACTTGGCCACCGCGTGCTTCTCCATCCTCGAGTTCCCGCGCGGAGTGGATAGCCGCAGCTTCAAGATCTCACATGCGGAGGAGCGCTTCGGTGGGCTCCTCTACCTCGTTCACGCAGACAGGTTCTAGGTCCAAGTCTGGCTGCTCCTCTACACGGTAAACCGCGGCGTAGGCTGCTGGGTGCGTGTGCACTCCTTGTACCAGCGCGAGGTATGGAAACTCCTTGCGGACCAGGCGGGTTGCCTGCTAATGCCGCGTCTAGTTACTGGTCCTTGGATGTTGTTTCGGTGGCCGGGGTCAGTGACAACGCCAAGTTTGTGTTGCTGGATGTGGCATCGGGGTCGATTGGTTTCATCATTTGTGTGCATCTGGCGAGCAAGGCGGTGAGGATGGTCCATGAGAGAATACTAGACCGGGCAGCCGCTGACTGCCGGTAAGAGCCTTTCCCCCTGTCGCCTCCCATTTTCCCACCACAGGATGAGACTGTTGGAAATACTGCCACATATCAACACATGCAAATTAAATGGGAGTTCTCTGTTGTGTAACATGTTGCACTCTTACGCCCACACCCTTGAGCCGTACGACAATTCTGTTGTCACTACGACCACTCCCTAGAGCCGCACGACCACGTTGCAGTCGCTACGACCACTTCCTGAGTCGTTATGACCATTCTGTTGGTTCTCCGATAGCCCTAACAGTTGTTACGACCACGTTGTGACCTCTCCGATCATGTCTCGCTGCTCTGATCATGTAATCGTAACTTCGGCAGAAATTACGACCACGTTCACCGCCTCTGCACTGCACTTCCTTCAACCAAGTGGTAGACTCGATCACAATAGTCGTAACTCGATTACGACCACGCAGTGATCAAACGTCACAACTTGCCTTGATTTTGCATAGTTACCACAACTTGATATTCAAATCCTGCAACTACTCCTTCGAAGTCATTATCTAAACACAGAGAAAGCAAAGGAAACACAAATAAACATAAATAAATTATAAAATTGAAAAAACAAGAACTTAAATATATAGCTTAATTTTAGATTAATTTAGGAAGAAGAATCGGGTCAATTGGAGTTTTTATGAAGGAGAATGGACTCTCATAAGTTGAATTGGCTAGGAAATTCTAGAAAAAGGGAAAAGAAAGTGTTGTGCTGGATTTTGGTTACTATTTTATGGATCGAGCTCATGGACTAGGCTTGGTTTATGGTGGACTTGGTCTACAAAACTATGTCCTCACGTGGCCAGTAACTGGATGACATGTGTGCAACAGGAGGTGACATGGCACTGACATGGTGACATGTGGGAGGTGACGTGGTAGGGCAATGCAGTGGGGTGAGCTGGCGCCTAGAGTTAGCGTAGCTACTGTGTGGCACACACGTTGGCTTGGCATGTTGAGGTGGCTTGCCATGTCAGCATCGACGGTGGGTCTCTGGGACTGAGGGTCACCGGTGACAGCGAGGCATGGCGGAGCACGCAGAGGGATGACATGGAGAGGATGACGTGAGGAACTCGATGAAGGGATGCTTAGGTCAGAGGTGGTCTGACATTACCAGCGGCGAGGTTTGAGAGGCGGACAGGTCACCTCTTTGACGGAGGCTCACCTCCGGTGGTCTTCAAAGGTCAGCGACGTAGGCAAGGACAATGAGGCGGATCTGGAGTAGTGGTTGGTGACAGCAAGGGCTCTCTGAGATGCAAGGAATTGCTCGCTAGAGATAGCAAGCATGGTGGCAACTTTGGCTTTGATTGTGGCATGAGGACGATGAGGCTATGGCTTGGGCTTGCGAAAACGAGCTGTGACGGCTCGGTATGCCCAATTTGGGGGTCTCAACGTTCTTATAAAGCTAGGGAGAGGGGAGTTCAAGGTGGAGATGGCGACGGTGCCACGAATGAGTCAGAGTCAGGAGGTGGAAGAAGATGAGTGGCGAGCACGGTGTGCTGGGCCGAGCGGCTAGGTTGTGCTGAGAGGGGTTGGGCCGAACTGGGCTATGGAGCGAAGGAAAAAGAGATGGGCAGAGGGAAAAGATTCGGCCCACTAGAGGTTTCTGGAATTTTCAAGGATTTCTGAATTTTAGAAAAGATAATAAATTGACTTGAGCTCCAATAAATAGCAAATAAACTCCAGAAATTCTAGAAAAATTCCTTGCAATGCAAGGAACTCTAACAAAACTGGTTCTAATTTAATTGAAGTTTATTTATTCATATTAAATCATTTTAATTTTGAAAATTCTAATTAAGCTTTAATTAATTCAAGAAAAATCTAAATGGTTATTTTTATTTTAAAAACCTTAAAAAGGCACCAAAAACCAATATGTTACAAGAAACTTGGGTCATTGAGTCTTGTGCTCATGCATAGGTGAGAGGGTGAGCTTAGAACTTGTGAAATCATGAGTTGTGTGTGCTTTTAAGTGAGCTTTGTCCTCTAGGTGTGAAGTGGTTGTAATCCTTCATCTTCAAGTGAAATAGATATTCCAATTTCGTCTAAGTGCTCATACTCATGTTTCTCATGTTGTGTTTTTTATTTGCATGTGTTTTGCTTGCTTTCTCTATTTTCTTGATCTTGCTAGTTGCCAAGGACATATAAGAGGTAGAATAACCTCGTAGAGGCCAGATCCCATCCATCTAGACATCCTAGTATCAAGTTATTGAAGATTGCCTTGAGTTTACTCAGTTTTGGTTTGGAAGAATGATTTCCTGAAAGCTTTCATTCTTGGTGTTTTGACTTGAAGTTTCATTGTGATTTAGCTTGTTAGGACATGTAAGAGTTGATCCAAGGTTATCTTGATTATCCTTCGCCCACGCACAAGCTTTTGACTTCAGATTTGTTTTTGGCTCTATTTTGGTGAATCTTCCTTAAAACAAATTAACGTTAAAACTTTGGCAATGATCCATGGGATTATTGATTTTAATAGGTTTCTAAGGTCTTAAGAAAGCTATGCTTCAAGTTTCATGAGATTTGGAGTTGTCATTTGAAAGTTACCTCTTTTGACTTTTGAAATTATACTGATTTTTTGTTGTGTTCTAAGTGAGAGGTCAGACTACCTGGAAGAGAGGTTAGGCCACCCATTACATGGAGGTTAGATCACTCGTACTCATCAAGGTTTGTTTTGCTTGTTTTCTTGGTGATTTCCTTGTAGGTGATTGGGTTTTGATTTTTATAGCTCCCATAGCTATAGAAGTGAAAGAACTTCGTGGATCTTGAGAGAAGTTGTCTTGGTTTAGTTTTCGATTTCAAGATTATTGGGTTCTTTGTGCTCAATTCTTCGCTCCGCCCTAAGGTGTAGTCAAACTGCCATATACGTTTTGGTCAGACTAGCCCCTGTGAGTGCGGTCATACCGACTCTGGAGTTCTTGGCTCATTTGGATTAGTTCCTCGAGAGCTTTTGGCACTGTGCTTATTTAGTCTCTAAACTTAGTAGATCTGCATAGCTAATGAAGTAAAGAGTGTTGAAATACTTTGGGGGAAAAAGTATGACTCTCATTCACCCCCTTTGATAGCCGGCCATTGATTCTACTAGTGCTATCAAAATTCAGTGAGCTTTTCTTCATAAGATCTTCACTTGTCTTTGAGCTATGGCTATGGACAAGTATTCCATCAAGCCTCTAATCTTTGACGGGGCCAACTATCACTATTGGAATATTAGGATGGTTGCATACCTCCGGGCCCAAGGGATAGCTATTTGGAAGAAAGTCAAGAGTCCTTATGACCTTCCTATCGATGACCAAATTGATGATCCTGCTTTTGCAGCTAATGTAGAGGCAAATAGAAAAGCTAGAAATATTCTTATCCGGGTAGGAGTGAGTTTGATAGGGTAGCACACCTTGAGACCACACATGAGATCTGTAGCACTGTCGGTGATTACTGTGAGGGTACTACAGCTGTAAAGGAAGTGCAACAAAATCAGTACAAGAAAAAGGTTCCAACACTTTGTAACAAGACCAGGTGAATCTTTAGTTGAGATGTTTGCTCGGTTCCAAAAGATTCTGAGTAGTCTTAGAGCTGTAGGCATTACTTACTTTGAGTAGGCTAATGCTTGTCAAATTTTGCGTGCTCTCGATCTTGGTACTTGAGAGATGAAAATCACATCCATCAATGACACTGTGTCATAAGTGATCTTATCATGGATAAGCCACATTCACAACTTAAGACCGATGAGATAGACATCCTCTCCAGTAGTACTTTGAGGAAAAAATAGGGCTCTCATTCACCCCGCCCCCTGATAGTTGGCCATGGATCCTATAGCTATGTACGGGTTTTAAGTTAGATTTCATGTGAAAATCAAATGGTCAATTTTCTTTTATTTTTTCTTTTTTCTTTTTATTGTACTTAGTTTGGACTCTTTCTTTCGATCTAAGCTGTTATAACTCAGTTCTGCAAGATAGATGGTTATATGTTTTTCTTTAAATAATAATGCACAATAGCTACTATAGTTCAACTTAGTTATGGTCCACAAGATTAATGGCTAGATATTTTGCTTTTTTGTAAGAATCTTTACCCTATTTCTCTTTTTTCTTAGTAGCTTAAAAAGACCCGTCATACTCTTTTAGGCCCTGTTTGTTTTGCCTTAGACTTTTTTGGCTTATAACTTAAAGCTAGCTTTTTAGCTTAATCAGCTTATAAGCACCTAGCTTTTAAGCAAGTCAGATATAGGTCCTATTTGTTTAGACTTAGGCTTTCTAGCTTTTCCTTAGTCTTCAATCATGCATGAACACATAACAAATTCACAAATAATGCACGAACACATAACAATCAGTGGGGACGAGGGAGGCCGGCAGTGTCGGGTGTGGAGAAGAGGGAGGATGGCGGCGGTGAGCGCGGGGAAGAGGGAGGCCAGCGGCGTCGGTGCGCGTGGAAGAGGGAGGCCAGTGGTGTCGAGGTGCGGGGAAGAGGGAGGCCAATGGAGGTGGGGCACGGGGGGACGAGGGAGGTCAGCGGCATTAGGTGCGGGGAAGAGAGAGGCCGGCAGCGGTGAGCGCGGGGAAGAGGGAGGCCGACGTCGAGCGTCGTGCGGGGAGATGGTGAGGGAAAAGAAAACGGAGTGGGAATGAGAAAAAGGGGAAAACGAAAGGATTTGGAGTAATATATGAATGCATTTGGTGGGTAATTTTAGCGAAGTTGAGTGGCAAAGGGATATTCCATTTCGTAAAAACAAAAAAAACACCTCTCCAATGGCTTTTGGCTTTTAAGCTTAAAATGGCTTAAGCTTTTCATAAGCTGGATTAAAAAGCCATCTTTTTATTTAGGCTTTGGCTTTTTTCTTATAAGACAGATAAAAAGCCAAAACAGACAGAGCCTTAATATATAACTAGCTGAATGCCTGTGCATTGCTACTAATTTTTAAAATTTATCATACTACATGTTTTAAAACTCACGGGTGGTAAAAATTTTTAGAATATGCATACAAAAATATTCTAAAAGTTTTTAAATCCGTCAAGTAAGTCGAAAGCCGTCGATCACACCTCGTGTTTATAAGTCGAAAAACATCGACCACACCTCGTGGTCGTAGGTCGGGAGCCCTCGAGCACACCTCATCGTCGTGAGTCAGAAGCCATCGACCATCGCGTGTGACTGTAGGTCAAGAGCGGTCGACCATCGCTGGTGGTCGTAAATTGGCAGTGATCAACGATTGATCATGGTCATAAATTGGGAGCCTTCGACAATGGCTCATGGTCATACATTGGAAGCCAACAACCATCGCGTTCATGGTCGTAAGTCGGAAGCCATCAAGGATACCTCGTGATCATAAGTCAGAACACATCAACTAGCGCTCGTAGTCATAAGTCAGAAAACATTGACCACACCTCGCAGTCGTAAGTCAAAACATATCGATCAGGGCTCATGGTCGTAAATCGAAAGCTGTCAGTAGGATCGGAAATGACAACAGAGGGGGGTGAATGGTGCCTTTAAAAATTGCCCCCAAAGTATCAACAAAAACTTTTCCTCTCCGATAGCTATAGAAGCTAAGAAGGAGAGTTCATGCTCACTGGAACTTCAAAACACACAGAAGAGAAAACGAGACATAAACACTGAGGCAAAGCAGCAGCAAAAACAAGATCGAGGCGATCGGATAGCAATCGTAGGAGCGGTTCGACCATCGTGGCATGGCGGTTCGACCGATCGCTTCGCGGTCGGGCGCCGATGTTGCACCGGTCTGACCGATTGCAGTACACCGGTCTGACCGCCCGCAGTTCTCCGGTCTAACCACCATGGGTCGGCCGGTCAACCTCTAGGGTTAGCGGTCTGACCTCTGTTGGGAGATCGGTCTGACCGCAAGTATTCAATCGGTCTGACCAGTTAACGTTTCAGCGAAGAGGCAGAGCGAACAGAAAACACCTTTGGCCGAAAACTGTAACAGTAAACACTTGGGTGGTAGCTAAAGCAGAGAAATGAAAGGGCAAATATTATGCTTCTCATACCAACTTCTCTGAACTTCAAAATGAAAGGCAGAACAACTTCAGAGAGGGAGTAATTGCAGACAAGAAGCGAGAATTAGAAATCTGAGACAAAATCTGCAAACCAAGGAAAAATGACTGAGAGCCAAAAGACTAGTGATTCTTTCATTCATTGATCAAGTGACTTCTCAATTCAACAGGAAATGATCACATGACGAAAGAACACAAGCCTAAAACAACATTTCTCTAAGAAGGTAGGAGAAATGAGGATCATTTCTCTGAGAACATTTCTCTAGCAAAACATCTCAAACACAACATTTCTCATATTGATTAGGATAGATGAATGATTACAAGCAAGTGTTCTACATCCCCATACGTAATTGAGGAGAAATGTCACTCATCTCACTACATGGTTCACATGCTGGGCTCTAACCACACACACGAGAGCAACACACAGGAACCTACAGCTTGCTTACCCCCAGCTCTCTTCTTCTCCTTTTTAACAACCAGGCTCACCCTCAAAGGAGAAATCAAGAAAGGGCAGCCACCTTCTACTCCCAACCTCACACATCATATGAGGCAAGGGTCAAACCCTTTCCAGGAAAATGGAGGGAAACCAGCCACTTGAGTCAATTCTCCAAATTGCCCCTCAAGCACCTTTCCGGAAGCTTCCCGCAACTGGCACCCTGACCGTCTGGACCTCGACTCCTCCCTGAGTCTAGTCCCGATCCGCTCCGCTGCACATGACCGCATCCGGCATCCTGACCATCTGGACCTCAGCTCCTCCATGAGCCTAGTCCCGATCCACCTCGCCGCTGCCTGTCGTGTCCACCCGACTTCGACCGACTGGACCTCGACTCCACTTGAGTCTAGTCCTGGTCTGTTCCATCGCACACGACCACAGCCAACATCCAACCGTCTGGACCTCTGACTCCTCCCTGAGCTTAGTCTCGGTCCACTCGTCATTGCCCGTCGTGTCCACCACCGGTAGCTCCAGCTCTGATTCCTTGTCTCCCGGCTTGCAACCACCTCAGCAGCCTCGATCATCTTTGGCATCTCCGACTGTCTGGACCTCAACACCTCCTATGCCTAGTCCCGATCCTCCTCGCCTCACCATGACCTAGCTCCGAAGTCCTGTAGCCACACAGATAAGCAAACTATCACAAAGCACCGCACGAAACAGCATAATCAACAATAGCATTTGTGAAAGGTACTCAACCCTAGAATATCCAAACAAACTCAAGCGTCAATTACTCATTACAAACATGGGGATACCTCCACATGGTCTCTCAATCTCTCCCTTGATGAGTATATTGACAAACACACACTACAAGGTTTTTACCCTAATCCAACCACTTGTATTCGCAACGCCACAAATTTAGTCGCAATAGGAGGCTCTATTGCAACATGGACTATAATTGGTTGCGATACGTGGCACTTATTGCATCTAAATTATTGGGTTGTGTTAGTCCTAACCTTCGTTGCGACAGGTAGGTGTTATGGCCATGATTAAACTGTGGTTGCAATTACATTTAAATATTGCAACAAATTAAGCTGCGTTGTGTTAATAATAAATTTGTTGGTGGCCCAAACTACTCCTACACATGGGCCAAAGGCTTCGAACGCATGGGCCAAAGTCAAAGGTTTCCGACACCGAGCGACCACCAGGCACATCGCCGGCATTGCTAAAAAAACGCATCGCCGCAAATCCCCGCCGCCCGATAGAATCCACCGCCGCCCTACAGCAGCAGCAGCCACCGCCATCGCCGCCCTTCAGACGTCCTTTGCTGCCAAGCAAGTGTTGGAAGATCACGTTCACGCCTCCCCCTGCTGCTTGTTCTTGCGGCCCTTCATTGCCTCTGTCAGTGGCGCCGCAAGGCCACGGATTTGTTTCAGACATCCAATAAGTTTGTTCGGTAGTGACATCTTGTTGTTTGTTGTAAATCACTCGGTAATCAGGCGGAGCTACAGCTGCCAAAGTGGGCTGTGGCCCCCTCCCCTTGTCTCAGAAAAAAAATAGCGATTCTTTATTGATTAAGTCAATGCATGGCCCACTAAAACAATAGATTGGAGGTCCAAACGTTGCAAGACGCCAAGACCTGCTTGTCTGTTGTCTCTTGGACTGGCCTTCCCCTTCCGATTCAGGAACTTCAGCACAGCAGCGACGCCTACACCACACGCAGTTGTGGAATCGGCCATCGTGTCGCCCCCACCAGCCGCCGCCCTACACCTACGGCCGGTTCGCTCGTCGCCTCGACGGCCTCGTCCGTCCTCTGGAGTCCGGAGCCACCGGTCGCGTACTTGCATCTCAGCATCTACGTGGCCGCACGGCCGCACCGCGTTGGCGTCGGTGTCGTCGCTGGTTGGCAGGCTTGGGGCTCTCCGCTAGTCCGCTGCTGCTCTCGAGTCCAATCTGAAATCCCCAATCAGCCAATGAGCCAATAGGATCCATCCTGGTGAGTCCGTGAGTGCTAATTTAGTTTGCTTGTTTTGTAGTTATTTTTTTATTTGCTTCTGAATTTCCCAATTTCTAAATGCTGAATCAATTAGGATGGTGTATTATATCTAGTAAAATTATGACTGTACATGTTGATTTGTATTAGACAAAATGCACGCCCCCTATAATTTGTTGTGAGCTCCGCCACTGTTTTGTGTATGAATATTCCTACTTCATGTAATCATTTTGTCAAATTGCTTTGTCATGATGATGTTGTGATTTACTAGTCCTCCATAGGTTTCTGGCACCGATAAAGATAACAATTATCATGTGCTTCGGAGCTATTATCGAGTTACTAGTATAGTCCTAACAGTGTGACTGTGCAAGCTGCTTGTATTTGTATCCTATTGCCATTTTTTATGTCTGCTTTTACCTGGAACTTTAACCTTACTGTACCGATTTAATGCAGGTGTCAAGCGAGCGTGCAGGCAATCGGATAATATAGCTGGTGTTGTTGGGAAGGTTGGGTTCGTGGTGAAGAGTCGGTGGGCTGTTTTCCAAGAGTCAAGGCAGCAGCATGTCGATTGAAGATAGGAGCTGGATGCGCATGGCGAAGTATACTGCTGAATGGCAAAAAGGATTTAAGGACTTCATTTAGAATACCTTTGGAGGCAGATCTAAAGAAGAAACTGCTCCATGTCCATGTGCTCGTTGCCGTTGCATGTCCTACAGAAATCAAAAAGATGTTCGAAGTCATTTGGTACTTAGAGGGTTTGATGAAAGTTTCATCCAAGGAGAAGGTAATGCTCAAGATTTAGTTGGATGTCCTCAGGAGGATAACCTTGCTGAAGGAGAATACGATGATGGCGAAACAGGTGATGCGCCTGCTAGCAAAGAACTGATTTCTGCACTAATCCGCAGAGCTATACATGGCGAACTCACAGGAAGTGGAGATGAAGAGCCACATGAGAGTGCAAAGAAGTTCTTTAAGTTATTAACCGAGGCACAAAAGGAACTGTATCCAGGCTGCAAGGAGGCTACAAAGGTTTCTTTCATTATCAAGATCTTTCAGATGAAGTGCATGCATGGTTTTAGTAACAATGGAATACAGTCGATCCTTGATCTGTTCGTGTTGTTCCACCCAGTATCCCGCACACCTTGGATAAAGTGCGTAAGGTTGTTCGAGATCTTGGACTCGACTACCAAAAGATTCATGCATGTGTGAACGATCGTGTGTTATTTCGTGGGGATTATGCTGACTTGGATACATGTCCAACTTTGTGGTCGATCTAGGTGGAAAGGACCGACTCTTCCGAAGATGCCGAGTCCTCTAGCACTTGTGGCGGACAAAAAGCGTTTTCCACGTAAGATCTTGCGGTATTTCCCACTTACTCCTCGGCTGCAAAGATTGTTTATGAGGGAGTCGACATCAAAACTTATGCGTTGGCATAAGGAAGGACTGGTGCGTGATGGGAAAATGCGTCACCCTGCGGACTCGTTGGCATGGAAGCATTTGGATGCCCTGGAGGAGGAATTTGTATCTGACCCTCGCAATGTAAGGCTTGGACTTGCATCTGATGGCTTCAATCCGTTTGGGATGTTGAATGTTGCATACACTACTTGGCCTGTCATCATAATCCCTTATAACTTGCCTCCTTGGTTGTGTTTAAAACAATTGTATTGGATGATGTCAATGTTGATACCAGGGCCCAAATCTCCTGGAATAAACATCGATGTCTATTTGCAGCCACTGATCGATGAGCTAAAGGATCTTTGGGAAAAGGGTGTTCTCACATGGGATGCAAAGGTTAGGAAAAATTTACCTTACGTGCGGTTCTACTATGGACCATAAACGATTTCCCCGCATATGCCATGCTTTCATGCGTTGGAGTACTAAAGGCAAGTTTGCATGTCCTTCTTGTCATAAGTATACAAAATACTTATGGTTGAAATTTGGCTGCAAGCATTGCTACAGGTCATCGTCGCTTTCTACCACGTAACCATAGATGGCGCAGGAATAAACGTAGCTTCAACAACAAGGTAGAAACAAGGAGGCTCGGTGCCACTTCTTCGTGAAGAGGTTCTGCAGCGATATGACAGTTTTGAGCAACCAAAATTTGGGCAAGGCACAAGGAAGAGGAAGCAGCGTGAAGAAGAAACTAGGTGGCACAATTGGAGAAAGAAGAGTGTATTCTTCCAGCTACCGTACTGGGAAAAATTGCTTATTAGGCATAATTTGGATGTCATGCACATCGAGAAGAACATTGGTGAGAGCATATTGGGGACATTGCTGGACATTGATGGTAAATGTAAGGATGGTGAGAAGGCTCGGCTTGACTTGCAGAATCTTGGGATTAGGAAGGATCAACATCCTGTGGTGGAGAATGGCAAGTATACTTTGCCATCAGCGTTGTACAGCTTAGGCAAGGATGAGAAGGAAATGTTATGCAAATTCCTACAAGGAGTGAGGATGCTGATGGTTTTGCAGCAAATATAAAGAGATGCGTGGGCGTCAAGGGATGTAAGGTTTCGGACTGAATACTCATGACTATCATGTTATATTACAGAAACTATTACCACTAGTAGTACGCGACATATTGCCTCAAGATGTTGCTATCCCATTGATTCAGCTAAGTAATTTTTTCAGTTCATTATGTTCAAAGGAACTGGTGGAAAGTGACCTTGAAAACCTGACCTCTTCGATTGGAGAGACTTTATGTCGGCTAGAGATGTTATTCCCACCAGCATTTTTTGATATTATGATGCATTTGCCAGTTCATTTAGCTGAGGAGGCTAGAATTGGAGGACCTGTGTGTTATAGATGGATGTATCCAGTTGAGAGTTATCTACGTACGCTGAAAGGATATGTTGGAACAAAGCACAACCTGAAGGTTCTATAGCAGAGGGATATATCGCTGAGGAGTGCATGACATTTTGTTCTCGGTTCCTAGAAGACATTGATACGAAGCTGAACCGCCCAGAGTGTCATGAAAGCAGTGCAGCAAATGAACCACCGTCTGGGCTTAGCGTATTTCAGACCATTGACTACAGTAAGAAAGGTTGCAAAGTTGAGTCTATTACTAGTTTAGAGTTGAAGCAGATGCAGCACTACATAATAACAAACTGTGATGAGGCTGTTCCATGGATTGAGTAAGTTAAAATTACAACTGGTGTGTGTTTAATGTTCCTCATGATTAATGTTTTTCTAATTGAGTACCTTTGTTTTGATCATATGTAGTTTGCATAAGGAGGAACTCAAAAAGATTACTACACACGGCGTTGAGAGACGTCACAGGGAGCAATTTGTTGGTTGGTTTGAACGTAAGGTGAGTAACGTTGTCAATCGCATGCTTACGAAAATAGCTACTGTCTTTATTTATTTTGTTGTTTTCAAATCCATTGCAGATGAACGAACTTTATGCAGAAGGGGGGATTAGTGATACACTATATGCCCTTTCTCGAGGACCAGATCACCGGGTTTGTGTTTTCAACAGGTCCATCATCAACGGTTTCTTTTTTCGAACGGCTTCTGTAGAGAGTGCCTTGAATACACAAAATTCAGGGGTTGCAGTTAAGGGTGCTGATAGTTCTTCAAGTATGGAGTGGTATGGTGTCATTAAAAAGATATTGACACTTGATTTCCCTGGTCAAAAAGAAGTCGTCTTCGTTTGGTGTGATTGGTACGACGTACTGCTCCTAGTAAGAACAAGAGCAGAGGGTACCGTAGGGATCAATATGGGATTATAGATGTCGATACAACTCGTTTTGATATCTAAATGATCCTTACATCCCGGGACTCAAGCTAAGCGGGTTTTTAATGTGAAAGGTGCAAAGACATCGAGTGAAGCATCGTTGTAAGAATGAAGCCTAGAAATTTGTTTTCCATGCCCGAACCACTAGACACCGAAAATGAGGGACAGCTTGATATTGACTCACCGGAGGTGGGAGTGAAAGCCGTGAATATTTCAAGCCGAATGAAGATTTGTTAGCTTGGAGGAGGACTGACTGGAAGGGGTGATGGAGATGCGACCATCATTGAAAATGCGCTACGATTACTCGAACCATGTGATGAAGACTTAGTTGATGAAGATGATGATACTGATGACACCTACGTTGATGATGGACATGTAGCACTGTCAACTCTTTAGGCACCGATCTTGATGATGAATTCTTTGTATAAATATGAATTTAGGAAGCACCACCTTGTTTTGTAATAGGCTTTAATTTATATGCAGGACAAATAGCTATGTGTGCCGAAAATTTTTTATTTTGGATTGAAATGGCTTCCACCCTTGTGCTTGGTAGCTGTGTATATGCTGCTGCTTGTTCTGCTTCTTGGCTGCTGTTGCTTGTACTGGTACTGCTGCTTAATATGCAACCTGGTGGTATGTGCTAATTAGTTCTAATTGTTTATAATAGCTACTGATTAGCTTACCTACAATTTTCCTGTATCTGTCAACCCCAGCACAAAGCTTTCATAGAGCATGCCTACCTTAACATTAAGCAGCTTATGTGCAACAAATTGCTCATCTCAAACAGAAGGTATGATACAATTTTGGGTATCCATCGTCTCAAACAGGACATGCACTTCAATAGGGAATGATGTGCTAGTTAATTTTCTAACATTTCATATGCAAAGTGCACACACTAGGAGATCTAAACAAACACAAACATAGAAGTCATTCGAACATTTAGAATTAACACAATTCAGCATACAAGCAGGCTGTGATTTAGTCATACAGGCATCAATTGTTACCAAACATACATGCAGGCTGTCAATTAACCTGACCCAACCTAGCAGATCAATCTAACCAAATTAGAAAGGCTAACCCTACCAAATTACTAACACAATCTAGCACCTCAAATCACCGTAACACTACCAAATTACTAACCCTAACTTAATCTTTCCTTCTTCTTGGCCGAGCAGGACGCTGCTCCTTTGTCCCGATTGCCGCAAGTCGGAGCCGCCTTCTACGGGGGCTTCTTCTTTGCCGAGGTGGACGCCGGCCCCTTGCCTCGCTTCCGACGCATCTTCTTGAACTCCGGCTTCACGTCATCCTCGGAGTGGACAGCCCCCGAAGACGTCGATGAACCGGAGGCACCACGGTGGCTTGGCATCACCTTCCTAGAGGGGGCGAATTGGCCCCGCGCATATGTGCGGCTGAAGGTGCGAGTTGTGGACGCGCTCGCCGCCTGCCATCTCGACGCTGTCGCCATCGCCTCTGGGGAATCTAGAGAGTCACGAGCGTGTGTTTTTTTTAGCAAAAGTCACGAGCGTGGTGAGGGGAATCCCCTGGAAGGAGGCCGCTGGTGGGGTTTTGTTGAGGCGAAGATGGGCCGGCCCGTTTTGCTGGTTACTCCAATCTCTTGACGGATGCGTGCACGATTTAGTACCACCTCGCTAACTCAAGCGAGACTAGCACAGCTTAAAGATTTGAGTCCCTGCTGCGCTATTGAATTTCCATGATTCTGGCATTACCTTGAGCACTCTGCACGCTAATGGGCCAACTTGGCTCAAGCTTGACTGAGCTGTTGGCCCTTTTTAGGCTTTGTTTTTTTACAAACTATTGTTTTTTTACAATCTCATTATTAATCTATAAACATTATTTGCCCAATCTTTTTTATGTAATTTTTTGCAAAATAATTAGTTAAGTTAACATTATTTGCCCATTATTTTTTATGTAATTTTTTGCAAAATAATTATTTATGTCAAAAACATTTGCCCAACCTATGTATCTCAAACTTAGTTCATCATCTCCTACTGAGTTGCAATGTTATCTCCGCCTGAGTGCCATATCATGTCCTACTTGTCGGTTCTTCATGACCCACTGCCTTGTTATGCCCCAACATCTTGCACTAGCTAGGTAGGACCCACATCTTCTGCCTGTAGTTGGGTTGGTCATCATGTCCTGCTAAGTTGCCACGTCATGTCCTACTTGTCGGTTCTTCATGACCCACTACCTTGTTATGCCCCAACATCTTGCACTAGCTAGGTAGGACCCACATCTACTATCCGTAGCTGGGTTGGTCCTCATGTCCTGTTGAGTTGCCATGTCTTCTCCGCCTGAGTGTCATGTCATGTCCCACTTATCATTTCTTCATGACCCACTATATATATTGTTATGCCCCAACATCTAGCACTAGCTAGGTAGGACCCACGTCTTTTGCCTGTAGTTGGGTTGGTCATCATGCTCTACTGAGTTGCCACGTCTTTTCCGCCTGTTTGCCATGTCATGTCTTACTTGTCGGTTCTCTTCATGCCCCCCTACCTTGTTATGCCCCAACATCTTGCACTAGCTAGGTAGGACCCATGTCTTCTGCCCGTAGTTGGGTTGGTCATCATGTCCGTCTAAGTGCCACGTCATCTCCCATTAGTCGGTTCTTCATGTACCGCCTGAGACCAACTAATATCATAATTTTGTTATGTAAATTTTTGACTGAATTTCATTTTGATTGGACCAACTACTTTTTGATTTAGTAAAATCCTTCATCAAATTCGTCTGCCTTCATAGTCTTTCCCACATACATTTTCCTCCAAACAGATTCCCACAAAAACCAAAGGGCGTGAAAAAATTTACAACTTAAAAAAAGGCCACGAAAAAATTTACAACTAAAAAAAGGCCGCGAAAAAATCCCGCCCCAACACGGTAGATTAGCTTTAATCAGCGCCCCCACGCACGCATCCCACGTTTCCCATAATTGTGATCTATTTCAAAAACCGTGAGGGGAGAGGAGGGGTCCCTTCGTTTTTGCCCTAGCTCAGGTTTGATGGCATCGTCACCGCCGGACACCGGGACGGGGCATCCCTCCATGGACGTCGCCTCTGGAGATCTTAGCAGGAGAGCTGTGACGGCGCCTTCATCCAAGACGACGCCACCGTCTGCTTCACAACGCGAAGGCGCCAGAGAACTCAGGAAACAGCCCGCCAGATCAATGGAACGGCGGCGTCATCTCATATTCAAGCCGTCGTCGAGGAAGAAGATGAAGACGAACACACCGGGTCACTAAGGTTTCGCGAAAGCAGGTATGCAGACGATGTTATAGTACTTTTACAGTATGCAATATATGCTAGGGTTTATGACTAGGGATGCCTCGCCGTGTCCTGCCTCGCCGCACTTCACCTCGGCCGTGTCCTCCTGCCTTGCCGCGCTTCACACCGGCCGTCTTGCTTGGTCGCATGGCTGCGCCTCTCGTCGTCCATGGCCGTTTACTTGGCCTCCTCCTCGGCGCTCACGAGCACGATGCCTGCAACGGCTCTTGCGATACCGATCGTTCATCTGCAGCAGACACCAAGGAAGTCCGTATCGCTGCTGGATACGCGAAGTTTCTTGGAGAATTTGATTTGGGAAATCAGTTTGGGGAATGTGTGTGCTATTGCTATACTCAGCGTGGCCGACCGGCATGCAGGCTCTTGCAGGCACCTGCATGCAGGTCTCCTTGTTTATTACTGCAAAGCCTAACAGGAGGTGGCGATTAGTTTATAGTCAATGGATGAACCTAGGTCTGGAGAATATTTCAGCAATATACCCAATATACTCCTAGGTCTAGAGAATATTTTAGCAATTTGTTTCATATATATAGTCAATGGATGAACTCAGTCGGAGACCCAAACATACTATACTCGATTATCTGCAGTACGACCAGGTACTTGGTAGGAAAATTCAGGATTGTTTTGGATATTTTTTTAGTTTTGTTACTTGCTTCTTATTTCCGAACCTCATGCACTACATCGGTAGTCATGATGAAATTGAGTAGGAAATGCTACATTCAACATTTGAAGGCTGATTACTTTATATTGGGTACATGTTCATTCATAGATTAAACAAAATGGTCCCCCACATATTGATGTGTGCTCCGCCACTGTTTATGTCATAGTAATTTTAGTAGACTTCGACAATGATAATGGCAAATATGAACCTTTTTATTACTGCGATATATCTGCTTTATTGATTTGTAACTACATGTATATACACACAGTGCACCAAAGACTGGAGAGGTTTGGACAATATATTTCCAATGCAAGGAAGGATCCGAAACGAATTTGTCGATGTACATTTAGATAAAGCGATGTCACATATTTTAACTTGGCATCTTTTAAAGAACAGCTTGGAGTGCAGACCTAGGGACTTCATGTACTACAAGATGCGTTGTGGCGAGGATGTAGCAAAACTTGAAGCCATGGGTTATATCGACATGCGAATCTGATTACTACGTATGAATGAGGCCGAGAGGGAAATCAGGTTGGTACTGTCGAAGGAGCAGGAACATGAGGTAGATGTCGCCATAACACTGATTAAGCGACCAAGGGAGAAGGGAAACAATGATGACTCAAGTACGCTTGAAGACATTGATGCCTACAAGTTGTGGCTAACAAAGCTGCAATCCAAGGATCCAGACACTGGTAAGATTGTTCGATGATTCACTCATGCAAATTGTTATAACAAAGTGTTGCTCTGACAAGTGGTATTGTATAATCATCATCACTCGCAGATTTAAGGGATGCCTTCAGGGATGAAACAATCGAAACATACAAGGAATGGCTAAGGCATACAGGCTGTCGTCGACACATGCATAATTAAATATCTTTACTCATTTAAACATGTTTAGTGTTCTGCAAACAATAAAATAATTATTAACATGTGTTGGTTGCATTCTTTTTGTAGTATCATTATTGGAAGAAAATACAAATGATGATGACATAACTGAAGGGGAGGAAAATGATAGGCCAAGTCATGCTAGGAAACCAAAAAATCTAGGAGATGGTATGTGTTGCTCCTTCCATTTTATATTAAAAACTCTTTTGCTGATCATGGATGTTCCATTATTTCTTAATGTTCAAATAGGAAAAAATTCCAAAACACGTGGAAGAGGATGTCTCAAAGGTCCGATAAGAACCAACAAGAGAATTAGGAATCGGACTCAGAAATTAAAAATCGAATTTAATCCTAGGCTGGGTGGCCCCATTGGTGAGAACCGTCGGTCGTTCGTGGATGAGGTGGTAACGTTTACCAAGAAAAAGGCTCCAGTTATAGGAGTGAAAATGTGGAAGGGTGTGCATCCAAAAGTCAAAATGTCAATAGCAGATGACATACTGGTATGACACTATCTTTTTAGTCCATATGTCTTGTTGTCACTAGCTAAACTTTTGTATTCTATTTGTCTTTGCATTGGAACAGCTTAACTGGGACTTACAGAATGTTGAAGAACCTAAAGAAAAGATATGGGCCATTGCCAAGGAGAGGTACAAAGGATGGTGTGCTGCATTTAGTGCTACATACAGGGCTTACCGTGACTTGACTGAAAGAATGAAACATAAGCCTGAAGATTTAGACAATGTTGAGTGGTACTACTTGATCCAAGACTTTGGAAGTGAGAGCTTCCAGGTTTGTAAAATGGTTAAATATCCTTTTCTTTTTACAAATGATCAAATCAGTGTTTTAATCACATCATTTGTAAACCATTTACAGAAGAAGAGCACCAAGAACACTGAAAACCTTAAGAAGCAAAAGACACAGCATCTCATGGGATCCAAACCATTTTCCCAAATAAGCTATGATCAGGTAATGACAAGCTTTACTGACCTAGTTATTTTTTACAACAGTCAATACCTCATACTACATGTGTTGCCATCTCAGAGAGACCCGACAACTGGTAAGGAGCCTACTGATTTGGATCTTTGGATGGTTACTCACACCAAGGGCGGGCAATGGTCAAACACAGATACACTGGAAGTATATGTGAGTGCTAAATATATATATATTGTTCTGACTTTATAATTGGTTCATGCTTCATAAAATTTTGGAACACTTCTAATTTTAATCCTTCTAATGTGTTAATTATGTTTCGCTTAGGAAAATGCTCTCAAAATTGTTGAGGCAGAATTATCGAAAGATAAACAATGTCTTACGGTTGAAGAAGAAAATGCACTTTTCCGAAATACTACAAAGAAACCATAGGAACCAAAACACCAAAACGTCTGAGATGTCATGGTCATGGATATATGGCGAAATATCCAACACGAACGGCTCTATTGAATGAGAGAGAAGAGAATTTAGCCCGTAGCTCGGTTGCAGCCCTACAAAGACCGAGAGGAGGTTGAAGATTTAAAACAAAAACTTGCAAATGAAGTTGCTGCAAGGGAAAGAGATAAGGAAGAAAGTATCCGACAAATGCAGGAACTTAGAGAAGAGCTTCGTTTGCAAGTTGCACTCGCTACAGTAGTAAATATATTATATGCTTGTCTTTTGTCGATTTTTCCCTAATGTTGCTTGCCTTTTATATGGTGCAGCTAACCCAGAAACACCACCTGCTCACACCTCCAAATAGCGCAGCTGTGGGCATGAATGACATCACACCACCACATATAGAAGATGAAGAACAAGAGGTAATAAAATGCAGCATGTCGACATACAAAATGCATTTGTACACATGTGTATAATGCAGTGTGTTGTTATTTTGTTTGTTGGCGATTCAACCAAAGAAGTGTGATGACCACGATAAAATAAGTTGATCCACCTACTCGCACCACGGCTACAGCTAATACTCAGAATAAGAAATCTTTTCCCAACAGACAACAATGACCCACCAAATAGATTCAAATTCTTCGCGACAATGATAAGGCCTGCTACAAAACTCGTAATCAAAAGAAAAAGCTACAGGTATGAATGCCTATATGTGAATTTTGTTTGTTCATTTCAATCAAATTATGTGCGCATATTGCAAGCGGTGGGTGAGTCATATATGCTATGTTGTAAGCATTACTATTGACTTGATTTCATTGCCGAATTATGTTCTGCTGTACATTGCCTACTATACATTGACTCTGTACATTGCGAATTTCATTGCCTCTTCGTACATTGACTAATTATGTTCCCGCTTATAAAATGCGGAAAGCACGGAGAGGCAAAATAATTAAAATACTATGGAATATGCGTGTGAGCGTGTGCTGATGGAACATCATGAGATGAATAAGTGAAGCAATACTTCGAGTGAATGAAGAACAATTTCTTTTTTTATTGCAAACATAGTTCAAGACTTGTAGTTTGAGAGGATATTTTTGTTATTGCAAACATATTTATTCTGGCTCAGACATAATTTTCCAGTTATTGAAGGATTGATTTCATATATGTGTGTTGATGATTGAATTTTTTCTTTAATTCTATTGTATCTATGTTGCAACAATAAATTAATATACAAATATCGAACGAAATAGGCGTACACGACAAAAATCTCCTCATCGCAATAAACTGAAATGCATCAATTGTTGTTTGTCGCAATAAACAATATTGCAACGTAGGTTGTACAATGCCATAAGAGTTAGTAACCACAACCAATGTGTCGTTGCAATACCACTTACGTGCAACCAAAAAATTTACGTGGCAACATAAGTTATTGCAATGAAACATTGTGCGTCGCAATTACGGATATAACCACCAAATGATTTTCGTTGCAGAAGATTTTATTGCAATGGAACATAGTCCGTGGCAATTAGTTCTATTCCCACGAAGCAATGGCGTTGCAATATTGGCTCGTTCTTGCAACATAATGTTTGGTGGCAATATAGTCTATTGCCACAACGTGTGTCGTGGCAACAATTACTAATGCAACGATGCTATTGGTTGCAATATCTCCTATTGCGACCATATCGTGCGTGGCATTTGCTTTTTGTGCTCGTTGCGAAAGTCAAAGTATCACAACACATCAAAATTGAATCGCAATAACCTATTGCAACATATTTAAATGCCACGACTCACAACGAAACCGACTTCGAAGCATTTGTTACGTATTGCAACCAAAATGCACATATTGCAACCATTCTTAGGCGTGGCTTTAGGTTAAAATCCTTGTAGTGACAGAAAAGCGCATAAAATTGAGTTTGTTTGAAAGTCATACATGGTCTAAAAGAGAAGCAAAGAGATGCAAGACCATGTTGACAAAGGAGCAAAAGAAAGAGCATGTTTTCCTCAAAAGCTCCCAAAGCTCCTAGAAATTGGCTTTTTCTCCAATGTTCTCCCCCTTTTGGCAATAGAGTCATCAAGATGCTTGGAAGAAAATAAATCATGATATGTATGAAATGGCTGAATTTTATTTAATCTAAGCAATTAGAGCCATGAAGATTATCCAAAATGACCATTTGAGTATTACACCAAGCCATAATACAATAGGATGCTACCAAGATCATGACAAGATATGCATAATCAAGCCAAGCCACATAAGTAACAATCTGAATATTAGATAAATTTCTTAGCATGCTAAGCTATTCAAGAGTATAGTCTAGCTAAAGGTATCCAAAGATGATGCAAGCCATGTCAATAATCTAAGTGGAACAAAGAAGTTAGAATTGAGTAAATTTAGAGTGCTACAAGTTCAAGAATGAATCGTTTGTTTAAGTACTTGATTCTTTTTGTAGTTAAGCAAATTTAGCACAATGGACATGTTTTCTTTGAAACTCATGGTCGTTTTCAACCTAAATTTTAGCCATGTGCTAGATCTCAAGCCTTATGCGACCACTCCAAGAAAGAAGCTTAAGGAGATGATCTTGATCATCCAAAACTCCCCCTGAACTCATGCCTAGTGCAATGGCAAGCAGTCTAATAAGAAAGAATTGGTGAGATTAGTTCTTTCGCACATAAAACAGATCCTTTTGCTTTTTCTGAATTTAGTTCAAGAACAAGAGATTAATAATAACTCATGCTTCATAAAAAAACTAGCATAGCTCAATCTAAAACTCAATAAAGGTTCAAGACTCAACTCAGCCTATTTGACATGGCATGAATCATAAAAGGATAACTAAAGACAGACTAGTCTCAAGAGCTAACATGACATGTCTTAATTCAAGTTGTGCAATGTTAATCAACCTATCATGGCAAAGGCTTGACGACACATGTAAAGTCATGATAAATCTAACAATTAAGCACAGATTATGGCAAGATGTAATGCATTGTAAACATGTCATATAAGGATAATAATCAAGGCTCCATGTAGTTGTATTACAATGCAGAATATTGAAATGAAATGCAAGAAAATCCAGCTCCCCCTCAACATGTGATGCACTTTTAGTTCAAGTTGAGTTATGTCAATATTAAGCTCTAGAAGTTCCCAAATGAACTCCCCTTGAACCAAAGCAATAAAAACCAGAAGCTGAGAAGAAAAATGGAAAAGGCAGTCCTTAAAGCATAGACAAGATATAGAGGATATTATGGCTCAGACTGACTCTCATCTACCCCATATGACTCTAGGACTATCAACTGCTCTTCTAACACACTAAGGAGCAAACACGTTCTCTGTCTACCCAAGGGTGGCCTAACCCCTGCTAGAACCTATAAGAAGTGAGTGAGCTCAACCTAGTGAGAAGAGAGACAGCTAATAAGCAGCATCCTAGAATCACAAGATGAGAGGAAGAAATCTAAGCAACTAGACAAGAGAACCACTCTAATCTATGCTAGGAAGACTAACCCAAATGCACCCAAATGTAATGCAACAAAATGAGAACACGAGCATAATAAGCAGGATAAAGCATAAAGCTCCCCCTCACAACAATCCATAAGGACTGACCACCCCAAGCTCTCCCCGCAGAGCTGAAAACCTAGAGCTATCCAAAGGCTTGGTAAAGATATCGGCCAACTGGTGGTCACTCTCCACAAACTAGAGCACTATATCACCATTCTCCACATGGTCTCTAAGGAAGTGATATCAGATATCAATATGCTTGGTCCGGGAATGCTGCACTGGGTTCTGGCAATGTTAATAGCAGAAGTGTTATCACAAAAGAGTGAAACACTGTCTATAACTAACCCAAAGTCCCGCAGGGTCAAAACCATCCAAAGTACCTGGCTGCAGCAATTGGTGACAGCAACGTACTCGGCCTTTGCGGTGGATAGTGCAACACCGAACTGCTTCCTAGAAGACCAAGAGACAAGAAAGTGCCAATGAATTGGTAGGTGCTAGAAGTGCTCTTCCTATCTATGCTACAGCTAGCAAAGTCTGCGTCCGAGTAGGCTCTAAGGGAAAGACAGGAAGAGGAAGAGTACCAGATACCATAGTCAATGGTAGCTCGAAGGTACCGAAGGATGCGCTTCACCTCCTGATGGTGAGATATGCGAGGAGAAGCCTGAAACCGAGCACATAGACACACAGAGAAGTGTATGTCCGGTCTCGAGGCAGTGACGTATAAGAGGGAGCCAATCATGCTGCGATACTCCTTCTGATCAACTGGCTCGCCATCCTCATCTGGGTCAAGTGAAGCTGATGATGCCATCGGAGTTGACACTGGCTTGCCATCACTCATATCAAAGTGTCTCAGGAGGTCACGAGCGTACTTGCCTTGATGCAAGAAAGTACCCTCCTGAGTCTGCTTGATCTGGAAGCCAAAGAAGAAGGTCAACTCGCCCATCGTGCTCATCTCAAACTCGGTGCTCATGACATCCGAGAACTGTGAAACAAGAGCATGAAAAGAGTCGCCAAAGATGATATCATCCACATAAATCTGGATGAGTAGAAGGTCATTGCCATGCCTGCGAATGAACAAGGTCTTGTCTACCTTACTCATCTCAAACCCATGACTCAACAAATAGGACTTAAGCCTCTCATACCAAGCTCTAGAGGCTTGCTTAAGTATTTGGGGTTCTCGAAACCTGGAGGCTGTCTGACATAGACTTCTTCCTTAATAAATCCATTGAGGAAGGCACTCTTGATATCCATCTAGTAAAGCTTGAAGCCGTTAGAAGTTGCGAAAGCAAGCAAGATCCTAATGTCTTCTAGCCTAGCTATAGGGGCAAAGGTCTCCTCAAAATCTAGACCCTCAACCTGGGAGAAACCCTGAGCTACCAATCTAGCCTTGTTTCGAATGACTACCCTATCCTCACTCTGCTTGTTTTTGAACACCCACTTGGTACCTATGATATTATGACCTCTAGGAGGCTCAATAAGCGACCAGACCTTATTTCTCTCAAAGTTTTCTAACTCCTCATACATGGCATTGACCCAAGACTCATTAGAAAGAGCATGATCAACATCCTTGGGCTCGAAAGAGGCAACAAAGGCAGAGTAGAGACAGAAATGTGACATGCCAGACTTTGAGCATGTGACACGCTCAAAGAGAATTCTGATCATCTGCTCTGAAGGATGGTCTTTTGGATATTTCGGGGAGGTCCTAGATGAGATGAATAAGTGGCCTCTACCTCATGAGCTGATGAGGTAGGAACAGAGCCACTAACTCCAGAAGATGTGAAAGGCAAGGGCTGATCTCCTCGAGGTGCAGTGAAAGAAGCAAGCACCTCAAGGGGAGGAGGAATTGGATCGGGTAGACAACCCTCATCTCCATCCTCCTCATCGTTCACAAAGATAGGCTCGAACTGCTCTAAAGAACCTGAGATATCGGGCCTAGTGTTGGACCGAAATGGCGACAGAGGGGGGTGAATGTCGACTCTAAAAACTTGCCCCCAAAAAGTACTTTCTTGCGACCTCCTCTCCAATAGCTACAAGAAACTATGAAGAGAAGATATTTAAGCTCTCTGGAAAAACTTCAACTTGACCAGGGAAGAAGGAACAAGAAACAAATACCAAAGGAGAAAAGGCAAGGACAAAATGGGCCAAAAACAGCAGGGCGGTCTGAACAAAACTCACCGGGCGGTCAGACCGCACTTGCCAGGCCGGTCTGATCGGTTGCACAGTGGCGGTCTGACCGGTGGCAAGGGTCCAGTTTGACCGCCTTGTACACACAAGTCTGACCGCCCCTCAGGTACAGGCAGCAAATCAGGCCAACAGAAATCCTGAGATTTCAGATAAAAGTGCAGTCTACAAATGCAGAGCAATACTGAGAATTTCTCTTGATCTAATTGGCCCAGACCAACAGGGAAACAACTAAAATAGCCAAATGATCCTAGAGAAACACAAGCAACCCTCTTTCCAACAAGAAATTAGGGTTTGGGATAAAAACCCAAAAAGTACAGAGTGCTGCACTCAAATCCAAATTCCTCTCTGATGTCAGATCCTTTGCCCATGAGACTTAAGGAATAGCAAGGGAATAGCCTTGGGACTCTGAGATTCAAATTTGAGCACAAACTCTCAAGGGAAAACAAGAATCACCTCAAACCCTAGAAAGGCCAAAACTGAACTTCTACACAGAGCAGCACCAAAATCCAAAATACTCCCCAACCTTTGATCCTTTGGCCATGAACTTTTGAAGATAGCTAAAAGATAGCCTCTGGGCTCTAGATATCAAGTTTCATGCCATCTCTTGAAGAGAATCAAAAATTCGCCTCAAGCCCTAGGGAAGAAAATGAAGAACAGAGCAGCTCAAAAACAAAGAACTGAAATCAAAGATGGGTTCTTGGGGTTTTAACTGATCAAATGATCTTGAGGCACTATCCCATCATGGAGCAACCCATTTTGCCACTCACCGGCAAGAAACAAGCCAAAAACATGAAATCAAGAAATCAAGCCAAAAGAGCATCGTAGAGCAAAAACCAACAGAGAGCTAGAGACTCAATCAAATTCAACCAAAGCCATCTCATATTGATAAAGAGGAAAGGAGATACATGATTGATACAAGAGGAATGATTCTAAGAATCTCAACTCATCCTCACCCTCTCCAAGATCAAGAACACCCACTCTCTACATGGTTCTTGGAAGAACACACAGAGACAACGAAGGGACATAGAACCTCTACCCTCTCCAACTACTCTCCACTACTAAAGCCTCACCAACTAAAGCCTAAAGCCAAAACAAACTCTCCAAAGCTCATTTTGACTAAAGCAACACTCTACCAACCTCTCAAACCCTAGAATGCATGAGTGGGCATGCAGCCACTCCCTCATATTTATAGCCCTTGGCTAACGGGTCTCCAGCCTGTTACGCCCACTAAACCCGAACGGAGCCCGCTCCCGCTTTTGCAGCCTCGCGAAATCTCCATTTCGCCCCTCCTGCACCTTCCGGGAAGCTTCTACGCTCCTTGTCGTCCAAGTCTCGCAACCACCTCGAGTTTCCGCCGTCTTCGACACATCTCGACCGTTTTGACCTCGACACCGCACGTGTCTAGTCTGGTCACCTCATGTCTCGCCACGACTCCGCCTCGACGTCCTGCAGCCAACACAGACAAGAAACACATCAAATAGCACCCCTCGATACATGTAAGCATAAATGCATTAATGAAATAGCCCAAACCTGACAAGTCGACATAATATGCATCCTAACCATTTTGACCAGGTTTGACCAAGTCTGACCGAGCCCGATTGCACCACGCAACGTCAAGGACTGAACCAACCAAATCAAACTTGACTTCCCTAAACCGATGTCAATTACTCATCACACACATGGGATGACTTTCACATGGTCTCTCAATCTCCCCCTTGATGAGTATATTGACAAACCCCGAAAAAGCACAAAGTTGAGTTTGAAATGCAAGAAAGAAGTCAAACATGGTCCAAAAGAAGGAAATAATGCTAATGACCATGTCGACACAAGGAGCAAAAGAAAGAACAAGTTTTTCTCAAGGCTCCCAAAATGGCTTTTTCTACCACTTATTCTCCCCCTTTTGGCAATGAACACATCAAGGATGCAAGGAAGAGAACAAGTCATGGAAATGGATGAAATGGCTGAAGTTTGATTATTCTAAGCATTTGGAGCCATGAGAATTATCCAAAAGGACCATTAAGTAGTACATCAAGCCATAACTTAATAGAATGCTATCTAGATCATGACAGGATATATATATAGGCCAACTAAACTAAATAGATGACAATCTGAAATTTAGTGCAATTGTGAGCATGCCAAGTCATCCATGATCAAAGTCTAGCTAGAGGTATCCAAGGATGATGCAAACCATGTCAATAAGCTAAGCGGAACCAAGAAGCTAGTGTTGAGCCTAATGAGAGTGCTACAAGCTCAAGAGTGAGACATTAGTGCAAGTACTTAGTTCTTTTTGTAGTTAAGCAAATTAATCACGAATGACATATTTCCTTTTGAAACTTATGGTCGTTTCCAACTAATCATTTTTATCATGTGCTAGATCTCAAGCCTTATGCGACCACTCCAAGCAAGAAACTTAAGGAGATAATCTTGGTCAACCAAAACTCCTCCTCAGCTCAAGAAAGACTAGTCTCGAGGGCTAACATGACAAGCTTTAGTTCAATTTGAGCAATTTTCATTAACTCATCATGGCACAAGGTAGTCTACACATATGAAGTCATGATCAAACTAGCAATAAAGCACAAATCATGGCAGGATGTAAAGCAGTGTAAACATGTCATGAAAGGATAATAATCAAGGCTCAATAAAGATATTTATAATGCAGAATGACATGCAAGAAATCCAGCTCCCCCTCAACATGTGATGCAAATTTTAGTTCAAGTTGAGTTATGTCAAATTTAAGCTCCAGAAGCTCCCAAATGAACTCCCCCTGAACCAAAGCAGTAAATACGAGAAGCTGGCAAGAAAAATCGAAAGGGCAGTCCTTAAAGCATAGACAAGATATAGAGGATACTATAGCTCAGACTGACTCTCATCTACCCCATATGACTCCGGGACTATCAGCTGGTCTACTAACAACCTAGGGAGCAAACATGTACCCTGTCTACCCGAGGGTGGCCCGACCCTCGCTAGAACCTATAAGAAGTGAGTGAGCTCAACCTAGTGAGAAGAGAAACAACTAATAAGTAGCATCCTAAAATCACAAGATAAGAGCAAGAAGTCTAAACCGCTAGACGTGAGAAACACTCTAGTCTATGCTAGAAGGGCTAAACCCAATGCACCCCGAATGCAATGCAACAGATAGGAGTAAGAGCATAATCAATATAATAAAGCAGTAAAGCACAAAGCTCCCCCTCACAACAGTCCATAAGGATAGACCACCCCAAGCTCTCCTTGGAGAGCTGAAAACCTAGAGCTATCCAAAGGCTTGGTAAAGTTATCAGCCAACTGGTGGTCACTCTCCACAAACGGGAGCACGATGTCACCCTTCTCTACATGGTCTCGAAGGAAGTGATAGCAAATATCAATATGCTTGGTCTGAGAGTGCTGCACTGGGTTCTTAGCAATGTTAATCGCAGAAGTGTTATCACAAAAGAGTGGAACACTGTCGATAACTAACCCAAAGTCCCGCAGGGTCGAGACCATCCAAAGCACCTGGCTACAGCAAAGTACTCGGCCTCTGCGGTGGACTGTGCAACACCGGACTGCTTCCTCAAAGACCAGAAAACGAGAGAAGTGCCAATGAACTGGCAGGTGCCTGAAGTGCTCTTCCTATCTATCCTACAGCCGGCAAAGTTTGCATCCGAGTAGGCTCAAAGGGAAAGACGGGAAGAGGAAGAGTACCAGATACCATAGTCAATGGTAGCTCGAAGGTACTGAAGAATGCGCTTACCGCCTGGCGGTGAGATATGCGAGGAGAAGCCTGAAACCGGGCATAAAGACACACAGCGAAGTGTATGTCTGGTCTTGAGGCAGTGAGGTACAAGAGGGAGCCAATCATACTACGATACTCCTTCTGATCAACAGGTTCGCCGTCCTCATCTGGGTCGAGTGAAGCTGATGTAGCCATCGGAGTGGACACCGGCTTACCATCACTCATATCGAAGTGCTTCAGGAGGTCTCGAGTGTACTTGCCCTGATGCAAGAAAGTACCCTCCCGAGTTTGCTTGGTTTGGAAGCCAAGGAAGAAGCTTAACTCGCCCATCATGCTCATCTCAAACTCCGAGCTCATGACATCGGAAAACTGGGAAACGAGAGCATGCGAGGAGCCGCCAATGATGATGTCATCCACATAAATCTGGACGAGCAGAAAGTCAGTGCCATACCGGCGGATGAACAAGGTCTTGTCTACTTTACCCATCTCAAACCCATGACTCAACAAGTAGGACTTAAGCCTCTCATACCAAGCTCTAGGGGCCTGCTTAAGTCCATACAGCGCTTTGGAAAACTTGAAGACATGGTTTGGGTATTTGGGGTTCTCTAAACCTGGAGGCTGTCTCACATAGACTTCTTCCTCAATAAAGCCATTGAGAAAGGCACTCTTGACATCCATTTGGTAAAGCTTGAAACCCTTAGAAGCTGCAAAGGCCAGCAGGATTCTAATGGCTTCAAGTCTAGCTACAGGGGCAAAAGTCTCCTCGAAATCTAGACCCTCAACATGGGAAAACCCCTGAGCAACCAGTCTAGCCTTGTTTCGAACAACCACCCCATCCTCACTCTACTTGTTCTTGAACACCCACTTAGTTCCAATAACATTGTGACCTCGAGGGGTCTCAACAAGCGACCAGACCTTGTTTCTCTCAAAATTTTCTAGCTCCTCATACATGGCATTGACCCAAGACTCGTCAGACAGAGCATGACAAACATCCTTGGGCTCAAAGGAGGCAACAAAGGCAGAATGGAGACAGAATTGAGACACGCCAGATTTTGAGCGAGTAACTCGCTCAAAGAGGTCTCCAATTATCTGCTCATAAGGATGGGCTTTCTGGATATGTCTAGGAGGTCCAGGATGAGATGAAGAAGTGGCCTCTACCTCATGAGCTGATGAGGTAGGGACAGAACCACTAGCTCCAGAAGAAGCAAAAGGCATGGGCTGATCGACTCGAGGTGCAGTGGAAGAAGGCACCTCAAGGGGTGGATGAGGGACTGGATCGGGTAGACAACTCTCATCTCCATCGTCCTCATCATCCACAAAGATGGGCTCAGACTGCTCTAAAGAACTTGAGATATCGGGCCTAGTCCCCGGACTGGCCTCATCGAAGGTCACCTCACAGGTCTCTACCATTTTGCTAGACTCGCAGTTCCAAACCCGATAAGCCCGCGAAGAAGTCGAGTAGCCTAGAAAAATCCCATCACAAGAACGTGACTCGAACATGTCTAGGTTCCCGGACTTCAGAATAAAGCACTTGCAACTAAACACACGAAAATGAGATACACTGGGCTTTCGCCCATATCTCAACTCATAAGAAGTGCGGTGCAAGTGTGCCCGAAGAAAAACTCGATTAGAAACATGGCACGCGGTAGCTATAGCCTCAGCCCAAAACTTCCGTGGTGTAGAGTACTCATCGAGCATCGTCCTGGCCATCTCGACCAAGGTACGGTTCTTCCTCTCCACGACGCCATTCTGCTGTGGGACGTGCAGAGAAGAGAACTGGTGCTCTACACCTGTCTCATCACAGAACCTCTCAAAGTAGGAATTCTTGAACTCCATGCCATTGTCACTGCGGATCGCTCGTAAGGCACCCGGGAGCTCAACAGAAAGCCTACCGAAAAGACCTCGGAAATGTGTAAACGTCTCATCCTTCGAGGCTAAGAAAAACACCCAAGAGTACCTCGAGAAGTCATCGACCATGACAAGACATACCACTTCTCTCCTGCTGACTGCACTCGAGCTGGTCCAACTGTATCCATATGGAGCTGCTGTCCTGGTACATCGATCATAGTAACTGTGACTGGAGGATGAGAAGCGGCAACCATCTTGTTGTGCTGACAAGGAGCACAAACTAGATCTTTGACCATCTTGAGTTTCGGCAAACCACGAATGAGGTCGTGGCCACTAACTCGGGTCAAATGGTCAAATCCAATATGACCAAGTCTCCTATGCCAGAAAGAAAGGTTGCGGGACTCAGAAGCAACTAAACACCTGAGAGGATCACCAGAAGACTCAGAAAAATCAGCACGAAGGATCCTCCCAAAACGAGAAATCCCGCAAACCAGACTACCCGAAGAATCAAGAATTTTGCAAGCGTTTTTCTTAAAGCTCACCTCGAAACCATCATCGGTAAGCTGAGAGACGAAAGCAAATTATACTGCAGCTTACTAACCAAAGCAACATCTTTCAGAATGAAAGAATCATTAACGCGCACTGTACCTTTGGCGATGATGCGCCCAGATGAAGCGTCTCCGAAGGTGATCGTCTCATCACCTGGAGCATGGGCAAGGGAAAAAAATCAACGGGAGTCTCCGGTCATGTGTCGTGAACACCCGGAGTCTATGAGCCAAACCTTTCCCTTCCCTGCCCGGCGAACCTGAGTCAAACAGAGAGTAAAGTCTTAGTACTTGGGTAAATCAAGAGTGATTTTGGCACCCAATACTGAGTAACACGTCGAGCAGATGAAGTAGTCAAACACGACTGACCTCTATCTACCCTACGCTCTCTGTTACTCAAAGAAGCAGAAGGTTTACGTGTAGACCGAAAGCTGTTGCTGGGTCCGACTGCTACAAGAGAGCGAGTCGGAGCACCGGCAACACGCTGATCACGCCGTGGATAGCCATCTCGACAGGGAAAGCGAGATCTACCCTCAGAACAGCGGAAGTCACGACCAAAGGGAGCATGAGAACGAAAATCAGAAAACTCAAAAAAACCAAGTCCTCAATGCTGCCCAAACCCATCAACTGAAACAAAGCTAGACCTCGTGTGGGTCTTAGGGGCACTCAAGGTCTGGGACTGACCCTGAATACACCTGAGAGCCTCAACACGGTCTCTTCGCGCGATCTTGGTGCATCTGAAGCATCGATTGATCAGATGTCCATCCTTCTGACAGAAGGTGCAATGATACTTCTCCTTCTGAGAGGTAGAAGTAGCATGATGAGGCTTCACCTTCTTAGAGGCCGAAGCTGCAGGTGGAATCACCTTGCTGTCAGAAATTCCTTGGACAAAGCCCGCTGACTTAAATTAGACTTTCTCAGTCCTAGGCTCAGTCTCGATCACACCTGGTGATATGGGTCTGAGCACGGCAGGTGGATGTTTCCTCATGTCCTCATAAAAATCGTATCCTAGACTCTGATTAAATCTGCAAATCTTGGATTGGTCTAGAATAAGATTAAGCTTCTTCTTGCCGCCTACAAATCTCTCGAGAGTGTTCATAAGATACTGACACTCCCGAAAAAGAGAGGTGCAAGAAGAGCAGGGGGAAGAAGAAGTAACAAAAGGTAAGGGAGCAGATGAAGAACCAACAGTAGAGGAAAGAATGGCTTGTGCACACACAGCCGACTCTGAGGGGACAATCCTACTACTAGCCAGTTGGTTCACGTCGCTAAGCGTCTCCACCTTACCCTTAGGATTCTCCTTCCCCACCTCAGCAATCACATCACAATGAGTTGATGGCTTCTCTAGTAAATCCTTAGTTAGCTTCACACATTGTTCATTCAAAGCAATGAGCTCAAGTTTTAGTTTATCACAACTAATGCATGGTGAGCTAACAGGATCCTTAGTCGCAAATTGAGCCAATTTGTTGTTATGATCAACCATCTCTTGGAATTACTTAGAGACAGACTCAAGCTCAAGTGTCAATTTTGGACAGTTGGTGCAAGAAACAACAGGCTCAAGTAAAGATGCATGCAACTCAGCAATTTTATGATATACCCTTTTTAAGTTCAATTTCAAATTATTGCAATTTTTACAAGACTCGGGCAGATCCAGGAGCATGGTATAAAGACCTCTAAAAGCATTGTCCTTATCCTCACATGAGGTGCAAGCACTAGTCTCAACAGAAGTAGATGAAACAGGAACTACCCTACTCATCTCAAGCTCAGCCAAGAGACTAATATTCTCCACCTTAACAGTATCAAGTTCAGAGGACAGACTATCATGCGAGGTCCTTAGTTTCTCCATGTCATCCAACAGAGCACAGCATGTATCACAATCATCACGGGAGGAGCAGATGTAAGTGAAGTAAGCTCCCGTGATAGTCTATCTACTTCCTTCTCTAACTCGGTAACCCTAGCTCTAGCTCTAGCATGGAATCTACCTAGCTTAAGAAAAGCATCATTAAGCTGGTCGTAGGTAGGGGATACCTCATCGGAGTCGGCGTACAGCTCGCTGTCGCTCAGTTCGCCCTCAAGGGCCATGAAGCACATGCCAGAGAAGTCGTCGCCGCCCTTGGGTTCTTGCTCGTCCGTTCCATCGTCGTCGCTCCACCCCTCCACCTCGCTGAGATCGAGGTTGTTGAAGGCGGTGAGGACGCGGTGGAAGAGCTTCTTGGCCTTCCCAAAGTCGCGGAACTTCTTCTTGCCTTGTGCGGGAGCTGAGGGCTTCTTGTTGCGGTTCTTGTCGATGTAGTCGTTCTTGCCCGAACCGTCGTAGCCACCTTTGCCCTTCCCCAGCTTGGGGCAGTTTGCCCGAATGTGGATGGGGCCACCACACTCGAAGCAAATCACAGGTCCTCCTCTCTTTCCGTCCCTCCTCTTCTTGTAAGCATGGAAAAATCTCCGAGCTAGGAGGGCTAACTGCTCATCCGCAAGCTGCTTTAACTGATCATCAGTTATGTCACAGAGAGCAGCAAGGGAGAATCCGCAAGTCGAATCAGAAGAAGAACCGGAAACTAGACTGGGATCAGTGACCAGCGCCATCGATTGTGACTTCGACTTTCGAGAGACAATGTCAATCTCGTGAGTCTTGAGGCGTGAGTACAGCGCATCAAGAGTCAAAGTCGAGAGGTCCGTGGTGTCCTTGATGGTGGTCACTTTCATCTCCCACACACACAGGTCCAAAGCAGCGAGCATTTGTCGACCGTTGTCCGAGTCGGGGTATGTGAGACCAACCGCTCAGAGGATGCTCAGAATCTTATGAAAACGCGCAAAGCACTCATCGAGGGACTCACCAGTGAGCATTTCAAACTTGTTGTAATCTCGTTTGAATTGGTCCTGTCGGACTGTCTTGATTTGGGTGGTGCCCTCATGGTAAGCACTGAGGGTCTCCCAAATGTCGAAAGCTGACGTGAGGTGCGAAATGCGGTCAAAATCGCTACAACTCAAACCTTGGATGATTATGTTCTTTGCCTTTACATTCGCCTCAACATCGGGCATATTCGCCACATTGATGTTCTCATCGGCAGGAACAAGATAGCGAACATTGACCTTCCTCCAGATGGCATATCCTTGAGCCTGGATGTATGTCTCCATCCGGCTTTTCCAGAACGGAAAATCAATGCCATCAAAGATTGGAGGCTTGGTCGAGTACTTGTCCATCACCATGGCTCTAGAGACCGGTTAAGATCTATCGAGAAGAGCTAACCGGATTTGATACCAATTGTTGGACCGAAATGGCGACAGAGGGGGGTGAATGTCGACTCTAAAAACTTGCCCCCAAAAAGTACTTTCTTGCGACCCTCCTCTCCAATAGCTACAAGAAACTATGAAGAGAAGATATTTAAGCTCTCTGGAAAAACTTCAACTCGACCAGGGAAGAAGGAACAAGAAACAAATACCAAAGGAGAAAAGGCAAGGACAAAATGGGCCAAAAACAGCAGGGGCGGTCTGAACAAAACTCACTGGGCGGTCAGACCGCACTTGCCAGGCCGGTCTGATCGGTTCCGCAATGGCGGTCTGACCACCATTTCCACACCGGTCAGACCGGTGGCAAGGGTCCAGTTTGACCGCCTTGTACACACAAGTCTGACCGCCCCTCGGGTACATGCAGCAAATCAGGCCAACAGAAATCATGAGATTTCAGATAAAAGTGCAGTCTACAAATGCAGAGCAATACTGAGAATTTCTCTTGATCTAATTGGCCCAGACCAACAGGGAAACAACTAAAATAGCCAAATGATCCTAGAGAAACACAAGCAACCCTCTTTCCAACAAGAAATTAGGGTTTGGGATAAAAACCCAAAAAGTACAGAGTGCTGCACTCAAATCCAAATTCCTCTCTGATCTCAGATCCTTTGCTCATGAGACTTAAGGAATAGCAAGGGAATAGCCTTGGGACTCTGAGATTCAAATTTGAGCACAAACTCTCAAGGGAAAACAAGAATCACCTCAAACCCTAGAAAGGCCAAAACTGAACTTCTACACAGAGCAACACCAAAATCCAAAATACTCCCCAACCTTTGATCCTTTGGCCATGAACTTTTGAAGATAGCTAAAAGATAGCCTCTAGGCTCTAGATATCAAGTTTCATGCCATCTCTTGAAGAGAATTAAAAATTCACCTCAAGCCCTAGGGAAGAAAATGAAGAACAGAGTAGCTCAAAAACAAAGAACTGAAATCAAAGATGGGTTCTTGGGGTTTTAACTGATCAAATGATCTTGACGCACTATCCCATCATGGAGCAACCCATTTTGCCACTCACCGGCAAGAAACAAGCCAAAAACATGAAATCAAGAAATCAAGCCAAAAGAGCATCGTAGGGCAAAAACCAACAGAGAGATAGAGACTCAATCAAATTCAATCAAAGCCATCTCATATTGATAAAGAGGAAAGGAGATACATGATTGATACAAGAGGAATGATTCCAAGACTTTCAACTCATCCTCACCCTCTCCAAGATCAAGAACACCCACTCTCTACATGGTTCTTGGAAGAACACACACACACACACACAGAGACAACGAAGGGACACAGAACCTCTGCCCTCTCCAACTACTCTCCACTACTAATGCCTCACCAACTAAAGCCTAAAGCCAAAACAAACTCTCCAAAGCTCATTTTGACTAAAGCAACACTCTACCAACCTCTCAAACCCTAGAATGCATGAGTGGGCATGCAGCCACTCCCTCATATTTATAGCCCTTGGCTAACGGGTCTCCAGCCCGTTACGCCCGCTAAACATGAACGGAGCCCGCTCCCGCTTTTGCAGCCTTGCAAAATCACCATTTCGCCCCTCCTGCACCTTCCGGGAAGCTTCCGCGCTCCTTGTCGTCCAAGCCTCGCAACCACCTCGAGTCTCCGCCGTCTTCGACACATCTCGTGTCTCGCCACGACTCCGCCTCGACGTCCTGCAGCCAACACAGACAAGAAACACATCAAATAACACCGCTCGATACATGTAAGCATAAATGCATTAATGAAATAGCCCAAACTTGACAAGTCGACATAATATGCATCCTAACCATTTTGACCAGGTTTGACCAAGTCTGACCGAGCCCGATTGCACCACGCAACGTCAAGGTCCGAACCAACCAAATCAAACTCGACTTCCCTAAACCAATGTCAATTACTCATCACACACATGGGATGACTTCCACATGGTCTCTCACCTAGTCTCCGGACTGGCCTCATCGAAGGTCACCTCACAGGTCTCTACCATTTTGCTAGACTCGCAGTTCCAGACCCTATAAGCCCGCGAAGAAGTCGAGTAACCTAGAGAGATACCATCACAAGATAGTGACTCAAACTTATCTAGGTTCTCAGACTTCAGAATAAAGCACTTGCAACCAAACACACGAAAATGAGAGACACTAGGCTTTCGCCCATATCTCAACTCATAAGAAGTGCGATGCAAGTGTGCCCTGAGAAAGACTCTATTTGAAACATGGCACGCGGTAGTTATAGCCTCAGCCCAAAACTTCCTCGGTGTAGAGTACTCATCAAGCATCGTCCTGGCCATTTCGACCAAGGTACGGTTCTTCCTCTCCACAACGCCATTTTGTTGGTGGACGTATGGAGAAGAGAATTGGTGCTCTACACCTGTCTCATCGCAAAACCTCTCAAAGTAGGAATTCTTGAACTCCGTGCCATTGTCCCTGTGGATCGCTCGTAAGGCACCCGGAAGCTCAACAGAAAGCCTACTAAAAAGACCCCGAAAATGGGTAAATGTCTCATCTTTCGAGGCTAAGTAAAACACTCTAGAGTACCTCGAGAAGTCATCGACCACGACAAGAACATACCACTTCCCTCCTGCTGACTGCACTCTAGCTAGTCCAACTGTGTTCATATGGAGCAACTGTCCTGGTGCATCAGTCATAGTCACTGTGACCAGAGAATGAGAAGCAGCAATCATCTTGCCTTGCCAGCAAGGAGCACAAACAAGATCTTTGACCATCTTGAATTTAGGCAGACCACGAATGAGATCGTAGCCACTAACTCGAGTCAAATGGTCAAATCCAATATGACTAAGTCTCCTATGCCAGAAAGTGAGGTCACGGGACTCGGAAGCAACTAAACACCTGAGAGGATCACCAGAAGACTCGACAAAATCAGCACGAAAGATCCTCCCATATCTAGAAATCCCGCAAACCAGACTCCCCAAAGAATCAAGAATTTTGCAAGCATTTTTCTTAAAGCTCACCTTGAAACTGTCATCAGTAAGCTGGGAAACAGAAAGCAAATTGTACTACAGCTTACTCACTAAAGGCAACATCTTTTAAAATAAATGAATCATTAACGCACACAGTACCTTTCGCGATGACGCGCCCAGACGAAGCGTCTCCAAAGGTGATAGTTTCATCACCTGGAGCTCGGGCTAGGGAAGAGAACCAATGGGAGTCTCCGGTCATGTGTCGAGAACAGCCGGAGTCTACAAGCTAAACCTCTCCCTTCCCTACCCGGTGAACCTAAGTCAACAAGAGAGAGATGGCTTAGTACTGGGATAAATCAAAAAAGATTTTGGCACCCAATACTGAGTCACACGATGAGCAGAAGAAGTAGCCACACACGACTGACCTCTAGCTACCCTACGCTCTCCGTTGCTCAAAGAGCCAGAAGGTCCATGAGTAGACCTAAAGCTGTTGTTGGGCTTAACTGCTATGGAGGAGCGAGTCAAGGTACCAACAACATGTTGATCTCGCCGCGGGTAGCCATCTCGATGGGGGAAACGAAATTTACCCTCGGAACGGCGAAAGTCACGACCAGAGGCATATCGAGGACGAAAATCAGAAAACTCAGAATAACCAAGTCCTCGATGCTGCCCAAACCCATCAATACAATCAAACCTAGACCTCGTGTTGGTCTTAGGTGCACTCAAATCTGGGGCTGACCCTGAATATGCCTAAGAGTCTTAACACGATCTCTACGCACAATCTTGGCGCGCTTGAAGCATTTCTCGATCCTGTGTCCATCCTTCTGACAGAAGGTACAATGATACTTTACCTTCTGAGAGGTAGAAATAGCATGATGAGGCTTCGCCTTCTGAGAGGTCGAAGCAACAGGTGTTACCACCTTACTGTCAAAGATCCCTTGGACAAAGCCCGCAGATTTAAATTGAACTTTCTTAGTTCTGGGCTCGACCTCGATTAACCTGCTGCTATGGGTCTGAGAACAGCAGGTCGATGCTTCCTAACATCCTCATGAAAATTGTATTCTAGACCTTAATTGAATTTGTAAATCTTGGACTGGTTTAGAATAAGATTTAGCTTCTTCTTGCCTCCAACAAACCTCTCAACAGTGTTCATAAGATACTGACACTCCTGAAAGAGAGAGGTGCAAGAAGACCAGGGGGAAGAAGAGGCAACAGAAGGTAAGGAAGTAGAAGAAAAACCAACAGTAGAAGAACGGATGGCATGTGCACGCACAGCCGCCTTAGAAGGGACAGTCCTATTGCTAGCCATTTGGTTCTCGTCACTAAGCGTCGCTACCCTACCCTTAGGCTTCTTCCCCACAATAGCACACACATTACAAGCAGATGGTGATCGACTTCTCTAGAAGGTCCTTAGTTAGCTTCACACATTTGTCATCCAATGCAATCAAATCAGATTTTAATTTTTCACAATTATTGCATGGTGAGCTAACAGGTCCTTAGAACATATTGAGCCAATTTGTTACTGTGATCAATCATATCTTAAAACTGTTTTGAGACAGATTCAAGCTCAGCAGTCAACTTGGGACAGTTCATACATGAAGCAATGTGCTCTAGTAGAAAAGCTTGTAACTCAGCAATTTTATGTTCTGCCTTCCTTAAGTTCATCTTCAAATTAATGCAGTTTTCACATGATTCAGCAGATCAAGAAGCATGGTATAAAGACCTCTAAAAACATTGTCCTTATCCTCACATGAGGTGCAAGAAGTAGTCTCAACAGTAGTAGATGAAAGAGCGGCTACCCTACTCATCTCTAGTTCAGCAAGCAGACTAACATTCTCCACCTTAATCATGTCAAGCTCAGCAGTCACACTATCATGAGAGGTCCTTAGCTTCTCCATATCACCAAGCAAGGAAGAGCATACATCACAGTCGTCACGGGAGGGAGCAGATATAAGTGAAGTAAGCTCCCATGACAATCTCTCTACTTCCTTCTCCAACTCGCTACACCTAGCTCTAATCTAGCATGAAATTTTCCTAACTAAAGAAAAGCATCATTGAGCTGGTCATAAGAAGGATATACCTCAACGAAGTCAGAGTAGAGCATAGCCCTGAGCCTGAATATAGGTCTTCATCCGACTCTTCCAGAAGGGATAGTCGATCCCATCGAAGATCGGGGGCTTGGTGGAATACTTGTCCGTTGCCATGGCTCACAGACCGGTTAAGATCTATCGAGAAGAACTAACCGACTCTGATACCAATTGTAGGATCAAAAATGGCAACAGAGTGGGGGTGAATGGTGCCTTTAAAAATCGCCCCCAAAGTATCCACAAAAACTTCTCTCCGATAGCTATAGAAGCTAAGAAGAAGGAGAGTTCATGCTCACTGGAACTTCAAAACACATAGAAGAAAAAACGAGACATAAACACTTAGGTGAAGCAGCAGCAAAAAACAAGATCAGAGGCCAGTCAGATAGCAACTGCAGGAGTGGTCTGACCACTGTGGCATGGCCGGTCTGACCAGACTACTTCTGCCGGTCAGACCGCCGATGTTGCATCGGTCTGACCGCCCGCAGTTCTCCGGTCTAACTGCCATGGGTCGCCGGTCTAACCTCTAGGGTTAGCGGTCTGACCTCTGTTGGTCGACCGGTCTGACCGCAAGTATTCGACCGGTCTGACCGGTTAACGTTTCAGCGAAGAGGCAGAGCGAACAGAAAACACCTTTGGCCAAAAACTGTAACAGTAAATACTTAGGTGGTAGCTAAAGCAGAGAAATGAAGGCAGAACAACTTCAGAGAGGGAGTAATTGCAGACAAGAAGCGAGAATTAGAAATCTATGACAAAATCTGCAAACCAAGAAGGAAAAATGAATGAGAGCCAAAAGACTAGTGATTCTTTCATTCATTGATCAAGTGACTTCTCAATTCAATAGGAAATGATCACATGACGAAAGAACACCAGCCTAAAACAACATTTCTCTGAGAAGGTAAGAAAAATGAGGATCCCCTGCCTCCAACCCTAAATTAGGCAAAATAGAGGAATGAGCCACAAGAGTGAAAGAAGGGAATACCCATTGATTCTGTGATTTGCTCTCAGGGATGTACTGGCCAAAGGGCTTGGAGATTGATTCCCACCATAGAGCAAAAGAAGTTGAACCTTCTTTACAACGAATCAACTCAAAGTCCATAGGAGACAGAGAAAGCAGAAATCAGAACTAAACCAAAGCTCAAGGAAAACCAGATAGCAAAACATCTCAAACATAACATTTCTCATATTGATTAGGAGAGATGAATGATTACAAGCAAGTGTTCTGCACCCCCATACGTAATTGAGGAGAAATCTCACTCATCTCACTGCATGGTTCACCTGCTGGGCTCTAACCACACACATGAGAGCAACACACAGGAACCTACAGCTTGCTTACCCCAGTTCTCTTCTTCTCCTTTTTAACAACCAGGCTCACCCTCAAAGGAGAAAATCAAGAAAGGGCAGCCACATTCCACTCCCAACCTCACACACCTATGCGTGATCATAGGTTAGGAGCTGTCGACCATCACTAGTGGTCATACGTGGCAGGCCTCCGATGCACTTGTGCTCTATCGCTCGACTGCCAGCGCAAGCCTACTCGACCTAGACTTCGACCATGGCCCTTCGATATTGACCACGGCCCCCTTTGACCATGGCCCCGACTTCGACTATGGCATCGACTTCGACCACAGCCTCGACTTTGACCACGGCCCCGACTTCGACCATTGCCCCCTTCGACTTTGACCACTGCCCTCTTCAACCACTGTCCCCTTCAACCATGGCTCTTCGATGTTGACCACTTCCTCCTTCAACCACAACCCCCTTCAACCGTGGCTTCAACTTCGACCAGCGCTCATGATTGTAAGTCAAAGACATCAACTACACCTCGTGGTCATAAGTCAGAACACATCGACCAACGCTCGCAGTCATAAATCGGAAGCCGTCGATCACACCTTGTGGTCAAAAGCACGTTACAATCCATGGAGAGTATGAGACCTTGTTGATCTTGCTGTCGAGGGTGGAGAGCTCGATCTCGGGGTGACTTGGGGGTAGGCGACGGGGATGTCCAACTGGAGGAGGAACTCATAGCGGTGAAGGTTGTGGATGAACCAGCTGGTGCCCTCTAGGTTGGCCCTACAATCATGTCCACGGGTGCTATGACTACGACCATGACTGCGACTTTGACCACTGCCCCCTTCAACTTCGAGCACTACCCCCTTCAACTTTGACCACTGCCCCTTTCAACCACTACCTCCTTCGACCATGGCTCTTTGACGTTGACCACTTCCCCCTTTGACCACGGCTTCGATGACGACCACAGATCTTCGACTTCGACCACTGCCCCCTCGACCATGGCCCTTCGATGACCAGGACCCTTCGACGCTGACCACTACCCCCTTCGACCATGGCTTTGGCTTCGACCAAGAATCTTCAACTTTCACCACAAATCTTCGACTTTGACCACAATCCCCTTCAACCACTGTCTCCTTCAACCATGGCCCTCCGACATAAACCACTTCCCCCTTCAACCATGGCCCCCTTTGACCATGGCTTCAACTTCGACCATAGATCTTCGACTTCAACCACGGATCTGTGACTTCGACCACTGTCCCAGTCGACCACTATCCCCTTTGACTATGGCCCTTCGATGACCACGGTCCTTCGACGTCAACCACTTCCCCATTTGACCACCACCCCCTTCGACCACTATCCCTTTCAATCATGACCCTTCAACGTCGACCACTTCACCTTTCGACCACGGCCCCCTTCGACCACGGCTTCGACTTCGACCACGGATCTTCGACTTTGACCATGGATCTTCGACTTTGACCATAACCCCCTTCGACCACTGTCCCCTTCAACCACGGCCCTTCGACGACCACAACCCTTTGACATCAACCACTTCCTCTTTCAACCACCGTCCCCTTTGACCAATGTCCCCTTCAACCATGTCCCTTCGACACCGACCGCTGTCTCCTTCAACCATGGCCCTTTGATGTCGACCACGGCTTTGACTTCGACCACTGTCCCCTTCGACGACTACCACCCTTCGACGTCGACCACTGCCCCCTTCGGTCACAGCATCGATTCGACCACAGATCTTTGACTTCGGCCATAGCCCCTCAACCACGGCCCCCTTCGACCACGACCCCGACGTCCACAACGGCCCCCTTCAACCACTTCCCTGACGTTGACCATAGCCCTTCGACTTCGACCACTGCTAATGAGGCGACGGGGTCCCGATCTTCCGATAGGATGATAACTTCGATTTGGAGGAGAACGACTTTGACGATACAGGCTTCTAACTGGCCACGACTAGAACACCAAGCAGTCGTTAAACCACACTCCGAGTCGTTATCAACCGTGCCAAGAACGCGGTTGACCTGACCATGAAGGTCTATTCCTGCATGCAATCGAAGAACACGCAAGAACAAGATAACAAGCAATCTGAAATTGCAAATATTTAAATTGAGTTCACAAAGGTGGGATTCCACTGAGGTTCTTTACGGTTGGTCTAGTCGACACAAGCGAAAAATAAGAGTTTTCACAATGGAAAAACTAAGCAAACGAAATCCAAGCAAACTAGAAGGGTGCAGCCTCCTTAAATAGGGGAGGAAAAGTCGCACAAAACTAAAACAAATGAGGTGGTACTATTCATAGTACTGTTCATGTGAACAGTAACTATAAACAGTATGGGCCTAGGGCCGCCTCTCCTTTGGGCCCAAGCATTACAAGGCCCGAGTTGGCCCAAACAGGTGATGTAGCACATTTTTTGAGTGATTGCAATGTGCACAGGAGGAATTTGGAGGTGAGGCTAGATCCATTGGAAAGAGAACGAGAAAATCTTTCCATCAAGTACTCATAGGCCTCAAACAGACTCCGTATGTGAAAATTATACGCATTTGAAGTTGGGCCTGTCAAGCTGAATCCGAATTGATCTGGAGGCCGAATTGGCTTCCAAAACCCGTCCAACTTGAACCCTTGCTTCAATTGGTTCCAAAGTGATGTGGTGCTACAAAAATATATATTTTTATCATTAGGTAGCATCATATTCTTATTTAAAGTATGTTGAAGTTGAGGAAACGAATTCACCTTTAGTTCAATCTTGATATTGGCCGCTATGGTCGTATGTGTTGGTGGCGTGGTCACATCATCCTCCCCTTCTTGACATAAAACCGTCCTCAGTTTTAACATATGTGTAGTGTCACGTATTGCATGATCTTGATCATAAATCTTGGTACATGATAACAAACGCAACACACTCTCATTATGTAATATCATAAGTTCTTTATCAAATAAAGTAAAATATCTTTGAAATGAGCTCACTTGATAATTTAAGTGATGCGTAGGAGCTCTTTTAATTGGAACAACAAGTATAGCAAATATGGTTGTATCCATAGGGTACATGTTTTTATCATCCTCCCCTTCTTGAAAGCAAAGCCGTCCTCGGCTTTTGATAAGCTGAAAATAGGATAATAAAGAATCCAAAGTGTATGCATGGTATATATATGTCATCCACACTTCTCCTATTTAGCACATCAATAACATCCGAAGGTGTAGTAAACAAGGAGAACAACACATATGCATGGTATATGTATGAATCAATGATGGTGTTAGTCTCATTGTTTTGCACAAACCATTTAGCACAACAGCAGCTGTAAGATGTATACATTGTAATATTGTCATTCACATCATTCTCTCTTCCAAAAAAAATTATCCTCAACTTTTCTAAGGACATAGACAAGATATTAAAGGTCATAACTCGATCAAGTTGTTCAAATATGGGGGAGAAAATTTTTAATGCTTTCCATGCTTCAATCTGCGACTGATCACTTGTACATGATTGTACATCAAAGGATAAATAAGTAGGATTATGAAATCTTTCTAAACAGCAAGGACTATTGTTGAGACTCAACACATTGTGATCATGACATGGAACCAAAAATTGTTTATCTAAAACATGCAATTTGAATTCAGCAAGCTTGTCACATGTAATGCATATTCGATAAACATAAAACTTGTCATCTACACCATAATCTCCAATCAAATTGAACTTATATGTGTAGGCATAAGAACTAACTAGTGATTTTAAACATGAAATTTTAGCAAGGTTCCCAATCTCACTCGATAACTCTATAGGATTATTGAACATAATATAGTATAAAGAGTTATCAGTAGATATTCTAGTAAGAACTTCCTTATGAGTAATCAATTCCACATTGTGTAAATTGAGCAAAAAAATTTCAGAACATGGAATTTCTAATTGAATACATGAGTTCTCACAATTACTCACCTTTTCACATTTAAATTTAGCAATATGGTTATTACCTTTGTCGACCTTCTTAGTTAATGTAGGTGTTGTAGGTGTCAAATCTTTATGATGAAACAACGGGGCAGCAAGCATTTCATCTCCAACCATGGTTATCTCCTCATCTTTTTCTTTTAGTGTATCTCTCTCACACTCAATTTGAATGCTCTCAATCTCACATGTTGTGGAAACACACAGCTCAGTCTTTTCTTCAACATGGTTCTCATCTTCCTGCAAATTGTTAGTCACAGAAAAAGGCACGAATATATGTTTGTTCTTATGTTTCCTATCATCGAGCACTCTCAATTTCTCAATCTGACTTTCAACCTTACAAGCAAGTATAAACAAATGAGTGAGAGAATTATATTCTTCGTGAATAAGAAGGTCCTGAATTTCTTTATTAAGCCCACGTAAGAATCTATTCTCTGTAGCTTCAGCATGTTCCTCTAAGCCACAACGCAACAAACAAGTTTTTAATTCATGATAGTATTGTCTTACTGTTCTATTTCGTTGTTTTAAACGTTGCAATCTAGCTAGCAAATAATCATCATGATTTTTAGGAACAAATTCATCTCTCATAAGTTTTTTAAATGCATTCCAAGTTTGAGGCACTCTACCATGCCTACCAAAATACTTCCACCAAAGTCTTGCATCATCGATAAAAACACTAGTGGCAACTCTAATCTTTTGCCTATCAGACCAATCATAACATTCAAATTCTTTATCTAGTGCTATCTCCCAATCAATATAGGCATCAGGATCAAGATCAAATTTACCAGCAAACGATGGCAAAGTGATTTTAGTTTTACCAGACATACTATCATGATCATATACCTCCTGTGGTGAAGAAGCTTGTCTCAAGCATGCATCTTCCTCACGAATTTTCTTGAGCTCCCGTTCAATGGCTCGACGAAAATGTGGATCTATCTCATAATCATCCCGTGAACCTGCCATGGTTAGTAGAAAACAAGGAAACAAATTACAAGAATATGTTCCTATCAACTACTAGGATCTGGAGCTTAACAAGTCACACATCTCTCGAACTCTTACCAAGCTCTTACAAGTTCTTTCCAATGCAAACAAGTGGTGCAACCGGTGGCTGGTTCGTGATAACTTGACTCAAGTGATGTGTATAGCGATTGCAAGAGACGGTTCGACGTGATCTGCTCGGTTAGTATAAGGTATAGCTTGGAAGGCTCGATATGTAGCAATGGAGAACAATCAGTTAATTTCAGAAATTGCATAAAATTGAATTATAGTTCGTATCTAGCACTTAGCCTATGTTGCTGATCAACCAAGGATAGAAGAAGGCTAAAATATGTGTATGGCAATGTATAGGAGTGGTAAATACAAGATAATTCAATCGAATGCAATCTGGAATGGAAGGACACAAGGATTGACCCAAAACTTGGAAACTGAAGATTTCTGTCCACTGGATAGCACGTCGGTATTTCGGCCGTAACTTTTTGTCAGTTACCTTTTTTTCAATGATTCTTTTTTTCTCCAAATTTCGACGGCTTTTTCTACAACTTTTATTTTGGGGCCAAGTTCTGGAAACCGACCGAAAACTTCTCACAAAATTCACAAGTGCCGACTGTTGCAGATTCAATCTGAAATTTTAGGTCAACTTCCACCGCAGATATCTCTTAACTGCCTTGCTGGAATGACGTGAAATTTTACAGATAGATGTAAAATGAAGTTTTGAATCTAATGGCAGTGGTTTCACTCAAAAGTAAGATCAGAATCAAAAGTTATGGCATTTTTGGTGGCGGCTGTAGAGGAAGAAAAAATCAGCCGAATTGGAATTAGGGTTTGGGATGGGGATTTTTTTGTTTGGATTTTTTTTGGAATCAAGGATATGACCAGCAACTAGACAAAGCTAAAACGGACACAAATTCAATTTAGCAAACCAAAACTAACAGATTGAAAGGCACAACGGGGTTTGGACAGCGGAAATTAACTCTTTTTGTGGGGCAATTTTTCTGGACTATGGGAAATAAAAATCAATCTACTAACTAGGGATACAAAGAATTCCTACCGGTCAACTGAATCTCTAATACCAACTGATGAGGCGACGGGGTCCCGATCTTCCGATAGGATGATAACTTCGATTTGGAGGAGAACGACTTTGACGATGCAGGCTTCTAATCGGCCACGACCAGAACACCAAGCAATCGCTAAACCACACTCCAAGTCATTATCAACCATGCCAAGAACGCGGTTGACCTGACCACGAAGGTCTATTCCTGCATGCAATCGAAGAACACGCAAGAACAAGATAACAAGCAATCTGAAATTGCAAATATTTAAATTGAGTTCACAAAGGTGGGATTCCGCTGAGGTTCTTTACGGTTGGTCTAGTCAACACAAGCGAAGAACAAGAGTTTTCACAATGAAAAAACTAAGCAAACGAAATCCAAGCAAACTAGAAGGGTGCAGCCTCCTTAAATAGGGGAGGAAAAGCCGCACAAAACTAAAACAAATGAGGTGGTACTATTCATAGTACTGTTCATATGAACAGTAACCATGACCAGTATGGGCCTAGGGGCGCCTCTCCTTTGGGCCCAAGCATTACAAGGCCCGAGTTGGCCCAAACAGGTGATGTAGCACATTTTTGAGTGATTGTGATGTGCACAGGAGGAATTTGGAGGTGAGGCTAGTTGCATTGGAAAGAGGACGAGAAAAGCTTTCCATCGAGTACTCATGGGCCTCAAACGGACTCCGTATGTGAAAATTATGCACGTTTGAAGTTGGGCCTGTCAGGCTGAATCCGAATTGATCTGGAGGCCGAATTGGCTTCCAAAACCTGTCCAACTTGAACCCTTGCTTAAATTGGTTCCAAAGTGATGTGGTGCTACAAAAATATATTTTTTCATCATTAGGTAGCATCATATTCTTATTTAAAGTCTGTTGAAGTTGAGGAAACGAATTCACCTTTAGTTCAATCTTGATATTGGCCGCTATGGTCGTATGTGTTGGTGGCGTGGTCACATCAACTGCCCTCTTCGACCATTGTCCTCTTTGACCATGATTTGGACTTTGACCACGAGCCTTCAACTTTGACCACGTGTGAGATCGAGGAGGCCGACTAGAGGGAGGGTCAATAGGCGGTCTAAAAATTCTCTTCAAGTTATTGATATTAACTCAAGACCTTTTCTATTTGCCTAAACCATGTATGCAATGCAGAAGCTCAAATCAATTTGGTTTAACTCAAATAGCGCCTAGAACAAATAAATTCGCCTAAGTGCACCAACAATTCTAGTCTAGTTAAAGGTTTGCAATTCTACGTTGACAAGCAATCAAATTAATTATAAGTAAGTAATTACTTGAAAGTAAATTGAGCACAAGAAAACAAACCAAAAATGACACGGTCTCTTTTTACCGTGGTGTTCGGAGACTTGCCGGTCTTCCCTAGTCCACGTTGAGGTAAGCCCGAACTAATCGGGCCGGCTCCACGAATTAAGCCTTCCACCTCAATTCCATTAGTGGTAGCTCTTTCCCGCTCCGGGTAGGTGAGCTCCAACCTTCACAACTTCGTCGGGTCTTCTCATAATCTTCTTTGAGAAGATCACCACGCACGACGCCTTCAACGCCGTCTAGGAGTCGGCAAACTCTAAGAGCAACAAGTCAAGTCCCTCACTTGACTCTCACCACGTGCAACGAATGCACAAGCTCACTTGGACACAAAGTCCACCTCTAGAGGCAACACATGCACTCTAGATCCCTTCTCCTCTCTCACAAAGTGCAACACATACACTCTAGAGTGGAGAACCTCACACTAGCTCAAGAACACAGGAATGAGTGAAGCAACAACATCTCCAACCGGCCACAAGGGAGTATTTATACCTCACACCAAAAAACTAGCTGTTGGAGCCAAATCCCTAAAAAAATTAGGGAAATCAGAAGTACCGCCGGCTAGAGGCCAGTACTTCTGCTCGCCTCGCCAACGGTCAGAAAATAGCCGTTGCGCAGAAAAACCGGTCAGACCGCCCACACAGGACCAATCAGACCGCAAAACACACCGGTCGGACCACTCCTTATATTAGAGAATGATTTCAAATGCATATCTCTTTGATTCCACCTTTCTATCCAAATGAGACTAAGCTATAATATACATGCACAAACATATTAGTCCCAAGAAGATTTATCATCATATATTTAGATGTGAGAAATGCAACTAGATTATAAGAAAGATATCAAATACATTTCTCAATGTTTTCACCTTTTCATTCAAATGAGACTAGGCATAAATATACTTAAACAATCATATTAGTCTCTTATATGCATTTGTCATTCTTACCAAAACATTATAATGGTGTTTGTTAATATCACCAAAAACTCATTATGGTATTTGTCATTAACATTATGGTATTTGTCATTATCACCAAAACCAACTTAATCGGAGCTTGATCTTTCACCATGGCCTGACCTCGACCCCAGCCCTTCGACTTTGATCGCGGACCAACTTCATCTATGGCCCTTCAACTTCGACTGTGGACCGACTTCGTCCATAGCCCTTCAACTTCAACCGCGGACCAACTTCGTCCACGGCCCTTCGACTTCAACCACTACCCCCTTCGACCACTGTCCCCTTCAACCACGGTTTGGACTTCGACCACGGCTCTTCGACTTCGACCACGGCCCTTCGACTTCGACCACTGCCCCTTCGACCATGGTTTTGACTTCAACCACGGCTTTGACTTCGACCATGACCCCTTGACTTCGGCCATGGCCCCTCGATCATGGTCCCATTTGACCATGGCACCAACTTCGATGACCAGTTTGGGAGACCAAAATCGCTAGACAGCACGACGGGCTTCATGCAAAGAGTAGGAGGTAGAGAGGCTCGCCGAGCAAACGACCGCTAGACAGGGATGCCACCATCACCATCGTTGAGCGCCTTTCTCTCTAATCAACTGGCCGCTGTCGTCGAGCACCATTCTCTCTGATCCACCGACCGATGTCGCCGAGTGTCATACCACTGGTTGGAGGAGTGATGGGAGATGGAATTGGTGGCAGCGTCAAGGAGGAGGAAGAGACATGGCATAAGGATTCGGGGGAGGAAAGGAGGCGATGGTTGCGGGAGGTGGAACTGGGGAGGCGGCGATGGGCAGATGGGAAGAGGAGACGGTGGGCGAATGCGTTGGGGAGGCGGCGATAGGAGGATGTGGCGCTGCTGGAGGAAGTTGGGGGACTGCGACCAGACGTTGCCAAGCGGGGAAGAAATTGGTGGTGGCACCAAGGAGGAGGAGGTGCGGCGTGAGGGTTCAGGGGAGAGAAGGAGGCGGCGGTTGCGGGAGGTGGAGGTCAGGAAGCGGCAACGGAGGGATGCGGCACTGTTGCTGGAAGTTGGGGGACTGCGACCAGATGTTGTCACACAGGGAAGGAATTGGTGGCGGCGCTGAGGAGGAGACGTGGCACGAGGGTTCGGGGGAGAAAAGGAGGCGGCGGTTGCAGAGGTGGAGTGGTTGTGGGAGGCGAAGGATGTGAGGGAAGAGAAGAGGAAGAGCACGGCCCACATGTCGGCTCGATCTTTTCTACGAGGAGCGGAAGAACTATCTATATACAGATCTGGATGGCTGATCTTTAATCGGACGACTGAGAAGAGAGGAGGGAGAACGGACCGATGACCACCAACTCATATTTTTAAGGAGTAGAAATAATTGATTAAAAAATGCTATGTTGTCTGTCCTAGCACATTCCTCTCTCTCGTTTCGTCTCCTTCCTCATCTCTCCTTGTCCCATCTTTCCCCAATTCAGAGATGACCACGAGACGGCGAGCTCGCAGCACTGCCGCGCCGTGACCACCGAAGTGTACCCACGGAGAGGACACGGGCACATCTCTCAAGTGCCTCCTGCGACGTGGGATTTTGGCGACCTTCCCCCATCGCTTCTCCAAGTGGTGTGCCGAGGTGTCCCAATTATGCTTTCGAAAGTTCCACTGTGTCGATAGAAGTAGTTAGTTATTCTAGGCTGGCAGGTTAGTAATTCTTCTCTTCATTTTAACGTGAGTAGTTTCAACTTAGCTCATTTATACTTTTTCTGCTCATAGATTTTTAACGACCGGGAAGCTTGTCTTCATGCAGAGGCTAGAGTCAGAAGGATTAACCAATGTTATCGCTATGTTTATCTAGAAAATTTTCGTAAACGCAGTTGTACTTCCACTTTCCATGCTACTCTCTCCATCTAAATTTATAAGGTATATTTTTTTAGCACTTAGACTAAAAAGATAGTGAAAATGGCTAGATTATCCCTAATTATTATCTCTAAGCACTATATCCAATGTATGCATGTAGATAATAGCAAATAAAGTTGCTTATTTATTAATGTATAAAGATAACATCACACTAATTTTACATTTGAATATAAAATACATCCTATATTTATGAACAAGATCATTCAAAAAATACATTCTATATATTTAGACAAAGGGAGTTTTATGCTACTTTTTTGAGGTGTGTTAATTGCTTCAATAGTAAATGCCGCTTCAATCACCTGGAGAGATTAAGCTCACGGATACGCGAAGAAAAACACAAACGAATTTGTTCATGTCGTCTTGATTCTTTGCGGGGGGAAGAGCCAACACGAGAGATCATGCGAATAATATATTCGCTACTCATGTTTGGAGACCAAACATGACTAAAATAGCATGTTCACAACATGCATGCCTTCGAATATTCACTATAATTTGCTGGTAGGTTGGTCCACCTTTTAGGGATATTTTCTAAAATGGAAATGTTGGATAGGTATTAGTCATGGTCGGCAGGTGTGGAGGCGGACAAGGACATGACATAGGCTGAGCACATTCATAAAGGTGTGGCATGGACCACATCATTGATAGGCGGGGCATGGTGTTAGAGCTGAGAGCATGTTGTAGGACGAGCACGGCAACGAAGGCATGGTCATGTGCCTCGATGTTGCCGATCGTGTGGTACAAGCAAGCTTGGCGATGGTAGTTTGATGTGTCTAGGTAATATGATTTATTAATCCGTACTAATGTACGGCTGTTGAGCTAGCGTTGTTTATGATATGATTTTGTTTGTATCAAGTTCTAAAAATTAATTCTTTTCAATTAAAATTGGGTTTATACAGTAGATCTTTTCTGTAAGATTTGTAACGTACAAATTCATGAATGTTGTGGTTACAGACCAAACAGAGAGAGTATGGTAGTGGAGAGTCAGGTGAGAATGGCTTAGGGTTTTCCCCATGGCCTGTATTGTATATATATATATCCCCATGGGGAGTGTTTTTACAGCAATACCCTTACATCCGAGTACTTTCCCTAGGGGTACTTATGTCATTACATGTGTCCCATTTTGGGCCTTACATTCCTTTAACAGGCCTGTTGGGCTTAGGTGGGGGCCACCCCTACAACAGGAGCCTCTCATGGTGAAGGGCTTCACGGGCCGAAGCCATGTTGCCGAGCCCTTTGGTCCCCTCCGTCCTTGCGGCCTGTGAGCTTGTTCAACGTCTGGCGGTGCCTTATTACTTGGTGTGGGGGCTAGACCGCCGCAAGGGTACAACGCTAGGCGGGCTGGTGGAGTCTTCTTCGCCTACAGAACCCGACAGTGGGGGGGTCGAGGTTGCCCTCCCGGCCGAAGGTCGGAGCCGATGTCGAGGTCGAGGCTGAAGCGTAACACGCGCTCGCCTTGGCGGGGCGGCCTGGTGGCCCGGGCCATGTTCGGCCGCAAGCTTCGTGGGCGGCGGAGCCGAGGTTGGAGCGGAGGGGGATCTCTCGCCCATGGCTTTTCCTGGGTCGAGGTGGGTGCGGCTCCGCAGTCCGGTAGTGCGCCTTAATGGCTCCTGGAATCGCGCCGACCCCTGGGTTGGTAGGAGCAGGCGGCTGCAGCCGTATGAGCTTTTGCACTCGGGGAGTACACATGGTAGGCCATGATTAGCGTGTTGCGGGTTGTCAGCAGTCGCACAGCCGCGGCCGTTCGTGCCTTCCCTAGAAGGGTGGGAGACGTCCCACCCACCAGCGCAGCACAACCGGCGGGAGCCTAGCGGTTCGGCTACCTACGATCGGGAAGCGTGGTGAAACATGCTTGGCGCAGCGTAGGGCTTGAGGCGCCGCGTTCACACGACGCCGCGACGCTCCTCCGCCGGTTAAGCATTCCTCCCACCGGTTGCGCTTCTGCCGGTTGAGCTCCCCCGCTGATCGGGTATATATATATTCCGCTGGTGCCACCTTGTACTTGCATTGTATAGTTGGGTAGGTGGCCTCCTGCCCATGCCCCGTGCACCCGTATGGAAATGGCAAGGTTTGACCTGCTCTCGTAGACAGATATGATTGAGTTCATCTGCATCCTCTGGTTGCGCCGATCGGCATTACCATCACGGAAGGTTGATGTACTGAAGCTTATCTGTCTATGAGAACAAGTCAGAACCTGCCGTAAACCAGCCTTCGCATTCCCGAATTATGGGGAACCCAGGCGGCTGGGCCCCCGCTGGTTTGGGCTGCGAGGTTGCCGCGTGGACTCCGAAGCCGAGGTGGCCGCCTGTGCAGGGGCGGGGTGAGCTTCGTCCTTGTCGCGCATATCTGCGGCGCCGAGGCGAGGCACTTCCCCGTGAAGATGAGGCCGAGAGTAACACCAGAGTCTTGTTGACGAGGCGGAGCTCCTGTCTAGGCTGCCATCGAGGTTGCTTGGCCCTTGGCGGCTCGCTGTTACACCCCGACGCAGGGTCGAAGCATGGGGCCGGGCCGAGGTGGAGGGTGGAGTTTCTTCGTTGACGCGGAGACTCACCCGTCTTAAGCTGTCGAAGTCAAACTCGGAGTGGAGGCGACCCCGCTGAAAGTCGAAGCCAGGGCGTCGCTGGTTGTAACGGAGACCCCGCTAAAAGTGTTGCGGTTGATTGGTCTTCAAGAATCGCGCCAACACGTGCCAGGGGCTGCGCTGCGTCATACGGCCTACATTTACTCCCAGTGGGAGCTGACATGCGGCGGGGCACTACTGGCGCGTCGTGCGTGAATAGATCTTTGTACGACCGCAGTCGCGACCGACATGCGTTTACAGTCACGACGCTTTGGCTTCAGTCGTGGCGCTTCGGCTTCAGTGCGGGCCGTCGTCGGCCAGTTACGCTTACCGGCAGTGCGGAGGACAGGGGGTCTTTAAATACCCCCGTGGTACCATGTCTGCGCCTCCTCCACATCCTTTCTGATCGTTCGTCTCGTCTCTTGCTCTTCTTTGCTTTCCTTGCCACCGCGCTTCCCTTTCGCTGTTGCATAGCTTGCGGATAACGATGGCGCACGGTGATGAGTGTTCTCGGATGGTCGGCGACTACACCATCCGCCGGTAGTCGTCGCCGCTTGAAGTGGAGTACACGCTGGAGGGGCGCGACTCAACGGCGGTGGATACTGGTGGGTGGCGACGCAGAGGAAGGAGGGGCTGTACTCCAGCGCCTTGGGTCCATCACTCGTGACAGAAGAGACGATCCGGATGCTGCTGCGTGAGGGGAAGCTGTCGGACTGCCAGGCGGTGCGGCTGCCTGCCGAGGACGAGACGGAACCGCGACCTGAGAAGTTGAAGGCGATCGTCTTCGTCGCCAACTTCGACGCCGGGCTGCGCATTCCGGCCGCGATGATCATTGCCGATGTGCTGCGGACCTTCAGGCTGGAGCTAGCACAACTAACCCCGAACGCATTGGCTCAGCTTGCTGTGTACAGCTGGGCCTTGCATTCGGAGGTGTGCTTGCCCAGCGCCTCGATGTTCGCATATCTGCACGATGTGCGGTGCCAGCCGAAGGAACAGAAGGACGGGACGCTATCGAACTTCGGCAGCGTGAACTTCATTCTACGGCCGCCCTGCGGGAAGGTCTTCCCCACGAACTCGACCCGGGCGAAGTGGGAGGTTAACTGGACGAAGCGGTGGTTTTACCACCGTGTGGCGAGCGGTAGTGGTCTCGAGTGCACGGGCAGCCGATGGCGTTCAATGCTACGCCCAGCGTGTCGCTTGACCCTGAGGATAAGCGAGGGCACGAAGGCTCGTGGGGATCACCGCTCGCTTCAACATGCGCGACCTCGCCGAGGAGTTCGTCATGTACGGCGTGGCACCGCTCGCGTATGAGTGGCGCCTCGCCCCCGGGAAGCTCCGAGACGACAACGTCCGCCCATCCGTTTCTTCGCTACCAGCGCCCTCCGGCCTCCGTAAGCCTCGATCTCGCCCCTTCTATTGATGCTCGTTATGTCGCATGTAATCATGCTTCTTGCCTCGCGTAGGAGTTCGCTTGGCGAACGCGTTCCTTGGGCCATATACAGGCAAGGAGCATGAGCAGCGTACCACTGCCGTCGCGGAGACGGGCCTAGGGCGGATTAACTAGTATGCGAGGCCATGGGCGTTCGTGTGCCAGAACGCACCCCTCCGGCCTCGAGTCAGTCGCGACAGCAAGATGATGGCGCCCAAGGAAAGAAGGCGCCGTCTCGTGGGAAGACTCGGGCTCCTGCGATCGCGCCTGGCGCGGCGGCTGTCATTGCGCCCATCGATGCGGCAGATGCTGAGTCTGATTCGGCGAAGTACGCCGATTCGGACTTGGAGGCGGGCGTGGGTGCCGGGGATGAAAGATCTCTGGGTGGTGGCTGGGACCGAGGACGCGCCATGGGCGACCGGGGGGAGGTCTCGTCGCCCGCGGCGGCCGCCGAGGTGGGACTGCCATCTGCTAGCGGCGCCGGAGCGAAGTCCCCGCCTGCGGCGGCAATAGTGTCGGAGCTACCCTCCGCGGGGGTGGATGGGATGAGGTCTCCGCCAACAACGTTGGCCGAGATGGAGGTGCCCCCTGCCGAGGCTATTAGGGTGGGGCCTCCGCCTGCGAGTGCGGCTGCTGTGAATCCACCTGCAGCGGCTGCCGCGACTGCCGCGGCTGGGCCCTCACCTCCTCCCAAGGCGAAGCGGCCGCACTTGCAGTCCCCCTCTCACCGAACTTCGAGGGGGTTCGCCGTGGTAGCCCGTATTGGGAGCTTGTGGGACTCCCACTCCGATGCCGAGGCTCCCGTACGCAGTGCGCCTCTGGCCCCTTTACAGGCCGCAACGGCCGGGGCGTGGGGACTGCCGGCGTTGCGCCCCGGCGCGGAGGCTACCCTAACTCAAGGGCCGGCTCCGTCGGGGATTGGCGCCCTTGTTAACCCGTCCGAGGTTGAGGGGACGCCTCGGCGAAGCCCGCTGTGCGCCACCGAGGGTAGGTACCATGGCATATCATGGCATAGCTTTGCAGTGTTCTCATGGGACTAACCAGGACATATTGTTGCAGCGGCACTCATCCCCGAGGATGAGCGATCCCTGGGGGGTGAGGACATTTCTTTGAGAGGGGCCTCCGACGCTCCTGAGGCTGCCGACACGGACGCCGCGCCCCCGACCTTAGCGGACTTTGTCCCTCCCGCGGAGGTGCTGGGGGCGTGGCGCGGGGTCGTGAGTGACGCAGCCGCAAGCGTTGACCAGCAGGCGCTCTCAGCCTACAGGACGGGGCGCCTTGGGGATGCGCTGGATGATGCGTGGTCGTTTGGAAACTCGCTGACCCTTTTGTCGCACAGACCCTCGTATTGGCCCAAGCGTTGCAGGCGGCTCACGCCCGCGAGCAGGGGGCGCTAGGGGACCATTTGTGGGCCATCGAGGAGGCTCTGTGCATAGCCAAGGGGACACTTTCCGCCAAGGATGACCGCATCCACCACCTGGAAGCAGAGTGAGCGGAGACAAAGTCGCATGTCGAGGCGCTTATGGCGGCAGCATGGTTGTCGGCTACAGTGGCGGCACGGCAAGAGATTGCGGAGGAGCGAGATGGCTTACTCCAGCAAATCGCCGCACTAGAGAAGGAGAAGAGCGAGCTTGCTACCTCGCTAGCGGAGCGGGATCGGACGCTAGGCGACGCTCCGATGGCTGCGTGGGATGCCATGCTGGTCTTGGATGTCACCCTCGAAGGTCTTGTTGCCGAAGTGCCTCCTCGTTCTTTCGGGCCCAAAGAGCTGTCGCGGACCCTTCGCCGGATAGGGGATGCGGCCAACATTGCACGCAACTCCGTGATGACCTTCAGCAACCACTGCTCCTACGTGACTTCGTGCTTGATTGGCACGCTCCTGCGACTGCAGGGCTACCAGCATGTCAACGAGCTGTCTGATCCCCATTTGGAGATGCCGGCCGGGGTCGGCGTGATGTCTAGAACTGTGCGCGCTGTCCACCGCCCTGTACGATTTTCCATGAGAGGATCTGGGAGTACATCGGGGAGGCTGCGGCGAAGGTTGAGCTGCAGAATAGCTTGTACAACGATGGGAGCCTCGGCCCGTGGCTGGATGAGGTTCTGCGTCGCGACGAGCACCCCACGGGCTCGGCGGGTGGCGCCAACACACAGGTGTGATGCCATGGTCTCCGTGCGTTGGTGTGCGTTGTAAAACGCTAGTCCCTTTTCCTTGTGAATAAAGTACAAGTTGCCTTGCTGGTGTTGTCTTTATGTTCCCGTGTCTCGAGCAGCTACCTGACCGGGGCTGGCTGCTAGTTTCTGACCTTGTGACCCGACGGCGTCTTCGACGCTGGTGGAGGGCCGAGGAATCTCTGGACTTCTGGGCAAGCCAGGCGTCGTCGAGCGAAGCCCTAGCACGAACGCACACTAAGGAGGAGCCTGCCGAGTAGCGGCCTCAAGCGCCGAAGGATGCTTGTATACATTTATTCTGTGCCTGTGTAAACATCTTCGATGAATACAAACAGAGGGGAGAGGGGGGGTTTTAGTTGGAAAATATTGCCCGCGTCTCCATCGGTGTTTATCACCCCGCAACCTTGCAATAAATTCATGAGGTTGCACTGCGCTCGCCTGCGTGCGACACTCCAAGCCTAGTCCAAGTGGATGTGTGGGCGTTCCATCTCGTATCCATCGAAGTAGTGACGACGGAGCCGGTGCCTTAGTCGATGTAGATGCACGGGCGCTGACAGGTGGCCCCGGGTGTAGGGGTGGACCCGCATGTCATCGACTCTCTTGATTTAAACTGGTTTTAAACAGTTTCCATAACAGCTTAGGCCCACACGTCAGAGACTAATTAACTCAAACTAATGGATTCTATTAACTTAATCTAATTATTTTAATTAATCCTAAGCATGCTACCATGCCTTCTCGTAGAGGAGGAGCACTATCGAGCTCGTCGCCGCCGAGGTGGGCGATGGCGACATTCGGTGGGTTGCTGGGATCTCGACGGTCCTAGGCACAATGATAGGATGAACGGCAACGAGCCACAACACCAGCGCGACAGTGCGTAGCGACGACGAAGCTCGGCCATCATGGCGGCCAGGGCTCTGGCGACGCAGTGAGAAATTAAAGGTGGCGAAAGCATCTAGGGGACATGAGGAGCTCACCGAAGGTGTGGCGGAGCTCAGGGATGCACGAGGTGGGCTAGCGTCGAGAGCCCAAGGCGGCGTGGCGAGGTAGCACGACAACGACGAGCTAGGGTGACTGAAGTCCTAAATCGACCACAGAGATGGTGAGAGGAGGTCACGGTGATGCTCTAGCCAAAAGGAATTGGACGGAGGTTTACTGTAGTGACGAGGGCGTCAAGCACCCGAAGTAGGAAACGAGGGTGAGCTACGAGGAAGGAAAACACAATTGCTTGGGGGAGAATGAGAAGGAGGGTGTGGGAAGGAAATGGAGCGCTTGGCGTGGCTTTTATAGCTAGCGGAGCAACCAGGCGGCATGGGCCCTGCACGGTGTGGCAAAGGGGATGATGCGGTGAAGCAGTGGTCGTCGACGTCACTACGGTGTGGGCTGATGGGATGTGCGCATGCGACGAGGCAGAGGGATTGGGCGTTCCATGACAGCGGCAATGGCGCTCTCTACGCAGTCGTCGGCGTGGTGGTCAACACGACGCGACGGCATTGCAGCATCGTGGCAGTGCAGCGCTCGCATCGCGATGCGAGTTAAGGCACTTAGAATTGAATTTTTCCAAGGCATGAATTTTGGCCTTTGTTTTGGTAGCTGAACCCAATATTTGAATTGAATTTTTCCGAGGCATGAGTGTTCTCGTGGAAGCACTTTCTTCATTTTTTCCCGTGTTTCTTACCCATATAATAGTACAGTTTACTAATTTAGTACTATACTTTTTGAACACTTCTCATCCAAACAACAGAATTACTGGCTTTATGTATTCAGCTCTACATTTTTAGCCTTTCGCCTTCCAACTTTTGTTTTTTTCTTCATTTCTGTTTGGCAATATCACATGATCTGTTTCTAAAGTTTCCATCCTTGGACGTGAGCGTCTCTTATATTTGTTTGTCAAAACATTAGTGCTATTGCAGACTACCTATCACGAGATCTTCCTTATGAGCTTTTACCAGATGATATTTACCTCACCGCTGGATGTGTCCAAGCGATTGAGGTCATGATATCCGTTCTTGCCCAGCCTGGCTCCAACATCTTACTTCCAAAACCTGGATATCCGATGTAAGAGTCGCGGACCACATTCAGCAATCTGGAGGTTCGACATTTCAACCTCATTCCTGAAAGAGGCTGGGAGGCAGACCTTGAGTCTGTGGAGGCTCTTGCTGATGACAACACGGTTGCGATTGTCATAATCAATCCCAGTAACCCTTGTGGGAGTGTGTACTCACACGATCATTTGGCTAAAGTGAGTATATTTCCCATAACAAATACTTGTAATGTTCGTTCCTTATTTTATATGTAATGCAATTTGTGGTACATGTACATGCAATGAACAGATTGCAAAGACTGCAAGGAAACTTGGCATACTGATAATTGCAGATGAGGTATATGACCATTTGGCATTTGGAAATAAGCCTTTTATACCAATGGGTGTTTTTGGGGAGACTGTTCCAGTGATCACCTTGGGATCTATATCTAAAAGATGGCTTGTGCCTGGTTGGCGACTTGGCTGGATAGCAAAATGCGACCCGAATGGCATCTTAAAGGAGGCCAAGGTAAATTTGTTATCTGTCTTCTGATGCATATCTTGTTTTTAGTGTTTGCATGTCTAGGTGGGGTTTTCAGTGAAAACGTAATCTATACGTGAATATGCCAGGTCAAGCCGTGTGTTCTGGCGGGGGTTGAATGGTAGATCCATTCCGCATAGTTTGTGCCTTTGTCCTGTCTAGACCAGTTTAGCTAATAAGGACGTTTGGGCAGTGGCGGAGCCAAGAATGTTTTGATGGGGGTGCGAACTTAAGATATACTCCAACACCATAAGGACGTTGTTGTTACATATTGGTTTTCCTTGGAGGCAAACGTTTAAGTTTTATATTGAAAATTTGCCAAACTACTGTTGAAAATGAGTACGACAGTTCAAATGAAACAAATTACTCCCTCCTTTCTTTTTTATTTGACTTCTTAGAATTTGTGTCATCAAATTTTTTTAAAGTTTGATCGTTAATAGATTTAAAACTATCTAAATTGGCTATACGAAAATTACATCATTAGATTTATTGTTAAAAATATTTTTATAATATTATTATTTTATTAGCGTATCATAGTGTGAAGTTATAAAAATAGCGGTCAAAATCGTATTTCAAAGACAGTAAAAAGTCAAAAACATCAAATAAAGAAGAACAGAGAGAGTATTAGTTTGCACTACAACCAACCACACAAAATATTTTTTAGTAACTACAACTTGTATGGTGCAGGGTTCGGAAAACCGCTACCAGGATAAACTAACTTTTACATTCAAACTTTTAAATTTGAATTAAATAAAAAAACCGCCGGTCTTATATATTCATGGCAAAAAAAAATCAAGTCAAGCACGGGAGGTGCATACATCTTCCTAATACATTCTATTAGTATTAAACAATGTAAACATCATTAGGGAAACTTTTACGTTCAAAATTTTAAATTTGAATTAAATAAAAAACCGACAGACTAATACATTTATGATAAAAAGTGAAGTTAAGTATGGGAGGTGCTTGCATCTTCCTAATACATTTCATTAGTGTTAAACAATGTAAACATCATTAGAAAAACTCATTTTCGCAATCAAAATTTTAAATTTGAATTAAATAAAAAACTACTGGTTTTTCATTTCCCGGTTGCCACCGAGAAATCTGGTTACCACCGGTTACCACCGGTTTTCCGAACCTTGGTACGGTGTTTCTTCATGCTTTCGTGTTCTAAAAATTTACATTCACAAATAGAAATTGTGACTGAGTGGAACAAATAAGATCAAGATTAAAAACAAGGATTTGGCATTTTCACGAAATCAAAATCAAAGCTTACAGGGATGGGTGGCTAAGGCCCGGTGTGCGCCTCCCCAACCGTGCTTTGCCTCTCGTTGCCACCTGCCAATGTTGACTGGCCAAACGGTTAGGGCAAAGCGTACGATGCGGTGGAGCAATGGGGATTGGATTTGAGGATTGATCCTGAGACAGGCTGCTAGGGAGGTGTAGACCTTGTGGCTTGGTAGGCTTGGGGCATTTGGGCCATTAGACTTGTTGGCTATTGGTCTGTTGGGTTCGTGGGCTGTAGGTTGCTGAGACAAATTGAGGGAGGAACATGTATACCATTTGTATTAGGGGTGTATATAATAGGTATTCTCGCCAAATTTTGGGGGTACCCCATGCATCTTCGTTAGCTCCGCCACTGCGTTTGGGGTAGTTGTTTTCGTAGCTTTCTGGCTTGATTATTTCTTCCGAGAAATACTTGATGAATTCACTGTTCTTTCTGGTTGTCTTCATAAAGTAGAGTAAACGAAGATATGCTAGGATGTACAGACCTGCTAACAAGCGTTGATAAGAAGACTAAGGAATAATATTGTGATTTGTGACTGAAATTTGTCAAGTTAGTGCAGTTCTGTTATTTGCAATCATCATTAAGAAATAAGAGCATGAGGCTGCAATTGTATGTATATTTTCCTTTTGGTTAATTAGCAACTGACAGCAAGATAAAAGCAATGTGAATCTGTCTCTAGTTCTTTTGTCAGTTAATATAAGTTGGCAAACTTTAGTGACATACCATATTGTGGCGATGAAGCAGCAATTGGTTACTACACTGCAAAGAGATAGAATTGCAGATTAGAATTTTTTTGTTCTTTCTGAACACTTGGTGATTATTATTTATAAGATCTTGTTCTAGCATCGTATATACTAATTAAAATTGAATAAGAACCCTTACAGGATCATGTCAGCAATCTGAACTCCAAGGACCTACTGCATTTAATTTAAGTCCGTATCTCTGTGTTTTTATGCACCAAGTGATTCCCTATTCTTCATGTCCTTAAATGTACATTGGCCATCTTATTACTCTATTGTTTCAATTGTTGAAGGCATGAAATTACAAATGACAGGTTATGTTTAGCGGTTCAAAGCTAAATTCTTATGTTTCATTGGTTTGGAACATATTTTAAACTGTACATGACATGTTACATAGGGAACATTTGCTAAGTAACATTGCAATGATGTACAAATTGCAAAATAGTATCTAATGTGAGTCTGACAGGTGGGCCATGGGGCCATATGTCAGTGACACATTGATGTTATTTTCCAACTCATAGTATCTTTATAGTACTACTGAGCAAATTGCCCCTATTAAAAAAAACTCGACCTGCGGGGGGTAAGACAGCCCCTGGGCATTTCATTAAGAAGAAGATCTTCTCACGTAGATCGAGAAAATCCCCGAACCCTTGCCCCACCCTGACATAGCGGCATCAGCCCATGTGAGAACAACCAGGGTGATCCCTAGACCAACGACCTGGCGCAACCAACGACCTGGGCGAGCCTTAGACCTGTGCTTTGGCTTATGGGGCAAGCGAGGAGATTTTTTTCCCTCAGCCTGAAAATTCACTCCCACTGGAAGTCGAACCCAGAACCTGAGGGGTGCTACTAGAGCGCTCTAACCGTTACGCTAGAGGCCCGTTCGCAAATTGCCCCTATTATATACGGGATGCTTGCAAAACCTTTTTTTTTTGTTGGTAACGCAATATGTAGGGTACAATTTCTGAATCTTTTCAGCTGTTCCATGTGTACCCAATCATATTTAAAAGGTCATGTTCTGTCAGGCTAATAACTTTATCGCACTGGTGATTGGATTTCTTATCTGCATTTTGCCTGACAGGTTGACCAATCAATCGAGAAGTATATTAATATCTCAACTGATCCTGCAACATTTATTCAGGTATATATATATATATTAATATATGCATCTTTATTTCCATTTGTTTTTTTAATCTCTTTATTTCCACATCTATCATTTAAGACAATATGGTTTCTATCATTTAAGACAATATGATTTCCAAGTGCACGCACACATAGCACCATATTTTTTCAGCAAGTGTCATACATTCTAAATAATCTTCTTTCACAGGGAGCAGTCCCTCAAATTATAGCCAACACCAAGGAAGAATATTTCAACAAAATTCTTGATCTATTAAGTAGGTCAGCAGATTTATGTTATGGTAAAATAAAGGACATCAGGGGCATTACATGTCCACACAAGCCGGAGGGATCAATGTTTGTGATGGTAAGGAAATGCACGAGTTAGATCAACTGGCTAAGCTGCTGAATCTAATTCTGGGCTGATGTATGTTCTTCAGGTAAAGTTGGATCTCTCTTGCTTGGATGGCATCTACGATGATATGGATTTCTGCTGCAGGTTGGCAAAAGAGGAGTCTGTGATAGTTTTATCAGGTGCAAATTCCATGTTTGTTTACTCTCTGGTTGCCAAAAGAAATGCCAACTACACCCTCTGTTTCGCAATGCAAGTCTAAGTCCATTACGTGTATAGACCAAGGAAACACCGAATAATAAAATTTGTTAATAATATTGGACCACACATAACCTTAAAAAATGGATCTTCATTACATTGTGAAACAGATGGAATATATTACTAGTTTCATTATCCTCCTTCAGTGGTTGTAATAAAAACTTAGTAAATTGCAATAGGAGGAGTTGCATTTTTCAGATTTTGTGAAACCAACCTCGTGTTTCCAATTATGTGTTGGACACATTTATGGTTTATGTTAGATCTCCCTATTATAGCTCTGCCATTTTATTGCCGTTTCAACATATGGATGGTAAAATGTAAATAAATGCTAGTTGTAGTACATGAACTTACGAAAGAAAGTTAGAAGGCAATTTCACCATTCACGAATTTTATAGCATGCCATCTATAACTACAACCTTGCATTAAATGGTAAGACCTCAAGAGTTAGGACACAAGTGCACACAAGTGAACAACAAGAGTTTGAGGAAGTACACAACTGTGCTGGTACTCTGTTGCTCAACTCTGTCCCGATGTACGTGCATATTTTTTCAGGTAGTGCACTAGGATTGAAGGATTGGATTCGCATCACCTTTGCCATTGATATACCATGTCTTGAGGTCTGTAGCAAAAACCAAAAGCCACTTTTAGAAGTCGAATAGAACAGGGTCTTAATGTTTGGTCCTAGGTCTAGGATCAGTAATTTAGGTGCACACGTTATACATGGTACATTGTAGGGATTAATTACTCAAATTGATGATTTTGTGTATTGTGTGGTGCTATGTGACGTTTTACTTGTTGGTGTTAGTCGCAGGACTTCGACTGCCCACTAGTCATCGACCTCTGGTCATATTTCGACCATCGACCACTTGGGTTTTCAACCACTCACTAGTCGTTGACCTCTGGTCATATTTTAATCTTGTTCAACCACTGTGGTGTCAACCACTGACTGGTCGACGAGCACACTGGTCATTCTCTGAACTATTTCGAGCATTTGGCTTTTCGACCACACGTTGGTTTCGACCACGTTGGTATTTCGACCGCACATTAGTCATCGACCTCATTAGTTTTTGACCACGTAGGTTTCAACCACATTGGTCTTCGACCGCACTGGTTTTCGATTACTCATTGGTCTTCGACCACGTTGGTTTTTCGATCACACACTGGTCTTTGACTACGTAGGTTTCGATCACATCAGTCTTCGACCGCATTGGTTTTCAATCACTCATTGGTCCTCGACCACGCTGGTTTTTCGACCGCTCACTGGTCAAAAGCCAACCACGTTGGCTTTTGACCACATTGTGTTTCTACCACATTGATTTTCGACCATTCTCTAGTCATTGACCTCTTGAGTCAAATTCTGATCACATTGGCTGTCGACCACGTTGGTTTACGACCACGACCATGTTGGTTTTGGTCACTCATTGGTCAATGATCATTCAAGTCGTATCCGATCACTTTGTGTTCCGACCAGTCACAATAGTACCGTAGGATCAACAGCGGTAGTACCGCACCTGTTGTTTTTCTACAGTGGTTCAGCTCCGTGTTTCTCCATATTTTAAGAAGGGTTCCTATCTCAATCTTCATAGCTTTGTAGCTATCGGAGAAAAGGATAAATGAATACTTGCAGGAAAATTTGTAAGGCATAATTCACCCCATCTATTGCCATCTTCGGTCTATCAGAGCAAGGTTTGCTCTTTTAGTGGTCTTAATGAGGAGTTCTCCAAAGTTTTCATGATTGACTTATGCTAGGAATAGTGAGTAAGGATAAACTCATCTCAAAATTACTTGCTCTTAAATTCGAGATAAAGAACCTAGCGAAAGAAAAGAATGATTTGCTTGATGAAGTAGCTAAGTTAAAATTGCCTTTACCATATGAGTCTTGTGAGTTATTACATGTGGATAATGATAATTTAAGAATTTCTTTTGCATGCTTGAAATCTGAAAATGAATTGCTTAGATCAAATTTTTCTATGCCTTGCGATTCTTGTGTTGCCTTACATCATGAGCTTGATTGTGCTAAGTTAGAATTAGGCAATTTTAGATCATTGGCTAGGAATGAATATGATTTTTGTTCTAGCATGCTTACTAAAATTGAGAAGGTAAAATTAGCACATTCCACATATGTAGAACAACTTGAACTTGCTAGAGCTGAAAATAAAAAAATGGAATTTGAACTTTTTCAATTGTCTTCAGCAATTAGAGAAGTCTAGGACTGAAATTGATGAGCTTAAATATAGTCTTCCTAGCATGTGCTTGAAATATGATAAATTGCATGATGATGATTTACTTTTTTGCAAGAACTGTGCTAGTTTATTAAATGATTTTGATGCTTTGCATTCCATGCACATTATTAATGCATCTTCAATCTCTTGCACATCTTGCATTGTCTTAAAGAATGAACTTGATTCTTTGAAGAGAATGTGCAATGATATGAGCACCAAATCTTGTGACCCTTATGTTGCTTTCCAATCTGAGATTGATATTTTAAAAGATGATCTTACTTCTTTGCAATAAAATTTGGATTCTTCTCATACTTCTCTTGTGTCACTTGATGTCGGTATTTGTGCCATTGCTTTGGATAGCTCTAGCTTGACTAGTGATGCTTCTTCTGGCTCTTCCGGTGTTGTCCAAGAGACTTCTAAAGATAAGGGTGCTTCTTCCTCACATGATACTATATCTCTCAAAGAGAAGTATCATTGCACCTTTCGTGACAAGGATGGACACATTGTTGAGTTTTTCTTTCGCTGTGTCAAGCAGGAGTGTCGAGTTCGTCGTCGAGCTTTTAAGAACACACATCGCATATCTCATGGCATGTGTAGACCTAGTGCTGACACGAGGTCTTCATATTGTTCCAAGGGACTTCCCTTTTGAGCAAGAATAGTATTTTGTCCTCCCAAATCATGTCTCTTAACAGACCTTTACACCATTGCTTATTTTGTGAGAAGGATGGACAACATATAGACTCTTGCTTTTGGCATGCCAAACGCATGCGATGAGCCCATGCTTCTAAGTCTCCAATATGCATAGCCTTTTTCATGGCATGAACACTCGTGAGTCTAGCATAAAGGCTCGCTTTATTGATGGCTTCCTTTACACCTCTTCTAGTGGTGTTGGACAGAGTTGTGGAGTTGGTTCTCATAATTTTGGTTTTAGTCCACATGCTATCCCGAGGAAGGATTTCTGTTGTTTGTCAAGTGGTGGACCTCGTTTCTTTATTGAGGTGTGAACCTACGATAAGGAGAAGTTGTGAGTTCTTTTGGTGCTTCTGGTGGTTCTCATTTTGATGCTTTCAAGCAAGGTATTCATCGCTTCTCTAGAGATAGCACCCGTTTTCCTCATCAAGTTGTCCACTTGCGACGTGTCTCTAAGATTGGATTTTCTTGCATGAACCATCCATTGCATCATGCTAAATCGCAAACTTCTAGTGTTGGTGTGTCCAAGTTTTTCATTCCCAAGTACTTGATTACAAACCCTTCGAGATCCAAGACTCGGCCACTTTGTTCTTCTCATGTGTAGGTACCGAGACGCGAGATGGAGAACATGTGATTGATTGGGTTCTAATCTTTTTGTTTCATCACGTGATTGGAATACTTGATGGTTCTCCACCCCTTTTGATGGCTCCAAGAGGCATATGCTTTCACTTTTGGCATTTTCACCAACTTTGTGAGCTATCCTATACCTTCATGCTCTTATATTCATGTTTGATCATAATTGGCATGTTGTGGTTGTCTATGTGCTCACTTGTACCATATTGACATGTATTACTCATGTTACATTTTTGCATGCCTTTATGTGTATTTTGCTTAGATATCCATGTGTCATGTTATATATTGAATGCTTAAGTTTTGAATTGATTTCATGAGCGTAAATTACTTGTTGACTGTGTGTGTATATAGAGTCAAGTATCATCATGATTTTGTGCTTTGTTGTATCTATACTATTTTATTACCTACATTTTGCTCCTTATGTCTATTCACCATTATTTATACATGTTAGCGCATTTTCCATGAGTTTTGTTTGTCATGATATATGCCTACATGATGTGTGTTTGATTATGGACATTTTGAGCTTGATTACATCTTGAATAGCCTTCTATATGATGATGTCACATTTATTCATGCATGTTTATCATGCTTGGTTCATGTGTACATGTTTATACTTGGATCCATGCTAGCATATGTTTTTATGGCTTTTCCTTATCATTTGATATATATGTATATGGTTGATGATCTGTTGAGATACATGTATATCATGAGCTTATTTATTTCTGTCTTGGCATGAAAAATAGTATGTATGACTTCATTAGTAGCTTTAAATCGTGCTTATGTCTAGATATCATGAGAACTTTGGTTAGTTCTCAAGTTTTTCTAGATTTGGTTTGTATTAGGCTTTGTTGTCTTAGATGATTTGGTGAGGTATAGATAGAGCTTGTGTAGGGGGGATGTGTTCTCATGTGTTCTTTATCATTTGTGTTTGCCTTGCTACTTTTGTTGTCATATGTCTCAGTACTGGATCCATGCTTGTATATCACTTACCCCAGTACTAGGGTATCGGTTGTTCCTGTGTTTGAGTTACAAGTTGTGGATGTGAGGGAGAGACCATGTAGTTTGTGTGAATACTTTGAGTCTCTCACCTCCCTTGACCTTCTAGTGGAGGTTCCTATTGTTCTCATGATGCAGCTTCAGTCTGCTTCCACCACATTGTGGCGGAGGTTTACTCTCTTGTGACCTTCAGTTTCTTTCTTTCCTCCACTTGGTTTTACATAGTATTCCTATTCTAGTAGTAGGAAGGGTCTGATTGGACAGATAGGAACCAACTTTAGATGATTTTATCCCAGTCACACTTGTCTTTCAAATGGTTCTCTAGGATTATTTACTGCCTAGTTTAAGCTTTCTTTATGGCCACAAGTGTGTTGTGTTTTGGCAGATAGTTGTAACAGCCCAGGTTTTTTTAAAAAAAATAAAAATAATTTAAAATAAAAATAAGTGTTTTGGTTGTCTAAATTTTATTTTTGATTTGCCCTGATTTTTGTACTTAAAATGCTGGATTTGAAAAGTAATTTAAGTAAAAACAAAAAATAATAATATTTTGATTTTTATAAAAATCCTATCTCAAGTTAATTATTTGGACGCATTTGGCATTTATCTGGATTTTCTGTGTTTTTCTGGATTTTAAAGATTAACTTCAAAGTTAAATCATCTCCAGGAATTTCTGTGAATTTTTCTGGAATTTTTAGACTTTATTTTCTAAGCGTTTTTGAAAGTTCGTAAAAATCTAAATCTAATTCTAAACCCTCTCTCTTCTCAGGCTGACAAGTGTCACGCCTATATCCAATCTTCCACACCCCTATTAAATATCGGCCGTCCATCTTCACTCATCTCCATCTGACAGCCTGGATCCAATCTGCGCTGCTCGATTTGATCCTATCCCCGGTCCATGAACTCGGTTCACTGTAGACCTAGTCCGCAAAAGCCATCTCTCAAGCAAATATAATCCTTTACCTGTTGAAAAATAAATCGATGGAAAAATCAATTACATTGCTGACATTGCCTTAGCGTCATAAATCCCTTTCCCAAATAAAAATAATTCAATTCCTTGCTGACATCATAATCTTTCTTTTTCAGTACAAAAATAATTCAGAAAATCTTCTTTTTCGTTTTTCTTTACTTTCAAATTCCAGAAGCCCGTTCTCCTTTATCCTAACTCCGATTAAGTCTATTCAAATTTCTAAATTCTTCAAAAAATCCAATCTATCCATTTCTATCCTCTTTTCAAATTTTTGGAGTATGTTTGAAATTTGTTTGGATCAAACTAAAGCTCAGCAAATAAAAATATTTTAAATGGTTAAAATATACTTCAAATAAATCCAAAATCATTTTATTTGATCTTTTCAGGTTCCAAGGATCTTTGTGGAATTTTCTTGAATTTTTTTTAATTTTTGGAAAAAAAATTATTTTTTCTTCTTTTTATTTTCTCTCTCCTCTCACTATTGATCTTCCTCACGAATTGTTCTTCGGAGCTTGAGTGCAGCGCCATGGCCAACATTTTGAAGCTTCTAGAACTCGTGATTTTCTCAACGGTTTTTCGCGAAATCACAAGCATTCAAATCCTCTCATCAAGACTCCTCCATTCCCGGCCTTATCCCTCAATTTCGCGCGCCCGTTTCGCCGGAATCAACCATGCCACCGAATGGTATGCCGCGTCGATCTCCTCATCCGGTCCACCTCCGCGCCTATAAAAGGGAGCACCGGGTGCCCCTCCTCATCCTCAGTCACCACCAAAAATCTTAAAGCCTCTCTCCCTTCCTCCTCACCGTGCCCCTCCTCATCCTCATTCACCACCAAAAGCGTTCTTCGGCCGTTTGCACCGCCTACAGTGGTGTTCCGCCACATTTGACCACACCATTGGCTTCGCCTTTGCGTGTTCTACATGGTGCTTCCCTCGTCTTCGCCGGAGTTTCGCCGGAGCACCGTGGCCAAACCGTGCCGCCGCTTCTCTCCTCACTACAGGCCGACCGTGCATGTTCCACCACAACCAAGGTGAGCATTGTGTTTCCCATGTTCTCCTCTTCGTTTCTCCACAAACCTCACCCGCTAACTCCTCTCCGTTTGTCCCCATCTATCTGGTATTGTTTCCCCAATCCGTTCGCGTCATATCGTGCCAAACCATCCCAGGTAGCTACCTTTCAAATAGTTTTGGATTCGCTTCACCGAGCACCAAGATATCTTGTTTTTCCTTTTTCTCTATCGTCATCATTCAAACGTCAATTGTATCATCTCCGATGAATTTTCAGCTTAGTCAATAATTTTCCTAGCTTCACCATACCATGTTCTACCCCATGCTCACTCTACATCTCCATGTTCCATACCCGGTACTATCTCTCTCCAACCTGCCGTTGTCGCTACCACGCCATCACTGCCGTTTTCCCTCACCGCCGGTGATTGCTGCCATTCCTCGCCGCCGTACCTACGTCACCACCTTCGCCTCATTGCTGGGATTCCATTTTGCCCATTCGCCAGCCACCTCGCAGCCAACAACCAACACCGTACTGTCTAAAAAGTAATTCTCGGATTTTTTTTATCATTTCATATAATATCCAAAACTTCCAGATATTCGTTCTCCCTCATACAAACTCCAAATCCATTGATTATTTCTCCTAAATTCATCTAAAATCATAATCTATCTGTCAATATATATTTTATAATTTTTGGATTTTATTTGATTTATTCGCTTTGGTTCTTCGCATGTAGACTGCGACGATTCGGAAGAGTTCGACGACGACTCACACCAGACTGTAGAGCAAGGCAAGTCACACACCTTGATCATGTTGATCCCAAATTTTAAAATAAAATTATGTTGTTTTAAATTATTCTGAATGCATATTTTTATTCACTGTATTTCAATTCAACTTTAAGTTTAGTTAATACATGGTTGTTATTACTTCCATTGACATTGAACTTCCTAATACCTTGTCACCTTAGACTAAAAACTCTAGCTAGTACACTAGTGTTGGCTAGAGAAATTTTGAATCAAATGCTTAGCCTTGCTTGGACATATTAATTGGTTTGGGATACCTTTTCACATAAAATGATAAGCTTTTGAAATGTATTCTTGATTCCGGTGAGTCAAGGAGGTTTATGAAATATTTTGAAAATAAAGTATAAAATCTGGTTTAGACTTAGGCAATTGGTTAGGTGGTGGGTGCAGGCATGCCCTGTTGTTCGGAGACACAGGATTGATTGTCGGGCACGAGGGTATGTGGTTGGGCCTAAGTCAATTAAGGACCGGTCTGTGAGCTACTATTGCAAAGCCCTATCGTACTACCATACGGCTGATATAGGACAGTCATAGCTGAATAATTTGCGAAGTTCCAACCTGGGCTAAGTTGTAGGTTGAAGTGAGCGTGGTCAGTGCCATGTGAAGTCTCACTCGGCTCAAGAGGGAGTCCCGGTCTAGTGGATTCCTTACTAGGGTGAAACCTTAGAATTGGCTTAGCCAGGTTGAAGGCTTTGCATTGTAAAGGCCTTGTCATGATCTCCTTGCCGCACACTTAAGGAAGTGTGTTAATCCGGTGGTAATATGAGATGATTATGTCTTGTGGGTAAAGCCGTACAACCTCTGCAGAGTGTGTAATCTATCCTGGATAGCCGTGCCCACGGTCATGAGCATGCTGAGTAAAAGTTTTTCATGGATTAGACATTGCTTTCCAAAATGGTTTTTGAAAACCTTGTGGATGGATGGAATCCGTGAGAGATTGAAACCTGGTGGATGGATGGAATCCATCAGAGTTGCACAGTGAAAGTGTGTGGATGGATGGAATCCATATGTGATCTTTTGGAAAAGATGGTCCGGGTGGGATACCGTGGATAGGTTGGTGTTTGGTCGGAGCCTGCACGGACGGTATTATTTTCAATTACAAGTTATGTTACTACTTACTGTATTAAATTCAGTAATTTTAATCTATCTACTGTATTTCATTAAATGTTGTTTTATGCAAACTAACCCTATAAGCCTTCCATTGAAGCCTTTATCATTATGTTGCATTTTTTTGTGTGATTTGCGGAGTACAAGGTTGTGCTCACCTTGCTATCTCCACATAGAGGAAGACGTCTTCGACTATGGTGAAGATCTGGACGAGTAGGTCTTACTGTCGTTTGCCTGTGGGCAAGCTTAGTGGGCTTCTTCCGCTTCGGTGTTTTTCTTTCGCTGCTATTATTCAATTTGGCTTATGTGCCGTTGATGTAAACTCTGGCAATCATGCCCATATTTAGTTAATAAATGTCATTATGGTTGATATTTATCTTTGTTGTACGCTGTGTGCACTAGCTGATCCTAGACTAGTGCAATTTACACAGAGGATCCAGAAGTTGTTACTCCGGGGTCCGACACTAGTGTTGCCTTTTGCTCCATGGTATAAGGTTATAGGCTAGAGACCATGTGGGAAGGGCGTGTTTAGGAGTCACCTAGTTGAGCTTGAACCTTCATTTTCTGATCTTACACCAAATCTTTTGTTTCTTCTCAATTTGCCTTCTCAGGGAGAGCTTACTTCTTGTATATTCATATGTATCATGTTGCATTTTAATTTCAGCATGCATTGTATATGCATGAATGCTTGTACAAACAGTGGAGCTTTGACTAGTATCCTTACATGTGACATGATTTCTTTCTTTGCATCTTGCCATATCTTGTGCTAGCGTGCTAGATTTATCATGTCATTCTATATGTAGCTTAGCTTTTGCTATGCTAGCTCCATTAAGTGTGAAAAATATTAATTAAATCATGTTTTGTTGGATCTTGTGACTAGTTTTGATCTAGTGATCCTCTTATGATTCATGCCACGTCAAAAAAGGCTAAGTTCTTGAATCTAAATTAAGCTTTAAATTGAGCTATGCTAGTTCTTTGTTAAAACATGAGTTAGTATTAGCCTTTTGTTCTTGAATTAAGTCAAGAAAGTGCAAAATGATCTCTTTTGTGTGAAAAAACTAATTCGTCAATTCTCTCATGAGACGACTTGCTATTGTACTAAACATGAACTCAGAGGGGTTTTAGATAACCAAGATCACTTCATCAAGCTTCTTACTTGGAGTGGTTGCATAAGGCTTGAGATCTAGCACTTACTAAGAAAATAAAAATTGTGCAAAATAAATTTCAGAAAATGCCAAATGTTCTAAATTTACTCAATTACATGTGATATCAAGTGCTTGAACAAAATGTTTTATTCTTGAACTTATAGCACTCTAAATTAACTCAATTATAGCTTATCGGTTTCATTTAGAATATTGACATGGCTTGACTCATTTTTGGATACCTTTAGCTAGACTATGATCTTAAGTGACTTGACATATTAAACATTCATTTAATTTCATATTATGGTTTATTTGGTTTTAACTTTGCTATATATGGTTTGTCATAATCTAGATAGCACTTTCACTTTTTATACCTTGGTGTAATATTTGGAAAATCATTTTGGATAATTTTCATGGCTCGTAATACTTAAAATAAATAAAATACAGGCACTCCATTTCATTCAGTCTCTATCTTCTTCCACGCATATTGATGACTCTATTTCCAAAAGAGGGAGAATGATTCGTAAAAAGGCATTAAGGAGTGCAAAAGGCATTAAAGGGGCAGAATATGCATTTTGAGTAATATAAGTGGTGTGAGTTGCAAAATTTGCTAACTGAAACCTCAAACTGCCAAATGAGATATTTGAGTGAGAAAGGCTTCATTGCATATCATTTGCTCTATTTTGCATTTTTTTTGTTCGTCCACTTGCTATGAAAATGGCCATGGTAAGCAATTGCTCTTTTCTTTAGATCATGAGCAAAATTGGGCTTTTGTGAGGTTTTAGGTGTGATATAGAGCTTTTGTAAAAAGCTTGTTCTTTCTTATTGTTTGCTCCATTTCACACTTTGCCAACATGGTCATGAGTTCCTTCTCTTCTTCTATTGGACCATGTGTGGCTTTTGCAACTTCTTACTTTTCTTTCCAAAAACAATCTCATTTTCATGCCTTTTCAGTGTTTGTCAATGTACTCATCAAGGGGGAGATTGTGAGACCATGGAGAGGTCACCCCATAGTTGTGATGAGTAATTAATTTTTGGATTAAAGTATTTGTGGAGCTTAAGTTTGGTTTTTGAGGGTTTTCCAAAGATTGCATTTGGTTTGGCAGTTTTCTGGAAGTACCAGAAAAATCGCAAGTACCACAAGTATAAGTGCGGTAATACTAGCGTGTTAAAAAGGTACTACCGATCTTCCCAGAAAAGCATGACTTTGGGATTTGGTCATAGTTTGACCTGGGTGTTGTTGCTTATATGCAATGGGTTAATGTTTGGTCCTAAGTTTAGGATCAATAATTTGGTTGTATACATTTTGCATGGTGCATTGTAGGGATTAATTGTGCAAATTGATGATCTTGTATATTGTGCGGTACTACATGATGGTTTGCGTGTTGGTGTTGATTGCAGGATTTCGAAGCTAGGTCATGGTGAGGCGTAGGAGGACCAATACTAGGCACAAGGTGGTGCTGAGGTCCAGAACAGTCAGGGAGACATCGAAGATGACCGAGGCTTGCGAGGTGGTTGCAAGCCAGGGCGACGAGGAACCGGAGCGAGAGCTACCGATGGTGGACATGACGGGCAACGGTAAGGTGGACTGTGACTAGGCTTAGGGAGGAGTTAGGGCTAGGCGGTCGAGGAAGCTAGGTGCTGTCATGTGCGAGGAGAAGCATTTGGTGCCAAGTGAGTTGGGTGATTTATAAGCGAGGATGATTCGGTGGGATCTGAACACATGAGAGGCTTGACGACACGTCATTAGGGCCACGTGGAAGATGGAAAATCATGAGCGATGCTTAATGGCAAAGGAAGTAGGAAGCTTCATGAAAAGCGGTAGAAGGGTATTTTCATAAAATTTCCCAATACCGGAAAAGTAGCAGTATGTGAAATTACGGCATTGGCCTAAGTGGTTTAGGTCTTGTATATGATGAAAATGTGAAGTTGATCAAGTGTTGATTCACTAATGGGTAAATGGTTGTAAGCCGCTTTGAGAGTAAAACCTAGTGTTAGGTATGGCAACGGGTTACCCTCGGTTTGGCCTAATGGATGGATCCATTAGATTTTGGTTCAGGTTGTGAGAGTATATAAGGGGAGGAGAGGCAAGAGTTAGGGTTTGAGAGGATTTTGGCTAAGTCTTTGTGGTGGCTAGCTCTTCCTCCCTCTTATGTGATATTAGGGATCCTTGGGTTGGAGCCTTCTGTATGTGCTCTAGGCTTAGAGCTCTGCTATCCTAAGGGATTGGCTGTAAAAACATTCCTCTCCAAGTGAAATGGACATCCAAAGATTGCCCAAGTGAGTTGTGCCATGAATCCTCTCATGTGCTTTTGATGGCTTTCTTGTTTGGTTTTTCTTGTATTGAGCTTTTCTAGTGCCAAGAACGTGTAAGAGGTAGAGATGTCTCTTGAAGACAGGATCCCATCCATCTAGGCATGATCTAGAGAAAGTTCTTGAGGAAACCCGGTTTTTGCTTGACTTTAGCCTCTTTGGTTTATTTCTTGATCTGAGGGTTTATTCTATTTAATTTTTTTAGTGTTGTAACTTGTTGTTACATATGGGAATACATCTAGACCCATCTTTGCCATCATTCACCCACTAGTAAGTTGTATTCACCGATTTTGATTTTGGCTCAATTTCGGTGTGCCTTTCCTTTAAATTGAAAAAGGTCTCAATTTTGGCCATGATTTTCTCTATCATTTATTGGAATAGGTTCATAATACCCTAGAAAAAATATTTGCAAAATTTCATATCATTTGGATCTACGGATTAGAAGTTCCATCGATTTTGGTTCTTGTGGTCAGCTAAAAACCCTATTATTCTGATGGAAACGGTAGTACCGTAAGCCTTGTAGCGGTAATACTACAGTCCCTGGTCATCAACAACTTTGGTCTTCGACTGTCCACTTGTCGTCAACCTCTAGTCATATTTCGACCATCGACCACTTGAGTTTTCGACTACTCACTAGTCGTTGACCTCTGGTCATATTTTAATCTTGTTCAACCACTGTGGTTTTGAACACTCACTGGTCGACGACCACACTAGTCATTCTCTGAACTGTTTCGAGCATTCGGGTTTTCGACCACATGTTGGTTTCGATCATGTTGGTGTTTTGACCACACACTAGTCATCGACCTTGTTGGTTTTCGACCACATAGGTTCCGACCACATTGGTCTCGACCACGCTAGTTTTTGACTACTGATTGGTTTTCGACTACATATTGGTCTTCGACCACATAGGTTTCAATCACATCGGCCTTCAACCGCGTTGGTTTTCGACCACCATTGGTCCTTGACCATGCTGGTTTTTTGAGCACTCACTGCTCATCGATCACATTGGCTTTCGATCACGTTGTTTTCGACCACGTTGGCTTTCGATCACATTGGTTTCTGACCATTCTCTGGTCGTTGACCACTCGAGTTGAATTCCGATCACAGTGGCTCTCGACTAAGTTGGCTTTCGACCATATTGGTTTCTGACCATTCTCTGGTCGTTGACCACTGGAGTCGAATTCCAATCACGTTGGTTGTCGACCATGTTGGTTTACAAACATGAACATGTTGGTTTTGACCACTCACTGGTCAATGATCATTCAAGTCGTATCCAATCACTTTGTGTTCCAATCAGTCATGGTAGTACCGTAGGGTCAATAGCGGTAGTACCCCACCTACTATTTTTCCACAGTGGTTCAGCTCTGTGTTTCTCAAGATTTTGAGAAGGGTTCCTATCTGAATCTTCATAGCTTTATAGCTATCAGAGCAAAAGGATGAGTAAATACTTGAAGAAAATTATTTAAGGCATCATTCACCCCCTCTTTGTTGTCATCTTCAATCCTACAGTTGATGTCCAAGAGCTATGACGTATACCCATAATTCTTTGCAAGATGGAACATGCATTTGGACTAGCTTATCAATAGATTCTGAACATTGTAACTAACACTATCAGCCCAAAGCATTGAAACATAGATGAAGCTTCGTTCACAAAGGCCATGAGCATGCTGAGAGAGGCACCAGATATGCAACCAGGGCGGAAAAATGCCCTATCTTTGGCCTTATGGCCCTTGATCCAACTAGGCAAATGACAATCTTCGAGTGGAAAACTGAACCACAACCTTCACACCATCCCATGCATGCAGACTGCTAGTCTGGAGGTCACTTTTAAACCATGTTGTGCACACTCCCAGGCAAAAGGCCTTTTTAACTAGAGGACTGACTTAGCTCGGTTGATGTCCTAGAGGTACATGAACAATTTTCCTGGATACTGTTTATGTAAATAGTGCCCTTTGAATACATGCGTATGTGGGTGCGTTCAGTGGTTAAAGCCATGCCCGCACTCCACGAGACTCTAGGGTCTCTGTCTTGTTGTACATGTACATTGTACGCACCCCACGGATGGCTTCCCCGCCGCTGCTGTTGCATGCTATGCCAACAACGGTTGCTTTGGTGCCAATAGGTACCTTGCCAACTGCCAAAATGGCAGCCTCCTCGTCGTCATGGACTCCCCAGGGAGAGCGATGACACCCTCCATGCTCAACCCACTGCACCCGCGGGGAGGCATCGGGCTCCTCCCACTTCTCCCACCACCCTACCCTGGCGGCCGGGAGCTTATCTCACATGTGTTCTTACCCGAGGATGACAACTATGACATCGTCTTTGTCTCCATGGTGCGCACTGGCTGGAGAGAAGTCTCCACGCAGGTGCACATCCTGCAACCCTCCGACGGCTGGGGATGTTGGCACAGCCTAAGGATCAAATGCACACACTCTGTGGTCACAACACACACGAACACTTTTGATCAACTCAAGACACATGAGAGTTTGGTGCTACGTAATACCGTATAGCTTTTATATTTTCTCTTCTTATTTATAGTCTCATATTACAAGCAAATAGGCCAACAAAATGCCCAATACTTTCGACCATGATCCCCATGTACATGCCATCCCACGTCTAGATAGAACGTGGCCTACTCTTATGCTCACGACCCATAAGAAGCACTCTACATGCAAGCCAATGCCAACACAAGTGGATACGACTGCTACAGACACACTACTACTCGATTTATGACCACACAAACAGACCTGACCAAGTCTACTAACACAACAGACCTAACCAAGTCTACGACTGTTGTAGTACTCTAACGCTCTGATTGCTACAGTACTCGGACACACCAACTACTACAGTACTAGGACGCTCCAACTTCTATAGTACTCGAACGTTCCGACTACTACACGTACTCAAACGCTCTGACTGCTACACATACTCGGACGCTCCGACTACTATACGTACTCGGACGCTCTGACTTCTACATGTACGTGGCTCTGACTTCTACACGTACTCAGACACATGAGTACTCAACATACAACTACATAGTACTCGAATATATAAGTACTCAACACACGACTACACAACACTTGGAACACATAAGTACTCGACACCGAGCACTATCAATAACAAGATTAATTCCAACAATTAACCCCGTAATCTTGTTGTCATTATTTTTTGAGTACCTCCTCATCAAAATTCAGAGTAGCACCAGTTCTTCATCCGCCATAGCGAGATACGCCTCTTCCTTCCTCCGCTTGTGGCACTCACTAACAAAATACCCACGTATGTCACAGTTGTAGCACTTTACCTTCATACTATTGAACTTGTGCTCACTCATGTCGAAGTCGTTGTTGTCCTTGTCGTCATCATGGTCGTCTCTATGACCACCACCAGTTTTGATGTGGCCATTTCCATGGTCACAATTGTTCTTCGCGCCGCTACCTGACCTCCTCCATTCTTCTTCTCTTTGTTGAGGGTCTCCCATTACGTGCACATGAGCAACAGATGCTCACTCTATTTTGAATCACCGAACCGCCTGACGAGGTCTTCGACAGTGAGCGTCTTGAAGTCCATGCACTGCTCGATAGAGATGACGAGCTGCATGTAGCACACCGAGACAGTACGAAGAAACTTGGAACAACGGCAATTTCATCCATCGTAGTGTCGCCCAACGTATGGATGCCAGTGACGACAGACGTCACCTGACTGGCGAAATCTTCAATAGTCTCCACTTCCTCCATCGTCAGCCCTTCAAAGTCCTTCTTGAGAGTCTGCAGCTTAGCCTCGCGCACACGCTTTTGCTCCATGTGCGCCGTCTTGACTGCCTTCCATGTTGACTTCACCATGTCTTTCACGGCGAGAGAAGACATGACTTGCTCCAGCATGGCTTGGTAGATGGCGTACAATGTCATCTAATCTTTCTGGTACTCCGCGGCACCAGGCTCCACTACTTCCAACACATTCTGCGCCTAATGAGCGACACGCATCTTCATCGTCCAAATCGTGTAGTTCATGTGGATGAGCTACAGGTACGACAACGACACCACACTCTCCCTCTTTACCACCTGCCAGGCGGACGGATCACCTCGCAGTAGGTGTCGCTCGCTGGATAGAGACATACTCCTTCATTCCCTTGGCATCCTCTCGGACACACGGAAATCAGCAAGGCTCTGATACCAAATGTTGGTATAGCCCAAGGATCAAACGCACACACTTTGTGGTCGCAACACACGCTAACAGTTTCGATCAACTCAAGACACACAAGAGTTTGGTGTTGCATAATGTCATGCAGTTTTTCTATTTTCTCTTCTTATTTATAATCTCACGTTACAAGCAAATAAACCAACAAAATGCCCAACACTTCCGGCCACAATTCCCATGTACATGCCATCCCACGTCTAGATAGAATGTGGCCTACTCTTACGCTCACAACCCTTAAGAAGCGCTATACATGCAAGCCACTGCCAACGCAAGTGGATGCGACTATTGCAGATACACTACTACTTGACTTACGACCACACACAGATCTGACCAAGTCTACAACTACTACAGTACTCGAACGCTCCGACTGTTACAGTACTCAGATGCTCCTATTGCTACGCACACTTGGACGCTCTGACTGCTACATATATTCGGATACAAGTACTTGACACCGACTACTATCAACAAAAAAGATAAATTTCAACAGCGACGCCCCGACGATCAACGCGGCAACAGAGCTCCCGGAGGCCGGAACCGCGGTTCTCGACGTGCTGCCGCCCGTCCACGGCAAGGTCTACAAGGTGACCGACTCGCGGAGGCACACGCTGGTGCTGGACTTGGCCGCCGCGCGCTTCTCCGTCCTCGAGCTCCCGCGGAGTGGACGGCCGAAGCTTCAAGCTCTCACGCGCGGAGGAGCGCGTGAGGCGGACTCCTCTACCTCATCCACGAGGACAGGTTCCAGGTCCAAGTCTGGCCGCTCCTCCATACGGCAGATGGTGGCGCAGGCAGCTGGGTGCGGGTGCGCTCCTTGTACTTGAGCGAGGCGTGGAAAGTCCTCGCAGACCCTGGCGGGTTGCCTGCTAATTAGTGCCGTGACAACGCCGAGTTTGTGTTGCTGGACGTGGCGTCGGGGTCGACTAGTTTCGTCGTCCGCGTGCATCTGGCGAGCAGGACGCTGAGGATGGTCCATGAGAGAATACTACACCCTTTCCCCCGACGATACCCTGGCCTCCCATCTTCCCACCACTGGACGAGACGAAGTCTAGAAGCGTCAAAAGAAAAGGTTCTCGACCATTTTGGCTGAAGTTCATGTGATCGATATCCCACGACATTTGCCTTGATATGGGCGATCTTACTTTAGTTTAATTTTAATGCTGCGCTTTGCTTCTGTCTGACGAGGTAATGGGAATGGATGACAAGTTAAGATCTCAGGGGGTGTGAATATGATCGGATCTCTACCATCTACAAAGTGTGTGCCACTTTAATTGCTGTCTCTACACGTATGTAATTCCTTTCTGCTTCAGTTAGAATTGGCTGATTATCTACCCTACTCTATAATACACCAAAATTTTCTTTACTAAATCCAGCCCGCTCAGCCACCCCCACAGTCATGCCTAATCTAAGTCCACCCAGATTTGTGTACCAAATTAATCTAACTTTATACAAATGAATGGCCTGGATTGCTCCTCAAGCCTTCTTCTCTTACTCATTGAAGATCCAAAGGTCAAAATCATTTGGATCATGCACATCATTGAACCTCTCCCATTTCTGAAATCCCCCCACCTCGCGACGCTGTTTCCCCCTCCCCCCCGGCGCCGCGTCCCATCTCCCGCTCCGCCCTCGCTCCTCCTCCACCACCGCCTCCCCCGCTCCTCCTCCTCCGCCTCCTCCCCCACTCCGCCGCCGCCTCCTCCTCCCCCCACCCCCTGCGCCACCGCCTCCTCCTATTGCCCACGCACACGCCCCGACGCTGCCTCCACCCCGCTCCTCCGCCGATTTCTCCCGTCTTCCCCATTCTCTGCGTCTCCCCGCCTCCTCCTCCCCCCGCTCGGCCGTTCTCCGCCGATCTGCCTCGCCTCCTCCTCCCTACCCTGTGCCGCCGCCGCCTCCTCCCGCCCACCCCTCCGCTCCGCTGCCGCCTCCTCCCCCCCCCCCCCACCCCTTCGCTCCACCCTTGCCTCATCCTCCCTACCCCGCGCCGCCGCCACTTCCTCCTCCCCCCACTCCTCTGCTCCGCCGCCGCCTCCTCCCCCGCTCCTCCGCTCCGTTGCCTCCTCCTCCTCCCCCCACCCCTCCGCTCAGCCGCCGCCTCCTCCCGCTCCGCCATCGCCTCCTCCTCCCCACCCCGCGCCGCCGCCTCCTCCCCTCCTCCTCCCCACCCCGCGCCGCCGCCTCCTCCTCCTCCCCCTGCTCCTCCGGTCTGTCCTCGCCTCCTCCCCCGCTCATCCGCGCCGCCACCGAGTCCTCTCCCCCCGTTCTCCTCGCCGAGTGCGCACGCCGCGGTGTCGTCGTCGCCAACGCCGGGAGGGTCTACTCGGTCGACGTCGCCGACCACGCCGTCGGCCTGGTCATCGACGTGCTCCATCGCATCACGGCCGCCGAGCGCTCGCCCATCGCATCACAGCCGCCCCAAGCGGCGAGGCTCGGATGGGACGTGGCGCCAGCGACAAGGTAAACGCCATTTCCCCTCCCTTTCTGCTCTCCGATCTGCCGTTGGAGGCGTGTTTTGTATTGATATAGCCTCTTCAGAAGGTGATTGGCTGGATATTATCGATGATTTCGTTAGTTATAGCATGATCCAATCCTAATTTTGAAGATATGGTTCTTGTATATCTCGCTCGCCCAAGTTGTGTTTAGTGCAAATTTGTCGAGGGCTATGTAGCTACTGGTTCAAAATTTAATGTTTCGAATATATTTTATTGAATGTTCCGAATATGTTTTATGTAATACTAGACCTTATTAGTTGTTGATCAAACCATAGATCTCATCAGTTCTGTAAATGTGATTTAAGAATTTAGGATTGTGTAGATTTGTCACAGTGAAGATGTGTTTAGCACCAGTTTTTTTGGAGGATTTGTTAGCTGTTTTTTTGGGGTGAAATTAGGATGTGTGGACCCAATTTGGTGAGTTCTTTGGCCCCTGTTACCCTTTTTGTGCTGCGATTCACTTAGATCTGGCCTGCTTGAATTGCAGTGCTTACTTCCGTACAGCTTAGCAGCAAGTTCTTGAATTTAACATGACTTACAGTTAATTGCATAAATGTATGTTGACTGCCTGAAATAGGAACATGGTTTGATCTAATTCATCCAAAGCCTTCTTTTGTAAAGATCATTTGGTGGATCTACATGATTATGATCCAACGGAATTCAATTCATTTAATGAAAACCATCCATAACATTTTCAGAATAGTCCGGTTTGTATTAGCTGCTTAAATTTATAGGTTAATACAAGTAGTGTGCAGCGTATTAACTGTCTTTTTCACATGTGCTTATGTATGGATGGGAATCGGTGAGGGAATGTACGATCTGTTCTGTTAAACATTTTGTACATCCATATGTGCTTTCAAGTTAGTTACTTTCTAAGCTGCTATTGATTTATTATACCTGCGGTGCTGTACCATGTTCAATTCTACACTTTATTTATTTTCGTTGCTTGTTTCACTTGACAACATTACCAACAAATGGGGAAGTATTTGTTTATACTGTTTTATGCATGAAAAACATGAATGGGTCGATGTGTGTAGGCTCAGATAAGAACATTTTGTGGGCAAGAAGTTGGCGATGTGACCAGCCTGATATTGTCGGCACATCCTTCGGACCATACTTGTTCGTCTCTGCTCTCGAAGGGTGTGGCTCGAAATGCTTCCCCTCCTTTTAGAGAAGACGATAAAGATGGCCATTACATATTTGCTGTTGGAGAGAATTTGACCTCTCGCTGTAATTACACTTGACCATCATTACCGGAGTAACATCACTGTGATTTGTGATCCTTAGCCTTCTGGGAGCTGCATTTCCCCCTTTTTCTTATTTATTTTCAGATAAAAAATCGAACTGAACTATAGAGAATTAGAGATGTATGTTTATGTTACTTCTGTTTACTCTGCACAGACATCATATAATCTTTTCTAACTTGTTTTCTTCTTTCAAATGCATGACAGTTTCTTGACATCATATAATTTTTTGACAGTTGTGGTTTCGATGGTCGACAAATAGTTTCAGGACAGAAATTGTTATTTTTTACAGCAAAAAATGTTGTTGTATATCACTTAATCTGCAGGTTTAGGACTGTTGCTTACTTCGACGTACTACTTTCCTGTTTAGGTATTTAACCTCGGTATTTAACCACAAATCTGGAGTGTATATATCATGATTTCTGATTTGAGATAGTAATTGATGTTGTCCTGGTGTTCTGTACATTTAAGAAATTATTTCCATGACATGAAGGCGTTACAATCGATCGTTCTCTATATCTATTACTTTTCTTATAGAACCATGTGCATGCATCTTCTTACTTTGTCTGTAAGGCTTTTATTTTTGTAATAACTCTGTTTCCTTTTTTACTGGTGTTGTACTGATATTGAGTTATCTTGCAGCTGCACGGGCGCTGGAAATGCTCAACTACACTCCTATCAATGGGAAACCTATCAGGATAATGTATTCTAACTGTGACCCCAGCTTGCGCAAGAGTGGCGCAGCAAATATATTTATTAAGGTTTGTTTGCATATTCTGAATGCTATTGTTGGCTTGTTGGTTATGTTGCCTGACTTCCTAACTTTCATGTTTGCAGAATCTTGATTGTCCGAATGGCCAACTTTATGTTGGCACCGAATATTTGAAAGAAGATGGAGAAGTGATGTCATGTGTACCTAAATCATTGATAAGACTTACTATGGATGATAATAATGATATGCCTCAAGACGGACTCCTGTTGTGGTTGGAAGAGCATCTTAGACGACTACAGAGTGGCTTGATTAAGGTGGAAGGTTATAGCTCCCAAAAGATTGCAAGACACATAAGCATATATCCAGCAGCACCGCCTTACTGTTCATCATCAGTTTCACATGGTGTCAAGGTGATTACATTGCCTTCTGTTATTTTAGTATAAATTTTTATGATATTTGTATCATCTGAGTGTAAATTTTATTTTGGAATTCATGCTGGAAGCCAATTGTTAGAGGTTCTGATGTGCATCTGTTTTTATTTAACCACAAGCATTTGGAACTCTATACATTAATTATTCTAAACCTCTGTGGCATAGTATCTGATTTAGCTATGCAATTAAAATAACATCGTTTGGCAGAGGATACCTTTGGATTTTGTAATTTTAGTAGGATAACTCAGCAGTCAGAAAGGATTGTCCTGTTTTGAACCAATGTTGTTGATTTATTATGCTGAATCTGATGCATCAATATTACCGTAGTTTCAAGAAGCACATTGATTAGAAGTTTGAGATTTGAGTGGAAAAAAAGTTGTGCATGTTTTTGTTTAATTCACATGTTTTGATGGATATGAAACCTCACCAAGATGAATTGGCTCATACATAGTTGAATTGACCACTTGTGGGTTGAACTGGGCGTTGTTAACCCAAGATGAACTAATGTTTCCAGGAATCAAACTCACCTTGCTTGTTGGAGTGATGGAGTCTAATGTGGCCGTAGCTGAGTCCACCACATTCCTTTGTGGTATTGAAATGAATGGACATCCACATATATATTACAACAGAAATATTAATTTTTGCATCTTTATGAATTACGCCAGTCATAATGAGACAATATTGATATGGCCTATAAGAATTTATAACAGAATTGAGACTTGTTGCACACATGCTTGCGCTTGTTTGGCCTTACATGTTGTTTCCCAATATTCTTAAGGAAAAAACAGGTGGTCTGACCAATGAACCAGTGAACTGGTGCTAATAGTTATGATATTTACAGGTCTGTGTGTCTGCTATCTTTGCCGCAGAAAATTCTGCTCATGGTGATTACCTACGCAGATATGTCTACTATTATTCCATCTGCCTGTCACTTCCTGAGGCATACAATGTTGATGGAAAGTGGTATTCTTCCTTCCAGCTTCAGTCACACCATTGGACTATTCAGATCGGAGATAATGTTATTTCTGATGTATATGGATATGATGTTCATGGGAAGGTAGGCTGGAAGAGAAAAATAATATGAAAATATGTAGCCATAAAAGTGTACAGCAGTTCTCCCATAAAGACATGCATCTTACATTTGCATGCTTCTGTTGTGTGTAGTACCCTGTCCTGAGGCAAGGCGAGGAACTGTCTGTGTACGGGAGTTTCACATCACCAGCAATGGTATCTGGATCCATAAAGGGCTACTTGACACTTATTCCTTTGAGGTAATTCTGGATTATATAAACATATTTCTATTAACTGAACACACAGACAAATTGATTTACTTATTATTCTTGTAAATGTATTCTATTAATGAACGATTGGATATATTGAAATGCATAATTGTGTCTGTCATGTCAAATGTTTGTTCGCCCATACTAATGGTGTGATGTTTGATTTTCATGCTTAGGTGTCGCCAGCCTAGAGGAAACCAACTTGTTATCAATATAGATCCTTTGCCTCTGCAACCACCTGAGTACATCTTCTGATAATTAAACGGGTGCATCTGTCATATACTTGAGTCAAATTCTTGCTCTCTGTAACACTTGTTCGAACTGGCTGGATCTTATTCATGGCTAAGAAATGATGTGCTGTGCCTCAGTGCAGCAAACTTGCTTCTTATAGTTCGATGGTAATTTGTGTTCTACATTTGAACGTTCACCCATGCTCATCTGATTTACAGGGTATTCTATGTTGGATCTTTTTCTGCCATAACTGTGCCTAATGAAAGCATTTGATTTCCCTAGTCACGATGGCTAAGGTTATCAACAAATGCCCGAGCTAATCGATGGGCTCAATTGGAAGGTGGTCGTTGTCAGAAACGAGCAGGTCAATGCAATGTGCTTGCCCGTGGCAAGATTATAGTCTTCACCGGATTGCTCGACAATTTCAAGACGATGCTGAGATTGCCACCGTGCTTGGGCATGAGGTCGGGTTATTGGATTATTGGGTTCATGTGTTATTTTCGGTGGTTTCCGGTGGATTGAACCGACATCGTGCCCTTTTGTAGGTTGGGCACGTTGGCCATGGTGCGAGGTCGTGAAGTCGGCTACGACTACGGCAATGGAAGTCGGAGCTCGATCGTATGACCACGTTGAGAAGTCGGTACCTTATGACCATGTTAGCGCGAGAGGAAGTCGGTGGTCGAGGCTTCGACTGGTGCAGTCTATAATCGGCAGACCTCGACTACGACCACGTGGAAAGTCGGCGGACTTCTACCACGTTGTGAGGCGGTCGAACATGGTCGGATCGCAGACGGACACGATCGGATGTGATCGGATGCGCTCAGAAGTGGTCAGAAGCGATCAGTTGTGGTCAGACAAGCCACAGACACGGTCGAAGGCGGTCGTATGCGGTCGGACTGGCATTGGACTCGGTCGGAAGTACTCGTAGGCGGTCGGTTGTGCCTGAGAGGCTTGATCGTGGTCGTAGACATCTTGAAATCGGTCGTATGGCTTCGTGGTGAAGTCGTAGACCTCGTGCATTTGTTGGTTCATCATTTCGATCGGTCGGAACGACTTGGGATGAGGTCGTAGACTTTGAGCGGTAAAGTCATAGTGAGTTGTATGTGGTCGTGGCAAGTTAGCGATGGTCATAGCTTGTGTCTTGGTGACAAAAATATTTGGTTATACAATATATGAGACGTGAATTTTAATGAATCTTGTTTTGTATTTTACCGTAGCGTTAGCACGGGCACACTACTAGTCGGTGATATCAGTTTTATTGCCATGCACGTGTAAAAATGGATACCGGCCAAATAATTTCGAGTGAATTTAAATTGAAGTCAATTTGTAACAAATTTTGGGCCAATTTGAATTCAACCGATAATTTCAATCAATAATCAGCGAGTTTTGGCCATTTTTTAAAATTCAAATTCTGGTTTGAAATTTTAGCTTAAATTTTTTAATTATCGGTGATATTGGACCCCGGTAAAAAAAATTAAAACTGGTTTTGAAAACCCTGGTTAGAACCTTGTTTAATTAGGTCATTCCTCTCCAAACAGTATGCGTAAGTTGATCTGCTTGCTACTGCAATTCGGCGCTACAAAACATATGGGCTGAGGCTGACAGTCTACAAGTTTAGGCGGCACAGTACGTCGTGGAAGTACGTTGAATTTTAAGAACCTCTGTTCATTTCACTCGAGAAAACTGAGCTCTTCCATATGTGATGATGTGACAAAGGCTGCTTTTGTTACGACAGAACGGACTGTCTATTGCAACTAGACCCAGCAGAGGGGCCAGTGCTGAATCTCCACAACCACAAGTACAAACATTTTGCAAGCCTAAGCAAGTTCAAAACCAGGTGCCATGCTTTGCAGTCTTTGAAACTCCATCAGGCTAAAGCATTTGCAACCGTTATATTGCACCTCGTGACAGGGTTGGGATAGTTTCGGCCGATTTTTAGTAAAGTCGACTCTACTGGACACCCATACGGCCAAAAAAGTCGGATGTGCTTGATTTTGTCAAATATAAAATAAAATTATAACAACATCAAAGTACATGTGCACATGCACCATGGTGGTAAGTTTAACGTCCCTAGCATTGGAGAAGATAGGTCATAGGTTCGAACCCTCAAAATTTCCGAATTCAGCTGAATTTTACTTGATAATAAGTACGATAAATCGGTTAGATCAGTGACCCATTAAAACAATATAAAAACCAGTGACCCGTAAAAAAAATCCGACCTCTTGTATAATGGCACTCTACTCACCATGCATTATTCTCAACATGATGTGGTAATTTTTTTAAAAAAATATAGACGATAACTTAGAGTGGAACTGATGATTCTTTTTTTTTAACCTTTCTTCACATTCAAAGAAATGATGATAATTTTGAGTTTAGGGTAGTAATTTGTTAAAAGGATGCACATTTTTAATAAAAATCATCATTTAAAGTTCTCTGAGTTACCAGATACCACTATGACTAATTACCACCTTAAATTGAAAAAAATATCACCCATGTATGAATTCAGAAAAAAAAATCAAAACTTATCATCAATTAAATCTTATGTTACCATATATAATTTTAACTAATTACCACACTATAATTTAATAATTATCACATCAGCAATGGTGCGGCGATAGGGCTACATATTTATGTCACAAAGCAAAAGGGGCAAGGGCACGTATTCCTAGCATTATACAAACAAGTTAAGGAGGTTGGGATATGCAGGAAGCATAGAATTTTGGACGCTGTTGGACCCCAGTGCACCCAAAATTCCGTTTTTGGCCCCCTAAATAAAAAAATTCCAATTTTGGACCCCTTCTCACCGCGCGTTTACCAGAGCGTGACATGCGTCCCGGCCGCGCGATCTCCAGCCCGACCGCGCGACTCTCCAGCCCGACCGCGCGACTGCTGGCGCGAGCACGCGACCAAATTCCGGACCGCGCGACTGCTGGCGCGAGCGCGCGATTGAACCCCCGACCGCATGATCCATTTTCTGGACCGCACGAATCCAAATACCAACGCTCTACTCTCGAAGGAACTGTAGATTTTTTAGGGTTTGGTCTGTTTAGGGTTTGCAATACTCGTGAATATTTATACGGTTTCTCAATTTTGTAGTTGTAAACTGATAAAAAAATAGATAAAGTTGCAATAATATTTTATCTTCATTGTTAGTTGCAGATGTATAAAAAATTTGGATAAATTTTTTTAAAAAACGATTAATCGTAGAACGATCATTTCATAAAGTGGTAAGTGATATTTAGAATTTCGTATGGTTTTAAGGTTTGCAATCACCATGTTTTTTGTATGTTTTGTCAATTTTGTAGATGTAAACTCGGAAAGAATCTGAGCAAGTTGTAATAAAAGTTTATATTCATTATAACTTGTAGATGCCAAAAAGATTTTGGTAAATTTTTTTTAGGAACGATTGACCGTAGAATGATCAATAGAATTTTGGACACTGTTGGACCCCTGTGCACACAAAATTCCCGTTTTGGCCCCCAAACGAAAATGATGTGTGGAAAAATATGAATTTGAAGTGGAGTCCACTATACTGATTGTGTAATTTTTTGTGCAATTTTGATGTTTGGTTGAGTAGGAACGAAATTTGTGTGAAGTAACGATTAGTGTATTTGTGATTTTCATATATTGCTGACCGTGAAAAATGTGTTCAAGTGGCAGTAACAAATTTCGATCATGGTATGTTGTTTTATTGGAAGCAATTTAATGAAAAAAAATTTTGAGCACAAATGTGATATGAACAATTGGACGAAATGAAGGAAAGTGATATTGAACACGTGGGAATGAGTGCAAGAACTGTAATGATTATAAGTTTTGTTAATTTTGTAGTTGTGAATCAAAAAAATCTGATAAAATTGTAAAACAAGTTTATGTTGATTATATGTTGTAGATGCATAAAAAAGTTTGGTAATTTTTTTTAGGAATGATTGTGTGTAGAACGATCGATATATAAAGTGGTAAGTGACTTTTAGGGTTTGGTATGTTTTTAGGGTTTGCAATCCGCGTGATTTTTGTATGTCTTGTCAATTTTGTAGTTATAAACTGCGTAAAAATTAGATAAAGTTGTAATAACAATTTATGTTCATTGTAAGTTGTACATGCATAAAAAATTAACCCAAATTTTTTTAGGCGCGATTGACCATAGAACGGTCGATACATAAAGTGGTAAGTGATGTAACCAGTGGCATGTGGCATGTGTGGAACTCTGTATTTCTAATGTTCAGAACTTACCACTAGTCCTAACATGCCTTAGGGAATATAACTTGCTGGGTGTATTACATTTTGTCTACTGGGTGTAGCGTGGTTGTTTCCCCTTATTCTCGCGCCGTGAAGATGGCTCCGCTGCATCCTTCTTCCTGTCACTCTTGGTCTTAAGAGTTGCCTCACGAGCTTGAAGCTCTTCCTCCTGACGCTTGATGGCTGCTTCACGCAGACTTAACTGCTCCCGCCTCCTTTGCAGCTCATCCTCCTTGCCCTTCAGACGGATTTGGTCCACCCTCACGTGGCGCTCTTGCTCAAGCCGCATCTGTCGTTCCACCTCGCGAGCCTGAGTCATCTTGACAAAGTATTGTCCTTTGTTTTCCACCTGCATTGGGCGGTTCTGTGGCCATGCCGCCGGCACCCGATCCACCCATTCGATGAACTTGCAAGGCTATGTGTGGCGTGGTAGATGTCATGGATCAAGTCAAAAAACGATAACGAGAAACAAATGATTTAGTTGTCGTTGTTACCATGAAGTCGTCATCCAAGTCTGGACACTTGAAGAACCTACGGCCATAGTTGGCTCGTTGTACTGGATCCGTCCAGACGCACAACATCGTCCTAAAGCCGCAATGGCACTTCGGGCGCTCATGCCACTCCGCACTCCAAATGGGTTGGACCTCCAGGAAGACATTGTTGTGTAGTAGTATTGTGATGGCTTGGGAATGAGATGTGGTATGGAAGAATATGAGGCCTTTATGTAGGCAGGTTATCTGGTGCACTGGGCATAGTCCATGGAGATGAGGACATGGGAATCTTTTGAGTATAGTCAGGTTTGCAGTGTAGCAATAAATGTCCCTACGAAGGCTTCTGAGCCTGTAGTCTCGTAATAAATTCAGAGCTTTTGAGCATTCAATGTATGTGGTACAACATAGCCTTTTCAGTCGTTTGCAGGAAACAGTACGTTCCACGAAATAAGTGATACAACATTGCCTTCTCAGAGGCCAATAATCATAACTGGGCAAAGCTGCCCGGTTTTGTCATGTCACTGCGCAAGGCTGCCCAGTTTTGTAATGTCACTGCGCAAAGCTGGCCACTTTTGTCATGTCACTGCGCAAAGCTGGCCCGTTTAGTCATGTCACTGCGGAAAGCTGGCTCGTTTAGTCATGTCACTTCGCAAAGCTGGCATCTTTTGTCATGTCACTACGGAAAGCTGTCCTCTTTTATCATGTCACTGAGCAAAAGTTGACATCTTTGCTCATGTCACAGGTCTCCTCGCAATCCTTCACCATCTTGTCCCATTGCTTCTTCTTGCCTTTGTCCATCCCGGTTGGGTGAGGGAAGCGCGGTGTAGTATGGGGTTTGCATGTGCAATGTTCGCTACGAAATGGAATGCACACCAATTTATAGGGTCCATTTTATCTCTACTCGTACGTGTAAAGCTTGTCCACGTGGTCATAGCAGTGAGTAAAGATGGGAGTGCTGGGAGACTACTGCCAAAAGGCGCCATCTTGTCATGTCTCTCAGCAAAGCTGTCCTGTGTTGTCATCTAAATGAGCAAAGCTGTCCTCTCCTTTACATGTCATGGAGCATAGCTGTCCTCTTTAGTAATGTCAGTGCCCAAAGCTGGCATCTTTTGTCATCCCACTGAGAAAAGCTGCCCCGTTTCGTCATGTCGCTGCGCAAAGCTGCCATCTTTTATCATCTCACTGAGCAAAGCTGGCCCGTTTCGTCATGTCCCTTGTTTGGTATAAATAGCACGGTTGGGGTCCCAGCACTTTGTAGACAGAGAACCGTGTAAATCGAACAAAGAAGTACCCTCTCTTTCGTGCTGGAACAAACCATGTCGGAAGCTGAGGGGCCAGTCAATTTTGGGTCACCGAAGGAAGACCTTTCCTTTGAAAGGAGGGAGATATTTGGTCCACAGTACCGCTTGATACCAAGCCGGCGTGCTCAACCAGTGTGGCCAAAATGCAGACACAATGAGTACGCGGTCGTGCAGGCCCTGGATGGTCCGTTCGATGGCGGACGCCGTTTCTTCCGATGCCCACGCTCCGGGGTACAAATTACTAATAGTACATTTTTTTGTTATTGGTTATGGACCCTCCATGTTTACCGTTGTGTCCCGCAGATGGCGATATGCGACTTCTCCCGCTGGATCGACCCTCCTCATGAACGGTATATTTGTCGTTATGTGGATACATTATGGGATCGAGTATTGGAGTTGCAGGACCGAATCGAGACTCTCAACGAGGCGAACAACGACCTCCGCCAACAGATACGACGCGAGAGGGGTAACGAGGAGGTCGTAAACATAGGAAGCTCTTATGATCCCACATGTTGCTGCGCGAACCCGAGCTGCATATGTGCGTGCCACTACCAGGACGGTGAGCCACGTCCGAGGCAACCCCCTCAGCAATTCTCCATGTGGGTGCCACGAGGCTCGTTTGGCATGTAGGTAAGAAGGTGTATGGTTGTGTTGTGTTTTAGTTGTTGTGTTCGTTGGTGTGTTGATGGCTGTAGTACTTGCTATACGTTATGTACGGGCAATGTATGTGTTGTTTCGTGTTGTCATGTCACTGAGCAAAGCTGGCATCTTTTGTCTTCTCACTGAGCAAAGCTGGCCTCTTTGGTCATGTCACTGAGCAAAGCTGGCATCTTTTGTCTTCTCACTGAGCAAAGCTAGCCCCGTTTTATGATGTCACTGGGCAAAGCTGTTATCTTTTGTCATCTCACTGAGCAAAATTGGCCTCTTTGGTCATGTCACTAGGCAAAGCTGTCCTCTTTTGTCATCTCACTGTGCAAAGCTGCCCTCTTTTTTTATGTCACTGAGCAAAGGTTCCCCTTTTTGTCTGCTCACTACCCCTTTATGTGTGTGTTTGGTTTGTGTTGTCTGTGGTCTTTGTGTGTGAGGCTGCCCCCCCCCCCCCCACACAGCCTATAAAACGGAGCCATCCCTCACATACTCCCTTGCCATGTTATCAGTCACCTCCTGAGTTAGTTGTTCCCAATCTGTGTAGTTTTCTTTCGTGCTCACTCCCCCAGACTAGGCAATGAGTCAGCTCAGCACGTCTTCATGGGCACCCATGGTGATGTGCCCAAATTGCAACACGGTGGTAAGACGTAGGACATCACAGACGGCCGTGATCCTGGGCGACACTACTACAAGTGCCCCTATCACTCGGTGAGTCAGATTGTTTCGGGTTCATGCAAATCGTGGTGGTATGTTTAAAAATCTTATTGTCATGGAATCGCAGGAAGCTCCTCGTGGTTGCCGATTTTGGGTGTGGGAGGATGAAATGGGCAATAGGACAGACAATGTTCGCCATGAGAGAGTTGTCGTGGGGGGTTGCGACCCCGTCGGGATGCGGCACCGTTTCGACAGACTAGAGTGGAAGATAAATTTAATGTTGTGTGCTATTTTGTTTATTGTGTTTATTGTTATCCTCAAGTTGTAGTGCTGGAGGTTCTCCTCGTGTATGTTGGTAATATTTTATGCTATGTTGTCGTCAAGCTATATTCTTTCTTGTTTTTCTTGTGTTTGTTGTTATCGTGTCTTCTCCCGCTGCCCCGTGTTGTCATCTCTCAGTTGGTTGTATGCCATAGTAAATCAAAGAACTTAGAGCAACCCTTTTATACTGGAAACCATCTTTGAACATCAAACCATCAAGCACTTGAAAAACATCACAAAAATTACAAAAGCACAATTAAAAAATTCATTCATCATCTCGTCGCTGCCTCGTACGGCGCATATGATCCTCTGAGAAGGTGAACCTACTAGGGGAGCGTGGTGCATCGCGAAGATCGTAGTGCGAGGGCTGCGGCCGAGACAGCTGGCCAAAAATCATAGAGCTCAGCCATTCGGAGGAGGTGTCTATGTCCTGCTTAGATGGTACATCTGAATTAGGCAATGGAAAGTACAAAAATTATTCATAATGAGTAGTACAATTACAAGGCATTTACCTGCATACTCTGAAAAGCGGATGACCCACCGTGAACGTCATGGACGTCATGGCCTTGTTGCTGGGAGTAAACCTGCATTTTTTTGCCAGTGCAATTAGATGGCTTTGAAATACGCTTGTTTAGCTTAGAACGTTAGTGCATACCGGGGTATGTGGCTGCTGAAATAATGATGTCGACGGGTCGTCGCGCATGTACTCCTGTGATGTCATGCCTTGATACGTCTGCCCAAACCACCTATCCCGGTCATCTAGGTTGGCCTGCACGGTAGGGGTGAACGAGGGCATCGCCCCCTCTGGTTGGTCCGGCGAGTCAGGGGCGCTGTCTGGAGTGGGCCCCCGTCGTCCTGGAGAGCGCGGTCGCTCCTCCGTCGCCCTCCGTAGCAGCGTGCTACCCTGTCGCAATTGCTGCAAGACGAACATATGGTTAGACATAAATGGTAAATAAGCCGATCAAAAATAGTTGGCAATTGTCGAACCGCCGGTCCGAAGCGCGTGGAGGCCGAGCGAGCGTAGATGGGCCAATTCTCGGACTAGGATGGACGCGACGTCGATGGCCGTGCTGATGGTGGTGCTGACGGCGGCGCGGAGGGAGGTGGTGGTCCCTGGCCACGTCCACCACCGCGTGTAGCAACAACGTCATCTCGGTGGCGACCACAACTCAAGGCCCGTATCGCACCCCTTGCATCATCGATGATGGTACGCATATAACCTACCCACCGAGATTCGGTATTTGACTTCCTACGTCGTATAGCATCATCAGCCTCGTCCTCGATATGATGTTGATGTGTCCACACCACCAACACGTACGACCATAGCGGCCAATATCAAGAATGAACTAAAGGTGAATTCGTTTCTTCAACTTCAACATATTTTAAATGAGAATATGATGCTACCTAATGATGAAAATATATATATTTTTAGCACCACATCACTTTGGAACCAATTGAAGCAAGGGTTCAAGTTGGACAGGTTTTGGAATCCAATTCGGCCTCCAGATCAATTCGGATTCAGCATGACAAGCCAACTTCAAACGGCCATAACTTTTGATCCAGAAGGCTTCTCGGGGCCCGTGAGTACTCGTTGGAAAGATCTTGGAGTCTACTTTCAGATGGATCTGGTCTCACCTCCAAACTCCACTCGAGCAGATCAGAAACTGCAAAACAAGCCACATCACTTTTCCAGTCCGACTCAAAGTGGGCCGAGGGCCTTGTAACTTGGGCTATTTGGGCCGGTAATGTTCACATGAACAGTACCACACACATGAACAGTAACTAGGAATAGTACCACATCCCTTTTCATTAGATAAGTGTGGCTTGCCCCTCCCCTATTTAAGGAGGCCACACCCCTTTAGTTTTCCTTGGGTTTTGCTTAGATTAATCTGTCTTTGAACAGTTTCGCCGTTCATCGGTTTGTGAGACCCCAACTTGTAAACTTAATATTTATTTGCAATTTCAGATTGCATCTTGCACTCTCTTGCTTGTGTTCTCGATTCGCTTGCAGGAGATAGCCTTCTTGGCGAGGTCAATCGTGTTCGGCACGGTTGATAACCAACGGAGCAGTGGTGTAGTGATTGCGAGGGGTTCGATCTGTTTTGGTCGGAGCCTTTGGATCATCAACGTCGAGATCTCCACAATCGACTTATCAGTACCTCTCGGAAGATCGAGCCATCGTCACATCAGTTGGTATCAGAGCAACGGTTGCCCGTGAGATAATTCTTGTATCCCTAGTTAGTAGATTAGTTTTTATTTCCTATAGTCCAAAAAAAATTGCCCCACAAAAAGAGTTAATTTCCGCTGTCCAAACCCCCATTGTGCCTTTCAATCTGTTAGTTTTGGTTTGCTAAATTGAATTTGTGTCCATATTAGCATAGTCTAGTTGCTGGTCATATCCTTGTTCCATTAAAAATCCAAACAAAAGAAAAATTCCCCACCCCAAACCCTAATTTCCAAATTCGGCTGATTTTTCCTTTCTCTGCAGCCGCCACCAAAAATGTCATATCTTTTGATTCCGAGATTATTTTTGAGTGGGACCACCACCATTAGATTCAAGAATTCCTTATCCATCTATCTGTAAAATTTCACGTCATTCCAGCAAGGAAGCTAAGAGATATATGCGGTGAAAGTTGACCCAGTTATCTGTTTTGAATCTGCAACAGTCAGCAGTTGTGATTTTTGTGCGAATTTCTGCGTCTGGTTTTGGAAGTTGGCCCCAAAAGAAAATCTGTATAAAAAGCCGTCAGACAACAGAGAAAAAAAGAATCAGTGAAAAAGAGGCATCTGACAAAAAGTTACGGCCAAAATACCGATGTACTGTCCAGTGGACAGAAATCTTCAGTTTTCAGTTTTGGGTCAATCCTTGTGTTCTTCAATTCCAGATTGCATTGGATTGAATTATCTTGTATTTACCACTCATACACATTGCCATACACTTATTTTTATCCTTCTTCCATTCTTGGTTGATCAGCAATATAGGCTAAGTGCTAGATACGGACTATAATTCAATTCTATGCAATTCTGAAATTAACTGATTGTTCTCCTTTGCTACATATTGTGCCTTCCAAGCTCCACATACTCTTGATCAGAACAGGTCCCCTCTTGCAATCGTACCCACGCTCGACACAGTGTCACGAACCAGCCACCGGTTGTACCACCTGCTGCATTGGTAAGAACACTTGTAAGGGTGTGGTAAGACGCTTGAGAATGTGTGATTCCACCTTCCACCACCTAGTAGTTGATAGGGATAATACCTTTGTATTATCTTTTGTTTTCTACTAACCATGACAGTGGGTCGTCGATGATCAAGAGTGTGTTTTAAAGGGTGAGCTCATGACGCCCTTCGATGAACAACGCACTACCATTATTGAGGACTTCAACAGAAGTTTCAAGCTACGACAGATACATTGCAGCGCCATCAATGAGAGTATTGTACGCCTTGAAAGAATGCTGAATCGGCCACCAAACATTGGACACGAGTATGATCACGATGCGGACCATGATCGTGTGGAGGGAGATGATAATAAGAGACAAAACTGTGACGCCGGAGCTGCATTTGCTGCCCAAGATGCACGACACCGCCTACATCAAAACCGTCATGGTATGGGAGGTACTAATTTTCAGCACCACAATGCTCGTGTTAATGATAAACCATTTGCTAAAGTTAAATTTACCATACCATCTTTTGCGGGTACTTATGATGCTGAAACTTATCTAGATTGGGAGATGACAGTTGAACAAAAATTTAATACCCATCTAGTTCCTAAAGTGCATAGAGTCAGACAAGCTACTAGTGAGTTTAAGGACTTTGCTATTATCTGGTGGAATGGACTAAGTAACATGCGCTTATAACCTGATACATGGGAGCAGTTAAAAGAAGATATGCGTAATCGTTTTGTTCCTCCCACATATAAACTTGATTTGAGAAAAAAATCGCAGCGCTTAGAACAAGGTGATCGTTCTGTTCAGGACTATTATGCTGAGCTTCAAAAGGGTATGATGCATTATGGGGTTGTTGAGGACACGGAGGATAAGATTTGTCGTTTCTATGGGGGGTTACGGCGTGAAATTCAGGACATTGTTTATTATAAAGATTTTACAACTGTCAACCAGTTGTTCCAGCTTGCTTGTTTGGCAGAAAAAGAATTACAGGGTAGGCAACAAAGGACGAGGAACAACTTTGGAGGTACGTCTACATCGAGATCAACGCTTGGGCAAGCCAAGATAGCCCCACCTCCTATTTGTCGAGCTGCTGCCCCCTCTGTGAGTAGGGCGCATTCAGCAGCACCGCCGCCACCATCACGCGCACCCGAGACGAGCAAATCTACTAGTGTGCAAACACTAGCACAGAGCTCTTCATTGGTTGCTTCCACGGGCCGTACGACGGGCATTGTGTGCCACCGTTGTAAAGGGATGGGCCACGTTATGAGAGATTGCACAAGTCGTGGGCGTATATTGCGACGTAAGATGGTGGTTATGTAAGTGCTAGTGATGTTGAGGATGAATATGCTCTTGCAGCTAACCTTGCGGGTAATGGTGATGATCATGAGAACAAACCTGTGTTTGTGCCCTTTTCGTGACTAACAACTTGCGGTAGTTGAGAACCATGCCGAAGAGGAGCATGAGCTGATGGAATTGTTGACCCCATTGGTTGAGAATGAAGATAAGGAGATGTATGCCCTTACATCATCTGAGGAGAGCCAAAAAGGTAAAGAACATGGAGCTATCATCGCTCACGGTACTGATTTGGTGCTACAACAAGATATAGAGCAACCTTGTGAGTATATACCTGCTGTAGTGCAATCTTTTGATATTCCTTGTGTTGACTTAAATGAACCATGTGCTAATCTAAATTCTCATAATTTTGCACATGTCGAATTAATAACACATAAAGAAGTTTTGACTAGAATTTCTCCTGCTAATTCATTGTGTTACATCATGTTGGATCTACCTATGAAATTATCACATGCTATGGAGAAAGTTTCTGAACTTGCATGTTCGAAATTCTTGTTAAGTGCCTATACCCCTGGATATAAGTTTAATTTGATTGGAGATTATGATGTGGGAACTCAATTTCTTGTATATCGAATATGCATAACTAGCGATCACATGGATGAATTGAAACTTGCTATTTGGAACAACAATTCTTGTATGCTGAATCATGTTCAAAGTGAGAGGGATGTAAAATTTAGTACTCATCCAATGCCTATGTATTCAACTCTTTTTACACCATCTAGTATAGACAATCTGAATAAAGATGATGAATTATGGCAGAACATACAAATCTTTTCACCTGCTAGATGAATTTGCTATTGTTCGATTGAGATATGATTATATAGCTGGATTGTTCCTCACTTACATTTGCAAAACAAGTTGCAACAATTACTGTGTGACAAATTTTGAATTGCTCATTAACTTATATGATTACTCTTGGGTTAATAATACAATTAGCTTTTATGATTGCTGCTGTTTTATAACCTTAATTGTGCAACAACGAAGAACTGTTAAAATGGATGACATATACATATACCATGCATACACCTTGGCTTCTTTGTTATCATATTTTCAGCTTATCAAGAGCCGAGGACGGCTTTGTTTGCAAGAAGGGGAGGATGATAAGAACATGAACCCTATGGATACAACCATATTTGCTCTACTTGTTGTTACAATTACAAGAGCTCCTACGCATCACTTAAATTATGAGGTGAGCTCGTTTCAAAGAGATTTTACTTTATTTGATAAAGAACTTATGATATTACATAATGAGAGTTTGTTGCGTTTGTTATCATACACCAAGATTTATGATCAAGATCATGCAATACGTGACACTACACATATGTTAAAACCGAGGACGGTTTTCCATCAAGAAGGGGAGGATGATGTGACCACACCACCAACACGTACGACCATAGCGGCCAATATCAAGAATGAACTAAAGGTGAATTCGTTTCTTCAACTTCAACATATTTTAAATGAGAATATGATGCTACCTAATGATGAAAATATATATATCTGTAGCACCACATCACTTTGGAACCAATTAAAGCAAGGGTTCAAGTTGGACAGGTTTCGGAATCCAATTCGGCCTCCAGATCAATTCGGATTCAGCATGACAAGCCAACTTCAAACGGCCATAACTTTTGATCCAGAAGGCTTCTCGGGGCCCGTGAGTACTCGTTGGAAAGATCTTGGAGTCTACTTTCATATGGATCTAATCTCACCTCCAAACTCCACTCGAGCAGATCAAAAACTGCGAAACAAGCCACATCACTTTTCCAGTCCGACTCAAAGTGGGCCGAGGGCCTTGTAACTTGGGCTATTTGGACCGGTACTATTCACATGAACAGTACCATGCGTGTGAATAGTAACTAGAAATAGTACCACATCCCTTTTCATTAGATAAGTGTGGCTTCCCCCTCCCCTATTTAAGGAGGCCACACCCCTTTAGTTTTCCTTGGGTTTTGCTTAGATTAATCTGTCTTTGAACAGTTTCGCCGTTCATCGGTTTGTGAGACCCCAACTTGTGAACTTAATATTTATTCGCAATTTCAGATTGCATCTTGCACTCTCTTGCTTGTGTTCTCGATTCGCTTGCAGGAGATAGCCTTCTTGGCGAGGTCAATCGTGTTCGGCACGGTTGATAACCAACGGAGCAGTGGTGTAGGGATTGCGAGGGGTTCGATCTGTTTTGGTCGGAGCCTTTGGATCATCAACGTCGAGATCTCCACAATCGACTTATCAGTACCTCTCGGAAGATCGGGCCATCGTCACATCAGTTGGTATCAGATGTAGCCGGTCCACCTGTAGTGAAACAAACAGTCAGTTCAAACGTAATCATGCACTGCGTAATGACATAGTAATCTCGTACCGCGCTGGTCGACCCGTGCAGCTAGATGACGGTCTGGACCTTCCTGTATAGCGGCCTCGTGAACAACCTGAAGTGGAGGATGTGGCGGCTTAAGCCTACTGCAGGTGCGTGGAGCGTACCACTCAAGGTATGCCCTATACGTCGCGGGGTCGTCCGGCCGGGTCTCATCCACAACCATCGTATCCGCATGGTCACCCCACATGTCTGTCCACATCCGCTGTGTGGCTCTCCAGTCTTCTATCGCTCGCCCTCTCCTCGATTGCCTGCAAGTTCATTGAGACATTACACAATTAGTAGGGGCACAGACTAATGCATTAATTAAATTTAAGGTGTAATGACATACCGGTGGGTGATGTCCGCAAAAGGCCATCCAGGCATGGGGGGGACATGCTGGTACAGCCCGAACTGTCTCATGACTCAGTGTGGGCTGTATGGCTCGACGCAGTGCGCGAACACCAAGTGGCAGGTCGTCATCCAGTACCTGTGATCCTGCTCGCACTGAGATGACAACCCGTGGGGGGCCGTGTTTGCAATGAACCGTGGAGACCATGGCCACCAGACTACTTTGCCAAACGGCAGAAGCTCGAACCTCTGGTGGAAATCCGTGTACGCACGTCTCGGTCTATCCCTGGCCCACCTCAACTGACCATGCGTCCAACGTGTACCCATTATGGGCGCATCAACGGGGTCGTCGCCACCATCGAGGCCGTACAACTGCGGGATGAGGTCATAAGGGTGCACAACACGACCAAAGGAAGGCCTGCCAACGAGGAAATGTTCCCACAACCACAACTGAAGGAGAAGGTAGCAGGCGGGTAGGACCGGCTCACTGGCCGTGCTACGCTACGAGGCGTCACACAAGCCTCGGTACGTCGCGCTAAGAACTGCTGATCCCCAGCTATACTGTGGCTGCTGACCAAGCCAGCCATCCGCCAAGGACTCCGCTAGGTGTATATAGCTAGGCTGCACGGAGTCTCCAGTGGTGCTAGGGAACAAGATCCACCTGAACAGATATAACAGGTACACAACGAAGTGCGTCCGCACCACGGCCTCATCTACGTCTGCAGGACAGGTCATGTAGCGACGAAGCCATCCGTGTGGCACCCCAGCTGCGTTGTCTGGGATCGGATGACCGAACCGGTGACCCAGACGGACCTTCCAATCTGCTGCCTTTGGGGGTGGCACCACAGCAGCACCACGGACGGGTAGACATGTAATCATCGTGACATCCTGCAGAGTAACCGTCATCTCCCCCCACCAGAAGTGGAAGGTGTGAGTCTCCGGCCTCCATCGATCAACGAGAGCGGACAACAGTGGCGCATCATACTGGAACGCATGCGGTAGATCCAACATGCGGGCAATGGGCAGCAGACCGGTATCCCGCAGTAGTGGGATGTACCGCTGGTCGAGACGCCAGTTCTCTCGGGGCCCCCTAAGGACGAAGCAAGGAGGCCCGTGTGCGTCTCCCGACAACCACACATGGCATCGGTGGTGCTCATCCCAACGGGGGTCTAGCAGCTCGAACACCATGTCCTGCCAAAGAAGGATAACAAGGTAGTGTACATTATAACAAAATGCACAACAAATAACAACAAATGTACTAACAGAGAAACATACGGAATGTAGCAAAACATACATAAAATGTGCACACGAATATGACCCACACGACAAGGAAACATATGGAATGTGCGAAAACATACATAACATGGTAATGTGCACGACATAGCTACATCGAGCCAACAATTTAGCGTACACCTCTCCTGAATAATACATTACATATGGATTGTGGTTGGTACTACGGAGCGTTGCTTGATGCCGGCCTGTTTGGGCACTGACTGAGGGAGTGGCCAATCGTCTTGCATAGCCTACACTTCGGGCGCCGAACACGATCCCCTCGCTGGCTGTCATCCATGTCGTTGCGGATGTGACGGCTTTGTCGTATTCCACGACCGACATGCTTCAGTGCATCGTTGGGCACCCACTTTATCTCCCCTGGCCATAATTCGCTGTAGTGCATGTCTACCCTGTAGGAATGGAACTCTGCACTCCAGGTTGCATACAAGTGCTGCATGTCGTAGTACTTGGAGATGTACTGTGTCGACGCCTGGTTCCATACAGCGCAGGCCGCGTACACATGGGAGCATGGCTTGTGCAAAAGCTGGGGCTTGTTGCAGGTGCAAGATGCTTCATCACCAAGCGTGCATACCTGTTTGCGCTCCCCTCTAATGTGACCCATGACATATTTCTGCCTTAGGCGGACCTCAAACTTCCTCCTTAATCCATCAATGGGCTGAGCAATGTGGGATCGACCCTTCTCCATCTTCCTGTCCATGAAGGCCTGCATGACCTCAGAGTATTGCTTGTTTTCGTCAAGGTGCTTCTGCGCCATCATGGCTCTATTCACAAAGTACCCGATGGTACGGTTCCAAGTCTCGGCCACGATTGCCGTGATCGGCAGGGATCTGACGCCTTTCAAGACACCATTGTAAACCTCGGACATGTTGGTTGTCATGATCCCATACCTTGCCCCACCGGTGTCATGCAACAAAGACCACATTTCCAAGTCAGGTGCATTGGACTGAACCCATTGTGAGAATACCCCGACTCTTGTGGAGCCCCCCTCCACGGCCCCTGCTTCTGTATGCACATGCTTCGTAGCCTCCTGATCGAGCTGCCTCCACAAGGTGTCAAACTTCCGCTTCTGGTTCTGCATGCATAGCTTCTTGAACATCTTCATTAGGTCCTTACTACGGAACCTTCTGTGGAAGTTCGCTGCAATATGCCTCATGCACCAGCGGTTCTTCACATCGATCCCACCGGAAGGGGGCTCCGTCCCATTCTGCAACGTTCGCAACGCAGACAGCAAGCCTGCATTGCGGTCGGAGATAAGGCACACTTCAGGGCGTTCTTGCACCACGGCATGCTTCAAATTGCAAAGGAACCACAGCCAGCTATCTGTATTCTCGTTCTCCACAATTGCAAATGCCACTGGGAGTAACTGGTCATTTGCATCGGCTGCAACTGCGGTGAGAATAGTACCCTTGTACTTGCCGGATAGGAACGTCCCATCTACGGTTAGCACTGGACGACACCACCTGAAACCTTGTATCGCCTGATGGAAGGCCCAGAACACTCTGTCAAGAATGAAACAGTCCAGGCCCTCCGTAGGATGGACCCTCTGCTGCCTGTTTATGTACGTGCCTGGGTTTGATTGTGAAATTTGATGCAGCATTCTTGGGACCAGGTCGTAAGCCTCCTCGTGCGTCCCATACATATGGTGTAGCACCTTTCGCTTCGCCCGCCATACCTTCTTGTAGCTCACTTCGTAGCCCGCCGTGTTCGCTACTTCTGCCATTAGAACCTGTAAGACCATGTGGCTAGGTCTAGGATTTTTATAATGATGAATAATTGACAACATGGCTTAGTATTTCTATTCGAGGCGTGTGCATGTGCGTATGGACTAATATCGGTCAAGTTGGTGAGAACTTGTGCCGGGAAAAACGTTCTTTGGTCTTTGCATGTGCAGGTTGGGCGTGGAGACGGTCATGGTCGGTGACGAGGAAGACCGGGACTAGGAGGAAATCGAGGTCCAGCGGTCGAGGATGTCATGAGGTGGTCGGGCTCACGCTGGAGCACATGGAGATCAAAGGTGGATGATGCGTGGAGAAGATACAGGAGGTGCGGTCCTGGAGGTTTCGACACGCGATGAGTTGAAAAATCGGGAATGTGAAAAACCCGTGTTAAGAAGGGTTTCGGGTCCCTTGAAAATTAGTGGGCCAAAAATCTAATTGAGATAAAAAAGGCTCAGACTTAGTTAGACGAGTTGTATTAGGGTTGAGAGCGGATTTTTAGAATCCGAGTCGGGCGCGGTGGAGATCGTTTCGATTACGGAGTTGTTTCCGTGTGCGGCTTTGACGACGCGGGGATTTAACAGAGGGGCCAGCCGAGAGGACGTCGGTTTTGGGGTGGATGCAATTAGATGTGACTAGAAAAGGATTTTTGCATGCTTTGGTGTTTGCATGCTTTGAGGTTTGAACATCTCGTAGATTGCTAATCGGGTCAAAAATTTTGCCACTTGTTTTTCCTTCCTCGCGAAGTGCAATCGGCGGTGTCTCGTCGTTTCGTAGATTTCCATCGGCACGATGGAGACGTGGCGAGGTTCACGCATACAAGAATCCTCCGCGCCTTCTGCGCACCGCTCCACCGACTCACCGAGCAATTATCCGGATCAAGCTACTCAAGAGCATCGCGTGTCGTAGATTGAAAGAATTGCAATCGGCATGGAGAGTAAGAGTAAGCAATGACGTGATTTTTACATGCATGCATTGATCGATGGTTATGGGAGCCGTGACTTTTGGTACACCAAAAGAGAAAAGATGATTAGGTGAGAAAAGGTGATTAGGTAAAGCTAATTAGATTTTGCTTTTATTGTTTAGTTTTTTTTACGTTAAGCTTCTAACCTTTTGATTCATGCATGCATCAAATATATATATACATATATACATTGTTTTGCATTGGATATTTTTGTGTGTGCTTCTGTGATTTGCAGGTTTAAAAATAATAATAAATTTTGAAAAGCTTCCGCTAGGCGCTGCAATCATTCACCCCCCCCCCTCTGATTGCCATCAACGATCCTACAAGTGGTATCAGAGCGGGTTGCTATGGCATCAGAGAGGCGGCTACGTCAAGCTCTTGGTCTTGGTAAAAAGAAGAACGACAACTTCACGAGTATGTGCTTCACGGCAAGCAACAACGACGACGACGACTACATTGATCCCGATGAGGTAGGACCGTCATATGATGAGCTTGAAGATGGTTTGATTAAACTTGCTATTGAATTGAAAAAGACAAAAAAGAAATTGAAAGAAAGTAATTGTCTTGTTGAAAGCTTAACTTCTGAGATTGATAGACTTAGGGCTTTAATTCCTGGTGATGAATCATGTGAGTCTTGTCAAGTTTTACATTCTGGGTTGGAGTCTGTTAGATCTATTAGTGCATCAAATCTAGTTCAACTTAGAGATGTAACTGATAAATTTGATGAATTAAAATTGACACATGATTCTTGTGATGAAAAATTAAAACTTGCAAATGATGAAATTGAAAAGCTTAAATGTAATTCTTCTACATGTTTAGAGTCAAGTATTTTAAATTTTCAATCTAAAGCTTGCTCTAATTGTGAATTGCTAGAAGCTAGACTTAATTCATCTCAGGAATCTATTCAACAAATGCTTTATCATGAGAACATGTCTTGTTCAAATTGTCCTAAGTTAAATATTGAAATTGATGCTTTGACTAGGCAATTGAATGATTTCGCTGAAAAAGAAAGATTTTCTCAATCTAGTGTTTCTAAGAATTTTGTGAAATGCACTGCTTGTTCCACTTTGGCTAAGGAAAATGAGTACCTTAAGGACACTTTAGAGAGATTCTCTTTTGGTAAGAAAAATCTGAATATGATTCTAGACAAGTCAAAAACGAGTGTGAAAAATCGTGGTCTAGGATTTAATTTTGTTGAGCATGCCAAGAATAATCCTCCTAAGATTGTTAAGTTTCTTGAACCTGGAAAGATTGAAGTAAAATCTGAACCAAAACAAACTGTGTTTAAATCTGCTGGCTTTGTGCAAAGTTCATCGAATAATAATATATGTGCTAGCTCATCATCTCAAAAGAAATCTGGTTATGTTAAATTTCATTGCACCTACTGTGGAAGAGATGGACATTTGCATGAATTTTGTTTTAGGCGGGCTAAGAAAGAAAGGAAGGAAAGGTTGAATGCTTTAAGACAAAAACATGCATTGTCTTTTGTTCCTAGATCAAATGCGAAAGCTATGTTTTTAGAGAACTTTTATGATGGCTTTAAATCTGCTTCACATGCTAGATTGGGATTTAATTCAAATAATTCACGCTCTTTTTGGCATTCTGATCATTCACATGCACGTGATTTTGGTTCTAGCTTTGTTGCTCCTGTTCATCGTGTGTCTCAGTATTGGATTCCTAAATCTTATTTCACTAACCCCAATACTGTGAGACCGATATTTCCTGTTATGTAAGAACAACTAATAAGGATGGAGAACATGAGCTTGATTGGGTTCCGGTCTTTTTCATCATCGCTTGATTGGAACACTTGATGGTTCTTCAATCGTTTAATGACTTGCAAGATATTTCACCTTTTGAGAGACCATGTGGAAAAGGTGATGTACTCTTACACCCTATTGAGTTGGATTCTCTTGTTGATGATATTCTTTCAAAACCACTTGATTCCTCTTATTTTTGCTCTTTTGCGAAGTGAGTTGGGCGTGTTGCATCTTATGGGATTATTCTGAGGGGGAGCTTGATGTTTAAAAATTTAGGAAGCTTTGTTTATTATACTTGTCAATTAAATAACAAGTCCAAGCCATCAAATTTAAATGAGTTGTGGAGCTATCTCTATCATGTTTATTCATATGCTGTGTAGTTTTGATCATGACTAGTTAATAATTAATTTGTTACATTTGAATTAAAAGCATGCCATGGCGGAATACTTTGACTAGATTAATTATATTTATTACTTTGCGATGTCCATCGAAAAGGATTAGCTTGATTGTGAGTCTTATTTTAACTCTCGGCTATGAGGCTCGCATGTTTCATGTTCCAATTTTTATGATCACTCAATTTGGCATGTTATTAAAAAATAAGGAGAGTATATAAAGAAAAAAAATTTGAAAAGATGTATGCTTCAAGCATGCCATGGTGAAAAAAAAACACAAAAGTGCGCAAAATGAAAAGAAGTATGCTTCAAGCATGCCACCATCACAAAAAAATGTCATTATGAAAAAGAAGTATGCTACAAGCATGCCATATGCCTAAGAATTGAGTGTGGAGCAATAAGTTGTTACATGAGACTGCTAGCCCGTCTAGAGTTAAAATTTGCTTCACTTTTAGGCTTTGACTTTTTGTTGTTATATCTCATTGTGCTCTTTATAATTGGTCTAGTCATTGTTGAGATGCCTGTCATTGATATAAATCGCCTAATCATATTGAAAACTTTGTTTTGATATTGCTATGTGATATATGAATTTATATGATCTAGATAGCTCTACTCAAAAATATGGCTTGGTTAAATTACTAAATCAATTCAAAGTGACTTGGATAATTTACAAAGCTTCTAGATTTTTATTCTCATTGCTTCTTTTTAGAATAGTTCTTCTTTGAAAGTTCTTGATGATTACATTGCCAAAGGGGGAGAGATTTGGTGTGCTTTGTGAGATATTGAAGAAATTTGCTCTCTTGTGTTGAGGGGGAGAGTTTTGAGACATGTGGCTTGAAATGCAGATTTGGTGTGCTTTGTGAGATATTGAAGAAATTTGCTCTCTTGTGTTGAGGGGGAGAGTTTTGAGACATGTGGCTTGAAATGCTTTCTTGGCTTCAGTACTTCGCTTATATCTTTTTGAAGCAAATCCATCATGCTATCTTACGGGGTTGTCAATGTATTCATCAAGGGGGAGATTGTAAGACCATGTGGCTAGGTCTAGGATTTTTATAATGATGAATAATTGACAACATGGCTTAGTATTTCTATTCGAGGCGTGTGCGTGTGCGTATGGACTAATATCGGTCAAGTTGGTGAGAACTTGTGCCGGGAAAAACGTTCTTTGGTCTTTGCATGTGCAGGTTGGGCGTGGAGACGGTCATGGTCGGTGACGAGGAAGACCGGGACTAGGAGGGGGAAATCTGAGGTCCAGGCGGTCGAGGATGTCATGAGGTGGTCGGGCTCACGCTGGAGCACATGGAGATCAAAGGTGGATGATGCGTGGAGAAGATACAGGAGGTGCGGTCCTGGAGGCTTCGACACGCGATGAGTTGAAAAATCGGGAATGTGAAAAACCCGTGTTAGGAAGGGTTTCGGGTCCCTTGAAAATTAGTGGGCCAAAAATCTAATTGAGATAAAAAAGGCTCAGACTTAGTTAGACGAGTTGTATTAGGGTTGAGAGCGGATTTTTAGAATCCGAGTCGAGCGCGGCTGGAGATCGTTTCGATTACGGAGTTGTTTCGTGTGCGGCTTTGACGACGCGGGGATTTAACAAATGAGGGCCAGCCGAGAGGACGTCGGTTTTGGGGTGGATGCAATTAGATGTGACTAGAAAAGGATTTTTGCATGCTTTGGTGTTTGCATGCTTTGAGGCCGAACATCTCGTAGATTGCTAATCGGGTCAAAAATTTTGCCACTTGTTTTTCCTTCCTCGCGAAGTGCAATCGGCGGTGTCTCGTCGTTTCGTAGATTTCCATCGGCACGATGGAGACGTGGCGAGGTTCACGCATACAAGAATCCTCCGCAGTTCTGCGCGCACCGCTCACCGACTCACCGAGCAATTATCCGGATCAAGCTACTCAAGAGCATCGCGTGTCGTAGATTGAAAGAATTGCAATCGGCATGGAGAGTAAGAGTAAGCAATGACGTGAATTTTACATGCATGCATTGATCGATGGTTATGGGAGCCGTGACTTTTGGTACACTTTGAAAGAGAAAAGATGATTAGGTGAGAAAAGGTGATTAGGTAAAGCTAATTAGATTTTGCTTTTATTGTTTAGTTTTTTTTTACGTTAAGCTTCTAACCTTTTGATTCATGCATGCATCAAATATATATATACATATATACATTGTTTTGCATTGGATATTTTTGTGTGTGCTTCTGTGATTTGCAGGTTTAAAAATAATAATAAATTTTGAAAAGCTTCCGCTAGGCGCTGCAATCATTCACCCCCCCTCTGATTGCCATCAACGATCCTACAGAACCTTCGGGGTAATTGACACATCCGCCTGGACGAGGTGCGTGACCAGCTCCGCAACATACGATGATGTCATGTTGCGGTGTCTATGTACTGGCCCCGCAAGCTCGCAACTGTGATCTTGCAGCACCGTTATCCGGAACTCCGTGCCAACGCCCTTGTACCGTTGTGCACGGACTTTGCCACCACAGGACCCGTCGACACACTTCACGACGTACATGTCCGGCTTTGACTTATGGACCCGATACGTCCGGCTTGTGTTGACGGCATGTCTAGCAATAGCCTGCTGGACAGCACTCTTATTACGGAAGCACTGCCCCAAAAAGAGTGCGCCCTCGCTGAACCCCCATTCTCCCTCCTCCCCCTGTGGCAGAACTAGGGCTGCCGCTGCGATGTCATCCAGTCTGGACGACACGTACGCACCGTCCGTGGTCACAACACGACCTACCACCCCTCCAGTTGCACCTTCGCCATCCTCGTCCTCTCCAGAACTGCCTGTTTCCACCTCCTCATCCTCCTCGCTGCCCTCTTCTCCCACCTGGTCCCCAAGATACTCATGACAGTCAATACGGGCGGCCCACCACCTCTCGTCCACACCTTCGTTGGGCTGGAAATTCTCCGCACGCCTCCTGTCGTCTTCATCACCCACTTCCTCGCCCACATGTTTTCCCGCACAAGCATCTTCATGACCGCCGGAGATGAACCCTGCCACTGCATCTCCACCAGCGGCGTTAGAACCAACCATGGTTGATGATTCTGCCCTCTCCATGAACTCGACATACACCATTGGCCTGCCATATATCGCAGCACCAGGGTTGCACACGACCTCCATGTAGTTCGCCCATGACGCGTCATTGGTCACCTTCAGAAGTTGCCATATGCTCTCCCTTCCATCATCCACCATTGAGGCATAGACTGCCTCGATCCGTAACTTATTCCTTGCGGTCTGTCGATCGAACGCTGAACGGACACACCTCCGTAGCTCACACAAGCTCATGGCGCTCAGACCGGGTGCCGAGATCACGGTCCGCTCGCAATTTGACAGGTCCGCCCCATACAGCCCATCACGTACGAGACCACTCCCATAAAACACGAACAATTGTTGAATGCCAGCCATTGTGTACCTAACATAAGTGCATAATCAACCATTTTAGTACACAGCATGTAACAATCGTACCATCTAATTAACAGTTTCGATTAATATATGTTTTGTATTTCTAAATCTACGATTTATTTGTAACTATTTTACTTTCAAGTTGTACCATACATCAAATTAAATATTCGTATCATTTTTATTTCCATGAAATGACCTTCATACTACGGTCATTCACTAAGCATACTAATTATACAAATTGTCTCTAATCTAACTACTACAAATTTACCACCTACAAATGCTCCAACATAAATATTTACTTTTTCAACACCTACACATACTACAATCTTTTCTAACTTTAACTTAATATAGTCTTTATGTAGCTCTACTATAACTTTCTATGACTGCTATTATATTTTTATTCTAATCTACCAAATTTATTTCTAATTTATTTTTACCACCTACCGCACTGTATGTAGTTCTTCCCTAAGCGTACTAATCATATGCTTCTAATCCTGGTACTATTGTTATCACCTATAATTGCTCTAACATAAATATGTATTTTCTCAACGTCTACACACTACAAGTTCGTATTTTCCACCTAACTGAAACTACTTTACAGTACATATGTTCACAAAAAAGGAAAACAGTACATACACTACAATACATCATGCCTAACATATGCAAGATTTGCTATACATACATAGCGTATAAAAGATTGACATAAAATAACAGTAACAAAAGATAGTTTGCTTAATTAAAGCCTAATGACATACATAAAATGATAGTTGCACGGGCACAAAACTTACCTCTTCTTGAAGCTCACGAGACGATCTACAACTTTTGTACTTGCCAAATCCACTGATTCAAAACGAAAACAACTCTAATCTTCCGGCTTTCGCTCCTCACTTTTCTTCACCAAAAACTAACTACATTACAATACATAACTTCAACATAAAATACGACATTATCTACACTACAATAAAGCATTCATCGTATGTGGAGTTTTACCTACAGATCTGCACTACAATATTGACATGGCGTCTCAAACATTCACATACAATAACATTACCAAACGATTGTTTGTGCTAATGGACTAATTATGGACTAATGACATACATAAAAATTTAGTTTCGCGGGCACAAGACTTACCTCTTCTTGAAGCTCACGACGCGATCTACAACTTTTCTACTTGCAAAATCCGCTGATTCCAAACAAAAAAAACTCAAATCTACGTGTTTTTACTCTCACTTCCCTTCACTTTCTCCCTCACTCTATCTTCACAAGCGCTGCAAATGAGCTTCTGCCTTCGACAGCAGTTCTTCTCCCTCCCTTGCACTGAGGTTCCGGTTCTTTAAATTGTGCATTCAACACTCATGGAGAGGGGGCCCTTCCTGCGCTAAAGACGCGTGTGCGAGCGGACGGGAGAAAGCAGTGCACTGCGCTTTGTATTCCTTGCTTTGCTGCTTTCGACGGACGAACGGGACGCGACGTCAATCACGCGGTCGGCAGACTGATTCGCGCGGTCGGGCAACGAGACGCGCGCTGGAGCCAACGGTCGCGCGGTCAAAAATGGGTGTCGTGTGGTCGGGGGCTCAATCACGCGCTCGGGCAGCACTCGCGCGGTCGGTGCGGCGATTCGCGCGGTCGGGCGGGAGGACGTGCGGTCGGGGCGACGAAATGCGCGCTCGGCGCGGCGGCAGGCGGGTCATGCAGTCTGGTTCCGCACGACCCGGTGAACAGTCCGGTCGTGCGGTACCAGACCGCACGACCGGGACGCGTGGCGGCCGGTGGTGATCGCGCGGTGGGGAGGGGTCCAAAATTGGAGTTTTTTTTTAATAGAGGGCCAAAAACGGAATTTTGGATGTACTGGGTCCAGTAGTGTCCAAAATTCGCAAGCATAGATGCCTCGTGCACAGGGGTAAAGGTGGTTCCACCATATTGCATGCCTCCAACTTGCAGTGAGAAAAGGAGACTTGGAAAAATGTGCAGCATCTGATTTTCTTTTGGGTTGCGTGCTTTCTGGGGCTGTAAATGAACAAAAGCAAAGACAGACTTAAGTCATGGGCCACTCGAAGTATTCAGATATAGCCTGCGTGTGTAACACATAGGGAGCATAGGGATCGCGCTATAAGGGCGTCTCTAACAGCTGGCTATTTAGTTAGCTAGATCTGATGTGGCAAGGAAAAAGTAGGAGAGAGAGTAGTCACTAGCGACGAGCAAATAGCTGATCTGTTTCACGTAGTCCAAGAACATGAGAGAGGAGCATGTGGGTCCAACAGTATAAAATAGTTTTTGCTTTTGTCTCTCACCTCCACGTCAGCTGACTATATAGCTAGTACTAGCTATTACCATTGCGGACACCCTAAGGCTCCAGTGCAACTAGGAGCGCTGGAGTTGCACCCTTAATTAAAACACTAATTAAAATAATTAGTACTAATTAATTATGATTAGTACTAATTAAAACAGTAATCAATGCCTCCACAGGGCCATCGGCCTCCTGCTGCATACAGGTTGCCTGCTGAGCTCCCTTAGCTTGGCAGGGACTCTTTTCCTGCCGAGCTTGGTAGGTTCACAAGGAGGGTTAGATTTGCAAAAATAGATATTTGGAGTCAAAATTGAAAAAATGGCTACGGTGACATCTTGTGTGAAAAGTTCGAGGATTATGGGCTGTTCTTTTCAGTTTTTAAAACCTGTTTTTTGGTTTTTTACAGTAACTAGTTCTTAAACGGAGTATCTTTTCAAGATAGAGTCTACTAGTTAATTGTAGTACATACTGTACCGATTTCATTTATATCGGTAAAACCCGCACATAAGTTTCTGTTACTCTGTAATCTCTCGCACGAATAGCCTAAAAGTCACAAATCGTAGCCAGAAAGAACAGGCCCTATGTGGGTAGGGACGGCTTGGAGTTAGGGTGTTTTGTTGGGGCGTGGAACAGTGAAGCAATTTCCCAATTGATTAAACCAAAACCCGACACGAAATTTCGTATTTTCCAGTAGTTATTTGCTGAACCATCAGGAAATTTCGTAGTTTTACTGACGGCAGCTCGTCATTGAAATTGAAGTTCCTGACGGTTGGTCGTGGGCCCACAGGAAACTTATAAACCGTCGCGAAATCTCACCACTCCGGTAGTGTGGGCCCTCGATACAACAAGGCAAATGGATTCCGTGCAAACTGCTACGTCTGAAGGTTGCCTTTGCAGCGTGTTGTACGCACTTACATGCGTAATCCCGGGCGAAAGGTGTTTTAGGCTCTGTTTGGCAGAGCTCTAGCTCTAGGAAATCTGTAGATTTCCTAGAGCTGGTCATCTGTAACTCTAGGAAATCCTGGATCTAGAGTTGCAGGCATGTTAAGTGTTGCATTTACATGACTCATTTTATTTATATATATATATTAAATAAAAATATTTAAATCACTTTAATTTAGTTAACAAACTATAGATCCAGCATAGATCTCGGAGTTAGAGTTGTGCCAAACAGGACCTTAACTTGTTGATGGTGGCTGCACCGGCAAAGCAGTGAGTACTCACCTCAAGCTTCTTCAGTCGGTAAGAGCAAGAAACGAAGATCGAGTGGCGAGCGCCATAGCCAATCAAAGTGGTCGAAAATGCAGCTGCTACGTGGCGACGCGCTGCCTTGCTGCGAGACTTTCTCCAAAGCAAAATTCTTTTTGTTAAGAGTTATACATACATGCTGGGCGGCCAGTGGCAGTAGTGACAAGTGACCGCATTCCAAAACCTCATATGAAAGGGAGCAACAAACGGACGCCGTCGCCGGTGGAGGTCGCGGTCTCGCCGGTGCTCTGCAACGAGAACCTCCTCCGCCAGATCTTCCACTGCCTAGTCATTCCCACCAGCCTCGTCTGCGCCGCGCTCGTCTGCAAGCTATGGCTCCGCGTCGCCTCCGACCGGGCCGTCCTCTACCGGTTCCTCGCGCTCCGCCCGCCCCTTGGCTTCTGCGTCCACCTCTCGCATCCGCAGTTCGTGCCCGTCGATCCGCACCCACAGGATGAGTTCGCCGCCGCCGTCGTCCGCCACACCAGGGACCGCTGCTTCGGCGCCAACGGGTACGTCGCCAGCCACCACCCGACCCTCGCCGACTGCCGGAACGGCCGCCTTCTCGTGGAGGGATGGTGGCGGCTGGGTCATACCACACCCTACCGGTACGCCGTGCTCAACCCGCTGCAACAGCGGGGAGGCCTGGAGCTCGTCGTGCCGCTCCCGCCACCCTGCCTTGAAGGGTACATCACACGTCGTGTGGTCTTACCCGTTGATGGTGGCTGCAGCATCATCCTGGCCTGGTGGCCACGCAACAATGCTGCCGAAATGTCTCTGCGTGGGTGTACGTCTTGCGGTCCGGCGGCCGGGCCACTCCTAACACGGCAGAAATAGAGCCCCCCGCGACCCGGCCTGCAATTGTTGGCCCAGAAATAGTGCCGCCCCCCGAGTTCGTGTTGCTGGACTTGGTGTCAACTGGTGTTGTCGTTTACGTGCATCTGCGGAGAAGGAAGCTGACGAAGGTCCATCAGAGGATCATGCCAGGGAACCGCCACGTAGGCCTGGTCTTTCCCTTGACGACCGTCTGGCCTGCCTTCCCAGCATTGGACCAAGGACGCCATGATCAAGAGGAACGATCCCACTCTGTTTGCCTTAGCATGAGACATCTTTGTAAGAAACTTGTTCACTGGCTATGATTATTGGGATTGTTACTGTATATTCAACAGTTTTTTTCTTAGAAAATAATCAGATTTTGAGGCATTGGATGGAGACGCTAAACCCTATATCCATCTCCCAAATCCTATTAAAGCCCCTCCCTCCCCAACCCTAACCGTACCTCCCTCTCTCCACCGCTGCCTTATTCCCTGTCTTTGGTGGATGCCGCCACCCCCGCACCCTAACTGGTAGTCAATTCCCGTCACTTCCGTCGACCTCCACTACCCAACGCCTTCCCCCAAGCCTGTGGCCGGCGGCGCCACCGTCACCACCCATTGTCGGTGTCCTCCACCGTCCTAACTTACCACTAAATCCAAGTCTCAGTAAACCCAAACCCTAATCCAACGAGCCACTGCCGTAACTCTACGGCGTTGGACCCAACAAGAAGAACACGCTGATCGGAGCACGAATCTCTAAGCAAAATTGCAAGGTTAGAAATTCGACTGTTTTCTCTAAAAAAAATATTCGATAGTTTTTTAGCAATTACGTTGATTATTAGCTATAATGGTACGTGCACTTTGTTTCTGTAATTGATGAGGTAATCAGTGGAAATGGATGAGAGATCGAAAAGATTTCATTGGGTATATATCGTTTGTATTGGGTGTCGGCGAAATTGTTGAACCTGTTTGTCCTCTAGCTCCCGAATGGAGTAGTGGACGGTGGCAACTTCGAGCTCTCATGAGTGGAGGGAGATGGTCCACACATGATGACTGTTGTAGGGGTGATCTCCACCTAAACTCAATCGGCCTGTCAGAAGGTTAGACGTGCCCTTGAGAGGGATAGTTGAGTGTAAGGATATAATTGTAAACGCTCCCCATGTGGATATATATATATATATATATATATATATATATATATATATATATATATATATATATATATATATATATATATATATATATATATATATATATATATATATATATATATATATATATATATATATATATATATCATCACAGCCATGGGAAAGCCCCAAGCATTGCTCACTCCACTACCATACCTCTCTCTTTGTTTGGTCTGTAACCACAACAGTTGGCGCCGTCCGTGGGGAAGGCAAGAGCAAGCTCCAAGATCCGAAGAAGGATGGCACCAAAGAAAGCTTCATCATCGTGGCGGAGAAGAAGAAGAGGGGCACGACAGAGCCCCGCGTCAGCACCAGAGCTTCGGCGTCAGCAATCGCGAGCGCGGACATCGGTGCGGGCGCGGCAGCTACGAATATCGGCGCTCAGGGCGCGACGATCGACCACACCGCTGGCGTGACGATCGACCCCGCCCCGCGCACGACGATCAACCCCACCGCTAGCGCGACAGTCGACACCGACAACACCGACCGGGCTGTCGGGAGTGGTAACACCGACGCCCATGCTAGCACGGCCATCGTCCCTACACCCGGTGCAGGAGCAGTGAGCGACTCCGGCAGCAATGTCGGCCTCGTCACCAACTCTGAAATCCACCCACCGGCATGTCGGGCAACCCGGGAGCGCAGGCCGTGGTCGCCGCTGCTCCGGCGGTGCAACCACGGGCGCTGATAACCCCAGCCACGGCAACGGTGGAGAGCGCCCTGCTGACGGCCATCGACACGCTCCAACGGGAGCTAGCGGACCTCCGTGGAGCCGTGCGGAATATGCAAGAGGCTCTGAGTCAGTAGACCCCGCCGATGGTTGCGCTGGAGCCCACGCCAGAACGGGCGGACAGCCACGAGGCCCCTACGTCCAGTCGTGTCCCGCTGCGACGTGTGGACCCGGAGTCCCCCCTCTCCGCGGGCCTACAGCAGTCGGCATGGCTGGAGGGCTTCAAGTTCCCCAGCGCCATGGAAACATACAAGGGCGACACGGACCCTCGGGTGTTCATGCGTGTGTACGAGACCGCCATCGAAACTGCAGGCAGAGACGACACCACCAAGGCGAAGGGGCTCCTACTCGCGCTACAGGGAATGGCACTTTCTTTGTTTTTTACCATAGAGCCAAGCTCCATCTACGCATGGGAGCAGATCTGCGACCACCTCTACAACAATTTCCAGGGAAACTACGTCGAACACGTCGACGCGGATCAGCTCTTCGCTATTAAGCAAAAACCCTCGGAGAAGCTCTGAGAATACTTCAAGCGCTTCGCGAAGGTCTGCTACCAGGTCAAGGACGTCAACAAGACAACCATCATCAAGGCAACGATATAGGGTCTTCGCCCGGGGCCGCTAGCCGATTACAACGCAGGAAAGCCAATCAAGACGGTGGCGAAGCTCTTCGATAAGATGGAATAGTATGCCAGGGCGGAGGAGGACGCATGGCGGCACCAAGGCGACAACTCTGACACAAATTGGGCGGAGGGCCCGACGAAGAACGGAGATTCGTTGAAGGAAGGCTCCTCGAAGGGAAAGCGCAAGCAAGAGCCCTCGAAGGATGCTTCCGAGTGCAAGGATGTCCAGCACAAGGACCCGTCAAGCAACAAGCCCAAGCGCAGCCAACACAAGTCCCGGAGGGCCCACTACGTCTTCGACATCGAGGGCGGCTCCGAAGACAGTGCCTCCGCCGGTCGCGGCAGGGGTCGTCGAGGAACAGGGGTCGGCGATGATAGGCCCATGCGGAATAGGAAGACCAGCCCTACGGCCAGTGGTGCGAGGTTTATGGTCAGGGTGGCCACGACACGCGGGCATGCACCACCATCGCGGCACTTCGACAGAGCGTCACCAGGGATAGAACCCTCGAGGCGTGGCCGCCCGTCGTGGCCCATGTCCAGCAACCCCTGGAGGGCCCTATGTAGATCCAAGATCATGGGTTGCAACCCTAGGAGGGCCCCTTGCAGATTCAGGCTCACGTGCAGTAACCCCAGGAAGACCCCCTGCGAATCCAAGCCCCAGAGGGAGCCCAGCGCCGGATTATAAACGTTATCTTCGGGGGCTCGTCGTTGGAGTTCTCCTTGGCACGGCAACAGAAGGCCTACGCACAGAGGTTATATCATGTGGCAGCATACCAAGCGCAGGCATCGCCGGAGTAGGCGCAGCACGAAATTACCTTTACGCCCGCTGATGCTGAAGGCGTGGAGTTCCCTCATCAGGATCTCTTGGTCATCCAAGTCGCTATCACAGGATGTGATGTCAAACACGTCCTAGTCGATGGAGGCAGCTCCGCGAACATCCTGTTCACGGCGGCCTTCGACCAGATGGGGATCCCCCGAAGTCGCCTAGGTCCTTCGGGAATCCCGTTGCAAGGCTTCGGGGGTCAGCCACTGAAGGCGCTGGGCTAGATATGCCTCCAAGTTTCCTTCGGCCAAGCTAGTAATGCGAGGAGTGAAGACGTCACCTTTGACGTCATCGACATCCCGTACCCATACAACGCCATACTGGGGCGCCCCACCCTCAACTCCTTTAGGGCAGTACCGCACCACGGCTTCCTATGCATGAAGCTCTCGGCCCGCAAGGTATCATCACCACCTTTGGTGATCAAGACCTCGCCCGCTGCATAGAGCTTGGTGCGCGAAGTCCAGGATCAACGTCCATGCCCCGGCCGAAGAGCTAGTCCCAGGGGGTGCCCCGCACGAAAGCGGACAACGCATGCCCGGTGGCAAAGGCCGAGCCCAGGGAGAAGAGGCTTCGGCACAAGCTGATCGACCAACAGCTGGCAGCTAAGCCGGTCGCAGCGAAGCTCCTCCAGTTCGGGGCCATCCGCAAGACCTCTTGCCCTGCCCGTCTTGCACCAGAGGCTCCCCACCTTGTGCCACCGCGGGAGCAGCTGTCGCCGCACCTCCTCTCCTCGAGCGGTCAGTGGTTACTACCCTGTCTTTTTTGTAATTGCTCGCCCACGCAAATGGGACAATTAATAAAATCCGTTGTTTTAAAAAAGTTTCTCATTCTGTGTAAAGTTGCGCGGGGGACGCCTACGTGGATGTTGTTCCCACGCACTCTACGGAGTATAAATAAGACGTGGATGTTGTTCCCACGCACTACGGAGTATAAATAAGACACGCGGGGGGACGCCCCTACGCACTCTGCGGAGTATAAATACGACGTGGATGTTGTTCCCACGCACTCTACGGAGTATAAACAAGTCGCAGCAGAGGCTTGCCTCCGCGCTTACTCTACGGAGTATAAACAAGATGCAGCAGAGGCTTGCCTCCGCGCACACTCTACGGAGTATAAACAAGATGCAGCGGAGGCTTGCCTCCGCGCGCACTCTATGGAATATAAACAAGACGGAGACGGAGTATAAATAAGACGCAGATGTTGTCCCTGCGCACCCTATGGAGTATAAATAAGGTGTGCGGATTTCTCCCCGCGCACACTCCATGATGGAAAATGCTGAAGTCGTCCCTACGCACGCGTGTGTGATGGGACACCAAGCAGTGCTCGCACCCTGCTCCTTTGCCTCTTGTATGAAGACAACACCGGGAAGCAGCTCCGCTCTCGGGTCGACCTCCGTGGGATGCGCCCGCTCGGTGGGGACCCGGTCGACTTCATCTCCCCCAAGCTCAGTACGAGAGCAGCAGTCGTTGCCCTAGCACCCCCGAACCAGTGACCGCACAGCTTGAGGAGCGCAATCCGCTACCACCTCTTCGAAGGGCAGGGGACGGAGCGCTCGAGCATTTACCTCAGCTAGGCACCAGCTCCGCCGCCACCTCCTCGAAGGGTAGGGGATGGAGTGCTCACGCGTCTACTTGGGCTAGGCGCCGGCTCCACCGTCACAGCTTCGAAGGGAAGGGCACGGAGCGCTCGCGTGTCTACTTGGACTAGGCACCAGCCCCGCTGCCACCTCCTTGAAGGGTAGGGGACGGAGCGCTCGCACGTCTACCTCGGCAAGGCGCCAGCTCCGCTGCCACCTCCTCGAAGGGTAGGGGACGGAGCGCTGGCGCGTCTACCTCGACTAGGCGTCAGCTCCGCTGCCACCTCTTCGAAGGGTAGGGGATGGAGCGCTCACGCGTCTACCTCGACTAGGCGTCAGCTCCGCTGCCACCTCTTCAAAGGGTAGGGGACGGAGCGCTCATGCGTCTACCTCGACTAGACGCCAGCTCTGCTGCTATCTCTTCAAAGGGTAGGGGACGGAGCGCTCGCGCGTCTACTTGGGCTAGGCGCCAGCTCCGCTGCCACCTCCTCGAAGGGTAGGGGACGGAGTGCTCACGCGTCTACCTCGACTAGGCGCTAGCTCCGCTGCCACCACCTCGAAGGATAGAGGACGGAGCGCTCGCACGTCTACCTCGGCAAGGCGCCAGCTCCGCTGCCACCTCCTCGAAGGGTAGGGGACGGAGTACTCGCGCATCTACCTCGACTAGGCGCCAGCTCTGCTGCCACCTCTTCGAAGGTTAGGGGATGGAGCGCTCGCGTGTCTACTGGGGCTAGGCGCTAGCTCCGCTGCCACCTCCTCGAAGGGTAGGGGACGGAGCGCTCACGTGTCTACCTCGACTAGGTGTTCGCTCCGCTGCCACCTCTTCGAAGGATAGGGGATGGAGCGCTCGAGCGTCCACTTGGGTTAGGCGCCAGCTCCGCTGCCACCTCCTCGAAGGGTAGGGGACGGAGCGCTCGAGCATCTACCTCGACTAGACGCCAGCTCCGCTGCTACCTCTTTGAAGAGTAGGGGACGGAGCGTTTGCGCGTCTACTTGGGCTCCTCTTCGAAGGGTAGGGGACGGAGCACTTGCGTGTCTACTTCGGCTAGGCGCCAGCTCCGTTGCCACCACCTCGAAGGGCAGGGGATGGAGCGCTCGAGCATTTACCTCAGCCAGGTGCCAGCTCCGCTGCCACCACTTCGGAGGGTAGGGGACGGACCACTCGCGTGTCTACTAGGGCTAGGCGCCAGCTCCGCTGCCACCTCCTCGAAGGGTAGGGGACGGAGTGCTCGCGCGTCTACCTCGACTAGACGCCAGCTCCGCTGCCACCTCCTCGAAAGGTAGGGGACGGAGCGCTCGAGCGTCCACTCAGGCTTGGCGCTAGCTCCACAGCCACCTCCTCGAAGGGTAGGGAACGGAGTGCTCGTGCGTCTACCTCGACTAGGCACCAGCTCCACTACCACCTCTTCGAAGGGTAGGGGATGGAGCGTTCGTGCGTCTACTTGGGCTAGGCGCCAACTCCTCTGCCACCACCTCGAATGGTAGGGGACAGAGCGCTCGCGCGTCTACCTCGACAAGGCGCCAGTTCCACTGCCACCTCTTCGAAGGGTAGGGGACGGAGCGCTCACGCGTCTACTTCGGCTAGGCGCCAGCTCTGCTTACACCACCTCGAAGGGTAGGGGACAGAGCGCTCGAGCATTGACCTCAGCCAGGCATCAGTTCCACTGCCACCACTTCGAAGGGTAGGGGACGAAGCGCGCGAAGGTCTACCTAGCGTCTAGGCGTTTGCAAAGCACAAGTCCGATGAGTCGATCGGATGCAAGCACGATCATGAAAAGTGACGGGGACACGTACTTCAACCAAAGTCCTTTTTGCATTCGTCAGAGAATTTTTACAAGGGGATTCGGTAAGGACCAAATGTACAAGCGTCCTCGGATGTTTAGAGCCGCTACTCAGCCGGCTCCTCCTTAACATACGTCCGCGCTGAAGCCTCGCCTGAGGAGGCCCAGGCCGCCCAGAAGTTCAACGAATCCTCGGCCCACCACCACTGCTGAAGATGTCGTTTGGTCACGAGGTCAGAGACAAGCGACCGGTCCCTATCGAGTAGCTGCCCAGAGTACAGCGATACGCGCGGTCAGAATACCAGGATACATGGCAACACACGCCTACACACCAGAACCCTGGCATCACACCTGTGGGTTCGCGCCATGCCCCGCAGTAGCGGCGCCGCCTCCGCCGCGCTGTGGAACATCGTCAAGCCATTGGCCGAAGTTCCCTTCGCTGTGCAGGGTCTGTCACAGCTCTAGCTTCGCCACGGCCTCCCCAATGTAGTCCCAGATCCGTTCATGGAAGGCCCGAACAGCCGAACGAACGGAGCGCGCAGTGCCTGACATCACCCTAGCTCCAGCAGGCATCTCCAGCTCGGGGTCAACCAGCCCATCGACATGCCAGCAGCCTCGGTGATGAAGCAGCACAAAGGCTAGGCGTGAGGTCACGTAGGAGCAATGGTTGCCGAAGGATTTGGCGGCACCGAGAGTGAGGTTGGAAGCCTCCGCGATTCGACGGAGCGTCTGGGACAGCTCTTCGGGGCCAAAGGAGCGAGGGGGCACTTCGGCGACAAGGTCTCGAGGGCACAGTCCAGAGCCAACATGGCATCCCATGCTGCCACCGAGGCACCGCCTAAAGTTCGGTCCCGCTCCCCAAGAGACGCAGTAAGGTGGCCTTTCTCCTCCTCCAGCGCAGCGATTTGCTGGAGCAGGCTGTCCCGCTCCTCGGCGGCCGCTCGCTGTGCCGCCTCGGCAGCAGCTCGCTACGCCGCGCCATGAGCGCCTCGGCATCTGAAATCGCCTTCGCACGCTCTGCCTCCAAGAATTGGATGCGGTCGTCCTTAGCAGAGTGCACCTCCTCAGCCGTGCGAAGGGCCTCTTCTGCAGTGCGCAGCCGGTCCTCTAACGCCCCCCGCTCGCGGGCGTGAGCCGCCTGCAACACCCGGCCAAGGGCGAGGGTCTGCACGATGCAGCGGTCAGCAAACTTCTAAATGACCACACATCGCTCAAGGTCAAGTACTCACCCTTATCTCCGAGGCCTCTAGCGCGCCTCCCAGGAGCTCCGACCCGCATGTCAGCAATGCCTGGTGATCCAGGTTCGCGTCCACGCTGTTCGCAGCCCCCCGCCATTCCCCCAGCACCTCCGACCGAGGGATGAAGTCCGTTAAGCTCGGACGCATGGCCTCCGCGATGACAGTTTCGAGGGTGCTGAGCGTCGATCCCAAAGGAACACCCCCACCCCCTGAAGATTGTTCGCGCTCAGGGGACCATGCCACTGCGAAGGGATGTAGTGGTTAGAACCCTATGGACACGCCGTAGGATTGTGCGAAGGGAGTTGAGCTTACCTTTGGTACCAACTGGCGGGCTCCGCTGGGGCGTCGCTTCAGCCTCAGAGGGAATTGCAGGAATACCAGCGCCCCCGAAGATTGTCCACGCTCGGCGGACCGTGCCACTGCGAAGGGACGTAGTGGTTAGAACCCTACGACGCATCGCAGGATTATGCGAAGGGAGTTGAGCTTACCTTTGGCACCAACTGGCGGGCTCCACTGGGGCGTCGCTTCAGCCTCAGAGGGAAACACAGGAATACCAGCGCCCCCTGAAGAAGCCGGCTCCCCGGGGCGGGGGGCCTCTATGTCGAAGTTTGACTCCAACAGGCTCCTGACCCCGGTTGCTGTGGATTTAGAGGGAACCGCAGGGACACCAGGCCAGGGGGCCTGTGTGTCAGAGTCGAACTCCCACAGGCCCCTGACCCTGGTTGCCACAGCGAACCCCCTCTCTGAATGAGTGGGTGATCGCGTGCGTGGCCGCTTCGCCTTCAGAGAGCAGGGTGAGGACTCCGCCTCAGTAACCGCCGCAAGCGAGGACTCCGCTCCGGCAACCACCACAGGTGACGGCTCCGCCTCGGCGACCGCCGTAGGCGAGGAAGCTTCCCCCTCCCGGTTGTCCGTACTGCACCCATGGTCCTTGGCACCGCCCAAGGACCCCTCGTCTTCGTCCTCCGCGCCTGCCTCAAGGTCCGAATCGGCATACTTCACCGAGTCAGAGTCTGTGTCCATCAAGAGGTCATCCCCAGCAGAGCTGACAGGAGCGGTAGCCGATGCACCAGGCACGGCCGCGAAGGACCGAGCCCTCCGTCGAGATGGCAGTCCTTTTCCCTTGCCGTCGTCGTCCCGACGGCGAGGCTGGCTCGGGGCTGGAGTGGCGTGCTCTGGCACGCGAAGGTTCAAGGCTTCACACACCCGGTTTATCCGCCCTAGCTTTGCCTCCGTAGTCGCAGTAGAATGCAGGCTGTGCTCTTGGCCGCATATGGTCCGAAGAACACGGCCACCGCACGCTCCGCGTCCCCCAGGAGAAGCCCTATAGGCGGGAAGAGGCGAAGTCAAAAAAAAAAAGCAAGGCTCCACCGAGAATTACGAGGGTTGGAGGGCCTCAGCAGCGACGATACGGACGTTGTCGCGCCGAAGGCCCCCAGGTGTGATGTGCCACCCATCGGCAAGCGATGCCACACCATACATGACGAACTCTTCGGCGAGGTCGCGCATGTTGAAGCGGGCGGTGATCCCCACAAGCCTCCATGCCTTCCCCTTGTCCTCATCATCGATCGCGTGCCAGGCGAGGTATTGAACGACACCGGCCGGCCCGTGCACTCGAGGCCACTGCCGCTCGCCACGCGGTGGTAAAACCACCGTTTCATCCAGTTTGGCTCCCGGTCAAGTTCGCACTCAAGGACGAAGTTGACGCTACAGAAGTTGGAAAACGTTTCCCCTCTCAGCCTCTTCGGCTGACACCAGGCATTGTGAAGGAACGCGAATAGCGACGCGCTAGGCCAGCATATCTCCGTACGCAGTGCCCAGATGTAAACGGCAAGGCGGGCTATCGCGTTCGGAGTTAGCTGTGCCAGCTCCAGCCCGAAGGTTTGCAGGACAGCACCGACGATCATGGCCGATGGGATGCGAAGCCCGGCTTCAAAATAAGCAACGAAGACGACCGCCTCCTACTTCCCCGGATGTGGTTCTGTCTCGTCGCTGGCGGGCATCCGCACCTCGCGGTGATCCGACAACTTCCCCTTGCGCAGCAGGGTTCAGAACGTCTCTTCCGTCGCGAACGTCGGGCCCAGCACGTGGGAGCAGGGACCCTCCAGTTTTTCCATCGCCACCCACTGTTTGTCCAGCAGCGATGGCTCGCACCCCTCAAGCATGCACCTCACCTCGATCGGCGGCGGCCGCTGGGGTGAGGTGCTACCGCCGGCCATTGAGTGCGTTCTTCACCGTGAGCCATTGTTCTCTGAGAGTTAAACGGCGACGGGGGCAGCACGGTGGCAAAGAAGACGAGAACACAGGGCGCAGGAAAACAAGGGACCAGGAGGTATGAGGAGGAGAGCACCGACATGGCGCCAGAAGGGGTATTTAAAGCCCCTTTACCTCCCACACCGTCGGTAAGCGTAACCGGCGAAAGATGAACCGCTCGCCTCCCCCATGATTGGCAAGCGCAACCGATGGAAGTCCAAGTGGTGCAGCCGCCCACACGCGTCGTGCCCTGTCAGAAATGGACGCACGACCGCGGTCGTGCGGCAGCCTAACAGCGCACGACGTGCCAATCATGTCCTACCACATGTCTGCTCCCTCGGGAATGAATGCAGGCCGCACGACGTGGCTCACCTTTCGCTGCGCGTCAGTGGTCAGCACAATTCTCGGGGCCATCAATGCAATGTCAGCAAGCCATTGGCCAGTCACTATGACCTCACCTTCGGCATGGACTCCTCCTCCACGGAGTGACTCCGACTCCGACTTCGGCTTCGTCCCCGCGAAGCGGCATTTCGCTGCGCCCTCAAGTCTATGCGGCGAACCCGAAGACCACCTCGACTTCGAGCGCGCGGGATGACTCCGTTGCCTACTCTGACCTGTGTTCGCGGAGTCTGGCCGAGCCTCCGACTCGGCCTCGCACACGGGGGGCAACTTCGTATCCCACTCCTAACATTCTAAATATCCTACTTTACATGATTAACATTTCGCAAATAATATCCATGGAATGCGGTCAGGTGCAGATTCGGCTTCGTCTTGATAGGCTGCCCCTGGCAGGTGAAGTCCGGAGACGTGCAAACACCGGTCTAACCCACAACGCCGTCAGGGCACCGTCCTCAAGCTGCGGGATACCATGTGGCCCTCCGATCTCTAGCCCGCGCGAAAACTCCAGAGTCTGCTCCGACTGAACCCACGCAGCAACGCTGGAGGTCACCTTGACTTCGAACTCCGTGCGACAACCCCACAGCCTCAACCGGTGGGGATCCAACCGTCTGCACTCCCCACAAATCGGGGAGCGCAACTGCTGATCTACGATATGTTTTGCCTTGTTCTCATAAATAGGCATCATTCAGTCTATCAACATTCTCTGATAGTAGCGCCAATCGACATGATCAAAGAACGCAGATGAACCAAAGTAGGCCTACTTGTGGGAACAAGCCAAACCTTGTCATCACATGCAGGAACGTGGCGCGCTCGAGCAGGAAGCAACAAAGCGAATAGCCAGAGATGCGGAAGGGCGATGCTGCGATAGTGGCATATATATACCTACCTCCCCCCGGCCAAACCGATGGAAGTTCAACTAGTGGAAGGTCAGCCGGTGAAACGTGAGGCGTCGCAGTCAAGTGTGCGCACGGCGCACCTATCTCGTGCCCTCGGGAAGATGCATACGGCACCCGTCGCCTGGTCGCGCGCGCGCACGCCTCCCCTGACAGCGCACGATGCCCCAATCAAGCTTCGACACGTGTCCCGACGCCTCGAGAAACGTGAGTCGAAAAGGCCCCATGGACGTGGCGTAATCCTCGGCGCCATTAAGACACCGTCGTCGGGACATGGGCCATCGGACTGTACGTCGACTTCCCATCTGCAGGATAACCCCGCAAATTGCCTCGGCGGTGTGGCCGCTTCGAACTCGCCCCCGTGGGGACCAATTCGCCCTTGGCTCTGACATTACGCACGTGGGGTGGGCCTCCCCGCGCATTGATGATGCGTCTACTGAAGGAGCCCGACCTGGCCCCACTTTCGACTCACTCAGGCGGCTCCGCTAGCATCTTCGACTCCACGGCTAAAGGACTCCAAGGTCGAAGACGACTTCGATAACCAGTCCGATTCCATATCCTCAGTGCGGAGCTAGGCTGCACCGGCAAGCAACGGTTCTATCCAAGATCATTGAAGGTCACAGGCCACAGGGACGGAGGGGGCCAAGTGGCTCGGCAACATGGCTTCGGCCCGTGAAGCCCTTCACCATGAGAGGCTCCTGTTGTAGGGGTGGCCCCCACCTAAGCCTAGCCGGCCTGTCAGAAGGTTGTAAGGCCCAAAATGGGACATGTATAATGACATAAATGCCCTTGAGAGGGATACTTGGGTGTAATGACATAATTGTAAAACGCTCCCCATGTGGATATATATATATACCATCCTGGCCATGGAGAAAGCCCCAAGCATTGCTCACCTAACTCTTCACTACCATACCTCTCTCTCTGTTTGGTCTGTAACCACAACAATGACCAAAGAGATGGTCTCTATCTTTGACCATTTTGTTGTAGTGTGATATCAAGATTGGTTTTGTAGGACTGATATGGCAATAGAGCAGAGTATATAGTGCATTTAAATTTTTCTCAAGTATTTTTTTAATCTTTATCCAAAAAGTTATGAGAAGCTATGAAGATCAAAAAGCCAAAAGTCTAAAAATTCTAGGAACTATTGAAATTTTCAGCTCATAAATAGTGAAATCAGCACTATTTTAAAATAAAAAACATGTAACTTTTGATCCGTTGATTCAAAAGACTTGAAACATGAACCAAAACTAGTTCATGACTTTAGGAACCTATCCTAAATAAAAAAATTGAAAGAACTTGCGAGATGTGAGATATTTTAGTTCGTGAAGCTCTGCTAAAAACTAAAATTGAGTAAACATTCAAACCAAAATTCCAAATCACTTGAAAGTTGGTATGAAGCTTCTTTAGAATGTCATAAACCTATTCTAATCAACGATTAAGAAAATTATTGCTAAAGTTCTGACCTTTTTTCGTTTGAAGGTAGATTGCATCAAAAACAGGTTAAAAACCTAAAACGGTGAATACGATTTACTCGTGGGTAGATGATGGCCAAGATGGTTTTAGATGTATTCCTACATATCACAGAAAATTAGAACATTGAAAAAATCAAGGTAAAAGCTCTCAGATTAAGAAATCACTTGAAGGATAAAAAACGTGCAAAAACCGAATTTCTTGATAAATTTGCTATCAAAGTACCTAGATGGGTGCAAAATGATTTTCTGAGATTATCTATGTCTTTTACACGTCTTTAGCACAACAAGATCAAGAAGAGAGAAGAGATCAAAACCAACCAAATCAAAGCAAATCAATCAAAATAAAAGATATCTATGGAGATGATCAAAAATTGATGTATTACCACTTGAGGAGGTAAGTTTTACAGCAACTCCACCTTGGAGGACAGAGAGCATATCATAAGCACTCAACTTCTAAACCCTAACCCTAAAACAAGAGAGCACACAAGAAAGGTAAGTTGAATGGTTAACCACAAATCTTCATTCCACCCCTTTAAATAGATGGGCTAGCCAGACACATGTAACCCTTAGTAGATACTATCCACTTAGCACAATGAAAAAATTCGATAAACCTCACACTACGGGTTTTAACTCACTACACTCATGCACGCTTTTCAAAGCGCATAAGTCCTAATCTACTAAGTACTTAGCCTTGATCCATCTTGATTAAAAAGCATCTCCTTGATCTTAACCGCTTTCCCAAGTGTCGCTCGCGCGCCGTCGTTTTCTTCTAAAGCAGTGTTCAGTATTTTGGCCAAACTTACAAAATTACCCTTTCTTAACCCGGTCATCTCCATCTATTGCAAGCAATCGTTATGCTTGTCATGTATAGGTACACCGTTGGCTTACCACGCGTCAGTAAGTCTCTCCTGTTTCAGTTTCACCAGACCACATCTCACTTGGACGACTATGCCACATGGTGCAACCCACCGTTCGAACTCGTTTTCAATATTTCTCTCCTTTCTCGTGCTATGCTTGAACTCACCATCTCACCTAGCATATTTGATCGTTTTGGACCTCAGCTCCTACATGAGCGTAGCCCTGATGCTCACCATTGACCATGGTTGACTCCAAGCGAGCTTGCACATCTAAACACAAAGAAACTATTTCAGGCACAAGTTTTTCACAATTTGACTCATATTAGCAATGACATGTCTCATACAACCTATAACTACTGATCTAAGTCATCAAATCATCCTATAACTCGAAATTTCCAAAATCATCTATTTCTACAACTTGTTTAGAAAAATCTATAAATTTACAAATTTCACATTTTTACTCCTCTAAAATAACAATGATTCATCACAACAAAACTATAGACATTCTTGCATGGTCCTTCAGGTTTTTCAACAAACACATGTAGCTACATACATTATCTTTACCATCCAAGTCGCTCCGAGTGCAAGCTTCTTCTCTCTCCTCTCTCTCGGCTCCCAAGCCACAGCCGTTGCTCCCTCGAGCTGCGCCGCGTGGTTTTCGGTGTGGCGGCGGGGGCGGTGGCTTGGACGAGGGCGTGGCTTCACCTCGAACCGTGGTGGTGAGGCTTGGGGGCAGCGCGGCTGTCCGGGGTGTTCCCGCGGCAGCATGGCTTGGGAGCTGAGAGAAAGAGAAGGGGAAGTGAGGAGAGAGGGAGAGGAGAGAAGGTGGTGCACAGATCTCGACGCAAAAACAGGGGCCACGGTAACGCATGTAGCTGATGCACATGCAATGGCAGTATGTAGTTTTCGGTCATATTCCAGTCCATTAATTTGCTTTTGATCTGAGCGATCTTTAATTTGTAGTGATGTGCTCAGCTTCTGTGATGAGGTGATGGAAAATGGATGAAAGTTCAAAAGAATTCAGTGGGTATGATCGGGTCCTCCCCTTCTATTATAGGCCCTGTTTGGAGACGCGGTCGCAGACCGCGCGGTGCGGTAGCCGATCCGCGGCCACGGAGCCGCGATACGAAGAATCGAAGCTGCAGTTCATTTTCCGATTTTCCCTCTCACAGGCGGTCACAAGAATCACGGCCACCGCGAGGCGTTTGGTGGGATTTTTCCGATTTTCGCGGTGGGGCGCCCAGGAATCCGATTATAATCGGTTCCAAACAGGCACTATTGTTCGCCACTTTTACTCCGTGTAGTTCTTTTCTGCTTGAGTTATTAGAACCTTGTTTATGTCGTGCCTCTCCAAACAGTATGTGTAACTATGGACCCGTTTGGTTAGGCTAAAAAATAGTAGCTTATGGCTAAAATTACATTATAACTGGCTGAAATTACATTGTAACTAAAAGTGACTTATTTGACATAATTAAATTTAAAAAATCAAAAATAGAAAAAATATGTTAGCTCATTACGGATAACGTAAACGAATATGGAAAAAAAGAACCGGCAAAAAAAGCTCAAAAATAGCTAAAAATTCAGAAAAAACGAAATTTATAAATAATGAAAAATAAACAAAAACACAGGCCAAAATAAGCGCCTTGCTACTGCAATTCGGCGCTACAAAACAATGGGCTGATAGTCGTACAAGAACCCTTGAGAAAACTGAACTCTTCCGTATGTGATGGGACAATGCTGCTTTTGTTACGACAGAATGGACTGCCTGCCTGTCTGTTTCTTGCAGCTAGATCCAGCAGGACAGCACTGAATCTCCTGCAGTACAAACACTTTGCAAGCCTAAAGCAAGTTCAAAAGCTGGCGCTATGCACGCTTCCAGTCTTTGAAGCTCCATCAGGCTAAGCACTGCTCCACCTATATTGCAATGCACCTAAATTTCTTTTTCTGTATAATGGCATCCAGCAACAAACTCACCATGCTGATTGCCTCTCAACACCAGGTCGACCCACAGAAGTAGAGGAACAATCGAAAACCGTGCGGCAATCCGCATTCCTGGGCATACAAGCATTTAAATTGTTTTTTAAACATAGCTTAACCACATACACAGACGTAAGAAGCAGAGGAAGTACTGAACACAGCAGTATGAATGTTAAAGCCGGTGTGTTTCAGGAATTTTGCTCCAACACGTACTAGGAAAGATCTGATTATATTAGCAGGTGCAGTGGTTTTGCCCAAGCAACCACAAAGGGTGAGATAGTTGGACTTCAATCCAGCTCCAGGTTGGGCCGCGTCCAAGTTGAGTACATTTTAAAGCCCATTCGTGATCAGATTCGAATTCCTGCTGTTGCTGCCGAGAGATTTCCGGACAGCAGCAACGCGTCCTACGGAAGGTGCAACAGTCAAGCACACGGTGGATTAAGGCATGCAAGTCAATTTGACTGAAATTGGTAAAGAAATACAAACCGACGATGATAGCCGATAGCAGAATAACTTGAGCAAAAATCAATCCTAAATAATACGTCGATGTGAAGCAATATCAAAGGATAATACCACATCATGATGGTAGCATTGTCATTGGCCACTGATTTCGTTGCCAATACTGCTTTGGCTCCGTCGCTTTCTGTGTTGATCGCTCTTTTGATTTTAGCTCTTCTGTGACTGATCTTTTCCCACATGTTTGCACTTCACGAACAATTCAGTAAATGCCAATTTCTCGGACTGGCTTATGTTATTTTCTTGCTTGCCGATCCTCGGCCCTGCTTGATCTTTTATGGTCTGGCCATCTTTTATGATTCAACAGCAATCGGCTCTAGAATAGCAATATCTTTCTTTTTATCTGAAAATTCGATCTTGCGTTGTAAACCGTCACCTGATGTCATCATTGGCTCTTTATCCATCTCTAAATGATGGGTCTCTTTTTTTTGTTTCAACTTATAACTTTTAGCTGTTCATGGGAAAGAGTACAGAGATATAAATAACTCGGCAGTTTTGGCCAATATAAATGAAGTCGCTACAATGTGTACTACAACTAACTTATAATTCCTGCTTTAAAAAGACATCCCGTTTCAAAGTTAGTTACTGTAGAAAAGTTAAAAGACAACTAAGAGTATACTCATTTCGGGCTTATACTTCTTGTTTCTAGTTTCTTAATTTTGTTTTTTTTTTTTTGCTTTTTGCCTTTATTGGCTTTTCTTTTTTTCCTGTATTCGTTTGCATTGTCTGTGATGAGCTGGTCTGTTTTTTATTTTTATTTTTTTAATTTAATTACGTCAAAAAAATCTATCAGCAACTACAATGTAAAATAAAATAGCTATAGTGTAAAAAAGCTATAAATCGACTTATAAAAGCCCAACTGAGCATCTCCTTAGAAGTTAAAAAGAAGAGACCAATTATTTATTATTAGCCAAATGATGATCTATACTTGATGAATTATTTTCAGCCAGACATGTTTTTGGCACTCAAGCTTGTGCCCTGTACAAGGTTGAGAATGCTCCAATTGATTTTTAGGGCCTGTTTGGCAGAGCTCCACCACTGAAAAAGTGAATCCGGAGCAGCAGATTCACCATGGAGCAGCTCCACCGTGAATCTGGAATCCCACCATGGAGCTGGACAAACTGTTTGGCTTCCACAAGACTCGGATCCACGGCCGAGTTTTTGGTGGGAATGACCTGTTTTGCTCTTGGGGTTGTATGATATATATATTTTTTCATATAGCACACGTGTTTTGTTCATATTTATTCACAAAAAATGGTGTATTTTTTTGTGAACACAAATGCAATATCTCGACACAAATATTCATGAGCATTCAACATTGACGCACAAGATAGATAATTAATTAACCCATGTCCATGACAACGTCTCAACACTATTGCGATTGTCCATACATAAAATAACTAAAGATTAAATGAAGACTAGTCTTCCATTACATGCTAGTTCCAAGCAAGAGCAATAGCCGTGGCCAAATCATCACGAAATACATCCATAGTGGCGGCATTGGCTTCCGAAGTAGAACCATCCGATGTAATTGCATATCGGTTATACCTTTCCGGTATTGTTGGGACAAAATGAGGATCACGATCGAAACGAGCAAAGTCCGAATCTTCACTATCATGCTCACGAATAAAATTGTGAAGGACCATACAAGCAACAACAACCATTTTTTGCTTCCACATCGGGTAGCTAGGCATCTTGTATAGAATTTGCCACTTCATTTTCAAAACTCCAAAAGACCTCTCAATAACATTTCGAATAGAAGAGTGAATACGATTGAATTTTTCCTTAGGTGTTTTGGGTTCCATACCTCTATGCCACTCCGGCATATGATACCTTTCACCCTTATAAGGAGCTAGATAGCCGGGCCGATTAGGATATCCGGCATCGACAACATAGTATTTGCCTACACATGGTGAAAACAATATAAGTGAATATTTGCTATCATGAAAAAATAGACTAAATGACTAATTATTCATTCATATTACCTTGTGGAGGATGTGGGAAGAATTTTTCGTCCACATTGATTGCATTGTATAGCACACTTGTGTCATGCATAGCTCCCGGTTGACCCGTGGCCACATATGTGAACCGCATATCGAAATCACAAACTGCTAAGACATTTTGAGTGGCTATCCCCGTTTTCCCAATATACCTCACTTGTTTATCGGGTGGAAGAGAAACACGAATATGTGTACCATCTAGAGCACCAATGCAATCTTTAAAATGTGGATATGCTCGTCTATCATCTCTTATCCTCCTATGAACCGTACGAAAATTGGGATCCTTAGGTCTAATGAAATCCTTTGCCATGGCCATCAAAGAGTTAAGGACCTCGTTAAATTTCCTAGTAATGGTTTCACCTGAATGCTTGAATCGACTTTGAACTTTTCGACTCGACTCATTTCCGGCACATGTAAATAAAAACATGCCTAGGCTCTCATAGGTAGTCATATGCAAGGATGGTTGTAGTCCATACCTCTCCACCAATAAACCATGGAGGTCAAAGAATATTTCATTGCTCATACAAAGTTGACTATGGCATTCCCCCGGAGTGCGCCATGTCTCTAGCAAAAACCCCATGCCACTAGTGGTTGACGTCCTTGGTGGGTTTTTATCTAGATACATGTCACAATATATTTGGGCAAGCATAGCACCACCTAAGACAATTTTGAAAAAATCATCGCTCTCATCACTAGAATTATCGCTAGACATCTGCAAGAAATGACATATATAAATGACAAGAAGGAAAAATGACAAGAAGGAATAAATGACATAATATGTAATAACTCTAATAAAAAAATAACGACATCATGTCCAAATGAGCATAAAAAATAACACAACACGTCCAAATGAGCATAACAACTAAGACAACACGTCCAAATGACACAAACAACTCAGCCTTCACTTTCCATACATCACATTGTACTTCCTCCTAAGCCAATTGAGCCTCTGATCGGGGGGATGGTCATGAACATTTCCCTTTGGTCTTTCTTGACAAACAACTCGGTTGCCACAAATGCTCATCGGTGTTATACCCAGCACCACATGCAACAACATGTTCCATGACTTGCTCAATGGTGATCCCACCTTGCCTACTAGATACAAAAGAGGAAGCAGTCTCAGATATCTTTGAGATGTGTTTTGGATAACAAGTGTTGTGCTTGTCTTAGGTTTCTTGGTGGGCTTGTCAAGAATCACGCGAGCCTTTCTCTTAGCATTGTCAGTGACAGGAGTAACCTCCTCAACCTCATCCCCATTATCAAAAGCATTGCTGTCACCCGTGGGATCCTCAGTGGGATCCTCAGTGGTGTGCTCAGCCTCTCTATCATCAATGGGAGTATCATCATCAAGGGGTATGATGGGGTTGGAACTCATAGGATTCCAATGATCTTGCTCCTCATTAAGGATGTTGCCAAACATCACCTTCAAGTCATCTTCATTTTGGAGAGGCCTCTTCTTAAACTTGCCAACACCAGGAATTTCCTAAAACATGTGAGAAGATTCGAAATAAGAAATTTTTTCTAAATTGCACATCAACAAATGTACATAGCATTATAATCGAACACTCACCTTTGTTATCTTCTTCCACCACTGGGTCCATGCTGATCGTTCCGTGTTCCAATTGAAACCACCCGATGCGCTTCCTCATTAATTTCCGCCATGCGATCAAATCCCTTCTCAACTTGTCCCATTTGTTCTTTAGTTGCGTTTTACTCAAAGATTATTCCGTGGATTGAAAAACCTATTTGATACCTCGGTGTAGCCTACAATGTTCAAATGAGTGTTAGTGATTCCTTTTCTAACTTGTTCGGCGAACAAATTACAAACAAGAGTGGTATGACCATCAATCCAGTCCATAGCATCACCCTGACCATGATTTCCCAACCATTTGAAAAAGAAAAATAAGCTCCATGCATATAGGCTCTTTTGAAAGATGTAACATACGAGTTCTATCCAGTTCTAACCATGATTTCCCTTTTCTAACCAATTCTATCCCACAAATTCTAACCATCACATTATGTTTCTTTATTGCAACAAGCTACTAGCTCACCAAAAGGAAACGTTCATGCGCCACTACTTGAAACAGCTCAACTCATAGATAACTCATAGAAGATAACACTAATTGAAAACAAACAGTTAAAGCATTACTAACTCATTTTATTCAATACCATATTGCATATAGAAAAACCGGCCGTGTGCTATTTAATTTCCTCATTGATTTCCACTGAATAGAACTAAATTACTAGTACACATAAAAAGAAAAGGTGGATAGTCGTAGGTCATAACATTGCACCCACTCCCTTCATTTCCATGAGAACAATGGCAGATGGCATTGCCATCTCCTTTCATCACATTTCAGACAACACCCACCACTCACACACTCACTCGTCACTCCAAGTGGCCAAACTTTTCATCTAGAGAAAATGGAATTTTAATTCCAATTTCACCACCAATATGTATATACAAATGTCAATTAATTACTATGCATAGTTAATCTTACACCAAAGAATTGAGAGAATCAATTGTATGTTACAGATTCCTTGATATATACATGCCAAGCAACAAATTGTAAGTAGGTAATTGAGTTGACGGAGCACATTGCACATTCATACCTCATCATCCCTTGCCCTCTTGTTGGTCGACGGAGCACGTGTTCTCGCTTGCGATGCAGAGACCCCTGTCGGACCTCCAGTGCTGCCGGCCGGCGGCGGGCCCCAGTCTTTGCTGCCCGGCCAGGCGGACACGCCCCCCCCTGCGCCGGCACAGGCGATCACACACTTCGGCACGCTGGCCGGAGGGACGAGACGGAGGCCGGGACGGGCGCCGTCGACTGGTTCCAAAGCGCGCGCGAGAGCCCAACCCTAGGGGCCGATTTCGCCATGGAGGAAGAAGAAGGAGGTGGAGGAGGTAGAGGGGGGCGGATCTACCAGATCCGGCCATCGCCGGAGGTGGCGGCGCGAGGAGGGTCGCGGCGCGAGGAGGCGGCGCGAGGAGACGAGCGCTCGGAGGGTCGGTCGAATGGGGAGAAAAGGCCGAATAGAAGAAAAAACGGTTGGGATGGGGTGTGTAACCAGTGGCATTGGTGGGTAATTATCACCTAACTCCACGAGTAGATACGAAATAAGTTTTCGTGGAGCACCCCTTGAGGTGCTCCATGGATTTTATGAATCTGGAGTTAGATCCAGTATTTTGGTGGATCCAGATTTTGTGGAGCTGGAGCGTTTGGGTAAAAATTCGTGGAGTTGAGCTGTTTTTGGTGGATCTGGAGCTGGTGGAGCTCTGCCAAACAGGCCCTTAATAGTAGCCAATTGCTTTTCATTCTATGACGAATATGCTAACTGGCCTGATGGAGTGTTCATATAATTTTTAAATAGCCGACGAGCAAGCTTGGCCAACTGATGCGTAGGTAAAACAAGGCCAAATGATTGTTTCCTGACTTGAAATCAGCCAAGAGATCGTATTGTAAAATATGGCCCTTGCAATCTATCTATAGGACGAATAAATAATCCCCTTCTTATTCCCGGGGATTGCCGCGCCCTCCGCTCGACCACGTCGCCCGCGCCTGCGCTCCTGCCGGCGCGTGGCGCGGGGATTTCAGTACGGCCGGGGGAGGGGAATTCTCTGAGTTTTCCAAAAATTACGTACAGATCCTTTTTCTTCGCAAAAAGGTCCCTGCGAGTTTTTTACGCTTTTTTTCCCTGAAAACACCCCTCCAATTTACAGGGTAGTGCCCCGCGGTTTTCTAAATTACGTGCGGGTCCTCGTTTAGTTACGTACAGGCCCTTGAATTTTTTGCGAAAAAGCCCTTTAGCTTTTTCGAAAATACACATGTGCCCTGGATTTTTTTAAAAAACTCCTCACGAATTATCGCCCCTTTTACTTCGGTGCACACAGTGGCTGGCGCGGCGTGTCGCCGCGCCTATGAGGCTAGTATTTTTACTGTAGGAAGAGTATCGCCCATAGAAAATTTAACTGGATCATCGTCAGGAGTTCGGACTGTTTAGGCCCGTTTGTTTCGGCTTCTGGATTCTGACTTTTCGCTTATTTTTCACTATTCCTAAATTTCACCTTTTTCTAATTTTTTGGATTTTTAAAGCTTTTTTACCGTTCTTTTTTTCCCCGTATTCGTTTATATTACACATGCTGGGCTAACCCGTTTTTTCTATTTTTAATTTAATTATGCCAAATAAGCCACCATCAACTACAGTACAATTTCGACCAGCTACAACAAAATTCAACAATAAACCATAAATAATTCAGCTCAATCAAACACGACCTTAATCCCGGTCAAACATTCCACCAACGCAATTAACAACCTCAACGACCATTCCACGGGACCCACTTTCCACCATACCCCACAAGTCATCCTATGTTCCCGCAGCGACCACGTACCCGAACCATCAGCAGAAACTGGAAAAGCACCACTGCCACCCGTCTCACTCCCCAACGGCCATATTCCGGACGTACATTCTATGACACGTGGGCCCCAGAAGTCTCCCCACGCTTTCTTTCTTTCCCATGTCCTAAACGCCAGCCATATTCCGCACGTACACCCTATGACACGTGGGCCCGGAAATCTCCCCACACTCGCTTTCTTTCCCATGTCCTAAACTCCAAGGCACAAATCCGCACCGACCAAACCGAGGCTAAGCAAGGGGAAGCAAATCGTCGAACGCATGGCGGCCATGGCCATGGACCATTCCTCGGCCATGGACCATTCCTCGCCGGCGCCAGCCGCGAAGCTCCCCACGCGTCCGTACCACCACTCCCCCGCGGCGGCGGCTGCAGCCGAGGAGGTCGCCCTTGCCGTCGCCGCCGCTGCTGTCCGGGTACTCGCTCCACGACCTGCTCCTGCCGTCCCCGCCCCCAAGCTCGCGTCGGAACCGCTCGAGGCAGCGGAGCGCCGGCGTGGACGAGATCCTGGAGATGGCGGGGACGCCACCGAGACGGAGGGGGCGCGGGGCCGGGGAGCAGCGCGCGGCGCCCGCAGCCCGCAGGGGCGTCGCCCAGGAACGCGCGGCGGGCGAGGCGGAGACTGGAGAAGGAGATCGAGGCCGAGGAGGACGCCGCCAGGAGGGCGCGCAGGAGGAAGTCCACCAGGGCTGCGCCCAAGGCCGCACCGGCGGCGGCTGCGGACAAGGTGGCGGCGGCGAAGGGGGAGGACACGAGCTTGGCTTTGGTTCCGGCTCGTACCACTTCTGCAACTCACGATGAGCGAAACTAATTCTTGTTGGTTATTGTTAATTACTGATTTGAAGAAATCACTGCCCTGAATGCTCCCTTGTTCTTCGTGCATTGGGGAATGCTGTATGCATTCCTTTCTAATTTTTCTTGTTTCGAGTCACAGGAACTGACGCTGTGGAGCAGTCTGGTTGGGAAGGTCTCTATGAAAGGATCGTCGAGTTGGTGATGTGGAAGAACGTCGCGAAATCAGCGCTCTGGTTCGGGCTGGGTTCCTTGTTCGGTTGTTCCTCTTCTCTTGCTCCTTTTCAAGAGAGATCACCTTCAGGCATGCACAACCTGCTACTCTTCTACCTGAAATTCATGCTTTGATCTATGTTTTTTTCGTAATCTCGTATTGAGTTTCGGGTGATTATTTGCAGCCCAATCTCGGCACTTTGTCACCTCGGCGTTATGATCTTAGGTCTAGCCTTCTTCAAAGACTCCGTGCCTCAGAGGTACGAACAAGTGGTAATGGATTTGCTGATCCGAAGCAAGATTTGAGTTTGGAATTGTGTAACAGGCAGCATGTGGAGAGGGGGAGGGGCTTCCAGTTGACCCAAGAGGACGTGCTTCGTGCTGCCCGAGCTGTGTGGCCGATTGCTAACTCCATGATATCTACGGCGCAAGTTATCTTCTCTGGTGACCCGTTGATGACTCTCAAAGTAAGCCCCAAATTCGGTTAATGATGCGTGATATTCTTGCCAAAGAACAATGTTTTCCCTGAGTAATTTAGAAATATGTGATTGCTGAAATCTTAGGTATTGCTCGTTCTTCTGTTCAGTGCCAAATATGGTAGTCTGGTGACGGTTTGGAGGATTCTGGCTACAGGTACTATTGGATGCACAAAGAACTAGCAAATCAATCTTCGCATGACTGCACTGTTAATTCATGTTCTGTTTAATGAAATTTTGCAGGGTTTTTCACCAGTTTTACACTCCCAAAGCTTTATATCTGCTATTTGAGTCAAATTCAAAGGAGAGGTATAATTTACTTGTCCCTACTGAGATTGCCTTCTTTGTAATGTATGGCTATTGTTCAGAGCATAAACCCAATTTTTCACCTTATACCTCAGTTGAGATTTTCAGAGATCGGGCTCTAGAAGCATGGAAGTCTTGCCCCCGCAAGAAACTCGTTGCAGCCACAGAATTAACAATGTTCTGGAACTTGTTCAGTGTTAAGGCACGCGTCATGTTAGGTATATATGATGAAATGATCGATACATGTGAGATAACTTATTATGTCAATCTCTTTAGCTATAATGCAGTGTTTATGAAAATAATATATATTCATTATATTTTAACCTGCGATCATTGATTTGCATCATGGAAAATATTATAAAAGTTTCCAAATCTGTATGGAGCCAATTTCTGCTAAACCGTTAGTACTGTTTTTTTAGTAACCAATGTGGAGCAATCTTGGACCCAAATCCCGAATATAACCTAGCCAGGAATCTCCTGAAAATTCTCAAGAAACCAGATTGTTTTCAAGCCTACAAGTGGTTTCACTTTTTGAAAGAGTATTATAAAATGTGAAGTTTATATTGAAGAATAGTGCTAAAACTATTTAAGCCCCAGGTGAATAAGTTACAGCTCACGCAGTTTCAAAATGTCGATCCATGAAACCCTCTAGATAATATGGAGTAGCTGTTTCAAAAAGCATTTCACCAACATTTTAGTGATCATCTTCTTAATGTTGTGCTTTCTCCTAGACAGGTCATTTCACTATGAATATTATATTACAAAATTGTGCTTACGGTGTAAATTGGAAGTAGTGAAACAAAGTGCCATTTTAGGAAACATAGACATTGAACACTAGGTGGCAATGAGTATCTTCTGTCAGTAAGAGTTATTTTGTGAAATTGTCTCTAAGGGGGCGTTCATATTGTTTTTTGTGATGGCTTTTGGATGTGGTTTATGAATGTTGGCTGAAAATAAATAGTAGTGACTGAAAGAAGTGGCGGGCGAGAGGTGCAAAAAGTGAGGGAGAGATGCATGCGCGTGACGGGAGCGAGAGCAGTGGGGTGGGTGATACACCCGTGACCTTCTACTTTATCTCCGGAGCGAGACGGTAGCGAGAGAAGTGGACAAACCACTTCGTATTGGCTTTTGGCTTTTCTAAGTAGAAGTTGGAAGCAGAAACCAATACGAATAGGGCCTGAATCTCTTTCTTTCTACTCACAAGGTTTACATATAAGAGTATATGGGCGTTGATACACACACAACCCTACAAATATATACAACCCAATACTCCCTCTTAAGATGGGCGATAGATATCTATCATCCCATCTTGTTACATGCAGATGTATACTCTCTAACGCCTAAACCTTTTGATAGACAATCGGCTACATGCTCTCCTGATATTACAAAGCCCGTTAGAGTTTCTTCATCCAGTCTCTTTGATAAAGAAGCGATCTATCTCCACATACTTCGTGTGATCATGATGGACTAGATTGTAAGCAATGTTTATAGCTGACTTGTTATCGCACCATAACTTCATAGGAATATCCTCTAGCAACTTCAACTCTGTGAGAAGATTCCTCATCCATAACATCTCGCTCAAACTTACTAACATTGCCCTGTATTCCTCTTCAGCAGTGGAACAAGTTACCACCGGTTGCTTCTTACTCCTCTAGAATACCAAATTAGCACATATAAACACATAGTAGCTTGAAGTTGATCTCCTGTCATCAGGGCAACTAGCCCAATTTTCATCACAATAATCTTCCACATTTAGATGTCCATTCTTCTTGAACCATAATCCCTTTCCCGGGCTTCCTTTCTAGTATCTCAAGATTCTAAGTGCAAGTGCAAGTGTGCAACTTCTAAATGACCACTTTTAGGATCACGCATTTAACGACTTATCACACTTGCAGCATAGGTTATATCTGGCTTTGTGTGCTATATCTGGCCTTTTGTGAAATAGATAAATTAACCGTTCCACAAGCCTCCGATATCTCTCTTTATCCACTGGATCTCTGGACTAAGCACATAACTCGCGGTTCGATTCAATAGGAGTTGAAGTTGGGCGACATCCGAGCATACCTGCGTCATTAAGTAGATTCAATACATACTTTCGCTATGAAAGAACTATCCCCCTAGCGGATCTTGCGATGTCAATGCCTAGAAAATATCTGAGTTGGCCTAGATCCTGGACTTCAAATTCTTTGCTCAGATTATCCTTCAATTTAGCTATTTCCCGAGCATCATCTCCTGTGATAATCATATCATCCACATACACAGCAAGAATGGTAATATGTTTTTTAGAATGGCAATAAAACACTGTATGACGTCCATTACATTGTCTATACCCCAAACCACACATTGCACGCTTGAATCAGTCAAACCATGCCCTTGATGACTGCCTATGTTACCCAGATACGGATACGCGATACCGCGATTCGCCATTTTTCCAAAAATACCGATACGGCGATACGTTTATATATATATATATATAAAATAAAGATAAAAATAAGAAATTAATGAATTCTTATAAGGAATTGAGAAACCGAGAATACCTTACTATTGATGTAGCAAATTGCTTGGTTCTGCAGTTCTTCCTCCTGACTGTTAGACTAATATAACGAACCATCTGTGAAGAATAAGAGAATAGATAAGTACATTTACACAAATAATGAAATAAATAATAGAATCATAATACTTGAGCCTCCATATCTACCACCACCAAATGCCATGATGTGTGCTAAACAGAAGGAAGCATATGCTATTGTGCTAGCATTTCAATGTTTTCATGGCTAATGTGTGCTAAAGAGCAGGAAGCATATGCATTTCAATGCTAAACAACAGGAAGCATATGCTAACCTCATCCCTTCATGGCTAATGAGTGCTAAACAGTAGGAAGCTTATGCTATTATGCTAACATTCATGTGCTAACATTTCAATGCTTTCATGGCTAATGTGTGCTAAACAGCAAGAAGCAATGAAGCATATGCTAACATTCAGTTACACCGCAACCAATAAAATTGATGGCGGCAGCAGACAAAGCAGTGAGAGAGAGGATCGGTAGTCACCACCTATTAATGCAAAGCCACACCAACAATCCCGCTAGGCGGTCGCCCTCGTAGCCAAGTCCACACCATGAATTTGTATTGTGTCAAGAATCATTAATACATGAATATCACAATAGTGAAGTATTGAAGTAAATACATTGTACAAAATAACATAAAGAAGACAGGAGACCATCTGGCATGTGGCATCTAACCAAACTAGCCACCACACGCAAGTTACCACATGCACTACGACCACTTACCATTTTACCAGTTATCACGCCCAAAGCAAACCGCCCCAAGTGAAGTCCAGATTCATTCGTTTCAATCCTCATTTCCTTTCCACTTCTTTCTTCCGGTCTCTCAGTGTCTCGGACAAACGGCAGTATAGCACTAGCAGTACGCAGTAGCAGCAGAGCAGGCAGCGACAGCCGAGGTGCCAAGCGGAGGCGGCAGGCCGAGGCAACGGTCGGAGGCGGTGGCCGGCGGGTGTTGAGGCAACGGATGGAGTCGATGGGCGGAGGCGGCCGGCGAGTGTTGAGGCGACGGATGGAGTCGACGGTCGGAGGCGACGGCTGGATGCGACGGGCGGAGGCGACGTGCGCGGAGACGGGCAAGGCGGCGGGCGGAGGTGACGGGTGAGGCAGGGCCGAGGCGACGGGCGATGCGCAGGCGAGCGGAGGAGATGGGCTAGCCGAGGAGCCGGGCGAGTGGAGGCGGCGGGCGAGCGGAGGCGGGGGCGAGTCTTCGGCTTTTGCGTGCAAGCGGCAGGACGAGGGAGGAATAGATCTGGGTGGGCGCTGTGGGGGGTGGGGTGGGGAATATTAGGTTAAAAGTATTGGAGAAGTATCGGAGCAGTATCGGAGAAGCATCGAGAATTATTTTCTTTTTTTGAATAATCAATAAATCAGGATACGTGCAGGATACGTATCGGAGCGTATCGGGGCAGTATCCGTATCCGGTACAGTATCCGATACCAGTACATGACTTTTGTGAAGTATCCACACAACGTAGATGACTGCTTTAGACCATACAAAGATTTCTTTAACCTTAGTACTTTTCCCTTAGTTGTGAGGTGGCAAACCCCAAGTGGAATTTCCATATAAACTTCCTCCTGGAGGTCTCTATGCAAAAATGCATTCTTAACATCTAGTTGATGCAATGGCCAATCAAAGTTAGCTGCACAGGAAATTAATGCCCTCACCGTGCTCATCTTCACCACCGGTGCAAAGGTTTCATCATAGTAAATTCCATATATTTGGTTGTACTCCCTTTGCCACAAGCCTTGCCTTGCACCTCTCTACCTTCCCATCAGGATTTTACTTCACTGTGTACACTCGTAGCTACCCACCTTCTTCCCCACTGAAAAAGGTACAAGATCTCAGGTCTTGTTTTTCTCAAGAACCGCCAACTCCTTCAACATAACCTCAGACCACTTTGGATCCTATTTTACTTCTCTTCAATCCTTCGGGATCATCGTTGATTGTAATGATGCAATAAAGGCCTTGTAGGCAAGAGATAGAGACATAATTAGCTATATCATTCTCATCAGTCGTATCTTGATAGAGGTTTTTCTGTAGTGCTCCCTTTTCCCTTTCTTATAGCAATAGGCAAGTCAGATTCCTCTCCCCCTATTTTAGACTTTTCTCCCCCTGTATTAGAGGACAGCTGCACAGGGTTTAAAGAGTCAGATGACTGATCTTCCACCTCAATTGCAGCTTGAAACTGTTGTTGCTCCACTGGCTACACCACTGAAGATCTTGAATTTTTCCTTGTGCAAACATGCAGATTTTCTTCTGTTAGACCATGTGGATGGTCGTAATTAAAGAGATGATGAATAATTGATATTTGGTTTGCTTTGGATTTTGCGTTTGTAAAACTTGGTCGTTTGCAGTGGAAGACATGTCTTTGAGTGGTTGTGTGCAGCTATGAGTGATTTCAGACCACTAATGTTAGTCCACAACCACGGCATGGCCAAACGACCACATACTTCAAACTTACGACCACAGACTTCAGACATCATGCTTCGACCACGGCATAAACATGACTACGACTATGGCAGAAGATCTTACGACTAGGTGGTTTACGACTAGGTGGTCGGCAGGAGTTTTTACGACTTGGTGGTCAGTAGGAGTGTTTATGACTTGGTGGTCGGCAGGAGTTCTTACGACCATGTTCAGCTTACGACCACGTTCAACTTACGACCACGGCATGCTATGACTACATTCAGTTTACGACCACGGCATGTTACGACCACGGAAGCTTTCAACCACATCTGGCTTATGATCACGGCAGCCTTCGACCACATCTGGCTTCGACCACGGTAGTACGACTTCGACCTTTCGGCCATGACAATACGACTTCGATCTTACGACCATGGCAGGTAATCGTAGTTACAGTACTTTTTCATGGTCGTAGCTTCAGTACTCGATAGTCGTAGGCTTTACTGTTTGTACTCGATAGTCAAAAGTTTTACTAGTCAATAGTTGAGGGCTTTGCGGTCGATGGTCGTAGGTTTTGCAGATTGCTTTCATGGTCGTAGGTTTTGCCGACTGCTTTCATGGTCGTAGGTTTTGCCGACAACTTTCATGGTTGTAGATTTTGCAAACTGCCTTCATGGTCGTAGACTTGGCAGTTTTATTGATAGTCGTAGACTTCACAGTCTACTATTCTAGCTTCGGTAGTCGGAGGCTTAGCGATCGGTTGTCGTTGGCTTCACGGTCGATACTCGTAAGACTTTCTAGTCAATACGAGTGCTTCACTCTTGTGATTTTCGAGTATGTCAAGTACTCGTGTTGGGCCAGTGGTTGACTAGTCGGTGTGTGGTGGTCGGAATGTCGTATGTACTCATATGTTTCGAGTATGTGTTGCGACTGTGATCGACTTGTGGATTACGAGTTAGTGGTCGTATTGGTTGGTCTGAAGATTTGTTTCGGTTAGCGATAGGTCTGTGTGGTCATAAACGATCTGGTGCATGGTCGTAAGTGATCTATCTCAGTTAGCGATAGAACAGTGCGGTCATAAACGATCTGGGGATGGTCGTAGATGAGTTGGTTCTTGTTTGGGGATAGACAAGGGTGTGTTTTGCTAATGTGTGTTGCCAGGAGATGGTTTCTTTGGTCTTTGCATGTGCAGGTGGGTATGGAGGCGGGCATGGAGGCGCCCATGGTCGGTGACGAAGAGGACCGGGACTAGGAGGGGGTAATATGAGGTCCAGGCAGTCAGGATGTTATGCGAGGTGGTCGAGCTCATGCTGGAGCACGTGGAGGTCAAAGGTGGATGCTGCGTGGAGGCGTGGAGATGGTTACGGTCGGTGACGAGGAAGACCTGGACTAGGAAGGGGTAATCTGAGGTCCAGGCAGTCAGGTGGTCACACGAGTGATTGGGCTCATGCGAGAGCATGCTGTGATGGTGCGCGATGAAGATACAGGTGGGAATATCCTGAAGGCTTCGTCACGCGTGAAATATGGAGTCATGGATGGAGTCCATGACCTGTACAAGGTGGTTAAAACCTGTGTTAGGAAGAGTTTCGGGTCCCTGGATTTGAGGAAGAGATAGATTACGTGTCCAGGTGGTTAGGGACACGGTTTTGAGGTGATCGGGTTCAGCATGTCTTGTGCGCTGGCCTATTAAAGAAGAGGAAATCGTAGGTTAGCGAACAAGGGGTCTTATGGCTTTCGTGGAGAAGTTTTTAGGGTTGCCATGAGGTGCTTTGTAGCCAAAAACCTTGATGAAATAATAGATCAGATTCCTTCATCTCCGGCGACTTCCAAAGCGTCGCTTCTTTTTCTCTGTTTTTCGTACTCTGTTTTGTCTCCACTGTGTACTCGTTCGGGCGGTGGTTGAACGACTGGGGATTTCAGGCAGAAGGAAGTTACGACTATGTGCATCGTTATTGTAACGAGCGATTGGAACGAGCAGGCGGTCAATCTGTTGCCGTGCCAAGTGATCGGAACGAGCAAGCGGTCGATCTGTTGTCGTGCCAAGTGATCGGAACGAGCAAGCGGTCGATCCGTTGTCACGCCAAGTGATCGAAACGAGCGGTTGTAACCGAGTGGTCGGAGCGAGTGTTTGTTACGATAAAATGTTCCATCTGATGCTGTAATATTAGTTGTTGGTTGTGTTTTTAGATCTGTACCTCTATGTGCAATGGGGAATGCTCTAATGTGGTGGGTGGGGGATGTACTGTGCGGGGAATGAGGGGTGTGGTGCTGCAGATGATAATGTGAATGTGTGTTGGTTACTTTGTTATGCATAATGGACTAGTTCTCATCTATATGTGCAATTAGTCTAGCATAATGTGTGCACTTACGGAGTATAGTGCTTACTGTGTGTGAGATTTTTAGTAATTTTATACGTGAATTTACTGTTTTCTATAGCTTAGATTTACTATTCTTCCAGTTTAATCAGTAAACCAAAATCAATTAAGTGGTTTCTTACAACAGATTTTTGTTGATTCATCACTTATATGGTCAATTTATCACTATTGAATAACAATTTGTACCCACTTACAAGGTTGAGTTGTATCAATTTATATCGGTAGACTGGTACTTTTTTTTTTGGTTTAGGTTGGTTTTAATAGGCTGTGTCAGTTTGTCATGCTGGTTATTAACTTTCTTAGAATTATAGTGTTTTTAATAGTTATTTCGTGAGTTATATGAATGTAGTCAGTCCTACTGTGAGATAACAGGTTTGTTAGGGTTGTAGCTTTTTGGTTGTACCTCCACATGTTTAGTTTGAAGGAATTCAGCACTCCCAAAATCATCAGCCTAGAATTTTGTTACACCAAAAGGAGTTGATACAATGTATAATTTAATTTACTTGCACTTTAACTATTTTTACACAATATAATTTATCTTCAATACAGTTTTTTCACCTTACCTGCAAGATAGAGGGAGCAGTTGGGTGTAATCATTCAATATGTTGCAACAGACTAGTAAATGAAGTGTATCCCTACAAGGTTTTTTTTGTCCAAAAAATAAAGAAGTCATGAAACTGGTATTATTATGAGCATATACACCCCGCTTTTCTCATTTATGAATAAATTTCTTTTTCCATATGTATATAAGGTTTTTTCTTACCTTCATGGCTTCAGGAATTTCACTAGGACTATTGAGGTCGTTGTAATTGTACTTGCTTTCATCATCTTGTTTATCAACCAGCACGTTCTAATTATTTGTTTTTCTACATTTCATACATTAGTTATAACAAAAACATTTTGTTCTGAGACTGTCCCTGGCCCACGGTTAAAACAGACTAAAAAAAAGGAATTGGTTGATGTTCCAGCCGCACACCTGGTAATATGCTTTTGCATTTTGAGGTTGCCATTGTCTTGCGAGACCCGATGAATGCCGCCCCCGCCCTACATATTGTACTGTTCAACCTTCTTTTTTACAGTAACTCTAAGCATTTTTTTATATAGTAAATTTCATGTAAGATATGCAATTCACATGTTTTTCCCCGAAATTTTACCTATGAGTAGGCTGGGGCTGGCGACTGGAGATGACTGAAGCCGGTGTAGTAGTATGACCTGAACAGTCTGTAACCTGCGATTTGAAACTCAGGTGGTATGCTAAAAGAGGCAAAAAAAAAAAAAGGGTATATAGAGTTTCGGATCCAGATACTCTGAACGTTAAAGAGCAAATTCGGAGGGTAACAATGGCGTATAGTGAGGACGGACTGTAAATCACTGTAGCATCGATACTGCTATGTGCTGAAGCATTGTACTGTAGCATCCGATCTGGTCCATCCATCTCAGATCAGATGGCCCATAATCACGTAAAGTCACACCACTGTTTACCCTCTAACTTCCCTGCTCAACGTGAGAATCCTCTTCGTAGAGTTTCTTACATCAGCTGTCCCAGGGTTATTTGGGCTGTCACTGGTAGCAGGAGACACAAAGCGCTGTATGTCAGATCCAAATGTATTAGTTTGACAAGAAAACAATAGCTGCATACTATACAAAGTGCAACGAAGTCTTAAACTGTAGCAAGATGCATTGTACATAGACATTTCATGATACAAAAATAATGATGAATTTGTTGCCCCCTCTTCCTTATCAATTTTTGTACATCTGTCAGGCATACTCCAAACCTCGGATCACCCTGTGCACGGAATGTGTAACATTTTTTTGGGATCGTTGATATGGACCTGTTCAGCTGGATTTTGTTTTTTACAGCATAGGTGTTCAGGTCCGGAGCATGGAAAATAAAACCGAACACAAATCTCCGAAGAGCACTCAGCCCATATCAAAATTTTCAGCCCACAAACAAAATCCGAGCCGTTATACACAAACCCGCGAAGAATCAAATCCGCGAACAAATTGACTCAAAGTCTATGAAAACGGCCGACGTCCTCCCTGTGCGCGTACAATCTGTGGCTTCATTATTTTTTCCTGTCACTCGCACAACACCAAAAGGATCAACGCCACTCCCGCAGCACCAAATTGATCACAAGCCCTTCTCCCCTCAAAAACCCGTTCTTTAACACACAAACCCTTTTCCCCTCAAAAACCCATTCTTTAACACACAAAACCTTATCCCCTCAAAACCCCATTCTTTAACACACAGAACCTTTTCCCCTCAAAACCCCATTCTTTAACACACAAAACCTTTTCCCCTCAAAACCCCATTCTTTAACACACAAAACCTTTTTCCCCTCAAAACCCCATTCTTTAACACACAAACCCTTTTATGCTCCATTCTTTGACACAAATCCTTTTCACTCCAACCCTTTTTTTGTATCCATTCTTTAACACGCAAACCCTTTCCGCTCAAACCCTTCTATCTGTTCCATTCTTTGGCACAAACCCTCTTCATTAGCTCGGTTATTCCATTCTTGTATCCTCACCTCGACGCACTCTGCCCAGTTCTTATCCTCTGTTCTTCAGACGTGCATTCTCCGCTTCACTCCCAAAATCGTGTGGAGGTTGCTTCAGTCCGGCGACGGCGAGGCTTTTGTATTCACTCTCCTAGGTCAGTGCAACTAAACTTCACACTTTTTTCTGCTGCACATAAGCGATATTTAGCAAATAGCCGCTTTTCCGCTCGCCGGCATGGGCACCACCATATTCGCCGGCTGCCGTCCTGCCCCAACCAGCTTCTCCTATTTCCAGTGCATCACGGAGTCAGGGGTGGCCCCAAAGCGGAATTGACCGGGCAAGCTCATCTAACCGAGCTACCTGAACTTAGCCTCACTTGCAGCGCGCTTTCAATTCTGTCATGTACTGTGTTGATGCTCAGTTTATGTCAGGCTTGATGAGATACTGTTGTACCTCGTAACCTATCTTGCGTGTTCGTCTGATCAAGGTGGTCGCCGGAGAAACCTTTATTACTCTTCTTTGCCGGTCGCCGACTTGCGCCGTGTCCACGAGCCACAAAGAACTCTGCCAACCTTCTACACCGTCCGACCGCCGCAGTTCCTGTCGAGCCCCGCCTGCAGATCCGTGTAGAGATGTCCACCAGTATGACCTCTAGAACGGTATTGACAAGTATGATATGCACCCAACTCAAGCACATCAGCACTCACCACTCCCCTTAGAGGCCAGTCGAATACACAGGTAGTTCATTCTTTCCATTCTGTAATCCCCTTCATTAGACGGGTGACGCCCTTCGTTCCATTCTCTAATCCTCCATGCACTCTGCCTCCCAACTCCACGAAATCTGCCCTGTTCTCCAGGCGTGCATTCTCCGCTTCAGTCCGGCGAGGCTTTGGTATTCGCCGGAGTCATCGCTGACCACCACCGCTCCTCGTATTGTCCTATTTCATGAAAAGCCCCCTACAACTCTACATGCTTTTGCAAAACCACCCCAACCCTTCTTCCCTTGAGCCATCGCCTCCCATCGCCTGCCTCCATCCCTCCCCCTGAGCCGCCACCCACCTTTGCCCCTCGCCATCTATTTCTGGGGCTTCTTCCTCAAAAATCAAGTGGGATAGAGTCAAACAAAAGCTCACAAAGAGCACAATAGACCAGAGGGGGAAGCAGATTTGAGGAAGAAGAAACACTATTCGCTATTCCAATGGAATGAATGAACTGAGGGGCGGAGGCAGCCGCCGGCTCTAGGGGGGAGAGGGGTGGAGGCGGGCGATGGCTTGGGGGGAGGAGCGGTGGAGGTGGCTGATGGCTAGAGCTGCAAATGGACCAAATTTGAGCGAGCCTATTTTGCTAGGCTCAGGCTCGAGCCGAGCTCGAGCAAGCTTGTAGGTGGCCTCGAGTTCGGTAAGTGTAGGCTCGGTAGCACATGACTGTCAAAAAATATTCACAAATTTTTAAGTGGTTCGCATGAAAAAAAGAGGAGGCGTTAGAGGAATAATTTATACTCAGATCAGTGACAACTAATGAGGAGAAGGGCATCAGCATTGGCAGGGGAGATCAGAGAAGGGCGTCGGCGGTGGAGGAACAGCGCGCTAGCACTCGACGGCAGAGCCACGAAGGAGGAGGGCGGCGTCGGCCGCGTTGCAGCGTGCCTGGCTCCACCTGCTCACATCATCGCTTGGGCTAGGCGGGTGGGGTCAGGGGATTTGGGTCGCTGTGTCGAGGACGGCCGATCAGGGGCGGGGATTGGGTTGCCGCGCCGGGTCGCCGCATCGGATCAGGGGCTGCCACGCCAAGTCGAGGGTAGCTGGGCAAGGATGGAGTAGGCTAGAAGGGGATTGGGTTCACCAGATATAGGGCAGCTGCCGACCTAGTCAAGATTGGAATTGTCGGCCGGTCAACAGAGCCTGGATGGGTGTCACTTGGTCTGGACTCTGGAGCAAGACTCAGTGAAGTGGATAAGGCTAGGACTTGAGGACCTGGGGTGATTTGAATTAGGGCTGAGGGAAAGAAAGATTGGATATTTAGTACTACTAACCAGACTTTAGATGGGCTGTGGGAAAAACAACCCCAATCAAGTTATTCGAGCTCGGCTTGTTGAGTCTCGCGAGCTTGAAAGCAGGTTTGAGCTCGCCTCATTTCGCAGTCAAGTTGAGCTCGAATCTAGCTTAGAGTGAGTCGAGCTTGAATAACTCGTGAGTCTCGATCTTTTTTTACAGCCTTACCGGCGGCTTAGGGGGACGACGGGTAGAGGTGGCCGATGGGAGGGGTGGCTCGGGGAAAGAAGGGTTGGGAGGGGATGGGTTGGGGATGGTTTTGCAAAAGCAAGTAGAGTGGTGGGGTTTTTTGAGAAATAGGAGGCACATTGATCAGTGCCGTCGGATAGACATCGGCCTGTGAGTGCACGAGTGCAGAATGGGTGGTGTGTGCACAGGATAAGCCGCCTGGTTAGTCAGTTGTTACTCGTAGTGCGAGGCTCGTGGCACAGCATTTTTCATCCCCCACGGCGGCCTGTCATAGGATGCTGTGTTTGGTCACAAGATGTTACGTATTTTTGTCCGTACGCAAGATGTATTTTCCAACGTATTTCTCATGTATCAATACACGCATAAATCTGTCGAAATGTCTTAAGACATTTGGATGTTCTTGTATACTGAGAGCACAAACCCGAGTTGACGCGGGGGTTGTCAACTCGGCGTTCGCGGCGTCCATGTAGGTGTAGTCGCACTTGTCGGAGACGGGTCACCGGAGCGGCAGCACTAAACCCGGCGAGGAGCGTGGAGGTTTATTGGATGGCGCCGCCGGAGAGATTGGCGTACTGAATGATGCGCCGACCTTGGCGACGCGGAGGTTGTCAGCTTGGCGTTCACGGCGTCCATCTGGGCGTAGTTGTGCGGCTTGCGCTTGTTGGGGACTGTGTCAGTAGAGCGATGGCCCACGCCGGAGCCGATCACCACCGTGATCATGCGTGCGTTCGCCGTCCACACCGTGCGTTTTTCTTCGTGATCATTTACCTATATTCGTCAACAAATTTTGCCTGCATTTATATCAGTTATCCTCAATTCGGATCGGAAGAACAGGGCAGGGTCTCCAACGTGACAAGTCTGTCAGTTTAGTTCGATTGTTTACTATCAATCGTGTTGAAGCTTGCAATTACTTCACAATTCACATGTACAGTTATCTATGCTCTTAGATGACATTTTTGGTGAACTCTAGGTGTTCCCGTGGACAGGGAGGAACGAGGCGCATCTGCGGGACAAGAGCTGCCGACGTGAAGGCCAGAACCTCAAGGGCGGCTAAGGTGTGTCCACAGTATCATCTTGGCTAATGCTCTTCTTTCTTAACTTCAGCTCAATTTCTTACTAAAGTAATTAAATCGTGCGAAGATTATTGGAATTAGCATATATTATGATATAGTTGTTTTTGATATACAACTCTATCACCTATGATTAAAATACAATTGTATTTGCTATACAACTTTTATATATATATATATATATATATATATATATATATATATGTATATATATAAATCTACACCAATATAATCAGGTCCCATTAAAATAAGTAGTGAAGATGCTTCTCTTTTTCTCAATTAATGCAAAAATTTCTAGGATTTTTTTCTTTTTTAGGATTATTGTGAGATTTTCTAGCCCTCAAAACCAATGGCGGATCTAGAATAAAAATGACGCAGGGGCCTCATGCTTCATACATATACTTATCAACGTATCCATCAATAATATAGTGATACTGGCCATCTTATTTTCAGCTTCTAAAAATTGTTTTTTGATTTTTTTTATAGTAATTAGCTTTTAAAGGAAGTGTATTTTCAAGACAGGGTCTACAAGTTAATTATAGTACACATTGTAGCGACTTCATTTATATTGGCAAAAAATACATATGAATTTCTATTACTCCGTACTCTCTCTCTCACGAATAGCTCAAAAACCAAAAGCCGCAGCCATAAACCATAAGCCGAAACAAAAAAGAACAAGCCCAATGATACATTCTAAATTTTGTAATATCAACTAACTTCATGACAAAGTTTAATAGTAAATAACTATTTATCAGACAACATATGGAAATAAAAAACCTAATATTAGTGAATGATATAGATGAATCCGAGAACCTACTATTACACGTATTTTTTTAGAGTGTCTTGCTTTGTCAATGTACTGTGTATTTTTCTTTTATTTTCTCTCCCTGTTTGTCAACGTGTTTATGTCTTCTTTCTTTTAGGTAGATATAGTTCTTAACATGTGAGGACACTAGTTTTTGATACATGGGGACATACACTGTGTAAGCTTAAATTCTAAATAACAAAAATTAAAATCGGTGTGGGGGCTTGTGTCCCAACATTGAAGAACATGCATCCGCTCCTACTCAAAACGAAAGAGGTGCTTTAAATCTTACCAATTATTTTTATTTATATGGATTCCTCGGGCTATGTACTTGAACTCGTTCTTTAATGATATTACTGAACTGACAACATAAAGTGTATTTGTTCCTTGTGATAACCTAATAGGAGTTAGGATAAGTGTTTGCTGGTTTTTTATATGCAACAATTTTATGTGGGCACATTTGCAGGCACTCTTTTCTCTTACACTTCCTATATTTATGTATCGCAAAACCATTCTGTTTGTCATTATACCTGTCCGATTTGAACTGCCTAATATCCAACTTAGCAAATGCGCAACTCGTCATTTTTATCCAGACATGATGGAATAGATTAACATGGAAGTATATCATTTCGCGCAGCCTTCAATCTCGGCAGCAGTAGTAGTACGCTATAATCACCAGCTCCGCAAAACTGACGTGATCCCAGAAAGTTGCCATGATTAGCACGGGAAAAAAAATGGAGTGCCTGATCGATGAGGCTTATGAGCTGCTGTGACGAGAAATTAGTAGCTGCTTTGACTATGTTGTATCTGCTAGCTACAATTTAGTTATCTTGACTTCGGATCAGAAGAACGAGGCGGTCCGGCGTCGAGAAAATTGCAATTATAGGACAGCAAACAACGCGCTTCGCAATTATAGGACTCCAAACATCGACTTCGTTAAAATGACCCTTGAAACGTTGGCTTCTTGTTTTTCATGACATTTGGTGTATTAAGTCTCTTTTCTCATCTAAATACATGTATTTGTTACCCAAAGTGACTCTTTTGCCCTTCAGCTATTACGTATCGTTTGGTCATTTCATATGATAAGAACAACCCATCAATGGATATTTATTTTTGTGAAGGGCAAAAGGGTCACTTTGGGTAACAAATACATGTATTTAGATGAGAAAAGAGACTTAATACACCAAATATCATGAAAAACAAGAAGCCAACGTTTCAAGGGTCATTTTAACGAAGTCGATGTTTGGAATCCTATAATTGCGAAGCGCATTGTTTGCTGTCCTATAATTGCAATTTTCTGTCCCGGTGGAATGGGTTACCGATACGGATAATGTGTATTTGTTCTTTGTGATAACCTAATAGGAGTTAGGATAAGTGTTTGCTGGGTTCCATACAGAATTACAGATACGAACATGGCAGCAGAGCCAGCCACCGGCTCAACTGTGTTCCAAAATGAGTTTCAGTTGTGTGGCGTCGCTTAGATCAGTAAGGTAGGGGGAGCTAGTAGTTACTTCACTGGAGGTGCTTCAGATAATTTGAAGACTAAAACGACCAAAGTAATGTTACCTTCTTTAAAAAAAACAATTTAAGTAATTTTACCCACATGAAAGTTCAGTTCACTACTCAGTTTGGATTTAAGAACCAATGTTTGATATTTACTTGATGATAGCTCCATTTATGACTAAACAGCATGATGGCTCAAGAGGAAACTACACCACTCATCCAATTCATCAAGCAAACACTAATTATGCGCTACATAGCGCTTGTTGGTTGGAAGCTTGGAAGAAAACATCACATTATTATGACTGAAGAAGGCAAGCGCCTCATCGTAACACTTCTCAGAGCACTGTATTGCTGCCACAAAAATGGCAAGTGTCCTAAGCATTTTGATGAATCAAATGTTTTTGTGACAAGTTCCGGGAGAGCAGAATTAAGGGATGTTGTTCTTGTTGACAAGGGGGACTCAATGGTATTTCAAAACTACCAGAATGCTCGTACGATAATTGTGAACACAGTACTGTTTCAAGGATACGATTGGGATGATATACCTAAGGACGTGAAACATCTCCTACAGTTAATGAACTCACGGGCTAAGATTATTGATATGGAGTACGTCATCTGCACACATGCTTCACTAGTCCCTCTGGAAAACAGGGAACCTTTTTTCATGAAAATGTATAAACACATCCATTTTGTGCTGCATTGCGACAAACCAAAAGCGAGGGAAAACATCATCAAAGTTTTGCCATATACATATAATTGGTACACATATCTGAAATACAATAGCCTGCTTGAGGAATTATTCAGCTGGAATGTAAAGGAATCCAAAGAACCCATTTGCTTTCTGAAGTCCTACAGGAATGCAACTGCTCATGACATGGATGGTTACTTCAAGCGGAAGGATTACACTTCGGATGACTTCCAGTTAATCTTGTTGGTTACCTTCCCAATGTTGCTGCCAAGGATGCAAGAGGAGCTTCAGAAGAAAAAACAGCTAAAAGATTTGAAGCTTGACAGTCTGTTCGGATCAAACTTACCTACTTAGGGGACAAAAGGTGCTTGAGAAGGCAAATCACCTGAGAACTTTAAAACTTCATAGTCCGCTTGAACTGATCTGCATTCAGGAAGCTTCTGTTACATGTTTTGAAAGTGCTACTTTTAATCATAGTTATGTTATATCCAGAGGATGCTTCTCCTCTATCTCTACTATTCTATAGATGGCACTCGTTACATCTGCCACTGGGTGTAGGTTGTTATCTGCATAGCGGTATTACTACTTGCTACTGCCACAGAATCATTTGTGGTCTGAAACTTTGATTACTATTATTGGTAGTGTATAATTTGAGTATACTCTTGTAAGGCAAGCAAGAGTATTCAATCTTCAGTATATTTTAAACAATCTCTAAGTAATATGTATGTTGCATGATATGCTGTATTCAGGAAACCTTCATTACCGCTTTTGTAGTGTCACTTCCAATTGTAGCTTTTTTGTGATCTGCAAATGTACTTTGATGGTATCTCTATAACCATGTAGGTGGCACTAGTATGATTTTCAAACAATTATTTGGTTTCATACATGAAACTTCAACTACTGTTTTTAGTAATGTTTGAATCTACTCTTGTGATCCGCAGAAGAATCTTCGATTGTATTTCCTTCTGGCTGGGTATAGTGTGCAACTATTCTGCCAATCATGTTGATGACGGTACTTTTGAACACTTTATAAAGTGAACTTGATGCATAGCTGAAACTTCAACCACTTTTGGTAGTGTAACATTTTAGTATACTCATGGAATCCATGGAAGGAACTTCAATAAAATTTCCTCTTGAGTAGTGTTCATGTAATTTGAGGCAGTGTCTCTGCAATTATGTCCATAACACTTGTTTTGGACAATACTAAGTGATATATTTCATATAATCATATGTGAAACTTCAGTTACCAGTATAACAGACTAACATTTGATTATACTCTGCATGTGATGCTTGGTTTGTAGTACAGTAAACTTCTAGTGGAAAGCAGTTGAACTACAAATCTGACCACACGGAACAGTACAGTAAACTTCTTGTCTCCATTAGATAGAGTCAAAAAGTTCAGAACTTTAATCAATTGACCAAGCAGCAGAACCTTTCAACTGTTTGCATTGACTAGAAATGGCAGCAGCTCTTCCAAGTGTACAAACTACGATGTAATTTGAGCAACCAAGTTATAGTTTGCAGTTCCAAGACAAACAATCCAGTTTAACTCACAAAATATACAATTTCATCATAATTTCAAGCATGTAAAAGAAGTATGTTAGGGACACTAGTAATCTTCAAGCTGGCTCCAAAATTCTAGTTGTCAATTCAGTTTAACATTACCGCATTGCGTATTATTCAAAGTAGCTGACTATCAGTACCGAGAAATTGGTGATGTTCTAAGAAAGAATTATGGAATCCAGTTTTAATTTTTGGATAGTTTATGATTTTAGAAAAATTTAGAAATTTTAACGGCTCAATTTGAAGTTGAAATGAGAAAGTTATGACTTCTGAAAGATTAAATAGGAGAAAAAGAAAAAGACAGATTTATTGATTTATTTTTATACTGAAAAACCATATTTATGACGTCAGCAAAATTTGAAATTCGAAATTTTCGGACATGTGGGCCTGGTCTACCGTGGACCGGGTCCACGAACCGCGAGCCTTGCCGAGGTGGCACGCACGGCCGACGTGGCGCCACGCGCGCGACACGCGAGGCCACGCGGCGCGGGCCGGCCGACGTGGCCCAGACCGAACGGCGGCGCACGGGCGGTGGGGCCATGGGAGGCGACGGCGGGGTCCAAGGTAGCCGGAAGAGAGTGGCGGCGAAGGAGAGAGAGGGCGGCGGGGTGGTGCTCGGTGCGACAGTGAGGGAGAAGGTGGGAGACCCGGCCGAAGAGCAACCGCAATACAACTAACAGCCACCACAACAAATCAGAAATTGAAAATAACACTACCAGAACAAGGCATGTTCGCCTCAATAAACAACCACTCCAATGATCCACTACTTTTGAACTGCAATACAAGAAACAGTCATGTATTAACTGCAATACAACAAACAGCCACTATTGAACTAGAATGGCACAACAAATCAACAAATGAATGCCAGACAACCCAGACTGCCTGAACATGAACAGGCAAATCATTGATTAACTGACAAAACATTTCCTATCACACATCCTAGAATAACCAAATTCTAGCTGAGAAAACATTTCCTATCGCACAACTCAATTTTGTAAGCTCTGGCAGACTCCAATAAATAGATCAATTTTGCAACAGACAAAGCAAGATGAACTCAATTTTCTAATAGTTGCACTCAATTTTGTAGCATAGACTCCAGAATTCCTGAGTAGCAGGACCTCCTTTAGCTTCCATCGCTACCAGAACCTACCTAATATAGCACAACAAGCTATGTGCAGCTCCAGTCAAGTACCAATCAGTTTCGATCACAGATCCCAAGCGAGTTCAGATCAAATTCATACTCAACCAGCAAACAAGGGTAGTTAAACTCAATTTCATACTCAACTAACAAGCACTCAAGTTTAACTTAGGTTATAACTCGAATAATAGATTAATGTAGCAAACAAGCTAGTTCTAACACAAATAACCGAATTTCATAATGTGAATAAGACAATACTACCGACAAATATGGTAGGAAAGATACTTGCAATAGGACTCATAATGTGAAAAACTCGTTGCTCATGCATGTTGCGCAGAAGGCTCCAATCACTTAGAGTTCTTCTTATCTGCCCAGCTCCTCTTAATCTAGGCCAGTTGCCCCTCTGGGGTTTTGAAGTTAGCGAACATCTCACGGTAGCGGGCGTGCATGAAGAGTTGACTCGCGTAGTAGCACTCGTCGCTGTCCTCATGAGCACTACTGGTAACGACAACCTCCATTAGCTCTTTCATTTTGTCCTTTGGCTAGCTCATGGGGCACAAGGTTGTGGAAAGGGTAGAACTTGCTTGGCCTCTTGACTGCTCATAGAGGTCGACGAATTTCTCCAGCTGCACATCTCGGTAGTTTTTCTTTGGTTTCTTCTCTTCCAGAGACTCTGGCACATAACGTTGTTTCCCTTTATCGGGGGCCGATGGGCCGCTGTGTGCTGCTCTAGTCGGTGGGTCGTTGCCCTCTGCGTCCTCCACACTGTGAGCATGCTCTTCACCAGGCACATATGCGTCTGCATTTGTGCATAGTGTCTCCTCGAACAACCTCTCTAGGAAGTCCTTGTGAGTGAGCGGCACCTTGCAGAATTTCATAATGTCCATCATGATCTGCACAAAACAAAAACAGAGGGGCCTCAGTGATTTGGCAATCATCACAGAGAGCACATTGAGGACTTTGTGAAGAGTCTCACCTTTGCTTGATCCTCCCACTAGTCCAGCTAAGCAGCCATAGTACCAGTATTTGGATTAAGCCGAGGCCGGTAGAGCATAGCTTGAGGATCTTGCAATTTGCCAAATACTTTTTCAGTAAATCCCACTTGTTCTTCATTTGCTTATAGGTGTACTGCTGGCTAGTGCGCTCTTCAAACTTTCGAAGAAGGTTGGAGTACCCTTACCAAACAAGCAATTTTAGCTCTTCAATCCAATCCGGCTTTGTAGGAGTTGGACGAGATGTCAGACGTTTTCCTCAAGTTTTTGGAGTAGCAGTAGTTGACTCGTATTAAAGAAGAGAGGCCGCCTTCTCTTTCACTTGCAAAAAAACCTAATTCAACCTCAACCCCTTGCAGATCAGACTTCTTATTTGTTTTGACACCGGCTGGGAAAAACTCTATTTTCAATGTAGTTTCTAGAACGACGCAGGAGAGCTCAATGTAGTCAATATAACAATCCAAAATTACTTTTTAAAATATGAAATGCATACTAATTTTACAATTTTTATTATATGTAAATTTTGTTTTATTTTTGTATAAAAACATCATCTTACTAAAAAAAGTCTAATCAATAGTAGGCATTCATTTTAGCTCTTTTTTTATTTGTTTTAGCTGAATGCGTGCTAGTTGTGATAGGTTGCAATATTCAAGGATTAACAAATCCTATGTTTTTTTCGGCTCTTGATATGTGCGGTCAAATTATATATGATGAAGGCGTATGATCGGGTGGAATGGCCTTTTCTAGAGCAAGTGTTTCTAAGACTGGGTTTTTCTGGGGAGTGGATTGCTATGGTCATGAGATGTGTGACCTCTGTGAGGTTCTCTGTTAAGCTGAATGGTGGTCAGTCAGGGGTATTCAAGCCAAGATGGGGACTCCGGCAAGGTGATCCTATCTCACCCTACCTTTTTCTACTTTGTGTAGAGGGATTTTCTTCTTTGCTGCGCAAGGCTCAAGAGGATCAGGGGTTGAGGGGTGTCTGGTTTGGGGCAAATGGGCCACATATTGCTCATCTGCATTTTACAGATGACAGCTTGGTCTTTCTGGAGGCAACGCAAACTGATTTGGAGAGTCTGAAATCTATTCTTCATGATTATGAAGTCTCTTCAGGTCAGCGAGTCAATCTTCAGAAATCGTCTATTTTCTTTGGGCCAGGTTTTGGAATGGAGGAAAGACACTCCCTTGAATTGGTTGGGTATTCAGCGGGAGGCTTTGAATGAACAGTATTTGGGACTTCCAATGGTGATGGGTCGTTCCAAGGATGGTGTGTTTAAACATATTAGAGAGGGCTTGGGGGAAGGTCCAAGGATGGAAATGTCAAGGACTTTAGCAGGCTAGAAAAGAGGTGCTCATCAAATCGGTTCTCTAAGCGGTTCCCGCATACACAATTAGTTGTTTCAAGCTGAACAAAGCTCTGTATCAGAAACTTTGTTCCATTTCATCAAGATGCTGGTGGGGAGTGAAGAACGGGGGCAAAAAAAAAAGTGCACTGGATTAGCTGGAATAAGATGTGTCAACCCAAGAGGATTGGAGGGCTTGGTTTTCATGACATGGAGCCCTTCAATCAGGCATTGTTGGCCAAACAGGGTTGGAGGATTCTGACCCAACCTTATTCTCAACCTCATTCTATTCATTTACATATGCCATTTCTTCCATTGCATGAGATCGTGGCAAGTTAGATTAAGGAGGTTTTGTTCCTCATCGCAAGGTAATATGCTCCATCTGATTATGTAATATTAGTTGTTGGTTGTTTTTTTAGATCTGTACCTCATGTGCAATGGGGAATGCTCTAATGTACTGTGCGGGGAAGGGGGGTGTGGTGCTGTGTAACACCCCGGCCCTCCACAGGGCCAAAGATGCTACCACACACCCTTTCCAATTCCAGAAGTGTAGCTAATTCAACTTTTAGCAACACCTTCCCTGTTCTTTTATTATCATTACCCACAGATATTAAACCACAAATAACAGTAGGATGATTGCAAAAGCAACTAACTTCATATTTCTCAAGTTATAATATAAACAGAAACGGTGGGCTCCACGACCATGGAGACCCGCCATCCTGGCTCGTAAGCAAGCTAAACCAAACAACGAGCCATAAGTCTTAGCATTATAACAAACATAAAGACTCTGTACACAGCTAAGCTGTTATTTCATCTGTGCAGTGCCAAAAGTGCTATCCCATTCCATGCATGTCGTCATCCTTCACCTAAAAACAACGACAAAGCAAGAGTGAGTCCAAGACTCAAGAAGCACACGATGAAACAAGAACATCACTTTAGACATTTCAATCAACTTCATGAACGTAAGTCGTAATTCCACTCTATGATCAGAAACCGTAAGCTAAGTCTCAGAATCGTATATTGTAAATCAAGTCTATGTCTCAGAAATCGTATTTCAACCCTATGTTCAGAAATCGTAAAGTGCAATCAGAATCGTAAATCGTAGCGCAATCAGAATCAGAAATCAGAAACCAATCTATGTCTCGTAAATGTAATTCAATTCTATATCATGTAAATCGTGAATCAATGCTTGATTCATAAATCAAATCGATGTCAGAATCAGAACTATAAATCGAATCAGAATCGTAAGTCAAAATCAACTCTGTGGATCAGAAATCAGAAATCACAATCAGAATCAGAATCACTTTACTTCCATCGTAATGCAATGCAATATCGTGCAATGCATCTGTATGCAATCGTATGCTCAGAATCGTAGCTTATACTGGGGTATAGCAGAGTGTCCACCGTCGATGGACCACTCGCCTCGTCCTCTTTCATACGAGGTCACAACCTCCACTCCCGTGGAGTGCCTACCTCTGAGGTCTTATTCAAGAGCACTCGGACTAGTCGTAAGACTTTCTCACCGACTGCTCTTATGCAATTGCATGATGCAATATGCCTCAAATGTGAATGTCTAATCATAAACATTACTCGTCAAGGTATGATTAGCACATAATCACATGCATCCTCTCATAAATCTTTGTAAATCATGGCATGGAACACGAATAACAAACATTCGCCATATTTCATCGTTCTACCATGCACTTGCTCGTTAACTCAAGCGGACGGTGCGTGGGCGGCACTGCACTCGAACCGCCACCGAACAAGCATTAATTATTTCAGTTCATCACTCATGCAATACATACGAGTACATAACATCGCACTTACATGTCAACTTAGCACAACCAAACTCTATCATCGGACATCTCCCTGTTGTCCCGATGTTTAGCGATATGGTCAATTAAACTCGTATATAGCATTTTACATATTCATTCTCTTTCCTCTATCGCCACGGATCGACGGATCACCGGTGGCAACCTCGATTTCTCCGCCTGTAACCATATTAATAAACAATATTCTCATCAAGCTACCAACCAATTCTAATAATCCACAAATTCACTTATGCTGTTTGATAAATAAATGGGAGAGGGTTTTCAATCATTACCCCAAGCCCGACGATCAATCCGTGCACGGATCGTCGTTCCTCGGCCGGTTCTCGCGAATCCGACGCCAAATCAAATTTCCCTTTTCTTTTTTTTTTTTCTTTTCTTCTCTTCCTTCTCTCTCTCTCTTTTCTTTTCTTTCTTTTCCTCTCTTCCAGTCAGTACGACTCTGGCTTTTCTTCTTCTTCACCCGCCCTCCTCCTCTCTCGCTCACGGCTCCTCCTCCTTCCTCTTTTCTCCCACGACGGCGCCTCTTCTCCTCTCTCCACGCCGACGGTCGGCTCTCCTCGCGGCCGGCGGCTTCCTCTGCTCCACGGCCGGCCTCCACTCCCGTGGGCGACGACGGCGAGCGGGGGAGGCGCGAGCGACGCAAGCGCTGGCGAACGGGACGGCGGCGCGCTGTCGAAGCAAGACGACGAACGGCGGCGGGAGGCGGCGGCAGCGAGCGCGGCGCGCGGCGGCACCGGCGAGACGACGAGCGCGCAGCGGCGGGACGCAGCGCGCAGCGGCGGCGGCGACGAGGCGCGCGGCAGCGCGCGCCGGCCGGGCGCGGCGACGCGATGGGAGCAGCAGCAGCGCAGGTGAGTTCGGGGGATGGCAGCAACTCGAAGGCACGGGAAGAGGAAGAAAAAATCTGGTTTGGCCTCACCCTCTGTCTCTCTCTCTCTCATATACGTGGCATACATGGGCCGGGCCGAGCTGGGCCGGGCCAGATATTACATTCTACCCCCCTTAACAGAATTCAACCCCGAATTCTACGATTCGATAATCTGTATGAAAATAAACAACTAAGTCAACCATAAATTAACTGTAACGCGTACCCGTAGAGAACAACTCTGGGTACTTCTCGCGCATGCGAGACTCCAATTCCACGCCGCTTCGCTCGACCGATGCGACCATAGGACTTTAACATACTTTAACGTTCGTGCCTCAACACTCTCTCCGATTCCTCCGAATCCGAATCGACGGGACTCGAAGGTGAGGTCTTGCTTAAGGGGCAATGGTTCTAGAACAATCTCATGTTCCGGATCCCTTAAGTACTTTCTCAACATAGAAATATGAAACACATTATGCACTCCTCGCATAGACTCGGGAAGACCCAAACGATATGCCGACTTTCCAATTCGTGCCTGAATCGGAAACGGCCCAATATACCGTGGTTTAAGCTTCCCTTTAATACCAAATCTCACAATCCCTTTAGTGGGAGACACTCTCAAAAGCACATGATCCCCCACTTCGAACTCTAGGTCTCGCCTTCTAATATCCGCATAGCACTTCGCCTACTGCGCAACTAGCGGTCTGTCTAATTTCGCTACTCGTTCCACCGTCTCTGTTGGACCCAATGCGGACCTAGGGCGCCTTTTCGCCTCGGCATCCCAACAGAGTGGCGATCTACATTTCGCCATACGTAACCTCAAATGGCGCGGCCGAACACCGGAGTGGTAGCCGTTGTTGTAGGCAAACTCGCGAGTGCCAATCGATCCTCCCAGCTACCTTTCCATGACAGAACACAGACCTCAACATGTCCTCTAGTGTCTGCGAATGGTGCGTTCGGATTGCCCATCCGTCTGTGGGTGGAAAGCGATACTAAATCAAGTTTTGTGCCCAAAGCGCTTTGCAAGCTCTCCCAAAACTTGGAGACAAACTTAGCATCTCTCGTCCAAACTATCGTCTTGGGCACACCATGTAATCTCACTATCTCACGCACATAGACAAAAGCTAAATCACTCGCCGTATCGCGTAAATGCGAATAGGGATGAAGTCGCGGACTTCATCGAATCATCCACCACTACCCAAATCGCATCCTTACCTCGCTGCTACGAGGCAAGCCGATTACAAAGTCCATGGTAACATTATCCCATGGCCACCGTGGAACTTCTAAAGGTGCATTAATCCAAAGGGACGCTTATGCTCAGCCTTCACTTGCTGGCAAATCCCGCAAGACGCCACATATTGCGCGACATCCACTTTCATTCTTTTCCACCAAAAACTCTTTTTCAAATCCCGATACATCTTGTTCTCCCGGGATGTACGTATGCGTACGGCGATGAGCCTCTCTCAAAATATCATCCTTGACCTGAGCCTTTTGTGGTACGCAAAGACGGCCCCTAAACCGTATTGCGCCCGACTCATCAAGGCTGAAATCCCCTGATTTTCCTTCATCGAGACGCTTCCTCACTTTTTGAAGCAGTCTATCGTTTTGTTGTGCTTCTTTCACCCGTTCTGGAATTGCCGATTCCAAAGAATAACAAGCTGTGTCTCTACCAGGTCTGTCTGGCATAACAATAAGAAATTCCCATCCGCTCAAAGTCGGCAACGAGACAACCTGCAGTGGAGGGTGTCGTCCTACGACTAAGGGCATCAGCAACCACATTTGCTTTGCCAGGATGGTACTGGAGAGTAAGATCATAATCCTTGATCAGTTCTAACCACCTTCTTTGCCTCAAATTCAATTCTTTCTGCGTGAAAATATACTTGAGGCTCTTGTGGTCAGTGAAAATATCACAGGATTCTCCATACAGATAATGCCTCCAAATCTTTAGAGCAAAAACCACTGCGGCCAGCTCTAAATCGTGAGTAGGGTAATTCTGCTCATGTTTCTTTAATTGTCGCGAGGCATACGCGATCACTTTGTTGTCTTGCATGAGCACACAACCCAAACCTACTCGCGATGCATCCGAGTAGACCGTGAAACGCTTCCCTGGCTCAGGAAGAGTGAGAACAGGAGCAGTTACCAACTTTTCTTTCAAAACATTGAAACTGCGCTCACATTCACCGGTCCACTGGAATTTCACGCCCTTCCGTGTGAGTTGAGACATTGGCTTAGCAATAATGGAGAAATCTTTCACAAAACGCCTGTAATAACCAGCTAAGCCAAGAAAACTTCTCACCTCCTTAACATTGGACGGTCTCTTCCAATCTACCATCAGAAATCTTGGTGGATCTCTTCAAATGCCCTCCTGGTTAATCACATGTCCTAGGAAGCCCACTTGAAAATCCGAACTCACATTTCTTTAACTTGGCAAAGAATTGATTTTCCCTCAGAGTCTCAAGCACAAGCCTCAAATGCTGCTCATGCTCTTCCTCTGTCTTGGAATAAATCAAGATATCATCAATGAACACAACTACAAAGTTATCCAAATACTTATGTAGCATGTTGTTCATTGTCTCCATAAAGATAGCAGGCGCATTTGTTAGTCCAAAGGACATAACTTTATACTCATAGTGCCCATACCTCGTGGAGAAAGTCGTCTTTTCAATATCTTGCTCCCGCACTCGAACTGATTATACCTGCATCAGATCAATTTTGGAAAACACCTTGGCTCCCTTCAATTGATCAAACAAGTCCTCGATGCGAGGCAACGGTATTTATTCTTGATGGTCACCCGATTAAGAGCACGGTAATCTATACACATACGCCAACTCCCATCCTTCTTCTCGAGAAATAGGACGGGGCTCCCAAGGTGATACATCTGCGACGGATCAACCCCTTGGACAACAACCCATCCAATTGCTTCTTTAACTCTTCTTGGAGTGGTCGCGCTAAGCAGACGGGGACATAGAGATAGGTCGAGTGCCGGGAACAAGTTCAATCCTAAACTCAACATCTCTTGCGGGTGGCATTCCTAAGTTCTTCAGAAATATGTCGGGTACTCACATACCACCGAATATCCTCAACGCGCAAGGGCGCACTCGGTTTCCACAAGTGATAGAAGTAACCCACACTTAAACATTCGTCGGCGAGAACAGTGGCCAACACAAAAGAGAACACGGAGGTACATTCCTCTGAAAAATTATTTCCTCCTCGAAGGAGCTTGCAAGGTGATTGTCCTCGAGCGAAAATCACCGCCTGTGAGCGATGTAACCAATCCATACCGAGGATAACATCAAAATTCTCTATCGGTATAACCATAAGGTTAGCCACAAAATCCTCGCCATCTATGGAAACCATGCATCCGGACAAACCATAGAACTAACAATAATACCCCTGCAGAATTGACTTTAACCGATCAGAAATCTGCATACTCAACTTTGCCTTTCTAGCAAACTCACACGAAACAAAGGAATACGTGGCACCGAGTCAAAAGAACAAGAGCACTGTGTGAATCCACTAACAAAGTACTGCACCACGTCCGGCCGACTCGCACTCGATGGCGAGCAATGTGTAGACTCAGCAGACCGGGCAAAGAAGAGCCCCAACACTCTGCTGTGACGGCATCGGAAAGGAGGCATGCGGATATCGAAATGGAGTAATCGGGTAGGAGACCAAGAATATCCGCAGCGCGCCGCCAGAAGGAGGCTGCTGTGTAGGAGCAACGCCAACACTGGATCGACAGGATGAGACATTTGATGACGTAGACACTGGCTCCCACTTAATGATACTGGAGGGATTCTGTCGACAGACCTTCTCCATGTGGCCCATCCGACCACAGTGTCGACACTCCCCTGTCCAGGTACACTCAACAGCTCGGTGCTCACCACCACACTTAAAACAAATCATACCCTGCCTAGGGACAGGACGCAAAGCTGGTGGTGCAGGAGACGACGATGTCAATGATTTCGACTTGGATGACTGTGAAGAACGTCGACTCCACTTGGACTTCTTAGGAGCGGGCCGCTGAGATGACCCACCCCTCTCGCTATAGCTCCTCTTCTGGTCACCACCAGAAGCACTCTGACCACCAGAGGGTTGCGACCCTTTAGTAAGGTGCATCTCCATCTCCATTCCTCTGGCCTGCTCAACCACAGACCTAAAGTCACGTGGCGCCGTAGCACCCATAACATGCCGATACTCAGAATTGAGCCCTCGGCGAAACCTTTTAGCCTTCTCCAGGTCACTTTTTGCGACCGACGGTACGAAGCGGATCAAGTCATTGAATCGCGCCTCGTACTCAGCTACTGACATCTTTCCTTGCACAAGGGTCGACAAGGCAACCTCCATACTCTCCACAAAAGACTCGGTAGTACTTCGCCTTAAACCGCTCGACGAAGACCTCCCGGTGTGGTGGACCATCGGCGGGGTCTGGTGAAAGGACTCCTCCCACGGATGTCCGCTCGACCTTTCAACCGAAAGGCCACAAACGAGCTCTCACCGTGGCGTCATCTCTAAAGCTTCAAATCGTCTTCCCATATAGCGCAACTTGATCTGCAGCTTGAATCGGCGTATCTATCCCATCAAATGTGTCCAACCGCAATGCCATCCATTCGCGAAGGCCCATTCTTGGCTCCGTCGCGATCGGATCGGCGATCGGGACGACAGCAGCAGTACGGATCGCGGCGGTGCAGCGCTTGTCGTCGTAACGCACGAACTTCCTCTACGAACTCCCGCAACAAGGTCAAGACCTTGCTCGATCCCCGACTCTGATTGCTCGCCAGACCCAACTTCCACGCCGGAGCCTCTGCTGAACCTCTAGCGATGGCTCTGCTTGGGCACGGCCACGACCACGGCCTCCACGGCCACGTCGCGCACCGCGACCACGACCTCTACCTCTCGGCATCTCTGTTCACAACAGAGAAGCAATCACACAATCATCAACTTTAACATCACAAATCAACATCACAATTAGGGAAAACGCATATGCAATGCAAATCCCAAACCCCAAAATCAATCCTACTGTGCAACCAAGTGTGTCAAATTTTATTATTAGGCCTAAATCAAATTTCTTTACCACGGACCTAATGCCCGCTCGATACCAATCAGAACACCCGGCCTCCACAGGCCAAAGATGCTACCACACACCCTTTCCAATTCCGTATGTTGCTAATTCAACTTTTAGCAAGACCTTCCCCTTTCTTTTATTATCATTACCCACGATATTAAACCACAAATAACGATGAGGATGATTGCAAAAGCAACTAACTTCATATTTCTCAAGTTATAATATAAACGAAGCGGTGGGCTCCACGACCATGGAGACCCGCCATCCTGGCTCGTAAGCAAGCTAAACCAAACAACGAGCCATAAGTCTTAGCATTATAACAAACATAAAGACTCTGTACACAGCTAAGCTGTTATTTCATCTGTGCGAGTGCCAAAGTGCTATCCCATTCCATGCATGTCGTCATCCTTCACCTAAAAACAACGACAAAGCAAGAGTGAGTCCAAGACTCAAGCAAGCACACGATGAAACAAGAACATCACTTTAGACATTTCAATCAACTTCATGAATCTGTAAGTCGTAATTCCACTCTATGATCAGTAAATCGTAAGCTAAGTGCAGAATCGTATATTGTAAATCAAGTCTATGTCATGAACGTATTTCAACCCTATGTCATGTAGAATCGTAGTGCAATCAGAATCGTAAATCAGAAGCGCAATCAGAATCGTAAATCGTAAACCAATCCTATGTCCGTAAATGTAATTCAATTCTATATCATAAATCGTGAATCAATGCTTTGTCAGTAAATGTAAATCGATCTTTAGAATCAGAACTATAAATCGAATCTGTGTCGTAAGTCAGAAATCAACTCTGTGATCAGAATCAGTAAATCACAATCAGAATCAGAATCGTATCACTTTACATCCTTTGTAATGCAATGCAATATCGTGCAATGCATCTGTATGCAATCAGATGCTCAGAATCGTAGCTTATACCAGATAGCGAGTGTCCACCCGTCGATGGACCACTCGCCTCGTCCTCTTTCATACGAGGTCACAACCTCCACTCCGTGGAGTGCCTACCTCTGTAGGTCTTATTCAAGAGCACTCGGACTAGTCGTAAGACTTTCTCACCGACTGCTCTTATGCAATTGCATGATGCAATATGCCTCAAATGTGAATGTCTAATCATAAACATTACTCGTCAAGGTATGATTAGCACATAATCACATGCATCCTCTCATAAATCTTGTAAATCATGGCATGGAACACGAATAACAAACATTCGCCATATTTTATTGTTCTACCATGCACTTGCTCGTTAACTCAAGGACGGTGCGTGGACGGCACTGAACTCGAACCGCCACCGAACAAGCATTAATTATTTCATTCATCACTCATGCAATACATACGAGTACATAACATCGCACTTACATGTCAACTTAGCACAACCAAACTCTATCATCGGACATCTCCTGTTGTCCGATGTTTAGCGATATGGTCAATTAAACTCGTATATAGCATTTTACATATTCATTCTCTTTCCTCTATCGCCACGGATCGACGGATCACGGTGGCAACCTCGATTTCTCCGCCTGGTAACCATATTAATAAACAATATTCTCATCGCTACCAACCAATTCTAATAATCCACAAATTCACTTATGCTGTTTGATAAATAAATGGGAGAGGTTTTAATGTTACCCCAAGCCCGACGATCAATCAAGTGCGGATCGTCGTTCCACGGCTGGTTCTCGCGAATCCGACGCCAAATCAAATTTCCCTTTTCTTTTTTTCTTTTCTTTTCTTCTCTTCCTTCTCTCTCTCTCTTTTCTTTTCTTTCTTTTCCTCTCTTCCAGTCAGTAGGACTCTGGCTTTTCTTCTTCTTCACCGCCCTCCTCCTCTCTCTCGCTCAGCGGCTCCTCCTCCTTCCTCTTTTTCTCCCACGATCGGCGCCTCTTCTCCTCTCTCCACGCCGACGGCCGGCTCCTCCTCGCGGCCGGCGGCTTCCCTCTGCTCCCACGGCCGGCCTCACTCCCGTGGGGCGACGACGGCGAGAGCGAGGCGCGCGCGAGCGACGGCGCGCTGGCGAACGGGACGGCGGCGCGCGCTGTCGAAAGCAAGACGACGAACGGCGGCGAGGAGGCGGCGACAATGAGCGCGACGGCGGCACCGGCGGAGACGACGGCAGCGCGCGGCGGCGGCGGGGCGCGCGCGGCGCGGCACGAGAGGCGCTGCAGCGCAGCGGCGGGCCGGGCGGCGCGGCGCGATGGGGAGCGGCGGCGCGGCAGTGAGTTCGGGGGATGGCAACAACTCGAAGGCACGGGAAGAGGAAGAAAAAATCTGGTTTGGCCTCACCCTCTGTCTCTCTCTCTCATATACGTGGCATACATGGGCCGGGCCGAGCTGGGCCGGGCCAGATATTACATGCTGCACATGATGATGTGAATGTGTGCTGGTTACTTCGTTATGCATAATGGACTAGTTCTCATGTACTTGTGTAATTAGCCTAGCATAATGTGTGCATTTATGGAGTATAGTGCTTACTCTGTGTGAGATTTTTAGTAATTTTATATGTGAATTTATTGTTTTTTCCATAGCTTAGGTTTACTATTCTTCCAGTTTAATTTAGTAAAGCAGTAAACCAAAATCAATTAAGTGGTTTCTTACAACATATTTTTTGTTGATTCATCACTTATATGGTCAATTGGTCACTAATGAATAACAATTTTGTAATTAACTTTCCTAGAATTATAGTGTTTGTAATAGTTATTTCGTGAGTTATATGAATATAGTCAGTCGTATTGTGAGATCATAGGTTTGTTAGAGTTGTAGCTTTTTGTGTACCTCCACACTTCTAGTTTGAAGGAATTCAGCACTCACAAAATCGTCAGCCTGGAATTTTGTTACACCAAAAGGAGTTGACACAATGTATAATTTAATTTACTTGCACTTTCAACTATTTTTACACAATATAATTTATGTAAAAAATATTTTATCTTATATAAAAATGGTATAAAGCTATGCAAAATAAACTTAATACAGTTTTTTCACCTAACCTACAAGACAGAGGGAGCAGTTGGGTGTAATCATTCAATATGTTGCAACAAACTAGTAAATGAAGTGTGTCCCTACAAGGTTTTTTTGTCCAAAATAAAGAAGTTATGAAACTATTTCTTTTTCCATATGAACATAAGTTTTTTTCTTACTTTCATGGCTTCAGGAATTGCACCAAGACTATTGAGGTCATTGCAATTGTACTTGCTTTCATCATCTTGTTTATCAGCCAACATGTTTTATTTATTTGTTTTTCTACATTTCATACATTAGTTATAATTACTATTATAAAAGTCATATGTCCCTTCTTCTTTAACTGCCTTATTCTCAACTTCTCGTTACTCCATTTTTCAACTGATCATAGTAGTCCTCTTCCATAATATGATTATCTATATATCCAATAAATTTTGTTGCAACGCACGAGCAGGTGACTAGTAACAAAACAATTTGTTCTGATAACTCTAAGCATTTTTTATATAGTAAATTTCATGTAAGATATACAATTCACATGTTCAGTGGCGGAGCCAAGATTTTGTGGGAGCCTGGGTGTGACACGAGGCCAAGTATAGCTACTAAGCACAAATAAATCCATATACACATGACACAAGGACAGTTGATATCCGCAATAGTTTTAAAATCGAATACACATTTAAATGTTTATAGATGGAAAGAAAAGTAAGATACAATAACAAGTACCTCAGTACGACATTATGAAAGCTTCGATGAGTCACTAACAAAAGTCCAACAGACATCTAGAAGAGATTCTACAAAAAAATAGACATAGAGATTAATGTATTATATAACATTACCATGTATTGACATTAAAGAGATAGAGAAATGGAACACAACATACGAGAAATGTGCTAATCCCGCCTACGAGGAAAATTCATTTTCTGAGTCTTCATGGCTTGAAACCGTTGGGTAATGGTAATATCAGAAAGTGATTTAAATAGCTCCCGCTTGTTTCAACCAAAAACCTCCTCATTTATAAAAATTGATAATTCACATTTTTTTCAGTTCACAAAATTTCCAGTCCACACTAAATTCATAAATTACTAACTTTAGCCTTGATTTGAACTACTTGAGCCCAATTTAAAACAATACTCTAAGTCTTTGTCTAAGTGTCTGACATGCTAACTCACTGCCTCACCAGTCATAATCTGATTACTTCCACAATTCACATTTAGAAGCACTAGAGTTCTCTCGAGGTTTGAACTTCTTTCTATTTTGAGTTTTTTTTGCAATTGAAAACAGCTACCACTAGGGGATAGCTATAGTGAAATTTGAAGTGTACTACCCAAACAATCAAAACAAGCTGGAAGGATAAACAACGAGCCACTAAAGAAGATACAGTTCATTTTTCAGGTTGTGCCCAACAACTTCGTATATACAACTTTGGACCCGAGCACACCAAAATTACACTTTCCAACAAAAGTGTATTCTGATATTAATTTTTCATGAATAGCAATGTTCACATCTACCCCAAATCTAGTACCGATTTTTCATGGTTCTAAAAAAAGTACCAACTTTCCATGAGTATTGAGTAGCAATGTTCAGATGTAACATGACTAGTAATGGGGAATAACCACGAATCAACCAGATCTACCAACACTTATGATAGATCGAGTTGATTTGAGTCCATACCTTTGGTTTTTGGGGAGGAAGTCAGCCCAAATTTGAGGGAGAGGAAGAAGAGAAGACCCGTGGATGGATCCCAAAGCTACCATCGTCGGTAGGCAAGTCATTGCCGCGGCTCGTGGGAGAGGTCCTCCTTGTCGTCCCCTCGTCGGCTCGGCCGCAAGTGCCTCGCCTAGCCATCGCCGTCGAGTGGCCGAGTGAAGCACGCCCAAGCAGCCAAACTGCGACTAACTGAGTGAGGCAGAGGCGCAGAGACTCGGGATAATTCAACGGAACAGCTGAACAGGATGGAGTGGATTCGTCTCATGGAGTCTGGTCTAGAGATGCCGCTAGGCCTAGGTTCTTGCTGGGCCATGATGTATGGCTACTGCCAATTGGACTATTGGGCCATGCTGGTGCCGACTGCAAGACCGGGGTCCCCCACTGCTCGCCACCGAAATGCTCGAGCAGCTGCCCAGGCTCACCGGGCCAATTTTACCTGTGAGTAGGCTGAGGCTGACGATTGGCCTGAATATGGATGATTGAAGCTAATATAGTAGTATGACCTGAATTGTCTATAACCTGCAACTTGAACCTGTAGCATCCGATTTGGTCCATCCATCTCAGAGCGGGTGGCCCATAATCACGTAAAATCACGGCACTGTTTACCTTGTAACTTCCCTTCTCAAAGTAAGAATCCTCTTCCTAGAGTTTCTTACATCAGCTGTCCCAGGGTTATTTGGGGTGTCACTGGTAGCAGGGGACATAAAGCGCTGTATGTCAGATCCACATGTTTAATGTTTGGTAAGAAAACAATAGCTGCATACTATACAAAGAGCAACGAAGTTTTACCAGAAAGATGCATTGTACTTAGACACTTCAAGTTCATCATACAAAAACAATGATGAATGTGTTGCCATATCAATTTTTTGTACAGCTGTCAGGCCTACTCCAAATCTCAAATCACCCTGTGCACGGAATGTATAACATTTTTTTTAGGGATCTTTGATATGGGCCTGTTTACTTTTGTTTTTTACAGCATAGGTGATGAGGTCCGGAGCACGGAAAATCAAAAACTTTCAATGGCAGTACAAACCGAACACAAATCTGCGAAGAGCACTCAGCCCATATCAAAATTTTCGGCCCGCAAACAAAATCCGACCCGTTATACACAAACCCGCGAAGAACACTAAGCCCATATTAAATTGACAGCCCACACTCGTGTCCAGTCCAGTAGAACAAGTGCTACGGTGAGAGCACCTTTTGCACCACAAAAGAACGAAAAAGTGCTCTACGGTGAAGAGCACTTTTGGCACCCCAAAAGGCGCAACCGGACATAAGCGGCACCAGGCATGTAAGAACCCATCACCCCGGCGACTGCGGACGTTGCTTCAGTCCGGCGACGGCGAGGCTTCGCCTGAAAAGCCCCAAAATTTCAAAATCCAAAAAAATTTGTGAATTTTTACCGGTTTTTGGGTGAATTTCAGAAACTTTCCTTTTTGGGAAAGTTTCCCCCGTTCCCGCTTTCCTTTCTGGGCCGGGCGTCTTCTTTTCTCTCCGGCGCCCCGCTTCTTTCCGCCTTCTCCGTTCCTCGGCCCCCTCCCGCGCGGACGCCTCCTCCTCCCTCCGCTGGCGCCCGCTCCTCTCGCTTTCCTCGCGCCGCGCTTACTGCGCTGCGCCTCGCGCGAGCAGCCGCCGCCCTCGATTCGCCTCGCGCGCGCCCGACCGCCACGGTCCGGCAGTGGCGCTCCGCGCCACGCGCCGCCGCCCTCTGCGCTGGCCCGCTTGCGGCGGCCGCCTCTCTCTCCTCGCGCGCGCGCCGCCTCGCCGCGCCTCCCGCTCTGCCCGCCGCCTGTGTTGTCCCGCCGCCGCGAGAGACTCCGCGCCACGCGGCGCCAGCTCTGCGTCCGACCCCACTGGCGCGCCCGCCGTCCCCTCCACCGCGCGGACGCACTCCCTCCCATGCCGCAGCGCCACCCTCGGCCGTCTTTGTCACCTCGCCATTACGGCCGCTCGGCGCCGGCCACCGCCGTCTGCGCGGAGGAGACGCCCCCAACTCCCGTCATTCTGTGACTCCGCGCCCTCCGTTGCCTTCTCCCGAAGGACTCCTCTCCTCCGCCCGGTACAAATACCCCCTTCCGGCTCCCCCTCACTCCTTTGCTTCCCGAGCGCCCCCAGTACCCCATTCGCTCCCCACTACTCCCCTGCCTCCCCCTGAGCTGCCAATTGGAGCCTCACCCCGAGGCTCCGCCGCTGTCTCCCCTCGCGCAGGCAACCCCGTAAAGCGGATCTTCCGCTCCCCTCCCTTATTCCTCAATTGCTTTCGCCCAGAGCATCCCCTCCGTGTGCTGATCCTGTTGGTGGGTCCCCTTGGCCAGGTACTCGCCCGTGGAACGCCGCCGTCGAAGCTCCTCCCCGGCCGTCGCACCCCTCCCGTGGCCAGCTCACCTCGCCGCCTCCCAGCTCCCACCGCCACCTCCAATGTAAGCCTCCAACTCCCCAGATGGTGTAGCCGCCCCCGATTGACCTCTCTCGCCGTCGGTGACCCCCTCCACCGCGGACGGACCGAATCACCCCCTTCTCTCCCCTGCCATCCCCGTTGGTCCCCGCACCCTCCAGAGCCCCAAAATGGACTCCTCTCACTCAGACCTACCCGGTGGTACCCTTCTTTGCCGTCGGGACCCTTCGCCGTGGCCGGAGAGCGAGGACGCCGCCGTCTCCGTCCCTCGGCTGCGCGCGCGCGGCTGGAGGTAGAAGACGATGGCGTGGCCCCTCCTCTGCCTTCGGATCCGCTCGTTGCCGTTTAACTTCGCCCGTTGGATCCTCTGTACCGGTTCGCCGCCTCCCTTAAGTCCCAGCCGTCCGATCCCCGTAAAGACGTCACCCCTCGTCCGTCGGATCACCCGCGCGTACCGCTTGCCGCCAGATCCGGCCGCACTGCGGGACGCGTGTCGCCATCCGCTTCTTCGTGGCGCTGCACTGGCCGCGGCCTCCCGCCGCTCCGCTCCGCGCGCGTTCAAACCCTTGGGCCGGCCGCATCAGAGCGACCGGACCGGCCCGATCTTGTGTATTTGAATTTCCCGGATTTTCCAATTTCCAATATTCCGAAAACTCAAATAAATCCTAGAAAATCACAGAAAATCCCAAAAATTCCCAAACTTCACCACTTTGCTCCAAATATTATCCCAGACCCTCTGGTGAACTCCATTTCCACAGATCCTCCCCAAATAAATTCCTAAAAATCCATTTGGCGTGTTTATGCATTTTACTCCTTTTCAAATAGTTTATTTTTCCTCGCTTGATTAGTCTCAAGCTGGATTTAATTTGTTTTGTATGTTTGCGCTAGTGTCGGAGACTCCGGAAGTTCAGTTGCAGCCTCAGGAGCCAGGAGATTCTTCGTTCGAGCTAGCGGAAATCATTCGGATTGACGGCAAGTCCCAAATCCTTTGATCATATTGCAACCCATGCTGTTTATTTATGTTAATATGCTAATTGCATTATGCTAGTTGTGAAATGTTAGTTTGAAATAAAATAAAATGTTTGGAATGACATGTGATATAGTTAGACCTACCACCGATAAATGCCCGATAAAATTTGTTGCCATGCCATTGAAACCCTAGAATTAATTATCTGCTATTCTAGATAATTGTAGTATATTATTATCATCATGCAAAACGTTACACTAATAAGATTGTAGCTGTGGGCTAATAGAATTTGCAAACCCGACTCTAAGGTAGGGTGGTATGGGACACCGTATCTTAGAGCGGAGAGTGCCGGCGTGCACAAGGTAGGGTAAAGGGGAGTGGAAACCGCAAGGCGGTCCTCGCCAATCTTTTACCCTAGGTTTGGAGTAGGGTAAGGGTGAGTGGGAAACCGCGAGACGGTCTCACGCCCACCGCTTACCTCGGGTTGGGTCGCGGGCTGGCGAGGTTGCGGACCACGTGAAAATATAAGGACCAAACCCTTACGCCGAGCAAATGTCACGATGTCGCTCAACCACAGGAGTTGACTTGTCAACACTTGTCTAGTAGCTGCTCAACTCGATTGAAACTCTACAGGAGGTTTAGCAGTGAGGTTAGGCAAGCCGTGTTTGGGTGCCTAACAACGGTAGAGTTCACTCGAAGCGGACACCGTCTTTTCTTGTGTGTGTGTGTGTGTGTGTGCGTGTGAGAACCAGACCCGAGTGAATTCTACCGGGTAGAGCCTATATAAAGAGTTGAGCAGTGAAACGACTTGGCTTTCTTAACTCTTTAGCGGGAGTTAAGGGATCGTGTGGGTAAAGCTGAGCAAACTCTGCAGAGTCAAATAAATGGTATTCGAATACGCCGTGCTCCCGGTTATTGGAGCTGTGTCACTTGGGTGATTCCAGCAGCAAAGCTTAAGTAGTTTTGTAAACATTTAACTTGTTTAGGTTGGTTAATGAACTCTTGTTGAAAACCCCTGAGATCTTAAGAAGTAAGTTTTGAGTCCGTCTTATTAAAATGATTGCAAATAAAACTGCATCCACTGAAAGATAATAAACCAAATATATTCCCTTCCTTGAAGTTCCGTGCATGTAGTAAGTTAAGATCCCTTTGGGATTTGCTGAGCCGGTTGGTTGGCTCACGGCTTGCTAAATCTAATCTTTAGAGGATCAAGACGAAGGAGAAGGTCTCCCCGTTGAAGAAGTCCCGGAGGACCTTTTCTTCGACGAGGACCCTTGGCTGTAGGTCTCGGCCGCGCTCAAGTGGTTTCTGGAAGTTTCTTTTTGTAATGTAATTATGCTTTGGGCTTGCACGCCCCGTTGTAAAAACCTGGATGTTAATCCTTATGTCAATTATATGCTGGACTTTTGTTGTAAGCATGCAATGGTATACTCTTGCGCGACGCTTCATAACTGTTCATGCGTGAATAGTTGCGGAATGCCGTGTCCGTACGCGCCCCTGGAAACAGGGGCGTTACATCGCCGACCACCACCACTCCTCGTATTCACTCTCCTAGGCGACGGTGAGTGCACCTAAACTTCACACCTTTTTTCTGCTGCGCATAGGCGATGTTTACCATATTCGCCGGCTGCCGTCCTGCCCCCAACCAGCGTCTCCTACTTCCCCAGTGCATCACGGCCATGGCATCATCGGAACTCCTCTAAAGAGTGCCTCCAGCACGGCAGTGCCCGTGCATCCCCGTCTTTCTTAATTCTTGTCTTCTTGCGAGCTCATCCGACCGAGCTAACTGAACTTAGGATCACGGTTAGCCAGTTATTACTCGTAGTATGTTGCACAGCGCTTTCAATTCTGTCATGTAGTATGTTGATGCTCAGTTTATGATATACTGTTGTACCTCGTAACCTCCTCGTTTAAACTTAAAAGAAACCGAAAGCAAAATCTTGCGTGTTCGTCCGATCAAGGTGGTCGCCGGTGAAACCTTCCTTACTCTGCTTTGCCGGTTGCCGACTTGGGCCCAAAAAACATTATTTTTGCCCCCAGCGTCGTTGAAATGCTGGCCTGTAAACTCTACCTACACTACCCGTTATACACAAACCCACGAAGAAAACTAAGCCCATATCAAATTGACAGCCCACAAGACAAATTGAAGAGAGAAGGAAACGAAGAAAAAAGGATCAATATGATGGAATAGATTAACATGGAATTATATCATTTCGCGTAGCCTTCAATTTCGGCCGTAGAAGTAGTACGATATGATCACCAGCTCCGCAAAACTGACGTGATCCCAGAAAGTGAAAGTTGCCTTCGGATCAGATGAACGAGGCGGCCGGGTCTCCAAAGAGACAAATATCTTGTTCAGTTCAATTGCTTACTAATGTACTTAATTAGGAGTAGGCCAAACCTCAATAAAACGGAGCAACTGAAAAGCTCAGTTGTTCACTTATTAATTTCTAGTATTGGTTTATTGGATCAGTGCTTGGAATTTACTTGATAATTGCTCCACTTACGATTAACAGGACGATGTCTCCAGTTAATTACGAGAAGTACTTGCACGGAGCAACATCTTCCGAAGAGACACCAATTGCCCAATACATAAAAAAGACAGCAATTGTCCGCATAGAGCCTGTCGGCGACAACCGTAGGAGGAAAAATGTGTTATGACTGAGAAAGCCAAATTCCTTATCAGCTCACTTCTTCAAGAACTGCATGACTGCCACCAAAAGGGAGCGTGTCGTAACAGATTCTGGTAGAGCCAAACTCAAAGATTTACACCTAAAACCGAAGGAGGACGAATTTGTACTCCAAAACTATCGGGATGCCTACCAGATACTTGAGGTAACAGTGTTCCGAGAGTACCATTGGGATGCCTATTGGGAACAGGTACCAATTCTTTATCCTGATGTATGAACATATCAAGTCTGCGCTGTGTCACACAGTGCGACAACGCATCATGAATGCTTTGCCATATGGTGATGATTGGGAAACAAGAATGAAAGGCAACCGTCTGCTTCAGGAGTCATTCAAGTTCAGAAAATATGATCCCAGTGACGGACCTATGGAATTTCTGGAGTACTACCGGAACACACAAGCGCATAGGATGGAGAGGCGCGGCAAACCATTGATGTACACCCCAGATGACTTTGAACAGATCTTGGTGGTTACCTTCCCAATGTACCACCGATCATGCAACAAGAGCTTGAGAAGGAAAATCAACTGAGAGGTTTGAAGCTTCATCTTCTATTTCCAGCCTCCAAGTGATATGCTGCATGCTGGAACTGGAAACTTGAAATGCTACTTTTTTTGTAGTGTTGGTTAATCTTCCAATCGTGTAGTAATGTCGTCTGGAAAGGAACATGGATTAATTTCCTACAAATTATGTAGACGATACAATTTTGAACAATTTGTAAGTGATTCGTTTCGTATCTACATATCTGGCACCTCAGTCACCACTTTTCTGGTACTTACAAGTGTGTAACATTTGAGTATAATCCTGTGATTCAGGGGATAATCTTGCGTTGTCTTGATTGATTTGCTTCCAGAGTATTTCTCGTATTCTGAAGAAGACATTTGAGCCGTATTTAATTCTGAATATATTCTTGTGAAATGTGAACTGAGGATGAACTTCAGTTGTATTTGCATGGTTCTATAAATGAAATGCCTATTGCAACCATTTTGTATGCCTGGAACTTGGGGCACAGAGTATCGTCTGCCCGTGCACCCCACCGTCTCCGTATCCGAAAGCAGAATCTTGCGCGTTCTTGCTGCTTTGCCGGAAAGAAAACATGTAAAATTGTAAATCCTGGATGCCTAATGTTGAGGTCGATCCAGTTTGCACGCCTCCATTGCATTTAATCGGCTGGCTGCATTACGCGAATGGTTGCGCCCTGTAGAACATACACATTTGTTCTGTCACAAAATTCTTTTTATTACAATTTCTGTAACATCGGTTGGCTACTGGGCCCTCGAGTTATCTGACACCCACCTGTTAGTGTAATAGCGTGTTACAATGTTTTCTAGCTGATTTTGACTTGTGATGTTGACACTTGTTTCTACTTCTTTGCTCCTGCTGACTGTCACCAGCCTCCGCGCCATCAGCGACGCTTCCATGGATTTTACCAACACGAAAGTGAAGGCTCAAAGATATGATACACTTAAATGATTTATTGATACATCAGGATATATATATATATATATATATATATATATATATATATATATATATATATATATATATATATATATATATATATATATATATATATATATATATATATATATATATATATATATATATATAGGACGAGTGTTTCATGCACCCAGGTGCCTAGGCACCTATATCAATACCCGTTGATTTGCTTTGAGATTCGCAACGTTTGATGTGGGTATCTTCATATACCCATAAAAAAGTATATTTGAGATGTCAAACTCCGAAAAAAATTAAATTCAACTTCAGTTTAATTAGTTTGAACTATTCTTATAGTATATACTCACTGTAGACGCATTGAACTCAAAAGTAGTTCAAACTAGTTTGAACTGAGTTCAAAACTTACTTACCATAAATATATCAAAGGTATAAAACATTTTCATACCCAAACTCAAAAAAATTATCAATCATACACGTGTATCGGACGGTTCTTGATGTGGGTGCCTAGGCACCCAGGTGCCTTATGTAATTTTCCTATATATAGGACGTGTGTTTCATGCACCCAGGTGCCTAGGCACCCATATCAATACCCGTTGATTTGCTTTGAGATTCGCAACTTTTGATGTGGGTATCTTCATATACCTATAAAAAGTATATATATATATATATATATATATATATATATATATATATATATATATATATATATATATATATATATATATATATATATATATATATATATATATATATATACATGTATGTATGTATATGTATATATACATGTACATATATGTATATATGTATATATATGTATATAGATATACATGTATATGTATATACATATATATATGTATATATATATGTATGTATATATATATACACATATACATATATACATATATATGTATATGTATGTATGTGTGTGTGTGTGTGTGTATATATATATTACAAGGGTGACATGCAAAAGTTTGGGAAAGCGAAGCATCGTATGAAGTGGGAAAGACATGCAGGAAGGAAGCAAGGCATCGTCTGGTGTTTGGTATGGAAGCGAGGCGTCATTGGTCTTCACATGCATGCAGGCTGGAAGCGACGCATTGTCGGTCTTCATGCATGCATAGCGAAGTGTCACATCGCGTCTGGTATGGTAGGCTAACACCCCAACAGTTGGAATGGGAGTAAGATGGACATTCAAGTTGGAGCAGAATTCCTTGAAGGTCATTGTTGTGAGCCCTTTTTATGAAGATATCGGTGTATTGGGAGTTGGTGGGGACATGGTGCACATGGACTTCACCAAGAGCGATGCGTTCCTGTACAAAGTGTAGATCTATCTCAACATGTTTCGTCCTTTGATGTTGAACAGTGTTAGTCGAGAGATATAATGCACTAATATTGTTGCAAAAGATGACCATGGTTTGCTGAAGGGGTTAACATAGCTCCAAAAGAAGCTGGCGGAGCCAGCATGACTCGGTGACGGTGTTGGTGACGGCGCGGTACTCGATCTCGGCGCTGGAACGAGACACTGTATGTTGTGGCTTGGACGACCAAGACACCAGGTTGTCACTAAGGAAGATGCCATAGCCCGAAGTAGGCGGTGATAGTTGTTGGCTTAGTTTGGTGTAGTTTTAGACCGTGATAGATAGTGCCTTTGAGATAGAAAAGTATGCACTTCATAAGGTTGTAGTGTGGCTTCGCACGGATCATGGATATGAAGGCAAGCCTGATGCATGACATACATAATATCTGGGCGAGTGAATGTCATATACTGGAGTGCACCTACATGCTCTGGTAGTGGGTGGCGTTCTCGACGAGAACGCCTAAGGAGGGTAGTTTGGAGCTCATGTCAGCCGGCGTGGTGCAGGATTTGCAGTTAGTCATGCTTGCACGATTGAGAATATTTATAATGTACTAGTGCTGGGACAAAAAGAAGCTATAATGTGAATGGTTGACAGAGACGCCAAGGAAGAAGTGGAGACTGCCAAGATCTTTCAAGGAGAACTCACTGTGAAGAGAATCGATTGTCCATCGAAGAAGTGTTGGGCTAGATACTGTGAGAACAATGTCATTGACATAGAGAAGAAAGTAGACAACATTGGAGCCACGAGTATATATAAACAAGGATGGATCAGCTTTAGACCCGATGAAACTAAGGAATAAAAGAAAGGTAGCGAAATGGCTGAACTAGGATCATGGGGGAGCCTGTTTAAGGCCATACATAGATCGGTTTAGCCGGTAGACATGAGAGCGTGCGGTATCAACAAAACCGGAAGGTTGCTGACAGTAAATGCAGATAAGGTGCCATTTAGAAAGGCTTTTTTCACATCAAGTTGATGGACCAGCCAGTCATTAGACAAAGTAAGTGTGAGAATAGTGCAAACAGTAGCCAATTTGACAACTGGGCCAAAAGTCTCATTAAAATCAACTTCGGGTTTTTGAGAAAAGCCATGCAGGACCCAACGAGCTTTGTAGCGGTCCAAGGAGCCATCAAGCTTCAAATTGTGATGAAATATCCATTTGCTAGTGATAATATTAGCACCAGGGGGCGAGGGACCAGATCCCAAGTGTTGTTGTCTTGAAGGGCATTAAACTCACTTTGCATAGCCGCACGCCAATGTTTATCATTGAGAGCACCACGATAGGTTTTGGGAATGGGAGATAGAGAGATGACATTGAGGTTGAGATGCTGGATGGGTTGATGAAAACCGTGTTTGCCGCGGGTAGTCTGTAATATCCTGAAAATTGTAAATCTGAAAATGTGAAGCTTTTGAGTTATTTTTGCAATGTATTTCATCTGAATTTGGAGTTATGAGGTTTTTCTGAAAAATATGGTGAAGGTTCCAAAGGTTAAAAGGATCAAGAAGAAACAAACATGTTTAAATAATAGAGAATTAACATTTAAAATAAGAATATGAAAAGATGATCCATAAAGACATAGGAGATAATTTGGTGAAAGCATAAAACTTCATTTCTGGAAAATAATAGCTTGAACATCAATAAAAGCAAGCAAATAAGTATCAACATATTTGGATGCATATAAATAAACATATTAAAAACCTTGCACTTACAAACTTAGTGCTAAAAATATAAATGTAACAATTAGGTGAGCAAAAGGGAAAAAGGAAAATAAAAAGAAATGGAAAGGAGAGAGAGCCAGGCCGGTCACCAACCCGGCCCAGCTTTCCCTCTCCCGCTCCTCCCTCATTTCGGCTGAACCGACCCATTTCCGCTGCCCCTTCCCACCTCAGCCGGCCCAGCTCGCCCTCCACCCGCGCCATCTCCCTGTCACGCAGGCCCCCCCGTCCTGTGCCTTCTCTCTCTGGCCCATGGGGCAGCCCCGCGCGCTCTCCTTCTCCCTCCTCCTTTTCCCCCGTACGTCCGACTCTTCTCCACCGCTCGTCCTCGGTCAAAATCCGGGCGACACGGCGCGAAGGGCAAGCCGAGCAGCGACGTGGGAGAAGCTCGGATGAACCGCCCCGAATCCCGCTCCCGCACGCCCCACCGCCCGCTGCACCGCTGACACTGCCGCCTGCCAACGCCACCCGACTGTGCCACCTGTCCCCGACGTGCGCGCACGTCGTCGCCTAGGCAACCGCGCTCCGCTCGCCTATAAAGCCCTACATTCTACCAAAAAGGAATTGAGCTCAAAGCCCCTAAACCGCCGGCAAACCGTCACCTTCCCCAACTCCGGCCATCGGCACCCTCCGCCAAATTCCGCCAATTCCCGCCATCAAAACCCGATTCCTCGCACCCGAGCCACCTCCAGCTCGCCGCGAAGTCATCCCCGGCCTCGCCCGAGCCCCTCATCGCCTGTAGCTCGCTGTCATCGGAGCTCCTTCCCGAACCGCCGCCACCGCACGCCGCCGGCCCGCCACCGAGCTTCTCGATCCCCGCTGGCACTTCCATCGGCATCACCGCAGCGCCGGCATCCCGTTTTGGTACCTCTCCGGAGCTCTCCGACTGCCGCTCGCCGCCGGCACCGCCGCCTCCGACCTCCTCTGCCCGACCCCCGCTGCCGGCTGGTTCAAAAGGTATAAGTCCCCTTTATTGGTAAGCAACACCGAGCGGTTCCCCTGGCTATCAGCATTAATTCTCTTCTCCACCCCACTTACTCCCTCGGCCGCGCGCGTTCGAGCCCCGGCTCCGCAGCACCGAGGTTGAGTCCTTCGTTTTATTTTTCGGACTGACAGCTGGACCCCACCTGTCATAGACACAAGCATAAGAAGATAAAATAAAGGAATAAACTTTAAAATAGGCAGTAGGACCCACCTGTTAGAGATTTCATATTTTCTGGATTTAAACCAAACTGAGAACTTTGAATAAGCATAACCTACTCATTTTAACTCCAAATTGAGTGAAACAAATTTCTGAATTCATATAAATTCAAGATCTATCCAATGGAACTAAAACCATGATTTTTAGAGTTCAATTGAATTTATGGTGATACTTTGTTTGATTTGATGCTTTTCTTTCCATTTGAATTTCGCGCACGATAAAATAGCGTATGAGGCTCAGGAGGAAGAAGCCGAGGCAGCAACTCTAGAAGCTCAAGACAACCAACACCCAGACCACTGTGACCAAGGCGAGTCAATACTTTGATCATGTTGAACCTACATTTTCTGCAAATTACTTTTGTTTAAATTATCAAATTGCATGTTGTTATTTTATATACAAATACATGTTTAATTTAATATTCTAGTTATACGCCCTTTATTTAACTTGATTAATATTACACCTTCCTTGAAATATTTGCTTATGTGAACCTTGTCGCCCTAGCAAAATTATAATAGTAACCTTTCGAAAATAAGTCCCTAATTATACGCCTTGCTTAGTACTGCATAGATACTCGGGGGCACTAAAATGCCCCAAGCATCATATCACTTTTAATCATGAGAAAATTTGGTTGGGCAGTCATGGTGGTAATGACTGATATATGTTGGATGTGATTATTTTATGCTCCCCAAAAATCTCAAATTGCTTATTTATCTGGACGGATGGTTCGGGGGTATGGTGCAGGGGTGCACAAGAGTGTGGTTTGTGGAAAACCCGCCCAGATACCACTAAGGACTGAATCTTGTCATGACCTCCTATGTAAAATAGTACAACCACAAGTCTGTAAAGTACAACTTGGCTTAATAGATTTACCGGACCCTGAAAGTCATCCTCACAGGAGGAGGTGGTGAGGTAGTGCAAGCGGCTAGACGTTCAGAAGGAGAACATCCCGCACAACGTATGGGACCCACCGCAAGTGGGAGCGACCCATAGGGTGAAATGATGGAAGGGGCGAGGTACTTTGAACGGTTATTGTGATGGTTCGCTCAACTGCACGACTAAGGAATCATGCGGGGCAAGGAGTGAACTGTCTCTTGTGGGTAAAGTGTGCAAACTCTGCAGAGTTAAAACTATTCGAATAGCCGTGCCCACGGTCAAGGGCGGACATGGGAACTTAACCAGATATAGTTCTATTTCAAAAACTTTGTGGGTGGTATTGGAAAAGTAAAGGACTGCAGATGGTCCTGGTTTGAATTGTCCTGGGTGTCATCTCAGTGGTATGTTAAGCAGCTATAACGCTGAAAGATGCTATATGGTGCAGATGCCATGTAACGGTGGATGGAATCTGTGTCGATTATAAGATAGTCTTACTTCACAAACTTAAGTCGTGAGTTTAAAATTGCTAGGTTTTAGGGATTTTTAAGTAATTGTATTCGAAAGCACTCTACGCAAAATAAAATAAGCCCAAGGCTTCTTTTGACAAGCTGAGCATGTTAAATATTGCATTATGTGTGTTGGCTCACTGAGCACGGTGGATTTGTGCTCACACTCGCATTACCCAAAACAGAGACGTAGGATCACTATGCCCATGAAGACACTCCTGCAACTGAAGGGAGGAGCAATGAAGGAAACTAGGGTGTAGCCTACGCTTTTCTTGAGCCTAGACAAGTTGACATAAGGCATTGTGTGCTCATATATTGTCGTAGTCTCGGTAATATATAATGCACACATTACCCATCAGTCGCTTTCCTGTGGTTGTGGTTTCACTTTTGCTTTCGTTTCCGCTGATTTATTGTAATGAAGACATTTGGCCTAAGCGGCCCCTTTTGTAAACTCTCACTCAATGTGGTGTATTTTAATTCGGTAATATTATTAATGTTCATGCGATGTATGATGTGATTCAGCAATGTATCTGTGTGCACTACCTACTGATCCAGGGAGTAGTGCGGTAAACACAGTAGATTCTGGATTGAAAAATCCGGGTCTGACATAGTCATAGGATGTTCATTTAACACAGGGGCAATAGGCTCGGCGACCAGTGGAAACTAGGTAGGCGATGAGATAGTGGAGTGTGCTGTTGCTGGATACTCCAAGGAAGAAATGGGTGGGGGAATAAAGGTCAGCGCAATGGTGATGATATCAGTAAGAAAATTAAACTTAGAAGGGATAGGTGGGTTGGGGAAAAGATTTTTTGTCAAATGTGACATGGCGAGAAATGATGATGTGGGTTGTGGAGAGATCAAAACACAGGTAGCCTTTGTGATGTTTAGGATACCCAAGATGTACACACTAGACAGAACAATGTGCAAGCTTCTGCGCAGCCGTGGTGGAGATGTTAGTGTAGCAACGGCATCCAAAAACACGAAGGTGTGTATAAGATGGTGGTGTGCCAAAGAGAGCATGGTACGGGGTGTCAAAATTAAGGGTTTTAGAAGGGTGGCAGTTTAGAAGATAGGTGGCAGCGTGAAAATCCTCAACCAAATACACTGGAGGGAGGCTGGCTTGGAACAAAAGGGAAAGGAGAATATTATTGATAGACCGAATTACGCGTTCAGCTTTGCCATTTTGTTGAGAAGTATGAGGACATTACATGTAGAGTGTGATGCATGGGATAAAAAATATGTGTGCACGGTGATATTATCAAATTCGCCACCATTGTCACACTAAATGCTATAGATAGGCGTGCAAAATTGAGTAGTAACATAGGCAACAAAATTGGAGAGAATGGTAAAAACATCTGACTTGAGGCGAAGAGGAAAAGTCCAAAGATAGTGGGTGTGGTCATCAAGAATAACAAGGTAATATTTGTAGCTCAAGACACTGAGAATCAGATAAGTTGAAATATCACAGTGAATTAAATCAAAAACTTTGTTTGCTCGGGACATCAAAAAAGAAAAAGGTAAGCAAACATGTCTGGCAAGTTGACAAGCATGGCATAAAGGATCATCTGGAATATTCCTATTACATGGAACAAGAGATGAGCTAGCTAAATGTGACAAAGCTTGATGGCTGAGATGTCCAAGACACTGGTGCCACATGGTAGTGGATGAGGTGGTAGCAGTAGTGAGAGCGCATGGAGTAGGGGGAGGCCACTGAAATGGGTAGAGGTCATCGCAGCTATTGCACCTGATGATCTTGTTCTTGGTTCGAAGATCCTTTATAGAATGACCATCAGGATCAAATTCACTAGAACAATGATTATCTAAATTCACTAGAACAATGATTATCTAAAGTGAATAGATGAACAGAAATAAGATTTTTAATTAGATTAGGTGTGATGAGCACGTTGTTTAGGTGAAAGGAGTGGGCAGGCAAGTGAAAAGAGGTGTTTCCGATATGGGCAATGGGAAGAAAGGAACCATGGCCAACAATAACATAAGGAGATGTAGTAGAAGAAAATTTTGAGATAAAAGAGAGATTACCATGCTCTGATGTCATGTGGGCAGATGCACCAGAGTCCATGAACCATTCGGAAGAGGATGGCGATGTTAGTGTCATAGTGTTGAAGTTGTGTACGAGTTGGTTCTGATCCCATGATGGTGATGAAGCAGATGAAGTGGTAGTTGGGGTGGGTGGCTGCCATGGCCTGCCTTGCCACAGGGCGCTTGACACACCAATCCATGGTGCACCAGCCCATGGCTATGTTGGGAAAAGGGGTTGCGGTGGGAACAAAGTGGTGAACTCCTGCAGGGCACCAGTGGGGCACGGACCGAGAAGTCTGGGCCAAGAGGGTCGATGCAGTCCCTGGTTCGGCCACATGTGGATGGAGCTAGCCCATGGATGTTGGAGCAAGGGCCAGGGTGTGAAACCCTTGCTACTACCCCCAAGACCCTTTCCATGGTTTTGGTCGTGATTGTTGGAAAAGTTATTGTTGTCGTGTCCAATGCCACAGTTGGAGTCGTCGGTACGAGTCTTGTTGGTGCTGCCACCCCCGTAGGTGCCGCCGTTGTCGAAGGAAGTGATGAAGGCCGAGGCTTGCGAAACCTCATAAGATTTATTTAGTTCCTCGAGTATGAAAGTAGATGAGTCTCCAGGAAGGTGGGAAATGGTCTTTGCATGGGCAGAAGCATACACATGAAGGCATACCGTTTGTTCAATCTGCAGAGGGTGTTGAGGATAAGAGTTTTGTTGCTAATTGGTTAATCAACAGCACTGAGGGCATCAGCTAGTGTTTTCTGCTTGTGGTAGTAATTCGAGATGGACATAGCACCCTGGACAAGTCTCCAAAACTCTATTTCCAAATAAATGGCATGGGTCTTAGTGTTGTCACAAAACAAGCCCTCAATGTTTGTCTAGATAACATAGGCGATGGTGTTTGAGGCCATCACCATGGCAAGAAGCTCGATGGAGATAGATCCGTTAATCTATGAGAGGAAAAGAGCATTGAGGTGCTTCCACTGTGTGTTGGAGGAGGAAGAAGTAGCATACTTGACGTGCTCGTCAAGTGCATATTTGCACAGGGCAACCTCGAAGAGGCCTCGCCATTAGGAGTAGTTAGTAGCCTAGATATCGAGAGTGATCAGAACCAGGGTCTTTATGCTAGCCACAGCAATGCCCTACACCCAGAGGGTGGCCTTAATGGCAGCATCACTAGTGCTGTTGTTAGAGTCGCCCATAGCTAGATGAGGGGAAGAAGGGTAGTGAGTGGGAGAAAAAGTTGCTTAGAGAGGATGCTCTGATACCATGAAGGCTCATAGAAATGATGCACTTAATTAATTCATTGATACACCATGGATATATATTACAAGGGTGACATGCAGAGCTTGGGAAAGCAAGGCATCGCATGAAGTGAGAAAGCGATGTAGGAAGGAAGCGAGGCATCGTTTGGTGTATAGTATGGAAGTGAGGTGTCATCAGTCTTCACATGCATATAGGCTGGAAGCGAGGTGTCATCAGTCTTCATGCATGCATAGCGAAGCGTCGCATGGCATCTGGTATGGTAGGCTAACAGAAAGTTCAGTTCAATACTTAGTTTGGATTTAAGAATCAATGCTTGATATTTACATGATGATTGCTCCATTTATGAATAAACAACATGATGGCTCAAGAGGAAACTACACCACTCACCCAATACATCAAGCAAACACCAATTATGCGCAAGAACATAGAGCTTGTTGGTGAGAAGCTTGGAATAAAATGTCACATTGCGACTGAGGAAGCCAAGCCACCTCATTATAACACTTCTCAAAGCACTGTATTGCTGCCACAAAAATGGAAAGTGTCCTAAGCATTTTGATGAATCAAATGTTTTATGACAAGTTTTGGGAGAGCAAAATTAAGAGATGTTGACCTTGATTTTCAGGGGGACTCAATGGTATTTCAAAACTACCATAATGTTGTACAATAATGGTGAAAGCATCATTTAAAGGATACGTTTAAAAGACACCAGCTCCTAGTAGCAAATAACTCCTCTCTCGACGCGTCCACCTCGAGCTCGTCAGTCTTCACCGGCACTGCACTACAGCAGCTGTCGGCTACTCAAACCCCACCTCCTCTTAGGCCACCCTCCCTAATGGCATCTCCGATGAATGCAACCAACGCTGGTCACAACAAGGGTCAGTGGTGGCAAGACCAAAGTCAGCCATCTTCCTTCCAAAGTTCAGTCTTTGGGCCTAAGGCGGGAGCAGTTTCCCACCTAGAGGCGGTGGTAGGCAGGTCTTCGGTGTCAGCAACCTCGGCAATGAAGACTCATAACTTGGCAACTGTGGCTACTATGGCACCACCTCCGGTGGCTTCCCTGCTTGGTGCTCCTCCCCTAGTCTTGCCTAGAAGGCCATCTCCTCCTGACTTTGGAAGTTGACAACTGCTGGCACATGGTGAACAACAGGCACTATTGGAAGTGTGTTGACGTTCGATCGACAGTACCGGCCAACCAGAGGGCGGTGGTCCCTGTAGACCTTGTAGGTCATTGCTGGAATTGCTTGGGTCTTGACCACATCAAAGCCAACTGCAGGAATCCCATGTGATGCAACATTGCAAGGCTTTCGGCCATCACATCAATGATTGCAAGCATCCGCGGAGTCCTCCTCACGGGGTCAACAAGCAGTTGCGTCATCATGAATTTCAATTTGTCTAGGTCTCGTCGTCGACCCATGATGGCGCCACCATGAACCCAATGTCTACTTCCCCTTAATCCAGTTCTCTTGACTCACATGGGACTGTAGCTAGCTCGGAGAGTCGTCGAGCCACCACGCCGAATGTGTCCAATGAGCTTTTCATACATCATGTTTTTCTCTCCTCTACCATGCTTGGGCACCCTTATGGGAGACTAAAGCACGCTATTTGTATCATGCCGCACACCACGTCACACGTGGAGTTGGAGAACCATCTCAAACATGCACTCGTTGCCTATGTCAGTGGGAACTGGCCTTTGGTGTCCAAGGAAGAAGTGACTACGACGATTGAGGAGAGGATTGGCATACCTCGCTGTGGCTTCTCAGTCCACAATTTCCAACCACAAAATTTTCTCATCACATTTGCTTCAGAAGAGCTCTGTAACCAGGCTGCTCAGAGAGATTTCATTGAATTCTCACACTTCTCCTTTTCCTCAAACCTTGGACAAGGCAAGCGCAGGCATCTAGTGCACTGCTCCTCTTCGAGGTTGCGCTCAACATTGAGGGACTACCGACACATGTGTGGGACTAGCATACAGCATCAACTTTGCTCTCGCCAGCCTGTTGGATCGAGTGCCTCCACCCAGACACAACGAGTCAAGATGACCTAGCTAACTTCAGGCTGGATGTTTGGACCACCGATTTGAATGCAATTCCCAACAAGCCACCCTGTTGATTGTGGAGTCAGACAAAGAAAATCTGGACCCCTCAAATCCTATATTTGACCATTTTCCATTGCTCCTCCATGAGAAGACATTGTCTTACAACTTAATCATTCACATTGCAAAGGTTGATGATTACCATCCCAGTGTCGTCTCTTCTTCCTCCTCGAAATTTTCTTGCCCCTCTAGTGATGGTGACAATGGCCACGGAGGCCAGCAGGAATTAGGGCATCACCACTCTTTGGGTCCCAGCCCACAGCACCAGTTCTTCACATATGCCTATGGCCACCCGAACGGTGTACTGGGATGAGCAACGTTGAGCGGCGACAAAGACAGCCGCCATAGACACCATTGCACTCGCCGGCATGCAGACCATACATGGTGCCTCCCCTCTTGCCTTCTTCATTTCCCCTGGCGGGTAGGGCCACTTCATTGCCAGTGGTGCCATCTAGGTCACCTAGCCTGACCACCTTCGTAGGTATTGAGATGCCCTGTTCAGAGTTGGTGCTAGACTCCACTCAACCATTGCCGCTCCGGCAACACAACCGCTCTGCAAGGAAAGGCCACCCCACACCTAATGTCGTCGCTAGCGAAAACCATCTCCCGATTGTCGCAATAGAGGAGGAGGGAAGCTTCGTGTGTGTGGCGGGCCCCACTACTGCACTACAACTTTTCATTTTTGACTCGATGGTCCCAACTTTTGACAGCAATCAAGAGGTGCTCCATGGCATTCCGGCGCCTGATCGACACATTGCCGCTTCCCATGTGGATTTCATGGTGCACACCACCCATGACACACTGCGTAAACTAATACAGGGCATGACGCTCAATGGCGCGATGGTGACATACACACGTTGAGTCAAAGCTACTCCGATTACACCCGCCCCTTCTTGTTAGCCACCCTCCAACGGCAACGATGAATCATTGAAGCCACTCGATGCATCCTCACCTAGTGGGCCATGTGGGCTGCTCCTAGCCACACTGAGGCCACAATCAGATGTCACAGCTAGAATTCTAGCCCATATCCATAGGCCGCATGATTCAAGCATACCGACTTCCCAGGCATTTCAAGACACCGTGGCCCTAACCCACAACCCATTAAACAATGCAATCACTCACCTCCCTCCACCACTGCTCCCCAACCTGATGGGTCTCTACCATCAGCCAAAGGTGTGCAGCCTTGTTAGTGTACCGTGTTGAAGCAAGCGCCTCATGGCCAAGTCAGTGAGAGGTCTGGACTCGGTCAGGCAGGCGCAATGATGACTCATGGTTAAACACCACATCACTAAATCTGAAGAACACATCGACGACAAGGCAGTGCACACTTATGCTACCCTTTTTTATCACCTACTCTCCCCAAACACATTGAAGCCCTCATGGCTCTCTTCAACCTTAGCTCTATGAATGTCGCTAAGGTCCTATCGTAGGCCGTCGGCTGCTCACCGAACATGATTCCCTGAATGATGCGGATTCCCTAGCCAAGGTCTTGGCATTGCTAGTTGCTTATCACAAGGCAATATCTAGTTGTAAAATTCTAGTTTGGAATGTGCGCGGCCTAAACACATGTGCCCGTAGGAATGTAGTCAGGAACATGGTCAATGACTGTAATCTGGGCATGGTTTGTATTCAAGAAATGAAATTGGATGTCATTCTGGCATCTCTTGTAATGCAACTCTTAGGTTCATCCTACTCTTTCGAGTACTTACCTGCTTCTAGCACGTGCGGTGGCATACTCACTTCTTGGAAAAACTCCTCAATTTTGGTCTCAAATAGCGTATTTCATGTCTTCTCGGTCACAACACCACCTGGTGGTTGACTTTAGTCTACGAACCCACTGCAGATCTCAACAAACCCCCTTTCCTAGAAGAGCTATGAGGAGTAAGGGCTTCCTGCCTGGGCCCATGGCTCTTAACGGGGGACTTCAACATGATAATGTTGGCCTAAGACAAAAAAAATGCGAATCTTCATAGATGGCTCATGGGGAAATTTCAATGCTATGTTGATAACCTTGAACTCAAGAAGCTCCACTTGCACGGCCGTTGATTTATTGGAGTAACGAACGAGAGAACCCAACCCTCATTAGGCTTGACAGAGCCTTCATCTTTGCAGATTGGGAAGACTTGCACCCAAACGTGTTTATGCAGGCCCAGTCTACTATGATGTCAAACCATTGCCCACTCCTTATTTCCACTCAAGCCTACTCCCAAGTAAGCATCGATTCCACTTCAAATCCTTTTGGGCCAAACAGAAGGAGTTTCTAGAGGCGGTTCAGGAAGTCTGGGGTTTTGCCCTGGACAATCAGATCCCTTGAGGCAGCTGCATGCACTTCTCAGAAATGCTATCCAAGGTCTTCAAAGCTAGGGGCAGAAACATTTTGGAGACATTAAGATGCAGCTCCTTATGGCCAAGTAGATCATCTTCCAGCTCGATAGCGCCCAATAGAACCACACTCTCTCCCCTCAAGAGCATTGGCTGCGCAAGACCCTCAAGCCTAGATGCCTAGCATTAGCATCGTTGGAAAGAACAATGGCTAGGTAGCATTCCCACATCAATTGGCTCAAAGAGGGGGATGCGAACACAAAGTTCTTCTTTCACGCATCGCACCGACGAAAAAAAACTTATACTATCCCTGTTCATGTTCATAACTTAGTCATCATCAATGAAGATGATAAAGTAGCGCATTTCCATGAATCCTTTGAAAAAGTGATGGGCACTACATTGATCGTGAACACACCCTTGATCTAGACTTCCTAGAGTTGGCTTTAGGGAATCTACACTACAAGAAAACCCCCCTATAGTAACGCTGTATTGTTATTGTTGTGGCTACGGGCCAAACAGAGAGAGAGGGGGCTAGTGGAAGTAGAGGAGGAGAGGAGCCAGGTCTGTGTGGGGGAGTTGAGTAAGAATGAGGGAGATGTCCCCCTTTGCCCCTCCTGGGGGCTTATATATATGTAAGTGGGGGTAGAATGGGAAATCCCCATTCTACCCCTTAGCATTTACAAAGGATGGGGGTACACTGGTATATTTACACTGTTATATTCCTCTACACTATTGGGCCTATTACATGTTGGACTAGTTGCACGGCCCAGTCACGGGGGGTTGGGCCACCCCTACAACAGTTATGTTTGATACGCTTTATTTCATTTCTACAGGAATATAGGCACGTTTTTGTAAAGCGTGTTAGGAGCGTCTTCGCATGGACCGTGTCAGGAGTTGTAGAGACGAATTCTTTAAGCATATCTATGAGATAAAAAGACGTTTTATAGAGATGCTTAATGCATGCCTACATATATTGTTACACTTTTATAGACACATTTATACAACGCATCTATCAGTATAGTTACGTCGTATAGTAGCGTTTCATCACGTATTAAGAATTGTAGAGACAGTCTCGTAGCTACATTTATATTACGTGTCTACTAATATAGTCACGCTTTATAATGACGCTTTAATGCGTATTAAGAAGTATAGTCACGCTTTATAACGATGCTTTAATGCGTATTAAGAAGTATAGTCACGCTTTATAATGACGCTTTAATGCGTATTAAGAAGTATAGTCACGCTTTATAATGATGCTTTAATGTGTATTAAGAAGTATAGACACGATTAATAGATACATTTATATTACGTGTTTAATTATATAGACACGTTGTATAGTAACACGACCACGTGCTCGTAAATGTAGAAACGATATGATGATACATTTACATTGCGTGTGTATCAATATAGATTCGTTGTATAGTAACATCTTGTTGTGTCTCAAGATATGTAGAGACGGTTTCATATGTACATTTATATTTCGTATCAAGAATGTTATATATATATATATATATATATATATATATATATATATATATATATATATATATATATATATATATATATATATATATATACACACACACGCTTTGTAGTAACACCTTCTTATGTATTAAGAATGTGATGTTTTCTTCAAAATGGACATCCAAATATAGATAATATCCGTATGATTAGATAATGACAATGCAAATCACCAATAGTATTCCATTTGTAAAATCATCTCTTTAGCATCCATAAAACAAGATAATAATTAGTTCACTCCTGGACATCATATAGACCAAGAACTATATCAAACTGAATGGTTCATCACATATGTGAGTACAGGACAACCGAAACTCCTAGTCCTAGTAGCAGAGAAATACAAAGGCTCCATCTTCATCACCATGCTCCACACCAAAGCAGCAAGGCATCAAGAAGACCTCGATCTAGATGCGGATCTAGCCCGCAATTGAACAGATGCAGTTGATAATAGCATTGACACAAAAAAATTGCAGTTTGAAATGCCCGCAAGTTTCTAAGACTAAAGCATAAGCAAATCTACAAACAAACATGACGCTACATTGCATGATGACCATAATTAAAGAATAAAACATACCATGTTGTTTCGGAGGAATTGGTTGGAGGAAATGCGGATCGAGGATGGGATATGTAGGTGGCTTGGCGAGCTCCCTCTCACCACAAGCAAAATGGCACTTGTCACTCAAGACTACAAGTATAAAGTATAAACCAATATCCAGGGACACTCAAGTACAAAGATCAACACAAAACACACATAACTCATGCAATCTGTAAGTGCTTATACCAATGCTTCCATTACTTAACATTACTAAACCATATATTAGTGCACACTCGCTACCAATTAACAAAGAAAGGAGAACAACATATAATGTTTATATGCTAGAACAAAACACACAACTGTGAATTGAGGCACTGTTATGTGCCTTATTCATTTGAACATTATCATAGAAAATAGCCAACTCATCTACGTGTAGTGCATGTATTATGATCTACAACATTCCATACAGCTTCTGCATCAAAAATAAAATTTACAGGGGAGAACTAAATCGTAACTTTGATACATAGTGAAAATTAGAAGCTACCATCCAACTTGCTGGCAACCGACAGGAAAATTAAAAACTGTATGAATCATAAGCAGTAACAGTGTATCAGAAAGTTTTTTCTAGAAGAGTAGTGCTATCAGACAAGAAAAAGTTTTTTCTAGAAGAGTAGTGCTATCAGACAAGAAATACATTGGACATTAGCATTAGACCGCAAACAGTGAACCAGTTGGAAGAAATAGTCTTAACAGAATGATATAACAGTAGATAAGGTTAAGAAACTCACACGGCTAACAAATGTCCTTACTAAAATGTATAATAGAAAAAACATAACCATGCAATAGAAATGGGAGAAAAGAAACAGAAAAAATGACCCTTAGAAGTAAATATCAACATAGTACAATCTGATACCTCACCACCAATGGCAAATTTAGCGCCACTAGTAGAGTACCCGTGCTAACGCTACGGCAGTATTTGAGGGATGCACATGAAAACAACCAAATGACGATATTGCTACGGTAAAAAACAAAAAGACCATGTTTCTTAAAAATGAAGTAAATAGTGAGATAGATTAAGACTCATGCCAAAAGAGATTCATGATGAGTTATCATATTATTGAGTCCATAGCAATTATGCTTAAAGAGCAACATTGCAAATAAATAACATCACAGCTATTACATCTTTTGAAGCCACCTAAATCCTCACACGCCTAATAAGTTCTTGTATATCTTCAGGAATGTTGTCTTTAGATTCGTTGTCCTTTTACTTCAACATCTCTACCAAGAATTTGGTCCTCAGTGCATTCCCATCCTGTACAAATTAAAATTCAAAACAAGATAAAATTCGACCGCCTCGCCGCCGACCTCATCGATCGCGCCGTCAAGACCCTTGATGTCCTTAACGCCGCCTCCTGCCTCCTCGGTCCGCCCCTGCACCGCGCCCACTTCACCCGCGCGCGCCGGGCCATCTCGAGGCTATTCCCGGACGCCACCAAGGTCGCCGCGCCGTCCCCTTCCTCCCGCACCGCCCGCGCTGTCCTTCAGCGTGCCCAAGAACTGGCCCACGGGCGCCACGTGCACGCCATGGCGGCGCACCTCTCTCCGCCGCCGCAGCGCGCGGCGGCCGCCGCCAGTGCGGACTCGAGCGGCACCCAAGGCCGAGCGCGCGCAGCGGCGCGCCGGCGAGCATGTGGCCGGCGGCGCGCGCCGCGTACCTAAGGCCCGAGCGGTGCGATGGCGCGGCCGCGGCGAGCACGTGGCGGCGGCGCAGCAGCCGCGATCGCATGCCCGCGCCGGCCGCGGTGCTCCCAAGCGCGGCGGCTCCCCATGGCGGCGCCGACGGCGACGACGCGCGCGCGCAGTGCGGCGTGGCCGGCGTGGTGCGCGGCCGGACGCGGCGGTGGAGGAGGCCGGCGGGGAGACGGCCGGCGGCGAGTCTCAAGCGGCCGCGGCGGGGTCTCAAGGGCGAGGGCGGCGCCACCCGTGGTCATTTCTTGGTGGCGGTGGTTAGGGTTTTGGGAAACCTAATTCCCCTCCCCTCATATATATATATATATATATATATATATATATATATATATATATATATATATATATATATATATATATATATATATATATATATATATATATATATATATATATCTACCCATAAAATCCACTAGTTCAGTTCTTTCCTACGACCACCCCAAATTGTGCCCCCAGCAGTCATGAGTTTTCCTACGTCTACACCAATTCAAACCAACCAGTAAAACAACAATCAAATCAACGATCAAGGATCAATCCCCACCTTTCTCTCTCCTTACCCACTCGTATCCAACGATCCAAATTCATCAAAGGCGACGCCCACCTCCCCCGTGCGACTCGCTCAGTCGCTCCTCCTCCGCCTCCGTCTCCCCCGCTCCTCGTCCTCCCCCGCTCAGCCGCCGCCGCCTCCTCCCGCTCCTCCACAGATGGGCCGAGACATGTGGGCTGCTCCGCCTCGATTCCTCCGCGTCCTCACTCCGCCCTCCATTCCTCCGCGTCCTCCCTCCGCCCACGCGCTGCCGCCGCTGCCTCCCGCTCCTCCTCTCCGCCGACGCCTTCTCCTCCCCACCCCGCGCCGCCGCCGCCGCCTTCCGCTCCTTCACTCCGCCAACGCCTCCCTCTCCCCACCCCGCGCCGCCGCCGCCTCCCGCTCCTCCGCTCCGCTGACGCCGCCTCATCCCCACCCTGCGCTGCCGCCGCCTCCCGCTCCGCCGACGCCTCCCTCTCCCCACCCCGCGCTGCTGCCGCTGCCGCCGCCGCCTCCTCCTCCCTACCCCGCTCTGCAGCTTCCTCCTCCTCCCCCCGCTCCTCCGCTCCACCCTCTCATCCGCTCTACCGTCGCCTCGCTCCTCCGCACTGCCGTCGCTTCCTCCTCCCCACCCCGCATTGGTGATACGCTCACCAAGTCCCTGTACCCCGTCCCCCCCTCTCGCGCACGCTAGCTCGATCGATCTCCTCTGTGTGTATGCATCTGTGTGTGTGTGATTGGTGATCACACACAGTTCACACCCCCGAACCCTAACCCTAGACCAAATCGAGCCTTCTGCGCCGACCCACCTTCCGAGCGGCCTCTACGTCAGTTCCCCACCTCTAGGGTGCCGCCTCCGCCATTCCATTGCCTTGCATTCAGTGGCGGCAATGGCTGGGAACCATACAGTGGCGTCTGATGCGGCTTCCGAGTCGGGGGTTTGGTCGGCCGAGGTGAAATTTCAGCTCCTCCTGATGGATGCTTCATAGAGTAGATAAGATGTTAATTATTTTTTCCCCCTGTATTGGAAGGAAGTAAAAATTGTGAATGTTCATTTCCTCATTTGTGCAGATTGTAGAATTTTGGCCTTGCAGTGACTGGTTGGTATATTTGCAAAGGGAATCAAGCTTTCGGGACCACGGTCATGTAGCTCTGAGTACTTATTAGTGAAGGAACGCGTGAGAGGCTACGATAGCGAGAAAATAAAAATTTTCTACCGCGCACACCAGGACATCATGCTAAGAAGGGATCATAGATCGTTACCACTAGACGCCAGCTGCAATGAAGAAGAGTTGGAGAAGCCGATCCAACCACGCGCGTCGAGGTAGTAGTGGAAGTAGCCGATCGTCCCGAACAGATCGTCTCCTCCACGCGATCAACCACACCACGAGCGGATCCAATCGTAGTTTGTTGATGCCGATCAACGCCGCAACGAGCAGCGCCTCCACCGGTATCCACACGTCCGGTGGAACTCCGATCGCGAGTGTACCAAACTCGCGAGCGGCTAGGGTTTGGCTCGGGAGGTGGCGGCTAGGGTTTTGTTCGGGAGGAACATATGCGTGTATCCTCAGCCCCCGCCTCCAAATATATAGACCTCCTCACTTGGGCCTCGTGGACCGAGGCCCAATAGGAGTCTATCCGGATCTCTATCCGAATTGAGCCCACATCCGAATCACATTCGAATTAGTGTTCCAACCCATTAAGTGTGCGACCACAGAGGTTCACGTATACTTGGTCGCGACCGGAAACACCTTTCCGGTCACCACATTAATAGCGGCCTCTAGCAAGACATATTAACCCCAAAGTATACGTAAAGATCATATCGGTGAACTCGTAATGTTCTCATGTACGAATCCCTTTGCCTCACGATATAGATTAAGCTCAAGGCGAGACTGTGTCATCCTCTTAATAGCTCAATCACTCTCTCGATTCCGTGATGGATTATAAACTTGTGATTGACTCCTCAATCACATTGGCATGGCCATGCACTTTCATAATCCATTACATCGAGGGCCCAGAGATATCTCTCCCATAAGGAGGGCAAATTCTATCTTGATCATTCACATCCCACTACATGTTTCATAGCAAACCCGAAGACTACTTTTATGACTACCCGATTCACGGAGTAGTGGTTAGTAGTCCCAAAATAGGCTACTACGCATGTTGGGAACCATGATGATCTCAAGTCTAAGGATTCTACATAAACACTACTTGAGACCAACTAATGACACATGGAATCTCTGCAGTGTCTCATGGCGGGTCTATCCAACATATGTTCACTAACACATGTCCATATTATTGATTTGGTATCTCCATACCATGATCCATGAGACATGATCATCAATCAATACATATGCTGATCTTTGAATCATATTTGTTCCTCATATGATATATGATCGGGATCATTTAGAAATAGCAACATTTTGGCATTAAGAGTCTCATGAATAAGTCACATACTCATTGATCAATAATGATAATGTCTATTTCAAGGAACAAAGCAATGTATCATAAACATAGTATGTGATATATTCAACATCTCCATGTTGCCTCTAGGGCATATCACCAACAGCTCTCCCACTTGCACTAGAGTCAACCATGTAGGTATCTAATACCCATTGCCCTAGTGTGAGCCTCATGCTTTGGTGGGAAGCGGCTTTGTCAACGGATCTGCAATGTTCAAATCCATTTGTACTTTGCATATCTTCACATCGCCTCTCCACAATCTCGCGGATGAGATGAAATCGCCGAGAATGTGCTTGGACTTCAGTGCGATCTAGGCTCCTTGGCTTGCGCAATGGCCCCACTATTGTCACAATGAGGTCCATTGGGCTGGAGGCACTAGCCACCACACCAAGCTCGAAACAAATTTCTTGATCCAAACGGCCTCTTTAGCAGCTTCTGAAGCTGCTATGTACTCGACCTCTGTTATAGAATCAGCAACCGTCTCTGCTTGGAACTCTTCCACTCACCGCACCGCCATTCAGCAGAACACAAATCCAGTTGCGATCTAAAATCATCTTTGTCGGTTTGGAAGCTAGCATCGGTGTAACCATTTACAACGAGCTCTTCCTCACCCCATAGACGAGGAACACATCTTTAGTTCTTCTCAAGTACTTCAAGATGTTCTTTACGGCAATCCAGGTGACTTTCACCGGATCGACTGTATCTACTTGTAGCACTTAAAGCATACGAGACATCCGGGCGTGTACAAAGCATGGCATACATAATGGATCCCATAGCCAAGCATATGGAATCGCATTCATTTTATCCCGCTCATCGGTGTACTAGGACACCGACTCTTGCTAAGATGTATACCATGTGACATAGGTAGGAATCCTTTCTTGGAATCTGCATGTTGAACCTTTTCAACACCTTGTCAATGTACGTATCTTGGCTTAATCCAATTAGCCTTCTTGATCTATCCCTATAGATCTTGATGCCTGAATATATGCCGCCTCTCCTAAGTCTTTCATAGAGAAACTATTTTTCAATGAAGACTTAACAGATTCGAGCATAGGAATGTCATTTCCGATCGGTAATATGTCATCCACATATAAGACCGAAACACGAGTGCGCTCCCACTAGCCTTTTGTAAACACAAGGCTCTTCTTCGTTCTTGATGAAACCAAACCCTTTGATTACTTCATCAAAACGAATGTTCCAACTCCGAGATGCTGCTTTAATCCATAAATGGATCTTTGCAGCTTGCATATCTTTCGGTGATTGCGGATCGACAAAACCCGTGGGCTGTGTCATGTACACATCCTCACTCAGATTTCCATTAAGGAAAGCTGTTTTGACATCCATTTGCCATATTTCATAGTCGAAATATGCAGCAATCGCTAGAATGATCCGAATAGACTTTATCATTGCGACGGGCGAAAAGTTTCATCATAATCAACACCTTGAATTTGTTTGAAACCTTTGGCCACCAATCGCGCTTTATAGATGTGAACATTTCCATCTATGTCTATCTTTTCTTGAAAATCCATTTGCACTCAATGGTTTTAACACCATCGGAGGATCAACCAAGTTCCAAACTTGATTCTCGTGCATGGATTCAATTTCGGATCTCATGGCTTCAAGCCATTTCTCGAGTCCGGTCCCACCATCGCTTCTTCATAGGTCTTAGGCTCATCGTTGTCTAACAACAATATGTCCCGTTGTTGAGTAGTCAAGAACATGTACCTCTCAGTGCACGACGTGACCTCTCGACCTCGTGGTGCCGGTGTGTCCACAACAGTTCTTCAACGTTTGTTCATCCTGTTGTGGTTCTGTAGGAGCTGAAACGTTTTGTGTTTCCGAATTTCTTCAAGTTGCACCATGCTCCCACTATCCCTTCTTGAGAGAAACTCTTTCTCTAAGAAGACACCATGCCAAGCGACAAACACTTTGCCTTCTCCTTGATTATAGAAGTAATATCCTTTTGTTTCCTTAGGATACCCGATAAAGAAGCATTTATCAGATTTAGGACTGAGCTTATCAGATTGTAAACATTTTACATAAGCCTCACATCCCCAAATCTTAAGAAAAGACAAGCTAGGACGTTGACTGTCCACATCTCATATGGTGTCTTTTCTCTGATTTTGATGGAACCTGTTTAGTGTGGCGGTTGTTTCAAGAGCGTACCCCAAAAAGACAACGGAAGATCACTTTGGCTCATCATGGAGCGCACCATATCTAAAAGGTGCGATTTCTCCGTTCGAATACCCCATTCCATTGAGGTGTTCTGGCGGAGTCAATTGTGGAACAATTCCACAATCCTTCGATGATTGCCAAACTCATGGCTCAAATACTCGCCTCCACGATCGGATCGTAGAAACTTGATTGTCTTGCCTAAATGATTTTGCACTTCATTTTGGAATTCTTTGAACTTTTCAAAGGATTCGGACTTATGCTTCATCGTAGATATACCCATATCTACTAAAATCATCGATAAAAGTTATGAAGTACTGAAAACCACCTCTGGTGTTGAGCTCATTGGTCCACATACATCGAATGTACGAGTGCCAATAAGTCACTTGCCCGTTCACCTTGACCGGTGAAAGGTGCCTTTGTCATCTTGCCAAGTAAACAAGATTCGCATGTCTCAAATGATTCAAAATCAAATGAGTGCGAATACCATCTCTATGGAGCTTCTCCATGCGTTTCTCATTTATGTGGCCTAAGCGACGATGCCAAATAAACGTGGGATTCAAATCATTCGAACGTTGCCTCTTTGCATTAATGTTATAGACCGGTGACTCTTCAAGAGTAAGAACATATAACCCATTCACCAATGGAGTATGACAATAGAACATATCTTTGAAATAAAGAGAACAACCATTATTCACAGATCTAAAGTCATAACCTTCGCTTGCAAACATGAAGCGAAATAATGTTCTTGGAAAGAGATGGAACACAATAACAATTATTCAATTCCAAAACTAATCTCGAAGGTAAAGACAATGGCATGGTGCCAACAGCGACCGCAGCAAACTTTTGCTCCATTGCCAACGCGAAGATCCACTTCGCTCCTCCTCAAACTTCTACTTCTTCTTAGCCCCCGCAACGATTTGCAAAGGTGAGCAACCGATCCGGTATCAAATACCCAAGAATCGGTGGATGAAGTAGCAAGATTGATCTCTATAACATTTATACCGGAGAGGAAGTCGTACTTCCTTCTTCTTCTCAAGATCCTCCAAGTACTTTGGGCGCCTTTTCCAATGACACGATTGCTTACGGTAGTAACAATCTGCATTAGGAGCAGCGCCCTTCTTGACTTGCTTGGCCTTAGAACTGCTCGCGATCTCATCGGGAGCTAACTTTCTTTGATCGCGCTTTCTTGACATTGGGCTTGCCCTTGCCTTTCTGCATCATCATCACATGATTGCTGCTTTTCTTAATGCTTTCCTCGCAGCTTTTAGCATCCCATGCAACTCGCCAAGGTCTTATCCATGTTGTTCATGTGATAGTTCAGTATGAATGGCTCAAAGCTCGGGGAGCGATCGGAGAATCACATCGTAGCCAACTCTTGGCTAAGGGAAAACCAAGCTTTTCGGACTCTCAATGTAGCCAATCATCTTAATCACATGAGGGCCGACGGGATTCCTTCTGCAAGCTCGCACGCAAACAAGGACTTTGAAGTGTTGAACCTCTCACCCTTGCTTGGTTCTCAAACATACCACGCAACCCTACAATGATATTGTAGGCATCGTGTTCTCATATTGCTTCAAGCTCGAGAGGACATTGTGGCAAGCATGAGACAGCTCACATCAAGGTAATCATTCGTTTGCTTCTCATAAGCTCTTCGTGCCCGCAGAGCATTATCGGGCAAGTCATCGGGATAATGAGACTCAAGGACATACTCCTTGCGCTCTTGCTTGAGAACAATTCTCAAGTTGCGATACCAATCCATAAAGTTCGTTCCATTGAGTTTTTCTTTCTCAAGAATAGATCGCAAATTAAAAGAACTGGATGCGGCATTAGTTGACATGATCTACAACAAAGAATATGCAAAGTTTAGCACTATGTTTATGTTCATCTTTTATTAAACTATTTAACAAAAGACTCCCACTATGTGTTTTGCAACAAAACTCCTCTAATTCACATAGTGGGTCAAGATCCTCATTTCACAAATTCCTAGTGAGCTTTGGCATCACGGCTAGAAAACTAGTGACATGGGTAAGCAACACCTTGCTAATCACATCTCTATGTGACTCTTGCTTGTTGGGTGACATCAATATGCCCTGCCCCAACCTATGCCCCAAGGTCCAAAACTGTTTTGATAACCTTGTTAAGTAAACCAAATGCTTCCGCATGTAGATGTCCGACATCTACCCCAAATAATGATGATAATCGACGGCACTCTACTTTGGTAGACCTACCATGCGGTGATCATTATCTTTTGGTGCAACATATGGAAGGGCATGAACACCTAATTTTATGAGGATTCTATCCTACCAAAGCAACATATGACAAAAACATTGCATAAGAATAAGATAGATAATATCACGGATAAACACATTTAATCGTGAAGTAGTATGGCCCAAACAAATGGTGATCTCCATCTCCATGTAGGTGTAGACGATCTCCATCCTCCACATCACTCCTTTAGGCCACCATGCTTGAAAGCTTGTAACCTCAAAACTAGGCTACTACCTATAATAGCTAGAAATTGAAGATTACAAAGATAGATTCAAGCATTAAGGTCGACACGCAGGTCGTTAAATACAATATAGACAGCTAACAATAGCTGAAATAATCATGACACGCAGCCATGAGCAGAATGTTACATGCATCACATACATCTCATACATTCCAATAAGATATAGGGCCATACTATTCACATCATTCTCTGCAAAAACAAGTTAGACGTAGAATCGTATTCTACCTAACGATGTGAACCCAAGACGCTATACAAGGCGGAGTGCGCACGCGGTCCCGCCCGCCGGTCGTGGCGGGGTCGAGGGGCGCCCCGCGGGTTTGAGGCAGCGCCTTGAACACCCTACGAAATTTACAGATCCAATCTATGAAATCGCAATGGAAAAACTATTCGGCACAACCACCTTATGCCGATCCGAGACATTCTCTAGGATGCTAGTTTTTCCACCGGCCGAGGCCATCGATCCGTAACCTACTAGTATTCGGCATAACCACCTTATGCCGATCCGAGACAATCTCTAGGGCACTAGTATTCCCATCGCCCGAGGCTATCGATTCGTATCCTACTAGTATTCGACATAACCACCTTATGCCGATCCGAGACAATCTCTAGGGCACTAGTAGTGATACAATCTGCGCCTCATCCAACCCCTATTCACCGATTGATCTCATCAACCCGTGCTACCATCGATTCATCACATGAACCGACCGATCTAGACGTAATAGATCCAATCTACTACAACCGCATATCATCATATGCGCTGATCCGATCGCAAACTAAGCAAGATGGCTCGATACCACTCAAGGAACGCGTGAGGCTACGATAGCGAGAAAATAAAAATTTTCTACCGCGCACACCGGACATCATGCTAAGAAGGGATCATAGATCGTTACCACTAGACGCCAGCAGCGTGAAGAAGAGTTGGAGAAGCCGATCCAACCACGCGCGTCGAGGTAGTAGTGGAAGTAGCCGATCGTCCCGAACAGATCGTCTCCTCCACGCGATCAACCACACCACGAGCAGATCCAATCTGTAGTTTGTTGATGCCGATCAACGCCGCAACGAGCAGCGCCTCCACCGGTATCCACACGTCCGGTGGAACTCCGATCGCGAGTGTACCAAAGCGCTCGCGGCGGCTAGGGTTTGGCTCGGGAGGTGGCGGCTAGGGTTTTGTTCGGGAGGAACATATGCGTGTATCCCTCAGCCCCCCCGCCTCCAAATATATAGACCTCCTCACTTGGGCCTCGTGGACCGAGGCCCAATAGGAGTCTATCCGGATCTCTATCCGAATTGAGCCCACATCCGAATCACATTCGAATTAGTGTTCCAACCCATTAAGTGTGCGACCAGAGGTTCACGTATACTTGGTCGCGACCGAAAACACCTTTCCGGTCACCACATAATAGCGGCCTCTAGCAAGACATATTAACCCCAAAGTATACGTAAAGATCATATCGGCTGAACTGTAATGTTCTCATGTACGAATCCCTTTGCCTCACGATATAGATTAAGCTCAAGGCGAGACTGTGTCATCCTCTTAATAGCTCAATCACTCTCTCGATTCCGTGATGGATTATAAACTTGTGATTGACTCCTCAATCACATTGGCATGGCCATGCACTTTCATAATCCATTACATCGAGGGGCCCAGAGATATCTCTCCCATAAGGAGGGGCAAATTCTATCTTGATCATTCACATCCCACTACATGTTTCATAGCAAACCCGAAGACTACTTTTATGACTACCCGATTCACGGAGTAGTGGTTAGTAGTCCCAAAATAGGCTACTACGCATGTTGGGAACCATGATGATCTCAAGTCTAAGGATTCTACATAAACACTACTTGAGACCAACTAATGACACATGGAATCTCTGCAGTGTCTCATGGCGGGTCTATCCAACATATGTTCACTAACACATGTCCATATTATTGATTTGGTATCTCCATACCATGATCCATGAGACATGATCATCAATCAATACATATGCTGATCTTTGAATCATATTTGTTCCTCATATGATATATGATCAGGGATCATTTAGAAATAGCAACATTTTGGCATTAAGAGTCTCATGAATAAGTCACATACTCATTGATCAATAATGATAATGTCTATTTCAAGGAACAAAGCAATGTATCATAAACATAGTATGTGATATATTCAACATCTCCATGTTGCCTCTAGGGCATATCACCAACAATTAGATGGTATGACCTTTTTTCTCTCAGCTTCTGCTACTATTTGTAGACAAAGCTTTAATTGTCAACAGTGAAATACTAAAAGTGAGTTCCATGAAATTTCTATTGTAATATATGTCATAAGACTTGCTACAACATCCTGATTATTAAATGAATTTAAATATTGTGTTTCTAATAGCTTCTATAAAATTTCGTTGCTTTTGGTTAGCTTGTATAGAACAAATTTATGTTCATCCTAAATGTGGTTTTGACCAAAGTGAGTATTTGATGGGCGCATATGGTAGAAAATTACCTATTTGAGTTTTCACTTGGCCTTTTGTTTTGGTGTTACAAGAAGGATATCCAAGCAAAGTTTTCGATAGCAGGAAGGTTGTCATATATTGGTCATAGACTCGTAGCAATCTACCATGCATTCCTCAATATCTTGATTTAGGATTTTTTTTTTGAGGACTTTCTTCATTTCTGATGCTTTGATTCGCTACTCCTGCTGTCAATGGGCAACAATGATCACGTAAGGATGCTTGCCTTTGAGCATTTGAGGCAGCCATCTGATGTGTAAATGGACTCGGATCCATTTCCCTAGAATGAAGGAACGAAATGCTGATGAGGGGCGATGACGATAAACCTTTTCTGAGAAGCATGCCTTTGAGCAATTGAGGCAGCTGTGTGTATCAAATTAGAGCCGACCCTCTCCTCTCTTGGAGCCTATTCGATCATTCGCTAATGTTGGTGGTTCTGTGCCTAGGACGGTCATTCTGATCAAATATTGTTGCATTGTAACTTTGTAAGACTTACTTGGTCCCCATTTTCTATAATTCTTGGCCCCACCACTGATGAGTGATAACCAGCACCCACCACTGATAAGTGATAACCAGCGCACAGCTCCAACTACATTAGGATGAATAGATTGTGCAGCAAGAGATGTGAGGGTTGGCTTTGTATGATCAAGCAAAGGTGAAGCTGAGCCCTCTCAATGCTATTTTACTATTAATGGTGCTTCTGTGCCAGTATATTTTGCATATTTTTCTTCTGTGTTCATCTTTGAAGCTATTGCCACCTATATATTCGAGACAACCATCTGATGGTAATGGACCCTTCTCTCTAGAATGAAGAAATGTAATCCTTACGAGGGTCGATGATGATAAACCATTGCTGAAATAAGCAGACCTTTGAGCAATCAAGGTAGCTGTGGGTATCAAATTAGAGCCCACGATCACCTCTCTTGCAGCCTGTTCAATCACTTGCTAATGTTGGTGGTGCTGCGCCTTGGATGGTCAGTTGGCAGTCAAGGTAGCTAATCTTTGATGTGTTAATCGTAGTCAGTTGGCAGTATTTTTCATCTTTTCTTTCTTGGGATAAATCGCATGTGGTATGATCTGCAAGGCCATATATTTATATTTGTTATTTGTAAAATATGGCCCTCTTGCAAGGTCAGATAAGTTATTGCTTAGAGCTTAGGTGCTAACAAGTGGAGTGACCTCAAACTTTCTGCTTACTGCTTCAGAACATTTGGATACTCTGCATCACTCCAACCCTTGTTTTAGCCTGAAAAACACACTGAGGGACGTTTGAGATTTGTATATTGGCTATTGCCCTTGTCCCTTTCTCATTATGTCTTTTCGAATTTGTTCGGGTTTCTTGCTTTTGTTTTTGTTTACATTTAGCCAAAGGTTGGTTTGATAGGTGTTTAATTTCATGGTGGAATAGTATTATCACTGTCCTACCTCACATATCTGATTATTTAGCATGCTATGTACACCAGCATTTGTCATGGGATAAATGGGCTAAGCATTACTTTCCATTTTCTATTTGAAGTAAATACATTTCCTTTTGGTCCATTGGGTGATAACCTTGCCAGCAAGTTTATATTTTCTTCTTTCTGTGCAGTACAATGCTGCTTTTCATCTGAAGTGAACAAATGTCCCCTATTTCTTTGGTTGCCAGTAGTGCAGCCATCAGTGCAGTGTTTCAAATTAGTTTTGGAACATAACATATTTAATTTGTTTTTTATTATATTTTATTAGTGTGTTCTATCTTTGTTAAATGAAGGCTCTCATCTTTCTTTAACTAATATGATGCTTGATTTATTTACGAGTATGAACATGTATGTTTTGCTTGAACATGTATATTTGATAGTACGTATTACTTTTATTTGGTTTTCCGTTGCAACGCACGGGCAACTTACTAGTATATATATATATATATACACACCTGCCGAAATATATGCGCGGGGGAGGTGGGCGTGGATCGTTGGATATGAGTGGGTAAGGAGAGAGAAAGGTGGGAATTGATCCTTGATCGTTGATTTCACTGGTTGGTTTTCCTGGGGACACGAATTGGTGTGGACGCAGGAAAACTCATGACTGCTGGGGGCACAATTTGGGGTGGGCGTAGGAAAGAACTGAACTGGTGGATTTTAGGGGTAGAGATGAACATTTTGCATCCACCATTCCTCACTTCGAACAAAAGAGGACTGACAAAGGCATTACTCCCATGTCTCCGTTTAAAAATAGTTTCTTTTTTTTATATGAGCATGGTAACAAAATCCATGGCACGGACAAATTTACAAATATGTACATTGCTGGATGAAAAGAAATTGTTTTTTCTGTAGTATGTTAAAATAATTGTATGTTAAAATCATTGGCTATCATGATAGCTTTGAGCATATTCAAATTTCTACTAAAATTACCATCATAAATACAGCTGATAATAGTAACAAGTAGAGACAAAGATACAGACCTCTGTCATGGCATGAATATCTTCAACACCACCAAAGAAGATGGTCATCAAGCATGTTAAACCGGCTTATTAGCTGCATCCGATCTTGTTTTAGGCGTTGAAGCTCTCCTCTTATCAAAGCATTTTTTGCTTTATCTAGCTTCAATACATTTTTCACATGCTTTAGTTGCTCTTTCTTCAGCTTAAGCTTTTCTTTGATAAGCTTTACGTTTGCATTTTCTGTAACTATATCAACATGTTGTCGTCCACGTTTTCCAAAAGCAATCGTATCCCTAGCGTCACAAAAATCATCGACTTCCTCCATAAATAGTCACTTCGTTTTCTATCCTCTTCCAACCACGGAACATATGGTCTCGCACGGTTTTCTCACCCATTACATCCTTTGTTTCAACTTCAATGCTAGCTTGTAAATCTTCATTCAGTTTCTTACGCTCAGTAGCTCTTCTCTTCCACTACTTTTTCCTCTCAACTTCAATTAGCTTTTGTTCTTTTCTCTAACAATTTTTCCGAATTAGCATGTTTCTTTTCTCTGGCGTCTTACGCTTCTCCTTCACCCTTTTATGTGCTTCCTTTGTTTTCGAATCTAAGCACCAATCGTGCTCGCTTCATTTGCTTCACTCCTCAATTTTTCACATGATGCCTCAAATCATTGGCTACTTTTCTTTCTGTATCAGCAAGCCTTTTATACTCTTGAGACTTGTACATTTCGACTTCAAGAATTTCTGCATTTCTAAAGCCTTGCTCTTTTCTTCGTCGACTTTTTCTTCTCAAATTACACCTCTTCTTTTCTTCTCCTAAAATCTGTTTGAGCCTTCTATTTTCTTCCTCCAACTCGAGAGATGCGTAGAAGTTCATTATCATTTTTGCAGATATTTTGTGTTTGCTTTGCAGGTCGAGTTCGTGCCTTCAATTCAATTATCTCTTTCTCTAGCATATCTCTCGCATCGGACTCGGTTTCCTAGCCGCTGCTGAATCACCTTGGAGACGCTCTTCCTTGCACACTGCTCATTCGAAAGCATAAATAGCAACCTATTAGTGCATGATACACGTACATACCAAAAGGTTTAAAGATGAAGTGGCGGGCTATGAAAAGTGGCGAATTACACATGCTTCTCAACCGAAAGATGAAGTGCACGATAGTGACAGCAATCTTATGTAGTTTTAGTTAAATGCAATATGGTACAGGGAATAATAGATGTTATTGAAAAATATATAAGCATTAAAGAGAAAACAAACATACTTTGAAAGGCTCCTCTTCTCTGGATAGTCACCTTCTGTTAAATTCCTGGTAGCATGCTACTATCATGCTATTAAATTGGAATTTAGAACGTTAGATACTTCATAACAAAAAAAAGGTTTTGGTTTTCTCTAGACGAAAAAAAGGCTTGTGCTTACAATCCTGGACCTACATATTGCATTACATTACTACCAACGTATTCATCTTTCTATATATATATATCACACTGATCAATGGCTTAACTTCCCTTCAAAAAATTTCAAAGGCTTAACTACTCAAAATGTTGTTTCATAATTTTATATGTGTACCAACCAAACATTTACATTTGTTGCTGGATACTCCCAAGTTATCAGTTTATATTTCCAATTAGAATCACAATGCAGAAGAAACCAACGAAAGCAGCACAACATGAACAGATCCGGGGACACTCTAAGGGGGAGATTAGGTACCTCTGCTGAGCTCGGAGCTCTCCTTCTGCAGCTTGTCGTTCTCGCTCTGCAGGAGCTTCACCGCCTCCCGCAGCGCCGACCGGCTTGTCTCCAACTGGAACTTCTTCCACAGTGCGGACCAACACACATACAAAAACGAACCCAAAGAGCGCGTCGAAACCAAACAAGCGCAGAGAAACAGAATGCGGCGCATGGGATCGAGAGGAGGGTTGGTTACCTTCGCGCGGCACGGGTTGGGGCGCCGGTGGCGCGCCGCGCAGCGGCGGCGGGGGTCTGCGACGAAGTCGGGCTCGGCGGCTCGCCGCCATGGCGGCCGGATTTCGAGGAGGGGGAGGGTTTAGGGTTTGAGAGGCCCACTTTCTTCCAGAAGAGAGGAGGCGGCGTTGGGGGATTGGAATTTGGAACGGACTGCGGCTGCCTCCTGCGCTGCACGTGGGGTGGGGCCGGCGAGCCGGCCGCTGCGGAGGCGTGGGAGCCGAGTCGTTTTAAAAAGAATTTTTTAGAATTTTTTCCTGAGTCCGCTTTGGATTTGGATCGTTGGATATGAGTGGGTAAGGAGAGAGAAAGGTGGGAATTGATCCTTGATCGTTGATTTCACTGGTTGGTTTTCCTGGGGATACGAATTGGTGTGGATGCAGGAAAACTCATGACTACTAGGGGCACAATTTGGGGTGGTCGTAGGAAAGAACTGAACTGGTGGATTTTAGGGGTAGAGATCTATGCTGAAAGCAAGACATTTTTGCGGTCCAGCAGATTCAAGTGGTGGAGCATCTCTTGGAATAAGGTGAACAGTAAACTCTTCAAAAACAAGTTTGAATAGCCCACAATTTTAGTATACGGTTTAATTATGAAGCCCTATACTTCATGAAAGCAAACAGAAAAGGAAAAACAAAGTGCAACAGTGCAGATAAGATTTAACTAAGAAAGTGAGGAAGAATATGTGTGCTACTCGAATGATCATTTAACCAGTGTAGTTAAGCATACTTTGAGTTAATCAGAAAAATATAACAACAGAAACACCTATGCTAAAAAAATATCACCAATTGGATGGCACATAAACCCTGTATAGCTATAAAGTGTAAATCACATAGATACTGTTCCATTCTTTTAAGATTTTGTACCTCGTTATCTTATGAATCTATAAATAACATTTGTTATACTAAATTCTGAGAAATTCAAAGCGCAAACATTATCTTTTCTCCACAAGTCATGAAGCATGTATTTGTTACTATAATCCCATTCCTAGGAGGGGAAAATAACTCTTATTTTTGGACACTAAAGAATTGCACTTCTAGAAGGCTTCGTAGATCTTTAGAATTTATAAACCTCAACCGAACTAACACAATCAACTGTACAAAACCCCTCACTCAATTGTATAGGGGTTGTATTTGAGCCTTTTGGGTGTCTGGGAGAATCGTACCACAATTATTTTTAAACAGAATTACCCAACCCAGCCAGCATTCTGCATCACAATTAACCCTGGGCATGTAAGCTGAATTCAACAAATTTGGATCAGGGCACGAGCATCCAGCTCAGAATCTCCCAATCCATCGCCGAAGTGCGAAGCGACCTCAAAGTTCATCACCAACAAGCGGTGAGTTAGTCGAGAGGAGCGAGATCACGCACTGCAGCCATTGGCCATGGTGCAGATGAGCTCTTCGCCGCTGGGGTGCTCCACGATGCCGCGCAGTGCGTCGCCTGCCCCCTCCCCAACCACAATCCTCACCTGCAACACAAAGCCCCCAAGTCAACTTAGTGAACTAATCAACCTCAAAGCACCGCGTAGCAAGCGTGTGGATTGGAGGGCCATGGAATCGTGGGCGAGCTTGTAGTCCTTGTAGAGGAAGTAGCGCCGGCGGCGGAGGCGGCGGCCGCGAAGGCGAAGAAGGAGGCCAGCCTCACCACGCAGCATGAACCCATCGTTCTCCAGTTCTTGTGGAGTCTAACCTTTGCCGCCTCCTGCCTATGCCTTTCTTGCTTGTTCCCCTTCCTTCTGCTGCTCGGTGCTGCAAGGCTTTCTTTTTTTGCCAAGCGCCAACTACGACGTGCCCTCCGCCTCCTCCCCTCTGTCCTTCTCCTCTCCGCCAGCAGCAGGGACTCCGATTGGGATGATGACCGGTGGCGTTGGATCTCGCCATCACCGCGCCTCCCAGCCCAGATCCGGTGTGGGATGGGCGGAGGAGGAGGCGACAGCGCGGGGTGGGGGAGGAGGAGGCGAGGGCGGAGCGGAGGAGCGGGGGAGGAGGAGGCGAGGGCGGAGCAGAGGAGCGGGGGAGGAGGAGGAGGCGGCATCGCGCGTGGGGAGGAGGAGGCAAGGGCGAAGATGGGGAGGAGGAGGCGGCGGTCGGCGGATGAGGCAAGCGCGAGCGGTTTGGCGGATGAGGCGAAACGAGCGGTTTCAGCGGAGGAGCAGGCAGCGCTTTGGGCCCACATGTCGGCGCAAGTAAACTGAGTGATTGGTCTGTGGAGAACGGACGGACTGCCACCAACTCCAATTTTTAAGTAGTAGAGATTGAGATTTTACATATTATATAATGGCCAATGCTTTTAAATAATACTACTGGGATTTTACATATTATACAGTTAGCTAACCAAATATTTGATTATGCTAATAACTAACAGATGCTAATAACTAACAGAGACAGGACAAAAGGTAGTACACTTACAGCAATAAAAATTTGAACCATAGATACTACATAAGCTGAGAGGCTGAAGTGTGAAATTTGATTTCATACAGATCCTTCGCAAAGTTAAAGGGTGAAGTTTGATTTCATCTGGATCCTTCGCAACTTGTTGAGAGGCTGAATTATACAGTCAGTTCGTAAGATATAAATCTACCTGCAACAATACCCGTACCCACACACGGGTAAAATTATTTACCCATACCTATATCCGTACGGATAAAAATACCTGACGGTTAAACCACCGCATAATGCACACCCACTGCGGACAACAAAACTCAAGAATATATCATACGATCAAAATCACATGTCGACAAATATCTGTACGTAAATGTCGACAATAACAACGTAGCAACAAAAGTTCACCAAATAAAAGTCTAATAGTCATAGATTTGATAGTTGAGCTAGGCCACAAGTGTGTTTTTATGCTATCTTAGGTTAACTTTATGAGGGTACATATATGTTCGAGCAGTATAAATTACCTACGTGTTCGCAAATGCAGGCGGTATGCAGGTGTTGAAACTTGCAAGGCTCAAAAGGCATGAAACGATCGAATTTTGGGAGTCAAACTAGGTAATAAGCCTTTGGTATGCAAAAGTTATGCCTATTTTATTGTATTGTTGTCCGCTAACACCAACAAAACTCGGATCCGTACTAACGTATAAAGTTGTGTATACAATCCTACTAATAGATTTTAACGAGGTTTTAAAGTATTAAATAAATCTTAACATTTTGCACCTAACGATATTCACATATAAATGTTTTTAGCATTTTTTCCTAATGACCTTCACAAATTGGTTTATAGGTTGATGGTTAGCACTCACAATGGTTGTATGAATTCAATCTCTTCGATTGGACTCATGGTCCTAGTTTTTGTTTGTTTCTTCTAATTCCACAGTTGAAAAGATAAAAAAAATGTTGCATTAAGTTGGACTCGAACTAGAGACCTACCTATTAAATTAATTAAAAATATAAATAAAGCTGCAATAAAGGGCCAAACCACCACACTAAGAAACCTTTTTCTTTATAAACTGATATTTTATTAGACAAAATATCACACTTAATAAAACAACACACTAATATTGGTAACTTAATTAGCTGCAGCAGATGTCCATGTGGAGACGTGATGGGTGATGGCGCGATTGAGAATGCCTCGGATGACCGGAAATTTGGAAGTGGCTATGCGGTTGTTTGATACGCTTTACGACGTGTCTACATGCTACGGATGGTCAAAAGTATCTGAAATTTCGTGTCATATTGAGATATTTCTAATATCAAAGCAAAAAACATTTTTAATATGTATGCAGATAGTTGTTTGTTACGCTTTGCAACGTGTCTAGATGCTATTGATGATTTAAAGCGTGTCTAACTCCGTGTCATTTTGAGACGCTTTTAGTATCATGTCAAAAGGCATCTTTAGATGGCTATAGACGCTTGTATGATACGCTTAAAAACATGTCTAGATGCTATTAACGATTAAAAGCGTGTCTAACACCGTGCCATTTTGAGGCGCTTTCAATATCATGTTAAAAAGTGTCTTTAGATGCCTTTTGATGGTGAAAGCGTGTCAAATGTCGTGTCACATTGATATGCTCAAAAAGTCGTGTCAAGAAGCGTCTTTACGTGTCCATGTAGAGACGCTTTCAGCGTGCGTTACTATGAAAGCGTGCCTAGAGGGGGGTTTTCTTGTAGTGCTATCCCACCTGTATCATGAATTTTCGAAGGACGAGGTTTGGGGAGTGATCAAAAACCTCCCTTCGGCGAAATCACCTAGTCCAAATGGGTTCACGAGAACCTTTCACAAACATGCATGGCCGATGTTCAAGCAAAGCGTCATGGACGCATTCCATGCCCTATTCCTCCTACAAGGGCATTGCTTGCACTGGCTGAACAATGCGTTGATTGTTCTATTGTCGAAGAAGAACAAAGCCAGTAGGATCACAGACTACCGGCTAATTAGTCTTGTCTATAGCTTCGCCAAACTATTCTCTAAGGTCTTTAGCCAACCGACTGAAAAAGGAACTACTGGGCCTAGTGCTACCAAACTAATTGTCTCTGGAAGATCAATACACGATAATTTCTGTTTTGTTCAACTCGCTGCCAAGAACCTCAAGCCCAAGAAACTAGATATCTCTAAAGCATTCGACTTGGTTTCTTGGCCGTTTCTACTACAAATCCTTAAGCTCATGGGATTTAGTACAAGATGGTGTGAATGGATATCGATGTTGCTCGCCAGTACTTTGTCCAAAATCCTGCTGAATGGAAGGCCTGGAAACAATATCCGACTACATTGTGGTCTAAGACAGGGAGACCTGCTTTCCCTAATGATGTTCCTGCTAATGATGGAGGTCCTTAATGCTTATTTCCGCAAAGCAAACTCGTTATTAGCTCTCTCTCTCCCCCTTGGAGTTTGAGGTTTGCAAGAATGTATATCTCTATACGCTGATGATGTAATTTGGTTCGTTGCTCTAAGACGACATGACCTGCAGATAGTCATGGGGGGACACTGCCTAGTGGTGTGGAAAACTATATGCATACTAATGGCTCTTGGTGGCCTAGGAATTCTTGACCTCAAGACAATGGGCTATGCATTGCATTTGCATTTGCAATGGCTATGGGGGCAAAAAAATAGACCATGCACGTATGTGGGCAAGTCTACAAGCTTCACATGAAACAGTCATCTACACAATGTTTAGGGCAGTGACAGAAGTTCGACTTGGAGACAGCAACTAAATGTTGTTTTGGTTGGACAATTGGATTGAGGAGCTATTAGTTGAAGATATAGCTCCAACCATTTGCAAACTTGTCCATTTGAAAATCAAGAGGACAACCACGGTTGCACAAGGCCCCATGGAATTCAGGGAGCCATGTCGGTCCACACAATCACTGAATTCTTGCTCTTTGGCATAAGGTTAGCTCTGTCTCTCTCCAACCTCAAATCGATGATTACAATGCATTCTTTCTCGGTGGGATCCGCTTTGTAGCTCACAAGCTAATTTGGGAATGCAAAGCTCCTTTGAAATGCATGTTCTTTGTATGTGTAGCTATCCATGATCGCTGTTGGATAGCTGATCATCTAGCGCGGCGTGGCATGATTTCGCACACACTCTGCCCCATTTGTGAACAAAACCTTGAAACAATTTATCAACTATTTGTCCTTTGCCCTTGGGTTCGGCAGGTCTGGGCACAATTCACGTGACTCGTCGGTAGACTTTGCCCACTGGCAATAAGACAAACTCGGCTGCTTGATTGGTGGATTTCACTATGCAAGCAAGTGCCAAGGCTCAGAGAAATTTTTTTGACTCTATCGTCATTCTCTTCCCCTGGACCATTTGGCGCGAGCACAATGGTTGGATTTTTGACAAATCCAAGATGGGCATCGAAGCGCTCTTAGACAAACTAAAGCAAGAACTAACATGCTGGGGTTGGGCGAGCATGGACTCACTACCGATTTCCTATGAGAGCTAGCTCTTAGTTCCCTCTCTCATAGCCCTGTTGCGTCGTCTCAAGCCCTGTTTATCTTTACCTCTTCTTTGCATTCTTGCTACTCTATTTCTATTGGTTGCCTTACCTCATTCCTGGTTTCTCCTTGGCCTCAAATATGTTACTCCAAACACTAATCTTGCTAGTGCATGTACTCTTTTCTCTTCTATTAATGCAATGATGTGCAAATCTTTTGCATGTTCCTAAAAAAGATACGTTTGGAATGACATACCTAAGGACGTGATACATCTCCTACGCTTAATGAACTCAGCGGCTACGGTTATTGATAAATACATCGATTCTGTGCTGCATTGCGAGAAACCAACAGCGAAGAAAAGCATCCTCAAAGCTTTGACATGTGAACATTATTGGTACAAAAAAACTGAAAGTCCATAGCCGGCCTGAGGAATTATTCTGGTGGAGTTATTCCATTCTTGTATCCTCACCTCGACGCACCTGGACCTACGGACTAGGATTTGGTTCCGGTTTGGATGGCCCTCGAATTATCTGACACCCACCTGTTAGTGTAATAGAGTGTGTTACAAGGTTTTCTAGCAGATTTTGACTTGTGATGTTGACACTTGTTTTCCTGCTGATTGTCACCGCGACGGACAAGCCGGCCTCCGCGCCGCCAGCGACGCTTCCACTGAATTCTTCATTCTTGCCTCGGTGTTCGCCGGAGTGTCTCCGACCACCACGCTCCTGTTCATGTACCAAGGTGAGTGCAATTCAGGTTTCAGATATATCGCATATGGTGCCTTCTATCGGTGCGAAATTGCTGTTTGATGTGATTAGCACACAAGAAGGTCTATACTTTGATGGAAGTTAGGGGCGTCCGGCGTGATTAGGGACTATTAATAGCGACGCCGCAGAATGGGTTCCATACAGAATTACCGACATGAACTTGGCAGCAGAAAGGTAGGGGGAGCTAGTAGTTACTTAGGGCGTCCGCAATGGTAATAGCTAGTATTAGCTATATAGTCAGCTGATGTGGAGGTGAGAGACAAAAGCAAAGACTATTTTATCCTGTTGGACCCACATGCTCCTCTCTCATGTTCTTGGACTACGTGAAATAGATCAGCTATTTGCTCGTCGCTAGTGACTACTCTCTCTCCTACTTTTTCCTTGCCACATCAGATCTAGCTAACTAAATAGCCAGCTGTTGGAGACGCCCTTAGTCTAACTCAAAAAAAATATTTAAAAAATGAACGCACCAACAGCACCTACTCTCTTAGTCTAATTCAAGCAAAAATAAAAAAAAAGAAATCGGGACATCAAGAGCTCTATCGGTAGAACACCTCCTCTCTTAGTGGAATTCAAGCAAAAAATAGAAATAAATAAAGAAATTGGGACATCAAGAGCTCTTACCGTAGAGGGTCAGAAGAAATGAAGAGATTTGGAAGAAAAAAAAAGAAGGAACAAAGGGAGGAAATATTTTTTACTTTTGGAATGAAATATTTTTACAAAAATTTAAAGAATTATGGGAATAGCTAATTGGTACTTGAGTGTTTTTGTTGATTGCGAGTACTCATTTTCCTGTCCGTTGGATGGCGCTTTGCGAGACGTCTGGTTGCCTCGTCAACACCACCAGCATCCTCCTCACCCACTTCCTCAGTCACCAGGTCCGCTCGCCAGTCGCCACGACCAACTCCCAACGAGTCGTCGCATCCTCTGCCGCCGCCAGCTCCAACCCAACACCCCCGCCAATTCCAACCCGCGCCCCAACTGCTGCTTCGCCTCCTCCGCCGCGGCCGCCGACGACCGATAACGGCGCCCTCCCGTCGAACCCTGCTCCGGTTGAGACACCTCTCCATCCTCTGGTCCATCGACCTCGATCCCAAGTGCTGCTTCGCGCCCTCCGCGGCGGTGGCCGCCGCTGATGACCGACGCCGGCGCGCTCTCGTCGATCCCTGCTCTGGTTGATCCGCCGCCTCGTGGTGAACGATGTCGATGATGGCGTCGCAACCCCACTGCTTCCCCTCGGCTTCGACTACACCGGCGTCCTTAGCCTCTTCTCCCCCAGCATCTTCCTCTGCTACTGTTCCCCTCCTCGGTTACTCCTTTGCCCCCTCCAATTTTGCATTGTTCTTTACTGTTCTTACTACTTACTGCTGTTACAAGAATTATTCTCTGTTCCACTTCCAATATTTGATCTATTTTGTTGTGCTTGGTATCTATGAATGTATGAGATGTGATTGCGCTCTAATCCTGTTCGTAGTGGAGATGTAGCAGTAGTAATCCATCTTTGTCCATAATGCGTTCTGTTAAGGTTTAGTAGCAGCAGTAATTAGCTGTTTATGGTTGTGCTTTGTTCATTGTCAGCTCTTACAAGTAGTAGCGGATGCGTTTTGTAGTTGTGAGCTCTGGGTCAATAGTTGTAGTAGTTATCGTGAGTGCCTCAACCAAACTGCAAACCCTTTTTTTTTTCTTATCACGTTGTTTATTTCCACTTCAAACTAGCAAAGCATTCCGTGAATTAGAATTACACTATAGGATGTCTAATCATAAAGCGTGATATTAGGTGTAAGTAATTGTTCATGGAAATTTGGAATTAAGTGGTTGTTGATGTTATATATGGAATGGTGCAAGCTAATTATGGCGTGCTAGCCTAGAGCACTGCTTGTTTTATGGGTTTTTGGCATGTTACCCCTCTTGAGAATATTAGATGGACGCAATATCCCTGTAGCCTAGATTTGTGACTAGCAGAAAGAAATTGCGTGCAAATCCGTCAATTTCTTTTTAGGATTACATCCACCTTAATCAAGGCCTCAACTGGTAGCAGATAAGCAAAAAATTCAGATATAGTTTATAGTTCAAGACTTTTCTTTTTCACAGCTAGACACTTTGTTAAGCATAAAACTATTCCTTTTGCATTCATAGGGCAAATTTTATGCTGTAATTGAAACAAAAAGTATGTAGATTATGTGGGTACTCAAGCAAAATTAATTGTTCCGTTCATCACTGTCATTCAATCTTCTCCCTGTCATGAACTCCAGCATGCAATGCCTCCTGTATGATATATGTTTATCATAGCTCATGGTGTGCACTCCCATTGTGGCGTTTATACCTATGATGCTATCAAACAGCGCATTCAATGTGGGCAGATTGACACAAAGTCGCTCCCGCAAACACAAATTGACACAAAGTCTATGAAAACGACCGCAAACACAAATTCACTTCTTCTCGATGACCGTCTATGGACCCTTGCGGCTTCATTTGCTGCTCCCTGCACGTTTCATTTTGTCTGCGGACCCTTGCGGCTTCATCTGCTGCTCCCTGCACGTTTCACTGCTTCTCGACGAACTCTTCATTACCTCCACGCACTGTGCCCTGTTCTTATCCTCTGTTCCCCAGACGTGCATTCTCCGCTTCTCCGCTTCACTCCTCGTATTCACTCTCCTAGTTGAGTGCATCTAACGTATCAGGTATATAGCATATGAGTTTCTTTGAACTTGCTGCTGCCGAGGTTTGCGTGCATGGCGTCCATGTAGGTGTAGCCACTGTCAAATAAACCAGGTTTTGTTCATTTGCCGTCCGCTTGTTCTATTCGCACTGTAGTTTTTCATTGATTTGTCAGGTGAGCCCAATACCTAAAATCTGGGCGCGTCATTGGTTTTGAGTCCAGCGTGTGAAATAGTCCACGCGAAAGTTAGTTGGTTTTTCCCGCCCGTGGCGCACGGCACGTTGGCATGCTTTGTTGTAGAGCGTGGCGTTCGGCACGGGCGTTACGGTTTTGAGGTTAAATACAGAACATGAAAATCGCAGTGTTGGTCGCTGCGGCAAAACTCGTTTCTTCCAGTGTATACTCTGCGTTCGTGTGAGTACAGGTGAACCAAGATCTTGCTGTCGCTGCGCAAGTAGGAGATTCACATGGAGAAGCGGAACATTTGGTATCAGAGCCTTCCGCACCTGGGACGTGATCGCCATGACGCGCCGTCAGTCCTCTTCGCCGCCAAGGAGGTTTCGCGGGGAAACCACACCGCCATCGGGGAGCGGTAGCGGCAGAAGCAGCGCTGACCGTGGGTTGGTAATTCACCGGGTTACCAAGGAGATCAACAGCAGCGACTCCTTCCCAACTTTGACGAAGACGAACTACTTTGACTGGGCGGCGCTCATGCGAGTCATGCTGCAGGCAAGGGGCTTGTGGATGGCAGTGAGCGTCGGCACCACCGATTTCGTTGAAGACCGGATGGCACTCAAGGCGATCGCAAAGGCTGTTCCAGTGGAGATGATCGGGACGGTTGCATGCAAGGCCACCGCCAAGGCTGCGTGGGACTTTATCAGGAGAATGCACGTCGGCGTGGAACGCGTGCGCAAGGCGAGGGCGAACACTCTTCGTCGGGAATTTGATGCACTCAAGTTTCGCGATGGGGAGACCGTGGATGACTTCGGTGTCCGCATCAACGGAATCGCGCACCAGCTCGCGGTTCTCGGCGAAGATTGCTCAGAGGAGGTAATTAGAAAATTTCTCCATGCGCTTCCACCAAAATTTGAGCAGATCGCACTGTCAATCGAGACACTGCTCGATCTCAGTGGGCTCTCCATGGAAGAGCTCATTGGACGGCTCAAGGCAGTGGAGGAGCGCCACAATCTCGGCGGCGGCGGAGCATCCCTGGCAAGACTAAACCTCACGGAGGAGGAGCTAATTGCGCAAGTAACATCGCGGCTTCAGTTCACCGGAGGAGGCTCCCATGAGCGCGGGAAGGGAGCTGCGCCAAGCCAGAGGAGGAATCACGGCCATGGACGAGGCAAAGACGGCGGAGGGAGAAGCGGTTCCATGCCACCGAAATCAGGCGGGGGTAGTAGCGCCGGCGGGACCTCCGTCGCCGGTGACCAATGCCGGTACTGCGGGAAGATGGGCCACTGGGCTTGTGAGTGCCAGAGAAAAAGCGGGATGAGCAGGCCCACACGGCTAGACGGAAGAGGATAAGGAGACAGCGTTATCGGCGAGACAAAGATAAATGTCACTTTCCCATTCGACCGCCTGTCAAGATCCACCGCGCGGTGATTCCCCGACTAGAGGTGGGATTTGGGCCGGGCTTTTTTGGGCTAGCCCGAAGCACGGCCGGCGACGCGCCGCCAAGCACGGTCCGCCCGACACGTGGCGGCGCGTCGCGCGCGCACGAATGGTGGGCGGTGGGCTTCAAAATCCGACGCGGTGGGCGACGCGACGCGCGCACGCGGCGGATCGGGCGTGCTCGGCCGCACGCGCACGAAGAGCACGGTTGGCGAAACTATTTAAAATTGATTTCTTAACTATAGTAAATTGTACTCATGACTCTCCTTGAGCTTTTCTATTTGACTAGTTGGGTAGACCTATGCTAGATTGTCGGGTGATGTCCACATACACCATAGTCTAATTTGCACCAATATATGCATTCCATTGGACTAGATGACCAAGTTCGAAGGTGAAATGGCATGAGACAATAGAATCGAATTTTAAGTAGGTTTTAATAAAGCGGATACAAGAGAAAGGAAGATAGTGGCCACCGCTACCATTGTCGCTATCGCTTTTGTCGTGTATAGTTACTTTGGTCTGGGCTTGGCTGGCACGCACGAACGCCAAGACGGTGGGCTTTGGGCCGTGCTTGGGCCGGCCGAAGATTTGCGGGCGGCGCGGCGCGACGCGACGGATGATTGGGCGGAACCGCGGCGCGACGGCGGCGCACGGTGGGCTGGGCGTGCCGCGCGACGCGCGACGCCCAATTCCCACCTCTACCCCCGACGCCACCACCCACAAGTCACGATTCGGCGGCGAATCTGTCGCCACCACCCGCAAATTCGTCATCGTCGGGGAGATCCGCACCTCTCCACCTAGAAGAGGAGAGACTCTTTGCGCAGCTCGGTGACAAGAAGGAGGGCGACCGTGCTCAATGGATCCTCGATACGGGCGCCACCAACCACATGACCGGGGAGCGCTCGGCCTTCACCAAGCTCGACACCGCCGTTCGTGGATCTGTCCGATTCGGGGACGGATCGGTGGCCGGAATCGAAGGCTGCGGTACGGTGCTCTTCACGTGCAAGAACGGGGAGCACCGGGCCCTGACAGGGGTGTACCACATCCCACGGCTTACCGCAAACATAGTCAGTGTGAGTCAACTCGACGAAGATGGCTACAAGGTCTCGATCGAGAAAGGTGTGCTGAAGATCTGGCACCCGGAGAGGCAACTGCTAGCCAAGGTGCGACGGTCGGCAAATCGCCTCTATGTCCTGACGCTGAACATCGGGAAACCGGTGTGTTTGGCAGCACAGGACACGGACACGGCATGGCGCTGGCACGCGAGGTACGGTCACCTCAACTTCCGAGGACTTCGGAGGCTTGCACAAGAGCAGATGGTGCGAGGGCTGAGGGCTGTCGAAAATCGATCATGTCGATCAAGTTTGTGAAAGCTGCCTTGCCGGGAAACAGCGACGCCTGGTGTTCCCTACCGAAGCGAAGTACCGTGCGGAGCATAGGCTGGAGCTGGTACACGGAGACATCTGTGGTCCGGTGACACCGCCAACACCAAGTGGGAACAAGTTATTCCTCTTGCTTGTCGACGACTTGAGTCGTTTTATGTGGCTCATTTTACCCGGGTCCAAGGATCAAGCGGGTGCTGCGATCATACGGTTCCAAGCTGGAGCTGAAGCACAGGCAGGTCGAAAGCTCGAGACACTGCGCACCGATCGCGGTGGGGAATTCACAGCCCGGGAATTCAGTGACTACTGCGCTAGACAAGGCATCCAAAGGCATCTGACGGCACCGTACACACCACAACAGAACGGTGTGGTGGAGAGGAGAAATCAGACCGTGATGGGAATGGCCAGAAGCATGATGAAGGCGATGTCGCTACCAGGCTGGTTCTGGGGGAAGGCAGTGACGACAGCCGTGTTCATTTTGAATCGGGCTCCCGCTCAGAGTGTTGAAGGGAAGACACCATATGAAGTCTGGTACGGTCACAAACCTCCGGTACATTTTCTCCGCACATTTGGTTGTGTGGAGCGCGTGAAGGCAGTCGGCAAACACCTTGCCAAACTAGATGACCGGAGTACACCCATGGTGTTCGTGGGTTATGAGCAAGGATCAAAGGCCTACAGATTCTACAACCCAGCTACAAGACGTGTCCATGTCTCAAGGGATGCTGTGTTTGAAGAAGACGGTCCCTGGGACTGGGGTGCAGACAAGGGAGCTGGACCAGATGATGATGCTAAACCTTTCTGCGTCGAGTTTGTCACGTTCTCTGGAGGGCACAGCAGCACTAACATCCCAACAACGGGGGTTCCGGCTTCACCAACGTCATCACCAGAAACCCCCGTTAGGGAGACAATGCCCACGTGCAGGTTTGAGTCACGCACACCATCTGCGCCGGCTCAGACAGGAGTCGAATTCACATCACCACCTTCGGGTGAACCCGATCTGGATGCTGATCACGATGATGCGCCACTCCGTTTTCGCACCATTGACAACGTGCTTGGCACTGTGTCACCTCCGGGCCTGGCTGAGCGGGAGCTGGCCGAGGAACTATTGGTGGCGATTGGGGACGAACCAGCAACTGTTGAAGAGGCAAAGATGATCAAGGAGTGGCGCATAGCAATGTTAGAAGAGATGGCTTCAATAGAAGAGAACAAGACATGGTCATTGGTTGATCTTCCACCAGGACACCGCGCGATCGGCTTGAAGTGGGTGTTCAAGTTTAATCGTGACGAGCGTGGTGATGTTGTGAAGCATAAGGCCAGACTCGTCGCCAAGGGGTATGTACAACGATCGGGCATCGACTTTGAAGAAGTGTTTGCGCCGGTCGCGAGGATGGAAACAGTGCGTATGGTACTGGCTGTGGTAGCGAACCGCGGCTCGACCGTGTACCACATGGATGTCAAGTCCGCCTTTCTCAACGGCGAACTGGAAGAGGAGGTATACATTTCGCAACCCCCCGGTTTCACTGCAGCCGATCATGAACATATGGTACTCAAGCTACACAAGGCTCTTTATGGGCTGAGACAGGCTCCGCGGGCATGGAATGCAAAACTCGACGCAACCTTGAGTGAGCTTGGGTTCATCAGGAGCGAGTGCGAGCATGGCTTGTACACACGGGGAGCTCAACAATCACGGTTGGTGGTTGGAGTTTATGTTGATGACCTTGTCATCACGAGGAAGTCAGCTAAAGAGATTAGTGCCTTCAAGCTGGAGATGAAGACACTCTTCCGGATGAGTGATTTGGGAACTCTGTCTTACTACCTTGGCATCGAGGTAAGACAAGGGAGAAGGAGCATAGAGCTGTGCTAGAGTGCTTATGCCTTGAAGTTGCTTGACAAAGCAGGCATGGGCGGTTGCAATCCCTGCATGACACCAATGGAGACTCGGCTGAAGCTGTCGAAGCAAAGCTCCTCGCCCGAAGTTGATTCGACGATGTACCGCAGTCTAATTGGAAGTCTTCGGTATCTGCTGCACACAAGGCTAGATCTCGCCTTTGCTGTTGGATACTTGAGCCGCTTCATGGAAGATCCAAAGCAGGAGCACATGGGTGCTATGAAGCACTTACTCCATTACGTTGCAGGCATGGTCAACTACGGGCTGGCATATTCTAGGAGTGATGCTGAGGTCAAGTTAATTGGCTATAGCGATAGTGATATGGCAGGGGATGTGGATGACCGCAAGAGCACGTCGGGGATAGTTTTCTTTCTTGGAGGAAACCCTATGACATGGCAGTCACAGAAGCAGTGTGTGGTTGCATTATCATCATGTGAGGCAAAGTATATCGCGGAGTCGCAGCGGCGTGTCGTGCGATCCGCTCGGCGACTACTCGATGACATTCTTGGGGATCGGGCCCACCACCTCAATCGAAGATGGATAATATGTCGCAATCTCACTCAAGCAAAAATCTGCTCGCATGATAGGAGTAAGCACATCGACACAAAGTTCCATTACATCAGGGGATGTGTTGAAGGTGGGGAAATCAGCCTTGAATTTGTGAACTCTCAAGATCAACTGGCAGATGTTCTGACAAAGCCGCTTGGAAGGTCCAAGTTCCAGGAGCTGCGAGAGCTAATCGGCGTCACCAAGCTCAAATGAACAACGCTGGTATTAGGGGGAGATTGTCAAATAAACCAGGTTTTGTTCATTTGCCGTCCGCTTGTTCTATTCGCACTGTAGTTTTTCATTGATTTGTCAGGTGAGCCCAATACCTAAAATCTAGGCGTGTCATTGGTTTTGAGTCCAGCGTGTGAAATAGTCCACGCAAAAGTTAGTTGGTTTTTCCCGCCCGTGGCGCACGGCATGTTGGCATGCTTTGTTGTAGAGCGTGGCGTTCGGCACGGGCGTTACGGCCTGTTGTCCACATTCTCTGTTACTCTTTGTTTTGAGGTTAAATACAGAACATGAAAATCGCAGTGTTGGTCGCTGCGGCAAAACTCGTTTCTTCCAGTGTATACTCTGCGTTCGCGTGAGTACAGGTGAACCAAGATCTTGTTGTCGCTGCGCAAGTAGGAGATTCACAGGGAGAAGCGGAACAGCCACGCTTGTCAGGGACGAGGTCACCGGAGCAGCAGCACTCAGCTTGACGAGAAGCGTGGAGGTTTACTGGATGGCGGCGCCGGAGAGATTGGCGTACTGGATGATCTGACCTTGGCCTGCTGATGCAGCTGAACCTTGGCGATGCGGGGGTCGTCAGCTCGGTGTTCGCGGCGTCCATGTAGGTGTAATCGCGCTTGTCGGAGACGGGTCACCGGAGCAGCAGCGTAGTTGTGCGGCTTACGCTTGTTGGGGATTGTGTCAGTAGAGTGATGGCCCATGCCAGAGCCGATCACCGCCGTGATCATGTGTGCATTCGCCGTCCACACCATGCGTTTCTCTTCGTGATCATTTTTTACCTATGTTTTTCAACAAATTTTGCCTGCATTTATGTCAGCTATCCTCACTTCGAATTGGAAGAACAAGGCAGGGTCTCCAACGAGACAAGTCTGTCGGTTAAGTTCGATTGTTTACTATCAATTGTGTTGAAGCTTGCAATTACTTCACAATTCACAGGTACAGTTATCTATGGTTTTAGATGACATTTTTTGTGAACTTTAGGCACCGGTGGAACGAGGCGCATCTGCGGGACAAGAGCTACCGACGTGAAGGCCAGAGCCTCAAGGGCTGCCAAGGTGTGTCCACAATAATCATGTTGGCTAATGCTCTTTTTTTTTAACTTCAGCTCAATATCTTACTAAACTAATTAAATCGTTCGGAGATCATTCGAATGGAATGATCAAGGCCGGAATGCTGTCATTCCGTTTTCTAAAAATATGAATTCCTCCGGCTATGTACTTCAACTCGTGCTTTGAGGAGATTACTGAACTAACATAATTTGTACTTGTTCTTTGTGATAACCTAATATGAGTTAGGATAATTGTTTGCTGGTTTTTGATATGCAACAATTTTATGTGGGCACATTTTATGGATGCAACAATAGAATGTTGAATTTGTACTCCAAAACTATCACATGCCCACCAAATACTTGAGATAACAGTGTTCCGAGAGTACCATTGGGGTGCCGTTCCTGAAGACATGAAACATCTGCTTGACGAGTCATTCAAGTTCAGAGAATGTAATCCCAGTAACGGACCTATGGAATTTCTAGAGTACTACCAGAACACAGAAGTGCATAGGATGGAGAGGGGCGGCAATCCATTGATGTACACCCCAGATGACTTCGAATAGATCTTGGTGATTACCTTCCTAATGTAATCTTGATTATAAGTTACTAGTGTAACAGACTAACATTTGATTGTACTCTGCATGCAATGTTAGTTTTGTATTACAGTAAACTGCTAGAGGAATGCTGTTGAACTACAAATCTGACCACACGGAACAGTACGGTAAACTTCTGTGCTTCATTAAATAGTCAAAAAGTTTAGAACTTTAATCAATTGACCAAGCAGCAGAACCTTTCCATATGTCGAACTGTTTGCAATGACTAGAAATGGCAGCAGCTTTTCCAAAAGTACAAACTAGGATGTAATTTGAGCAATTAAGTTATAGTTTGCAGTTCTAAGGCAGACAATTCAGTTTCACTAACAAAATATACAATTTCATCATAATTTCAAGCATGTAAAAGAATTATAATTTAGGGACACTAGTAATCTTCAAGCTGGCTCCAAAATTCTAGTTGTCAATTCAGTTTGACTTTATTGCAATGCGTATTATTCGAAGTAGCTGACTATCAGTACCGAGAAATCGGTGATGTTCTAAGAGAGAATTATGGAATCCAGTTTTAATTCAATTCACTTGCAATAGATACGTCAGACAGGACAGAATGGATATCAGTTGGCTTCGATTTATGTACCAATTTTAATCAGAGAATCTCGTAACACACTGTAAATTGTTCAGTTTTAGAAGGGTAAAATAATTTGTGATAGTTTGTGCCAAGACGATAGTATGTGACAGTAATGTGTGATACATGCATTTTTAGCAGAAATACATCAAAACTATCGATCTAATCAACAAAACGGCTTACGTTGCCTCATCTATGAGCCTATGGCACAAATTTACCGATAGCATGTGTAAAATATACGCAGTGTTGTAAGATGTTAATGGATTAATGACAAGATATACAGAGCACCATACCAAGAACTTTGCTTCCCGAGACGTCTGTGGTTGGCCAATGGCGACGGCACATCGATCTGCAGACTGCATCGCTGCAGGGGGCACCTGCAGCAGAAGAGGAGAGGACGGCGGGAGGAGTGGCGGTGGTGGAGGGGGAAGCAACGGCAATGTCGACCGGCGTTGTCGTGGACGATGGCGGCGAGACGTCTGCAGATGCAGGTCGGCTTTGCAGAGCAAGATGTGAAAAGAAAGGATCCAGATCCACAGCAGGAAGGAAAGGGGGAAAATCTTTGTGTCAAGCCTTCAAATCTTGGAAGAACTCCTCCAGCGAGGACAGCACGGACACTGGTGGTGTGATCTGGGGTGGAGGTGGGGCTCTTTCTGCTGGTGTTGGCAATGATGGCCGGCGGAGCGGCGACGCGCCATAGCGTGGTGGGAGAAAGATGTGTGGCCGAATAACAATTCATATGATATTTTACTTCTAGTTCACTATTTCTTAATTTTATTATATTTTTATTTTTAATTTTTTGTAAATTTAATCACGTAAAAAATAACTATTAGCAGCTACAATACAAAATAAATCAGCTACAGTATAAAATAAGTTATAAATCAGCTTATTTCAGCCGAATTGATCGGCCCCGTATATCTTTACTCTTTAAAAAGATGGAGTTGGTGGTTGGTACGTCCTCTCTCACCCTTTCTTATAAAAAAGTTATGCTGACTGACGTGTGGACCCCTTCTAACGAAACTGTGTGCTGCCCCCCTCCCCCACCGGGAATCCCACGCCTCCTACCTTCTCCCCCGCCTCCCCGTCTCCCCACGTCCCACGTTCTCCCACCTTCTCCCCCGTCTCCCCACGGTTCTCCGCACCGCCTCCTCCCCTCCCTCCTCCGCCCTCGCCTCCTCCCCTCCCTCATCCGCCACTCCGTCCTCGCCTACTCTTCCCCACCCCGTGCCGCCGCCGCCTCCTCCTCCCCCCATTTCTTCGCTCCGCCGCCGCCTCCTCCTCCCCCCACCCCTCCGCTCCGTCGCCGACCCCCGCTGGCCTCGTCCTCCTCGCCATCGCCGCGGTCGTCAGGGTCCAAGGCGTCCATGGTGCCCGTGGACGGGCTTGCCTCGGGGGTGGCGATCTGCGCTGCCACTCTCCCCTTCCCCGTCCCTCCCGATCCGCGCCGCAACCATCGGCCTCGTCATCCTCCTCCTCCTCCTCGTCCCGGCCGCCGCCGTAGCCCGAGCCCTCCACTAGAGGCGGAGCCACCGCCGGGCCAGCCTGGGTGGCTGCAACGGCGAGCAGTGGGGGACCTAGGTCTTCTAGCCGGCGCCGGCCTAGCCCCCTATGACGACTTCTCCGGCACTGGGACTCCGGGAGCTCAAGCAACGGCAAAACGGCTCACGGTAGACATGGGCCAGCGCCAACCCATACATCATGGCTCACGAATCACCCAACGCCATCTGCAGAGAGGAGACTGATCGAATACATTTGATTTTTCTATGTTTTTTGTTGATAGCGGTCACAGCGTTCGGTGCGGTGGGGATCTGGCCGTGCATGTTGTCGTTCGAGGCCGACCAGTTCGATGAGCGGCGCCCCCAGTACAAGCGCCGCCTCGACGGCTTCTTCAACTTCTTCTACCTGGCCGTCACGCTCGGCGCCATCGCTGCCTTCACCGTGGTTGTGTACATCCAGATGCATCAAGTAGAGGTAGGCCTGGCTTGTCATTGACCCCTTGTTGCTTGTAACTGGCAGCTGCTGGGATGTCTCCAACTGCGCAGCCGGCTCATTCTTCGGCGTTTTCGGTTGGAATCGACGTGGTTGAGATGGACAAAGCTAATTGTTTGTCTTCACGTCGCTTTGTTGTTGTCTAGGCTTTCTGCATCATGATTGAGTAGGATCCGCATTCTTACTTTCGTAGTGTCTGGACTTCTAATTCGTAGTTTTATGCTTTTGAGCGATCTGGGCAGTGCCTGTGTGGCTTTAATTTATAGTTGGTTGGATGTGCAAGTGCATACACGGGAACACTTCTTTTGTGTTAGAAGGTAGATCGGGCGCATTTGTACTTGTCAAAACTTTTGCAAAGGTATTTCTGTGTTTTTGGTTTTAGCCTTTCGTTAGGTGTGTTCACTAACAAAGTCCAATTTCTTTTTAAAGTCCAATTTTTCCATACTGTGTTCACTAACAAAGTTATTTTCAGTAGTTTTGGTTTAAATAATATGCATTTCAATTGGATTAGAAGAATTAATTTTAAGAAAGCTGTTGGATGCTCTAGAGTCTTCACTGAAATAATGTCTTCGGCCGCCTGCCTGACGTTGATACCACCGCGATCGCGGATGAACAGGTGTGGTTGCCTCTAAAGATTCGAGCCTGCTGTAACTTGCTTACTTGTGCATAGGAACATGGAAAATGCTGTCTCTTTTTTCTTCCACTTAATGTGGTAACTTAATTTGCAATGCTCGTGTAGATTATTGTAAAGTAAACAAATGAATGTATACATGTGATTTTTTATTAGAGGTTTTATTGTCTTATTAGTTCTAAATGTCTGTCATGACAATTTGACCTGCGCACTGTGATTTTGAGTTCAATTCTACTGGCCTTGAGTTATTATTACTTGTAACATTTGTATCATGTTACTTTGGAAAAGAAGCATTCTGGTAGTAAGAAGATCCATATGTCCCTATAGGCCTATACTAAGTTTAATGTATTAATGTGGTGATATCATTTCTTCTGCAGATTGCTGTTAGCAAGAACCAAGGTTTGGGTGCTGGGGAGATGGGGAATGGGAAGAGTGATTATGTGTGTTTGAACAGTTCCGGGGATGAGGTTGGGGGTGGATTTGGTGTGGTGCAAGACAAGGTCATGTAGCTGTCAGAGTACATTTTCACTGCTGAGTTGATGACTTGACATTCATTGTATTGTGATCACTACTCTTTCTTTGCTAACTACTGAAATTTGGATGCCCTTTTTTGTTCTATTTCTAGGGGGAGCAAGAGGTTGATTCTTCTGCTACATGCATGAACAATGAGCCCAATCAGCTGAACCCAACATCAGTCCTCGAAGCATGCTTCTCAAACAATACTTCCTCCTTAGGAAGTCCAATTGAAAAGATTGGTAAATATTTTTATCACCTTGAATGATGAACTAGAAGCTAATCTTAAATCTATGTTGCTGAAGTAAACAAAACCTTAAATGAAAAGCTCTGTTTTGCATAAAATGCATTTGGCCGCAAAACTTATTACTTTAATGCATGTCTTGATATTGTAATTTTAGCTGAAGTTCATGTATGACAATTAGTAAGAAAAGCAAAACACTTCCTTGCGTGGGGTGCACATACTCAATAACCGTCACCAACAATATTAAACGGTCTACATGTATCACTACTACTTTTTAACTAATAACTTATAAGGCGGTGTTCTGTTACAATTGGATGTTTTAAATAGAGTTGGCTGTGTTTAGCTTAAAATAATTTTGAGTTGCAAAATGAATTTAATAACTGGGTTTTTCCATGTGTATGCTTTATTTGTGCAATGAGTACTCTGTGTATCGGAGAACCTAAAGAGAGCTGCCCTTTGCTGCTCTCACAGAGTTTTGGGCGGTGTGGATACCCGCGGGTGCCGACGCGTGGCGAGTCTCCCATCGGCGACTGCTCCTCTCTCTGGCGCCCCCCCCAACCCGCCTTCCTCTCTCGCGGTCTCGCGCGCGCGCAGCGACCGTCCCCATTCCGCCTCCCCTCCTCCCCGCCGCCCGTCGCCTCCCCCTCCCCCGGATCCCCGCCACCCCCTCCCTACCCCTCCTCCCCGCCGTCCTCTCCCCCCCGGATCCCCGCCGCCCACCCCGGCGCTCCTCCCGATATCCCCCGCTGCTGGCGCATCACTCCTCCCCACGCCGGGTTCGCGCGGCACTCGACGAGAGGCTGGCCGACGGCCCGCCGCCGCCCTCGCCTCTGCCCCGCCACCTGCGATCCGCCGTCCTCTCCTCCTCCCGCGAGTAACACCTTCCTTCTCCTTATCCTCCTCGGATCTCATGTTCTCCGCTTGGCATTTCTTCTTGCAGATCCTTGCCGTCACACAGACCATGCCCTAGCCATCCCCCATCCCCCCTCGCAGCAGCCCGCCGCCTTAGCGGCTTGCCTTCACCCGTCCCCTCATCCGTGCCCCTGTCTCCTCCCCTTTGACCTCGCCACCGCTCTACCCACCGTCGCACCCACCCGCTGGCTCCTTGCGTGCTCTCTCCCTCTCTCTTGCCTTCGTGTTCTTGCGAGAGCCCCTGAGAGAAAATTGTGTGCTGGTGGCATCAGAAAACGGAACGGTCTACAGTATGGGATGCCGGAGAGTGTGTAAATAATAGTTCTGCTATGTCCAAATAGATCTCTTTTTGGGGATCGATTTCTTATGTGTACTAAAATCATGGTCTGCTAAATAGTCATCCTAAAATTTGCTTGTCCAATGTATGAATATTTCAATGGCAATTCGGTTCTTACTGCTCCACGGTCACTTATGCAGGAGCATTTGTTCCTCAACTATTATTGCTTCCAGATATGCCTGTACAATTTGTTGATCATTTATAGTAGTTATTTACAAATTTTGTAGGGAGGTCTAGACTAAAAGTACCCAACAGTAGAAATATGGCTTTACCTCAGAATGATATACGTGGGTGTCGATCCTGTTTCTTCTAGATTTCTTTGTTTTCTTAAGATGGCATCTACGTATCTGAAACATTGATGTGTTCTGCCTAATCTCTATCAAAGCTTTTTACACAACATTGACCTGTTTATACCGATTCCAACATTTACGTGGTTGGTCTATTAATTTTACCATTCAGGTGGAAATTTGTTTGTTATATTTACCTAATCTTGCACCTGAGAATACCCAATGGTTAATACCCTATCTAATACATGTAGCATTCCAATGTAGAAGTTGATGGTATGTAGGTTATTCTAAGATGCCTAAAGCACCGTTACCTCTGACTAAGATGCCATTGTGTAGATTTTCTGATACATGCGCAAATTCCCATTTCTGCTTATGTGTTTTTGGGATACGGACAATACATACATTCCATTTGTACTGAATCATACTGCAAGAAACTGAACAATATACAGCTCTTTATTATTGATACCGTCATTTCTTTTTTTCCCTCAGGATTCATGAAGGAATCCTATGTACAGTTTCAGCTTCAGCCTACCTGCTAGAGATGCCCCTTTTATGGGCTTTTTGCATGCCATGTTCCTGATGCACTTGCATGAGCAAGCCGAAGAAGGGCAAGGGTCTAGTGGCAGCAACAAGTCCTACGTAAGCAACCTTGGGTTCCATCGCCCCCTACACAGCCATGTAAGGGATCACCTCAGCCATCTCTCCGACTCTCCGCCGCTCCCTCTTTTGATTGCTAGATTCCTAATCAGATTTTCTCACTGTTTTAGGGGTGTGTTCCTATGAATATTAATGATGAGAAGCTGGTGCTCTCTGTATACGCTATGGCATGGGTTTTTTTGGTTACCTAGGTCACAGATCCTAAGTCTTACATTCCTTCGTAACACTATCCTGTTGTTTTCTCGTGATATTAGTTTCGTAGTCTGTGAATAGCTGCTAAGTGCTGCTGTTATCTTGCTGTACTGGCATGTACTTGGTACCTGATTTCTCTATTTTTTTATTTTGCTCTACAGCTTCTGGGAGTTGTCCATAAGGTTTGTGCCTCCTGCCCTCTTGCATGCTATCTTTTGTTAGATGCCCACGCTTATGTTTTTTCCCTAGCAGTTTGTTATACATATTCTGTTGTATGATCATGAATTCCTATGTGCCTGGTTTCATTGTTATATGAAGCAAATACCCATGGGGTTTTGCTTGACAAGCCAATAGATATTGATTGGACTGCATTAATAGTGCCCATTACAAGGTGAGAGGTCATCATCTTCTTTTCTAGATGGGGTTACATTGCTTTGTTTCTCAAGTTTACATGGTTTTTGGTACACAGCCAGTGAGCGATATGGGCGCCGAAGCATTGAGCGCCAAAATATTTGGTCTATTCCCCTGTGACATTGTACTGATTTGTCTGCTCTGGAATATTTATTTTGTGACCTATACCTTTGGATCTTGCTCTGGAAATCTATTTTGCCTTATATTGTAGAATAGGTCATTTAGTCATGGGAAATAAATGCTTACTGCACTTTGTTTTTTTTTTTTTGCTTGGCTAATTCAGTGGTGGGATTAATATGATGCTAGCGACTTCTGCGCCAGTTTTGTTGATTTGTTGATGTTGCACACCGAGAGAAAAGAAAGGTACCAGATTCATTTATGCCCATGTTTGTCACCCTATGATGAGGCGATGGGGTCCCGATCTTCCGATAGGATGATAACTATCGATTTCGGTGGAGATGACTCTTGCGATCCGACTACAACCGTACGAGACATCACGTGCGCCTTAGCAATCGCTGAACCAACCCCAAGATGTTATCAACCGTGCCAAGAACACGGTTGACCTGACCACGAAGGTCTATTCCTGCATGCAACCGAAAAACACGCAAGAACAAGGATAGTGAGCAACCTGAAACTTGCTAGATATAAAAGTCGCACAAGGATAGTTGAGGTTCTGTAACACGAATCTGTTGGTCTAGCCGACACAAGAGAACGTGGAGTTTGCACAAGGGGCTAAACTGATCTAAACAAAACCTAAGTCCTAGAAACGGAGGCGGCTCCTATATAGTGAAAACAACCAGGAGGCGCCCCAAAGGGTACACCCTAGGGTTACAAGGCCCATGGGCCCAAGTGGAGGTGGCGCAGCACCCTTTTGACTCGGACTCAGAAACCTACGTGAATTGTTTTGATGATTCCGGCCGGCTCGGATGGAATTTGAAGATGAGGTTGGATCCATTGGAAAGTAGACTTGATAAGATTTCTATGAAGTACAAGAACGTCCCAAACGGAGTCCGTATGAGGAAGTTATGTCCGTTTAAACTTGCACCATTGCAGCAGTCCGAATCCGATTCCAGTACGTGACCAACATGGACTCTTTTGACGATTGCGACCGGCTCGGATAGAATTTGAAGATGAGGTTGGATCCGTTGGAAAGTAGACTTCGTAAGCTTTCCGTACAAGAACGTCCCAAACGGAGTCCGTATGAGGAAGTTATGCCCATTTGAACTTGGTACCATCACAGCAGTCCGAGTCTGATTCCAAACGTGTCCAACTCGAATTCGTGCTTGACTTGGTCCCAAAGTGACGTGGTGACCTCCATTACTCCTTCCATGCATGTCCAGGACTCCATGTCCCTTTCCTTTATCCTTTCCCAAGTTCCTAAGCACAATTAAATCACTTGCATTAGGTAGCGGTCTATTCTTAGTAACATATGAAGGTGAAGAAACGAATTCACCTTTAGTTCAATCTTGATATTGGGCGCTATTGTCGTATGTGTTTGTGGCGTGGTCACATCATCCTCCCCTTCTTGATAGAAAACCGTCCTCGGTTTTAGCATATGTGTAGCCTCACGTTTTGCATGATCTTCATCATAAATGTCGGTACATAATAACAAACGCAACAAACTCTCATTATGCAATATCATAAGTTCTTTGTCAAACAAAGTGAAACCTCTTTGAAACGAGCTCACCTTATAATTTAAGCGATGCGTAGGAACTCTTGTAATTAGGACAACAAGCATAGCAAATATGGTTGTATCCATAGGGGTCATGTCCTCATCATCCTCCCCTTCTTGGAAACAAAGCCGTCCTCGGCTTTTGATAAACTGAAAGTATGGTAACAAAGAAGCCAAGGTGTATGCATGGTATATGTATATGTCATCCATTTTAACGGTTCTTCGTTGTTGCACAATTAATGCTATAACACAGCAGGAATCATAAAAGCTCATTGTATTATTAACCCAAAAGTAATCATATATGTCAATGACCAAATTAAAATTTCTCACACAACAATTATTGCAACTAGATTTGCAAATGTAAGTGAAGCATTTATGCAATTGAAATATCTGAAGTTGTAAACTTAAAGTGGTGGCACATATGGGCAAAGCAACAACTTTTGGAATTAAGCATAGTTCATCCATATAATCATATCCCAATGGAGCAATAGCAAATTTATCCAAAGAAGGGTGAAGAGATTTGTGTGTTCTTCCATAATTCATCATCTTTATTCAGATTGTCCATACTAGATGATGCAAAAAGAGATGAACATATAGGCATTGGATGCATACTAAATTTTACTTCCCTCTCATATTGAACAAGATTCAACACACAAGAATTGTTGTCTAAAACAGCAAGCTTCAATTCATCCATGTGATCACAAGTTATGCATATTCGATATACAAAAAATTGATTGTCTACACCATAATCTCCAATCAAATTAAACTTATACCAGGGTGTAGGCGCTAAACAAGAATTTCGAACATGCAAGTTCGAAACTTTTCCATAGCACAATCCAAACTAACGGCCTCATTAAGCATGATATAGCACAATGCATCAGTGAGGATATTCTATCAAATACTTCCTTATGTGTAATTAATTCGACATGTGCAAAATTATGAGAATTTAGATCAGCACATGGTTCGTCCAAGTCAACACAAGGAATATCAAAAGATTGCACTACAGCAGTATATACTCACAAGGTTGCCCTATGTCTTGTTGTAGCACCAAATCAGTACCTTTGCTTTTATCGTCCTCATCGAGATCAGAGGTACCTCAAACTTCTCCTCTAATGTCATAGGATGCACTAGATCATCCTTCACCTCTTCAAGTATCTCGGTGGTATCAGAGATGGAGTAGGAACCAAAACAATATCAACATTTTCAGTTACCTCAGGTTGCACCTCGCTTGTGACCTTGGGTGCTGGAGGTATAAAACGATGTCGCAATTTCTTTTCATCTCCTCCCATGTGTATATATAATGGAACTCGAGATTTGACCACCAATGTTGAACATCACCAATCAGCGCCGTCCTTGCCATGCTCATCTTCTCATAAGGATCAAGATCTTGTCTTTCAAAGTAGCTATCCATCATAGTAACCCACAAGAAGTAGTCCGACGACGTACTCTCGTGGTGAGTGGCAAGATATATACTGTAATTGTTTCCCTTGAGTTCAAATCGCCCGCGATGACATCATAATCTACCAATTTTCTCAAGCCTGTCATTGTTAGTAGAAAACAAGGAAACAAATCACAAGTAAATGTTCCTATCAACTACTAGGATATGGAGGCTCATATCAAGTCACACATCTCTCAAGCTCTTACCAAATTCTTACGAGTTCTTACCAAAGCAAACAGGTGGTGCAACCGGTGGTGGTTCGTGATAAATCTAACTCAAGTGATGAGTAAAGCGATTGCAAGGTACAGCGAGACCTGTTCGGTTAGTAGAAAAGTGGAGCTTGGATAGTCTATGTATTTTGTAGCAAAGGAAAACAATCAATTAATTTCAGAAATTGCATGAATTGAATTATAGTTCGTATCTAGCACTTAGCCTATGTTGCTGATCAACCAAGGATGGAAGAAGGCTAAAATATGTGTATGGTAATGTATAGGAGTGGTAAATGCAAGATAATTCAATCGAATGCAATCTGGAATTGAAGAACACAAGGATTGACCCAAAACTTGAAATCTGGAGATTTCTGTCCACTGGATAGCACGCCGGTATTTCGGCCGTAACTTTCTGTCAGTTGCCTTTTTTTCAATGATTCTTTTTTTCTCAGTTTCCTGACGGCTTTTTCTACAACTTTTGTTTTGGGGCCGACCGAAAAATTCTCACAAAATTCACAAGTGCCGGCTGTTGCAGATTCAATCTGGATTTTTAGGTGAACTTGCACCGCAGATATATCTTAACTGCCTGGCTGGAATGACGTGAAATTTTACAGATAGATGGAAAATGAAGTTTTGAATCTAATGGCGGTAGTCTCACTCAAAAATAATCTCGGAATCAAAAGTTATGACGTTTTTGGTGGCGGCTGCAGAGAAAGGAAAATCAGCCGAAATTGGAATTAGGGTTTGTGATAGGGAAATTTTTTGTTTGGATTTTTATGGAATCAAGGATATGACCAGCAACTAGACAAAGCTAAAACGGACACAAATTCAATTTAGCAAACCAAAACTAACAGATTGAAAGGCACAACGGGTTTGGACAGTGAAATTAACTCTTTTTGTGGGGCAATTTTTCTGAACTATGGGAAATAAAAATCAATCTACTAACTAGGGATACAAAGAATTCCTACCGGTCAACTGAAGCTCGATACCAACCGATGAGGCGATGGGGTCCCGATCTTCCGATAGGATGATAACTATCGATTTCGGTGGAGATGACTCTTGCGATCCGACTACAACCGTGCGAGAGCGCCACGCGCGCCTTAGCAATCGCTGAACCAACCCCAAGATGTTATCAACCGTGCAAGAACACGGTTGACCTGACCACGAAGGTCTATTCCTGCATGCAACCGAAGAACACGCAAGAACAAGGATAGTGAGCAACCTGAAACTTGCTAGATATAAAAGTCGCACAAGGATAGTTGAGGTTCTGTAACACGAATCTGTTGGTCTAGCCGACACAAGAGAACGTGGAGTTTGCACAAGGGGCTAAACTGATTTAAACAAAACCTAAGTCCTAGAAACGGAGGCGCGGCTCCTATATAGTGAAAACAACCAAGGAGGCGTCCCAAAGGGTACACCCTAGGGTTACAAGGCCCATGGGCCCAAGTGGAGGTGGCGCAGCACCCTTTTGACTCGGACTCAGAAACCTACGTGAATTGTTTTGATGATTCCGGCCGGCTCGGATGGAATTTGAAGATGAGGTTGGATCCATTGGAAAGTATACTTGATAAGCTTTCCATGAAGTACAAGAACGTCCCAAACGGAGTCCGTATGAGGAAGTTATGTCCGTTTAAACTTGCACCATTGCAGCAGTCCGAATCCGATTCCAGTACGTGACCAACGTGGACTCTTTTGACGATTGCGACCGGCTCGGATAGAATTTGAAGATGAGGTTAGATCCGTTGGAAAGTAGACTTCGTAAGCTTTCCATGAAGTACAAGAACGTCCCAAACGGAGTCCGTATGAGGAAGTTATGCCCATTTGAACTTGGTACCATCACAGCAGTCCGAGTCTGATTCCAAACGTGTCCAACTCGAATTCGTGCTTGACTTGGTCCCAAAGTGACGTGGTGACCTCCATTACTCCTTCCATGCATGTCCAGGACTCCATGTCCCTTTCCTTTATCCTTTCCCAAGTTCCTAAGCACAATTAAATCACTTGCATTAGATAGCGGTCTATTCTTAGTAACATATGAAGGCTGAAGAAACGAATTCACCTTTAGTTCAATCTTGATATTGGGCGCTATTGTCGTATGTGTTTGTGGCGTGGTCACATCATCCTCCCCTTCTTGATAGAAAACCGTCCTCGGTTTTAGCATATGTGTAGCCTCACGTTTTGCATGATCTTCATCATAAATGTCGGTACATAATAACAAACGCAACAAACTCTCATTATGCAATATCATAAGTTCTTTGTCAAACAAAGTGAAACCTCTTTGAAACGAGCTCACCTTATAATTTAAGCGATGCGTAGGAACTCTTGTAATTAGGACAACAAGCATAGCAAATATGGTTGTATCCATAGGGGTCATGTCCTCATCACCCTATCAGAGCGCTTTCTACCATGGGACTGTGTGAGGAATGTTCGTATGTGAGGTGAGCTTTACATTCATGGCTATTTTTTGTTTTTTTGAGCTTTATGGAATAATCTATAATTAGTTGACAACCATGTGTAGGTTAGACCATACATGACAAAGATACTTTTTTAGCACATTACTTCAGCTATCACCTCACCAGGGCTGGGTTTTACCTTTGTGAAATGATCTATATTTAGTAGTCAATCATGTGTAGTTACTTCTAAAACAAGATTATTTTCAACATTTACGACCACGAAGGAAAGCGATGGGAGCGATCGAACGAGCGACAAAGTGGTCGAACGGCAGCGGGAAGCGGTCGCAAGCAGTCGTGATCGGTCGGAAGCACTCGTAAGAGGCTAGAAAAGTGCTGGGAGAAGTCGTAGACAATCAGCCTGTTGAAGTCGAAGACGACTACGTTATCTATAGTCAGTTACGACTAAGTCATTTTAACTCTGAATTGAGTGAAACAAACTTCTAAATTCATCTAAAATCAAAATCTAACCAATGGAACCGAGATCATGAATTTTAGAGTTCATTTGAATTTTTCTTTGAGGATTTGTTTGCCACCCAAACCTGTTTACGACCACTCTCTGCCAAGCTACGACCATGCAGTCGAACTCCCGACCACGCGGTCGAATTTACGACCACACGGTCGAAGCTATGACCACGTAGTCGTTTATGACCGTGCGGTCGAACGGATATACGACCACGTAGTCGTCCCGACAATCGGCTATGGGTCCCGCCTGTCAGATTCTTCGCCATTTCTCGAATTTATTCAAATAGAGAAGTTCACATGGTCATAACTAAGTCATTTTAACTCTGAATTGAGTGAAACAAACTTCTAAATTCATCTAAAGTCAAAATCTAACCAATGGAACCAAGATCATAAATTTTAGAGTTCATTTGAATTTTTCTTTGAGGACTTGTTTGCTACCCAAACCTGTTTACGACCACTCACTGCCAAGCTACGACCATGCAGTCGAACTCCCGACCACGCGGTCGAATTTACGAATACACGGTCGAAGCTATGACCACGTAGTCGTTTATGACCTCACGTACTATTGTTTTATGATCTCACTTCAACAACGATGTAGGGCGCCGCGAAGCGCGCTTCCTTTTCTAGTGCTATATATGGTTGATGCAAGATTGGACAACTTGAGACTTCTGGTTCACATGATCATGTATAAATAATGCTCTGCAAATATGTTTGTACTTCCCTGCCGGAAATGTTGTATAGAGTCATGTAAGATCGAAGTACCCCCAGTTCTTTTGCCTTCTGCACCTGTCTAATCGAAACGTGCTAAATCTATCTGCTCTGTTTTTACTTTTTGTAACCTTTCTGCTCATTTTTACTTACTGAATAATAATGTTAGAACTTGAAGGAATCTTACGCCAGAGTTGTAATAACAAGTAGAAAGCCACTTTCCCTTGTGTGATGATAAAAGGGGGTAGATGTTTCATTTTCTACAGGATCTATCAGGCAGGAATTGGTAGACTGTTATTAGATCGTCTCCATGCTCTAGGGTAGCTGTAACAGCCCAGGTTTTTCTTAAAATAAAAATAAATAAATAAGTAAATAAAAATATTAAAATTAAAATAAGTATTTTTGTGCCTAAATTTTAATTTTGGATTTGCCCTGAATTTCTGTTTTTGAAAAAGCTGGATTTAAAAAGTATTTTAAGTAAAAAACTAAAACTATTATTATTAAATAAAATGATGTTTTCATTTTCTATAAAAATTCTAATTCAAATTAATTATTTGGATTTATTTGGCTCTTATTTGGTTTCTCTGAGCTTTTCTGGGTTTAAAATCTATTTTTGAAATTAAAAAGTATTTTGGGTATAAAACTATAATACCAACATTAGTTGGAAATATTTTTATTAAGTCCAAAATGTCTCCAGGAAGTTCTCTGAATTTTTCTGGAATTTGTGGAGTTAATTTCATATTTTTTTAGCTTTATTGAATTTTCTAGGCTTTTCTGAAAATCTGAAAATCATTTTAAAATAAAAAACCCCTTCCCTCTCCTCCGACCGCCACGTGGACGGCCGGATTTCACCCACGCCAGCCACCCGGGTTCCACCTTCCACCCCTCCCTGCTCGCCACGCGTACGGCCTGATTTCGGCCACGGCGTCCCACTTGCTCCCATCCACCCGTCCACCCTCCCTCTCCTCTGAGCCGTCCGATCTTCATCCTCAAATCCCCACCGTCCCTCTTCCTTAACTCCCGGAGCCACCCGATTCACATCCGACGCCCGCGCCTCCCTCCCGCTCTCTCTCTCTCTCTCTGCCGCCGGGGCCCACCCGTCAGCCACCCCGCGCCTTTCTTCCCCACCCCCGCACAACCTCCCGCAACGACCGCTGCTCTCGGCCCCCTATAAAATCCCCTCCCGGCTCCGCCTCCTTCCACTCCACCTCCCACCGCCCTCCATTCTCCCTCTCCGCCACTCGAGAGCCTCGGCGCCGTGCTCTCCGTCTCCCCGAGCTTCAGCCGCCCTCCGGCGAGGAATTGCCACCGCCTCGGGCCGTGTTTCGCCTCGCCATCTCCACCGCCGTCCTCACCGCGCCCACGCGTACCTCGGGGACCCCTCGGCCGAGCCCCTCCGCCGCCACCCGAGCTGCGCCACCGCCCCTCCTCGCCGCCGGCCCTACTTCGGCTGTCTCCGGTAAGGCCGCACTCTCCTCGAGACCCCGTGCGCCCCTCTTCTGAGTACGCCCGTCGCCACCGGTGCGCCGCCGCCGCTGCCGCCCCCGTGCACCTCCACCCGGCCGGCCATCTTGCCCACGTGACAGCCCTTGTGGACGCCGTGTGGCGCCACCTCAGCACCAACGCGGGCGCCACATGGGCACCCGGCTACCATGCAGGCCGCACCCCGCGGCCCGTGCCACCGCCTCCACTCGTGGACCTGCACATGTCAGCATGATTTCCCCGGGCTGACGTCATGCTGACGCATTAAATCTAGGTTTTCCAGTAGAAAATTAATTCGGCTGAAAAATAAATCTCTGCTGATGCCATAATTCAGATTTTTTTTCTTTAGAAAAATAATTCCAGAAATTCCTTTTATTCTTTTTTCACTGAATTTAAATTTTTCGAAGCCCGTTCTTCTTCGTCCTAACTCCGATTGAGCCCATTCAAATTTCTAAATTCATCAAAAATTCCCCTCTATCCATTTCTAGCCTCAATTCAAATTTTTGAAGTTAATTTGAATTTATTTCAAATTTATTTGAATTTAGTGGGTTATTTTCACGTGTAGACTTTGACGATTCGGGAAAATTCTTCGACGAAGATTCAAACCAAGTTGAAGAGCAAGGCAAGTCACACTCCTTGATCATGTTGATCCCAGTTTTCAAAATAAAATTTATGTTGATTTAAATTATTCTGCATGCATATTTTTATTCAATTATGTCAATTCAGTTTTGAATTTAGTACTGCCTACTTGTTATTATCTCCATTGACCTTGAATTACCTTGATACCTTGTAACCCTAGATTAAAACTCTAGTTGATACATTAGTATGGCTAGAGACTTTATGAATAGAAAATGCTTAGCCCTGCTTAGACATAATTATGGGTTGGGATACTTTTTCACATAAAATGATAAACTTTTCATATGAAATGATAAGCTTTTCAACTATACTCTTGACTTTGGTGAGTCAAGGAGGTTTATAAAATATTTTGAAAACAAAATATAAAAAAATTGGTTTAGACTTAGGCAATTGGTTAGATTGGTGGGTGCAGGCATGCCCTGTTGGTCGGAGCCATAGTGGTTGATTGTCGTGCACAGGGGTATGTGGTTGGGCCTAAGTCAATTAATGACTGGCATGTGAGCTACTGTTGCAAAGCCCTATCGTACTACCACATGGCTGGTATGGGACAGCTCTGGCTGAATAATTTGTGAAGTCCCAACTGAGTCAAGTCGTAGGATGAAAGTGAGCGTGGTTGGTGCCATGAGAAGTCTCACTTGGGCGAGCGTGGTTAAGCCATGTGAAGTCTCGCTCAGGCTCAAGAGGGGGTCCCAGTCTGGTGGATTCCTTACTGGGGTGAAACCTTAGAGTTGGCTTGGGCAGGTTGGAGGCTTTGCATTGTAAAGGCCTTGTCACGACTCCTCGCTGCACAACTAAGGAAGTGTGTAATCGCGTGGCAATATGGAATGATCGTGTCTTGTGGGTAAAGCCGTACAACCTCTGCAGAGCGTATAATCTATCCTGGATAGCCGTGCCCACGGTCATGGGCATGCTGAGTAAAAGTTTTTCATAGATTAGACTTTGTTTTTCAAAAATGATTTTCGAAAACCTTATGGATGGATGGAATCCATGAGAGGATAAAAACCTTGTGGGTGGATGGAACCCATAAGAGAGATTGGAAGCTTGTGGATGGATGGAATCCACGAGTGTTTGGAAGCGTGTGGATGGATGGAATCCATACGTGAACTTTCGAAAAAGATGGTCCGGGTGGGATGACCGTGGATAGGTTCGTGTATGGTCGGAGCCTGCACTGACGGTATTATTTTCAATTACCAGTATTGTTTTTACTTACTGTAATAAATTCAGCAAATTTCAATCTATTATTGTATTTCCTTAAATGCTGTTTTATGCAAACTAACCCTATAAGCCTTCCATTGAAGCCTTTATCATTATGTTGCATTTCTCCGTGTGATTTGCGGAGTACAAGTTTGTACTCACCTTGCACCCTCCCTACACAGAGGAAGATGTCATCGACCACGGTGAAGATCTGGACGAGTAGGCCGCGTCTTACTGTCGTTTGCCTGTGGGTAGGCTTGGGCTTCGCTTCTTTTCAGTTTGCTTCCGCAGCTCTTTGCTTTATTTATCTTTGCCAATGGGCGTTAATGTAAGACTTGGCCATAAGGCAGTACCCTTTATTTAATATAAGAAGTCATTTGTGCTTGGTATTTATCTTTGTTGTTACTGTGTGCACTAGCTGATCCTGAACTAGTGCGATTTACACAGAGGATCCAGAAGTCGTTACTCCGGGTTCCGACAGTAGCTCTCTTTATCTCAACGCTTTTCAGCATCATGCCGTTGTGATTTGTGAATGGGTTGGCAGTGAGCAAGTAATTATGTATGCTGCCATGCCGCATTTCACAAGGCAATACACTTTGATGTAAGTTGTTGTAGTGTTGTACTCATATAACAACACTTTTTGCCATCTCTATAACTAACATCATGACCCCTGTCGTTGTTTTGAGAAGATTGCCAATGATCCCGTAAGGTGGTTCTGTTCGAAGTCATGCAATTTCATGCATATATATAACACACTGATATTTGTTTGAGACAATATTTTTCTACACATTGTTGAAAATTGACAGAAGAAAAGTGATATGCTTATATGTTTTGAATTCATATGAATTAAAGTAGATGTGTGTTGTGATGATTTTTTTTATAACTTCGTTCCTCCACACATCTATATCTGTTGAATGTTTTTGTTTCGTAGCAACGCACGGGCACTTAACTAGTCAATTTATGATTTATATGGTCAATTTATCACAATTGAATAACAATTTATACCCATTTAGAAGCTTGGGTTGTATCAATTTATATCAGTAGACTGGTGCTTTTTTTGTTTAGGTTGTGTCAGTTTGTCATGCTGGTTATTAAATTTCTTAGAATTATAGTGTTTTTAATAGTTATTTCTTGAGTCATCTGAATATAGTCAGTCCTATTGTGAGATAACAGGTTTGTCAGGGTTGTAGCTTTTTTGTTATACCTCCACATTTTTAGTCTGAAGGAATTTAGCACTCTCAAAATCATCAGCCTAGAATTCTGTTACACCAAAAGGAGTTGATACAATGTATAATTTAATTTACTTGCACTTTCAACTATTTTTACCCAATATACTTTAAAAAGTTGTACTAATTATAGAGAAATTAAGCTCATGAGCCACACAATGAAGCTTTGGGTGCGAGTAATTGAGCATCGTTTAAGAAAAGTAACTAGTGTGACGATAAATCGATTTGGTTTTATGTCTAGGAGGTTAACCATGAAAGTGATTTTTTTTTTTTTTGCTACGATAGTCGATGGAGAGGTATAGGGAACAAAAAAATGACACTCACGTGGTATTTATTGACTTGAAGAAAACCTATAACAAAGTACCAAGAAAAATCATGCTATCAAACTGTGCATTCAATGTGGACCTTGGCTCGTATCGCTTGAGTTGTACACTATATTGCTTGGCTCATAGCCGTTATTTGTCATAGTATTCCTATTTGTTTTGTTTTAGTTTTATTTTTTTTTTTGTTTAGATCGCTAGGAGCAGTACAGTGTAATCATTCAAAAAATAGAGGGAGCAGTAGGGTGTAATCATTCAATATGTTGCAAACTAGTAAATGAAGTGTGTCCCTACAAGGTTTTTTTTGTCCAAAAAATAAAGAAGTTATGAAACTAGTATAATTATGAGCATATACACCCCCACTTTTCTCATTTATGAATAAATTTCTTCTTCCATATGTACATAAGGTTTTTTCTTACCTTCATGACTTCAGGAATTGCACCAGGACTATTGAGGTCATTGTAATTGTACTTGCTTTCATCATCTTGTTTATGAGCCAGCACGTTCTAATTCCAAATGTATTAGTTTGATAAGAAAACAATAGCTGCATAAGTGCAACGAAGTTTTACACTGTAGCAGATGCATTGTACATAGACATTTCATCATACAAAAATAACGTGAATTTGTTGCCCCCTCTTCCATATCAATTTTTTGTACAGCTGTCAGGCCTACGGAATGTATAACATTTATTTAGGGATCTTTGATATGGGCCTGTTACCTTTTGTTTTTTTCAGGTCCGGAGCACAGAAAATCAAAAACTTTCAACGGCTGTACAAACCGAGCACAAATCCGGTAAGAGCACTAAGCCCATGTCAAAATTTTCAGCCCGCAAACAAAATCCGACCAAGTAATACACAGCCCACGAAGAACAGTAAGCCCATATCAAATTGTTCAGTATCCGCGAACAAATTGACAGACCTTCTATGGCCACGACTGTCCTACGCGAACAAGGAATTGGATCACACGTCATCTGTTGACCAGAGTAGCTCGATGAAAACGACAGACTTATAGTAAACAGACTAAAAACAGGAAGGGTGTGTCTAAAGGGTGTATCCACATCACCCCGGATTCTCACCTCGACAAGCTCACCAGCGCTCTTGTATCCTCACCTCGACGCATTCTGCCGTGCTCTTGTATCCTCTGTTCTCCAGACGTGCATTCTGCGCTTCAGCCCGGCGAGGCTTTCGTATCCGCTTCTCCGCTTCGCTCCTCGTATTCACTCTCCTAGGTGAGTGCATCTAACGTTTCAGGTATATAGCATAGAAGTTTCTTTCAACTTGCTGCCGCCGAGGTTTGTGGTGTAGCCACGCTTGTCGGGGACGGGGTTATAGGGTGGCGGCGCCGGAGAGACTGGCGTACTGGATGATCGTCCGACCTTGGCCTGCTGATGCAGCCGAACCTGGACGACGCGGGGTTGTCAGCTCGGCGTTCGCGACGTCCATGTAGGTGTAGTCGCGCTTGTCGGAGACGGGTCACCGGAGCAGCAGCACTCAGCTCGGCGAGGAGCGTGGAGGTTTATTGGATGGCGGCGCCGGAGAGATTGGCGTACTGGATAATGTGCCGACCTTGGCGACGCGGAGGTTGTCAGCTTGGCGTTCACGGCGTCCATCTGCGCTTGTCGGTAGAGCGATGGCCTATTGGCTTGGCCCACGCCGGAGCCGATCACAGCCGTGATCATTTCAGGTTTGCACCACGCGGCCGGGGGCATGTGCTTTTAACAACTTCGGCACATGAATTGAAAGAGAGAAGGAAGCGAAGAAAAAGAGGATCAACGCCACTAAATAATTCGCAGCTTCAGCACACGAATAAAATTAGAAAAGGATCTTTTGTTTCATATCACACGTCGTTTTGTCTGTTGCGATGCATGCCCGGTCATCGAACGCACACATGATCTTTTGGCATTCACGACGCACAACTACGCCAAGCTGATAACCTCCGCCCATTATCTGTTCTGCAGGGCGTGCATTCTCCGCTTCAGTCCGGCGAGGCTTTCGTATTCGCCGGAGTCATCGCCGACAACAACCACTCCTCCTATTCACTCTCTTAGGTGAGTGCATCTAACGTTTCAGATATATAGCATATAAGTTTCTTTGAACTTGCTGCCGCCGAGGTTTGCGCGCACGGCGTCCATGTAGGTGTAGTCACGCTTGCGCTTGTTGGGGTGAGTAGAGCGATGGCCCACGCAGGGGAGCACGGCGCTACGTCGGGGAGCACCTCCACCACCACCTTTCAGCTCGGGGAGCACGGCCACCACCAGCGGGTACCTCGGGTGAGCACGGCGGTACGTCGTTGAGCACCTCCACCACCACCTTTCACCTCGGGGAGCACGGCCACCACCGGCGGGTACCTCGGGTGAGCACAGCGGTACGTCGTTGAGCACCTCCACCACCACCTTTCACCTCGGGGAGCACGGCCACCACCAGCGGGTACCTCGTGGGGCACGGCGCTACGTCGGGGAGCACCTCCACCAGACCACCAGTCCAACACCACCTTTCACGTCGGGGAGCACCTCCACCAGACCACCAGTCCACCACCACCTTTCACGTCGGGGAGCACCTCCACCACCACCTTTCACGTCGGGGAGCACGGCCACCACCACCTTTCACCTCGGGGAGCACGGCCACCAACAGCGGGTACCTCGGGGAGCATCTCCACCACCATCTTTCACCTCGGGGAACACGGCCACCACCAGCGGGTACGTCGGGGAGCACGGCCACCACCAGCGGGTAGGTGGCCCTTGGCCAGCCCCACCACGCCCTTCCAGTAGTCGCCGTCGCCGACCAGGAACGTCACGTACGCCCTCCTCGGCGCTGCTCGAACTCGTCACTACTACTTGCACCACGGGCATGACGCCATCGGAACTCCTCTAAAGAGTACCCCAGCGCGGCAGTGCCCGTCTGGACAGCATTTTTCATCCCCCACGGCGGCCTGTGCTGCCCGAGTTAGCCTCACTTGCACAGCGCTTTCAAATTTACCTACACTAAGTGACGCATACATTATCCATTTCTACTGCGCCAATATTTTGACTAAAAAAAAAGCACAGATCAGTGGTTGAGATTAAAAAACGCTCTGCTCGAGATTTACTCAACAATGGGCCCAAAAGATGGTAGGCGCTATTTCGCTTACTTCATAGCACAAATGTTCCGGAGATTATCTGAATTCCTCAGGCTATGTGTGCTTTAAGGGGATTACTGAACTGGCATCATAATGTGTATTTGTTCTTTGTGATAACCTAATAGGAGTTAGGATAAGTGTTTGCTGGGTTCCATACAGAATTACAGATACGAACATGGCAGCAGAGCTAGCCACCGGCTCAACTGTGTTTCAAAATGAGTTTCAGTCGTGTGGCGTCGCTTAGATCAGTAAGGTAGGGGGAGCTATTAGTTACTTCACTGGAGGTGCTTCAGATAATTTAAAGACTAAAACAACCAAAGTAATGCTACCTTCTTTACAAAAACAATTTTCGTAAATTTACCCACATGAAAGTTCAGTTCACTACTCAGTTTGGATTTAAGAACCAGTGTTTGATATTTGCTTGATGATTGCTCCATTTATGACTAAACAGCGTGATGGCTCAAGAGGAAACTACACTCATCCAATACATCAAGCAAACACTAATTATGCGCTACATAGCGCTTGTTGATGAGAAGCTTGGAAGAAAACGTCTTATTATGACCGAAGAAGGCAAGCGTCTCGTCGTAACACTTCTCAGAGCACTGTATTGCTGCCACAAAAATGGCAAGTGTCCTAAGCATTTTGATGAATCAAATGTTTTTGTGACAATTTCCGGGAGAGCAAAATTAAGGGATGTTGATCTTGTTGACAAGGGGGACTCAATGGCATTTCAAAACTACCAGAATGCTCGTACGATAATTGTGAAAACGGTGTTTCTTCAAGGATATGTTTGGAATGATATACCTATGGACGTGAAACATCTCCTACACTTAATGAACTCACGGGCTAAGATTATTGATATGGAGTACGTCATCTGCACACATGCTTCGCTAGTCCCTCTGGAAAACAGGGAACCTTTTTTCATGAAAATGTATAAACACATCCATTCTGTGCTGCATTGCGACAAACCAACAACGAGGGTAAGCATCCTCGAAGCTTTGCCATATAAAAATTATTGGTACAAAATACTGAAAGACAATAACCTGCTTGAGGAATTATTCAGCTGGAATGTAAAGAAATCCAAAGAACCCATTGGCTTTCTGAAGTCCTACAGGAATGCAACTGCTCATGACATGGATGGTTACTTCAAGCGGAAGGATTACACTTCGGATGACTTCCAGTTAATCTTGTTGGTTACCTTCCCAATGTTGCTGCCAAGGATGCAAGAGGAGCTTCAGAAGAAAAAACAGCTAAAAGATTTGAAGCTTGACAGTCTGTTCGGATCAAACTTACCTACTTAGGGGACAAAAGGTGCTTGAGAAGGCAAATCACCTGAGAACTTTAAAACTTCATAGTCCGCTTGAACTGATCTGCATTCAGGAAGCTTCTGTTACATGTTTTGAAAGTGCTACTTTTAATCATAGTTATGTTATATCCAGAGGATGCTTCTCCTCTATCTCTACTATTCTATAGATGGCACTCGTTACATCTGCCACTGGGTGTAGGTTGTTATCTGCATAGCGGTATTACTACTTGCTACTGCCACAGAATCATTTGTGGTCTGAAACTTTGATTACTATTATTGGTAGTGTATAATTTGAGTATACTCTTGTAAGGCAAGCAAGAGTATTCAATCTTCAGTATATTTTAAACAATCTCTAAGTAATATGTATGTTGCATGATATGCTGTATTCAGGAAACCTTCATTACCGCTTTTGTAGTGTCACTTCCAATTGTAGCTTTTTTGTGATCTGCAAATGTACTTTGATGGTATCTCTATAACCATGTAGGTGGCACTAGTATGATTTTCAAACAATTATTTGGTTTCATACATGAAACTTCAACTACTGTTTTTAGTAATGTTTGAATCTACTCTTGTGATCCGCAGAAGAATCTTCGATTGTATTTCCTTCTGGCTGGGTATAGTGTGCAACTATTCTGCCAATCATGTTGATGACGGTACTTTTGAACACTTTATAAAGTGAACTTGATGCATAGCTGAAACTTCAACCACTTTTGGTAGTGTAACATTTTAGTATACTCATGGAATCCATGGAAGGAACTTCAATAAAATTTCCTCTTGAGTATTGTTCATGTAATTTCAGGCAGTGTCTCTGCAATTATGTCCATAACACTTGTTTTGGACAAATACTAAGTGATATGTTTCATATATCATTACTATTATAAAAGAACGAGTTGGTGGTCGTATGTCCTTTCTCCTCCAACCGCCTTATTCGCAACTTCTCATCACTCTCTACTTTTCAACTGATCAGAGTAGCCCTCTTTCATAGTATGATTCTCTGTATATCTAATAAATTTTGTTGTAACGCACAAGCAAGTGACTAGTGTAACAGACTAACATTTGATTATACTCTGGATGCAATGCTAGTTTTGTATTACAGTAAAATGCTAGTGGAAAGCAGTTGAACTACAAATCTGACCACACGGAACAGTACAGTAAACTTCTTTGCTCCATTAGATAGAGTCAAAAAGTTCAGAACTTTAATCAATTAACCAAGCAGCGGAACCTTTCAACTGTTTGCATTGACTAGAAATGGCAGCAGCTCTTCCTGGAGTACAAACTACGATATAATTTGAGCAACTAAGTTATAGTTTGCCGTTCCAAGACAAACAATCCAGTTGAACTAACAATATATACAATGTCATCATAATTTCAAGCATGTAAAAGAAGTATGTTAGGGACACTAGTAATCTTCAAGCTGGCTCCAAAATTCTAGTTGTCAGTTCATTTTAACATTACTGCATTGTGTATTATTCAAAGTAGCTGACTATCAGTACCGAGAAATTGGTGATGTTCTAAGAGAGAATTATGGAATCCAGTTTTAATTCAATTCACTTGCAATAGATACTTCAGACAGGACAGAATGGATATCAGTTGGTTTCGGTTTATGTACCAATTTTAATCAGAGAATCTCCAAACACACTGTGATAGTAATGTGTGATACATGCATCTACCAAGCATAGAGACACTAGGAAAGATTGATCTTCCTTCATTTATACTATCCTATTTTAGCAGAAATACATCAAAACTATCGATCTAATCAACAAAACGGCTTAAGTTGCCTCATCTATGAGCCTATGGCACAAATCTACCGATAACATGTGTAAAATATACACAGTGTTGTAAGATGTTAATGGATTAATGGCAAGATATACAGAGCACCGTACCAAGAACTTTGCTTCCCGAGACGTCTGTGGTTGGCCAATGGCGACGGCACATCGATCTGCAGACTGCATCGCTGCAGGGGGCACCTGCAGCAGAAGAGGAGAGGACGGCGGGAGGTGTGGCTGTGGTGGAGGGGGAAGCAACGGCAATGTCGACCAGCGTGGTCGTGGACGATGGCGGCGAGACGTCTGCAGATGCAGGTCGGCTTTGCAGAGCAAGATGTGAAAAGAAAGGATTCAGATCTACAGCAGTAAGGAAAGGGGGGAAAATCTTTGGTCACGCCTTCAAATCTTGGAAGAACTCCTCCAGCGAGGACAGCACGGACACTGGTGGTGTGATCTGGGGTGGAGGTGGGGCTCTTTCTGCTGGTGTTGGCGATGATGGCCGGCGGAGCCCCTGTTGACCTGCCTTATAGCCCGTGGAAGTGGATAGATCATAGATGGGAAAACTATTACTACCACAGGGGCGACTATCGAGATAATTATATTACTTTTATATTTATTTATGTTTAAATAATATAATATTTTCTTTTTATAAATATTTTTATATTAATCAATAAATATGTGATTTGTTCGTGAAATTATTTATTTATGTTTTGATGTTATTTTAAATTATTCTTGATCTTCTGTCATTATATGGGACAATTATAATTTACTGATCAATACATGTATTTATTGATAATCATATTTCACAGATCATGGATATGATAATACAAAATTAATAATATGGATACATGTTAGAGAACATGGTGTTGGATTAAGCTATCATGAGATACTACGGAAATTATTATATTATTAAGTGTTATCAGTTGGTTTCATACATAGTGTATGTAGTATCCTCAAACGTAAGATGTTCACTACATGTGTAATAGTTTAGGGCACTTGCTTTCATCATCTTGTTTATCAGCCAACACGTACTAATTATTTGTTTTTCTACATTTCATACATTAGTATATAACAAAAACAATTTGTTCTGCGACTGTTCCTTAGCCCACGGTTAAAACAGACTAAAAAAGGAATTGGTTGTTGTTCCAGCCGCAGATCTGGTAATATGCTTTTGCATTTTGAGGTTGCCATTGCCTTGCGAACCCCAGTGAATGCCGCCTTACATATTGTACTGTTCAACCGTCTATTTTTTACAGTGAATGTATAACATATTTTTAGGGATCTTTGATATGGGCCTGTTCACTTTGTTTTTTTACAGCGCGGAAAATCAAAAACTTTAAATGGCTGTACAAACCGAACACAAATCTCCGAAGAGCACTCAGCCCATATCAAAATTTTCAGCCCACAATCAAAATCCGACCCGTTATACACAAACATGCGAAGACCAGTAAGCCCATATCAAATTGATTTAGGGAGTGCATAAATATCACTGGATGCTTTCTTCCTAACTATCATTTAAATTTGTGATCTTTAGATTAGAGATCAAGTGGCCCTTATTTTTGAAAGGGGAGATTTTTTCAAATGGGAGGGAGTAAAATTTAAGGGGGAGGGGGGATTCATGGCCATTGGATCTTTAATTTAACAGTTCTAAATTTGAACGATAATTAGGAAGAAAACATCCGAATGATGTTTAACAAAAACCCATTGGTTTAAAGCAACTGAAAGCTAACCAAATTGAAGAGAGAAGGAATCGAAGAATAAGAGGATCAATGCCACATGAAAAGGATATCACACGTCTTTTTCATCGGCACATCAATAACTCGCAGTTTCGGCACAAGAATAAAGTTAGAAAAGGAATGCATCTAATATCCATGCACAAGAATAAAGTTAGAAAAGAAATGCATCTAATATCCATGCACAAGAATAAAGTTAGAAAACGTTGTTGTTTTCACAAAACGTTGTCGTTTTCACTTGCAATGTTGTAAACACGTCGTTTTCTCTGTTGCGCAACCACTCCATGCATCTAATCTCTAGATTTGGTGGTCCTGTACGTTGCACACATGAAAAATAGATTTGGTGGTCCCCGTATGAAAAAGGACAGGCTTGTGATCCCCACATGAAACAAGGCAGACCTGGGTGAGCATCGACGGGTGCTCACTCTGCTGTACCGGTATAGGCTAAAGAGATATGAAAGAAGTGCATGAGCATGTGCATGGGCATATGCATAGTGATCGGTTGATGAGAACCTAAATAGATAAGAGAAATGTGCATATGCATGATGAAAAATTCATCGGAACTTGAAATGGTTAAAAGGAAAAGTGGTTAATAAAATTGGAATGATTATGGTCTAATGAATGAACATGTTATTTGCTGTTTTGCTTTGTACTTGCTGAGTTGGTGGACTCACCCTCGCTTCGTTGTTGCTTTTAGGTGATGTACGGGCGGGAGTAGCACATGAATAGTCGGCATGAACCAGCAGCACTTTTGTATCACCTTTGTTAGTGTATCTTAGCTTTTACTAGACTAGAGTAATCGCTAAAAACGTTATGATGTATCTAAACGCAGCAATTTAAATAAACTTAGTGTTGGCTTAATTTCTCCTAGTGTTATGAAATGGTAAGGGTACGCAGAGGTGGTAGCATCTTGGTCCAGAGAGTGAGCGCGATGTTACATCACCGCCGTGATCGTGTGTGCGTTTGCCGTCCACACCGTGTGTTTCTCTTCGTGATCATTTACCTATGTTTTTCAACAAAATTTGCCTGCATTTATGTCAGCTATCCTCACTTCGGATCGGAAGAACAAGGCAGAGTCTCCAACGAGACAAGTCTGTCGGTTTAGTTCGATTGTTTACTTTCAATCGTGTTGAAGCTTGCAATTACTTCACAATTCACAGGTACAGTTATCTATGGTCTTAGATGACATTTTTAGTGAACTTTAGGCAAGTCGGTGCTCTTTAACGATTGAAGCTAGCTCTTTTGTCACTAAATAATTGAAAGAGATCGAAGGAAGGAAAGAAAAAGAGGATCGCAGCTTCAGCACACGAATAAAATTAGAAAAGGATCTTTTGTTTCATATCACACGTCGGTCTGTCTATTGCAATGCAAGCCTTGTCAGGCGCACAACTACGCCAAGCTGATAACCTCCTCCCATTATCTGTTCTGCAGGCATGCATTCTCCGCTTCAGTCCGGCGAGGCTTTCGTATTCGCCGGAGTCATCGCCGACAAAAACCACTCCTCGTATTCACTCTCTTAGGTGAGTGCATCTAACGTTTCAGATATATAGCATATAAGTTTCTTTGAACTTGCTGCCGCCGAGGTTTAGCATATAAGTTTCTTTGAACTTACTGCCGCCGAGGTTTGCGCGCACGGCGTCCACTGTCACGCTTGTTGGGGACGGGGTCATGGGAGCAGTAGCACTCAGCTCGACGAGATTCGTGGAGGTTTATTGGATGGCGGTGCCGGAGAGATTGGATGATCCGACCTTGGCCTGCAGATGCAGCCGAACCTTGGCGACGCGGGGATTGCACATTTGCACGTCGGCGTTCGCGGCGTGTAGCCGCGCTGGTCGGAGACGGCTCAAAGGAGCAGCGGCAATAACTCGGCGAGGAGAGTGGAGGTCCATGTAGGTGTAGACGTGTAGTCGCGCTGGTCGGAGAGGGCTCACCGGAAATCCGGCAATAGCTTGGAGAGGAGAGTGGAGGTCTATGTAGGTGTAGACGTGTAGTCGCGCTGGTCGGAGACGGCTCACCAGAAAAGCAGCGGAAACAACTCGGCGAGGAGAGTGGAGGCGCTGGTCGGAGACGGCTCAAAGAAGCAGCGGCAACAACTCGGCGAGGAGAGTGGATGTCCATGTAGGTGTAGTCGCGCTGGTCGGAGACGACTCACCGGAAAAGCGGCTATAACTCGGCGAGGAGAGTGGAGGTCCATGTAGGTGTAGACGTGTAGTCGCGCTGGTCGGAGAGGGCTCACCGGAAATCCGGCGATAACTTGGAGAGAAGAGTGGAGGTCCATGTAGGTGTAGACGTGTAGTCGCGCTGGTCGGAGACGGCTCACCAGAAAAGCAGCGGAAACAACTCGGCGAGGAGAGTGGAGGCGCTGGTCGGAGACGGCTCAAAGGAGCAGCGGCAACAACTCGGCGAGGAGAGTGGAGGTCCATGTAGGTGTAGTCGCGCTGGTCGGAGACGGCTCACCGGAAAAGCGGCAATAACTCGGCGAGGAGAGTGGAGGCGCTGGTCGCAGACAGCTCAAAGGAGCAGCGGCAACAACTCGGCGAGGAGAGTGGATGTCCATGTAGGTGTAGTCGCGCTGGTCGGAGACGGCTCACCGGTGTTGTAAAGGTCTTACGACCTCCCAGGACTTTTCACGACCGGTTAGAGTCGTTTACGACCAGATAGAATTGAGTACGACTTTACCTAGATGCTTACGACCAGTTCCGATCTTCTCAATTCCCCTCCAATCGCTTTTTCAATGTGGTCGTAAATTTACTGTAGCAATTTACGACCGCTCTGCGATCTTGCTGCCGCTGCCTTCCTTCAGCCGCTCAAGATACCGTGATCGAAGCCTTCTACGATCGCGCAGTGATGCTGGCGATCACTGTTCACCGTAGTCGAACACCCGTACGACCACGTTCACTTTCTTCAACGTGATCGGAGTCGCTTTCAATCATGTACTAACCTTCTCGGTGTAGTCGCTGCTCCTTTACGACCACCGTCACCGTGGTCGAAGCCTCCTCTCGATCACGTCTGCTAGAACTTTGCCGTGGTCGTAACTCCTCCCAATCACGCTTGCGGTGATCGTGAGTCCTTCCGACCACGTCTTGCGCAATCACACCACAAAACAATGCTTTGTGTGTTTCCCTCTTTTTGTATTTTCTCAATGGCTTGGTACATCGAATACATGGCTCTAAGCCTCTTTTTATACCCGGCTGTTCTAATTCAACGCGGGTTCGACTACGATTATACCTCAGATTCCGACTCCGATTCTAATACGACTTCTACTCCGTTTCCAACTAAGACTTTGAATTGCGGCTGCAATTCGACTTCGATTACACCCAAATCTTGCACATGACTCTAAAACAAGATTATTTACAACATTCTCTCCCTAATCTTGTTTTTCGACTTCGATCATGCCAATCTTCTTCTTCATCTCTGAAAACTTTATCCGCCCCAGCGACTTTGTCAATATGTCTGCTTTCTGTTCTTCGGTTCTAATATAGTTAATATCGATCTTCCCCTCTTCGACACAATCTCTGATATAATGATATCTTGTGTCTATGTGTTTGCTTCTATCATGTAGAACCGGATTCTTGCTCTGCGATATTGCAGATTTGTTATCAACCCTGAGCGTCACCTTCTGGATTGTCTCGTCCGACAATTCATTCAATAGTCGAGCGAGCCAAACTCCCTGACAAGATGCTGCGCTCGCTGCGATGTACTCGGCTTCACAAGAAGATAATGCAACTACTTTTTGCTTCTGAGATTGCCAGCTGATCGGACTCTCCCCAAGCACAAACATTATGTCTGTCGTGCTCTTTCGATCGTCGACATCTCCCGCCATGTCGCTATCATCAGAGTCCGTCACCGCAACGACTTTCCACCTCCTTTCTGATCGAATCCGAGATTCAAAGTACCTTTGATGTATCTCGTGATGTGCTTCACGGCATTCATATGCTCCTGAGTCGGTTTCTCCATGAAACGACTTACGTATCCGACCGCAAACGAGATGTCTGGTCGGGTGTGCACCAGATACCGTAGACTTCCAACAATGCTCCTATAAGTCGTGGCATCAATCGTGATCCCGGCCTGTCTTGCTCAACTTCGATGATTCTCCATTGGGGTTTGACATGGATTGCACTCCTCCATACCGACTTCTCCGAATCTTTCGAGCATATCCCGACTGACAAAGTGTTATGCCGTTGTCGGTTTGATTTACTTCAATGCCGAGGTAGTAGCACAGAAGTCCCAAATCGGTCATTTTGAACAGCCTCTTCATCTCTTCTTTAAACCTCATAATCTCCTTCAACTCGATCCAAGAATGATCAAGTCGTCCACGTAAACGCCCACGATCGATCGTTCTTCGCATCTCCCTTGTGTACACAAAGATGTTCGAGTTGCTTCTTCTGAACCCGAGTGCCGTTAGACTTTTGTCAAGCTTCAAATTCCATGCTCGTGGTGCTTGCTTAAGTCCGTAGAGAGCTTTGTTCAGCTTCAAGACTTTCTCGGCTTGCTTCTTGGATTGAAAACCCGCGGTTGAGAAACATAAACTTCCTCCTCAATGTCTCCGCTCAAGAACGCCGTTTTCACATCCATGTGGTGAATCTCCCATCCACCGCTTGTCGCCAATGCAAGAAGTAGTCATATAGTCTCCATACGAGCTCTCGGGCAAAGACTTCTTCGTAGTCGATGCCTTGTTTTTGAACATACCCTTTCGCCACAAGTCGTGCTTTGTGTTTTACGACTTCTCCTTGGAATCCTTCTTTACCTTGAAGATCCACTTTAAACCGATTGCTCGATGACCCTTTGGCAAATCGGTGAGTTCCCATGTGTCATTCTCTTCAATCGACTTCAGCTCTTCCCGCATAGCTGCTCTCCAAGATGCATCTCCTTTGCTTCTTCATAGCTTCCAGTTCTTCTGCATCGTGTAAGCGTAAGCTCTTCGATCGCATCGTTCGGTTTGTGCATAAATCTCACTTATGCTTCTCATCTTCGGTATTCTATCGCCGAATCTTCTTCATCGACTCTTCTTCATTAGGTGAGACTTCGATCATCAGCACCAATCGAATTTTGGCTTTGAGATGTGGTCGTAGCTTCTTCCGTATTGTCAGCATCGACTGCTTCGACTTCGAAGGTTACCCACTTCGACATGTCTTTCTCAATGTCCTCGTGTTCTTCCCACTCCCAATGTTTGTTCTCTTCGAAGACCACGTCTCTGCTCACATGAATCTTCTTTTCGACCGGATCATAGCACCTGTACGCCTTGGTGCCTGGTTCCGAGCCAAGATAAATCATCCGTCTGCTCCGGTCATCTAGCTTCTTGAGATAAGTGGATGGCTTCACATGGGCTAAGCATCCGAAGACCCTTAGATGCTCGATATTGGGTTTTCTTCCCAACCACTGTTCATATGGAGTGACTCCATCCAGTGATCGCGTGGTCGCACGATTTAGCGTGATAGACAAAGATGTCGCATCGCTTCGCCCAAAGTCTCCGGCAGAATCGGCTCTTCAACGGACTTCGTGCCATTTCGACCACGGTCCGGTTTCTTTTTTCTACGACTCCGTTTTGTTGAGGTGAATACGGAGCCGTGAAGAGTCTTGCAATACCCTTCTCTTCACAAATCGAGTCGAACTCTTTCGCGAGGAATTCTCCTCCTCGATCCGACTGATCGACTTCACCTTTTGTCGACTTCGTTTTGACAAGAGTTATGAACTTCTCAAAGTTCGTCTTTGCCTCATCTTTGCTTTTCTCGCATGTACACCCACATGGCTCTTGAATAGTCATCCACGATCAACATGAAGAATTGATTCCCGGCATCCGCATGCGAGGTGTGATTGGTCCGCATGCATCTACGTGAACCAACTCGAGTGGTTGCGGCTCAAACTCGTCTGTGTGGAAAGCTGCTACGAATTTGTTTCGCCACGCATACCTTCGCAGACTTGCTCGGTGGTCGATTGTCGGTAATCCGACCACCATCTCTTTTCCCGCCATCGTGTTGAGACTCTGGAAATTCAGATGTCCGAATCTTGCGTGCCATAGCCAGGCCACATCATCGGTTGTAGTCTTCATACACTTTGGCTTGCATGCTTCAATTTGAATTTTGTACAGACGGTTTACCGTTCTCTGTACTTTCATCAGCAGTCGCTCAGTGTGGTCGTACATCTTCAGATAGGTGTCTTTGAGTTCAATCCGACAACCTTCTTCAGTCAATTGTCCAAGGCTTATAATGTTGCTTCGTAGACTTGGAATGTAGTAAACATTCGACAATCTCCTCTGGCTTCCATCCTTGCACTGCATCAGGATCGTGCTTCTCCCTTTTATCTGAATGGTCGAGCCGTCTCCGAACTGTACTCTTCCAAGCACATTCTTATTTAATTCGTAAAACATCGAGTACGTACTCGTCATGTGGTTGCTGGCTCCGTTGTCGAGATACCAGTCTGCCGTCCGTTCTTGAGTCTGCTCTCCTTTCTCCAATAGACTCGGAAACACTTTCTCCTCGTTTAATAGAACCATTGTCGGTTCGTCTGCAGTGCAGAGCGACAACAAAGCAATGTCGGTTCTTTGTGCTCATCCGCTTGAGCCAGTTTGCTTCCTCGCTTTCTTTTACTCCGCAATTCGCAGCATAGTGACCATACTTCTTGCGCTTATGGCATCGATGTGGCTCCGACATTCGCAACGTAATGTCCGAATTTCTCGCATGTGTAGCATCGATGTCAGATTTGTCCGTCTGGTGATTGCCATCTCCATGACCACCACGACCTCCTCGACCACCTCTTCCACGGCCACTCTGGCCATAGCCTCGTCCTTGTCCTCGCCCATGAGACGTGCCGCGCCACGACCACGCCCACGCATCGCCCCTGATGACGATTCTCCTCGGTTCCTCGTGTCATCCTTTACAAACAATGCTTGTTGGTTGTAAGGCCCTTTTCCTTCATTGTCGGTTTGGTAACTCTTCGTGCTGCTCGTGTGCTCGAGCGCCTGATTACCTCCTCGACCTTCATCTTCGAGAGGTCTTGTGAGTACGTGATCGTAGTTACGACCGGGAGAAACTTCTCCGGCAGTACTCGTAGATACTTCTTGACCGCCACCTCATCTTTCAAGTCGTCGCTGAGAGATTTGATCTCGTTTATGACTTCATTAAACTTCCCAGAGAATTCTTCCACCGTCTGGTCTCTTCCCATCTTCAATGATTCAAACTCACTCCTCAATGTTTGAAGTCGAACTTCCTTCACTCGATCTACTCCTTGGTGCATTATCTGCAGAGTAGTCCGGCGCCTCTCGCCGTCTCCTTACCGATCACCGTCGATCATCGAGTCGGGCACGCCTTGATAGATCGCTGCCATCGCCATCTTGTCGAGACGATCATCGAGGACCTTGTCCTTCTCCTTCGGTTCAACCGCACTTGCACTCCACGTGCGATCATGTTGACCTTCATCTTCATCGCCGGATCGGGTAATTATCCGAACCGAGGATCGCATCGCAGCGACACGCTTTCCTTCATCTTTGAAGCCTCCGCCATGGTTCACCGAGGCTCGATACCAACTGTTGTAAAGGTCTTACGACCTCCCGTGACTTTTCACGACCGTTAGAGTCGTTTACGACCGATAGAATTGAGTACGACTTTACCGGATGCTTACGACCAGTTCCGATCTTCTCAATTCCTCCGATCGCTTTTGTGGTCGTAAATTTATCAGTAGCAATTTACGACGCTCGTGATCTTGCTGCCGCTGCCTTCCTTCACCGCCAAGATACCGTGATCGAAGCCTTCTACGATCGCGCAGTTGATGTTGGCGATCATCGCTCACCGTAGTCGAACACCCGCACGACCACGCTCACTTTCTTCAACGTGATCGAGTCGCCAATCATGTACTAACCTTCTCGGTGTAGTCGCTGCTCCTTTACGACCACCGCCACCGTGGTCGAAGCCTCCTCTCGATCACGTCGCTAGAACTTTGCGTGGTCGTAACTCCTCCCAATCACGCTTGCGGTGATCGTGAGTCCTTCCGACCACGCCTTGCGCAATCACACCACAAAACAATGCTTTGTGTGTTTCCCTCTTTTGTATTTTCTCAATGGCTTGGTACATCGAATACATGGCTCTAAGCCTCTTTTTATACCCGGCTGTTCTAATTCAACGCGGATTCGACTACGATTATACCTCAGATTCCGACTCCGATTCTAATACGACTTCTACTCCGTTTCCAACTAAGACTTTGAATTGCGGCTGCAATTCGACTTCGATTACACCTAAATCTTGCACATGACTCTAAAACAAGATTATTTACAACAATCGGAAAAGCGGCAATAACTCGGCGAGGGGAGTGGAGGTCCATGTAGGTGTAGTCGCGCTGGTCGGAGACGGCTCACCGGAAAAGCGGCAATAACTCGGCGAGGAGAGTGGAGGTCCATGTAGGTGTAGACGTGTAGTCGCGCTGGTCGGAGACGGCTCACCGGAGCAGCAGCATCAACTCGGCGAGGAGAGGGGAGGTCATGTAGGTGTAGTCGCGCTGGTCGGAGACGGCTCACCGGAGCAGCAGCACTCAACTCGGCGAGGAGAGTGGAGGTTTATTGGATGGCGGCGCCGGAGAGATTGGCGTACTGGATGATGTGCCGTCACCTTGGCGACGCGGAGGTTGTCAGCTTGGACTTCTTGTCCGATGACGATGACGAGGAGGAGAAGAAGTACGACGAGATGTTCATGTTGTTAATTAGAGGCGTATAGCTGGGTTGGAGCTAGAGAGAGTATGTACTCGCGTGCTGTGCCGAACTGCATCCCGAGGACGCCCGGCTCGCCGGCCCACACGCCTAGTCACCTACGCGAAGTCCACAGCTCGTCGCATGCGAGCCCGGGCAGCTGCCCAGGCTCGCCGGGAGGTGGCTCCGCCTAATGGCCCACGCCGGAGCCGATCACCGCCGTGATCGTGTGTGCGTTCGCCGTCCACACCGTGCGTTTCTCTTCGTGATTATTTACCTATGTTTTTCAACAAATTTTGCCTGCATTTATGTCAGCTATCCTCACTTCGGATCGGAAGAACAAGGCAGGGTCTCCAACGAGACAAGTCTGTCGGTTTAGTTCGATTGTTTACTATCAATCGTGTTGAAGCTTGCAATTACTTCACAATTCACAGGTACAGTTATCTATGCTCTTAGATGACATTTTTGGTGAACTTTAGGCACCGGTGGACAGGGAGGAACGAGGCGCATCTGCGGGACAAGAGCTGCCGACGTGAAGGCCAGGGCCTCAAGGGCTGCCAAGGTGTGTCCAGTGTCCACAATATCATCTTGGCTAATGCTTTTGTTTTTAACTTCAGCTCAATTTCTTAATAAAGTAATTAAATCGTGCGGAGATTATCTGAATTCCTCTGGCTATGTACTTGAACTCGTGCTTTAAGGAGATTACTGAACTGACAACATAATGTGTGTTTGTTCTTTGTGATAACCTGATAGGAGTTAGGATAAGTGTTTGCTGGTTTTTGATATGCAACAATTTTATGTGGGCACATTTGCAGGCACTCTTTTTTTTCTTACACTTCCTATATTTATTTATGGCAAAACCATTCTGTGTTTTCATTATACCTGTTCGATTTGAACTGCCTAAAATCCAACTTAGCAAATGCACAACTCGCCATTTTTATCCAGACATGATGGAATAGATTAACATGGAAGTATATCATTTCGCACAGCCTTCAATCTCCGCAAAACTGACGTGATCCCAGAAAGTGAAAGTTGCCAAGATTAGCACGGGAAAAAATGGGGTGCCAGATCGATGAGGCTTATGAGCTGCTGTGACGAGGCGGCAGGGTCTCCAAAGAGACAAATTTTTTATCCCAGGGAACAATGCCACTCCCGCAAGATTTTGCTTTCCATTCTTTCCAACCTTTTTCTTCTCACCCCCTTATTCCATTCCTGTATACTTTTTCGCTCGATACTCTGCCTGTTCTTTTCCCGCAAACCCTTTTCCCTCACCACTTCATTTCATTACTTAAACCATTACCCCTCACAACTTCATTTCGTTACTTTCCCTCACCACTTCATTTCATTACTTAAACCCTTTTCCCTTAAGCAGCTACTTTTCCCTCCAACCTTTTCCTTCTACTAGTTTGTTTGACACAGCCTTTTCCGACGTACTCTGCCCATTCTTGTATCATTCCATTCTTGTATTCTCACCTCGACGCACTCTGCCCAGTTCTTATCATTCCACAGCTCCAAGGATGCGAACGAAGGACATCGGTATGATTTCGGGTAACTCAGAGGGTTCTTTTTTTTGGCAAAACGGGGGCGTGGATGGCCTGGGAGGCCGCCAATCCTCCCACGCTTAAGGAATTCTATTATTTCTTGAGTTATTTGAATGTAGTCAGTCTTACTGTGAGATAACAGGTTTGTTAGGGTTGTAGCTTTTTTGTTGTACCTCCACACTTTTAGTTTGAAGGAATTCAGCACTCCCAAATCATCAGCCTGGATTTTAATTGACTTGCACTTTCGACTAATCCCATAAAGTGAAAGTTGCCGAGATTAGCACGTGATCCCAGAAATGGAGTGCCGCTTATGAGCTGCAGTGATCCCTTTTCCGACGGACTCTGCCCATTCTTGTAATCATTCCATTCTTGTACCCTCAAACTGTTCCCTCCAACCTTTATCTTCTCACCCCTTCATTCCAACCTGTTCTTTTCCCGCAAACCCTTTTCCCTCACCACTTCATTTCATTACTTAAACCCTTTTCCCTCACTACATTCCATTCCTTAAACCCTTTTCCCTTAAGCAGCTACGTTTCCCTCCAACCTCTTTCTTCTACTATTTTGTTTGACACACCCTTTTCCGACGTACTGTCCGGCGACGGCGAGGCTTTTGTATTCGCCGGGGTCATCACCGACCACCACCACTCCTCCTAGGTGAGTGCAACTAAACTTCACACTTTTTTCTGCTGCACATGAGCGATATTTAGCAATTAGCCCCTTTTCCGCTCGCCGGCATGGGCACCGCCATATTCGCCGGCTTTCAATTCTGTCATGTAGTATGTTGATGCTCAGTTTATGTCAGGCTTGATGATATACTGTTGTTCCTCGTAACCTCTCTCGTTTAAACTTAAAAGAAGCCGAAAGCAAAATCTTGCGTGTTCGTTTGATCAAGGTGGTCGCCGGAGAAACCTTCATTACTCTGCTTTGCCGGTTTCCAACCTTCGACAAACCGTCCGACCACCGCAGTTCCTGTCGAGCTCCGACTGCAGATCCGTGTAGAGATGTCCAGTGGGCACATTTGCAGGCACTCTTTTTTCTTACACTTTCTATATTTATTTATGGCAAAACTATTCTGTTTTTCAATATACCTGTTCGATTTGAACTGCCTAAAATCCAACTTAGCCAATGCGCAACTCGTCATTTTTATCCAGACATGATGGAATGTATTACATGGAAGTATATCATTTTGTGCACCCTTCAATTGCTTACTAACGTACTTCAATTAGGAGTAGGCAAAACCTCAATAGAACGGAGCAACTGAAAAACTCAGCTGTTCACTTATTAATTTCTAGTATTGGTTTATTGGATCAGTGCTTGGAATTTACTTGATAATTGCTCCACTTACGATTAACAGGATTATGCCTCAAGTTAATTACGAGAAGTATTTGCACGGAGCAACATCTTCCCAAGAGACATCAATTGCCCAATACATCAAGAAGACAGCAATTGTCCGCATAGAGCCTGTCGGCGAGAAGCGTGGGAGGAAAAAATGCGTTATCACTGAGAAAGCCAAATTCCTTATCAGCTCACTTCTCCAAGAACTGCATGACTGCCACCAAAAGGGAGCGTGTCTTCCGCGTTTCGATGCATCAAATGTTGTCGTGACAGATTCTGGTAGAGCCAAACTCAAAGGTTTACACCTAAAACCGAAGGAGGATGAATTTGTACTCCAAAACTATCGGGATGCCCACCAGATACTTGAGATAACAGTGTTCGGAGAGTACCATTGGGCTGCTGTTCCTGAAGACATGAAGCATCTGCTAGAATTGATGAGGTCCGATAGTGCCATCAAAATGGAGTATGTCATAAGAACGCACGCTTCTCTGGTGCCTATTGGGAACAGGTACCAATTCTTTATCCTGATGTATGAACATATCAAGTCTGCGCTGTGTCACACAGTGCAACAACGCATCATGAATGCTTTGCCATATGGTGATGATTGGGAAACAAGATTGAAAGGCAACCGTCTGCTTGATGAGTCATTCAAGTTCAGAAAATATAATCACAGTAACGGACCTATGGAATTTCTGGAGTACTACCGGAACACACAAGCGCATAGGATGGAGAGGCGCGGGAAACCATTGATGTACACCCCAGATGACTTTGAACAGATCTTGGTGGTTACCTTCCCAATGTACCTTCCGATCATGCAACAAGAGCTTGAGAAGGAAAATCAACTGAGAGGTTTGAAGCTCCATCTTCTATTTCCAGCCTCCAAGTGATATGCTGCATGCTGGAACTGGAAACTTGAAATGCTACCTTTTGTAGTGTACGTTAATCTTCCAATCGTGTAGTCATGTTGTCTGCAAAGGAACATGGATTAATTTTTCCACAAATTATGAAGACGACATAACTTTGAACAATTTGTAAGTGATTCGTTTCGTATCTGCATATATGTGTTGGATTATGTGGGCCAAGCCCATATAATAAGAATAATTCCTATTAAATCTCAAAGGCCCACTCATGCAAAGGAGGCATGCATGTGACCTTTAGTACCATATTGCTAGTTCTAGGAGAGGAAGACCACCTTAAAAGGGATGGTGCACTCCTAGTAACTTGAGGCATGTGTGGGAGAGAACTAGAGGATAACACGCGCTCGCCTCGCCTCGCCTCGCCGGGCCGGGTCGGGCTGGGCTGGGCTGGGCGGCGGCGCGGCGCACGGCACCGCGTGAATGGTCCGCCAAAATCCGCTCCAGTGCTTGCGCGACGCGCTTCCTTTGCGCTTTATCTTTTGCTGCTTTGTGTGGCGGTGAATCCGGATCGGTTACGCGACTAATCCGGTTGATTCACGAGTTATGGAGAACGTGCAGCGCCTTGATCACGCGCCCCGGTTTTCTATAAATACGAGTCGCCGCCTCCATACAGCATTACGCGAAAATCAATCTAGGTTTTGCCTCCTCCATCCATTGTGCTGCGCCGCCCCACGTAGTCTACTCCGCCCCGTCCGCCGGCGCACCGCCGCTCGGGAGAGCAGGTCTCCGAACCGCCGCCAAGTCCTGCACCGGAGAGGCGAATAAGGTTTTGGGAAGCGCTCGCGCGATCGCCGCTGTAGCTCGCTCGTCTTCCTCGCTGCTCGGCCGCGAATCGCCATCGACTTCGTGTCATCCTCACCGTGTTCTGCGGCGTCTACATCGGCAAACCGATCGTAATGAACCATCGATGCGTAATGGTCATGTTCTTCAGATAGATCTGTTCATGTACGTTTCTGGTTTACATGTCTAGATCTTTTATGCCCGTGATGGTTCTCGTTATTTTGCGTGCATGATGTCATGATTTATTTATGGAATAAATTAAACCTACATGTGCTTATATATTCAACAATCCAAAACCTTAGTGTAGGCATTGTGGTTTTACTATGGCTGGATTTGCCGATGCACCGAGGCCGGATAAATTCTCCGTGTGCACTTTAAGAGATGGCGATCGGGGTCACTCGTGGCTTATCGCTATGAATGTATTCGGTTAGTAATGGCAAGCTCAAGGTGTTCTTGATGCTGAAAAGCGAAAGAATTCGAGACCGCCACTACTCTCTTTGTTGGATGCATTCTTAGTGTTCTTGCCGACCGTCTGCGAGGTGTATATGCACATGACAGACGCGAAGGAGTTATGGGATGCATCAATTCCAAATACGGTGCTATCGATGCCGCAATGACATGTATGTCATGGAGCAATTTCATGACTACAAGATGGTTGATAACCGCTCAGTAGTAGATCAGCTCATGAGATACGAGCCATTGCCAAGGAACTCGAACTCTGAAGTGTGCCTTACCCGACAAGTTTGTGGTGGATGTATTATTGCGAAATTACCTTCTTCATGGAGGAATTTCGAACAAGACTCAAACACAAGAGACAAGAATACTCGTTGAGAATCTGATTGGGTCTCTTGAAATTGAGGAGAAAGCTCGGGAAAAGGACGCTGTGTCTAAGGGTGATGGAGGGCGCCTAGTGCCAATGTGGTACAGAAACCTCAAGCAAGAACAAAGGGAAATTTGTTAAAGCCCAACAGACAACCAACTTCAAGAAGAAGAAGAACAACAACAATCGTGATCATAGAACTTGCTTTGTGTGCGGTGAGCCGGTCACATGGCCAAGAAGTGCCCACAACGCAAAGGAAAGAAGGCACCGCAGATGACTTCTAAGTCTGCCAACGTGACCATTGGCAAGACCGAGATGGGACTGGTATGGTAATTTACCTCTCGTTCTTTCGCTTAGTCAATCTACCAATTGGTGGATTGATACAGAGCTAATGTACATGTGTGTGCCGATATTTCGTTGTTTTCTTCTTATCAGTCGCCCGAGATTCCTCCGTCCTAATGGGGAATGGGTCACATGCTCTCGTTCATGGTGTTGGCACGGTAGATCTGAAGTTTACTTGGAAAGATCGTGCACCAAAGAACGTGCAGCATGTCCCTTCTATAGACAAGAATCTCGTTAGTGGCTCCCGCTTATGTAGAGACGGGCTTAAGTTGGTATTTGAGTCTAATAAAGTAGTCGTGTCTAAACATGGACATTTTATTGGTAAAGGCTATGAGTGCGGAGGCTTGTTCCGCTTTTCCTATCGATTTCTGCAATAAGACCAGAAACCATATTTGTGGCGGTGTGGATGATGAGGCTAATGTTTGGCACTCACGTCTATGTCATATTAATTTTGGTTTGATGTCTCGCTTTCAAAGATGAATTTAATTCCAAACGTTTCCATCACCAAAGGTTCTAAATGCCATAGCCGTGTGCAATCAAAGCAACCTCGTAAGCCTCACAAGGTCAGCGAGAGAGAAACTTGGCACCACTAGAACTCCCGCATTCAGATCTTTCGAGATGAATGGCGTGTTGACGAAGGGTGGAAAACGATATTTCATGACATTGATTGATGATGCAACTAGGTTCTGTTATGTGTATTTATTGAAAACGAAAGATGAGGCTTTAGACTATTTTAAAATCTATAAGGCGTAAGTTGAAAACCAGTTAAATAGAAAGATAAAAGACTTAGGTCGATCGTGGTGGAGAGTATTTCTCAAACGAATTTGACTTATTTTGTGTGGAACATGGCATTATACATGAGAGGACGCCCTTATTCCCCGAGTCAAATGGGATTGCCGAAAGGAAAACCGCACGTTGATCGACTTGGTGAATGCCATGTTAGATATCGCGGGATTACCTAAGGCATGGTGGGGAGGCTTTGCTAACGCCTAATCACGTATTAAATAGAGTTCCTAACAGAAATAAGGACAAAACACCATACGAGGTATGGATTGGGAGAAAACCATCACTTTCTTACTTGCGTGCACTGGGTGCTTGGCGAAAGTTAATGTGCCAATAACTAAGAAACGCAAGCTTGGACCTAAAACTGTGGATTGCGTTTTTATGGGATATGCTAATCATAGCATTGCCTATAGATTTTTGATAATTAAAACTGAGGTACCTGACATGCATGTTGGTACAATTATGGAGTCTCGAGATGCAACATTCTTTGAGAATATTTTTCCTATGAAGGATACACATAACACTACTAGTCAACCTTCAAAATAATTCACAGCTCAATCACATCACCTGAACCTTTTGAACATACACATGAACTTGTCAATGAGGAGGATGACAGTGGAGCTCCTAGAAGGAGCAAGAGACAAAGGATATTCAAATCCTTTGGTGATGATTTCACTGTGTACCTTGTGGACGACACTCCCAAGTCTATTTCAGAAGCGTATGCATCCCGATGCGACTCACTGGAAGGAGGTCATCAGAGTGAAATGGATTCCATTATCGCTAATGGAACCTCGGGAGCCGACAGATAAACCTTATGGGTGCAAACCTGTAGGGTGCAAGTGGGTGTTCAAAAAGAAGCTTAGGCCAGATGGAACTATTGAAAAATATAAGGCTCGGCTTGTTGCCAAGGGCTATACTCAAAAAGAAGGCGAAGATTTCTTTGACACTTACTCACCTGTTGCTAGATTGACCACAATTCGAGTACTACTTGCTTTGGCTGCCTCACATGGTCTTCTCGCTCATCAAATGGACGTTAAGACAGCCTTTTCTTAACGGAGAGCTGGATGAGGAAATTTACATGGAACAACTGATGGATTTGTAGTAGAAGGTCAAAAGGCAAGGTGTTAAAACTGTTGAAATATTTGTATGGTTCAAACAAGCCCCTAAGCAAAGGCATGAGAAGTTCGATAGAACACCGACATCCGCAGCTTTGCTGCCAATGAGGCGGATAAATGTGTATACTATCGTTATGGTGGGGGTGAGGGAGTTATTCTATGTTTGTATGTGGATGACATCTTGATTTTTGGGACAAACATTAATGTGATAAATGAGGTCAAATCATACTTGTCTCAAAACTTTGATATGAAAGATCCGGGAGTGGTGATGTTATTCTAAACATTAAATTGGTTAGAGGTGAGGATGGGATTACACTTTTGCAATCTCATTATGTGGAAAAGGTCTTGAGCCGTTTTGGCTTTTCCGACAGCAAGCCTTCTCCAACACCTTATGATCCTAGCGTGTTACTGTAAGAATAAGAAAATTGCTAGAATCACCTGGAATACTCCCGGATAATTGGCTCACTAATGTACCTAGCTAGTGCAACAAGGCCGACATCTCCTTTGCTGTGAGCAAATTGAGTCGGTTTACATCTAACCCAGAGATGATCACCGAAGGCGCTTGAGCGAGTGTTGCGCTATCTCGAAAGGTACCTCGAACTTTGGACTTCATTATACCGGGTACCCGCTTGTCTTTGGAGGGTTATAGTGATTCCAATCGATCTCTCGATCTTGATGAGATCAAAGCCACTAGTGGATATGTTTTCACTATTGGTGGTGGTGCTGTTTCATGGAGGTCTTGCAAATGCACCATTTTGACGAGGTCAACCATGGAAGCGAGCTTGCGCACTAGACACCGCTATTGTTGAGGCGTAATGGCTACGAGATCTATTGATGGATCTACCTACGGTGGAAAAGCCGCGACTATCCTTATGAATGTGATAATCAAACCGTTATCGCTAAAGTGAACAGTTCTAAGGATAATATGAAATCGCCGAGCATGTTAAGAGACGATTGAAGTCTGTCAGAAATTGAGAAACTCCGAGTTATAACCTTGGATTACATCCAAACAGATAAAAACTCGCGCATCCTTTACAAAGGGACTATCACGAATGTGATAGATAGTGCATCGAAGGAGATGGGTATGAGACCCATGTGAGTTATCTATGGTAGTAACTCAACCTATGTGATCGGAGATCCCGTGAATTAGGATCAGGGAAAACAAGCCATTAGTTAATCAGAGGAGAGTAATTTCAACCCTCTCTATGTGAAGATGCAATACTCTAAATCGCAAGGCAGGTTGACTAAGGTCTTAATGTGTTCCATTGGCTTTTAGAAGCGAAGACGCTATCTCGCAGAGCGTTCTTGAAAGAACACACCTATATGAGTCCGATCGTTAGTCGCAGTCTATGGAGATCTTGGGTAATCTCCTACTAAGCTCATGAAGAGACCAAGGAGTATGACTTATACGCTCCAACCGAGGGTAGCCTCATCGCGCCTAGTATCGCTTAAGTCTTTAAGTGAAGCTTGCTTGCACCAAACTTGCAATTCAAGGCATAGTCCATTGTTCAAGTTGTGAGTAAGTGTAGCTTGAGTTCTAGGTGGATGTTCAACCTTAATCGGTCTCCATCGAAATACCGATATATAAACAAGACATTGAATTCAGGCAAATCTCTGTGGGACTTTGAGATCCGTGGGGATTGTTGGATTATGTGGGCCAAGCCCATATAATAAGAATAATTCCTATTAAATCTCAAAGGTCCACTCATGCAAAGGAGGCATGCATGTGACCTTTAGTACCATATTGCTAGTTCTAGGAGAGGAAGACCACCTTAAAAGGGATGGTGCACTCCTAGTCACTTGAGGCATGTGTGGAGAGAACTAGAGGATAACACGCGCGCTCGCCGCCGCCTCGCTCGCCGGCCGGCCGGGCGGGCTGGGGGCTGGCTGGCGGCGCGCGCGCGCACGCACTGCGTGAATGGTCCGCCAAAATCCGCTCCAGTGCTTGCGACGCGCTTCCTTTGCGCTTTATCTTTTGCTGTTTTGTGTGGCGGTGAATCCGGATCGGTTACGCGACTAATCCGGTTCGCTACGAGTTATGGAGAACGTGCGGCGTCTTGATCACGCGCCCCGGTTTTCTATAAATACGAGTCGCCGCCTCCATACAGCATTACGCGAAAATCAATCTAGGTTTTGCCTCCTCCATCCATTGTGCTGCGCCGTCCCACGTAGTCTACTCCGCCCCGCCCGCCGCGTGCACCGCTGCTCGGGAGAGCAGTCTCCGAACCGCCGCCAAGTCTGCACCGGAGGGCGAATAAGGTTTTGGGAAGCGCTCGCGCGATCGCCGCTGTAGCTCGCTCGTCTTCCTCGCTCGCTCGGCCGCGAATCGCCATCGACTTCGTGTCATCCTCACCGTGCTCGCGCGCCTACATCGGCAAATCGATCGAAACAGAACCATCGACGCATGCAGTCATGTTCTCAGATAGATCTGTTCATGTACGCTTCTGGTTTACATGTCTAGATCTTTTATGTCTGTGATGGTTCTGTTATTTTGCATGCATGATGTCATGATTTATTTATGGAATAAATTAAACCTACATGTGCTTATATATTCAACAATATGGCACTTCAGTCACCACTTTTCTGGTACTTACAAGTGCGTAACATTTGAGTATAATCCTGTGATGCAGGGGATAATCTTGCGTTGCATTGATTGATTTGCTTCCAGGGTATGTTATTCTGAAGAAGACATTTGAGCCGTATTTAATTCTGGATATATTCTTGTGAAATGTGAATTGAGGATGAACTTCAGTTGTATTTGTGTGATTCGATAAATGAAACGGTTATTGCAAGTTTGCAACTATTTTGTATACCTGGAAATTGGGGCACAGAGTATCGTCTGCCACGGTTCGCGCCCCTCTTTCCGCTCGATCGTCCCCACGGCACCTCCGCCGTCGGCACTCCGGGCTCGTTGGCCTCACTTGCACAGCGCTTTCAATTCTGTCATTTGCGCGTTCTAGCTGATTTGGGATGGTAGTCGCCGGAGAAGCCTCATATTCTTGCGCGCCCCCAAACAACTCTACCAACCTTCCACACCGTCTGACCACCGCACTTGTGTCTTGTGGGGAGGTTTGGTTCTTCCGATCTCCGCCTGCAGAGTTTTCCGCCGCCTCCGCGGGATGCTTTAAGATTGCATTTAGTCGTGCGCCCCGTAGCAACAGAATGCTTTTAGATCCGTGTAGCCATGTAAGGAGTACACTGGCAGAAAGAAAACATGTAAAAATGCAAATCCTGGAGGTTTGGTTGGCCATCCATCCTAGGAAGATCTAGCGGCTCAGCCGACACGCACGGTACCTGTTGGTACTGCTTCCTTCATCACCAGTCTAGAAGTGAAGGTGCCAGGTGCTAAGGGGTACATAGGTAAATTTGGGTGTGTCTTTCATCGATACCGCCTCCTATGCTTCAACTAGCAGTAGAAACGCGGCGTCACGCGACGCTATCTATCATATGGACCGAGGTAAAAGAGCTGGTAATTCGTAAGAAGGGTTTCTCTGAAAAATCGAAGACACGTATGTATTTCCAGAGAAAGCAAAGGTTTTTTTTGCATAAAATCAAGGACCTAAATGTAATTTTGAGAAAACCACAGGGTGTTATCCAGCAAAAGGAGGGTTGTAAGAAGGGCTTCTCTGAAAAAAATTGAGAACCCGTATATATTTTTCGAAGAAAGCAAAGGTTTTTTCCATATAAAACCAAGGGCCTATGCATAATTTTAGAAAATCACGGGGTGTTATCCAGCAAAAGAAGGGGCTCTATGAAAAACCGAGGACCCAAATGTAATTTCAGAGGAGCATAGGTTTTTGCAGAAAAATGGCGTGGCAGGAGTCTTTATGTAAAATCCGAGTACTTGTATGTAATTCTGCAAAATTTGAAGGGTTTTTTTTCATAAATTCACTTACGTGGCAATGCTCATGGGAAGCAAACCCCCGGGGTATAATATATTTCGCAGAAAAATGGCGCGGTAGGGGTGTTTAAGCAAACTCTGAGGACTTGTATGTAATTCTGCAAAATTTAGAAGGCTTTTTTGTAAATTCACCTAAGTGGCAACGCTCCTTGGGAGCAAGCCTGGTTGTGCCTCCTCATTAGGGAATGAGATCCTCTGACTTTAGTGGGCCAAAGTCAGAGTGACTTTGGTGCATTTCAACCGTTAGATCTAGATTTAGATGGTTAGAATTGATGTGGAAGAGAAATTATGATTATCTCGTGAGAAATTGAAAAGGCTCAAAATCTCTCTTCCACATCAATTCTAACCATCCAAATCTAGTTCCAACGGTTGAAATGCACCAAAGTCACTCTGACTTTGGCCCACTAAAGTCAGAGGATCTCATTCCCTCATTAGGGATGGCAATTTGGCTGTGAGGAGCCCCACGAGGAAAATTTGTATGGGCGGCAGGGAAGATCTTCCCTCACAGGGCAATGGGGATAGCTCCGCTACGCTAGCGGGGTGGAGGTTGTTCTCCCCCGCGAGGTCCTAGAGACCCGGTTATAAATTAAATTACATTATTTTTTTTATAAATTATAGTTTTTAATATGTGTGGTATATATTTTTTATATTTAAACTAAAACATGAATTTATATATTTGATTATTTTATTTTGAAGCTATAGTTATTTATAAATTAATAAATAAAATCATATTATTTATTTTAAAAACTTGCTAAACATATGTTTTGGCCACCATGAGGTTCCCAGCAGGGTCAGATCTTTGTGGGTACTAGAGAAGGGTAGGGGTGCAAACGGGTCGGATTCGGACGGATATTGTTGTTACCATATCCTAACCCATATTTTTTCTTCGGATTCGGTACCAATCGGATTCGGTACCAATCGGATTTGGTGCCGGATCGGTCGGGATTAACCCGTTTGTAAGGAATGCATGCAGTACAACAAATGGAGTAGGAGGACGTACTGTCAAGAACTTGATGTTACTACTTAATAGCTGATGTGGAAGATTTTATTTTACCATTGCAAAAGAAAATGAAACGTCAAATAGTAGCACTAACCTGAAATCAAACTTGAAGACGTATCGGATTCGGACGGATATTGCTGTTACCATATCCTAACCCATATTTTTTTCTCCGGATTCGGTACCAATCGGATTCGGTACAAATCGGATTTGGTGCTGGATCGGTCGGGATTAACCCGACCCGTTTGCACCCCTAGAGAAGGGGAACCATCTCCCCTAAGAGGCCTATCGGCGCCAGGATGGGGCATCCTATCAGGAATCAGGGTGGGGAGTGTCCCCGCACCCGTTGCCACCCCTACTCATGACGTATCGCTGAGTATCCCACTAAATCAATCGGGCAGGCGGAGTTCACTGTTTGAACAAACAACATCATAATTAATGCAGAGCTTTTGCAAGTTCTGTTGACAGATGATTCTGTTTTATAATAGTTGAATCCACAACAGGCTATTAGAAATATGATTCATACTAGGGAAAAAGCAACAAAGAAAATTTTGCGTTCTGCATATTGCTTGATGTCATAGGTGGATATGCAAGAGATTATGGGTGTTCAGATGAACACTTAAATTTTTTTATAAAATACCAAGTATATAATAGATATATTAGATATATATACTGTTAGTTGGATTAAAACTATATTTTTATACCCGCAAATAAATTCAATCTGCGCTCCATGTATCTCATGTGCAACCCATGTAACACATTAGGCTTATTTTTCTTCCCACCTTAACCCTCCTCATATAAACCCAAAGAGATAAAGATGCAAACAAAACCCTAACATTTATTCTCTTTCTCATCTTGTGGTTGTTTGTGTGGGAGGCGGCTTTGACCTTTGAGTGGTGAGCGGGCGTAGGTGTAGGTTGTGAAGGCGAGTAACGACTGGCGGATGCGGACTACGTAGGAGAGCGACGGCCGATGGACGTGGCACCAAGACGTGACGACAATCATGCGTGAGGCGATACGGGGTGCAAGGTGAGCATGTGGCAGTGCAGACGAGCAGAGAGGTGTTGCGGGCAATGGCACGGTGAACTCGGAGGTAGCGAGCGGGCGGCGGGAAGGGTGCAGCGCGGTAGCCAAGAGGGAGTGCGATATCGGGAATTGAGCAACACATCAAACTTATCATTATCGTCCTCTCTCCAGATCTAGGTGTACTCCACCCTACTCCACTTATTTTCTTTCTTTCTCCGCTTTGCTCTACTCTGCTCTGGCTTTGGTTCTTTCTGGAACTTAGCATTTGCTTTCTTCGTTTTTCTATTAGATGCTATATAAAAATACAGTCTTTGCTTTAGGCAATGAGCAGTTAGTTGGACCCTTATTACATTTGTTTACATACTAATTTTTGCTATGTTTTGCTCCATGGAAGGAACATACAATTTCCTCTTAGGTGGATGGTTCTTGCTGATAGGAAAAAGGGCAAAAAAGGCAGGATCAATAAGATATATAACTATCATTAATCCCTATAATTTGTTGTTTAATTCATGTCATCATGCTCACCTTATGTTGTCTATTTCCTCATAAAAATCATTAATTTCTATAATTTATGTATTTTTATTATATCTATATACATGTACCGTTATATCGGTGTTTTGGGGAAATAGTGCATTACGGTAAAGACATATTCGAGCAATTTAGCTTTGAAATCCGAACACCCATCCAAAAAATGCTGGGTCCAATGACAAGAGCTAGAGCCAAATTACTTAACCAATAGGTAAATTTGTTTCTTAATGAGTTTACTTGTGATTTACATAAAAATTGGCTACCACCTAATGTAAAATTTTTGTATATTTTCATGTCTGACATAGTGCATTACGGTGTTTTGGGGAAATAGTGCATTACGGTAAAGACATATTCGAGCAATTTAGCTTTGAAATCCGAACACCCATCCAAAAAATGCTGGGTCCAATGACAAGAGCTAGAGCCAAATTACTTAACCAATAGGTAAATTTGTTTCTTAATGAGTTTACTTGTGATTTACATAAAAATTGGCTACCACCTAATGTAAAATTTTTGTATATTTTCATGTCTGACAAGATAAAAGCATTTGAAATCGAGAGGGAGGTGAGAGAGGCCGGGGCCAATGCAAGCGAGGAAGGGTATGGAGTTCATATGCTAATAACTCAAGAAAAACTACTAAGTATCAAGCATGAAGGAGAGAAACTGGCCGAGCACATGGAAGCAAGAAGAGTTGTGTAGCCGAAAGAAGAAAAAAAGGAAGCATACGTGGAAAAAAAGGAAGAAAATGATAAGCACAAGGGGAGAAGCCCAAGAATCCAAAGCCTAAGTTTTGGATAAGATTTTCAAGTCTAATTCTGATTTTCCTCAAGTTCAATCGAAATTAAAATCGGAATCAACTCAGAACTTAATTTGGATTCCTAGAGGACCCGTAATAAAAGGCCATAACTTTCACAAACGGACTCTAATTCAAGTGTTCTTATGCTTGTTGGAAAGTTTATTCCAAGGCCCATGTAATGGATATGGTGCCAACCTCAGAAACCTTGTGTTCGCACCGCTATGACTGAAACAATGTGGCGAGTATAAATTTAGGCTTCCTTTTTGTGTGAATTTGAGTCCAGTAGATGTAGCACTATTACAAAAGAGGCTATACTGGATGCCTACATCATAAACAGTTCATGGGAAACTGTTTGTGCTATAACAATTATAGACAATTTTACAAGTGTGACTTTGTACCATCTATGATGTGTAACTACCACAGACAGTTCTTACGAATAACCATTTATGATATTTTCACAGATGGTTATTTATACGAACCGTCTGTGTCTCTGTGATAATGGGAGATATCACAGACGATTATCACTAATAACCTTCTGTGATAATTCACAGACGGTTATTAGTGTAAACCATCTGTGATAATGGTAGATATCACTGACGGTTCTTACGAATATCCATCTGTGATAGTTCATAGATGAATATTAATATGAATCAACTATAATAGTTTTCTATCACAAACGACTTGTAGTTGGAACTGTCTGTGATATGTGTTTGTAGCATCTTCGATCGTTTTGGCTCCCTAATGTGAGCGTGCCTCTTCAATCGTTTCAGCTTCCTGATGCGTCTCGATCTTCGTCTCACGTGCAATGTATTCCTTGTTATATAAAAATGACCGTCCGCCACCAGAGATTAATCCCTACATCACTGATCCTGTTCGAGCACCTCGATAGACAGCTATCTTCCTTGTCTTAATCCCTTGTTTCTCAAGCAAAAATAAATACATGGCTCGCTACTCTTCCCTGTCACCAGCATTGATGGCCAACCTAGCCATACTTTATATGCAATATGAACTTAGAACTAATCATTATGGCGACAAACATGACTAGAGCTCACTGAATTTTGATCGTGATTGTACTAAATTGGAGCAAAGTAATATACCTTGTCTCCTTACTTAGTGGCAACCACGATTTTACCTTTATACAACAAACAATTGACAGGTAAACTAATTTCCTCCATACATAACTCTATTCTACTCATCTCTTCGTTTGCAATGGTCGAGGCTAACCTTTTGGAATCACATAAGTCGTTCAACGGTTACGTTGCCTAGGGAAGGAGATACAGGGAATTCTGCGCCACATTGCGATATAGGATACGATTTTTGGTACCCGCTACAACACAACAATCATGTATCACACTTCGTAATAATGCCTCTAGAACTGATAATACCTATATATGTAATTCTATTTTTGCAGTGCCACCAGTAGCTACAGGGCAACGTGTGTAGATTCTACGTTTGCAGACATATGCAAGAAATCATGGGTAGTAAGACGAAAGATCAAGAGGTTTGTCAACCTGCCAATATTTATTTCATGATTATCAATATATATATATATATATATATATATATATATATATATATATATATATATATATATATATATATATATATATATATATATATATATATATATATATATATATATATATATATATATATAAATAACAGGCACCATGGTGTCTGGGCACCAAGCCTCCCTTCCTTTTGATTGCTTTTAGATGCGTGCTAGTGTGATTGAGACTTTCCATCCATGATTGATTTAGCATGTCTGATATATTATATACCATTGCACTAGCACGCATATAAAAACAATCGAAAGGTAGGGAGGCTTGCTGCCCAGACACCATGGTGCTCCATTTCAGCGCTAATGCACTATTCAGTGCTAACATGTGAACTCCGTAGTGGACCATCGGATGTACCTCAAACGGCCTGGATCCTTGAAGGTGGAAGCACCCAATCCACTTATACATTTTTGCAAAAAAAAAACCCCTACCGATTCGCACTCTTTTTTTCGGCCCCCGCCTATGATCCCCACCCCTACCCCCGCGTCGTTGCGCCTACCATTCGGCTTTTCGTAAGCCTCAACTCCTGGAATCTCAGGCGATGTCAGGCTCCCCCTCCCGTTCCCGTCTGCTCGCCTCCCCCTCCACCCTAGAAGCCCGACGATGGCGCCGCCCTCTACCACTGAGCTGCCGCCTCCATACCTGCATCACCGCCCTCCTTGGCTAGGGTTTTGGCCGACGGCACCGCTGCCCTCCACCACGGCGCAGCGTAGCCCTTCGCTCCTCCCTTCGTCGGCAACGTCGCCACCTCCCTCCCCCTCTGCATGGCATCGCCCTCCATACCTACATCACCGCCTCCCCCTCCACCACTGAGCCGCCATCGCCCTCGTTCGCTAGGGTTTTGGCCGACGGTGCCGCCCTCCACCATGGCGCAGCCCTTGGCTCCTCCCTTCGTCGGCAACATCACCACCTCCCTCCCCCACTGCACGTCATCCCCCCTGCCATCACAGCGCACCAGGGAGGTTGATTTGTGCTCTAACTGTGTTGTGATTTTGCAAAAAAAAAAAGCATTCTCCTTTAGATTACCAGTTGTAATGAAGCAGTGGTGTGTTTGTGATGGTGTTGGCATGGTAGTTTTGTGTGTGAATTGTTTTGTGTAATCAAATTGTGAACCTAAATTGTTTTGTGTAATCAAATTGTGTAAGCAGTGGAATGTGTAATCAAATTATGTTGTGCTCTAATTTTTTTGTCAAATGGAGAGAAATAATGACTGAGTTTTGTGCAATATCAGGTTTTTGTTGTGCAATATTGTGCTGGCCTGAGTGAAACAATGAGCAGAATTGTGCTTGCTGGTTCTGAGTGAGCAGTATCAGGTGTTTGTTGTGCAGTATTGTGCTGGCCTGAGTGAAAATATTGTGCTGGGTTCTGAGTGCAGCTATTGGGGGAATTATGCAATATTGTGCTGGTTCTATGTGCAGTTATTGTCCAAATTATGCTGGTTCTGAGTGCAATATTGTGCTGGTTCTGAGTGCAAAATTGTGCTGGCTGGCTGGTGCAAAATTGTGCAGTATCAGTAGTATCAGGTGCAAAATTGTGCAATATCAGGGCTAGCTGGTGCAAAATTTTTGAATATATCAGGTGCAAAATTGTGCTGGCTGGCTGGTGCAGTTTCAGGGCTGGCTGGAATAGTATCAATCATACAAAAGCAAACAAAGGCACCAGTCCATGCAGCAAACAAGTTTTTGAACATAATTACTAGCAGTCCATGCAGAAAACAAATTTTTGAACATAATTACCAGCAGTCCGTGCAGCAAACAAAGGCATCAGTCATACAAAAAGCTGAAATCAAAGAAACATTCATCTATTGGCAGAAATATTCATCAGTCATACAAAAAGCTGAAATCAGTCCATTTGGATCAGAATAACTTCTCTAGCCTATCTAAATAAGGTCAACTTTTCTAGCCTGTCTAAACTAAAACTTTTGATGCTCTCATGAACAACTTATACGACACAATTCCAGCACAATTTGGTGACTTCTGCACGGCACACTTGGATAGAAGTGGAAGCTGCATGGTTAGAAAATGTAAATCAGAATAAGTATATGAGTTAAGGAAATGTAACAAATATTTTTGTTAAGAAGATGTACAACCTTAAGAATGTGGTCAATGTGTTCTCGTCCTCAAAGGGCAATTACGGCTGTCATGGTACACAATCTCCTTGCATGACCTACACAAGCGTGGCACCTTTGTTTTGTTCTCAACATTGTCATTTTCTTCTGCCCCGGCTTTATTCTCTTGCATCTACCCTTAGAGTTAACATCGTTTGTTGGTTTTATGTTGACTTCCTTAGGGATGGGACAACCTGCAAATGATTCAATCTGTTTAGCCTTACTTATCACATTCTCAGCAATCAGAGGAATCACTTCTTCCCTAAATTTGACAAACCGATCACTAAGAAATTTTAAGCCCTCATCTGTTCCTCTAGCACAGTGAATTAATTCCTCCATGTTCATACGTATTTCTGATGCCAACTTGTCTTTAGCTGTTTCTATTGCACTCCTCGGTTTTTCTTGTAACAAATTGCCTTCTCCATCAAAGACATCCTCCTTAGTTACCATTTTGGTCCACCTCTTCAGCACAAATGGGCTTGGTAGCTCCTTAAGTGATGGACTTTGCAACACACAAACAATATGGCGGCAAGGGATTCCAAATGACTCGAAGAACATGCAGGAGCATTTGGCATCTTTTGTTATAAGGTTACAATGTACCTCTCTTATCTTGTTTGAGCCATCACTAACTATTGAGATTTTGTACTGTCCTACGGTTTTCATGTTCTCCACATTACAATGCTCCCGAGCAGCACACACTTCTTTCTGAAAGTCAGTGAACACAGCGAACGTGAAGACCTCACTTCCATACTTCTATTACCCAAGTAGTCCGCAACACGGGCATTGTGTGCAACGTGGCATTGTCGGGCTTCCAACTCATTCGACGTTGTTCTTCCACCGCATTAACAAATCGATCCAAAACTCCACTAAAGTATTTTTGAATCCAATAAACCGATTGAAGAAAGAGTTCAACTCTCGACCTAGAAGTGGTTCTAAGGATTCCCGCCAAGAATATATCTTTGAAGTAAGCGGGTACCCATGATGCACGGATTCGGTACCGAGTAGCCAACCACTCATTGGATTCCAAACCAAAATCAGAAATAATGGAAGAAAATTGTTCCTCAGATTCCTTTGGAGTTTCTGAGGCCCATACACATGAGTTAACACATTGGTACAATAAAGGGTTTTCTCTCAAATGTGGTGGTACCTTCATTGGAAGCTTTTGCAAAATGTGCCACATGCATAACCTATGCATGCTAGTAGGGAAGACAGTGGAAATTGCAATCTTCATTCCAGTATCTTCATCAGTTATGATGAGCCTAGGTGCAACTCCTCCCATTACTTTAAAAAATGTACGAAACAACCATATATATGTCTCAGTCTTCTCATTACTTAGTAGTGCAGCCCCAAGTAAGACACATGCCTTATGGTGATTTACTCCAGTGAATGGTGTGAAGATCATGTTATAATGGTTGGTGTTATACGTAGAATCAAACGACACAAGATCTCCAAAATGGACATAATTCTTCCAACATGTACTATCCGCCCAAAATGCATGTACCAATCTACCCTTGTATCAATAACATAATCAAAGTAGAATGAAAGATTTATGCCATTCTTCTTACTCAGGTTATTAATAAACATCTGAGCATCCGATGACTTAATACAACTTCTCAACTCTTTATGATAATTCTGCAAGTCTCTCCTCGTGCATCCTACATTCTCAAATCCACCCTCACTAATACGGAGATATCTATATGCCCCGCTTGTGCCGATGCCTCCTTTATGACATGTGATTATTGTACGTTTGGCCTTCTCATTTACTTTCCTATTAGACCTTATTGGCTGTTGTTTGCTAGGTGATACAAACTCATGTGTATGAGATTCAATAAATGTTTCCACACCTACTTAGCTTTCTAACATATTTCTTTTTCTTTGACTCCGTGTTATTGTCCTTACCTTTCTCAGATCGGAAGCCTTGTCTAGAGCACATCCATCGCTTCCATCTCATGACACCATTGACAACCGTATGTGGACCAACACAGACTCCAAATTCAGTTGAATGTGCCTATGTCTTGTAGAATTCATCTGCAGCTTCCAAGTCATCAAAAACCATCCCTTGAAATGGCTTGATAGTTGCGTCAACACAGGGTGTATAAGAAGAACCCTGCAATGCAAAGATTAAGTGTGAAGCATGATAGATTGACATATGGGGTAAAATACATGCACACAACATGATACTTACTACGAATGGAGTGTTGCCGCTCTTTTTTGGCATACCACAATGAATTAACTGCCACTCTTCTCTTGGCAATCCCAATGCGTCGGCGACCTCCGGAGCCGGAGACGGCCACCGTGCGGGTGCCGCTGGGGCGGCTTCTGCTAGTGGAGCGTGGTCTGAATCACCTAGAATAAATGACAAATTATTGTCGATTAGGGATGTCGGATGTGAACACCATCAAACCAGTACTAGTTCCAAAATTCCCGGCACAGGCCACTACCAACTTAGACCAATACGTTGCCGTGTAATATCAGATTCCTACCGATTCTAAGTGCACTTCAAAATTGTTCTTTTGCACAAACACATTACATCATAATGTCTAGGGGTGGAAAACGGTAACGGATAATTCGTTTTATCCGGTATTCGTATCCGAGAAAACATAAATGTGGTAAGCAAAAATCCGTATTCGAAAATATTCGTATTCGTATTCGAGAATATTCGTATCCGTATTTGAGAGTATTCGTATTCGCATTCGTATTCGAGAATATTCGTATCCGTATTCGTATTCGAGACTATTCGATTCGTATTCGATCCGTTTCTAGAACATATGAAAAATTCGTACAAATTTTGTGATTCAAAATTTGAATTTAGGCGATTTAAAATTGGTAACCGGTCAAAAACCGGTGAAAAATCGGTAAAACCGCTAGGAATCCGTTTTATCCGATATTCGTATCCGAGAAAATCCGTATTCGAAAATATCTGTATTCGTATTCGAGAATATTCGTATCCGTATTTGAGAATATTCGAATTCGTATCCGTATTCGTTGGAAAAATATGGATTCGTATTCGTATTTGAGACTATTCGACCGTATCCGATTCGTTTCCACCCCTAATAATGTCACGGAACGCATCATCATCATAACATCAGATTCCTACCAATACGCATGCACACAAAAGTGATGATCAAGAGGGGAGTATTACCAAGTTTCTTTGGCACGCATCCTGCTTCCATTATGTCACGGAACGGCGCAGGGAGACATCGCGCGAGGGAGATCAGACGTCCCGCGAGGAGGGAGATCAGGTGTCGCGCGAGGAGGCAGGACGGAGATCAGGCGTCACACATCGTGCGTGGAGGGAGGGCAGAGATCAAGCGTCGCGCGTCGTGCGAGTAGGGAGGAGGGAGATCAAGCGTCGTGCGAACCGGTAGGGAGGAGGGAGATCAGAGGCGGGGGCCGGAAAAAAGAGTGTGAACCGGTGGGGATTTTTTTTGCAAAAATATATAAGTGGATTGAGTGCTTCTACCTTCAAGAATCCAGGCCGTTTGAGATACATCCGATGGTCCACAACGGAGTTCACATGTTAGCACTGAATAGTGCATTAGCACTGGATATCGGAGAGCTATCCTCAAACCGTGGCGAGGTTGCCAAGATCATATATATATATATATATATATATATATATATATATATATATATATATATGTTTACAGTACATAGAATTTGACTCAAGTGCATACGATCTTGGCAACCTCGCCACAGTTTGAGGACAGCTCTCTGAATTCTTGATGGCAGAAGTCATTCAATCGAATAGAGAGTCCAACCTCAGCGGAGATGATAATTAGTTGTTCAAACATTTGATTCAATTGTAATTCACATAGTTGTGATTAATCAAACAATTAATTCAATTATACTTAATTCAGTTGTTTAATTCATTTGTGAGATATGTGTAACGATTCTCATGTGCTATATATGTGATCTGCTTGCATTGTCTAATTTATTTGTGAGATCTGTATAATGATTGTCCTGCTCTCTCTCTCTCTCTCTCTCTCTCTCTCTCTCTCTCTCTATATATATATATATATATATATATATATATATATATATATATATATATATATATATATATATATATATATATATATATATATATGTGTGTGTGTGTGTGTGTGTGTGTGTGTGTATGTAATCTGTTTGCTTGTTTTCAGAGAGCATGGTTAGCATTTCCTGAGGCTAGTCGAAAAATAGAAAATAATGTAGCTTTTAAATAGCTATCATAGATGGTTTGTAACCCCAAACACGTCTGTTATATGTACATATCACAAATGGTTTCTTTAAAACAACCTTATGTGATATTGCGCTATCATAGACGGTTTTAAAAAACAACCGTCTACGATATTCTGATATCATAGACGGTTTTTGGTATTATCCGGTATCACAAATGATTATTACTATTAGCCGTCTGTGATATTACAGATGAATAATACCAAAAACCGTCGGTGATAGCAGACATATCACGGACGGTTGTTTTAAAAAATCATCTATGTTGTAACTTATTGTAGACGATTTAAGAGTCATATGTGATAACCATCTATTATCACTGATACATAAATTCAGACGGTTTAGAAAACCGTCTGTGATGACGGTTTGCAATCGTTTGTGATGACCCTTTCTGTAGTAGTGTAGGGATGGGTTGAAGACGGTTTGGATATCTTGTGACTGACCCTAGGGGTCACATAGACACATGTACACATGTATTTGTGCCTCTTTTTTTTTTTTTTGGCTTAGACCATGCTTAATTGAGAAAATAGCTGATTGTTTCATTGCCTATTCTAGGGCTGCGCACAGCGCCATACTTCTTAGAATTAAGCATTCTCTCTCGGTACGAAATTGTTGTTTGATGTTATTAGCACACAAGAAGGTCTATATCAAAGTTCTCAGCCCATATCAAAATTTTCAGCCGACAAACAAAATCCGACACGTTATGCACTAAGTCCATATCAAATTGACAGCCACAAATTGACACAAAGTCTATGAAACGACTGACGTCATCTGCTCTGGAGCCTGGACGCATGCATTCGTGCGGATGCAACACCTTCCACCCCCCTGTTCTTCCATTCTTGTATCCTCACTCTGCCGGCGTGCTTATCCGCTGTTCTCCAGACGTGCTGCAGTCCGGCGAGGCTTCTCCGCTTCACTCTCCTAGGTGAAGGCCAGAGCCTCAATGGCTGCCAAGGTGTGTCCACAATATCATCTTGGCTAATGCTCTTCTTTTTTTTAACTTCAGGTCAGTTCTTACTAAAGTAATTAAATCGTGCGGAGATTATCTGAATTCCTCTGGCTATGTACTTGAACTCGTTCATGATGGCTCAAGAGGAAACTACGCCACTCATCCAATACGTCAAGCAAACAATAATTATGCAATACATACAGCTTGTTGATGAGAAGCTCGGAAGAAAACGTCTTATTATGACTCAAGAAGGCAAGCGCCTCATCGTAACACTACTCAGAGCACTCTTGGCGTGCAACTGTCTTCTTGAGTCACACTCCAGCTTGCCAACCGTCGCCGTGTGAAGCGCCATTTTGTGGACGAGGTCTCCCGGTTGGAATTCACGTGAGTACACATTGCGGTCGTGTGCGCGTGCCACTTGGCGTGCATACTTCACGACATGTTGGGTAGCGCTCACCCGATCCCCATCAAGAAGATCGAGGGACATCTCACGCTCTTCCACTGGGGCTTAGACTAGGACCCTTCTCGAACTGGCCTTGATTTCTTCAGGTGTGACTGCTTCGTCGCCGAAAAGGAGCTTGAACGGTGTGAACCCCGTAGGACGTATCACCATCGTGCGAAGGGACCAGAGCACTTGCCCTTCGGCAACCCGATGAGGCGCTTCTTGATTCCGGCGGAGATATTCCCGTTCGCCCGCTCGACCGCTCCATTTGATTGCGGGTGCCCGATGGAAGTGTATCGAAGTGTGATGCCCATGCGGTCGCAGAAGGCCTTGAACGGCGCGGAGTCGAACTGCAAGCTGTTGTCGACTGTAACCTTCATCGGGACTCCGAAGCGGCAGATGATATTCTGCCACAGAAAATGCTACATGGCTGTGGAGGTCACCTTAGCCAATGGTACCGCCTCGGGCCACTTAGAGAAGTATTCCAAGGCGACTACGACAAACCGAAGATCCCCAGGAGCACGCGGGAGTGGCCCAACGACGTTGATGCCCCATCGCGCCAACAGCCACACCGGTGGGATGGGCTGCAGGCTCACCAGAGGTCTACGGATGACTCAACCCATCCACTGGCAACCTTGACACTGGTGCACAAGATCTTGTGCATCTACAATAGCGGTTGGCCAGTAGAAGCCATGTCTGAATGTCTTGCCGACCAGGGACCTCGACGTAATATGCGAGCCGCAGAGCCCGGCGTGAATCTCCGCGAGGAGGCGCTTACCCTCGTCATGCGAGAGGCATCGTAACAGTGGGGCGCAGACTCCTTCTTGTAGAGGACACCATCGAGCACCTGGAAGGATTGGGCATGTTGCTCCAAACGCTGGAGCTCGAGGGGATCGTCTAGCTCCGCCATGCCTTGCAAAAAGCCATAGATGGGCTCCCGCCAGTCACCCTGCTGGGCAATTTGATGGACAAGGGCCACGTCATGGTTGTCTTGGGCGATGGCTGCCGTGGGCAAGACTTCGTAGAATGCTCCTCAGGGAGAGGGAGGTGCTGGCTGGCGGCTTTGGTGAGGACGTCAGTTTGTTCATTATCCGCCCGAGGGATGGCCTTGACTGTGACGCCCAGAAAATGGCGCTCCTTCGCCCTTACCGCCACTAGATACTTGGCTAACTCGGGGTCCTTGGCCTTGTCGGATTTGTTGACGTGGCCACGACCAGACGCGAGTCAGTGCAGACAAGGACCCTTCAGGCGGCCAGGGCTTTAAGCTTCACGAGGCCGAAGAGCAGCGCCTCGTACTCAGCTGTGTTGTTCGTCGCTAGAAACTTGAGACACGCTAAGTATAGCAGGTGGTGCCCCTCCGGCGTAGTGACCACTGCGCCCACACTGGCGCCCGGAGCGCCGTAAGCCCCATCGGTATTGAGTGTCCACACGGGGTCCTCTGGTTGTTGCACATGATGAGCCAGCGGAGTCCACTCCGTGAGGAAGTCTGCTAGGACTTGAGATTTTATTGCCGTTCGCGAGGTGTACGTCAAGGAAAATGGTGCAAGCTCAGCGACCCACTTGCCAATATGCCCCGTGGACTCCTTGTTGTGCAGCATCTCCGCCAGAGGAAACGAGGATGGCACAATGATTGGGTGAGCTAGGAAATAGTGCCAAAGCTTCCTCGAGGCCATGACTAACGCGTAAGCCAACTTCTCAAGTTCGGTGTACCGCGCGCGTCTTGGCGCCCTGAAGGGCCTCGGAGACGAAATACATGGGCCGCTGAAGGGCACCCTCCTCGAGGACGAGGACAGCGCTGACCGCTGTTGCTGTGGCGGCGAGGTAAAGCCGGAGGGGAGCCTCTAGTGCTGGGGTGACTAATGTAGGAAGGCTTGCGAGGTGCTTCCTGAGCTCGTCAAAAGCCTTCACATAGTCGTCGTCCCAATGGAACCCGTCTCAGCCACGGATGGTCTTGAAGAATGGCAGGCCCCGTTCCGCTACCCTGGATAAGAAGCGGCTCAACTGATCATACGTCCAGTAAGCCTCTGGACCTATCTCGTCGTCCTTGGTAGCTCCATGGCGAGGATCGCATCGACCTTGTCGGGGTTCACGTGGATGCCGCGCCCGGACATGAGGAAGCCCAGGAGCTTCCCAGTTTGCACTCCGAAGACGCACTTGTCCGGGTTGAGCTCGATGCCTGCTCGCTTGAGGTTATTGAAGGTCTCTTGAAGATCCTAACCGAGGGAGGCGAGTTGCCTAGTTTTGACGACCACGTCATCGACATAAGTCTCAACGTTCCTCTTGAGCTGGGAGGCCAGCGCCAGCGCGACGAGACGCGTGAAGGTTTCCCTGCATTCTTCAGGCCGAAGGGCATCCTGACGAAGCAGTATGTCCCTACCGGCGTTATGAAGCTGGTCTTGTCCTCGTTGTCCTTGGCCATGTAGATCTGATGGTAGCGGGAGTATGCGTCCAGGAAGCTCATAAGCTCACACCCCGCCGTGGCGTCCACTAGCTGATCTATGCGCGGCAGGGGGTAGTTGTCCTTCGGACATGCCTTGTTAATGATGGTGAAGTCAATGCACATGCGCCAGGCATCGCTAGCCTTTTTCACCAGCACCGGGTTGGCAAGCCAGTCCGGGTGCTATACTTCATAGATGACTCCGGCCTGGAGAAGCTTCGCTACCTCTACCTTGGCCGCTTGCTGCCGCTTGATCGACATGCGCTGGAGCCTTTGTTTGACTGGCTTGGCGTCGGGGCGGACTGCTAGGGTGTGCTCGATGAGGGCGCGGTCGACGCCCTTTATGTCATTTGGGGACCACACGAAGATGTCCGCGTTGTCTCGGAGAACCCGGAGTAGATCCTGCTCAACTTCCGGTGGAAGGTCTTCGCCGATGGACACACATTGACCTTCGGCTTGCAAAGGCACCCTCTTGACTTCGCCATCCGGCCGGGGCTTGGGCGTCCATCCTGGGGCGGAGGGTGTGTCTGCCTTTGGATTGTCGGTGAGGACATGCACCTTGCGGTGCGGGCCCCAAGCACCAAGCTCTTTGCGCCAGGTGAGGTCATGGTCACCGAAAGTGGTGATGATACCTTGCGGGCCCAGGAGCTTCATGCACAGGAAACCATGGTGCGGGACTGCTCCGAAGGAGTTGAGGGTTGGGCGCCCCAATATGGTGTTGTACGGGATGTTGACGACGTCAAAGGTGACGTCTTCGCTCCTCGTGTTGTCGCTTCGCCAAAGGAGACTTGCAGGCGTATATGGCCCAACGCCTTCAGCGGCTAGCCCCCGAAGCCCTGCAGTTAGGGGTGCAAATGGAGCGGATATTTCCCGACCGACCGTCCGTCCGTTTTAATTCGGATACAATTCGGAGCAAATTTTCGGATATCCAAAGGTTTGGTCGGATACGGAAACGGATTCGGATATTTTTTGTCGGATACAGAAACGGATTCGAAACAAGCATTATCCGATGGATACAGAACTATCCGGATATTTTTCCGGATAGTTACCAGATATTTTTCCGGATAGTTACTGGATAGTTACCGGATACGGAAACGGAGTCGGATACCTGGTCTCTCCGCCGACCAGGTGGGATCTCCGACTGTTCTTGAAATATAACATCATTTATTTATGTAAGATTGCTTGTGTTCGGTGGCTGTTGCAACGTCGGTACACTCGTATTAGATCTCAGTTTGCTTAATTTGTCTTTGTCACCATGTGAAATCTGCTTTCGCGCATTATTCGATTAAATATTCGTGACCGAAACTAACCGTATTTGGAGCGGCATGTATTCACTCCGTATTCGTGACCGAGAATATCCGCATTCGTATTCATATCCGGCACTATCCATGTTCGACTCCGACTCCGACAAAAAAATATGAAAAAGGATATGGGATGAGCAATATCAGTCCGTATCCGCTCCGTTTGCATCCCTACCTGCAGTGGGATTCCTGAGGGGCCTAAGTGACTCTGGGGGATCTTCATCAGGTCGAAGGCCGCCGCGAACAGAATGTCAGCGGAGCTATCTCTATCGACCAGGACGCGCTTGACATCGCAACCTACGATGGCAGCCTGGATGACCAGGGGATCTTGGTGAGGGAATTCCACGCCCTCGGCGTCAGCAGGCGTGAAGGTGATGTCGTGCTGCGCCCACGCCGACGGTGCTTGTGCCGGGTATGTCGCCATGTGGTGTAGCCTCCGCACATAGGCTTTTTGTTGCCGTGCCGAGGAGAACTCCAGCAAAGAGCCCCCGGAGATGACATTTATGATCCGGCGCTGGGCTCCCTCCGGGGCCTGTATCCGTAGGGGGCCCTCTTGGGGCTGCTGCACGTGGGCCACCACTGGTGGCCCCACCTCCAGGGCTCTATCCCTGGCGACGCTCTGACGAAGCACCACGATGGTGGTGCATGTCCGTGTGAAGTGATCACCACAGCCATGCACCTCGCACCACATGCTGTAGTGCTGGTCTTCCTCCACGCGGGGTCTGTTGTCCTGACCCCGGCTGCACCCGTGACCCCAGCCTCTGCGACCTCGTCCTTGACCGGTGAGGGCGTTGTCCTCAGAGCCGCCTTCAATGTCGAAGACGTAGCAGGCTCTCTGGGATCTACGCTGGTTGCGCTTGGGTTTGTCGCTCGATGGATCCTGCTTACGCTTGGTGTCTTTGGAGGAGTCTTACTTGTGCTCGGGGCGTCCTTGGAGGATCCCTCCTTCGGCGAGTCCTCCACTTGGTTGGTGTCGGAGTCGTCACCTTTGCGCCGCCGCGCACCCTCCTTTGCCCTCGCATACTCCTCCATTTTATCTAAGAGCTTGGCCACCGTCTTTATTGGTTTGCGCATATTGTATTCGACCAGCGGCTCAGGGCGAAGACCTTGGATCGCCGCGTTGATGATGGTGGTCTCGTTGACGTCCTTGACCTGGCAGCGAACCTTGACGAAACGCTTGAAGTAATCCCGAAGTTTTTCCGAGGGTTTTTGCTTGATAGCGAAGAGCTGGTCCGCATCGACGCGCTCGACATAATTTCCCTGGAAGTTGTTGTAGAGGTGGTCGTGGATCTGCTCCCATGCATAGATGGAGTTCGGCTCTATGGTAAAGAACCAAGAGAGCGCCACTCCCTGCAATGCGAGGGGTAGACCCTTCGCCTTGGTGGAATCATCGCTGCCAGTGGCTTCGATGGCAGTCTCGTACACACGCACGAACTCCCGGGGGTCTGTATCACCTTTGTAAGGCTCGCTGGTGGTGGGGAACTTGAAGTCTTCTGGCCATGCCGACTGCTGCAGGCCCGCGGAGAGGGGGACTCCGGATCCACGCACCGAAGCAGGGCGCAACTGGATGTAGGGGCATCTTGGCTGTTCGCCCGCTCTGGCATAGGCTCTGGCACTACCGTCGATGGGGTTTGTTGGCTCCGAGCCTCTTGTATCTCCCGCACGGCTTTGCGGAGGTTCGCCAGCTCCCGTTGCAGCGTGCCAAGGGCCATCAGTAGGGCGTTCTCCACCGTCAACGCGATTGCACCGGCCTGAGCGCCGGTATGCACCGTCGAGTTGGCGGCGACCACGGCTTGCGCTCTGGGGCTGCTCGGCGTGCCGGTGTGGTGGACTCCGGAATCGGTGACGAGGCCAACGTTGCCGCCGGAGCCACTTGTCGCTCCCACACCGGGTGCGGGGGCAGTGGCCGTGCTAGCTCAGGCATCGGTGTGACCGCTCCCAACGACCCGATCGGTACTACCAGTGCCGACCGCCGCACCAGCGGTGGGGTCGACCGTGGTGCCACGAGCATCGACGTCGGCAGTCACAGTGGCGGCGTTGCCATCCGCGTCAGCAACCGATGCAGAAGCCCTGGCGTTGACGAGCGCCTCTGTTGTGCTCCTCTTCTTCTTTACTGCCGATGATGAAGCTTTCTTGGGTGCCATCCTTCTTCAAATCTCAGAGCTTGCTCAGTCGATCCCCACGGACGGCGCCAACTGTCGTGGTTACAGACCAAACAGTGAAATGAGAGTATGGTAGTGGAGATGACTGGTGAACAATGCTTGGCCTTTCCCCATGTCTGGGGCAGCCATATATATATTCACATGGGGAGTATTTTACAATTATGTCCTTACACTCAAGCACCCCTCGTAAGGGTATTTATGTCATTATACATGTCCCATTTTTGGATTTACAACCCTTTAGCAAGCAGGCTGGGTTTAGGTGGGGCCACCCCTAAAACAGTTACCTTCCCATTGTTGCTGCCAAGGATGCAAGAGGAGCTTCAGAAGGAAAAACAGAAGAGATTTGAAACTTGACAGTCTATTCGGATCAAACTTACCTACTTAGGACACCAAAGGTGCTTGAGAACGCAAATCACCTGAGAACTTCAAAACTTCATAGTCTGCTTGAACTGATTTGCATTCAGGAAGCTTCTGTTGTATATTTTGATAGTGCTACTTTTAATCATAGTCATGTTATACCCAGAGGATGCTTCTCCGCTATCTCTACAACTCTATAGAAGACACGCTTTACATCTGCCCCTGGGTGTAGGTTGTAATCTGCATAGCGGTATTACTACTTGCTACTGCCACAGAATCATTTGTCGTCTGAAACTTTGATTACTATTATCGGTAGTGTATAATTTGAGTATACTTTTGTAATGCAAGGAAGAGTATTCAATCTTCAGTATATTTCAAACAATCTCTAACTAACATGTATGTTGCATGATATGCTGTATGCAGGAAACTTTCAGTACTACTTTTGTAATGTCACTTCCAATTGTAGCCTTTTTGTGATCTGCAAATGTACTTCGATGGTATCTCTATAACCATGTAGGTGGCACTAGTCTGATTTCGAACAATTATTTGGTTTCATACATGAAACTTCAACTACTGTTTTTAGTAATATTTGAATCTACTGTTGTGATCCACAAAAGAATCTTCGATTGTATTTCCTCCCGGCTGGGTATAGTGTGCAACTATTCCCCCAATTATGTTGACGACGGCAAGGTTATTAAGACGCCGCGGAAAGGTGGCCCCGGATGGCAAGGCGTCGCCCCCACCTTGCCGTGCGTGTGTAAGGCGTCCACCCTCTGGCTCCATCCCCGTCGCCCGTCGTCCTCCTCTCTCCTCCTAGCCTGGAAGAGGGACTCATCGAAGAGGAGGAAGAATCAGAGCTACTTGGGGTCCGCCCGGGCGAAGGAGGAGGAGATGCCGGCGCTGGAGACAATGATCTTGACCGCGTCGGTCTCGGAGAAGCCGAACTTCTCGAACAGGATGGACGGGCGCGGGTCCTCTCGAAAAACGACGAGGAGGAGCAGGAGGCGCATGGCGAGATCCCGCCGGGGTGTCGTCGGAGGCAGGCGAAATGGTGGGTGTGTATCGGTGGGCACGTGGTGAGGCGGCGGTAAGGCCTCATGTGGTTGCAGCTTGGGTTCAGATGCGCTTTGAGATCGGTGAGTGTTGTTGGGTGGGAGAGGTATGTCACTAAATTTGTATTTACTTAATTAATTAAAATACAATTTATATTTATTATATTTATATTAATCTATATGTTGAAACTTACAATGAATCAAGAGAGATGGATACTACATAGAAGAGCAATTGGAAAAGAGAATGAATGCTACATAGGCTTAAGAATTGGCAACAACGACTGGCGTACCTCTCTCCTCCTGAACCTTGTCCCCGCTGGCGAATCAGGCTCACGCACTGGCTAATTGATTTCCTCTGCCACAGAATCGAGCTCCTATGTAACATCCTAAAAATTTGCTTTCTGAAAAATTAATTTCAAATTAATTATTTTAAAGTATTTGAGTTTTATTTAGAATTGCCCTGAATTTCTGTTTTTTTGAAAAGCTAGATTTGAAAAGTATTTTAAGAAAAACTTAAAAATATTATTAAATAAAAAGATATTCTGAATTTTTATAAAAATTCTAATTCAAATTAATTATTTGGAGTTATTTGGCTTTTATTTGGTTTCCTGGATTTTCTGGAGTTTAAAACCTATTTTTAGAATTTAAAAAGTAATTTAAAGTATGAAAATAAAATAACAACAGTAGTTGGAAATAATTTTATTTAGTCCAAAATATGTCCAGGAGCTTCTGTGAATTTTTCTGGAATTTTTGGAAGTATTTTCATATTTTTCTGAGGCCTAAATAAATTCCTAGCCTTTTCTGAAATTAAAAATCAATAAAAATCCAAATCCTTCCTCCGCCGACGCGTGGACGGCCCAGATCCGCCCACGCCGCGCTCGGCTGATCTCGCCGCATCCTCCTTCCCTCGCTGCCTAGCGGGCCCGCCGTCACCGGCGCCCGCCTTCCTCCTCCTCGCTCGACGCGTGGATTCGGCTCGGATGAGCCGCGCTTCGCGCCCGCCTCAATCCACCGTCCCTCCCACTTGCTCACCCGCCGCCCGATCCGCCTTGGACCACGTGGCTGCACTGCACCGCCCACACCCCGCCTCTCTCTCTCGACTGCGGCCCCGCCTGCTGGCCGCCGCGTCCGCTCCCGCGCCACCCGGCCCCGCTTGTCGGATCCGCGTGCCTCGCGGAGCGCTCTTTCCTTTCTTTCCCTCTTCTTTCTTTCTCGTCGGCCGACGAGACCGCGCGATCCCGCTTGCCTTCCCCGGCTCTCCTGGTTTTGAAACCACGACGCGCCGCGGCCAATCCCCGATCTCCGTGCTCCCCTTCCTTCTACGACCCGATTCCTTTTTCTCCCGCCCCTTCCTTTTTCCGTGACACACCGGCGAGGAATTGCCGCGCCACGCCTCCTCCACCCCTATAAATACCCCTTCGCCTCCCTCTCGCCGCACCACCTCCCGAGCGCTCCACCTCTCCCTAAGCCCCGAGCGCCGCCGCACCGAGAGTTCCCGTGCGCCCACTGTAGTACTCCGGCGAGCCTTCGCGCCGCCTCGCTCATCCCCGAGCGCCCACCGCCACCCCGAGCACCCCGTGCGTGCGAGTCTCCTCGACCCCTGGCCACCCTCCCCGCGCGGAGCGCCGCCGCACCGAGGACCCGAGCCGCTCCGCCACCCCACGCCGGCCGCCACCTCCGTCCGTCCCGAGCCTGCGCCGACTTTCGTTGGACTCGCCTCGCTCCAGACCGCGTTTTGGACCTCATCCGCACCTCTCCGCCACTCCTCGCCATCGACGACCTCGCCTCCGCCACCTTCCCGCCCCCCTCGGCAGTAACTCAAAAGGATTGATTGCCTTATATGGGTAGGCAAAGCCTCCCGCCCATCCGTTAACAGTGCGATCTCTCCTTTCCCGGCTCCTCGGCTGCGTTCGAGCCCCGGCTCCGCACGCGAGGTCGAGCCATTCTTTTAAAATCTCGCGACGACAAGTGGGCCCCACGCCGGCCGCGGCTTCACGCTGCCATCGCGCTGGGCCCCACCCTTCAGTCTTTGGTCTCGACAAGTGGGCCCGAGTCCATGGGTCCCACGTGTCGAGGTTGAGTCGATGGGCTCACCGTCCGATGGGTCCCACATGTCGCTGACCGCCGATGGTTACTGCTCGAGGCCCCACACCGTCGCCTCTCGAAATAAAAATAGAAATTAAAATCTAATATTCCAGTGGGCCCCAACCGTCGAAATTTCCTAATTTCTGGATTTATTCAAATCGAGATTTTCAAACCAAAGATAACTTTCTCATTTTAACTCCAATTCAGCCATTCAAATTTCTAGATTCTTCTAAAATGATAATCTATCCAACTATGGCCTCTGTTGAATTTTTGGATTTTATTTGAATTTTGTTTGTATTTATTTGCTTTATTTGCTTCGTCTTTTCTCGCGTAGATTCCCACGTTGTCGATTTATCCTCTTCACAAAGCAGAAGAAGACCCAGAAACCCTGCAAGAAGGCAAGTCTCCTTTGATCATCTTGAACCTATGATTTTGAAATGTTTTAATTATTTTAAATTATGTGCATTGCTAGTTACATAAAATCACTAGTTCAAATCTTTAGGAGTTAGTTATTCCAACTTTGTTATGCCCTCATTTGACATTGATTGCTATGTACCTTGTCACTCTAGAACTCCCTTTGTCTCAATAATGAGATTAATATTAATCTTTGTGAATAGTAGAATGGTAGGATAATGCTTAGTCATGCTATCTAATAACTTTGGAAAATCTTGAAAATGGGAAATTATGATTTAATATTGAACCTTTGTGTTTGTAAATGAAGTGGCAATTGGAGTTGTCACTGTGATTTTAAAATAAAATAAAATATGAAAGTTGGTTTAGATTAGGTGGATGGTTGGTTTGGGTTGGTGCAGAAGCACGAGATCTTGTTAAGTGTATGTTCCACCCTAGTCAATTAAGGACCGACGCTTGTGTTTGTCCGATCGAGCATTAACCGTACAACCACAAGTCTATATGGGTACGACCTAGCCGACTAACTTATGATAGTCTAGTTTAGGTGCCACCGATGGAAAGTGGGTGCCGTGGATGGACCGGTTATTCACAAGTGAGGGACAGGATTTCTTCAGTACTCATATGGCGCAAGAGGGGCTTCGGTTCGGCAGCTTAGCCTACTGCGGTGAAACCTCGTGGTGGTATCTAGCTAGATTAGAGTAAGGTAAAGGCTTTGTGATATTTTATCTGGGTCTCATGCCAAAGGAAGCGTATTGACCTTTAGGATAATTTATCTCTTGTGGGTAAAGTTGTACAACCTCTGCAGAGTGTAAAACTATTCGAATAGCCGTGCCCACGGTCAAGGGCGGGCAAGGAATGCATGCACATGGTAGATTTCTGGTTTTTGTTTTAAAATCAAAGTTTTTGTATTCCGAGAGTGGAGGGAACTCTCGGAAGGGAATCCTGGCGGTTGGAGCCAGAGAGGGTGGATGTAACCCGCAATATTAACTTTCAATGGCAGTACAAACCGAGCACAAATCCTCGAAGAGCACTCAGCCCATATCAAATTTTCAGCCCGTAAACAAAATCCGACCCGTTATACACGAACCGGCGAAGAAACTAAGCCCCTATCAAATTGACAGGCCACAATCGTGTCCAGTACCAGATCCGCGAACAAAACGAAAAAGTCCGATCAGTAGAACAAGGCAGAGTACAACGAAAAAAACGAAAAAGCCCCTGCGCTCAATCGTTGTAGGTGGTTTGAGTGAAGCGAGGGGTTTAACTTGTTATTTTTGGAGTTTGTCAGCTCCTAAACAATATTGAAGATGTCGTACACGGATCTTCTCAAAGAAATGTGCTAATATCGTCTATGAGGCAAATTCATTTTCTGAGTCTTCATAGCTTAAAACCTTTGGGTAATAGTAACATCGGAAAGTGATTTAAATAGCTCCCGCTGGTATCAACTAAAAACAAGCCAAACGAATATGTCTCCTATCACCACACCACGCGCTCAATACCCCCGTATTACCACCTCCCGCAATACCAAAGGCAAAGCACGTCAACGAAAAAACGGTCAAAATCCTATCACACGTCAGCAGGGTATCAAGCGCAAAACATTATCACATCAAGCGCAAAACGAAATCACATCAAGCGCAAACGATATCACATCAAGCGCAAAACGTTATCACATCAAGTGCATTAACCCGCCAGACGTGCTAATAAACAGACTGAAAAAAGGAATTGGGATCCTCTGTTCGCCAGACGTGCATTCTCCTCTTCACTCCCAAAATCGTGCGGACGTTGCTTCAGTCCGGCGACGGCGAGGCTTTTGTATTCGCCGGACTCATCGCCGACCACCACCACTCCTCGTATTCACTCTCCTAGGTGAGTGCACCTGAACTTCACACTTTTTTTCTGCTGCGCATAGGCGATGCTTAGCAATTAGCCCCCTTCCCGCTCGCCGGCATGAGCACCACCATATTCACCGGCTGCCGTCCTGCCACCAACCAGCGTCTCCTACTTCCCCAGTGCATCACGGCCATGGCATCATCGGAACTCCTCTAAAGAGTGCCTCCAGCGCGGCAGTGCCCGTGCATCCCCGTCTTTCTTAATTCTTGCCTTCTTGGGGCGAGCTCGTCCGACCGAGCTACCTGAACTTAGGATCACGGTGAGCCAGTTATTACTCGTAGTGCGAGGCTCTTGGCACAGCATTTTCCGTCCCCCACGGCGGCCTGTGCTGGCCGAGTTAGCCTCACTTGCACAGCGCTTTCAATTCTGTCATGTAGTATGTTGATGCTCAGTTAATGATATACTGTTGTACCTCGTAACCTCTCTCGTTTAAACTTAAAAGAAACCGAAAGCAAAATCTTGCGTGTTCGTCCGATCAAGGTGGTCGCCGGTGAAACCTTCCTTACTCTGCTTTGCCGGTTGCCGACTTGGGCCCAAAAAACATTGTTTTTCCCCAGCGTCGTTGAAATGTTGGCCTGTAAACTCTACCTACACTACCCGTTATACACAAACACACGAAGAAAACTAAGCCCATATCAAATTGACAGCCCACAAACCAAATTGAAGAGAGAAGGAAGCGAAGAAAAAAGGATCAATATGATGGAATAGATTAACATCGAAGTATATCATTTCGCGTAGCCTTCAATTTCGGCCGTAGAAGTAGTACGATATGATCACCAGCTCTGCAAAACTGACGTGATCCCAGAAAGTTGCCAAGATTAGCACGGGAAAAAAATGGAGTGCCTGATCAATGAGGCTTATGACCTGCTGTGACGAGAAATTAGTAGCTGCTTTGACTATGTTGTATCTACTAGCTGCAATTTAGTTATCTTGACTGCTTTTGTCCATCGTCCCGACTTCGGATCAGAAGAACGAGGCGGCCGGGTCTCCAAGGAGACAAATATCTCTTGTTCCGTTCAATTGTTTACTAACGTACTTCAATTAGGAGTCGGCGAAACCTCGATAAAATGGAGTAACTGAAAAGCTCAGCTGTTCACTTATTAATTTCTAGTATTGGTTTATATTGGATCAGTGCTTGGCATTAATTTACTTAATAATTGCTCCACTTACGATTAACAGGATAATGCCTCAAGAGACATCAATTGCTGAATACACCAAACAGCCACCAATTGTCAGCTTAAAGCCTGTCGGCGAGATGCTTGGGAGGAAATCATACGTTACTACTGAGAATGGCAAATTTCTTATCAGATCACTTCTTCAAGAACTGCATGACTGCCGCCAAAAGGAAGCGTGTCTTCCGCGTTTTGATGCATCAAGTGTTGTCGTGACAGATTCTGGGAGAGCCAAACTCAAAGGCTTGAAATGGATAACGAAGAAGAATGAATATGTACGCCAAAACTATAGGGATGCCGACCAGATACTTAAGGAAATAGTGTTCCGAAACAACTGGAATGCTGTTCCTGAAGACATGAAGCATCTGATAGACTTGATGTTGATGATGCCCGATAGTGTCATCGAAATGGAGTATGTCATAAGAACGCACGCTTCTCTGGTGCCTATCGGGAACAGGTACCAATTCTTTAACCAGATGCATGAACAAATCAATTATATGGTGAGTCCCACAGTGCAACAACACATCATGAATGCTTTGCCATATGGTTATGATTGGGAAACAAGATTGGAAGGAAACAGTCTTCTTGAGGAGTCATTCAATTTCAAAACATATGATCCCAGGAAAGGACCTATGGAATTTCTGAAGTACTACCGGAACACAGAAGCGCATAGGATGGAGAGGTACGGCAAACCATTTAAGTACACCCCAGATGAATTTGAACAGATCTTGTTGGTTACCTTCCCATTGTACCTACCGATCATGCAACAAGAGCTTGAGAAGGAAAATCAGCTGAGAGGTTTGAAGCTTCATCTTCTCTTTCCAGCCTCCAAGTGATATGCTGCATGCTGGAACTGGAAACTTGAAGTGCTACCTTTTGCGGTGTATAGGTTAAACTTCCAATCGTGTAGTCATGTTTTCTGCAAAGGAACACGGATTAATTTTCTACAAATTATGTAGACGACACAACAATGAACAATTTGTAAGTGTTTCGTTTCGTATCTGCATATCTGGCACCTCAGTCACCACTTTTTCTGGTACTTATGTGTAACATTTGAGTATAATCCTGTGATGCAGGGGATAATCTTGCTTGTATTGATTGATTTGCTTCCAGAGTATGTTTTCAAATTCTGAAGAAGACATTTGGGCCGTATTTAATTTTGAATATATTTTTGTGAAATGTGAACCGAGGATGAACTACAGTTGTATTTCGTCTCGCGCCCCTTTTTCCACTCGATCGTCCCCACCGCACCACCGCCTTCGGCACTCCGGGCTCGTTGGCCTGAGGGCCGCCGGTGCAGCAGTGGCCATGCATCCCTCCGTCTCGATTGAGGATTTCTTAATTCCTGGACGAGTTCATTTCCTTACATCCAGGCCATGGTGCGTGGTACAGCACGTTTCTTCCCCATGGCCTCACTTGCACAGAGCTTTCAATTCTGTCATGTAGCATGTTATGTTTTGGAGGGGGGCAGATTTGAGTACTCCCTATCTTTAAGCAAACCAAATTGAAGAGAGAGAGAGGGAAACGAAGAAATAAAAGATCTTTTGTTACACGTCGTTTCGTCGCAACAATCTGAAGAATGTTTGTGTAGGACACTAGGACCTGTTTATTTTGAATTCTAGACAAGCTAGCTAAAAGCTCTTCCAAACAGTTCAGCTTTTGGGCCAGCTACTGAGAATCTGAAAATCTGAAAATGCATAATTGTACTGGAACCGAGTAGCTGCAATAGCCGAACTTCTCACCAATTTTGCAGACTAATACCACTTAAAATGGGAAAATTGCACATATACCCTATAGTTAGTAGGCACTTGTAAATTTACCCCACACTTAAGTCGCCTTGTAATTTTGCCCCATACTTGATATGCCTCCTTATTATTTTGCCCCATTGCCCATTTAGCTGCTATTTTAATTTCGTTTTTTATTTTTTGGGGCAGGAAATGACAATAAAATCCTTTAATTGGTGAACCTCCTCTCTTAGCTGTGTGTACAGATGCACAAAAAAGTTTAAAAAATGCAGTAAAAATACTTTTTTAATGTCATTTTCTGCCCCAAAAAATGAAAAACAAAATTAAAATCACAACTAAATGGGCAATAGGGCAAAATAATAAGGGGTCATGTCAAGTATGGAGCAAAATTATAAGGCCACTCAAGTGTGAGATAAATTTATAAATACCTATTAATTATAGGGTATATGTACAATTTCCCCCACTTAAAATTGAAGTTATTTATCCGCAAATACCATCGGATAAAACTCCCCCCATCCCCCGCCGCCGCCCTCCTCCTACCCCTCCTCCCCCACGCCTCCCTCCTCCTACCCGCAAATGCCTCTCATGGCCGTCGCGTCCCCACCCTTCTCCTTCCCCTCCCCCTCTTCCTCCACACGCCATCGCCGCCGAGCCACCCACACCGCCGCAGCGTCCTCTGACCCCGACGATTTCGACTACCTCCTCGCCGACCCCTCCATCCGCTGGCCCCACCTCCGCTTCCCGCACCTCCCCGCGCCCCGCTTCCCCACCACCACCTCCGGCCCCCGTCAGGCCCTCGGGAGAGGAGGATCCATCCGAGCCCTCCTCTTCCGCGCCCGTCGCCGTCGAGCCGCTGGATGCGCGGGCCCACCGCGGAAGGGTGAAGAAGCTGAGCAAGCTCGCGCTGCGGCGGGCGCAGGACTGGCGCGCGCGCGTCGCAGGCCTTGCCGACCGCGTCCTGGCGCTGCCCCCCGGCGCGCCCGTCGCCGACGTGCTGGACGACGAGCAGGTCGCGCCTGACGAGCTGGCCTTCGTCGTGCGCGCCGTTGGCACGGCCTCCTAGCGGCGCGCGCTCGACTTCTTCGAGTGGCTCGTGGCAGGCAGCACCCGCGCACCGGGCCCCGCGTCGTCGCCGTCATCCTTGGCGTCCTCGGCCGCGCCCGCCAGGACACGCTCGCGGAGGAGGTCTTTGTCCGCTTTGCCGGCGATGGTGCAACTGTGCAAGTGTTCAACGCCATGATGGGTGTTTACGCCCGTTCCGGCCGTTTCGACGACGTACGTCAGCTACTTGATGCAATGCGCGACCAGGGCATCGAGCCTGACCTTGTCAGCTTTAACACTCTCATCAATGCCAGGGCCAAGTCTGGGTCGTTGCCCGCTGGCATTGCCCTTGATCTCCTACTCGAAGTCCGGCAAGCTGGACTGAGACCGGACGTTATCACTTACAACACCCTCATCAATGCTTGCTCTCAAGGTTCTAATTTGGACGATGCAGTGGCGGTGTTTGAGCAGATGATAGCTTCAGAGTGTCGGCCAGATTTGTGGACGTACAATGCCATGGTTTCGGTGCATGGCCGGTGTGGGAAGGCACAGGAAGCTGAGCGGATGTTTAGGGAGCTGGAAGAGAAGGGTTTTGAGCCGGATGCAGTCACTTATAATTCTCTCCTTTATGCCTTTGCAAAGGAAGGGGATGTTGAGAAGGTAGAGCGTGTGTGTGAGGAATTGATTAAGGCTGGCTTCAAGAAGGATGGAATAACTTACAATACCATTATTCATATGTATGGAAAGATGGGCAGGCTTGACTTAGCGCTTGGTCTGTATGATGAGATGAGGGCTATAGGCTGCACTCCAGATGCTGTGACCTATACTGTCTTCATTGATTCTTTGGGGAAGATGTATAGGATTGCTGAGGCAGGGAATGTGCTGGAGGAGATGGCAGATGCAGGATTAAAGCCTACTTTGGTAACTTTTAGTGCTTTGATATGTGACCATCTATTTGAGAGGTGTGATGATGATGAAGAGTACATGTCATATGTTGATTCAAACACAGGAGATGATTACATTGGCACGGCACAAGATGATGGTGATATGTATGCCTTTCGTGATTCCATAGCTAACGGCTTGATGGCTTCAAGAATATGGATAGTGCCATAGAAGTTCTTTTTTATGGTGATATGTGCGCTTTATATGCCTATGAACACCTTTTGTATGTTCTTTTTGTATAGAGACATGGTAGTTATCCATATTAATATTTAAAATTATGATTTGGAGTCAAATTTATTGTCATGAAATTTAAATATTAGTTTTTTAATATTTGAACTAAGTACTACAAATTTACAGTATGCATATCTTTTCTATCAATACATAATCAGGACATCAACTCACCTAAGGGCATTTCGGTCAATACATTTATCAGGATACCAGCTGCACAGCTAGAATCCAGGATGTCAAACAGGCTAGCTACTCAGACCAACTGCTACTCAGACTAGCTAGTCACTTAGCCTAGCTAACTAGCAGATCAGCTAGCTACTCAGAATCTTTAGCTCCCCAAACAGGCTCTAGTACTCTACGTCACCGTCCGTTCATCAAATTTTCACGGAACATTCATGAACGCAAAGGCAAAGGCACAACTTTTCCCCCCAAAATTTTACCTGTGAGTAGGCTGGGGCTGGCGACTGGCCTGAATCCGCGTCGTTTCCACGGGGAAAAACCCTCGCGTGCGCTGGTCGGGAGCTTCTCCCCGTCGCCGCCTCGTCTCGCTCTCGCACCCGATCGCCTCCCTCTCTACCTCGCCGGTGAAGTCTTGTTCCCGATGGCCGCCTCCACCTCCGTCCCTCGTCTCATTCTTGACGGCCGCCTTCGCTGCGCCTCCTCCTCCCACTCCGGCAACGGGAGCTCGCCGGTGAAGTCCTCTTCTTCCTCTCCTCCTCCTCCTCCCACTATGGTTCCACAACTCATCTTTTTTTTTTTTCTCGTAGATCTCGGTGGAGAAAGCGACTGGAGGGAAAGAACTGGCGACTGGCGACCGGAGGTGGAGGCGATTGGAGACAGGCGGTGCACGTACTTCTCTGTAACCCTAGGTGAGCACTCTCTCCTATCTCTACTCGACGAATCCTCCCTTCTCCTAACCTGAATTTCCCCCGTCCGGTTGTGCGAAGAATTGGGGCTAGGGTTCTGAATCTTCAGTATTGGAAAGCAAATTTGAGAACCCTACCCTTGTTCATGTCAACCCATATGAACCCTGGCTTTTCGAAGGAAAGAAATGCCCTTATCTTGTGTGCTAATTAATTAACGGTCAAGAACTGGTTGAATTGATCTGGGTTTTAGTTGTCAGAAGTTTGCAGTTGATAATATCTTTTGGTGTCCATCTTCAATACAAACAGTCAGTTCTCAGCATTAAGTTTGCAGTCAGCTCAATACAAACATTTTAGCTGTCTCTGAAAAAAAGTTTTTTTTTGTAATAGTGCTCACTGCTATTCACACTTATTTATGGTAGCCTTAAATTTTTTTTGTAATTTTGTCATCAAGTTTAATAGCATTAAGTTTTTTTAATAGCTGTCTCTGAAAAAAGATCTTTAACATTTTGTGAACCCTCTCATCAAACTCTTCACACTTAACTTCAACCACTTAAGTTTCTTAGATGCAAACGTAATTTATGCAAGTTGTCTTCTTATTTCCATTTTTCTTGCTTTGGCTTAAATCCTGCTGCATAGTATTAATTGTAGTTATTCATATGTATAAAACTGTGTTAATTTATGTTATTTGAACCTAGTTGCTTTATCGCCAAGTACATTATGTTGGCGTAATGTTGAGCTGTTAAGATATAGTAAATCATATTATCAATTTAGTATAAGGATGAATTTAAATGTACAAGGAGTTTAAACCCTATGCCTTGTGAGTACTGTCATTTTGGGATTTCTTGTCTTGCTAGGCTTTGATGGTTTTAGTTTTCCTTGAGCTTAATTACACAACTTGGACACATATAATTTGTATTAAATATTTCAGTTATTTTCTACCTCAAAGAATTAATGCTTCTAATTGCTGGCAGGTCTAAGAGGGTGACAAAAATGTCTAAGAAAGTGGCAACTGGAATGTTGTCTGAAGTTGTGAAGGTTACTAGTTATTTTACAAGCTCAGTGGCTAACTCAAAAGCTGGCAAGAAGTTTTTTAGCCTATTACCTAGAGAGATTGTTCTTGCTTCGCTTGGTGGATTCGGTATGTGATTTTTAATTTTCTTAACAGAATGTGGTCTATATTTGTGTTAGTAATACATCATGTGTCTTCCAATTAAGTGTGGTCTTGTCTTTCTATAGGTTCTCTTCTCTCTCCCTTTGAATAAATGGAGATTGAGACTTCCAATTGCTGTTACCAAATAGTGGAGGATCGAAAAACATACCATAGTAGAGGATCGAAAAACATACCACACTAGTGCACTTCTCTCCATGTCATATGGATCGAAAAACATACCATAGTAGTGTAGAATTGATTGCGTAATATTTGGCCTTGTAAAAACATAGGTATATAATGGTTTGGTTTTTACACTATTTGGATTTTTTTTTATCTTTTTACTTCAACATGTTTCTGTCGATGTTATCATTAGAACTAATTTTGAAAGGGGTCAGTCTCTTAACTCTTTTCCTTTTTTATGGTTTGAGAGTATCACCGAGATGTGTAACTATCAATAATTAGTATTTGAAGTCAACCAAGATTGGACAGTTTCTCAATTTTACTAGACTAAAAACTTCACATGTTGCGGATTGTATATCTTTGTTACTTAGTGTAGTTGACTCTTACAGTAAATAAATGAAACTTAACAATTTGTTGCTTTCTGATTATGTTGAGGATATTGGAGGATGTAACATCCAAAAACATGAAATTCGGGAGGCTGTTGAGTTACCCTTGACACATAATGAGTTGTACAAGATTGGTATTGATCCTCCAAGAGGGGTGCTTCTGTACGACGAGGACATTGGTGATTTAACCTAGCTGGATGTTATAGATGATTAATACCATCGATGCAAGTAGTACCAGGCTATTAGCTATAACTTTTTGGATTTTATCATATATGAATGCTTGTATGAACATATTTGCATGAGGATATATAGATTTGATTTGAACGTTCGTGTGGATTTTAGCAAAGTTTGCTCAATTTGTCATGATTTTATTGAATTTTTCATATTCTTATTTGTATTTATGAGTTTTAAGTTTTTTGGATTTTTCTTATTTTTTATTTGATTTTCCATTTTTTCCCTAATTTTTTGAATTTTTTGTGTCCTGGGATTTTTTATCCGTGTGACTTCCAAACGGTGACAGAGAATATTTCCCGGGTGCGAATATTTATCCTATGAAATAGGGGCATTTCATGTGCCCTTAAAATCTCCTCTAGGGATTTGTTTTCTGAGTAGGCTGGGGCTGGCGACTGGCCTGAATACGATGAGGTTATATGTAGCCATGTGCTCGAGTTTAATAATTATTAAAATTGCCGCCCAAATGTAAACGATGCTGATGCGCAATTCTCCGCTAAACTGGCAGACCCACTTCTCTGTTTTTCGTATTCGCCGGGGTCATCGCCGACAACCACTAGGGTTGTAAAAAAAGCTCGAAACTCACGAGCTACTCGAGTTCGGCTCGTTCTAGGCTTGATTCGAGCTCGGTTCGAACTTCAAACAAGCCGAGATGCCGCTAGGGTGCTTGCTGGGCCATGATGTACGGCTACTGCCAATTGGACTAATGGGCCATGCTGGGTCGTTGCGTTGCCGCCTGACCATTCATCAGTTCATGCCTGTGTAGCTGCACTCCCGGTGGCCGGTGCCTGGGAAGTCGCCGTAGGGGGCTACGTCGGCAGTCACCAACTGCAAGACCGGGGTCCTCCATTGCTCGCCACCGGAATACTCGAGCAACTGCCCAGGCTCACCGGGTGGTGGCTCTGTCTCTGCACATGTTTTTTTTAAAAAAATTTTACCTGTGAGTAGACTAGGGCTGGCGACTGGGCTAAATATGGATGATTGAAGCTAATGTATTAGAATGACCTGGACCGTCTGTAAACCTGCGACTTGAAACTGTAGCATCCGATTTGGTCCTTTCATCTCAGAGCCGGTGGCCCATAATCACGTAAAATCACGGCACTGTTTACCCTGTAACTTCCCTTCTCCAAGTAAGAAACCTCTTCCTAGAGTTTCTTACATCGGGGGGACACAAAGCGCTGTATGTCAGATCCAAATGTATAGTTTGATGAGAAAACAAAAGCTGCATACTATACAAAGCGCAACGAAGTTTTACACTAGCCAGATGCATTGTACGTAGACACTTCAAGTTCATCATACAAAAATAATAATGAATTTGTTGCCATATCAATTTTTACTCCGCCCCGAGGCGGAACCCTAGGAAGGACCGGGCGGGGGCGCGCCTCGCCGGAGCTGCCCGGCCGGTGGTGCGGCGGAACCCGGAGGCCCTCTTCGGAGGAGAAGAGCTAGAAGGAGTTCGAGCGTCGCCGAGGTGCGCTTAATCGGTTTTTCCTCGCCTTCCAGATCTGGTCCCCCTCCCCTTCCTCGACGCCCGGCGGCCTCGCCGCCGGCGAGAGGGGAGGGGGATGCATCCCCGGCTCCCTGTATTGCTCTAGCGCCTTCCGCGACATGCTCGCGCGGGGCGCCCCGCCCGACCACTTCACCGTGTCCCCGCCCTCCGCTCCTGCGCTCCACGGCTCGGCCGCCATCGCCGCCTCCTCCCACGCGCTCTCCGTCAAGATCGGCACCCACGGAACCCCTTTGTGGGGTCCGCGCTGGTGCTATGCTTCATCGCTCGTCCGACCTCCCGACGCGCGAGGCTGTTCGACGGAATGCGCGCGAGGGACGCCGTCCTGTGGATGTCCATGCTGTTCGTGTACGCGCAGGGTGGGCTTTCCGAGGCGGCGCTGCGGTTCTTCGAGGGGATGGTTGCGGCCGGGGTGCACCGACGCGGTGGTCTTGGTCACCGCTGCCGCGTCGGCAGCGGCTCGGGTGGCGCCGCCATGGGAGGAGCGTGCACGCGTGCTGCGTCCGGAGGTTCCTGGGGATGCCGCTGTCCCTCGGGAACGCGCTTGTGGACATGTACGTTAAGTGCGGGGAGTTTGCATTTGCCGAGAGGGTATTCGCCACGGTCAGTGGCGAAGGGAGGAAGGAAGAAGGCACCATGTTCACGGCGAGGAGGAAGATCCAGAAGGTCAAGGGCCTCGTGCCCGTGGAGTTTGAGGACTTCATCGCGCAGGCGTTCTTTGACCTAGAGATTGGCAACCAGGAGCTCAAGAGTGTCCTCAAGGGCCTCTACATCAACTCCGCCTTCCAGATGGATGTGGCCGGGAGCAAGAAGGCAGTGGTGTTCTGCGTGTCGTGCAGGCTCCGTAAGGCGTTCAGGAAGTTTCACGTCAGGCTCTTCCGTTGTATTGCTGTAGGCTTGATCCGTGGCTCATGTCCCTGGATCTGCTCAGTGGTGGCGCTTAAGCGTCGCATAATGGTTTCTACAGTGGCGGACATTGTAGGATTCGGCTCGTCGTGGAGTTCAAGGGTGGCTATGCCATGGCCTTGAGGCGTGCAGGACCCCGGTGTGTTGGTGGCGGTCTTTTTTGTGTGTGGGTAGTGCGTGGGGTGCTGTGGAGGTGCTGGCGAAAGCCTTACCGGTGATCTTACCGGTCTCGACAGCAATGACGCCTTCGGGCGCCATTATCCTTCCTGGAGGTGTTGTAGTGGCACTCCATAGCTCTCATATTACTGATCTCCAGGTGAAAACCTTGCCTCGGTGAGGCGGGCGGCGTCGGCGACTCTAGTCGCCTCCTTGGAGACGTCGCCTCGGAGGTCCATCTTCACGCAAAGCAGACCGTGGTTTGGATGGCACAGTCGGATGAGGATAGGGACTTGTTGAAAGCAAGGACGGAGAAAAAGTGCTGAAGCTTAGTCTTTCTAGTTTTTTTCATAGTCCTTAAGCTATCATTTCTGTTGTTTTATGCCCTTCAGTTTTGAGGCTTTGAGCCTAAGAGCTCGTGTAACTTTTGGCTGTATATATCCCATGTGGATATAGAGGCTGGATTTTATATCCTTTATCTAAAAAATCAATTTTTACTCCAAATCTCGAATCACCCTGTGCACGGAATGTATAACATTTTTTTAGGGATCTTTGATATGGGCCTGTTTACTTTTGTTTTTTACAGCATAGGTGATGAGGTCCGGAGCACGGAAAATAAAAACTTTCAATGGCAGCACAAGCCGAACACAAATCTGCGAAGAGCACTCAGCCCATATCAAAATTTTCAGGCCGCAAACAAAATCCGACCCTCATACACAAACCCGCGAAGAACACTAAGCCCATATCAAATTGACAGCCCACAATCGTGTTCGGTGTCAAATCCGCGAACAAAACAAAAAAACGAAAAAGCCCCTGCAAGGTGTCAGTGCCACGACGAAAAAACGAAAAGGAATTGGGAACTGTTAACAAGGCAGGGTATTATCGTCCAGCTACACAAAAAAATACGACCGCTGGCAGGGTATTATCGTCCAGCTACACAAAAAAGAACGACCAAAAGTCCCATCACCTGCACTCACGAACCCCATCAAGTGCATCAACCCTCGCCTGGACCCTGGAATCTTGATCCTCTGTTCGACGAGGTCTAATGAACAGACTGAAAAAAAGGAATTGGGATCCTCTGTTCGCTACTTCGCCAGACGTGCATTTTCCTCTTCACTCCCAAAATCGTGCGGACATTGCTTCAGTCCGGCGACGGCGAGGCTTTTGTATTCGCCGGAGTCATCGCCGACCACCACCACTCCACGTATTCACTCTCCTAGGTGAGTGCAACTAAACTTCACACTTTTTTTTTCTGCTGCGCATGGGCGATGTTTAGCAATTAGCCCCTTTTCCGCTCGACGGCATGTTCGCCGGGTGCGTCTCCTACTTCCCCGGTGCATCATCGGAACTCCTCTAAAGAGTGCCTCCAGCGCGGGAGTGCCCGTGCATCCCCGTCTTTCTTAATTCTTGCCTTCTTGGGGGTTGGGGCGAGCTACCTGAACTTAGGATCACGGTTAGCCAGTTATTACTCGTAGTGCGAGGCTCGTACCACAGCATTTTCCATCCCCCACGGCGGCCTGTGCTGGCCGAGTTAGCCTCACTTGCAGAGCGCTTTCAATTCTGTCATGTAGTATGTTGATGCTCAGTTCATGTCAGGCTTGATGGTATACTGTTGTACCTCGTAACCTCTCTCGTTTATGTCAGCCGCCCTTGCGAATCTCTTAATTTTCTAGCTCTCGCGTCAAATGGAGTGCATACACAGGATGAAACACAGATGTTTTGGTGCTGCGTACCACACACAAACTGCAGCGTTTTCTCTTCCTTTTATAATGCAAAACAAGATTTACTAACTCCTAGTAATAGATGTTGATGTAATGCATACTGTTACAAGTATACCAAGCAACACTACATGCATGAAACGGATGGGAGTTACAAGGTATTGAATGAAAAATGGCTGCATGGATCTCACACATATTGTGGGCTCATTCAAGAAGAAAATATGCATATGCTAATTAAGATACTAGCTAATGTGTAGTTACCAAAAGAATTAGGTGCAGGATTAATTGCTAACAGTTTAAACTCAAAAGAAACCAAAAGCAAAATCTTGCTTGTTCGTCCGATGAAGGTGGTCGCCGGAGAAACCTTCCTTACTCTGCTTTGCCGCTTGCCGACTTGGGCCCAAAAAACTCTACCTACACAAACCCACGAAGAGGCTTATGAGCTGCTGTGACGAGAAATTAGTAGCTGCTTTGGCTATGTTGTATCTGCTAGCTGCAATTTAGTTATCTTGACTGCTTTTGTCCATCGTCCCGACTTCGGATAAGAAGAACGAGGCGGCCGGGTCTCCAAAGAGACAAATATCTTATTCAGTTCAATTGCTTACCAACGTACTTCAATTAGGAGTAGGCAAAACCTCAATAGAACGCAGCAACTGAAAAGCTCAGCTGTTCACTTATTAATTTCTAGTATTGGTTTATAGGATCAGTGCTTCGAATTTACTTGATAATTGCTCCACTTACGATTAACAGGATGATGCCTCAAGTTAATTACGAGAAGTATTTGCACGGAGCAACATCTTCCCAAGAGACATCAATTGCCGAATACATCAAGAAGACAGCAATTGTCCGCATAGAGCCTGTCGGCGAGAAGCGTGGGAGGAAAAAATGCGTTATGACTGAGAAAACCAAATTCCTTATCAGCTCACTTCTCCAAGAACTGCATGACTGCCATCAATATGATGGAATAGATTAACATGGAAGTATATCTTGTCGCGTAGCCTTCAGTTTCGGCAGTAGTAGTAGTACGATATGATCAGCAGCTCCGCAAAACTGGCGTGATCCCAGAAAGTGAAAGTTGCCTTCGGATCAGATGAACGAGGCGGCCGGGTCTCCAAAGAGACAAATATCTTGTTCAGTTCAATTGCTTACCAACGTACTTAATTAGGAGTAGGCAAAACCTCAATAAAACGGAGCAACTGAAAAGCTCAGCCGTTCACTTATCAGCTCACTTCTCCAAGAACTGCATGACCGCCACCAAAAGGGAGCGTGTCTTCCGCGTTTTGATGCATCAAATGTTGTCGTGACAGATTCTGGTAGAGCCAAACTCAAAGATTTACACCTAAAACCGAAGGAGGATGAATTTGTACTCCAAAACTATCGGGATGCCCACCAGATACTTGAGATAACAGTGTTCCGAGAGTACCATTGGGCTGCTGTTCCTGATTTTGCGGGGTGTAAAGACACTAAGAAGTCCACATCAGGTTATATTTTCACCCTCGCAGGAGCAGCAATATCATGGAAAAGTGTAAAGCAAACACTTACTGCATCGTCGACAATGCAGGCTGAATTTGTGGCATGTTATGAGGCTACCGGGCAGGCTGTATGGCTTAAGAACTTTATCCCGGGATTGAGAGTGGTAGACAGCATTTCTAGACCACTCATTTTGTACTGCGACAATCAACCCGCAGTTTTCTATTCGAGTAACAACAAGTCAAGTGCAGCTGCCAAGCACATTGACATAAAGTATCATGTTGTGAAAGATAGAGTCCAGGATCAAACAATTAAGGTTGAGCATATTGGAACTAAATTTATGCTTGCGGATCCGCTCACAAAAGGCTTACCACCCAATATTTTTCGTGATCATGTTGCCGGCATGGGTTTATTGGAGAGCCTGTGATCCTGGAATAAGAGGACCATATAAAGTAACCAACTCCCATGAAGTATTATGTTATCCAATCGATATAGAATGAAACACTATAAATGCGATGTCCAACAAGATTTAATTGACTGTTGTGACGCATTATTTTGGTGTGAACTTTTATTGAGAGAGGGCTTATGATGTTTAGCCTTACGATCAAGGGGGAGAATGTTGGATATTGATCTAGGCCAAACGGCCGGATGAGGAGGACGTGGGCTCACCCCACGTCTAAGCGCCCTGATCGGGGGGCTAACCGATTATGGTTACGGTCCCCCGTTGCGCAGCGCCATATAAAAGGTTAGGAGCTCCGGCCTCTCCCCGTGGACGTCGTTCCTGTGAAGAGCCAAAACTCCCGAACAAACCCTAAGTTCTACCCGATCTACTGTGCGCTGTTAGCAACGGGAAGACCGTCGCCGCCGCTACTGCAGGACGCCGCCGGAGACGCTCCGACCTTCACCGACCTCTACCTCACGCCTGCATCACGCAGGCACGGGTCTTCGCTCAAATGGCGTTCATCGGCGACCGTGAGTCTCCCGACCCCTCTAACCCTAGGTGTTCTAGTGATGGACTAGTGGCCTTATGTGATGACTTGCATGATGATTAAGGAACCTAACAGCTTCATCTTCTATTTCCAGCCTCCAAGTGATATGCTGCATGCTGGAACTTGAAATGCTACCTTTTGTAGTGTACGTTAATCTTCCAATCGTGTAGTCATGTTGTCTGCAAAGGAACGTGGATTGATTTTCTACAGATTATGTAGACGACACAACTTTGAACAATTTGCAAGTGATTCGTTTCGTATCTGCATATCTGGCACCTCAGTCACCACTTTTCTGGTACTTACAAGTGTGTAACATTTGAGTACAATCCTGTGATGCAGGGGATAATCTTGCGTTGTATTGATTGATTTGCTTCCAGGGTATGTTCTCGTATTATGAAGAAGACATTTGAGCCGTATTTAATTCTGAATATATTCTTGTGAAATGTGAACTGAGGATGAACTTCAGTTGTATTTGCATGGTTCTATAAATGAAATGCTTATTGCAACCATTTTGTATGCCTGGAACTTGGGGCACAGAGTATCGTCAGCAAGGTATAATATAAATACTGTCTGAAATATTGCTGAATTAAGACTCGTGCTTGTTTAGGACATACATGCTAGAGAGGTCGAAGAGGGTGGCGCCGGTGGTAGGACAACGCCGGATCTAGCCATGGCCGGCTGGATCTGGGAGTAAGAGAGAGGAAGAGAAAGTGGGAGGAAGGGGGAAGGTGGGGAGGCGTGCGGGGGTCAGCTGGCGGTGAGCCTAGGGCTGGTGAGCCCGAGCTCGGCCGCGTGCCGATGCCACACCGCTTGGAGTCGCCAGGTCTTTCGGCCGAGAGAAGTGAGGAGGAAGAGGAGAAGTGGATGAGGTCGATTCGGCCGAACCGGATAAAGGGAAGGAAAAAAAGAAAAGAGAAAGAGAGAGAAAGAAGAAAAAGAGAGAAGAAAAAGAAGGGAAAAGAAGAGAAAGAAAAGAAAAGAGGAGAAAAATAAAAGAAAAAAATGGGGGGTTTGGTACCTGCGCGACAGGTCCTTAAAACCCGTGCATTTTATGCCAGAGTCAGGTTATGCGCGTAGAGTTATCGCCGCTCGTTTAAGCACTGGTTTCGATATGATGTGTTGAGCTAGGTTGACATTTGTATAGGTAGAGGTCCCGGGTTGGAACCGTCCACGCATCGTCCCTGAGGTTAACCAGGCAAGTGCATGGTAGAACAGTGGATTATGGTGAATGATTGGTATTTTATGTCTTTCGTGCCATGTTCTACAGTACTTATGATTACGTGATAATCATACTTTGATGAGTGCTGCTTATGATTAAATACCAACCGTGAAAGCATATTGCATTATGCATTGCATTCATACACAGACAACAGGACCTACTTGGTAAGTACTCCACGGGAGTGGAGTTTGGATCCCCGTATAAAAGAGGACAGGGATTAAGTGATTCATCGGTAGGTAAACACTCCGCTATACCGGTATAAACTACAGTTACAAACACGTTATATCGCATTGCATGAAAACAGAATAGAATAGTGATACAGTTATAGATGCATCGCATTGTATAAAAGCGATAACTGTGAAACAGTTACAGAGATAGTGATGTACAGCTCACTGAAATGGGAAGCGATAACAGTAAAACATTTACAAAGATAGTGATGTACAGTTCACTGAAATTGGAAGCAATAACAGTAAAACATTTATAGAGATAACGATGTAAAGCTCACAGAAATGGGAAGTGATAACAGTAAAATAGTTACAGAGATAGTGTTGTACAATTCACAGAAATGAGAATTATTAAAGTGGTGTGTTAACGCCACTGTTTTATTATGTGCCTGCTTAGTTTCTGGAATCACCCTTAATTTGTTATTGTTTTTTTAGGTGACCGTTGAGGACGTCATGCACGGGCAGGAGTAGCACATGAATAACTTCACGTACTAGCAGTACTTCGCATATCAACTTGTGGTAGCATGTTTAAATTCCCCTAGAATGCTAGTATAGCTACTTAAAATGATATGGTGTATCTGGTCGTTGCTTTATAAATAAAGTAATGTCTGCTTAAACGTGTTTAGCAGTTGTTCAAAAATAATACTAATTATGTAATGATAGTAGCACTTTAGACCCAGAGAGTGAACGGGGTGTTACGCCCATTATGGCGTTTCTACCTATGAAGCTATCAAACCGCGCATTCAATGTGGACCTTGGCTCGTATTGCTTGAGTTGTGCACTATATTGCTTGGCTCATAGCCGTTATTTGTCATAGTATTCCTATTTGTTTTTTTTAGTTTTAATCATTTTTTATTTGTTTAGATCGCTAGGAGCAGTAGGGTGTAATCATTCAAAAAATAGAGGGAGCAGTAGGGTGTAATCATTCAATTTGTTGCAATAGACCAGTAAATGAAGTGTGTCCCTACAAGGTTTTTTTCTCCAAAAAATAAAGAAGTTATGAAACTGGTATTTTTATGAGCATATACACCCCACTTTTCTCATTTATGAATAAATTTCTTTTTCCATATGTACATAAGGTTTTTTTTCTTACCTTCCTGACTTCAGGAATCGCACCAGGATTATTGACGTCGTTGTAATTGTACTTGCTTTCATCATCTTGTTTATCAGCCAGCACGTTCTAATTACTTGTTTTTCTATATTTCATACATTAGTTATAACAAAAACAATTTGTTCTGAGACTGTCCCTTGGCCGACGGTTAAAACAGACTAAAAAAAGGAATTGGTTGCCATTGTCTTACGAGACCCAGTGAATGCCGCCCTACATAATTGTACTATTCAACCTTCCTTTTTACAGTAACTAAGCATTTTATATAGTAAATTTCATGTAAGATATGTAATCACAAGTTTTTTTTCCCGAAATTTTACCTGTGAGTAGACTGGGACGGGCGACTGGACTAAATACGGATGACTGAAGCCAGTGTAGTAGTATGACCTGAAGGCGGTATACTAAAAAGAGGCAAAAAAAAAAGGTGTATATAGTTTTGGATCCGGAGGGTAACAATGGCGTATAGTGAGGACGGACTGTGAATCACTGCAGCATCGGTACTGTTATGTGATGTAGTATTGTACTGTAATATCCGATTTGATCCATTCATCTCAGATCGGATAGCCCATAGCCACGTAAAATCACAGCATTGTTTACCCTCTAGCTTCCCTTCTCAACGTGAGAATCCTCTTCCTTGAGTTTCTTACATCAGCGGTCTCAAAAGTTATTTGGGCTGTATAACATTTATTTAGGGATCTTTGATATGGGCCTGCTCCCTTCCGTTTTTTTCAATGGCTAGCACGGAAAATCGAAAACTTTCAATGGCTGTACAAACAAAAAACAAATCAGCCCATATCAACATTTTCAGCCCACAAACAAAACCCGTCATACACAAACCCGCGAAGAACACTAAGCCCATATCAAATTGACAGCCCACAATCGTGTCCAGTATCAAATCGTATACAAACTATTAGAATTTTTTTGTACGGATAATCCCTTTTTTATTCGAAAATACATAAATATACCTGCGAGAAAATTTTTTACAAAAATAGTCTCCAGTCGCCGCCCCATTGGGCGACTTCTGCCTTTCGCCCAACCGGGAAGCGACAAAATATCTGTCGCTCGGTGATTGAGCGACTGCAAGTAGTCGCTTTCCTGTTAAGCGACTTCATAGTAGTCGCCCAATGGATGGGCGACTTATAAGCGCAGTCGCCCAATGGATGGGCGACTTTAGTCAATCCCCGTGAATTTTTTAGAGTTTTGTCAATTTTGTAGTTTTAAACTGGAAAAAAATATGGTATAGTTGTAATAAAAGGTTATGTTTATTGTATGTTGTAGGTGCATTAAAAATTTTGATAAATTTTTAAGAACAATTGATCAGAGAACGTTTGATATATACATTGGTAAGTGATATTTTTATGTTACTAAAAATTAGTGTACCAAGAGTATGTTAATATTGTTAAATGACTTGCTATCTGAATCATTGAATGCGAACACACGAGATAATAACCTTATGTGAATAGAAATAAACTTCATAACATGCCGCGTACAATTTTATTACATGCATAACATATAGCATGATATGCGACTAACCCACCCAATCGCTCGTAACATTTTGTCTACTGGGTGTAGCGTGGTTGTTTCTCCTTTTTATCGCGCCTTGAAGATGGCTCCGCTGCATCCTTTTTCCTGTCATTCTTGGACTTGAGAGCTGCCTCCCGAGCTTCAAGCTCTTCCTCCTGACGCTTGATGGCTGCTTCACGCAGACTTAGCTACTCCCGCCTCGTTTGCAGCTCATCCTCCTTGCCCTTCAGACGGATTTGGTCCACCCTCACGCGGCGCTCTTGCTCACGCCGCATCTGTCATTCCACCTCGCGAGCTTGAGTCATCTTGACAAAGTATTGTTCTTTGTTTTCCACCTCCACTGCCCGGTTCTGTGGCCATGCCGGCGGCACCCGATCCACCCATTCGATGAACCTGCAAGCCTATATGTGGCGTGGTAGATGTCATGGATCAAGTTGAAAAACGATAACGAGAAACAAATGATTTAGTTGTTGTCGTTACCACGGTCGCCATCCGTGTCCGACACTTGAAGAACCTACGGCCGTATTTGGCTCGTTGTACTCGATCCGTCCAGACTTCCAACATCGTCCTAAAGCCGCAATGGCACTTCGGGCGATCATGCCATTCCGGCACTCCAAATGGGTCGGACCTCCAGGAAGACATTGTTGTGTAGTAGTATTGTGAAGGCTTGAGGAGGAGATGTGGTATGGAAGACATAGGAGGCCTTTATGTAGGCAGGTTATCTGGTGCAGTTGGCATAGTCCATGGAGAGGAGGTCGTACGAATCTTTTCGCTTTTTGCAGGATTCCAGTGTAGCAATAAATGTCCCTATGTAGGCTTTTCAGAGCCTGTAGCCTGTATTTCTGAAACAACAAGGAAAGGTGACATGAAAACTCACTGGAAAGGATACATGCCTATGACGTGAACACTCACTGTAAAGGCTACAGCCTACGCCCCTATTTTGTTGGTTTCTGTAGCGATAGACCTGGATTATCCTCAGGATTCTAGGGTAGCAATAAATGTCCCTATGAAGGCTTTTCAGATCGTAGCCTTTATGTAGGCAGTTTAGCTGGCATGTGTTGTAATCTGACTGAGCAAAGCTGCCCCGTTTTGTCACATCACTGCGTAAAGCTGGCATGTGTTGTCATCTCACCGAGTAAAGCTGAGCGCTTTTGTCATGTCTCTGGGCAAAGCAGCCCTCTTTTGTCCCGCCATTCGATATAAATAGCACGGTTGAGGTCCCATGAAGTTGTAGCCGAAAACCTCAGAATCGAACAAAGAAGTACCTTCTATTTCGTGGTGAAACATACCATGGCGGAAGATGAGGGGCGATCGGATATGGGTCACCAAGGAAGACCTTCCTTGGAAAGGAGGGAGATGTTCGGTCCACGCATCGCTTGGTACCAAGCCGGCGTGGCGCAACCAGCGTGGCGAAATGCGAACACAATGAGTACGTGGTCGTGCAGTCCCGGAAGGGCGAACGAGGCGGCGCCGTTTCTTCCGATGCCCACGCCCGGTACAAATTACTAATAGTACATTTTTTTATTGCTTATGGACCCTCCATGTTTACTGTCCTTTTTCGCAGATGGCGAAATGCGACTTCTCCCGCTGGATCGACCCTCCTCATGAACGGTATATTGACCGTTATATGGGTACTTTATGGGACCGAATAATGGACTTGGAGTACCGAATGGAGACTCTCAATGAGGAGAACAATGAGCTCCGCCAACAGATGCAACGCGAGAGGGGAAACGGGGAGGTTGTGAATATAGGAAGCTCTTATGATCCCACATGTTGCTGCGCGAACCCGAGCTGCATATGTGCATGCCACTACAACGACGGCCAGCCACGTCCGAGGCGGCCCCCTCAGCAATTCTCCATGTGGATGCCACGAGGCTCGTTTGGCATGTAGGTCACGAGGGTACCGAATGTGTTGATGCTGTGGCGGTAGGACTGTTGTGTTGATGTTTTGGGTGTAGAACTTTCCATAAATTCATCAGATGTGCAATGTATGTGTTGTTTCGTGTTGTAAGTGCATGACGCCTTCATTTTCTGTGACCTTCATATTCTGTGCCCTCTTTCCATAACGATGTAATGTGCAACGTTGTTAAGCATGTGATGAATTGGTTGTTATGTACGTGGAGTTGTTATCACAAGGCAAAAAAAATTGCAATACTTAAATGGTACATACTTAAATGACATTGTAAATAAGTGCATTACAGAAAAGGGATGTAACATACAAGGTTTACAAATGGTACATGAAATTTAGCATGCATTACAACACCAACTACTGATCCGGACATGCATTGCATCGTCTAGCTGTGTGCCCCTCCTGACCGCATCGCCCACAACGTGCTAGTGGGCGGCAGTCGGTGGAATAAGTGGACATCCACCCCTGTCGCCCTACCGTTGGGCGACTGCAATTTCAGTCGCTCAACCGTACAGCGACTGCAATTACAGTCGCTCAACCGTAGAGCGATCAGATAAGTCGCCCAACGGTTCACACATTCCTAAATGTCGCCTCGGTTGGGCGAAAGGCGAAGTCGCCCAATGGGGCGGCGACTGGAGACTATTTTTGTAAAAAAATTTCTCGCGGGTATATTTATGTATTTTTGAATAAAAAAGGGATTATCCGTACAAAAAATTCCAAACTATTACACGTTTCGTGAGTGAGAGTCAAACAATAATAACGAGCAGTAGGAGGCGAGGACCCTCGCTGCCATGCTGGCTGCTGCTTGATTTTAGATATATAGACCAACTTAACTAGCAGTAGTGTCTCTAGTTTTTGTTATCAGCAAGGTATAATATAAATACTGTCTGAAATATTGCTGAATTAAGACTCGTGCTTGTTTAGGACATGCATGCTCGCGTACTAGCTCGGTGGCTGTGCGGCTTACGCAAAGAGTTGCGTTTCATCGTGTGTACAAGTGCATGCATGCTGTGTCACCACTTGCCGTTTCGTCGTATGCAAAGTTACAAGGAGTAATTTATGGAGTTTTTTCGTGTTTGCAAATTATAAACCTACGTCGGTAAACAACGTACAGAGCCTTTTTTTTTTCTTGTCTTTAGCATCTTTAGAAGCCGAAACAAACAGAATGGCCTATGGTTCGGTTGAAATGCTGCTAAAATTCCGAATCAACTCAAATCAAATGGCCGATCCATCCCTTGCTAAAAGAGGCTGGAATGAATCCATCCAAGAGCAACACCAACCGATTCTTTATCCTGCTCTTCATTGTATATTTACCTAATATGACTCAAGAAATGGACTCCAACCGGTTCTTTATCCTCCTCTTTATTTTTATCGAATCGCTATTTTCCCCCGGCCGCTAGCTAGATTTGGCGAGCGCCTCCTCACTCGCTTCTCAAATAGCTAGGCCATTGGAATGCTAACTCAAATAGAGAGCTGAAAATAATAGCTAGCCTCTTCATCTTAGGAAATAGAGAGGGAGAAATGACTAATGGGATGGAGTTGCTCCCGGCTCCCTCCCAGCAAATTGCGACGCGACGCGAACCAGAAAAGAAAAGGAAATACACGTCCACGGCTACGCTTCTTCGCCCGCTGGCCAAATGGGCCGTCCTTGCCAGCCCAGCCCGAAACTCAACACTATTGGCCTAGTCTAGATACGAACGAAACGTGTAGTTTGTTACTGAAAACGACACACTGACTTCTTTTCGTTTACCATCTCTATGAAAACCACCTTTGGTAGCCCCAACTGATTGCAGATCAGCAAGAATTTCAGATATAGTTTATAGTTTAAGACTTTTCTTTTCCACATAGGGCTAATTTTGTGCTGTAATTGAAACAGAAAAAAAAGTATGTAGATAGCTATGTGGGTACTCAAGCAAAATTAATTGTTCCGTTCATCATTGTCATTCAACCTTCTCCCTGTCATGAACTCCAGCAATGCAAGGCCTCTGCATGATATATGTTTATCATAGCTCATGGTGTGCATTCCCGTTGTGGCATTTCTACCTATGACGCTACAGCGCATTCAATGTGGACCTTGGCTCGTATTGTCGGAGTTGTACAATATATTGCTTGGCTCATACCAGTTATTTGTCATAGTATCTTTTTTCCTCTTTGTTTGTTTTAGCCCTATGTGGAAAACATTTTGTAAAACAAGGTCTAATCCATGAAAAACTCTTAGCCTAGCATGCCTGTGACCGTGGGCACGGCTATCCAGGATAGATTATACGCTCTGCAGAGGTTGTACAGCTTTACCCACAAGATATGATGTCCTCATAATGTCGGCCAATACACGCTTCCTTAGGCGTGCGACTGAGTAATTATAACAAGGCCTTTACAATGCGAAACCGTCAACCTGGCCAAGCCAACTCTAAGGTTTCACCCCAGAAAGGAATCTACCAGACCAGGACCCCCTCTTGAGCCTAGGTGAGACTTCTCATGGCTACAACCACGCTCACCCAAGTGGGACTTCTCATGGTACCAACCACACCCACTTTCAACCTACGACTTGACTCAGATTGGGACTCCGCAAATTATTCAGCCAGGGCTGTCCCATACCAGCCATGTGGTAGTACATTAGGGCTTAGCAACAGTAGCTCAAAGACTGGTCCTTAATTGACTTAGGCTCAACCACGTACCCCTGTGCATGACAGTCAACTTCTGCGGCTACAACCAACAGAGCATGCCTGCACCCACCTTCTAACCATTAACCTAAGTCTAAACCAGATTTCATATTTTATTTTGAAATAGTTTTGTAATCCTTCTTGACTCTCTGAAGTCAAGAATACTTTCCAGAAACTTGTCATTTTATGTGAAAAAGGGTCCCAAACCTAGGTTATATCTATGCAGGGCTAAGCATTTGCTAATAAAATTTCTCTAGCCATTCTAGTGAATTAACTAGAGTTTTTCTCTAGGGTTACAAGGTACCAAGGAATTCAATATCTACAGGATAAATCTAAAGTAGGCAATAACTAGAATTAAAACTGAATTTAAAATACATGGAATAAAATTAAGCATGCAATGTAATTTAAAACAAAATAATTTTATTTGCAAACTGGGTACAACATTATCAAGGAGTGTGACTTGCCTTGCTCCTCGAATTGGTGAGATCCGTCGTTGGAGAAATCTTCAGAATCGTCGTAGTCTATACGTGAAAATAACCCACCAAACTCAAAATAAATTTAAATTAAATTCAAATAAACTTCAAAATTCAAATTAAAGCCAGGAATGGATAGAGGGGAATTCTTGATGAATTTAGAAATTTGAATGGGCTAAATCGGAGTTAGAACGAAGGAGAACGGGCTCCGGGAAATTTAAATTCAGAGAAAAAGAAAAAGATTTATTTTCTAGAATTATTTTTCTAAAGGAAAATGGGTTTATGGCGTCAGCATTGCGTCAGACCAGGGAATTTCTTTTTTTGGCCGAATTATTTTCCTATTGGAAAAATAGGGTAAGAGGCTGACAGTGGGCCCGGTCTATGTGGACTGAGCCCATGGACTCAGGGAACCGGTGAGGTGGCATGGGTGGTGAGTGGCGCTCACGTGGCGCCGATGGGGCAGGAGCGGCCGAGGTGGCATGCCACTGGGCTGCCTCGTCAACACGGGAGATGACGTGGCCAGCCGGCCGGGGTGGCGCACGGCACGGCGTGCTCGCCGCGCTCGTGGCGGCAACACGGCGAGGGGCGCAGGCGGGAGAGGGCACGCGGGTCCCGATCGCACCGCGCGAGTCCGGCGGCGAGCGGAGGTGGCCGCGGCAGGAAAGAGCGGCGGCGACGCACGGCCGACGACGGCGAGGGGTTCCGGTGGCGGAGGGCACGCCGAGGGCGGCGGGGCGCGCAGCGCGCGTGAAGGCGGGCGTGGGGACGGCGAGGCGCGGCGTGGCCCGTGGCAACGACGATTGCTCGCCGGAGCCCGAGGCGGCAGTGGGAGCGGAGGCGCACGCTGCGGGGGCTCTAGAGCGGCGGAGAGGGGGAGTTGAGGGCGGCGGGAGATGGAGTGAAGGGAGGAGCTGCTCAGGGGCCTCTTTACAGGGGGCGGGGAGGGATAGGCCGGCGGCAATTTGTCGCTGGAGAAGGCGCAGGCGTGCGGCGGGTGCGGGCGGAAGGTGGGGAGGTGGGCGCGGGGGAAGCGGCGCACAAGGGGGAGGACGTGGGGCGACGCGTGGGGAGGAGTGACGGCGTGCTTGGAGGAGTGGGGGCGGCCGAGTAGGGCAGAGGCCGTTGCGGGAGGCGGCGGCGCTCGCGGGGAAGAAGGGGGCGCGGGGAAGGCGGAGTTGACGGGTGGGCCCTGTCGGCAGAGAGAGAGGGGGAGAGGGGCGTGTGCGGCGAGGATGAGGCCGCGTGGCCCAGGGGAAATCGGGCAGCCCGGAGTGGAAGGAGGGGTGGACGGGCGGATTGGGCCGACGCGGGGAGGTGGCCGATCTGGGCCGCACGCGTGTCGGCCTATGGGAGGAGGAAGGCGGGCAGAGCGGGCGGCTGGATGGCAGCGACGTGGCGCATCTAGGCCGCCCACGTGTCGGCCAGAGGGAGGTGCGGTTTTATTTCATTTTTTTGATTTTCTGAAAATGTGAGAAAGGATATTTAGGCCTAGAAAATAGCAGAAAACTCCAAATAAATACCAGAAAAATCCTATATGTCTAGAAAAATGCAAGGAACCCAAATAAAATTACTTAAACTCATTTTAATCACAATTTCTCCCAATATTAATATCTTTTAAACAAGGCAAAAACAAAAGAAGGATTTTAAAACTCCAAAAAAATAAAATTAAATAAAAAGGAAATTTTGGGATGTCACAGCTGTGGAACGGAGGAAAGACTCTCCTTTAAATTGGTTTGGGTATTCAGCGGGAGGCTTTGAATGAACAGTATTTGGGACTTTCCAACGGTGGTGGGTCATTCCAAGGATGGTGTGTTTAAACGTATTAGAGAGGGTTGGGGGAAGGTCCAAGTATGGAAATGTCAAAGACTTTAGCAGGCTGGAAAAGAGGTGCTCATCAAATGGGTTCTCCAAGCGAGTACCGCATACACCATTAGTTGTTTCAAGCTGAACAAAACTCTGTGTCAGAAACTTTGTTCCATTTCATCAAGATTTTGGTGGGGAGTGAAGAACAGGGGCAAAAAAGTGCACTGGATTAGCTGGAATAAGATGTGTAAACCCAAGAGGATTGGGGGGCTTGGTTTTCATAACATAGAGGCCTTCAATCAGGCATTGTTGGCCAAACAGGGTTGGAGGATTCTGACCCAACCTCATTCTTTATGCGCTCATGTTTTGAAGGCTCGGTACTTCTGTAATTGTGGTTTTTTGGAAGCTAGATGCTCGAGATGTGCCTCCTTCACTTGGCAAAGCATCATCCACTGTAGCTGGATGAAGCGGTGGTTCTACCACCGTGTGGAGAGCAGGAACGGCCTTGAGTGCACAGGCCGACCGATCGCGTTCAAGCCCTCGCCCGGCCGGACGCTCGATGATGAGGACAGGCGGAGGGCCCAGCGGCTCGTAGGCGTGGCCGCCCGCTTCAACATGCGCGACCTCGCCGAAGAGTACGTGATGTACGGCGTGGCACCGCTTGCCCGCGACTGGTGTCTTGCCACCGAGAAGCGTCGAGACGACAATGTTTCGCCATCGATCTGCTTGCTACCGGCGCCCTCCAGTCTTCGTAAGCCTCGACCGCGTCTCTCCTTTGTTCACGCGAAATGCGTTATATGTTGATGCTATCTCCTTTGCCTTAGGGGTTTCCTTGGAGGAGGCGGAGCAAGCCGTGCGCGTATTCCTAGGGCCGTACACCGGCAGGGAGCACGAGCAGCGCGCGTCTGCTATCGCCGAGGCGGGGCTGGGGCGAATAAACCGCGTGTGCGAGGCCCTGGGCCTTGCTGTGCCGGACCGTGTCGCTCCAGACGACGGTGCAGCGAAGAAGAAGAAGAAGGCGCCGTCTCGGAAGAGGGGCCGCAGCGAGGCGCCCGCCGCGCTTGGCGCGGCAGCTGCCGCCGCTGCTGCTAGTGCTCCCGAGGGCGCGGCGGACGCGGAGTCGGACTCGACGAGGTATGCCGATTCAGGCTTGGGTGGCGCAGACGCCGAAGGCGAGGTATCTTCGGCGAGCGCCCCGGATGGCGGGTTTGCCGCGAGCAGGCAGAGGGGGGAAGTCTCGCCATCCACCGAAGTCGCCGAGGCGGAACTCGTGCGGACCGGCGATGTTGAGGTGGAGCCTTCGGCCGTGGCCGCTGTGGTGCCGGAGGCACCCTCCACGGGGGCGCACGGAGCCATGCTGCCTTTACCGACAGCGGCAGAAACCGAGGTGCCCCCTGCAACAATTGGCACCGCGGAACCTTCGCCCCCGGGCGCTGCAACCGCGGGGGCTTCCCCATCCGCGACTGCGGGGGCGGTATCGCTGCTGGCTGCCCCGGCTAAACGGCCGTGTGTGCGACCGGAGCTCCACCGGACACCGCGGGGATTCGTCGTGGCCACGGGCGTCAGAAGCTTGTGGGACTCCAGTGCAAGTGCCGAAGACCCTGCGGCATATGTGCCTTCCGCCCCCTGGCCACGCCGCCCGCCGCGCAGGGACAGCCGTCGCCTGCCCCGAACGCGGAGGCTTCTGCCCGCGGCGGGACCATTCCTTCTGCGGGGGCTTACGCTGTTGGTGATATGCCCTAGAGGCAACATGGAGATGTTGAATATATCACATATTATGTTTATGATACATTGCTTTGTTCCTTGAAATAGACATTATCATTATTGATCAATGAGTATGTGACTTATTCATGAGACTCTTAATGCCAAAATGTTGCTATTTCTAAATGATCCCTGATCATATATCATATGAGGAACAAATATGATTCAAAGATCAGCATATGTATTGATTGATGATCATGTCTCATGGATCATGGTATGGAGATACCAAATCAATAATATGGACATGTGTTAGTGAACATATGTTGGATACTTGGATAGACCCGCCATGAGACACTGCAGAGATTCCATGTGTCATTAGTTGGTCTCAAGTAGTGTTTATGTAGAATCCTTAGACTTGAGATCATCATGGTTCCCAATATGCGTAGTAGCCTATTTTGGGACTACTAACCACTACTCCGTGAATCGGGTAGTCATAAAAGTAGTCTTCGGGTTTGCTATGAAACATGTAGTGGGATGTGAATGATCAAGATAGAATTTGCCCCTCCTTATGGGAGAGATATCTCTGGGCCCCTCGATGTAATGGATTATGAAAGTGCATGGCCATGCCAATGTGATTGAGGAGTTAATCACAAGTTTATAATCTATCACGGAATCGAGAGAGTGATTGAGCTATTAAGAGGATGACACAGTCTCGCCTTGAGCTTAATCTATATCGTGAGGCAAAGGGATTCGTACATGAGAACATTACAGTTCAGCCGATATGATCTTTACGTATACTTTGGGGTTAATATGTCTTGCTAGAGGCCGCTATTAATGTGGTGACCGGAAAGGTGTTTCGGGTCGCGACCAAGTATACGTGAACCTCTGGTCGCACACTTAACGGGTTGGAACACTAATTCGAATGTGATTCGGATGTGGGCTCAATTCGGATAGAGATCCGGATAGACTCCTATTGGGCCTCGGTCCACGAGGCCCAAGTGAGGAGGTCTATATATTTGGAGGCGGGGCCGAGGATGTACGCTCGCTCCTCCCGAGCAAAACCCTAGCCGCCACCTCCCGAGCCAAACCCTAGCCGCTCGCGAGTCTTTGGTACACTCGCGATCGGCGCCCACCCCGGGCGTGTGGATACCGTGGAGGCGCTGCTCGTTGCGGCGTTGATCGGCATCAACAAACTACGATTGGATCTGCTCGTGGTGTGGTTGATCGCGTGGAGGAGACGATCTGTTCGGGACAATCGGCTACTTCCACTACTACCTCGACGCGCGTGGTTGGATCGGCTTCTCCAACTCTTCTTCCGCTGCGCTGCGCGTCTAGTGGTAATGATCTATGATCCCTCCTTAGCATGATGTCCTGGTGTGCGCGGTAGAAATTTTTTTATTTTCTGCTATCGTAGCCTACGCGCGTTCCTTCATACGCCACCGCCGCCCCGCCCGGGGATGAGGGGGCGAGTCCCCGAGACCCTCCTGCTACTGAAGGTAGGGTGGCTTAGCTAACTCTGGTGTATTCTTTCATGCCTTGCGGTGCTCACCTGCAGCCCTGTTTACAGCGTTGCTCATTCCGGAGGGGAGCACTTGGCGGAACACGGGACCTCCGTGCGCGCAGGCCCCGCGGACTTCGTGCCGCCTTCGGAGACGCTGAGGGCGTGGCGCGGGATTGTGAATGATGCAGCCACCAGCGTCGACCCGCAAGTGCTGTAGGCCTACGGAGCGGGGCGCCTCGAAGACGCCTTCGAGGTGTCTGGGGTGAGGGTAAGTACTCATGCGACAACGCCTGAGCTGGCTGAGTTTGCTAAGCCTTTCCCTTCTGCAGACACTTGTGCTGGGGCAGGCCTTGCAAACGGCCTATACTCGTGGCCGAAAGGCGCTCGAGGATAGGCCGCGGGCGCCGAGGAGGAGCTACGCTAAGCCTCTGAGCCCGCTCGCCAGACGCCCGCATCCGCCAGCTGGAAGCGGAATGCGCCGAAGCGAGGGCACACGCCAAGGGACTTGTTGCGTCGGCGCGGGAGTCGGCCGCGAAGCCGCCAACGCAGTTTGCGGCGGAGCGGGACGGGCTCTGAACAGTCGCCTCGCTAGAGAAGGAAAAAGGTGAGCTTGCCTTGACTCTAGCGGAGCGTAACCAGACGCTTGGCGACGCCTCGGTGGTTGCGTGGGACGCCCTACAAATGCTGGAAGTCCACCTCCAAAGACTTGTGGCTGGAGTGCCGGACCACGCCTTCGGCCTGGAGGAGTTGCTGCGGGCCCTTCGCTGGATCCATGACGCCGCCGACGTTGCGCGCGGGGCTGCAACGAACTTTGGCGACCATCGTGCCTATGTGGCGTCGTGCTCGTGTGCGCCCTCCTTCGCACCGTGGTTGCACGCACATCACCGAGCCGAGAACCTCACCGAGATGACGGCGGGGCGGAGTGATGTCCGGTGAAGTCCGTGCCGCTCGACGCCCGTCAAATTCTTCCACGAGCGGATCTCGGGACTACACCGGATAGCCGCCACACGTCGAGCCGTAAGTCCCTCGTGGTGGGGAGCCTCGCCAATTTCTAGACGGTCCGCGGCGCGACGTGGGTGGCGCCGAGGCCTCGAAGATGCCGAAGGCTCACAGTGCGGCGCCAACGTGGCTAGGTGTGGGCGTGCGTTGTAACGCTCGCCTTAATTGAATGAATAAAGTGCGTGTTTGCTTCACGAATCGACATTTGCCTTCATCCCGGCAGCTTCCTTGCCGGGGCGATCGCCGCGCTCGCCTTGCGACTTCGCGCGCTTCGACGCCGGCAAAGGGCCGAGGAGTCGTTGAACTTTGGGCGAGCCGACCTTCGAGCGAGGCCCGGCTTTAGCGCGTGTTGAGGACGAGCCCGCGGGATAGGGGCTTAGAACGGCAAGGATGCTGCCGGACCTTTGTACTTGTGTGATTTTTCCGATATGCAGATTTTCTGTCATCTTAGGATATGCGCTGTGTGTTGATGCCACTTCGGGTTCACCAGTACGCCACATGCTGCGCGGGGACGGGATCTCTGCGCTCGACGCGCGCCGTTGGCGAAGTAGTCGCGCAAGGGTTCCTTAGAACGGCGCTTGCGGGGCGCCTGGCGCCATCAGCTTTTCTGATCCGCAGACGGGCGTGTGCGGAGGCGGACCTTGACGCTTCACCTTTTTATAGTCCGTAGACTGGCGTGTGCGGAGGCGGACCTCGGCACTTTGCCTTTTTATAGTCCGTAGACTGGCGTGTGCGGAGGCGCACTCGACGCCGCTTTTTATAGTCCGTAGATCGGCGTGTGCGAGGCGACCTCGACGCCGCTTTTTATAGTCCGTGATCGGCGTGTGCGGAGGCGGACTCGACGCCGCTTTTTATAGTCCGTGGCGGCGTGTGCGGAGGCGACCTCGACGCCGCTTTTTATAGTCAGAAATCGGCGTGTGCGGAGGCGGACTCGGCACTTCGCTTTTTATAGTCCGTGGATCGCACGGCGAGGGTGGAAGTGCGTGCACGCCTTCCTCTTGCTCCTCATGGCGGGGTAGCCTCGCGCGCTGTCGGGCAACGCGCGCGCGCTCACCTCCCGATGCTGCGAGGGTGAGCCTCGCTCGCTGCGATTATACTCGCGTCCTCCGCCGCGTTGCGAAACGCGTGGGGGCCTCCGTAGTTTTATTTATACTCCGCGAGTGCGTGGGGTCAACATCCACGCCCTATTTATACTCGCGAGTATGCACAGGGACGAGGTCCCTGGCATGCGCGGAGTTCGCGTCTTGTTTAGACTCCGTAGAGTGCACAGGGAGGACATCCGCATCTTATTTATACTCCGCAGAGTGCGTGGGATCAACATCCACGTCCTATTTATACTCCGCAGAGTATGCACAGGGACGATGTCCCTGGCATGCGCGGAGTTCGCGTCTTGTTTAGACTCCGTAGAGTGCGCAGGGAGAACATCCGCGTCTTATTCATACTCCGTGGAGTGCGTGCGAGGGCGTCCCCTCACGCGTCTTTTGTTTATACTCAGGCCCGTCACCCTTGGCTACGGCGAGTGCACACGCGGATGTGCGACTTCGATTTATACTCATCCGCACTGCTACGGCGAGTGCACACGCGAACGCGGCGTCTTTGTTTATACTGTGCCCGTCACCTTTGCTACGGCGAGTGCACACGCGACGTCGACGACTTCGATTTATACTCGATCCGCACTGCTCTGGCGAGTGCACACGCGAACGTGCGTCTTTGTTTATACTGTGCCCGTCACCTTTGGCTACGGCGAGTGCACACGCGACGTCGCGACTTCGATTATACTCATCCCGCACTCACAGCTCACGGCGAGTGCACACGCGAACGCGCGTCTTTGTTTATACTCGGGCCCGTCACCTTTGGCTACGACGAGTGCACACGCGAACGCGCGACTTCGATTTATACTCGATCCTCGCACTTCGCTACGGCGAGTGCACACGCGAACGTGCACCTTTGTTTATACTCGGGCCCGTCACCTTTGGCTACGGCGAGTGCACACGCGAACGTGCGACTTCGATTTATACTCACCCGCACTGCTACGGCGAGTGCACACGCGAACGTGCGTCTTTGTTTATATCGCGAACGCGCGCGCGCTAAGCTCGCGCGCCGCAGCAGCGCTTTGCGCATAATGAAGAAAGATTGGTGACAAATGGCGATCTTCATTACATCCCCGTTTGCGTGGGTAAGCAATTAAAGGGGGTGGATATACTAACCGTTTGTCCTTGGTGCGGCCGAACCCTCTAGTCGCTAGACATCTGCAGGGCCCGCCAAGGCGCCTCTGAATGGCCCCGCGGACCCCCGCGCTGTGACGCCAGCTCTAAGAGCGCCGTTGGGCTTCGCGACGCGGATACCGGGTACCTGGCTCGATGCGCCGGGCCATATCCTGGTCGCCTCGGACGGTGATGATGGTTCGGGGACCCGGGATCTTCATGCATAGATAGCCGTGATGTGGTACCGCGCCGAAGGAGTTGAGGATTAGGCGCCCTAATATGGCATTGTAGGGGTACGGGAGGTCGACCACGTCGAAGGTGGCATCTTCGGCCCGCACATTGTCATCTTGGCCGAAGGAGACTTGAAGACCTATTTGGCCCAGCGCCCGCAGGGGCTGTCCCCCGAAGCCCTGCAGTGGGATTCCTGAGGGCCCTAGGCGGCTTCGAGGGATCCCCATCTGGTCGAAGGCCGCTGCAAATAATACGTTCGCGGAGCTACCGCCGTCCACAAAGGCACGCCCCACGTCGCATCCCGCGATAGTGACCCGGATGACCAGGGGGTCCTGATGAGGGAAGTCCACGCCTTGGGCGTCGTCGGTGTGAATGTAACCTCGTCGCGCCCGATCGGCGGCGCTTGCGCTGGGTATGCCACCACGTGATGTAGTCTTCGCGCATAGGCCTTCGCTGCCGCTACCGAGGCGAATTCCAGCGCAGAGCCTCCGAATATGACGTTAATGACCTGCGGTGGGTTGCCTCGGGGCTGCAGCGGCGTGAGGCCCTCCCGAGGCTGCTATCGTGAGCTTGGATCCGTAAGGGCCTTCACGGGGTTGCATCCTTGCGCTGCACCGCATGGGGCCTCGTGACGGAATTGGGCGTGGGCCACCGCAGCGGACGCGTCTCCGGTTCTCGCCCTTAGCGACTCTATCGCGAGCGCCGCGATGGAGGTGCACGTGCGGGTATCATGGTTGCCGCGGCCGTGGACTACGCACCACGCCCCACGGTGCTGGTCGTCGTAATCTCCACGACTTTTATCGTCGCGGCCCCAGCCATGGCCGCGCCCCCGGCCACGGCGCCCCCGACCGCCTCGGCCCGCGGGAGTGCCTTCGTCGGAACCGCCTTCCATGTCGAGGACGTGCATCGCCTCCGACTCGACTCTGCTGGCGCTTGGGCCGATCGGACGACTCCTTGTGCGGGCGTCCTGCGGTCGAGCACATCCTCGACGACTCGCGCTTACGTTTTCCTTCAAGAATCGTCCTTCGGCGGATCTTGGCTTTGCCGAGGCTCCGGCCGGTTGGTGTCGAGTCGTCACCTTGCCTTCGCCGCGCGTCTTCTTACGCGCTCGCGTATTCCTCCATTTTGTCGAAGAGCTTCGCCATCGCCTTGATTGGCTTTCGCGCATTGTACTCGCCATCGGGCCCGACGAAGCCTGTATGGCTGCATTAACGACGGTGGTTTCATTAACGTCTTTCACTTGGCATCGAATCTTGGCGAAGCGCTTGAAGTAGTCCCGGAGCTTCTCCGAGGGTTTTTGCTTCACAGCGAAGAGTTGGTCCGCGTTGACTCGCTCGACATAGTTTCCTTAGAAGTTGTTGTGAAGGCGGTCGCGGAGCTGCTCCCACGCGTAGATGGAGCCCGGCTCTATGGTAAAAAACCAAGAGAGCGCCACTCCTTGCAGCGCGAGGGGGAGTCCCTTTGCCTTCGTGGTGTCGTCTCCGCCCGCGGCTTCGATCGCGGTGTCGTACACGCGCACGAACTCGCGGGGGTCCGTGTCGCTTTTGTACGGGTCGATGGCGCTAGGAAACTTGAAGTCTTCGGGCCATGCTTTCGCTGCAGCCCCGCCAAAGCGGGACTCGGATCTACGCGCGCAGCGCACGCGGCTAGACGTGGGGGCCGCGATCGCCCGCCTCTCTCGGCGTGGGCTCGGGCGCGACATCGCTCACCTGCGGCTCGAGCCTCTTGCATATCTCGGACGGCTCCGCGAAGGTCCCCTAGTTCCCGCTGGAACGCGTTGAGGGCTGCTAGTATGGCGCTTTCCACCGCAGTCTTTGCCGAGCCGCCGGGCGCCCAATGGGCGGGTGCGTCGCGAGACCATCGCCTCACGATCTCCAGATCCACCGGATGCTTCATTGCGGCTACCCCCGGCCGCCTGATCCGCGCTGCCGGCGAGGGTGGCGGGGGCTGTCGTTGCAGTGCCAGCGACGGGGTTGGATGTCGTTGTAGCGGCGCTGGCGGGTCGGCCGTAGTGCCGCGACGGGTTGGATGTCGTTATAGCGGTGGCGGGTTGGTCGTCGCGGTGCGGTGGCGGGTTGGTTGTCGCGTGCGGTGACGGGTTGGTCGTCACCGCGCGAACGCCGACGTCTTCGCCATCTGCGCTGCGTCGCCACCAGCGCTCGCCACGCCGATGCCGGCCACGGTACTCATCGACGCCCGGCCCGCCGCCTTCTTTCCTTCCGCCGCGACGAAGCTTTTTCGGTGCCATCTTTTTCAGGTTTCGGCTTACTCGGTCCTCCCCACGGACGGCGCCAACTGTTGTGGCTACAGGCCAAACAGAGAGAGATGGTAGTGGAGAGTGATGGAGATGAGTAAAAATGGCTTGCCCTCTCCCCATGGCCTGTATTCATATATATATGCACATGAGGAGTGCTTTTACAGTTATACCCTTACATCTGGTTATCCCCTCTGGGGGCAGTTATGTCATTACACATGGCCTATTCTGGGCCTCATAACCTCCTACCAGGCCTGCTGGGTTTAGGTGGGGGCCACCCCTACAACACGCTGTTACAAGAATTATTCTCTGTTCCAATATTTGATCTGTTTTGTTGTGCTTAGTATCTGTGAATGTAAGATGTGATTGCGCTTTAAACCTGTTCGTAGTGAAGGTGTAGCAGCAGTAATCTATCTTTGTCAATAATGTGTTCTGTTAAGGGTTAGTAGCAGCAGTAATTAGCTTTTTGTGGTTGTGCTGTATGCAGTCATTGTCAGCTCTTAGAAGTAGTAGCGAATGCGTTTTGTATTTGTGAGCTCTGGGTCAATAGTTGTAGTTGTTATCGTGAGTGCCTCAACCGAACTGCAATCTTTTTTTTTCTAATCACACTGTTTATTTCCACTTCAAACTAGCAAAGCATTCTGTGAATTAGAATTACACTATAGGGTGTTTAATCATCAAGCGTGATATTAGGTGTAAGTAATTGTTCATGGAAATTTGGAATTAAGTTGTTGTTGATGTTTTATATGGAATGGTTCAAGCTAATTATGGCGTGCTAGCCTAGAGCACTGCTTGTTTTATGGGTTTTTGGCATGTTACCCTTGAATATTTGATGGATGCAATATCCCTGTAGCCTAGATTTGTGACTAGCAGAAAGGAATTGCGTGCAAATCGGTCAATTTCTTTTTTATATTACATCCACCTTAATCAAGGCCTCAACTGATTGCAGATCAGCAAAAAATTCAGATATAGTTTATAGTTTATGACTTTTCTTTTTCACAGCTAGACACTTTGTTAAGCACAAAACCATTCCTTTTGCATTCATAGGGCAAATTTTGTGCTGTAATTGAAACAAAAAGTATGTAGATAGCTATGTGGGTACTCAAGCAAAATTAATTGTTCCGTTCATCACTGTGATTCAATCTTCTCCCTGTCATGAACTCCAGCATGCAATGCCTCCTGCACGATATATCTTTATCATCGCTCATGGTGTGCACTCCCATTGTAACACCGCTAAAATGCTAAGGAAAGTAAAGTGAAAAATGAAACAAATTAAGGAAGAATAAAAGAGATAAAGAAGAGTTTTGCTGTCAGACCCATCGACTTTTAGAATGCCTTTTAGAATGCTGAATAAGTAGCATTCACAGAGGTTCCCAGACCGTTCAGGAACGGTCAGCACCGTCTCGCATTTAGATTCTCATCATTCGGTAGGAAATTCCATTCTTACCTTTTACTGACTTACCTGCCGCAGTAGAAAAGCCAATAGTACAGAGCCCACCCGTGGACCAAAAGGTCCTTAAAGCCCTCAAACTTAAGGAGTGAGATGATGAGAGAGGGGCAACCTGGTCATTGCACAAAGCCAAGAGGGTCTCACGGCCATGCCACAGTATAAGCCAGCATACCCTTTCTCACTCGCACCTCATTTCCTCATTGCCTCCCTAGACTGAGAATAAGGCCAGTGGTGGGGAATCACCCTTCACCACTGCCTACCTCGGCAATTAACCAAGCAAGCCAAAGACCTAGTTCACCCCTCCACCGAGAGCAAGACCAGCCGAAAGCAAGTCATCCCCACCAAAAGGAAGGGAGCAAGGGGGAGAAGGCTAAGAAGATAGGAGACCCCATGGAGCTGGCGAAGGCCGTGGCGTGAAGATGACGACGACGGAGCAAGGATGACGGTCACGAAGATTCAGGACAACCACGACAGCCGAACCCACACCAAGCCAACAATTGAGTACGCCCACCTTCCCTCCACAACCCCATAGTGTAACACAATAGCACGCAAAAGTAGAGCACATAGAGAAAGGGGATGGGGGCAAACCATCTTGGTAGTAGGGGGTGGCCGGCCGGTTGCAAGCTGTGGCCGGGAGCTCAATCCGTAGGGAGTGGCCAAAGACAGGGGCGACAGCTGACAGTGACGGACGGTGGCGCAGGTGACCAAGCCTTGAGGGCGGCGGCGTGGCTGAAAGCTGAGGTCGAAGGTGTAGATGGCCGTGGTCGGAGCCGAGGGCGACGACCGAAGGTCGTGCCAGCCAGGAGGTGATGTAGGAGCGGAGGGAGTTGGAGGGGCGTTGAGCAGAGCCACGCCCGCAGTGACGATGTCGCAAGCCACAGGGTGCCGGTGTCGCACCGTCGGCTTGGAGCCAGAGGACCGGGAGGAGGAGCAGTATAGGAGGTGGTGAAGGTCGGCAGCCGCTGGCCCGAGAGAGGTCGAAGAGGGTGGCGCCAGTGGTAGGACGACGCCGAATCATGCCATGGTCGGCTGGATCTGGGAGTAAGAGAGAGGAAGAGAAAGTGGGAGGAAGGGGAAAGGTGGGGAGGCGTGCAGGGGTCGGCCGACGATGAGCCCAGGGCTGGCGAGCCCGAGCTTGGCCGCGCGCCGACGCCACACCGCTTGGAGTTGCCAGGTCGTTCGGCCGAGAGAAGTGAGGAGGAAGAGGAGAAGTGGATGAGGTCGATTCGGCCGAACCGGATAAAGGGAAGGAAAAAAAGAAAAGAGAAAGAGAGAGAAAGAAGAAAAAGAGAGAAGAAAAGGAAGGGAAAAGAAGAGAAAGAAAAGAAAAGAGGAGAAAAATAAAAGAAAAATGGGGGTTTGGTACCTGCATGACAGGTCCTTAAAACCCGTGCATTTTATGCCAGAGTCAGGTTATGCGCGTAGAGTTATCGTCGCTCGCTTAAGCACTGGTTTCGATATAATGTGTTGAGCCGGGTTGACATTTGTACAGGTGGAGGTCCCAGGTTGGAGCCGTCTACGCATCGTCCCCGAGGTTAACCAGGCAAGTGCATGGTAGAACAGTGGATTATGGTGAATGATTGGTATTTTATGTCTTTCGTGCCATGTTCTACTGTACTTATGATTACGAGCTAATCATACTTTGATGAGTGCTGCTTATGATTAAATACCAACTGTGAAAGCATGTTGCATCATGCATTGCACTCATACACAGACAACAGGACCTACTTCAGTAAGTACTCCATGGGAGTGGAGTTTGGATCCCCGTATAAAAGAGGACGAGGATTGAGTGGTTCATCAACAGGTAAACACTGCGCTATACCGGTATAAACTACAGTTACAGACATGTTACATCGCATTGCATGAAAACAGAATAGAATAGTGATACAACTATATATGCATTGCACTGTATAAAAAGCGATAACCGTGAAACAGTGTAACATCCCAAAAATTCGCTTTCTGAAAAATTTAATTTCAAATTAATTATTTTAAGGTATTTGAACTTTATTTGGATTGATCTGAATTTTATTTAAAAATCTAAAGCAAGAAAATGTATTTTAAATATTTTATTAAAAAGCCAAAAAGAGTTCATTTTATATTTCCCAACCTTTCCTGAATTTTATAGAATTGTTAAGAATTTTCTGGAATTAAAAATCAATTTTAAAAGTCAAAAAGGTATTTTATAAAATTATTAAAGGCAAATTTGAATTTAAAAATATTTTTTCTAAGTCTAAAATAGCTCCAGGAATATTATGGAATTTTCAGATATTATTTATTATTTTCTAAGCAATTATAATGTTTCTAGTATTTTTTGAAAAACTAATCCAAAAATTAAAATCAATTTAATCCCAGGCTGCCACATGGCGCTCTCAGATTGAATCCATCTCTTTCTTTGATCTAATCCTAGCCGTCCATAGCCACTTAACCCTTCATTCAAATCCAACGGCCTTGATTCTTTCCCTCGCCACTTGTCGCAAATCCAACCGCCCATACCCCTTCACCTCCTCTCCTCTCTCACCGACGCGTGGGCCCCACCCGTCATCTTCATCCCCTACCTCTCTTTCTTCTTCCTCAAGACTCTCTTTCCTCTCCACCATTGAAGCCGCACCAAGCTCTTAAAACAGGCCGTTTCTTCCTCCTTAACTCCTGAGCGAGTGTGCGATTGAATGCCTCTCATCACTCCTCCTCTCTCCGGCCGTTTCTTGCTCTTTTAAACCCCGCAAACCGCCGGCCGCATTTACTCCGGCGAGCCAAACCGCCGGTCATTACTACTCCTCTCCCCGCCTATAAATTTCCTTCCTCGAGTCCGGCTCCCCTCCTTAAGCCTCTCCTCTTCCCGCCGCCCCTCCTCCCCTCCTCACCCGAGCCCCCTTGCCACCGGAGCCGCTGCCCCGAGCGCAACCACTACCGCCTTCTCTCTCCACCACCGCCGCCACCGCCTTTCTCGCCGCCACCGCCTTTCTCGCCGCCGCCGCCTTCCTCCGGCCATCTTCTGAGCCGGCACCGGTAAGAACCGCACCGCTGCCGTCTTCCCTCCCTCCGCCGCCTCCCGCTGGCTGTCGCGGCGAGCCCATGCGCCGGCGAGCGCGCGCCTGCGTCGCCACCCGTGCCTCGACCACGCCGGCCACCCGCGCCCGCATGGCAAACGCGTGGCCTCCGCGTGGGCGCTGCGTGGAGCCCGGTTGGCCGTGAGTGCCACCTCGGTCTTCGCCGTGTTGTGTGCACTCGGTCCACAGTAGACCGGGCCCACCGGTCAAAATTAAAATCCCGCCGAAAAATTCGAAAATCGCTGACATCATAAATATCCATTTTTTAGTACAAAAATAAATCGGAAAAATATGTCTTTCTCTTTTTCTTCTAATTAAACTTTCGGAGGCCCTAACTTTCTCATTTTAACTCCAATTGAGCCATTCAAATTTCTAAATTCTTCTAAAAATCTAAACTACCCAAATATACACTCTTTTTGAATTTTTGAATTTTATTTGTATTTATTTATTTTGTTTGTTCTGTCTTTTCGCGCGTAGAACTCGTCGTTGCCGAAGACTTTTCCGACCCGCAGTAAGAAGGACCAGACAGCGTGCAAGAAGGCAAGTCTCCTTTGAACATTTTGTACCTATGTTTGAGAAATGCTTTTTATTAATTTAAATCTATTTGCATTGCTATTTACATAGAACTCTAGTTACCGTATTAAGGTATTAGTTAATCCAATTATTGTTATGCCCTCGATTGAAGTTGAATGCCATGTACCTTTGTAACCTTAAGATCTCCTTTGTCTCAGTAATGAGAGTATTATAATTCTTTGCTAAACATTAGAACGGTAGTAAATGCTTAGTCAACCTATTCAACCTTTGTAACCTGGGAATGGAAAATTATATTTCATTGAACAAGTCTTTGTATTCAGAAATTAGTGGCGGTTGGTATTGCCACTGTTCTCTTAAAATAAAAGCAAAATGTGAAAATTGTTTTAGACCAGGGCGGATAGTTAGATTGGATGGGTGCAGTTTTAGCACGAGATTTTGTAAAGTGTCTGTTCCGCCCTAGTCGATTAAGGACCGACTCTTATGTTTGTCCAAACTGAGCATTACCGTGCAACCCCAAGTCTATATGGGTACGACCTTGCTGACTAACTTACGATAGTCTAGTTTAGGTACCACCAGTGGAAATGGGTGCCAGGGATTTACCGATTTATTCACAGTGAGGGACAGGGTTTTACTGTACTCATATGGCGCAAGAGGGGGCTTCTGACTGAGTGGATTTAACCCTTTAGAGGTGAAATCTCAGCGGGTGGTGTCTAGCTAGACTAGAGTGAGGTAAAAGCTTTGTGATATTTTATCTGGGTCTCATGCCAAAGGAAGCGTGGTGACTGTTAGAATAATTTATCTCTTGGGGGTAAAGTTGTACATTCTCTGCAGAGTGTTAAACTATTCGAATAGTCGTGCCCACGGTCAAAGGCTGGCAAGGAATGCATTCACATGGTAGATCTTTGATTTTGGTTTTTAATAACAGAGTTTTGGTATCTCGAGAGTGGAGGGAACTCTCGGAAGGGTATCCTGACGGTTGGAGCCAGTGTAGGTGGATGGAACCCGTAGTTTTGAACCTTGGCGGTTAGAGCTGATTAACTTGTGTTGGTGGATAGAACCTTCACTAAAAAATGCTTATTAGTTTCAGTTAAAACAATTACTTTGTTAAATTAATGCCTTCGAAAATATTTAATGGTATTCAAAATAAAATATTGCTTTGTGCAAAAGAACCATATAACCCCTCCTGTTAAGCCTTGCATCTACTGCATTTTTCCCAAGACTTACGGAGTACTTTATGTACTCACATGCTGCACTAAAAATCAAACTCAGAGGAATATGAAGCCTAAGAGGGAGATTACGACTACTTTGCGTGTGGATTCGATGAAGGCTTCCTGGAGTACTAGGCTGTGCTTCCCCAGTCAATTGCTTATAGCGTATTGATGGGCTTCACCGGATTTACTTTTGCTTCCGCTGTGTTTTATGAGTTTGTAAGGTCTTGAAACCTTAGTTGTAATAAAGAGGCCTTTGGTCTGTAATCTTTACTATTGTAATAAAGCGTTGTTGGTTATGTAATTATCACTGTTTGACTGTGTGCACTAGTTTTGATCTGGGACTAGTGCTGTAATACACAGAGGGTCCGGATTCGGAAATCCGGGGTCCCGACAAGCAGTTACAGAGATAGTGATGTATAATTCATTGAAATGGGAAGCGATAACAGTAAAACATTTACAGAGATAGTGATGTACAGTTCACTGAAATGGGAAGCGATAACAGTAAAACATTTATAGAGATAGCGATGTAAAGTTCACAGAAATGGAAAGTGATAATAGTAAAATAGTTACAGAGATAGTGTTGTATAGTTCACAGAAATGGGAATTATTAAAGTGGTGTGTTGATGCCACTGTTTTATTATGTGCTTGCTGAGTCTCTGGACTCACCATTACTTTGTTGTTGTTTTTTTAGGTGATCGTTGAGGACGTCATGCACGGGCGGGAGTAGCACATGAATAACTTCACGTACTAGCAGCACTTCGCATATCAACTTGTGGTAGCATGTTTAAACTCCCTTAGAATGCTATTATAGCTACTTAAAATGATATGGTGTATCCGGTTGTTGCTTTATAAATAAAGTAATGTCTGCTTAAAGGTGTTTAGCAGTTGTTAAAAAATGATACTATTATGTAATGATAGTAGTACTCTAAACCCAGAGAGTGAACGAGGTGTTACACCCATTGTGGCGTTTCTACCTATGAAGCTATCAAACCGCGCATTCAATGTGGACCTTGGCTCGTATTGCTTGAGTTGTATACTATATTGCTTGGCTCATGGCCGTTATTTGTCGTAGTATTCCTATTTGTTTTGTTTTAGTTTTAATTATTTTTTATTTGTTTAGATCGCTAGGAGCAGTAGGGTGTAATCATTCAAAAAATAGAGGGAGCAGTAGGGTGTAATCATTCAATTTGTTGCAATAGACCAGTAAATGAAGTGTGTCCCTACAAGGTTTTTTTTCTCCAAAAAATAAAGAAGTTATGAAACTGGTATTTTTATGAGCATATACACCCCACTTTTCTCATTTATGAATAAATTTCTTTTTCCATATGTACATAAGGTTTTTTCTTACCTTCATGACTTCAGGAATTGCACCAGGACTATTAAGGTCGTTGTAATTGTACTTGCTTTCATCATCTTGTTTATCAGCCAGCACGTTCTAATTACTTGTTTTTCTACATTTCATACATTAGTTATAACAAAAATAATTTGTTCTGAGACTGTCCCTTGGGAATCGGTTGCCCACGATTAAAACAGACTAAAAAAAGGAATCGGTTGCTATTCCAGCCACACACCTGGTAATATCCTTTTGCATTTTGTGGTTGCCATTGTCTTGCGAGACCCAGTGAATGCCGCCCAAGCATTTTTATATAGTAAATTCAATGTAAGATATGCAATTCCATGTTTTTTCCCGAAATTTTACCTGTGAGTAGACTGGGACGGGCGACGGGACCAAATACGGATGACTGAAGCCAGTGTAGTAGTATGACCTGAAGGCGGTATACTAAAAAGAGGCAAAAAAAAAGAGGTATATATAGTTTTGGATCCGGAGGGTAACAATGGCGTACAGTGAGGATGGACTGTAAATCACTGCAGCATCGGTACTGTTATGTGATGTAGTATTGTACTGTAATATCCGATTTGGTCCATTCATCTCAGATCGGAAAGCCCATAATCACGTAAAATCACAGCATTGTTTACCCTCTAGCTTCCCTTCTCAACGTGAGAAACCTCTTCCTAGAGTTTCTTAGAGCATCTCCAAGAGATACTCTATATGGCTCTTAATATTTAAATTTTAGAGTTGAAAGGTAAGAAGTAGCTCCAACAGATTCCCAAATAGACTCTCAAAAATAGAACACACCCAAAAAATGGGTTCTCGCTCTCTACTTATAGAGGATGATCTAGGCTCCCAATACTGTTTTTCTGGTTTAGGGTATCTGTTGGAGGGAATGATTATTTTGGGACCTTATATCGTGGTTAGGATCTGTAAAAAGAGATTTAGGGTATAAATTTATTGGGCATCTCTTGGAGATGCTCTACACCAGCGGTCTCAAAAGTTATTTGGGCTGTATAACATTTATTTAGGGATCTTTGATATGGGCCTGTTCCTTTTGTTTTTTTCAATGGCTAGCACGGAAAATCGAAAACTTTCAATGGCTGTACAAACCAAAAACAAATCAGCCCATATCAACATTTTCAGCCCACAAACAAAACCCGACCAACAAACCCGCGAAGAACGCTAAGCCCATATCAAATTGACAGCCCACAATCGTGTCCAGTATCAAATCGTATACAAACTATTACACGTTTCGTGAGTGAGTCAAACAATAATAACAAGCAGTAGGAGAAGAGGACCCTCGCTGCCATGCTGGCTGCTGCTTGATTTTAGATATATAGATCAACTTAACTAGCAGTAGTGTCTCTAGTTTTTGTTATCAGCAAGGTATAACATAAATACTGTCTGAAATATTGCTGAATTAAGACTCGTGCTTGTTTAGGACATACATGCTCGCGCACTAGCTCGGTGGCTGTGCGGCTTACGCAAAGAGTTGCGTTTCATCGTGTGTACAAGTGCATGCATGCTGTGTCACCACTTGCCGTTTCGTCGTACGCAAAGTTACAAGGAGTAATTTATGCAGTTTCGTGTTTGCAAATTATAAACCTACGTCGGTAAACAACGTACAGAGCCCTTTTTTTTGCTTGTCTTTAGCATTTTTAGAAGCCGAAACAAACAGAACAGCCTAAGGAAACGGTTGAAATGCTGCTAAAATTCTGAACCAACTCAAATCAAATCGCCGATCCATCCCTTGCTAAAAGATGCTGGAATGAATCCATCCATTACCCGGAATTTTTTATACGAATAATCCATTTTTTATTTGAAATTACAGAAATATATCCGCGAATTTTTTTTACAAAAATAGGCTCCAGTCGTCCCCATTAGGCGACTGGAGCCTTTCGCCCAACCGGGAGGCGACACGACGGTAGTTTCGTAACGGTTGAGCGAGTTATTGCTGTCACCCGGGCGTTGGGCGACTGCCATGCAGTCGCTGCACGGTTGGGCGACAGCTTTCTAGTCGCTCAACATGCGAGCGACAGGGGGGTTAAAAGCAGCGGCTGCGGCCGAGCGCGCCGCTGCTCATTTGCATCGTCCCTCGATCGGCAACGCGAGAGAAAGCAGAGAAAGGAGAGAAGAGGAGGAAGGAGGGGAAGAAGAAGAGAAGGAGGGGGAGAAGAGGAGAGTGCGAGATCTTCAGATTCAGGTTTTTTTCGAATTTTTTTAGTATATTATATTGTAGTATATTTGTATGCAATTTTAGTGGTAGTAAAAATGGTAAATATAGAAAATTTAGTATAAATTTTTTAGTATAGAAATTTTTAGTGAATATTAGTATAGAAATTTAGTATAGAAATTTTTAGTATAGAAATTTTAGTATAGAAATTTTTAGTATAGGAATTTTAGTATAGAAATTTTTAGTATAGGAATTTTAGTATAGAAATTTTTAGTATAGGAATTTTTAGTATAGAAAATTTTAGTATAGGAATTTTAGTATAGAAATTTTTAGTATAGAAATTTTTAGTATAGGAATATTAGTATAGATATTTTAGTATAGGAATTTTAGTATAGAAATTTTTAGTATAGGAATATTAGTATAGAAAGTTTAGTATAGAAATTTTTAGTATAGAAATTTTTAGTATAGAAATATTTAGTATAGAAATTTTAGCATAGAAATTTTTAGTATAGGAATTTTAGTATAGAAATTTTAGTATAGAAATTTTTAGTATAGGAATTTTAGTATAGAAATTTTAGTATAGAAAATTTGTATAGAAAATTTTTTGTATAGAAAATTTGTAGTATAGAATTTTTAATATATAAAATTTAGTTAACGTAATTTTGTATGAAATGTTTGTGGTAGAAATATTTGTATAGAAATTTTTTGTATAGAAAGCAGCCGTAGGTGTAGATCTAGCTACAAAAAATTAAATATTTGTTATACTAAATTTATTAAATATGTAGTTTTACAAAATTAACAACATGCGTATGACATCTGTATGCAAGTATGGCGCGTGACTGGCAGTATCCCCTGTTGGACGAGCACGTGGACCGCGTGCATCGCGCTTCCTGTCGTGTGCCGCCACCGAGGAGCGCGGACGAGCCAGCTGAGCTGGGAGTGGTCCGGACACACACACCTCTGTGGCCTGGAGACTTGGCCCTCGTTGGACAGCCAGGTTTGCACTACGCCAGCGTTTTAGTGCTGCCGTAAGAACATTTCGTGCTGACCTTCACTTTGTTTGCAGGCTGCGGGATGCCGGGCTACTCCCTCTTACCCGGATGATGCAGGCCATGGAGGAGGATGTACCCGCCTTGGCCGTGGGTGGTGACGAGGGCCCGGAGCGATCACAACGCTTCCCGTTCGACTGCTCCCTGCTGATGGCTTTGGTGGACCGTTGGCGGCCCGAGACGCACACTTTCCACCTTCCATTCGGGGAGATGACGCCGACCCTGCAGGATATGTCCCTGCTTCTTGGCCTTTCGATCGCGGGAGGCGTTGCCTTCCTACCGAAGGCCCCGGACGACTGGCGTGCTACCTGCTCGGCAAATTCGAGGGGGTCCTTCCACTGGGTGCCGTGGGTGAGCACTACATCTTCCCGGCAAATCAGACCCATGGGCCATCGCTGAGGTGGCTCGCACAAGTATCGGGTACGTGGTCTTTACAATTGATCGTGTCGTCGAAGCTCTTATTTGCATTATTACGTACTAATAAAATGTTGTTTGCATTCAGGTGGAGCGGATGGACCTAGAGGTGGATGATCACCAGGTCTCGCGCCACTTGGAGGCGTACTTGCTGTGGTTGTTTGGCTGGGTGTTCTTCACCAGCAACCACGGCAACAACGTCGACGCGCGCCTCATCGCTTATGCTAGGGCGATCGTGGACGGCGAGGCCCCCTAGGTCAGCTGGGGATCAGCCGTACTTTCCGCGACCTACCATGGACTATGCCCTTAAAAATATTGGTTTTGGTAATTAATGATATTATGTGATCATGGGACTAATGTGTGCGTTAAGTGTTTGAAAGGATTAGTCTCAAAGGCAAAGAATGAGGCTCAAAAAGGATTTCACAAGATTCAAAGAGTTCCAAGATGACAAGGTAATTAGTTTAGGGCTCTTTTATTTTTGTCGGTCTTTGGAGAAAGGTTGGAAGACTGGATTATAGGTTAGATGTCGTACTATCAAGAGGGATCATAGTTAAATGCTTGATCATATGCATATGTGCCCTATGGATCAATTTAGGATCATGCATGCACTTAGAAATAAAATTGAATTAAAACTGTGCATTGTCAGAAATTTTGGAAGTACCGGCATTCAAAGAGCGGAACTTCCGATCTACCGGAAGTACCGGAGTTAAACTCGCGGAACTTCCAATTGGCTGGAAGTACCGGGCTCCCGAGCGGAACTTTTTTTCTAGATAGCGACCGGAATTAAACTTAGCCTCTCGGAAATCGAAAGTACCACGGTTTGAACGGCGGAACTACCGCAAGATCAGAAGTTCCAGCCACCCGAGCGGAAATTTTTTTCCAGAGAGCAACCTCTTCAAAACTTCAACTCGCTGAGATCGGAAGTTTCAGGGCTATATCGGAACTTCCGGGATTCCAGAAGTACCGCACTTTCAACGGCGGAAGTACCGTATTTATTGTCCAACGATTACTTCTGACTCTCTGACATAGCTGTTCTGAGCCCTCTGCAGAAATCCGGAAGTACCAGCCCTAACACTGCGGTACTTCCGATTTCCCTGAATTTTCAGGATTTTTAATTGCAACGGCTATTTGAGTTTGGTGGGGGTATAAATTCAACCCCACCAGCACAAGGACATGTTGAACCATTATTGAGCATCATTGAGCATAGAGCAACCTCTCACACCTCATTTTATCTCTAGTGCATTCAATTGAGGTAGTTGAGTGAATTCAAGTGCATTGCATTCGTAGATTGATCCATTTGGCACTTGAGTGTGATCAAGCCCGCTGTGATTCATTCTCTTGGTGTTTGCCGGCACCTAGACGGCTTGGCGGGAGAGTTCGGTGATCTTCTCAAGAAGGTTGTGAGAAGGTCCAACAAGATTGTGAAGGCTTGGAGCTCGCCTACCTGGAGAGGGAAAGGGCTATCGCTAGTGATCGAGGTGATTAGGCTCAATTTGTGGAGCCGGTCCGATTCGTTCGGGCTTACCTCAACGTGGACTAGGGGAGACCGACAAGTCTCTGAACACCACGGTAAAAAGTGATCGTGTCTTTTGTGGTTTGCTCTCTTGTGCTTCATTTACACTCAAGCAATTTATTTCATTAGTACCATTTGATTGCTTGTGTGATTAGAGTAGCAAACTTTGATCTAGACTAGAATTGTACTTGTTCTTAGGATAATTCATATTGTGCTAGTGATCACTTGTGCCATTTTATCTTGACTTAGTTGTTACATTGCTTACTTGTTTTAGGCAATCTTTAAAGTTAAAATTGTTAGCTTAAATTAGAAGAAAAATTTTAAACCACCTCTTCACCCCCCTCTAGTCGGCCTCCTTGATCTTACAGAGGTTCAAGGCGAACTCGATCCTCGCGGGTTGTCCCCTCGTACTGCAGCTGTGGTCGTTCGAGCGCTTCAGCCTCGGACGACCTTTGCTAAATGACATGGGTCCGTACGGGCCCGAGATGTATCCGGGGGGAGACGTCGACCACCCGACGATGGGTTCTATTTGGTGTCGTCGACGGGTAAGTTATATGTCAATTAGTGATTTCCTTTGTACTAACGACGGTCGTACGTAACACCTATTCGTCCTTGCAGGTGCAGCTCGCACATGTCCAAGTCACGCGGGCGAATCTGCCCTTTGTTGAGCAGATCGACCGCCTCACAGCCGACGACGTACGCTGGGAGCCGTACTCACAGGCAGCACTGGAGGACCGTGCCCCCGATGGATTGTCGAGCCTGTGCTAGTGCGACCGGGCTTTCTGGCTAACCCGCCAGAAGCTCGTCTACGACATCTTCGTGGAGGACTACTCGCCGTAGCGAGTGGTGCGGCAGTTTGGTCTCCGCGTAGGCTGTCCCGATACCTGTCGGATCTGCACTGCCACCTCCTGTGCACGCGTGAGTGCCCGCGTCTTATAAAATTGTACATACTAATGATTCCATTGGAAATTACAAACGAAGTGGTGCTACAAACAGCCACTGTAGAAAGGGAGTGAAACACGGCACGGACTGGATGGTGAAGATGCAGGCGTGGGTTACACAGTGGGACGGTGCGCTTGCCAACGTTGTTGACGAGGACCGCCCCTACAACAGCACAGAGTACACGGAGTACCTGCGCTGGTACCAGAGCCGGACACGTACGAGGCTCATACATGTCGTGGACCCCCCCCCCCCGCACACCTCGCCGCTCCAACAGACACGTATCCCGCGCATCTCGCGCGGGATGCGCACATCGCGGTACGTTACACGTATTTTCGAACATTCCCTAATGTTAATGCTACCTTAGATAATTAACCATTTTATGCCTTTTCCTTCAGTCTGATGTGGGTCTTTCGATCGTCACGGAGACCGAGAGTATGCTGCATAGGCTCGTCGTAGGTGTTGAGGTGGGCCACGAGGAGCACATCAGCACGTACCGTCATTTCAAGGAGTGGGGTACACGTGTCGTGCACCTACTGTCGTGCATGACACTACCAGCGGCCTCCACGCCCACGCCCAGAACACGGACGGCTCGGCCACCGGTGCCGCCCTGACCGGCGTGGCACTACTCTGGAGGCTCTACGTGGGCATGTCCTACACCACCTCACCCGGACGAGGCTAGAGGATCTGCTTGGGGGCGGCCTCACACACCGCGTCCGCCGTACATCCCTGGCTTACCCACACAGGGGGTGTACTCGGCATCGTACGCCCCTCCTCCAGGCGCGATGGCGCCAACTGAGGGTACGTATCGTACGATCTCCGTTTTATCGCAATATTTTACATATGAAATTAACAATATTACTTTTGCAGGTCCTTTCCAGTCCGAGTACCGGTACAGCCCCTCCACGAGCCCGGACGATGTGGACCAAGATTTCTGAGTGGGTCAGCAAATGCCGTCTGCGTTGCACCTCCCGACTCAAAGACTAGAGGTTCTCTCCAGCGGTGCCTCCCGGCACCGGAGGGCACACAGCCAGAGGTGCAGCTGACTCTACCAGCTCAGAGGCGGGTGTGACACGCTCCTGATCGTTTTACATTCTCGGATCGTCGTCACCCGTTGTACCGGATGACAGCCAAGCGGGCCGTACAAGAGGACACGGCGCGTGGGGACGGGGCAGGCTAGGGTGGCGCCTGATTGTACACCATTGTTTCATGTACTGCTTACGTTCTTTATTTACCATGTGAACTTTTCAGTACTGTGTCATGCTTACTTTTACTCCTTGTTACCTACTCGTTGCACGCTCCAAACGAATAGTGAACTTCAATGATGACAACCGCGCGAAGATTCTCAGTAACATCAAAATATCACTTACCATCGTATATATCAATCGTTTTAGGTCAATCGTTCGTAAAAAATTTTGCAAAATTATTTACGCACCTACAACATACAATGAACATAAACTTTTATTACAACTTCAGCAGATTTTTTACCAGTTTAAAACTACAAAATTGACAAAATCTAAAACATTCACAGAGGACTGCATCCAGTCGCCGCCCCATTGGGCGTCTGCATGAAAGTCGCCCAATGGCAGGGCGACTGGATTCAGTCGCTCCAGGGTGGAGCGAGAGGAATTATGTCGGCCCTTGGTTGGGCGAAAGGCTCCAGTCGCCCATGGGGAGGTAACTGGAGCCTATTTTTGTAAAAACAAATTTCGCGGGTATATTTCTATAATTTCAAATAAAAAATTAATTATTCGTACAAAAATTTCCCATTACCCGGCTCCCTCCCAGCAAATCGCGACGCGACGCGAATCAGACAAGAAAAGGAAATACACGACCACGGCTACGCTTCTTCGCCCGCTGGTCAAATGGGCCGTCCTTGCCAGCCCAGCCCGAAACTCAACACTATTGGCCTAGTCTAGATACTCACGAAACGTGTAGTAGTTTGTTACTGAAAACGACACACTGACTTCTTTCCGCTTACCATCTCTATGAAAACTGTTAGGAAACCTGGACTCTATCCAGAGTCCTGATCTAATTGGGCACCCCACCGTAGACTATAAATAGGGACCTAGACCCCCCTCATTATGTACCCCGGATGCAATCTAAAGCAATAAAGAAAGACCAAGAGTTCTCTCTACCTCTCTGTGTTCAATCTATTGTTCTGTGATTCTGTGATTGATTCGTTCTTGTTCTAAGCAGAGAAATCGCTTGGACTGGTCGCCAGCGACGGTTTCTCAACATGTTATCAGCACGACTTTCGCTCCGGTGAACGAGGTAATCATCGAAGCACAGATTGAATTTCTAGATCGCTTTTGAATCTGTATTTTCTTTTCGCGTTCTAGATTGAAATTCTACGGTGCAAATCCGCCCTAATCTACCGTGAGCAGACTTGAAGTCGCCGGCATAATGCCGATCGGTAGATTGTGAAACGGGGTAGATGTTGATTGCACTGTAGAACGATGCAAATCCGCCCTAAATCTACCGCGAGCAGACTTGAAGTCGCCGGCACAATGTCGATCGATAGATTGTGAAAACGGGGTAGATATTGATTGCATCGTAAATTAGAAGTTTTGCATGGTGTTGATCCTGCATGATCACAAACACAAATATATATGCATTGATTTCATGTTTCTGAACGAGCATTGCAGATTGGAAAAGTTTTATTTTGCATCTTCCTTTTCTCTGCACGGCAATCAAACGAAAAAATATAGCATCTCTGTTTGATCACTGCATGAAAAAAAAGAGAGGAGCGGACAAGAGGGACTGCTGCCGGCCTGAAGCCGCCGCCGGCCTGCCGTCGGTCGCCGGCTCGCCGCCGGTCTCCTCGCAAGACGCGCTTGTGCCGCCGCCGCTCCGCGCCCAAAGCCGCGACTGCACCGGCGGCCAGGCCGCACCGCTTGCCGTCCCACATGGACAGCCGCCGCGCGCCACAGCACCTCCGCGCCGCAGACACGCCATGGCCGCTCGCGCGCATGCCTCCGCCGCGGGCCCGCTTGGCCGCCGCCGGCCTCGGCCGCCTCCTCCCATGCGTCGCCGTAGCCCGCCGCGCCACACGCCACCGTCCGCCGCGGCTTCCCGCGCTGAACGCACGCCATCGCTGCCGTCGCCTCGGCCTCGCGCCGTCGCGCCGCTTCGACCTCCGTGCCGCGCGCCTTCCGCGCGCATGCGCAACCAAAGCTCTCGCCGCCCAAACGGCGCGCTGCCGCCATGCGCGCCCCGCCTCGGCCCGGCCACTGGCGCGCCCCTCCGGTCTCCGCGCATGGCCTCGCCTCCACCGCCCGCTCCGCCCGGCCGATCGCCGCGCGCCGCCGCCGGCGCCGGCCGCCGCACCGCGACGGCGCCGCCGTCGACCGCCCTCCGCTCACGCTGCACTGCGCGCCACTTGGCCGCCGCTGACCGGCCTTGCCCGGCTCGAGGCCGCGTCGCCCTCGCTCCGACCCGGTCCGCCACCCCCGCGCCCGTAGGCACGGGCTGCCGCCGCCTCTGTGGGAGAGGGTAGGGGAAACCCTACTCCTCTTGGAGTTAAGTGGCCGGGGCGGGCCGACTGGGCCAATCGGGCCAAGCGAGCCAAATTGCGTTGGGCCAGTAGAAAAAAATTGGGGGGGGGGGGGGGAGGGGCCCAGCCGGGGGGTGGTGCCGGTGTTTTGCGAAAAAGCCCTCCCGGTTTCCATAAATCACTGAAAGGCCCCTTAAATTTGCATGTAAGTCCTGATTTTTTGCAGAAAGGCTTCGTAATTCCGACAATTGCGAATAAGCCCTCAAATTGACGAGTGGGTCCAGATTTTTGCAGAAAACCCCTCTGTAAATCAGGAAATTGTGCGAATTTTTCTCTGGACTGAAATTTTGCGCATAAACCCTCTGGAATTGCGGAATTTGCTGAAATTTCATATTTTAGCATAAAAGGGCCTCGGGAATCCGAATTTTGCATTATTTTTAGCATTTGAAGCTTATTTATTTATGCCATTATTAATCTCTGTATTTTCTGTATTTATTTACTGTTTTTGGTTAATTCTAATTGCTGAAAATTGCTTTTAATCACTGAAATTAGCAGTAAAATTATAGAAAATGCATAGAAAATTATGAAACATTGCGAGAACCTTTTGTACCATTTATTTACCATGATGAATTATTCCGTGCATGTCTACCAGTAGTAGACTTATACACATTTAGATGACTAGCATCACGAACTGGAAGTTCGAGAAGCTGGCCCAGCATGGCCAAAACGATCTGACATAGGCATCCGATGTCGAGATTATGCTTGAGCCGTGAAGCTTATACGCTATTGGGATTGGCGGACTGAATGACGCTCAACCCAAATCTGAGGAGAATGATCAGGCACTTCATTTTCTCAGGCACCACCTCTGCCTCACTCTCAAGAATAAGTATATGGCGGAGAAAAACACGCTAGCACCCTGAACCGCACTCAAGAAGCGGTTTGAGAGGCTAAAGTATAACATTCTTTCCCAAGCAGAGCAAGAGTGGATCAGACTGAGGTTTGCCGACTTTAAGACGGTCAAGGAATACAATTCTGCTTTGCACAGGATTTGTACCCCAATACAGAAAATTGAGAAAATCCTTCCACCCCAATGCAGTATAATCTGCACGCAATTATCGTCAAGACGGCTATAAGGAATATGCCAAATTAATTGATATGATGCAAATTGCGGAAGCTCAGGACGAAGTTCTCCGCAAGAACTAAGTCACTCAGCCATCTGGTAGCTCCACTGGCCGTGAAGCCAACGCCGAGAGCAACAAGGTGCGAAAGCCCTTGATAGAGAAAAGGGGAAGGAAGGGTAAGACCGCAGCCCAGAAAGGTAAATCAGATGCTCCACATGAGAATAAGGCTAGTAAGCCAAAACGGGATGGCAAAGGGCAACATGAAGCCCACTTTGCATCGGTTGGGGGGGGGAGAGTTCCGAGCAGCTGCCCGCATTAATGGAGGTTGAGACCATCCAAGCAGCAACACCCCCCTCGACCTAGAAGCGGCCACCGCCATGATTTCTCCAGAAGAGAATGTCACCCCCTAGAAAATAGCAGAAGAAGTCTAGTGCACTGAATGCATTTCGACTTTAATTGTCATTTATTTTGTATAGAAGAATATGTTAGAATTTGCATGGATGGTACTTAAGCATTGTTATTTTCTCGTGATGGTTGGATGATATTTGAAGAATTCATTCATTTATTCAGTTTATTATGGCATGATAGTTCTGATATTGGAGTATTTTATTTATGTGTTGATTGCTCTCTCTTGCATGTTAATAAAATACCCTATATTAGAACAAGTGTAGCGCCCTATGAAGGAAGTGTGCTTAGCTAGCAGCAGCATAACACATATCATCTTAAGAGAGACTAAGTTTTCAGTAGATTCGTAAGAGCACTGGCAGCCTTACGACAATCGCCAGAAGCGATACATATATAATTGGTTCAGAAAGAGCCATAATGGGCATAACTTTGGTCATTGAAGAAGCCTTATTGTACCCAGAATCGACTAGAACTCTTTTAAGTTTTAATAATATCCGCGCAAATAGTTTCCACGTTGAGACTGAAGAAGAGTACGGTAAGAAATACCTGCTCATTATGAAGTGTATTAAAAAAACTTCCTTCACTAGAAACTGGGCTATATTATACCAACATTAAGGCGCTGCGGCGTAAATCGCTCAAAAAGTGTTTAGAAGCTCAACTCTTCTCGTCTCGGCATGACAGATTAGGCCACCCAAGTCTTCGGATGATGAGAAACATAATAAATAACTCGCATGGGCATAATATTAATGTGAAGAATTTCCCGAATCATGAAGATTTTGTGTGCCCTGCATATGCCACCGGGAAACTAATAACTAGACCCTCCACTCTGAAAGTGAAGGATGAAGTCCCTGCATTCCTAGAACGCATCCAGGGAGACATTTGCGGTCCCATTCAGCCCATCTCAGGGCCATTTAAGTATTTCATGGTGCTCATTGACGCTTCATCGAAGTGGTCATATGTGGGTTTGTTGTCCACAAGAAACCACGCCTTTGCAAAATTGATCTCGCAGATCATTCGCATCAGAAATGTGTTTCCAGATCATCATATCAAGTCCATCCGAATGGACAACACCGGAGAATTTACTTCAAAGGCATTTGATGATTATTGCATGGCGATGGGAATTGCAGTTGAGCACTCGGTACCGCATATCCATACCCAGAACGGTTTGGCAGAGGGTTTAATTAAAAGAATTAAATTCATTGCCCGGCCCCTCTTGCATAAAAGTAATTTGCCAGCTACATGTTGGGGACACGCAGTCCTTCATGCAATAATCTCATTAACTTTAGACCTTCGCCTACAACATCCATTCACCTATGCAACTAGCGCAAAGGTCAAGATCAAGATTTCCCAACATTAGGGGAGGAAATCAACCCTTGATGAAGAATGTCGCGAAATTATGTGGCAAGCCACGGAATTCATGCGATGACCCGCGCATTAGTGAAAGCAAATAGATAAGTCCGTAAGACAATAGAAGTCCGAAGACAATTGATTTGCAAGCATTAGCAAATCACCGCTCAACACTTTAGTGATTTGAAGAGCGTGACTAAGTCGCATGTGCTCGCACGCATCGCACCGAGAGGGATGAAATACCAAAGAAAGCGAAGGTATCCTAATCTCGCCCGCAGGCCTCGAAAAAATAAAAAGAGGACGAGAACTCCGGTTCCTCGAATCCTTAGTAACCGGGGACGCCTGGTGAAAAAGGATAAAAGGGATTTATCACAGCCGATCATTGAAGTCCCCCAGAATGAGAAGGGGAGGCAGTTGAGACCTGGCACAAGTATGACACATTCAGAAAATGGCATACCGGATCTGAATATCCCCATTGGCATGGATGTGTGCGCACACATCGGAACCGAAAAACTAAAGGGACTTGCCACCGCAATTGAAAGAAGCGATGTGCAAGGTAAAGCTCTAGCAGAAGCAATCGCTTCAGAAGAAGCAACTCATGAAGAAATAGCTATAAATTATGTGCACACGGGAGAGTCCCTGAATAGGACAACAGCTAATATCGATATCTACTTCGCAAAGAAAATTGCCACCATCATCGATCTTGATCCCGAGCCTGCATCGCTCGCTGAATGTAAGAAAAGATCAGATTGAGAAGATTGGAAGAAGGCAATAACAACTGAATTGCTATCTCTGAATAAAAGAGAGGTGTTTGGGCCTGTATGCCGCACACCTCCCCACATACACCCCGTTGGGCACAAGTGGGTATTTGTTCGAAAGAGAAATGAAAGAAATGAAGTAGTGAGATACAAAGCGAGGCTGGTAGCCCAAGGTTTCACTCAACGTCCTGGAGTTGATTATAAAGAAACCTACTCCCCAGTCATGAGTGGAATTATCTTTAGATACTTGATCTCAATGGCAGTGAACTTGAATTTAGAAATGAAATTGATGGATGTTGTGACTGCATACCTTTACGGTAACTTGGATTCGGAGATTTACATGAAAGTCCCTAAAGGAATTCCTCTCTCAAACCAAGACAGAGCAAATAGAAATCTGTACAGTGTGAAACTCAGAAAGTCACTGTATGGACTGAAACAATCTGGAAGAATGTAGTATAATCGCTTGAGCGACTTTCTCTGCAAGAAAGGCTACACGAACAATGAAGACTGTCCTTGTGTATTTATACGGCGATCCCAGAATGGATTCTGTATAATCTCTGTGTATGTAGATGATCTGAATATCATCGGGACAGCCGAAGACATAAAAGAAGCAAGCTCCTACTTGGAGTCAGAATTTGAAATGAAAGATTTGGGCAAGACCAAGTTTTTCTTAGGCTTGCAGCTTGAGCATGTCCCTGAAGGAGTCTTGGTATATCAGTCGACCTACACCCAGAAGGTGCTCGAAAGGTTTGGCTTTGAGAAGGCATTTCCCTCGAAAGTACCGATGATCGGTAGGTCTTTACAGCAAGAAAAAGATCCTTTCCGACCAAGGGAAGAGGGGGAGGAAGTCCTGGGACCGGAATTCCCATACTTGAGTGCAGTGGGAGCACTCATGTATTTAGCAAACTGCACTAGACCGGACATTGCATTTGTCGTGAACACGTTAGCAAGGTGCAGTCTGAGCCCACCAAAAGGCATTGGCAGGGCATAAAGGACATTTTCGATACCTCCAAGGTAGCAAGGACCTCGGATTGTTTTACAGAAAGAATCAAGATCTGAACTTGATTGGCTATGCAGATGCTGGGTATCTGTCAGACCCGCATACCGCTAAGTCACAAACAGGCTATGTATTCCTGTGTGGTGGAACCGCAATTTCATGGAAATCGTCTAAGCAAAGCCTGGTAGCTACTTCGACGAACCACTCAGAAATTATAGCACTGCATGAAGCCGCACGAGAGTGCGCTTGGCTCCGCCGAATGATTCACCACATCCAGCAGTCATGTGGGATGAACATTGTGCAAACCCCCACAATTATCTATGAAGATAATGCAGCTTGCGTTGCACAAGTGCAAACGGGCTATGTGAAGAGTCATCTCACAAAGCATATCAACCCCAAGTTCTTCTATGCACATGAATTGCAAAAGATGGACGAGATTAAAGTACTGCATACTAAGTCATGTGAAAATCTCGCAGATTTATTCACTAAGTCACTCCCCGCATCTAGCTTCGAAAGGTGCGTGCGTGGAATTGGAATGATGAGACTTAGAGAAGTGCAGAATTCAGGGGGAGAATTCTCACAAGCCCGCTAATAAATCTTGATCATGAAGACTAAGTACCCAAAAATAAAGTCTTGCAGACCAAATGAATTTGGGTGAATTGTACTTTTTTTCCCTTGACGAGTTTTCCATGAAGTTTCTCGACCAAGGTTTTTAATGAGGCAATTCGTGCATCGCAGCATCACATGTATCATGTACTCTTTCTCCAAATTTTTCCCACTGGGTTTTTATGGAGTTTTGACGAGGCATGAGTATGTTGGGTGAGTGCCCAAGGGGGAGTGTTAGGAAACATGGACTCTATCCAGAGTCCTGATCTAATTGGGCACCCCACCGTAGACTATAAATAGGGACCTAGACCCCCCTCATTATGTACCCCAGATGCAATCTAAAGCAATAAAGAAAGACCAGAAGTTCTCTCTACCTCTCTGTGTTCAATCTATTGTTCTGTGATTCTGTGATTGATTCGTTCTTGTTCTAAGCAGAGAAATCACTCGGACTGGTCGCCAGCGACGGTTTCTCAACAAAAACCACCTTTGGTAGCCCCTATTGGATCGACGCCCCAAATGGATCCGCGAACAAATTGAAAACGACCTTAATTAGCTCTTTGGCAACACCATTCTCCTCGGTACAGTAGCTCTTGTATCCTCACCTCGACGCAATATCCCTGTAGCCTAGATTTGTGACTAGCAGAAAGAAATTGCATGCAAATCAGCCATTTTTTTGGATTACATCCGCCTTAATCAAGGCCTCAACTGATTGCAGATCAGCAAGAATTTCAGATATAGTTTAAGACATAGGGCTAATTTTGTGTTGTAATTGAAACAGAAAAAAAGTATGTAGATAGCTATGTGGGTACTCAAGCAAAATTAATTGTTCTGTTCATCATTGTCATTCAACCTTCTCCCTGTCATGAACTCCAGCAATGCAATGCTTCTGCATGATATATGTTTATCATAGCTCATGGTGTGCATTCCCATTGTGGCGTTTCTAACTATGATGCTGCGGCGCATTCAATGTGGACCTTGGCTCGTATTGTCGGAGTTGTACACTATATTGCTTGGCTCATACCAGTTATTTGTCATAGTATCTTTTTTCCTCTTTGTTTGTTTTAGCTTTAATCATTTTTATGTGTATAAATCGCTAAGTTTAGGAAAGCTTGTTTTTTATTTGTTTTGACACCGGCTGGGAAAAAGTCTATTTTCAATGTAGTCAATATAACGATCCAAAATTACTTTTTAAAATATGAAATGCATACTAATTTTACAATTTTTGTTATATGTAAATTTTGTTTTATTTTTGTATAAAAACATCATCTTACTAAAAAAATCTAATCAATAGCAGGCATTCATTTTAGCTCTTTTTTTAATTTGTTTTGGTCCAGAAACAATCGTGTCCAGTATCAAAATATGAAGCTTTCTGAAAACGACACACTGACTTCTTTCCGCTTACCATCTCTATGAAAACCACCTTTGGTAGCCCCTAATGGATCGACGCCCCAAATGGATCCATTTGGTCCCCAAATGGATCCGCGAACAAATTGAAAACGACCTTAATTATCTCGTTGGCAACACCATTCTCCTCGGTACGGTAGCTCTTGTACACCAGTTTCTTCATTAGCTCTTGTATCCTCACCTCGACGCACAAGCAGAGGAAACATGGGACACTAGGTGACGCCTTGCGAGGACAACAACCACTCCTCGTATTCACTCTCTTAGGTGAGTGCATCTAACGTTTCAGATATATAGCATATAAGTTTCTTTGAACTTGCTGCCGCCGAGGTTTGCGCGCACGGCGTCCATTGTCACGCTTGTTGGGGACGGGGTCATCGGAGCAGTAGCACTCACCTCGACGAGATTCGTACCGGAGAGATTGGCGTACTGGATGATGTGCCGACCTTGGCGACGCGGAGGTTGTCAGCTTGGACTTCTTGTCCGACGACGACGACGAGGACGAGGACGAGGAGAAGTTCGTCTTGTTAATTAGAGGCGTAGAGCTGGGTTGGAGCTAGAGAGTGTGTGTACTCGCGTGCTGTGCCGAACTGCATCCCGAGGACGCCCGGCTCTCCGGCCCACACGCCTACGCGAAGCCCACGGCTCGTCGCATGCTCGCCGGGAGGTGGCTCTGCCTAATGGCCCACGCCGGAGCCGTCAGCGCCATGTACCTCTCGACGAACCCTGTTTAACACCAGCGCACTAAGCACGTGGAGATCGACCTCCACTTCGTCCGCGAGCGGGTCGCTGCCGGTGATGTTCGCGTTCTTCATGTGCCCACCACGTCGCAGTTTGCGGACATCTTCACCAAGAGCTTGCCGACCTCCGTCTTCACCGAGTTCCGGTCCAGTCTGAACGTCTGTCGAACCGACGTCCCGACTGTGGGGGGTGTTAGCGTGATCTCAGGGCTGCATTGCCTCCCCTTCCTTGCATGCATTAGCCCTCACGCGTGTGCATCAATTCCGCCCCACCGGTTGTTAGTTTCCTTGTTTATCCGGTGGTTTGGGCTATATATTGTACTGCACCCCATTGAGTAATGAATCTATTACGCGTGAATTATTCCCCGCTTTCAAGATCGAATCCCACTCGGAAACTATCATCTGGCCCTTCATCATTCTAGCCCATTAATTGTGCGACCTTGCAGATTCATATATATTTGGCCATAAGTTGAAAACTCGTTTCTAGCCTATAAGTCGGTAGTGGTCCCTATCAGGACATAACGACTCCTAAGCATACATAAAGACCATATCGGATGAAGCTATATAGTGCTTATATATCGTTCCCTTTGCCTCATGATAATAGATCGAACTCAAAGCGAGAAACATGCCATCCTATGATAGCTCGATCATTCACTTAAACATGTAGTGGATTACTTAGTTGTGATTGACTTCTCAACCACATTCGGCATGGCCATGCACATTCTTAATCCAACCACATTGAGGGGCCCAGAGATATCTCTCATGTTATACAGGAGGGGCAAATTCTATCTTGATCACTCACATTTCTCTGCATATTTCATAGTAAACCCAAAAGTTACCTTTATGACCACCTAGTCACGGAGTAGTATTTGGCAACCTCTAAGTAAACTATTACACATGTAGAAAATAATGATGATATCAGATCTAAGGATTCTACATACACTATGTATGAGACCAACTGATGACACTTAAGAACATAACAATTTCTATAGTGTCTCATGTAGGGTCAATCCAACATCATGTTCTCTAACATGTGTCCACATTATTGATTTGATATCCCATATCCATGATCCATGAAACATGATCATCAATCAATGCATGTGCTGATCTATGAATCATAATTGTCTCACATGATGACATAAAATCAGTGATAATTTAGAATAACATCAAAATATGATTAAAGAGTTTCACGAACAAGTTACATACTTGTTGATCAATATGAAAGACATTTATTCAAGGGATAAAATGTCAGACCCCAGATTATACCATCCGGAATCCTCTGTGATTCAACCGCACTATTCCCTGGATCAGTAGATAGTGCTCACAGATTACAGTTCTGATTATCAAAGTACATATCATGCGGAAGCGTAAATATAATAGTAGACTTACTCATGGGCGATTAGGCGAAATCATGAAATTGTAGCAATGAAGAACGGCACGCAAGTGGGACCTTCGAGATATGCCCACAGCAGCCAATCGGAGGTTCGCGACCTAGCCCTTGACATCGTCATCTTCTCGGCCAGCTTGTCCAATCTTGTTGCTGAGGTGAGGTAATTTGATTCCTGATTATGAATTCTGTCGCATAAAGCGAGCATGAGCACTCCGACCCGTGCTTCATGAGCCAATACACAAAATGCAATTAAATAGTATGCATGGCTTATCAAAGGAAGGCTTGGGTTATTTTATTTTTGCAGAGAGTGCTTTTGAATACAATTACTTAAAAATCCCTAAGACCTAGCAATTTGAACCAAATCATAATGTACAAGGAAATGCATTATTAATATCGATTCAGATTCCATCCACCGTTACATGGCATCTGCACCATATAGCAATTTCTTCAGCGTTATAGCCGCTTAACTTACCACTGGGATGACACCCAGGACAATTCCAAACCAGGGCAGTCCTTCGCCCTTCACTTTTCCATTCCCACCCACAAAACATTTTGTAAATAGAACTATATCTGGTTAAGTTCCCATGTCCGCCCATGACCGTGGGCACGGCTATTCGAATAGTTTTAACTCTGCAGAGTTTGTACACTTTCACCACAAGAGACAATCAACTCGTTGCCCCACACGATTCCTTAGTCATGTGGTTGAGCAGACCATCACAGTGACTTTTCAAAGTACCTCGCCCCTTCCATCATTTCACCCTATGGGTCGCTCCCACTTGCGGTGGGTCCCAGACGTTGTGCGGGATGTCCTCCTTCTGAACGTCTAGCAGCTGGCTCCCCACCCCTGCTAGCCCGCCACAGCAGAACTTCACCCTACCCGGGTGTCCCATTCAAGCCGTCACACGGACTGCCGCTTGCACTATCCCACACCTCCTCCTGGAAGGATGACTTTCAGGGTCCGGCAATTCTACTAAGCCAAGTTGTAATTTACAGACTTGTGGTTGTACTGTTTTACACGGGTTGACATGACAAGATTCAGTCCTTAGTGGTATCTGGGCGGTTCTACCACAAACCACACTCTCGTGCACCACTGCACCATATCCCCGAACCATCCGCCCAGATATTTAAGCATGTTGGGGTTTTTGGAAACATAAAATAATCATATCCAACATTTATCAGTCATTACCACCATGATCGCCCAACCAATTTTCTCGAGATTAAAAGTGATGCTTGGCGCTCTCGCCATGAGTATCTAAACAATACTACGCATGGCATATAATTACGGACTTATTTTTGAAAGGTTACTATTATAATTTGTGCTAGGGCGACAATGTTCACATGTTCAAACATTTCAAAGGAGGGGTAATATTGACCAAGTACACAATGGGATATAACTAGAATCTTAAATTAACATGTATTTGCATATAACATAACAGCATGCAATTTGATAATTTAAAACAAAGTAATTTGCAGAAATGTAGGTTCAACATGATCAAAGTATTGACTCGCCTGGCGCGGTTTACCGCGGTCTTGAGCTCACACAATGCTTTCTCTTGAGCTTTTGGTCTCTATCTTCATTTCGAGCTTGATCTCGCTTGATCCATTGAATCTTCACGACTCCCGATTTCTAATTACGTGACAAACGACTGAATCCAAATAAAGCAAATAACTCAAAAAGATCCAAATAAATCCGAATAAACTCAATTTAGTTTTATTACGAGTTAATGGGTGATTCGGTGAGATGAGGCAAGGTTGGTAATAGCATACGATAACTTGATCTTTTTATTAATAATCTATTTTTATTATTTTGTTATTTATCAAGGAAGTTCCATGAGTCAGGTTTAGACCTATAGACTGGTGCAGGAGTTTAGTGGACAAATTCTATCTTTAGGGTATGCATTCCTTGCAACTCAGGTTATGGTAAAGGCAAACTGGACTGATGGATGAGATCTGTACTTATTCTATAAATCTTTTAGTCGAAGGTATTATAACATTTGGATATCGTTTTGACCTTTTAATTTAAGTGCTCTCTGAAAACTACTGATACTCGATATTTTATCCTTTTACAAGTTGAGCCTACTATGCAGGAGTTCATCTTATTATCATTATTAACTAATGTTACTATTTAAGATTTCATGACTAGCGATATATTAACGATAACATATATACATATATATATATATGTTAGTAGGCTCTATGGTGACTGCAAAGTTGTTTGGTTATTTTTACTAGTGAATTGCACACATGCCATCCGCATCTCTTTGCTCATTTGTGCATTTATAGATTATATATATATACATACATACATACATTTTAGTTGTCATTTGGCTTGGCTTTAATTAAAATTTATTTACCTAGGAAAACTTGCCACATGGGGTTATATATTAATGTAGCTACTTAATTAAATCTATTAAGGGAAGTTGTTTTAATGATGACATGCTAGGGCATATATGTTAATTTTAATTTGAACATTTAACCAAAGTATTTTTCTCTATCTATGTCCTTAACTAATATTTAGCCTTTTAGGTTATTGCTTAAACCATATTAAATATCACCAAAAATTCAATGGACCACTAAAATTTATGGTTTCAGTTCCACTGGACAGATCTTGAATTTAGATGAATTTAGATATTTGTTTCACCCAATTTGGAGTTAAAATGAATAAGTTATGCCCTTATGAAATTCTCAGTTCTAATAAACCCAGAAAATAACAGAAATCTGACAGGTGGGTCCCACTTCCAGCTTTAAAATCTTTTCTTTATTTTTATTCTCTTTTACCTGTGCCTATGACAGGTGGGACCAACTACTATTTAAATTAAAGGGGCATGGCCTACGTGTAAGTGACTGGTTTACTTTTCTTATAATTAATTTACCAGTTTAGCATTAATGATGCGCCTTAATGAAGTCTTAACGCTAATTAATCTGTCTTAATCGTGGCACTATTCATCCTCTTCCTCCAGCCGAAGGACGGCGAGCTCGCCACCGGCGGAGGAAGCGACGGCCGGGTGTGGGCATCCCCAAAATGGGTTGCTCGCATCCGGCCTACCTCTGGCCGAGTTCTCGCCGGCAAATTTGGCCGGAGGGGTGGCCGACGGCGACCCGAGGCGGCGGCAGATCAGGAGAGAAGGGGATGCGGCTACAGAGGGCATAATAATCCGATTCCTTTGCACGGGAGCATCTTGGCATGGTCGGGAGGCTACCTTGGGGGTCAGAGGAGCTCGAGGATGGCCGGGGCGGCTTGGCGGCGTGAGCCCGGGGCGGCGGCAAGGAGGCTCCTGTGGAGGAGGGAGCTCGGGTGTCGAGGAGGCCGGGCGACGTTTGAGGAAGGTTGGGGGCATCGTGGAGATGCTCGGGCCGGAAGGAATCGGGCTGGGGCGGTCGGGTTCGGCGGTGAGGCGGGGCGCCGGAGGCGGAGGAGACAGGGCGCGACGATGAGCTGCAGAGTAGGGGAGTTCGATTAGCCGCGGTAGGATCAAGAGGGAAGGTGGGGAAGCGCGGGGGAGAGGATCATTGCCGGAGGGGGTTGCCGAGGGCGCTAGCGACGAAGGTGGCCGGGGTTGCACACGGCGGCGGCGGAAGACTTATGCAAACGAGAGGGCTCGAGTTGTTCACTCTAGGAGGTAGACGGTGTGGGGAATGGTTTGGCGAGGGCGACGGCTCTTATAGGCGCGGTATGACGATGGCAACATGGGCGCGAGGTGACGGGCGGCAGAGCATGGGCGGGGGCGCAACACTGACGGGAGCAGGTGCGGAGTGACCGGCAGTGGTGGCGTGGTCTTGGTGCGATACGGGCGTGACTACACGGCGCGGCTTGCAGCTTTGCGCTGCGCGCGTGTTGGGCGACAGAAGGCTTGTGCCACGTGGCCGATGACGCGACGGGGCGGAGGCAAAACGGTGGGCGGCGGCGCCGAGCTGTGGGCGGCGAGGGCGAAACCAGGGGCGGGGTGCGAGCGCGCCGCTCGCTCGATGCGACGGCTCGGGGCAAGACGCAGGCACCGGCAGAGTCTCCGCGCCACGGGGAAGAAAGAGAGAGCGCGAGGCAGAGAGAAAAGTGAGACGGAGGAGGAAGAAGAGGCGCGGGCGAGGACGGGGGAGGAAAGGAAAGAAGAAAGGAGGGGCAGGAGCGCGGGCCCGTTCGGCCAGAGGAAGAAAGCGGGAGGAGGCGGGGCCACTCGCCAGAAAAAGGCGCGAGCGCGCGGGTTGGACTGGGCGGTGGCTGGTCGACCCCCTTTTTATTTTTATTTGTTGTGTATTTTTGTATATAGCATTTGTATTTTATTCACTTTTGCTAGCTCACAAAATTTTCATATTCATATCTCCTTATCACTGGATTAATCCTTGCATGTGCACAATTTTGATATACATATATATGTATATATTTACATATATATTCACGTATGTTGGTATCCATATGCTTGCTCCTATCGTTATTCTTGTTATTATTTTCAAGATGGCATTTTATGGTTTAAGTCAAATTTCTCCCTTCCTTTTATGGATCATCTTTTCAGATTCTTATTTTAAATTTTAATTCTCTATTGTTTAAACATGTTTATTTTCTTCTTGTTCCTTTTAAACTTTGTAACCTTAACAAATTTTCAGAAAAATATCATAAGCTCCAAATTCAAATGAAACACCTTGCAAAAATAATTCCAAAAACTTTATATTTTCAAATTCAAATTTTCAGGATGTTACATAAAATAACATATTATTTAAAAGATCATAAATATAAAAGTGATACAATCATCTCCATGATTGCCTCTAGGGAATATCACTAACAGCTGCCTCCTGGATGGTCGTGGCTCCTGTCACCAGAATCTGTCCCTGCGCATCCTAATAAAACCGCCCTAATACTGTAGAAACACATTGTGAATTACAACTTTTCTGTTTACTCCCAATCTGGAGAAGTGGATTGTAGTACATTGTAGCGTGCAATTGTAGTACATTGTCAATGCAATTATCATTCTACCCGAGCGCCTCCATCCCTGAGCGCCTGTTCCACCGCGCTGCCCGTTGGGTCCACCTCCCCCCACCTCGACGAACCCATCCTTGACCCCTCCATCTTCTCCTACCATGTACTCGCTTCCCTAGACCTCGAGGGCTGTGCCATCTTGCTGGCACCGCCGTCCTTCGCAGTGTTCCCAAGGCTGACCAAGATCTTCCTCTCCCAAGTCAACCTCCTGCGATGATCGCGCGTCGCCACTGCTCGTGAATCTGTGGTTCTCCTATGTGCACATCAACGTGCGGGGAGAGGTGGGCCATCTGGGTGCCTAGCCTTAGGTCCCTCAGCATCGCCCTGGATGTTTCTGATAACGGTTGCCGGGCCGAGGAGCTCCTACAGCTAGAGGACCTAGGCTGCTACCTAGGTGCCCAAGACTACTCATCTCAAGGCCCTTGAATTTGAGAATTGTTTTAAATAATCTATTTTTTGTTCGAAATTACAGAAATATACTCGCGCATAATTTTTTTTATAGGAATGGCCTCCAATCACCCAACCGTTGAGCGATTGGACCCTGTCACCTAACGGCTGAGCGACACGCAAACAATAGGTGGCCCGTTGGGCGACAGGCTCTAGTCGCCCAACGGTCGGGCGACTGCCACTTTCACCCAATTATTGTACAATTGGCCCCTTTGACCGCACATGGGGGTAAATGATAATTGTTGTAGTAGGTAACATTTATCACATTTTGTTTATAAATTGTATTTTTAAAAAATGGCAGACTATGTTGGTTGATCCATTTGTGATTTTTGTACATTGTGATGGTATAAAATCTTTTAGATTCGTAATAATATTTTGCGATCTTGTATGTTGTTGTAGTGTAAGAAATTTTCTGAAAACTTTTTTTGTGAGGACGACTGAGATAGCAACGATTGGTAAGTATGAAGATAAGTGATATTGTGATGCAACCAGAAATTCATACATAGAGGAGAACTTCGGATAAATAACATAAGAAAAATAACACGATTGTTCATTGGACATGGCCTTGTCCCAGAAGTGATACGTACTGCATCCTGAACAATATGACTAATATGTGGACTGTGTGGTACAACTTAAGGCACAAGGACGGACATATGCTAGACAGTACCATTGATGAAAGATACGTAGACATTTTGTGCCTACTTTTAGAACTAGTTTTCTCATGTTGTTGGATGCCTTGCTACATGAAGAAAAAATCAATACGATTCTTGTAACTGAAAATGCAATAAGTAGCTTTACACAGCGGGAGGTTTGTTAGTAAACCACAGCAGCGTAGCATGTTATTTGCCGTAAATTATTTGTCCCCATAAATTATAATGGAAACATTTTATTTAAAGTAACAAAAGAAATAAAAAAAATAGAAGGTTGTTTCCACGGGCAATTGAAGGGTTACGCTATGAGGGAAAATTGACTGATTTGAAGAGGCCTACACATTCAATGCGGCCTCTAGCTTAGGGAATGAACGACACCTTAACTACACGGTGGTGTAGTTGTTCATGATAGGCGAACGGCCGTGGAAATGTAAATAACAGTATATCAGTACTTGCATAATGTGCGATGCAATTTGACTAGTTGCAATATTGAAAATATTTACAGGCAGACACCAGCCATGCCGGTACCCACTACATTGAAAGTAAATTATGGTGTTGGCATCATTCATGAAAGTCCATACAGTGTCGACTTGAGCAATTTTCTGCAAGCCACTCTGGTACACCCGGGCAGCGAGAATGCATGAATCACAAATGTGATGAACTGGCTGACCCATAGCTTCTCCTTTGACCCTGAGGTGTGCAGTGTCATCATACAAAAGCTTGGAGCTGGTCTCCCGCGCAAATTAGATGGGAGTTAAGAAGACTAATGCGCACGGTTGTGTGGAAGGGCTTTCTGGAAGGCTGCCAGAGCCGTGGTTACGAGTGTGTGCTGCTTATGCAGCCATGCAGAAAAGAAGATGTACTAGGCCTTGCTGATGGGTATCATCCGGGTGGTGCGAGCAGCTCAGACGCCCAGCATGTTGGTGAAGAAGAGGACCTGGAGGCTGTTGTTATAGAGGGTGCTGAGGATGTTGCTCGTAATGAGGTCAACGCGGTAGATGCAGGAGATGAAGATCGATCACTGCACGTTCAACCTACAGGACAGGCTGTTGAAGGGGAGCATATGGAGTATATAGTGTGTCAAATGGAGAGCAATGACTAAAGGGCCTGGGCTGAAGAGGAAGATGTATAGGAGGACAACAAAGGCAGTTCAGATAAGGACGAAGCTCCCATTCCCAAGGAATGAAATAGGTTTGACGCTGGGGGTGTTGCCGCATGTGATGAGCATGAATCACGGTTGGAGTACCATGGCGCAGAGATTCGGTTGCACTCAATGTTTGTTGACAAGGCATTCATGCAGGATGCCATTAAGCTGTGAGCCCTATCCATGCAATGGATATTTCAAGTCATCAAATCTATCCAGGAGCAGTACACCGTCAAGTGCGAGCAGGCCGATTGTCCTTGACGGGTGCACGCACATAGACTGAAACATGAGACTTGCTAGATTGTCTCAAAGGTGGAGCGGCACTCCTGCATGCTCAATAGTGTTTTGCCGAGCCATCATAACTTAATGTCTACCTTCATAAACAATTTGATGTATGGAGAGACAGTGGAGAAGAAGGACATGGAGGCTAAGCACATCATGGTAGCTATCGAGAAGAAATTCAAGTACAAGATTAGCTACGTGAAGGCGTAGCGTGCGAAGCAGAAGGCTTTGGAAAGACGATTCGGATCCTTTGAGGTGACGTACAACAACCTTCCTCGTATGCTTTGGGTGCTAAAAGATAGAAACCCAGGCACGTACACTATTGTGAAGGACAAGCCATCTATAACGCCACCAGGTTTTGCGGTACTGCAGAGAGCCTTCTTAACCTTTGGTGCTTGCATTAAGGCTTTCAGGCATATGCTGCCCGTGATATCAATTGATGGGACCTTTATGACCAGGAAATACAAGGGCCAGATCCTTATGGCCATTGGCGTTGATGGCAACAATCAAATTCTACCCTTGGCCATTGCATTCATTGAAAGTAAGAATTATGACAGTTGGTTGTGGTTCCTTCGACATTTGAGAGCTGAAGTTGTTAGAGCTTGTCCTGGTGTGTGCGTAATCCATGATCGCCATGTTGGGATACTGAAGGCCATAAGAAAACTTCAGCAAGACCCCCGAGGAGCAGTTCCCTTGGCTGGATATGAGGAACAGATGGTGCATTCAGCACCTAGGGGCGAACTTCTTCAAGTAGTTTCCAATGCAACCATTGATGAAACTATTTAAGAGACTGGTTAAGCAAAACCAGCAGCACAAATTTGACGTTCTATGGGCACTAGTGCATGAGCACACCAGAAAGCATGTCGAAGTGAGGACCAAGGGACCGCCCATTCCTGGGGCGGCAAAACCCGAATGCTTGACACAATTGGGAGAGACTGAACCTGCTGGCTCGAGGAGGAGGATCTCGAGGAACATCAAGTGCTTCTCACACTAGATTGAGGTAGAGCCATGGAGAAGTGCTCCCTACTGCATGACACGGACGACGCAAGGTACGGCATAATGACCACTAACCTTGCAAAGGTGTAGAACTTGGTTCTTAGGGGCCTTCATTCTCAATGTCTTATCGCCATTGTGGAAGGTGTTCTGCACAGCACAATCAGCTATTTTAGGAAGAGGCATACAAATGATGCACTTCATACCGCCAATCCACAAACAATGTACTACTTAGAGATTACAGCGTACATGCAGGTGAAGACAGAGAAGGGCTAGTCACACATGGTGTATGTGATGGGCAATAGGGAGCATTGTTTCGATGTGCTCCTCCGAGATAGGGTCGGATTTGGAATGGCTCGTTCTCTAGTCACCCACGAGGTATGCCTTGGAGATCATATCAATGAACCTAGTTGAGCATGTAACAAGCTGAAGCTCTTACACAAGCCAACCTCATGTCCTTGCCACATGCGAGATTGTGCACATAGACCCTTCCAACTTCATGTCGGAGTACTTCTTCAAGGAGAGGGTTACACAGGCATGGTGTGGTGAGCTTAGGGGGTTCAAGGTGGTGGGAAACCTTGTCACCTTGGATATTGGATAGAGGACCCAGATTCCGGATGTTGACATGCTTAAGTGTGGGAAGGGTCGTCGACAAAGCCGTCATATTGCAAATGATATGGACGAAAGCGCAAGCGGGGGCATTGGGTAGATACTACGGGTGCTACGACTAGGAAGGCCACACAGCCAGACGATGCAATGTAGCTACTGACGGGTAGGCACACAACCATAGTTTACGGTAGCACTTCTTAGAGTGTGCAAAGTGGCACACCCGCTAAGGTTCTCTCTGGGTCGCAGTTCAAGGGTGCACCACTACCTACACAGCAGCCAGTGCTGCCCACCCCTCAGGCTTTGGGAGCTCATCAGACTAGGGCTCCTGAGCATCTTTCCCTGTCGGTGACGAGGGATGGATGCTGGGGGTGTTGTTGGGGGGCCTAGTACGAGTTGTCCACCTACGCTAGCTGTACTTTTGTTGTTCCTGTAATACTTATCTTTTTACTTACAATGTGATGTCTTTAATACTATTGCATTCTTGATGATGTACTTTTGTTCAATGCATATCGACACCTCTAGCTTGACGCACACGTAAAACAGAGGAGAGTATTGTCGTACAAGCTTCTCCGGACTTGCCTACTGGTACAACATAGAACTACAAGTACCAACGTGATTGAAAACAACACTCCTAGGACTACACCTTGAGGATAGCAATGAACACAAGAAAGAAAATAGCACATAACATTAAGTTAATCTTGCACTCTAATATATCAAATCGATGTCACCTTATGTGCTGACAAGACCAAATGAGAGGGCCTTACACACTGACAACACCAAACATGACATGCATTATACATACATAAATCATACATAGCACTGAAAGTAACAACGCGAATCAAAATGACACTACCAGTGCTACAGCTTGAACACAATAATAAACACATGAAAGAAAATAGCACACAATATTTAGTTAATCTTCAAAGCATGACGTGATAGCTCCCTGCAATGTAAGACGTAACAACACTCTACCTCGCCAGTAACTTTTCAGAAATTACAAGGCAACACTCTACCTCACAAGCTACTCACATGAAATTAACCACACCATGCCAACACTTTGGCTTATAAAAGGAGTTGAAATAGATCTATGAGAGAACACTATACAACCAAACTCAACACTACACCAGAGCTTGCTTCACCACGTCGGGATGGATAAGAGACAGAAGAAGCAATGGGATAAGATGATGAAGCAACGGGAGGATACCCGCAAACTAGCAAGGTCTGTTGCAGCCCACGATGAACAAGCAAGGGCTGATATGGCCCGGCACAAACAAGCAGAGCATGCCACGAAGGCACCTCTCCGCAATGATGCCCCATGGTAGCAACCCCATTCTAAATGTTCCAACCAAGCATTCGCCGCAACACTCGCCCGAGGGAGAGATGCCGCCCCTCTATTGGTGTAGGGACCATGCAAGTTCTTCAAGTCTAAACAACGGCTCAACCTAGGCATGTATTACTAAGGCTGCGCGAACTACTTCTATGAATATCCTGACCGCCGTTGGGATATGAGTAGCTATCAGCAGCAGATAAGGAGCAGCTACAGTGTGTTCCCCTACTATTTTTCTTTCCAAATACGCACTAACAACCTCTCTCATCTACTCGTAGTCCCCAAAACCGCTATGTGGCTACCGCAAGAGGATCGACCTAGAGATCCACCCACATAATCAGTAGACTCTCGACTACGAGGAGTGGGAAGTCAAAAGGGCCTATGAGATCTAGGAGGATCGTCGCAACGATAAGAAACTGAGTGTATATGTCGAGAGACGAAAGCTCATCTCGAGGCGTGCACGCATAGGGAGCGCGAGGTTTATGAGTGAGAGCGTGAGAAAAAAAGGGAAATGGCAGCTAAGTCCAAAGAGACCGCCGAGGAGCATGCAACTACCTTACTGAACTGCATGATGATGGTCATTAGGGTTGGTGCATTTTTCAATATAGTCATTCGAGTCTAGCATATCGATGCGTCTGTACACAATGTTTATGCAGTACACCGATCAGTAGGAATTGTGCATGGGGAGAAGGACCTGACAATTGAAATAGAAGGGTTTGGCGACCATGTGAAGATAAAATTTGCTGCTGGCATAATATAAAATTACTATAACTCATCAATTTTACTGCCTTAGGATCCATCTTATCAAGTTGAGCATCCAAAATATTCGCGGCAAACATGCTGTTGTATTCCTCATTTTTCAATAACTCCTCGATGTTTAGCAACATTTGCAAAATATAAAGTTATAACCATGTAGCTGATATTTATTGCTTATATATCTAATAATTACTGCTAGAACACAAAGAGTTTACTACCTGATAAAATATGCGCCGAAAGTTCCTAGGACAGAAAAATCCTATAGCCACACTCTCCGGCCTCAGCACCATATCATTGTGGTGCATGCAGTCGATGAAGAAAGACACGGACATATCATCAGTCACCTCATTGTCATTGAACAAGGCTACGATATCACCACCGGTGGCAAAGAGCAAAGTGTCATCGGGCTGTAGCAAGACCACGCTACAGTTGAAAGAAAAAAAACCAATGGTAAGTCACATCACGGTGCAGATGATGAAAAGAAACAAACATGCTCATATGAGAGAAAACAAAAGGGGAAAATCTTACCTTTTTAGGCTCCGGTCATTCACTATGAGCTCCCTAGCCTTGATGGCCATGTCAATCGGGCATCGGCATGAATAGTCCTGTGGCACAGCACTTAAATGGGGAGACAAGCTTGCTAGGAAGTCTGATCAACCTCTTCCCCTTCCTAGTTTGCTTGGTAGGCAAACCAACAGCCTGCATACAAACAAACTTTTTACTATTAGAGCTATAATATAATTACCGTGTGGTATGATACATATTACCATTACACGTTATAAAAACCTTGCCCGCGCTGGTGGTGATGATAGTGGTTGGATCAACTGCAGGCAACACCTAATGATGTTCACCTGCTTGCACGGTTGCGAGCTCCTGCAGCAACAAACATACAATTTATTGTCTAACACTAAAAAATTGCATTTTTGCACGGTGTGTGGTCCATAATCCTCTAGCAGTGAATGCAAATCTAACAAACCAAGCGTTCCCCGCAGCACATTGCTGTTTTCAACTGCAGTATCGGCTTCATCATCAGCCGCGTTCTTAATTTCTTATCATTTGGCGAGTGTGGAACCAACAGGATGGGCCTAACTCAAGAAAGGAATCTTTAGTCTTCGGAGCAGAGTTGGCATTTTCGTTGTTCGATATCCGACAAAAAATCTCGACAAGTCAGCTGCTGTTAGCAATCGCGTGTTGCGTTCTGTGACGTGGATGGACGGTTACGTCATGGGAAGGACAATTTTGAAGAGAGGAGAGATCGAGGACAGATACTACTGGTATATGTTTGTAATGTTATTTCTGCTGCTGAAATTGAATATTTCCATGTCCCGAAAAGCAGCTGACCAGGATCATGTTGGAAACAGATTCTCAACAAGTTCTGATGGGATGTGCAAAGAAATATTCTCGGTTTGCGTCTTTCATTGGGGATTCACGAAATGGTCAGCTCATTTGCTAGTAAATCAGAAGTGGAGTACTTGGTTAAGAGCCCTCAAGCTCGCACGCGCACACGATTTAATCCTCCGCCAAAAAAGAGGATGTTTTTTTTTGGGACTTGGTGTCGTCACCAAAATACAATTATTTTTTATATATAGTTTGATCAGCATGTATACAAAAGTGATACTCTCTCTAGTTCACATAAACATATCGTTTTGTAATATGTGCAATAAAACTTTTAAAACATTAGCTATCGACATTTTTTTAAATATTTAGATTAGATATACAAAAATCATATGTATATTTGTTTCAAAAATGCTTTCGTAATATTATATTTTCACATCGATATCCAAGACAATATGTTTTTATGAATTGGGGGAGTATTCCATATTGGCATTTATATGGCGCAACACAGGTTCTGTACATTTTTTAGGCCCTATTTAGAACACGGTAATTTCTTTTTTTAAGCACCGTTTGGAACGCAGGTTCTGAACTAATTCCATATCCTCTCGTGCAAGTAACAAGTTCTCTACCTTTCCTTCTCTCTTCTATATCATCTCCCCTTCTCTCTTCCTGTTTCCACATTATTCAAAATCTGATGTGGCAAATTCTTAGTATCAAGTGATAAAGAGTCTATTCTTTTCAGCTTATGATTTCTCTCAAATAAATAAATATGACAGTTTCTCCGTCACCATTTTAAAGCGACTTATCAAAATAACCTTTTCAAAGTAGCTTATCAATATAACATTTGGTTCGCTTGCACAAGCTCTAGCGCTAGGGTTAAAAATCATCAGCAATAGTCATAAGCTATAGTAAAAAAGAATCCACCCAAAGCATTATTGAGAATGCCCTTACGCCACATCACCTCTTAAAAAAAACATAACGACGCAGCATCGGGCTGATTTAAATACTGTAGCTGGGAATGTGTACTACCTGTCAAGTGAACATTGCTGACTATGTGACGATCAAAGTACAAATTCTATCCCAAAACGCACCACCCAGATGGCAATTTAAATCTAGACCCAAGTGGCGTTCTGAGCGTTTTTTTGGGCTGCCGTTGTTATTTTCAGGAAAAATAAACACACACAGGGGACATGACATATATTACAAGAACATGGGGATAGACCTTTAACTCCATGAACATATCAAAGTTGGAAAAATAACCTTCAAATGTTCATAATAAGAATCAAACAGGGCAATGCAACAACATTGCATTCTGCGGCACAAACTGAACTCACATGGAAAAACAGTATGTCCGCTACAGGAACGCTAGCGAATAGCCTGGTAATCTGAATTGGATCGGGAAAACAAATGTTTAGAGCTGCTTCACTCACATGTAGGAGGCCTTGCCGCTTCTTCAGTATACCGTTGGGGTTGGTGGGATCGGGTACCAAGCTCAGTCTGATGAACAACTTCGGGATTTGGAAGCTGATTGGGTCATTAGTCATCCTGATAAATGAGTGGGAGTAGGCAAAATGCCCACTTGATTCCAGTGCATTGAGCTTCATCTGTCCTGCTAATCATCGAAAAGGGTAGAGACGAGCAGGTGCTGTACAAAAGATGCTTTCACGGCAGCTCGCCTCCGCCTCCGCTCCCTCTCTTCATGACTAAGGTTGGATTCGGTACTGCAAAAGAGACAGTGCATCAACATTTTTTTCCCTAGTTATACTTCAGAAATGCTGTTCTAGTTATATTGGAATTCCGACTGGAATCAACTCTTTTGAGTTGGAACTTTCAGAAAAATCCTAATTCCTTGATTTTAGGCATTATATTCACCGATCGATAAAGAAGTGGGCCTATTTCCCTAAATTGGTTTCGATGGCCATTATAGGTCGAATTTCACTAAGACTTGGGCCCCATTTCAATTGATGTATTTTGACCATTGAACCCCTTGATGCGACTAATGGACTCCATTCCCAGTACCACTAGGTTGTTCTGAAATCCATAAGGAATAAAAGATATTGAACGACTGAACTAAACGTTCGACCCTGACAGCACTAGGTTTTACTCACGATCACATGGTTAGGATTCAAACAGAGGCCTCGCCAACTACGTTTACTGAGGTCAGGGAAATCGGAGGTCAATTAGTTTGTTTACACCAAAACCTAAAACCATATAAGAGGCAATAAGACAGCCATAATATACCAAACTATTATAGATTGCCTTGGGTGGCCACTGGCTAATGACTTCAACATCAAGGGGCAAGAAGGCAATGGTTGTAGACAAGGTTCCAAAACCCAGAACCAGGGGTAATCCCGGCCGGCGGCTGGAAACAATAACTGGGCGGTTACCGGAAATCCCGGGAAAAACCCGGACAAATTTCGTGATTTGAAATTTGAATTTGGACGGTTTGAAACCGGTAACCGTTCTGGAAACCAATAAAAAACTGGCAAAACCGCTAGGAAAACTGGAAAAAGGCATAGAAAACATAGGAGAAAAATAATTAATGCGTACTTACTTCATACAATAGGTAATCTAGCACAATAAATGCCTAAACCAACCTAGCAAGTATATTATGCAGTCATAAATCTAAATTTATATTTGAGTAATCTCGGCTGGTTTTTTATCTCGATACTGACTGGTATTTCCGGTAACCGTAGGTTTTTCGAATCCTAGTTGTAGACACATCTGCACATAAGCTAGGTGAAAGAAATCTACCGAGGTCAATTCGACGCTGCAGGAAGGCCTCTGCGAAAGCGAACTGACGCTAGCTCCATACCGGGTGGTAACACACAAATAATGTAGGCTTTCATGAATGTTTATGAAACTGAAAACTCAAGAGAATGTTTATGAAACTGAAAACTCAAAGAGTATTGGCCTATTTCATGGCCTATAACATGCAAATCATGTGACACATACTCCACATTTTTCTCTGCTTGAATATAAATTCAAACCACAATACTTATATTTCATCTACGTAAAAATAAGTGATCAGTGGTGTAGCTCGGATACATTCGTGAAGTGGATAGCCTAAATAAACCCAAAGTGGGCTGTTGGAAAGGCTGCGACATTTAATTGAATTCAACAGCCACACATGTGGGTCCAACTCATGGTTCCAAATTCCAACGATGCTGCCACATTACCAAGAATCTAAGTTATACTGGGAAAAAAACCAATGGTTTTTATTTAATTCAAATTTGAAAATTTGAATGTAAAAGTTGATTTTCCTAATAATGCTTACATTATTTAACACTAATAGAATGTATTAGGAAGATGCATGCACCTCTCGTGCTTGATTTCATTTTTTTCCATGAATGTATTAGACCGGCGGTTTTTTATTACATTCAAATATAAAATTTTGAATGTAAAAGTTAGTTTCCCTAATGATGTTTACTTAGTTTTTTTAATGATGTTTACATTGCTTAACACTAATGGAATGTATTAGGAAGATGCATGCATCTCCCGTGCTTAACTTCATGCTTTTTGCCATGAATGTATTAGGAATTTCCCGGTTTTAACGGTTTTTAGCGGTTTTTTCCGGTTTTTTGCACAGTTATCGGCCAGTTTTTCTGGTTACCGATTTCAAATTCAAATTTTGACATATGAAATTCGACTAGTTTTCTTCCGGTTTTTCGGTTACCAGCCGGTAACTGGTACCGGCCCAGTTCCGGTATTTGGAGCCCTGGTCGAACTTCATTCGCATGCATTAATTCAATTTTTTGGAATTAGCTACAGTTTAACAAGCTTCACTCCAGGGTTAGACGAGAATACACAATGATGATCTAGTATGGAGCATTGGAGCTTATGCCCGCCTACAGTTTTGCAATGCTTTGCAACATTGGACATGTATATTTCTCATAATAGTGTACTTAAAAAGCAGACTTAATGCAACAACTAGATAATATAATATAATTAGACTGGTTTGATCAATTTACGCTCAAGGCATGTTTATTCAAACTTATGCTTTTATGTAGGAGTTTAGGCTTATCAAAGAACCTCGGAACTAAGCCAATCGTTTGGCACATTACCTATGTCAAACACGAAGTGGGGCTTTTAAGTTTTAACCCTTGCAAGGGCTTATAAACTAGATTCAACAAAAGTGCTTCTTGGAAGCTGTTTTGTTCATAAGCCGTAAGCCCAATAAGTGACTTACAGAACGAGTCCAAACTAGGCAAAACAAGCTCTTAGTCTAACAAGAAAAATAGGTTAAAACCTGAGCTAAATAGGTAGATATTAAGCTAACACTTAGTATTAACCTGTATTTTTAACAGATAAGCTGAATTTAGTGTGGGTAGTTTATGAAGCTTACAAGTCTAGCTTATAAGCTGAGTTTACCCAAACAGCTTTTATAGCTTACCAAATACAAATGAACATTAAGCTCTACACAGTTATACACAATAAGGCACAAGCTAACTGGTAGGGATAAAACTAAGCTAGGCCAAGCAAGTCATTCCAATTATCTGTACCAGGAACCAGATTTGAACAGGTGGAATGAGGATTTTCTATGTAGCACGGACACTTCGCAAAACAGCCGTATCCGTGTCCGACACGTGTCGGACACGGATACGACACGGACACGTCTTCGACACGTGTCGGAGACGTATCGGCCGATTTTAGAATTAATTTTAATTAGTAAAATTCTCGACACGTGTCGGTGTTATGAATCTTAGTTCATAACGGGTAAACACCACCAAGAAGATAACCGGATGGCGTCGGCGTAGGGAGAGAGGAGAGACTATAGACTAGGAAGACTTTGTTATTATTCTCCTTCCTTACAATAGCATGCGGTAGCCCTCTTATATAGACGGCTCCCCCTAACAGATGGAATCTAATCCCAATCATATCTCTAACAGATATAGTAACTAACATCATATCTCTAATTATATCTCTAACACAAGGAAACTAATCTTTAACTCGAATAGGAACCAATCTCTAATTCCTAATAATAATCCGACTGGGCCCAAGGCCCACGCCTATAACATTACACCCCTCCCGGACAAGCAGCTCGTCCTCGACGCCGATGTAGAAGACGAGCGGTGGCGGAGTGCTGCAGCGGATGGAGACAACCGACCAGATCCAAGTGGAACAAGGCTACGAAGTGTAGCACCTTCAGTTTATAATGCCTGCAAAATAAACTTTTTTTTTGCCTGAACTAATCGGTCGGTTTTATAAACCGACCGACACCCACGACGCACCGCAAAGCCAAAGACCGGTCAGTGGGGATCTACGGTCAAGAGCGGCGGCGGCGACGGAAAGCGGCCGGCGGAGCGGCGGCCCGGTGGTGGCGGATCAGGCGGCGACCGGATCTGGCGGAGCACCTGGCGAGGCGGATCGGGCGGAGGTGGGATCTCGCCGGCGGCGGCGGTCGGAGACGGCCCGAGCGGCGGCGGCGGCGGGTGGGTGCGGCGAAGCGGACGGCGGCCGCGCCACGTGGACACGGTCCGGCGCGGTGGCGGCTTCGGTGGAGACGGCCAGCCGCGGCGGCCGCACGGGCGGCGGGTCGGGTGGCTGCAGATGGAGGCTGCCGGCGGCAGCGCTCGGCGGCGGCGGCGGCGGCCGGCGCGCGGCCGGCGGTGACCTCCATCTTGAGGCCGTCGTGGTCCAGCGGCGTCGGACGTCGGATCCGGTGGCGACGGATCCCGGTCGGCATCGATCGCTGGAGGCGACGAACGCAGTAACAGCGGCGGCGCGGAGGAGACGGCCACGGCGGAGACAGCGGCGCGGCTTTGGGCTCCCGGGCCCTCGCGGCGACGACGAAAAAACGATGGCGACGGCTCGGGTAACGGCGACCCGAGCGGTGGCGGTCTGCGGCGCGGCAGCGGACCGAACGGCGACGGCGGTTGTGGAGCTGGATGGAGCCGCCGGAGAAAGAGGCACCGGCCTTGGCAGCGACGGTGATAGGTTTGGGGCGATGGCCGGCGATGTCAGAGAAGACGCTGCGGCGATATGGTTGGCTGCATCTGGCGATGGTTGTGGATCTTGATTTTGTTGTTGTTGGGGATCTAGTGTTGGGTGTTGCCGTGCCTTCATTATCTCTTGTAGCTTCTTCATCGCATCCTCAGAGGATGCCTTAATTTCTTTCAGCTGCTTGCTGATCTCCTTGCAGAGCACGATCGCGTCGCTCCAGCCGTTAGCCATGGTAGCAGAAGTCGTGGGAGGGGATCGACTGCTCTGATACCAATCTGTTATGAACCTTAGTTCATAACGGGTAAACACCACCAAGAAGATGACCGGATGGCGTCGACGTAGGGAGAGAGGAGAGACTATAAACTAGGAAGACTTTGTTATTATTCTCCTTCCTTACAATAGCATGCGGTAGCCCTCTTATATAGACGGCTCCCCCTAACAGATGGAATCTAATCCCAATCATATCTCTAACAGATATAGTAACTAACATCATATCTCTAATTATATCTCTAACACAAGGAAACTAATCTTTAACTCGAATAGGAACCAATCTCTAATTCCTAATAATAATCCGACTGAGCCCAAGGCCCACGCCTATAACAGTCGGACACATTAAATACATGAATCGGACTCGGCCTGGACACAGCCGGTCGGCCCAAGCCCATAACGCACGCACCCTAACCCTACGCACGTATCGCACACACGAGCAGCCGAGCGTGTTATTCCCCATCGGCCTCACGCTGCGCCGCTTGTCCGCATCATTTGCATCGGCCGCCGCTCGAGGTATCATCTCCCCCTTCACTGTTCAGTACTTTAGCATTTAGCCCCTCTGCTTCTTGGCACATCAGAAGCATATAGCCAAGAAATTTTGTTATTATGGGTCAAGCAGAAATCCTAAGGAATTCTGCCCTTAAGTGTAGTGCTTGGAATAGTCCTAGTAATCATCTAATCCATACTCAAGCATTGTTCCTTGAATGCTAGTAAGCCGTGTGGAAACATAGAAAATAATATATATATATATATAAATAATTTATTTATTATTTAAATATATATAGCCGTGTCGCCGTATCGGTCTTTTTGGGAAAACGGCGAATTCCCGTGTCGGTGTCGTGTCGTGTCGACGTATCCGTGTCCGTGCTACATAGAGGATTTTCAGCTCAAAAAGGGTAAAATAATTTCACCTGACATAGAGCGCCAAAAAAAACCACACACAGAGCAAACTAATAATAGTAAGAGACGGGAAGGGCATTGATCATACCTTGTCTTCCAAGTCTTTGAAGGTAGTGCTCTTTTAAACCAGCTATTTTCCACCTCAGCAGGAGCAGAGGATTTTGTTGTATCTTCTGCTTCTGATGAAGACAAATTTAAAACGAGCGAAGATAGTAGTGAATCAGTGACTGAGCTTGATGTATTGGTACCACTTGTTCGACTACTATTTCCAAGAAGCACCTTTAAGTAGGTCTCCTGTAAATCTCTCCCTGCAAGGGAGAGAGCACTGTTGCTAGGTACAGCAACTCTACGTAATCTTTGATGTCTCTGCAAGTGGCACATCATTAAGGAAACATATGACAGCTACAGTTCAAAAAACAGTTTACAAAATTATGCAATTTGCCTACGGAGATTTAACCATCTAGAAAAGGATATTTTAAACAGGTAGCCATGCTGAAGAGTTATATGATCCAACAAGTCCCTTGAAACCCTAGCCGAGCAAACTGGGCAAGCCTGTGGAGTATAAAAGCGAGGTTAGGAACTGTAGAATTATATAACAGGCCTATTAGGCCCAGGAGCTCTTAATGCCAAAAGTTGGCTTCTTGGGCTTATTGTTTGTAAGCCTCAAAAATCTGGTTTTTGGCACAAGCCCAAAAACCCCGTGTGGGAATTTCTTGATTATATGCATGGTGGTGTTTGAAGAGGGAAAAAGACCCATGAGGCTTGTGTGGGAAGGCCGCACCATAGTTAACTATATAAGCTGAAGCAAGCCTTTTATGCTTCTCAGATAAAATGGTTATTTGGCTGCAACTTTAGCTTATGCTAGGAATAAGCCACGAGGTTGGACCGAATACCCCAATCACAGCTACATTCAATTTGACAAGGCAGTGAGATACATGAAAATATTAACTTCTGATTTATCATTAATGTCCTAACAGTATATAAGCAACATTATGGGGATAACGTGCCAAACAAAGAAGTAATTCTACCTTCGGGGTGTGTGTTCTACGTGAGCATTATTGTGGACAAAATTAAGTGTGTGTTCTAGTGAGCATTATTGTGGACAAAATTAAGCATTCTAACTGTTACATAGGACAAACTTTTGCTCAATTCATATACAGTAGTTTGAAGAAACATATGATGTTGTACATCTCATTACTCACAAATGTTCATGGGTTGGAAACCTTGTAGCACCTAAAAGGTTTTAGCTCGACTTTAGTTCAGAATGACCACTGTTGTAGGGGTGGCCCCCACCTAAGCCCAGTAGGCCTGTTAGGTCCGAAATAGGACATGTGTAATGACATAAGAGCCCCCAAGGGAAATACTCATGTGTAAGGGTATAACTGTACAAACACTCCCCATATAAATATATATGTGGCATAGGCCACGAGAGGAGGGGGCTAAGCCATTCATTTGCTCAACTCTCCACTACTACACTCTCTCTCTGTTTGGTCCGTAACCACAACAGCTGGCGCCGACCGTGGGGAGGACAAGAGCAAGCCTCCAGACTTCAAGGAAGATGGCACCAAAGAAAGCTTCGCCATCGTCGGCGAAGAAGAAGAAGGCGGAGGCGGCGAAGTCTCGCGTCAGCACGAGGGCTTCGGCTTTAGCAGCCGCAGGTATGAGCAATGGTGTAGGTGCGACCGAAGGCCCCGCCGCCGACGCGACGACCAACCCCGCCGCCAACGCGACGACCAACCCCGTCACCGGCGTGACGACCGATCCCACCAGCACCGCCCCGACGACCAACCCCGGCGACAACAACGCGGCGCGCAACCTGGGCGCGCAGGCCGTGGTCACCACCTTGCCGGCGGCACCGCCAAGCGCGCAGACGGCCCCGGCCACGCCCGCGAGAGAGACGGCCTGCCGGCGGCCTCGGTGCGTTCAGCGGAGCTAACGGACCTCCGCGGAGCCGTCCGGGACATGCAGGAGGCCCGGAGCCAACACCCCCTTCCGGCAGTGGCATCCGAACCCGCCCCGGAAAGGGCGGATAGCCGCGACGCCCCCACGTCTAGCCGCGCCCCACTACAACGTGTAGACCCGGAGTCCCCGCTCTCTGCGGGCCTACAGCAGACGCCATGGCCCGAAGATTTCAAGTTCCCGAGCGTCATCGAGGCCTACAAAGGCGACTCGGACCCGCGAGAGTTCGTGCGCGTGTACGAGACCGCCATCGAAGCCGCTGGCGGAGACGACACCACGAAGGCAAAAGGGCTCCCCCTCACGCTACAAGGGGTGGCGCTGTCCTGGTTCTTCACTATTGAGCCGCAGTCCATCTACGCGTGGGAACAGGTCCGTAACCGACTCTACAACAACTTCCAGGGAAACTACATCGAGCGTCGATGCGGACCAGCTCTTTGCGGTCAACGGCCGGAGAGGCTGCGGGACTACTTCAGCGCTTGCGAAGCGCGCTGCCAAGTCAAGGACGTTAACGAAACAACGGTCATCAACGCAGCGATACAAGGCCTCGGCCGGGCCGATGGCGAGTACAACGCGCAAGCCCATTAAGACGGTCGGAAACTCTTCGACAAGATGGAAGAGTATGCCAGAGCGGAGGAGGACGCACGGAGGCGACACGGTGATGACTCCGACTCTAACAAGGCGGAAGGCTCGGTCAAGACCGAAGACTCGCCGAAACAGGGCCCTTCGAAAGGCAAGCGTAAGCAAGAGCAGCCGAAGGGCACCTCCGACCGCAAGGACCCCCAACACAATGACCAGCCAGGCGACAAGTCCAAGCGCGATCAGCGCAAGTCCAGGAAATCTCGTTACGTTTTCGACATCGAGGGCGGCTCCGAAGACAACGCCCCAGGTCGCGGAGGCCGAGGACGAGGACGGGGGTGTGGCCGAGGTCGAGACGACCGCACCCACGAAGAGTACGGCGACCAGCACCATGGGCAATGGTGCGAAATCCACGGCCGGGGCAACCACGACACGCGTGCTTGTGCCACCATTGCATCGCTACGGCAGAGCGTTGCCAGGGACAAAAACCCAAATACACGCGCGCCCGTTGTGGCTCACGTCCAACACCCCAGGACCAAGGAGCACAGGCCCAGGATGACTTCCTGCGCATCCAGGCGCACGTACGGCAACCTCGGGAAGGCCTCCTACAGCTACAAGCCCCGGAGGGAGCCCAGCGCAGGATTATCAACGTCATCTTCGGAGGCTCCTCACTGGGGTTCGCTTCGGCACGACAACGGAAGGCTTACGCGCGGAGGCTACACCACGTCGCGGCATACCCGGCGCAGGCGCCGCCAGAATGGGCGCAACAGAAGTCACATTCACGCCCGCCAACGCTGAGGGCGTGGAGTTCCCCCATCAAGACCCTTTGGTCGTCCGGGTCCTCGTAGCCGGGTGCGACGTCCGGCGCGTCCTAGTCGATGGAGGAAGCTCCGCAAACATCCTCTTCGCTGCGGCCTTCGACCAAATGGGGATCCCTCGGAGCCGTTTGGGCCCCTCAGGCGTCCCGCTGCAAGGGTTTGGAGGGCAGCCCTTGCGCGCCTTAGGCCAGATATGCCTCCAAGCCTCCTTCGGCCAAAATGACAACGTCAGAAGCGAGGATGCCATCTTCGACGTGGTCGACATCGTATACCCCTACAACGCCATAATAGGACGGCCGCTCCTAAACACCCTCGGGGCAGTCCCGCATCACGGTTTCCTGTGCATGAAGCTTCCCGGACCGCGGGCCATCATCACCATTCATGGCGACCAGGACATGGCCCGGCGCATAGAGCTTGGCGCCAGGGGCCCATGCCACGCGGCTCGCCAAGGCACCTAGGCCGGGAGGGCGGACGTGGAGCCCTCGGGGAGCGTCCCGCGCTCCACGCGTATAAGATTGCCCCGGTCGCGGCGGCCCGTCAACGATCGCCCCACCCTCCTAGCGGTTAGTGCTTGGCATTCCCCCCTTCTTTTGTAAATGCTCACCCGTGCAAACGGAACTTTAATAAAGTTCACCGTTTGTACAAATTTATGTTCTTCGAAACAAAGACACGCGTTCGCGCGCGCACTCTCCGTCACAGACACGGGCATGAGTATAAACAAAGACACGCGTTCGCGCGCGCACTCTCCGTCAAAGATACGGGCATGAGTATAAACAAAGACACGCGTTCGCGCGCGCACTCTCCGTCAAAGATACGGGCATGAGTATAAACAAAGACGAGCGGGGGGACGCCTCCGCACGCAGTCTACGGACTCTAAATAAGATGTAGCGCGAGGTCCGCCTCCGCACGCACTCCATGGAGTATAAATAAGACGTAGCGCGAGGTCCGCCTCCGCACGCAGTCTGCGGACTCTAAATAAGACGTAGCGCGAGGTTTGCCTCCGCACGCAGTCTACGGACTCTAAATAAGACGTAGCGCGAGGTCCGCATCCGCACGCAATTTCACCGCCCGCAACGCGCGGAGGTTCACCTCTGCGCGCAGTCTACGGACTCTAAATAAGACGTAGCGCGAGGTCCGCCCCGCACGCACTCCACGGAGTCTAAATAAGACGTAGCGTCGAGGTCCGCCTCCGCACGCAATTTCACCGCCCGCAACGCGCGGAGGTTCACCTCCGCGCGCAATCTACGGACTCTAAATAAGACGTAGCGCGAGGCCTGCCTCCGCACGCACTCCTCCGGAGTATAAATAAGACGCGGATGCTGTCCCTGCGCACTCTACAGAGTATAAACAAGACGCGAGCCTCGCGCACGCATGGGCGTTGCCCGAGTGCGTACTCTTCGGAGTATAAATAAGACGTGGATGTATATCCCGCGCACTCAGAGTATAAACAAGACGTGAGCCTCGCGCACGCATGGGCGTTGCCCCAGTGCGTACTCTTCGGAGTATAAATAAGACGCGGGTGCCGCCCCGCGCTACTGGAGTATCAACAACGCGGGCATCGCCCCCACGCACTTCGTAACACAACACAACCCGCTTAATTCTACGGTGGGCAAAGTGCACCACGGGGACCCGCTCCCATGCGCCGCTTGTAGAGTACCAAGACGACGTGTTAAAGAGGCTGGGTCCCGCGTGGGTACACCCGCGAGCAAGAAGCACCAAAGGCTGGTTCCCGCGTGAGCACACCCGTGAGCAAGAAGCGCCAGAGGCTGGCTCCGCTGCCACCACCTCGAAGGGTAGGGGACGGAGCGCTTACGCGTCTACCTCGGCTAGCGCGCCGGCTCGCGCCACCACCACGAAGGGTAGGGGCGGGCGCTGCGTCTACCTCGGCTGGCGCCCGGCTCGCCGCCACCACCTCGGCGGTAGGGGACGGAGCGCTCGCGCGTCTACCTCGACTAGGCGCCAGCTCCGCTGCCACCACCTCGAAGGGTAGGGGACGGAGCGCTCGCGTGTCTACCTCGACTAGGCGCCAGCTCCGAGGCCACCACCTCGAAGGGTAGGGGACGGAGCGCTCGCGCGTTCACGTTGATGCCTACTGACTAGACGCCCGGCTACGCCGAGAGATTTCGATCCGGCGTGTATGGTTGTCGCAACTACGTGTATGCCTCGATCACATTGCCCCCGCAGGGCGCAACCCATCGCGTACGGGCGCGTATGCAAACCCTCCGAGCTTCTGGCGGGCGATGTAGCCGGAGGGTGGCGGCGTGCCGCGAGATCTGGTCAAAACTGTTCTTGGTATTTGCTAAGGATGTTTACAAAGCGCACAGAACACCCCGCGCACGGTGTCATTACTCGGCGAGCTCATCCTGACAGCCCCCGCATCGTCCGCATCGAGGTCCCACTCGACGACGCCCGACTCGCCCAGAAATCCAACGCTTCCTCGGCTCTTTGCTAGCGCCGAAGGCGCCGCCGGATTGCGAGGTCGGAGATCAGCAGCCGGCCCCGGTTAGGTAGCTGCTCGGCACAAGGGGGCAAGAATCAGAATAGCGGAAAACTCCATATTTTCGCAAACACAAAACGAGGAAGACAACCCGGGCTTCGGTTACAACGCACCCCAACACGCGACAACCTCCTATCACACTTGTGGGTCCACGGTGTCCTCCGAAGCCGCGGCGCCATCATCGCCACGTCGAGGGACCTCGTCCAGGAACCGGCCAAGGTTCCCCTCGCCGTACAAGTTCCTCCGCAGCTCGACTAGGGCTGCGGCCTCGCCGCAGTACTCCCATATCCGCTCATGGAAGAACTTCACGGTGCGGCATACAGCTCGCACGGCGCCGGACATTACGCCGCTCCCCGCGGGCATCTCCAGTTGGGGATCGGCTAACTCCGCAACATGCTCGCAACCGCGGTGTCGCAGGAGCGCGCACGTCACACACGACGCCACGTATGCGCAGTGGCTGCCGAAGATCGCCGCGGCGCCACGAGCAATGCCGGCCGCCTCTCCAATCCACCGGAGTGACCGCGACAGGTCCTCGGGCCCGAAGGAGCGCGCCGGCACTTCGGCGACAAGCCCCTTGAGAGTGTCTTCAGGGCGCGATGGCGTCCCAGCGCGGCGAGGCGCGCCAAGGCTTGATCCCGCTCTCGAGAACTCGATCCGCTCGCGAGCGCACCAAGCTCACTGTTCCTCCCCTCCAGAGCGGCGATTTGTCGTACAAGACCGTCCCGCTCTGCAGCAGCCTCTTGCCGCACCGCTTCCGCAGCCGAGGTTCGTGCCGCGGCAACGAGCCCGTCGGTGCGCGCTTGCATCTCCGCGCATTCCGACTCCAGGAGGCGTATGCGAGCATCCTGGGCGGATCACCTTTCCGCAGCTCCCTGCAACTCTTCCTCGGCGCGGCACCGCTCCGTGATCGCTACTCCCTCGCGGGCGTAAGCACTTCGCAAGGCCCGGCGGCCAGCACGAGTGTCTGTGCGACGCAAGCGTTAGCAAACGCGAAGCGGCAACAAAGGGGTCTAAAAGACAGGCGCTTACCCGCACCCCTGACACCTCCAAGGCATCTTCAAGGCGCCCCGACCCGTAGGTCTGCAACGCCTGCTGTCCGATGCTTTGGAGGCCGCGTCCTCCGCAATCCCGCGCCATGCCCTCAGAGTATCCGGCGGAGGGACGAAGTCCGCCGGGCTTGGCCGCGCGGCATCTGTGTCGCCGGCACTGGGACCCCCGCGCTCAAGGACCGGTTCCTCCTCCGGGATAAGTGTCGCTGCGAAGGACAGTTACGCATGTCACGACGCGTAAAAAAAATAAAAAAAATAAAAACATATATATATATATATATATATATATATATCGAAGGAGTTCCATCATAACCTACCTACGGTCGCGGGCGGAAGGCTTCGCGGAGACATCTCCCTGGCCGCGGGCGGAAATGCTTCCACGCCGGCCCCAACGGACGGCGCTGTCTCGGAAGGCCGGGGGACCACCGAGCCGAGCCCTCGCGCCAACCCAACTCGCGCCAGCACCATGGCACGAGGGGCTGCGAGGGGGCGGAGCGGAGGGACCTCGATGTTTGAAGCAGGGCCCCACAAGTTCCCAACGCCGGTCGCCACAACGAACCCTCGCGAAGTCCGCGGAAGGGAGGACTGCAGGCGCGCCTGCTTCGCTTGAGCGGAAGGTATCACCGCGGAACCCGCCACAGAAGGGGCCCCCCGGCAGCATCATCCGCTGACGAGGTCTCCACGGCTACGACGGTAGAGGTCGGGGACTTCATTCCCGTTACGTCCGCAGGGGTTACCCCCACCTTCGCGGGAGACACGCCCGCGGAGCCCCCGCCTCCGCGGGCGACACCTCGGCCCCAGCCGCCGAGGTTAGCAAGGGCGGCGCTCCACACGCTCCCGCGAAGGGTAGCCCCGCCAAAGCCACACTCGCAGACGAGGACTCCGCACCGATGTCGCCAGCCGGCACCACCACCTCAGCAACGGTCGCGGACAACGGGGCCTCCGCGGCACGCCCTCCGCTGCCGACGCTTCCGCCCTCAATCTCCGCGCCCTCTAAATCTGAGTCGGCATACCTCGCCGAACTCGACCCCGGGCTCGCCGCGCCGGCAGGAGCAACGGCAGTCGCCGTACGGACCGCGGTCGTGGTACTCTGGGTCCTTTTGCGGGACGGCGCCTTCGTCTTCGCGGCACCATCATCCTCGTGCTGCTGCGCCGGAGGGGGGCGTTCCGGCACAGGAAGCCCTAAGGCCTCACACACGCGGTTTATCCGCCCCAACTCGGCCTCCGCGGTCGCAGCTGTGCGTTGCCCGTGCTCTCTACTGGTGTATGGCCCGAGGAACACGCGCGCGGCGCGCTCCGCGTCCTCAAGGCGAATCCCTACCCAAGACGGCATATTTGCGTAAACGCAATGTATACAATTGCGGAGGAAGATATGGTGAAGACTTACGGAGGCCAATCGGCACAGGCAACGAGCAAACGGACGGGCGAACATTGTCATCTCGACGTTCGCCGGCGGTGAAGCGCCAACTATGGGCAAGCGGCGTTGCACCAAGCATCATATACTCCTCGGCGAGATCGCACATATTGAAGCGGGCGGTGACCCCCACAAGCCTCCGCGCTCTAAGCTCGTCTTCCTGGTCAAGCGCCACGCCGGGGGTGGTCTTGAAGGTAATCGGCCCGCCCATGCATTCAAGGCCGCTGCCACTCGTCACGCGATGGTAGAACCACCGCCTCGCCCAGTTGGCCTCCCACTTCCCTCGGGTCGCGTTCGCAGGGAAGAGCTTCCCACGTGTCGCCGCGCAGAGGAAGTTGACGCCGCCAAATTTTGACACCGCATCGCCCTTCCGCTCCCGGTTGGCACCGGGCCTCGTGCAGATACGCCGAACAAGGAAGCGCCGGCCAACACCCTCCGCGCGCAGGCCCACCGTGTACGGCGAGGCGAGCCACCGCGTTCGAGTCAATTGTGACAACTCCAACTTGAAGGTCCGCAGCACCGCCCGACAATTGCCGCGGGCGGAATGCGGCCCGGCCAAGTAGGCAACGAAGACGATCGCCCCGACTTCCTAGGTGCGGCTCCGTTTCATCATCGGGCGGCAACCGCACAGCGTGGCGCTCCGATAGCTTCCCATCTCGCAGCGCCGATCGGATGGTGTCCTCCGTCACGGCGTGCGGCCCAACTCCCAGTACGGACTCGGCTCTTCTTCGCCGCCACCACTTGTTCGCCGCCGCGATCGCGCTCCCAGCGTGTATTTCACCTCCAATGGCGAGGACCGCCTGCGGATGGCGTAGCCGCCCGCCTGAGTCCGCCATCGCTGGTCGTCATCAACATCCACCGGGAACTAGCCAGCGAAAAGGGAGCGCAGGAACAGGGCAAGCGAATGCGAAAAGCACCGTGAACAAACAAAAAGCGCGAGGCGGCGTGGGCACAATACTACGGGGGGTTCTTAAAGGCCCCCCGCCTCCTACCCTAAGCGTGAAAGGCCAACGGCAACCGCTCGCCTCCCCACGCGCGAAGTCGAAGCGTCGCGGCGGTCCACGTAGCCAGCATGCGACCGTGATCGCATGCAGTTCTCACCACGCGCGGCATCGCCAGCGCCCCGCCGCGTGTCGGTCCGCACAAGCAATAAACACAGTCGCGCGTCCGCGCAGCCTTCGCTCAATCTCGCCGCACTCGTCCGGCGGGACAATCGCAGGCCCTCGCCGTAGGTGCAACCAAGGATCGGCGAGCAGCGCAACCGCTCGCAGCCGGTGGCGAGCGTTGGGAGGGGGCGGCCAGCAGGCGACACGCCTACAACGCCGCGCCACGTGCCCCGCCCCTCTGGAGGAAGGAACTTGACAGCGGGCGACCCGTTGGTGCGCCAGTCGCTACCCACCGCGTGTTCGTCACGAATGGACAAGCCAGTACGGATACAAAGAGTTCGACCGTGTCACCGAGGGCGGGCGCGATTCCCGAGCCATTAAAGTGCACTACCGCCGCACCCCCAACACCATCTCCGCCGCCACCACTTCAAGGATGGGGACGGAGTGCTCGCGCGTCATTTCGACTAGGCGCCATCTCCGCTGCCACCACTTCGAAGGATGGGGGACGGAGCGCTCGCACATCTACTTCGACTAGGCGCCATCTCCGCTGCCACCACTTCGAAGGATGGGGGACGGAGCGCTCGCGCGTCTACTTCAACTAGGCGCCATCTCCGCTGCCACCACTTCGAAGGATGGGGGACGGAGCGCTCAAGCGTCTACTTCCGACTAGGCGCCAGCTTCGCTCCCACCGCTTAGCATCCCCGACCACCTTGCAAACGCTCGCGACGGTCCAACGTTGCAGCATCGCGCGTCACGGCTCCAAAATCCGCGTCGAGGAGCGCGGGATCCAGCGGGGCCTCGACCCACCCCATGCGTCGAAGCCTAGCTTCCCCGGTAGGGCGCTCCGCCGGCGGCGAAGGCGGCGGCGGGCACCGCTTACCCACAACGCACTCAACCGCAAACTCGAACCGTAAGTGCAGTCGCCTTTCGCCCATAGCCCCACGAGTCGAAGGTCACGCGACGCCCCAGCTCGTGGCGTTTTTGACACGTTCGCGGAATGTAAATGCTTCAAGACATCAACATTCCACGATGGTAACGCCGTGGGCGCAATCGAGAGCGCAGAGACTCAAGCATTTACGTCTTCGAGCAGTCAAACCTTGCCATTTCCATACGAAAGCGCGCGCGCGCAGACCCCGTGGACGCCCAAGACTTCCACAACAAGTTGTGGCGTATTCCATAGCAAAGCCGTCTATTGTTCATCGTGCTCGACATTAGCATCGGTAGACGCAATCATCAAACGCGATGAACAATAGTTGGCTCGCATGTGAGAATATAACCGCGTGCGTGTATAAGATGAGTAACCAAGGGTGAGCAAGGAACAGGCCGCGACACCGGCGTATTTATACCCAGGCCCATCCGGCGAGGCGTCGCCAGGATGGCGGAAGGTGAACCGGCGGCATGCCAATCGTCAGGATTGCAGTCAATGGGCGCCCGGCGGTTCACCCAATCCCACGACGCTTCCAATGGCGCCGGACGCGCGCCCACATCCGTGCGGTGGCGGCGGAGCAACCATGCCACCTACCCTTGGTAAAGCGCAGCACGACTCGGCGCCGTTAAAGCGCACTCGACTCGCAACCATCTCCCGAATCGCCACTACATCGCGCGAAGCATTTCGAGGCTAGGCTGCTAGGGCAGCCGACCAAGTTCGACTTTGCCAGCAAGTATCCGAGCGCGGCACAAAGACGCCCGACCCGCCTCCGTTGAAGGCTTCGGCCTCTCCGCTTCCTTTGACCTCGAGACCGCGCCGGCTTTGGGACCCGAAGACAGCCCCCGCGCAAGCAGGAGCAAACGGGCTGACTATCCACATCCTCAAGCATCACAGGCCGATGGGACGGAGGGGGCCAAAGGACTTAGCGACATGGCTTCGGCCCGTGAAGCCCTTCACCATGAGAGACTCCTGTTGTAGGGGTGGCCCCCACCTAAGCCCAGTAGGCCTGTTAGGTCCGCAATAGGACATGTGTAATGACATAATAGCCCCCAAGGGGAATACTCATGTGTAAGGGTATAACTGTACAAACACTCCCCATATGAATATATATGTGGCATAGGCCACGAGAGGAGGGGGCTAAGCCATTCATTTGCTCAACTCTCCAGTACTACACACTCTCTCTCTCTCTATTTGGTCTGTAACCACAACAACCACAATTGATTTTTTTTCCAGCAGAAAAGATAGCTCACTCAGCCTCAGCTATTGTCTTGACAGTTGCTACAAATGTTTGCAATAGTTTGCTAAACCAGTATGTTCATTGTTTCCTTGAATATTTCAGTACCTGTATCTCACTAAGCTTAGACGCATTAATTATATGAGAAACCCATTCGTAAACCACAGAAGAACACTGTAGTTGCCTGATGCACCCCCTTTCCTTTTTGTTGTAACTTGAAGTTCCAATATAATATGGCAAAGTGCCAAAGTGCTTATGCACTCTCATCAGCCAATTTTCAAAGACCTAATAGCGGCTTTTTTATGAATAAATCTCCTGCCAAAAAGGTTTCTTATGTTGAAATGAAGGCAATATGTGAAGCGCTGTAATTTCTAAGGTAGCCATTGAAAAACAGGCCTTCTAGGGTCACAATGACTTTAAAATACTGTACTGTGAATCTGTAGTAAGTTTTGAGAACTCAAGAAAAGAACTTGAAGAGGGATTATCACTCCCTCACTGTCCTCCATGTAACAAATTACATAGCTTGTGGCCTGAACACGAGTTTCTTCTATAGAGTGACTCCTGAGTCCTGACAAAGGTGGCCATTTAAACACTTGACTGGTTATTGAATAATCACCATCCATAGCTTGCCAATAATGAAATTAGTCCCCATACTACAGTTTCCTAAAAGCAGAAGGAAGATTTAAGCTTTAATTTCTACTCTGCATTTCTAGTTTAAAACCTAGAACAGTAGAACTAAGCTTGACAACTCGATATCAACTCAACTACTCAAGTCAACCTTGATGGGCTATCATGAAAATTTTTGAATGTGCATCTTAGTCTCTTGGTCAATCCGATTTGTAGACAGATGAGCTCAGAACAGTTGAATAAGATTGCAGGTCATGTACAATATTGTCGAGACATTATTTACCAGAATCTGCAGTGCGAGATTTCATCTAGTTCCACAAAACACAAAAGAAAAGCCTAATTATTTTCACCTTCTAAAGTTTTATGAGTATGATAACCGTTACCTAACTACCATTCTGATCTGGTCACATATAAGTTCTATATTTGTGAATAAAATATACGAGACAATTAAATTAAAATAGCCAACAAAGTACATTGTCCAATAAAGGTTCATGGAAAAATGAACCATACGACGGTTCAGCAAAAACAACTGGTAACTTAATAAGACCAAATTTACTAACCCAAGTGCCCAACAATGGAGGACCAATGACACTTATTAGTTGTTACGTCTCCCTCAGAATGTCACTGGTATGGAGTATGGACAGGAACACAATTTTTGAGACTTGACTTTCAATCTACATTTTCACTACAAACCTTCTAGACATTTCTTCCGGGCTTAGCCTGATAAGTTTTCACCCAATCCCAAAAAACAATACACTGTGCTTTCACCGAATTTATGGTTGTGGGCCTAGCAGCAGCAGCCACGCATGAGGCATCATGGTATGGTCCTTGCATACCAGGAAGGCAGCTAGGAGGCTTTCTTAGGAAATAAGTCAACTAGTTGCTCTTTTAGTTGGATAGGATATGGTTAGCTCTATTCTTTAGGGGATTTGTTGTTTTGTTAGTTGTTTGACTTGTTCAGTTAGTCTTTTAATTAGACGTGTCCCTCATGCACCGGGGGATTAGGCAATGAATAAACAAAGATGTTCCTATTCTCTTCCCCTCTTCTACAATCAAGCCTCAAAGCCTTGGGGGGTAGCATGGCCAGCCGATCAAGGGCAAATGCCCTAACTTCAGTCCTCATACCCTTACCCAACCGGCCAACTGTGCTCATAACAATCAAGATGGACTCGAGGATGGTAAAAATGCCGTATACAGCAGTCAGTCTATGCAATGCCATGTCTTTTCAAATGAACTTCACTATCCAAATTGCCATAATTATGCATCCAACTGTCAGTATCATGTCAGTGAACGGAAAAGGTGAGTTTTGAATTAAAAACACTTACCAACAGTTCACAGCTAGCAACCATTGGTAATTTACAAAAATCCAAACCTTAAATTTTAATTTTATTGAATGTAAGTGCGCTCAACTCACAACAAGAATTCAGACAGTGTTTGTGCTGCAACTTGACAGCTTTTCTATATTGTATTGCTCTTATTTATAGCAAGTATTGAATCCAGAGATGTGGCCGTAATGGCCTCCTATTATCTAGGCATGAGCAACTAACTCCACTACTCCTATCTTCTAGCACACGACCTGGATCTGATCTGGTCAGAGATCCAACTAATACTAACAGATTCTTCTAACTGGGATAAAACAGCAAAGGGAACCAATGAAAGAAATCCGAACTAATAAACACAGGGATTATTACTAACAAACTCCCCCTAATCTCTATCCTGGTGATGGAATTTGGACCATACCAATCCTTGCACGTAGCTCCTGGAACTTTACCCGCCCGAGTGCCTTTGTAAACATGTCAGCGAGCTGGTCCGCAGTGGAGATGTAATCGGCACTGACACTCCCTTCATCCAAGCAGTTTCTGATAAAATGATAGCGTAGATCAATATGCTTACTGCGTTCATGGAAGACGGGGTTCCTTGCCAGTGCCAAGGCGGACTTGCTGTCCACTCTTAGCTCGACCGCTTCTGGTTTCCTCCCGAGGAGCTCACCAAGTAGTCGAGCCATCCAAAGTGCCTGGGTTGCGGCGGTTGTGGCAGCGACGTACTCCGCCTCGCAGGAAGATAATGCCACTATTCTTTGCTTGATCGACTGCCAGCTGACCAAACAATCGCCGTAGAAGAACAGCATGCCGCTTGTGCTCTTCCTTGTGTCAACGTCACCGGCCAGGTCGCTGTCGCAGTACCCAACCAGCCGTGCTGCTCCAGAACGCCGGCCATAGTGCAGCCCGTAATCCAGTGTACCGGCGACGTACCGGAGCACTCGCTTCACCGCCTGAAGGTGCTCCTCGGTTGGCCGTTCCATGAAGCGGCTGATGAACCCGACCGCGAAGGACAAATCCGGCCGAGTGTGCACGAGGTAGCGGAGGCTCCCGACGATGCGCCGGTACTGAGTCGCGTCCACTTCCTCTGCCTTGCTTTCACGACTCAGTCTGAGCCGCTCCTCCATGGGTGTTGCCGCTGGATTACACTCCGTCATGCCAGCGAGTTCAAGAATTCTTCCGGCGTAGTGAGCTTGACGCAGAGAGATACCGTTGCCGTCTTGCCGGACCTCGATCCCCAGATAGAAGGACAGAAGACCAAGGTCGCTCATCTGGAATGTGGCCTTCATCTCAGACTTGAACGCCTCCAGGGCCGCCGGCGACGATCCAGTAATGACCAGGTCATCTGCATAGACCCCGACCAATAGGATCGACCCGTCGCGGCTGCGCCTGTACACCGCGTGCTCGTGACCACTCTGCTGGAAGCCGGCGTCCTTCAGCGTGCAGTCCAGCTTGGCGTTCCACGCCCTCGGCGCCTGGCGCAGGCCATACAAAGCTTTGCGCAGGCGCAACACCTTTCCCTCCACGCCGTCGACGACGTAGCCGGGGGGCTGCCGGACGTAAACTTCCTCCAAGTCCCCGTTGAGAAATGCGGACTTGACGTCCATGTGATGAACGTGCCACCCCTCCTGAGCGGCGAGAGCCAGCAGCAAGCGCACGGATTCCATGCGCGCTACTGGAGCGAAGACTTCGTCGAAGTCGACTCCTGCCTGCTGCACAAATCCGCGCGCAACAAGCCTCGCCTTGTGCTTGACCACTTCTCCAGCCTCGTTTTTCTTCAGCTTGTAAACCCACTTGAGGCCGATGGGACGGTGGCCGTTCGGGAGGTCGGCGAGCTCCCACGTTCGGTTGTGGACGACGGAGTCGATCTCCTGCTGCATCGCCGCTCTCCAGGCTTCGTCCCGCTGCGCCTCCTCGAACGAACACGGCTCCCCCGTGCTCGTGAGATGCAGCTCTGCATCGAGATCGCGGCGTGCGAGCCCTGGAACCGGCTCACCATCCCACAGCAAATTGTCGTAGGTGCGGTAGCGGATCGGGGTGTCGCCGTGTTCCGCGTCGAGCCGGTCGTCATCGTCGCTGAGTGGGGTGACGAATTCCGGCGTCGGTGCAGACGTTGCCGCACCATGCGCTGCCACCGGCGTCGCGGCTTGCGGGGCAGAGGTTGGTGCAGGCATCTCTCCGGCGTGCGCTGCGGCTGGTGTCGCACCTGGTGAAGCCGTAATCGAAGCAGGGGACTATGCGCCTGGAGTCGTGGACGGCATAGCTGGCGCTGGAGAGGGAACGGGAGGCAGATCGAGTTGGGTGTATTCGATGGTGAACTCACCCGGAGATTGCTCGACGTCGCTTTGTTCCCAGTCCCAGCCGCGACTTTCATCGAACACGACGTCGCGGGAGGTGCGCACTCGTTGAGTCACTGGGTCCAGAATACGATAGGCCTTGACGCCCTCTTCGTACCCGATGAAGACGCCAGGGCAGCTCCGATCGTCCAGCTTGCCGATGTTGTTCAGCTCCTTCGCGAACGCCCGGCAGCCGAAGACGCGCAGATGGCTCACCGCCGGCTTCCGCCCGTGCCAGGCTTCGAACGGCGTCTTGCCATTTAGACTCTTGGTGGGCACGCGGTTGAGAATGTAGACGGCGGTGAGGATGGCCTCCCCCCAGAACACGGCGGGCACCCCTCGCTGCTTGAGGAGCGCGCGGCCGGTCCCTACCACCGTCTGGTTCCTCCGCTCCACCACCCCGTTCTGCTGGGGTGTGTACGGCGCGGAGAAGTGCCGCTCGACGCCCTCGGCCGCCCAGTGTGCGGCGAACTCAGCGGCGGTGAATTCTCCGTCGTTGTCCGTGCGTAGCACCCGCATCTTCCTGCCGCAGTAGTTCTCCGCCGTCGCTTGAATCTTCTTCACGGCGTCGCCGGCTTCAGACTTCGCTCGGAGAATGGCCACCCACATGAAATGTGTGGCGTCATCCACAAGCAGCAGGAAATAGCGCCTCCCTCCTGGTGTGGCCGGCGTGATAGGACCGCACAAATCGTCGTGGACGAGCTCCAGCTTTTCTTGCGCGCGGTACTTCGCCTGCTGCGGGAATGGGCTCCGGCGATGCTTGGTGACCACACACGTGTCGCAGAGCTGCTCGACATGCTCGACGCGAGGCAGCCCGCGAGCCATCTCCAGGCGCCCCATTCTTGCCAGCGCGTCGAAGTTGAGATGCCCAAGCCGTTCGTGCCAGCGCCAAGCTCCGTCGTCATGACGGGCGGCGAGGCAGACCGGCTGAGCCACCTCAAGACGCAGGATGTAGAGGCGATTGGGGCTCCGCTTGACTCGGGCGAGGAGGCGGCGCTGACGATCCCAGATCCGGAGCACCCCACCTTCGATCTCGACGCGCGAGCCGCTCTCATCAAGCTGGCCAACGCTGATGATGGAGTTGCGGAGGCGCGGTATGTAGTACACCCCGCCCAACGCTTTGTGCTCTCCGTTTCTGCCGGAGAAGATGATGGTGCCGATGCGCGAGATGTCGGCACGCGGACCCGTCGCCGAATTTTACTGAGCCCACCGCCGTGCGGTCGAGGTCGGAGAAGACATCGCCGCGCCCGGTCATGTGACTCGTCGCTCCCGTGTCGAGGTACCATCCCTCGATCTGCTCGCGGTTGTCGCTGCTGGTGCCGAGGAAGACCTGCGCTCGGGGCTCTTCGATGTGGAGGCGTGGAGGTGCCGGATCGGGCGGCGCGGACTGGAGCGGCGGCGCAGGCTCTGTGTGGACTTGCGCCATGAAGAGAGCCGGCTTGTGGTCGCCCTCCTCCTCCGCTTGGGCCATATAGGCCCGCTCCTTCTTGGGCTGCCTGCAGTCTTTGGCCCAGTGGCCGGTCCGCCCGCAGTTCCTGCATGTGTCATCGCGCGGCGCGTCGCCCTTCTTGCCGCTGCCACCACTGCCGCGCTTGTGCAGGCGTCGCCGCCGCGCGCCGCTAGACGAGCCCTGCCCAGATCCACCGCCGCGCTGCTTCATCTTCTCCATCCACTGCTCCTCAATGAGATAGAGCATGCCGTCGGCGCGCACGGGCGGTGGATCATCGTCCTCCGCCATGCGGTCCTCCGCCGCACGCAGCCGCCCGCCGACGTCCTCTAACGTCAGCTTGGAGAGGTCCGTCGTGACCTCAATTGCAATGGCAACCTGGGATAGCCGCTTGGGGACGATGCGGAGGAGCTTCTCGACGACCTTCCTTGGCTCAAGCGTCTCACCCACCGTGCCCAGCGCGGCGGCAAGGTTGGAGATGCGGAGTGTAAAGTCGTCGACGGACTCGCCGTCCTTGAAGCGGATGGACTCGAACTCTCGACGTAGACGTTGCGCCTTCGTCTGCCGCACGGATTCGCTGCCGACGCGCATGGATTTGATGGCTTCCCATGCCTCGGCGATGGTCTCCTTTACAGCCAGCGACGCCACCATCTCCGGTGGCACGGCGCTGGTTATTGCATCCAGCGCCATGCGGTCTTCTTGCAGCGTGACGCCTCCGGGCTCGATGGCGTCCCAGAGGTTCCTCGCCTGCATCTTGATCTTCATGACCAAGGCCCACTCGGTGTAGTTCATCTTCGTGAGGAGCGGCCAGTTGGCTGACCCGCCGACATCGCGGATGGCGCGCACAACTTCCTCCTTGCCTCTGCCACCAGAGCCTTCAGCGCCCTTGCCCTTGGGGAGGCTTCCAGGAGAGTCAGGAGGAGTTTCGACGCCGTATTCACTCATGAATGCGAAGTGGATCTCCGGGTCTCGATTCGGCGCGGAACTTGCGCGATCTACTCGAGCCCTCTCAACGCGCTCGATACCAAATGTAAGTGCGCTCAACTCACAATAAAATTGAGATGGTGTTTGTCTTGCAACTTGACAGACTTTTCTATATTGTATTGCTCTTATTTATAGCAAGTATTGAATCCAGAGATGTGGCGTAATGGCCTCCTATTATCTAGGCATGAGCAACTAACTCCACTACTCCTATCTTCTAGCACACGACTGGATCTGATCAGTGAGATCCAACTAATACTAACAGATTCTTCTAATCGGGATAAAACGAAGAAAGGGAACCAATGAAAGAAATCCGAACTAATAAACACAGGGATTATTACTAACAAACTCCCCCTAATCTCTGTGTCCTGGTGATGGAATTCGGACCATACCAATCCTTGCACGTAGCTCCTGGATTTAGACCCACTAAGGACTTGAAAAAAATCTGTCAACCCCACAATATCAAGTTTTACACTCATACGCATATTTTTCAAAGTACTTACAAGGATCAACCCACTCACACTGAGTGTTTGATCCACTCCACACACATGACACCCAAAACCACTTGCCTTGTGTGTCCTAGCGCTGCGGTTTTGGTGTAGGTCTTAAGTCCAGTTTTGGATATTTTTCTAAAATGCTCTCGACGAAGCTTCTGGACATCTTTTCTTGACTCCGTCTTCTCCTTGTCATATAGGTCAGCATGAATGCCACGTGTAGGTTAATCACTGGCTTTCCTTCCATGGTAAGTTTCTCCTGATTTTGGCTCCCACCGGACCACGGCTCACTTGAATCAATGAAGCCACTTGATTCAATTCATTGTTCGAACCTTTTCTCGAACGCATTCCTTGACTTTACCATGCACTATGCTTGAGCCCAAACATCACACACAACCTCCTTGACTGTTTTGGACCTCGTTCCACCCTAACTTAGTCCCGGTCACCCGTCATTGACTATAGTTGCCTTCAAACTTTTCTACGCATCTAAAAACTAAGAAATTATTTTTAGGCACAAGTTCTTCGTAACTTGACCCACATTAGCATGAACATACAACATGCAACATAATGAACAATGACCGAAGTACCAAGATTATAACATGATCAAATCTTCCATAATTCCCAATTTTCAGAACCAACTCGCCTTAGCCAGTATGATAGCACCTTTAATGCTGGTCATACCGAGAAATTTCAATATTTGACACTGAATACGTGCGCCTCTCAACTTTTAACCTCCAATTCGCACGCCTTTGGAAATTTAACCCTGTCACTGCGAATTCTTTTGATTCAAGGGATTCTCTTCATTTTCGCAGTGACAAGTGTCAAAATAGAAAAGGAGAGAAAATGAGGAGAATCCCTTGAATCAAAAGAATTCGCGATGTGAGTTAAATTTCCAAAGGCGTGCGAATTGGGGGTTAAAAGTTGAGAGGCGCACGTATTCAGTGTCAAATATCGAAATTTCTCGGTCATACCACCCCTGTTGTACCGCCAATCACAGGCCGGTCCAATCGAGCCCTCACCCTATTCCCTATAACAAAGGAGTGGTATGATCACTTGCGAAGGTTGGTATTACCACCAAGCAAAGCCTAGTCATATTGTCCTCCGGTAGTACCGTGGTTTTGCACTGGTACTACTAAACCTGGTCGAACCCAAAATTGTTCGTGTAGGTCTCAAGTTCAGTTTTGGATATTTTTCCAAAATGCTCTCGACGAAGCTTCCGGACAACTTTTCTTGACTCCCGAGCGGCAGCCTCCTCGCGGGGATGGGGTGCGCGGAGAGGGAGGAGGCGGGGAGGCCGGCGGCGAAGAGGTGGGGGAAGAGGGGGCGGACGGCGCGGGGCGCCGCGGGGAGAGGAGCGGGGAGGCGGGGCGAGGAGGAGGCGGAGGTAGGCAACGGTGTGAGAAGGGAGGAGGCGGGGAGGCCGGCGGCGAAGAGGTGGGGGAAGAGGGAGGCGGACGGGGCGACGCAGGAGGAGAGGAAGGTGAGGGAGGGGAGGGAGAGGGGCATTTTTGTCCATAGTGCTAAATCCCGAAGCGAATTGAATTTTTTGGTGGTAATTTCCGGAGCCCAATTCTTTTAGTGGTATTTTCCGGAAGCAGTGAACTTTCAGTGCTACTGAACAAATTTTCCCTTTGGCAAACTCCCCTACTTTTGGGTGGATTTTTGCAAAAAAAAATCCCCAAACTATGTAACTAAATGAGGGCAAACAAATTGAAGCAATCAGATCAGAAAGGACAAACATGTGTTATAACAATAAATATAATTTGAACTAATGATTTATGCTAGACACTATCTAGCAACTGCTAGTTCCGTTCAGTTTCCATTCATAACTTCTCCCGCAATCTTATAATGTATTAGTTCCTGAATCCCCAATCAGATAGAAAAAAACCCCTTCACATCAAACTGCACTAACTTATGCAAGAAGTCTATTACTTAATATCTGGCCAAAATGAAAGAAGTACCTAGCATGGAAATGATTTTTCACAGATTTGACTTATTTATGTATATTTAATTAAGTGTTAGATACAAGAAGCACATAACACATTTAGAAAGAATGAATAAATTCAGTGATACTTACCACAACTTTAGACTCAAAAGGGTGTTCATCCTCCAAATGGGCACAAAGAGATGTAATGTCGTGGTCTTCGTAGCAATAAGGGCATGGGAATTCTGGACGTACCTCATCCTCTGGTTCAATATCATCATATCCAAACCGATCTGCAAGTGCAACATTTGAAACTTAGGCAAATGGTTTATATAGAGAAATATCAATGATATTTTGAATCAGAGCACAGTTAGGCAAATAAATTGAACATGAAGAGCCATATGAAATAAATATAATATCAAAGATTGCATTTTATCTCATAGAACCGAAAGTTTCTAAAGTTCCCAAAAGGCAATATTGTAAAACAAAATCCAAAAGCATCATTTCACATATAAGAACTCTAAACAAGGCTTGGAACTTATATGCGCAACAGAGAAAAGGTAGCATTTTTACAATAAATCCATGTATGAACACCTCAAATATTCAAAGGATATTAAACTTTTGACATAGCAAGCCATATAGCGTAAAGTCCCAATCTTTTAGACAAATTTAGTAATGCAGGCATAAAAGAGGACGACAGAAATGCCGCGTGAACAATTAAAAAGCTATCTTATTCTCATTACATGCGTAAAATTTGTTTTAACTTGGGTTAAATTCCATGTATGTCAAAGGTCAAATCTTTTTGACAAGTCTGGTAACCACAACAACGCCAGGAAATGCGATCAAATTGAACGAAACTAAGACGCATTCCAGCCGCAACTCAAATTTTTCTTGGGTGGTCGCCAAAGAACATAAATCCAAGAACAATCGAGCGAACTCCTAGAGATTAATCCATCACGACCGAGCCCCGCGAATCCGCAAGCAGAGAATCGAGCTCCAACAGAAACCCCGCGCAATGGCATAGCTTAATCCAGACAAATTTGTCACGCCAGATCATCGTCGCCTCAAGAAAGCCGCACCTTTCTTGGCCGGATCAAGAAAGGAGAAGGAAGTATACCGTGGTGGGACGCGGTGGTGGCATGGTGATGCTGCGCGCGCTGCAGCGCGTACTGGCGCTTGGCGGCCATGAGGCGCGAGATCCAGAGGTCGGAATCCATGGTGGCTGCAAGCTCCTCGTCCTCCTCCTCCTTTGGTCGCCGCCGGAATCTCTGGCTCTCTCCGCGTCTCCCCTCCCTCCTCTCTACGCCTAGTCGTGGCCTCCCCTCCGGCCCTCCCCCTCTCCACGGCACCACCGACCAAAAAATATTTTTAAAAATCTTTTTTATTAGGTCGTCATTTTTCCAATTTTAAAAAATTATTTTTCTTTTTCTGGTAAGGATGGAGACTTAGGACTGGGTCGTTGGCGGAAGAGAAGTCAGAAGTAGGTCCTTTGTCTGTCAGTCAAGTTTTATTCTTACAATTTTTTTCTGGTGTATTTATTTTACACAAATTTTTTACCTTCTATTGATTACCATACATATGATGGTAACTTGTGAATAGAGATGAAGGGCAGAAGAAATGTGGTAGCGGAGCCAATATTTATGCGTTCCTACTTGTGAATAGAGGGGGAGAAGTACTTGCCAGGTACAAGTTCAGCTAGAACAACCTCCACACTAGTGGTGATCATTTGGGCTTATTTTTTGTAGCTTATAGCTGAAAAGCATTGTAGCTGGCTGAAAGAACACTATAACTGACAGAAGTTTATTTAGTATAATTAAATTTAAAAAATATATAAAAAATATGTTAGCCCATTACATATAATACAAATAAATACGGGAAAAAAAGAACCGGCAACAAAACTCAACAAAAAGCCAAAAGTTCAGAAAAAGACGAAATTTATGAATAGTAAAAAATAAGCCGGAAGCTAAAAGCTGAAGCCCAATCGATCACCCCTGGATGCAGATGGATCGAATATAGACGGATGATGTCTCTACTATATTTGTTTTCATTTTTTTTCTCGGATGCGGATACGAATACAAATACGAATAATATCGAATACAGATACGGAGCGAATACGAATCGAAATGAATACGGTCACGAATATTTATCGGAACATGAAAAATCCCTTAAACTATACATCCAAAATCAATAAAACACATAAATAGTTTATCTTGTCAAAATATTCATGAAATCTAAACAGGCATAAGTATTTTTATCCACAATAGTCATACCATTGTACAGATTTTATATCTTTAAGTGGCAATTAATTTTTTCTAAAGTCCTAAACAATTCTTAATGGATTTCTACCATTTACATGTGACTAATAAATTAATTAAGTATTTAAATTTGCAATAAATTGATTTAAATGAGAGTACATCAATTTAATCGGTACAAATTTTAATCCACCGACAATATTAAATTTATTTTTTAATAAACATAAATATTTGCTAGTGTGTTTGTAATTTAATATGACTAAGGAACCTAATGCCTAATGGTAATGGAGGCTTATGGCTTGGTTGGGCTAGTGGGCTGGTGGCATGGGAGATGAGAGAGGCTGACTTGGGCTAGACAATGTTGGGCTGAAATCCCGGATATCCGTTTTCGTATTATCCGGATAATCCGTATTCGTATTCGTATTCGTCGGATATCAGGCCTACTGTATTCGTATCCGTATCCGACAAAAAAATCTGTATTCGTATCCGATCTGAGAATTATCCGAAGAAAATCCGATCCGACACAATCCATATTCGTTTTCATCCGGATCAGTCGGAAACTATCCGATCCGTTTTCACCCCTACTCCACACCATGTATCGTCGTCTTTTTTGATCACCCCCTTTCAATCACCTCTAGATGTGGCCTTTGTCCCTACCAACGCAAGAGAGCAAAGAGAGGTTGAGGTGTCAAACAGTCTAGCATGTGAAAGCCCAATTATAGTTTTAAAGGTTTGCGGTTGAAATTGAGCCCTAAGCTGGCTCTTTCAAAGTTTAAATAGGCTCGAGCTTAGCTCGATAACTCATATATATGCATATTTGTTAGCACATCGAGCCAATTTTGAATCAAGCCTATCACTAGTCGAACTCAATCTATTTTTACAATGCTAGAGAAGATAGCAAATGAAAAGGATGGATCTAAGTTTGACGCTTATTGTTAGGGAAGTTGAGATATTTATTACTTATCAACGGTTAGTACATCATCCTTGAGGGAAGAAGTAAGGAAACAACAGCACATATTTCGCCACTCTAAGTTCCCCAAGGCATTACAAGCAAATTTTGCGCAAGCATGTGCAACAAAATTAGCCTCCCTTTTCTCAAACTGGAACTCGAAGCAAATGAAGCTTCTAGCTAGCTATCGCACTTCTTTTTTCTTTTTTTTCGAAAACGCACAAGAGCTGCGTATCTTTGTATTATAGAGAGGAAAAAGCGGCCTGTATACATTACCAACTCATGCCAAGACCATACATGAGAAGGTTGGAAACACTTTACAACACGATTACTCGAAAAATACATTTAACGACCAAACAGCAAGGCAAAGACTCATCCAAAAGCTCCCACCCTATCCAGTCCGAGAGCAAGAAGTTTCTTAGCTCCGGCTAGGCACCAAAGCTTATACTCATCTCTAAACTGTCACAAAAGCTCACTAACAGAAGGGGGGACTCCATCAAAAACACAGGCATTACGGTGCTTCCAAAGCAACCACGCAATAAAAATGATGAGAGAATTTGCTCTTTTCCTGTGCTCCTTACTGAACATGCGGATTATCTTAGCCCACCAAACAGCAAAACAAAGATCATTATGTCCAGGAGCTTCGCTTCCCAAATCCAAAGGCGACAAAATACTGAACCAAACTTGTCGAGCAAACACACAACCAGTAAGCAAATGTTGAATCGTCTCCTCCTCTTGATCACACAAAGGACACCTCTCCGGGTGTGACAATCCTCGGCGAGCAAGGCGGTCTGCTGTCCAACAACGATTGCGAACAGCAAGCCAGATGAAAAACTTACACTTTCCTGGGGCCCAAGATTTCCAGATTCGACGCCAAGGTTCAAAAGTCACTGAACCAATGAAATAAGCTCTATATGCTGATTTAGCTGAGTAAACTCCTGAAGCATCAAATTTCCAAACATGTTGGTCCTCCTCCTCAGACAGCCCAACCTCACGAAGACAATCAAAAAGCCTGAAGAACTCCATGAAGCCAATCATAGTTAGCCCGCCCTGGATATCAATCATCCAGGTATTATTCTCCAAGGCTTGGGCTACAGTGCGCTTGTTTTTAAGACGGAGCTGCACTTCTTTTATAATACTGGCAACGATGGACCTATCACCCCGACAATTCCATACGCCAACAATTTTCTTGGCAATCGGTCTGCAAGATGATATGGCACTGTTGTGACCTCATGCTGCCTATTGGGTCTACCCCTCTCCATTTTGTTGCACACCTCCACTGACATGCTCTACCCTCGCTTCTAGCCCTCCATTGTCGTAGTCTACTGGAGATCAAAAGAGGACATCAGAAGAAAGATAGAGATGGAACTAGGGGGCAGAAGAAGGGAGGTTGGGGAGCTTGGAGTGCTTGATGTACTCCCAAATGTACACCCTAGTTTTTTTAAGTAATTAGGAGCGAAATTAGTATTCGGCTCAAGCTATTGGATGCTCCCTTCGTCTTTTGTACTTGACCTTTTTTACGTTTCATAGTCTCTAAGATATGACTTTGATCGTTATATTTTATATCTTTACATTAAATATACTGATAAAATTAAAATATTATGAAAGTACTTTTGACAATAAATCTAATGATATAATTTTTATATAACTAATTTAGATAGTTTCAAATATATTGACAACCAAACTTGAATGTTTGACAACACGGATTCTAGAACGTCAATTAAAAACGAATAGAGGAAGTAACTTAATACTATATGAGAGACCATGTAGGCAGCAATTAAGAAGTAGGTTGAGTTGAATCTAAGGTTTTGTAAAAAGTTTGCAATTCCTAGGAAATTTAGGTTACTATCAGGTCTCAGGTGGTAGTACTGGCTGGGCAATGGCGATAGTACCTACCAGTTGCAGTACCGGTGTGAGCAACGGTACTACCGTAGGGGTGGTATGATCGGTCTTTAGATGGCTGTGGCTATTTTTCAGAGATGGTCATTTTCGGGTTCGGCCAGGTTCGGTAGTACTAGTGCAAAACCACGGTACTACCGGAGGACGGTATGACCAGGCTTTGCTTGGTGGTAATACCGACCTTGGCAAGTGGTCATACCACTCCTCTGTTACAGGGAACAGGGTGAGGGCCCGATTGGACCGGCCTGTGATTGGCGGTACGACGGGGGTGGTATGACCAGCATTAAAGGTGCTGTCATACCAGCTAAGGCGAGTTGGTTCTGAAAATTGGGAATTATAGGAGATTTGATCATAGGATAATCTTGGTACCCCGGTCATGGTTGTATTATGTTGTATGTTTATGCTAATGTGGGTCAAATTGCGAAGAACTTATGCCTGAAAAATGGTTTCTTAGTTTTTAGATGTGTAGAAAAGTTTGAAGGCAACTATAGTCAACGACAGGTGACCGAGACTAAGTCAGGGTGGAACGAGGTCCAAACGGTCAAGAAGGTTGTGTGTGATGTTTGGGCTCAAGCATGGTGCATGGTAAAGTCAAGGAATGCATTTGAGGAAAGGTTCAAACAATGAATTGAATCAAGTGGCTTTATTAATTCAAGTGAGGTGTGGTTCGGTGGGAGCCAAAAGCAGGAGAAACTTACCAGTGGAAGAAAGACAGTGATTAACTTACACGTGGCGTTCATGCTTACTTATACGACAAGGAGAAGACGGAGTCAAGAAAAGGTGTCCGGAAGCTTCGTCGGGAGCATTTTGGAAAAATATCCAAAACTAAACTTGAGACCTACATGAACAATTTTGGGTTCGACCAGGTTTAGTAGTACCAGTGCAAAACCACGGTACTACCGGAGGACAATATGACTAGGCTTTGCTTGGTGGTAATACCAACCTTCGCAAGTGATCATACCACTCCTTTGTTATAGGGAACAGGGTGAGGGCCCGATTGGACCGGCCTGTGATTGGCGGTACAACAGGGGTGGTATGACCAGCATTAAAGGTGCTATCATACTGGCTAAGGCGAGTTGGTTCTGAAAATTGGGAATTATGGAAGGTTTGATCATGTTATAATCTTGGTACTCCGGTCATTGTTCATTATGTTGCATGTTGTATGTTCATGCTAATGTGGGTCAAGTTACGAAGAACTTGTGCCTAAAAATGATTTCTTAGTTTTTAGATGCGTAGAAAAGTTTGAAGGCAACTATAGTCAATGACGGGTGACCGGGACTAAGTTAGGGTGGAACGAGGTCCAAAACAGTCAAGGAGGTTGTGTGTGATGTTTGGGCTCAACATAGTGCATGGTAAAGTCAAGGAATGCGTTCGAGAAAAGGTTCGAACAATGAATTGAATCAAGTGGCTTCATTGATTCAAGTGAGCCGTGGTCCGGTGGGAGCCAAAAGCAGGAGAAACTTACCATGGAAGGAAAGCCAGTGATTAACCTACACGTGGCATTCATGCTGACCTATATGACAAGGAGAAGACGGAGTCAAGAAAAGATGTCCAGAAGCTTCGTCGAGAGCATTTTAGAAAAATATCCAAAACTGGACTTAAGACCTACACCAAAATCGCAGCGCTAGGACACACAAGGCAAGTGGTTTTGGGTGTCATGTGTGTGGAGTGGATCAAACACTCAGTGTGAGTGGGTTGATCCTTGTAAGTACTTTGAAAAATATGCGTATGAGTGTAAAACTTGATATTGTGGGGTTGACAGATTTTTTTTCAAGTCCTTAGTGGGTCTAAATCCACTAAGAGGGCTGGTTAGCCTATATGATGAAGGGTAAGGAAAGCTAGGTTTTGCAAGGAAATATGTTAGGGTTCTAGGCTGAGGCTAGTTCTTCCTCTCCTTCATGGTATAAGAGTGGGACTTGTGGAGGGTCCTTTGTAACCAGTAAGGTATAAAAATCATTCCTCTATACACTAGATCAAGTTTTTGCAATTTTTGTGCCCTTTGTCTCTCTTTGCATGAGTTATTATTCTTTCTTGTTGTGGTTTGGTTTTTTCATACTTCTCTTGATCTTGTTGTAATCCATAATGTGTAAGAGGCACTAGTAGATACATATATCAATTTTTGCCTATCTAGATCACTCTTATAGCAAGAATCGAGATCTTGCTCGATTCTTGGCTTACTTGACCAAGATTTATGATTTTGTGGTTGTAACCTTTCTTGCCCAAACCTTTGGTTAGATTTTTTTGCTATGACATATGAGAGATCATCTAGAAATTCTCATGACATAGATCCTCACAAGCGAGAAGTAATTTGAGTTTTAGGGTTTAGTGTGTTCCTGTGATGTAGAACGTGATTTCTTCAATGAGATGGAATCACTAAGAACCTTGTGTATTATATTTGATTTGATTCCTGACATCTTTGCAAAAGTCCTTACGAATTTTGATAGCATTTGAACAACATTTGATCAATATTTTCAAATTTGGGTTTTTGTCCTAAGAAGTTTTTGCCTAAGAACTGGACAAGTGGTTGTATCAGTAGTACCATAGTGTGGTCATAGTGACCTCCAGTTAGTGGTAGTATCACAAAGTGGTCATACCGGCCACCAGTTGGTGGTAGTACTGTTAGGCTGAGGTCATACTGGTTAGCATTTGGCAGTACTATCGGTCTTATAGAGAAAATTAGATTGTTGCATCTTTTGATTCTAGATTGTGAATCTTGTGTAGGAGGTATAATTTAAATTTGATGGCGCTCACAGTCATTTAAGTGAAGATTTTGAATACTTAGAAAAATAAAAAGTGTCCCCAATCATTTATCCCTACTCTGAATATCGACATCGGTCTAACACTATATGACCATTTCATGTGATTTTTTTTGGCTTCATCGGTAGATTGGGAGATGCGTTCAGGCTGAAAGTGGGGATCCTCTTGCACAAAAACATCATCGATTATTAACGGCGGGAACTATCGGTAGAATTCCATTAGAATGAAAGAACATTAATAGAACTTGGTGGTGCCTATAAACTCAGAGCCTATTTGAAGCGTAGGATAGAGGAAAAAAGCGTAGAAATAGGGGGGAAAAATCCTCTTGAATCCCATAAGAACCAAAAACATAGAAATAGAAAAGAGAAGCCAATTGGTAGCACCATAGGAAAAACCTGTGTTGACCTGCCGCGACCGGTAAAGGCGTCAGCACCGTGGGCACGCTATGACAACCTCCCTGCAGCCCTGGTTCCCGTGGGACTTTTCACGGCCACCTTTTTCGCTCTGCCTCTTGTTTCTATTTGGGAGATGCGATGGGTTTTTTGTTTCTATTTGGGAGATGGCAAGGCCAAGGAGATGGAATGGTGCGATATTTGTGTCGGGCTTTTCCTATGGTAATGTATTTGGCGCGCGAGTAGTGAGGGAAACAACGAGAAGCGAGGGAAAGCGCCCCGAAGCTCGCTTCAGCTCACGCCAGGGAAGTTTCCATTAGGCCTGAGTAGATTCTTTTTTTTTTCCAATGAAAAATGTAGGATAGGAATCCAGTCGTATGGAATTTGCCATCATATTCCTACCTCCACTCACGAATACAAATTGTTTTGAGATATATACGGTTTGAGGATATGTATAGTCAAACATTAAAAACTTTGAATATCGATATCTTTTAAATATTTAGAATAGATATATAAAAATAATATGAATAGATTTATCTCGAAAAGATCTTTCATAATATTATAATTTTATTTGATTTTATAAATATATTATAATATAAATTAGTGGTCAAAATTGCCTTGTGAAACCGTGTTGATGTTCAAAATAATATGTATGCATGGCTACAAGAAGTCCTATGTTCCAAATGATCTTATAGAAAATTTTCTCGTGGGAACCCTATCCTACAAAAATCCCACAAAAATCATGTGTTACAAATAACCCCTAATTTATTAGACCACCTTGGGTTAAGTGATGGTAGTTGCAAAATCTAGGTTTTCTAAAACTCTTTTGAAAATACTTAGGCTTGAATCGTAGGAATCTAAAACTACATGAATAGGAAAAACATAGGATTAGGTGGGGCACATCCAATTGAATCTTTTGGAATTCTATAACGCAGGAATTGTTCAACTATGCCGTTTGGATGTTTCACAGGAAAAGAGTATAGGATTTTGGACAGACATAATACACAAAGGAAAATTACCATAAGATTGGACCTCATGTTCGATTTCCTCCAAAGTTCATCTGAATTTCATAGGAATTTCGTAGGAATTTTAGGAGCTCATTCCTTTCCTTTGGAACCCTTTGGAACAAAGGAAATTTTCCCGTGGGAACCCTATCCAACAAAAATCCCACAAAAATCATGTTTTCCAAATGATCCCTAGTTTATTAGACCACTTTGGGTTAAGTGATAGTAGTTGGAAAATCTGGGTTTTCTAAAACTCGTTGGGTTGAACTTAGGAATAAAAAACTATGGGAACAGAAAAACACAAGAATTAGGTAGCACATCCAGTTGAATCCTTTGGAATTCTATAATGTAGGAATTGTTCAACTATACCGTTTGGATACTTCACAGGAAAAAAGTACAGGATTTTAGACAGAGAAAAGACACAAAGGAAAATTCCATAAGATTGGACCTCATGTTAGATTTCCTCCAAAATTCCTATGAATTGAGCCATTCCATATGGATTTCATAGTAATTCTCGGAGCTCATTCATTTGTTCCAAAGGGACTTAGAGAGCTCATTCATTTGTTCCAAAGGGACTCAGAGGACTTCCGGTCTGTTCTTTTTTCGCTTATAGCTGTGACTTATGATTTTTAGCTGAAATTTTTGAATTTTAGGCTGTTCATGATAGATTACGGAGAGAGATACTCATTTGCGATTTTAGCTGATACAGAAGTTAAGCTTTTAACGTGAACTAAAATTACCTTGTAGACTCCGTTTGATGGCTAAGTACTGTAATAAAAACCAAAAGCCACTTTTAAAAGTCGCAAAGAACAGCCCTTCTTGCCATAGGATTCTATTCCTCTATTTTCCTTTGTTCCAAAGCGGGAAGTGTCCATCCGCCCATTAGTGTCGAGGGACTTCAGCACTCAAAGAATCCTCATTTCTCATTCTCTAGCTTTTGAAGATCTGGCTAGTCGGTCCTAATAATCTGTAATTCAACTAGGAAAGGCACCTTGGTTAGTTCAAACCCCAACACCCTCATTTACACAGACTTATAACAAAAAATTAGCATAAAACCACATTTCTGTAGGGGATATTTCCTATCGGCCAACATATCACGTTCGAAACAGGGAGAAGGTATCTACGTTTTCCTGGTATATGCCTAGTGATAACTAATTTGTCTTAAATACTGTGACCGAAAAGCAACCAGCTGCCAGTATCTCTTCTGTGACGAATGGCAGGGCCGTAGCCGCTTCTCCGAGTCACTCAAGGTGACGTCCTGCAGTCGACAGAAAATGAAGGAACATCTCATCTACACTCTCCAGAGGCGAGAACACGTAATTTTTCCACATTTTTTTAAAAAGAAATTATCACACCGTGAATCCACATCTCAACTTCTTACTTTTGCAAAAGCTGTACAAGAGAATGATGGTTAACAACCCCAGAAGGGCCAAGGAACAAACGCTCTACGATGTGCGCTTTGAACTGAGATAGTTTGATGGTAACTACAAAAAATACATAAATACAACGTATTTTCCACCTGATGACTTTTTAACTCTTCTGTACTAATCAAAAGTAAAAACAGAACCAGAATTGTGCAGCTCTTGTTTTACGACAAGCTGTCACTTCTTCGAGCCAAATAGCATTGAATAAAGGAACCACGCAATCCACATTGGAGATATAACAACAAAATATGCCTGCAGTTCGATCAAGGACACTCTTATTGTAGTCCAACAGAGGTAACACCGATCAGCTGAGTGGGTTCAAAAGTACTCACCAAGCAGAATGTAATTAGCTCATTTGCTAAACGTCTACTATATCTGTTGGATCTCATTGCATCTTGGAGAAACACTTGGACCTACAAATTATTAATGAATTAATTTCAAGTTCATAAATTGGAGTCACTAGCTAGTAGTCACTTAAGTAAACCACACAAAAATCTAGCTTGCAACCTAGAATTCTAGAACTACAACTGAATACTCTAACCTAGTCCGGATGTAGTTTGTTTTGAATGTTAACACAGACTCCAAATTACCACTCATAATTTATATACAATGAAACGGTCTCCAAGGTACCACTTTGAACTCTAATTTCTACAATACTACATTGTTATATATCACCAAAATTGTACGCTATGAAAGTACATTTCAGTGGTTTCACAAGGAATTTAGTAATATCAATTTCGCGTGGGCCATCTAGCTACTTTTTCTTTTACATTGATAGTCAAACCTAAAAATGTTTCACTACATGCGTTATAGGATAACTTACATTTGGAATCGGAGTAGTATATTACTTACAATCGACTAAAGATAAAATCATATACATACTATCTAAATATAAAGATATGCATCTATCTATTCCTAATATCAAGATATGTATCAAACTATTCCTAATATGAAAATATGCATATAACTATCCTAAATATAAAGACATGCATAAGATTCTATCCCTAAACATGTAGCGTCACTACAGTACCGTGTGGGTTACTATTCACATGCCTTCTGCGTACATCGCCGGGATCCTAGGCCATAACTTTACACCCCTTGCGAAAGACAACTTATCCTCGAACTGTTAGGTGGTGACAATGGTTGAAGTTTTTTGTAACCGCATATTGACAAGAGGCCATGATGATGTTATGTCGCATGAAAGAAGATTCGTAAAGCCCTGGTGAACAACAATGAGGATAGCAACTCTCTAGTATCGGTTGATGTTGCAATAGTCACCGGTGGCAAGGGCAGCTGACACAGGGCAGTAGCAGCATCCTTCTTGCCCCGGGGTGAAGCAGTTGTGAGAGGGATGTGACGATGTCGATGGCTCCCATATCAGCCGTTGTGCTCTGCATCGCTTAAGGTGTCGGTGGACGATGTGGCAAGGGTAATGGCAAAACGGCAGTGGCCTTTCTTCCTTGGCGGTGGTACCAATGATGTAGCCAAGGACAACGAAACCTGGAGAGGAGTCGTCGTTGGTGAAGACGGTAGTAAGACCAACACGGATAATGGCGATGGGGACGGTGATGGCAGCGCTACCATTGTAGTGGCAGGTGTCACCTCTTGTTGCTCCTCCATCTTGGACATGGTCGCAATTGACGGCGATGGCAACTTAGAAACTGTAGCAATATACTGCGCCTTCTCCTCCATGTTGATCATGAACTCTTTCATCAAGGCCATTAAGTTGGCGCAGATATCAACGGAAGATAACTCAGCATCAGATCAGCATCAGAAGCTGATGTGGCACCAAATAGCACTACAGCTTTGGTTAGTGCTTGCAATTCTGTGCACAATGTTCAAGAAGCTTTGAATACCAATTCTGAGGTTTCTAACGTGCACAAAAGACATATTTGGAAAGCTAATGAAGTCTATTTTCCAACGAATCAAACGGCACTTGATTTGGAGCTTCCTACACAAAGTTATGGCAATTTCATTGGATGCTGCACGAGCTGTCCGGAGAGACGCGCGAGACTTGCAAAACATAAAGAGTTCGAGTACTGCAATGCAAGTAAGGGTAAAATCCGACCACACCATGACTTTCTAAAGGTTGAGAAGGATTCTTTTTCAGGTTCCAAACGGATTTGGAAGCCCCTTGAACCAGAAAACAAAACATATAAAGATTTGAAACCGATTCGGACTCGGATTGGGACAGCTGGCAAGACCGATACTAAAACGTCCATAACTTTCACAAACGGAGTCCGATTTGGGCGTTCTTGGACTCGTTGGAAAGCTATTTGGAAGCCCCACATAATGGACAAGGTGCCAGCCACGAAATCCTCATAGTCAGATCGCAAATTAAGAGAGAATCCAGAGGTAGCAGTTTAGGTATTTCCTTTTTAGTTCGTATTGGAGTTTGTTTCGGCCTTAGGCCACGTAGTGCGTGAGTTGTAATCAAGGCCGTGCATTGTGCACCAATATAAGGCCAGAGCCTTAGCCCCATTGTAACTTAGACTATGATTTGAGAAATAGAAACCAGAAAATCACCATGGTTTGGTGGCCATTGTTGGCGTGTTCTTGAGATTTCCATCGAGGAATTGCTCTTGGTGTGTTGAATCCAATTGTGGTGTTGGATTCTACTCGCTGAAACTTCGGTTTCTCTACCCTTCTTTCACGTGCTGCGGTGTGCGTGGGAGAAGGCTTATCTTGGAGAGGGCATCCAACAAGGCGTATCGTAAAAGATCAGGGCCAAAGCAACGGGGTTCAGCTAGCTTGCTAGTGGATCCGCATCAGAAGCTATGGTAGTTGGCTTAGTGGAGGTTTGATGTGTGGGTGGAGACGCGCGATGGTGGTGGCTAAACGGAGGTTGACGTGTTTAACAAAACTTGGCCAACTCTGCACCCCGAATGTACACTCCAGCTGTCGGTACCACAAGGCAGCATACCCCGTCAGGTGGTGCGATGTCAACAACTCCTCTTCCTCCATCGTCCACTGCTTCTTGAAGAATTGCTCAAAGTGATTCAACTAATGTTACGGGTCTTCCTTACTATCGAAGGTCGGAAACCTTAGGTAGTAGAATCATGAAGCTCCGACCTTCATGAGATCGAAACCCCCACTGCTTGCCATGGATAGCGGAGCAGCAGTTGGCTCTGATATCAAATATTGTGGTCGATGGTTAGGTACGGGTCCGAGGACCAAGGGTAGGGTGCCCGCCCTCATCTATGTTGGTTTTAATCTTGACATGTAAATCGTGTAAGAGTCTGTGTGTTAGTAAACTGCAGTAGCTAGATTAGGGGGAAGTATGTGAGTCAATAATCCAGCCGTGGTCAGTGCTCGGAAGAAGCCGTGGTCGAAGGCCGGTAGTACCGACTCTGTTTGAGCGGTACTACCAGAGTTGCGGTCGAAGCAGGCATGGTCGAGACGCTGTGTGATGAATAAGTCTCTGTACTGTGGTCTTTGTGGGGCTGTGGTAGTTTTTGTTTTTTTGACTGCTTTAGGATAGCATCTGCTTTTAGGACAGCATCTGCTTTTGCTTTAGGACAGCATCTGCTTTTAGGACAGACATCGCTTTAGGACAGATCTGCTTTTAGGACAAACATCTGCTTTAGGACAGCATATTGACCGCTTTAGGACAGCATCTAGGATAGCATCGTAGCATATGCTTGGCTGGTTCTCGACCTATAAATTTGTATCCCCAACCCTCGAGTTGGCATGGCATTGTGTGAGAAATAAACAAGAAAACTTGCCCCATCTCCTAGTGTCATCCTCTCCATGAGAGTAAGGATCTTGCTATCACCAAGAGCAAGAGTCCAGCGACTAACAAGTGGTATCGAGCCTTAGTATCCTGTAGCACGAGCATCTCTGCTCATCTCCTTCTCGGCCTCGCGGCGGCCCGGCCGTGCGGCGGCGGCTCCGCTGTCCCGCTCACTCCTCTCGGAGGCGGCGGCGGCTCGTCGGCGACCCTCTCTCCACGCAATGCCCCCGATGCGCGCCATGTCCGCAGGCGATCTCGGCCTTCGGTCGCCTCGAGCATCGCGGCGTCGTGACGGCCGAGAGCTCGTCGCGCGCAGCAGCCAGCAGCGAGCGGCGGCGACGCAGCGCGCGGCGAAAAGCGTCAAGGCGCGCGGCGGAGCGGGCGGCGGCGAGCGGCGCAGTGGAAGCGGCGGCGGCGGCGGTGCGCGCGCGTCGCGGCGGCAGCGAGGTCAAGGCTCTGCGCGGCGGCAGCGGCGGCTCGGCTCTGTTGATGCAGCGCGACGCGGACCCTCACCGCTGGAGAGGGAGGCGGCGCAAGGGCGAACGCAGCGCAATGGCAGCGCGCCGCGCCACGCAGCGCGGCGGCAGCTCGATAGCGCGGACGCGCGGCGGCGCGCTCTGAAGGAGGCGCACGGCGGTGGCGCTCTGGGAGGAGGCATGCACGGCGGCGGCGTCACGGTCGACGGAGCGCGGCCCTCACGAGCAACGCGCTCTCTCCCGGTTCGATACCGTGGTCACCACGAGTACGGTATCGTCGAGGGCGTCGGCCCGCGGCGGTGGCCTACCCTCACCAAGACCAACTACGTCGAGTGGGCTGCGGTGATGAGGTGAAGCTCCAGTGCGGCATATGTGGGATGCGATCGATGCGGCGACTACGACCGGGATCGACGGCGCTGGATGCTCTCATCGCTGCGATCCCGCCGAGATGCGATTCGCTTACCAACAAGCGGACGCCAAAGAGGCTTGGGCGCCATCGCTGCGGCGACGCATCGGCGGCGACCGCGCCGCAAGTCTACACCGCGAGCACTACGCGCGAGTGGGAGAACACGGCCTTCAAGCCGGTGAAGGCGTTGATGACTTTGCTCTCGTTTCAACACTGCATTGCGGTTGGTGCGGTTCGGTGGCGACACCTACGGCGAGGAGAGAGGCGTGGAGAAGCTCTTCCGCTGCGTCCCGAGAAGTACAAGCGGATGGCTCGCTCGATCGGGTCTCTGCTGGACCTTTCCACGATGACCATCGAGGCGTTGGGTCGCCTCAAGGTCGTGCGACATCGATGAGCCACGAGCCTCTCGGGACCCGTCACCATTGGCGGAAGCTCCTCCTCACTCGGGAGCGGTGGGTGCCGGCCAAGGTGACAAGAAGAAGGGAGCCTTCTTCCACGATAAGCGACGCAAGAGTGGCAAGCGCGCAAGCCGCGCAAAGCGCCAGGCGGCGATCTTTGGCAAGCAAAGCGGCGACGAGGCGACTCTTGCCACAATCTGCGGCAAGCTTGGTTATTGGGCCAAGGAGTGTCGGCGACCACGACGCGGCGGAGCCCACGTCGCGCAAGCGAGGAGGAGGAGCGGCGGTCTGTTCATTGCTCATGCGAGCATCGAACTACCTCGGCGCACCGCCGCGCGATGGCTCTCCTCCACCTTGACGAGCCAAAAGCACACGCCTCCTCGGCGGCGATTCGCAATAACAAGACCGACGGGTGGTGCCTCGACACGGCGCCACCCACCACATGACCGGCGGCGGAGTTCTTCTCGAGCTCGACTCGGCGTTCGAGGCACCGTCAAGTTCGGCGACGCCTCGCCGTGGAGATCAAGGCGTCGGCTCTGTCGTCTTAAATCGCCAAGATCGGCGAGCACCGGCCGCTCACCGGCGTCTACTACACCCCGATCTGCGGAACTCCATCATCGGCTTGGGACGGTGGATGAGAACGGCTCGTGTGTCGAGATCGAGCACGGTGCCGCGGTTTGGGATCTTCGGCGCCGCCTCCTTGCCAAGGTAACGAGGCGCAAATCGACTCTACACTCTTCACGTGCGGTGGCACAACCCCTCTGTCTCGCGGCTCGTCGGACGACGAGCGTGCGATAACGCAGCGCTTTGGGCACCTTCACTTGAGGCCACGGCGGCTCGGTGCCACGGAAATGGTGCGAGGCTGCGGGTGCCTTGACCATGTGGAGCGGCTCTGCGGCGTCTGCGTGTTGACGGCGCGGCGACTCCTTTCCCAGCGGCGCGAGTTTCCGAGCCAAGGAGAGGCTCGAGCTCGTGCAGACGGGACTTGTGTGGCGGTGACACCGCCACACCGGGAGGACGACGCTACTTCCTGCCGCTCGTCGGCGACTGTCCCGCTACATGTGGGTGATGGTCCTCGGCGGCAAGGAGAGGCTGCGGGCGCCATCGAGCGCCGCAGTCTGCTGCGAGGCGAGTGCGGCGCAAGCTGCGCGTCTTTGCGCCACAGAACAACGGCGGCGAATTCACGGCGGCTGAATCGCGTCGTCTTCGCTGCGATGAGGCATTGGCGCCACTACTCCGCGCCGTCATGCCCGCGGCGAGCAGGCGTCGTCGAGCAGCGCAACGAGCGGTTGTGGGGATGGCTCGGGCCCTCCTCAGCGAGGGGATCTTGGTGTCTTACGGGAGAGGCGGTGGTGGCCGCCGTCTACATCCTCAACCGCTTCGCCTACCAAGGCGCTCGGCGGCGGGGCGCCGTCGAGAGGCTCGGCATGGCGCAAGCCGGCGGTCTCCCACTTGCGGGTCTTGGCTCCCTCACGTTCGCCAAGGAGCTTGGCCACATCGGCAAGCTCGGCAGCGTGAGCACTCGGGAGTGTTCGCCGGCTCGCGGAGGGCTCGAGGCCTCCGCATCCTCGACCTGTCACCAGTGGCGTCGCGCATCTCGCGTGGCGCGTGTTCGACGGCGGCGGGCCGGGCGTGGGACAAGGCGGTGGGCGATGGTTCGCCTCGACTCGAGGACTTTGTTGTCGACTCGTCCGCCGAGAGCCGGGAGCTAGCGGCTCGTCTTCACCGAGCTCGTCCACCTCGACACCTTGCTCGCCACCGGCTCGGCGAGTGCTCCACCACCTTCGCACGGCTCGCCCCACCCTTCACCACCGGCTCACCACTCTCTGCCGCGGCCACACCACCGAATCGGCCCCAACGATTTCGGTCCACGATGGCGGCGCGCGGTGGAGTTCGCTACTCGCTGTCTCACGACGAGATCGCGTCGACGCCTACCATGACGACGAGCCTCTGCGCTATCGTACCATGGACAACATCCTCGCGAGCCGCCGTCCACGGATCGCGCGCAAAGACGCATCGCGAGGCGAGCGCACTTAGCGTGCGACGACGGCGAGCCCCGCTCCTTCGCCGAGGCGGAGGAGACGCGGCGTGGCGTGTCGCGATGAAGCGAGAGATGGACGCCGCCGGCGAACCGGGCGTGGGAGCGGCGGATCTTCTGCCGGTCACCGCGCGATCACCCTTAAGTGGGTGTTCAGCCGGCGGGATGAAGCCGGCGCCATCGTCAAGCACAAGGCTCGCTTGGTGGCACGAGGCTTCGTGCGGCGGAGAGGGGTCGACCGATGGCGCCGCGCGCGTCGCACGGATGGAGTCCGTCGCGACTCCTCCTGCGCTAGCTGCCGGGAAGGTGGCGTGTTCATCACATGGATGTCAAGTCGGCATTTCTTAACGGCGACTTGAAGGAGGAGGTCTCGTGCATCGTGCGCCGGGATTTGCGATCCCGGCAAGGAGGGCAGGTGCTCGCTGCGCAAGGCCCTCATGGCTTGCGACGCACCGAGGGCGTGGGCGCTAAGCTGGACTCCACCCTCAAGCAAATGGGGTTCGGCAGAGCGCTGCAGTGCGATCTGCCGGCGGGGCAAAGCGGCAACGCCTGGCGGTGGGTGTCTCGTCGACGACTTGGTGATCACGGCACCAGGATGCGGAGGTGGCGGCATTCAAGGAAGAGATGAAGGCCACCTTCCGGATGAGTGACACGGGTCTCTCTCTTCTACTTAGGATCGAGGTGCACGGGATGATTCGGGATCACGCCGACGCATCGCCTCGCCAAGCGCGTCGTTGAGCTAGCCGGGCTCACCGACGCAACCCGCTCACTCCAATGGAGGAGAGGTGGGCGAGCCGCGACGGCGACGACGGAGGAGGTGGGCGCTACGCAGCATCGGCGTCTTGTGGGAGCCTTCGCTACCTCGCCCACACACGCATCGGACTTGGCATTCTCCGTCGGCTCGTTAGTCGGTTCATGCAACGGCCGACGACGAGCATCGGCGGTGTGAAGAGGATCATCCGCTACGTTCTTTGGGACTCTTGACCACGGCCTCCATTACGAGGTGTCCCGCGCGCACACTTCGTCGGGTATAGCGGCAGCGACCACGCGGCGACATCGACACCAAAGCAAGAGCACAAGCGGGATTCTCTTCTTCCTCGGCAAGTGTCTCGTTCATCGGCGATCGATCAAGCGGCGGTGGTGGCCTGTCGGTGTGAGGCCGAGTACATAGCGGCTTCTACCGCCGACTCGAGCACTCGCTCGCTCGATCGCTTGGTGATCTCCTCGGCGGACACAAGCGGTGGAGCTCGGGGTGGGCGACAAGTCCGCTCTAGCCCGGCAAAGAACCCGTTTTCATGAGCGAGCAAGCACATCCGGGTGAAGTATCATTTCATCCGAGGTCGCTGGATGAAGGAAGCATCAAGGCAAGCTACATCAACACCACGGATCGCCTTGCGGATCGCTCACCAAGCCTCTTGGAAGGATCAAGTTCCTTGAGCTCTGCTCCAAGATCGGGATGGTTCAACCCTCCCACGAGACGACGCACAAGACTTAGGGGAGAATGATGAATAAGTCTCTCTTCGTGGTCTTTGTGGGGCTGTGGTAGTTTTGTTTTTTGATCGCTTTAGGATAGCATCTGCTTTTAGGACAACATCTGCTTTTGCTTTAGGACAGCATCGCTTTAGGACAACATCTCTTTTAGGACAACATCGCTTTAGGACAGCATATTGACCGCTTTAGGACAGCATCTAGGATAGCATCGTAGCATATGCTTGGTGGTTCTCGACCTATAAATTTGTATCCCCAACCCCTCGAGTTGGCATGGCATTGTGTGAGAAATAAACAAGAAAACTTGCCCCATCTCCTAGTGTCATCCTCTCCATGAGAGTAAGGATCTTGCTATCACCAAGAGCAAGAGTCCAGCGACTAACACTGTGGTCGTGGTTGGGCGTCCGAGTGTATCGGCCGTAGAACAGTGGTCGCAGCTACAATGATCGTAGCTACAGTGGTCGTAGAATGAGCTGTCAGAGTTGAGTGGTCATAGAACGAGCGGTTGTAGTCAGAGTCGAGTGGTCGTGGAACGAGCAGTCGTAGAATGAGTCGAGTGGTCGTAGAATGAGTCGAGTGGTCGTAGAATGAGTGGTTGCAGTCGAAGTTGAGCGGTCGTAGCCTAAGTCAAAGGTAGTTAGAGGACCGAGTTGTGTAGATCGTGGAGTTTTTAGGAGATTAGTGCATGATTGTTAGTAGTAGATGAGTGGCTTGCATGTGCGATCAGTTTGTATCTATTTAAGCATCTCAATTGAATGAAATAAATGAGCCATTTGCGGTAAGTCATTTGTCTCCCGTGAGTTTGTATTTGTTTCTTGAGAGGGATAGAAAATACATGTAAGAGTGAGTTTGTATTTGTTTTAATATGATCTAATGCAACTAATCAACTAAAGATAAGATTATATCCATATTATCTAAATATAAAGATATGTATCTATCTATTTCTAATATAAAGATATGCATCCAATTATTTCTAATATGAAGATATACATCTAACCATTCTAAATATAAAGATATGCATCAGATTCTATCCCTAAACAGGTAGTGTCACTACAGCACCGAGGTACTGTTCACTCACCTTCTGCATGATCGCCGGGATCCTAGGCCATAACACATAGCTAAATTGTCCTGGAATTGGAGGAACAGTTTTATCTTCAATTTTTCAAGTCCTTCCACGACAAAGGGTAATTAACTAGGGTGGAGTGCTTTCAAATTACAAAGTAGGGCTATGCTTAATGATGATATATCTAAATGTAGAAAAATGCAGAAACAGAATGGAGACTGCAGCTGGCTCAAGGCCTCATCTCATGTCAACACAATCTAGAGTAAGATAAGCTGTGCAGCTGAATATTTCATTGTTCTGCTTCTAATTTCCTTATTAGATGTATGCTTCCTCATGTATGCTTCCTCACTGCTGTTTCATGGGTTTGTTTTCCTGATTAAATACTAGTTTTTGCAGTTGCACTTTCTGGACATGGCACGAGAAAATCAGAAAGAGAACAGTGAATCATGTGACGAAGCCACACTCTTCCACTAGCCAGGTTTAGTGTCACCCACGATATGCTACTACAATTTGATATATCAAATAGAATTAAAACATTTAGAAATAACAAGTCAACCGAGTAAAAAATATATCGAGGGCAAGGGATACCTCAAGACAGAATTATACAATATTTGTTTTTGGAACAAAGAGATGATAATGGAAGATAGGCACCTTATGATGAAACTTTTGTGCTGATGACATGGAAATCTTGAATTGGTTGTAAGGAAGAGAAATGCATGATCTTGAGATGGATCCACCCAAGAGGAAGACATTAGGCCTATCAATGTCAGGAATATACTGGCGACGGATTGCTTTGCAGAAGCGGGAAGCCTATTAGAAAAACCAAACATATTTCAGGAGCAATGGAATAAACCATTTTGCAACAAGAACATTAGTTGCTGCTAGAGTAGTAAAAGAACATTTGTGATTGCATGAATTAAAGAAACAAACTTCACGAGGGAGTGCTTAGCATGATATTTCATGGTCACCATGTAACCATTTAAAAATGCTTTATATTATATGTATATTTTCGATGTTTAATACAGCTAGGTGAGCTCATGCATTTTGCATTTCATGCTTACAATTATCAATCATGCACATGGGTAATAAATAAGCAGTGAACATATATATAGTTGCACCAAGATGGAAAGCTAGTCAAGTAGGCACCACATGGTAGCATCTGTTCATTGCTTGGAGTTGGACTACAAGATACAGAAACAGAAGCTATTTGGCAAAAGTATGTGCAACAATACATGATAATATTACTATTTATACTGCCGAAGTACCTTAAGAACTATGTCTTTTCTAGGCCACTTGTATACAGTCTCAGATGACCTGCTCCTTTCATGAACTTTCGATGTCATCATCTGCGTTCATTTCACTGAATGAATCAACTGCTTCTGCATAATGTTATGTATAGCACGCACAAAATAAATGATGGAGTACCTTCGTTAACACAAATGCTTGTTCAAACTTCCGAATTTGGATCCATTGCTCTGCAATTATATCCTCTATCTGATATGAAAATTGCAACAAAAAAAACATAGTTAACCTTTTTTAGATGATATATCCAAAAAGTTTAGTATCATAAATGAATAACGAGGTCAAAAGTGGTCAGCACAATAACATTCAGTCAGAGCATACCTTTTTGACTTCTGAACTCATAGATTCTACCCTTTTCTCTGCATCATTTGCTAGTGATTCTATGGTGTAAGCATTGTTGTTTATCTTTCTGATCTCTTGCTGGAGGAGTTGCACCTGTGCAGCATCCATGCCATGAGTCACATGATGAATTCTACCATATAAGTTTGATGGAACACTGGATTTTATAATTTTTACTAGTATTAAAACAGTATGCTGAAAATATGTATATAATTTTAGCCATTTCCCCTCCAAGATGGCGAGCGGAGCACATACAGGAACAACAAGTACTTATATTATATCCTTTCAGAGAGAATTGTCAAATCCTTCTAGAGAGAGCAAGAGAGGTACCTCTTCTTCCATAGCTTTAATGTTGCTTTCAGAGTACGATTTGCTTTGAGATTTCTGCATACAGAGAGTACAAATATTAGTACGCTCAAGAAAAGTATTTAAGTTAAACTACGCACATCACCTGTTGCAAGAAGGTTCTGGAAAGATGAAAAATACATCCTATTGCAAGCGTTTCTATAATATAGAACATAAAACCATCACAATAAGTGCTAAATGAGTCAGTTGGTCCCAGTGATGACACAAGACAGTAAAATTAGATACGTTGATGTATTAAATTGGAAGTAAATCCCCACTTACATATCATCTGAAAATGTCATTGAAATTTCAAATGTTAGTTGAAAAACAAAAATAGATATTGTGATCTTTGAATGTTTCAAAAATTTTAGCACATTCAAATATTTATGCATCTTGCTATCCTTTACTTTAACAAAATAGTATTAAGAGAAGAAAAGTCATCTACACTATTTGTATGCTCGTATTCTCTGCCCCCAGCTAATGTAGCTCCTATGGGGCTATGCCTTATTTTCCCACAAAAGATATGGCAGACTCCTCAGAAAAGCAATAAGAAAAATTCGGCTGTATAAGTTTGGTAGCTATGACATGGACAAGTATTCAGCATGGCCTATCTACTCGTAAGTACTAAAGTGGTTTTTTAGAGGAAAGAAAATGAAATTCCATGCTGAAAAAAAGAAATTCCATACAGCACAAGCGATGTTAATTCCATCTACAGAGAGATCGTTTATGGGTTTGTGATATTACAGAGCAATGTAACACCACAGCACTTACTGATCTGCGTACCTTGATACTATCTTGTCTGATCTGCGTACCTTGATACTATCTTGTCCATTCATTAAAAGCTGGATGTCACGTTCCAGTGCTTCAATAAGCTTGTTGTCCTCTTCCAAAATGTTAACTTTACTCTTCAAAGTTTTTGCATTTTCTTCCAACATGGATTCTGATGAACAAATGAATTTTATAAAGATTGGGGGATAATAGGTTAATCAAAGAATATGAACAAATATCCTTGGATCAACAGCAGCAAAGAGCTTCATTTGCATGTAAATTATATTTTGAATGGCCTCAAAGAAGCTAGTGAATTATACTTTCCAAGTAGAAACTAGAAAACAAAAGGATCAAAAGGTGCATAATTTGTATAAAGTTTTGATATGTTATTAAGCTTCCCAGTTTGATTCAAATCAGGGATAAATTTCTGACAGTGAAACAGCCTAAAAACTGAATTCGGATATGCACAAGAAAGTATAACCAGTCCCATTGTGATAAACTGAATAGAAATACAGCAATGAACTGACAATGGAAAACTCATTTCTTCTTTGACATATCTTTGTGAGCTTCAAGATTCATGACCAAAATTATGTGCTAAAGAGCTCCCAGGAATTTGACAAGCAAAATGGAATTGGAATACTATTCCTGCAGGTACAAACAAACAAAATTGAAATTCAAATTGCACAAATAATTCCACAAGAACTAAAAACAACCAGAAAAAAGCAATGGTCAATTCCAACAATTCAAATGACTGACCCATAGAATTCTGACTTAGTCGGATTATAAATTTTTAAATTCTAATTCATAAATTTGTAATTCGCAAAAGTACAATACTAGTAATTTAGAATAATTCAGAATTTAGAAGTTCATCAAAACTTAATACCAAAATTTCATATTCTAAATTAGAAACAATTATATGTCTAAACCCAAAATTAAAATGTTTAAATTCAACTTTGGAAATGGCTTAAAATTTAGAAACAGTTCAAAAATGGAATATGAATTTTCGAATTAAAAATCAGTACTAAAAATTGAAACGAGTGTAAATGTAAAATATAACTTTATATTTTCAATTGGAAAATAACTTGAAATTTCAAATTCAACATAAGGCCATGCCGAATCCAGTGATTTGACCATGTCCCAGTCTTCCGGCTGGGAGGGTTTGTTTCAAATAAGGTCGCATTGTCTATATTTATCCAAGTTCTCATTTCAGTTTACAACGATGAGCACAAAACATAACGCGTTTCAAACCTCCTGCTAATCTGCAGTAGCATCAGAATTCCAAACAGAGCACAAGACAACATTGGAGATAGGAAAAGGATGCCTCACCCAACCGCGCAACCTTGAGCCTGAGCTCGTCGATCTCCGACCGCAAGGCATCGGTGGCGGAACGGGACTCAGCGTCGGATACGGCGTAGATGGCGGTGAGGAGCGCGGCGATGGTGAGGAGCGCCGCGGCGGAGCGGGCGCGGCGGGCCGGGGCTGCGGATGGGGAAGTGGAGAGGCGGAGGAAGCGGAGCGGTAGGAGGAACGCCACGGCGAAGAGGAGGATGGCCTCCGCTGCGGCGGGGGAGGCCATGGCTTAGGGTTTCTGGCAGCGAGGGGAGGGAGACGGAGGGGTGGGGCCGCGGGGGGTTTGCGCTGCGATATCCAAATATGAGCGGGAGTGGCCGTGCAGCGTGGCTGACTTTTGGGCTATTGTTTTTTTTATTTCAATTTATAGTTATGATTTATAACTTTTGAGTTATTTATAAGAGAATACAGAGTAATAAAAATATATATAATTTTGGTCGATATAAATAAAATTATTATAATATGTACTATAATCAACTTATAAACCCCGTTTTGACACTTCATTTGAAAGCTAGTTACTGTAAAAAAAAAATCAAAATATAGCTTCTAGAAACTAAAAAGAAGCCCTTTGACCTTTAGCACAAAATAGCCACACACCGACACCAGACTTTTTACCCAGTTTTTTCAAGTTTCTCTAGTTTTTAGCTAGTTGGAATGAGGAAATTTTATTTTACGAAAGGGTAATACCTTAATGCATGCGTACAATGCAAAACCAATTTGTCGGACGTCCACATGCTATGACATCTACGTTACCTATTTCCCAATTCCTAACACCTTCTCGATGCTTCCTTCCTCTCTCCCTCTACTTATCTTTCCCATCTCTATTTGGATGCACTTGGCCGTGGGCCTGTGGCTAGTCAGGAGCAACCCATGCCCCTATCACTAGTGCTAGCTGCCCTTCCGAGGTCACCACCACCAAGCTCAAGGTATATCATCCATCATGGCCAAAGATTACAGATCTATGCCACCATAGTTAGAGCTAGCCACAATCGTTGCGTTGTGGCCAGAGCTCATCAGATCTGATGAGGCTATAGACGGCGTGGTTAGGGGCAACAAGGTTGTGGTGTTGGCTGATTGTCTCTATTCTTCTACCAAGTCAATCTAAAAAATGTTCACACTGTAAGTTAGCTGTTGCATTAGTTGATTTTGAATGTAGTGACACCTTTATTTAAAAGTATTGTAGTTGATTTATTGAAACAAGGTTTAATTTTTTGTTCGAAGAGAGTTTTCAGTCTATTGCAACAAGGTTAATTTTTCAGAGGAAGAGAGTCTTGGAGCCCTGTTCTTTTCAGCTTCTAAAAGCTGCTTCTGCTTTTCTACAGTAACTAACTTTTAAATAAAGTATTTTTTTTCAAGATAGGGTCTACTAGTTAATTGTAGCACATACTTTATTGACTTCATTTATGTCGGCAAAAACCGCACGCGAGTTTCTGAAACTCTGTAATCTCTCGTACAAACAGCTCAAAAGCCACAAGCCGTAGCCAAAAGCCACAAGCCGCAGCAAAAAAAACAGGCCCTAGGTTTGTTGCAAAAATACTCCCTATCTATTGCACTAATTTTGTTGCACAAGATGTGGGTTTTGTTGCAAGCTCAATAACTCTTTGTTGCACTTAGAGATTTTTGTTGATTGCACCAAATTGAATGACAACAGGTATGTAAGGGGGGGTGTTCAAATAGGCTTTCGCTTTCAGGTTTTGCTTGGAGAAGCTCAGTTTCTAAAAATGACTTCTCCAAGTGTTTCCAAATGCGGCTTCTCCAAGCTATTTCCAAAAGCCATTGGTTGGCCTCTGTAGTCTCCTCCGTGTCTATGTCTTTCAAAAGCTATTTTTTCAGTTGTTACTATTTATTTTAGCTAAAAGCCAAAGTTCTAGCCAAAACTCATCAACTCCATCTCTACCCCTAAAATCCACCAGTTCAGTTCTTTCCTACGACCACCCCAAATTGTGCCCCTAGCAGTCATGAGTTTTCCTGCGTCCACACCAATTCGTGTCCCCAGAAAAACCAACCAGTGAAATCAACGATCAAGGATCAATTCCCGCCTTTCTCTCTCCTTACCCACTCATATCCAACGATCCAAATCAAGCGCGCTCCGCCCCAGAGTAAACCTAGCACGAGCGATTGTGAGAGAGGCCTCAACATACGGAGGCGCAGAGCTAGGGTTTGGCGCGCTCCGCCTCTCCCCGCCTCCTCCTCTCCGCTGCCCGCCGCCGCCTCCTTCCCTCCCCACCCCGCATCGCCCCTCCTCCCCTGCCCTGCCATCCCGCACCGCCGCCGCCTCCTTCCCTCCGCTCTGCCGCCGCCTCCTCCTCCCCATCCCTCCGCTCTGCCGCCGCCTCCTCCTCCCCCACCTTGCGCTGTCGCCGCCTCCTCCTCCTCCTCCCCACCCCGCATATTAGTGTCAGCGGCTCATGGTCACCCTCCGCGGCTTCACGAGGTCGGCGCCCATGACGGTGCGCACCACGGCCTTCAGCCCAGCCTGGCGGAGATCCGGCATGCCCATCCCCTCCGCCGCGAGGCCACGCAGGTCCACCGTGGTGGCCACCTCGAAGCCGTGATCCCTCCCCTGCGAGATCTAGAGGAGGAGGAGCGCAGACGCCGGGAGGAGAAGAGATCGAAGAAATTTAAGGATGCGAAGGACGAGCGGACGGCGGAGGCGCAGGGCGAGAAGGAGGCCGGCAACACCGCCTACCGAAAACTCTTCCTCGAGGCGGCCGTCGCCACTACACCGCGATGCGGCCTCGACCACCGCGATATCTCCTTCCTCACCAACCGCGCGCCCCTACCTCCTCATGGGCAAGGTCACCACCTCACCCCGGTCCCCAAAAAAACCTCGCCGCTCGCCTAGGCGCTGGTCATTTCACTTCACCGCTTGCTCTTGGTTCGTTTCGATACAATGAGTGCGTGAGGGATGCGACGAGGCGGTGGAGAGGGGCGAGGAGCTCGAGCCGACAAAGCTGGTCGCGCGCGCGCTATTCGCGAAGCGTCGTGCTGCTCAAGCTCGCGGCTGCGCCAGGGACTCTGCGCGGCGATCGTGGCGCTGCAGCGATCGTTGGCCGAGCACTACAGCGAGAGGCAGCGCGCTGGCTGGACGAGGCGAGAGCGCGAGGAAGGAGTTGGAAGAGCGAGAGCACTGGATCGAAAGCCACCGACCGCCACCGCGAGAAGGTTTGGATGTTTTTTCCCATGCATATTGTTGATTAGGCCATGTAAGATGCAAAGGAGGAAATGGTTGCTGTCGACCGATCATCTAATGTTGTTGGTCTCATGTAGGATTCTTATTCTCATCTTGGATTATCAACAAATTTCCCCAAAAACATGGTCATAAAGTCTCAACTATCAAGTGTTCTAACATTCAGAGAAATTTCAAATTTTAACTTGATATCTGCAAGAAAAGCAAAAGTATTAAATTGCAATATATTTCTCTGAGAAGTTACATTCCATTTGAAAACAAAAGTATTAAATTCCATTTGTGTGATCTCTTTCCCTTTATTTGCTCCTCAATTTTTACTTCCCCCTAACTTTTGCAGACCAAAGGTGGCTTGGTGTCATGCGTGCCATGTGTTCGAAGAAATGCCACGAAGAAGGTGGCATAGTGACAAAGAATTCTTAGAGGTCAATTGGAATTCTGTCACAATGCATCAAAAGATGGGGCATAGCAGTGGGCCATTTGGATTTCAAGCTTACGGCATGGAGTTAGAAGAAAGGCCAGGAATGTATAGATCTTCTACTGGTTAGTGTTTCTTGTCATGCAGTTGGCGAGATCTGTATGAAGGTGATGATTCTGTAGTTGATGGTAATAGCAATAATTCTTGCAGGTACATTCTATCAAAACAACCAAATGAGTGATGAGCATAGTGGTTGTGTGAAAAGGAAAGGAATAGATGACTGCATTGCATTGCTAAACCCATCTGCAAGTAGCAGGATGCAAGTAAGCTTTCTTTGTGGCCTATCTTCTTGTCCTAATCTAGATGTGTAGGATTATGTGGATGATTTCTTATGGTAATCACTAGCTGTATTGTAATCGTTGGTTTAGAATGTGGGTGATCAACAAACAGAGGTTTCATCTCAGCGAGAAAAGAATTTGGTGGAGGAAGGAAACAAAATATTTCGCCCAAAATGCAAAGCAAGGAAGGTTCTTCGATGGCGATGGTGCTAAAGAAGATTATGTTCATGTCGGGCAAAGCGAGGCCAAGCCACTAATAGCCACGACCTTGCAGAAAGAGTAAACTTACGATTAATACTCGAGCTCCCGATTCAGTTTGCTTTGTGCTCTTCTTTTACTCATGCTTGAAGTTGATGGAACTCTTTGCGGTGAGGAGAAAAAGATAAGCGAGAGAATGAAGCTTCTTCAAGATCTTGTTCGAGGATGTAACAAGGTAACTTTCTTATTTTTGGTGTAAGAAACTTCTCTTAGACCATCTTGTTTTCCGCACCTTATCATGTTCCTTCTCACAGATTCATCGGCAAGGCGGTCATGCTTGATGAGATAATCAATTATGTACGATAATTACAACGACAAGTTGAGGTACTATTAGTGCGGATGTAGTTGAATTGTTTGAGTATGTATGGTATTTGTTGGAATATCATCCGTGCTCTAATACAATTTGGAACTTGCGATTCTTGTCAATGAAACTTGCAATCAACCACGAGCTTGGCTTTGATATTGAGCGATTCTATCCAAACAAGTAAATGCACTGCAAACTATTCTAAATCTTTCCAAAGATGTTTTAGGCCCGCTTGTTCAACGTAAATTCTTGGTTTGTAGATGATGCTTTCACAAGATAGGCATCTTGCTTTCTTTGGAGGTGACCTAGCACCAAGCACCCTTGCTATTCATTTTAACCAAGGAATCGTGCGGCCGGACATGATGTGCAATGTTTCCAATCCGTGGATGTTCTGCAGGAGCATTCCATGACGCCTCCACAATGAACGGTAACTTCACCATTTTCACGACATGGCAATCACATATAGCATCCGAAGCCATGGCAATGGACTTATGTGAACCTTGAATGTAGATACGAAATGTGGGAAGGGCTTGAACATTCCTCATATGAATTTCAATCACGGTGTGGCGGCGGATAGCGGCACCAACAATGCTGGTATGTATGATACTCTCTCTTTTTCAAAAATTGTATAAGGTCATAGCGATCTATCAAACTCACGAAATGCTCCTTTTGTACTCTGCAGTTCCATGAAGATTGAGCGGTGAGTAGCTGGTATAGCTCGAGTTGTTACGTGAATCGTAAACGCTTGCGAGAATCAAGTTTTGTATAATCGAGGCCTAACCATTTGTTGCCGGTTTCCTTCACTTGCTCCCGATAGTGTATGGTTTATGGTATGGCATCGATGATCGTGTACGCTTGGAGCTCAAGAACCGATTCCACCGTAAATTTCTATCGTGCTTTAGCTTGTGGAAAGTGGGAACCCTATATTATTCGTGGGCCTAAACGTACTAAATTAGTAGAATGGCACATTAGCATTGTTGCTACAAAACGCAAAAAGTTTGAAGGAAATGGCTTTGTCGGAGTTTCATGAATAGTGCATTGTTTGCAACCGAAGTTTCAGCATGCGGTGCAAGGAGAATTCTTTTGATTATTCAAGAAAAAACCATGTAAATGTGCGAATCATCCCCAAATGTGTAGATTTTAGGATCCTCACCTTACCTAATCGTGTACCGAGTGAAAGTTGAGGAACTAAAAGTGGTACTAATCTGAGGGCTGGTTTTCGCATGGTCCATAGTAACAGACTTCACATGTAGAATGCAATATTGAAGAAAAATTCAGCAAAGTACCTTATGCGTGTGAGGTGCCAATCATCGAGACTCTCGCGTGACGCAGATGATGTTCTCGCCACTTTGTCGGCCGTGATTTACTGCGATCTCACTTTTATTTGAAAGAGATTTGTCTGCAACTTTTGGAGTACAGAGTATGCCGGCATGGTGTTTAGTGAAACAACCATCGTGTGGCTTTTCTTTCTTTAGAGTGTGGTAGATAAATGGAGAATTCTATCTGAACCAAGAGGATTTGTTGCACAAAAGATTATAAATGTTCCAAGATGAAGCATCTCTACCCTCTATAATACACCAAAATTTTCTTTACTAAATCCACCCGCTCAACTATTCTTGAAGGTTTTATTCTTCGTCCTCACAATCATCAAGTATCGTGTTAGGCGGTTTAACTTTTACTATGTGTTATCTTACGTTCTCACATGTTATAGGCATGACTACACCTTAGGCGGCGAGTTATTCATAGTGACTTTGAAAAGGTTTCATTAGAGCCAAACTGTAAGTTTAATGATCATAAAAGGTTCAGGAGCTAAATTTTGTTTTGCACATTTGAATTGCACAGTCTTCCAGCAGAATGAATTGCAATTTGTTTTTTATTGCATATGGATCCAACTATATCCTGTTGTGTTTGTGAAATAAGGTGATATGGTTGCCTTGTCATATGGTTCTGAAAAACAACATTGTCATATGGTTCTGAAAACAACATTGTCATATGGTTACAGAGTTTTGTGTTGGATCCTATATTCTGATGTGCTTGTGAAAATAAGGTGATCTTTGGCATATCTATTGGCTTGTTTTATTAATGGCTTGTAGCGAGAAATAAGCAAATTGGTTGAATTGTCCAACACAATCTACAAAACTTCGTCATTCTTCACTGTGACTAGCTGAATGCCTATGCGTTGCTACGGATTTTAAAATTTTATCATACTATATATTCTGAAACTGACGGGTGGTAAAATTTTTTAGAACATGTATACAAATATGTTCTAAATTTTTTTAAAATCCGTAACAATGTGGGGATGGAGAAAGTCGTCGGTGGGTGAGTCCAATGATGTTGTCGCCTCCTCAAAGGATCAGTCGTTATGTGACATTCATCATGTGACAAAAATATTTGGTTATACAATATATGAGACGTGAATATTAATGAATCTGATTGTTCGTTTTATTTTTTACAAATTTTATCTTGTTTTGTATTTTACCGTAGCGTTAGCACGGGCACACTACTAGTTAGATTAAAACACCACTAAGTGTGTTGCTTTTGTTGCGTGAACTAGGTATCTTGTTGCAGGTGGGATTATCATTTGTTGTGTGGGACTATGTTATGTTGCGTTCACGAATAAGGAAATCCAATGGCCTGTATCGCCTGTTACGAAGATCGGATGGTTGGTGACTTGGTGGGGCATATGGAGCTAAACTTCGTTATATGTTAAATTCATGGATTTTAATCAGGCTAAGTTGCCCCCATATCCTAAACTTCAGTAAGCCTTCAAAGTTTTTAAAAAACTTCTCTTTGTATCGATATGTCTCTCAAGTGTGTATGTAATTAGACGCTAAGAAAAACACATGGTACGATCTATATGGTACACAAATTAGGGATCTAACATAAGTAATTCAACTAAACAAATTTTTTTGTCAACACAATTGAACCTGTCTGTCTGATGACGTGTCAATTTTAGACCTAATTGAGAATATTTAAGTTTGTGGGACTTTATTCATATTTAAGTCTGTCATTTGTTAAGGGTTACTCTAAATTGAGGACTTTGTCGAAAAGTGCTGTGAAAGCATTATTTCATTTATTGGACGACATTGGCCTCGTTCCCGGCTATAGATAACTCTAGAGAGAAATCGTTTCAAAAATAGCCAAAATACCACTAAACAAACTGCCTGAACCAATCATTGCTCTGGTTTGAATCTTGGACTACTGCCTTGGAGAAGTCAAAAGTTAGCACAAACACATAAATCAATAAGTTCGCACTTGAATCTAATCAAGCTAGGGAAAATAAGCTAATTAAAAAGGAGTAAATTGCATAAAATTCAAATGGAGGGGTTTGAATTTATTTAGAGTTGGATTCGGCAAAGTGGAGGAACTTCAATTTATTGGAGATGATTTTGGTAGAAAAAAGGTCAAATATGAATCCAGGGTGTCGAGATGATTAAAATGGTGTATTTTTTAGATTTTTGGGATTTTTGGAATTTTCTGGGACTTTTTAATAATTTTTTCTAAATTTTTAAACGGATGTACAGTAACGGGCCGGCCCGACTGCATAGTGCAGCCCGGCAGGTTTCCACCCATGCGGTCAAATGGGCCGGCCAAACCGTGGCCCACACTGCGCGCGGCCGCAAGGCCCAACACGTGCGCGCACACTCGCCCAATGGGCAACGCGCAGTTGGCGCGGACGGCCCGGATGCGTGAAGAGCGGACAGCCCGGATAGACAGGCGGCAATCGGTGTCAACGATCGAGATGCGACCACGCCGCCCTCCCGAGTCATCTTCTACCTTCGGCCATTCCCCCTCGGAGGAAAAAAATAGAGGCGTCGCCCTTGATATGATTCGGCACCAACTGAGATCACTGGCGAGGATGGGTGGTATGGATAGCTTCCTGGGACGGCGGTGGTTCCATTTTTGGCATGGAAATGGGTGATAGCGGCTGGTGGCAAGAGTGAGGTTTGTGGTCCTTCAAGAGAAATTAGGGTTTTCCAGGGGTTCTCTAGTGAGGTTGGTGGTGATTTGACCATCTAGGGTTCACAAGAAACACGGGAGTGGCGGTGATTTGTGTCGAGAAGCTCCCTATAGGGCTGTCCACGGGAAGGTGTTTTTGGCCGGCGGTAGACTTCGTCTGCGGAGCTCTATGGGAATGCTAACGTGAAATTGAGCTTGGCTTCATGGTTGTGGTGTCCCGCAGATGCCATGACAGTAAATAATTGAGATATGACAGTCGGGAGCAGAAAATTGAGTGAGTGGCTTACTGGGCTCAGGGGAAGGAGAAGGAAGAGCTGCGGTGGGGGAGAGCTCAATTGGACAGTTCTGAGGAGTAGTGAGGAGTGTAGCGAAGCCTTCTGTGGAAGCAATCGAGCTTTGAGAGTGAATTGAGGTGGTGGAAAGCAATAAGGCAGTTCGGGGGTAGCGTGAAACGCGGGTGAAGTTGGAGGTGGTGCTGTGCAGAGAGAGACAGGCAAGGTGGCCTTGTGGTCTTGCTAGTTTTGACGAAAGTCTGAAGTCAAGGATATGGCTCGAGCGGAAAAAGACAAGAAACAAGGCGGTTCGCCGCGCAGGAAGCAAGGAAGCGAGTGGAGCGGCGACGTGCGAAGCAAGGGAGAGGGGGGAGCTAGAGGCTGACTGGTGGGGCCGACGCTGCCAGGTCGGTGTGAACCAAGGGTGCACGCAGTCGCAAGTCCGAGCGGCAACGGTTGACGCGTGCGACAGGAAGCGGGCAGAGGTGGTGGGAAGGCGGCGACATAGGGAGGCGCCAGCACAGGGAGGAGGTGGAGATGCCAAATAGGGAAGGCGGATTTTTAAGAAGCTTGCCAAATTGGGAAAGAATTGAATTCAAGCAAAAATTCAATTAAAATTCAAAAGCTTTCAATTTTTGGGGTGTTTCACCTTTTTTGTTTTTTGTGAACCTTACTTGTCAAGCGTTCCACCTACGTCAGCTTCTAATCCTTTATGCTTGTGTTCGAGGACTGCGAATGGGCAGCCTACATGCACTGCCTCCCCTTGTCAAATCCTCTGACTCAACAAGTGCACTTCTTTCTCAAGACTTGCAAGAAAAGTTATAATTTAAAAATTAAAACTAATCACGGTGTTACCGAGCGAATAAAACATGATTTTGTTCATAATGGTATGTAGCAAAGCCATTAATTTTGAGTGCCTTTCAACAAACTTCATGTTCTCACTATGTTATCTAGCCAAGGAGGGGAACGACGTCGTGGTGCTCCGAGGATGCTTCGGTGGGATGGAATCGGACCATGGCGGCGCCGGGCGGCGGATTGCTCACCGACCGGATTTGGGAAAGAAGGCATCGCCGGTGAGCTGTGGTGCACGGGAGAGCAATTACTTCAGGTGGAAGACAGAGCGGAATGTGGTGAAGCTTCCGGGAATAAGGGCGGGACTTTATAGCCACGAAAAAGGTGGTGGCGACAGAGGGAATGTTGGCTATCGAGTCCACGGCATGGCGGCGACGTCGCTACAGCACTCGCAACAAGACTGTGGCCAGGGTATGGGCTTGATTGTAGAGTGACAGTGTCAGTGCAGTTGGAGATACACTGGCCGAGGCGGATGCGACGGGGCAAAAATGGTGGGCGACAATAGCACGACTGGAGCACTGACCCAGGCAACACGACAGCGGTCACTGTTCGACGACACTGTGGCGGTCATCAGCAGTATGGCGTGGTGCCAGGCGACGACCGGCAAAGCTCACGAGGCATGGCGAGGAACGAGCAGCGACAGAGCGGGTGAGGCGACTCGAAGCAAAGCTTCGGCTCTGTTGAAATGATCAGAGGGGGAATGAGAAGAATTGGGCCGGCCTGGGCCGGCTCGGCTAGGTCGAAATTGCCCAAAAGTGAATTTTAAATTTTTGATTCAAATTATACTCTTTCCTTTTTGATGGATCATCTTTTTAGATTCGAATTTCAAAATAAAAATTTCTATTATTTTCACATTTCCTTCATGATTTTCTATTAGTTCTATTTTTTTCAAATTTTTCTGCCATTGTTGGAACCTCAACCAAAAATCCAAAGAAAATCCAATAAAACTCAAAGATCAAGAAGATACATTTCAAAATTAATTCAAGGGCTACACATTTCTCAAATTTGAATTTTTAGGATGTTAAACCCTTTTGACATCCCACTCCTCATATCGAGAGTCCACTGGTCATATTGGTGGATCTCTACGTTGATCTACTTGCGGTAGCCACATAGCGGTTCCGAGGACTACGAGTAGATGAGAGAGGGTGTTAGTGCGTAGTTTGAAAGTGAAAATGTAGGAGAATACACTGTAAGATGTCTGTACTGACTGTTGATAGCTGCTCATATCCTAACGGCGGTCGGGGTAGTCACCGGAGTGTGCAACCCTAGTAACGCATGCCCAAACTGAGCCGCTACTTAGAATTGAAAAACTTGCATGTGTACCTACACCAATAGAGGGGTGGCGTCTCCCCCTCAGGAAGGTGCTGCGGTGAATGCTTCTTTGGAACATTCGGGATGGGAGGGAGCTCCTGGCACACTCCGCCTATTTGTCCTGGGCCGCAGCAGCCCTTGCTTGTTCACCGCGGGCTGTAGTAGACCTTACTAGTTCGTGGGTCTCCTCCGATTGCTTCATCATCTTGTCCTATTGCTTATTCTACTTCTTGTCCATCGTGATGTGGTGAAGGAAGCTATAGGGTAGTTTTGGGTTTGAGTGTGTAGTGTTCTCTCCTAGATCTCTTCCTCCAACCTTTTATAAGCCAAACGGTTAGCATGTGGGGTTATTTTCATGTGAGTAGGCTGCGAGGTGGAGTGTTGCGTTGTCTTTCCGCAAAATTGGTGGCGAGGCAGACTGTCAAGTCCTGCTTTGCAGAATCTTGTCTTTTTGGCCTAAAAAGCTGAGGAGGTATAGTGTTATCATGTTGATCTAAAAAAGATGGCGGCAAAGTGTTGTCAGTTCTTACTTTGTAGAGAGTCGTCACGTCTTGCTTTGCAGAGTCTTGTTTTTTTGTCTGAAAAGCTAAGAAAGTATAATGTTGTAATGTCGATCTAAAAAAGATGGCGAAGCAGAGTGTTGTCAGTTCTTACTTTGCAGAGAGTTGTCACACCGCCCTATTCGGAGTCTTGTCTTTTGGTCTGAAAAGCTGAGGAGGTATAGAGCTTTCATGCCCATCTGAAAAAGATGGTGAGGCAAAGTGTTGTCACGTCTTCCTTTCCAGAGTCTTGTCTTTTTGGTCTAAAAAGCTGAGGAAGTATAGTGTTGTTATGCTAATCTGAAAAAGATGGCAAGGCAAAGTGTTGTCAGTTGTTCATTTGCAAGTGAGTTCCCTCGTGAACACACATGTCACTATATCTGTGCCATCCCCTTGCCCAGCGTGCTAGGCATCAACAATGGGTCGATAATCTTCGTCTATAAATACGGAGGTCTCGCTATTGTGTCCTAGCCTCTAAGAAATTTATCTACCATTTTTACTTAATTTTTCGTGGAGCCAATTGTCAGAAATTGAGCTTTTTGTGGAAATGGCCGTTTTTGACTTCCCGACGTCGATTCGCCGCCTCCATTGAGTTTTAGCCTATGCCTTCACCTCTGTAAGACTTGTCTCATCGCGTTCTACATTGTGCTTCCCTCCTTTCCTCCAAAAACCATCCACAAATTTTTGCTTCCAACACCTAGCCATAGCCGCCTAGGGCATCTTGCATTCCCATCTATCCGGTGATGCCTTCTTCAATTCTTTCGCGTCAAAACGTGCCAAACCATCCTAGGTAGCTACCTTCCAAGTGGTTTTAGATTCCCTTCACCGAGCACCAAGATATCAAGTTTTTCCTTTTTCTCTACTGTCATTGATCAAACGTCGATTGTGTCGTCTCCGACGAATTTTCAGCTTAGCCAATAATTTTCTAGCTTCACCATACCCTGTTCTACCCATGCTCACCCTACATCTCCATGTTCCACATTTGGGTACTATCTCTCTCCAACCTGTAGTTGTCACTACCACATCGTCACTACCGGTGATTGCCGTCGTACCCACGTCACCACCTTTGCCTCATCGCCGGGGTTCCATTTTGCCTGTTCGCCGTCCACCTCGCAGCCAACTGACACTATACTATTCAAAAAGTAATTCTTGGATTTTGTTATCATTTCATGTGATATCCAAAACTTCCAAACATTCGGTCTCCCTCATACGAACTCCGAATCCATTTATTCTTTCTCCTTAATTCATCTAAAATAATAGTCTATCCCTCAATATATATTTTATAATTTTTGGATTTTATTTGGATTTATTTGAATTTATTCGATTTGGTTCTTCGTGTGTAGACTGCGATGATCCGGAAGAATTCTTCGACGACGATTCACACCAGACTACAGAGCAAGGCAAGTCACACACCTTGATCATGTTGATCCCAGATTGCAAAATAAAATTATGTTGTTTTAAATTATTCTGCATGCATATTTTTATTCAATGTATTTCAATTCAGTTTTAAATTTAGTTATTACCTACTTGTTAATTCCTCCTTTGGCATTGCAAATCCTTATACCTTGTCACCCTAGATTAAAACTCTAGTTAGTACACTAGTATGGACTAGAGAATTTTGTATTAAGTGATTAGACCTGCTTAGACATAATTTTTGTTTTGGGATAACTTTTTCACATAAAATGATAAAGTTTCCAAATATATTCTTGACTTCGGTGAGTCAAGAAGGAGTATGAAATATTTTGAAATAAACTATAAAAATCTGGTTTAGACTTAGGCTAATGGTTAGGTGGTGAGTGCAGGCATGCACTGTTGTTCGGAGACACAGTGTTGATTGTCGGGCACAGGGGGTATGTAGTTGAGCCTAAGTCAATTAAGGACCGGTCTGTGAGCTACTGTTACAAAGCCCTATTGTACTACCACAAGGCTGGTATGGTACAATCCTGGCTGAATAATTTGCGGGTCCCAACCTGAGTCTCGTAGTAGGTTGAAAGTGAGCATAGCGTAGGCCATGAAAAGTCTCACTTGGCTCAAGAGAGGGTCCCGGTCTGGTGGATTCCTTACTGGGGGTGAAACCTTAGAGTTGACTTGGCCAGGTTGAAAGCTTTGCATTGCAAAGGCCTTGTCATGATCTCCTCGCCGCACACCTAAGGAAGTGTGTAATTCATGTGGCAAACTGGGATGATCATGTCTTGTGGGTAAAGTTGTATAACCTCTGCAGAGTGTATAATCTATCCTGGATAGCCGTGCCCACGGTTATGGGCAAGCTGAGTAAAAGTTTTTCATGGATTAGACTTTGTTTTTCAAAAATGGTTTTTGAAAGGCTTATGGATGGATGGAATCCATGAGTGATTGGAAGCATATAGTGGATGGAATCCATATGAGATCTTTTCGAAAAGATGGTCCGGGTGGGATGCCCGTGGTTAGGTTAGTGTTTGGTCAGAGCCTACATTAACGGTATTAATTTCATCTATAGTTACTATTTTTACTTACTATATTAAATTCAGTATTTTCAATCTATTTACTGTATTTCTTTAAATGCTGTTTTATGCTCAAACTAACCCTATAAGCCTTCCTTTGTTGCCTTAATCATTATATTGCATATCTCCATGTGACTTGCAGAATACAAGTTTATACTCACCTTGCTATCTCCACACAGAGAAAGATGACTTCGGCTATGGTGAAGATCTGAACGAATAGGCCGTGTTTTACTGTCGTTTGCCGGTGGGCAGGCTTGTTAGGCTTCTTCCATTTCAGTGTTTTTTTCCGCTGCTTATATTTAAATTCAGCTTATGTGCCGTGAATATAAACTTTGGCAATCATGCCCATATTTAGTTAATAAATGTCATTATGGTTGATATTTATCTTTGTTGTTCACTGTGTGCACTAGCTAATACTGGACTAGTGCGATTTACATAGAGGATCCAGGAGTTGTTGCTCCGGGTTTCCGACAGGTTGAATGTAGTGAGCGATTGTAGGCAAACTCCACATGAGGTATACATTCTTCCCACATCTTCAAGTTTTTCAAACTGGCCCTCAACATTGTGATGAAGTACGGTAGATAACCTCAGTTTGTCCATCAGGTTGGGGATGACAAATAGTTGAAAACAACAGCTTCATCCCAAGTTTTCCTCAGAGCGTCCTCCAAAAGTGACTCAAAAACTTTGCGTCATGATCTGAAACAATTGTCTTTGGCATACCATGTAGTCGAACTATCTCCCTGAAAAATAAATCAGCAATGTGTAGCATCATCGCTCTTGTGACAAAAAATAAAATTTGCCATCTTAGAAAACCTATCCAGTACAACAAAAATACTATCCCTCCCCATCTTTGTCCTAGGTAATTCTAAAATAAAATCCATAGAAATATCCTCCCAAGGAATACTAGGAATGGGAAGAGGCATGTATAAACCATGTGGATTCGGTCCTGACTTATCTTTTTGGCGTGTAGTGCATCGCGAGACATAATGCTTGATGTCACGCCTCATCCTTGGCCAATAGAAGTGTTCAGCACTGATGTCCTCTGTTTTTTTGCCAAAGTGTCCCATTAATCCCCCTCCACGTGACTCCTGTAACAACAAAAGACGAACGGAGCTAGCTGGAATGTATAGCTTGTTAGCTCTCAATAAGAAACAATCATAAATCTTTTATTGTCTCTATGCCCAAAATTTTACAATCAAGTTAAGAAAATAAAATATATCATCTAGACAAAGCATCAACAATCACATTTTCTTTTCCTTTCTTGTGTTTAATGATATAAGGAAAAGATTCAATAAATTCAACCCAACGTGCATGTCTACAGTTTAGTTTAGATTGACTTCTAATATGCTTCAAAGATTCATGCTCAGGATGTATAACAAATTCTTTGAGCCATAAATAATATTACCAAGTTTCCAAAGTTTGAACTAGAGCATATAATTCTTTATCATAAGTTGAATAGTTCAAACTAGGCCCACTCAATTTTTTACTGAAAGCAGCAGGTTTACCTCCTTGTAGCAACACACCACCAATTCCAATTCTGCTAGCATCACACTCAAGTTCGAAAGTCTTACCAAAGTCAGGAAGTTGGAGCAATGGTGCATTTGTGAGCTTTTCTTTGAGAAGGTTGAACGTTTCTTCTTGCGCTTCTCCCCATTTGAAAGGAACACCTTTCTTCGTCAATTCATTAAGTGATGCAATGATGGTGCTGAAATCTTTCACAAAGCGGTAATAGAATCCAGCAAGTCCATGAAAATTCCGCACTTGTGTGACCGTTTATGGTGTCGGCCAATTCTTTATAGCTTCCATTTTGGCTTCATCTACCTCAATTTCCAATGGAGTAACAACATAACCAAGAAAACAAACTCGATCGGTGCAAAAGGTGCATCTTTCGAGGTTACCAACAAACATGCATCTCTCAAAGCAATAAAAACAGAACGTAAGTGTTCAAAATGTTTATCAAGTGACTTGTTGTAAATTAATATATCATCAAAGTAAACTACCACAAATTTACCAATGAAAGTACGTAACACTTCGTTCATTAACCTCATGAAAGTGCTAGATGCATTAGTTAAACCAAAAGGCATGACTAGCCACTCATATAACCCAAACTTAGTTTTAAATGCAGTCTTCCATTCATCTTCAATTTTCATTCTAATTTGGTGGTATCCACTACGCAAGTCAACTTTAGATAAAGCAGTAGAGCCACTCAATTCATCAAGCATATCATCTAACCTAGGAATAGGATGACAATATCTAATAGTGATATATGACGATATCTAGTGGTGATATCATTAATCGCTCTACAATCAACACATATATGCCAAGATCCATCTTTCTTAGGAACTAAAATCATAGGAATAACACAAGGACTAAGGCTTTCATGTATGTACCCTTTGTTATGCAAGTCTTGTACTTGACGCTGAATTTTCTTAATCTCCTCCGAATTAGTCCTACATGGTGCCCAGTTTGGCAAGGAAGCTCTCGGGATCAAGTCAATTTGATGCTCAATTCCTCAAATAGGTGGCAGAGCCCCGAGGATATTTCAGATGGAAACATATATTAAACTCCTGCAAAAGGTTAGTGATAGAAGGAGGTAAAGATGCGGGAAAATCCTCAGGTGAAAATAAAGCATCTTTGCAAAGTAAGGCATAGCAAACAGAATTTTCCATTTCCAAGTCATTAAAATCAGATTTAGTAACTAATAGAACAACACATTTTAATTTAATTTCATTTTTTAGCATTTGATTCTTTTGCTTCTTTCTTTTTAGGTGGAAAACATTCTTTAGCTATAATCTGATTCTCACTTTTAGCATTCTCCTTTTTCTCCCATTCAGATCGTTCAATTTCATCTTTAATAATGGCTTCAGGAGACATTGGGCATAAAACAATTTCTTGCCCTTATGCATGAGAGTATATTAATTAGTTCTACCATGATAAGTGGAATCTTTATCAAATTGCAATGGTCTATCTAAAAGTAAAGAGCATGCTTGCATAGGTACAACATTGCAATCAACATAATCATGATATGAACTAAGCGAAAATTGTACTCTTACAGTTTTGATTACCTTTAACTTACCACATGAGTTGAACCATTGGATGTAATAAGGATGTGGGTGAGGACTTGTGGTCAAGCCAAGCTTTTCAATCATTTCGAAACTAGCCAAGTTGTTGCAACTTCCTCCATCAATGATGACACGATACGAACGTTCCTTGATGACAAACTAGTGTATATTGTTCATCAATTTCGCTAGCTGAAGTATACTCATCATCTTCTCTCACAATGAGAGCTCGCTGACTTGGGCGCTCTCTCATAAAATGCCCGAAACCTTTGCACTTGTGACATTGGATGTCCCTTTTATGTCCAGTGGAAGCAACTGAAGATGCACTCTTTGTTGGAGCAGATTTGCGAGAGCTTGAACGGTTATAGCCTTTGTTTGCTTCAGATGTATGTGAGGGCATGGAAGTAGAAGTAGAGCGCCCTCGACTTGGTGTAGATGGAAGGGACGCTCTTGCTGTTTTGGTACTTGGTTTGGAGGAAGAAGAACCCCCAAAATAACTCCTTGTTCTCATGTATCGTCCCTGTACTTCCCTTTCAGCTTTGCAAGTAAGATGAAATAAGTGGGTGATAGAATTGTATTCCTTATAGTCAAGTATGTCCTAAATTTCCTGGTTAAGCCCTCCCAAAATTCTAGCCATTTTAGCTTCTTCAGTTTCTTCCAAACCACAATGCAATAAACCAATTTGCAATTCTTGATAGTATTCCCCTACTGGCCTATTGCCTTGTTTCAAGCATTGCAATTTATTTAACATGTCACGTGAAAAATATGAAGTTATAAATCTAGCTCTCATGACTCTTTTCAAAATATCTCAAGTTCTAGGTACATATGGTAGTGTACACTGTTCCCTCCACCAAATTGATGCAAAATCAGTGAATTCACTAGTAGCAGCTCTAACTCTTTTATTTTTAGGAAAATCATGGCATGCAAAGTTTTGGTCTAATTGTAATTCCCAATCAAGATAAGCTTCAAGGTCATATCTACCAGCAAATGGGGGAATTGTAAACTTGACTTTAGTGAATGCATCATCATCTCGTATCTCTCTTTGTAACCTATCCATACCTCGTCGATTTTGCCTGAGTTAACGATGGTCACGGTCATTGGGGCCCTCAACTTCAGTGTCGCATCACTGTTGTTCTCTTCGATATCATCATCCTCACCCGCTGAACAGGGGGGAACAAAGCACGTTGAGCAATTAGTGGAGGTGGACGTTGCTCAAGGTTCTCAACTCTGTTGTTGATGGTGTTGAGGGTGTCATTGAGCCGATCCAACACGTTGTAGATCTCCTCCGTTCTCTTGTTGACCTCACAGTTGAAGTGTTGCATAAGCATCCTTTTGTGAGGGGTGAGAGGTCCGACACTCTCAAGTTCAAAAGATTGGTCATCATTTTTGCTATTGTGTTTCGAATTTTGTAAACCTGCCATTGTTAATAGAACACAAGAAACTCACAAGAAAATTTGTTAGCTCCATATCAACAACTAGATGTTGTAGGCTTTAGAAGTCTCACACTCTCAAGCTTTTATCAAATGCTTACAAGATTGTTTCCAAGCAAAACAGGTGTTACAACCAGTGGCTGGTTCGTGGTAACTTGACTAGAGTGATGAGTATAGTGAATGCCGATACGTCGAGATCTGTTCAGTTAGTAGTATGTGGAGCTTGGACATGCAACATATAAGTAGTAAAGGAATGGCAATATTCAATTTCAGAATTACACAAGCTGAATAATAGTCCAAAGTACTCGCCTAAACTGCTGGCACAAACTAGTACTCGACCCTAGCTCAAGCAAGCAAACACTAGATGACACAAGGGCTATACAAAGTGAGCTCAAAATCTAAATATGAACAATGTTGCAAAATTTTCTTTTTTTACTTGTGCGGCTCTTTTCTTTTTGCACCTACCTCTTTTCTTCTTTTTTTAACCTTGTGTGGCTTTTTTTGCACTTGCCTTTTTTTATTATTTTTTTCTTTTTTTGAGAGCAACACAAATATTAAGCTCACTAAAATATGACCTAGAAGCAAAGATTACACAATTTGGAATGAAAGAAAACTCAAACTAGATGACAAACAGATGCCAAAAACAGATGCTAAAACTTTAGAGGCCGTTTTAAGGCCCTAAATGACCTTTTTTTGGAGCCTCATGAATACAATCAAACCTGTCCTTAACTTTTCGTTAGTTTTCAAACAAGCCAAAGAACGTAGCAATCCGAGTTCATATGCAAAAGTTATGGCTGTTTTAGCATACACTGCACGAAACTATCATGAACTCGGTTTAAACAAAATCAGAACACGAACACAACTCTGTCCCAGGTGATTCGGCCAACTAGTAAGAAGTGAAAACTGAGTTGATCTCTAACTCCCAACGATCTGGCGCTGTAGACACAAACTCTAACCCCTTCCAAACTCAGCAGTGAAGAGCAACCGCAGTAAGGGAGGGGTAAACTGATGAGGCGATCGGGTCCCGATCTTCCGATAGGATGATAACTTCGATTTGGAGGAGAACAACTCATCAGTTTTCACAAGCGAAGGACAAGAGTTTTCACAATAAAAAAACTACTCAAACGAAATCGAAGAAAACTAGAAGGGCGCGGCCTCCTTAAATAGGGGAGGAAAAGCCGCGCAAAACTAAAAAAATAAGGGGTAGTACTATTCATGGTACTGTTCATATGAACAGTACATCCATAAACAGTATGGGCCTAGGAGGGGGGCACCTCCCCATTGGGTCCAAGCATTACAATACCCAATTTGACCTAAACAGGTGACACAACACCTTATTTTGATAATTACAGTTTTCACTGGAGGAATTTGAAGTTGAGACTAGATCCATTGGAAAGAGGATGAGAAAAGCTTTCCAACAAGTACTCGTGAAGCTCAAACGGACTCCGTATGTGAAAGTTATGCACATGTGAAGTTGGGCCTGTTAGGCTGAATCCGAATTGATCTAGAGGCCGAATTGGATTCCAAAACCTGTCCGACTTGAACTCTTGCTTCAATTGGTCCAAAAGTGATGTGATACTACAAATATATTTTCATCATTAGGTAGTATCATATTCTCATTTAAAATATGTTGGAGCTAAATGAACGAATTCACCTTTAGTTCAATCTTAATATTGGGCGCTATGGTCGTATGTGTTTGTGGTATGGTCACATCATCCTCTCTTTCTTGACAGAAAACCATCATCGGTTTTAATATATGTATAACCTCACGTATTGTATGATCTTGATCATAAATCTTGGTACATGATAACAAACGCAACGAACTGATGGTTGTATCACAAACGCAACGAACTAATAACAAACAAAGTAAAACCTCTTTGAAACAAGCTCACCTAAAAATTTAAGTGATGAGCAGGAGCTCTTGTAATTGGAATAACAAGCATAGAAAATATGGTTGTATTCATAGGGGTCATGTTCTCATCATCCTCCCCTTCTTGAAAACAAAGCCGTCCTCAGTTTTTGATAAGCTGAAAGTATGGTAACAAAAAAGTCAAGATGTATGCATGGTATATGTATATGTCATCCGTTTTAATAATTCTTCGTTGTTGCATAATTAATGTTACAAAACAGCAGCGATCATAAAAGCTCATCGTATTATTAACCCAAGAATATTCATATATGTTAATGAGCAAATCAAAATTTCTCACACAACATTTATTGCAACTAGATTTGCAAATATAAGTGAAGTATTTATGCAATTTAAATCTCTAAAGTTGTAAACTTACAGTGGTGGCACTATGGGCAAAGCTACAACTTTTGAAATCATTCAAAGTTTATCCATATAATCAAATTTTAATTGAGCAATAACAAATTCATCTAGTAAGGGTGAAAAGATTTGCAAATTCTTCCATACATCAATTTCATTATTCAGATTGTCAATGTTAGATGGTTCAATAAGAGAAGAACACATAGGCATTGAATGATCACTAAATTTTATTTTTATTTCATAATGAACAAGATTGAGCATACAAGAGTTGTTGTTCAAGTTATGCATATTCGATATATAAGAAATTGATTGTCTAACCATAATCTCCAATTAATTTAAAATAGTAGGTGTAGGTGCTAGATAGATAATTTAGAGATGAAAGGTCAAAAACTTTCTTGATAGCACATTCCAAACTAATGGCCTCATTAAGCATGATGTAGCACAATGCATCAGCTGGGGATATTTTATCAAACACTTCCTTATGTGTAATTAATTCGACATGTGCGAAATTATGAGAATTTAGATCAGCACATGGTTCATTTAAGTCAACACAAGGAATATCAAAAGATTGCACTACAATAGGTATATACTCACAAGGTTGCTCTATGTTTTGTTGTAGCACCAAATCAGTACCTTTATCATTATCATTTTCTACTAAGTTTTGCTTCAAAATAGCATGAACAATGGATAATTGTAGTCCCTCAGAAGCATACTCACCGTGAGCGATGACAGCACCATGTTCTTTACCTTTTTGACTCTCCTCAGATAATGTACAAGCATCCATCTTCTCATCTTCATTCTCAACCAATGGAGTCAGTGGTTCAATCAGCTCATGCTCCTCTTCGGCATGGTTCTTGATAGACCATGTGGAGATGACCCCGTGTGTGTGATGAGTAATTGACATCTGTTTTAGGAAAGTCGAGTTTGGTTTGTGTGGTTCGGACCATGTCGTTGCGTGGTGCAATCGGTTTCGGTCGGACATTGTCCAACTAGGTCGAACGTGCTTAAGTCGTTTATTTTTCATTTCAATTGGTTGGGCTTTGAGTATGTCGTCTGATGCTAATGTATGGTTACAATATTTCGAGCGGTGCTATGTGATTTGTTTCTTGTCTGTGAAAGCTGCAGGACGTCGAGGTGGAGTCGTGGTGAGGCACGGGATGACCGGACTAGGCGCGGGCGATGCCGAGGTCAGAACGGTCGAGGTGTGCCGAAGACGACGAGGACTCGAGGTGGCTGCGTGGCTTGGACGGCAAGGAATGAGGAAGCTTCCTGGAAGGTGCGCGAGGGGCGTTTTGGTGAATACGCAAAGCTGCACTAAAGGAAGTGGATTGTAGATAAAGCGCCATGAGTTGTTGAGAGCTAATGGGTAAAGTGGGTTGTAAACCCATTAGTGGAGGCTATAAATAGAGAGGGTGTTCTCTAGTAGCTATTCATAAAAAAAACGAACATGAATTGAGAGGATGGAAATGAGAGGGAGTTTAGGGAGATGAAAGGTGTGCAGATTTTTAGAGAGAAATTGAGAGTGAGATGGCTTGTGAGAGTTGGTGTAAGTTTGTTCCCTGTGCATGTGTGCTATAAGTTCTTGATTCTCAAGCATTTATGGGGACTTAGGGTGAAATTGAGAGAGATATGAGCTGAGAAATACTATCATGTAATTGTGTATGTCTCGGTCTCGATCTATGAGAGTTATGTTTTGTTGATGTGATTACTTGTTCTATTTCAGTCTTTGCTTTTCTTGTGATCTCCTCTTTGAAGTTGTGTTTTAGCTGAATTTGATTTCATTTGTTTGGTCTCAAATTCTCAGAGGAAGATCTGCTTAACCACACAAGCAAAAATCAATTTGAGTACATGATTGAATGAGCTCAAACTTGCTTTTGGCTGCAGTAGCCAGATAATCCTTTTGGCCAGCATGTCTTTTATCTTTCTTCTTTTTCTTTCTTTGATGTTTCCCTTGCGTTCAGGTTCTTTGCTGCTGAATTAATTGCTCTCAGCAAGGTGTTGATCCATGGTCTTTTGCTGAAATTTTACCCGGTCAACCTGCTCCATTCGGCCAAAGTGCAGTACGCAATAATTTGTTTTAGTCAATTTACTGCAGTCACTACTGCTTTTCGGTTAGCAAGCGTAGTGGATTATTGTTTTGAGTCCGGCTGCATTTTTGGCTCTTCATTTAATGTGTTCGTTCTCTGCCAGGAATTGGTTCATCCTTTCGGCTGTGGAAGGTTCTTTGGTGTGCTGTTTTTAGCAAAGTTTAGGCAGCCTCTTCTTTATTTTGCAGCAGTCCTCTCTTGGCTACTTCAGTCCTTATAGCATTGTTAGTTGGTTGTTTGGCAAAGCTAAAAGATTTGCTATTTTTGCTGATTTGAATATCCATTTTCAGCATTTAAATGTCTTGCCGACAGCTTGCTCTTTGTAGTTGTACTTGGCTGCAGCCTGGGCTTTCTTCATTGCTTAATCTTTCTTGCTGACAACTTGCAGTCTTTGCTCAGTTGGTAGTGTATGCAGAGTTCTAGTGCTTTCGGTTTTGCTTTGGCCAGAGTAGGGCTGTAGTAGTTCAAATACTTTATTCTCTGTTTGCAGCTTTCTTTTTAGTGTTTCACGGCTACTTCTCAATCATCTTTCGGCCAGCAAATTGTCATTTAATTTCAGTCCTTCAATTGTTTTCAGTCAGCAAACATTTTCTGCAAGTTTCTGCCGTGGCAGCGAATTCTACTGATTTCCTTTGCCGTGGCAGCCGATTTCCCAGTATCTGCTGCCATGACAATGCTTTGAGCACAGTGCCCGCCGTGACAGTGTTTTGCTGCTGTTTTCTCTGCCGTAGCAATATTTTACTGATGGTTCGTTGCCGTGACAATGCATTGAGCTTTGTTTCTACCGTGACTCTGTTTTGAGCTCAGTTGTCTTAATCTTGTTAGCGCTCGTTCTTTTTCAACTTCATAGCTACCATAGCTATCGGAGTTGAGTTTTTCCTGGATACTTTGGGGGTTGATCTTTAAGAAGCACCATTCACCCCCCTCTGTTGCCATTTCTGATCCAACAGTTCTCAACTATCTACAAGTTGTTAGTCACAGAAAGAGGCACCAACATGGGTTTGTTCTGATGTTTCTTATCATCAAGCACTCTCAACTTCTCCTTAATCTGACTTTCAACCTTACAAGCAAGTATAAACAAATGAGGGAGAGAATTATATTCTTCATGAATAAGAAGGTCCTGAATTTCTTTATTAAGCCCATGTAAGAATCTATTCTCTGTAGCTACAGCATGTTCCTCAAAGCCACAACGTAATAAACGAGTTTTTAATTCATGATAATATTTCCTTACAGTTATATTTCGTTGTTTTATTGTAATCTAGCTAGCAAATAATCAGCATGATTTTTATGAACGAATTCGTCTCTCATAATTTTTTTAATGCATTCCATATTGGAGGCACTCTACCATGCCTACCAAAATACTTCCACCAAAGTCTTGCATCATCAATAAAAACACTTTTGGTAGCTCTAATCTTTTGCCTATCAGACCAATCATAACATTCAAATTCTTTATCTAGTGCTATTTTCCAATCAATATAGCTATCAGGATCAAATTTACTAGTAAAGGATGGCAAAGTGATTTTAGTTTTATCGGACGTACTGTCACGATCATATACCTCCCATGGTGAAGAATCTTATCTCAAGCGTGCATCTTCCTCGCGAATTTTCTTAAGCTTCCGATCAATGGCTCGAAGAAGATGTGGATCTACCTCGTAATCATCCCATGAACCTGCCATGGTTAGTAGAAAACAAGGAAACAAATCACAAGAATATGTTTCTATGAACTACTAGGATCTGGAGCTTAACAAGTCACACATATCTCAAACTCTTACCAAGCTCTTACAAGTTCTTACCAATGCAAACAAGTGGTGCAACTGGTAACTGGTTCATGATAACTTGACTCAAGTGATGTGTATAGCGATTGCAAGGGACGGTTCAACGTGATCTACTCAGTTAGTGTAAGCTATAGCTTGGAAGGCTCAATATGTAGCAATGAAGAACAATCAGTTAATTTCAGAAATTGCATATAATTGAATTATAGTTCGTATCTAGCTCTTAGCCTATGTTGATGATCAACCAAGGATGGAAGAAGGCTAAAATAAGTGTATAGCAATGTATATGAGTGGTAAATACAAGATAATTCAATCGAATGCAATCTAGAATTGAAGAACGCAAAGATTGACCCAAAACAGAAAACTGAATATTTCTGTCCACTGGACAGCACATTGGTATTTTGGCCATAACTTATTTTCCATTGACTTTTTTTTCAATGATTCTTTTTTTCACTGTTTCCTGACGACATTTTATACAACTTTTGTTTTGGGGCCATGTCAGGAAACCGACTGAAAAATTCGCACAAAATTCACAAGTGCCGACTATTGCAGATTCAATTCAGAAATTTAGGTCAAATTTCACTGCAGATATGTTTTAACTGGCTTGCGGGAATGAAGCAAAATTTTACAAGTAGATGAAAAATGAAGTTATGAATCTAATGGAGGTGGTCACACTCAAAAAGGATCACGGAATCAAAAGATATAGCTTTTTTTCGTGGCGGCTGCAGAGAAAGGAAAAATCAGCCGAATTGGAATTAGGGTTTGGGGTGGGGGAATTTTTTTGTTGGATTTTTGTAGGAACAATGATATGACCAGCAACTAGACAATGCTAAGACGGACACAAATTCAATTTAGCAAACCAAAACTAATAGATTGAAAGGCATAATGGGGTTTGGACAACGGGAATTAACTCTTTTTGAGGGGCAATTTTTTTGGACTATAGGAAATAAAAACCAATCTACTAACTAGGGATAAAAGAAATTTCTGCCGGTCAACTGAAGCTCTGATACCACCTGATGAGGCGATGGGGTCCCGATCTTCCGATAGGATGATAACTTCGATTTGGAGGAGAATGACTTTGACGATGCAGGCTTCTAACCGGACACGACCAGAACACCAAGAAATCGCTATACCACACTCCAAGTCGTTATCAACCGTGCCAAGAACACAGTTGACCTGACCATGAAGGTCTATTCCTGCATGCAACTGAAGAACACGTAAGAACAAGATAACAAGCAATCTGAAATTGCAAATATTTATATTGAGTTCAAAAGGTGGGATTCTGTGGAGGTTCTTTATAATTGGTCTAGTCGACACAAGCGAAGAACAAGAATTTTCACAATGGAAAAACTAATCAAACGAAATCCAAGAAAACTAGAAGGGTGCGACCTCCTTAAATAGGAGAGGAAAACTGCGCAAAATGAAAAAATAAGGGATGGTACTATTCACGATACTGTTCACATGAATAGTACACCCATGAACAGTATGGGCCTAGGAGGGGGCACCTTCGCCTTGGGCCCAAGCATTACAAGGTCCAATTTGACCTAAACAGGTGACAAAGCATCTCATTTTGATAATTACGGTTTGTATAGTAGGTATTTGAAGTTGAGACTAGATTCATCGGAAAGTGGATGAGAAAATTTTTCCAACAAGTACTCGTAGAGCTCAAACGGACTCAGTATGTGAAAGTTATGCACATTTGAAATTGGGCCTATCAGGCTAAATCCGAATTGATCTGGAGGCCGAATTGGATTCCAAAACCTGTCCGACTTGAACTCTTGCTTCAATTGGTCCAAAAGTGACGTGGTACTACAAGAATATATATTTCATCATTAAGTAGCATCATATTCTCATTTAAAATATGTTGAAGCTGAAGGGATGAATTCACCTATAGTTCAATCTTGATATTGGGCGCTATGGTCGTATGTGTTTGTGGCGTGGTCACATCATAAACCCTTGATCTAACCCATAATTTTTTTTCAGATGCAATACAAGAAACTAAAATCGAAGCACTAGACTTAGACAAGCAATTAGAACTTAATGTTGGACAAAAATTCAACACGTCAAAACAGAAACTGAAATTGCAAAGGCACAACTAGGGTTTGGTTTTGGTGATTTTCGATGAATGTAATATTTTTTGTGGGGTAATTTTCTGGTTATAGGTATGAAAAACAAATCTAGAACATGAATCTCACCGGGCAATCTGTGCTTTGATACCAATAGATGAGAGGATTTGGCATGTTCTTTCGATGAGAATGATATCTACGATTGTTTGATATGACGTTGATGGCGAAGCTACTTGACCGAAACAACCAAGCCCGTCCTGCAATCGCTACACCACACCCTTGTCGTTACCAACCGTGTCCAACACGGTTGATCATTCCTGCAAGCAATCGAGAATCAAGCAAGAAACAAATAAGCGCGATCTGAATTTGTGAATGAAATATGAAGTTTCATTGAACAATGAAGAGGCTTGAAGTCGTCGTAGTTGGTCTAGTCGACACAAGTACACAACTGATGTTTTCTAAACGAAATCAGTCTAAACAAGCCTAAACCCTAAAAGTGCATCTCTGGCAGTTTTATGGTGCTAGGGATGTGGGGGGCACATCCGTGAGAGTGGGGGAACATCCCACTATAACTCTCCAGTCAGGCTCAAACTAATACAAGGCCTAGGGCTTAGGTTGGAACTAATTCAGAATTGTTTTATAGTTTATGCTGTGCTCAGGTGGAGGTTTGAGGTGGAACTAGAACCATTGGAAAGAGGATGTCAAGAGCTTTCCAATAAGTCCAAAATCACCTCATTGGACTCCGTACGTGTCTTCTATGCTCGTTTAAAGTCAGCGCTATCTCTGGAGGCCGAATTATATTGCAAAAGATGTCCGGCTTTCATTCTTGGTTGTCCTAGCCTCAAGTGGCGTGGTGACCTCCGATGTTCATCCCAAGTACGTCCGTGACTCCATGTGCCCTTCCTTCGTCCTTTCCTATGTTCCTAAGCACAATCACATCACAAGCATTAGGCAGCAACCCACTCTTAGAAGCTGAATTATACAAGCTTAGGAATGAGCTCACCTGATAATTCAACTGGCATGCGCATGCCCTCATCATAGTTCATTGCCTATCATCTTGTGGATGAGTTTGTGTGTATCCAAGGAAGTGATGTCCTCATCAACGAGACTGTAGATGTGTAGAGCTCTTAAAGTTGATTCTACAAGTTCGGAGTTTGGAATGAGGCTTTGTGGGTGCGTGAAGATTAGATAGCTATGTCTAATAAAAAAGGTATTAGATGCTTAGGAGATTTTTGATGAGGTGAGAATGCGACAATTAGATTTCGAGGTGGGTGTCTAGGTACTCCTGAGGGTATCTTCTACCAAGGACATTATGCAATATGATACCGAAGGAAAGCTTAGCCAGAGGTATGTTGGACCATTCCCAATCGTGGAATGAAATGGAAAGTTGGCTTACTGTTGGACCTTCCTAAGTCCATGCATGTTGTGTACGTTGTGTTCCACACCTAGTGTCAAGGAAGTATTTGGGGAAAATTTGTAGCACTAGATATCAGTAGAGCCACTGACCATCGAGTGAAATCTCACTTTTGGGGTCCTTCTAATGCAGAGATTAGGGGAGACGAAACTAGAGTTGAGACATGGGATGCTAATGAATGCTGATGTGCTTCAGTCACGTCAAACAGAGTGGGAAGTGATTTGGGAACTAGGGTATCATGTGAGTGGTTAGTATCCAGGGTCAAACACGTCAGGTATGTTCTAAAGTTTGATTGTAGTCCTGATTGGATTTTTTGTAGAGATGTGAGGCGTAGAATTCAGGGTCGAATTCTGTTAAGGGGGTAAAACATAATATTCTAAATTTATCCTCTTGAAAACTTGTTCATAAATAGAGTAAAAGGGATACAGGACAACAAGAGGTCTTGGATTTTAGAGAGGGAATCGTTTTTGGAATGATTACTACAGGAGGAGTTGGAGATATACCGTGATAAAGGGGGACGTGGGGAGAGAAGGACCCAAACCCTAACAATCCTAGCCATCTTTCCGTATTCCTAACACTATTGCTGCTAGCCATGCTAGCTCTCCATCTATTGCTAGCTTCTGCATGCACCCGCCAGCCGTCCATCACTCGACACGTCTGTTGCCCAACCACATTACCCAGCTGCCGCCTCATGTCAGCACTCCTACCGACATCTCGTCGTGCTAGCACAAGACATAGTGCGACCAACGGCCACCATCGCTGCTCTGACCACATGCTAATTGCACGCAGGGGAGGATCAATGTAACCAGCAGTGTATGCCACGAGCTATCACAACGGCTACCAGATGTTGACATGAGGCTACACATCTCCGCACGCAAGGAGGTTGCATGCCGACTTGCCACTCATCAACCAACACCATCGTGTGTCGCTTGCAAGTGCATTTATGCACATTCCACATGCCAGACAGCCGCCTACCGATTGCAAGCATCTCCTTGCGTGAAGACGCCACACGACGGGGGCGTGAAAACAGCCGCATGAAGTCGCCCGCATTGCTAGCCAACTCGTGGCGCTAGAGTCAAGGGCAACACCAGCCAGCCAACATGCGTACGCATGCTAGCATGCGGCCATGCCAAGCACTCAACTAAAGGAGAACCAGAGGGTTTAACCAGGAGGGAAAAGTCAAAGTGGGAAAGAGAAGGGCTCATAGAGGGAAGAGATTAGGAGGAACCAGAGAAGGGAAACACAAGGGTTAGATTGTGGTTTTGCCGTTCTTATCTTGGGTAATAAACTATTTATTCCTCTCTGTTTCAATAATTTTTTATTAGGGATTAAATTGTAGATTAGAGAGAGGTATCAGTAGCTTTTTGGGGAGGGGGAATTGAGCACTAGATTGGTTTACTCTAAAGTACTGTTTTATTGTTTTTCGGGTAGTGTGTGGTCAGTATTTGCGAATTTGATCATCTAGGATGTTGTAGAGGATTATGATAGCAATCGGTAGAATTTTTATTCATGTCAATCAGATGAGTAGATTGTGATATATGAATTTAATAATTTTGTTGTCCGGTAAATTTATCATGTTTTGGCAGCGTATAGTACTTAGTAGATTAAAAATAGTAAACAAACTAATCTGAGCATTTGATCAATATGAACATTGTAGGTAATTCCCTAAGGTTTCTAGAAATTCTAATAACACAATTTTTAGATGTTATTATCCAGTACTAAGTTGCTGCTAAACAAGATCATGGGAAAACATAAATTTGACAAACTTAATTGCAGAATTAAATTTTAGAAATAACTAGAAAGTGGTAGATAATTTTCAGTAGTTTCTGAAAATGACATAGTTCAATATATATGAATGTGTAGATTAAAAGCTATGAAATTATTAAGTCTGTTGTCAAGAAGATAACAGATATGTCTGTTGGATTAAAGATGGGGATCTAGATGATTTAATCTAAAATTTTGGTCAACTTAGAAATCATGGCGAATTTTGTATAGATTCTAGAACTGGTATGGCTTGCTATATTTTAATATGGGAATTAAAAGTTATGATAATTTTAGTACCAGGACAGCGGGGTAGACTATTCGATAATGGAGAAAAGTTGTAGAATTGGAGAGTGTGTAGAAGTGTTGTTGATTATTTATTGTCTTGTATTATTGTGGCATATATTGAGGATGAATAATTGCTGTAGGAGGAGTAGCATTGGATGTGTTGTCATCTTCAAATTATTCCAACCGTCGCAACTAGGAAGGCAAGTATGTGGCAGAATGGTATTCGAGTGTTTGGAATGATTATTTCTTTTAATGAATTATTGCCATGAATATTCATATGATTATGCTTGTTTTATATTGCTCATATGTTTATGATAAATAGATGATGATTATTATAGAGAGTAATGATGATTATGTCAGTGGTTAATGAGAAAAGATATTAATTATTGCATTGCATGTTGAGCATTCATGATGGAAAGATGTGACCCACAGAAGTGAGATAAGGTCCACATATATAAGATCTTGGCAATTGATCCCTGCACTAAAGAGTGTCGGCAAGAGTGAACACCAATAGGTGTTACACTCTGCTATATCAGTATAAGTAGAAGATATGTCATGTGCATTAGCATTATATTGCATTGCATTCATGAAGATTTGGGATACTGAAATCCGTGAATGGAAATTGATGAGAATGAATATGAGAAATTGAGTTAATGATAATTGGATTTGAATTGTTAATAAGTTGATGACTCGTTCATTATTCTACTTTGTACTTGTTGAGTTATGGACTCACCCTTGCTTATTTATTGTTTTTAGGTGAATGTTGAAGACGTCATGCATTGGGTGGAGTAGGATATAGAACAATTGCACTATTGTAGCTCTTCACCCTACCTAGTGAACCATTCACTTATTGTCATAAACAATCTAGTTTATCCATGTAATAATTAGATGCTTAATGGTTTCCTTAGTTCCTTATAGTTCTTAGTATTAATAATTAATAGTTTCTTGATTTAGATTATTAATTGATTCATCTTAGTGGCTATTTGATTTATCTTAAGTTTAGTTCATTGTTTACCATGTTATCGAAATGTATGCTTACTATCATATTGAATATTCATTCTTGAAGTTTAGATGATGTTGATTCTTGATTGTTGGTTAAAATTGATAGAGATAGTAGTTATAGGTGATATCTTGGGCTTTTGAGAAACTGAGGTGTTACAGCAACAAATTGGCATCGAAGAGGTATAAAAGGGGTGCACTATGTAGTAGATGACCATGTTGGAAATATGGTTGTGTGTTGGCTTCACTGTTGGAGTATATGCCATATAGCACAAGCTCAATGTATGTATTGGATTACACAGGCGATGGATCATTCAGGCAAAGATATTATTGGCATTTTCTGAAAAATAAGGTCATGGATGGCATATTTCAAATAGTTATGTCACCAATTTAATTTTTTTCATAGAAATTTTAAGAATGAATTTATATTTTGTCATGGGCATAATATCAAACTTCCCATAAAATAAAAGTACTTTCCAAAAAAATCATTGCAATGCCAAATGCAACTCAAGTATGAAATTCAACTATTCAAGTATACATAACCTGAAACCAAAGCAACTAGGTAATTTTTCAAGGGGTTTGCTGATATTTGTATGTAAAGCTCAGTTTTATTCATAGGAAAGCTCAGTTTTATTCAAAGGAAATTCAAAGTTACACATTGATGAAACATACACATGGAAACAACTGAAAATGATTGACAACTTTATTGTCAGGTACAATTAAACCCCACTAAGCAAATTCTTCTTCCCGTGCCTTTGGCAGAACGATTTGATCCTTTCAAGACCATCCAGAAGAGAATATGAATCAATAGCAAAAGTAATCCGGACCCAGTTATCCATTCCCAGAACACTCCCTATAGTTGAGCAACACAAGTTAGGCCAGTATAAGGAGATGCAATCATATCAATCATAAAAAAAAAGAAACTTAACTAGGTTTTCTTCATTATAGAAATAGTATAATAAATCTCAAGCTTAAAATACTAGAGGGTTAAGTCTAATGCTATAAACTAAATCTCCCAAGCTACCACAATAATATATCTCTAGCATTTTTCAATAAATTATCAACAAAACCATATTACTAAATATATAAATTGCATTAACCTAAATATCATTGCATGAGCACGACTATGTTACATTTTCTTATACGATAAAAATGCTATGTTTTGTATTTCACAATGAATAACCACACTAATATATATATATATATATATATATATATATATATATATATATATATATATATATATATATATATATATATATATATATATATATATATATATATATATATATATGTACCTTTTCTTCAATACATTATCAACATCCATGTTACTAACGGGTAAATTATGCTCACCTAAATATAATTGCACCACTATATTACATTTTGATATATGATTAAAAATGCTATGTTTTGTAGTTAACAATGAACATCTTATTTCATATCATTTCTAAACACAATAATTACACCTTAGAACCATAACTACAATAATATCAAAGATAAACTCTATTTATAATAGTAGTAATTTGAAATGCAAGCTTATATGCCTTATTGGTCTTCACTTAAAAGCACAAAAAACACAAGCATGTAATAATGAAAAAGATATTCCCTATTGGTCTTCAGTTAAAAACATGAACATGACACTATTCTAACAAATAGTCATACAATTGGTTATCAAGATGAAATCACCACTTTTATGTCTAGTTATACTGTTAGAAAATAATTACAATTGAATAGATAGTTCAAATATATTATATAACATATTTTAAAATTTTCACTCCTAAAAAATCCTATTAATCAAATAAACTGTAATTTTCACTATGACCAAAAAAGACAATTATTCCATATGTTGTCTTTTTTAACGTAGCAGATATATTCCTACCTGGGCATAATATCACCGATTCTTCTTTGGCAAGCTGGCAGCAAAAATCAATATCGTCATGGATCCCATCCAAAAGATATAAGTTCAATTTCACCTGTTTACATAATTCCAATATAAGATGATTGAAAACCAAGCTTCTAGAAAATCTCTAGGTTTCTTTTAATGTAGTTTGTGCATAACAATTACATGGCAATAATTAGGATGTTTACACGAAAAGTTGTTACAATAACTTTCAACTTACAACATCATTCTAAAACACTAAATTTTAACATTTTCAATGCATGGTGATCCTAACACTATTACAAAAAGGTTTATATCAGACGCCTCATCACAGACGGTTGACCAAAACCGTCAGTGTTAAATGCAATCACAGACGGCTTAGGTTTAAAGACCGTTTGTGTTGCTGCCAGAGCTAAAAACCATCTGTGAAGAGATAATATCATAGATGATTCATGGTAAGAACCGTCTATGATATTTTGCAATATCACAGACGGTTCTCGGTAAGAACCGTTTGTGATACTTCACAGACGGTTTGTATTACAAACCGTCTATAATAATGAAGTTATCACAGATGGTTTGTATTAAAAACCGTCTGTGATATATTTCTCACCTCACAATCCCCTAAAATTTCATAATCTTCTGCCTCAGTCCGAGTAGGATTCCGTTCCAAAGACAACTTTAGTAAAACAGGCATAACTTTTGCGTACGGTGTCTGTTTTCGACGTTCTTGTACTTGTTGGAAAGCTAATGACGAGTCCAATCTCTATTTTTGACATTCTTGTACTCGTTGGAAAGCTAACAATGAGTCCAATCCAAAACAAATGACCAGCTCATGCTAGTCGCCCTCTAAGACCCCCCAAAATAGGCCATCTTTAGATTCAAATTTGCGTTGCAAGGTTCGCCTCAACTGCAAAGTTATAGATCTTGTCGAAGTCTTTCAAACGAGCATATATAAGCCATATAGAACTTTGCTATTTCATCTTTTGAGACTAGCTGTTTACATTACACCGGTATATACATATATTGTCTTTGGTATCACAGATGGTTTGTGGTTCAAACCATCTGTGGTAATTATGTATCACAGATAGTTTATGGTTCAAACCGTCTATGATAATTACATATCATAGATGGTTTGTGGTTCAAACCGTCTGTGATAATTATGTATCCCTGATTGCTAGGCCCGTCCATCCTCCCCAACCCAATCTTAGCCAATATAAACTTACCAACCCCCACCCTACTGATTGTAGCTCCGCCTCTTCGTCTCCGCACCCATTCCGCCAAAAATTTTCCCACTCCCGCCTCTCCCTCCCCTATATATACTCACATAAACCCATCCTCTACCGTGCTCAAAATCTCTCCAGCCTCCTCATCCTCCTCCTCCTCAGCACACAAGTCATTTACAGGCAACAAGGCGCCGCGGAAGCAGCTAGCTACCAAGACGGCGCTCAAGTCGGCACTAGCAACGGTAGGCGTCAAGGATATCCAACTCGTGTGCTGCATCAAAGGCAAGAGGGCCTAGGCATCGCGCACTGTATCTAGCTTCTACTGTCTATTAGGATCTCTGCTTCTTATATATTCTTGCCATGTTAAATAGTTGGGTTTGTAGGATTAGGAGATATGTTCTTGCTGTGTTAGATGGATAATCTGCTCATTATCTCGTTATGTTATAATGGTAGATTCTAATCTTAATGAAAATAAAATGTGTTATGTTTGTTACTATATTTGCTTGTTTTTAAAGGGCATAGCTAACATTTCTTGAGGCTAGCCAAAAAACAAAAAAAGGTATAGAATGAACTATCACAGACAGTTTTGTGATATAAACCGTCTATGAAGGACTATCACAGACAACTAAAACCAAAAACCGTCTGTCATAGTCGCACATCACAGATGGTTTTATCTACCAACCGTCTGTGATGGGAAAATATCACAGACGGTTCTATATACCAACCATCTGTGATACTCGCCCATCATAGACGGTTGGTAGCTAGACCATTTGTGATGGTGTTGTTTACAGACGGTTCTAGTTATAAACCGTCTGTGTTGTATTTATCATAGACGGCTTATAAAAGCCCTCTGTGATAACATTCGATTATCACTACCCATAAATTCAGATGGTTTAGAAAACTGTCTGTGATGATAGTTCCGAACCGTCTGTGATGATCTTTTTTGTAGTAGTGTAAATTTATTTTAGAGTACTAAATTTATGCTAATTAACTTCTAAGAATAACATTTTTTAAGAAGAGCTTACCATCACAAACATGGATCCTTCTGGCTTGTGAGGACAAGTGATGCATTTGATCTCCTTTATTTCTCTATAACATATCTCAGATGTTTCCATTAGCAAATCAATGATCCTCTTAAAAAAATCTTCTTTTGTATTCTCAAGAATTTGTGGAAGAGCTCCCTAATCAATTCAATAGTAAAACATGCACAATTTAGTTCTTTGAGATAACATGCATAACAGATTATAAACAACAAAGATATTGAAATATCAAGCAATCAAATAAGCCAAGAAGAGTGCCTAAAAAACGCTAGTCCCAAATTCCTCAAATCTTGTATTAATAAAATATGGTATACTTGCTCTAAAAGAACATTACATACTTTTGATGGTAACAACAACCATATAGTCCAAAGTGAACTCACAATACAACTTGTGCCTTCTCAATCATAGTAATTTTAACTATATCCCAAAATTTTGCTCAAAATTATTTTTTAATGTGTACCCATTTTATTGAAACCAAAGGAAACGAAGATGGATGATTAAAATGGAAAATTTTGACCTTTTTGTGTGTACCTAATTTAATCGTTTTGATTATTGATATTTTTTTCACTTTTTGTACCCATTGACTTCCAATAATACTATTTATTTGAGAAGTATTTAAGATGTGGGATTACGAAATAGTTACCAAAGCAAAATAGGATGAGAAGAACTAAATGCCAAACACTAACCTGAATGAAAGTTGCGGGATCAGTTGAAACATTAAGGAAGTTTGTAATTGACGTAGCAATCTACAAACAACCATTATAGTTTTAGCAAAACATTAGTTCACAAGAAAGCATATGAAAAGAGAATTAAAGATTTACCTTAGTTTCTTGTAAAATCTTCTTGGGGTCGCATATTGCTATCCAACCAAGTCGCCATCCAGGCACTATCCATCTCTTTGATAGGGATCCTAGGGTCAGGACAGGGACAATGTGCCCAAAGGAACCCATTGGGACAAATGGAGAACTCCCAAAAACCAAATTGCCATATACTTCATCAGCAATTACTAATATTCCAAGCTTCCTTGCTACCTCTGCGACCTGAATGACATTTATAGATACATGTATGCTCAATATAAGCTGCTCGTGATAAAAATAGTCCAAATAATGGACATTTAAATTGATAAACAAAGTAATTAAAGGAACGCAACCTTGGCTAAATGCTCGTAGGTGTACACATTCCCACATGGATTGTTGGGATTTATGATGACCATTGCAGTAGTGTTCTTGTCAGCAATATATTCCACGGAGTCAAGATCGATCTCCCAACCCTTTTCGGGAATAAGATCGAAATGGCGAACTTCTAAGTTGTTGAATGCGGCGCGCGCCTGGTAACTCGGATAACCGGGTCTGGGAAGCAGTATGTTGGTGCCCGGTTGGGCTAGAACCGAGATTATGACCTCGATGGCTTGAGTGCCTCCGGCGGTGAGGAAGATATCGTCGGTTGATAGCTTGTAAGGGAGATCACGGGACAAGTGCTCCGCCACAGCACTGTCCTTAAGAAAGGAGCGAGGTTAATATATATACCAGTACTGTAATCTCAATATACTCCTGAAATAATTAAATTTACTTCAACATGCACAAGGTTAGTACTCGTAGGTACAAATCATGCATGGAGTGATCAACAAGCATAAAAGCATCAAGAAGAATATAATATACTCCTGTTCTGGGATGTACTTATAAAATGCTCATTTAATTTAGTATTACAGAAGAGATTAGGCCTGCTTGTTTGGGCTTAGACTTCTGACTTCCGGTTTATTTTTACTATTCATAAATTTCGTCTTTTTCTGACTTTTCGGATTTTTTGAGCTTTTTTGCCGGTTCTTTTTTCCCGTATTCTTTTGCATTATACGTGCTGGGCTAACCCTTTTTCTATTTTTAAATTTGTTTAAATATAGTTATGCCAAATAAACCACCATCAGTTACAGTGTAATTTTAGCTAGTTACAGTAAAAATTCAGGTATAAGCTACAAAAATCAGTCTAACTGAGCACCACCTAGAAGTACTCCTTGGAATTAACTTTGTTTTCCGGAGTTCTTGCAGCAAAACCTGGCCGCTTCTCTAGCATGAATCCATCAACTCATGACATCTCCATTGTTCTGCTGAAAGTAACCAAAGCGGAAAGCGCCCCCGCCTTTTTTTGCCGAAAATGTGCCTGCATGTTTGGTGATCGGCATGCAGCAGTGCCTAGAACATCCCAAGTGGCATGCCACGTCGGATGCATTGCGGCGATGCCTAACGCAACCACGCGGTGGACCGGGGGCGACCTCGCGGCTGGCCGAGACCGCCTCGTGCAATCCCGGCGTAGGCTTTGCACGGGAATTTCTTTTTTTTTTTCGTTTTTCTTTTGACGAACAACTGTGAATATATACGAATTCACAGCAATCCTATCGAGAATTTTTTTTTTTATTTTTGTAAGCATGTGAACTAACGAAGTGCACAAGTCACACACGTTTTGTACTGTATTTGAATCTGCTTTGGCATGTTTTGCGCGAGCCCATCCAATAAGTTTGGAAGTCAGTCAACTACGTACCGAGCTAGTATATATCGAAAAGGAAAACGTGAAACACGTAGAGAGAGAGAGAACCATTAAACTAGGACGCACGCGGCGGGCAAGCGTTGGTGCATCCCCACACACATATGCTGGGAAAAGTATGACTTATACCGTCGTGCGGCGGGGAGGCCGACGCCGGCGGGGTAGCAGTTGAACTCCCCGGACCGTAGCGCGGCGGCGACGGCGTCCTCGGCCTCGGCGGCCGTGCGGAAGGCCGGGAACACGGACGGGTCCCCGTGCGCCAGCGGCAGCACGGGGCGCGGCCCGCGCTCGTCCACGCTCGCGCTGATCTTGTACCGCGCCGCCCGGATGCTCATCTTCTCTCCTGCCGCCGCCAGGAAACCCTCCCTCGCCCGCGCGAACCTCCACCGCGCCGCCGCGTGGCCGTTGCCATTCTCGCCGGCGCCGTGCCCGTTGCCGTGGCCGTTCTGGTGGCTCGCCATATGCGCGCGCGTCTGCAGCAGCAAGGGCTAGGAAGCAACTGAGAAAGTGGAGTCTTGTGCTTGATTTGGTTTCGTTTGGTTTGGACTTGATGAGTTCACCACCTAGTCTCCAGTCTTATATATTTGCTTGCAGAGTGGCACGAAGCACGCCATGACGCTGCCACGCTACTAGCTCGCTCTATATATCGCTTTGTTTGCTTTAACGGACGTGGCCGTACGTTCCGACTTCTTATTGTTATCTCCCGCAATAATTTACATATTCCGTTTCTGTTTCTAGTTATGCAACAGTAGCAGGCCGGCTATTATATATCATCACCACTATTCTTATCCTCAAGAGGGAAAAGAAAAAAAAAGAAAAGAAAAAGAGGGTGGAACGGCTAGCTGAAAAAAAGCGGCACAAGGGTACGGGGATGCATGCATGAAGCATGCTTCTCTTCCCGGGAGCTGATTGATTTGAGTGTCCCCTTGGGCTTAATTTAGCCAAAATAAAAAGTCGACTTCTCCACTCCACTGCTATTTTTTTTTTTGCATTAACCAGTCCAAATTCGTAAATCGATTGAGGCATTCAATATTGTGCTACGTGTTCTTAGGCTTCGTTTGATTGACGTTGCCGTGGCTTTCCGAAAGTACTTATTTCTTTTCAGCTTTTGGATATGTAACGTAGTCGCAAGAATGTTTTTAGCGCCCTAGAACAACAGGCTGATAGAAATAGTAAGCACTTATGTAACTAACTAGATTTTACAGAACAATGCAGCAGAATGCAACCACCACAAAATTAGCTAGCCCTTAGACTGTTTGATCATGTAGTCAGTCCTCTTTTTATTTTGTAGAGGGAATTCTTTATTTGTCATGTAAGTTGGCGAGTTTCCTAATAGAGAAGTGGTATGCCATGAGAAAATTGCTCCTCTTCATTGCCCTCCTATCCTAACTTCTATCCCTTATTTGCCACTCCCATTAGGTGACCGTGAAAGCGTTGCCGTTAAGTCCCTTTGAGGTTGTGGGATTTTTGCACAAATGACAACCTTACCCCTGAAGCCTGGCCCACTTTGTCAGCTTCTTTCTCTTTCATCTCTTCTACTCTTCTTCATCTTTCCTCTTTGGCTCTCCGCCTCCCTCCAGCCAGCGCTATTGACCCTAGCGCCGCCGCCTCCCAATGCCCACACTGCCGAAGGGAGCTCACCACCACCTCCGTCCTTTGCCTCTAGCTAACTCACCGTCGCCATCTCCACCTCCCCTAGTCGCCGCGCCACTGTCTCCACCTTTGCCGGTCGCCGCCGACATATCTACCTCCCCTAGTTGACGCTGCCATCTCCGCCTCCGCACACACGAGCCAACACCGCCGCTCATTCCCGCCCCGAGCCACCGCCTCGCTGCTGCAAGTCGTCATCGCAGCCCTAAGCCGCCATCTCCTCGTTGCTCACCGCAACCTCTCCCTATGGAGACTTCATCTCTGGCTGGGACGACCTCCAGGTGCTGGCTTCAAACCTTGCCAGCGGCGGCGACAATACAAGGGAGGAGGTGGAGGAGCAGCAAGCGGAGTAGGCTTCAGATCTGGATCTAGAGAGGGGGAGGGGCAGCCCTTCCGGCGGCGGCAAGAGGTGCAGACTCAGGTGATGGGCTGCTGTGCGTGATGGGCGCTATGAGGTAGCTAGGCCACTGGAAGGCAAGCGGCGAGTCGACCGGGAAGGTTAGAGGCGGTCAGGTCTGAGTGGCAGGCAAGCCGGTAGAAGAACAAGGGCATTTTGGTCTTTTCACAGCTCAGTTAACGATCTATTGATGGGTGATGGACGGTAGTGGCAAAGAAGATGCGAACTGAGCTTCGACGATACTGCGGGAAGACGAAGATTTTTTATGAGGACGAGTGAAGAAGAATATTTAAGTAGTATATCAAGAAGGTGGCCAGCTTCTAGTGGCAAGTAAAGAATTTGCTTACTTTTTCTTTTATGTCAAGGCGTCGAGACTCGAGAGGCCAGAGGGTCGTCCAAGGACAACGGCAACCACAAATATGGCAGCCGTCCTTGATTTAATTAACAGCCTATTTACTTCACCGTAGCAAATTCAATACGTCGTGCAATAATTTACTAATTGTGGGGGCATTTGTAACAGCCTGCCACCAGTTTGGTGCACGTGCGTGCGTACCCGGTTTTAAGCGTGGATTGATATACTCAATGACGTGCTAGATCGGATACAGGCCCGGCCGCGAGTTCAGGCAGAGATAACGGTAAGAAAAGGGAAGTTCACACACGCCAAAATGCATTTTTGTGCATACTTTTGAAGTTTGGAGTGTATACACACACACGCACGTGTGTATATGTACATATGAACCGTTCGATACATGTGTATGATTAATACTTTTTTTGAGTTTGGGTATGAAAATGTTTTATACCCTTGATATATTTATGGTAAGTAAGTTTTGAACTCAGTTCAAACTAGTTTGAACTACTTTTGAGTTCGATGCGACTACAGTGAGTATACACCATAGAAATAGTTCAAACTAATTAAACTGAAGTTGAATTTAATTTTTTTCAGAGTTTGACATCTTAAATATACTTTTTTTATGGGTATATGAAGATATCCACATCAAACGTTGCGAATCTCAAAGCAAATCAACGGGTATTGATATGGGTGCCTAGGCACTTGGGTGCATGAAATACTCGTCCCATATGTATGTATGTATGTATGTATGTATGTATGTATGTATGTATGTATGTATGTATGTATGTATGTATTGTTACTCTTTCTAACAATGGTGTGATGCAGAAAGGAAAATGTGTTCATGTATTCATAACGCCAAAGAGCTAGGGACCACCGACCACTCTGGATGAAAATTAACTTGACATGACATCTCTTTAATTTTCTTCTAGAATGATCCATGGTAATTTAAGATGCATTTGTTTTAGGGTTAAAATAACTGAGTTAGCTAACTTTAATCCAACTAGCTTAGTTTATCCTAAATTTGTGTTGGGCAACAAACCTTTTTAATCTAAATTACTGTTTGGCTAAATTAGACGGGTTGGCTAGATTAGCATTACAAAAACAAAATTTAGGATGGTTTGTTGTGTTGGGTACCTTATTTTGTCAATTTGGTAGGTTAACTTAATCCTGAATTAGAAAGATTAAAATGCTTTGACTGGTTCTCCTAACCCAATAGTGTTTGACAGGTTAAATCCCTAACCTACCTTTTAACCTCAAACCAAACACAATCTAAATTATTATAGGTACCGGAATGGAATTGATAAGTTTGCATCTAAGTCCATAGCTACACATAGTTAGTGACAAAGCCGATGCTTTTGTTATGGGACAAATGGGAAGCGCTTATCATGAGATCTTGTTCCTATAGTTGCTCTTATGTCTGCTGTTCTTGTGTCTCATCTTCCATCTTGACATTTCCACTTGTATTTCTCTTCTTTCCGCCATGAATAATGTATTTCCAAGTAAATTAGATATAAGAATAGGTCTATTTCACCTCTTTGAACTATTGTGTTTATCTAAATTTCAAACTTTAACTACGGAACTAGATAACTTTACGTCCCTCAACTACCAAAACATGGTATGTATATGGGCCCTCTTCTCATGCTATATGAGTTCTTCAAGTACATTTTCTTCTCTCTTCCTTCCTCCTCTTCACTCTCCTCCCTCTCCATGCAACTCATTGCCGCTTCCATCTGGACTCCACCTCTAGGCCAATTGAGTCACCCCCGTTGTGTTCAACCTCCTCGTTGCCATAACCATAGCCATAATTAGCATCGGCATTGCATAGGGAGAGTTGGACGGGTCCACGGCCTTGGCGACAAGGAGGTGGCTATGTAGCGATCGACAGTTGGGCTAGTGGTCAAGGAAAGAGAAGCTAGTGGGGATGTTGAGCGACCTGTAGAAGGTGGAGCTGCCACCGTGCACAGAGGGGGTGAATCTCATTGCAACTAAGAATGGAGGCGATAGTGGAGCTCGCAGCTGGTGGCAACACACTGGATCTTGATGGAGGTGTTGGAGCCAGGGTTTCCAAAATCGGCCAAAAATCGTTTGATTTTCCCAAAAATCAAAAATATCGGCCTACTCCGATAAAGTTTGGTTTCGGCCAAAAAAATCGTTTTGGTTCGAATTTAGATAGCCTTAAAGATGCAAAAACCTCCAACCTAACAAACTGCACCGTGTAGCTCAATGGAAACACTCATGGTTTATAGGTGGTAGGTCCTGGGATTGAATCCCAGTGGTTGCATTGTAGTTTTTTTTACAACTTTTGCTCTGACATGTAGGTCCCAGATCTAAAAGATGGAAAAGTAGTAAATGCAAAGCAGGGAATCGAAACAATGACCATCTGTATGCGCGTGTGGGCCTTAGCTACTAGGCTAGCAACGACTTTGTGGTTAGCTGCGACTTCATAGCTTATTTGTCCTTAATTCTAGAATTTAAATTTCAAATTTTGTTTGAATTTTTCAGCCCAAAAAGTTCTGAAAAAACTGATAATCACGATTATTGCCATTATTGGCCACCTCCAGTAAAAATTCCAATCCAATATTGAAAACCCTGGTTGGAGCTTGCTGCGGCTAAGGACAACGCCGATGTTGAAGCTCATAGCCAGTGGTGGCACACTAGATCTTGTTATCGTGGTACGGCGGCAGTGCGCCAAACCTGCATGGACACCATCCAGCTCAACTACTTCAACAGCGGGTTCCAAGTCCATGGGGAATGAGATAAGGGGAGAGAGTGGGAAAGAAGCGGATACAAAGAGAAAGAGGAGGGGAGGAGAGCTCCATCTTCCATGTGCTGCCCTTTGCATTCGCCATCGTCTCCTTCTTCCTCTGTGCATCTGCAGACCCGCAATCACGCCGCCACTCACCGTTGTTGGTGTTCTCCGGACGCGTCTACACTGAGATAAGGCTGTCTTTGGAGAGAAAAGGATGTAGAAGAGGAAAAAGAGAGATGGATGACAGGCAGGCCCTCATATATTTCTTTTGATTTTACTGGTTGGGCTGCCATGTGGGTAGAAAATCAGTGATGTGGTAGTCTACGTGAGTCTATGTGTCAATCTCCACTGAAAGCAGGCTTAGGAGGTAAAAAGTGAACAATATTAATAGTTGTGTGGTATTGATTACCCAGTTTTGTAGTTGAAGGTTGAATTTTAGACAAACATGATAGTTATAAGGAAGCATTCTCCATAACATTATCAGTTGTATATAAGCTCAGATAAGACAACAACAGGACAAATTATCCTTAAAAGGGTATATACTTACAAATTATCTAAAAAGGGTATATACATAGAAATTCAATTCACAATTAAATTATCTTAAAAAAGGGTATATACTCAAAAATAGATTCAATTTACCTGTTAACAAAAAATCAAAAGAAAATCCCAACGTACCATCATAAAAAAGAAAACAAATTTCCTAGTTCAAATAATTACCAAAAGAATTAATTGTCAACTGTATGACCGATTTGTGGAAGCAATATCACTTACCAAACCAAAATTCTCTAGCGGGTTGGATCTTAGTTCATTTCTAGAAATATCCACAATAATTTGCATTTCAACGTGATCAGATGGTTCTTAGGAATGGTGCCTGGGCACCATGGAGACCTCGTTACACACACACACACAAACATATATATATATATATATATATATATATATATATATATATATATATATATATATATATATATATATATATATATATATATATATGAGTATCTATTTTGTTGCAATACATAGGGTGATTTCTTTTCAGCTGCAATTTATAGTTACGGCTGATGACTTTTGGCCTTAACATGAGTACTTGTATAAATGAACTGAATACCGATAAGATGTTTCAAAAAAGATTGTCCCTACAAGCCGCTTTAAAATGGCGGCAAAAAATTTGTTCTATTTGTTTGTTCGAATGAAGTCATTTATTTATTCAAATGAAGCCATAAGTAACTGTGCCATACTAACTGGTTTGAGAATACTAACACAAGATACAAGACCACGCACTAAAATATAAGCATGAGAATTAATATATATAGAGAGACAGCAAGGAATTAAACTCACAACCTCCCTATACATGAAGCGCATCCTGCGAGTCGTTTTCTATACTGCCCCTCTTACTTTGTTATTATCTCAGACGGCCTACGGTTGAAAGCTAGGACCATGGTGAGCAGGGGCGGATCCAGGACAAAATCTGAGAGGGGGCACACCCACAAAGCCAAGTATACCTGGGCCTTTTAGTAGAGGGCAAAATGAAGGCTTCCTTCATCAATTTGATAAATCACAAATGAGTGAGGGCCTTTTAGTTGGGCTGACTGGGGGCACTAGCATTAAATCTTAGGCTATATACCTGGACTTCCGCGAATTGAGTGGTGGCCTGTGCCCTCACTGGGTCCTCTTTGGATCCGCCCCTGATGGTGAGTCATGTTGTATTATGTTCCTAACGGCGAGTCAGCGTAAAAGGTCAAATAATATACCACTTTTTTTTAACTTGGCGAACAACGAGTATGGTCGTGTCGCCTCTGACGTGTGTGCTGTCTTCATCGTGGTGAGCTCAGAGTAAGTTACCTCATTTATTTCCAGTGTAGAATGTAGAGACCTTGTGCTCATCCTATGCTCATGCATTTTCCAAGGACAAGAACGTCAACGCTTGACTAGTTTTCCGGCTGGGAATGTCTTAAGTCATCATTCTTTAACAATTTTGCAAAGAAAATAATGAATCTAACGTATATGTTACTCGTGGCCCTTGCTTATGTCGACGTTTCACCCATCGCAAGCAGACTTGGAAGTCTACGTAGCGACATGATGTGCTCATCGTTACAATTTCCAAATCTCACATTCACGTCTTAACGCAAGCAGTCCTCGTACGTGTACTACTCCATCCTTCTGCCGCCTGTGGAAAATGAGTGCTGCTAGTAGCACGCTAGTGCTTGTCATAGCTTTTACTCCATGATGCACGCATCAAACTGATTTTACTCATTTAGACTTTGTTCCGAATGATTTTTTACTTTTAAAAATGAAAAGTTGAACGGAGTAATATTTTAAGGTGATTTTTATAAGTCAATTGTAGAATTTACTGTAAAAGCTACTTTAAACAGAGTAATTCTCAACATATGTATTTTTACTCTCTTAATCTCTTTCATAATTAAACAAAACATATAACTTTTGAATAGTGCCTTATTGTGGACAGAACCTTATGACGTACAGAACTAGGTTTTCAAAGCACAACTTGGAAAGGATCGATGGTAACTCACACTGCTACTTATTCCACATAGCTTTCAATTGCAGTAAACTTTAAGGTATGTTCTTTTCGACTTTTAAAACTGGTTTTTGATTTTTACTATAGTACCTAATTTTTAAACAGAGTATTTTTTCAAAATAAAATATACAAGTTAATTATAGTATACGTTAAAAGCCTAACATCTATACCATCCAAAATCGCAAACAAATATCTCTCTTCGGAATTTCTATCGCAAACAGATAAAATTCAAAAATTTCAACCAAAAGTCATAAGTCACAACCATAAAGAACATGCCTTAAAACTCTAGGTTAATTCTTTTTAATTTATGGTTTTCTTTGAATAAACAAACAAGACAATTTCTTCACCACCTTTTTGAAACGGTTTATCTGGATATCTTTTCAGAGCGGTTTATCATCATTCTCACAGATACTTGCACTAAAACTAAAAGTTTTAAGCCGTAGCTAATAAGTCAAACAAAAAAAAGCACCCTGTGCAATCCCACCGCCGTGACATGGCGGTAACCGGTCAGCCATCACCAATAATTTTAAAATCATCAACACTTGTGCAGAGGAACAAACTTGTTTAAATCGCATTAAGCATTGTAAAAACGACAGACATAATTAGTACTGCAATTATGGAGTCCGGAAGGTCACATGTTATTGCATGACTACATCAATATATACATTACCACGACGGCGTGGAAACAGTAAACAAGTCAGATCAGGAAACCCACATCATATGCCTGCCCACAAGGAGTCAATAATCTTAATCCAAGTACTTAAAACACAACATATACAAAAGCCGACAAGCACATATCGGCACGATATGAGGCAAAATTAGCTCTGGGTTACAATACCAAAGGGGTGTGTACTAGATTCTCTGAAACAACACCGGATGGCTTTTTTTACATTATTCCATGCCCGTGTCAACGGTACTTGATCAACTCGATGACATCACCAATTCATCCAGAATGGAACTTCTATTCCCTTCTTCTTGAAGCCCTGTACGGATGATGTTAGTGCAATGACGCTTAAAACAGGGTAAATTTGGAAATTTTGATGGGCCTGCGGCTTTGTGTTGCAGATCATCACTAGTCCTACTCAACCCCAGGAATGTGTTCGTCTTTCGAGGGCATACTTCTGGAAGCACAGCAGCATGTTTTCTACTACACTTATTATCTTTCTAAAAAAGGATTTTCATTTGTGGGGTACCAATTCTTTCGGTTGTGGGGTCTCCAACAATTCTACTCCCATTTAGAACATTCTAGTACGAACAATGGGGATATCTACCTGGCGCAAACTCCCATGACAAGCACATATATTATTTTGTGATTTCATTTGTTTTAACAATACATTCTTCTAAAACTGCATAGCTATTTAGAATACTGTAACTGCAGCATACTCAATAGGGCACTGTAATCTGAATAGTTACACCAACACATTTGTGCTTAGCTTCCACACCATATATTGCAACAAACGAATGGATTAAAATGGCCAATCCAAAAAGAGAAATATAAAACTAATTGAATGAACGTTCTCCTTTTTGCAACAGTTTTCAGATCAATAAAAACTAGGGCAATGCCACATCTTGAAACTGCTTGACTAGTTAAGATAACAAGTTGGTCCCAGAACTACTAGAAGTCATAAATACATGGGAAAATTGCTCTCATAGCACTCCCTGAAGTCAACTTGGCAAGAATACCATTGGATTTTTCTGACTTGCTCTCATAGCATGGAAATTTTCCCCATTATTCCTCCGTCTAGCACTGGACCATCAGATTGAGCACCAACGGTCCAGATCGGACATGGATAAGCTGCTGCCGTTAAATCCCCCCCCCCCCCCCCCTCTCTCTCCTTCCTCCTCCTCCCAACGTCAGCATTTCTGGCAAACTCAGTGAGCACCACTACACAGGCTGGCATTGTTGACTCACAGACCACCACCACCGGTGAGATCAGCATGTGGATCGGCGGTGTCACCCCAAATGCCAGTGTGCCCCTGCGTCTACCTTCCTCTTTGGCGTTGCGATGCTGCTCGGCTTCTCCCCCATGCCCTCACGGAAGTGCGCTGCAAGCTGTGCCGCCCGCTGTGCAGTGCCACTCGGTCTCACCCCCATGCTTCGATTTTGCAGCCGCCGCCGCAATAGCTCTTCAACTCCGACAAGACTGAAAGCTTCAATCTTGAGCCTCCCTCTAATTCCTTTTGCCACCTCACTCCCCGTGTTCTCTTCTTCATTTTTCCCCAATTAATTGCTTCTTTCCACCAACAATAGGTCGCTGCCACTGCGAGCTCATCTCAGAGATGGTTTGTTGAGGGCATGCAAAGTGGCCAATCTGTGGTGGCCGTCGAAGTCGCCATCCAGCACCACCATCTCAACCTCCTCCTGCTTCGAAGTCACGGCAGAGGGGTCCAGAAAGCCAGGGATTGGGGAGCTTCAGAGGTGGAGTTGGGAAGGGGAAATGGTGGAGGTGCCAGGATTGGGGGTAATGTAGGTAGAAGACTGTCAAAACGCCTCAGAACGATGGAGTGCTAGACAGGGAATAACGGAGCAGGTAGGGAGTGCTATTAGAGCTGCACAAGTGTGGAGTGGTATGTTTGCCAATTGGTTTTCAAGGAGTGCTATGAGAGCAATTTTCTCTAAATACATTCAATTTTTAAATTCTACAGTCAGGGAAAAATCTAAATAAAACATACGCAAAAATGTCGTACGCAAAAATGATATAGTAGAGAAAGTTATGTCTTGCGTGACTATTTTAAAAAGTAATATAACAAATGATAATCTAGATAAGGTTACCTTTTTGATATCTGAATATAGATCTTCGACCCTTTTCTCTGTCTGCTTTGCAAATGACCACATTTTGTAAATATTAGACTCCATCTTTCTTGATTCATCAATTAGAGTCTGAACCTATAATCATAATACATGTGAGATGACCAGCTGAAAATAGATTTCAGAAAGAGGCCCAATAGCACACAAAAATAAGAATGAATACAGAAGAGCGTACAGCTACTACAACAATTACTGTCCAAACACATGACACGACCATGTATATCACCCATGCAAATAATATAAATGAAAATAAAAAATACCTGATTGTACCAAGATGGTCTTTATAGAGTAGTGTGAAGGAAAAGAATTGGAAATCAGGTCAAATCTTTCAATACTGGGGCAATAAATATGAAATGCATAAATGTGCCTTAGATTTTTCAGTTCATGCCTATAGGGTGTTTTCAAAGCTAATATCGTGAAGATAGTTTTTAAGGCTAGCATTACTTCAGGTGATTTATTCAAATCCTTTCCTGCTAATTGGTTTTAAGGTGCAATGTGCACATGATGATTCCTTAACCTCTTTGACAGTTGTTTGTCTGAACTCAGAAGTAGCCTTTAAGGAAGGCAGAACACATTCTGATATATTTCCTGCTGTGCTTTTTGATAACCCCCACCCACCATCCTTAAAAGATATAGATTACTTTAGTGTTTCAGTCCTTGATCACAAGTTCCATATTTTGGTTCTCCTTTTGAGCTCACTTCGCCTCTGTAAATCTTATATATTGTATTTATGCTATGCAAATATGATATTGCTTTTTTTTTTTTTGCGTCCAGAATGTGGGTATATGCACATATCAACATATATGAACATAGTGGATGTAGACAGTGAGAACAATCCGTAAAATGGGCACATAGGAACTCTTTGATTCACACTATGAAATCATCACGAGAAATTCTAAAAGAAAAAAAAACATGGGAATGGTCTGAACCTTCTTATCTACTAAGTTCTAGAATGCAAATTATTAGTTTTTAAATGTATTCAAATTTGAAATTTCAGATTCTACTATCAGACAATAAATCTAAATAAATCATATACAGAAAGGAATAGTACAATGCGACTTGTGACTAACTCAAGGTAATCAAAACAGATGGTAATCTGGATAGAAATACCTTTTTGATATCTGAATATAGAGCTTCGACCCTTTTCTCTGTCTCCTTTGCCAGTAACCATATCTGGTGAATATTAGAGTTCATCTGCCTTGATTCATCCATTAGAATTTGAACCTGTTATCATAATGCCCATGAGATGTCTAGCTCAAAACAGCTTCCAAAAAGAACCCTCAATAGCACACAAAATGACAAAAGTAAGCATGAAATGAGGAGAACCTAGTAACCTACAACTGAAACCACATTTACTCTCCTGAACATGACAAGGCAATATATAAACAGCCCAAGGCTACATTTGTAATGTGTTTTTGTAAATAATATCCATGGAAATCAGAAATATCTGATTGTACCATGATGACCTTTGCAGTTTGTACAGTTATGCGAATAATGAAACTGGAAATCAGATTGAAAATTTCAACACTGCCAATACATATGAAATATGAGCGTTAAAATTGGATCTTCAGTTCATGCATAGGGAATTTTCAAGGCTAGGATTTTTTTAGGGGATTTTCAAGGATAGGATTGTAAAGATAATTTCAAGGCTAGCATTTTCTTCAGGTCTTCAAATAATTTTATGCCAAGGGTTTCAACTTTTAAGGTACAATATGCACAGGGTGATTCGTTAACCTCTTCGAAAGTTGTTTGTCCTTTCAGTAAGGTGGAAGGTGCACTTGTTTTCACACTATGAAATCATCATGATGAAACCTCAAAAAAATTTATGACAGGTATTAGAACATTCACAACGACAATAATGATACACATTGAAATTTCTTGACTAAGATAGCACAATAGTCTGAACCTTCTTATGTACTAAGGTTTGAAATACAAACTATTAGTTTTTTTTTAAAAAATGTATTTAAATATCAAATTCTACTATCAGACAAAGATCTAAATAAATCATACGCGGAAAGGAATAGTAAAAAAATGTTTCGTGACTTGTGACTAACTGTAATGGACTAGATATCCCTGGACCCAAGCAGCATGACAGCGCCATGGAGGCAGCTGCACCACAGGTGCAGGGAGGGATAAAGACTAAGGACTCTTCAATATATTTCTTGCTTAATCTCCAAAGATGCCATGTCCTTATACAAGAGTCCCAAACAATTGAAACTAACTTAATAGATAAGATATAGATAGATATTTGACTAAACAAACTAACCAACTATTGGATAGATATTTAAGTTGACAAACTGACTGACAACCCTATCTAATGAGACTGCTGGCTGTTAATCTCTTGCCACACTTGGAGGCTGCGGCAGCTGGTACTTGCGTGTGCCCAACTGCTGCTTCCTTGCCGCACAGCAGCTGCCCACAAGGACCAAAGCCCATGACACAAACTCAAGACAATTATAGCTGAGATAACCTAGAAGTAGATACCTTTTTGAGATCTGAATGTAGAGCTTCCACCCTTTTCTCAGTGTCCTTTGCCAATGACCATATCTGGTGAATATTAGAGTTCATCTTTCTTGATTCATCCGTTAGAATTTGAACCTATAAACACAATGGCCATGAGATGTGTAGCTCGAAACAGCTTTCAAAAAGAACTCCAAATAGCAAAAAAAAAAAAAAAGAGAAGTAAGGATGGATACAGAGGAACATACAATGATTTAGGCATGTTTGGAATGGAGGATTTTCATAGGATTTGTTCTATTTCTTGCAAAATCCCTGTGAAATTCCTATATTCCAAATGGACCTTATCTACCAATGCATGACAAGACAATATAGCAGCCCAGGACTAGAGCAAAGCAAAGCTAAGCAAGCTATGAGACAAATGCCCAATGCATGACAAGACAATATAGCAGCCCAGGACTAGAGCAAAGCAAAGCTAAGCAAGCTATGAGACAAATGCCCACTGATACATGGAAGGCATTGACATTTACATCCACCCGTACTTTTGTGATGTGTTTGTAGTGAATGAGGATGATGAATAAGTCTCTGTACTGTGGTCTTTGTGGGGCTATGGTAGTTTTTGTTTTTTTGACTGTTTTAGGACAGCATCTGCTTTTGCTTTAGGACAACATCTGCTTTTAGGACAACATCTGCTTTTGCTTTAGGACAGCATCTGCTTTTAGGACAGCATCTGCTTTAGGACAGCATATTGACCGCTTTTAGGACAGCATCTAGGATAGCATCTTAGCATATGCTTGGCTGGTTCTCAGCCTATAAATTTGTATCCCCAACCCCTCAGGTTGGCATGGCATTGTGTGAGAAATAAACAAGAAAACTTGCCCCATCTCCTAGTGTCATCCTCTCCATGAGAGTAAGGATCTTGCTATCACCAAGAGCAAGAGTCCAGCGACTAACAAGTGGTATCAGAGCCTTAGTATCCTGTAGCCTGAGCATCTCCTCGCTCATCTCCTTCTCGCCTCCTCAAAGAGCCCTCACCCAGTAGCAAAGCGGCAGCCCCGGCTGTCCCCGCCACTCCTCTCGGAGACGGCAGCACTCGTCGAAGCAACCTCTCTCACGCAATGCCCCCGAGCGCGCCATGTCCGCAGGCGCTCTCGGCCTTCGGCCGCCTCGAGCATGCGGCGCGTGAGACGGCCGAGCTCGTCGCGGCAGAGCAGCAGCGAGCGAAGCGGTGGCGAGACGCCGCGCGGCGAAGAAGCGTCAAGGCCGGCACGGCGGCGAGCGGGCAGCAGCAGGCATGAGGCGGAAGCGGCGGCAGCGGCAGATGCAGCGCGCGGCGGCAGAAGCAGAGGTCAAGGCTCGCGCGCAGAACAAAGCAGCTCCGGCTCTGTTGATGACAAGTGCGACGCGACCTCACCGCTGAGAGAGGAGGCGCAGCGGCGAACGGCGCAATGGGCAGCGCGCGACGCCACGCAGCGCGCGCGCAGCCAGACAGCGCGACGCGCGGCGGCGCGCCTGGCGAGGCGCGCACGCGGTGGCGCTCTGGAGGAGGCACGCGCGCGGGCAGCAGACGGGTCGACGGAGAGCGCGCCTCACAGTAACGCGCTCTCTCCCGGTTCGATCGTGGTCACCACGAGTACCGTGTCGCCGTCGAGGACGCCGCCCGGCGGCGGGTGGCCTACCTCACCAAGACCAACTACGCCGAGCGGGCGCGGTGATGAGGGTGAAGCTCCATGTGCGGCATATGGGATGCGATCCGGCACGGCGACGCCGACCACGACCATGATCGACGGCGCCGATGCTCTCACGCCGCAGCCCCGCCCGAGATGCGCTCGCTACCAACAAGCGGATCGCCAAAGAGGCTTGGGACGCCATCGCCGCAAAGACGCATCGGCAGCGACCGCGCCCGCAAGTCTACATTGCGGGCACTACGCGCGGAGTGGGAGAACCCGCCTTCAAGCCGGTGAAGACGTTGATGACTTTGCTCTCGCCTCAACACTCGCTGCGGTTGGTGCGGTTCGCGACGACACCTACGGCGAAGAAAGAGCGTGGAGAAGCTCTTCCGCCGCGTCCCCGAAGTACAAGCGGATGGCTCGCTCGATCGGGTCTCTGCTGGCCTCTCACGATGACCATCGAGGAGGCGGGTCGCCTCAAGGTCGCCGACATCGATGAGCCACGAGCCTCTCGGGACCGTCACCATTAGCGGAAGCTCCTCCTCACTCGGGAGCGGTGGGCTGCGGCCAAGGTGACAAGAAGAAGGGAGCCTTCTTCCACGACAGCGCCGCAAGAGTGGCAAGCGCGGCAAGCGCGCAAAGCGCCAGCGGCGTCTTTGCAAGCAAAGCGCAAGACGAGACGACTCTTGCCACAACTGCGCAAGCTTGGTCATTGGGCCAAGGAGTGTCGACGACCACGACGCGCCGTGCCCACGTCCGCGCAGCGGAGGAGGAGCAATGTCCTGCTCATTGCTCATGCGAGCATCGACCACCTCCAGCCGCACCGCCGCAGCGGCTCTCTCCACCTTGACGAGCCAAAAGCACACGCCTCCTGCGATGCGCTTCGCAATGATAAGACCGACGGTGGTGCTCGACACCGCGCCACCCACCACATGACCGGCGGCGGAGTTCTTCTCCGAGCTCGACTCAGCGCTCGAGGCACCGCTGTTCGGCGACGCCTCGCGAAGTGGAGATCAAGGGCGCCGGCTCTGTCGTCTTCGCCGCCAAGATCGGCGAACACCGGCCGCCACGGCGTCTACTACATCCCCGACCATGGAACTCCATCATCGCCTTGGGATACCGATGAGAACAACTCGCGTGTCGAGATCGAGCACGGTGCCGCGGATTTGGGACCTTCGACGCCGCCTCCTTGCCAAGGTAACCAGAGCGCAAATCGACTCTACACTCTTCACGTGCAGTGGCACAACCCCTCTGTCTCGCCGCCGTCGGGACGACGAGGCGTGGCGATGGCACGAGCGCTTTGGGCACCTTCACTTCGAGGCCCCGGCGGCTCGGTGCCACGGAAATGGTGCGAGGCTGCCGTGCCTTGACCATGTGGAGCGGCTCGCGACGTCTGCGTGTTGACGGCGCAGGCGACTCCTTTCCCAACAGCGTAGTTTCCGAGCCAAGGAGAGGCTCGAGTTCGTGCACGGGACTTGTGTGGCCCGGTGACACCGCCACACCGGGAGGACGACGCTACTTCCTGCCGCCGTCGGCGACCTCTCCCGCTACATGTGGGTGATGGTCCTGGCGGCAGCGGAGAGGTCGCGGGCGCCATCAGCGCACGCAGTCGCCGCGAGAGCGAGCGCGCCGCAGCTGCGCGTCTTCGCGCGATAGACAACGGCGCGAATTCACGGCGCTGAATTCGTGTCGTCGCATCGCTGCCGATGAGAGGCATTCACGCCACTACTCGCGCGCCGCATGCACCCAGCAGAACGGCGCGTCGCCGAGCGGCGCAACGAGACGGTTGTGGGGATGGCTCGCCCTCCTCGCGCAGGGGATGCCGGTGCCTTCGGGAGGCGGTGGTGATCGCCGTCTACATCCTCAACCGCTCGCTTACCAAGGCGCCGACGGCAGGACGCCGTCACGAGGCTCGGCATGGGCGCAAGCCTTACCGCCTCCCACTTGCGGGTCTTCGCCTCACGCTCGCCAAGGAGCTTGGCCACATCGGCAAGCTCGATGACGAGCACTCGGGAGTGTTCATCGGCCACGCGGAGGCTCGAAGGCCTCACCGCATCCTCGACCACGTCACACGCCAGCGCCCGCATCTCGCGTGACGCGTGTTCGACGGCGGCGCGGCCGCGTGGGACAAGGCGGTGGGCGATGGTTCGCCTCGACTCGTGGACTTTGTTGTCGACTACGTCCCACTTCGAGAGCGCGGAGCTAGCGGCTCGTCTTCACCGAGCTCGCCCACTCGACATCTTGCTCGCCACCGGCTCCGGCGAGTGCTCCACCACCTTCGCACGCCACGCCCCACCTTCACCACCGGCCACCACTTCTCCCGCACCGGCGCCACACCACCGAATCGGCCCCACAGCCTTCTCGGCCCACGATGAGGAGCGCATGGTGGAGTTCGCTACTCGCTGTCCCACGACGAGGACCGCGTCGACGCCTACCACGACGACGAGCCTCGCGCTTATCGTACCATGGACAACATCTCGCGAGCCGCCTGTCCTCGGATCGGCGCAGCGATCGCGAGGCGGAGCCGCACTTGGCATGCGACAACGGCGAGCCCCGCCTTCGCCGAGGCGAGGAGACGCAGCGTGGCGTGTCGCGATGGCGAGAGATGGACGCCGCCGAGCGGAACCGGACGTGGAGCCGGCGGATCTTCCCGCCGGCCACCGCGCGATCACCCTTAAGTGGGTGTTCGCCGAAGCGGGATGGCCGGCGCCATCGCTGCACAAGGCTCGCTTGGTGGCACGAGGCTTCGTGGCAGCAGAGGGGTCGACCGATGACGCCGCACTCCGCCGCACGAATGGAGTCCGTGCGACTCCTCCTGCGCTAGCTGCCCAGAAGGTCGGGCGTGTTCATCACATGGATGTCAAGTCGGCATTTCTTAACGGCGACTTGAAGGAGGAGGTCTACGTGCATCACCGCCGGATTTGCGATCCCCGCAAGGAGGCAGGTGCTCCGCTGCGCAAGGCCCTCTATGGCTTGCGACAGCACCGAGGGCGTGGAACGCTAAGTCGACTCCACCTCAAGCAAATGGGGTTCCAGCAGAGCGCACACGCAGGTCGCAGCTCACCGGCGGGGCAAAGGCGGCAACGCCTGGCGGTGGGTGTCTACGTCGACGACTTGGTGATCACCGCAACAAGGATGCGAGGTGGCGGCATTCAAGGAAGAGATGAAGGCCACCTTCCGGATGAGTGACCGGGTCTCTCTCCTTCTACTTAGGATCGAGGTGCACCAGATGATTCCGGATCACGCCGACGCATCGCCACGCCAAGCGCGTCGTTGAGCTAGCCGGGCTCACCGACGCAACCCACTCACTCCCATGGAGGAGAGGTCGGCCGAGCCGCGACAAAGACGACGGAGGTGGGACGCTCACGCAGCATCTGCGCGTCTTGTGGGAGCCTTCGCTACCTCGCCCACACACGCCCGGACTTGGCATTCTCCGTCGGCCACGTTAGTCGGTTCATGCAACGACCGACGACGAGCATCGCAGGTGTGAAGAGGATCATCCGCTACGCTGCGGGACTCTTGACCACGCCTCCATTACCCGAGGTGTCCCGCCGGCGCACACTTCGTCGGGTACGGCGACAGCGACCACGCGGCGACATCGACACCAAAGAAGAGCACAAGCGGGATTCTCTTCTTCCTCGGCAAGTGTCTCGCTCATCGGCGATCGATCAAGCGACATGTGGTGGCCTGTCTCACCGTGAGGCCGAGTACATAGCGGCTTCCACCGCTCGACTCAGCACTCGCTCGCTCGATCGCTGGGTGATCTCCTCGGCAGGACATCAAGCAGTGGAGCTCGTGGTGACAGCAAGTCCGCTCTAGCCTCGCAAAGAACCCCGTTTTCATGAACGGAGCAAGCACATCCGGTGAAGTACTATTTCATCCGAGGTCGCTGGATGAAGGAAGCATCAAGGCAAGCTACATCAACACCACGGATCGGCTTGCGGATCTGCTCACCAAGCCTCTTGGAAGGATCAAGTTCCTTGAGCTCTGCTCCAAGATCAGGATGGTTCAACCCTCCCACAAGACGACGCACAAGACTTAGGGGGAGAATGATGAATAAGTCTCTGTACTGTGGTCTTTGTGGGGCTGTGGTAGTTTTTGTTTTTTTGACTGCTTTAGGACAGCATCTGCTTTTGCTTTAGGACAGCATCTGCTTTTAGGACAGCATCTGCTTTTGCTTTAGGACAGCATCTGCTTTTAGGACAGCATCTGCTTTTGCTTTAGGACAGCATCTGCTTTTAGGACAGCATCTGCTTTAGGACAGCATATTGACCGCTTTTAGGACAGCATCTAGGATAGCATCTTAGCATATACTTGGCTGGTTCTCAGCCTATAAATTTGTATCCCCAACCCCTCAGGTTGGCATGGCATTGTGTGAGAAATAAACAAGAAAACTTGCCCCATCTCCTAGTGTCATCCTCTCCATGAGAGTAAGGATCTTGCTATCACCAAGAGCAAGAGTCCAGCGACTAACAAGAGGAGACATAAGGTAGATTGAAACAATTATGCAAAGTACCTGTAGTTAAGTCAACGTATTTATGAAATCTGCCATTTTGCATTATTGGTAGTGCGGTTTAAAATACAATGTGCATAAAGATGATTTCTTAACTTCTTTCTTGGGAAGTTGTTTGTCTCAACTAAGTAGCCTTTCAGTTTGATAGGACAATGAATACAACTACTTGTGTTTTTTCTGTGCTGCTTGCTTACAAAATTTCTCCATTAACTGTTTCAATCCATGATTTCCCTACTTGTGTATCTCCTGAGAATACTTTGATTCACAACATGAAGTCATTGGGAACAGTTCTAAAAAAATTATGATGATAAGGGCAAGAAAATTAGTCACAAGCAAAATCTAACCCACCTCTACCCATGGAAGAATGAAAATAGACAAACTGCTGAGAAGAAAAAGGAAAGGAAATGACAAAAGTTAGCATTCAACAGAAATATGTCTGGTAGTTTCTCTTTCTCCCACTCCAGATAGTGTGAGCATGACATTTTGCTGGTGATGTGTACAGAACATGAGCGGAGGTTGAAGGGATGCTAGACGGATGGACGCATGTCGCACGTGGAGGGGCTTCTAGCACGGTGGTGCCAAGGTGAAGTATGACAGCTGCGGTGTTGGTAGCGGGACAGAAGAGAGAACTAGAAGGGTTGAGGAGTAAATAGGGGTAGAGAAAGATTTCCTTATTGCTTGCCAAACTCTTAAGGATTCTATCTCTAACTCAAAATAGGAACTAATATTCTAAATAATTATGATTTCTAAACTTCCTCCTGGTTGCTGCTTGTGCCACGCAACTTGCCGCCTGTGCCCAGCCTGGACCAGCTCCATGCAGTCCCCAGAAGGTGTCCACAACAGGTTGTATACTAATGTAGTCCACATCTCCAGAAAAATTCATGATAACTGTTCTTCATGAGTTGACAATTCAAAGATAGAAGTCCATATATGCAGTAAACAACATATATTTAATAAATCATATGTGAACATTGGCCCCAAATTAAGCATCATTGATGCTAGGGGAAAACCAAGAATTGGCCATAGCATGCATGCACAATATTGATTTACAGAGTGCACTTGTTCTGTGCGTTCTTGAATGTGAATGGAAAACTTGAACCACTTCTTTTTTTTTTTGACAGCTGTTAGGCCATATATAGCTCATTGTTTGGCCCGATGAGAGCACAGAAAAGGAAAGCCACCAAAGGATAATAATAATACACATATGCAAACGGAAAGTGTAAATTAAGCTCTAAGCTCTGTAATCATGAAGGAAAGTGTAAATTAAACGGAAAAGAGGAGAGAAAGTACACTATGCAAACGAATGTAATGTGCCTCAATGTGGGTTTGTGTGTTGTAGCACATTTCAAGTTGAATCAAATGGCGCTAATATAGTCCTAAAGTCAAAGCTTCCGCTAACAATAAGAATCCATATGGTAGTATGCAAGCTCTAGATGTGACAAGGTAGTGGGTACAATCAACAAAACAAGCTTACTAAATCAGATACAACTTCCTAATTGGACAAAGAGTTCCTGGACTAGGCCAAACAACAATCACTTGTTCAAATATGAGTATCTTGCTACAGTCAAACACCTTTAGTACACTGCTGCAGTTACACTCCTCCGAAGCATCGTAAGGATTTCTGAGGCCCGACTATGTATATAACACACAGACACAGGTTTCATGCTAGTAAAATGTAAACTGGAAGCATCATGGAATTACCCAACAAGAAGATAACATTTTATTTCTGACAGGTCCTTGCCATGGGGCCACTACATGAGCTGGCATGTTAGCTATTTTGTTCACCAGTATGAGGAGCTCGGGTTCCAATCAGGAAGGTCACACTAATTGTAGCAGCCCAATATCAACTGGACTAGTTCTTTTATGGCTTACTCTATAGCTAGCATCCTTCACTGTGTTCACTCTAGTTTGTCTGAAGTGGCTAGAAAATTGTGTAATAGTTGAAGTGACAGTGTTTCATAATTTCCAGAAGCTATAGCAACATCATTGAATACAGAGTCTCCACTTAGCCATCACCTGATATCATGGATGATAGAACTATCCTAATGCTGATCCAATCGTTCTTAGGCAAAGTTCAAGCTTGGAGGGTGGAAGATAATGCTCTTGATATATCTATAACCATAGCAGGAACACAATTCGTGCAATCGGGCCAGAGAGAAACGCTCTGAATTCTGAACCGACCAACTACTGGAAGTCTGGAAATTGACATGGCAGTATAGCAAAGAACCAAATCACCAGACGCATACCTTGATGTTTGCTTGTTCATCGATCAGAGACTGAATGTCCAGTCCCATCGCTTTCACAACCTCGCCATCCTCCTCCAAAACATCACCTTTTCCATCCAATGCTTTCGAATTGTTCTCCCAGAATGGTTCTGCATGCACAATTCAGGACTTGTCAACATAAAAACACAAGAAACACCATATACTACTAGGGCATAAGTGGAATAATTCAAGAGGCAACCATATGTGCCAATAAATCCGAAGACTAAAGCAATAGAAAATCACAATTGCAGAGGCAAATTACTACACACTCCCACAAAATTATCAACCTTAACAACAAAAACAAGAATCGGTGTTGCAAACTTAAGTCACTAATCTCCGACGTACCCAGCCGGGCGAGCTGCAGCTTCAGCTGCTCGATCTCCGAACGAACCTCTCGGCGGAAACCCTCCTCTCCAGCGCCCGCGACGGCGATGGAGGCGGCGCACTCTCTCGCGTGGCCGCCGTGGTCGCTGGGGAGGGCGAAGATTGCGGCGAGGAGCGCGGCCGCGATGGCGAAGGCGGCGCAGGACCGGCGGAGGTCGCCGGTGCTTCTGGTCGAGTTCAGGCGGACGACGAGGGAGAGCAAGCGGAGGGGGAGGAGGAAGGCGACGACGACGGCGAGGATCGCCGCGTCAACCCTCATGGCGGTGGACGGGAAGAATCACCGATGCAGTCTGCAAATGGGTGTGGGCCGTGAGGCCAAGTCTAAGGTTGTTTTTGATAAAGATTTAAGCCCTATGTGCTTAATGGTGCGTGTTTAGCTGTTTAGACCCGTTTAGAGCATCTCCAACAATCCCCCTAAATCTCCCCCTAAATCAAATTATTGGGAAATTATGTAAAAAGTCTTCTCCAACAACTCCCCTAAACACCCCCCTATTTCTATTCCCCCCAAAACTCTCCCAAAACTCAGGTAGAAACAGGGAACTTTCAGGGGTCCCCTTTCCTATTAGGATATATTTAGGGGAGCTGTTGGAGGAGGGGACTAAAATAGGTTAACAAATTTTTTAGGCTGCCCCTAAAAAGTGTCTTTTGGGGTGAGTTTTTAGGGGGATTGTTGGAGATGCTCTTAGAACGTAGGACTAAGTTGAAATTTTCGTTCCCATCTAAAAAAAGTTGAATCTTCGTTCAAATCAGGCCTTAGAATTCTCCATTTAAATGAAACGGAAACTAAAGTGTTCCAAATAGGATTTTGCTTTTTCTAAGAAAGAGGGCGCGTTTTTGTATGTTTCGTAGAAGGCCTACTACATGTACCCGTACTTGAATATTTGCATTTTGGGTGATAACTTACAGAATAACACTGTCATTTATATCTTTGTTTGGAGTACGGGAATTTCTGGAGAACTACACTGACTCCCATAAAAATTCCGGTGTTTGGAACATGATTACCTCCATATTTCAAGGCTATTCATGTTAAAATGCAAGAATGTTGTATATGTTATAAGGTTCTTTGGAATTCTCACCAGTGACGGACCTAAGACTAGACTATGTTGTAATCATATTAATAAGAGTATATAATAATAAATAGAAGTAATAACTATATTTCGCATGTAAACATGTAAAGATAATAGTAGGATATTGAAAAATACCTCACTAATGACTAAATTCTTCCGGAAACAACAAGCTAGAATCAGTTATCATGGAAAGATGATACAATCATTAGTCAGCGGTATTCATGAAAGAGTGAACAGAACAAGCAAATAGGAAGTGCAAAGAACCCACATGGTCACAAGGATGAGCAAAGTGAAATTCTGATAAAAATGATCTGACAATCTAATAATAAAACCAGCTCTTGCCAGTGTACAATGCCCCAGTGTACAATGCCAAATAAAATTTTCATGACAGGACAACTAAATATTTCACATGACATTTAGTTTGTTAAATGATAGAGCTCTCTGATCCAAACTACATAACTTTAACCATGAAAAGCTGAGAATTCACTTGTGGACAACTGATACATCTATCTCGATTATAGTGACAATGTATCAAATGATGTAGTTCTGTGTAAACACTAAAGAAGCAATACTATTCCCAAATTGCATTGACAGTTGCAGTCATTCACTTCTCTAATTTGTTTTCTTCAAATGTATTGTTAGAACTAGCTCCTGCCAGTGGACAATTCACTTGTGGACAACTGATACATCTATCTCAATTCTCAAATAGCAAATATAATTGTAAGCAGTTCTTATTGTAGGAATTAATACAATTGTTAGTTGTTGTTCTCCTGAATGAGATTAATCATATGACACAAACACAGAAAGCAACGGAAGAGTGAAAAACAAGTGCGCTAAGAATTGAGATGATATTTCCTTTGAAGTTTTTGACGAAAAATGCCAGTAAAAGGTAGAACAATCTAGGTCGTTGGCTACCGTTGTGCCCCTTGGCGGGTCTAGGGTTAGGGGCCTAGCTCCACACCTCTACTCGGTTAATCTAATCACTCACTCGCTCAGGCGGCTTCCCTGCTAATATGCTTCGTTTGCTTCTTCAATTCTTCTACTGGTCGCCTGTGCCAGACAGCTTGCCACCTAGGTTGCTGGGCTCCTAGGTTAGACGATAGCCCATTAGTAGAGAAGCCTCCTGGGCTTGAGACGCCATTCTCTGGTCATTGACGGCAATGACTTGTGCGGTGGGGTCAAAGGGGATGACCAAGTGCCAATTACCATTATGCCCTTCAAAAAGAAGAAAATAAAGAATTTTTGACATATGTAGCACTGTAGACACCCAAAATTCTATTTTTGGCCCCCGAAGCAAATAAATTCTGTTTCTAGCCCCCCGGCCGACCGCGGGATTACGCCAGGCCGACGCGTGGCCGGTCGTGCGGTCCGGTATCGCACGACCGCACTGTAGCTGGGTCGTGCGGTCCCAGACCGCACGACTCCACTGTGCTGCCATGCCGACCGCGTGACCGAGCTCCCGACCGCACGAGTCCTCTGCCGACTGCATGACTCCGCTCCCGACTGCACGTCTCACGTCGCGTCCTGTCCGTCCGCCGAAAGCAGGAAAGCAGCACCGCGCCCTTGCTTTCTCACACCCGCTTGCACACACTTTTGCAGCGCAGGAACGGCCCCCTCTCCATGAGTGCTGAATGGAATGCACACTTAAAAGCTCGTACAACAGCGTAGGGGAGGGAGAACAACTGTTGTCCAAGCCAAGAAGCTCATTCGCATCTGGAGTGAAGACAAAGCGAGGGAGGAAGTGAAGGAAAGTGAGGAGTGAAAACACCTAGATTTGAGTTGTTTTCATTTGGAATCAGCGGATTTGGCAAGTACAAAAGTTGTAGATCGCCTCGTGAGATTGAAGAAGAGGTAAGTCTTGTGCCCGTGCAACTATATTTTTATGTATGTCATTAGTCCATAATTAAGGAAACCGTCATTTGTTAATGTTATTTTTATGTCAATCTTTGATACGTATGTATTTGTAGCAAAAACTTCCATATATCACGCATGATGTATTGTAGTGTATGTAATGTTGTACCTTGTTATTTGTGAACATACGTATTGTAATGTAGTTTCATTTGTGTGAAATTATGAACTTGTAGATGTGTAGACGTTGAGAAAGTACATATTTATGTTAGAGCATTTGTAGGTGATAACAATAGTAGCCGGATTAGAAACATACAGTTAGTACACTTAGGGAAGCACTGGATACAATGCGAGAGGTGGTAAAAATAAATTAGAAATAAATTTGGTACAATACAATTAAAATGTAATAATAGTAATAGAAAGTTATAGTGGAATTAAATAAAGTGAGGACATGAAAGTAGAAAAATTTTTCTATTTATATACGAATCCGTAAGTGAAAGCCCGCATTAAGTAAAAGTTACAGAAGAAATGTAGAAAAATTAGTAATTGCCTTTTGGCATTAATTGGAAAAACATGCAATACAAAGTAGTAGTGAAAATAAAAACTAAAATATAGATTGAGAAATAAAAATATTACTAATCGATATTATAGGTCATAGGAAGAGGTACAATATTAACATGTAAATCTTAAAGTGTGGTAGTGGGTGTTTGATGGTACGATTGTTGCATGTTGTGTACTAAAATGGTTGATTATGCACTTATGTTAGGTACGCCATGGGTGACATTCAAGACTTGTTCGTGTTTTATGGGAGTGGTCTCGTACGCGACGAGCCGTATGGGGCGAACCTGTCAAATTGTGACCGGACCGTGATCCGAGCACCCGGTCTGAACGCCATGAGCTTGTCTGAGCTATGGAGGTGTGTCCGTTCGGCGTTCAATCGGCACACCACAAGGAAGAAGTTATGGATCGAGGCAGTTTATGCCTCAATGGTGGGTAATGTAGGGGAGAGCATGTGGTAACTTCTGAAGGTGACCAATGACGCCTCATGGGCCAACTACATGGAGGTCGTGTGCAACCCTGATGCTGCGATATATGCTAGGCCAATGATATATGTCGAGTTCGTGGAGAGGACAGAATCATCCGCCATGGTTGGTTCTGATGCCGCTGGTGGAGATGTAGTGCCTGGGTTCTTCTCTGGCGGTCATGAAGACGCTTTTGCGGGAGAACATGTGGGCAAGGAAGTAGGTGATGAAGACCTCAAGAGGCGTGCGGAGAATTTCTAGGCCAACGAAGGTATGGAGGAGAGGTGGTGGGCCGCCCGTATTGACTGTCATGAATACCTTGGGGACCAGGTGGAAGAAGTGGGCAGCGAGGAGGACGAGGATATGGAAACAGGCAGTTCTGGAGAGGACGAGGATGGCGAAGCTACATTTGGAGGGTGGTAGGTCGTGTTGTGACCACCGACGGTGCATACGTGGCGTCTAGGCTGGACGACAACGCAGCGGCATCCCTAGTTCTGCCACAGGCGGAGGAGGGAGAATGGGGGTTCAGCGAGGCCACACTCATTTTGGGGCAGTGCTTCCGTAATAAGAGTGTTGTCCAGCAGGCTATTGCTAGATATGCCGTCAACATAAGCCGGACGTATTGGGTGCACAGGTCAAACCTGGACACGTACATTACAAAGTGTGTCGACGGGTCCTGTCCTGATAAAGTTCGTGCACAACGGTTCAAGGGTGTTCGCACGGAGTTCCGGACAACGGTGCTACATGATCACAGTTGCGAGCTTACGGGGTCAGTACATAGGCACCGCAACATGACATCATCGTATGTTGCGGAGCTGGTCAGCCACCTCATCATAGCAGATGTGTCCATTTCTCCGAAGGTTGTAATGGCAGATGTAGCGAATATGGTGGGCTTTGAAGTCAGTTACAAGAAGGTATGGCGGGCGAAATGAAAGGTGCTGCACCATATGTTTGGGACGTATGAGGAGACGTACGACCTGGTCCCAAGAATGCTGCAGCAAATTGCAGAATTAAACCCAGACACGTACATTAACAGGCAGGAGAGGGTTCATCCTACGGAGGGCCCAAATTGTTTCATTCTTGACAGAGTGTTCTGGGCCTTCCATCAGGTGATACAAGGGTTCAGGTGGTGCCGTCCAGTGCTAACCATAGATGGGACGTTCCTATCTGGCAAGTACAAGGGTACTATCCTCACCACAGTTGCAGCTGATGCAAATGATCAGTTACTCCCAGTGGCATTTGCAATTGTGGAGAATGAGAATACAGATAGCTGGTTTTGGTTCCTTACCAATGTGAAGCAGGCCATAGTGCAAGATCGCCCTGAAGTGTGTGTCATCTCCGACTGCAATGCAGACTTGCTGTCTGCGTTGTGAACGATGTAGAATGGGACGCAGCCCCCCTTTCAGTGGAATGATCTGAAGAACCGTTGGTGCATAAGGCATCTTCCAGTGAACTTCCACAGAAGATTCCGTAGCAAGAACCTAATGAAGATGTTCAAGAAGCTATGTATGTAGAACTAGAAGCGGAAGTTCGACACCTTGTGGAGGCAACTCGATCAAGAGGCTAGCAAGCATGTGCAGACAGAAGCTGGGGCTGTAGAGGGAGGCTTCACAAGAGTTGGGGTGTTCACACAATGGGTTCAGTCCAATGCACCTGACTTGGAGATGTGGTCTTTGTTATACGACACCGGTGGGGCAAGGTATGGGATCATGACAACCAACATGTCCGAGGTTTACAATGGGGTCTTGAAAGGCGTCAGATCCCTACTGATCATGGCAATCGTGGACGAGAGTTGGAACCATACTGTCGGGTACTTTGTGAATAGAGCCATGATGGCGAAGAAGCACCAGGATGAAAACAAACAATACTCAAAGGTAATGCAGGCCTACATGGACAAGAAAATGGAGAAGGGTCGTTCCCACATTGCTCATCCCATTGATGGCTTAAGGAAGAAGTTCGAGGTCTGCCTTAGGCAGAAGTACGTCATGGGTTACATTAGAGAGGATCGCAAGCAGGTATGCACGATTGATGAGAAATCATCTTGGACCTGCAACAAGCCCCAGCTTCTGCACAAGCCATGCTCCCATGTGTACACGACCTGCGCAGTATGGCAGCAGGCGTCGACACAGTACATCTGAAAGTACTACAACATGTAGCACTTGTATGCAACCTGGAGTGCAGAGTTCCATTCCTACGAGGTAGACATGCACTACAGGGAATTATGGCCAGGGGAGGTAAAGTGGGTGCCCAACGATGCACTGAAGCATGTCGGTCGTGGTAGACGACAAAGCCGTCGCATCCGCAATGACATGGATGATAGCCAGCGTGGGGATCGAGTTCGGCGCCCGAAGTGTAGGCTATGCAAGACGATTGGGCACTCCTTCATCCAGTGCCCAAACAGGCCGACATCAAGCAATGCTCCGTAGTAGCAACCACAATGTTTTGTTGTACCCATTGTTGCTTCCATGTGTTCTGTGCGTTGCGATGCACTCTACCATATGTTGGCGAGGTCTCTTCCATTATTGAGGAGGTGTACGCTGCATTGTTGGTTCCATGTCTCTATGTCGCGCACATTAGCTTCCAACATTTTACCGTGCGCATTTTATGTATGTTTTGGTACATTCCGTATGTTTCCCTGTTGTGTGGGTCATATTCGTGTGCACATTTTATGTATGTGTTGGTACATTCCGTATGTTTCCCTGTCGTTACGTTTGTTGTTAATTATATTGTGATTTGTTGCATATTTTATTATCAGTGCAGACTAACTTATTTTCCTTCTTTGGCAGGAGATGGCGTACGAGTTGCTAGACCTTCGTTGGGATGAGCGGCACTGATGCCTGTCATGGTCGTCGGGAGCTGGGCCTCCGAGCTTCATCCTTAAGAGCCTCCGAGAGCATTGGCCTCTCGACCAGCGGTACATCCCGCTACTACGGGACACCGGGCTGCTGCCCATTGCCCGCATGTTGGATCTACCGCATGTGTTCCAGTTTGATGCGACGTTACTGTCTGCTCTCGTTGATCGTTGGAGGCCGGAGACTCACACCTTCCACTTCCGGTGGGGCGAGATGACGGTTACTCTGCAGGACGTGACGATGCTTACATGTCTACCTGTCCGTGGTGCTGCTGTAGTGCCACCCCAAAGGTAGCAGATTGGAAGGTCCGTCTAGGTCACCGATTCGGTCATTCGATCCCGGACAACGTAGCTGGTGTGCCACATGGATGGCTTCGTCGGTACATGACCTGTCTTGGACACGCACATGAGGAGGAGGTGCGGACACACTTCATTGCGTACCTGCTATTTCTGTTCGGGTGGGTCTTGTTCCCTAGCGCCACTGGAGACTCCATGCAGCCTAGCTACATACACCTAGCGGAGTCCTTGGCGGATGGCTGGCCTGGTGAGGTGCCACAATATAGCCGGGGATCAGCAGTTCTTAGCACCACATACCGAGGCTTGTGTGATGCCTTGCAGCGTACTGCGGCCAGCGAGCCGGTCCTAGCCGTCTGCTACATTCTCCTTTAGTTGTGGTCGTGGGAACACTTCCCCATTGGTAGGCCTTACTTTGGTACTGCTGTGCACCCTTATGATTTCAGCTCGCAGTTCTACGACCTCGGTGGTGGCGACGACCCTGTTGATGGGCCCACAATGGGTACACGTTGGACACATGGTCAGTTGCAGTGGGCCAAGGAGAGACCGAGATGTGTGTACCCGGAGTTCCACAATGTTGGTCCTAGTGCCCATTTCATCCTCCCACACCCAGAATCGGCAACCGCTGGGGGCTTCCTGCGTTTCATGAGAAGAAGATTTTCAAACATATGCGCATGATTTGAACGAACCCGAACCAATCGTACTCACCGAGTGAAAGGGGCACTTGTAGTAGTGCCGCCCAGGATTCGCGGCTGTGTGTGAGGTCTTACGTCTAACAACCGTGTTGCATTTTGGGCAAATCACCTTGGGTGCCGATGAAGAGGTGCTGAGCTGACTCATATCGGCGTCCGGGGGAGTCAGCACGAAAGAAAGGCAACCCAAATTGGGAACAACTAATTTAGGAGGTGAGGGAGAACAAGGCACGTGACTAGGTGAGGAATGGCTCCCTCATATAGGCTCTGTGGGGGGGGGGGGGAAGCCTCACGCATAGAGACCACATAATAAGAAGGCGTCACGCAATGACAACATGAAACAACACATACGTTGCACGTACAGAAATATAGAAAGTACTACATGCAACAAAATAAATCAAAACAATAGTGCCAGCGCCATACCATCAACACAACAACGAACACAAGAAATAAAATACAATACATTAGTAACTTAATCACTCTCTACTCCATATCGTAGAAAATGTGCGTACTGGTAGAAGGTACAAACATACACCTCGCTGCCTATATGCCAAACAAGCCTCGTGGCACCCACATGGAGTGTTACTGAGGGGGCCGCCTCGGACATGGCTAGCCATCGTGGTAGTGGCACGCACATATGCAGCTAGGGTTCGCGCAGCAACATGTAGGATCATAAGAGATTCCTATGTTCACGACCTCCTCGTTGCCCCTCTCGCGTTGCATCTGTAGGCGGAGGTCGTTGTTCTCCTCATTGAGAGTCTCGATTCGATCCTCCAACTCAAATATTCGGTCCCATAATGTATCTACATAATTGACAATATACCGTAATGTGACGATGGCCCGATCTTACGAGAGGTACTGATAAGTCGATTGTGGAGAACTCGACGTTGATGATCCAAAGGCTTCGACCAAAACAGATCGAACCCCTTGCAATCACTACACCACTGCTCCGTTGGTTATCAACCGTGTCGAACACGGTTAACCTCGCCAAGAAGGCTATCTCCTACAAGCGAATCGAGAACACAAGCAAGAGAGTTCAAGATGCAATCTAAAATTGTATTGCGAATAAAGATTAAGTTCACAAGTTAGGGTTCCTCAACCAAACATGCGGCGAAACTGCTAAGCAGAATAATCTCTTAAGCAAAACCCTTAGGAAAACTAAAGGGGTGCGACCTCCTTAAATAGGGAAGGGGAAAACCACACTTATATAATGAAAAGGGGTGTGGTACTATTCACAGTTACTGTTCATGCAGCCATGGTACTGTTCATGTGAACAATACCGCCCCAAATAATCAAAGTTACAAGGCCCTCGGCCCACTTTGTCTCGGACTAGAAAAGTGATGTGACTTGTTTCGCAGTTTCTGATCTACTCGGATGGAATTTAGAGGTGAGACCAGATCCATCTGAAAGTAGACTCCAAGAGCTTTCTAACGCGTACTCACAGGACCCGAGAAGCCTTCTGGACAAAAAGTTATGCACATTTGAAGTTGGCCTATCAAGCTGAATCCGAATTGATCTAGAGGCCGAATTGGATTCCAAAACCTGTCCAACTTGAACCCTTGCTTCAATTGGTTCCAAAGTGATGTGGTGCTACAAATATATATTTTTTTCATCATTAAGTAGCATCATATTTTCATTTAAAATATGTTGAACTTGAAGAAACGAATTCACCTTTAGTTCAATCTTGATTTTGGCAGCTATGGTCGTATGTGTTGGTGGCGTGGTCACATCATCTTCCCCTTCTTGACAGAAAACTGTCATCGGTTTTAACATAGGTGTAGTGTCATGTATTGCATGATCTTGATCATAAATCTTGGTACATAATAACAAACGCAACAAACTCTCATTATGTAATATCATGAGTTCTTTATCAAATAAAGTAAAATCTCTTTGAAACGAGCTCACCTCATAATTTAAGTGATGCGTAGGAGCTCTTGTAATTGGAACAACAAGTATAGCAAATATGGTTGTATCCATAGGGTACATGTTCTTATCATCCTCCCCTTCTTGCAAACAAAGTCATCCTCGGCTTTTGATAAGCTGAAAATATGGTAACAAAGAAACCAAGGTGTATGCATGGTAAATATATATGTCATCCATTTTAACAGTTTTTCGTTGTTGCACAATTAATGTTATAAAACAGCAATGATCATAAAAACTCATTATATTATTAACCCAAGAGTAATCATATATGTTAATGAGCAATTCAAAATTTCTCACATAGTAATTATTGCAACTTATTTTGCAAATGTAAGTGAAGCATTTATGCAATTCAAATCTTTGAATTTGTAAACTTGTAGTGGTGGCACATATGGGCAAAACTACAACTTTTAGAATTATGCAAAGTTCATCCATATAATCATATCTCAATCGAACAATAGCAAATTCATCTAGTCAGGGTGAAGAGATTTGTATGTTCTGCCATAATTCATCATCTTTATTCAGATTGTCCATACTAGATGGTGCAAAAATAGTTGAACACATAGGAATTGGATGAATACTAAATTTTACTTCCCTCTCACATTGAACATGATTCAGCATACAAGAATTGTTGTCCCAAACAGCAAGTTTCAATTCATCCATGTGATCACAAGTTATGCATATTCGATATACAAGAAATTGATTTTCCACACCATAATCTCCAATCAAATTAAACTTATATCCAGAGGTGTAGGCACTAAATAAGAATTTTGAACATGCAAGTTTAGAAACTTTCTCCACAGCATGTGACAATTTCATAGGTAGATCCAACATGACGTAACACAATGAATTAGCAGAAGAAATTCTAGTCAAAACTTCTTTATGTGTTATTAATTCGACATGTGCAAAATTATGAGAATTTAGATCAGCACATGGTTCATTTAAGTCAACACAAGGAATATCAAAAGATTGCACTACAACAGGTACATACTCACAAGGTTGCTCTATGTCTTGTTGTAGCACCAAATCAGTACTGTGAGCGATGATAGCACCATGTTCTTTATCTTTTTGGCTCTCCTCAGATGATGTAAGTGCATCCATCTCCTTATCTTCATTCTCAACCAATGGGGTCAGTGATTCAATCAGCTCATGCTCCTCTTTGGCATGGTTCTCAACTACCTACAAGTTGTTAGTCATAGAAAAGGGCACAAACACAGGTTTGTTCTCATGATGATCACCATTGCTCGCAAGGTTAGCTGCAAGAGCATATTCATCCTCAACATCACTAGCACTTACATAACCACCATCTTCTGTCGCAATGTACGCCTGCTGACTTGGGCAATCTCTCAGGACGTGGCCTATCCCTTTACAACGGTGGCACACAATGCCCGTTGTACGGCCCGTGGAAGCAACCGATGAAGAGCCCTGTGCTGGTGCTTGCACACTAGTAGATTTGCTCATCTCGGGTACGCATGATGGTGGCGGTGGTGCTGCTGAACGCGCCCTACTCACAGAGGGGGTAGCAGCTCGAAAAACAGGAGGTGGGGCTGTCTTGGCTTGCCCAGGCATCGATCTTGATGTAGACGTACTTCCAAAGTTGCTTCTTGTCCTTTGTTGCCTACCCTGCAATTCTTTTTCTACCAAACAAGCAAGTTGGAACAATCTATTGATATCGTTATACTATTTGTAATCAATTATGTCCTGAATTTCATGCCTTAAGCCCCATAAAAACGAACCATCTTATCCTCCTCATCCTCTACAACATTACAACGCAACATGCCTATTTGTAGTTCTTGATAATATTCCTCGACAGATTTATTATCTTGGTCTAAGCGCTGTAATTTCTTACGCATTTCATGTTTAAAAGCAGGAGGAACAAATCTAGCACGCATAGCTACCTTCAATCTATCCCATGTATCAGGTGCTAAACCAGAATTAACTACTTGAATCCACCAAATGATAGCAATATCTTTTAATTCACTAGTAGCTTGTCTGACTCTATGCACTTCAGGAACTAGATGGGCATTAAATTTTTGTTCAACTGTCATCTCCCAATCTAGATAAGTTTCAGCATCATAAGTACTCGCAAAAGATGGTATGGTAAATTTGACTTTAGCAAATGGGTCATCATGAGCACGAGCATTGTGATGCTGAAAATTATTACCTCCCATACCGTGACGGTTTTGATGAGGGCGGTGTCGTGGGCGTGCATCTTGGGCAGCAAATGAAGCACTGGCGTCGCGGTTTTGTCTCTCATTATCATCTCCCTCCTCACGATCGTGGTCCGCATCGTGATCATACTCGCGTCCATTGTTTGGTGGCCGATTGACCATTCTTTCAATGCGTGCGGTGAGTGCTGCAATACTCTCATTGATGGAGTGCTGTAATGTATCCAGCTTCCTATCAATGCGTGGTTCATCCAAAAGCTTCATGAGCTCTCTCTTTAAAACACACTCTTGATCATTAGGCGACTCACCTGCCATGGTTAGTAGACAACAAAAGACAAAACAAAGGTATTATCCCTATCAACTACTAGGTGGTGGAAGGTGGAATCACACATTTTCAAGCGTCTTACCACACTCTTACAAGTGTTCTTACCAATGCAACAGGTGGTACAACCGGTGGCTGGTTCGTGATACCATGTCGAGCATGGGTACGATTGCAAGAGGGAACCTGTTCTGATCAAGAGTATGTGGAGCTTGGAAGGCACAATATGTAGCAATAGAGAACAATCAATTAACTTCAGAAATTGCATAGAATTGAATTATAGTTCGTATCTAGCATTTAGCCTATGTTGCTGATCAACCAAGAATGGAAGAAGGCTAAAAACAAGTGTATGGCAATGTGTAGGAGTGGTAAATACAAGATAATTCAACCCAATGCAATCTGGAATTGAAGAACACAAGGATTGACCCAAAACTGAAAACTGAACATTTCTGTCCACTGGACAACACGTCGGTATTTTAGCCGTAACTTTTTGTCAGATGCCTCTTTTTCACTGATTCCTTTTTTCACTATTTTCTGATGGCTTTTTCTACAGATTTTATTTTGGGGCTAACTTCCGAAACCCAAAACAGAAATTCGTACAAAAATCACAACTGCTGACTGTTGCAGATTCAAAAGAGATAATTGGGTCAACTTTCACCGCATATATCTCTTAACTGACTTACTGGAATGATGTGAAATTTTACAGATAGATGGATAAGGAATTTTTGAATCTAATGGCAGTGGTCTAACTCAAAAACAATCTCGGAATCAAAAGTTATGGCGTTTTTGGTGGCGGCTGCAGAGAGAGGAGAAATCAGCCGAATTGTATTTAGGGTTTGGGGTGGGGAATTTTTTTTCTTTTGTTTGGATTTTTAATGGAACAAAGATATGACCAGCAACTAGACAATGCTATGACGGACACAAATTCAATTTAGCAAACCACAACTAACAGATTGAAAGGCACAACGGGGTTTGGACAGCAGAATTTAAGTCTTTTTGTGGGGCAATTTTTTTTCTTCTGAACTATAGGAAATAAAAACCAATCTACTAACTAGGGATACAAGAATTATCTCACGGGCAACCGTTGCTCTGATACCAACTAATGTGACGATGGCCCGATCTTCCGAGAGGTACTGATAAGTCGATTGTGGAGAACTCGACGTTGATGATCCAAAGGCTCCGACTAAAACAGATCGAACCCCTCGCAATCACTACACCACTGCTCCATTGGTTATCAACCGTGCCGAACACGGTTGACCTCGCCAAGAGGGCTATCTCCTACAAGCGAATCGAGAACACAAGCAAGAAAGTTCAAGATGCAATCTAAAATTGTATTGCAAATAAAGATTAAGTTCACAAGTTGGGGTTCCTCAACCGAACATGCGGCGAAACTGCTAAGCAGAATAATCTCTTAAGAAAAACCCCCCAGGAAAACTAAAGGGGTGCGACCTCCTTAAATAGGGAAGGGGAAAGCCGTACTTATGTAATGAAAAGGGGTGTGGTACTATTCATGGTTACTATTCACGTGGCTGTGGTACTGTTCATGTGAACAGTACCGGCCCAAATAATCTAAGTTACAAGGCCCTCGGCCCACTTTGTCTCGGACTGGAAAAGTGACGTGATTTGTTTCGCAGTTTTTGATCTGTTCGGATGGAATTTAGAGGTGAGATTAGATCCATCTGAATGTAGACTTCAAGAGCTTTCCAACGAGTACTCACGGGACCCGAGAAGCGTTCTGGATAAAAAGGTATGCACATTTAAAGTTGCCCTGTCAGGCTGAATCCGAATTGATCTGGAGGCCTCCAAAACCTATCCAACTTGAACCCTTGCTTCAATTGGTTCCAAAGTGATGTGGTGCTACAAATAAATAAATAAATAAATAAATAAATATATATATATATATTCATCATTAAGTATCATCATATTCTCATTTAAAATGTGTTGAAATTGAAGAAACGAATTCACCTTTAGTTCAATCTTGATATTGGCCGCTATGGTCGTATGTGTTGGGGGCGTGGTCACATCATACTATTCATGAGGAGGGTCTATCCAGTGGGAGAAGTCACATTTCGCCATCTGCGGGAAAGGACGGTAAACATGGAGGCTCCATAAGCAATAACAAAAAAATGTACTATTAGCAATTTGTACCCCGGAGCGTGGGCATCGGAAGAAATGTCGCTCGCCGTCGAACTAGCCTTCCAGGACCTGCACGACCGCGTCCTCATTGTGTCTGCATTTCGGCCTTACTGGTTGAGCACGTCGGCTTGGTATCAAGTGGTACTGTGGACCGAAGATCGCCCTCCTTTCCAAGGGAAGGTCTTCCTTCGGTGACCCATATCCGACTGGCCCCTCAACTTCCGACATGGTATGTTTCACCACGACAGAGAAGGTACTTATTTGTTTGATTTACAGGGTTCTCTGGCTACAATGTCATGGGACCCCAACTGTGCTATTTATATCAAATGAGATAACTTACTGCAGTGACCACATGATGAAAGAGGGCAGCTTTGCGTAGCGACATGACAAAAGGGGGGCAGCTTTGCGCAGTGACATGACAAAAGGGGCCAGCTTTGTGCAGTGACATGACAAAAGAGGGCAACTTTGCACAGAGATATGACAAAAGAGGGCTGCTTTGCGCACAGACATGACAAATGCGATTAGCTTTGCGCAGTGACGTGACAAAAGAGGACAGCTTTGCGCAGAGAGATGACAAAAGAGGGCAGCTTTGTGCAGCGAACTGACAAAAGCGCGCATCTTTGCGCAGTGACATGACAAAAGAGGTCAGTGTTGCCCAGAGACATGACAAAAGAGGCCAGCTTTACGCAGTGACATGACAAAAGAGGGCAGCTTTGCGCAGCAAACTGACAAAAGCGCACAACTTTGCGCAGTGACATGACAAAAGAGGTCAGTGTTGCCCAGCTTTGCACAACGAAATGACAAAAAATGCCAGCTTTGCGCAGCGACATGACAAAAGAGGCCAGCTTTGCACAGAGACATGACAAAACCGGTCAGCTTTGCACAGCGACATGACAAAAGAGGCCAGCTTTGCACAGAGACATGACAAAACCGGTCAGCTTTGCGTAGTGACATGACAAAAGCGGTCAGCTTTGCGCAGTGACATGACAAAAGAGGCCAGCTTTGTCTAGAGACATGACAAAAGTGGACAGTTTTGCGCAGTGACATGACAAAAGAGGACATCTTTGTGCAGAGACAAGACAAAAGAGAGTACCTTTGCCAGGTGACATGACAAAAGAGGGCAGCTTTGTTCAGCGACCAAAAATAAATCACATGCCTACCCTTTGGCTTATAAAATGAGGTGCAATGCATCTGCAAGAGAACACTCCACAATCTAACGCTACATCATATCTTCCTTCTCCACGTTGGGATGGACAACAAGCAGCTAAAGGAATTCTAGAAATTCCATAACAAGCTATCGGAGATATTCAAGAAGAATCGGGAGGAGACCCGCAAGAAGGCCCAATGGGAGGAGACCCGTAAGATAGCAAGGGCTGCTGCGGCTCGCGAGGAACAAGCAAGGGCTGCTACGGCCAGGGCCAAACAAGGGGAGAGTGCCACGAGGTCACAGCCACCTAACGACGCCCCCCGTAGGAGCATGTCCATACCAAATGGTCCAACTGAATGTTCGCCACAACACCCCCCGAGGGGGAGACGCCACCCCTCTGCTGGTACAGAGACCCATGTAAATTCTTCAAGTCAAAACAACGCCTTAGCCTCGGTATACGTTATTGGGGCTACGGGAACTACTCATCTGACTATCCTGACCGTCATTTCGACACCATCAGCTATCGGCAGTCGGTAAGAACTACTTACAATGTGTTCCCCCACTATTTGTAACTAACAGTACGTAATAACAAACTCTCTCGTCTGCCTGCAGTCCCCGGAGCCGCTACGTGGCTACCGCAAGTGGATCGACCTAGAGATCCACCCATATGGCCAGTGGACTCTGGACTTTGACGAGTTGAATGACAAAAGGGCATGCGAGATCCGCGAGGAGCAGCGTCGCCAAGATGAGCAAATCGAGCGTATACGTCGGGAGACACAAGCTCATCTCGAGGCGTGCACGCGCAGGGAGCGCGAGAAAAAACGAGAACTGGCGGGCAAGGCCAACAAGAACCTGAGGATTTCAACGCCAAACTCGCAAGGAAGGGAAAATGGCCCCGATTTACGCAATAGGTTGGGCCATTCCGCACTACTCCCCTCACTGTCTAATTTATTTCCATGCCAAGAAGGCGCATATGTATTGTAGGATTACTTTACTTTGTTACATCGTGCATTGTTCTGTTTCGTATGCACGTAACCAAATCATGTGTGCCGTGTCATTCCCATGTTTATTATGAAGTCTATTTTAATTATCAACATAAAACTCCTCATCTTTTCGCATTCATTTTTCCCACATGTTCAATATCACTTTCCTTCCTTTTGTCCAATTGTTCCTATCACAGTTGTTCTCAAAAAAAATTTCATTAAATTTCTTCCAATAAAACAACATAACATGATCGAAAATTGTTATTGCCAGTTCAACATATTTTTCATGGTCAGCAATGTACGAAAATCACAAATACATCATTCATTACTTCACACAAATTTCGTTCGTACTCTACCATACAAAATTCTTAATTCTCATGATTGCAAAAAAAAAAAAATTACACAAGCAGTAAACTGGACTCTACATCAAATTCATATTTTTTCAAACACCATTTCATATATCCAAAATTATTTCTATTCTACATAACTTCACAATGCATATAAATTCTTATACCTTAAATATACAGACCAAACCCTAAACACAGATCAAACCCTAAAAAAAATTAGTCGTGCGCTTGGGCGCCGCATGACCGGTCGCTACAGTGTGAACGTGCGGTCGGGAGGGCGGTCGTGCGGTCGGACCGAGTCATGCAGTCGGAAAAACAATCGTGCGCTCGGGCGGTGCGACGCACAGTGGAGTCGTGCGGTCTGGGACCGCACGACTCAGCTACTGATCTTGTCGTGCGGTACCGGACCGCACGACCGGCCACGCGTCGGCCTGGCACAATCCCGCGGTCGGCTGGTGGACTAGAAACAAAATTGATTTGCTCCGGGGGCTAAAAATGAAATTTTGAGTATCTACAGAGCTACATATGTCAAAATTCGAAAAATAAAACAATCCAACCTGACTTCCAAGTGCAGATGTAAGGAGATCCAACATTGCATTGGTGTGTCAGCGCACATGCTCCAGTGTGCGCGACAGCCGCTCGACGCATGCATGGCATTGGCTCTAGCTAGAAATGGGCTCATGTATTGCACTGCATAGCAGCGTATCCACGTACACTTAGGTTTAAAGTTTACGGCTGTGGTACTGTGTTGTGATGCGTGGTGAAATCTCGTTAGTCGGAGCAATCAAAGATTTTACTGTTACAACCCTAAAATTTTGACTTCAACTAAAAGCTACCGTAATAGCAAAGGGAACCTCAAAAGTACCCTAAACTAATCATCAGAACAATAAGTTGCAGTATTCCCACCGTTAAAAAAATATAGACATGATGGAGACTTTAAAAATAATTACATTATCTCTAATTATTATATTCAATGCATGCATACAAAGAATACAAAATAAAGCTGGATATTTAGGGCATGTTCATATTCGCAGCAGCTGATGGCTTTTGGCTAAAAATTAATAGTAGCTACTGAAAGAAATAGCTTTTAGAAGGAGGGGGGTGAGCGATGGGAAAAGTGCGAGAAAGATGCATGCATAAGGTTGGTGTGAAAGGAGTGGAGTGCGTGATGCATCCATGACCCTGCCTTATCCCAGAGCGAGTGGGAACGAGAGGAGCGGGGAAGCCGCTTCGGAAAATTGGATCTTTATATTGGCTTCTGACTTCTCCAAGCAAAAGCTAATATGAGCAAGCCCTTATTTGAGGTATAGATGAACACACTTACTTTGCATTGAAATATGAAATACACTACTACAAAAAGGATCATCATAAACGGTTCAGAATTGCCATCACAGACGGTTTTCTGAACTGTCTGAATTTATGGGTCAGTGATAATCAGAGATTATTATATACGATTTGTGAGCTATCTATGATAAATACATCACAAACGATTTGTAACTAGAACCATATGTAAAGAATACTATCACAGATGGTTCAAACAAAAAACCGTTTGTGATACTCAAACATCATAGACGGTTCTAGCTACCAACCGTTTGTGATTAGCGAGTATCACAGACAGTTGGTATATAGAACCGTCTGTGATGTGCAAGAATCACAAATAGTTTTTGGTACGAGCCATCTGTGATAGTCCTTCATAGACGGTTTATACCACAAACCGTCCATGGTAGTTCATTCTATACCTATTTTTTTTTTATTTTTTGGTTAGGTAGCCTGAAAAAATATTAGCTTTGCCATTTGGAAACAAGCAAATACATTAGCAAACACAACAATGCATTCCGTTTCCATTACAATTAGAATCCACCATTACAGCATAACAAGATGACGAGTAGATTACCCATCTAATACAAAAGAATATAGTAAAAACACATCTCTCAATTCTACGAACCCAACTCTTAAACATGGAAAGAATATAGAAGAAGCAAAGATCCTAGCAGACATTAGAAGCTGAACCACGTCGACAAGCTGGTGCCTAGGCCCTCTCACCCCTGATGCAGCATGTGAGCTAGATATCCTTGACGCCCGCCATCGTTGGTGCCGACTTGAGTGCCATCTTGGTAGCCATCAGCGTCTACTTCGTATGGGCCATCAGGGTCGGGATCGAGGAGGAGGACGGTGAGGAAGAGTCTGGAGAGATTTTTGAGCAACGGTAGGTAGAAGATGGGTTTAGGTGATTATTTATAGATGGAGAGGTGGAGTTACGATCCGTGGGGTGGGGTTTGGTAGTTTTCTATTGGCTAGGAATGGGTTGAGGAGGATCAACGGGCCCAGTGGTCAGTTTATTACAGACGGTTCTATATACAATCCATCTATAGTACTCTCCCAATACAGACAGTTGGTAGCTAGAACCATCTGTGATATGTGAGTATCACAGACGGTTCTATATACGAACCGTTTGTGAATTAGAGAACAAAGACAATACATATATCGGTGCAATGTAAATAGTTAGTCTCAAAAGATAAAATAACAAAGTTCTATATGGCTTATATATGCTCATTTGAAAGGTTTCGATGATATCTACAACTTTGCAGTTGAGGCAAACCCCAAATTCCAAACGGAAGATAAATTTTTTTGGCAAAAATAGAAACTGAAAACTTGTGACGCAAATTTGAGGCTAAATATGGCCATTTTGGGGGGTCTTAGAGAGCAACTGGCTTAAGCCAGTCTTTTTTTTGGATCGGACTCGTTGTTAGCTTTCTAACAAGTGCAACAACCTTGAAAATAGACACCGTATGCAAAAGTTATACCTGTTTTACTAAAGATGTCTCGGAATGGAATCCTACTCAGACTCGGGCGAGAGATTATGAAATTTTAGGGGATTGCGGGGCGGGAAACCATATCACAGATGGTTTTTAATACAAACCGTCTGTGAAATATCATAGACGGTTTAAATAAAATACCATCTGTGATATTTTGCAATAACATAGACGGTTCTTGGTAAGAACCATCTATGATACTTCACAAACGGTTCTAACCAGAAACCATCTATGATATTATCTCTTCATAGATGGTTTTTAGCACTAGCAGCAACACAAATAGTCTCTAAACCTAAACCGTCTGTGTTTGCATTAGGTCAACCGTCTGTGATGAGGCTCTAATATAAGCCTTTTTGTAGTAGTGATACTTTCTATAGTTATGAACAAAGACCATTAAAAAAACAAGCACTATATATATGTATATATATGTAAATGTATGTATATGTATATGCATATGTGTATATATATATAGAAAAAATACATTCTACTCCCGTGTTGGACCCGGATTTGACAATCTAAAATCCTCTGTAATTCTATTGCACTATTCCCTATATCAGTAGATAGTGCTCACATATACAATACTGAACATCAAAAGTACATATCATGCGAAAGCATAAATATAATAATAGACTTACACGGGGGCCGATCAGGCCGAAATCAATAAAATGCAGCAGCGGAAACGAAACACACAGGTGGGACTCTTAGGACGTGCCCACAGGCAACCAACGGGGCATTGCACATAATTGTAGACTTATTTTTGAAAGATTATTATTTTTAAAAGATTACCATTATAATTTCCCTAGGGTGAAAAGGCTCAAATGTTCAAATGTTCCAAATGCGAGTAATACTAACAAGTTAAATAATTGGCATGTAACTAGAATCTTAAAACAAACATAGATTTGCATATGAAATAAGAGCATGCAATTTGAATATTTGATAAATTAAAATGGAATTAATTTTCTAAAAATGTAGGTTCAATATGATCAGAGTATTGACTCGCTTGCGCAGTTTATCGTGGCCTTAAGCGCACTCAAAACTTTCTCAATCGATGGTCTTGAGCTCCTGGTCTTCATCTTCATCTGGATCTTGGTCTCACTTGATCTATTGATTCTTCAGAACTCTAATTTATAATTACACAATAAACAACCAAATCCAAATAAATTCAAATAACTCAAAAGGTCCAAAGACATCCAAATGAATTCAATTTAGCTTTATTTTGAGATAATGGGTGATTTGAGGTAAGGTTGATTGGGCACGGAGTATTGACGGAGTCAAACGAGGTTGGAGTGAAGCGATGTTTGGTAGAAGGAAATTCACTAAGACGTATGCTAAGGAGGGTTCATGATAAAGGAATATTCACAAGAATATTCCAGTTAGAACTTGGAGATGGCTAGGCATAGCCGACGGCAGAATATTGTGACTCGGCCTCTAGTTTACCAACTTCTGTTATTATTTTATGTTTATCAAGGAAGTTCCATGAATTAGGTTAGACTTACGGACAGATGTGAGACTTTAGTTGGGCTATCGAGTGTTATTTTTGTCAGTGTTAACATTTAAGAGTTAGGGCATGAGTTTTGCACATAATGTGTGGAATTTTATTTTATTGAATCAATTTTTAGAGTTCATAGTTCTTGTAAATTTAGGATATGTATTTTATGGTGTTCTAATTACCAGTTAGTCGGATGATTAATTTGAATGGTTGGCCCCATAATTTATTAAAGCATGAGACTACTTATTCAATTATTGCAATTTAATGATTAGCTTTAATTAGATTACTATTTACTACTAATCCGCGACTATTGAACCATTCTAGGGTTTGAACGCATCTTGGATAAAATGCACTTCTAACTATGCCTGGTATCACTGGACTTCAAATTATATATTAATAAGATTATTTTAATGATGCACAAAGTTATATTTTTACAGGACTTTCGATTGATATGTGGACTTCTAAATTAATACTTGACGACGTCATGAATATCCTCCATTTCTATCTGCTTATCTTTCGATAATGATTACTGCTTATGGGGGATACTTCAATTCAAATCCTAGTAATATTTAATCTATTCACCCTAATTGATCATTATTTACCCTTAGGTGCCCTTTTATTAGCATTCAGGTTTGAGATTTATATCGATGGCAGACTAATCATTTTTTAGAGTTATTTAACTATATATAGGGCAGCCTTTAGTTCAAAGCCTCGATGGCCTTCGGGATACAGATATGATGATGGGCATATCTATATGGTAGTCTTTTGTCCTTGCTGGAATCCCTATCTTCAGCTTGCTACATTGGTGGTTTAAGTTCTCGATCAGCTCCAAGTAATTGTTCATCGTAGTAGTTTTCCTACATTTATTTTTGCGCATTCTGGCTACCCCCTTAAATTAAATGAAGCTTGTCATTATTCATCCTTTCTAGCTCCAGGCATGACAAGTCTTGTGGCGATTTGGATACTCATCCGTTGTATCTTGGTCAGCAATAGGCACATTGAGCAATCCTTGGGGCAATTATCTTGTCCTTCATAGAGAAAACATGTGACCTTACTGAAACGACCCACATCGTTAATTAACCTTAAGCAACGAATTATAACGTTAAGCATGATTAATTATACATAACTAAGGAGCTAAAATACGGGGGAATTTAAAATTTTCTATGTAATCGTATAAATTGAAATCAATGAGCGATAAAATAATACGTTGTTTTACCATTTCATCGACAAGGGCGAATATTAAACTGTATAGACTAAAGCGAGAAGGAAAATTTAGTTGCGCGGCTAGTAGAAGTATTTAACTCAATTAAATTTGTATAACAGCCCATTGTAAAACAGTAATAAATTACAATCCGCATAGGTTAACTCAATAACATCCATTGAACGACAATTAGGATATATATATATATATATATATATATATATATATATATATATATATATATATATATATATATATATATATATATATATATATATATATATCAAGTCAAATAAAAATATTACAATTTGCATTACATAACAGGACAATCTGAATTACAACAAATATACAATTCCATATCTCAACCAAATAACCATCTCAAGGACTAAGCAATTGCGATACAATGGTATTCATTCAGGTAGTGTATGAGGTAATTTTACACCAAGTCCATCTCATACATAAATATTGCATTCAGGATAATTGAGGATAAAAATTACATTTAGATAAATTACATTATTTGGTATACATCAATATTAAGAGAAAGCCAAATTACAGTTAGATCATCTTATACATTAGAAATTGCCGCCGAATTGCCATCACACCGTCAATTCACTTGTGATTCCATTTGTAATTATAATATCGAAAAAGACCGAACAAAAGTACAAATAAAAACAATTGAAGCAAAGAAAGAAGATAGAAAGTGCCGTCAGAGCCTGAGAGGTTAAATTCGGGCGGGGTAATCCGTTCACGGAGATACCTGATCGTCCGGGGGCCAGTCGGCACCTCTCACAACTGTAGGCTCATCATACGGTATAAACAAACCTGATTATTATGGAAGACCCAGCACATAACACCAAGTTACCATATACATTTCAAAGCCCATATAACCACAGGAAAGACCAGCCAAATGTCAAAATATCTCACATAGCTACCAGAGAGGGCATAAAAAGCACGACAGAGCCATCTCCCACTGCCTCTCATTCTCATTTCTCCTAAACCTTCCCCATCCCTCTCAAGCCAACAGAGGAGAGAAGAAACACCACGAGAGAGCCAGCCTCACTGTCATTCTCATCCCCAAACCCTCAAACCATCCCAAGCCAACCAAGAAACCGTAGCCACCAAGGAGAAGCCAGACGCAAGACGAAGGCCAGGCGAGCAGATGAGGAGCAAGGCGACGGTGATGGCAATGGCTAGAGACCAAACCACAAGCCGTGAGGCCGGCAACCGTAGGAGGAGGAGGTCACTATCAGACGGCATCCACACAACCAAAATGGCGACAGCCGCAAGCCAACTCTGAATCCCCTCAGAGCAACCCACCAGCGACCGGCGGAGGTAACCCACGATTTGTTCACAACCGTAGCATCCATTCCTCAATAGTAGATAATGTATAACTAAAGACAATAAGCCACCCAAAACTAGTAGAGCACCATGGAACCAACACAGAGCATGTCAACCAGGGGAGAAGAGAAGTCATGAGGTTTACCGAAGAGGGTGGCGGCTGCGTGTTACCACCGGCCGAGCCATGCCTCTAACTACCGCCGGGTACTCCCCCGGCGTACCGGCGGCGGTTAGCCGGCAGTGGATGGCCGGGGCCACTCGCCTCCCAGCCTAGCACCTCGAGCAAACCGAAACTAACAAATCAAAACAAGTAGATTGAGTTAGATTCGGGAAAAGACACCAGATCCGGGCTTTAGGCCACAGATCTGCCGGGGTTCCCTGAGCGGCATCGAGCAGCCATGCGAGGTCGGCCGGCCGTGGCTCCCCGTGCGGCGCTGGGCGGCAAGACGGGGACGGCCGGGTGGAGCGGCGCTTGAGGCCGGGCGGGTCGGAGAGCCGGTGGGAGCGGCGCCGGCCGAGGCGGCGCACCGGTGGAGCGGCGCGGAGGCGCCGAGAGGCGGCACTGGGGGCGGAGGAGTGAGACCCGGGGGCGGAGGCGTGAGACCCGAGGGAGGAGGCGTGTCGACGGGGTGGCGCAAGGAGGAGGCACACCGGCGGAGCAGCGTGAGGAGAAAGCACCGGTGGAGCGGCGTGAGATGGAGACGCGTGAGGGGGAGCTGAACCGAGGGGAGGCGCGGCGACCGGGGGCGGAAGAACCGAGGCGGCGGCGGTGTGAAGAGAAATCGGGAGAGGAGAGAGGGAGCCGAGAGGAAGAAATGGGGGGGAGGAGAAGACCAGGGGGCGGCAGCCGAACCAGGAAAAAGGGGTCGGGTGGAAGAAAAGAAAAAGGAAGAGAAAGAAAGAAAGAAGGAAAAAGAAAGAGAGAAGAAAAAAATAAAGAGGAAAATAGGATAAAAAAATGGAAAGGTGAAAGATTAACAGGTGCTAGATTTCAGAATAATTATCAATGTGCAGTATGACAACTTTGCGATAGCAGATTTAGCAAAGTTAAATAAATTAAATGTAAGTACTTAGGAACCCTGTAAATGAATATTAGTCACACCAACGTAATAGACATCCGTTAAAAGCGAACTGTGAATAAATACAACCTTCGGTGTCAGGGTAATACTTTAGACTATTATGCATACAAATAACGTTGAGCGGATTATAAGCGAAGCGAGAAGCTGGAAAACCCCACGAGCATACGTATTAAAATTCGCTCAATTAATTATGCCTTGTTATCTCCTCAATATCATAGATCAAAGAATAGAAAACCATAATAATTCTCAAGTGATTATAATAAAAGTTACTGCTATCAATAGATTAAAACATAGCGTGTACAGATTAAATTAGTATGTGTGCCGTTTAACCCCTGGTTAGTTATATTAAATTGCCAAACTGCTCTAGTAAATATTTATAGCTATTACTCACAAATTAGGTGACAACCATGAACAGTTAAATGTTTAGTATGCGTATGAATTAAATTACTATAATATCATCTAGATTGCTCTATCGCGAAGTTAAATGCACAGTTAATTCTTATTAGTCAGTTATAAACTGTAGAAATCCCCTCATAAGTATTCTGAACTATTATAATAAGTTCATAGCTGTAGAACATTTAGAACTGAGTGCGACGATTGGAATGGCACGCGTTGATTAAGGTTACTTGTAGCGATTTTATTGCGGCGATTCAAACAGTAGTAAAGCTGTAAAAATATGCAAAGGACTAAAATAAACCTTAAATAGGCATAATTGCATGCACGAGATCGACTAAGATTAATATTTACCAATGTTTGTACGTGTATATATTTAATCGTATCGCAATGGTAGATGGCCAGAAATCAACAAAAGATTGAGTTTAATTTGTAAGTAAACAACCCAGTCCATGCTAGGAAAATAACGTCAAGTGACGAGTATAGAATACGAGTTAATTAGGGCTAAACCACGATCGGGTTAAGTTAAGCGGAGCCTCATCCTAGGAGCACAAGCACATCGACACCCCGTATGTTATTATATTCTTGTAAATTAAGTCATAGCCGACGTATTTAATTGCAGGCAACAATCCAAGCTACGAGAGTGACTTCACCTGATCCTACTTGAGTCCGAATCTATGGTTGAAATCCAGGCAAGCTCATTCTTCGATCATGCACGTAGCTATGTTAAAAATATGTGTATTTCCAGCAATATTAATAATCCTAGTTAAATGCATGAAAACCACTGTTTTAAAAAGAAATCAAAGAATGAAGATGCTATGATGTTATGATAAGTAAGATGAGAAAAGAAAAAAAAGAAAAAGAAAGAGAGAAAGTAAGAAATGAAATGATCAGTTGTGGTACTGCTGAGAAGAGCAGCAAGCCCACAAGCAGAGATGTATACGATGGGTAAAGAGGATACAGAGAGGCTAGGCGGACCTCTTTACATAGGGTTATAATATAAGGACTTACCTCCTTTTCACTTTGATAAGGAACCGTAATTATCGTGCCAACCAATTTCCCGTTTTGGACGGGCAGAATTTAGTATCCCGTTACGTTAACCAGTCCACCACAAAGGGTAAGTATTTATGTGTGAGTAAAGAGATGGATGGAGCTCAGAACCAGTAATGCAAGACTAGAAGTGAGTAAGTCCCAGACGCTATATGCGTTAGGTGGAGTGTTGGGCCGGGAGCCGGTCCAACCAACACTATTGGAAGTCGGTGGAGCCCAAGTGAGCGACTTGGTACACCGATGGATGATAGATGGGCTGGTGGATGGAATAACGTAATCGGAGAAAAGTTCTGTACTCTGAACTGGATTCCATACCTAAGGTAGTGTGGAAGAAACCTAAATAAGAAGGTTCAGAGCAGCTTTGGGTACAGTGGTACAAGCCTGCGCAGTGCTAACAAAATCATGAATTCATGCCAGTTCACTGGAATGTGGACTACGGTGATCATTAGGGATCGTACCTTACTGGGTGAAAAATAGAAATTGTTTTGGGAATTAAAAAGGAAAGATCAATTATTTTCGTAAGAGTACTTTCAGAATAAAGATATTAGAATCTGGACTTAAGGACATGAGAGCATACCAGTGCATTCTGCTAATAAAGCTTGCTGAGTACTTCTGTACTCACTCTTGCTATTATCCTCCTTTGTTTAGGAGTATGTCAATGCAGAGAATAGCCAGGATCAGATAGAAGCTACGTGGATGAAATACTGTGGATTCGGGATACAATGGGTATCAAGCGGACACCCTGTAGAGTCATTTTTTTAAATGGGAAGTAGTTAGAATATTTCTTTCCTTTCTAAAGAGTACGTTGTTCAAGCCCTTGAGGCGTTGTATTAAACTGTAGCCCTGCGTGGCGATATTCTTGTAATATCATGTTGTGTCTCTAATTATTGTTCTGCTACAACACTCTGATGGGCTTATTATTCGTTAGAGCGATGTTCTATCGGCTAAAACGAATAATAATCCGTTGACTGGCATTATTACCCCATGGTAATAAAGCGGGTCGTCACACTTACTCATGGGGTATTCACCAGGTTGGTGATTTTCTTTGCAGTTGGGGTAGTTCACAGAACATTGGTCTACCCAATGTCCTTTCTTTCCAGAATGTCAACATGCTACTTGGTTTATAGGATAGTCTTCGGGTTGATGGTACTTCTCACAACAGGAATTGTATGGAATTGAGCACTCATAGCATTAGTGTCCGGTTTGCCCACATGTGAAGTATGCTCCTTGTGTAGCTTGTCATATTGGAGGACATAATTGAGCGGCATGTCCGGCTTTACCACATTCAAAACATGTTGTGCCTAGTGGAGCTTCCTGGTCTGGTAGTAGAACTTCGGTGGACGTGGCTTGTTCCTTATTGGGGCTCTTGATATTGATAAGTTATTCTTTATTGAGGCAAAGGTTTGTGGTGATGGAACCTTTTGCTTGTTTTTCTAGATTCCTTTGTAGACATCTTTTCACGTAGTGTCTTATGTTGTTGTAATGGAAACAAGTAACATCTTTAGGGTCCGCTTGATGTAGTACTATGGTTACTTCTGTTGCGATGGCTCCTTTTTAATATCCCTTGCAGACCAAGGTTGGGCGGCATTTTATGGTGAGTCACACTATTGGTCTTCTTTTTCTACTTCTACTAGTTGTGGTCATCTGTTGGTGATATGCCCTAGAGGCAACATGGAGATGTTGAATATATCACATACTATGTTTATGATACATTGCTTTGTTCCTTGAAATAGACATTATCATTATTGATCAATGAGTATGTGACTTATTCATGAGACTCTTAATGCCAAAATGTTGCTATTTCTAAATGATCCCTGATCATATATCATATGAGGAACAAATATGATTCAAAGATCAGCATATGTATTGATTGATGATCATGTCTCATGGATCATGGTATGGAGATACCAAATCAATAATATGGACATGTGTTAGTGAACATATGTTGGATAGACCCGCCATGAGACACTGCAGAGATTCCATGTGTCATTAGTTGGTCTCAAGTAGTGTTTATGTAGAATCCTTAGACTTGAGATCATCATGGTTCCCAATATGTGTAGTAGCCTATTTTGGGACTACTAACCACTACTCCGTGAATCGGGTAGTCATAAAAGTAGTCTTCGGGTTTGCTATGAAACATGTAGTGGGATGTGAATGATCAAGATAGAATTTGCCCTCCTTATGGGAGAGATATCTCGGCCCTCGATGTAATGGATTATGAAAGTGCATGGCCATGCCAATGTGATTGAGGAGTCAATCACAAGTTTATAATCTATCACGGAATCGAGAGAGTGATTGAGCTATTAAGAGGATGACACAGTCTCGCCTTGAGCTTAATCTATATCATGAGGCAAAGGGATTCGTACATGAGAACATTACGAGTTCAGCCGATATGATCTTTACGTATACTTTGGGGTTAATATGTCTTGCTAGAGGCCGCTATTAACAGGGGTGACCGGAAAGGTGTTTCGGTCGCGACCAAGTATACGTGAACCTCTGGTCGCACACTTAACGGGTTGGAACACTAATTCGAATGTCATTCGGATGTGGGCTCAATTCGGATAGAGATCCGGATAGACTCCTATTGGGCCTCGGTCCACGAGGCCCAAGTGAGGAGGTCTATATATTTGGAGGCGGGGCTGAGGATGTACGCTCTGTTCCTCCCGAGCAAAACCCTAGCCGCCACCTCCCGAGCCAAACCCTAGCCGCTCGCGAGTCTTTGGTACACTCGCGATCGGCGTTCCACCGGACGTGTGGATACCGGTGGAGGCGCTGCTCGTTGCGGCGTTGATCGGCATCAACAAACTACAGATTGGATCTGCTCGTGGTGTGGTTGATCGCGTAGAGGAGACGATCTATTCGGGACGATCGGCTACTTCCACTACTACCTCGACGCGCGTGGTTGGATCGGCTTCTCCAACTCTTCTTCCGCTGCGCTGCGCGTCTAGTGGTAACGATCTATGATCCCTCCTTAGCATGATGTCCTGGTGTGCGCGGTAGAAATTTTTTATTTTCTGCTATCGTAGCCTACGCGCGTTCCTTCATCATCTTGATCTTAACCATTGCGACTGATGAGTCTTCATGAATGGTGGGAAGAAGTTAGTGGCAAGACGAGGACTCAGGTTTGGGCCCACGTGCGGCTTGAGGGTTCCCGTCAACGTCTCCTTGAAGTTGTCATTTTCTGGGTAGTGGAAGGTTGCAAAGTCTTCACTTATTGATTGCCTTAGTCTTGGTTATCCGTTATTTTGCTTTTGTGGATCTGACTAGGTTTTCAACAAAAGGGCGAGAGGGAATAGCATGAGATAAGAATTGAGTCGTGGGGATAAGGTGATCTAAACCCATTTTGGTTTTAAAAGAACACACCCAGGAAGCTGGGGTGGCACACAAATCACACAAGTTTTTAAACTAATCTTTTCCTGTGACTACGAAATATAACGCCCGAGGGCAAGAAGATGGTGCATAGGGTACAAGTAAAATCTTGCAACAGTACAACGTCTATTCGTGGGAGCACACATAAGAGGGCACATGGTTCAGCATACATAGTCTGTTTAAAATAAGACCATCTTATTTTCATAAACATCTTCGATGTTTCTAACCTTAAATTTTGGAGTAGGGGTAAGAAAGAGGGACTTGATTGACACAACATTCACTCTTGTGGTACTCTTTTTTTTTTTTGCAAATGACACTTTGTGGAAAAAAAATGGATTTTCTATAGTTGTTTTGAAATACTGAACTTTAAAATACTCGTTTTGAAAAGGGAGTGCTTTTTTTTGCCAGAGTATTCTAACATTTTTCAATATCCAAATATCAATTGATGGACTAATTCACTCCTATATTACTTCTATTCATAGGCTTAGAATCTAATGGCCTTGATAATTTAACTTCCACTTCTTGCTATTTATACCTAGGCAATCTTCATTCATTACTTAGTCATGGTATTATTGTTGTCTAAAATTCCAAACAGTGAGTATCATCATTTATCTGATCCACTGATCATATACCTTCCATTGTATCATCCCCACTTAAATTACAAGGTTATCTAAATCCCACATAAATCTCAAATTCCCCTATGAATGTATAAACCCAATCTTAGATCCACTATTTGTCAACTTGTCAGTATTCTTCATTTTAGATGTACCAATATCATTTGCATCACGACTCCCTAATAATCTAATTCTTTCTGTTATCGATTCAAAATTATAATTCGCCCTTCCAGTAATCAACCTTACTTTCCATTATCTATCTCCAACTAATTCATTATTATAAATATCCACTAGACATAATGTTACTAATCAAGCGTATAATTCAATGTTTATTATCACTTCTTCCAAATTCTCAAAATTCCATTAATCCATCCATTAGTCAACTATATTCTATTATTCCACCATTATAAACACTCACCAGGAATTATACAATGCATCAGTGTCATAATCCAATAATTATTTTCACACTTCCTATTTCGCCAAGAATCAATTAATTCATCTATTTACTCAATCTAATCCTTTAGCCTCTTCCCATTTATCCATCCAGAATTCACACTATTGTTTATTTCCGATGATCAACATGAATCCATCAATGTTCCTGTTTATTCACCACAAACATCTATCTCCTTTACTTACGACTCTATTTACTCTTCTCCATTCATTCTTTTTTGAGTAAGAAAAGAAGCATTTTTCTAACCACGGGTAACAAGACCAAGCATGGAAAATATATTTTTACCAATTTTTCAAGAGTTAACCTTTAGGCTTTATTTTTGAAAAATAAGGTCCTTTTTCGGGGAAAAGTTTTTGAGAAATAACTTTGTTTTGACTATTTGAGAAAAAAAAGTGAATTTTGAAATAAATTTTGGTAAGTAGTTAAACTTATGAAAATTTCCTCGGAAGATCAGGTTTGTTGAAATGAGTTTAAAAATGAATTTTGTAAATAATTCGATGATCGATCCTCTAAGGATAAAACAATTTTTAAAAATGTGTTTTCAATTTAAGCTTTGTGATTTTGGCCCAAAGTAGGTTTTCAAAGAGAGTTTATAAGAGGAGTCCTGGATTTTTCTCATTGTGAATTCGGGATAAGAGGGCTTTAGAACAAATACAATGGCTAGGACACATAGATGAGGGGGAATCATCTAAGACAGATGAGAATGAGCAATGATACTTATATTTTTCAAACAAATTTTGAAGAAATAATTCTAGTCATGAAACTAATGGCCCAAGCAAACTCTGGTCATGACCTACAATCGATATACTCTGATACCAGCTCTGTCGGACCCAGATTTAACAATCCAGAATCCTTTATGATTCCAGTGTACTATTCCCTGAATCAGTAGATAGTGCTTAAAAATACATTACTGAACATCCAAAGTACATATCGTGCGAACATATAAATATAATAGTAGACTTACATATAGGTCGATTAGGCCGAAATCAATAAAATGTTGCAGTGAAAACGGAATACACAGGTGGGACCCTCAGGATGTGCCTACAGGCAGCGAACTGGGGTTTGCGACCTAGTTCTTGACCTCTTCATCTTCTTCACCATCATGGCCAGGTGTAATGCTGAAGCTTAGCAATCTAACTCCTAATTCTGGATTAATTGAGTGAGCGAAGGTGAGCACAAACCACCGTGCTCTGCGAGTCAATACACAGGATGTAAATAGATAACATGCATGGCTTACTAAGGGAAGGTTCATGTTGTTTTATTTGCCATAAATTGATTTTAAAATACGATACATAGAAATTTCCTAAGACCTAGCAGTTTGAACTAAAATATGATATAGGATAAAAAGAATGTAGTAATAATAGTAACACAGATTTCATCCACCGTTACATGGCTCCAGCACCATATGCTACCTTTCAGCATTATAACCGCCCACCTTATCACTGGGGTGATACCCAGGACAACACAAATAAGAGCTTTTCGCTGCCCGCCACTTTTCTAATTCCACCCATAAAGTTTTTGAAATAGAACTATATTGGTTAAGTTCCTATATCCACCCTTGACCATGGGCACGGCTATTCGAATAGTTTTCACTCTGCAGAGGTTGTACACTTTACCCACAAGATATGATTATCTCACAATGTCAGCCATTACACGCTTCCGTAGGCATGCGACTGAGTAATCATAACAAGGCTGTTACAATACATCTTTCTAGTATGGTTACGCCCACTAAGGTCTTTCTTCTGTAGGATACGACCATCCCTCGAGAAGTTTCCCTCTTGAACCGTCACGCCAAAGGCGGGGATGAGACCATCCTTCCCTTTACACGTGTGCACACCCTAACACAATCACACTGGGTCAATGCAAATTAGTTAGCCCTGCCTACACTTTTGCCAGCTTGTAGTTGTACTATTTTACACTGGAAGGTCATCACAAGATTTAGTCCTTAGGGTTATCTGAGTAGTTCTACCATGCTCCACACACTCTTATGTATCCACTACAGCACACCCTCGAACCATCTGCCCACATAATTAAGCAATTTGAGGTTTTTTGGGAGTATAAATATCTATGTTACAACATACCAGCCACCTTCCATCAATGACTACCCAAACCAAGTTTTCATGTTGACATAATGCAAGGGAAATTTAAGGCCCTCGAGTATCTAAGTAATACTAAGTATGGCGTATAATTGTAGATTTATTTTTGAAAGGTTACCATTATAATTTCCCTAGGGTGACAAGGCTCAAATGCTCAAATGTTCCAAAAAAGTGTAATACTAACAAGTTAAATAATGGGCATGTAACTAAAATATTAAAACAAATATAGATTTGCATATGAAATAATAGCATGCAATTTGATAATTTAAAACGAAAATAATTTGCAAAAAATGTAGGTTCAACATGATCAAAATATTGACTCACCTTGCGTAGTTTACCGCTGTCTTGAGCCTACTCAAAGCTTTCCCATTCGATGGTCTTGAGGTCCTAGTCTTCATCTTTATCTAGATCTTGAGTCTCGCTTGATCCATTGATTCTTCAGAACTCCAATTTCTAATTACCTGATAACAACTGAATCCAAATAAATGCAAATAACTCAAAAGGTTCAAATAAATTTGCATAAACTCAATTTAGCTTTATTATGAGTTAATGGGTGATCTGAGGTGGGATTTAACGAGTGTAGGATATTGACAGAGTCAAATGGGGTTTGAGCAAAGGAGGAGGCGACAGAGGAAAAATCTGCTGAGAAGGATTATGTCAAGGGAGTATTCATAGGATGATTCCACTTCGAGATCAAAGATGGCTAGGCATAGCCGATGGTACAACACCATAGCGTGATCTTTTATTTAATAAATTATTTTTAGTATTTTTATATTTATTAAGGAAGTTCCATGAATGAGGTTAGACTTACGGACAGATGTGAGACTTTAGTTGGGGTATCGAGTATTAGTTTTGTCAATATCAACATTTAAGAGTTAAGGCACGAGTCCCATATGCGATGAGTACGATTTATCAAATTAATTCATATTTCTAATGATCCGGAATGTAGTATTTTATGTGGTCCTAATTATCAATTATTTGCATAGTTAAATGTTTAATTCAATAATTTATTACAGCATAGGGTTATTTAATTATTTAATTGCCATTTAATGGTTAACTTTAGTTATGCCGCTTTTTACGAGCATGTTGGTTGTTTCTGGTGACCTGTGTTTTGTTCTTTTAATGGTCGATGACCGAGGGGTCATTATATTTTAATTGACACATAAGGTTACATTTTGACATGCTCTTTAATTTAAGACACTCGTGGAGTTAAATACCATTGATATTTTATGTACCTGTACTTACCATCTGGCATAATTTAATTTTTAATTAAATTCATTTACGTGGGGACAAGCAACAATTATATTTCACTATCATCATTAATTAAACCCACCATTAAAGGTTATAGTTATCGATGTCATGTTAATGGTCAGGATTAGGTTTTCATAGAGCCTACTACTACATGAGCTCTCACAAAATAATATTGGTTGGCTTTATAATTTTGTTTCGGATTTCCTTAATTAACTGCCTTTCTATCACTGATCACACTCATGTACTAATGACAATTAATTTGCTAATTTCTATTGACCAATAATTAATTAGGTCTTAAGTCTCTTAATTAACTTACATATGTCATAATTACAATTTAACCTTTCTTTTTTTCATTTACAACCATTTTAATCAACACTACATGTTATTTAAATTTATGTAATTATTTTAATTTCTCAAATTACCTTGTACTGGGAGATAAGAACGGACACTGGCATGTGGGGCTAGTGAATAGCAGTTGGGGCCCACCTGTCATCTGAAGGAAGAGAGAAACAGTGAGTAGCAAAAGAAATAGAGGATGTAGAGCCGAAGTAGATGAGTAGGAGAGGAAGCCAGAACAGGGGAGCTCCCTGGGCGGTGGGCGGCACTGGGCAGATTGTGGTGCCACCGGTGGGGGTTTGCCAGAAGGGTTAGGGGGACTACAAAAATGGGTGAAGGGGGAGGCGAGCAAGCCACATGAAGCAGCACATCAGCCAGGGCGGTGTCATGGGTGGCCGTCAGTAGCAGGGAATAGCTAGGCATGGGTGGCTGCTAGGGCGGTGGCTCTTGGAGGGGATGAGAAAGAAGATAGGGGGAGCATAAGCTTGCGTGGACCTTAGGGATACTCACCGATGAGTTGGTGGGGCTGGAGGGGGACCGAGGCTGGCTAGTGCTATGCGTGGGTGGTGGTGTAGAGGGGGCCACCGTGGGCGGCTTGCTCTAGCAAAGGAGGACGTCGGCTGGCGCTTGGGTATGGTAGAGGGAGATGTGGGGATGCCTCCAGGGTAAAGAATTGGTCCGTAGTTTGCCAGAGAGGCAACGGTGGTGACGATGGCCATTTCTGGTTGGAATGGGGAATGGGGTCGGCTCAGCCAACATTGGTGGTTGGAGACCCAAATTGCTTGAGGGGAATGAAATTGGGAGTTTGGGACGTGATGTGATGTAGACTATTCGAGAAGGGAATCGCCGTGGGGGACAGAACGACAGAGGGCCATGGCGGCCGGTGCACGACTTGGACACAACAGGGCTCAGAAGGGAGAGGACCAGGGAGCAATGGGAGACTCAAGAGCTTTTTATAGCCGTGGGAAAAACGCCGTGGAGGTCCTATGGTTGACTACCCTAGAACAGGGCTTGGCATGGAGCTCGATATCGCCGTGATGCGGCCTCCGACTGGGGCGACAGGACTACTATGGCAGGGTATTGGCGTCACAGGGCAAGGCGTCATGCTGATGGCGAGGTGACTTGATGGGGCAGGGCATGGCGCCTGCGTGTGGGGTGGCAGCGCTGTGCGGGCATGCAGACAGTCATGTAGGCGACATGGTCGGGAGCCCGGGCGGGTAAGTGACAAGGCAGACGTGCGCGCGACAGGGGTGCTATGGCCATGCAGCACAGGCCTCCGATCTCGATGCTTGCAATACTATAGAAGTTGGTAATGGAGACAGACACTATAACAAACCTTTTAATCCACGACAGATTCTCCATGACATATTTAGAAATCATCACTAACAGTGCACCATCTGTGACGATCATCTATTTTTCATCATGGATCTGCACTGGTGGATACCCAGCCCACAAACTCGTGATGTTTTGTCATAGACCGTCACAATCTAGTAGGAATTTAAATTCGTCAAAGTCCTAAGCCCAAAACACTAGGCCCGCTATCATGTATTTGCTGTGGAGGGAAAAATTAAAAAAATGTGATGCAAAGAGGAATCGAACTCAAGAGCCCATAAAAGAACTGAACGTGCCTTACCACTTAGCTACTCTTTCATTTGTGATAGGATTAAAAACTAAATATTTTTGTTTCTTTGTTGCATGTATATGGCACGGAGGAAAAATAAAAATATTCTCAGCACGAGGAATCGTTGTTGCTAGTAATAATAAATAGGAAAAAGTGCCAAATCGAATATTCGAACCCAAAGACCAAGCGATTGAGAGCAGTATGCCTTACCATTGTGCTACTTGTTCAGTTGTGTCGATATGGTTATTTTATTCTTTTGTTCTATACGCGTAGCTTTTCCTGAATTAGCATGGCGAGAGTTCACGGGACTGGAAAGACTTCGCCTCTCACAACGCCGCCGACGGCGAGATTACGTAGGAGCCGCGTCGCGGTTGCCCACCATTGCCGCGCCGTCCAGCAACGCCGCCTCTGCCATTGCCGCGTCATCCCGCATCCCCGCCGCACACCAGCACCATCCTGCACCACCGCCCACCAACGCCATCCCGCAGCCCCACCGCCCTCCATTGCCGCACCAACGAGAGATGGAGTGTGCGGCCATGCGTCCACCTGGAGACAGATCCGACTCTTGAGCGGACTCCTACAGCCTCGGAGCGGCTCAAGTCCACAACTCCACATCTCTCCTACCATCCTGCGACCTGCGACACAGCGACAGAGCGAGCGAGTGACTCAAGTCTCCAACCCTAGCTCTCAGATCCGGTGCCCGGGCGGCGGCTGGCGCGCTCGGCACCTCGGCGGGCGGTGGCTCGGCGCTGCTTCCTCGGGCTCTCCGCCTCTCCGGCTCTCCACCGGCGGCCCGCAGCGCAGTCCCTGTCCCTCTCCGGCTCTTTGCCTCTCTAGGCTCCAGCTCTCCCTCGTCCAGTCGTCTGTCTCTCAGATCCGGTGCCCGCGCGGCGCTGCGCCCGCACCGCGCCTTCCTCGCTCAGCTCGGCCGCTCGGTCCGCCGCAAAGTTAATCGCCCGATCCGGCAATCAGCTCATCTCTCTATGCCTTGAGACGCCGCTGCTGCACACCTTCCCGGGCCTCGCTACTCGCTGCCGCTCCCTTCACCCGCTCCCATTGTCCCAAGTGCGAGGTAATCCATCCCCTCCCCTTCCTTCAGATCTGCTACATTGGTTGTTGGTTAGCGTCCCTCCGCGCTAGTTAATTTTATCTGTGTGTTGGATAATGGATAACCTGAGAAAGTAGTTAATCTCTACTTTGATATGTGTTGCCTCATTTGCTGTACTTTATGTATGAGTAGATTTTGTATGAGATGAGTAGAAATGGCATAATACATGTTAAGATCATATAGATGTTTTGCATTTCTTAGAATCTCAGTTTCTGCAGTAGTCCAATATGGTTATGCAATTGTGAATTGACAACATATTTCTCATTTACAGCCTTCTATTCATCTATTGACTTAGACATAAGAACACACACTTCTGTTCTCCCTAAATCTGAGAATGATATCTATATGCAAGTTAAGGATGATGATATTATATCTCGCTTTCAAGGCATGAAGCGTCGTCGCGTTAAAATTTAGTTCTTAATTATTTTATAATTTCTTTGTATTATTTCAGTTGTTGTCTGCATTACGAACAATTGTACTTTACTTTTCGCTATTATGGACCTTTACATTTTTTATTGAACAATATTTTTGTAACTTCGAATACCCATTTCGAAATTCCTAGATCTGCCCCTGTTCCCCACCGAACACCTGGAGACAGGTATATCTCTTTGATTTTTTTTCTAGACTTTGTTGGATGTAGTGTTTGAATTGTTGCAGTCTGTTGATTGTGGTTTATCTGCAATGGTTGATTAGATGGATCGAAGTTGGGTGCATGACAGACTGTTTTCCCCTGAATACATTGATGGTGTCAAAGAATTTATGAGTTTCATTCAAGGGAAATTCAAGGAGAATGTTGAAATTCTATGCCCATGTAGCAGATGCCTTAATCAGAAGTACCTAAGGCAGGCTGTTGTGAAGAAGCACATACTGATGAATGGCATGGAAACTACTTATACTCGGTGGATTCATCATGGAGAGAACTTCGATGTCAATGTTATTGAGCATCCTGTTGATTTGCATGACAATGATGATGGTTCCACACATGGGGTAGGTGTGACAATGGATGACAACTACGATGATCATTTGGAAGGAATTTTAGGAGACCTACAGAGGATGAACAGAAATAATCTTATTAGTTATTTACTTCCGACAAACATTCAGCTCAATTTTGTATATAAGGATGTTGGACCGAAATGGCGACAGAGGGGGGGGGGGGTGAATGTCGCTTTCTAAAAAATCGCCCCCAACACGTATCTTCTCCTCCAATAGCTATGGGAGCTATGAAGGTAGAAGACCAGTGCTCACAAGATACCCCAGCAGCAGGAAGAACACAAATACAGAGACCAGCAGGCGAGAAAAATCAAATCGGGAAAAAACTGGCCTCAAGCGGTAGTACCTCTGAGACGGGCGGTAGTACCGCTGGTCCGAGCGGTAGTACCTTTGAGCGGTAGTACCTCTCCAGGAGCGGTAGTACCTCTCGAGAAAAACAGCAAACGGGAATTTCAGAAAATTGAGAGATTCGCAACGATTCTTGGATTCTTGGCTTGGGAAACTTTGAGGATAGCCAGAGAACACTCCCAGAAGACTAAGCCAAAAGTCAATAACAAGAAATCCACTCCAAGAATCAAGAATTTCAGATTTGGGTAAAAATCTGAAATCTTGCAAGAACCGAGCCAAAAACCAAATAACTCCCCAACCGTTGATCCTTTGGCTATGAAATTTTGAGGGAAGCTAATTAATAGCCTCTGGACTCTTCATACCAAATTTTAAGCCATCTTAACAAGGGAATCAAAATCTGGACCAAAACCAAGAAACGAAGAACAAGAACAGAGCAAGCCAAAAAGAAATCGAGAATCAAACTCGGTTTGCTCTTGGAATTAAATAGCCAAATGGCTTTTGAGCAACACCCATGTCATAGCATCCCATTTTGGCACTCTCCAGCAAGCAAGAACTCGAGACAACGAAAACAAGAAATCTTGCAAAAATGAAAACGATGAACAAAGGCTACGAACAGAGAAGGCAAACTTGGTTTTCATTTCTTGAATCACAGGGAATACAGAGGAGTCCCGATACCCCGACTTGATACAAAAGGAAGGATTACAAGCTCTCAACTCAATCCCTCTCCTCTCAATCCTCAAGAACACCAAGAATCACACATCTTGGGAGGAAGAACACACAAGAGAGGAGTCTCACATAGAAAGCATCGATGAAGCTACAGAGGGAGCACTACTCTGCCTCCACCAACTCACACCAACTAAAGAGCTAAAGGAAACAACCTTCCTAAAGCCTCTTTTGACTCTAAAACCCTAATCCTCACACAAATGCTCAAGGAGGGCATGCAGCCCCTCCTCTCCTTTTATAGCGCCTGGCTAACGGGTCTCTGCCCCGTTACGCCTGCTACGTCCAACGGAGCCCGCTCCCGCTTGTTCAGCCTTGCGAATTTCCGACCGCCCTTCGCACCTTCCGAAGCTTCGCGCTCCTTGCCTCGCACGCCGCAACCACCTCGAGTCCACGTCGTCTTCGACACATCCCGATCGTTACGACCTCGGCGCCACTGCGCCTAGTCGGTCCACCGTGTCTCGCCACGACTCCAACTCGGCGTCCTGCGCACACACGGACAAGAAACACGTCAAATAGCACCGCCGACACATGAAAGCGTAAATACCATTACACTTACCACGGATGAAGTCAAAACTGTCAAAACATTAGAATATGCATCCTAAACCCAAATGACCAGATTTGACCAAAGTCCGACCGAGCCCGATTGCGCCACGCAACGACTCGACTCCGAACCACTCAAACCAAACTCGACTGACCTAAACCTTTGTCAATTACTCATCACTCTCATGGAGCACGACCACATGGTCTCTCAATCTCCCCCTTGATGAGTCTATTGACAAACGCAGAAAAAGCATTAAGAAGAGTTTGATTTTGAAGAATCCAACATGGTCCAAAGAAGAGAATGAAGCTAATGACCATGTCGACAGAAGGAACACTAGAGCAACAACTGAAAGAGCAAATTGATCTCCAAAGCTCTAAACTGTTCCCAACAGACTTTTTCTTCTCTATTCTCCCCCTTTTGGCAATAAACGCATCAAGATGCAATAGAGAGAATATGACATGTCAATAAACGCATCAATGTAATGTAATACACCAAGCCATAACAAAAAAAAACGCTATCTAGATCATGACAACATATATATAAACCAGCTAGAGCTCAAAGATGACAATCTGAAATGTAATGCATTTTGTGAGCAAGTCAAGTCATCAATGAGTAAAGTCTAGCTAGAGACATCCAAGGATGATGCAGGCCATGTCAATAAGCTAAGCGGAACAAAGAAGCTAACATTGAGTCCAAATATAGTGCTATAAGCTCAAGATTGAAACATTAGTTAAGGTACTTGGTTCTGATTGTAGATTAAGCAAATTGAGCACATTAAACATTGTCTTTTGAAAGCATATGGTTGTTTTCAACCCAATTTTTTGTTTATGTGCTAGATCTCAAGCCTTATGCGACTACTCCAAGCAATAAGCTTAAGAAGATAGTCTAGGTCATCCAAAACTCCCCGAGTTCATGCCTAGTGCAATGGCAAGTGTCTCATGAGAAAGAATTGGTGAAATCAGTTTTTCGCACAAATATGGTGGTTGTCAACCAACATTTTGTTTTATCATGTGCTAGATCTCAAGCCTTATGCGACTACTCCAAGCAAGAAGCTTAAGAAGATAGTCTAGGTCATCCAAAACTCCCCCTAAGTTCATGCCAAGTGCAATGACAAGCCGTCTCATAGGAAAGAATTGGTGAGATCAGTTTTTCGCACAAAAGAGATCTTTTGCTTTTAACACATTGTACTAACTCATGTATCATCGGAGACTAAAACAGCTCAAACTAAGGCTCAATATAGATTCAACGCTCTACTCAGCCTATTTGACATGGCATGAATCATAAAAGGATAGCTCAAGAAAGACTAAACTCAAATGCTAGCATGACAAGTTTAATTTAAGTTGATCAATTTTACTTAACTTATCATGGCAAACGCTAGTCTACACATATGAAGTCATGATAAATTTAGCAAGCTAAGCACAAGTCATGGCAAGGTGTAAAGCACTGAAGCATATCATAACAGGATAATAATCAAGGCTTAATGCAGATTGATTATAATGCTAGAAAGCTGAAAATGCAAGAAGGTCCAGCTCCCCCTCAACATTAGATGCAACTTTTAGTTCAAGTTGAGTTATGTCAAAATTAAGCTTCAGAAGCTCCCAAATGAACTCCCCCTGAACCAAAGCAATAAAATCGAGAAGCTAGCAAAGAAAACCAAACAGACAGTCCTTAAAGCATAGAAAAGATATAGAAGCAACTATGGCTTAAACTGACTCTCATCTACCCCAAATGACTCCAGGACTAACAAATGATCGTCGAACACACACTAGAGAGCAAACACGCACTGCCTGTCTGCGAGGGTGGCCCAACCCTCGCTAGAACCTACAAGAAGTGAGTGAGCTCAACCTAGTGAGATAAGAAATAGCTAATCTTGGAAGCACAAGATAAGAGTAAGAAGTCTAAGCAACTCAACACAAGAAACACTCTAACCTATGCTAGAAGGACTTAACCCAATGCACCCGCAATGCAATGCAACAGAAATGAGACAGAAGCATATTAAATATAATAAAGCGATAAAGCCCAAGCTCCCCTCACTACAGTCCGTAAGGACAAACCACCCAAGCTCTCCCGCAGAGCTGAAAACCTCGAATCGTCCAAAGGCTTGGTGAAGATATCACCAACGGTGGTCACTCTCCACAACCGAGCACTATGTCACCCTTCTCTACATGGTCTCTAAGGAAGTGGAAGCGAATATCAATATGCTTGGTCCGAGAGTGCTGCACTGGGTTCTTAGCAATGTTGATAGCGGACGTGTTATCACAAAAGAGTGGAACACCGTCTAAGGCTAACCCAAAGTCCCGCAGGTCGAAACCATCCAAAGTACTGGCCGCAAAGAATCGCGCAGCACAACGTTTCGCCTCTGCAGGGATGTGCAACACCGATCGCTTCCTCGAAGACCAGAAATGAGAGAAGTGCCAATGAACGGCAGTGCCGGAAGTGCTCTTCCTATCTATCCTCTGACCCAATGAAGTGCGCATCCGAAAAGGCTCGTGGAAAGACAGATGAGGAAGAGTACCGATACCATAGTCAATGGTAGCTCGAAGGTACCAAAGATGCGCTTCACCGCCGACGGTGAGATACGCGAGAGAAGCTCGAAACGAGCACACAGACACACGGAGAAGTGTATGTCTGGTCTCGAGGCAGTGAGGTAAAGAAGGGAGCCGATCATACTTCTGAACTCTTTCTGATCAACTGGCTCGCCATCCTCATCTGGATCAAGATAGGCTACCGAAGCCATGGGAGTTGACACCGGCTTACCATCACTCATATCGAAGCGCTTCAGGAGGTCACGAGTGTACTTTCCTTGATGAAGAAATGTACCCTCCCGAGTCTGCTTAATTTGGAAGCCAAGGAAGAAGGTCAAATCACCCATCATACTCATTTCAAACTCGGTGCTCATGACATCCGAGAACTAAGAAACCAGAGTATGGGAAGAGCCGCCAAAGATAATGTCATCGACATAGATCTGGACGAGCAGAAGGTCAGCGCCAAGCCGGCGGATGAACAAGGTCTTATCAACTTTACCCATTTCAAACCCATGACTCAACAAGTAGGACTTAAGCCTCTCATACCAAGCCACGGGGCCTCGCTTAGAGTCCATACAACGCTTTGGAAAGCTTGAAGACATGGTTTGGGTATTTGGGGTTTTCAAACCAGAGGTCGTCGGACGTAGACCTCTTCCTCAATAAGGCCATTGAGAAAGGCACTCTTGACGTCCATTCGTAAAGCTTGAAACCCTTAGAAGCTGCAAAGGCAAGCAGGATTCTAATGGCTTCAAGTCTAGCTACAGGGGCAAAGGTCTCCTCGAAATCTAGATGTTGTGGCTACAGACCAAACAGAGAGAGAGATGGTAGTGGAGAGTGATGAAGATAAGTGTAATGGCCTGGGTCCTCCCCAAGGCTTACTCATATATATACACACATGAGGAGTGCTTTTACAGCTATACCCTTACATCTGGTTATCCCCTGCAGGCGGTTATGTCATTACACATGGCCTATTCTGGCCTTATAATCTCCTACCAGCTCTGGTTTAGGTGGGGCCACCCCTACGACAGAGCCTCTCATGGTGAAGGGCTTCACAGGCCGGCCATGTCGTCGAGTCCTTTGGCCCTCCGTCCCTGCGGCTCGTGAATTCCTCCAAGATTGTGGTTGGGGAGCCCGAAATCTGGGATGGTGGTAGCGGAGGGTGGCGCCAAGTCGGAGTAGGCACGCGCGCTCCGTCCCCAACCCTTCGAACGGGTGGCGCGGCCGGCGCCCAAGTCGGGCGAGACGCGCGTTCGCCCCTACCTTCGAACGGGTGGCGCTGGCCGCGCCCAAGTCGGCGAGACGCCGCGCTCCGTCCCTACCCTTCGAACGGGTGGTAGCGGCCGGCGCCACGTCGGCGAGAGACGCGCTCCGTCCCTACCCTTCGAATGGGTGGCGCGGCCGCGCCTGTCGGCGAGCGCGCGCTCGCTCCCTACCCTTCAAACGGGTGGCGCTGGCCGGCGCCTGGTCGGCGGAGGCGCGCGCCGCCCCCTACCCTTCGAACGGGTGGCGCGGCCGGCGCCGTGTCGGCGCAGAGGCGCGCGCTCGTCCCTACCCTCGAACGGGTGGCGCTGCCGCGCCCAAGTCGGCGAGACGCGCGCCGCCCCTACCCTTCGAACGGGTGGCGCGGGTGGCGCCTAAGTCGGCGAGAGGCGCGCGCTCCGCCCCTACCCTTTGAACGGGTGGCGCGGCCGGCGCCACGCCGGCAGAGACGCGCGCCCGCCCCTACCCTTTGAACGGGTGGCGCCGGCGCGCCCGGCGACGACGCGCGCCCGGGCTGTTGTGACCTTGTAGTCTTGTAGTGCGCTTTTAATGGCGGCTGGAATTACGCCGACGCCTGGCCTGGCAGAAATCAAGCTGTCGTGTCGTGCAGTCTGCCATGCTGCAGGTGGGGCACGCGGTGACTCACGACTGGTGCGTCGTGGGATGTGAGCGGTTGCGTGACTGCGGCTGTTCGCCTCGTCCCCCGAGAAGTTGGACGCGTGTTGAAGAGGTAGGGGCGTTGTGCGCTGCTTGGCCACCTACCAAGCGCGGCCTTCTAGGTCCGGGCGGTTCTTCTTTCCAAATCCTAGACAGCCGAATCGCTGGGAATTTGATCCGTCTGTGCGTTGAGCCCCAGGGCAGGCGAGCGGCCTTTATAAGGTGCTAGTATTGAGGTGGAGGCACCCTTTCTCGCTTTGCTTTTTGATCTGCCGCTTCGCTTGCGCCCGTGCTAATTGTCACGCCAGTTGCTCCCTTGCCTGCTTCTTCTCCTTCCCTTGTCGCGAAGAGCGATGGCCAGCCACGACGACGCCACCTACCACCCCCGCAGCGGCCTAGCCAGGGCGAGGTGAACCATCCTTCCCAAGAATACAAACTGGTGCCGCGGGGGAGCTCGCGCGCCAACAAGTTGTGGAACGCGATGGAGCACTCGGGGGGCTCCTGCTCCCGTGTGCTGGGGAAGAGCCGCATGACGGAAGGGACGCTGCAACGGCTCGTGGATGAGGGGAAGATCGTGGATCGCGATGGGGCTCGCTTACCCCGCCGGGACGAGACGGAGCCGAAGCCCGGGGCCCTGTAGGCAATTGTTTTCGTCGCGTTCTTCGATGCCGGCCTTCGGATGCCCTGCACGTTGTTTGTGGGCGAAGTCCTGCGGGCCTACCAGTTGGAGCTAGCCCAGCTGACACCCCACGCGATACTCCGCCTCGCTGTCTTGGCGTGGGCGTGCGAGACGAGGGGTGGCGTCCCAGCGCCAGCTTATTCGCCACCCTGCACGATGCACACTGTCGACCCGAAAAGGTTGGCGGGCGGTGTCCGACTTTGGCGGTGTGGACTTCGTGCTCGGCGTCTGCGCGACGTTGTTTCTGTGTCCGCCTCGTCGAGCGATGGCGTCGGTGGGCGACGCGTGGTGGTTTTATTACACCGTGACCGGCAAGAGCGTAATGCGATGCGGAGGCGGGCCGATTTCGTTTAATAGCACGCCGAGTCCGAAGGCGGAGATTGACGACACGCGAAGGCTACAGAGCCTCGTCGGTGTCGCCCGTCGAATGAGCGTGCGCGACCTAGCCGAGGAGTTCACGATGCATGGGGCGGCGCCACTCTCCTCCCGGGGGAAGTATGTTGTGCCGAATGGCCCCCGCGAGGACGGGTTCGAACCATGTGTGTCTCGGGTGCTTCCGCCCTCCGCCCCTTGTAAGTCGCCCATCGTGTCTTTGTATCTGTTTGGCTTCCACCTAGCTGACGTGATCTCCTGCGCAGTGACTCGGCTAGAAGATGCGGAGCGCGTGGTTGCGGCGCTCCTCGGCCCGTACACGCTTAAGGAGAACCGGGCTCGCGAGGCTGCGGTGAAGGCGGCTAAGCAGGGGCGGATAAACCGCACCTGCGAGGCTATAGGCATTGCCGTGCCCGAGCGCATGGTGCCGGAAGAGCTCCCCGCCGGGACTCCCGGCGCGCAGGACGGTGATAGCCCCGCGGGGGGGCTGTCTTCGCGACGCCGGGCCCGTTCCCCGGCTGTCGTATGCGACCCGGCAACCCCCCCGGCGGCTAGCTCAGCTGAGGCGGAGCGTGCGACCAGCGGTGGGCCTGGCCACACTGCTTCGGAGGGGCGCGCCGCCGCGGATCCCCCGACATTTCCTGCCGATGCCCACGAGCCCGCTGCTCGCTCGCGCCACCGCTGAGTTGGAACCCGTCAACCCGGGGTGGCGCGCCCCGCGAGCAAACCACGGGGGGCGGTGCGTTATCAACCGTAGCGGCCGACGAGGGCATTCCCCCCGCGGAGGAAACCGCAGGGGCGGCAATGACCGGAGCTGGTTCTGCCGTGGAAGAATCGCCACGCGCCGCAGCGCGCGCCGGACGCAGATCCCCGCCAACGAGGGGTCGATACGCTGTTGTGGGGCCTTGCCGTGGAATTACGGCGGCTGGCGCGGCCGAGAAGACCTTCTCCCAACCGTCGAGGCGCCCGCGTCCCCCTGGGTGGTCGACCCGGTGCCGCTTCCTGCCGTGACGAGGGGCGCAGGAGGTAGGTGTGAGTCCCTTTCTTCCCCTGACTTCGCAAGACTTTCTCTGATCTGCTTGCTCATTCTGCCGACATCAGCGACGACGCCGTCTCCGTCGCGCGCGAAGGATCGAGCAATGAGGTGTGCGCGGTCGAGCAGCGCGGAGATGCCCGCGGTGTCCCTTGTCGCGACGTGGCCGTGACCACGGTAAATCCTGGCGTGTTGGGGCCGGGACTCGCTCGCTCGGACTTCCTCCCTCGCCCGGAGATATTTTGCGACCTCACCGCCGCCGCCGAGCGTGCCGACAACGGCCTCAATCGAGAGGTGCTGTCGTCATGCGCGGGGGACCTCCTGGCGCTCGCGTTGCAGGCCTCCGAGATGAGGGTAAGTACGTGCGCTTCAGCTTGTACGGTACTGCTAGACGCCTGCTGATTTGTTGTTCCTGTCAGACGCTTGCCCTCAGCCGGTCCTTTGACGAGGCCCGCGTTCGGGAGCAGAGGGCTCTGGAAGCCAACCTCCGCGAAGCAAACACTGCTATCGCCGCGAAGGATGAAGAACTTCGCGCGCTGGAGGACGCCCTGGTGGCCGCACAAGTTGCGGCCACGGAAGCGCGGGACGCCGCGGCTGGGGAACGCGCCGCCTTCGTGCAGCAGATCTCCGTCCTAGAAGGGGAGAACGCCCAACTGGCGGAGGCTACTGCCGAGAACCGCCTTGCCTTGGAAAATGCGTCTGTGTCGGCGTGGCGGGCCATGGAGTCTCTGAACCAGGCCCTTCGGGATCTGTGCGTCCGAGTGCCGGATACTACGCACAGGCCGGAGGCCCTGTCGGAGACACTCGGGCTGATCGAGGAGGGGGCCGGCGTTGCTCTTCGTGGCGCCAGGACCTTTGGCGAGCACTGCAGCTATGTTGGTGCGTGCTTTGCCCTCGCCCTGCTTCATACTCGTGGGTGTAGGCATACCCATGAGCTAGCGAATCCTCAGCTGGATCTTCCCGACCGACCAGAGGTTATGTCGGACGCCATCCGCTCCATTGGGGCTAGCCTGCAGAACTTCCACCAACGGATCTGGGGCCGCTTCGGGGAAGGTGCAGCGAGAGTCGCCGTGCAGCAGACGTTGCATGGGGAGGGGGACCTCCTCTAGTGGCTTGAAGGGGACCTTCAGCGCCGCGGCGACGACGGCGCGGGCTCGTCCGCACCGCGCCAAGGCTGAGCGGTTGGTCGGGTGGTGCAGGGGGATGATGTACTGGTTCTTACGCATGTGACCATGTAACCCCTTTGCTTTTGCAATGGAACCAAGTAGTACTTTATGCTTGGTGTTACCTGCCGCCGGACGCGGAGGACAGGTGTACGCATCTCGTTTATGCTCCGTGGAGTGGCGCGTGCGGAGGCAAATCTCGACGCTACGATTTCCTTTATAGTCCGGAGACTCGCGCGTGCGGAGGCGGACCTCAACGCTACGTCTTCTTTATAGTCCGGAGACTCGCGCGTGCGGAGCTAGGCTCGACGCTACGCCTTATTTAGAGTCCGTGGACTGTGCGTGCGAGCTAGGCTCGGCGCTCGCCTTATTTAGAGTCCGTGGACTGTTGCGTGCGAGCTGGGCTCGACGCCACGTCTTCTTTATAGTCCGGAGACTCACGCGCGTGCGAGCTGGGCTCGACGCCACGCCTTATTTAGAGTCCGTGGACTATTGCGTGCGAGCTAGGCTCGGCGCCACGTCTTCTTTATAGTCCGGAGACTCGCGGCGTGCGAGCCAGGCTCGACGCCACGCCTTATTTAGAGTCCGTGGACTATTGCGTGCGGAGCTAGGCTCGACGCCACGCCTTCTTTATAGTCCGGAGACTCGCGCGTGCGAGCTGGGCTCGACGCCACGTCTTACTTAGAGTCGTGGACTGTTGCGTGCGGAGCTGGGCTCGGCGCTTCGTCTTCTTTATAGTCCGGAGACTCGCGCGTGCGAGCTGGGCTCGACGCCACGCCTTCTTTATAGTCCGAGACTTCGCGCGTGCGGAGCTGGGCTCGGCGCCACGTCTTATTTAGAGTCCGTGGACTATTGCGTGCGAGCTGGGCTCGGCGCCACGTCTTCTTTATAGTCCGAGACTCGCGCGTGCGGAGCTGGGCTCGACGCTACGTCTTATTTAGAGTCCGTGGACTATTGCGTGCGGAGCTAGGCTCGACGCTACGTCTTCTTTATAGTCCGGAGACTCACGCGTGCGGAGCTAGGCTCGACGCTACGTCTTATTTATAGTCCGTAGAGTGAGCGCGAAGGCGTCCCCCCGCTGCGTCTTATTTATACTCCGTAGAGTGCGTGCGGAGCTGGGCTCGACGCCACGTCTTATTTAGAGTCCGTGGACTGTTGCGTGGGAGCTAGGCTCGGCGCCACGCCTTCTTATAGTCCGGAGACTCGCGGCGTGCGAGCTGGGCTCGACGCCACGTCTTATTTAGAGTCCGTGGACTATGCGCGCGAGCTAGGCTCGACGCCACGTCTTCTTTATAGTCCGAGACTCTCGCGTGCGAGCTGGGCTCGACGCCACGCCTTATTTAGAGTCCATGGACTATTGCGTGCGGAGCTAGGCTCGACGCCACGTCTTCTTTATAGTCCGGAGACTCGCGTGCGGAGCTAGGCTCGGCGCCACGCCTTATTTAGAGTCGTGGACTGTGCGTGCGGAGCTAGGCTCGGCGCCACGTCTTCTTTATAGTCGGAGACTCGCGTGCGGAGCTGGGCTCGACGCCACGTCTTATTTAGAGTCCGTGGACTATTGCGTGCGAGCTAGGCTCGACGCCACGTCTTCTTTATAGTCCGAGACTCTCGCGCGCGAGCTGGGCTCGACGCCACGTCTTATTTAGAGTCCGTGGACTGTTGCGTGCGAGCTAGGCTCGACGCTTCGCCTTCTTTATAGTCCGGAGACTCTCGCGTGCGAGCTGGGCTCGGCGCCACGCCTTATTTAGAGTCCGTGGACTATTGCGTGCGAGCTAGGCTCGACGCCACGTCTTCTTATAGTCCGAGACTTGCGCGTGCGAGCTGGGCTCGAGGCTACGCCTTATTTAGAGTCCGTGGACTGTTGCGTGCGGAGCTAGGCTCGACGCCACGTCTTCTTTATAGTCCGAGACTCGCGTGCGAGCTAGGCTCGACGCCACGCCTTATTTAGAGTCCGTGGACTGTTGCGTGCGAGCTAGGCTCGGCGCCACGCCTTCTTTATAGTCCGGAGACTCTCGCGTGCGGAGCCAGGCTCGGCGCTTCGTCTTATTTAGAGTCTCAGGACTATTGCGCGCGGAGCCAGGCTCGACGCCACGTCTTCTTTATAGTCCGAGACTCTCGCGCGCGAGCTGGGCTCGACGCTCGCCTTATTTAGAGTCCGTGGACTGTGCGTGCGAGCTAGGCTCGACGCCACGTCTTCTTTATAGTCCGGAGACTCGCGTGCGAGCTAGGCTCGGCGCCACGCCTTATTTAGAGTCCGTGGACTATTGCGTGCGAGCTAGGCTCGACGCTATGTCTTCTTTATAGTCCGGAGACTCGCGTGCGAGCTGGGCTCGGCGCCACGTCTTATTTAGAGTCCGTGGACTATTGCGTGCGAGCTATGCTCGACGCTACGTCTTCTTTATAGTCCGGAGACTCTCGCGTGCGGAGCTAGGCTCGACGCTACGTCTTATTTAGAGTCCGTGGACTATTGCGTGCGGAGCTATGCTCGACGCTACGTCTTCTTTATAGTCCGGAGACTTTGTTCTGCTTAGCGCGGACAGGGGATGCTCTTGGAACAGCAACCTTTATTGAACTCCCGTTTGCGCGGGCGAGCATCGCCTAACAACAGGCCAGTGGCCCTACGCCTACTGTGCCGCTTCTAGGCGTAGTATCGCCGCAACCTGTCCGCGTTCCATGTGTGCCGGAAGGCTTGTCCTTCAAGCGTGGCGAGGCGGTACGCCCCCTTTGGCAATGCCTCCGTTACGATGTACGGGCCTTCCCACTTGGATTCCAGCTTGCCGACGGTTTCCGCCTGAAGCGCCACTCTGAGGACGAGATCCCCGGGCTTGAACCCCCGCGGGCATATAGAGCGGTCCCGAGTACGCATTGTCTGCCATGCGTACTTCTCGACGTGGTGAGCTGCGTCCGCCTGCATACCCGTCGAGAGGTCCAGGACACACGGCGCTCCTCTTGGGTGCTTGGACGAGGACCTTCGCGAGCCGGCCTTAATTTCCTCGGCCGTCACCGCTTCGTCGCCGAAGAGGAGCTTGAACGGCGTGAATCCCGTTGGGCGCGTTACCGTTGTGCGAAGCGACCATAGAACGCTGTGAAGCTCGTCTGGCCACTTGCCCTTCGGCAATCCAACCAGGCGCTTTTTGATGGCGGCAGAGATGGCGCCATTCGCCCGTTCGACCGCCCCGTTGGACTGGGGATGCCCTACCGAGGCGAATCGGAGGGTGATGCCCATGCTGTCACAATAATCTTTGAAGAGGGCGGCGTCGAACTGCAGGCCATTGTCGACCGTGAGCTCCCGAGGTACCCCGAAGCGACATATGATGTTTTGCCATAGGAAGCGCCAGATGGCGCAGACGTTACTTTGGCCAGAGCGATCGCTTCCGGCCACCTGGAGAAATACTCCAGCGCGACTACCACGAACCGGAGGTCCCCTGGAGCTCGGGCAAGTGGTCCTACTATATCGAGACCCCAACGCGCCAGTGGCCACACCGGGGGGATTGGGTTGAGGCTTGTCGGGGGCCTGCGGATGATGCGCGCCATCCACTAGCACCCTTGGCACCGACGGACGAGGTCCTGGGCGTCGGTGACGGCAGTCGGCCAGTAGAAGCCTTGTCTGAACGCCTTGCCGACTAATGACCTCGGCGCCAGGTAGGATCCGCATACGCCCGCGTGGATTTCCGCCAAGAGTTCCTTTCCTTCCTCAGTCGAGAGGCAGCGCAGGAGCGGCGCGCAAACCCCCTTCTTGTAGAGTGTCCCTTCAAACACCTGGAAGGACCGCGCGCGGTGCTGCAATCGTCGCAGCTCGGTAGGATCCTCCGGCTCGGTGAGGCCTTGTAAGAATTTGAAAATGGGCTCCCGCCAATCTCCTGGCCGATCAATGTGGTGGACAAGTGCCGCGTCCCGGTTATCCTGCGTGATGGCCGCCGTTGCTAACACCTCGTAGAATGCCCCCTCAGGGGGGGCAGTTGCTAGCTGGCCGCCTTGGCGAGGGCGTCTGCTTGCTCATTCTCCGCCCGGGGGATGGCCTTGACGGTGACACCCAAAAAGTGCCTTTCCCTCGCCCGTACCGCCGCGAGGTACTTGGCCAACTCGGGGTCCTTGGCTTGATATGACTTGTCCACATGGCCGGCCACCAAGCGCGAGTCGGTGCGGACCAACACCCGTCTCGCGCCGGCTGCCTTGAGCTTTGCCAGGCCAAAGAGCAGCGCCTCGTATTCGGCCGTGTTGTTGGTGGCGGGGAAGGCAAGGCGCGCCGAGTACAGCAAACACTGTCCTTCGGGCATGACGATCACCGCCCCTACGCCCGCACCGGCGATGCTGTAAGCTCCGTCGATTGTAAGCATCCAGACGGGGTCATCATGCGTCTGGCTGGGTTGGGCCGGTGGGGTCCATTCGGCGAGGAAATCCGCCAGGACTTGGGATTTAATTGCCGTTCGCGAAGTATACGTCAAGGAGAAGGGAGCGAGCTCGGCGACCCATTTACCGATGCGCCCTGTGGACTCCTTGTTGTGTAGCATCTCTGCCAGGGGGAATGAGGAAGGCACTGTGATCGGGTGAGCCAGAAAATAATGCCGAAGCTTCCTGGAGGCCATGACCAGCGCGTAGGCGAGCTTCTCAAGCTCCGTGTATCTTGTCTTGGCGCCTTGAAGGGCTTCGGAGACAAAGTAGACAGGCCGCTGCATGGCGCCTTCCTCTAAGACGAGGACGGCACTGACCGCGGTAGCTGACGCGGCCAGATAAAGCAGGAGGGGAGCCTCTGGTGCTGGGGTGACCAGAGTGGGGAGGCTTGCCAGGTGCTGCTTAAGCTCGTTGAAGGCCTTCGCGCAGTCTCCGTCCCAACGAAACCCATCGCACCCGCGGAGTGTCTTGAAAAACGGCAGGCCCCGCTCCGCCGCACGATAGGAAGCGGCTATCGCCGCCATGCGCCCGACCTCTGGACCTCCTCGTTGTCTTGGGCGGCTCCATACCCGTGATAGCATCTACTTTGTCGGGTTCGCTGGATGCCCGCCGGACACGAGGAAACCAAGGAGTTTGCTCGCCTGCACTCAAGACACATTTGTCGGGGTTGAGCTTGATGCCCGCCTTCCGGAGGTTGTCGAAGGTCTCCTGGAGGTCCCGGCCGTGTAGAGCAAGTTGCCGAGTTTTGACCACCACGTCATCGACATAGGCTTTGACGTTCCTCCCCAGCTGGGCGGCCAGGGCAATGGCGACGAGGCGGGTGAAGGTAGCGCCTACGTTCTTCAAGCCAAAGGGCATTCTGACGAAGCAGAACGTCCCAAGTGGTGTGATAAAACTGGTCTTCTCCTCGTCGTCCTCGGCCATGTATACCTGGTGGTAGCCGGAATAGGCGTCCAGGAAACTCATGAGTTTGCACCCAGCAGTGGCGTCAACCAGCTGATCGATGTGCGGCAAGGGGTAGTTGTCCTTCGGGCACGCCTTGTTGAGTGCCGTGAAGTCGATGCACATGCGCCAGGCCCCGCTGGCCTTTTTGACTAGCACCGGGTTAGCGAGCCATTCTGGATGGTGGACCTCGCGGATGACCCCGGCGCGAAGAAGCTTCGCCACCTCCGCTTTGGCCGCCTGCTGCCGATCCATCGACATACGCCGGAGCCTTTGCTTGACCGGCTTGGCGTCGGGGCGGACCGCCAAACGATGCTGGATTACCGCGCGATCCACGCCCTTGATGTCCTCCGGGGACCATGCGAAGATGTCCACGTTGTTCTGAAGCACTCGGAGCAGCTCCCGTTCGACCCCCGGTGGGAGCCCCTCGCCAATGGAGACAACCGCCTCCGCCGAGCGGCACCTTCTGACGCCGCCGGGCCGAGGCTTGGGCGCCCACCGGGGCGGAGGGCCCAGCACGGCGCGCGGAGAGGGCATGCACCGGCGATGCGAGACGCGCTGCCGCCGGCACGCCTTGCCGTGTCCTGGTCGCCAAGATGGTGATGACACCCTCCGCCCGGAGCTTTACACACAAGAAGGCGTGGTGCGGGATTGCCTCAAAAGAGTTGATGGCGGGTCGCCCCAGTATGGCGTTGTAGGGGTGCGGGATACCTACGACATCAAAGGTGACATGCTCGGTCCGGATGTTACCTTTGTTACCCTCCTGACGGAAGGTGACAGGAAGGGAAACGTGCGCCAGGGCCTGTAGCGGTTGACCCCCGAAGCCTTGAAGTGGAGCTCCTGGCTGCTCCAGCTGGCTTCGGGGGATTGCCATGCGGTCGAGGGCGTCTGCGAATAAGATGTTCGCGGAGCTTCCCCCGTCGACAAGGACGCGCTTGACTTCGCAGCATGCTATGTGGGCCTGGATGACTAGAGGGTCTTGGTGAGGGTACTCCACGCCCCTGGCGTCGTTCAAGTCGAAGGTGATGTTGCGGGGCGGCATCCACAGCTGCGGCTGCTCCCCGGGGGCTTTTGATGAGGAGCCTCCGGTGATGACGTTGACGGTGTGATGCTGCGCGCCCTCCGCTGCGGTGGCCCGTATGGGGCTATCCCTTGGGTGCCCCACATGGACTTCGGCGGGGGGCCGAGGAGGCGGAGTCCGAGATCCGGCCATCACCCTCCGCAGCTCCATCACTGCGATGCATGCCCTTGTGTAATGATCGCCGTAGCCGTGTACCTCGCACCACTTTGCCATAGCGCAGGCTCTGCTCGCTGCGCGGGGTTGGCCGCCGAGTCAACCGCCCTCCGATCCCGGACTCCCCTCGTGAGGCGGGGTCGGGTCCTTGGCGGGTGCTCTTGGTAGCGAGGACGTGATGGGCCGCCTGCGACCGGCGCTGGCGGCGCCGAGGTTTGGGCCTACACCGTGACGAGCCTTCTACCTCGTCCTCACTGCCTCGGGGAGGGCCTCCTCGGGGCTTTCGGCTACGGCCCGGCTTCGAGGAGGGGCCACCCGCCCCGACCTCGCGCGGGGACCGCTCCTCATGGGCGAGGCCGAGGGCGGTGATGTTGCGTCTTCGCGCATCCTCCTCCGCCCGCGCATACTCGTCCATTTTGTCGAAGAGCTTGGCCACTGTCGTAATTGGCCTCCGCGCGTTGTATTCGGCCATCGGGCCCGGGCGAAGGCCCTGTATGGCTGCATTAACGACTGTGATTTCATTAACATCGTGTACCTGGCCTCGAATTTTGGCGAAGCGCTTGAAGTAGCCCCGGAGCGTCTCCGAGGGTCCTTGCTGCACAGCGAAGAGTTGGTCCGCATCGATTCGCTCGACATGATATCCTTGAAAGTTGGTACGGCCGGTCGCGGCTGCTCCCACGCATAGATGGAGCCCGCTCTATGGTGAAAACCAAGAGAGCGCCACTCCGTGCGGTGCGAGGGGAGTCCTTCGCCGTGGTGTCGCTCTCCGCCCGCGCCCTCGATCGCGGTTTCAGATACGCCGCGAACTCACGGGGTCCGTGTCGCCTTTATACGAGTCGATGGCGCTAGGAACTTGAAGTCTTCGCCATGCCGCGCTGCAGCCCCCCGCGAGAGCGGGGACTCGGATCCACGCGCCGCAGCGCACGCGGCTGGGCGTGGGGGCTTCGCGATCGCCCGCTTTTTCGCGCGGGCTCGGGCGCGTTGCTGGCGCAGCCGGCTGACTCCGAGCCACTTGTATATCTCTGACGTCTCCGCGAAGGTCCCCCAGCTCCCGCTGGAACGCGTTGAGAGCCGCCAGCAGGGCGCTTTCCCTCCCCGGTGCGGGCGGGGTCGCCGGTGCTTCCGACGGGCGGGTCGGCGTGGGGACGACCGCATCGCGGGGTCCCGAGCTGCCGGTCGCTCCGTCGTGGCTACCTCGGACCGCCTGGTCCGCACCGCCGACGAGGGTTGCAGTGGGGGCGGCGAGGTCGGTGCCGCCGCGCCGGCGGGTCGGTTGCCGCCGCACTGCGTGTCGACATCCTCGACCGCCGGTCCGCCGCAACGCCGGTGGCGGGTTGGTCGCCGCCGCCGCCGGTGACGGGTTGGTTGTCGCTGTGCCGGTGACGGGTTGGTCGCCGCCGTGCGGTGACGGGTTGGTCGACACCGCGAACGCCGACGGCCGCCACCGCGCCGCATCGCCACCGCGTCCGCCGCCGCCGATGCCGGCTCGTACTCATACGACGCCCGCCCGGCCGCCTTCTTTCCTTCGCCGCCGAGGAAGCTTTTTCGGTGCCATCTTTTCTTCGGTCTTGAGCTTGTCTTCGCCCTCCCACGGACGGCGCCAATCTGTTGTGGCTCTGCACCAAACAGAGAGAGATGGTAATGGAGAGTGATGAAGATAAGTGTAATGGCCTGGTCCTCCCAAGGCTTACTCATATATACACACATGAGGAGTGCTTTACAGCTATACCCTTACATCTCGGTTATCCCTGCAGGGCGCTTATGTCATTACACATGGCCTATTCTCGGCCTTATAATCTCCTACCGTGCTCGCTGGGTTTAGGTGGGGGCCACCCCTACGACACTAGACCTTCAACCTGGAAGAACCCCTGAGCAACCAGTCTAGCCTTGTTTCGAATAACCACTCCATCGTCGCTCTGCTTGTTCTTGAACACCCACTTAGTCCCAATAATATTGTGACCTCGCGGGGGCTCGACAAGCGACTGCACCTTGTTCCTCTCGAAATTTTCTAGCTCCTCATGCATGGCATTGACCCAAGACTCATCGATAAAGCATGAGAGACATCTTTGGGCTCAAAGGAGGCAATGAAAGCGTAATGGAGACAGAATTGAGATAAGCGATTTTGAGCGGGTAACACGCTCGAAAAGGTCTCCAATGATCTGCTCAAGGATGAGCTTTACGATATGTCTAGGAGGTCCAGATGAGATGAAGAAGTGGCCTCTACCTCGTGAGTCGACGGGTAGGAACAGAGCCACCACTCGGAATAGCGTAAGGCATGGTGATCACCTCGAGGTGCGGTGGAAGACGGCACCTCAAGGGGTGGATGAGGGACAGATCAGCTAGACAACTGCCGTCTCCATCATCCTCATCATCCATAAAGATGGTCTCGACTGCTCTAAAGAACTCGAGATATCGGGCCTAGTCCCCTGACCGCCTCACAAAGGTCACCTCACGGTCTCTACCATTTTACTAGACTCGCGAGCCTGCACCTATAAGCCCGCTGAAGAAGGCGAGTAACCTAGAAAGATTCCATCACAAGAACGTGACTCGAACTTGTCTAGGTTCCCGCACTTCAAAACAAAGCACTTGCAACCAAACACACGAAAATGAGAGACGCTAGGCTTTCGCCCATATCTCAGCTCATAAGAAGTGCGATGCAAGTGTGCCCAAGAAAACTCGATTTGAGACATGGCACGCGGTGGCTATAGCCTCACCCAAAACTTCCGCGGTGTAGAGTACTCATCAAGCATCGTCCCGCCATCTCGACCAAGGTACGGTTCTTCCTCTCCACAACGTCATTCTGTGAGGGCGATGAAGAAGAGAACTGGTGCTCTACACTGCCTCACCACGTAAACTCTCAAAGTAGGAATTCTTGAACTCCGTGCCATTGTCATCGGATCGCTCAGAAGACACACGGAGCTCTACGAAAAGCCTCACCAAAAGACCTCGGAAATACAAAACGCCTCATCCTTTGAGGCTAAGAAAAGCACCCAAGAATACCTCGAGAAGTCATCGACCACAACAAGAACATACCACTTCCCTCCCGCCGACCGCACTCGAGCCGGTCCAACTGTGTCCATGTGGAGCAATGTCCCGGTGCATCGGCCATAGTAATCGTGGACCGAGGGTGAGAAGCGGCAACCATCTTGCTTTGCCGGCATGGAGAGCAAACAAGGTCTTTGACCATCTTGAGTTTCGGCAGACCACGAATGAGATCGTGGCCGCTAACTCGGGTCAAATGATTAAATCCGATATGACCAAGTCTCCTATGCCAGAAAGAAAGGTCGCGGGACTCAGAAGCAACTAAACACCTGAGAGGATCACCAGAAGACTCAGAAAAATCAGCACGAAAGATCCTCCCATAACGAGAAATTCCGCAAACCAGACTACCCGAAGAATCAAGAATTTTACAAGCATTTTTCTTAAAACTTACCTCGAAACCGTCATCGGTAAGCTGAGAGACTGAAAGTTAATTGTACTGCAGCTTACTAACCAAGGCTACATCTTTCAGAATGAAAGAATCATTAATGCGCACAGTACCTTTGGCGATGACGCGCCTGATGAAGCATCTCGAAGGTGATCGCCTCATCACCCGGAGCACGGGCAAGGGAAGAAAACTAACGGAATCTCCGGTCATGTGTCGTGAACACCCGAGTCTGAGCCAAACCTTTCCCTTCCTCGCCGGCGAACTGAGTCAAACAGAGTAAAGTCTCGATCTTCGGGTAAATCAAGAGAGATTTTGGCACCCAATACTTGAACAACACGCCGAGCGGATGAAGTAGTCAAGCACGATCGACCTCTATCTACCCTACGCTCTCTGTCACTCAAAGCAGAAGGTCTGTGAGCGGACTGAAGGCTGCGGGTCCGATCGCTACGGAGAGCGAGTCGGAACACCGACAACATGCTGATCACGCCGCGGGTAGCTATCTCGATGGAGAAAACGAGATCTACCCACAGGACGGCGGAAGTCACGACCAGAGGCAGCATGAGGACGGAAAACAGAAAACTCGGAAAAACCAAGTCCTCTATGCTGCCTAAACTTCGTAACAGGAGCAAACCTAGACCTCGTGTTGGTCTTAGGTGCACTCAGGATCTGGGGCTGACCCTGAATACCCCTAAGAGACTCAACACGGTCTCTACGCACGATCTTGGCGCACCTGAAGCATCGATCAACCGTGTGTCCATCCTTCTGACAGAAGGTGCAGTGATACTTCATCCTCGCAGAGGTAGAAGTAGCACGGTCAGGCTTCGCCTTCTGAGAGGCCGAAGTAGCAGGTACAACCACCTTGCTGTCAGAAATCCCCTGGACATAGCCCGCTGACTTAAATTGGACTTTCTCGGTCCTGGGCTCGGTCTCGATCACACCTCGTGCTATGGGTCTGAGCACGGCAGGTGGATACTTCCTCATGTCCTCATAATAATCATATCCTAGACCCTGATTAAATTTGCAAATTTTAGACTGATCCAGAATAAGATTAAGCTTCTTCTTGCCGCCTACAAATCTCTCAAGAGTGTTCATAAGATACTGACACTCACGAAAGAGAGAGGTGCAAGAAGAGCAGGGGGAAGAGGGAACAACAGGAGGTAAGGAAGCAGATGAAGAACCAACAGTAGAGGAGAGAATGGCTTGTGCACGCACAACCGACTCTGAGGAAACAATCCTACTACTAGCCAGTTGGTTTACGTTCCTAGGCGTCTCAACCTTACCCTGGGGCTTCTCCCCCTTCTCAGCACAGACAATACAAGCAGAAGGTTGCTTCTCTAGAAGGTCCTTAGTTAGCTTCACACATTTTTCATCCAATGCAATCAAGTCAGATTTTAGTTTGTTACAATTAATGCATGGTGAGCTAACAGGGTCCTTAGAAGCAAACTGAGCCAACTTCCTATCATGATCAATCACATCTTGAAACTGTTTGGAGACAGTTTCAAGTTCAGCAGTTAACTTAGGACAGTTCAAGCATGAATCAATTGGCTCAAGTAAAGAAGCTTGTAGTTCAGCAATTTTATGATCTGCCCGTTTTAAATTAATCTTCAGGTTATAGCAAGTTTCACAAGACTCGGGCAGATCAAGGAGCATGGCATAAGGTCCTCTAGCAGCAATGTCCTTAACCTCACATGAGGTGGGAGAAGTAGTCTCATCAGTAGTGAGTAGGGTAACAGCCATCCTACTCAACTCTAACTCAGCAAGCAGACTAACATTCTCCACCTTAACAATATCAAGCTCGGAGGACACACTATCATGCGAGGTCCTTAGTTTCTCCATGTCACCTAGCAGAGCGCAGCATGTATCACAATCATCACGGGAGGGAGCAGATGTAAGTGAAGTAAGCTCCCGTGATAGTCTATCTACTTCCTTCTCTAACTCAGTACACCTAGCCCTAGCTCTAGCATGAAAACCACCTAGCTTTAGGAAAGCATGATTGAGCTGATCGTAGGTGGGACATACCTCGTCCGAGTCGAGAGTACAGCTCATTGTTGTCGCGAGTTCGCCTCGAGGGCCATGAAGCACATGCCGAGAAGTCATCGCCGCCATCCTTGTTTCTTGGTCACCCGTCCCGTCATCGCCGCTCCATCCCTCCACCTCGCCGAGGTCGAGATCGTCGAAGCGGTGAGGACGCGTGGAAGAGCTTCTTGGCCTTCCCGGTTGCGGAACTTCTTCTTGCCTTGAGCAGTGCCGAGGGCTTTGTGTTGCGGTTCTTGTCGGTGTAGTCGTTTTGCCCGAACCGCCGTAGTCACCTTTACCCTTCCCAAGCTTGGGGCAGTTTGCTCGGATGTGGTTGGGGCCACCACACTCGAAGCAAATCACGGGTCCTCCTCTCTTTCTGTCCCTCCTCCCTTTGTAAGCATGGGAGAATCTTCGAGCAAGGAGGGCAAGCTGCTCATCCGCAAGCTGCTCTAACTGATCATCAGTTATGTCACAGAGAGCAGCAAGGGAGAATCCGCAGGAAGACTCAGAAGAGAGACCAGAAGCTGAACTAGGATCGGTGACCAAGGCCATCGACTGTGACTTCGACCTACGAGAGACAACGTCAATCTCGTGAGTCTTGAGGCGTGAGTACAGCGCGTCAAGAGTCAAGGTCGAGAGGTCTGTCGTGTCTTTGATGGTGGTCACTTTCATCTCCCACACTCACAGATCGAGTGCCGTAAGCATCTGATGAGCGTTGTCCGAGTCGGGGTATGTGAGACCGACCGCTCGGAGGTTGCTCAAGATCTTGTGGAAACGTGCGAAACACTCATCTAGGGACTCACCAGCAAGCATCTTGAATTTGTTGTATTCACGCTTGAACTGGTCCTGTCGAACCGTCTTGATCTGGGTGGTGCCCTCATGGTATGCGCCGAGGGTCACCCGGATATCGTGGCGGACGGCATGTGGGAGATGCGATCGAACTCGCTCGACTCGGCCCCGGATAATGATGTTCCTTGCCTTAGCGTTTGCCTCAACATCATGCATATTCCCAGCATTGATGTATGTCTCCATTCGCTCTTCCGTATGGTAATCGATGCCATCGAAAGCAGGCGGCTTGGTCGAGTACTTGTCCGTCGCCATGGCTCTTGAGACCGGTTAAGATCTAATGAAAAGAGCTAACCGGCTCTGATACCAATTGTTGGACCGAAATGGCGACAGAGGGGGGGTGAATGTCGCTTTCTAAAAAATCGCCCCCAACACGTATCTTCTTCTCCAATAGCTATGGGAGCTATGAAGGTAGAAGACCGGTGCTCACAAGATACCCCAAAGCGGAGAAAAACACAAATCAGAGACCAAGAAAGTAGAAAATCAAATCGGAAAAAAGCGCCTCAAGCGGTAGTACCTCTGAGACGGGCGGTAGTACCGCTGAGCGGTAGTACCGCTGGTCCGAGCGGTAGTACCTTTGAGCGGTAGTACCTCTCCAGGAGCGGTAGTACCTCTCGAGAAAAACAGCAAACGGGAATTTCAGAAAATTGAGAGATTCGCAACGATTCTTGGATTCTTGGCTTGGGAAACTTTGAGGATAGCTAGAGAACACTCCCAGAAGACTAAGCCAAAAGTCAATAACAAGAAATCCACTCCAAGAATCAAGAATTTCAGATTTGGGTAAAAATCTGAAATCTTGCAAGAACCGAGCCAAAAACCAAATAACTCCCCAACCGTTGATCCTTTGGCTATGAAATTTTGAGGGAAGCTAATTAATAGCCTCTGGACTCTTCATACCAAATTTTAAGCCATCTTAACAAGGGAATCAAAATCTGGACCAAAACCAAGAAACGAAGAACAAGAACAGAGCAAGCCAAAAAAGAAATCTGAGAATCAAACTCGGTTTGCTCTTGGAATTAAATAGCCAAATGGCTTTTGAGCAACACCCATGTCATAGCATCCCATTTTGGCACTCTCCAGCAAGCAAGAACTCGAGACAACGAAAAACAAGAAATCTTGCAAAAATGAAAAACGATGAACAAAGGCTACGAACAGAGAAGGCAAACTTCGGTTTTTCATTTCTTGAATCACAGGGAATACAGAGGAGTCCCGATACCCCAACTTGATACAAAAGGAAGGATTACAAGCTCTCAACTCAATCCCTCTCCTCTCAATCCTCAAGAACACCAAGAATCACACATCTTGGGAGGAAGAACACACAAGAGAGGAGTCTCACATAGAAAGCATCGATGAAGCTACAGAGGGAGCACTACTCTGCCTCCACCAACTCACACCAACTAAAGAGCTAAAGGAAACAACCTTCCTAAAGCCTCTTTTGACTCTAAAACCCTAATCCTCACACAAATGCTCAAGGAGGCATGCAGCCCCTCCTCTCCTTTTATAGTGCCTGGCTAACGGGTCTCCGCCCCGTTACGCCCGCTACGTCCAACGGAGCCCGCTCCGCTTGTGCACCTTGCGACTTTCGATTTGCCCCTTCTGCACCTTCTGGGAAGCTTCCGCGCTCCTTGCCTCTCACGCCTCGCAACCACCTCGAGTCCACGTCGTCTTCGACACATCCCGACCGTTCTGACCTCAGCGCCACCTGCGCCTAGTCCGGTCCACCGTGTCTCGCCACGACTCCAACTCGACGTCCTGCAGTCACACAGAAAGAAACATGTCAAATAGCACCGCTCGACACATGAAAGCGTAAATACCATTACACTTACCACAGATGAAGTCAAAACCTGTCAAAACATTAGAATATGCATCCTAAACCCAAATGACCAGATTTGACCAAAGTCCGACCGAGCCCGATTGCGCCACCCAACGACTCGACTCCGAACCACTCAAACCAAACTCGACTGACCTAAACCTTTGTCAATTACTCATCACTCTCATGGAGCATGACCACATGGTCTCTCAAAGGAACGGTAGACCATTGTGCTAGCTGTATTTGTTGTTCACCTTCTTGTGCTCGAGTGGACGTCGGAATTGAATTGTTAATTTTGAATAAAAACTTAAAACTCCATGAGAGATCTGCTAGTACAATAAAATTTTATGCTTCTCTTATGTAGGAGCCCTTCAGTAGGTGATAATGAAGGAAATAATACCTATATCGGTCAATTTGTTACGTTCATGATTCCATTTAGTTGTAGGATTAGTCGTGCTCCCTCCATGTAATTATTCTACATTCTAGAATGATCTGAAATTTTAGCTAGAATGTACCTTTCTATTCTGTTTTTAGTTACTGTCAAACTGGATTCCTCAAAGAAAAAGAAACAACAAGGATAACAGTGTACACACTACCTTCCATGATTTCTCATGCGCAGTACAGAATGAACTATGGCGGCAAATTGCAATGGCGTGTCAGCGGTGCAGGTGGGAGTCCAGCGTGAAATTTTGAACTCATTCAGAGAACGATTGCTCGCTTGTATAGGTTGATACAACCAAACGGTGTACGTACTGCCTTCTACGATTTCTCATGTGCAGTATGAAATGAATTTTGGCGGCAAATTCTAATGGCACGTCAACGGTATAGATGGGAGTTTAACGTGAAATGTCCAGCTCATTCGAAGAACGACAGCTCGTTTGTATAGGTTGATACAACCAAACGGTGTATGTACTGTCTTCTACGATTTTTCATGTGCAGTACGAAATGAACTTTGGCGGCGAATTCTAATGGCACATTAGCGGTATAGATGGGAGTCTAACGTGAAATTTTCAGCTCATTCGAAGAACGACTGTTCACTTGTATAGGTAACTACATGTATTGTACAGTTAACTGTTCAGTTAAACGTGGAAAACTAAAAATACAATTATGCCCCTACCAATTGAACGGCCAGATGTGGTGGAGGTGTTAGCACCTCCAGCACCTCCGTATGGACTGAACCAAATCTCTAAGAAAGATTGTTAGAAGTTCCACCTATAATAAATTAATTAAAGGACTTTAGTTATTTACTACAAGGCTTAAGAGAGGCTGAAAGGAAGAAGAGTTTGTATCTACCACCGTTTTGTATTATTTACTAGCTATTAGCACCATTTCGAAATTGTTGCCACCAGTTTCATTATTTACAACCTTACATAGTAGCAAATCTCAAATATAGTATTCTTTTATATTATATTTGTATCTAGAAGGTTCCAAATGTAGATAGACAACGTTAAAAAAAAAAGCCCGCACGAACGTGCGGCCACTGTTTTCATTTTTCATCAGGCGCGCGGCTTTTCCTTCTACTGGCGCCAGGCAAAATGTTTCCCAGATCGAATTGACTCTACTATCCATAGGTGTACACAAAATTAACATATAGCTACACTTCCATCAGCTAACATATCAAGGGTAGCTTGGTATTTGTTGTACCGCACTTCCATCTTCCACACCACATATCTGAAGGCACCAAACCTAAATCCCCAATTCCCAACTCAATCGCCGCCACCCACCCCTCCGCTGCCACCCGTCGACCACATCGGCCGCGTGCCGCATCAAGCGCCGCCAGAGCTGCCGCCGCCGGCGGGCTCCAGCCGCCGAGCTGCCGCCGCCGCGGGCTCTGCCGCAAGGGTCGCCGCCGCTGGGTTCCGCCGGCGCTGACGGCCACCACCTGTCTCTCGCCGCAGGCGCTCCTAATCTCTGCTCCGTCCCTGCCCTCCGCGACTGAGACTCGCCGACTCCGCACTCTACTCAACGGCGGCTTGAAGGTGCTCTCCGCTGCTGTAAGGACCCTTCCACGACCACACCCATCGCCGCTTCAAGAACACCTCCGCTGCCATCACCGTTGCTGCTGAAGGACCACTCCACGACCACACTCGTCGCCGTTTCAAGAACCCCTCCGCCGCCACCACCGTCGCTTCCTCCACAAAATTGTACTGATGTCGACGAAGGGTGGACCGAAGAAAGCACAAGGACGTCAGATACCAGGTATAGTTTTAGGATTTGAATGAATAAAGCAAACTGTGGCAGTATACTGGAATTGAAAACATTACAGCTAGGTGCACATTACTCCTTTATTCATTAGTAATTCAACAAATCTGTAGACAGCATAACAACTTGTTTTCCATTAGTAATGTAACCTCTAGGTGCACATTACCATGTCTACTGCTGTGCAATGTAACCTCTAGGTGCATGCCGTATTCAATTAGTAATGCATATATAGACTACATAATATACAATATTTAGTTAGTAGTTTATACGATTTGCACTGCATGCTACTCTGTTATTATTTGGTTTCATTGTCACAGAGAGTTCATTCATGTATGCCATATACAAAAACTTTTCTTGACTCCATTTAGCAATTGCATTTCTCTGTCGTGTAGTACTCTTATGATTTGGGTTAGCCTGATGATTTCTGTTCGTGGTATACTGTTACAGTATTTTCAAGGCATCAAAATGAGTGTGATTTTGGTTCTGTGATTTCGTTGTTCCACAACAAAGTACTGTTACATTAAACCTTGCTGATAGATCACAAAACTATATACTGTTACAGAAGTACTAATTTGTTGATCATGTTTTCTCTCTATCTTAGAACCGCCAATGCATCCGTATGAAATGTCGCGCCTCAAACAATGCATAAGCAACAGTGCAAGGCTGAAGGAACTTGGGCTGCTTCCTTACAACCCAGTGTATGCAAACAAAGCTGCCATTCATCCTGACAAGAACCAGCCAGACAGGATCATACTGGTGAAGGAGACTTGATTGATGATGACAATGCTAAGGTGCTAATTCCTCCATCCTGTCATTGCTTAACTTGTTGTTTCCTTCCTAATGCAATATAATTCTCTGCATGCTCTATTGACTAATCCATGCTTCCATTTCTAGCAGGGCACTAAGGAGAAGACTTGGAAGAAAGCTAACAAACAAACTTCAAGCATGCATCCTGGTGGAGTCAAATTTCAGCCTTGCAAGAGCGTTTATGCAGAGCAACCACCTCCTAGAGTTACAAGGTCAAAGAATAGCATTGCCCAGCCAGATGCAAGTTTGACACCAAGTGACATCCGTGTGCCACCTCCAGCGCATCCTAATGTGAGCCAAGCCAGAGAACTTGTTGGCAACTTTGACCACACACGGGCTGCTGTTGAAGGCCAGTTCTACTACCACATCTCTTTCTGTCATTCTATTACCTTTGATTACGTGATGAATGCACCCTTACTTACTGCCATTTTTTTAGATGATAGCCTTGCCGTGCTTGATAGCAACACTCACATGACCACTGGAGTTGATGCCATTCCCCGGTCTGATCAGCACAACCATATGGACAATGGAGGTGATGCTTTCTTACTATCATTCTATTAGTTCTGTTTGTATGATGAATGCATTCTTACTGGCTGCCTTTTTAGATGGCTTTGCCCAGCATGATGACAACACCCTTGTGGCTGACGTAGCTGATGGCATTACCCATTGTGGTGGCCATAACCAGATGACCAACGAAGGTGATAGTTTGTTCATCTATTTTCCATATTGCGTATTGCCTCACTGGTTTGGATATTAAATGCAATTGGTTTGTCTGCATAGCTTTGATTGCATGATCAGCTTGGATCAATGTTTGCTTTACCTCACTAACAATTTCAATGTACATTTACAACCAGGGGGAGAGGAGAGAAGGGACCAGGGAGTTAATATGAGACCAAGGGACCGGGGAGTTAATATGGGACATGGTCTTCAAAGGTTGAACCGAGCTCGGCGTGGCAAGCTGCAAGTTGTCATAACTGAAGGGAATATAAGGCCAGTGGTTCCTCTTGTTGCTGGAAAGTTTGCAACTGAACGCAACATTATAGTCAGGAACCATGTGCCTATACTTGTGCACTGGAAGGAATACAAGAACCAACTTGCGTTGATTACTCTGTTCATGGGAAAACTTAGTGTAAGTACATTCTCCAGTTTTTCCCACATAAGAACCATTGTTTGTAAACTGTTTTATGCCAAATATTACTGAACTGGTATTCTTTTTTATACATGTTCTTCCATTCGATTAGTCAAAGTTTCACATCGACACAGATGACGAGACAATCAAAAAGGCTTGTCTTGAGATGATGAAGTCTGCAGTTCGCCAACAAAGATACAAGCTGAAGCAAGAATATTTTGATACTTTTCCACTACATTTGGTTACAAAAACTTCTCCTGTCAAATGCATGACTAATGAACAGTGGATTCAACTTGTGGAATCATGGAAGAGTCCCAAAAGATGGTATGTATCTTCCGAAAACCAAATTGTTGCCCCAGACATGCTAATCACACTTGCCTTACATGTATTTTGTCTTTGATGTAGGAGACATGTCAAAAGAACAAAGACAACCGAGGCAATGTTAAGTACCATCAAACAACTGGCTCCGTGCCTACATGGTTCATGTTGAAAATTTGGTAAGTGAGCCATGTCCATGTGTAGTTCATTTGTTAGCCCGTGATCTTCTATAGTTCTTACACCTATATTCTGTCATGCTGGACCATCATGTGTTAGCAAGTGATGCTTCTACTTTCATAATGTTTATGCCGTCTTCTATAGCTCTTACATCAGCTCAACATTTTCAGTGGACATGATAACATAATAATGCTTCTTTTCTTCTTTTTGTGCCTACATGGTTCATGCTGTCAAGGTCTATTTGTGTATGCATTGCTTCATAGAAAAGGAAAATGTAAATTTGACCAAACTGATCTCATTATACCAGGCTGCACATAAGAAGATGCACCGTAAGCAATCGAATTAGCTCTCAGGTTCATACCAATAGGCTTTCTAATCAGTAAAACTAGCAAAATTTGATTATTGTGGACCAGAAATTGTGTACAACATTACTACATTAGTTCTTGCTGCACAAATACAAATGCCAAATATGTGTTAGTGTACATGGTCTTTCTTCAAATTTTTGCAGCTATCAAGTGTTGTGGACTAGAAATTATTGTTGCATAAAAAAACTGTTTGAAATCTGTTGTGCACTTAATAGATATAGTCTGGAGTGTTGTTCAAAAAATGCATGATACTGGTGTAGTGAGATCATATATGCACAGAGTATTGTAAATCAATATTTGCTGCACAAATATATCATGTGAGCTGCTGCTACTTATTTCCTTTTAGATGAACAGTAGCTGCAGGTGTGCATGATGCAGCAGCACACATACAGCTACTGTTCGCGCTACTGCTGCAGCAAGCATAGCCTAGCAGGCCCATGGTGTTCCTTCAAATAATGTCAATTTCTTACTGCATATAAATGTTGTTTTCAGGGAGACAAGTACAATGATCAAGAACCTGATGCATTTGATTTGTTCAAGGAGTGCCACTACAGCAAGAAAAATAAAGGCTACACCCCTGCTGTACAGGAGGCTATTGTAAGATAGCTTTCAAACTTTGCTCTTTGTAATGCTTATTTTTAATTGTCTCTCATCATCATCAACCATGTTTGCTACTTGCTTGCTAGACTCAAATGGAAAACAAGCTGTCTACACCAACAGAAGGTGAAGAATCCAAGTCTGCGACTCAGGTTGTATGTGATGTGCTTGCTGAGAACACCAAGAAGAATCAGTTCTTGCAGAATGTGGGGATCCAGAATGCACGGCCTAGATCTAGTGAGCGGAACACTGAGGCCGAATCGAAGCGAGAGAAGAGGGCAAATGCTGAGCTTCGTGTACAAGTGGCTGATTTGTCAAAGAAAGTGCAAGAATCTGAGCAGGCAAGGATCAGGGACCGAGAGGAGATGAAGAAGAATCAATCTGATATGGAAGCAAAACTTGATCTTGTGCTAAGTCAAGTTCGACCAAGTTAAGCTATACATGGTGGTATGATATCTTTTGCTACTGCAACTTCATGCATTTTGCTGCTGCAGCTGCATGCATTTTTTGGAATCTCTATTTTGTTGTTGGCTTATGTGCCATGGTGGATTGCAAGTTTGATGTGATGCTTCATGAAACTTTGTATGTCAACTGATGTTGGATGAAAACTTATGTGATCTGATGTTGGATGGAAACATGAGATTTTTTATTTGATGTGCTGCTGGATAAAAGCATGAGTTATTATGTGTGAAAATGGGCTGTAGTATGTTGTATGTGTGAAAATGGGCTGTAGTATGCTATATGTGTGAAAATGGGCTATGTATATGGGTTGTATCTGTTTGCTGTATGTGCTGTAATAATGGGCTAAAAAATACGCTAAAAATTGGTGATGGTGATGCAAGCAAATGGGCTGAAAATGGGTTGAAAAATGGCTCAAATTGGGCTGAAAAATGGGCTGAAAACTGGCCCACCTTTGATTTTGGCCTGTTAATAAATGGGGCGGGATGGTGATGAAAGCACCCACGTCATCATCCATGCAAGCATCCACGTAAGCATCTATGATGATGTGGCAATTCATCCATGATGTTTATTTTCTATCACAGGCATTGGGCATGGGTTGGGCTAACTGGGCCTCGAGCTATTCTATGATGGTCTAGAACTGTCATGGATTGCGTTAATCTGTGATGGTTTTCCAACAAACGTCACGTAGGTTAATCTGTGACGCTCAATCCATGATGAAATCTGAAACCATCACAAACACTGCTTTATGACGATTTTTTGGTGATCTGTGATAGAATTTTTCAATCATGGATTAAGGGGTTTGTTGTAGTTGATGCACTGGCTGGGGCTGATGATTTGGCTACATGGATGTGGTCGGAGGAGGTGGCCATGAGGACTATGAGAAGTGGGTGTGGGCGGACAAGAGGAGAGGAGGGAGGGAAGGGAAGGGAAAGAAGTGAGGTGGGTGAGAGGAAGCACGACCAATTTGGGGAGGAGCTCGTGTGGGCAGGTGACGATTTTAAAGGGAGAGTATGCCTAAGCAGAAGATGGGAGGAGGGTGGTGTGTGTGGTGTGGTTCGATCATAAGAGAGAGATAAGACGAGGGGAGGGGCATGAGATGGATGCTCTAGATCCTATCTCATGGCTAGATCAGATGACTACGGAGAGGGAGGGGAGAACGGACCACCACCAACTCATATGTTTAGGTACTAGATAAATTCCTGTGCTTTGCTATGGATAAAAAAAATCATATTATCCTAGCACGTCAAGTTGACAATATCGAGACTAGCCTACCCAGCCCCTGCCATTAGCTTTGCCTTCGCGCCCTTAACTCTACCATGCACCGGTAAAGCTCTGTGTTTTTTGTTGAAGAATTTGTAGGGTGGTGGAATTTGTTTTTTGGTAGATTGCTTTTTTCTATTTTTGCTAGAGGATTTTTAGAGAGGTGCAAGGGATGTTGAGAGGGACAGATGAACCACCACCACCAACTCCCACTTTTAAGTATTACTAGGTCATTGCCCATGCTTTGCTACAAAAAAACATATTATGCCAATAAGTTCAATCAGCATCATCAGACTCGGCCTGTTGTATGCCTTTGGCTCTGTTGCTGCGCTCGACCGAACTCCGCCCTAACTGGCATCGCTCCTTCACCGCTCACGTTCCTAGCCATGCTGCTTGTTCTCTTGACCACATTCTGCTAGCCTCCTTGCCCACACTCTATCATACACTCACAACCCTGGCTTGGTGGGCCAATGTGTGCTTGAACTGGTTCCTTGGCGCAAACTAGCATGCCACAACCTCCTTGCAGCCTGCTTTCCACCCACCCATGAGGCCACAACGCTGCCCACGAGATCACACACTGTACAATGTAATTTTTTTCATTGTCCATATATATTGAATACATTAAAAGCATATGATAAACTAGACATAAATTTCTTAATCTACTAGTGGCTCCTGAATTTTTTTAACCGACCAAAAGTTTTGGACGATGAGATTTGCAAAGTTGGCATCGTAGAACCATTGCATGCATCCATGCATTGCAGCAATGAGATCAAATTATAACTTGCATGGCTGCTATTTTTAAATTAGTAAAGATACAGTAAATTATCCACATTCAACACAACATTTAAATAAAATAGAAATGAAAATTCAAATAAACTCCAAAAATTATAATTTTTATTTTGTTGGAAATGTTTTGAATTTAGACATAAAAAATCACTAGATTGGATTTAAAATGAAGAAGTTATGGCCATTCAAAAATTTGGATAAAGATGAAATTCTAGAAAGTCAAAAAATTCTAACAGGTGAGGATGGCTGGAATTTCTTTCGTTTTGAATTATTTTCTTAGAAAAATCCTTCAGTGGTTGACAAGTGAGTGAGCCGTGATTTGAATTTCTTTTCAAATTATATTTCTTTAGGATTTCGGTGAGACGCACTAAAGTGGCGGCTAATTGTACATCCCAAAGTTCACCTTCTTTTAAAAAACTAATTTCAAATTAACTATTTCATATATTTAGATTTTATGTGTAATCTTGGAAATTAATGTCAAATCCAATTCCATTCGAAATCCAACTTCCAAATTCAAAATCCAAGTAAAAAATCTAAAAATAATTAAGCCCATTTTCATTTTCCTTGGGCCTAGCCCATTTTTTTCGGCCCAGGCCCATCCATTCCTTTTCTTTTCCCTCTTTCTTTTCTTTCCTTCCTTTTCTCTCTCTTCTTGTTTTCCCTTCTTGCTTCCTCTGTTCGGCTGAACCAGAGCAGCTGCGCAATGGTGCCACTTGCACCAAGCTAGGGAGCCGAGCCTCCTTTTCCTTCTTTGCCTATATGAAGAACATCCCTAATTATGCATGCAATCAATTCCCTTCCATTTCCTTTCCAATTCATTGCCTTTTAATCCATTAATTTCCCGTTCATTTGTTTCCAATTTGAATGCCAAAACTATCAACCACGACACCCATGAATCCGTGTTGGTTACCATGTCCACCAAACCTTCAAATTGGGTTCCTGTGACTATGTTGCCTCTCTTCACACCTTTCTTAAACTTTCCAAAGCTTCCAAACACTATTTTCACTATGATCTCATCATTCCCAAAACCGACCGTTGCCCAACTTGTGTTCCGATCACTCTAGTAAAGGCTTTCAAAATCCATTTGCATCATATCGTGATCCTGAGTCTCATCAAATTTCATGTAAAATTAATTTAATTTCATGTAGGAAATCACTGTGAATCAAGTTTTTTTCCTGAAATCACCTCATGTCATTGATTCATCGCCTCTGGTGAGACAAATTTCAATTCCTTACTCCTAAACCAGCACCACCATGTCCCCTTTTTGTGCCATGTATCAATTTGCCCAATGCATCGCCAAGGAGAGCCATCACCGATGTCACCCCATTTGCCATGGCTGGTCATTGTCATGAGCTAATTATGGCCATTCCCTAGCCAAGCCGACTCCGCCAACATGTTCCTTGGGCCGAGGTCGAGCTTGTGCTCGTGCTCACCATCATCGGCCATCGCTAGAGCTTTGCCGTTGCCACACCACTGCATTGCCCGCCGCTCTAGGCACCTTCACTACTACCACTAGCCGCCGCTCGCCACGACGTCGCCCCCCATGCCTTCCCCGAGGACCCCTCAACCGATTTTGCTATTCGGCCGAGCCACCCGTGCCTTCCCCTGGCGTCTTTGATGCCCACCATAGCCCCTCTGTTCTTCCTGCATGTGCTCTGTTCTTCCCTGAGAAGCTAGTGGAGCATTTTTTTATGCTGATGGATGCGAATGCAATGCGAGTGCAACAGCTACAACTAGGTTTTCTGCTCGGTTTGTTTGGCCCCACGTGTTAGCACACAACTTTCTTGTGACGAGAAGAGGAAGGGCACTATTATAGTCTATTTTTCCTCTGTACACTATTATTTTCTATATTAAATATACCACATACCACAGTAGGAGGCTATCCTATTGTTTTCCCTCAAAACGAGAGGTGGGGCAGATGAACCACCACCACTAACTCTTTTCAAGTAGCGTGTGTGTAACTCCTTTTAATCTGTTGCCAACATTGGTCGCCGCACCACCGTTAAGGTAGGGATCTATCCACACGAGGAGTCAATCACCTGATCTTCCTTTTGGCGCCATGGAAAAGGGAGAAGGTGATGGAGAGAGGAGGCTACAAGGAGAACGGGGTGAGCGACGGAGCGAGGGTAGGCAGTCGTGTGAGGGGAACAGGGCAAGCAATGGAGCAAGGGGGAGGCGGCCACATTCGTGGCAAGGGTTTGGGGGTGTGGGCCTATGGGGAATGGGTGCAGTTAAGTGAAAAGTGGTGGGGCAGGTGGTATATATATATACTATTCAGTAGCTACGCATAAAATAAGCGTGCGACTTGATCGACCCAATTAGCTAAGTTGTTAATTATAGAAAAGTTACTATCGTCTGCACATAAAATTATCATCTATAATTCATGAAGTTACTATCACCTGCACGTAAAGTTATCATTTATAATTCATGAAGTTACTATCGTCTATACGTGTAGTAATTTTGCAACGTCAAAACATATTCAATATAGATCTTATTTTATTAAGCTCATAATTTCGAACACAATGGTACAAATGGATCGCAGATCAAACTTTTGATGAAATATTTATTTTATTTTTTAGCTCGAAAATAAGAAAAAAATTACAAGTCAAGTGCACTAATCCTCTTCTCTCTCCTGCTGCATGCATGCATGTTATTAGTTATGAAAAGTTACTATCTTCTTAATATAAAGTTATCATTTATAATTTATTAAGTTACTTACATTTACAAAGTTATTATCTCATGCATAAAAGTTATCATTTGTAATTCATGAAGTTACTATCTAGCTGAGTTAGCACGAACTGTACCAGCTAGTTAGGTCGCGCGTGTGGCTAACGACCTGCGCGTAGCGTGCGTGCACGCGCTCATTAGTGCAGCCGTATATATATATATATATATATATATATATATATATATATATATATATATATATATATATATATATATATATATATATATATATATATAAATATATATATATAATATATATATATATATATAGCATATTCCAGTACTCTGTGAGTACATACTCACGCAATTGGCCATCCAAAGTACTGTCAAAACAATTGGCGGCAACAACGTACTCGGCCTCTGCGGTGGGTGTGCAACACCGGATCGCTTCCTAGTAGACCACGAAACAAGAGAAGTGCCAATGAATTGGCAGGTGCCAGAAGTGCTCTTCCTATCTATCCTACAGCCAGCAAAGTCTGCATCTGAGTAGGCTCTCAAGGAAAGACAGGACGAGGAAGAGTACCAGATACCATAGTCAATGGTAGCTTGAAGGTACCGAAGGATGCGTTTCACCGCTTGGCGGTGAGATACGCGAGGAGAAGCCTGAAAGCGAGCGCACAGACACACTGAGAAGTGTATGTCCGGTCTCGAGGCAGTGAGGTACAAGAGGGAGCCAATCATGCTACGATACTCCTTGTGATCAACTGGCTCACCGTCCTCGTCTGGGTCGAGTGAAGTTGATGTAGCCATAGGAGTGGACACCGGCTTACCATCACTCATATCAAAGCGTCTCAGGAGGTCACGAGTGTACTTGCCCTGATGCAAGAAAGTACCCTCCCGAGTCTGCTTGATCTGGAAGCCAAGGAACAAAGTCAACTCGCCCATCATACGCATCTCAAACTCGGTGCTCATGACATCCGAGAACTGTGAAACAAGAGTATGAGAAGAGCTGCCAAAGATGATGTCATCCACATAAATCTGGACGAGCAGTAGGTCAGTGCCATGCCTACGGATGAACAAGGTCTTATCTACCTTACCCATCTCAAAACCATGACTCAACAGATAGGATTTAAGCCTCTCATACCAAGCTCTAGGGGCCTGCTTAAGTCCATACAAGGCTTTGGAAAGCTTGTAGACACAGTTTGGGTATTGGGGTTCTAGAAACCTGGAGGCTGTCTCACATAGACCTCTTCCTCAATGAACCCATTGAGGAAGGCACTCTTGATATCCATCAGGTAAAGCTTGAAACCCTTAAAAGCTGCGAAAGCAAGCAGGATTCTAATGGCCTCAAGTCTAGCTACAGGGGCAAAGGTCTCCTCAAAATCTAGACCCTCAACCTGGGAGAAGCCCTGAGCTACCAGTCTAGCCTTGTTCCGAATGACAACCCCATCCTTACTTTGCTTGTTCTTGAACACCCACTTAGTCCCAATGATATTGTGACCTCGAGGGGGCTCAACAAGCGACCAGACCTTGTTTCTCTCAACATTTTCTAACTCCTCATGCCTAGCATTGACCCAAGACTCATCAGAAAGAGCATGACAAACGTCCTTGGGCTCGAATGAGGCAACAAAGGCAGAATGGAGACAGAAATGTGACATGCCAAACCTTGAGCGTGTGACTCGCTCAAAGAGGTCTCCAATCATCTACTCGGAAGAATGGTCTTTCTGGATATGTCGGGGAGGTCCTGGATGAGATGAGGAAGTGGCCTCTACCTCATGAGCTGACGAGGTAGGAATAGAGCCACTAACTCCGGAAGATGTGGAAGGCATGGGCTGATCATCTAGAGGTGTAGTGGAAGAAGGCACCTCAAGGGGAGGATGAGGAACTGGATCGGGTAGACAACCCTCATCTCAATCCTCCTCATTGTCCACAAAGATGGGCTCGGACTGCTCTAAAGAACCTGAGATATCGGGCCTAGTTCCCAGACTGACCTCGTCGAAGGTCACCTCACAGGTCTCTACCAACTTACTAGACTCGCAGTTCCAAACCCTATACGCCCGCGAAGAAGTTGAGTAGCCTAGAAAGATACCATCACAAGAGCGTGACTCGAACTTATCTAGGTTCCCAGACTTCAAAATGAAACACTTGCAACCAAACACACGAAAATGAGAGACACTGGGCTTTCGCCTACATCTCAGCTCATAAGAAGTGCGATGCAAATGTGCCTGAAAAACTCTGTTCGAGACATGGCACGCGGTCGCTATAGCCTCAGCCCAAAACTTCCTAGGTGTAGAATACTCATCAAGCAACGTTCTGGCCATCTCGACCAAGGTACGGTTCTTCCTCTCCACGACGCCATTCTGTTGTGGGATGTGTGGGGAAGAGAACTGGTGCTCTACACCTGTCTCATCGCAAAACCTCTCAAAGTAGGAATTCTTGAACTCCATGCCATTGTCACTGCGGATCGCTCGTAAGGCACCTGGGAGCTTAACAGAAAGGCTACTGAAAAGACCTCGGAAATGTGTAAACGTCTCATCCTTCGAGGCTAAGAAAAACACCCAAGAGTACCACGAGAAGTCATCGACCACGACCAGAACATACCACTTCCCTCCTGCTGACTGCACTCGAGCTGGTCCAACTGTGTCCATGTGGAGCAGCTGTCCTGGTGCATCGGTCATAGTCACTATGACCGGAGGGTGAGAAGCGGCAACTATCTTGCCGTGCCGGCAAGGAGCGTAAACAATATCTTTGACCATCTTGAGTTTCGGCAGACCACGAATGAGATCGTGGCCGCTAACTCGGGTCAAATGGTCAAATCCAATATGACCAAGTCTCCTATGCCAGAAGGTAAGGTCACGGGACTCAGACGCAACTAAACACCGGAGAGGATCACCAGAAGACTCAGAAAAATCAGTACGAAAGATCCTCCCATAACGAGAAATCCCGCAAACTAGACTACCTGAAGAATCAAGAATTTTGCAAGCATTTTTCTTAAAGCTCACCTCAAGGCCGTCATCGATAAGCTGAGAAACAGAAAGAAAATTATACTGCAGCTTACTAACCAAGGCAACATCTTTCAAAATAAAAGACTCATTAACGCGCACTGTACCTTTGGCGATGACACACCTAGACGAAGCGTCTCCGAAGGTGATCGTCTCATCTCCTGGAGCACGAGCTAGGGAAGAGAACCAACGAGAGTCTCCGGTCATGTGTCGAGAACACCCGGAGTCAACGAGCCAAACCTCTCTCTTCCCTGCCCGGCGAACCTGAGTCAACGAGAGAGTAAAGTCTCAGTACTGGGGTAAATCAAGAGTGATTTTGGCACCCAATACTGAGTAACACGCCGAGTAGAAGAAGTAGCCATACACGACTGACCTCTAGCTACCCTACGCTCTCCGTCGCTCAACAGGCCAGAAGGTCTGTGTGCAGATCTGAAGCTGTTGTTGGGCTTGACCGCTACGGAGGAGTGGGTCAAGACACCAACAACATGCTGATCACGCCGCGGGTAGCTATCTCGACGGGAAAAACGAGATCTACCCTCAGGACGGCAGAAGTCATGACCAGAGGCATATCGAGGACAAAAATCAGTAAAACCAGAAAAGCCAAGTCCTCGATGCTGCCCAAACCCATCTACAGAAGCAAACCTAGACCTCGTGTTGGTCTTAGGTACACTCAAGGTCTGGGGCTGGCCCTGAATACGCCTAAGAGACTCAACACGGTCTCTACGCACGATCTTGGAGTGTCTGAAGCATCGCTCAATCAAGTGTCCATCCTTCTGACAGAAGGTGCAATGATACTTCACCTTCTAAGGGGTAGAAGTAGCATGAGTAGGCTTCGCCTTCTGTGACGCCGAAGCAACAGGTGGAATCACCTTGCTGTCAGAAATCCTTTGGACAAAGCTCGCTGACTTGAATTGAATTTTCTCAGTACTTGGCTCAATCTCGATCACACCTGCTGCTATGGGTCTAAGAACAGCAGGTGGATGCTTCCTCATGTCCTCATAGAAATCGTATCCTCGACCTTGATTGAATTTGCAAATCTTAGATTGGTCTAAAATAAGATTTAGCTTCTTCTTGCCTCCTACAAATCTCTCGAAGGTGTTCATAAGATACTGACACTCCCAAAAAAGAGAGGTGCAAGAAGAGCAGGGGAAGAAGAGACAGCAGAAGGTAAGGGAGTAGAAGGAGAACCAATAACAGAAGAGCGAATGGCTTATGCATGCACAGCCGACTCAGAAGGGACAGTCCTACTGCTAGCCATTTGGTTCACGTCGCTAAGCATCTCTACCTTACCCTTGGGCTTCTCTCCCACATCACCACACACATTACAAGGAGATTGTGACTTCTCTAGAAGGTCCTTAATTAGCTTCACACATTTGTCATCTAATGCAATCAACTTAGATTTTAGTTTTTCACAATTATTGCACGGTGAGCTAATAGGGTCCTTAGAAGCATATTGAGCCATCTTCTTGTTGTGGTCAATCATTTCTTGAAACTGTTTTGAGACAGATTCAAGTTCAGCAGTTAATTTGGGACAGTTCAAACATGAAGCAATTGGCTCAAGCAAAGAAGCATGCAACTCAGCAATCTTATGATCTGCCTTCTTTAAGTTCAATTTCAAGTTAGTGCAGCTTTCACAAGACTCAGGCAGATCAAGGAGCATGGTATAAAGACCTCTAAAAGCATTATCCTTATCCTCACATGAGGTGCAAGAAATAGCCTCAACAGTAGTAGATGAAGGAGGCGCTACCCTATTCATCTCTAGCTCAGCAAGAAGACTAACATTCTCCACCTTAATCATGTTAAGCTCAGAGGATAGACTATCATGAGAGGTCCTTAATTTCTCCATGTCACCAAGCAAGGCACAGCATGTATCACATTCGCCACGGGAGGGAGCAGATATAAGTGAAGTAAGCTCCCGTGACAGTCTATCTACTTCCTTCTCCAACTCGCTACACCTAGCTCTAGATCTAGCATGGAATTTCCCTAGCTTAAGAAAAACATCATTAAGCTGGTCATAGGAGGGGTATACCTCGTCGGAGTCAGAGTAAAGCTCGCTGTCGCTGATCTCGCCCTCAAGGGCTATGAAGCACATGCCGGAGAAGTCGTCGCCGCCCTTGGGGTCTTGCTCGTCCGTCCCATCGTCGTCGCTCCACCCCTCCACCTCGCTGAGGTCGAGGTCGTCGAAGGCGGTGAGGACGCGGTGGAAGAGCTTATTGGCTTTACCAAGGTCGCGGAACTTCTTCTTGCCTTGGGCATGAGCTAGGGGCTTCTTGTTGTGGTTCTTGTCGATGTAGTCGTTCTTGCTCACGCTGCTATAGTCATTCTTGCCCTTCCCCAGCTTAGGGCAATTCGCCCGAAAGTGGTTGGGGCCACCACACTCGAAACAAATGATCGGGCCACTCCTCTTGCGATCTCTCACCCTCTTGTATGCGTGGGAAAACTTTCTGGCTAGAAGGGCTAACTGGTCCTCTAGTAGCTGCTCTAATTGATCATCAGTTACGTCATAGAGAGCAGCTAGAGAGAATCCACAGATCGACTCGGAAGAAGGTCCAGAAATCAGACTAAGATTAGTGACTAAGGCCATCGACTGCGACTTGGACCTATGAGAGACTATGTCAATCTCGTGAGTCTTGAGGCGTGAGTACAACACGTCAAGAGTCAAGGTCGAGAGATCGGTGGTGTCCTTGATGGTAGTTACCTTCATCTCCCAAACACGCAAATCAACAGCTGCGAGCATCAGTCGAATATTGTCCGAGTCGGGGTATGTGAGACCGACCGCTCGGAGGTTGCTCAAAATCTTATGAAAACGCGCAAAGCACTCATCGAGAGACTCACCAGCGAGCATTTCAAACTTGTTGTAATCTCGCATGAACTAGTTCTGTCGTACCGTCTTGATCTGGGTGGTGTCCTCATGGTATGCCTCGAGGGTCACCCAGATGTCGAAGGCCGACGTCAGATGAGAGATGCGATCGAACTCGCTTCTACTCAGACCCTGAATTATGATGTTCCTTGCCTTAGCATTCGCCTCAACATCAGCCATGTTTCCGGCATTGATGTTCTCATCGGCAGGAACAGCATACCGGACCTTGACCTTGCGCCAGATCGCGTAGCCCTAAGCCTGGATGTAGGTCTCTATCCGGCTCTTCCAGAAGGGATAGTCGATCCCATTGAAGACCGGTGGCTTGGTCGAGTACTTATCTGTCGCCATGGCTCTAAAGACCGGTTAAGATCTATGAGGAAGAGCTAACCGGCTCTGATACCAATTGTTGGATCGAAATCGGCAACAGAGGGGGGGTGAATGTTGCTTACAAACAATTGCCTCCCCAAGTAATCACACGAAATCTCAAAAATAGTTTTGTCGAGAGACTGTGAGAACTAGTCTTGATCAAGAAGACTTACTGGAAAAACAAAAAGCAGGGAAAAAGAGGCAAAACCAAAGAGAGCAAAATACTACAGAGGAACAGCCAAGAACCTGAAAAGAAAAAAGAGCTAAAAGCAGCCGAAAAGAAGACAAAAGATCAAGAGAGTTGCACCTTTAGGAAAGAAGACGACATGTTTTAAACTAGAGTAAAGCTATATCAGGAAGAGAACAAAAAAACTTGATCGGCAGAGAAGAAGATAAAGTAGGCAGCTAGGACTTTCGGCAGTATACATATATATATTTACGGAAAGGGCTGTAATGATCAGGACCTAGAGAGACAAAAAAGATTGATTTTTCTTGCCGGCAAAGAAAGAACTGAAAGGCTGAAGACTCAACTGAAAGAGAAAGAAGCAACTAGAAAAGTAAAGAGCTGTGAACCAACTGCAGACTTACGGTTTTGATTTAGAGCAGTCCAAACCAACTTTCTAAACTGAAATAAATTCACCCGAAGTGCAGCTAGCTGAACACAAGAAAAAGAAACTCGGATCAAGGTGTAGTTCGGCAGGGAAACAATGGACTGCATGCAGAAATCTGAGAGGACCCACTACACGAAGAGAAACTAAAATAAGAAAACAAAGCACTCTCAGGAAGAAGGGGATGCAGACCAAATAAAAACAAGGAAAACTGAAAGTACAATTCTTGCTGTCCTCTTTTGGCCGAAAGAACAGAGTTACTGTAGCTAGAAACGAAATCCACTCAAATAAGCAAGAAGCTAAGAATAACAAAGTGCAGAGAAGAAGAAATCAAGAGCAAGTAGGGATAAACTTGGAGCCATAGCATCTCAAACAAGGATTTCACAACTTGATACCAAGAGATGAATGATTACTCAAGGTTTTTACAGCCAACTCAAGAACTCAAACAAAAACACACAAAAGAAACTAACATGCTGCCACTGCCTACTACCTAGCACAACAAAGAGACACACCCAAACATGGAGAGTATCACACACAAAACCCTCACATACACTCTCTCAAGCCATCTCTCTAAATCATACTCCCATTTTCCTGCATACATGGACAGAAGTAAACATAAAACTCTCATAGCCACTCTCTCTCAAGCCATCTCTCTAAATCATACTCCCATTTTCCTGCATACATGGAGAGAACTAAACATAAAACTCTCATACCCACTCTCTCAACCCTCTCCACTAGAGAGCATCATCTATTTATAGCCTCCACTAATGGGTTTACAACACACTTTACCCATTAGCTCTCAACAACTCATGGCGCTTTATCCACAATCCACTTCCTTTAGTGTAGCTTTGCGTATTCACCAAAATGCCCCTCCTGCACCTTCCGGGAAGCTTCCTCATTTCTTCCCGCCCAAGCCTCGTAACCACCTTGAGTCCTCGCCGTCTTCGACACATCCCGACCGCTCTGACCTCAGCATCGCCTGTGCCTAGTCCGGTCATCCGTGCCTCGCCACGACTTAGCCTCAACGTCCTGCAGCTATCATAGACAAGAAACAAATCACATTGCACCGCTCGAAATATTGTAACCATACATTAGCATCAGAAGAAATACTCAAAGCCCAAACCGATCGAAATGAAAAATAAACGACTTAAGCACGTTCGACCTAGGTCGACAAGGTCCGACCGAAACCGACTGCACCACGCAACGTCTTGGCACGAACCACTCAAATCAAACTCGACTTTCCTAAAACATATGTTAATTACTCATCACACAACCCGGGTCACCTCCACATGGTCTATCAATATTCCTACCATCAAAAATCAATGTCGTGCATACATATAAATTGATAAATATAAAATAATTATTGTAAGATTGACAAACCTTAGAATCATTGGTCTTCATGGAACCGAGTAGTTCCATGTTGTGGCAAACATAGAATGCATAGGTGTTGCCCGGTGGCTGGTGATGGCACTACAAAAATAGAATTTGTTAGTTCGAGAGGCATTACTATGAAGTGTTATATAGGATTAATGAGTACTAGCAAATACCAGCAAATCTAGATCGTGTAGCAGGGCATTGATCCCTCCCTTGGATTTCTGTTCAGAAGCAACGTAATTGGTAAACGACCAACGTAATTCTAAAAAGTTAGCCTTAGTCATTAGGAAGGAATTAAGGAAATATCCCTATAGTAGAGTTATGTATGGAGGAAATGTGTTTACTTGTCGATTAATTGTTGGACAATTGTGAAGTCGGTTTTGATCATCTTTAGAGAATCAAGGTATATTACCTTGTTCCATTTTGGTATAATTACAATTAGAATCTAGTGGAACTTACACAGGTATGTCATCATGGTCATTAAATCTAAGTTCGTGTTGCTTGTAAAGTATAAATTAACAAGTATAACCACTAGAACATTACTTACCCCTGCTTGTAGGGCATAAGTATGAATTCCTTGTTGCGGTAAGCCACCTATGCCGTCGTCATGTAACGCTCGATGAAGGATGCATCCTCCTTGATGATATGAATGGAGACCACGTGTGGGTCGAGGAAACCTACCAGTGATTTCGTTAATCTGACTTCAGTCACCATGTATCTATATATAGACAAAAGCAATAAGTTATATATGACATTTCGGTATTACATGAACATAAACCATGATTGTACACACTTATAGTGTCCAACATCGAATGAGTGAGGCGTCGAGGGTGTCGAGGTTGAAGAGAAAGAATAAGTACTCGAAGGTAACCGTGAAGACACAGTCATGAATATCGTGGTGAAGATGATGCAGCCTGAACTTGATGGTGACACCCAAGCACCGTTGTTCCTTCGGCTTGTTGGCCTGTTCCATGTACCATGCATGCAATCTCTGGCAAGTCAGTCCTAGGGTTTGAAGGCGCTCTATCTGGACAACCAACGGCTCGCCTAGCTCGAATTTCTGGGCTAATAGCAAGTAGGGGATATCATCATTGTTCTTCTTTGGTTTGCCCTTGCTTTCATGTTTATTAGATGTCTACTTCATGGTAGTCAACTAGGCATAAGATGTAGATGCATGTGATCCACCGCGCCCTTGCTACGTCGATGCAGGTAGCTCCGGTGGACTTGGCACCAGTGTAGGTAGCTCTGGTGGACTTGGCACCTGTCCGAATAGCTTCTATAGACTTGGCACAGGTGCAGAAACCTCCAAGTAGATGTCCCTCTTGGGGCACTAGATGAATGTTCCATGACTTGCCCTAGAGTCACGACCTCATCATTTGGGAGCATCTACAACGGGACAACGTCGAAATTGGCATAAACACTGTCCACATTCACTTTTGTGAAACCTGGTTCTAGAGTTATACCATGGACTAAGGCCCCGGCACCGAATGGATACGCCTAGCCCCAAGTAGCATACAGGGCAATGGAGGCATACTTTACTTGGAGCTTGCACTTCGTTAGCCACCTACATAACGATACAAAATTGGCTACTCCAATAGGCCTATCAATGGATCAAGCATTCTAGAAATAATAAATATTACCAGGATGTTGTCGACAGGAATTCTGTGGTTGCTTTCCAAGTTAGGGTTGGACGTGCAGTTACTCTAACGGTTGGGGGCTGGTTAGCATAGGTGCAGTGGTGGCTTCTGACTGATTTTCCCTATACCTTTGCATCTTATCTCTGACTGCATCAGCATCTCCTCTCTAAGGGATGCCCTAATCTCCTCTCGTAGCCATACCTCGCACTTGGCTTTAGCTCTCTTCCTAGTCCAGTATGCTTCGGAGTGCTCTGAGAAACCATATTTCTAAGGAATATAAAGACAAAGGCATCTCGTGCAACATAGGTGCTCCTTGTTTCCCAAGGCCGTGGAGAGTATATCTCTGTCCTTGACTGCCTGGAATGAGCCTTGGGAAGATTCTACACTCAGCGTTTCTTGCAAGAGCCCGATATGTCATTTCACTTCCTATGCAATTATGGAGTAATTACAAACTAGGTAATTTGATATCTTACCAGGCAGTGGGACACTTCCTCATCAATGGGGTTTCAAAACGAGATGGCCCTGATGACACAATAGATGACCTTGCTCTTATCCAATTTCGAGCACACTCATCAGGGATCCCAGCAAATGGCAGGAAGGCCTCCTGCAGGATTGTCTACTCATCCTCCCTCCTCTATTGTAGGATTTTACCCATATACCTAGCAATGCCAAGTCTGTGGGGGGTGCATGTTTTTTTTTGACTTAAGGGCCCTGTGTGTCACACTTTCACTCTTAAAATTATTTGTCATCTTCATCATCATAAACTCTTGCCATTATTGTTCTAGGAATGGATACTTGTGGAAGGGCATCAGTTCCTTATTCATATATTGCTTGACAAGCAGGCTCTTTAAGTTCTTCCATGCTTTGCATGCCACTAGCAATGCATATCATTGTACGGAGGCCTTGTGTTCTTCTAGGATCTCGAATGATTGAAAAACTTCTGTCACCAGCTCATTTTTTCAAACTTCGGTCATGGTCTTCCACAACTTGAACGTGATCTCAAATTTTTTCGTGCAACTATTCTGACCATTCTTTGGAATGCAGACACTGCTCAGTGAGGATTGAAAGAGGTCCCAGATGCATCGATATCTATGATGATAAATTGGTCCTCGGGCCTTTTCAATAGTCCTCTTCCATGGCAATTGGATTTTCCAGAGGACAGTAAATCACATACACCCAATGATGATGAAGAAGAATGAGCGGATGACATCTTCAAAAGATAATAGTGGTAAGCAATTCTTGAGCCAATTCTTGACATATACATGCACACATTCTCACATACATAATTAATGTGCCAACTAAACCAAAATTGTTAATTAATATTTAAATAGGATAATAAACTTGAAACATAGAGCATGAAAACAATTAAAACCAGCAAGAAGCTCATGCTATAATGTGATTATTGCTCTTAGTTGTAGAGTTGCTCAAAATTCACTCTTGGCCTTCTCAATACTTTGTCTATCCTCTTCACAAATTGGAAATGATTACCATAGTTTAGATTTTTGAGCTCTAAAAAGTTTTCAACTAAATAATTCACAGAAAAAGTCCCAACTCATAAGTAGTACTTACTACCAGTATAGACAAAGAATGATTATTGAATCTCAACAACAGTAATGATTCCTCTAATACTAAATACAAGTTACTGAGTACAGGGATTACTAGAGATCACAGAACTAAGTTGAACAAGCACAACCCAACAGTAAGTAACAAAGATGCCAGGGACCAAAAGGACATAATACAATTAGAGCTCAAAATTAAACTAATTAATCAATTCAATTTTAGTATTAGATAATTTATTTATTGAGCATTGAGCCCACTACACAACTATCACTTTGCAACTTCTTCCAACTAGAGATAGACAGTGATAAATCATAAATAGCTATCTGAAACAGATCAAGCAAATTGTAAAGGATGAACTGCATGAATACTCACAACACCGATGGTAATCGAAACCACCGAGAAGAACCAAGTCAAGGCACACACTCAACGCTATGCCAGAAAACCAAGCGCCTCGCTGTGTCGAGCTTGGGGGAGGTGGCGTGCTTAGGGGAGGAGGCGGCGTCGGGCTCACGGGAGGAGGTGTGCTCAGGGGGAGGAGGGCATTGGGCACAGGGGAGGATGACCACCGAAGTTAGGGGAGGCAGCGACAGGCTCGAGGGAGGTGGCATCAGCCTCAGGGGAGGCGGCATGCCCAGGGGAGGAGGAGGGCACCAGGCACGGGGGAGGAGGGCCGCCGGAGTCGTGGAAGGCAGAGACGGTCTCGGGGGACGCGGCGGCATTAGAGTAGCAACTAGGGGAGTAGCGTTAGCACTATGGGGCAGACCCTACAATGCACAATATATAGAGAAATAATCACATATGGTTCTTAATTACAACCATTTGTAATAAGCAAACATCACAGACGATTTTTCTTTAGACCCATCTGGGAAAATTACACATCATAGACGGTTTTACTTTAAAATTGTATGTGATGTTCCACTGACACATATATGACACAGTCTCATATACACATAGAAAAGCAAAATCACATATATACAACACATTCTCATATACATAAATGCAAATTCACACATATTTGCACACATTCACACATACATAATGTGACTAGCGGGAGCCTATCTATGCTTTCTGCAGGGTATAGCTGAGCCGGACGATCCCCTTGAGCTACGGCGCATACAACATCGCGCCAGGTCCTTCCAGGTCCTAGATGGCATCCTCTACAAGCGGGGAGTCTATGCTCCACTACTGTGATGCCTTTCGTGCAGTGAGGGATAGCACCTCCTTGCTGAAATTCATACAGGGCTTTGCAGCTCACACATTGCGCCGAGGTCCCTTGTTGGCAAGGCATTCCGACAGGGCTTCTATTGGCCAACGGCCATCGCGGATGCGTGTGACCTCGTGCGTTGGTACCAAGGATGCCAATGGATGGGAAGGGTCATCCACAGAACTCCTAGCAATTTGCAACCCATCCCACTGGTATGGCCGTTGGCGCGTTGGGGCATCGACATCGTTGGACCACTCCCGCGCATGCCAGGGGACCTACGATTCATCGTAGTTGCCCTTGAATATTTCTCTAGGAGGCCTAAGGTGGTTGCATTGGCCAAGGTAACCTCTGCAGTCATGCAACGGTTCCTCTGGCAGAGCATCATTTGCCACTTCGAAGTGCCCAGGGAAATCACCTTCGACAACGGCCTGCAATTTGACTCCGCAACCTTCAAGGCATTCTGCGACCGCATGGACATTACGCTCTGATACGCCTCGGTCGGGCACCCGCAGTCCAACGGGGTGGTTGAGCGGGCAAACGGCGCCATCTCTGCTGGAGTCAAGAAACACCTCGTCGGCCTCCTGAAGGGCAAATGGCCAGAGGAGCTTCCCAGCATGCTCTGGTCCCTTCGCACGATGGTCACACATCAGACGGGGTTTATGCCATTCAAACTCCTCTTCGGCGATGAGGCGGTCACGCCAAAAGAAATCAAGTCCGGTTCGAGGAGAGTTCTTACCCAGGCCCGGACGGAAGAGCACACGTTGTCTCTAGATCTTCTCGATGACAACCGGGTCAGCGCCACTGAATACGTCGCGAAGTATGCATGCCAAACGGCGCGTGCATATGACTGCACCGTGTACTCATGAGAATTCCAGGTAGGAGACCTCGTCCTCAAAATGGCGTTTCACGTAGCGACGGTGGCAAGCTAGAATCCAAATGGGAAGGCCCATACATCATCACAGTGGTTTTGCAGCATGGAGCGTATTGTCTTAAGACTTTGGAGGGACGGACTCTCTGCCACAAGTGGAATGCAGACCGCTTGTGGCGATATTACGCATAAATCCAAAGGAACGCTCAACATACTTCTAGTGCCCTACCTCCTGTAATAGCTCACCCATGCAAATAGGAAATCAATAAAGCGCACCGTTCATGAAGACATAGTCCCATTTCACGCTAGCCATGTGGAGGCGAGCCTCCGTGTGCACTCTTCGGAGTACAAAGAAGACACGCGGAAGCTCGCCTCCACGTGCACTCTTCAGAGTATAAATAAGACATGTGGAGATGAGCCTCCGCATACACTCTTTGGTGTATAAATAAGACACGCGGAGGTGAGCCTCTGCATGCATTCTTTGGAGTATAAATAAGATACGCAGAGGCGAGCCTCTACGTACACTCTTCGGAGTATAAATAAGACACGCAGAGATGAGCCTCCGCGTGCACTCTTCGAAGTAAATAACAACATACAGGTATCCTTAAGATCATGTGATGAGGAGCAAGCCTATCGCGTATGCCTAGCACAAAAGTCCCACCGCCAGCTTCGCTGGCGCCACTTCGAAGGGTTAGGGACGGAGCGCTGGCACATCTACATTTGGCCGCCTACTCTGCTGCTGCCAATTCAAAGGGGTAGGGACAGAGTGTTCGCGTGTCTACATCTGGCTACCAGCTCCACTACCGCCACTTCGAAGGGTTAGGGACGGAGCGCTCGTGCGTCTACTTCATCTGGCCGCCAGCTCTGTTACCTCTACTTCGAAGGGTGAGGTGTGGAGTGCTCGCGCATCTACTTCATTTGACCGCCAACTCCACTGCCGCCACTTTGAAGTGTGTGATGAGTAATTGACATGTGTTCTGGAAAGTTTGAGGTTAAGTCGTGGCGAGGCATGGGATGGCCGGACTAGGCACGGGCGGTGCTGAGGTCGAAGCGGTCGAGATATGCCGAAGACGGCAAGAGCTCAAGGTGGTTGCAAGGCTTGGACAACAAGGCAAGAGGAGGAAGCTTCCAAGAAGAAGCGTGAGGGGAAATTTGGTAAAATTGACTCAGGCTTGACGAAGCGGATTCAGTTCAAGTTAATGGATAAAGTGCAGAGTTGTTGGAGCTATTGGGTAAAGCTAGATGTGAACCCAGTAGTGGAAGGCTATACATAGAAGATTGTTCTCTAGTGTTATGTGAGAGTTTTCTTTTTTTTCCTCTCCATGTCTGTGTGAGTTGTGAGGAGTAGGCAGATGTAGTGTTTCTTCCCGTTTTGCGTGTGTTCTCTCAGAATGTGAGAAGGGGTTGAGATGGTTGTAGAAAATTCTCCTATATAATCATTCATGTCTTTGAATCAAATTGAGATGTCTTATGTTTTGTGTTGTTCTGGTTTCTTCTTTCCTTCATGTTTCGCTTCTGTCTTTGCGTTCATATGTTCTCTGAACTTTCCTGTTGCTTCTGTTCTGGGTTGAGTTCTTGTTGAGAAGCTGCAAGATTAGTTTGCTTTGAACTGGGAATCTTCTCAAAGCCCCTTGGCTAGCTCATTCCCGAGAGCAAAGATCTAGATAGCAGTATGATACAAACCAACTAAGGATTAGTTGATGCGTAGGGATGTCCCAATCTTAATATTCCAAGAGTTCAAGAGAATCTGGCCATCTTCCATAGCAAGTCGTACAGAGCCAGGGCGTGTGACTTCGACCATGGTGTAAGGACCTTCCCACTTTGGGAAATGCTTGTTCTGATTAGACTGGGATTTGATTTTCCTCAATACCAAGTCGCCTACAGCAAGGCTGTGAGGCTAGACCTTATGATTGTAGTACTTACACATGGCTCGCTGATAGACTACAAATCAGATTAAGGTTTGATTCCTCTTTTCTTTGAGCAGGTTGATATCATCTGCTTCAAGTTGTTCTTGGTTAGAGTCATTGAAGTTCTGAACTCGTGCCGACCAGATCTTTAGCTCTGGATGAAGCATGGCTTTAGCCCAAAAAACTAGGAAAAAGGAGTTTTACCTATTGCTTGACTCAGAGTCGTGCGAATCGTCCATAATACTGAAGGTAATTCTTGAACCCAAGCCCCCGAGCACATTACTAGTTGGTTGAAGTCTCGAGTTTTAATTCCTTACATTATTTGGCCATTCGCATGCTCAACTGCCCCGTTACTTTGTGGGTGGGCGACAGAAGTGAAACATAATTTGGTGCCTAATTCATCACAAAATTCTTGGAATTTTACGCTCGAAAAATGCTTACCGTTGTCTGTAATTATCTGACTTGGGACTTCAAATAGAGTAATTACATTTTTCATCAAGAACCTTTTTGTGGCTTTCGTTGTTATCCCAACTATTGGTTCAGCCTCAATCCAGTTCATAAACGTATCAATAGCTACGAAGAGGAACTCAGAGCCCCCCGGCACTCTTGGGAATGGCCCAGGATATCTAGACCCTAGGTTGCAAAAGGAAGACAAAGGAATCGTTTGAAAAGCCTGAACTGGTTGGTGTAGTTGCCAGCTATGAAACTGGCAATGTACACATTTCTTAAATAGTTCTCTGGCATCTTTGAGGGCTGTTGGCCAATAGAAACCTTGTCGAAAAGCCTTACCGACCAACGTTCTATAGGAAGCATGTGCTCCACAGATGCCCCCGTGTATATTTTCAAGGAGTTTGAATCCTTCTTTTTGTGATATACATCGCATGAAAACTCCCTGAGTACTCCTTTTATAGAGTACTCTATCAACCAAGGTATACATCCTGGCCTTGCGGGTAAGACAATCTACTATGGGATCGTCGTTGGGTATTGAACCCTTCTAAAGGTAGTCGTAGATGGGGGCCATCCACGTCTCTTCGTACTCTAGACAGATTGTCTCATTAGGGGTTGTCTCTGGTGCTTCGACTAGAGACAACTTCTAGAGCTATCCCAAAAAGACCCCCAATGGTACTTGTGATCGGGAAGAAGCTATCCGAGCCAACTAATATGCGAGGAAGTTATCCTTCTAAGGGATATACTATAGCTCGAAACCGAAAAAATGCTTTTCAAGCTTCCATACTTCTAAAAAGTACTAAGACATGATCGTACTCGAGCATTGATACTCTTTTATGACCTAATTTATGACTAGTTGAGAGTGTCCTCTCATGAGTAGTCGACGAATCCGAGCACTTTAGCAGCTCGTAGTCAACAAACCTTCATACTCAGCGACATTGTTAGTTGTTGGAAAGAGCAATTGGATGATATTTTAAGGTCTCTCCCACAGAAGATTCCAAGACCACCCCAGCCTCCGAGCCACTTAATGTAAGTGACCCATCGAAGTAAATCACCCACAAATCGTAGGAATCATATTGTTAAGGATCCTAAACAGGTTCAGGGTTTGTACATTTAGCAACAAAGTCTACCAAGATCTGGAATTTAATGGCCATTCAGGACACAAAATGGAGGTCAAAATCCCCAAGTTCGACTGACCATTTGACCATGCACCCCACTATTTCCTTATTCTAGAGGATCTCTTCTAAAGTAAACACAGACATCACAATTATCTTGTGTGCCTGAAAATAATGTCTCAACTTCCTCGAAGCCATGAGGAGGGCATAGAGAAGTTTTTGGACCTAAGGGTAGCACTCCTACAAACAGTTAAAACTTCACTTACATAGTATACTGGTCTTTGAACGCCCTCGCGCTCTGCAACCAGTACAGTACTTACTACCTATGACGTGACAGATAGATACACTAAGAGTGTCTCACCTATTTTAAGAGAAATTAGGACAGGTTCACTCGTAAGGTACCTCTTGACATCTTTGAAAGCATCATAGGCCTCTTTCAACCACTCAAAACCCTCACGTTTTCTCAAAAGCTTAAAGAAAGGAGGCATTTTTCTCCTAGTTGTGCGATGAAACGACTTAAAGCCACCATGCACCCAGTGAGTTTCTGGACCTCTTTATTCATGGTCAGAGGGCGCATATGTTTGATGGCCTTGATCTTCTCAGGATTTGCTTCAATACCTCTTGCCGACACAAGGAATCCGAGCAGTTTTTATGAGGAAACTCCAAACACACTTTTCAGGATTGAGTTTCAAGCAATGCTTTCTCAGATTGTCGAAGGTCTCTTGCAGGTCTGAAATATGATTAAGACGTTTGATACTTTTTACGATCACATCATCGACACAAGCTTCCAAGTTTTAGCCCATTTGATGTATGAAGGTTAATTGCATCAAACGCTAACAAGTCAGACCAGCATTTTTCAAACCGAATGGCATTTTGACATAGCATTTTTCCTATGCAGGGCAGAAGTAACCCCGATGCAAACTGTCTTTAAAGGTTCTCTGGGTCCAGAGGGACTTCCTTGACTTCCTCGTTCGGCTTTGGTGTAGCTTTAGGCCTGATGTCCATATCAACCAAGTCAAGCCGTGTGTTGATGACATCCTATGTTTTGTCACGAATATTCAGTAAGAGACCAATCAAGCTGTCACATACATTCTTTTCTACGTGCATAACATTGACGCAATGGCGAACTTCTAGGTGCTCCCAATAAGGTAAGTCCTAAAATATTGATCTCTTCTTCTAGACGTTCTTCTCACGGGTCCTTGATTTACATCCCTTTTCAAGCATAACATCTAAATCCTTAACCATATCATAGACCTCTTTTCCGCTTAAATGCCTTGGAGTTGGATTGTCCTCCTTCTCCCCATCGAAGTATTTCTTCACCTATGATATGGGTGAGCCCTCTGAAGGAACATATGGTGATGCATGTACATGGTTTTGTGCAAGTGCTTTAGCCACACACTCTCGATATCATCTAAGTAGTGAGTACAAGCTTTGGCCCCCTTTTGTACTCTGGCCCGACTGGTTAGTAAGGGCTGGATAATCATTTATGGTGCAGAACAACAAGAAGTGCAAAGTGAAGTTTTCACGTTTATACGTATCTCATACCTGTACCTCTTCAATCCACAGTATTTTTAAATCTTTCACCAACAGTGCTAGGTACAAATCAATATCATTATCAGGTTGTTTCAGCCCTTGGATAGGTATCGACAGCAAAATATACTTCTGCTTTATACACAACCAAGGAGGAAGGTTGTAGATGCAGAGAGTCACAGGCCAAGTGCTATGTCGGCTGCTCATGTTACCGAAAGGATTCATTCCATCTGTACTCAATCCAAACTTTATATTCCTCGGTTCTGCACTAAAGTCTGCAAACCTCCTATCGATGTTTCTCCACTGGGCGGAATCAGCAAGGTGCCTTAGCATTCTATCCTTCTTACGCTCCACCGAGTGCCAACACAGCAGTTTTGCCTCCTTTGGGTTCGCAAAAAATTGCTTCAAATAGGGAAGTACAAGAAGATATCATGACATCTTAGCAGGAAGTCCTTTCTTCACCTCTATTTACTCATCGTTATCTGATTGATTCTTATACTTGTATCGGAATGCGTTGCACACCAAACATACATGCATGTTTGCATACTCTTTACGGTAGATGATACAATCATTTAGACATGCATGTATTCTTTCTACTTTCATTTCCAATGGACAAAGAACCTTCTTTGCTTTGTAGGTAGTTTTGGGCAACTCATTTCTCTCCAACAGCATGTCCGCTAAAAGATTTAACAACGCCATGAAACACTTGTCGGACCAATCGTTGCTTGCCTTCAATTTTAGCTATTCAAGCATGGCTAACAATCTCATGTACTTTGACTTGTCGCACATGAACAAAGATTTTTTTGAGTACTCCATCAAGCCCTAGAATGATAAATACTCTCTTTCATCACAATTCCCTTCTGCATCACGAAGCATCTGATCCAGATTGTCATCATGCAGCCTATCTAAATCGGAACCACAATCGACACCATCCGGCGGCATATCATTGACTTCATCAGCGCTATCATTATTACTACCTTCCTATGTAATCTGCTCTTCACCATGATTGGTCCAACGTGCATACCCCTTTTTGAAACCCCCTTCGAATCAAGTACACTTCAATCTGCGCTCGGTTCTTAAACATCTTCAGATTCTCACGGTCAATGCATAAACAGTACATATATTTCACCCTTTTATTCAACATATCCTCCTCGGCAGCTCTTGTAAAATTAGACACGCTATTAATGTACTCTTTACTCACACGGTTCCCAACGTACATCCGGCTTCGGTCCTACGTTACACATTTAACAATTTGGTATTAAATATTGAATTAATTAATTAGTATACTAGATATATATGATCTAAAGTAGCTATATGTAGCAAGAATAATTAAGTAAATTGAATTAAATAGAAATAGACTATAAATTGGCTAAACCCTAAACCATACTAGATGTAAATAATCTTCTCTCTACATCAATCTAACTAGATCTAAACTACTTTCAATTCTACTTTCATCAACTTCTAGATCTAAAATATAATGCAATTAAGAACAAATTACTAATCATAGATAGTCAAGAACTTAATGGATCTAAAGTCTTTCTTGCCAAATCCGTCGTCTTCTTTCACCAAATGGCCTCAAAGCCCCACCTCCTCAAAGCAGCAGAGCTGTGAGAACAGATCTGGAATTTAAGATAGATCTATGAGAGTCGACGGTCTATAATTAATATAGTGAAGTTATCACAAATGGTTTTTAATATAAACCATCTGTGATGAATTAATTATCACATACAGTTTTTTAATACAAACCGTCTGTGAAGTATCATAGATGGTTCAAAGAAAAAATCGTCTGTGATATTTGGCAATATCACAGACAATTCTTGTTAATAACCGTATGTGATACTTCACATATAGTATTCATCATGAATTGTCTGTGATACTACGTCTTCATAGACGGTTTTTAGTGCTGGTAGCAACACAGACAGTGTCTAAACCAAAACCGTCTGTGATTGCATTTAATACTGACGATTTTGGTTAACCGTTTGTGATGAGACGTCTAGTATTAGATTTTTTATAGTAGTGAAAAAAATGCAAATTAAACTTCAATAGCACTAAGAGAAGATGAAGATTTTAAGTGACATAAAAATGTGGCCAACTTATAGTGGCAAATAAAGAATTTTACTCTATTTAACGAATGTTCAGTAAGAGACCAATCAAGCTGTCACATACATTCTTCTCTACGTGTACAACATCGATGCAGTGGTGAACTTCTAGGTGCTCCCAATAAGGTAAGTCCCAAAATATTGATCTCTTCTTCTAGACGTTCTTCTCACGGATCCTCGATTTATGTCCCTTTTCAAGCACAACATCTAAATCTTTAACCATATCATAGACCTCTTTTCTACTTAAATACCTAGGAGTTGAACTGTCCTCCTTCTCTTCGTCGAATTTTTTTATCATCCTGAGGTATGGGTGATCCCTCTGAAGGAACCTACGATGATGCAAGCACATGGTTTTGTGCAAGTGCTTCAGCCATACACTCTCGGTACATCTAAGCAGTGAGTACAAGGTTTGGCCCCTTTTGTACTCTGGCTCGATAGGTTAGCAAGGGCAGGATAATTATTTATAGTGCAGAACAACAAGAAGTGTAAAGTGAAGCTCTCTCGTTTATACGCATCCCATACCTGTACCCCTTCAATCCACAATATTTTTAGATATTTCACCAACGGTGTTAGGTACACATCAATATCATTCTCAGGTTGTTTCGGTCCTTCAATAAGTATCAACAACAAAATATACTTTTTCTTTATACACGATCAAAAAGGAAGGTTGTAGATGCAGAGAGTCACAGGCCAAGTGCTATGTCGGCTGCTCATGTTACCGAAAGGATTCATTCCATTTCTACTCAATTCAATCTTTACATTCCTTGGTTCTACACTGAAGTTTACAAACCTCCTATCGATGTTTCTCCACTGGGCGGAATCAGCAAGGTATCTTAGAATTCTATCCTTCTTACACTCCTCCGAATGCCAATGCAGTAGTTTTGCCTCCTCTGGGTTCGCAAAAAATCGCTTCAAATAGGGAATTACAGGAAGATATCATGTCACCTTAGCAGGAGGTCCTTTCTTCACCTCTATTCACTTGTAATCATCTGATTGATTCTTACGTTTGTATTAGAATGCGTTGCACACCAAACATATATGCATATTTGCATACTCTTTACGGTAGAGGATACAATGGTTCGGACATGCAAGTATTCTTTCTACTTTCATTTCCAATGGACAAAAAACCTTCTTGGCTTTATAGGTGGTTTTGGGCAACTCGTTTTTCTCTAGCAGCATGTCAACTAAAAGTCCTAACAGCGCCATGAAACACTTGTCAGACCAACCGTTGATTGCCTTCAATTTCAGCAGTTCAAGCACAGTTGACAACCTTGTGTACTTTGACTTGCAGCACATGAATAAAGGTTTCTCAGAGTCCTCCATCAAGCCCTAGAATGATAAATACTCTTTCATCATAGTTCCCTTCTGCATCACGAAGCATTTGATCCAGATTGTCATCATGCAGCCTATCCGAATTGGAATCACAATCGACACCATCCGACGGCATATCATTGACTTCATCGGTGATGTCATTATTACTACCTTCCTGTGTAATCTGCTCTTTACCATGACCGATCCAATGTACATACCCCTTTTTTAAACCCCCTTCAAGTCAAGTGTGTTTCAATCTCCGCTCAGTTCTTAAACATCTTCATATTCTCATAGTCAATGCATGGATAACACATATATTTCACCCTCTTATTCAACATATCCTCCTCAGTAGCTCTTGTAAAATCAGACACGTCATTAATGTACTCTTTACTCACACGGTTCCCAGCGTACATCTAGCTTCGGTCCTACGTTACACATTTAACAATTTAGTATTTAATATTGAATTAATTAATTAGTATACTAGATATATATATATATATATATATATATATATATATATATATATATATATATATATATATATATATATATATATATATAAAGTAGCTATATGTAGCAAGAATAATTGATTAAATTGAATTAAATAGAAACAGACTATGAATTGGCTAAACCCTAAATCATGCTAGATATAAATAAGCTTCTCTCTACATCAATCTAACTAGATCTAAACCATTTTCAGTTCTACTTTCACCAACAGTTAGATCTAAAATATAATGCAATTAAGAACAAATTACTAATTATAGATAGTCAAGAACTTAATGGATCTATAGTCACTCTTGCCAAATCCGCCGTCTCCTTTCACCAAACGGCCTCAAAGTTCCACCTCCTCAAAGCAGCAAAGCTGTGAGAACAGATCTAGAATTTAAGATAGATCTGTAGGGGTCGACGGTCTGCAATTAATATAGTGAAGTTCTTACAAACGGTTTTTAATATAAGCCATCTGTGATGAATTAATTATCACAGATGGTTTTTAATATAAACCGTCTGTGAAGTATCACACACTGTTCAAAAAAAACCGTCTATGATATTTAGTAATATCACAGACGGTTCTTGTTAATAACCATATGTGATACTTCACATACATTTTTCACCCTGAACTGTCTGTGATATTACGTCTTCACAGACGGTTTTTAGCGCTAGCAGCAACACAGATGGTGTCTAAACCAAAACCGTCTGTGATTGTATTTAACACTGACGGTTTTGGTTAACCGTCTGTGATGAGACGCCTAGTATTAGCCTTTTTGTAGTAGTGAAAAGAGATGCAAATTAGACTTCAATAGCACTGAGAGAAGATGAAGATTTGAAGTGACATAAAAATGTGGCCAACTTATAGTGGCAAACAAAGAATTTTGCTCTATTTTTTATGTCAAGGCATCGAGAGACCAGAGGTCGTTCAAGGACAACGACAACCACAAATAGGCTAGCTGTCCTTGATTTAATTAACAGCTTATTTACTTCACCGTAGCAAATTCAAAACGTCGTGCAATAATTTGCTAATTGTGGGCGCATTTGTAACAGCCTGCCACCAGTTTGGTGTACTTGCGTGCGTGCCCGATTTTAAGCTTGTATTGATATACTCAATGACGTGTTAGATCGGTTAGAAGCCCGGCCGCGAATTCAGGCAGATAACAGTAAGAAAACGAAAGTTTACACACGCCAAAATGCATTTTTGTGCATAATATAAGTTTGGAGGATATATATATATATATATATATATATATATATATATATATATATATATAACTCTTTCTAACAATGGTGATGCAGAAAGGAAAATGCGTGCATGGAATTACCTTGGACAGGGCACCTCTTTACTTTTCTTCTAGAATGACCCATGGTAATTTAGAAGTCATCTAAGCAATCTTGTCGATTCCATTTGGGAGACTATTTCGGTTTGCCTGTTTGCCTGCAGGGAATCGAACTCACAAGCTCCCCTTCTTACTTTGTTATATTATCTCAGACGGCCTACGGTTGAAACCTATGGCCATGGTGAGTCATGTCATTATGTTCCTAACGACGAGGTCAGTGTAAAATACTCTAGTTTGTATGGAGGAATAAAATAATATACCACTTTTTTGCAAGCAAAATACCACTTACGTTTCAAACTGGGCGAATAGCGAGTATGATTGTGTCACCTCTGACGTGTGTGCTGTCTTCAACGTGGTGAGCTCACAGCAAGTTACATCATTTCCAGTGTAGAATGTAGAGATCTTGTGGCCATCCTACGCTCATGCATTTTCCAAGGAAAAGAACATCAACGCTCAACTTGTTTTCCGGCTGGGAATGTCCTAGGTCCTTAGGACCTGTTCTAAATAATTTTTTAAATATTTATCTTTTAAATAAAATATCTTTTTAAAATAGATTCTACTAATTAATTATAGTATACACTGTAGTGACTTTATTTATATCGACTAAAATCACACACGAGTGTCTCTCTATAAAATTCTTTACTAGCTGTTACTATTATAAGCTAAAGATAAAAGAAAAAACTAATATGTACAGACCCTTAGTCAATATTCTCTAACAATTTTGAAAAGAAAAAGTGAATCTAACGTATATGTTACCCATGGCCTTGCTTATCTCGACGTTTTTCACCCATCGCAAGCAGACCTGAAGTCTAAGGGCCTGTTTAGCGCGGCTGCGACTTATGGCTTTTGGCTAAAATGTTTAAATTTTTGCTATTTATGACAGAGATTACGGAGAGAGATACTCGCTTACGATTTTGGTTAATACAGATGTTAGGCTTTTAACGTGTACTACAATTAACTTGTAGACCCCATCTTGAGAAAATACCCCGTTTGAAAGTTAGGTACTGTAGCAAAAGCCAAAAGCCGCTAGCTTTGGTCGAAAAGAACAGGCCCTAAGTAGCGACATAAATGGAGGCTTTAGCATATAGCACTGTTACAACACGTATTTATAGAAATAGGCGTATGTGTTTTGTCATTTGGTAGTTGGACAGCAACGCTAGAGGGGCGACACATATCGCTACCATCCCACGAGCGGAGGGCAAGCCGCCTGCCGTCCCATGGTCGGACGGCAGGTAATTAGCCAACTTAATTACTTGCATTAATTTTTTGCATAATAATTATTCAAATTTTTAAATATAGCAAATGAGCTTAAAAATTATGAAATTTTATGTGTAGCCTCCTGACATATCGTACATCATCATGTGATTTTTAACAATTTTATCCGCTCTGAATGTTGTTCAAAAATCGTAGTATTGAGACATTTGTAGGAATTGTTACATATAGCAAACGAGCTCCACAAATTACGAAATTTTATGTGAAGTCTTCGGACACAATCATAGTAATTGTGTAATTTTTTAAAAAAATTATATACTCCGAATTTGCCACATTAATTCATGTTAATTTAATTATGAAATTAGCGATGCTCAAGCATCTTTTACAGTGTCTTGTCTCTGTCGTTCACACATATATCGGCCCATTGCTACTATCTTTTATTTCTCACTATGGCCTTCGTATATTTGTCACTCTGTCCATATCGTCCCCCTCGCACGCTCTCTCGTCCGTAATAATGTCGTTGTGTCCGTGCTATGCCCCTCGCCCACACAAATGTCAGTCTGCCCATATCATCTTGCCTCGCCCGCTCCCTCGTGCGCACATATGTCACTCTTATCATGCTGTCCCGCCGTCTCCTATAGTGCTGCGTGGCAACAACGCGTCCGTAATTTCTGGTGGCAACGCACCGGGTTCCCTTTCCGCTCGACTTGAAATATAGAGCTCTCGTAATCGCTCATGTAAACTGCACTTTATTTCTTATAGAAAGAAGAACCTTCTCCGTTATGCAGTAACATAGCATGGTAGGCATCGAGGGGCCAGTCAGAGTGGGGTCGCTGAAGGAAGACCTTCCCCTGCAAAGGAGGGAGGATCTCGGCCCTAACTACTGTTTAATACCAAACAGGCGGGGTCAACCGGTATGGCCGAAATACAGACATAGAGAGGACGCGGCCATGCAGGTCGTCGAAGGCAATTTTGGTAGAGGGCGATGTTTCTTCCATACCTATACTCTGGAGTACAATTAGCCAATAGTTTATTTTCTTTTACTGCTAATAGAGTTTCCATGTTAACCCTCCTTTCCAGCAGATGGCAAAATGCGGCTTCGTCCGCTGGATCGATCCTCCTCATGAACGCTATGTTGTGAGATACGTGGATACACTATAGGAGCGAATTTTAGAGATGGAGGTGTGGATTGATAGCTTCAATGAGGAGAACGATAACCTCCAGCAACAGATGTGGTGCGAGGGGTAACGAGGAGGTCATCAATATAGGAAGTTCGTATGATCCCACATGCACTTCTAATTTTGAGAGTACTTTGCAACCAATGGGATAGATTAAATATTAGTGCAAATATTGATAATGACAGTAAAATACTGTATGCGTGTAACTACATACGAATAATTTATCAATTACCAACAATTTAATTACTGGTCCGAAAAATTATGATTGATAAAAAATTATCTGCCTTTTAGGAGAAGCGATCAACACTGTCGCATTCTTAATGAGCTATTCATTGCCTTCTCGAAATATGAGCTACACACTCTTAAGGACTGCCGTGAGAATGAGTTTCTGTGATGAGCAACTGAGATAAGCAATGACGAAATACAAGATGTTTGTATTTATAGCGGAGCAAAAAGGGAACCGGTGTGCTCACCCAACAAATTAAGGACTCCATTGTCGATGCGTAGCACTTCGGACAAGGGAGGACAGTATGGTAACACCAACAAATGTGTAGATAAGAAAGCGAGCGAGGGGGACGGCACGAACATAACGACATTAGTGCGAACGAAAGAGCGCGCGTGGGGGGACGATACGGACAGAGTGACAAATGTACGAAGGATGCAGCGAGAAATAAAAGATAGCAGCAACGGGCCGACATATATGCGAACAACAGAGGTCAGGCACTGCGAAAGATGGCTGAACATCGCTAATTTCATGATTAAATTAACATAAATTAACGTGAAATTAGCACATAAAATTCTCAACAAATTACACAATTACTATGATTGTGTCAGGAGGCTTCACATAAAATTTCATAATTTTCAAGCTTGTTTGCTATATGTAACAACTCCTGTAAATATCTCAATAATACAAAATTTTCAACAACATTCAGAGCGGATAAAATTATCAAAAAATTACACGATGAAGTACGATATGTGAAGAGGCTGCACATAAAATTTCGTAATTTTTTGAGCTTATCTATTATATTTAAAATTCGAACAAATATTATATAAAAAATTAAGGTAGGTAATTAAACCTGCTAATTAGTGGCTTAATTACCGACACATGTCGTCTCTCTAGCGTTACCGTCCGACCACTAAATAACAAAAACGCTAATTTCAAATTCGTGCTACAACAATATATATGCTAAAAACTCGACATAATGGGCTCATGGTTACAATTTACAAAGCTCATTCATGCCTTGACGCAAGCAGTTCTCGTCGTACGTGTACTACTCCATCCTTCTGCCGCCTGTAGAAAAATGAGTGCTGCTAGTAGTAGGGGTGGAAACGGTAACGGATAATTCGTTTTATCCGATATTCGTATCCGAGATAAATTCGAATATGGTAAGCAAAATTTGTATTCGAAAATATCCGTATTCGTATTCGAGAATATTCGTATCCGTATTTGAGAGTATTCATATTCGTATTCGAGAATATTCATATCCGTATCCGTATTCGAGACTATTCGATTCGTATTCGATCCGTTTCTAGAACCCATGAAAAATCCGTACAAATTTTGTGATTCAAAACTTGAATTTAGGTGGTTTAAAACTGGTAACCGGTCAAAAACCGATGAAAAATCGACAAAACCGTTAGGAATCCGTTTTATCCGATATTCGTATCCGAGAAAATCCGTATTCGAAAATATCCGTATTCGTATTCGAGAATATCCGTATCCGTATTTAAAAATTTTCGAATTCGTATTCGTATTCGTTTTAAAAATATGGATTCTTATTCGTATTTGAAACTATTCGACCGTATCCGATCCGTTTCCACCCCTAGCTAGTAGTACGCTAGTGCTTCTCATTGCTTTTAGCCTTTTACTCCATGATGCACGCAACAAACTGATTTATTACTGACAGAACTATGTTATCAAAGCAGACTTGGAAAGGATCGACAGTAACACTGCTACTGACTCCACATAGCTTCTCAATTGCCGGAAAACCAAGAAAGAAACTGTAATCCCACTGCCGTGACATGTCGGTAACCGGTCAGCCATCACCAACGATTTTAAAATCATCAACACTTGAGCAGAGGAACAAACTTGTTTAAATCGCATTAAGCAACGTAAAAACGACATAGACATACAATTATGGAGTCTTGAAGGTCACATGTTATTGCATGATTGTACCATGACGGCGTGGAAACAGTAAACAGTCATAACAGGAAACCCACATCATATGCCTGCCCACAAGGTGTCAATAATCTTAATCTAAGAATTTAAACACAACATATACAAAAGCCGACAAGCACATAACGCACGATAAGCGGCAAAATAAGCTCTGGGTTACAATACCAAAGGGATGTGTTGTAGATTCGCTGAAACAACACCGGATGGCTTTTTTACATTACTCCATGCCCGGGTCAACGGTACTTCATCAAGTCGATAACATCACTGATTCATCCAGAATGGAACTTTTATTCCCTTCTTCTTGAAGCCCTGTACGGATGATGTTAGTGCAATGACGCGTAAACAGGGTAAATTCGGAAATTTTGATATCTGCCGCTTTGTGTTGGAGATCATCACTAGTCCTACTCCCAGGAATGTGTTAAGTCTTCAGAGGGCATACTTCTGGAAGCACAGCAGCATGTTTTCTACTTCACTTGTTATCCTTCTAAAAAAAAGATTTTCATTTGTGGTGTACCAATTCTTTCGGTTGTGGTGTCTCCACAATTCTACTCCCATTTGGAACATTCTAGTACGAACAATGGAGATATCTACCTGGCACAAACTCCCGACAAGCACATATATTATTTTGTGATTTCATTTGTATACATTCCTCTAAAACTGCATAACTATTTAGAATACTGTAACTGCATCATACTCAATAGGACACTGTAATCTGAAGAGTAATAGTTACAACCACACATTTGTGCTTAGCTACGAATGGATCAAAATGGTCAATTCAAACAGAAAAATATAAAATTAATTGAATGAACGCTCTCCTTTTTGCAACTGTTTTCAGATCAATAAAAACTAGGGCAATGCCACATCTTGAAACTGATTGAATAGTTAATATAGCAAATTGATCTCAGAACTACTAGAAGTCATAAATACATGGGAAAATTGCTCTCATACACTCCCTAAAGTCAACTTGGCAAGCATACCATTGGATTTCTCACCTGCTCTCATAGCATTGAAATTTTCCACGATATTCCTCCGTCTAGCACTGGACCATCAGATTGAGCACCAACGGTCCAGATCAGACGTGGAAAGCTGCTGCCGTTAAATCCCGTGTTTCCCTCTCCCCTACCTCCTCCCAACATCACCTCCATCCTTCATTCCTTTCTCATCTCCAATAAGCTCAGCATGCATCTCCGGCGAACTCGGCGAGCACCACTACACAGGCTGGCGTTGTTGACTGGCAGGCCACCACCTCCGGTGAGATCAGCGGTGTCACCCCAGGTGCCAGCGTGCCCCTTGCATCTGCCTTCCTCTTCGGCATTGCCCTGCCGCTCGACTTCTCCCCCATGCCCTCTCGGAAGCGCGCTGAAAGCTACGCCGCCTAGAGCATGCCGTGCGCTGTGCAGTGCTGCTCAGTCTCACCCCCATGCTTCGGTTTTGCAGCCGCTGCCGCAATAGCTCTTCAACTCCAGCAAGGCTGAAAGCTTAAATCCGTGAGCCTCCCTCTAATTCCTTTTGCCACCTCACTCCCTGTGTTCTCTTCATTTTCCCCCAATTAATTGCATCTTTCCACCAACGATAGGTCGCCACTGCCGCAAGCTCATCTCGGAGATGGTTTGCTGAGGCATGCAGAGTGGCCAATCTGTTGTGGTCGTCGAAGTCAACGTCCAGCACCACCATCTTGACCTCCTCCTGCTTCGAAGTTGTGGCAGCAGGGTCGATAAAGCCAGGGGTTGGGGACCTTCGCAGGTGGAGTTGGGAAGGGGAAATGGTGGAGGTGGCAGGATTGGAGGTAATGGAGGTAGGAGACTGTCAAAACACCTCAGATTGATGTAGTGCTAGATGGGGAATAATGGAGCAGGTAGGGAGTGCTATTAGAGCAGGGCACAAGTGTGGAGTGGTATGTTTGTCAATTGATTTTCAAGGAGTGCTATGAGAGCAATTTTCTCTAAATACATCCAATTTTTAAATTCTACAACCAGGGAAAAAATCTAAATAAATCGTACGAAAAAAGATCTAGTAGAGAAAGTTGTCTCTTGTGACTATTTTAAAAAAATAATATAACAAATGATAATCTAGATAAGGTTACCTTTTTGACATCTGAATATAGATCTTCAACCCTTTTCTCTGTCTGTTTTGCAAATGACCACATTTTGTAAATATTAGACTCCATCTTTCTTGATTCATCAATTAGAATCTGAACCTATAATCATAATACACGTGAGATGACCAGCTGAAAACAGATTTCACAAAGAGGCCCAATAGCACACAAAAATAAGAATAAATACAGAAGAGCGTGCAACTACTACAACAATTACTGTCCAAGCACATGACATGACTATGAATATCACCCATGCAAATAATATAAATTAAAATTTAAAAAATCCCTGGTTGTACCAAGATGGTCTTTATAGAGTAGTGTGAAAGAAAAGAATTGGAAATCAGGTCAAATCTTTCAATACTGGGGCAATAAATATGAAATGTGTAAATGTGCCTCAGATTTTTCAGTTCATGACTATAGGGTGTTTTGAAAGCTAATATAGTTTGGTTTGCAGTCCGGTCACCGAATCTGCTTAACAGATTCGGTTATATAAGCTATGTCAGAGTCGGATTGTGTTTCCAGAGATGGCTAGTTATATATAGGTTTGATCTGTAACGTGGAAGAGCAGGCAATAAATTGATCTATTATTCTCCCTTCTATTCTTCCTACCCTGTCTACTCTGCTACCGGCACCCTACCTCCAGCGCCTCCTCTGCTACCTCCGGTGAACAGGATGGCACCCCCAGGCCGGTTCAAGGGGCCAGGCTGTCGTCCTCCGGTCTTCCACAACTACCGCCTACGATCACTATCCTGTGCTCGTGACAGTTTGGCATCAGAACCAATGGCAGGAAGTTCCGAGTTGACCAGCCTAACAAATCAGTTTGCAGAACTTACGGTGTCGCTTGCTCAAAAGATGGATGAGATCAAGGCTGGACTTACCTCAGAGCTGAGCGTCATCAAGGAAAGAATTGCTGCCATCGAGAGGAAAACTGGAGGGGCTGCTGCAGATCCCTCCCGGGTTGGCACCCTCTACCAGCATCGCGCCGAGAAACACCTTCAATGCTGGCCAGAGCGTGCCGCGTCTCTACAAGCTGACGTTTTCCACGTTCGATGGTAAAGAAGATCCCCTGAATTGGCTCAACTGTTGTGAGCAATTCTTTGTGGAACAGAAGACACTGGAAAGCGACAAAATTTGGCTGGCTTCTTACCATCTGGTTGGGTCAGCACAGCAGTGGTTTTCAACAGTTGTGTGGGATTTCAACAATGGAACCATGGCTTTTCAGTATAAGGGGCGATCAGTGGCTTGGGCCGGCATGACAACACACTCGCCTCAAGCATGTACTAGTACAGCACCAGACTTAATGGCGGACTTGCTCGAGTTGTTCTCAGATTTATTTTCGGAACCAACTGGATTAACTCCCGACCGTGTTCAAGATCACCGCATTCGGTTGCTCGAAGGGACAGAGCCCATAGCTGTTCGGCCATACCGTTAGCCCCAACTAGAGAAGGATGAATTAGAAAAACAGTGTGCTGCGATGTTGCAACAAGGCATTATACGGCATAGTTCTTCGGCTTTTTCTGCCCTGGTGCTGTTAGTTAAAAGGCATGATGGCTCTTGGCGATTTTGTGTGGACTATCGGGCTCTCAACGACAAGACTGTCAAAGATAAATTCCCAATTCCAGTAGTTGAGGAACTCTTGGATGAGCTCAAGCATGCTTGCTATTTCACGAAGCTGGATCTTCGCTCAGGTTATCATCAAGTGCGCATGCATCCAGACAATGTTGAGAAGACAGCTTTTCAGACTCATCAAGGGCTCTTCGAATTTCTGGTCATGCCTTTCAGATTAACTAACGCCCCAGCAACATTTCAAGCTCTGATGAATTTTGTTCTTCCCCTATATCTTCGCCGGTTTGTTTTAGTCTTCTTTGATGACATTTTGATTTATAGCTCATCTTGGTCAGCCCACTTGTGTCATGTTCAGAAAATTTTGCACGTGTTGAAGAGCCACAAATTTTTTTCTCACGAAGTGCAAGTGCTTGTTTGGAGAATCCTCTGTTGCTTATTTGGGACATATCAGGGTTCCAAATACCGGCGGTAACCAGCCAGTTACCGCCGTTGACCGGAAGAAAAAATACCGATTTTTTATTTAATTCAAATTTAAACTTTTGAATGTAAAAATTAGTTTCTCTAATGATATTTACATTGTTTAACACTAATAAAATGTATTAGGAAGATGCATGCACTTCCCGCGCTTGACTTCATACTTTTTTCCATGAATGTATTAGGAATTTTCAAATTTTAAATGTAAAAGTTAGTTTCTCTAATGATGTTTATATTGTTTAACACTAATAGAATGTATTAGGAAGATCCATGCATCTCCCGCGCTTGACTTCATACTTTTTGCCATGAATGTGTTAGGAATTTCCAATTTCAAATTTGAAAAACCGGGTTTTAGCTGTTTTTTGGGCGGTTACCGACCGGTTTTTCCGGTTAACGATTTCAAATTCAAATTTTGACGCATGAAATTCAACCGATTGTTTTCTGGTTACCGGCCGGTAACCGGTACTAGCCCTCCGGCGGGATTTACCCCAGTAACGGTTTTTGGAACCTTGGGACATATCATCAGTGCTCAAGGGGTGGCTATGGATACCCAGAAGATACAGGCAATGACCGATTGGCCTTGTCCCCAGATGGTACATGCCCTTCATGGATTTCTCAGGCTCACGGGCTATTATCGACGATTCATTAAAGACTATAGCTTGTTAGCAGCTCCCCTTACGAAATTGTTGAAAAAGGACATTTTTTGTGGACATCAGACGCCTCCATGGCTTTTCAGGTGCTCAAGGGCGCTTTGACTTCGGCCCTAGTGTTGCAATTTCTGGATTTCACCAAAAACTTTATTGTTGAATGTGATGCTTCTGGCTCTGGGTTTGGCGCTGTTCTTCTACAAGATGATGGTCCACTTGCGTTCTTTAGCGGACCCATTGCAGCTCGGCATAAGCACTTGGCAGCATATGAACGGGAGTTAATTGGCTTAGTTCAAGCTGTTCGACATTGGCGGCTGTATTTGTGGGGCTGTACTTTTCTTGTTCGAACTGATCATTATAGCTTGAAGTTTCTAATTCATAAACGCCTGGCTACCATTCCACAACATTATTTGGTCAGCAAACTTTTGGGGTTTGATTTCTCCATTGAATACCGGCCGGGGCGCCATAATATGGTAGCTGATGCTCTCTCTCGCTGTGACGCTGAGATGGTGGCCGTGTATGCACTGTCCGGTCCACAGATTACCCTTTTTGATGATCTTCGACGTGAGGTCACCACACTGCCCGAGTTAGCAGCTCTTCGGGAGCAGATCATGGCAAGAACAGTTTCGTCTGATTGGAATTTAGTTGATGGACTATTAACTTTTAAAGGTCGGGTCTTTGTGTCTCCCAATTCCTCATCACTACTGGCCATCTTGGCCACTGCTCACACAACCGGCCATGAAGGCATTCAGAAGATGCTGCACCGTCTGTGATCTGATTTCCATGTGCCTCATGCTCGCCAAGTGGTTCAGGAGTTTGTGCAAGCCTGTCTCACATGTCAACGTAATAAAACGGAACACCTCCATCCGGCGGGCCTTCTTCAACCCTTGGAAGTACCAACACAAGTGTGGGAGGACATTGCTATGGATTTTATTTAAGGCATGCCCAAGGTGCATGGTTCGTCAATTATTTTAATTGTTATTGATCGCTTCTCCAAGTACACACCCTTGATTCCATTGGGACATCCTTACTCGGCTAGCTCCGTTGCTCAAGTCTTCTTTGATGAGATTGTTCGCCTTCATGGGATTCCCTCTTCCATCATGAGTAACAGGGATCCGATTTTCACTAGCAATTTTTGGGAAGAATTATTTCGGCTATCTGGCGTTCGTCTTAACCGGAGTACTGCTTTTCATCCTCAAACCGATGAACAATCTGAGATTGCTAACAAAGTCGTTGCCATGTATTTGCACTGCCTTACTGGGGAACGACCTCGCCAATGGGTTAAGTGGCTACCTTGGGCCGAGTATTGTTATAATACTTCATATCATTCGTCCCTCAAGAAGATGTTATGAATATTGTGCATATATTGAAGAGGCCCAATGGGCAATATATATATGGAGTACAAAGGGATATTACAGGGGAATATGTCGATTCCTATTCTATCTCTAATACTCTTAACACCCCCTCCCTCAAATGCAAGGCGTATGCACTAACATTGCATTTGAAAAAGGGTTAATACTAAAACAAGAAATATCCGATGTCCGAGTCTTGATTATGTCGTCGTTGCGTGTAGTTGTTGAATAAACTGTCAAATCAAGCCGAAGAGGAATAGATAGAAGCATGACGGCGCAGATCGAAGCCCAAGACGGCGGCGGCGCAGTGCACAAGGTGCAGAAGACACGCGGCGGCCTTAGAAGCTCAGGGTGGCGGCTAGAGAAGCGGCGGCATCATAACGACTTCTACAATCGCACGCGCTCGAGAGAGAGAGCGCGCACCATGCAAAAAAATTCCTACACTTCTACGACTGACAATAAATTTGTGGACTCGCACGGCTTGGACGAACTAAAAAAATTTAAAGACTACAGATTTAGATGAACATAACAAAGACTCTAAGAAATGGACTTAAAAGATACCAGCAGTAGGAAAAATATTATCCCTCAAAATCCCCCTCCCCTCCCCCACTTCCCCGGGCCGTGTGGATGAGGCGGCTCCTCGAGGCGTTCCTCATGAGCCGGCGGGAGGCGGCGCCAAGCGGAGCGGCGGTGTGGCGGCTAGAGCTGGCCAAGAGGAGCGGCAGCGGCTAGAGAAGCTTGTGGCGGAAGCCTGCGGTGATGACCAGATCCCGAAGAGAGCGGCGGCAGCTCGAGATCGGTGAGACCAACGGCGAAGAGGCGGCGACGGGCGGATCTCTCGGATCTCCGCTCGGCGGCGGTGGATCCAGCGGGCGCGCGATTCAGATCTGGGACTGCGTCTAGGCGGCGGCTGCGGATCGAGCTCGGAGCGGGCGCGGCAGCCAGGATCCCTCGGGATCCACCACGATGATGGCGGCCCGAAGAAGACAGCGGCCCATCCAGAAGAGGCAAGCGGCGGTGGTGGTCCAAGAGATGGACGACTGCGGCAGCTCACTGGAATCCAGACGACGAGATTTGACGACGGTCCAGCGATAGCCCAGCGACGATCCGGTGGGTGGCGGGCGGATCTGGGCGGCGACGGCCAGATCCGGGAGGAAGGACAGCATTGGGCGTGCACGGGCGCAGACGCTGGTGGCGACGCCGAGCGGGCTTGACGACAGCCGCGTGCGAGACGGTCGGCGACCGGAAAATGCGACGGGATCCAGGCGTAGCGAGATGCAACGGCGGTCCAGCGACGGCCCGGCGGGCGAGACCCGAGGATGGCGGCGGCCAGAGACGAGGAGGCGGCGAGTCGGCACAGCCCAATGAGGTGGCCGCCCCCGAGAGCGGAGATCAATCCTCCCGGGGGCAGCAACAGCGGAAGTAGATCGAGGTTAGGGTTTCAACCTAAGTTCTGATACCATGTTATGAATATTGTGCATATATTGAAGAGGCCCAATAAGCAATATATATAGGGAGTACAAAGGGATATTACAGAGGGAATATATATAGGGAAGTTCACTCAATCCGGTTCCTACTCCAGCAAGTCAGCATATGCTGCCTTTTTTCTGGGAACCATCAAATTCTCTCCCTGGCAAAGAATTTGGAAGAGTTGGGCTCCTCTAAAATGCAAATTTTTCATTTGGCTAGCCATCAACAACCGGTGTTGGACAGCGGACCGCCTGGCCAAACGCGGTTTACCTCACCTGTCGGCTTGCCCCTTTTGTGATCAAGAGGAGTCAATTCAACATATCCTGGTGTCCTGTGTATTCACTAGACAGGTCTGGAGTCTGGTCTTGAATAGGCTAGGCCTCCTATCCATTGCTCCTCGGCCTGATGTGACTCGTTTTTCCAAATGGTGGTGCCAAGCAATCAAGGGGTTTGATAAAAAGATGAGGAAAGGGCTGAATTCTTTAATTATCTTGGTCGCTTGGGAATTATGGAAGCATCGCAATGGTTGTGTGTTTGAAGGAGCTCTTCCGGATGTCCAGCTGGTGCTTCAAGTCAGTAGCTAATGAGGGTGTTCTTTGGTGCATGGCAGAGCCTCTGCTCTAAAGCGGATGCTTCTTCACTAAGCACGTAAATAGGAGTGGGGTTTTAGTGTTTTAAGGTGTGAGTGTGGGTTTGGGAGTTTCTCTCCCTTGTTGTAGGAGTAGACTCTTGTCTCTCCGAACTTTTATTTCTTCTTAATGAAATGACACGCAGCTCTCCTGCGTTGTTCGAGAAAAAAAAAGACACTGTTTAAGGTTGTGTATAGTCGTGAGCCTCCTTCCTTATGCACTTATGATCAGGGATGTGCTCAGGTAGCGGCCGTGGATCACCTATTACTGGACCGCAACGAATTACTTGTGGATATTCGTAGCCATTTACTTCAAGCGCAGCAGCACTACAAGTCGATGTATGATTCACACCATCGGGAGCTTCACTTTGATGTAGGATAATGGGTTTGGTTGCATCTTCATCATTGCCCTACGGCTTCTTTAGCAATCAAGTTGGGTCATAAATTAGCTCCTCACTTCTTCGGACCATATCAAATTTTGGAAAAGATTGGGGCCGTCGCATATCGCCTTCAGTTACCAGCCAAGGCTAAGTTACATGACGTCTTTCATGTTAATCTTCAGAAACCCTTTCATGGCGAGCCTCCAGCGACACCCCCCTACCTTGCCGCCGTTACATCATGGGCGTATTTGTCGTGTGCCTGAGAAGGTGTTGTCTGCTCGTTGGGCTCATGACCATTGGCAGCTTCTTGTGCAATGGACTGGTTTGTCATCATCTAAGACTTCTTGGCAAGATTTGGAGCACTTCCGGGCTCAATATCCCTCTTTCCAACTCGAGGATGAGCTATTTGTGAAGAAGGGGGAATGCCATGTGGGGTATCACTTATGCAAGGCGTAAGGCAAAGAAGAAGGCTACCGGGTCTCCAACAGAGCAGTCAGCAGTCGGCGTCGGATTCAGTTGGCAACGATAATAGCTGATCAGCCACAACCTACGGCATGAAGCGCTACAGCGGCGGCAAGAAGCAGGTTTTGGCAAGTTGCAGTTAGGAAGGCTTCGATTGTATTCGGTCAAGTCATATAGTTTGGTTTGGAGTCCGGTCACCGAATCTACTTAACAGATTCGGTTATATAAGCTATGTCAGAGTCGGATTGTGTTTCCAGAGATAGCTATATAGGTTTGATCTGTAACGTGGAAGAGCTGGCAATAAATTGATCTATTATTCTCCCTTCTATTCTTCCTACCCTGTCTACTCTGCTATCAGTGCCCTACCTCCAGCGCCTCCTCTGCTATCTCCGGCGAACGGGACGGCACCCCCAGGCCGACTCAAGGGGCTAGGCCGTCATCCACCGGTCTTCCACAACTACCGCCTACGATCACTATCCTGTGCTCGTGACAGACAGTGAGAATAATCCATAAAATGGGCACATAGGAACTCTTTGATTCACACTATGAAATCATCACGAGAAATTCTAAAAGAAAAAAACATGGGGGTTGGGGCTAGAACATTCACGATGATAGATGCACCTTGTGAAATTTCTTGGCTAAACATGATAAGGCAATGGTCTGAACCTTCTTATCTACTAAGTTTTAGAAAGCAAATTATCATATTTTTAAATGTATTTAAATTTAAATTTTCAGATTCTACTATCAGACAATAAATCTAAATAAATCATATACAGAAAGGAATAGTAGAATGCGACTTGTGACTAACTCAAGGTAATCAAAACATATGATAACCTGGATAGAAATACCTTTTTGATATCTGAATATAGAGCTTCGACCCTTTTCACTGTGTCCTTTGCCAGTAACCGTATCTGGTCAATATTAGAGTTCATCTGCCTTGATTCACCCATTAGAATTTGAACCTGTTATCATAACGCCCATGAGATGTCTAGCTCAAAACAGCTTCCAAAAAGAACCCTCAATAGCACACAAAAGTAAGCATGAAGAGAGAACCTAGAACCTACAACTAAAACCACATTTACTTTCCTGAACAAGAAAAGGCAAAATAAATAGCCCAAGACTACACTTGTAACGTGTTTTTGTAAATAATATCCATGAAAATCAGAAATCTTTGATTGCACCATGATGACCGATGCAGTTTGTACAGTTGTGTGAATGAAGAAACTGGAAATCAAATTCAAAATTTCAACACTGGCAATACATATGATATATGAGCGTTAAAATTGGATTTTCAGTTCAAGCATAGGGAATTTTCAAGGCTAGACTTTTTTTTAGGGGATTTTGAAGGCTAGTATTGTAAATATAGTTTCAAATGCTAGCATTTCTTCAGGTGATTCTTCAAATCATTTTATGCCAACGGATTTCAACTTTTAAGGTACAATATGCACATGGTGATTCATCAACCTCTTCGAAAGTTGTTTGTCCTTTCGGTAAGGTGGAAGATTTCAAAGGCTAGCATTTTGTTCAGGTGATTCTTCAAATCATTTTATGCCAACGGATTTCAACTTTTAAGGTACAATATGCACAGGGTGATTCGTTGACCTCTTCGAAAGTTGTTTGTCCTTTCAGTAAGGAGGAAGGTGCACTTGTTTTCACACAATGAAATCATCATGATGAATCCTCAAAAAAAATTCATGACAGGTATTAGAACATTCACAACGACAATAATGATACACATTGAAATTTCTTGGCTAAATAAGATGGCACAATAGTCTGAACCTTCTTATGTACTAAGGTTTGAAAGACAAACTATTAGTTGTTTTAAAATGTATTCAAATAACAAAAATTCTACTATCAGACAAAGATCTAAATAAATCATACGCGGAAAGGAATAGTAAAAAATGTTTCGCAACTTGTGACTAACTGTAATGGACTAGATATCCCTGGACCCAAGCAGCACGACAAAGCCATGGAGGCAGTTGCACCACAGGTGCAGGGAGGGATATAGACTAAGGACTCTTCAATATATTTCTTGCTTAATCTTCAAAGATGCCGGCTCCTTATACAGGAGTCCCAAACAATTGAAACTAACCTAATAGATAAGATATAGTGAAGGAAGATAGAGTTGGGTGGAATTGGATGTGTTGCATTAAGCCTCTCGGGCGGTATATATAGAGGTACAAGACTTGGGGGCCAAGATGGTACAAGGGATTGTAATCCCAATGGACTCTATCCTACCATATATTGTACTCTAACATTCCCCCGCAGTCACAACGGGAGCGTTACAGACGGTGAGACTGGAGAAGCCGAAGAGCTAACATCCCCCCGCAGTCATAACCGTCGATGCGGCGCGTATGTTGTGACTGGAGGAAGAACCGACGAGTAGCTCAAGCAAGGCGGTAGCCCTTTGTGCCGATGTCGAGGTAGCCGAGCGCGAGGGAGTAGTCGTGGTCGAGGATGCCGTGCTGGAGATGACCGTGGTCAACGTAGTCGTGGTCGGGTTACCGATGTCGAGACGGTCGCGCATGAAGCCGCAGGCGCAAAAGAGGCGCCATGGTGATGACGGAGACGCGTCGAGGCAGTCGTCGTGGAAGGGGGGCGATGCCGAGGTCGACAAAGTCAGGGCCGTCGAGGATGTAGGCGAAAAACGGCGATGCAATCTAGGCAGACGAGACGGGAACGGGAGGGTCGATGCCGAAGTCGATGCAGTCAAGCCGCTAGAGCCGAGGCGTGTGCCAGGTTTGTCGGACCCGGCAACGCGTCGGGGACGAAAGCACGCACCGGTGTTGCCAGTACCGGACGGGTTGACCAAGACACGACGCCGGAAGGCGTCCCCTCGGCATCGCGTGCCCGGCCTGGCCGCACAGTCGAAGAGGTAGAGGCCGGTGTAGTCGACGCCGATGTCGGAGGAGATACGTGCGAGGTCGACGGGCGGTGGGCGACTTAACCCCGATCAGTGATCGGGAGAAAAAAATACAACAGCAGTAGTGGGATCCTCCATGTGCAACTCACCGGATACACCTAGCCTTATCCTCTCTTTTTTTGTTTTTTTTTTTTTGTTGTTGGTTAGCTTCTAAGGGAAGCTACCTCCCTCCCCGCACGGATCTTGGCGTCATGGCGTTGGCGACTGAGGCGGTCTCCGCCCGTGGAGATGCGGCGGGAGCGGGAGCGGCGGCGGCGCGGCGGCCGCGCGCGCGGGAGGTGGCTGGCGGGATGGCGGCGGGCTCGCCGCCGTGTCCGCCGCTTCCGTCTTGCCGTCGCCGAGCTCGTCGCCCTCGCAGCTGGCAGCGCGCCGCCGCTGCTGCTCGCCGCCACGCCATCCGCAGCGCCACGGCTGGCGACGGCCAGTGGCCGGCCGGCAGCAGGCAGAGGCGCGCCAAGCGAGCAAAGCACACGCGCAGCGGCGCGGAGAGGCGGCGACGGCAGAGGCGCGGCCGGGGGAAGGCTGCGCCGGCGGCAGCACCAGAACGGCGCGGCGGCAAGATTAGCGGGCGGCGGCAGGCCCGCACCAAGAAAGGGCGCCGCAGCGGCGCAGTCGAGGGGATCTGGTGGTAGGGGAGACAGCGACGGCCTAAGGAGGACGCGACGGTGCACGGCGGATCTGGTGGTGCAGAGGTGGCGTGAGGGCGGCGTCCGGCTGGGAACCCGGGATGGTGGAGACGGCCTGATCCGCCCACCGGCGGACTGCGACGAGGACGATCGTGAGTGATGAAGGCCCGATCTGCTGCTTGACGACGACGACGATGACGACGATGGCGACGATGGCGGCCAGATCAATAGGATCCGCCGCCTAAACGGTGGCGCTGCCCCCGGCGGAGATAGATCTCCGGGCGCGCGCGTCTTGCGGCAATGACTAGGGTTAGGATCTAAACCTAGACGTCTGATACCATGAAGGAAGATAGAGTTGGGTGGAATTGGATGTGTTGCATTAAGCCTCTCGGCGGTATATATAGAGGTACAAGACTTGGGGGCCAAGATGGTACAAGGGATTGTAATCCCAATGGACTCTATCCTACCATATATTGTACTCTAACATATAGATAGATATTTGACTAAACAAACTAACCAACAATTGGATAGATATTTAAGTTGACAAACTAACAACCCTATCTAATGAGACCGCTGGCTGTTAATCTCTTGCCACACTTGGAGGCTGCGGCAGCTGGTGCTTGTGTGTGCCCAACTGCTGCTTCCTTGCTGCACAGCCGCTGCCTACAAGGACCAAAGCCCATATCACAAACTCAAGACAATTATAGCTAAGATAACCTAGAAGTAGATACCTTTTTGACATCCGAATGTAGAGCTTCAACCCTTTTCTCTGTATCATTTGCCAATGATCTGGTGAATATTAGAGTTCATCTTTCTTGATTCATCCGTTAGAATCTGAACCTATAATCAAAATGCCCATGAGATGTACAGCTCAAAACAGCTTTCAAAAAGAACTCCAAATAGCACAAAAAAGTAAGGATGGATACAGAGGAACATACAATGAAAATCACATTTAGGCATGTTTGGAATGGAGGATTTTCATAGGAATTTGAAAGGATTTGTTCTATTTCTTGCAAAATCCCTGTGAAATTCATATATTCCAAATGGACCTTATCTACCAACGCATGACAAGGAAATATAGCAGCCCAGGACTAGAGCAAAGTAAAGATAAGCAAGCTATGACACAAATGGCCACTGATACATGGAAGGCGTTGACATTTACATCCACCTGTACTTTTGTGATGTGTTTGTAGTGATTGAGGAGACATAGGGGAGATTGAAACTGTTAGACATGTAGAGGTTGCAAGGTTATCACATTGTATAGTGGGCTTATTGCATATTGTCTCATATATATATTTGGCCTCTTGGCCCATTGGAATATTAAGCCCACATTCATAACATGGTATCAGAGCAGGAGAGGGCTAGGGTTTCCCAACCCTAGCCGCCACCGCATCTCCGCCTCCTGGCCACGCATCGCGCCCCCAAGGCGCATGCGCCCCTGCATCTCCCGGACGCGGGCCGCCCCAGACGCGCTCGCGCCCTTGGTTGTCGCCGCCGCGCGCTGCTCGCCGCTGTATCTCCGGCCGTCATCGCTCGCCACGCTCGACGCCTGCGCCTCGGCCGTCGCCACCCGCCGATGCTCGCGCCCGGCCGTCGCACCCGCCGAGCCGGCACCTCCATTCCGTCGCACACGGCCCGCCCGCGCCCGACGCCACACTCCAATCGCTGCCGCCACCTGCCGGCGCGCCTGCCGCCGCCGCCGCCGCCTCGTGCTCGATGCCGCCGTCGCCTGCGCTATCGGATCGTTGGTGCTTTTGAGATTTGGCGGGCCGAAAGGGAGCAGAGAGCAACAGTTGGTCTTTAAAAAAAGTCATCTCCTGCACGTGATGGCCACCCACACTGCTATTCCGCTTCCGAAGATCATCTTCAATGGGATGAACTATCGTGAGTGGACCATGCACATGCAGATTCACATGAGTCAGCGTCTTTGGGGCCATCTTACAGGCGAGAGGCAGTGTCTGCCTTGCCCTTCGCTACCGGTTGCCCCACATCCCTGCATCTGCTGATGAAGCAACCCAGAAAGCTGCGATCACGGCCTTTGAGGAGGCCATGGAGATGTACTAGGCTCAGCTTCACTCTATGAGAGGTGGCAGGACGACGAGGCTCGTGCTTCTACCATCCTAGTGGGTAGCCTGACTGTCGCATCTCCATGGATGTGGTGGAGCTACCGACATCTCAACTGATGGGAGCGCTTTCGTGCCCACTACGAGCCGACGAGTGATGCTATGTATCCCTCGATCATACATCAAGCGCACTCTCTTCAGCAGCTTGATGCCACAGTGGACGACTTCTACCAGCAGATGTCCGCGCTGTGGCGTCAACTTGACTCTCTGGGACCGGACGTCTGTCGGAACTATCCCTGCTGTGTGCGTCAGCGTGCTCACCTAGAGACTCACCATCTCTACGAATTCCTGACACGTCTTTAGTCAGAGTTTGAGCCTGTCCGTGCTCACCTCCTGACTCGTCACCAAGCGTCGTCTGCGGCTAGAGGTCGCCACCGCTGCTTTGCCGAGGAGACTCATCTTCACAAAGATGGGTCACCGCAGCCACTGCTCGGTTGCTTGGGCGTCTACTCCAAAGACTGCCCAACATCGCACTGCACCGGTGGTAGCGGCCTCTACTACAGGTCTTCATTGCACTTTTTGTGATCGCGATGGTCACACGTTTCAGCAGTGCTACAAGTGGAAGAACCAGGGCCGTAGGGGTAGTTGCCCTCCCAAGGGCACTAATGGCTCTTCTCAGTCAGGGTCACGACAGAGCTCCGCTATTGAGGTTCAGCAGGAGATACTCTGCTTCAACACCTTACTGCCTCAGCTTTGTTCGGTTCTACTGGTTCTGCTGCTTAGTCTTCTGGTGCTTCAGCCTTCTGGTGCTTCACCACCACTACCTCCTTCCTTAGGTATCTCATTGCCTTGGATTCTGGATTCTAGTGCTTTGTTTCATATGACACCAAATTCTACTCATCTCACCTCTGTGAGGCCTCCCGTTCTTCCTCATACAGTTGACTGCTGATGGTACCTCCTTTCCTGTTGCAGGACGAGGCACTCTTTCTACTTTGTCCTTTATTGTTCCTGTAGTATCTCATGTTCCCAAACTAGCTATGCAACTTATGTCCACCGGTCAAATCACTGATCATGGTTATCGTATCATTCTTGACTCTGACTCATGTTGTGTTTAGGATCGTCGCACCAAGACTGGTTGGGACTGGCCCTAGGCGTCGTGACTCGCGGCGTCTTTGGGAGCTCGACTGGCTGCACCTTCCTTCCGCTGCCTCCACCAGCCAGTCGGTTCCCTCCACCGCCTCCGCTTCAGTCGCTTCTTTTACTGCTACCTTCGTCCAGTAGCATTATCGTTTGGGTCACATCAGAGGTTCATGTCTGTCTTCATTAGTTTGGAGTGGTGTTCTTGGCTCTATTTCTAGTGACACTTCCTTACATTGTACCGATTGCAAGCTTGGCAAACAGCTGCAGCTCCTATACCATTCTAGTGATTCTGTTTCTCTGGCCTTTTGATCTTGTTCATTCTAATGTATGGGGTTTGGCCCCGTTCATTTCGAAAGGGGGTCATCGCTACTATGTCATTTTTATTGATGATTATTCTCGATATACTTGGATCTATCTTATGACTTCTCGTAATCAGGTTCTTTCTATCAGTCTTTCGCCACTATGGTTCGTACTTGGTTTGATTCAGCCATTCGTGTTCTTCGTACTAAATCTGCTGGTGAGTATCTATCTGTTGCCATTCGTCGTTTCCTTGTTAACCAGGGTACTCTTCCTCAGTACTTTTGTCCTGGTGTTCATGCTCAAAATGGTGTTTCTGAACGTAAGCATCGCCACTTACTTGAGACCGCTCGTGCTTTGATGCTTGCATCTCATGTTCCGCCTCATTTCTGGGTTGAGGTAGTTTCTACGGTTGCTTATCTTGTCAATCTGTAGCCTTCATCTGCTCTTAAGGGTTGTACTCCGCTTGAGCGCCTTTCTAGTAGGCCTCCTCAGTACAATCATCTCCGTTATTTTGGTTGTCTATTTTGTTCTTCCTCGTCACGAGCGCACTAAACTGACTGCTCAGTCAGTTGAGTATGTTTTTCTTGGTTACAATTCTGAGCATAAGGGTTATTGCTGTTATGACCCTATTGCTCGTAGGATGAGAATATCTCGAGATGTCACTTTTGATGAGTCTCGTCCTTACTACCCTTGGTCTTCCTCCACCAGTTTAGCGTCTTCTGATGCGCTTTCTTTTCTGATTTTTCCTGACTCCGCTTCCTCCTCTGTCTTTACCTTTGTCACCCTCATCTCTTTCACTTCCATCTATCCTTTCCTCTTCAGACTCTTGTTCCTGCTCCCACTACCTCTTCTGTTGAGGTCGTCCCTCTTTTCCCGCCGCACTACTCTCGCCGTCCTCACCCTGATACACCCTCGCCAGTGCCTTCTTCTCGCCTTCCCTTTTTTGTCCCTGCTAGGTCCTGCTCCAGTCTCTACTCCCAGGTATGATCTTCGTGATCGTCATTCAGTTAGGCCTCCTGAGTGCTACGGTTTTGCGGCCACTGCTCTTGCTGAGCCTACGACTTACCGCGAGGCTATTGCTCATCCGGAGTAGCAGCACGTGATGGTAGGGGAGATTGCTGCTCTGGAGTGTACTGGCACTTAGGATCTTGTTCCCCTACCTGCTCGTACCACTCCTATCACGTGCAAGTGGGTGTATAAGATCAAGACTCGCTCAGATGGTTCCCTTGAACGCTACAAGGCTCTTGTGGCGCGTGGTTTTCAGCAGGAGTATGGTCGTGACTATGATGAAATTTTTACTCCTGTTGCTCATATGACCACCGTTCGCACTCTCCTTGCTGTGGCTTCTGTTCACCAGTGGTCCATCTCTCAGTTGGACGTCAAGAATGCTTTTCTCCATGGTGAGCTGCGTGAAGAGTCTATATGCAACCGCCTCCTGGGTATTCCGTCCTTAATGGTATGGTTTGTCGCCTTCGTCGCTCTCTATGGGCTCAAGCAAGCTCCTCGTGCTTGGTTTGCGAGTTTTTCTTCTGTCATCACTGTTGCTGGTTTCACCGCTAGCGATCACAACCCTGCTCTTTTTGTTCACACTTCTCCTCGTGGTCGTACGCTTCTTCTTCTTTAAGTTTGATGATATGATTATCACTAGGGATGATCCACACATATTGCATCTGTGAAGTGTCTTGGTAAGCACTTCTTGATGTCTGATCTTGGTTCCCTTCGTTACTTCCTTGAGATTGAGTTTTCTTCTACGCCTGAGGGCTACTACCTCTCCTGGAGAAGTACATTCAGGATATTCTTGCTCGTGCTAGCCTTACTGATCAGCGCACGATGGATACTCCTATGGAAATTGGAGTCCATCTTCGACCTACTGATGGTGAGCCTCTTAAGTACCCCACTTGATACCATCACCTTGTTGGTAGTCTGGTCTATCTTGGGATCACTAGACCGGATATTTCCCACTCTGTCCACATCTTAAGTCAGTTTGTTTCGGCTCCCACTCAAATTCACTATAGCCACCTTCTTCGTGTTTTGCGATATCTTCGTGGGGCCATCTCTCGTCGTATTTTCTTTCCTAGTTCTAGCTCCTTACAACTTCAGACCTACTCTGCTGCGACCTGGAGCAGTGATCATTCTGATCACCGCTCTCTTTCTGCCTACTGTGTCTTTCTTGGTTCCTTTCTTATTGCGTGGAAGACTAAGAAGTAGACTGCAGTTTCTCGTTCGAGTGCTGAGGCTGAGTTGAGGGCTATGGCGTTGCTGACTGCTGAGATCACTTGGTTACGGTGGCTCCTCGCGGACTTTGGTGTTTTTGTTTCTGCACCGACTCCTCTTGTCAGATAGCACGAGTGCAATCAGTATTGCTCGTGATTCAGTGAAGCATGAGCTCACAAAGCATATTGGTGTTAATACTTCTTACATGAGATTGCAAGTGCAGGCACAGGTGGTTGCTCTTCAGTATGTGTCTTCCGAGATTCAGCTGGCAGATTTCTTCACCAAGGCACAAACAAGTGCTCACCATAGTTTTTATCTCTCCAAACTCAGTGTCTCTGATCCATCATGAGTTTGAGGAGGTGTTAAGACATGTAGAGGTTGCAGGGTTATCACATTGTATAGGGAGCTCATTGCATATTGTCTCATGTATATATTTGGCCTCTTGGCCCATTGGAATATTAAGCCCACACTCATAACAGAAACAATTATGCAAAGTACCTGTAGTTAAGTGAAAGTATTTTTGAAATCTGTCAGTTTGCATTATTGGTAGTGCGGTTTAAGATACAATGTGCATAAAGATGATTTCTTAACTTCTTGGGAAGTTGTTTGTCCCAACTAAGTAGTCTTTCAGTTTCATAGGAAAATTAATACAACTACTTGTGTTTTTTCTGTGCTTCTTGCTTTCAAAATTTCTTCATTAACTGTGTGTCAATCCATGATTTCCCTCCTCGTGTATCTACTGAGAACCACCCTTAAAATAGGCACATAGGAATTCTTTGATTCACACCATGAAGTCATTGTGAACAGTTCTCAAAAATTTATGATGATAAGGACAAGAAAATTAGTCGTAAGCAAAATCAAACACACCTTTGTTAGTCGCTGGACTCTTGCTCTTGGTGATAGCAAGATCCTTACTCTCATGGAGAGGATGACACTAGGAGATGGGGCAAGTTTTCTTGTTTATTGCTCACACAATGTCATGCCAACCTGAGGGGTTGGGGATACAAATTTATAGGCTGAGAACCAGCCAAGCATATGCTAAGATGCTATCCTAGATGCTGTCCTAAAGCGGTCAATATGCTGTCCTAAAGCAGATGTTGTCCTAAAAGCATATGCTGTCCTAAAGCAGATGCTGTCCTAAAAGCAGATGCTGTCCTAAAGCAGATGCTGTCCTAAAAGCAGATGCTGTCCTAAAGCAAAAGCAGATGCTGCCCTAAAAGCAGATGCTGCCCTAAAAGCAGATGCTGTCCTAAAGCAGTCAAAAAAACAAAAACAACCACAGCCCCACAAAGACCACAGTACAGGACTTATTCATCATTCTCCCCTAAGTCTTGTGCGCTGCCTTGTGGGAGGGTTGAACCATCCCGATCTTGGAGCAGAGCTCAAGGAACTTGATCCTTCCAAGAGGCTTGGTGAGCGATCCGCAAGCCGATCCGTGGTGTTGATGTAGCTTGCCTTGATGCTTCCTTCATCCAAGCGACCTCGGATGAAATGGTACTTCACCCGATGTGCTTGCTCCGCTCATGAAAACGGGTTCTTTGCCGGGCTAGAGCGGACTTGTCGTCCACCACGAGCTCCATCGCTTGATGTCCCCGCCGAGGAGATCACCAAGCGATCGAGCGAGCCGAGTGCTCGAGTCGGCGGTGGAAGCCGCTATGTACTCGGCCTCACACCGACAGGCCACCACCGCCGCTTGATCGATCGCCGATGAACGAGACACTTGCCGAGGAAGAAGAGAATCCCGCTTGTGCTCTTGCCGGTGTCGATGTCGCCGCGTGGTCGCTGCCGCCGCATTCGACGGCGTGCCGCCACGACACCTCGTAATGGAGGCCGTGGTCAAGAGTCCCCGCAACGTAGCGGATGATCCTCTTCACAACTCCGCCGATGCTCGTCGTCGGCCGTTGCATGAACCGACTAACGTGAGCCGACGGAGAATGCCAATCCGGCCGTGTGGGCGAGGTAGCGAAGGCTCCCACAAGACGCCAGATCGCGTAGCGCCCACCTCCTCCGTCGTCCGTCGCGGCTCGCCTTCACCTCTCCTCCATTGGAGTGAGAGCTAGGTTGCGCCGGTGAGCCCAAATAGCTCAACGACGCGCTTGGCGAGGCGATGCTGTCGGCGTGATCCCGTAATCATCCTGGTGCACCTCGATCCCTAAGTAGAAGGAGAGGGCCCTGTGTCACTCATCCGGAAGGTGGCCTTCATCTCTTCCTTGAATGCCGCCACCTCCGCATCCTGGTGCCGGTGATCACCAAGTCGCCGACGAGACACCCACCGCCAGGCATTTTCTCCATCGCCCGCGGTAGATGGTCGCCTCGTGCGGACTTTGCTCAAGCCCATCCATTTCAGCGTGGAGTCCAACTTGGCGCTCCACGCCCTCGGTCTGCCGCAAGCCATGAGGCCTTGCGCAGCGAGCACCTGCCCTCCTGCCGGATCGCAAATCCCGCGGCACAAGCACGAGACCTCCTCCTTCAAGTCGCCGTTAAGAAATGCCGACTTGACATCCATGTGATGAACACGCCACCTTCCCGGCAGCTAGCGCAGGAGGAGTCGCGACGACTCCATCCGCGCGACGCGCGGCGCGTCATCGGTCGACTTCTCCCGCCGCACGAAGCCTCGTGCCACCAAGCGAGCCTTGTGCTTGACGATGGCACCGGCTTCATCCCGCTTCGCCTTGAACACCCACTTAAGGGTGATCGCGCGGTGACCGGCAGAAGATCCGCCGCCTCCACATCCGGCCCGCTCGACGGCGTCCATCTCTCGCTTCATCGCGACACGCCATGCCGCTGCTCTCCTCCGCCGGCGAAGGAGCGGGGCTCGCCGCCGCCGCATGCCAAGCGCTCGCCTCGCCGCCGCGCGCTGCGCCGATCCGTGGAAGGGCGCCGCCGAGGATGTTGTCCATGGTACGATAACGCAGAGGCTCGCCGTCGTGGTAGGCGCCGACGCGTCTCGCGTGGGACAATGAGTAGCGAACTCCACCATGCGCCGCTCATCGTGGATCGGCCGCTGGGGCCGATTCCGGTGGTGGCCGCGGCAGCGAGAGAGCGGTGCCGCCGCGCGAGCGTGGAGTGGCGGTGGTGAAGAGCGGGCGAGCCGCGCCGGCGGTGGTGGAGCACTCGCCGAGCCGTGGCGAGCAAGGTGTCGAGGTGGACGAGCTCGGTGAAGACGAGCCGCTAGCTCCCGCTCTCTCGGCGGACGTAGTCGACAACAAAGTCCCCGAGTCGGTCGAACCGCCGCCCACCGCCTTGTCCCACGCCCACCGCCGCCGAACACAACGCCACGCGAGATGCGACTCGTTGTGTGTCGTGGTCGAGGATGCGGTAGGCCTTCGAGCCTCCGCGTGGCCGGCGAACACTCCTGCAGTGCTCGCCGCCGAGCTTACCGATGTGGCCAAGCTCCTGGCGAACGTGAGGAGCCAAGACCCGCAAGTGGGAGACCGCCGGCTGCGCCATGCCAGCCTCGTGACGCCCCGCCGCCGAGCGCCTGGTAGGCGAGCGGCCGAGGATGTAGACGGCAGCCACCACCGCCTCTCCCGTAAGACGCGGCATCCTCTCGCTGAGGAGGGCCCGAGCCATCCCCACAACCGCCTCGTTGCGCCGCCGACGACGCTGCTCGCTGCGGCCAGACGGCGCGGAGTAGTGGCGCTGAATGCCCTCATCGCAAAGATGACGCGACCCGCCGTGAATTCGCCGCCGTTGTTCAGGCGCAAAGACGCGCAGCTTGCGCCGCGACTCGCCTCGCAGCACGACTGCGTGCGCTCGATGGCGCCCGCAGCCTCTCCTTGCCGCCGAGGACCATCACCCACATGTAGCGGGAGAGGTCGCCGACGAGCGCAGGAAGTAGCGTCGTTCTCCCGGTGTGGCGGTGTCACCGGCCACACAAGTCCCGCACGAGCTCGAGCCTCTCCTTGGCTCGTAAACTCGCCGCTGGGAAAGGGAGTCGCCTCGCTCGCCAACACGCAGACGCCGCAGAGCCGCTCCACATGGTCAAGGCACGGCAGCCTCGCACCATTTCCGTGGCACCGAGCCGCTTCATGGCCTCGGCGAAGGTGTCCAAAGCGCCGTGTTATCACGCACGCGCCGCCCGACGAGCCGCGAGATAGAGGGTTGTGCCACCGCACGTGAAGAGTGTAGAGTCGATTTGCGCGCTCGTTATCTTGGCAAGGAGGCGGCGCCGAAGATCCCAACCGCAAAGACTCGCGCTCGATCTCGACACGCGAGCCGCTCTCATCCACCGCCCCAAGTCGATGGAGTTCCGCAGACGGGGATGTAGTAGACGCCGTGAGCGGCCGGTGCTCGCCGCGCCTTGGCGATTTAAGACGACAGAGCCGACGCCTTGATCTCCACGGCGCGAGGCGCCGAACTTGACGGTGCCTCGAACGCGCTCGAAGTCGAGCTCGAGAAGAACTCCCGCCGCTTCGGTCATGTGGTGGGTGGCGCCGTGTCGAGGCACCACCCGGCCGGTCTTGTCATTGCCGAATCGCCGCCGAGGAGGGCGTGTGCTTTTGGCTCGCCAAGGCGGAGGAGAGCCACCGCGCCGGTGGTGCGGCGGAGGTAGTTCGATGCTCGCATGAGCAATGAACAGACCGGCCGCTCCTCCTCCTCGCTGCGCGACGTGGGCCGGCCGCGTCGTGGTCGCCGACACTCCTTGGCCCAATGACCAAGCTTGCCGCAGCTGTGGCAAGAGTCGCCTCGTCTTGCTTTGCTTGCCAAAGATTGCCGCCTGGCGCCTTTGCGCGCTTGCGCGCTTGCCACTCTTGTGGCCGCCGTCGTGGAAGAAGGCTCCTTCTTCTTGTCACCTTGGCCGCATCCCACCGCTCCCGAGCGAGGAGGAGCTTCCGCCAATGGTGACGGTCCCGAGGGGCGCCGTGGCTCATCGATGTCGGCGACCTTGAGGCGACCCAACGCCTCGATGGTCATCGTGGAGAGGTCCAGCAGAGACCCGATCGAGCGAGCCATCCGCTTGTACTTCTGGGACGCAACCAAGAGCTTCTCCACGCTCTCTCTTCGCCGTAGGTGTCGCCGCCGAATCGCACCAACTTGTGCAACAGAGTGTTGAGACGAGAGCAAAGTCATCAACGCCCTCACCGCTTGAAGGCCAGCGCTCCCACTCCGCGCGTAGTGCTCGCAGCAGACTTGCGCGCGGCCGCCGCCGATGCGTCTTTGCAATGATGGCGCCCCAAGCCTCTTTGGCGATCCGCTTGTTGGTAAGCGAAATCGCATCTCGGGCGGATCAGCGGCGATGAGAGCATCCAGCGCCGCCGATCTGGTCGTAGTCGACGCCGCCGCATCGGATCGCATCCCACATATGCCGCGACTGGCTTCACCTCATCACCGCAGCCCACTCGACGAGTTGGTCTTGTTGAGGGTAGGCCACCCGCCGCCGGGCCGACGCCCTCGACGATACCGTACTCGTGGTGACCACGGCATCGAACCGGAGAGAGCCGCGTTACGCGAGGCCGCGCTCCGCCGACCAGACGCCACCGCCGCGGCGTGCCTCCTCCAGAGCGCCACCGCCGTGTCGCGCTCTTCAGAGCGCCGCCGGCCGCGCGCGCGCTATGCCGCCGCCGCCGCGCTGGCGCGGCGCGCCGCCCATTGCGCTGCTTCGCCCTTGCGCCGCTTCCTCTCCAGCACCGAGGGTCGCGCTCGGCGCTGCTATCAACAGAGCCGAGCCGCTGCTTGCCGCCGCGCAGCCTTGACCTCGCTGCCGCCGCGACGCTGCCGCGCCCGCCGCCGCTTCCTACTCTCCGCCTCGCCGCTGCCCGCTCGCCGCCTTTTGACGCTTTTTCCGCCGCCGCAGCGTCTGCCGCCGCTGCGCTGCGCTTACTCGCGCGACGAGCTCGGCCGTCACGACGCCGCATGCTCGAGGCGATCGAAGGCCGAGATTGCCCTCGCGGACATGGCGCACCATCGGGGGCCGCGCGTGGAGAGAGGGCGCCGACGAGCCGCGCCTCGCCTCCGGAGAGGAGTGAGCGGGACAGCCGGAGCTGCCGCCGCTATTGGTCGGGCCGCCGCGAGGCCGAGAAGGAGATGAGCAGAGATGCTCAGCTACAGGATACTAAGGCTCGATACCACTTGTTAGTCGCCGGACTCTTGCTCTTGGTGATAGCAAGATCCTTACTCTCATGGAGAGGATGACACTAGAAGATGGGGCAAGTTTTCTTGTTTATTGCTCACACAATGCCATGCCAACCTGAGGGGTTGGGGATACAAATTTATAGGCTGAGAACCAGCCAAGCATATGCTAAGATGCTATCCTAGATGCTGTCCTAAAGCGGTCAATATGCTGTCCTAAAGCAGATGCTGTCCTAAAAGCATATGCTGTCCTAAAGCAGATGCTGTCCTAAAAGCAGATGCTGTCCTAAAAGCAGATGCTGTCCTAAAGCAAAAGCAGATGCTGTCCTAAAAGCAGATGCTGTCCTAAAGCAGTCAAAAAAACAAAAACTACCACAGCCCCACAAAGACCACAGTACAGGGACTTATTCATCAACCTCTACCCATGGAAGGAGAATTAAAATAGACAAACTGCTGAGAAGAAAAAGGAAAGGAAATGACAAAAGTTAGCATTCAACAGAAATATGTCTGGTAGTTTCTCTTTCTCCCACACCAGAAAGTGTGAGCATGACATTTTGCAGGTGATGTGTAAGGAACGTAAGCAGAGGTTGAAGGGATGCTAGACGGATGGACGCACGTCGCACGTGGAGGGGCTTCTAGCACGGTGGTGCCTTGGTGAAATATGACAGCCACGGTGCTGGTAGCGGGGTAGAAGAGAGAACTAGAAGGATTGAGGAGTAAATAGGGGTAGAGAAAGATTTCCTTATTTCTTACCAAACTCTTAACGATTCTATCTCTAACTCAAAATAGGAACTAATATTCTAAACAACTGTGATTTCTAATCTTCCTCCTGGTTGCTGCTTGTGCCACGCCACTTGCCACCTGTGCCCAGCCTGGCCCAGCCCCATGCAGTCCACAGAAGGTGTCCACAACAGGCTGTATACTAATGTAGTCCACATCTCCAGAAAAATTAATGATAACTTGTCTTCATGAGTAGACAATTCAAAGATAGAAGTCCATATGTGGAGTAAACAACATATATTTAATAAATCATCTGTGAACATTGGCCCCTAATTAAGCATCATTGATGCTAGGGGAAAACCAAGAACTGGCCACTGCATGCATGCACAATATTGATTGACAGAGTGCACTTGTTTTGTGCGTTCTTGAATGTGAATAGAAAACTTGAACCACTTCACTTTTTTTTTGACAGCTGTGAGGCCATATATAGCTCATTGTTTGGCCCGATGAGAGCACCGAAAAGAAAAGCCACCAAAGGATAATAATACACACAATGATAGTAGTCTAAGCTCTGTAATCATGAAGGAAAGTGTAAACTAAAAGGAAAAAAGGAGAGAAAATACACTATGCAGACGAATCTAATGTGCCTCAATGTGGGTTTGTGTGTTGTAGCACATTTCAAGTTGAATCAAATGGTGCTAATATAGTCCTAAAGTGAAAGCTTCCGCTAACAATAAAATCCATGTGGTAGTATGCAAGCTCTAGATGTGACAAGGTAATGGGTACAATCAAGAAAACAAGCTTACTAAATCAGATAAAACTTCCTGGTCCATTAGTTGGACAAAGAGTTCCCGGACTAGGCCAAACAACAATCACTTGTTCAAATATGAGTATCTTCCTACAGTCAAACACTTTTAGTACACTGCTGCAGTTACACTCCCCCAAAGCATCGTAAGGATTCCTGAGGCCCGACTATGTATATTACACAGACACAGGTTTCATGCTAGTAAAATGTAAACTGGAAGCATCATGGAATTACCCAACAAGACTACATTTTATTTCTGACCGGTCCTTGCCATGGGGCCACTACATGAGCTGGCATGTTAGCTATTTTGTTCACCAGTATGAGGAGCTCTGGTTCCAATCAGAAAGGTCACACTAATTGGAGCAGCCCAATATCAACTGGACTATTTCCTTTATGACTTACTCTATCACTAGCATCCTTCATTGTGTTCACACTAGTTTGGCTGCAGTAGCTAGAAAAGTGTGTAATAGTTGAAGTCACAGTGTTTCATAATTTCTTGAAGCTATAGCAACATCATTGAATACAGAGTCTCCACCTAGCCATCACCTGATATCATGGATGACAGAACAATCATAATGTTGATCCAATCGTTTTTAGGCTAAGTTCAAGATTGGAGGGTGGAAGCTAATGGCCTAATGCTCTTGATATATCTATAGCCATAGCAGGAACACAATTCTTGCAATCGGGCCAGAGAGAAACGCTCTGAATTCTGAACCGACCAACTACTGGAAGTCTGGAAATTGACATGGCATTATAGTAAAGAACCAAATCACCAGACGCATACCTTGATGTTTGCTTGTTCATCGATCAGAGACTGAATGTCCAGTCCCATCGCTTTCACAACCTCGCCATCCTCCTCCAAAACATCACCTTTTCTATCCAATGCTTTCGAATTGTTCTCCCAGAATGATTCTGCATGCACAATTCAGGACTTGTCAACATAAAAACACCATATACAACTAGGGCATAAGTGGAATAATTCAAGAGGCAACCATATCTGCCAATAAATCCGAAGACTAAAGCAATAGAAAATCATAATTGCACAGGCAAATTACTACACGCTCCGACAAAATTATCAACCCTAACAACAAAAACAAGAACCGGTGTTGGACACTTAAGTCACTAATCTCCGACGTACCCAGCCGGGCGAGCTGCAGCTTCAGCTGCTCGATCTCCGAACGAACCTCTCGGCGGAAACCCTCCTCTCCAACGCCAGCTACGGCGATGGAGGCGGCGCACTCCCTCGTGAAGCCGCCGTGGTCGCGGGGGAGGACGAAGATGGCGGCGAGGAGCGCGGCCGCGATGGCGAAGGCGGCGCAGGACCGGCGGAGGTCGCCGGCGCTTCCGGTCGAGTTCAGGCGGATGACGAGGGAGAGCAAGCGGAGGGGGAGGAGGAAGGCGACGACGACGGCTAGGATCGCCGCGTCGACCCTCATTACGGTGGACGCGAAGAATCACCGACTGCAGTCTGCAAATGGGTTGTGGGCCATGAGCCCAAGTCTAAGGCTGCTTTTGATAAAGATTTAAGCCAACTTGATGGTGCATGTTTAGCTGTTTAGGCCCTGTTTAGAACGTAGCAATTTAATCCCTGCATTAGTTGAAATTTTCGTTCCCATCTAAAAAAAGCGGAATCTTCGTTCAAATCTGACCTTAGAATTCTCCTAAACTTAAATGAAAAGGAAACTAAAGGTTCCAAATGGGATTTTGCTTTTTATAAGAAAGAGGGAAGGCCTACTTGAATATTTGCATTTTTGGGTGATAACTTATAGAATAACTCTCGTTTATGCCTTGTTTGGAGTACAGGAATTTCTTGAGAACTACACTGACTCCCGTAAATATTTCAGTGTTTGAAACATGACCTCAATAAAACTTGGTTAAATCTTCCTCGCAAAAAAACTTGATTAACTCCATATTTCAAGGCTATTCATTGTAAAATGCAAGAATGTTGTATTTAGTTTAGTAGATTGTATATTAGTTATAAGAATAAGTATACATGACCCCCTGAACTATTGCATCATCTAAAATTTAACCTTCAACACAAAACTAGACATTCGATACACTCAAACTCTTAAAACCGTTCACTTTTCACCCCCTAAGCCGGCTTGATCGTGGTTTTCACCACGTTGGTGCCCACATAACACATTTTAAGTTGATATGGCAACCCACTCAGCAGAAGTAGTAAACAAATTTAAAAGGATGGTGGATCCCACTTGTTAACCCATATCCCTCTTCTTTACTTCTTTCCTCCTGCTTGCTTACTCTCTCCCCTCCTTACATCCATGCTACCCCACCATGGTTGTAGCCCACAGATCGTCGGGCGTTGTCAACCACCGCTACCGACGGTCCCTGTTCTTCCTCTATTTCTTTCCTCCTACTTCCTCTCTCCCCCTTCCTCCCTCCACTCATGTTGCTCCACCATGGCCACAGCGCGTAGATTGCCATGCGCCAACGATCGTCACTACAGGTGGCATAGGGAACAAGCCGCCACCTCTCCCACGCCAAGGTGCCCACACAATTAATTGGCTTCTACTATATAATCAGAAGAGATCAATTATGCCACAGTCATGGACTCTCTCTCTCTCTCTCTCCACTGGATGCTAATAGTGGCTGCCGCTGGATGGCCTCGAGCTTGGAGGAGGGCGAAGGTGGAGGCCATGTCTATGAACCTAAGCTACTTGAGTAGGACACGTCGCATGGTGGAATGTGTCTTTGCTTCTTGCTCGTGCTAGTGCTCTATTCGCCATCCCCGTGCCCGATCCGCTACACTCAGCAAGATGGCAGCCATGGCAGTGAGCTGGGCTGTAGCACGATAGTGGCCATGGCGACAATGACAAGGGTAGATCCAGTTGGGAGAAAACGAAATAGAGCAAAGAGATGGAGGCAGACCATGGTGAGGAAGAGAGAGGGGGAAATAGGGGAAGAGAAGGAGAAGATGGGGCCGACGAGTAGCCCTACTCCACCAGCTCTAGTCATCTCTTTCGACATCACCCCCAAGTTCCACCTGCCTTCTTGATTTGCGATAGGATCCGAAGGTGTGGAGGACTCGGTGACGACCGGTGACAGTTTGTATTGGTGGATGAGGGAGGGAGGGAGAGATAGGGAGGAGAAGATGGAGGAAGAATGAGCGCATTGGAGATTGGCGGTTGGGCCTTTTCCTTAATTCAATTTTATTTTGCTGACTTGTACATGATTAAATGCTATGTTAGATAAACCAATGCCTCACGTCTGCCACATCAGTTCAATAGAAACATAGAAATGCATAAGGTTCTATACTATACATAGACAATCATAAGGTTCTTGATCATAGTTTCTTGAAATTCCTATGGTAGATACCCTCCTTGGTGTCACGCTTCCTGACATCAAAACAATCAAGAGAGTTAGTAAAAGGATAAATGCAAAAAAAAATTTGTCATCATTACCTTGATCATTATGATGTTCTTCTCAAAGGGCAATTGCGGCTGTCATAGTACACGATTTCCTTGCATGACTTGCACATGCGTGGCCCTTGTTTTGTTGTCCATATTCTCATCCTTCATCATATCTATCTTTATCTTTTGTCCTGGCTTTATTCTCTTACGCATACCGTTGGAGTTAATATCGTTTGGTGGCTTTATGTTGACATCATTTGGAGTGCGAACGTGAAGATCTCACTTCCATGCTTCTCTAGTGTCCAAGTAGTCTGCAACATAGGCATTGTGCGTAATGTGGCGTTGTCAACTTCCAACTCATTCTAACATTGTTCTTCCACTGCATTAACAAATCTGATTCAAATTCCACTAAAGTATTTTTGAATCCAATAAACCTATTGAAGAAAGAGTTTAACTCTCTGATCTTGAAGTGGTTCTAATGATTCCTGCCAAAAATACATCTTTAAAGTAAGCGGTTACCCATGATGCATAAATTCCAAACCAAAATTAGAAATAATGGAAGAAAACTATTTCTCAAATTCCTCCAGAGTTTCTAAGGCCCATACACATGAGTTAACACGTTGGTACAATAAAGAGTTTTCCATTAAATGCGGTGATACCTTCACTGGAAGCATTTGCAAAATGTGCCACATGCATAACCGATGCGTGCTAGTAGGGAAGACAACGGAAATTGTAGTCTTCATGCCAATATCTTCATTGGTTATAATGAGCCTAGGTGCAACTCCTCCTATTGCTTTCAAAAATATACGAAACAACCATACACACATATCAGTCTTCTCATTGCTTAATAATGCAGCATCAAGCAAAACACATGCCTTATGATGATTTACTCTAATGAATAGTGTGAAGATCATGTTGTAATGGTTGGTGTTATATGTAGAATCAAACGAAATAAGATATCCAAAATGGACATAATTCTTCTGACATGTCCGTCCAAAATGCTTGTACCAACCTACCATTGTCACCAACAACATAATCAAAGTAGAATGAAGAATTTATATCATTCTTTCTATAAAAAGTTGTCAACAAACATCTGAGCATCCAATTACTTAATGTGGCTTTGCAACTTCTTGTGATAATTCTGCAAGTCTCCTTGTGCATCCTACATCCTCAAATTTACCCTCACGAATACGAAGATATCTATATGCCTTGCTTGTACCGATGCCTCCTTTATGACATGTGATTAATGCACACTTAGCCTTCTCATTTACTTTCCTACTTTATCAGCTGTTATTTGCTAGGTGATACCAACTCATGTGTATACGATTCAATAAATTTTTTCACCCTAAACTTATTGTCGACAGTATGTTTGACAACTAGAATTACCTCACAGCCACACCTACTTAGCTTTCTGACATATTTCCATTTCTTTGACTCATGTTATCATTACCTTTCTCAGACCGAAAGCCTTCTCTAGAGCACATCCATCACTTCCATCTCATAACACCATTGACAACCGTATGTGGATCAACATGGGCTCCAAATCTGGCTAAATGTGCATATGTCTTGTAGAGTTCTTTTGCAGTGGCCAAGTCATCAAGAACCATCACTTCAAATGGCTTGATAGTTGCATCAAATGTGTATAAGAAGAATCATGCAATGCAAATGATTAAGTGTCAAGCATGATGGATTGACAGATGGAGTAAAACACATGTACACAACATGTTACTTACTACGAATAGGGTGCTTCCGCTCTTTTTGGAGTACCACAATGAATTAATTAGTAGGGATGTGAACTAATTTTAGCGATAGAGTCACTACAAGAAAACCCCCCTCTAGACACGCTTTCATAGTAACGCAGGCTAAAAGCGTCTCTACATGGGCACATAAAGACGCTTATTGACATGATTTTGTTAACATCTCAACTAGACACGGCATTAGACACGCTTTTATTGTCAAGAGACATATAAGGACACTTTTTAACATGATATTAAAACCATCTCAAAATGACACGGTGTTAGATACGCTTTTAATCGTCAATAGCATCTAGACATGACGTAAAACGTATCATACAATCGCCCATACCCACCTAAATATGCCTTTTGACACGATACTAAAAACGTCTCAAAATGATACGGAGTTAGACACGATTTAAATCATCAATAGCATTTAGACACATTGAAAAGCGTATCAACAACCGCTCATATACATGTAAAAATGTTTTTTCTATGATATTTAAAACATATCAATATGTCACGGTTAGAAACGCTTTTGACCGTCAAGAACATGTAGACACGCTGTAAAGCGTATCAAACAACATGTCATAAAAGTTTTTCCTTGCAATTTAGAATATATTTTTCGTTATTCTCATATAAAACCTAAATCCTCAAATGCCACCCATATAAAAACCTAAATCCTCCCCGCTTCGAAGTTTAGACACATCGGACCCTAAACACCGAAATTCCATTTTGGCCCTCAAACTAAAAACTTCCGACCGACCACCGTCCGAGCGCGCGTTGCTCGGCGCCGCCACTGTCGGTCATGCGGTGTGGTACCGCACGACCGCATCAGAGTCAGGTCGTGCGGTACCACACCGCATGATCGCACTGTTCATCGCCCGAGCGCACGTTTCTTTCGCTCCAACCGCATGACCGAATCGCCGACCGCACATCTCGTTTTTTGATCGCAGGACCTGCAGCTACAGTGTGATGAATAGTGCGATCGTGTGGTGTGATACCGCACGACCCATGCTACAGTGCGGTCGTGCGGTACCACACCGCACGACTGGACAGGTGGCGGTACCAGGCGAACGCGCGCTCGGGCGGGGGTCTAGATTCAGGAATTTTTTTTGGTTTAGAGGTCAAAAATGGAATTTTAGGTGTTTAGAGGTCTAGATGTATCCAAAATACCCGTTTCGGCCCCCGCCGCCTCCCTGCATCCCCCTCTCGCACCCGCCGCCTTCCCCTCTCCCCTTCCCCTCTCACGCCCACGCGCCTCCTCCGCCCCTCTGGACCGGCGCGGCCGCCCGCCTCCTTCCCTTCCCCCCTTCCCCTCTCGCGCTGCCGCCCGCCTCCTTCCCCTCTCCCCTTCACCTCGCGGCGCGCCTCCTCTCGCCCCGCCGCCTCCTCCTCCTTCCTCCCGCGCCCGCCGCCTCCTCCTCTCACCCCGCCTCCCTCCCGCCTCCTCCCTTCCTCTCGCACCCGCCGCCTCCCTCTCGCCCCGCCGCCCTCCTTCCGCCCCTCCGGTTCCCAGCACAGCCACCGCCGCCTCCTTCCGCCCCTCCGGTCCCAGCAAAGCGTGAAGTACGATAAAATTACATCGCTTGTTGTCCCTTAAGAATAATAATCTGAATTGTGAGATTTAGAATTATATGAGTGTAGCATTTGATGAAAAAATATTTTCAGTTTAATGAATTACCTATTTACCGATATCACCCTATTATCGATACCTCCAGCCTCCCTCTCCCTGGCCGCCTCCTCCTCCCACCTCCCGCCTCCTCCGCCGCCTCCCGCCTCCCCTCTCCTCCTCTCCCCACCTCCCAGCGTGGATCTTATCTAACAATGAGTAGTAGCTGTTTTTATCTAACAAAGAAAAAGATGATGTTTGCAGGTACTTTTACTCCTTAAAAGTAATCAAAATTTGACTAAATTTCAGCAAAATTTGATTTTTCGTCCGAATTCGAACAAAACGAACAAAATTTCGTTTTTGTTCCTTTCGTTGGTGACCGAATTTTTTTGCCACCGAAAGTTTTAACATCGCACGGAAACACCCGCCGGCTCTCCCACGTTCTCCGCGTGACCTCCTCCCCACGTTCTCCGCCACTCCTCGCGTCCTCCTCCTCCTCCCCCCCCCCTCCGCCTCACCACTTCGCCACTCGCCTCGCGCCGCTCCACCGCGCCCCACCTCCTCGCCACCCGAGCTCCCGCCTACCCCTCCGCCTCACGCCGCCGCCACTCCTCCGCCACCCCGGCGCCTCCTCCTACTCCTCAACCCCGCGCCGCCGCCGCCTCTCCGTCCCCGCACCGCCTCCTCCTCCTCCCACGCCGCCGCCGCCTTTTCCTCCCCGCCCTCTGCTCCGCCACCGCCTCCTCCTCCCCACCCCTCTGCTCCGCTGCTGCCTCCTCTCACCGCCCATCTTGGGCTCACCGCGTGGATCGACGTGCGGAGCGGACCAAGAGCGCCTTCTTGGAGTCAAGAGGAGGAAGGTGCACCAGACGCCGTATATGATCTGGATTTCAGAGCAACGCCGGGCAATCAAGTCCATTCACCATGATTTTGTTGATTCGAATCCTCTCTACTATTTGATTTTTATTCAGGGAGCCCTTTACTACTAAAAATTATCTGAATCAAACGCTGCTCGATTTTGTGTCAAGATGAATTCAACCATTAGATGTGGAACTAGTCAAAGAAACCGCGATCCACAGAGTCCGATGACCTAATGTACATGCTTACTTTATAAACCTTTGTTTTCTCAATGTTCTGCAACAATGGTAGCAAAAGCAATTATTTTTGTTATAATCGAGACAAGTTTTATTGTTCACGATAAAGTCTGAAAGGAAGAAGAAATGACCATGTTTCGTATCAATGCTAATGCAGAGTATCATTAACGAAATGATCGCAGAGGGTCTAAAGTCATTAAAGATATTCAATAGACATATGAAAATGAGAATAATTCAAATTATCACTTGAGATTCGAAACCAACTCCTCACTTGTGTTAGATAAGTAAAGGTCATACCATGCCCCAAGAACTGTGATTATAGATGCCAACACCTCCGATGGATGTGCATTAGTTCCACTAGATTCACAAAGTACTTCCATCCAAGTGCAATTGGATTACTAGCAAAACAGATGAGCGATCTGTTGCCACAATAATATTCGATTCATCCCCAATTATCAACCATGGGTCAATGTTTGACTGAGTGTTAGGACCACCACTTCAAAACTCAGAACATAGATTGTTAGAAATTTTCACACAAAAACAAAACAATATAAGGAAAGAAACGAGGACCGAATCTCTATCCCAAGATCTACATACTAATCTTATGTCATCCAAACAACTGCTCATGACACAAAGAAGATTAGCTATAAATGATTAACATTGCTATGATAGAGGTGTATTTAATGTAATGAGATCTGAACAATTAGTCAAGAGCATTGTATTTAACTATTTAGAGCATCTCCATCCGGTTCTTTATCCTGCTCTTCATTGTATATTTAGCTAGTATAACCTAAAAATGGACTCCAACCCATGTTTTATCCCCTCTTCAATTTTACCCGGCTATTTCTTCCGCAGTCGGCTATCGGCGGCGAAGCGGCGCCGCCGCCATCGCGATTTCGCGGTCCCGCGCTTCCTCCTCCTCCCGCGCTCGAATCTCCTTCCGCGGCGCCTCATCCTCCTCCTGCGCTTCCTTCGCCTCGCGCGCGCCCTCCCACCTCCCGCGATTTCCCCCGCGACGCGTCACGCCGCGCCGCCTCCCATCGGTCCACCGTGCGACCACCGCCTCCCCGCCGCCTCCCACTAGTCCGCCGCGCCACCACCGCCTCGCGGCCCTCCCACTGGTTCGACGCGCCGCCACCGCCTCGCTGCCGCCCCCGCCGCCTCCCACTAGTCCGCGCGCCCCTCCCCGCCGGCCTCCCACCTCTTATCCGATTCGTAGAACTGATCGCTGCAAAGCGGTGGATTGGTTCCTCTTGGTGTAGGATGCTTGTATTTGCTAAATGTTGGGTATGTCAAAAATTTTCAGTGATTGCTTGTGTTGGTTTCTTGCATGGTCAATTATTGACTGTCACTGCAAATGTTGTGGTTTATTGCATGGTTTACTAATGGTTCAGTTAATTCTTGCAGTGATCAGAGAAAGACTGCTCTGCCGCTACTACAAACAAGAGGCCTAGGGTTAGTTCTACTTCCACCACTACCAGTACTACTTCTTCAGGATGCTCTAATTTCCCTTGTAAAACTGTTAGCTTGATCTGGAGTTTATGATTGAAAGAGTAGCATAGTAGTTCATGTTCATGAATTCATGAAATTTGAACGGATAAAATTCTTTGGATGCTCTAATTTTATCCCATAATTTTTTTAACTTTGTACTTGATAAGATTCCTATAGTTTGTTCTTTTTTAAACTGGTGATATGAACAATTAGAAGCTTTATTTCAATAGGAATTGCAGGAAATTATCGACCAGTTCATCTTCCTATAGTTTCCAATTTTTCTGCTCATAATAAAAAAGATCCAGTTCATCTTCATAATATAAAACTTTATGCAAGAATGGTCTTCTTAGTGCAAAAACCTGCAAGTATAGCTTAATTAGCCATCTATATAAGGGCATGGTAAGCTAAAATTAAATACATAGACAAAGGTCGGCCTGAAAAGGAGAGAAAGCATCAATTGAAAAAGGACTACCTTTGGTCACAAAAACTTTGTCGCTTAAGTACAATACCCGCGCTTGAATGCAATAGCAAAAGGAATCAAAGAATAGTTCCCTAAGATCAAATATAAAAGCATGAGTGACTTTCTTAAATCTAGGCATACCCGCGCTTGAATGCAGCTAGCATCAAGTACACGAAGGAAAAATAGTAGTATATGGCTATATGCAAAGATAGGAAACCAAGAATATGGCTATATGCACAGTAGGAAACCAAGAATGTTAACTTAAGATGTCTATCGACATGAAACAATTAAATCACCACAAAATCCAACAACCATACCCATCACCGTTTATGTACTAAGTAGTCGATGTTCATATTTGGAGTCTTGGTGCTTGTAATGTTCTTGGGTATTTTCTGGCCATTGTATTGAGTACTGTCCGCATTGTCATGTGCGTTTATTTTTATTTGCAACTATATCTCAAGTCCTATGCAATATGCATTACTGATAGTCCTCAAACATGCTCAAACATGCACATGAGAACCTAGCTAACACTGTTTCCCTAGCATACAGAGCAGCATCATGCTCCAATGTTCCTAAAAGACTGTAATACTAGCTTTCAGCAGAGAGCAGGCAACTTCTCCGGTTGCAAAATTGCATATAACCAAGCTAGCCCTGACACTACTACCTCTGTAGCCTACACCAACCAGTTCATCTTCATACAGTTTTAGTCTATGTATTTAATTTGTCTCAAACAAACTGGATCTTTTTTATTATGAGCAGAAAAATTGGAAAGGTTCCTTGTGATGTGTGAGGCTCTTGTCAGAAACTATAGATTTTTAATTTATCGTGTATCATAAACTGTCAAGTTTGTTCATACATTTTAACACTACAATGTTTGATTGATTACGTGTTTTTGCCATGGAAGGTTATATGCACATCCCGAGGCGTATAATCTTGATGGCGTAAGAAGTTTGGGGTGATCCATTTATATGCCCTCGAGGAACAAACTTGTGCGCTGCACAAGGTTCTCAACCTCTGGAGGCAATGATGAATATTCTCAACATACCAAAAGCAGCAAGAAGAGGACTAAGAATTTTACTGCCGAGGAAGATGAGAAGCTGATCAGTGCATGGCTAAATGTGGGTCTTGATCCGATTGAAAGCAATAACCAATCGATGTCAAGGTATTGGCAGAGAATGCATGCTGCCTTCCATGAGCACAAGGATTTTGAATCGGACCGCTCGAGACATCTCTTATGAACCGGTCAATTATCAATGCGAATGTTAGCCGCTTCGTGGGGTTTATGCTCGTAGTGCAGGAAGCAAAGTGGATTAACGGAGCAAGATAAGGTATTGTTTTGTCCTCCCATCAATTTGGTTGCTTTCTGGTTCTCCAATAATCCTTTATGTTGGTTGATATTTTCAGATAGATCATGCAAAGGCACTATACAAGAACAGTCACCCAAAGAAGCAATCTTTCTTGATGGACCATTGCTGGAAGAAACTATGTCATGAGCAGAAGTGGATTCAGAGGACAGACAAGTCCCAGAATGAAACAACAAGAAAATAGGCACCAAGTGGTGATAGTCCCTTGAACTGTAGTCCTGGAAGCAATGAACAGGCACCTGATGAAGCAATGACAAGGCCTCCCGGTAAGAAGCAAGAGAAGGAGCGACAACGTCGAGGGAAAAGACCTTATGGTGATGGAGAGAACCACTTGAAGGAGGTGATGAGCGATTTCTGGATCAACAAGAAGGAGACCGAAGATTTGAGGGAGTTGAGGAAGAAGGAGCGCAATGACGAGAGGCTACAGCTTGAACGGGAAAGGCTCAAACTGCAGCGGAAGGATGTTGAGATGAAGCAAAGGAGTGAAGACGAAAGAATAATAAACATTGATATTAGTACAATGAGTCCAGATCAGCAGCAGTTTTACAAGATGTTAAAGGATGAGATATTTACTCGTCGGTTTGGCGATACTGCAGCAAGCTAGTTGTGTCCATGAATACTTTATAAGTTTTACATGAAGCTAGTTGTGAACTGGACAATGTTTGCTGGATGTATGGTTATATATGTTCAGAGAACCAATTTGTGAATGGTGTACTGCATTGTTGCTTGGATTGTTGACTTATCTTGTGAAGTGCTGCAGGGTTAATAGGAACTGAAATTTTACCCTTCAGTTCAAATAGAAAAAGTGGCACGCTGGAGTGCTGTGCTTGATGAAATGAAAATAGTTACTCTGTTGGTTCTTTACAGTTCTTGATGTTTTGTCAGTAAAGCTGGATGAGGTGGTTTCGCATCGCAGCGCATGGTGGGTGTGAAGTTCGTAACATGTGCATAGCTTGGAGATATCCCGCCGCAGGATTAGTTTGGTACTAATTTGGTCCATGAGCCGAATTCTTAGGATCCGCACTAGTCCCGGGGTTATGTGCTATAGAGTCGGATGGATTTGTTAGCTATCGTATGTGTGGGCGCTGGAGTGTGGAAGTCTGTTTTGCTTCTCTGTTATTCTGTAGCTATTCTAAAACGGAATTACATGGAGCAGAATCAAGCAAGGCGCATTCTCGCTCGCACCACAAATGTCTTTCTTCCGTGAGTTTGCTGGTTGTGTCACCATGCAGAGTGTCCCTATTAAAAACATTGCTCCTCTTGTTTTTAGAATGTAGATATTGCCTGATAGTCCCTTTGAAAGCATTCTCGTATTCCATTGGAAATTTCATACTCCTCTCGAAAGCGTTTTGTATTGCCGATTAAGACATCTAGTATCTTCAGATGGGTATCGTGAGACCGCTGGCCACTGTGTAAATTATTTACCATCTATCTCAGTTTGAATAAAATGATTGGATTTGGGCATCGAATGAATGTCCTGTCCAGCTAAAAGATTATTTACCATTCACGGAATGCTGATACTCTGTTGTTTGTACTTCTTGTCGCACATGGTGATGTCAACAAAGAAAGGCCCAAAATAATTCAGCCCACAAATTTAAACCATTTAAAGAGGGAGAATAGCTAGGCCATTGGAATGAATACTCAAATAGAGAGCTGCAAATAATAGCTAGCCTCTTCATCCTAGGAAATAAAGAGGGGGAAATAACTAGTGGGATAGAGATGCTCTTACAGCACAGACCAATATAGCTATAGAAAGCAAAGAGAATGATAAGCCCTAGTGCAGTAAATTCCCTGGAAATTAACTATAAGTGACTACAGATGGAAAGTACCAGTTTGAAGATAAAAACAAACTATTTAAAGTAATATGACAAAAGAGGGCCAAAATATTGAGCACTGAATTCTATCAGACAAACCAAAGTGCATGTTATATCTTTCAGACATCAGATTTCATTACCTCTATTGCTTACAAGCTCTGCCCACAACCCACCAGCTCCAGCATGGTTGATCTCCTACAAGCATAACCAAGAAATAGCAAAAATTCTCACCTTAAAAGTACAAAAACTAAGTAACCTCTAACTCAACACTATTCTATAAGGTTCACGATCTCCGAGCTGTTTGTTTCATGTTTCATCCTGAAAATGGTAGTGGAAATTGCCCGTGGTCTTATTCTTGGGCACCGGACGATGGTCTGCTTATATTAGTTGAACATAAGTCCGCTTCCTAAATTCTCGCTACTTATGCTCTTAGCTCAAACTCCAACCACAACATGAAACATTTTGTCAGTATAATTCTGTTCTTTTACTATGTAACCCATTTCTGGTCTATTGGCTAATTCTTCCTTTTGAGTTTGTTTGCAAGATAATCATGGCAAGAGGACCTAGAAGATTAAGGAACTTGAACCTTGAAGTACAGATACCAACCTATGCAGAGGGGCATGAAGATTTGATGGACAATGAGGACGAAGACAATTTACAGGCCCTCCGGACATTGATAATATATTATCCCGCATGCCACATAAACTGCATGTCCAATTAAGATAATATGTAAGGTCGATAATGTTTCATTACATATCTAAATACGATATTATGTCTTACAATTTTATATATTTAGGGCCAAATGGAGAGGTGCGACAGTTGTAGGGGATTTCGAGTTGCTAATTTATTGGAATTACAAGGAGGAAAGATAGTTGTCGGGATCGATGAAAGTGGTGTCCCAAATGAAAGGTCAGCTTCCATTCTTGGGCAACACCTTGGAGATCTAGCAGAAAGCCCAACATTTGCACCATTACACATTCCAAGATGGGACAATGAGCTATTCAAGACACACAAGGAACAAATAATCAAGGATGTTGAGGTAAGAAGTATCTCAACTGTGCTATAATGTACCGTCATGTTTAGATTGTTCATGATATCTGGATCAGATATTTAGATTAGACAGGGGTAAAACATAGAGCAGTAGAGCCAATACCGGATCTAGCTGCGACTTGAAATGTCTATGAACAGTAATTGCAGCCATTGCCTGAAAGAATCAATTAATGTACGTAAGAATTAGTTTACAGCCACAAAAACTTGAAATGTCTATGATCTCTTTGCTTATTTTTCACATTCTAGTGGCCCGTAGAAGGAACCGTGTAAGAGATAATATTACATAATCAATTTATCCAGTAGCCGTTTCACAAAAAGCATAGTGAAATGTTGCATCTTAATTTTGTTTCCATTATAGGTCTGTGCCATGTACTAGTAGTGAATGTTTCAAATTTACTCATGTCCTTGTGACATTTCTAAAAATTTTATGTTTGGGTAATGTTAAGATTATATATGTTCACTGCCTGCGTCATGCTTATTATATGACTTTCTTTATGTTGACTACCAACATCAATTTTGAAGACCTTATGCCTGCTTGGCATAGGGTATAAAGTCATTAGCTATGCCATGATTCTTAGCAAGACATGACTCGAGTAGTAGTTGTTTTATCTAACAAAAAAAAGATGGTGTTTGCAAGCTAATTTTCTATAAATACCGACTTATGCTACATGCCTAAGCTAACCATAGAGGATCGTTGTTCGGCTTATACCGTTGCTTCTCATGGATATGCTTGGACTCTTAGTCTCTTATTTGTGTCAGCTGCAATAAGAAAAAATGTTGAAGCTACATTATTTAACTCATGTCATCTTTTCAAACTGCAATTTTTTTTGTCTCAATGCTATTATCAATTGCATTTGTTCAATTGCAGGGCTAGATCCGCATCCAGATCGGGGTCTTCTTCATGCCTTGCCTTGGTGTGGAGCAAAGGTGATGAAGATGGAGCCTTTGTATTTCTCTGCTACTAGGACTAGTAGTTTCGGTTGTCCTGCACTCACATATATTTGATGAACCATTCAGTTTGATATAGTTACTGGTCTATATGATGTCCAGGGAGTGAACTAATTATTATCTTGTTTTGTGGATGCTAAAGAGATGATTTTACAAATGGAATACTTTTGGTGATTTGCATTGTCATTATCTAATCATACAGATATTATCTATATTTGGATGTCCATTTTGAAGAAAACATCACAGTTCTTAATACATAAGAAGGTGTTACTACAAAGCGTGTATATATTAATATATACACAAAAACATTACTGACGCGAAATATAAATGTACATATGAAACCGTCTCTACATATCTTGAAACGCAACAAGATGTTACTATACAACGAACCTATATTGATACACACGCAATGTAAATGTATCATCATATTGTTTCTACATTTCTGAGCACGTGGCTATGTTACTATACAGCGTGTCTATATAATTAAACACGTAATATAAATGTATCTATTAATCGTGTCTATACTTCTTAATACACATTAAAGTGTCATTATAAAGCGCGACTATACTTCTTAATACGCATCAAAGCATCGTTATAAAGCGTGACTATACTTCTTAATACGCATTAAAGTGTCATTACAAAGCGTGACTATATTAGTAGACATGTAATGTAGATGTACCTACGAGACTGTCTCTACAATTCTTAATACGTGATGAAGCGCTACTATACAACGTAACTATACTGATAGATGCGTTGTATAAATGTGTCTATAAAAGTGTATCAATATGCGTAGGCATGCATTAAGCGTCTCTATAAAACGTCTTTTTATCTCATAGATATGCTTAAAGAATTCGTCTCTACAACTCCTGACACGGTCCATGCGAAGACGCTCCTAACACGCTTTACAAAAGCGTGCCTATATTCCTGTAGAGACGAAATAAAGCGTATCAAACATAACAATACAGCGTTACAATAGGGGGGTTTTCTTGTAGTGAGTATGTATCGAGGCTTTCTTCTGTTGGGAATTTCAATGCCATGCTCTCATTGGCCACAGATTCCATGCTTGCTACAAATTCTATCGGTGATAGAACGATAAAATGAGACAGGATGCTCGTAACCTTAGCGAGCATAAATTCTACAGATGATAAATTAGCATCTACAATTCAAGAACCTATTTTACCATGTCCAAGTTACTGTAAATTTTAGGGCGACACAGAATTTTTTGCATCACATAGCCGAGTTACTTTAAATTCTGCGGGAAGAGGAATCATATCTTACCTTGGCCGACGGCGATGACGTGGAAGAATTGGGCGATCTAGATGGGAAGAATGTGTTGAAGGGCAGCACTCGTGCCCTGGTGTGCCACAATAACTATGGCGGATGCCGGCAGTGCAGTGGGGGAGAGAGGCGGCAGTGCTGCGGACGGAGGGAGGTAGTGGGCGACGCTCATGATCAAGGCGGGCAGGAGAACCAGGCATGACAGGGAGGCACGTGAGCCCTGCTGTGGATCATGACGGGGGTGGATGGAGGCGGGATTATGCTGTGGTGGAGGGAGGCAGGCTACAGATCATGTCGGCGGTGGAGGGAGTTGGCATGTGGATCACACAGGCGGACAAGATAAATACGGACATGAGTTGAGGCAACAAGGGCTAGAGTTGAGGCGTGGGCAATACCAAAGGTGAGAAGGGAGGTGGGGGGTTATCAGCAAAAAAAAAACCATAAGTGATTTGGGTTGTTCCACCTACGTGGATCTAGGCCGCTCGAGCCTGATCCGATGTTCCACAACGCCATTAACATCGTAGATTAGAGATTAGTTTTCATAAACCAAGTTTTGTGAGAAATTTTAGGAAAACAAGTTTTTATGTTGCTATTCTATTAGTGTGGGTTTATAGATTACCCTGTTTGGTTCGCTTAAACTAAAATAAGTTCTCAGTAACATGATGTTTGGTTGAGAATCTTGTGTTTTATCAATTTTTAAAGGAGAAAATTATGTTTTTATCATTAGGAATAGAAGATCACTTATGTCAATTGATCACGTCTAAACAACTTTTACCTGACTAAAATCTAAAAAAATCGTAAAGAACATGTGATGTTGTGTTTGGCCTAAGAAGTTTCATACTATGTTCATATAACCCAAGAAGTTTCATACTATGTTCATACATATATACGATAATCATGAATCGTTTTGGCATGAGAGCTCACAAGATTGACGAGACGTAAATGCATCGATGCGGACGGTTGGCAGCTGTGTCCAATGTTATCTGTAGGGGTGCAATCGGGTTGGATTCGGACGGATATTGCTTATACCGTATTCTAACCCATATTTTTTTTCGAATTCGGGATCGGATACGGTAAAACCAGATACGAATACGAATTCGGAGTATTCGAAATTTTGAATACGGTGCCGCCGGAATGGATACTTGACGGTTTCGGATCGAAAATGGATAATGTAGACGGATAGTACGTGCGTACGGAAAGGAACATATGCTAAACAATACCACCATCACTTCAAGCCTTAAACTGTTAGACATAAGTACATAATAGTGATTATAATTCATCAGCCGAAGATGGTGTAGCGTTTCCCCCAAAATTGCCCATTGAGGTGTGGCGTTTCAAGATGAATCTTGATTCTTCACGGACAACATTTTCTTTTTCTAGACTAAAGAGATTTTTACTAAATTAAGGTAGAAACAGTAGATAATTGGGGATAATAGACTTTTGATAAATTTACCTGTTCATTTACTGAAGCATGCCAAAGTTCATCATTTAATAATACTCTGATTACATGCTTTTCATTCCATTACCTAGGAAGAGTGATCTTAATGAGCAAATTTAGGATTCCAATTGCACAAGCAGCAGAATTAGAAATAAAATATTATTTTAGTATTGTACTAGTAAAATACCCGTGCATTGCAACGGAATCCCAAAATAGGGTGCTTATTACTTAATCAGTTTAATCCATTTTACAAGGTCAGGTAGGTCTTGATCATTGTCGAGCCGATCGGGTCAGAGAGGAGATGTCTGATGAGGTCCATTCGCAGTTGATTTGGCGCAAGTACGAACTTGTAGAATGCATAGAGTATGAGATCCACCGATGAAAGCGTCGAACCAAGGAATCCTCGCCACATCCTATCGAAGAAAACAATTGCGATCCAAACTTGCTGGAAGGTAATCTTCAGTATGCTGTACACATTGAATTTTTATCAGAAAGCAGACTGAAAATAAGCAAGAAATGCAACCACGAGTCTAATTACCATTTGGGCAACCGGAAAAAGGTTTCGTGGAATGTTTGGATGCCTTCGCTGTTCAGTTGTATTATCAATGCCAACCCAAAAAGGAGAGAAAATTGATCATTTGCCACTTTAAAGAGTGGGCTTCGCAAAATTGCCACTTTCAAAATTGACTTCGCAAAAATGCCATGCAGTACATTTACCTCTTGATTACCATGTCATTTGAGCCATTTAACTCATTTAATATTTGTTTCTCTCATTTCAGAGGCTAAAAAAAACCTTTCTACCCTTGCTAAGTTTTTTCTAATTTCGTTATTCTTTGTCCCTGTTTATTTTATTTCCAAAGTGTGTACAAAACAGATTAATCTGATTATACGAACGAAGCTATAGAAAAATAGAATAGCTATGTGCTACAATTGTGACAACTTTAACATAAAGATGAAATCAAACTTAACATTCTCCACTCGCTCATTCGCTCCATGAAAAAGAATGCCAAATTTCTTACAGGGACCATCACAACATCTACGTCGCCGTACTCATAACACATGTATCGCATCAAACAATCTGGAATGGTCGCTGTCAAACGAATGGTCAACAATGAACAATGACAACAGTGAGATAATACAAATCAACTGTGCGTTGTTAACTTAGCAAAGGTAGAAAGGTCTTTTCCAGCCCCTGAAATGAGAGAAACAAATATTAAATGAGTTAAATGGCTCAAATGGTATGGTAATCAAGAGGTAAATGTACTGCATGGCATTTTTGCGAAGCCAATTTTGAAAGTGGCAATTTTGCGAAGCCCACTCTTCAAAGTGGCAAATGATCAATTTTCTCCCAAAAAGGAAGAATGAGCGTTGACGCTTTCGTTCTTGAGGCCATAGTGTTCTCCATGCTGGAACATCAGATAACAATTAGCAAGATAAAGTTTTTCTCGCTTCTCTGAAATTTTACGAACGTATGTGCTTTTGTCGAAGGATGCAGCTGAATTTGAAGACCGTAAGAAATCATGCACCGAGCATTGATGGACTGGAGCTTTGAGAACTTCCAAGCAAATATTGTCCGAATACACATGGTTTCTTAAGATATCGGATATCACGAAACATATCTTGGAGCTTCAAACAAAGATCGACCACGAGTATCCTATGATTTTTCTAAAACATTGTTAATACATTACTAAAGAAGAAGAAGGAAATGGTAAGCCCAAACTGAGAATTTGTTTCTACCGGTTGCAGGATGCACCATACTTCTGCAGCACCAAATGCAAGATTTTTCTCGGTGCGTGTTCGGTAAGGACCTCCAACAGAATGTAGGACCATTCCTGAAAACAACGTTCAACATTTGAATTGAAATTTCAGTATACATCTAAAAAAGAGAAGCACAATATTGCCATTGTTTTGAAGCCCGATGTGCTAGCGCTTGTGACCCAAGCCCGATGTATCAAACCATAATTTGTTACCTCCTCATAAACTGTTTGGATGCGAACTCCCATAGCATCCAACTGAGACATCAACCTCTTCTTAAGTAGATCAAAGGGCATTGCATCTTTAGAAGCTAGGTGTAACAACCCACGTCGTGAATTAACCCTAATTAGCGAATTAGGACGTTAAGTAGGATTAATTGCATAAATGATAATCTAAAAATACGAGGGAATTTAAACTTTTCTACGTAGCCGTATAAATTGAAATCAACGAATGATAAACTAGTACCTTGTTGTCATAATTTTATTAATGAGGATGAATATCGAATTGTATGGACTGAAATGAGAAACAAAAATTCAATGGCACAACAAATAGAAACTTTCAAGTCAATTAAAATATATATAACAGTCTGTAGTACAACAGTAGTTAATTACAATCTATGTAGGGTAAAATCAATAACATACATTGATTGATAATGAGAACTCATATCAAGTCCAATAAAAATATTACAATTTGCATTACATAATAGCGACAATACGAATTACAACAGATAAACAATTTTGTGTCTTAACCAAATAACTATCTCAAAACGGAAGCAATTACAATAGAGAGCGTCAATTACAACTAGAGATCCATCTCATACATAATTATTACAATAGGGAAATGAAGAATAGAAATTACATTAAATTGTATACCTCAATATTAAGAGAAAGCCCGATTACAACTAGACCATTTCATACATTGGAGTTGGTAGTCAATTTCCACCACGTCGATATTCCTTTGTGAGTAAATTAGTGATTACAATGCCGAAAAAGACCAAACAAAAGAGCGAATAAAAATAATTGAAGAAAAGAAGAGCGTTGCCGTCAGAGCCCTAAGGATGTACTTTGGGCGGGGTAATCCGTTCATGGAGATACCTGACTGTCCGGGGGCCAGTCGGCACCTCTCATAACTGTAAGCTCATCATACGGTATAAACAAACCTGTTTTATTTTAGAAACCAGCAAAGGTAACTCAACCTTCCATAATCCCATTTTATAAGCCCAAATCGCAACAAGACTCATATGTCCTAGTTATACCGAGACAACACAGTCCAGAAATATCTCACGGCCAGCACGAAGGCACAGCCAACCAGAGAAAAGTGAGCAGCGAGTCAAGGCCGGCAGCACATCCATTTCCCCCAAATCTCTCAACCCATTCCAAGCCAACCAGAGAGACCGGAGGCAACCAGGGGCAGGACCCAGGCGACGAAGGCCGGGCGAGCCGGCCGGGAGCAAGGCGACGGCGACGGCAGGAGGCAAGACCGCAAGCCAGGAGACCATCAGCCCTAGGAGGTCAACATTAGGCGGCATCCATACCACCCGAAGGCGACTGTCACAAGCCCCAACCCTAGGCCTTCTCACGACAGGCCAACCAATCACCGGCCAAGGTAATACCACACACATGAACTTAGTATTCATTCCAATGTCAAACCTAGCTCACCGCATATGACAAATCATTAGTAACAACCGAGTAGCACCACTGTCCACCAAGCACCAACACAGAGCACGCCAACCGGAGATAGAAGAAGGGAGTAGAGTAGAGGAAGCTTACCGAAGAGGGCGGCGGCTGCGTGCTACCACCAGCCGAGCCATGCCTCTAGCCACCACCGGAGACTCCCCCGGCGTATCGGCGGCGGCTAGCCGGTCGTGGCTAACCGGGGTAACCCACCTCCCAGCCTAGCACACCTTACACAACAAGTAGATTGAGTTAGATTTGGGAAAAGACACCAGATCCGGGCCCTAGGCCACGGATCTGGCCGGGGTTCCCCGAGCGGCGTCGAGCAGCAAGGCGAGGGCGGCCGGCTGTGGCTTCCCGTGCGGCACCGAACGGCAAGGCGGGGGCGGCCGGGTAGGATGGCGCAGCGCAGTTGGGGATAGGCGGCATCGGAGGGGCGGCGCGAGAGGGTGAAGGAGGCGGCCGAAGGAGAGCCGAGACCCGGGGCGGAGGCGCTGAGACCCGGGGCCGGAGGAGCGGCGACGTGGCGTCGGTGTGGAGGAAGACCAGGGAAGAGAGAGTGAGGGCCGAGTGAAATGGGGACGGGGAGGCAATGAGGAAGGCGTGGGAAGTGGTGAAGAGAAGGAAGAAGTGGAGGCGTCGGCAGAGAGCAAGAAAAAGGGAACCGAACGGAAGAAAAGAAGGAAAGAAGAAAGAAAGGAAGAGAAAAGGATGAGGAAAAATAGGAAATGTGGGAAGAGTAGATTTACTAAAATTTGGAACATTCATAAGCATACAGCATCACAACTTTGTTATAATAGATTTGTTAAAAATGAGGAATTTAGATGCAAATATTTAAGAATCTAGTAGTTGACTATTAGCCGTATTAACGCAATAGAATTCTTTTAAGAACTAAATGGAAACCTAGAAGAACCTGTAAACATATTTAGTAACATTCACCTAATTACATCAGCCATATTATATTGTGAAGCCATAGATTAATTCGTAGCATAAACTTGTGGAACTTCAATAATAAATATTCATAAGCACATAAATAAACCAGGCATGTCAATTGATTAAAATTGGTCTGAGTATATATTAGAACATGTGTATTGTTATCGACGCTACTCAACGGTATAATTAATCATTTAGACAACTTGGTTAGTAATATTTAATTTATAGAAAGTTACCTTGATAATTATAGAAAATCCACCTCTGATTACTCTGGAATATGAGGATAAAGTAACGATGGTCCGACAACTTAAAAGATGCTAGTCGATTAAACATATAACCGTACGGATTAAATTAAAGTAATATAGTATGAACCAATTGTTGCATGTTTGAATAACCAGATAGTGTAGTTAGGTTCATCTAAATAGTAGAATACCACTAATCAGTAATTATAATGATTCGAATAAATGAATTGCCATCAATAGACTTAGAGTATGTAGCATATTGATTAAATTAGTATATTGTTATTGCAACTATGGTTAGTTGTGTTAAATTGCAGAACCTTTCTAGTAAATATTTATGGCTATACATTAGATAAGGTCTAGGAGCAAATTTAATATGAAAATAAAACCTGGAGATCGTACGAAGACGCTTTAGTATAATTTAATTAATATTTTACTTAGGAGTTAATTTCATCTGTGTAGATACTTAATCACGCGTGTACTAATTACGAGAAAGAACCGGTACCAAGAAGAAAGAATTGATTTAAATAACCCTAAGACCTAAAATGAATAAGAGCGATGAATAAATACATACGCAAATATGAGAAATTAAATAGGCCTATTTGCATATGCGAGATTGGCTAGATTGATATTCGTCGTTATAATTGCTCATACATGTAGTTAATCCCGTGTAATTGAGAAATTGCTAGGAATTAATAAAACGCCGGACATACCTACTAAATTAACCATATCTCATGACGTTAGTGCGATGATATCGAATGATGAGTAGTGTACCGAAATTTACCTCGATTACTTCAATTGGATTAAATGGAATGACGTCTTACCCTAGGAGCACAAACACATTGACACCTTGTACTTTATTATACTTCCGTGAAGTAAATCGTAGCCAACGTACTTTAATTGCAGACGATGATCCAGACTACCGGGGTGATGTCACCTGATCCTACGTGAATCTGAAAATATGGTTGAAATCCAGGCAAGCATTCCTTTGATCAAGTCTTCAGAGTATATTTCGTTATCACCCTTCATGAAAGAATTAAAAGATATTTAAATCAAACAATTGAGATAAAGAGACATGAACAAAGAAACAGAAGGTAACTGATGGAGCAGTTAGCCATTTCAGTTATGTAAGAAGGTGGGCAGAGGTTGCCAGGGTAGGTAATAAGTGGGCAGGTGTGGGACCTCTGCATAAGAATAGAACATAAGGAATTTACCAACTTCATTCGTGTGAACAGACCGTACCACACCGTATCAACCAACATCCCGTATTGACGGACAGACTAGTAGCTCTATCAAAGTATTATATTCTCCACAGGGTTGAGTATTAATTATGGGATGAGCCCAAAGGAACCGGTAAGAGACCGGATCGCAAGAACCCACAGGCAGGTTACGCGAAGGCATTATATTACGCAGGAAGGGGGCTGGGTGAGGGTCGGAAACCCTACTAGCCAATAGTTATCGTCGCTTTCGGTGGGTCTGCGTGAGGGTTGTACACCGCTCCAGGCTGCCGCTTGTGAGTAACTGGGTGGAGATATAATTACTGAGATAGATGCAAACGTACTGTACTCTGATTTGGGCGCCGCATCTAAGGAATTGCGGAGATCCGGGAAGCCAACAGGATCAGAGTGGTGATGGGTAAAGTGATACAAGCTTGCGCAATGCTATCCAAATCATGAATTCATGCCTGTCTCCGGGAAAGGAGAATTACGAAAACTTATGGGGTTTTTTGCTGTTCATGCGTATGTTCAGTAGTTTTCTAAATTAATAAATCGGAATTCTTTCAAAACCAACAACCCTTATTTTCTATAAGTTATGGAAAGGAAACTGATGATGAAAAAGAATATTAAGAATGAGCATGAGATTGAAGAGAGGAATTGATATTCCTACCAGTGTAATTGATGAGCATTTTGTGCATTTTTGTTAATAACGCTTGCTGAGTACTTCTGTACTCACCCTTGCTATTATCTCCCCCTTCGCTTAGGAGCATGTCAGTTCAGAGGATAGCTAAGGTCAGGAGAAAGCAGGATGGACTACCGCGGACTCGGAACACAGTGGGTACAAGGTGGACACTCCTTGTGAAGTCGTTTTGGATAGAAAGTAGTTAGATTATTTTTGTTTAAAGATTGTAATATTTAAGCCCATGAGGCTTTGTAATAAATTTTAGCCATGTGTGGCGATATTCTTGTAATATCATGTTGTCTCTAATTATTGTTCTGTTGCAACACTCTGATAGGCTTATTATTCGTTAGAGTGATGTTTTATCTGCTAAAACGAATAATAATCTGTTGACTAGCGTTATTACCCCATGGTAATAATGCGGGTCGTCACACTAGGCATGTTTCCTGCGATAAAAGCATTTCTATAAACAAACTATAAGCATGGGAAATTACTGGTTACGGAAACCATGGTGCTAAAAATTTCATATAGACCTCGAAGAAAACTCGCGTGGATGACATGGGCATGCATAAAGGAAAGTTGGGTTTGCTTCCTCAGGGTGTGAGAATCTCTCTTTGAAACAATCTCTGTAGTCCATGAAAACCATTAAGCTGGGGTCATATAGATTGTTTTCCACATGAAAATTTCAAATCATTCTGAAAGAACAAACAAACGGTACCCAAATAACATGTCGAAAATTTCAGATAGAAGAACATGCCTTCGCTTGGCTATATTACTGAAGAAGACATCCTAACATCAATTTGAGTGTCCCAAAGTGGCTTACAACTGTTGATATAACTCATTTTCTGCAATTTTGCAATCCCATGGTGGAGTGAACAATACTACAATAGAATGAGTGAATGTGACTTATGACGAATTGATGACATGGCTAATTTTTGTTTAACAGTATGCTACATGATAAGAGCACATTGCTGGCAAGGATTTGAAACATCCTTGAGCCATGAGCACATCAGGACAGGCAAGCTTCACAGCAGCAAGGCCTTGGTAGGTGGGCACATAAAACAATTGACTCCTAGAGGCCATGTTCTAGTGTTCAAGACACATTAACGGCTGTGAAGAATGTCTCTTAGCTAGTAAGAGAAATTGGCACTCAAAAAAGAATATTGACCTTACAATTCAAGTATTCTCTCCAGATTTAGGAAATATTGCTCCCTGGCATTCAGAGTTTCAGAGTCATATCAAGAATGCTCTACTGTACCATTTTAAAAAGAGAAATTTGATGATTTGCCTTATCTTTCGTTGCAATCAGCTCATTTGCCACATCTTTCATATGAATTGATCATTTGCCACATCTTTGATTTTTTTATTTGATCATTTGCCCTCTTTACATTTCTAAATCATTTCCTATTTTTGTAATGCCAATTTGTAATACAAAATTACCAAATTACCCCTGGATCGGTTGAGCAGTACGTTTGGCTTGCGCATGCTCGCAGGGGAGGGTGTGAGTGCCGATCCAATTTCCCTAGAACTCCTGTCTGTCGCAGGGGAGATCTTCTCATGCAGTTAAACAGACATCGTGCTCTAACATAAAAAATGTAGCAAGAGCACAACAGCACGGGTAATGTCTAGCACAACAGCTCTAACATATCAATATAATTCAACCGGTGTACAGATCATTTCAACCATATCAATACAATTCAACCGGTGTACAGATCATTTCCAGAATAGAAGATACATGCATATCCATAGCAGATTCAAAAAAGTATTGAGCCAGACATCACATATGACGGAATCAAATGAAGAACAATGGACCAAATGTTCCAAAAAAATGTAAAGTAGTTCCAGAATGCCATTTTTTCTTTCTGCATGCATTCATTCCAGACTACAATTCAACACTGTTGCTTCCAGTGTACAAATCATTTCTAGAATGGAAGATACATTGCATATCCATAGCAGATTCAAAAAAGTATTGAGCACATATGACGGAATCAAAGGAAGAACAGTGGACCAAATGTTCCAAAAGCAGACTACAATTCAACACTGTAATTGTAGTGCGCCGGCAATGGAGCATTCCAAACTACAATTCAACACTGCTGGAGGAGGCAGCTTGTGGGAGGGTGGAGGAGCCGACACTACAACAGAACATGGATATGGTAACACTTGACTGTAACACAATACAATTTATGTTACAGGGAAAAAACTCAGCAACACATACTTTGTGTCCCAGGAGACTCTGTAACACATACTCAATATGATCAATAAACGTGTTACAAGCATATAGTGCAGCAACATAAGCACGTGTTACAAAACCATCTGGTAACATATAATATATATGTTACAGACATGTGTTACTTGCTACTCTAGGGATAACCTTATCTAACATTGATAGATTGTACAAACAACACCACTGCTAGATTGAAGATATTGATCTTATTTAATAGAAATTGGAGGGGGCAAAGGTAGCAAAGGTAGAAATTCTTAAATTTACACTAATTTTGTCCTTTAAAACAAAAAACTGCAGCCTAGCTTTTGGTTTGAAAACATGCCAGAAATTTAGTAAAGCGGAGATAAATATATGTGGAAACTCGCTGCTATTTTTCATGTTAGAAAATCTGTTTCCAAGTTGTAGAACCACAAGATAGATTTATTTGCAAAGTTGAAAATTTAATTGTGACGAAAAGTTCTAACATGTTCATCATACAAAATAATCCAGATTTGTAAATTCATATAGTCCAAAATAATTAGACATTATATAAGTGTGTACGCAACATTCAGACAAGCTTTTCTAATCGCATTTATATTTTCCCATAAGTAGTTAACCTGGAACATCCTTTAAGAACAAGCATTCATTGGATAACAGAAATTTTCCTCTCTCAGATAACATGTACCCAGACCACGAATGTACAAAGAAATAAAAATGGGACTTTGGCAACAGTACATGCCAAAAAATTAACAGCTGCAACTAGGTGAGCAAAATTACACTGTTGGAGCGCCTACAATATACCAGCCTCCCTTTCTTCAGTAAAGCTAGAAGTATCACACAAGATATTCTTCACTGTACAGTGTACACAATATCAACATCGCTTGGTTCAGCACAGCTACAAATCATATATCCAAATTACACGGTATGGGGGCTAGGTATGAGTCAATCAAACGAGTGTGCAGTAAGTGTTATACTAGTCGCTCTTCTTAAACTTGATGTTGCCTTTAGGTATCTTGTTCAAGACGCCTTTGTCGAGCCTCTGATACTGATTCTAAAGCAGGCCAAGGGTGTTGTAGAGGAACTCGTCAACCTGATCTTGGTACTTCTCATACAACACAGGAAGAGCGTGACAGCGTGTGCACAGACAAATCCTGAACAAGAGAATCGAAGGACTAGTGAGAAAACAGGAAGTGTTCAAGTGTAATTGCTCCTCAGTCCTCACATGCAGTGGCAAAAGTGCCAGATCGACAAGATGAAGTTCTAGTACCGATGTAAATGATAGTCAGGAGATTGCACCAGCTCCCAAGGATGGCAGCAGCGAAGAACCCAGCGATCACCTGAAAGAAAGCTTGATCTGATATTTGCAAGTGCTCTGCTCATGGTGGGACAAACAGATAGAACGAACAGTGTTCACCTTAGCTCCATACATACCAGGAGAAATTGCTTCAAGTCTCTTCCACAAGACACATCCTGAAGGATCCCCATGTACTTATTCACTTGGGTGCCAACTGCAGCACCAATGTTTGCAAACAGCTCTTCCGGCAACTCGATGCGAGGTGCACTAGGAGACCTGAAAGTTCAGACATATAAGCTTGCTATGGATAATTGTGCCTATCAAGTTCAAGTATCAGCACAAAATGTAGAAATGATTGGAGGTTGCATACTTATTAAGCATGCCTGCAAAGCTGGACCAAGCAAACTGGACAACCATTCCGAGAACAAGCGCAAAACATACAATCGTCAGGAAGTGGTAGTCAAGCCACTCGAAGAAAACCCAGACAGCTGTTGCAAGGGCAAGAACACTTGAAGATATCTTCTTGTTCCTCCACAACAATACATCGGCGGCTGTGATCGCAAGCAAGAATCATCATCAGCCATCACATATCAATGTATCATCAAAGATAGTATGCATGTTGGCACCTATTAACACATTTGACACATGGGCATCTGATTTTTGCTACAGGACTTCTCCCCCTGTATGCAAAGTCAAGAAAACCATATATCCCAGACAAGTATTCATCACTTGGTCTAGGGGAAAGCAGTAACTTCTTAATGGCGTCTAAATCCACCCATTCCCTATGTTAAAAAGAAGTTGTAGCATTTATTCAAATGGAGCACAATGAGAAAACCATCATCTACTTCCAATCAGAAATCAAAACAAACTAAAATCAAGAACTCATATCATTTTTATCAAACATGGAGGACATCAAACCTGGAGGATTGACACTGGGATCCAGTAGCTTTTGTCTCCATGCCAGGATTAGATCATGGGCGCCGGCGGCTCTGAGGAGGGGACTTTGGGCGGTGATGGATTTGAGGAGGGCCGGCAGGCGGCGGCGGCGGCTCTGAGGAGGGGACTTCGGGCGGCGACGAATCTGAGGAGGGGCGGCAGGCGGCGATAGATCTGAGGAGGGGCGGCGGGCGGCGACGGATCTGAGGAGGGGCGGCGGGCGGCAGGCAATCTGACGAGTGAAGAGTGCTGGCAGGCGTCGGTGGATCTGAGGAGGGGCGGTGGCGGATCTGAGGAGGGGCGGCGGGCGGCGGTGGATCTGACAAGTGAGGCGTGCTGGCGGGCGATGGGCGGCGGGCGGCGGTGGATCTGACGAGTGAGGAGCGCGGCGTTTGGGTTGATACTTACTAATACTCCACTAGTCCACTGTGAGGCTCCTCCCATGAAGAGATCCGAGGATAGCATATGCCCGGGTCCCGGGCACCAAGGCGGCAACTTTGCTGGCTGTGTCCATTCGGCTTCAGCTTTTGGCTTCTAGTTTATTTTTCACTATTTATAAATTTTGTTTTTTTCTGAATTTTTGGCTTTTTGTTGAGTTTTTTTGTCAGTTCTTTTTTTCCTGTATTTTTTTATTATACGTAATAGGCTAACATATTATTTATTTTTTAAATTTTTTTAAATTTAATTATGCTAAACAAGCCTCTTATATTAATTTAATTTATATTAATTTTGTTAGCCACTTATAAATTGTAGAAACCCAGTAATAAGTATTGTTAATTATTAGAATAACTAATATGCATCGAACGATTAAAACTATTCATGACGATTAGAATAGGACATGCCGATTTAAAATAGTACGCGACGATTTAAGATTACGCATAGCGATTAAAATTGTATGCGACGATTTAAATAGCATTTGAGTTATAAAATCCACAAATAACTAAATCCACAAATAACAGCACCACGCCAGCCATCGTGTCCCGTATCCTGATGGAGGGGACGAGGAGACCGAGTTAAGGGTGGTCCGTACGCGGACACCAGACGGGCTTAGAGACTAGACCCACGCTCCAATAGAGAAGGCCTGGGAGGTTCGGGCCGGCTCAGAGCAGTCACGATGGTTCCCATTTGATCGGTCATTGTTGACAGCTCTGTTGGACTGGTGGCGGTCCGAAACACAGACATATTACCTCCCATTTGTCTCTTAAGGCTTTTTCGCATTTAAATATTGCACGAAAAAACAATATCTGTCCTGCAGGAACGACATAATAGTCAGGAGTTCACCTATTCCACATGAGGATTTCCCAGGGGACGTGAGCGACTTTCTCGCGAAGGACCAGGCGGAGGTCCTTCTAGGTCGTAGCTCAGCAGTGCTCTCTTAATCGTCTTTACAAATTTTTTTAGAAAGTTCTCACCATTCGCAATCTACGAAATCACAATTATATCAAACGACATTATCTGTCCTTCTATTTCAAAAAAATTAACTACAAATAAGATTTCTTAAATGTTTTACTTGAAAAGATACTCCGTTTAAAGAGCTAGTTACTGTAGAAAAGCCGACAAGTAGCTTTTAGAAGTTGAAAAGAACAGGGGCTTAGCAGGTTTGTGAATAGGAAAGTATTTGTATCACATCCTTAGAGTAGGTGAACGTCCTTTTGAAAGAAAGAAAAAAAGAACTGAAACACAAATAAACAAGCGGTTCATATACTCGCCGTCAGGTTGGCAAGCCTGTTCCTTTCCTAGTTATCTTGTCACTAGTTAAAAAACTTTAACAGGACTAATGAAAACTAAAATAAAGCATACGACAAATAAAACACCATTAGCAATAACTGATGTTTTATACAGGCTCATGTATATCAAGGTTATTCTGGAAAGAGCAATCCTTAAAAGTCTGAAAACACCATAAAAGCATAAACATCACCGAGACATAAAATTGCTCAAAAGAGCAAGTGGAACAGATACTTCACGATTGTTTTAGTATACATATAGGTCTATGACTTTTTATCAGGCACACAATTGCTGTACAACCCCTTTAAATCCATACTTAGCAATCATGAATTGGACTTCACATAAGAGCAAGTGCGCACATAAGATGCCAGCGTAATCATCAAAATATCTAGAACCATACTAAAATTTTCCTACATCTCCATTTACAACCGGAAGCATCCGGATACAAACAAAAATATCTAGGACTATACTAAAATTTTCCTACATTGCGCAAAATCTAATCTTACCACCATGTCAGGATAAATAAAATATCCACTGGGCCCAAGGCCGAAACACGCAAATATCCTACATTGCTCCAAGCCAGACACGCAAGCCTCCATGCCGCGAACGGGGTGAGGAGGCTTCCAACGTGCGCATGTAAAATCTTCCAGGCAAATCTCTCCGTTCGACTTCCCATACGCCATAACTCCTTAGTGACTCCTCGTATACATCACCTGTCACAATTCCTAAGTCCCCTCCTCTCCCCTCGTTCGACCGCCTCTCCAGGAGGCGCTCACATCAGCCCGGCCACCGCCGCCGCTCGCCGGCTCCAAGTCCTCCGTCGTGGGTGACCAATCCCTCCAGGCGATTCTTCTCCCGACGCGGCCGCCGCATCGCCCGGACGCCGCCGCTGCCTACGTCTCCCGCTGTCCCGGTCGGCCACGCCACCCCATCCAACCAACAGGTAACTTCTCCTCCAACTCTCCATCCCCGATGTGATTGATGTGGGTGAGTGGTATTTGGTAGCATGGATTTGCAATTTGTGAACCTTCTTAACTACCTTTCCCATGGTTTTCTGAATCCGTAGACAAATTTTCTAATCATATTGTGGTGCCAGATTGTGAATTATGCATATATGGCCTAAAATTGGGATTGTAGTTCTGATTTTGCACCGGTTTGTGCTTAATGCTGGAACTAGGTTCGATTTTCTTCAGATTTCTGCTGCTCCAATTTAAATGAAGGTGCCTTCAAGTGTTAATCGCTTTTACTTGGCAAGAACCTTACTTTAATCGATGGGATATATCCATATTTTCATTTTTTTAATCATTTCGATTAATGTATTGATAGAACAACCTATAAAGTATCGATGTCCGATGACAATCATAATAATTTCAATATAAGTTGTGAAAATCTTAGGAAGCAGAATTATAAGCCTTAAATAACATCCGTGTTATCTTTCAGAGCTGCAATTCCCCAAATTACAGTATAAAAACCAAGTGGTAGCAACAAGCTGCAATAACAAGGCCCTGAAATTGTCTGTCTAGTTATTTTGAAGAATTGAGGAACTGGGGTTCTAAGGAGATAAAGGTCAATGTGTAGTTCGATTCCTTTCTCAATTTCCTCTATCTCTGTTTTTTTTAAATTGCTATCTCCTTTTGTGTCGGAAGAATCATAGCTAGATAGAGACCGTTTTTAACTGCATATTTTGTCATATTTTCAGAAACTTCACAACAATTTCCAGGTGAAATGGCAAGAAAGAAAAGGTTGAATGTAGTAAAAAGCAGTGCTCATTATAGCAACGGAGATGGTGATATCAGTGAGCATTTCATGGACCAAGTTGAAGAAGTTCTTGAGTCACAGGAATTGGAAGGTAATGAGGTACATGTCGAGCAGCAAGATAATGGTAAATGTTTTGATAAATGATTTGATGTGATGCACTTGCAAGAAAATAGTAAGATATATCACTTTCTACAGTACTAGTAAGATATATCATTTTAACTAGGTTGTTTGAGGATTAAGAAATTAAAGAACCAACAATAAATTTTATGGCACACCTCATATATAATGAGTTGCATGCATCCAAATTTAATAAATCAGTTTTCTTTAATTCAATTATAATTATTTCTACTGTATTACAGCTACTAGTATAGTGTCCGTGCTAACGCCACGGCGGCATTTTAGGGATGCACACGAAATCAACCAAACGAATTTTTGAATGGCCATACATGTTTTGTTCACTGCTTTCAAAGCCAATTTTTGAATGATCATATATGTTTTGTTTTTGAATGGCCTTGTTTCCTCACACGTCACCTTAGAGCTTGTGCTCGCAGGTTCAGCATTCTCCTTGGAGCTTGTATTTGGCTCTACAACTGATTCTGGCTTCTTTGGTAAAGGAAGAGATGCAGGCAACTGGAAAAAGGAGCAACTGTGGTGTGTCCGACCAATCCTGTCAACATAGCAATCGATATAACTACTTCAAGCAGTTAGAGACTGGAGTACATACCACAATGCTTAGGTATAGTCCTGTGAAAAGGGGAAATTAAATTAATGAGGTTTGCAAACCTGAAGGAAGATATTCACATTTTGAAACTCAGTATCCCCACTCACCCATGGCTCAAAGATATTCTTTTGGTACTTTTGGATCTGAACCATCTGAATATGCATGGACACGAAGGGTGTTAAGATCCAAAATACAACAATTTGTACAGTTAAAATAAGTATTCGATATTCTGCATTTCCTTCTAAAAGAGAAAATTTGCAATGTCAGACAACAGACTACGAAAAAAGTGCATGGCCTTTTCTTTATCCAATTTTCAGAACATATATTAAACTATTTATTGGATGGTTTAGCTAAAAACATAAAACAATGAAGATAAAAATCTTACACCAATACCTGATGAATAACTATTTGTTTAGGATAAGACCTTGCATATGAAGAGTTCCCTTGTCCAAATGCAACTTGTGTACGGATTTCTGCTATGGCAACAGGGTAATACATCATTAGCAATATATTCAAACTAACAGAAAAATGCCAACAATATTAGAAACACCCTTTACATCCATCAACAAGCACACATCTTTGATGGTTCTAATGATCTAATCCATGACTTAAGAAAGGGACAGATTTCTGAATATCTGCTTTGTATATTAGGTACACAACCAGACATGCATATAACCTAGTAAATAAAGATTGTTCATACAAGTACAGGGCCTAAGTGGTCAGCTCATTGCCAAATTTTTGGGCTGCAAATATGATAACCAGTGATCATGAAACACTTCTGTAAGCTCAGAACACATAAAAATAACAAAGTTTGAACTACGATATTGAAGAAAAAATGGCGTAAACAATAACAAAGTGTGAGTTATTTTACTTTGTCAAGAAAACCATTAAATCAAAATGCAGGATCTGCAAGGAAATAATAACAAACATTGGTCAGCAGTGACACAAGCAATAAATTTCAAAAGAAAATACACATTTTTTTAGAAGTGAACTCCCATATTTCAGTAAATGCTTTGGAACTAAATGCAAATTTGGTTTAATAGCCTTTTAGTACACCCTAAATTCTTTATTCACAAGAGAAAGCTGCAATGCAAGGCATGCTGATTGAATGGTAAAATAAGGGGGATGGACTCTCGTATCTATTTCTTCCTTGTTTACGCCGACGGAATGAAATGTTAGAACTACATCCATAATTTCTTTTCTGAAAACCACAAAAATGGTCACTTGTAAGAGGGGCCAGCACCTACTAAGCACAAAGAAATGGCATTTCTGAAGAAAAGAACTCAACTAAAAGTAAGCATCATATGGCTGCGGGAGTAAAACATTCAGGTGAACAATGAAGGAAACATTCAGCCCAACTATGAAGGAATCTCTGCTGGCTTTCTGGCACTACAAACAAAACAATATTAGCATATGTATCAGTATAAAGCCAGCAATCAAATGTTACCATATGCAGAAATTTGTGATTGCACAAAATTAAATCATGAAGTCAAAGATTCTATTATTATAAGTTTGGGTTTCAGTCAAACAGTAAGTTTAGTTTCCATCATCATTGACTAAAAGCACATAGTCTTCTATTTGATCTCTGAAATAAAAGTCATCAACAATTCACTGAATTAGTGCACTAATGGAGTAACTGCACACGTAGAAACAAATGGTCACATTGCATTAAACATTATCCTAATAAAGAAGCTCTTATATCAGAAGATCTGATGTTTTCATTGTCGGGACCCGGATTACCAAACCCGGACCCTCTGTGTATTACTGCACTAGTCCCAGATCAAAGCTAGTGCACACATTTAAACAGAAATGATTACATAACCAACAACGCTTTATTACAATACTAAAGAGTACAGACCGACAAGTCTCTTTATTACAAATGAGGTTTCAAGACCTCACACACACAAAACACAGCGGAAGCAGAAGATAAATCCAACGAAGACCCATCAATACGCCACAGGCAATTGACTGGGGAAGCGCGACCTAGTACTCCGGGAATCCTTCACAGCCACAAGCGAAGCAGTAGTCGTAGGCACCTTCTTGAGCTTCAACTTCCTCTGAGATTTATTTTTAAGTGTAGCATGTGAGTACATAAAGTACTCCGCAAGTCTTGGGAAAAATGCATAGATGCAAGGCTTAACAAAGGAAGGCCATACGGTTCTTTTGCACAAAGCAATATTTTAAAATTCAATTAGTACTAATTATTTTCGAAGGCATCAATTTAATGAAGTAAATGATTTTAACAGAACTAACAAGTATTCTCTAGTGAAGGTTCCATCCACCAACACTAGCTTAATCATTTCCAACTGAACAAGTTAATATTGCGGGTTACATCCACCCTCTCTGGCTCCATCCGCCAGGATACCCTTCCAAGAGTTCCCTCCACTCTCGAAATACAAAACTTTTGATTTTAAAACCAAAACTAGAAATCTACCATGTGAATGCATTCCTTGCCCGCCCTTGACCGTGGGCACGGCTATTCAAATAGTTTTACACTCTGCAGAGGTTGTACAACTTTACCCACAAGAGATAAATTATCCTAAAAGTCAACACGCTTCCTTTGGCATGAGACCCGGATAAAATACCACAAAGCCTTTACCTTACTCTAATCTAGCTAGATACCACCGGCGAGGTTTCACCGCAGTAGGCTAACCGCCCAACCAAGCCCCTCTTGCGCCATATGAGTACTGATAAATCCTGTCCCTCACTTGTGAATAACCAGTCCATCCTCGGCACCCACTTTCCACGGTGGCACCTAAACTAGACTATCATAAGTTAGTCACTAGGTCGTACCCATATAGACTTGTGGTTGTACGGTTAATGCTCGATCCGACAAACACAAGCGTCGGTCCTTAATTGACTAGGGTGGAACATACACTTAACAAGATCTCGTGCTAATCGCACCAAACCAAACCAACCATCCACCCTAATCTAAACCAACTTTCACATTGTTATTTTTATTTTGAAAGCACAATGGCAACTACAATTACCACTAATTTCATAAACACAAGGTTTTCTCAATAAATCTTAACTTCCCATTTGCAAGAGTTTAAATATATTAAATAGCATGACTAAGCATTTCACTACCATTCTAATATTCACAAAGATTAATATTAATCTCATTATTGAGACAAAGGAAGTTCTAGGGTAACAAAGGTACATGGCAATCAATGTCAAATGAGGGCATAACAAAGTTGGAGTAGCTAATTCCTAAAGATTTGAACTAGTGGTTTTATGTAAATAGCAATGCACATAATTTAAAATATTTAAAACATTTCGAAAGCATAGGTTCAAGATGATCAAAGGAGACTTGCCTTCTTGTGCACTGGTTGGTCCCTCTTGCTGTGGTTCGACAAACTCTTCGGCAACTTCGGGTTCTACGCGCGAAAAGACCGAACAAACAAAATAAACTCAAATAAAATCCAAATGAAATCTAAAAATTATAAAATATATACTAAGGGATAGATTATGATTTTAGATGAATTTAGGAGAAAGAATCAATGGATTCGGAGTTTGTATGAGGGAGAATGAGTATATGAAAGTTTGGATATCACATGAAATGATAACAACATCCGAGAATTACTTTTTGAAAGGTGTTATGTCGGTAGGCTGTGGGGTGGCTGGCGAATAGGCAAAATGGAATCCTAGTGATGAGGCGAAGGTGGTGACATGGGTACGGCGACGAGGAACGGCGGCAATCACCCGCAGAGAGTGAAAAACGGCACCAACCGCACGGTAGCGACAATAGCAGGTTGGAAAGAAATAGTACCGGGTATGTAATGTGGAGATGTAGGGTGAGCACGGGGTAGAACACAGTATGGTGAAGTTAGGAAAATTATTGGCTAAGCTGAAAATTAATCGGAGACGATACAATCGACGTTTGAATGACGACAGTGGAGAAACAGGAAAAACTTGATATCTTGGTGCTTGGTGAAGCGAATCTAAAACCACTTGAAGGGTAGCTACCTGGGATGATTTGGCACAAAGTGACGCGAACGGATTGGTGGAAACATCACCGGGTAGATGGGGGACACGAGATGCCATTGGCGCCTATGGCGAGGTTCGGAGGCAAAAATTTGTGGAGGCTTTTTGGGGAAAAGGGAGTGAGCACGGCGTAGAGCGCGACGAGACAAGTCTATGAAAAATTACGGCAAGGGCTAAAGCTTACCGGAGATGACGAATCGACGTCGGGAAGCGCTCTTGACCTAGATTGGGGAAAACTCGGTTCCGGGAGATTGGCTTCACCAAAACCATATTAACTTGGCAAGAAGGTAGATGGCACATGATGGCACAATGTGACGCGAAAGGATCACGGAAAAACTCACCGAATAGCTCGAGACGTGACGAGCAAATTCGAGACCGAAGGGCCTCGATGCCGACGGCGTCCTGACCTTTGATGGGACTTGCCACGGCTTGAGATGGGTTTAGGGGAGCCAAGGGGTCCTATTTATAGGCTTGGAAGGGGTAAAAACCGACTCCAATTCGCGGATTTCGGTTTAGAGTCCGTTTCAAAAAATTGGAGATAAAAGGCAAACAGATGAACGAAACGGAATGGGACCAGTTGGGATGGATTCCTTGCGTAATTTGGCACAATTTTCCTTTTGGGAAGACATTCAAATAATGTCCGGATTGGAAGTTATGAAGAGAGAGAAAAACGGAAGGAAATATGTACAGAGAGATCGAGGCTGCTGGAGGTTGACGATGAGTACTGTTCATTCTCTCTCCTCTATCTTTTTTTTTGGAAATTTCAAATTGAGCTCAAACAAACTCCGAAAAATCCCAGAAAATACAGGAAAATTCCTTGTGACACAAGGAACACAAATAAAATATTTTTAACAAATATTAATATTTAATTTAATAATATTAAATCTTTTTAATTAATAAAAATTCCAGTTAAGCTTTAATTAATTCCAGAAAAATCCAAATGGGGAATTTTATTTTAAAAGCTTCAAAAAGGCTCTGAAAATTAGGATGTTACATTCATTTTCTAAACTCTTGATAACGTGCACTATAGCTACAAAAGACAATAAAGCAGCCCATAAAGAAATTGACATAAACCTTACCTCAGTGAGCTATGGCTGGCAGATGCGGTGTCCACTCCTCAGTCCAGAACTTTGCTAGTAGTGCAAAGAAGTGTTCATGCTTGTCTGTGTTGCGTGTTATTGAAGATGTATGCAGATTCAAAGGGGATACAGCAGAAAGATGTATGTAAAGCACGGTGCAACAATTAGGCCAGAAAAGGCATGAAATTTGCAATCGGGCATCATTGTGAAAAAAAAACATTACAGTTTGCTTCCAATGTCAAATCTAAACGATTGAATGCTGGTCGTAGTGATTACATGGCAGAACCCATTTCATGTCCATTTGCACAGAAGGATACAGCAATGGGAGCTAATTAAATGACTTAGGAGCAGGAGATCATCACTGTCCTTAGCACAAAACATTTGTTGAAGAAGAAATTAACTAAGCAACTAATCCAAAAACGTCAACTACTTTTCAAGAAAATAAAGTGCACAATCTTGAGGAATGATTCTTTCTCCGCAAACTTACATTGCAGACCTAAAAGAAGATCTTGGCAGGGAAACATAACCCAACCAAGGTACATTAAAGAGGAAACATACAAACCTCATTCTCGTAACCATTAGAGGAAGTCATAAAATTTTTTTTCTAAAGCTGTTATGGGTATATCTCTTCATTCACCTGAGCACATAGAAAAGATAATTGAAAACCTCCATAAATTAATCATGGATATAAACGATTAAAAGCCGATGAACTTTCTCCTTACCTCCTTGGATCAAATTCAGACATAAGGCTTCAGAGCAATGGTTCAAGTAGCTCACAGACTATCCTGTAAAAATATGACCAGCACACTAATGTCCTTTAGTAAACAATTGTCCTAACTCCTAAACAAATATTTTTCCAAAAGCATTATAAAATAATTTCCAATGAAGACACTCAAACCAAAAACATCACTGGTGGCATTGTCACTGATTACAGCAAAGCTGAAAATGCCCTTCATCACAGCCCAAGGCTTAGCACAGACTGCACTGATGCCACCTTTGGCAAATTATAGGCATCTTTTGTTGCTGTGCAAGATGAAATATACCAACTCAACATGTTAACACAATCTAAATGCAATGAAAGACCCTAACATATGAACTCAACATATTGACACAATCTAAATGGAACAGATGACCGTTAAGCTGCCCTAATGCATGCATGTCTAATGCAATTCTTCCCTTTTGTACTCCGTCAGAAAGGACAAGCTACAATGTTGCAAAAGAGGGAAGAAATTGCCGAGAAACTATAGGCCGCCGGCTAAATACAGAATTGAGAACACCAAGGATTTTGCTAAGAATACCAGCATGTAAATTCATCTTATTTATACACAAGAACGCCATTTCTCTCGATTCTGAAAAATATGTGATCCAGAAGCAAACTGAAACATACAGATCGAACAGTTTAATTAGAAGAAAGAAGAGAAATGGAATGACTGCATTAAGCTTATTAACTTTCAGATCAGATAATCATGAAATGTGTAGCATCAAGCTATTGACACAAAAGATAAGTAAAAGGAAAAATGAATACATTTTTTCACCCATTATATACACTTTAACTTGCATTACATCTAACATAACAGGACTGCCTCAATCGAAATGGGACATCAGGAAAGAATTCTGTAGACAATACTTTCGTTACAGCCTTGCCTTGCATCACCAGCTTGCTGCCTGCATAAACGAGGCCTAAATCCCTGATTAAAGCTAGAACTCAGTTTTATATTCCCTTGGTTTCTGACCATGTACATTTAATTTATAATGGTTTCTGACCATGAGAAAGAAACCTTCTTCAATAGAACATGAAAAGGCTCGACGAAGGGAAACAAAAGAACAAATCATCCAAAGAAGAAAAAAAACTCAGCTGCAAATGAGAGCCGAGCTGCCAATATGCTCCAAGAGGTATGCATGCTGGTTCTTGTTCATCCTTTTTGGGAGTGTGGCATTGTTTTTTGGGAGATGGTAAATGAAATATTTTAGCAGAAAAAATACAAGGGACCAGTCATTATTGAGTATTTTACCCGCAAGCAATCAAGAAATATTGGCATGATAGTATCACAGCTCATCAAACAGAATGATGAATCACAGGACTTTCAGTTAGAGATATACAAGGACATTCTACAACAAGTAATCAGAATCTTCTGCTTGTAAAAACAAGCTGTCATATTAAAGCTCAGCTACATATCATAACCAGGCAACCATGATTGTAATATTACACCAGCTAGGAGGGGTCTTAAAGCATGAATCAGCCAATCAGGGCTAGAAGGCTTAAGCATGTACGCATATAAAGAGTTCAGATTTATCTGCATCAATGTGCCAAATGGCTCTAGAAAAAGGCAAGTCAATGACAACATTCCCAAGATAAATGTCTAGCATTCATCTTCAATTTTATTTGTACAACTATTCCAAAGCAGGCAAGTAAATCTTACAATTTGATCGGTTTCAAAGAACACATGTTTATTTCGACATTCCAGCATGGCTAGGCAAAAGAGTACATGTAATCCATGGCATATCCAAAACCGCTTTAAAACGGAAAAGGCGGATGCTAGTATGCATATACATCAATTGTTCAAGTCACCCTGTTACATCGGATAGTACACGAAGTTGGAAGGCACAATGTATTTCTAATCAAATATGATAGTAGGCGGATACAATGTGTAAAAGATAGCGAGTCGGTGTTTAATGCATAGAAGTTTAAAATAACAAGAACTGAAAGCAATTCCTGTGAAGAAGGTTTGCACCTTAGCCATCGTATCACGCTTTAACAAGGCAAAATGACTGATTTGCACCAACAATATTAGCAATCATTTGACGGTGATGCAATAACGTGGAACAACCATTGATACTATGCTAGGACAAGTTTCTACAATAAAGACACATTGATAAATAGCGCGTATAGACAATCTCCAAAATGCATCGAACATCATACAATCGGACGACGTAACATGACTACCGACGAGGCAACTGCATTTTTATTGCTCACACCAATGTCAATGTTTTCAGCACAATGCAAGTCAATCACAAGTAATTTATCAAAGCATCATCACTTGAACTATACATCCCACTAATTTCATTAAATACAAATGATTGGGGCACCAAAGTACTCCAACAAACCTAATGGATATGGCGGCATGCATGATCCCGATCTCGATTCGAACAATGGAAACAACAAGAGAGCCTACGACTACGACCACAACCTCACCTTGGTACCAAAGGGCCCGACGGAGGATCCATGTCGGCGCTTCTTCCCCGCAAAACCACAAACCAGATCGAAATCACAACCCATTCCGGTACCAAACCAAACCAAACGCGCAGTTCAACACAAAGCTCCAAACCCCAAGGCCAAGTCCATCTCACTGAGCTCCGCCAATCCACCAACCGATCGGCCAAACCGCATACACACGAGATCGATGAGGCGGAGCTTACGAGAGGAGCAGTGGTGCGGCGGAAGGCGCTGGCGGCCGTGGAGAGCGAGACGGCGCGGGCCGTGGTGATGGAGGAGGGAGCCGCGCCGCCAGCAGCTGCGGCGCGGCGGAGGGCGGGGGTTAGGGTTTGGAGGCGGCGCCACATGGTATAAAATATAATCTAATCTTACCACCATGTCAGGATAAATAAAATATCCACTGGGCCCATGGCCGAAACACGCAAATATCCTACATTGCTCAAAATCTAATCTTACCACCATGTCAGGATAAATAAAATATCCACTGGGCCCAAGGCCGAAACACGCAAATATCCTACATTGCTCCAAGCCAGACACGCAAGCCTCCATGCCGCGAACGGGGTGAGGAGGCTTCCAACGTGCGCATGTAAAATCTTCCAGGCAAATCTCTCCGTTCGACTTCCCATACGCCATAACTCCTTAGTGACTCCTCGTATACATCACCTGTCACAATTCCTAAGTCCCCTCCTCTCCCCTCGTTCGACCGCCTCTCCAGGAGGCGCTCACATCAGCCCGGCCACCGCCGCCGCTCGCCGGCTCCAAGTCCTCCGTCGTGGGTGACCAATCCCTCCAGGCGATTCTTCTCCCGACGCGGCCATGTATCCTTAAAGCTAAGTAATGTTTGCCACATGCAGGTTCGGAAGATTAATGGTTGAAATCTCATACTTGTTTCACCTCATGGATAGATCATCAGGCAAAGATTTTGAGAAGAATAGATAGATATCATTATGTCATTTTAGGATGAAAAGTTTGTGTTGTTATTCCCAAGACTTGTTTTCTCAAATGGATTGTCATGTATGTTATAAAATTATGTGAACCATATTTTATATATTTCCCTATGGAATGCAATGTTGGTGATGATTATAATTTTGTGGAATATGTGATTCTTGTGAAAGAATAATTCTGCAATTAATTAATTGTCATTTCGAAAAAATCATTACTTTTTCCTCTCTCGAGATCTGTGTGTATATATATTTATATATATTAAAATAAGTTTCCACAAAATGTTTTGGTGTAAGAAAGTGTGTTGCTACTCAAATTATAATGGTGTTACTATTGCTCCAAAAATGTGTTACTGGGGTAGCTTGTTGTAGCACATATTTGTGTTACCAGGGTAGTTTGTTGTAGCACATAATATGTGTTCTTATAGATAAGATATGTGTTGCAAGGTAGTAACATGTTTTCAGACATGTAGTAGCACTTATCACGTGTTACTTCAAACCTAGCTAGTAACATGGGCTATAAGAACACTTAAAAATTGTGTTACTGCAAAGACTAGTAACATCTTTATTGACATGTAGTAGCACATAGACGTGTTACTATAACTCCTTCCTGGTGTAGTGCGACGGAGGAGACGGCGGCGTCGCCACGCGGTGGAGTGGAGGGCCGATTGCTGACTTGCGGGGGGAGGAGGACAGGAGGCCGATTGCTGGCTTGCGGGGGGAGGAGGGAGGCAGCTGGCGTTCCCGGGTGGTGCGGAGGGGCGACGCCATGGAGAGGCGCGGCGCGGCCGGCAGAGGAGGAGAGCAGCGCCACGCCGTGGAGACGAGCACCTAGCCGGTGGGAGTGTCAACCCTAGCTGGGCGAGAAGAAGCCGGCGTTCCCAGGTGGTGCGGAGGGGCGACGCCGTGGAGAGGCGCGGCACGGCCGGCGGGGGAGGGCCGCACGCCGTGGAGAGGCACGGCGCTGGCGGGAGCGTCAACCCTAGATGGGCAGCGGCACGGGAAAAAACGGGACGGGGAAAAAGATCGCATCACAGAGAAAAGGATTCAGATCGGGGACCATGGGCAATTTGGTAATTTCCTATTATAAATTGGCATTAAAAAAATAGAAAATGATTTAGGAATGCAAAGAGGGCAAATGATCAAATAAAAAAATCAAAGATGTGGCAAATAATCAATTCATATGAAAGATGTGGCAAATGAGCTGATTGTAACAAAAGATGGGGCAAATCATCAAATTTCTCTTTTAAAAAACTGCACTAATTATCATTATGTGTTCCATCAGTAAAAGTCCATACAATTAAGCATTGTACGCTAAGAATTTTGGATTCATGTATCCCAAATACACACCGATACGCCCTTGGGACATTCAGAGTTTTAGGTACTGCACTTTCAATTCAAGGGAAGTGTGCCCAATTCAGGAGTTCCTATGTGGTGAAGACTGTACAAAGCAACTTGTATGCCTAACTGTAAATATCTCTTAACTTTGATTGTTAACATTCAAGCTTTACTAATCAACAAGTTGAAGCAATACAAATTAATAGTCAATCCATGTATTTCTGGGTGCAGAATGATCTAGCTAATCAAATTATCGAAACTAAAATGAAAAGGTCCTAAGTACAGCATCTACCACCAAAGGAAAAAGAAAAAGAAGAGCAGCACACAACCATAATATTCAACTAATCCTTAGATCCAAAATACAACAGAATAACTCAATGAACTCTAGCCTGGATGGTATATAATATTGCAGTTTAAAATACTGTCAGAGTTGATCTAATAAAATGCATCAGCTGTTGGTAAGTAGACGGCACTCAGTGTTATGAGTTATGACAGCATACACCATCTATGATCCATCACCTACATCATACAAGAAAGGGTCATCTAAGATTAGTGTAGCAGTGATTTAGTTTGCAGTATGACAGGATACAGAACCCAACATCATTATCATTGTTGAAGAAAAAATATTAGAAGCCATAATTGAAGAAAAAATATTAGAAGAACTGTATTGTATATTAAAATTCTTATCTAATATTAGAAGCCATCATTATCACTAATTTAGTATTGTATATTTATAGTTGCCACAACTGAATGCCATATTCCTTTTAGAGAACTTAAGCTTGCACGATCCTGGAAAACTTTCTATACACTGCACATCTCAACCAACCAACATGACAAAAAACAAATACTAGCAAAATAAAAGGTGAATTCTTAGTTCTTACCAGATATTCGACCGAATATCCGACCGGATAATTATCCGGTATCCGAATACCGATACTATTCGGTCGGATAACAACTCTCCCGAATCCGAATCCGACATGAATTATCCGAATCCGACCGGATACCAAATTCCCTTCCCAAATCCGGTACCGATCGGATTCGGTACCGGATCGGTTGGGATTAACCCATCCCATTTGCACCCCTAGTTATCTGTCAACGTCCAGCACACGTTCTTCGACGCGTGGCCGTGGATCGACTTGCCCCCCTGCTAATAACTCGGTTCGCATCTAGTCATCACTCATCCCTAAATTCCCAATCCTGCCGGCTGACGTCCTGGAGACTGGAGTTGCTCCTTTGCTAGGGCTAGGTGGGCGGTGGCGGCTTTGCAGACCGAAAACCAATGGGCAACGGCTCGAGCGCTCGGTGTGTGGGGCTGGAGGCTTAGAGCAGGACTGGAGCAGCACTGCAGCAGCCAAGCGCCCGATCAAGCCGATAAGCCCCCGAGGGCGCCATCGCGCAAAGGGCCCAGGGCCAAGGGCACGGGCCATCGAAGCAGCGTGCCCAGCGCCCAGCCAAGTAGTCAATAGGCAGTAGCCGTCTAGCTGACTCCAACCGTCCAACTGCCAACCTGCCAAAGGGATTAGGGGAGCCACTACACCCAGAAGTTGAGAAAGTGAGAAGCATTGCAGATTTCAGATTTGCACTTTTGCAAAGTGAGTACTGAGTATCAATAAGCAATTAACTAATTAAGCATTCGATTCTAAAATTTGAAATCTGAATCTCTGATTTGGGATTTGTGGAAATAAAATTTTGTGATCAGAGATTTGGAGAGTTGAAACAATACTATGATTTGTGCACGTGAAGTGTGCACAACCATTACAAGTTTTCTAGCTCCGCCACTGTACGTGACAATATGGATTTGATGCGTTCAATGAAAGAATTTTTGATGCGGCAAAGCACAGCATGCGCACGACCGAAAAATACATGACCAAAATGAGGAACAAGTCTATTTTACAATTTTCAACTATGGTCTTAATCCAATTGTCAATTTTTATCTTCAAAACAGTTTACTTTTCACCCTTAAATTGTTAAAGCCATTTATAACACAACATTCACATAAAATCGCTCTGGTTTGATCCAACATGGCAGTGGTTTTAGTTTCAATGGTCTACTTTACATCCTACAACTATGGAGTCAGTCCGATTTTCAACTTTCAATTTTGAAACAGTTCACTTTTCACCCTATAACTATTAAAAATCGACGCAAAACACAACCTTAACACAAAATTGCTTTGGTTTGTTTCCAACTTGCAGTGGTTTTAGCTTCAATGACATCTTGATGAACAATGCATGCTAACATAGCATCCTAGTATATAACATAAGCTGATGTGGCTTCACAACTTAGCAATACTTTTATTAGATCAGGAAACAAATAAAATTAAAAAGGGAGGGTCCACTAGTCAACCTCTTTTTCCCATTTCCTTTTCTCAAAAACGTTCGCGTCACATCATGTTCTGCAACCTCCTCCTTCACATCCCCAAATTAATTTGAGTTTCATGTTGACAATTGCTCATAATCAAAGTTCTTCTCCAACGCTGTCAAGCTTCTCTACCATGGTTCGTTGCCACTAGTGAGAATCTGTCCAATTCCTTCACACATGAGCACTATCTATTTCTCACCTATCTTTTGACGTATTCATTTTTACCTCTCTTCCACCATAGCGTTGTCGCCTCCATGACCTGATCGCCATGATCGTCTATCACTGTTGCCTACCCAACGCAGAGCATCTCTATCCAAACCACCATCAACGTAAGTTTCCTTATATCACGAGCATTCCATTTTGTGTGCACCTATTCCTCTCTAAGACACCATCATTGGTGTCATGCCCAGCTTGCCACCTCCTAGAGCTCTCATTTCATGTTTTTCTCTGTTGAAAACCACTTATGAAACCAACTTATGTCTACTCATATAACATGGGAGTTTGTCTGTTTACCTCCCTGCTCCCATCCCATGCGCGCAGCACGTAGCCCCCAGCTCCCGTTCACCTCCCTCCTCACGCGCAATCCCCATCAATTTTGGCTTACAAGTGGGCCTTCTTACTCTGGGGCCCGTGTGTCATTGTATATATGTGCGTTGCACGTTCCCGTCCAACAAATTCATCTCTCTCTCCCTCCCCCGATCTCTCTTCTCTCTCCTGGTGGGTGGCTGTTACCGGTGAGCAAGCAAATAACTGTGGCGCATGGGTCTTGTGCGCCATGTTGGGCCGATGTCTGTGGTGCCTCCATCGCTGCACTGGGACTCTCCGCTCTGCTATTGGCCCCCTCCCCTGCCACCTCACTGGTGGCTATCCGTCCCCTTCCCCACAATGTCGTGCAGGTCGAGTGCCGGTCAACCTCTCATCTCCACTTTTGGCCTGCCTACATCCATCCAGGTCCAACTCATCGGATCTGGGTTCCCTAAGGTCGACCTCACCTGCAGCTCTGCCGCCTAACCTATAGCACTACCCTCTCCCCCAGGTCCAGTGCCGGTCGGACTCTCCGCTCCTCTCTCGGGCACCCTCCCCTGCTGCATCACCAGTGGCCATCCATCCCCTTCACCACACCGCTACCCAGGTCTGGCGCTGGTCAACCTCCCCACTCCGCACTAGCCCCCCTACATCCATCCGTCCCCTTCCCCACAAACACCGCAAAACGTGGAGTCAAACATTCATGACTGTTGGAAGAAATGAGGGAACGTATGCGACAGGTAACCGCCTTAGGAGAGACTACAAAAACATCAGCTCCTCTTCCACTTCTTCTTCGAACACTTCAACTCCTCCACGAAAATATACAGGGTAAATACTTGGACTCCTCTCTCTTTCCATTTTGTTCATGAACATTCTTCTGATACAACTTAGATTTCTTGGCAATGCATTTTTCCGACGACACAAAGGCGAGCGGAGGGGGTGGGATGACGCAGTGGGAAACAAGGGCGGGGCAAACACTACCGTTCTCGCAGCTCCTACTCATTGTCTTCATGTGGCAGCATCTTCAAGGTTCGGGTGTGTTGATGTTTGTGATGATTCTATTTAAATACAAGAGATAATTTTGTTCTAGTATGCCTAAACTTGCCTTGCCTATGTTTGCAAATTATGATTGCTGCATGTTGTGTATGCATTTATGTGAATATAAAATTTAGTGGTGAGTAAAATAAGTTAGATTGCTACTTGATGAACCTTCTTTGCATAGAATTTTGTAATGCCTACTGTTAGAACATCACTTGTGTTGGTCTGGAAGCTCCAAGTTATTGGCCCGAAGTTTTGAACTGAAGAATTGCCATCATAGATGACCATTTTTGGTCATTACTCATCCCACTATCTGCATATATGTGTATTACAGAATATTTACCATCTCCCAAATCAAAGCAAGGCAGCGGCTTGAGCTCTTTTTAGGTCGTTTGGGTGTGAAGTTTCTTTATGTTATACCATTGTGTCTAGTAGTTGCTTTTCAATGTTCAGTGGATTTTATCAATCTCAGTATATTTCTCATATGGGCTGGCGCCCTCTTGTTGCTGCCTCCGCCGATGGCAAGCGCACCACCGCCAACTGCAGTGGCTAGCAATGTAGTCCCGCCGCTTGTGCCTTCCTCCCACTTGAGAATAGTTATGTGGTTCTGTGATTATGTTGAGCTATTTTGCTTCCAATTTTGTAACATGCTTGCAGTGAGGGTTTGGGTCTGATGCCATCTATTGAGAGAATTGGATGGTTCCATATTTCCATATACCATCAATTCGCCTGGTGTTTAGGTCTTGATTTTTCCATGTATGCTTACAAACCCACAATGTATGCACGTTCGTTGCCTAGCCAGTGTGTGTTGGATATAATCTTATTGTTGAGTGTGGTCGTGTGTCGAGTACTCATGTGTTCGAGTACTGAGTGGTCATGTATCGAGTACTCATGTGTTCAAGTACTATGTGGTCGGTATCAAGTACTCGGTAAGTTCGAGTACTACGTGGTCATAGTCGAGTACTCGGTGTGTTCGAGTACTGTGTGGTCGTAGCCACAGTGGTCATAGCCAAATGTACTCGGTGTGTTCGAGTACTACGTGGCGTATTCAAGTACTCTATGTGTTCGAGTACTATGTGGTCGTAGTTAAGTACTGCATAGTAGGTGTGTCCGAGTATGTGTAGGAGTTTAAGACCCGGAGTCGGAGAGCGATCAGAGACTCTAGACTAGTTGAAGTCGTGGTCGATGCTATGGTTGAAGGCGTGGTCGACAAGCCATGGTCGATACCATGGTTGAAGTTATGGTCGATGCCGTGGTCGAAGCCAGAGTGACTCAGTCGGTACTTGGAGGAGTACTGTCGCAGTCGTTAGTCAAACTGTGCAGTGGTCGATATTTGATAATCGTAGATACAATGGTCAATAGTCGTAGCTACAGTGGTGAATGGTCGATAGTCGTAGCTACAGTTATCGATGGTCAGTAGTTGTAGCTATAGTGGTCGATGGTTGTAGCTATAGTCGACAGTCGGTGTTGGAAGACCTGTGTGGTCGAAGATGCAGTTGAGGTGCTGTGGTCGACAAGCCTTGGTCGATGATGTGGTCGACAAGGCGCAGTCGAAGCCATGGTCGAAGGAGCAGTCAAAGCCGTGGTCGAAGGAGCGGTGTGTTGTAGCAAACGTGTGCAGCCTGTCACTATAGCAGTCGGCGGTCGCTGTAACAGACATGTGCACTGGCTGTGGTTGAAGGTCTGGTCGATGCCGTGGTCGAAGACACGGTCGAAGGCATAGTCGATGCGTGGTCAAAGTCATGGTCGTAGCTACAGTAAAACGATCGGTGCTCGAAGACCCTATGAGAAACCATGTGGATATGACCCCATGTTTGTGATGAGTAATTGACGAGTATTTTGGAAAGTTTGAGTTTGGTTTGTTCGTTTCGTGCCATGGTGGCATTTGGCTCAGTCGGGTTTGGTTAGTCGGACATGAGGCGTATTCTTCTTCCCGTTTGAGCTTTTGGGCCATTTTATGCTTGAGTATGATTAATTGATGCTAATTGTGATTATTTGTGTCGAGCGGTGCTATGTGATGTGATTCTTGTCTGTGATGGCTGCAGGACGTCGAGGCGGAGTCATGGCGAGGCACGGAGGACCGGACTAGGCGCAGGTGGTGCCGAGGTTAGAATGGTCGAGATGTGTCGAAGACGGCGAGGACTCGAGGTGGTTGCGAGGCTTGGACGACAAGGAATGCAGAAGCTTCCCGGAAGGTGCAGGAGGGGCGTTTCGGTAAAAGCTCAAAGCTGCACAGGTGGAAGCGGTTTCAGTTTGGACTTAGTAGGTATAATGGGTTGGAGACTCGTTAGCCAAAGCCTATATAAGGAGGGGGTGTCTCCTGATGCATGTATGCTTTTGGGAGAGAGAGGGCTTCATGTCTTGAGAAAGAGGGTTTAGGGTTTTGCTTTAGTCAAAATGGCCTTTGAGAGGTTGTTTTGCTTTAGGCTTTAGTGGTTGAGAGAGCAGGAGTTGGTCTCCCGTAGGTTCTCTGTGTCTCCTCTCAAGCATGTGTGTTCTTGGGTTTCTTGAGACTTGAGAGAGGGAGAGGATGAGTTGATGTCTATGTAATCATTCCTCTTGTATCCAATCGCGTATGGGGACTCCTTTGTGATCTTTGTGTTTATGGAAATGAATGCTTTCAGGAAGTCATTTGAGCTCTTGCTTCTCTGTCTGTTTTATCTCTCGATGTGCTCTCTGTGTGATTTCTGAGTTCTTGTGATTTGGGTTTATTTCTTGGTGAGAATGTGCAAAATGGATTGCTCTGTGATGGAATTGGATTTCTAGACCCCTTGGTCAGCTAGTTCCAAGAGCAAAATGATTGAATCGGAAGAATCGAATTTCTTTTCACCCCGTGCCCTGTTCATTCTCTGCTTATCATTTCTAGGGTTTAATGTGGATTTTGTTTCTCTTCATGAGATGCCCTAAGATTTGGTCCTTTAAGTGCTCAGTCTATTGCTAATCTTTCTGCAAAGGTTCTTGGTCTAAGGTTCAAAGATTAGAGAGCAATTTGAGTTTTGGTGCTACTCTGTGCATTTTTTCAGTTCTTGGGTAAAATATGAAATTCTTGATTTCCTTTTGTTTCTTCTTGCTGTTTGAGGCCCTTATGCTATTTAGAATAGGTGTGTGGCCTTTTGGCTAAGGGAAAACAGCTGGACTTGCTTCATTCGGCCGAATTGAAGTTTTTCAAGTTTCTGTGCAGAAGTTTCAGGCTGCTGGACTGATTTTTCGAGGGGACCGGTCAGACCGGATTTTTGCCGGCAGTCAGACCGCAATTAGTGTGGCGGTCTGACCGGCATGTCTCAAGCGGTCAGACCGGTGGAGAGGGAGCAGTCAGACCGGCCCCCCTTTTTGCAGCTTGTGTTGTCTACGGTCTTTTGATTGAGTTTGGTTCTTTGTTTTCTCTATTTGCCATGCCTATTTCCTCTGTGTGTTCAAGATTCCAGAGAATATGAATTGACTCCTTCATAGCTCTTCATAGCTATTAAAGAGGAGTTACATTCGGGGTACTTTTGGGGGCAAGTTTTAATAAACAACATTCACCCCCCTCTGTCGCCGTTTCCGGTCCAACACCCTAACAACTACTACCCCTCTAAATTTTTGAATTCTCTCACACCTAATGGATTGCCTTGACATTTCCTCAAACTGAAGGTCAATTGCCCCATGATTTTGCTAAGGAATCTAGATCCAGCTAATGAGTTGTGTAACGAAACAAAGTTGGTAGTCTGGGCCTTCCAAAGGAATACAATAGATGCTAAAATTGTGTTGGGGCAACATGCTGGAAAGAGGGTTTTTTTGCCTCGCATACTTGTGTGCCCATCCGATGATGAAATATTCCCATTTAAGTTCAAGAGGAAGCAATTTCCTGTTAGGCTAAGCTTTGCAATGACCATCAATAAGGCACAGCGGCAAACAATTCCTAATGTAGGTGTCCATCTCCCCGGTCCAGTTTTCTCACATGGATAATTATATATTGCTCTCTCACGAGCTACTGCTAGGAGCAATATCAGAATACTTGCTATGGCGGGAAAGGATGATAGCTTTAATTCTGCTGGTACATTTACCAAAAATATTGTCTACAACGATATCCTTACATCCTATATGTCTTATGTATTTTATTTTTTGATCATGTTACACAAGAAACAATATCAGCTACTAAACATGAACATCTATTTCCAATTTCATTTATTTATGAGTTTGTACATATGTGCTTTGCTTGATTCATGTTTTTCGAAAGATAAAATTGATATTCAATGTTTAGATGGGATCATCGTTTAATAATATGAATCACCCTTATTTGGTGCTTTGTTGTAATGCACGGACATCTTACTAGTGGTTAAAAAACGAACGGTTTTAGGTGGTGCTCAGTTGGGCTGAATTATTGTGGCTTATGGCTGAATTTCACTGTAGCTGGCTGAAATTACACGGTAGCTGATGGTGGCTTATTTGGCATAATTAAATTTAAAAAATTAAAAATAGAAAAAGGGTTAACCCAACACGTGTAATGCATACAAATACAGAAAAAGAATCGGTAAAAAAGCTCAAAAAAATCCAAAAAATCAGAAAAAGAAGAAATTTAGGAATAATGAAAAATAAGCTGGAAGCCAGAAATGGAAGCCGAAACGAGCGGGGTAGTTTAAGGGTGAAAAATAAAATAGTTTGAAGTTGAAGGTTGAAAATCGGACCAAAATCAAAATTGAGGGTCATAAAGTGGACTTATTTCCTTATAAAATCAGCCTAAGATTGAATAATGAATGATTTTAATAGTTTAAATGTGAAAAGTAAGCAGTTTTAAAGTTGAAGGTTGAAAATTGGACCGAAGTCATAATTAAGAATTGTAAAGTGGAATTATTCCGAAATGAGGATGAGATATCCTCGTTTTGTTAAAAACTACTCCCACTTGTTTATGTTAAAATTATGAGTTTACAGATAACTAGTTCTTGTTATCCGTGTTTTAGTTTTGAGTACAAAATAAGGTTTTACTAATACCGGAGTACCACGAGATCCAAACAAGCCCAAAATCTGCGGGCCTGTTCTTTACCTCAAAAGCTGGCGGCTTTTGACTTTTGTTACAGTACCTAACTTTCAAATTGAGTATTTTCTCAAGACGGGGTCTATAAGTTAAAAGCCCAATATATGTACCAGCTAAAATCATAAGTGAGTATCTGTCTTTCTGTAATCTGTACCGTAAACAGTCAAAATTCAAAAATTTCAGTTAAAAGTCATAAACCGCAGCTGAAAAGAACAGTCTCCAACAGCAGCCGGCAAACTGACGTGGCCACCTCCGCTGTGGTGAGTCGGAAATTTCCTGCAGCTACTGAATCTGCCCGCACGAACCCACATCCCCACCCCATCTCCCCCCTCCACCGCCCGCAACCACTCCGCGAGGAGCCGCCGAGCTTCGTGTCCCCGACGCCGACGCCGTTGGCCACAACCACCACCACCACGACCGCAAGCGCAGGTGCCGGCTGCGGGACCGGAAGAACGGCGGCGGCGGCGGCATGGGCGTGGACTACTACAAGGTGCTGCAGGTGGAGCGGGGCGCCTCCGACGACGAGCTGAAGAAGGCGTACCGGAAGCTGGCCATGAAGTGGCACCCGGATAAGAACCCCAACAACAAGAAGGAGGCCGAGGCCAAGTTCAAGCAGATCTCCGAGGCCTACGAGGTTCGTGCAACGCGCGCCCGCTCTCTTGCTTTCCCGTCACGCCTCTGATCTGTGTCCATGCTCGTAGCTGGTCGCCAAGAACGGTTGTTGATGCTCTTACAGGGAGTCCTCCCCGTTTTCTCTTACTGATAAGAGTGACTACTTCTCTTACTGATAAGAGTGACTACGTGCTCGTCATTGCCTAAACAATGTTCTTGTGATATTGTTTGTAAGGAGATCTATTTTCATTTCGTGCGGCTTTGGGTGCTGTGATGCTGTTTGATCCGAAAATTAACTATCAAAAGATTGAATTTTTGTGGTGCTTCTGGAATCGAGGGCAATTTTTCCTTTAGTTTGGGGACAACGATTTTTATGTTTCTGTTGTTGTGGTGGTGGTGGCATTCGTCGTTGTTATTTTGTTGCCGTGAGCGAGAATACTTGGGTGGGACAATTCGATCGGACATTACCCACTTATTATTCTTCATGATGTGTTGTTCCTAACTTTTGGAAAATGTCATGCTATAATAAACTTTTGGACAAATCTCTATGGGGGTACTAATGAGGTAATGCTGATGCTGTTTTAGTGGGAACCCATTTTGCACTTGATTACTAATTGGACTGTATGGTAAGATCAAGGTTCATGTATGTTTGCTCGGCCTCGCAGGTGCTAAGTGATCCCCAGAAGCGGGCAGTCTATGACCAGTATGGAGAAGAGGGGCTCAAGGGGCAGGTGCCGCCTCCTGGAGCAGGTGCGCCCAGTGGGTCTTCCTACTTTGGCGGGGATGGATCGCAATTCCGGTTCAACCCTCGCAGTGCGGATGATATATTTGCCGAGTTCTTTGGGTTCTCAAGCCCATTCTCAGGCATGGGTGGCATGGGTGGAGGTGCCGACAGGGGCATGAGGGGATCAAGGTTTGGGATGTTTGGTGATGATATATTTGGGTCCTTCCCTCAGTTCCCTGGCGAGGCATCAATGCATGCTCCCCAACGGCCCCAGAAAGCTGCGCCAATTGAGAACCGGCTGCCATGCAACCTTGCCGACTTATACAAAGGTACCGCCAAGAAGATGAAGATTTCACGGGAGATATTAGATGCTAGCGGGTAAGTGACTCTATTGTCATGTGGATTTCAACTTAGTTGTAGTTCTTCCAGTATTGCATTGTTATCTGAATAGGAAGCATATTTTAGTGTGATGGACCTTAGTGACACACTTATGCAAGTTTAGCTGTTTAGGGACCTGCCAAGCTAAACTGAAGTTTTGGGGGCCTAAGTGAGAAAACCAACAACTTTTTGGGCTTGTGGTGCAACTTAAGGTTTTTGTTGATCAAGGAAGTATTGGGAACACATAATTTGTCACTATGCTTTCTATTGCTCTGACAACTTCTTTTCTTGAGTAAAATATGCATTCAGCTTTTGTTTAGTGATGTGAAAGAGGCATATTACCATTTCATGTGAGGTATATGAATTAACCGAAATAACATGACAGGCAAAGAATTAATGTTGTGAGTATACTAGTTGTCAAAATTGGAACTTTCACATGATTACGGTTGCTGGGCGTCAATTAAATAGATAAGTTGTGATCTAGGACGTATGTGTGTCATCCTTACCTTCAAAACACTGTATTGCTTCAGAATCTGATTAAAAGGATATCAAAGTCTCCTTTCAAAATAGATGCTCGGGGCAGAAGGATAATGTGAGATGATATTACAGCTTGCTTAGATCTTTTGTTTAACAGTGTCACATACTCACATTATCCTTTTTTTTTGTCTTTTAATAATTGCATAAAGAATTAATAACCTACTTTATTTCTTTCGATATGATTACCATGCTTCAGTGTTAATATGTCTTTGGTTAGTAGTTTGTGCATTTTTCATTCTGAAATTTTGTGCTCATTCTTAAAAATTCCCTAGGACTAGTAATTCATCTGTTGTGTACATTTTGTCATTAGTATATGTGTTATGAACCGGGGTTCAGAGGAAGTAGGGGTGCGGGCGTGACGTCCGGGGAAGCCGGCAACCAAACGTTGCTCTGCTTAATCTCAATAGCATGCGGTAGCCCTCTTATATAGATAGGCTCCCCCTAACAGATTGAATCTAATAATATGGAAACTCATATCATATCTCTAATTATATCTCTAACAAGGGAAACTAATCTCTAACTCAAATAGAATATAATCTCTAATTCCTAATAATGAACCGACTAGGCCTAAGCCCCACGTCTATGACATTACACCCCTCCCGGACATGCAGCTCGTCCTCGAGCTGCTAGGTAGCGGTCATGACGTCAATGGAAGACCTTCGACGCCAATATAGAAGACGAACGATGGTGGGGTCCTGCAGCGGAAGAAGACGACCGGCCAGATCCAAGCGGGACAAGGCTAGACGAAGTGTAGTACCTTCTGTATATAATGCCTGCAAAAGAAGTTTTTTTTATTTTTCTGAAAAAAATTGTTTTTTTGATTTTTTTTTTGCCTTTTTTTTGCCTCTTTTTTTTTGGCTTTTTTTCCCAATCGGTTTACAATCAAAACCGATCGAGACTAAAGTCTCCAACCCGACCGAGACTCAAAGACAGAGGAGTCGGCGACAGAGGGTCTGCGACGGCGGTCGGCGGGCGGCAATGATCGGCGGTCGTCGGGCGGCGGTGGTAATGGCGTCGTCCTCGATCGGGAGCGCCGGCGACGGCGCGAAGACGGGCTCCGGCGGCGCCCAACTCCGGCGGCGACCGCTCGGCGGCCTCGAGCGCGAGACGACCTCGATCGGGAGCGGCGGCGGCGGCAGAAGATGGCTCCGGCGGCGGCGAAGATCTCCGGCGCGCGCGCCGTCTGGTGCGGATTTCTCGCGCGCGCCGATCCGGTGTGGTGAGATCTCCGGCGGCGGCGGTCGGGGTGGGCGGCGGCGGCCCGAGTGGATGCGGCGAGGCTGCAGATGGAGGCGCGCTCGGCCGGGCGGCGGCGGCGCGGCGCGAACGGCGGCGGCGCAGCAGCGCGCAGCGAACGGTTCGGGAGAACGAGACAACCCAGCGGCTTCGGGAAGCGGCAGCCGGTGGAGCAACGGCCTGGCGGCGACGGCGACCTAGGGCGGCGGCGCCGACGGTGATGGCTGCAAACCCTAAACTCCCGGTTTGTCCGCCGTTTTCCTCCTGTTCTGTCCGCCCTTCTCCTCCCGATCCATCCGCCGAGTCGTCTTCTTCACCGACAGAGGCAGGGGACAAGCCGTCGGGGGGCAAGGGAAGGTCGGCGCCCTTGCCGTAGCCGGTGATCTCAGCGGCGGGAGCAAGGTCGGCCTCGTCCTCCTCATCGTTAGAGGGAGGCGAGAGAGGCAGAAGCGCAGGAGGCAGGGGATCAGCCTCGTTCTCCTCGCCTCTAACAGCCAGCAGATCGATGTCTGTCGCCTCCTCTGCTCCACGAGCGACCTCTTGTTTCGCCTCCTCCCGCTCCTTCAAGATCTTCTCTAATAAAGCATGCAGGTTGAGGAAGGCTTCCCCCATCCCTTTGCTGATGTTGCCACTGGCCATCTTCTCAGCGCTAGCTTTCATTATGGCCAGTGATTCGGCAATAGGACGAATCGCAGAAATCATGGTAGCAGAAGTCGTGGGAAGGGATCAACGGCTCTGATACCAAGTTGTTATGAACCGGGGTTCAGAGGAAGTAGGGGTGCGGGCGTGACGTCCGGGGAAGCCGGCAACCAAACGTTGCTCTGCTTAATCTCAATAGCATGCGGTAGCCCTCTTATATAGATGGGCTCCCCCTAACAGATTGAATCTAATAATATGGAAACTCATATCATATCTCTAATTATATCTCTAACAAGGGAAACTAATCTCTAACTCAAATAGAATATAATCTCTAATTCCTAATAATGAACCGACTAGGCCTAAGGCCCACGTCTATGACAATATGTTGGCAGATCTTCTGCCTATGACATTGAAGTCATTATTGAAGCAAACAAATTTCACCAGTTTAGATGCATAAATGTCATTCCAAATTATATTTGGATAACTTACTATTGATGTTTCTTTGAATATGGAATGAAATAAATAAATAATTTACCGAGCATTGCAGTTAAACAAGAAGCAAGTCAAATATTAAACCCATGCATTCTTTTTTTTATATATCAGATGTGTTTATGATCTCCTACATTATTATATATCAACACATTTCTCATGTGTTATTTGTCACAATACTCCACATATTGAGTCTCAACACTACAATTTTACAGTAACATTGTACTAGTGTTACCACAAATAATGTTCACAATACCTAGTTGCTAACCTAGCCACCTAGGCATGATGCATACACTATACAGTAGTCATAGTCGTGCTGATTACGGTGTGCATTACGTAAGGGCAATCGATTGGGTAAGTGAGAGGGAATGTGCTCTAAAAAAAGAATTGTTTTTGTCATATTTGGGAACTTTCATTTGGTGTGCCCTACAAGATATTCATCTCTTGTTTTGCTCTCAAGAAATAGGATTACTAGTGGTGCCTAACTTTTTTTTGACGACGTAGTGGTGCTCAACTTGTTTACGGACACTTGGCTCGAAGACCTTCAAAAACAAGTTTTCGATTTCAGTTGTCGGTGAGCTGTTTGATGAGTAAAAATGAACTTGCTTTCTTGAAACTGTAGTGTCCTACGGTGAGCTGTTTGATGAGTAAAAATGAACTTGCTTTCTTGAAACTGTAGTCTCATTGTTTAGGACATCTTGATATTTCATATTTGTATGCTCATAGATAACATGCACAAGATCATCTTCAAAATGTATCATAGGCATTTTCTGTTCCTAGTCATGTCAAGGTTTGTCAAATGCACCGTCAATATTTTACATGCTTATGGATGACGTTATCTGGCCATATCTGCAGAAGCTTGTATTAATTATGTAGCCGTTCTTGGGATGAGCATCTTGACACGTTCATATACTTTTCCAGTTTGATCACATTGACTTCTTTTTGGAAAGTTGAAAAGCTTATTTTGACAAATCATGTGGCATAATATTTCTCATGTTATTTAAACCCAAGGGCTGGTTATGGACCCAATTAAAAGTTCAGGACCTTCAGGTGCTACTTGATTGGCCCATGTATGATGTATCATTCCATTGGATTCATTCTGAATTCTCTTTACCTAGGAGAACACTGTTATTTTTTCATATAATTGTTTTGCTACTGAAGGGGATCATTCATTCATTCATTATGAAGGACAACTCCTGATGACATGAGTTTGATTTTCACCAGGCTGGTGTCATGCATTGGCCTTGAGCAATCAACTGATCAACTTTAGGTGTTCCACACTTGTGGCTTATTATCTAGTGGCCCTGTCTTTGTTTGTCTCAAGTCTCAACTATTATGACTTAAGTTCTTATTGGGTCAACATTTATCAATAATATCTTATTTATTTGACTTTGATTTCTGTCAATTATATTTTGCTAACCGATTGAACAAAATGGAAAATGGATTTCTGTGTCTTGACTCTTGATGTCCTCTCTTGCTTGAGCATATTAGTATCTTGAGATTGCATTGATTATTTTGGCTGCCTTTCACCAATGTCCATCTTGTGGACAAGTTGTCTACCCCATATGGGAGGATGAAACGTTTGGACTAAGATGCTTCACGCAATGGGTTCTATCTTTTTAAGGTTTTCCTTTTTGCTACATATCTTTCTTGAATTATCTTGTATATTTAACATGCCATTTTTTATGTAATTTGTGATTGACTGTTAGTTACTTTCATTTCATGCCTTACTAGTGTCTTCATTCGTTGGCAGGAGGACAATGGTTGTTGAGGAGATCCTAACAATTGACATTAAACCTGGATGGAAGAAAGGGACAAAAATTACTTTTCCTGAAAAGGGTAATGAAGCCCCGCATGTAATTCCTGCAGATATTGTGTTCGTTATTGATGAGAAGCCACATGATCAGTTCACAAGAGAGGGAAATGATCTCGTCATGACTCAGAAAATTTCCTTGGTCGAAGCCTTGACTGGATGTACTGTTCAGGTAACAACGTTGGATGGCCGGAGCCTGACAGTACCAATAAACAGTGTCGTCTACCCTGGATACGAGGAGATTGCCCCCCGAGAGGGCATGCCAATTCCGAAGGACCCGTCCAAGAAGGGAAATCTTAGGATCAAATTCAACATCAAGTTCCCCTCAAGGCTGACCACGGAGCAGAAAGCGGAAATGAAGAGGCTACTAGCATCTTGAGGAACAGATTAGATCATCTGGCTGGCTGGTTGTTTCTTGGGGTGCATTTGCTACATTCAGATGTTAAGCTGTGAATACCATTCAAAAGACTCAGTTTTGTTAAGCCGTGCAGGCTCTAGTAATTTCACATTACTCACGTTTGTAGCTTGAATGTCGATTTTTGGCAGAATAATTTCATCAAAAATAGATAGGTCTGTGTGAGCCTGCCGTGGTTATGTGCATTACGTGCCTAGCAAATGCGCCTACGTGCTTTGTTATAGCCTGATTTTATTATCAGTGGAGTCGATGATCATATTGATGCTTGGACGCCTGGCTTTTTAAAACTAGTACAATATTGGCGTTGCTACACATTGGTGAAGTATCAACACTGAAGAGTTACTGCTGGAAAGATTACATTGAGCATTCTAGATTCGGATCTGTTAGCCGAGCCGCGCCAAAATGTCACTAGTAACGATAAAAGTAAGAACATTACTCAATTGAATAGGAGGAAATAACGAAATACTCATTCCGTTTCACTATATTTGTCCATAGCCTACCGTGCGCATAGATCAAATATTAAATATAAGAAATAGTTAATGAGAAATGACCATACATAACTTCTATTAAATGACATAATATAGGGGGCGTTTATATTGGTTTTTACTGGTGGCTTTTAACTTTGGCTAATGAATAGTAACAGTTCATAGAGAAGCTTGTAGAAAGATATACTCACGTGCGATTTTAGCCGATATAAATAAAGTCACTGTAGTGTCTACTACAATCAACTAGTAGACTCCGCCTTAAAAAGACACTCCGTTTGAAAACTAACTACTGTAGAAGAATGATTTTTACAAGCCAATATGAATAGGGCTATAACCACCTAACCTCTTCGAAAGCATTAAGTATGGATCTATCTATTTATCATGTGACTATTTCTCTTCCCAAAATCAGTCACTTTTTTAACCATCGGACGCAAATCAACAGACAAGATCATCCCACCAATCCAATATATAAACAAACCCCTCCACTCCCCACCCCAAACCCTAACTCCTCCCTCACTTAGTCGCTCCCAGCCGTCGTAGCCCCAAACTCCCTCCAGCACGCCGCCTCCCATTGCTCGATGAGGTCAACCGACGATCCGCCACGGCAACCGCCACCCCCAAACATGGCCATTGTCATCCTCTTTGCACCTGCATCTCCCATCTTCTCTTCCTCCCTTACTGCTGGCACCCCTTCTTCCTCGTCTTCAGCGGTTCGCGCCATCGAATCCGCCACTCCGCAATGACCTCACCACTCACAGCTCATCCACGTACTCGTTGACCCCGCTACCGCCAGTCACCAAGCCCCCATTGTCTCCGGCGACTACCGCCGTTGAATTCACAAGCGTTACCCGCCACCTCCTAATTGGTCGTTAGCTCTTACCACCTGCACCGCCCTCCTCCAATCCCATGGCCGAAGCGGCGCCACCGCCGCCTCGATGCAGCACCGCCGGTCCTCCGCCACCTTGACATCCCTCTAAGTTCGGTGGCTACCAGTGAACATTAACTCTAACTCGACGCCTCTGGTAGGGATAGAAATGGATCGAATATGAATCAAATAGTCTCAAATACGAATTCATATTTTTAAAACAAAATTGGATAGGAATACGAATTCATATTTTTAAAATGAATACAAATATGAATTTGAACATTCTTGAATACGAATACGAATATGAATCAAATGTCGTAATGAATATGAATTCGAATAGAATATGCACTTAATTCGGTTGAATGTGAATATTCTAAAACTTTTGTAACAAATCTTGGTAGAATAAATTTATGTAACATGACTACATGTCTACACGAGCTAGCAGTGTGGCACATAGAGTTGGAAATTATGCAAAGTAATTTTCACTTCTTGCTTGTGAATCCTGATTCATTAGAAAATTGCTTCCTACAATCATTCCTAAGGAGGTCGCTAGGACGGATCAGATACGAATCGAATAATCTCGAATACAAATATGAATATTCTCAAGTATGAATACGAATATGAACATTCTTAAATACGGATACAAGCATTCTCGAATACATATTTTGATTGCCACATTCGCGTTTTCTCAGATATGAATATCGGGTAAAACTGATTATCCTTTACTGTTTCGCATCCTAGCCTCCGGTGGCCGGAGAAGAAGATGATGGGAGTCTCATCGGATCTTCACTAGAGATGGAGATGGAGATGGGTAGGAGCCCAAATCTTGGTGATATAAAATTTGACTAATTTTCCACCAAAAACAGTCTAATGTTATATAACACTTTCGTTTAAGTAAAAGTAGCGAGTGAAAAAATTAGGATAACTATATCCTAAATTGCTATACTGGATAAATATATTGGAAGTGATAATCCCAACGCACTAGACAAATATAGCGAAACGGGGGAGCAAAGAAGAAGAAATTCCTTGGGGAGGTGTGCAACTTAGTGCACTGTCCCAGGTCCAAATTAAGAATTATTGTGGAGCGAGTTTTCTCGTTCTTTGGATAACATATCCACCGTCGAGTGTCGCATGGACGGCTGCAACTATTGCTACTACAGCAGTAGTTGTGACCTTGGAGGATCTGGGAGACTGGGACACCCGGTCACTCTCCCGCTAGTCAACGGTCAAAAGAAGCGGTCGTACATATTCCTCCCCGGCACCAACGAGTGGAAAATGAACAAGGATCGGAGAAACCGGAAAAGGAATGACGACGAAGAGGACGCGGCTTTCCCCGCCACCGCCAGAGGCCGCCGCGTCCAAGGTGCTCGGCGACGACGACCTGCTCCGCGAGATCCTCCTCCGTCTGGACTTCCCCACCTGCCTCGTCCGCGCTGCCCTCGTCTGCAAGCGCTGGCTCCGCCGCGCCTCCGACCCGGCCTTCCTCCGCCGCTTCCGCGCGCTCCACCCGCCGCGCCTCCTCGGCCTCTACGTCGTCGGCGACAGCATCCCGCGCCCGGAGTTCGTGCCGATGCCCCAGCCACCCGAGCTCGCCGCCGTCGTCCGCAGCGCCAGCTTCGGCTTCGATGCCTCCGCCGAATTCGAGTCGACCGTCTACGACTGCCGCAACGGCCGTGTCCTCATCCAACTCAACCGCCCCACCATCTTCAGGCACGCGGTACGCAGCCCGCTGCTGCAGCATCCGGAGCGAGACATGACCGTTCTCCTCCCGCCTTGTAATGACCTGAACTTTTCAAAAATTTGAAGTTTAATTGGATTTTCAAATTTCATTGCAAATTCCAATTCCTAAGCCTAATCTCCAGATTTATTATCCTAATCCCGCACTAATCTTGAAGCAATCTCCCCCATCCATCCAATTTCACGCGGTTACTGTGCATGACTGAAAAATCTCCACCGCCGCCTGCGTTCGTTCGCCACCGCGCCTTCTTCCGGATTCTTCCCGAGCCAGCGCACGCACCGCCAGCTCGCTACCACACCCACGTCGCCAGCTGAATAGTGCCAGCTCTCCCCCTCTCCCGAACCCTCTCGCACGCCATGGGAGCTGTCGCCGCCTCGACCCCTCCTGGCGCCGAACTGCCCCGGACGCATGGGAAAGCCAGAGGCCCCTTCAATCGCCCTCACACATCCCAGTGAAGCTCCCTGTCAACTTAATTAGCTTCTCGTCGCTCTCACCGCCGGCCATAGCCGAAAATCCCCCAAGGTGAACCCTAATTCAATTCTCTTGATTTGCTCGGTAGATTTTCAATTCCCTATTCCTGAAGCTTCCTCATAACCCTAGAATGTCAACCAAAGCATTGCCACAGCCAATCGCGCCCTGTAGCTCGTCGGCCACCTTCTCCTCCGCCGGCCGCAACCACCTCGCCGTGGCCAGCCCTAACCCGGCTTCCCAAGCCTAAACCGCCACTCCCATAACCTTACTCTAATCCCAAGGATGCTCAAATGCCAGAGCCCCGACCCCCTTAACCCTAGGAACCGGCCATGGCCACCAAAAACAGCACCGCCTTTCCGACCTCGCCGCCGGCGATTGCCGCCTCCGCCGGCCCAGCCATCGCCCAAAATGGGACCTTCTCCCTACCCGTACCGTGCACCGCCTTCATTGCCATCGCGATCACGGGGCGCCGCGGTCGCCACCGCCTCCTTCCTGTTTTCGCGCACGCGGCGGTGGAGGTTGAAGACGACCGCGCCCGAACCGGCCGAGCCGCACGCGTCGCCGCGTCGCGCTTCGACCGCGCCGCGCGCTCGAAGTCGACGCGCCACTCACCCGCGCGCCGTTCCCACCGGCGCGACTCGAGCGGCGTGGCTCGACCGAGCCCATTCGCCGAGTCGATCCGAGCCCGAGGAACGATGTGAACCGAGCCAGAGGAATAATGTGAGCCCGATGAGCATGAGAAAATCATTAAAAATCCCAGAAAATTCCAGAAAATCCCCAAAAATCCCAGAAAAATCTACAAGCCCCAAAATACACCATTTTAACCAGTAGAATATTCTAAATTCAAATCTAGTGTCCATTTGTTCAAATTTAAATGTTAAAATCCCAAATATCATTACTTTATAAATCTAACTCTATAATTTCAACCTTCATAAATTCCATTCCCATAGAGTTAAATTTTATTAATTTAAATTTCACCTTTCTAACCAAAAGTTATTTCCAATTAAACTCAAAATTTATAAAGTCAAGTTTCATTAATTCGAATTGTGTTAATTCAAGTCATACTAATTCAAGTTTCACCCTTCCATTAGGCCCATCTTGTAAATAAATTCTAATTCCCCATTTGACCAAATTGAATCTCGATCAAACCTAAATTCATTCACTTTAAGGATTGATAATTTATTTGTACATATCCATATTCCATATTTGAAACTGTGTTTAACACGTATATTACCTATTCAATCTCTTAGAACCTGTCTGACCCAAGTTTAGCCCTGTCAACCATCCTAACATCATTGAACCTCGACTTCCTAGCCCAAACCATTTCTCAGATCCATTCTCTCGTATCGCATGCCAGTAATTCCTAAAACCTAATTCGGTCCAAACTCATTTCGTTCACCGAAACCCGTATAATGCCTTTATACCTTTTAACTGCCCCAAATCCACAGCCTAAGTTCGACCTCGTTAAGCCAAATTCTTCACCACCTAAACCCTAGCCACCCCGCCTAATTTCTTTGTGTCCTTTTGGATTATGTGTTTGTATTTTGTTCCCAGTTTGCATTCTGCAAAGCAGGAACTAATGTATGTTCGTTTTTCTACGCTAGTACTCGGACCACGCGAGTTGGTCAAGAGAAGGACTACAAGAGCAGTTAAAGAAAGCGATGCTCACCCCGAAGATCACATGAAGATAATCAGAGACTAAGGACCCAGAGGCAAGTCACATGTTTTTGATCATATTGAATCCCATTAAATTACATTATTTATTTAATGTATTTTCATTATTGATAGTTGTGAACTGATAATTGCTTAAAACAAAGATTTAGAATGGCATGCTATCTAGATAATCCTACCACTGATAAATAGCCCTGTTTACCTTGATGGCCATATTCACCTTGACAACCTTAGTAAGAATTAACATATGATATAAATGTATACAAGATCATTTCATTCAGTATGATACACTACTAAGTGACTCTGGCTGTTGGCCGGTAGAATTGAAAAACCCGGAGAGGGTAGGGTGGTATGGGACACCGTACCCTAGGCCGGTGATGCTGGTATGTGCTTCTAAGGTGTTGGCTGTGGGCCGGTAGGATTTGAAAACTGATGCTAAGGTAAAGGTGTACTGTGGGAAATCACGCGGTGATCTACGCCCACGACTTTACCTTAGGGAACTGAGACTGGGAAGGGTGTGCTGTGGGAAATCACGCGGTGATCTACGCCCACGCCCTTACCCGAGTGAGAGGCTGGTATGGATGGGTGGTGATAGTGCCAGTGGGCACAGAGGGAGATGTGGTTGGATGCCTCAGGTGAAAAATGTAAGGACGAGAACCTTGTGCCAAGTAACAGACATAGTCAACGCTCAGGCCACAGGAGTTGACTTGTCAACACTGGTCTAGTAGCTGCTCCATTCAATTGAAACTCTACAGGCTGTGACGACAGGTAGACGGGGAGTTAGGTATGCTGCGGGTACCTAACAACGGTAGTATTCACTCACAAACGGCTAGAGAAGAGTATGTGCGCAATTGTAGCCGTGACTGAGTGATGCTATCGGGTAGAGTCTATACAAAGAATGGAGCAGTGAACCGACCTGGCTTTCTTAACTCTGTCGCGGGAGTTAAGGGATCGTGTGGGTAAAGTTGAGCAACTCTGCAGTGTGTAATAAATGGTATTCGAATACGCCGTGCTTCCGGTTAATGAAGCTGTGTTAATTGGGTGATTCTAACAATGAGGCATAAGTAGGATTTGAGATGATTTAATGTGATAAGTGATGAACTGAATTTGTTAATGAAAACCCCCTGATCTTAGGAGCAAATGTTTTAAGTTTTACTTGATTGCAAATAAAACTGCATCCACCTCATAATAAAACCACTATACACCCTTCACCCGAGAACCCTGGCAATTAGTTATATAGTATTTCCACATGTGATTTGGTGAGTACGGGGTGGGAGTACTCAGGCTTGCCGAATTTTCCCCCAACAGATACCAGAAGAAAAAGGAAGCAATTCAAGATTTCGCATTAGGGTTACGACCGCACTCAAGTGTTCCTGTGGAGTTTTCTTCGGCTCTTTTGTATGTAAGTTAAGTTTTGGGCTTGAATGCCCTTATTGTCGTTAAAGCTGGCCATTAGGTCTTACTTTAATCCAATTAACTCTTTTTAAATGGCTTATAAGCAGGCATGATACACTGTTAAGCCACAACAGAACTCCTGGGCTGTTGCAGGCCGTACGACGTCCCTGTTCCCAAAAATTGGGGGCGTTACACGCCTTCCCCGCCCACAACCACGCTCAACGGGACCTCCGACTACATCTTTCTCCCGGAGGACGGCGGCGACGGCGCGTCGTACTACCGCGTGGACCTGGCGCACAGCGACCGGAAAGTCTCCGCGCAAGTTTCCGTCCTACAATCCGGCGCCTGGACCGTCCACGCCCCTGCCGCAGCAGAGCTCCCGACGGCGCCGGACAGAATCCCCTATTTAATTCTGCTCGCCGGCGGCAAGCTCTACATGGTGACCGTGGCGGGGTACATACTCGTGTTCCATTTGGACGCCACCAGCTTCTCCGTCATCGAGCTCCCGGACGGAGTGCACTACGAGTACTACGGCTGTTGGTTTGTGATCTAAATTCTATACATCAATTAGGCCAGCTTCTGGACGGAGCGTAGCGGAGGCCCGTCGCTGGAGGCTTATATATCCTATAAGCCGCTGTTTGGGATAATTGAATGAGAGTTGTAAATCCCCGACGTTGTAACCTCATCCCGATATAGTGAAGATTGTTGCTGGTTGGCGCCCATGGTTTTTTCCCTCTCGCATTGGGAGGGTTTTCCATGTTAAATCTTGTGTCTCTCTGCGATTGATCTTGTTTACTTCGTCGTTCCTCCGCCGTCACGTGTAACAACGGCAACCTTGTGCTGTCCCGGGGACACAACTCCGGCGATCTCTACCTCTTCCATGTGGAGGGGTTTCAGCTGCACGTCTGGCACTGCAGGACAGGCGATCACGGTGGCGCGGCCGAGTGGGTGCTCGTGGACACCATCTGCGTGCGCAAGGCGTGTGGCCATCTCGTACAGGAGGGCTTGGGACCAGCGCAGGGGCACACCACCATATTTTCGGTGGTAGGGGTCGGGGACAATGCCGAGTTCGTGTTCTTGGAGCTGGAGGCGAGTGGCATCGTCGTCTATATGCATCTGGGGAGCAGGACCGTGGAGAAGGTGTACCAGAGGGACCCGGACAACGATGAATTGATACAGGTCTATCCGTTTGTGATGGTCTGGCCTCCCGTCTTCCCAGCACTGGATGGAGCAGTGCACCAAGAGTAGCCATCCCACAAGAACAAGACTCGCCATCAGGTTTTGCTTGCCAAAAAGACAGTTTTTCTCTCTTGATTTTGTCGAGTTATTACACCGATCCAATAAACGATCATCAAGCTTGCCGCGGTAAAACAGAGGATGCAAGCGTTATCCAGAAATTGGCGTAAGGTGGCTTTTCAAGTCCGCCGTCAAATCCCAGAGTTTCATTTTTGGTCACTGCTACCTTATTTTCTCCCTTCTGTGCTTGTGCGATTTGATTCTTCATTTAATCTAGTGACTAGATTTGCATCGTATCAATGTACTTGATTTAAATTGAACGCGACGAGAAATTGGATGATGTTTCGATTATAGGAGTTGAGGGCGTTGGGCATATTGGGGGCTCTGTTGGTATAAATTATGAGAAGCTGTGCTGCGATTCGCCTATATGCCGCTGTTCTCCTCAGTATGTTTTCAGAGTATAAGCTTCGCCTTGTGCGAAAATTAGCTAGAGGAGCTCACCCCTGAAGCAAAGCGATACAGCTTCTCGAGCGCCTCGTTTAGAGACGTAGCAGTGTTTGTGTGGCGCACTCTAAACCAGTCTCAGTGAGATTTTTATCTGCATTTAATAGGCTGTCACATAGACATTTTTGATGATATGACAACATTTTTAAGAAGAGAGAGAAGAAGTGAGTTTCATTTAGGACACTCCCAATGCAGAAACTATGAGGTAGTTTCTATAATTGCCAATTAATGTAGACACTACCCATGGAAACTATACTCCCAATGGATAGTTTCTACAAATAAAATTTTCATCCAATCATCTATCTTCTCTCTCCTATCATCTACCTATCACAGCTCTTTCTATCTTGGTTCCCGTGTAGACATGGTTTCTTATATAAGAAACCATTTCCTTATCTCTCCTCCTTAACTCCAATGACACATCAGCATTTTGCCTACTTGGCACCTTATTTAATGACATAGAAACCACCCATTGGGACTGCCCTTAGGCCAGTCTCAGTGGAGGTTTCATGTCCCAGTTTCCAACACACCTATATTTTGAAAACAGTGCAGAAGAGTTTCATCCCCATGAAACTCTCTCTACTCCCATGAAACTTTTATCGTCTCTCTCTTCATCAATACAGTGCCATGTCAGTGTATTTAATGCCCATAAAACTCCATGAAACCCCCACTGAGACTGGCCTTAGGCCAGTCTCAGTGGAGGTTTCATGTCCCAGTTTCCAACACATCCATATTTTGGAAACAGTGCAGAAGAGTTTCATCCCCATGAAACTCTCTCTACTCCCATGAAACTTTTATCATCTCTTTCTTCATCAATACAGTGTCATGTCAGCGTATTTAATGCCCATGAAACTCCATGAAACCCCCACTGAGACTGGCCTTAGATGAAACTCTCTTGGCACGATTACCAACTCTATATGAGTCATGAAATTAAGGGGGTGTTTGGGACTGCTCCACTCCACGTTTTTCAGCTCCACTCTATGTTTTTTAGCCAAACAGGTTCAGCTCCACACACTCTGTTCGAGGAAAAAAAGGTGGAGTTGTGAGAGCAGGGGTGCTCCACAAACTCTAGGTTTTTTGTGGAGCTGCTCCACAGTAGAATTCGTGGAGCAGAGTTTGTGGAGCAGTTCCAAACACCCCCTAAATACCTATGAAACAATAGTGAAATTATGCATTGAGGATGGATGTTTCATCTATGTTTCATTTCATTTTACATGATGTGGCAGTCTTGGAAACAACGCTATGAAACTCTCCACTGAGAATGACCTAATGCAACTTCGGATACATTAACAGAGGCCAAAGCATGCTTAATTCCAGTGCTACAATTAATTGGAGTTAATACGAGTATATGACTAATTAATTTGAAATTTTCACACAAGGTTCAATAGAAATGCAAAATTTTGCTTGAAATTTGCACAAACTCTGTCAAGCAGAATTAGCACGCATTGCACTGGAAGTGTGGTTTTTGGACGCTTTTGGCACTGTTACTATCGCAAATTCCAAAAATAGCGCCGGTGAAAACAAAATTCCAATCCTAGCCCCCAGCCGACCGCACCATTTAACGGGGCGCTGACACATGGCAATGGTGCGGTCGGGGAGTGCACGACACCGGAGTGGTGCGGTCCCCGACCGCACCACTCGGCCGGCCATGCAATTCATTCACTCCTCGGCGTGACGGCCGGTAGAGTGGTGCGGTGGGGACCGCACCACTCGGTGTCGTCGCGCCCCGACCGCACCATTGCCACGTGTCAGCGCCCGGTTAAATGGTGTGGTCGGCTGGGGGCTAGGATTGGAATTTTGTTTCTACCGACGTCATTTTTGGAATTTACGAATAGTGACAGTGCCAAAAGCGTCCAAAATTCTGGAAGTGTAACCGACAACTATTTGTCATCCGACAATAGGAGCTTTTGTACTCTATTTGCAAACGTTTACGCCAAGCTATCGTTGCATTACAAGCCCTCCTTTTGGAACAAAGGAATTTTAGAGGAAAAATGAAGGATTGCAATCCAAAAGAAAATTTTATATACATGGTGTTTGGATCATAGGATTGCACCAAAGGAATTTCATAGGATAGGGTTTTTTTCCTACAAATTTTGGCAGAAACCGAACATGCGCTCTACATCTAAAAAAAGAAGCAGCAGCTCTAACCACACGTAAAATTTCCTTTAGCGTTCCAATGCACCTTATCTGTTTCTCTCTTCCCATCAATCATCAATTCAAACTCCACCGGCTTCCTTATTTTGGGATTTCTCCCCCCATGTAAAACAGTAAAAGAAAGGATTGGGACGTGGGCCTGTCTATCAAATCTACACACACACCCAACCTTTGAAGTACATTTAGTGCCACTTATCTATTTATTATTTTTTTTCAAATTAATATAAGCCAACTATCAGATCTAAGCTATTAAAATTAGGTCCACCAAACTAATGACTAGATGTTATTCTTTTTACAATTATTTCAAATTTTTATGTCTCTAAGCCAACTATCAAATTTGAACCTTTAGAATTATGGTCCGTGATATGGAGGGGGAGATATTGTCTTTCTGTGACAACTTCTTGTAATATTTTAGTATATTTTAAATCAATTTGGTTCAATCAAGATATAGTGAATACTCCCCATATTATACCCCGGGGGATTCCCGGCCGCCGAGCCCCTCCACGTCGCCCCCAGCGCTCCCTCGGCCGGCGCGTGGCGGCAAAATTCGCGTACGGCTGGGGGAGCAGTTTTGCGAAAAAGTCCCTGTATTTTTTCAGAAATTACGTAAAGGTCCTTTTTCCTCGCGAAAAAGATCCCTGCCAGTTTTTTTAAAACACTTTTTGTGAAAACACCCCTCATACTTTGCAGGATAGCGCCCTGCAGTTTTCTAAATTACGTACGGGTCCTCGTTTAGTTACGTACAGGTCCTCGATTTTTTTACGAAAAAGACCTTTGACTTTTTTGAAAATACACATATGCCCTCGAATTTTTTAAAAAAACTCCTCACTAATTATCGCCTCTTTTACTTCGGTACACACGATGATTGGCGCGGCGTAGCGTCGCGCCTATGAGGCTAGTTATTACATATGATATGTAGGTAGCTAGATAGTGCGGTGAGGCAACGAACTGTCAACCACCGACGGTTGCGAGGCATGTGCTGGCGACACGTACGTACGGTTCGTTGTCATGGATTTTCGCGCGCGGCACCACAGTCGCATGACACCTCGCGCGCGCTACCGAGAGCTAGTTTACATTTCACGATTCCACTTACCACACATAGGGGTAAGTGCTCTGTGATGTATGGCACCATTCTACACCTACTCCCCTCTCACTTCTACTTTTGATGTTCCCTCGATGTACTACCTTATGCAATTTCTCAATAATGCTTGCTAGTTTTCTAATCAAATTTCTCTTAGGGCAGTCCCAATAGGTGGTTTCTATGGTATTAAATAAGGTACTAAGTAGGCAAAATGCTGATGTGTCATTAGAGTTAAGGAGGAGAGATAAGGAAATGGTTTCTTTATACAAGAAACCATGTCTACACGGGAACCAAGATAGAAAGAGCTGTGATAGGTAGATCATAGGAGAGAGAAGATAGATGATTGGATGAAAGTTTTATTTGTAGAAACTATCCATTGTGAGTATAGTTTCCATGAGTAGTGTCTACATTAATTGGCAAGTATAAAAACTACCTCATAGTTTCTGCATTGAGAGTGCCCTTATGGACATAGGACAGAGAACACGGGCATCAGTGCACCCTCCTGTGCAATGCTTCACTCATGCTTAGGGTCTGTTCTTTTTGGCTGCGGCTTATGGCTTTTGGCTGTAGCTTGTGGCTTTTGGGTTGTTCGTGCGAAAGATTACAGAGTAATAAAAACTCACGTGCGATTTTTGCAGATATAAATGAAGTCAGTACAGTATGTACTATAATTAACTAGTAGACCCTATTTTGAAAAGATATTCCGTTTAAAAACTAGTTACCGTAGAAAAACTGAAAAGCAGTTTTTAAAAGCTAAAAAGAACATGGCCTTATTCTCCATAGCTCCATTATGATGAGAGCCAAAACCGAGAGAGAGAGTTTATCTATATGTATGTATGTACATACATACATACATACATGTATGTATGTGTATGTATGTATAGACACACACACGCTAGTTTCATCCAATGCAAAATGATGCATGCGCACGGGCACCAATTCATTTCTTGCATTGATTAATGAGTGAATGCATGCATGCCTCATTAGACCATGCACAATGGTGTGATTTCAGCTGTCTATAAATCTTACCATGTAAGATACGAAATGATATGGAGGAGAGAGAGAGATGGAGTATAGAGAATTAGGCTGTCTCTTATGCAGTAGTCGACTGTAATACGATAAATAAGACACATTATATCATAGAGAAACTGTCTATAGAGACATACAAAAAGACAACCTATTGTATGAGCTATTTTTAGTATCGTCTATAGATGACATGTTGTACAAGTGGCTAAAAAGCATTAGGGTATTTCCAAAGTGACGATGTTAGCTCTTTCTATAGGATGTCAACTAAACAAAAATCAAATGTAGAGAGAGATTATATAAAAGAGAGAAGATACAACCTGTAACATCCTAATTTTCATACACTTTTGAAGTTTTTAAAATTAAATTCACTATTTGGATTTTTATGGAATTAATACAAGCTTAAAATGAATTTTCATTAATTAAAAGGATTTAATATGACTAAATAAAATTTTAATATTTGTTGAAAGTATTTTATTTGGGTTCTTTATATCTCAAAAAATTTTCTAGAATTTTCTTTCATTTTTCTAGATTAATTTTCTATTTTCTAGGGGTCAAAAGAATTTAGTTGAATTTCTGAAAATAGAAAAACCTAAAATCCCTAAAAAGCCTTTGGGCCAAAACCAGCCCAACCCACCTTTCCCTTCGCTCGATCTGACTTGCCCCAGCCTGCACAAGCCTCAGCCGTTCGATCCCACACATTGCCACGCGTCGGCCATCCAAGCAATAGATCGCATCGGCCGTCGGATTGCATCGAAGCACCATGTGTCAACCATCCACACACCTGTGCACTGTTCATCCGTCTGATCTACAGCGATGACATGTGTCGTCCATCTGTGTGATAGAGCACTATTCATCATCGTGTTTATTTCGGACTTTGCCGCAGCCTCGGCGTTTGTGCCTATCCCGAACCCCACACCATCCGAGACTCGGAGACCTTGACATTGCACTTAAATAGCCAGCCACCCCACTCATTTTTCCTATCCTGAGCTTTCGCCGCCCTCGACATCCGTGCAAACCGTTGGGCCGAACTGCCATCGTCTTCGTGTTTGTCCTCACCGACGTTGAGTTGCTCACCCGTTGATGAGCCGCTTCACCCCACTGGTCGTTTGCTGTCCTGAGCGCATAGCCAATTCGCCCTTGCCACTGGTGAGTTCTAGCGCCGCATTGCCTCGCCGCCCGTTCATCCTTTCTAGCTAGTCGTCGTTGTTCCTTCGATTCGTGCGTCACCCTCCTTAGCCGCTTCACCGCCTCAGTTCGCGTGCCGCCATGTCATACCACACCATGCCTATGTGTCGTTTCGATTTCTTAGTGAACGGAGTTCACGGTGCACCAAGCCACTGGCAGCCATGACCCACATGTCAGCACGCCCTATGCCATAACCGTGAGCCGATCCGAGTCAGCACCGCAACCTCAGATGCCACATCAGCCCTAGACCCAGTGTCGGACATGTGTCCATCCACGTGTATGCCACGTCATCACCCGAGCCCATCCAGGTGCCACGTCAGCATGCCACATCATCCAGCCATGTGTCATGACACCTCAGCAGCTACCTTAGCCATAAGAGCCACGTGGTTGTCCACGTGTCCAGCCATGTCAACCTAGATGCCTTGTCAGCTACCACGTCATCTGATGATGTCATAATTCCTAATTTCCTTCAGAAACATAAATCCAGTAAATCCTATTTTCCTTTTTTTTTCTTTAGATTTAAGTCTTTCGAATGCCCGTTCTCCTCCGTCCTCGCTACGATTGACCCGATTCTTTTTCCTAAATTTATCTAAAATTGAGCTCTACCTTTTAGTTCTAGTTTTGAAGTTTTTGAATTTTATTTTGTACCTCTTTCATTTTCTCTCTCATTAGATCGGGTCTTCGAAGGAGTGGGAGCACCACTAGAAGATCAAGAATTCATAACTAACTAAGGCCAAGGCAATTTATGTTCTTTAATCATGTTAAACCTAGTTTTCAAATCTATTATATATTATTTTATTTTAAATTATCATGCATTGCTATTTTATTACAAACTTTTATATTGGTAGTTAATAACCTAATTGATTAATTCCTCCTTGATAATTTGAATGCCATGATTCCATTGTCACCATAGAATGGGTAATTATTTAGTGATGTAATACCAGTTGTCACATGAATTGTGCTTTTAAAATTGCTTAGCCATGTTTATAGTTATGTTGGGCTCATCATCACATGTGATCAAATAATTAATTTTGACTTAGTGAGATATTGAATTGTGGTTGTAGCCATAGTGATGAAATTTGTGTGCGATGACATGGTGTGTCATTGGTGGTGGTTATACAAAATTGATTTTCACTTGGGCGAGTGCTCGTGTAGTAAAATAAGTGTGGATTCACTTCGAGGGATGTGGATATTTTTCCTGGGTAATGTTTAAGAACTTAACTTTATGCGCCATTGATCTAAGCCTTACCGTGCAACCACATGTCTAGTATGGGATAGACAGGGCTAACTTATTTGTGATATTTCAATTTTGATTCTGCCATTGTGATGAATATGGTTGTTGATTCCATGAAGCGCAAGGGGTGTGTGTGATGCGAAACCCTAGTGGATGGAATTGGATTGATGTTAAGCATTGTAAAGGCCTTGTGATAATCACTTAGTCGCACACCCAAGGAAGTGTGTATTGGCTGACATGATAAGTGAATTATCTCTTGTGGGCAAAATTGTGCAACCTCTGTAGAGTGTAAAACTATTTGAATAATTGTGTCCCCGGTTATGGATAATGCTGGGTGATTTCATACGAGGGGTAGAGTTTTCATAAAAATCTGGGTGGATTAAGCTGGGAAGTGAACGGTTAGTTCACTGGTGGTTGATTACATGAATGATTAGTTCACGGGTGATTCATTGGAGTGAATGGTTACAAATTTAAAGACCAACTTTAAGTTGGAAATATTACCTCTTCATCTTTAAATCTGACGACCTATTTACTCCTCGACACATGGCCATCATCTGGCTGTTTGCCTCTCCCCTCTTCTCTTCTCTCTCACCGACACATGGGCCCCGCTTGTCAGGCCCTTCTCTTTCCTCTCCTTCTTCCTCTAGTTGACCGTCATGGCTGCCACGTTTGAAGCTTTGCTTCGGCTAGTCTCTCCTCCCAAAGCGCCTCCTCAACATCCCCTCCTCGCTCGCACCTGGCGCCTCCCAACCATGGCCATAAATGGTCATTCCTCTTCGCATTTACACTTCTAACCGGTTTCCTCCCCATGACCTCCAGTGAGCCACACCGCCCTTTTCCCCTATAAATTCCCCCCAAGCACCCCTACCTTCGCAACACCTCCCTCCGCCCTCACTCCTCTCTCTCAGAGCTCCCCTCGCCCGCGTCGCACCTCTCTCTCTGAGCCTCGACCGCATCTGGCGAGTAATTGCCGTCGCCTTCGTCCTCTTCGCGCCGCCCCGATGCCACCCATGCCTTCCATGTGTCCCGGTGATCACCCTTCGCCCCTCGCCTGAGCCCCAATCCCACCGGAGTGCCACTGCACTAGGAGCCGCTCGCCACCGCCGCTTCCTACTCGTCGCCGGCCGCTTCCGTCGCTCCTCCGTCGTCGCGCAAGGTACCATTGGGTTCCCCTCGTCCCCCTCTCTCTCTCATGAAGACCTCACTGGCCACCACTGAGTGCCAGAGCTCTAGCGACTCTCGGGTCCCGAGCGCCTCCCTGGCCAGCCAGGTCAAGTCTGCAACCGAGCCGTGTGGCAGCCGACGTGGATGCCATGTGGGAGCCACGCCAGCCCTAGCCACCCACACCAGCTAGTGTGCCACCTCAACCACCTCTCCAATCCTTGGACACTGTCTACGGTAGACCCGGTCCCACCTGTCAGTGAAATAAGACCATTTTCCTGTTGAAAAATAATTCGGCCAAAAATTCATTTCTCTTGCTGACATCACCCTGACATCATAAATTCCTTTTGCTGCTGAAAAAATAATTCCACCAAAAATCAATTCCTTGCTGACGTCATAAATATCATTTCCAGTACAAAAATAATTCTAGAAAATCAGCCTTTTCCTTTTTCTTTAGAATTGAAATTTTCAGAAGCCCGTATTTCTTCATTTTAACTCTGATTGGACCCGTTCAAATTTCTAAATTCCTCTAAAATCCTAAACTACCCATTTATAGCCTCTTTTTGAATTTTTTGAATTTTATTTGAGTTTTATTTGAATTTATTTTCTTTGGTTCTTCACGTATAGATTGCGACAATTTCGGAGAATTCGATTTCGACGACTCCCAGCACCAAGACTTCGAGCAAGCTAATTTACGCCATTGATCATGTTGCTCCAAGTTATTTAAATTATTAATGTTATTTTTAAATTATTATGCATGCGTACTTTTATCCAAACCTAGTTTATTTCTGATTTAAATTCTAGTTATACCCATGTTCTTTGTATATGGCCAAATTTGACATTGAACATCAACATGCCTTGTCACCTTAAATAAAACTCTAATTAATACACTAGTATGGACTAGAGAAAGTTTGTATCAAATGCTTAGACCTACTTAGACATAATTTTTGTTTTGGGATAACTTTTTCACATAAAATTATAAGCTTTTGAAATATACCCTTGACTTCGGTGAGGCGAGAAAGGCTATGAATTATTTCAAAATAAATATAAAAAACTTGGTTTCGACTTAAGCAAATGGTTAGGTGGCGGGTACTTGCTGGCATGCATTGTTATTTGGTGACACAATGTTGATTGCCAGGCACAAGGGGCATGCGGTAAGTGCTTAAGTCAGTTAAGGACCGGTCTGTGAGCTACTGCTACAAAGCCCTTTCGTACTACCACAAGGCTGGTATATGACAGTCCTGGTTAACTAATTTACAGGTCCCAACCTGAGTCTCACCGTAGGTTGAAAGCGAGCGTGGCGTAGGCCATGAGAAGTCCCACTCAGCTCAAGAGAGGGTCCTAGTCTGGTGGATTCCTTACTGGGATGAAATCTTAGTGTTGGTTTGGTCAGGTTGAAGGCTTTGCATTGTAAAGATCTTGTTATGATTTTCTTAGTCGCATGCATTTGGAAGCGTGTAATGGCTGGCATTATGAGATTATCATATCTTGTGGGTAAAACTGTACAACCTCTACAGAGTGTATAATCTATCTTGGATATCCATGCCCATGGTCATGGACAAGCTAAGTAAAGGTTTTCATGGATTAGACTTTGATTTCAAAATGGTTTATGAAAAACTTATGTATGGATGGAATCCATAAGAGATTAAAAAGCATATGGATGGATGGAATTCATATGAGATCTTATTGGAAAAGATGGTCTGGGTGGGATGCCCATGGTTAGGTTAGTGTGGGGGATGGACCTGCACTAACGGTAACTATTTTGCTTACAATGTTGCTTTTATTTATTGTATTAAATTTAGCAATTTCAATCTATTTACTATATTTCTTAAATGTTGTTTTACACTCAATTAACCTTATTATACCTTTCTTTGTCAATCCTTATGTATGCATTAACTCTATTAAACCTCCTGGTGTAACTTATGGAGTACTTTATGTGCTCATATTGCTCAATTCATCATTTTTTTTAGAGAACGACTTCGACTTTGGTGAGGATTAGAACGAATAGGCCGTGTCTTACTGTCGTTTGCCTATGGGTGGCTTAGTGGGTTTCTTCTGCTTTGGTTTTATTTTTCGTAGCTTATATTTAATTTTGATTTATGAACCATTGATTTAAACTTTGGCCATTAGGCCTATATTCAGTTAAATAAAGTTGGTCATCATGCATAATATTTGTCTTTGTTATCCACTGTGTGCACTAGTTGATCCTGGACTAGTGTGATTAACACAGAGGGTTTCGGAGTTGTTGCTCTGGGATCCGATAGAGATGGTGTCAGAGCTATGATGACTTTAAGACATGACCATAGATAGAATAGAATGGTTGAACCGTAAGGACTTATTTTAAATAACTAGTTATTTTAAAAAGTTTTTTTCTTATTCTAGCCTCTCAATCTTTTCTTACCCTTACATCTCATTTCTTTCTCATCTTTATGGCATTTTTGAAAAAGCCTATTTCTGTCTCTTCCCTTGTTCGAAACATCTATAGATGGATAGTAGTTGGGATTCATCAACTCTATTGCCACTTCAATCTTCACCTTGAAGGATCATGCTTTGTATGTCAAGAGCCATGAAGAGACAACCCTTATCTTTTTAGGTTATGTTGTTAAGCTAGACCATAGACGAAGTTATGAACTGTTAGTTTCCTCTTTTGTCGGAAGCCATAACAATTACTTATTATTTGCTTAGTAAAGGTTTTGCTAAGTTAGCATTTTGTGTGGGCAAAACAACCCTTTCCCTTCCTTTGTCTTAACTCTCCTCTCACCTAAACTTCAACTAGATGGTGAACACTAGGAGGAACGTCAGCGATAACACCAACACCAACATCGGAGTGCAAGGAAGTCAGTCCGCTGCCATCCCTCCACCTCTACCAGTAGCTGGACCTGACTGGGCTCATTTGATGGCAAATCAGACCCAGTTGATTCAGCTATTAGCTCAAACCATCAACAATCCAGCTCAGCAGATTCCTCAGCCACCGGCTCAAGCTCCCCAGAGCAGATTATCAGAATTCCTGAGGATAAGGCCTCTGACCTTCTCAAGCAGTGCGAAACTAATGGATGCTGAAGGATGTCTACCCAGTATATGAACCTCGGAAGCTGGATATTCTACAATGCACCGATCGAGAAAGGGTCTTGTTTGCTTCGCACCAGTTGAATGGACCCACATCTAAGTGGTGGGATACCTTAACTGCCTCTCATGCCAACCCACAAGCCATTACCTGGAATGAGTTTGTGTAGAGTTTTCGCAAAGCTCATATTCCTTCTGGCACCATCATTCTGAAGAAGGAATTCAGAGCTCTGTGTCAAGGAAGCCGCATAGTGAATGAGTACCTGCAAAAATTCAACCAGCGGGCACGCTACGCACTAGAGGATGTGTCTTCCGATGAAGCAAAGCAGGAAAGATTTTTGGAGGGCCTGAATGACAACATTTTCATACATTTGATATCCAATGACTATGCAGATTTTCATCAGTTGGTGTGCAAGGCCATTCGCCAGGAGGGCAAGTTTGTGGAGATGGAAAATCGGAAGAGAAGGATGTCTACCCAGTATATAAACTTCGAAAGCTTTTCCAATGTTCGAAGAACCCTATCGCAAGCCAACATATTCTAGCTATCACTGTCACCAAAAGAGCTCACCAACACTTCCACCAACACCGAGGACAATTTAGTTTTGATATTTGCCTTTCCATAGAAGGACCAGAACCCTGCAGCAGGAGTTACCTGTTTCAACTTCCATGAGACGAGACACTATGGAAACAACTATCCCAAGAAGCAACAGACAGTGAAGAATGGTACACCTGGGGCACCAACTGCCAACAACCTTCAGACAACAAATAGAAGGCAACAGAAGTTTGTGAAAGGACATCTAAATCAGATCTCTCTCAAGCCAGAGTAAGATCCAAACCTATTTCTTTGCTAGCTCGTGCGAATCTCGGGGGCAAGATTCTTTTTAAGGGGGTAGTTTATAACAGCTTAGCTGTTTATTTCAAAATTTTCAAAAAAATTAATTTAGTTTAAAATAAAATCAAGTGTTCTTTGGATGCTTGAATTTTAGAGATTTTATTTGGCCTATTTTCAGCTTTAAACAAAATAGATTTTCTAGAGGCATAAGAACAGAAGGGTTGGCTCATATGAAACCATAGTGCATGACTCTCCTTAATTCTCCTCTCAATAGCACAATTCAAAAGAACTTGGACACTACTAAAATATTTATGTGGAAGTGCAGCGATGATCATAGAATTCAAGCCATCTTTGAAGCATGCCTTCTCCCTTAATGCACTAGTGACACCGGCACGACGCAATACACTTTGCAGCACAAAATATTAATCTTGAACAATATTACTCCCTTGTGTGATGCTCTCCACATGGTGAAGCAATTCCCACGCATAATAGGACGTCACAAACTCGCTTCTCATGAATGCCTTCAAATCTAGCCAAATTTATCGAGTCGTTTTCCAAATAGTTTTTGCCACCAACTATAAGCATACCTTCAAACTTCCTAGTGGCTTACATCACCTCTTGGGCTTTGGGAAGCTTTTGAAATCTAAATACTTTCTCTATTTGTCATTCCCACTAAAGATACTCCTCTGGATCATTATTTTCATAGAAAGGAAGTTCCACCAAATTGTAACCTGCCATGGTTAGTTGTAGAAAAGAAACTATGTGTATATGTGGAATCATGTGGAAATCACTCAATCTCACTCTTTCTTACCCAAGCCAAGTTCTTACTGTTCCGAAGTGAATTGAGGCCAATACTTACACTTGGTAGTAGTTACAACTAGCAATGGTGAGAATCAACCAAATTTAAGAGTATATCTCAATTGCACAACAATGGTTATTTAGTCAAGCTTGATATGAATGTGTATAACCTATCAATATAAAATTCTAGTTATTGTAAATTTAAGTAATAATCTAAACTAGAATAATTTCGCCTATGTGTTGATTAAATAGATTTAAGTGAAATGTACGAACGCATATGCAAAGATAAATGTGACTTAATGCAAACAAAGGAATGAGATAGTGAGAAGCAATATGAAATTGAATTTAAGCTAACTCATTTTGCACCAAGTGCTAGGAGAGATGCTAGCCAATTACAAAAATATAAGTGTTAGGGCACAAGTTTGTTTCAAACAATTAGATACACAATATGAAAATAATGGCTAGAGTCAAGCACAAAGTTTCATGCGGCCGAACTTGTGTTGGCTTTTGTTTCTTTCTTTGCAACCCCTCTTCTGATTTTAGGGTAGCAAAGGGAGCACGTGGTGACCTTTATGTTGATGCTTCTTTTTTTTTTCTTATTTTGTCATGGTTTTTTATTTCATGTGGCTGCCTCTTTTCTTCCTTCTTTCTTATTTGGCCGACAAACTATAGTTTGTTTTCTTCTTGCACTCACAAGCCAAATTTCACTATGCACAAATAATTATAAGAGCAACCCTAGAAGCAATTATCAATAGCTAGTCTCAAAGATAAAAAGATATAAGTGAAGCTCAAATTATTTGTGCAAAGATTAACAACCAAAGAATTGCTATTGAATCAACCACACATGACATAGATACACATGTAGTACTGTAGTTCATGTAGCAATGCATTCGTGGGGCTGTAGTGAGCAATTTACTATAGCAAGCGTACTGTTCACAGTGGTACTGTAGTGATATCTTTTTTTGTGCTGGTTATGAGGAGTTCAAAACCAACGAATTTTAAAGTTTTTGATTGGACACAATGATCAAGCAATGCAAAATAAATCTGATATCAGCATTAAACAAAAATTCTAATGGATTAAAACCTAACAAAACTCACAAGAAATAATAGATTGAAACTAGGGTACGGAATTTTTGTGTTGCAATTTTTGGTTTATGGATTCTAGGTAATAAAGACAGCAAAGAAAAATCAATCTAAACTAGAAATAAGTAATTCTACTGAGTCAACCATGTTTTGATACCAAGATGATATAGGGTCGCCTGATCTTCTCGATGTAGGATCAAGATACTTACATGCAGTCTCTTGAATCGTAATGATCCCCCATTGCGAATGCAAGAGCTAGCACTCTTTAATTTGCAAGAATACATATGCTGGACTTCACGACCACCAAGTGAAGCCCTATCGCACTTCTGATTCCCAGCAGAAAGATTGAACGATCTCTAATTCTGCACTCCCAATTTCCCCTCAAGATGGTTCGGCCATACTTGGAAGAAACAAGAGCAATTGCTATTTAATCTATTATCAAAGGTGGTATAAGGGACAATGGGCATGAATTACATGAGTGTATATGACCCCTAGGGTTGGCCACAAGGCATCTTAACTGACTCCAACTCATATGTACAAGTATTGCAGTCAAACTCACACAAAAGGGAACCCTAATTTTACCACTATCATATTTTTTTTTCAGATATTATAGTGTGAATAGAAGGATTTTTAAGCTAGCACCTTTCCCATTGGTTGGACCTTGGAATAGGATTTTCAACAAGCACAAGAGCACCCGAATCGGACTATGTTTGAAAAAGTTATGGCCTTTTTATTACAGACCTGTTGGGCTATCCTGAACCGAATCTGAAATTGAGTTCTGAGTTGAATCCAAGTTAGACTTCGGTTGGGCTTGTGGAAGTCCAAATTGGGCTTGAAAATCTTATAAAAAACTTAAGCTTTTATCCTTGTACAATAGCATGGGCTTAGGCTTTCTCCCTGCCATCCACATGGGCTGTTCTCCCATAGCATGTGCTGCATCCCTTTTGTCCCCTTGGCTGTATGGGCTTCTTGGTACTTGCTGTCCACATGAAGTGGCTTCCCTTGCTCTCCCATGGTTTTGATAGCAAGTGTGGATGTCCCCTTTCTTGTGCTTCTCTATTGCTTTGGCCCTAGCCTCCCTCTCGGTTTCAACGTCTTCATACTTGTCAAACCTGAGAATGCATATTGTAGGAACATGGGGGTAATATCCAATTCTCATAAATAATAACATTAATAATAGTTAGGAACAAGTTCACCTCAATGTGAAGCTTCTTTTTCAAAGCTCTAGCTTTTCTAGTAAGTTCATGTCATTCCAAAGTACTAGATGGATTGGAAACCATATGGAACAACATAGCATGGAATGTCCTCATTAGTGAGGTTGCAATATTTTATTGAACTCGTGCAACATATTAAGTGAACACCTACAAAAAAAGTCAAGCAAACACATGCTACAAACCATACACAGAAGAGGCACATGGAGCCTACTAGAGAAGGAAGGCATGTGGGCAGTGGCCATGGCCAAGATCGCCAAAGGAGACAACTGGCTCATCATTGACATGCCCAAATTTGTCGGGGCCGATGCCAACACAGTGGCTCGTCATTGCTGGGCCTCTGTTTCATCATTCACTGCTCTCCTCTGCATGCATCTTGCACCATGGCTACCTTCAATCTGCATGGATTCGGTGCCAAGGGGCACCGTCTCGACTTCCCTTTGGGGGGGGGGGGCGGGGTGAAACAGTCACGTAGCAACTGGTGAGGAGCAAAGCATTTCATGGTTCATGGGTGAGTGGAGGATTCAGAGAGGGGGGATAGAGGAGTAGGAGTTGTCGAGTCGATGCGGTGTGGTGGGTAAGTGAAAAGGTAGATGGATAAGGGAGCACTTGGAGATAATAGAGACTACAGAGCACTAGAGGTGTCCGATAGTTTTGTCATATTGGATGCCTGGTTCCTAATGATTCCCATATATAATTTATCTTCTTGAGATCAAAAAGTCAATTTACATTTGGCTAATATGAGATGAATGTCAGTGCAAATAATGATAAGAAGGATTTGCAAGCCTAGCTGTGTAAGTATTGAAAGATTCATTACCTTGAGCTGTAAAGGAGTCAATGACAGTAGTGGATTTTTACTAGCGATGTGAAGCAGGTTAGCAAGCACTAGCTCACACATGTAACATAAGTTGTTCTCTTTGGTGGGTTACAGGGAGTAAAATACAAATTTGCTACTAGGATGTGCAAGAGCCAAAGTTTAGTGTAGCTGCTACTTAGCTATATATTAGTTGTACTAAGGATAAACAAATATTTTTTTGTTTGGGTCGATTAGAGCTAATGCCTGTTTGTATGGCCTATAAATAGGCAAGTAACCATCCCATGTAGGCTAAGTTTGCAAGCATGAAAAGCTTTCATGTAAACCTTGAGTATGGATGAGAGTATTGCGTTCCCTTGTTTCTAGTACTTGAGAAAAATTTCGAGAATTGGTATCAGAGCGAGGTTACGAGGCCTAGGTTGAGTCAGGCATAGCGGAAGCAAGATTATGAGTGAATTGGTTGAGTCAGGCATAGTAGAAGCAAGGTTACAAGTGACTACCAAAGACATTGCCGCGTGGAGTATTATCGTCGGGGAGTGGAGAACCCGTTGACATGGCGACATTGATGAGATTGACAAGGGATGGAAGTGTGACCCTCCAGTATCCATTGCTCATGAAGAACAATTACGCAACATGGGCTAGCAAAATGAAGGTTTACTTGAAGACGCAAGATGTGTGGGACACAGTCAACTCAAAGAAGGCATTTGACATGCGCAAGGATCGGATGGCACTTGCGGCCATCTACCAAAGCATCAACAAGGACACCCTCTTGTTGCTTGCTGAGATGGAAACAACTAAGGAGGCATGGCAGACGTTGAAGACAATGCAAATGGGACCGAGCAAGTTAGGGAGGTGAAGACACAGACCCTTAAGTGCGAGTTCGACGGACTCCACATGAAGGAAGCAAAGTCAGTCGACAACTCACTGTGAGGTTGACTATCATTGTCAACAAAATTCAAGCGCTAGGAAAAATTGTGAAGAAGTTCCTTCGAGTAGTTCCTAGTAAGTTCTCCTTCAGATTGCTTCCACCATTGAGCAATTTGACAAACTAAAAAACATGACAGTTAAGGAGGTTACTAGGAGGATAAGGCATATGAGGAATGCTTAGGTGGTTATGGAAAAATGGGGAAGGAGCATGTGCTACTTACCTACACTGAGTAAAAGGCGATGGCTGAGGACGAGAGCTCATCCGAACCTACACTGAGTAAAAGGCGATGCTGAGGATGAGAGCTCGTCCAACTTACCCAAATGGCAAGGTGATGGTGGCCGTGGACACGATCATGGGCGTAACGAAGGCGGCCATAGAAACGACTCCAACTATCATGAAAGGAAGTTTGACAAGGCTAAGTGATGAGGACATCACTTTCTTGGATACACACAACACTCATCCACAAGATGATAGACAAGGAACTATGTGAGGTCATGCACACACCAGTTGAATTATCAAGTGAGCTCGTTCCTAGGCTTGTATAATTCAGCTTCTGAGAATGGGTTGCTACCTGATGCGTATGAGGTGATTATGCTTACGAACATGGGCAAGGACCAAGGAAGGGCACATGGAGTCACGGATATGCTTGGGATGAACATCAGAGGTTACCATGTCACTTTGAGGCCAGGACAACCAAGAATGAAAGCTGGGCATGTTCTGCAATTCAATTCGGCCTCCGGAGACAGCGCTGACTTCAAACAAGCATAGAAGATGCATACGGAGTCCAATGAGGTGATTTTAGACTTGTTGGAAAGCTCTTGATATCCTATTTCCAATGGTTCTAGTCCCATCTCAAAACTCCATCTGAGCATGGTGTAAACTACAAAATAATTCTGAATCAGTTCCAAACCTGGGCCCTGGGCCTTGTATCAGTTTGAGCCCGACTAGAGAGTTGTAGTGGAATGTTCCCCCACTCTCATGGACATGCCCCCCATGCCCATAGCACCATAAAAACCATAAAAACTGCTGGAGACAATGCTTTTAGGGTTTAGGCTTGTTTAGATTGATTTTCTTTCAGAAAATATCAGTTGTGTACTTGTGTCGACTAGACCGACTACGACGACTTCAGGCCTCTTTATTATTCAATGAAACTTCGTATTTCATTCATAAATTCAGATTGCACTTATTTCTTTCTTTCTTGATTCTTGATTGCTTGTAGGAAAGATCATCTGTGTTGGACACGGTTGGTAATAACAAGGGTGTGGTGTAGCGATTGCAGGACGGACTTAGTTGTTTCGGTTAAGTAACCTCGTTGTCAACGTCATATCAAACAATCGTAGCTATCATTCTCATTGGAAGATCGGGCCAAATCCCCTCATTAGTTGGTATCAGAGCACATGTTTCCCAGTGAGATTCCTGTTTTATATTTGTTTTTCATACATATAACCAGAAAATTACCCCACAAAAAAGTATTACGTTCATTGAAAATCACCAAAACCGAACCTATTTGTGCCTCTGCAATTTCAGTTTCTATTTTACCATGTTGAATTTTTATCCATTGTTAAGTTCTAATTACTGGTTTGAGTCTAGTGCTTTGATTTTAGTTTGGGTATTGCATCTAAAAATAAAAAAAATTGTGGGTTAGATCAAGGGTTTACCCCCTCCCTTGCTGCGGTTGCTCTTCACTGCCGAGTTTGGAAAGGGTTAGAGTTTGTGTCTACACCACCAGATCATTGGGAGTTAGAGATCAACTCAGTTTTCACTTCTTACTAGTTGGCCGAATCACCTGGGACAGAGTTGTGTTCGGATTCTGATTTTGTTTAGACCGAGTTCATGATAGTTTCATGCAGTGTGCGCTAAAACAACCATAACTTTTGCATACAAACTCGAATTGCAGCCTTCTTTGGCTTGTTGGAAAGCTAATGAAAAGCTAAGGACAGGTCTGATTGTATTCACGTGGCTCCAAAAAAACTAAAAACCCAAAAAAGGTCGTTTAGGGCCTCAAAACGGTATCTGAAGTTTCAGCACCCATTTTTGGCATCTGTTTGCTGTCTAGTTTGAGTTTTCTTTCATTCCAGATTGTGTAATATTTGCTTCTAGGTCATATTTTAGTGAGCTTAATATTTGTGTTGCTCTAAAAAAATGAAAAAAATGAAAAATAAAAAAGCCAAGTGCAAAAAAAAGCCACACAAGGTTAAAAAAAAGAACAAAAGAGGTAGGTGCAAAAAGAAAAGAACCGCACAAGGAAAAAAAGAGATCAAATTTTGCAGCATTTTTCATTTTTGGATTTTGAGCTCTCTTTATATAGCCCTTGTGTCATCTAGTGTTTGCTTGCTTGAGCTAGGGTCGAGTATTAGTTTGTGCTAGCTGTTTAGGCGAGTACTTTGGACTATTATTCAACTTGTGTAATTCTAAAATTGAATATTGCCATTCCTTTGCTACTTATATATTGCCTATCTAAGCTCCACATACTACTAACCAAATAGGTTTCGACGTATCTGCAATCTGTATACTCATCACTCTAGTCAAGTTACCACGAACCAACCACTGGTTGTAACACCTGTTTTGCTTGGTAAGAATATTGTAAACATTTGATAAGAGTGAGAGACCATGTGGTTGTGATCTCATGTGTGTGATGAGTAATTGACAAGAGTTTTGGAATGATTGAGTTTGGTTTGTTTGGTTTGTGCCAAGACGACACTTGACGCAGTCGGGTTTGGTTAGACGGATTTGAGGCATATTCTTCTTCCCGATTGGTCTTTTGGGCAATTTCATGCTTGAGTATGATTTGTTGATGCTAATTAGGATTACTTGTTTCGAGCGGTGCTATGTAATGTATTTCTTGTCTGTGATGGCTGCAGGACATCGAGGCAGAGACGTGGCGAGGCACGGGATGACTGGACTAGGCGCAGGCAGTGCCGAGGTCAGAACGGTCGAGGTGTGTCGAAGACGGCGATGACTCGAGGTGTTTGCGAGGCTTGGAAGGCAAGGAATGAGGAAGCTTCCCGGAAGGTGCACGATGGGCGTTTTGGTGAATACGCAAAGCTACACTAAAGGAAGTGGATTGTGTACAAAGCACTAGTGTTAGTGGGTAAAGCTAAAAAGCTTAATGGGCAAAGCATGTGGTGAACCCATTAAGAGAGGGTATAAAAGGGGAGTGTTTCTTGCATGATGGTATGGCTTAAGTAAGTGGTTAGGGCTTTTGCTTTGTGTCTCCTCTTTATGCTTTAGTTGTTAGAGTTGGTGGAAGAGAGCAAGATGAGTTTTTGCTTTCAGTTTTTGAGTTGTTGAGATAGCACAGGGTGTTTGTTCTTGTCTCCTGCATGAGAACTCCTCCACATGAAGCATGTAGTGTGTTTCCATCTCATGCTGTGAGTTGGGTTTTGAGAGGAGATGAGTTGATACTCCATGTAATCATTCATCTGTACTCAATCATTCATGGGGATGTATCAATTTGATTTGAGTTGCTCCTGTCCTCCTGTGTTCTTCGTAGTGTCTTTGCTCTGTTGATTTCTTTGTTTTTGTGATTTGAAGTTATCTCTTGCCCAGATGTTGTAAAATGGATTGCTCTATGTTGGGATGATGCCTCAAGATCAATTGATCAAACAAACTCCCAAGACACAACAGGAAATTCAAAGATTCCTTTTCACCCATTTGCTCTGTTCAGAGCTTTTCTAGGGTTTGGTGATGGTTTTGATTTTCCTTCAAAAGTGTGTGTCCTGGTTTGAGTTTCTAAGTCCAGAGGCTATTTCTTAGCTAACCTTTTGGTTTCATAGTCAAAGAATCAAAGTTTGGGTGGGAATTTGGTTTGAGTTTCTAAGTCCAGAGGCTCCTGTAAGTTTCTCAGTTTTGGGCTCAAATCTCCATTTCATGTTCTTTTGGTGAATCCTTTTGGTTCCTGAGGTCTTATGGGTATTTAGTTTATGCTCTTGATCTTTTTACCTGAGGAGAAAAGAAGGATTTTGCTAATTTCTCTAAATATGCAAAAATCAGTATTTTCAGAATTTCTGTCATGCGCGTGCTGCTCTCTGCCCTTGCCTGAACCGACGAGCGGTCTGACCGGTTGAATACCGGTGGTCAGACCGGTCTGTCAGGGCCGGTCAGACCGGTGTGGCCTGGGCGGTCTGACCGCCGGCCAGGGTGCGGTCAGATCGGCCTCCCCCCTTTCTGCCTGTTGAATTCTTGTCTTGTCTTCATTTTAATTGCCTAGCTTTCCTCTCTGTTAGTGTAAGGTTCCAGTGAACATTTGAACTCAGTTTCATAGCTTTCATAGCTATTGGAGAGGAGTTTCATTCGGGGATACTTTTGGGGGTTATTTTCAAAGAAGCAACATTCACCCCCCTCTGTTGCCGTTTTTGATCCAACAAAGAGTTTAAGAGTGTGAGACTTCTGAAGCTTGCAGCACCTAGTAGTTGATAGGGAGCTAACAAATTTTCTTGTGAGTATCTTGTGTTCTACTAACAATGGCAGGTTCACAAAATTCGAAACACAGTGGCAAGAATGATGACCAATTTTCTGAACTTGAGGGTGCCAAACCTCTCACTCCTCGCACAAGGATGCTTATGCAACACTTCAACCATGAGGTCAACAAGAGAACGTGTTGGATCGGCTCAATGACAACCTCACCACCATCAACAAAAGTGTTGAGAACCTTGAGCAACGTCTACCAGCACTAGCTGCTCGACGTGCTTTGTTTCCCCCTCACTGTTCGGTGGGTGAGGATGATGATGTTGAAGAGAACAACAATGATGTCAACACTGAAGTTGAGGGCCTCGATGACCGCGATCATCGTCGACTCAAGCAAAATCGATAAGGTATGGGTAGGTTACAAAGAGAGGTACGTGAGATGATGCATTCACTAAAGTCAAGTTTACAATTCCCCCATTTGCTGGTAGATATGACACTGAAGTTTATCTTGATTGAGGATTACAATTAGATCAAAAATTTGCATACCATGATTTTCCTAAAAATAAAAAAGTTAGGGTTGCTACTAGTGAATTCATTGATTTTACATCAATTTGGTGGAAAGAACAATGTACACTACCACATGTTCCTAGAACTTGGGATGCTTTGAAAAGAGTCATGAGATCTAGATTTGTGCCTTCATATTTTTCACGTGATATGTTAAATAAAATGCAATGCTTAAAACAAGGTTATTGGTTAGTAGAGGAATACTACCAAGAATTGCAAATTTGTGTATTACATTGTGGTTTGGAAGAAACTGAAGAAGCTAAAATGGCTAGAATTTTGAGAGGGCTTAACCGGAAAATTCAGGATATACTTGACTATAAGGAATACAATTCCATCACCCGTTTGTTTCATCTTGCTTGCAAAGCTGAAAGGGAAGTACAAGGATGATACATGAGAACAAAGAATCATTTTGGGGGTTCTTCTTCCTCCAAACCAAGTACCAGAACAGCAAGGGCACCCCTTCCATCTACACCAAATCGGGGGTGCTCTACTTCTACTTCCATGCCCTCACGTGCACCCGAAGCAAAAAAGGCTACAACTATTCAAGTTCCCACTAAATCTACTCCAACAAAGAGTGCATCTTCAGTTGCTTCTACTGAATGTACAAAGGACATCCAATGTCACAAGTGCAAAGGTTTTAAGCATTTCATGATAGAGTTCCCAAGTCAGCGAGCTCTCATTGTGAGAGAAGATGGTGAGTATACTTTAGCTAGTGAAATTGATGAAGAATATACACTTGATGTAAATGATCATGCAGATGATGAGATTGACACTGGTGATGAACACGAAGAATACTTGAGTGCTGAAGCTTCAAATAAGTACATGAGCCTTATAGTGAAGCATGTGCTTGGTGCACAAATGGAGAGTGTTGAATAGGACCAATGACATAATTTATTTAAAACCAAGTTTGTCATCAAGTAATGTTCGTGTCGTGTCATCATCGATGGAGGAAGTTGCAACAACTTGGCTAGTTGGAGATGGTTGAGAAGCTTGGCTTGACCACAAGTCCTCGCCCACGTCCTTACTACATCCAATGGTTCAACTTATGTGGTAAGTTGAAGGTAAACAAAACTGTGAAAGTACAATTTTCACTTTCATATCATGATATTATTTTTTTGTGATGTTGTACATATGCAAGCATGCTTCTTGCTTTTAGGTAGACCATGGCAATTTGATAAGGATTCCACTTATCATGGTAGAACTAATCAATATACTATCATGTATAAGGGTAAGAAAATTATTTTACATCTAATGTCTCATGAAGTCATTATTAAAGATGAAATTGAATGATCTAAATATGAGAAAAAGGAGAATGCTAAAAGTGAGAATCAGATAATAGGTAAAGAATACTTTCCACCTAAAAAGAAAGAAGCAAAAGAATCAAATGCTAAAAAGAATGAAATTAAATTGAAAGGTGTTGTTCTATTAGCTACTAAATCTGATTTCAATAGCTTGGAAGTGGAAAATTCTATTTGCTATGCCCTACATTGTAAAGATGCTTTATTTTCACTTGAGGATTTACCTGCATCTTTGCCTCCTTCTGTCACTAATCTTTGCAGGAGTTTAATGATGTATTTCCTTCTAAAATACCCCCGAGGCTGCCACTTGTTAGAGGAATTGAGCATCAAATTGACTTGATCCTGGGAGCTTCATTGCCAAACCGAGCACCATATAGGACTAATTCGGAGGAGACTAAGGAAATTCAACGTCAAGTACAAGATTTGCTTGACAAAGGGTATATACATGAAAGCCTTAGTCCTTGTGTTGTTCCTGTGATTTTAGTTCCTAAGAAAGATGGATCTTGGCGTATGTGTGTTGATTGTAGAGCGATTAATAATATCACTATTAGATATAGTTATCCTATTCTTAGGTTAGATGATATGCTTGATGAATTGAGTGACTCTACTATTTTCTCTAAAGTTGACTTGCGTAGTGGATACCACCAAATTAGAATGAAACTTGGAGATGAATGGAAGACTGCATTTAAAATTAAGTTTGAGTTATATAAGTGACTAGTGATGCCTTTTGGTTTAATTGATGCACATAACACTTTCATGAGATTAATGAACGAAGTTTTATGTGCTTTCATTGGTAAATTTGTAGTAATTTACTTTGATGATATATTAATTTATAGCAAGTCACTTGATGAACATCTTGAACACTTATGTGCTGTTTTATTGTTTTGAGAGATGCACGTTTGTTTGGCAACCTCAAAAAGTGCACCTTTTGCACTGATCAAATTTGTTTTCTTGGCTATGTTGTTACTCCACAGGGAAATGAGGTAGATGAAGTCAAGATTGAAGCTATAAAGAGTTGGCTAACTCCACAAACAGTCACACAAGTGCAGAGTTTTCATGGCCTTGCTGTATTCTACCGCTGCTTTGTGAAGAATTTCAGCACCATTGTTGCACCACTTAATGAATTGATGAAGAAAGGTATTCCTTTCAAATAGGGGAGAAACGCAAGAAGAAGCTTTCAACCTTTTCAAAGAAAAGCTCACAAATGTACCATTGCTCCAACTTCCTGACTTTGGTAAGACTTTTGAACTTGAGTGTGATGCTAGCGGAATTGGAATTGGTGGTGTATTAATTCAAGAAGGTAAACATGTTACTTATTTCATTGAGAAATTGAGTGGGCCTAATTTGAACTATTCAACTTATGATAAAGAATTATACGCTTTAGTTCGAACTTTGGAAACTTCGAAACATTATTTATGGTTCAAAGAATTTGTTATACATTCCGATCATGAATCTTTGAAGTATATGAATCATGAATCTAAACTGAACCGTAGACATGCACGTTGGGTTGAATTTATTGAATTTTTTCCTTATGTCATCAAACACAAGGAAAAGGAAATGTGATTGCTGATGCTTTGTCTAGATGGTATACTTTGTTGTCTCAACTTGATTGTAGAATTTTGGGCTTAGAGATAATAAAAGATTTATATACTTCTGATGATGAATTAAAAGATGCCCTATCCAATTGTAAAGGTGGTAAAAGCTAGAACAAATTTGTTTTTAATGATGGATTCTTATTTAGAGCTAACAAGCTATGCAATCCCGCTAGTTCCGTTCTTTTTTTGTTGTTATAGGAGGCACATGGAGGAGGATTAATGGGATACTTTGGTATCAAAAAAATAGAGGACATCCTAGCTGAACACTTCTATTGGCCAAGGATGAGGCGTAATGTCAAACGCTATGTTTCGCGATGCACTACATGCCAAAAAGCTAAGTCACGACTAAATCCACATGGCTTATACATGCCTCTTCCCATTCCTAGTGTTCCTTGGGAGGATATTTCTATGGATTTTGTTTTAGGATTGCCTAGGACAAAGATAGGGAGAGATAGTATTTTTGTTGTAGTGGATAGGTTTTCTAAGATGGCACATTCTATTCCTTGTCATAAGAGCGATGATGCTACACATGTTGCTGATTTATTTTTCAGGGAGATAGTTCAACTACATGGTGTGCCAAAGACAATTGTTTTAGATTGTGACACGAAGTTTTTGAGTCACTTTTGGAGGACACTTTGGGGAAAACTTGGGACGACCTGATGCATGTGATGTGATTATGCTTAGGAACGTGGGCAAGGACCAAGAAAGGGCACATAGAGTCACGGATATCTTGGGATGAATATAGGAGGTCACCACGTTACTTGAGGCTAGGACAACCAAGAATGAAAGCTGGGCATGTTCTACAATCCAATTCAGCCTTTAGAGACAGCGCTGATTTCAAACGAGCATAGAAGATGCATATAAAGTCCAATGAGGTGATTTTAGACTTGTTGGAAAGTTTATGACGTCCTCTTTCCAATGGTTCTAGTTCCCCCTCAAAACTCTACCTAGGCATGGTGTAAACTACAAAACAATTATAAATTAGTTCCAAACCTAGGCCCTGTGCTTGTATCAGTTTGAGCCTGACTAGTGAGTTGTAGTGGGATGTTCCCCCACTCTCACGGATGTGCCTCATATCCCTAGCACCATAAAAACTGCCGGAGATACCGCTTTTAGGGTTTAGGCTTGTTTATATTGATTTTCGTTCGAAAAACATCAGTTGTATACTTGTGTCGACTAGACCAACTACAGTGACTTTAGGCCTCTTCATTGTTCAATGAAACTTCATATTTCATTCATAAATTCAGATCGTGCTTATTTCTTTCTTGCTTGATTCTCGATTGCTTACAGGAAAGATCATCCGTATTGGACACGGTTGGTACCGACAAGGCTGTGGTGTAGCAATTGTAGGATGGACTTGGTCGTTTTAGTTAAGTAGCCTTGTCATCAACATCGTATCAAACAATCATAGTTATCATTCTCATCAGAAGATCGGGCCAAATCCCCTCATCACTAAGGCTCATATTGCAGAGAAGCAAGAAGATGAGAAGCTAGCACTACTCATGGCCAGGGTATGTGAGTTGTGATCCTGTATCAAGTTAGAGTTGAGTTTGGGATGTTGAGGAGATATGTCATATGTTCGCCGTCCTAAGTTGAGTTGAGTCGAGTTAGAGTGGAGTCTGGGATGTTGAGGAGATATGTTCGTCGTTCTGAGTTGAATACATAGAGTTGAGTCCAGGATATTGAGGAGATGTGTTCGCCGTCATAAGTCAAGTACGAGTTAGGAAAGTCATAGTAAGGACCAGTCACCTCCATGAGTGAGAGTTCGAGACGTGTTCGAGTTGTGTCTCCGTCTTCAGCCAAGTACGATGAGCCAAGTTGAAGCCAAGTCCAACTGGCTATTGAGTTTGAGTACATGTATGTGTGCCATGGAGATGCGAGAAGATCGGACAACGCGATGCAAAGAATGGTAAAAAGAGATATTTCAATAAAATAAATTAAGGAGGAGATTGTTAGATATATAATTTATCTTCTCAAGATGAAAAGTCATTTTGCATTTGACTGGTATGAGATACATGTCGGTGCAAACAATGGCGGCAAGATTTTGCAAACCTATAGTACCGGAGGTTTCATTACCTTAGCTGTAAAGGAGGAGTCAGTGACGGTAGATGGGTTTTTACTAGAGATGTGAAGGAGGTTAGAAAGCACTAGCTCACACGTGTACACATGAGCTTTGCTCTTTGGTCGGTTACAGGGGGTAAAATACAAGTTTGCTACTAGTATGTGCTAGAGCCAGAGTTAAGTGTAGCTGGTACTTAGCTATACATTAGTTGTACTAAGAATAAAAAAATATTATTTTGCTTGAGTCTGTTGGAGCTAATGCCGGTTTGTATGGCCTATAAATAGGCATGTAACCATCCCATGTACGCTAAGCTTGCAAGCATAAAAAGCTTCTATATAAACCTTGAGTATAAATGAGAGTACCATTTTCCCTAGTTTCTAACACTTAGAAAAGTTACAACAAGATAGAAAGAAGAAAAATTATTCCCATACATGGCGAGCGATTCTTAGCGGCAGAGATGCTGTCTTAAAGGGACTGATTAAGCGAATTGGAAATGGTCAGTCCACGGATATCTGGAATGATCCATGGTTATCTGGGAACGCTAGCAGGAACCTTTGGGACGTATGCCTTGTGCAGCTGCAGAGAAAATCTGTGATCTCTTGACACCAGATGGCACAGATTGGGATGGCCAGAGACTCAGGGAAAATCTTTTTGAACCGGACGACCAAGCTGCAGAACGAATTCCCATTGGATGGCTACCAGAGAATAATGGGTTATACTCGGTTTGATCGGCATATCAGTTGCTGAATGAAAGCACAACTCGAGGGGAAGATGGAGCTTCTTCGTCCTTTGGCGATTCTAGACCAGTGTGGAAGAAGCTATGGAAGCTCTTGGTGCCTCCTAAGGTCAGAGTATTTTGGTGGCGGGCGATACATGACTTGAACGTGTGGCCTTCTGTGAGATGTGCGGTGATAGACAAGAAACTGTGATGCATGTCTTAACTGCCTGTTCGCAAGCGTCGGTTTTCTGGTCGGCTATGAAAGATATGACTAGAATTTAATTACCATGTCTTAATCCAGACTCATGGGCAACTGATTTACTCGATGAGAAGCTATGTCGTCCTGAACACAGCTGCGCGTTGATCTTGTGTGGTATGCACGCTCTGTGGTCTGCAAGGAATGCTAGAAGGAATGGTGAACCGATGACAAGTCTAATCCAATCAGTTAACTGGTGCAGCGACATCTATGTAAATAGGCCGAGTACTTAACAGCAAGGTCCCCTTCACGACATTACTAAAAAACACTTGCAGGCTTGCAGCCCGAGCAAGATGGTATCCACATGTTGTTAATGTTTTAACGGCCGAACATGTTGTTGATGTTTTAACGGCTGAAGCGATGGCGTGTTGTGATGATGTCAAGTTGGCTGTGGATTGGGGTTTCATGAAAGTTATAATAGAGACAGATTTGTTAAATTATGGAATTCTAGACACTACTACAGAGAAGGATATCACAGACACAGACGGTTTTCTGAATCGTCTAAATTTATGAGTCAATGATAATCGAAGGTTATCACAGACGGTTGTCAGATTTGTTAACTTATGGAATTCTAGACACTACTACAGAGAAGGATATCACGCATACGAGCGGTTTTCTCAATCGCCTCTAAATTTATGGGTCGATGATAATCGAAGATTATCACGACGGTTCGACAACCGTCGTGATATATCAATATCACGACGGTTTTAATCGAAAACCGTGCGTGATAGCTGATATCACGACGGTTTTAACTAAAAACCGTCGTGATATTGATATATCACAGACGGTTTTTATTTACAAACCGTCTGTGATATGTCACCTATCACAGACGGTTTGTAACTAAAAACTGTCTGTGATGTTCTTTTTCTACCCCTAAATCTATTTCTGTTTATTGGCTAGCCTCAGGAAATGCTAGCCATGCCCTCTGAAACAAGCAGATAAATAAGTATATGTATACATACAATTCACATCTCAATTCATTTGACAAACATAAAACATCCAATTCACATCATATTTCATTCACAGACATAAGACATCCATTTCGCAAATGAATTAATTGAAATGAAATAAAATATCCATTAACAAATTCACAATTACAGAGTGATAAGAGCAATAAAAATCATTCTGCGCAGTGAAACTCTCCATCTGATCTTATGACTTTAGTCCACAAAAACCAAACTAGCTCTCATCGAATTTTTGCAAAGTCTGGTTGTGTCAATGCAGATGTAGAGATGGACGCAGCCTGTCGATAGGAATATCAACGCGCGTACATATAAAACCTGACATGTATGAAATAAATGTGGGAAGATTGACAAACCTTAGAATTGGTGATCTTGGTGGAATCGAGGAGTAGTCTCATATGGTGGCACACGTAGTATCCACACATGTTGCCCGGCTGCTGCTGATGGCACTGCAAAATATAGAATGTGTTAAATCAAGATACAAACTCTTCCTTGATAGGTTATGCCAAATAATAAACTCGGTCTTTTGAGCTCTAGATACAAACTCTACAATCTCAAGATTAAAGTATATTCAGCATGCATGTTTTCAGATTGCAGTATTCAAAAAAGCAAGACCAACCAAATTAACTTTGCTCAATAATTTATGTTTCAACTTAACAAAATTCCCAATAGATCAACATATGAATATGCTAATATCTGAAACAGCATGAACCGATTGAATGACAGCTATAACCCATAAGCAATCTATGTTTCCAGAGTCACAAGACAACAAGACTCACTCACAAGCATATATATCAAAGTCTAGAGACTGCCTTCCAGAGTCACAAGACAACAATGACAGCTATTAGAGCTCAATGACCGATTGAACCAATCTCAGTATATGATATTTGTTATCATCGAGTAACCAAATATCCCATAAGCAATCTATGTTTCCCAGTGCCAGGTAATGTAAAGAATATTAACAAACTTGCACAGCCCACACAGATTGCATACAAAAATCACAGACTCACTCACAAGACCGGTGATATTCGAAATCACCAGAAGAATAGGGGCTAGGGGAGGCGGCGACGACGGGCTCGGGGAGGCGGCGACGACGACGGGCTCAGGGAGGCGGCCGGCGAGGGCTCAGGGAGGCGAGGGCTCGGGGAGGCGGCCGGCGAGGGCTCGAGGGAGGCGGCGGCGAGGGCTCGAGGGAAGCGGCCGGGGAGGGCTCGAGGGAGGCGGCGGCGAGGGCTCAGGGAGGCAGATCGGGATTTAGATATAGAATAACTGCAGAATACACGGAAAACCCTAGCCAGAGGGTATATATACGGGATTATTACAGACGGTTCTATACTTAGAACCATCTGTGATATTAATATCACAGACGGTTCTAAGTTTAGAATCGTCGTGATAAGCTTCACATCACGCACGGTTCTATGTTTAGAACCGTCTGAGATAGTACGCTTATCATAGACGGTTCTAAACTTAGAACCGTTTGTGATATTGATATCACAGACGGTTCTACACTTAGAACCATCTGTAATAAGCCTTTGCCCGACTGTAGTCATTCATGATCAATCGCCAACCAGCTGCATTCATGATCAACCACCTACCAGCTGCATTCATTTACACATTTTCTCAATCTCAAAATTGACTACATCACACATTCTCATTTACACATTTTCTCAATCTGCATTCATATTTTCTCAATTTACGTCCCTTTCCGAGGACAACATCTAAATCCTTAACCATATCATAAATCTCGTGTCCCCTTAAATGCCTTGGAGCTGAACCGTCTTCCTTCTCTCCGTCAAATTATTTCTTCATCTTGCGGTATGGGTGAGCCCTCCGAAGGAACCAGCGGTGATGCATGTAGACGGTTTTGCGTGAGTGTTTCAGCCACACACTCTCGGTACCATCTAAACAGTGAGTACAAGCTTTGGCACCTTTTGTACTATGGCCCGATAGGTTACCAAGGGTAGGATAATCATTTATGGTGCAGAACAATAGGGAGCGCAGAGTGAAGTTCTCTCGTTTGTATGCATCCCATACCTGTACCCCCTTCGTTCGACAGTACTTTTAGATCTTCCACCAACGGTTTTAGGAACATATCAATATCATTCCCAGGTTGTTTTGGCCCTTGGATAAGTATCTACAGCAAAATATACTTTCGCTTCATACACAACCAAGGAAGAAAGTTATAGATGCAGAGAGTCACGGGCCATGTGCTATGTCGGCTGCTCATGCTACTAAAAGGATTCATTCTATCTGTACTCAGTCCAAACCTTATATTCCTTGGTTCTGCACCGAAGTCTGCGCAGAATCAGTAAGGTGTCTTAGCATTCTATCCTTCTTGCGCTCCTCCGAGTGCCAACGCAACAGTTTTGCCTCCTTTGAATTTGCAAAAAACCTTTTCAAACGGGGAATTATACGTGGTTTTAGGCAACTCATTTCCCTCCGGAAGCATGTCCGCTAAAAGACCTTGCAGCGCCGTGAAACTCTTGTCGTACCAACCGTTGCTTGCCTTCAATTTCAACAGTTCAGCACGATCGACAACCTCGTGTACTTGCAGCACGTGAACAAAGGTTTCTCCGAGTCCTCCTTCAAGCCCCGAAATTTAACATACTCTCTCTCTCATCATAATCCTCTTCTACATCGCGAAGCATCTGATCCAGATTATCATCCTGCAACCTATCCGAATCGGAACCACAATCGACATCATCCGGCGGCATGTCATTCACTTCACCGGCGATGTCATCCGGCGGCATATCATTCACTTCACCGGCGATGTCATCCGACGGCATTTGATTATTGACTTCGCCATGACTGGTCCAACACGTATAACCCTTTTTGAAACCCCTCCGAATCAAGTGCGCTTCAATTTGCCCTCGGTTCTTAAACATCTTTAAATTCTCACAGTCAGTGCATGGATAGTACATATATTCCACCCCCTTATTCAACATATCCTCCTCGGCAGCTCTTGTAAAAGCAGACACGCCATTAATGTACTCTTCGCTCACACGGCTCGTGACATACATCCAGCTTCGATCCTACATTACATACATATATAACAATTTAGTATTAAAAATTAAATTAACTAATTATTACTACATATATACCGGCCACATGTATTATATTCAGGCTTAATTTGCTACCTCAATTCATATTATAAACACAACATCTATTATATAACCAACAATTTTGCAAACCATCTTCAATTAATAACACTCAGCAATTACTTAGATCTAAATTGTAATGCATGCAAAGAAAAAAAATTCATTACTAACCATATCTAGAGCAACCAAGAAAGTATAAATCTTCAAAGCTCAATATTTGCCTCCTCCCACCAAATTAACTAGCCTGAAATCGCCAAGCTTGCCTCCTGAGCGAAAGAGTAAAGCACCAGCTAGATCTGGATCGAAATAAAGACAGATGCGGTCTGAGCAGCGCAATAAATGCCTACTGCCATTATCACAGACGGTTTTTTTTATTAAAAACCGTCTGTGATACCCAGCTTATCGCAGACGATTTTTAATTAAAAACCGTCTGTGATAATCTGGGATTATCACTGACGGTTTTAATACGATCGCCTGCGTGATACCGAAGTATCACAAACGGTTCATCGGTAAGAATCGTCTGTGATACACGTTTTCCCCGACGCTGCCAACACAGACGGTGTCCAAATTAAAACCGTCTGTGTTAGTGTTCTTCACAGACGGTTTGACAAAATCGTCTGTGATTGGCCGTCTACTATTAGGCTTTCTGTAGTAGTGAGAAGTCAGCACAGGGCACGATGTTAGTCCGTTTATTGGTGCAATTGAGGAGTTCATTAGGGGTTTTGAATATTTTCAACTTAGTTTTGTCAGTCCTAATACAAGTACGGCGGCTCATTTGTGTGCTAATCAGGCTTTGGAGGGTAGACAATGGTGTACATGGATAAACTAGACACCACATTTTTCGTGTTAGTTGCCTTCTCCATGATTGTACCCCTGATTTTGAGTAATGAAAATGAGCTCTTTCCTCCAAAAAAAAACATTTTGTTCGAAATCGGTTGGAGAGTATTAATCCCTGATTGTACTAGCATGCATCCTCGCTTGGAAGTTGAAAGTTGAAACTTCAAAGAGCATAGAGCAAACACAGCCGCAATAAGCCAGCGATGCCTCATCTAATCCCTAGTCACAAGCTCTCTGGTCCCGTCCATAGATATGCATATGCCACCAAGAGAGCAAGAACAAAACGCTTTGATGTGTTCACCACCAATTAGGAAAAGATGGACGAACCAACTATTTGGCAGTTATTTAACGGCACGAAAGCCCTCCTCCTCCTACTCTCACATCACCATTGCTACTTAAACCGCCTACTTCCACTGCGCAGCAGTACTGCTACTACATGCGCCATTACTCCTTGTACACTTGGTACTAATTTAACAAAATGGCTTCCTTCCGAGCAACGCTGACTCTCGTCTTTCTAACACTTGCCATCTCTCTCTCCGTCTCAACGGCGGCCGTCGTCGACGCTCCGAGCCCCGCCCCGCCGGGGCCGCTCAACCTGACCGATATCCTCAAGAACGCCACCCGGTACAACACCTTCATACGCCTGCTCAAGGACACTGAGGTGACCTCGCAGGTGGCCAGCCTGCTCAACAGCGACCGGAACGCCGACGGGCTCACTGTCCTGGCGCCGACCGACGCGGCGTTCGGCGGCCTCAAGTCCGGCACCCTCAACAAGATGGACGCGCAGGAGCAGTCGGAGCTGGTGCTGTTCCACATCCTGCCAAAGTACTACACCTTCGTCACGTTCGAGACCACGACCAACCCGGTGCGCACGGAGGCCTCCGGCCAGCACGGCGTGTGCACCGTCAACGTCACCACCGGCGCGAACCAGCAGGTGAACGTCTCGTCGGGGCTGATGGAGACGAAGCTCGGAAGCCCGCTCTACTCGGAGTTCCCGCTGGCCGTGTACCCCGTCGACATGGTCCTCCAACCGCCGGACCTGTTCGGTCCCAACGCCAAGCACGGCGCCGAGGCGCCGGCGCCTGCGGCGACAGGGAAGCCGGGGAAGAAAACCCCGTCGTCTTTGCCAGTGGGGGCGCCTGACGAAGCGCCTTCTAAGGAGGCAGACACCACGGCCGCGTCGGCAGCCGGCCGGAGGGCTGGGTGGCCGGCTTTTGCTGGGATCTTGTTCGCGGTGGTGCTGAGCCTGTTGTCATATTGAGTGCACGCATGCAGTCGATGCCATATATGCAGTGTGCATAGTTTTTGCTTGCTCCGATCGCCGTTTATGTACGCGCCCAAGCAACATATTGCACTTTCTTTTATCTGATGTACCCAGTGAATACATATTCTATATTTTGTATTAATTTTTGGTTGCACGCATGCATTATTTAACACTTAGTTCAGTTACATTGTCATCCTGGGAGTCATAGTTTTGTTGTTGAATTTCGTATCTTATATATCAAAGCATGTGTTTGCTCCAATTTTGCATGTCGTATGTTCCAAAGTGTGCAGCACTGGTATTAGATCATGAGATAGAACGTTTTACAGTGACTAGTATATTCTTGGCATGCAAGCAAAAAGCCCGTGCATTATGCGTCCACAATTTGTCACACCATGCTTTGTAGACACACTTCACCGACGGTCTGGAGTTCTGGGTTGACAAGCTGGCCTAATTTCAGGCTTAGCAACGATCCATCAGACAATGACCTCGATTTTGGGCTGGAATGACCCATTGGCGCACTTCTGGCCCCGTCAAATATTGCTATACCCGCGCCCTTACGAGCCCCGCGTAAGGTATATCGTTGCTGATAAATGATAATGTAATACATTCGTCTAAAAAAATGATAATGTAATGCGTATATATACAGGGGGTGTATCGTTCAAACCTTGTTTAATTTCAGAGAGAATCAAATCCACTAGAGAAATTCAAAAATAATTCATGGAGATAATCATATACATTTTGTACTACTCCCTCCGGTCATAAAAGAATGCTGTTTAGGATACACGCAGTCAAACTTCTCAAATTTTGGCTATCGATATTGTTTTACATATTTAGATCAGATACATGAAAATCATATATGTATATTTGTCTCGAAAAGTACTTTTATAATACTATAATTTTATTGGGTTTATAAGTATATTATAATAAAAATTAGTGATTAAAGTTGTATTTTGAGGACTATGTTGATGTCCAAAATGGCATTGCTTGTGTCTGGAGCGTGAGTATCACTTAAAATTTGAAATTCAAACTCAATTGATATTAAAAGAAAAAAATTGGTCAGATATATGAAAAAATATAATAAAACAAAAATAAAATTTATATTCATAGTAAACATCATTTTTTCCTCTTAGCACCCATTGAGTCTGGACTAGAAATTATATTTAGTGATACATGACACGGAGTAATATCTTCTAATTTTTGGAAACAGCCTAATTTACAGTCCTGAACCCTATAAACGTCTAAAACCAAACTCAAAAGTACCGAAGCTGGAACACAACATCCCTTAGGGTATGTTTGGATCCCATGGGCTAACAACTAGTTGCTAATTTATAGTCCTTGGATTCAGACAGGAGGGCTAATGAGTGGACTAAAGTTTAGCCAAAGCCCCAACTAGTTGTTAGCCAACTAGTTGGCCAAACCCAGCTAATGAGGGCTAAAGGACCAGCAGGATGGAAAAAAGACGCTGATACCCACGCCAACCCTCCCAGACCGCCATGCATAGTGGTATAACAGACTTTGTACTGAGATAGTAGTACTTATTAGTCCTTAGATCCAAATAGGACTGGGCTAATCTTTAGCCAGCTAACTACTAGTCAGCTAATAACTAGTCCTACCTAATAACTAGTCCTAATCCATCCAAACAGGCCCTTAGACCCATACCAAGGCGGTTTCACGCGTAAGTGGCATCTACATGGATTCGGTTTTATTGATGTGGCACCCTATTTGGCGAGATCCTAAAATCACAAAAATGATTGCTCCCTAATTATTCTCTAGTGGGGCCAACATGTCAGCCGCACAAGGCTTCTACTTCGTCCCAGAACACAGAACAAAGAACAAAGAGAGCTGGAGACAGAGGAGGTGGCCATGGGAGGCCTCGGGCGAGCTTGGCACCGGTGACGCCAAGCGGAGGCGGCTACGGGCGAGTGCAAAAATGGATTATGTCGACCTTTACGAGTCCCAGGGTGGCGGCGGTGTAGCTTTTGGTGGCATATAGTGGCGTGCAGCCACACACATGGTGGCGCCTTGGCATGCCGGCAATGGATAAAGATGTGTCACAGCATCAACACGGTGAGGGGAACTCACTAGTGCGGACATTGAGGACAGAGATGGACCAGGTTGGTCTGGCGCCGTGAGCCGAGGGCAGCGAGGTGAGCTCCATACGGTGGTTGCGCTGCGGAAAGAGAGGGCCAAATCAGGGGTTGGGGATGATATATGGAAGGGAGTAGATGCGCTAGCCATACGTAACTGGAGGGAGGCTCATCGAGGATGAGATGGTGGCTGTGGCGGCGGTATTTGGCCGGAATTGATGAAGATGATAGCACGGCGAGGTCCTGTAGAGGAATGCCAAAATTGATTGAGGAAGATCTGGAACACATTTTGTGGGGACTCTGGGCGTTGAATACCTAAAATTACTATATGTATTCCATACCTATGATTAGTAGCTAGTATACATATTCACAATATTGAGGTTATATCCATACATTGAATACCTAAAATCACTATATATGTTCTATACCCATGATCAGTGGTTAGTACACATATTTATAACATTGAGGTTATATCTGTAACATCCTAAATTTTTGCTTTTTGAAAATTTAATTTTAAATTAATCATTTTAAAGTATTTGAGTCTTATTTGGATTTATCTGGATTTTATTTCAAAATTTAAAGCAAGAAAATGTATTTTAAATATTTTATTAAAGTCAAAAAGAGTTTATTATATTTTTCCTAGCCTTTCCTAAATTTTTAAATAATATTTGAGAATTTTCTGAAATTTAAAATCAATTTTCAAAGCTAAAAAATATTTTATAAAATTATTAAATTCAAACCTGAAATTAAAAATATTTTTACTAAGTCTAAAATGCTTCCAGGAATATTTTATGATTTTTCTGGAATTTTTAGATGTTAAATATTATTTTTCCAAGTGTTTATAAAGTTTCTAGTATTTTCTGAAATTTATTCCGAAAATAAAAATCAAATTATTCCTAGCCCGCCAAGTGTCGCTCCCAGATTAAATCAATCTCTCTCCACGTTTTAATCCTACCCACACAAGATTACTTACCCCTTCATAACATCCAAGAGCCATGAAACATCCACTTGCCATGTGTCGCAAATCCGACGGCCCGTACCTCTTCACTTCCTCTCTCTCCCTATGACATATGGACCATATGGATCCCACATGTCATATGTTTCTTCTTCCTCTAGCCTTCTCTCTCTTCCACCATGGATGAAAATTAAAAGCTTTTAATCCCGGCCGTTACTACCACTTTAATTCTCGTTTAAGCGTGCGTTTAAACCCTCTCATCACTCCTCATCCACGGCCGGCCACCTTCTCTCTTTAATTCCCCTCTAAAGCCGCGGTCGTTTCTTCTCTCTCCACCTATAAAAGCCTTCCCCATGCACCGGCTCCTTCCCCATTTCGGCCTCTCACACCGCGCCGCCCTTCCCCTCCCATTCGGCCGCCACCCCGTCACCGCTTGCGCCGCCGCCGCCGTCCCGCCACTCCGTCGCCGCCCATTTCTTCCGCCGCCACTACCTCTTGCGCGCGCCGGCCGCCGGGTCCCGCCGCCACCACGGTAAGAGCGCCGCCGCCCACCTCTCTCGCCGCCACTCGCCGCCCGACTCGGCCGCGGCGCGTCGCCTCAGCGCTGCGCGTCGCGCGCCGCGTGGTCGTCCATGTGGCCGCCACCTCGCGTCTGCATGGCGCCATGTGGCCGGTGTGCCACGTCGGCAAGGCTCGTGGTCCGTGGATCTGGTCCACGGTAGACCGGGCCCACCGGTCATTCAAATTATTTTTCCCGCCTGGAAAATTCAAAATAGCTGACGTCATAAATAGCATTTTTCAGTACAAAAATAATTCCTGAAAACCGGCTTTTTCCTTTTTCCCTCCTTTTAATCTTCCGAAAGCCATAACTTTCTCATTTTAACTCCGTTTGAGCCCATTCAAATTTCTAAATTCATCAAAAATTCCAAACTATCCATTTATTTCATCCTTTCAAATATTTCAAATTTATTTGATATTTAAAATATTTAAATTTCTAATTCCAATGCCTAGTTTAATTTCAAAGCCTCAGTTCCATTCCAAATTTTCTGTGCACTTTCAAAATTCAAATTCAAATCTTGCACAGTCTCCATAAAATCCATTCTATTTTCCTTGGTCCAAATATTGTCTCAGTAATTTCTTTTCCCAACCGATCTTCCAGATATTCGTTCTCCCTCGTGTGAACCCCAAATCCGCTGAACCTTTCTCCTAAATTCATCTAAAATCATAATCTATCCGTCATTATATATTTTATAATTTTTTGGATTTTAATTGGGTTTTATTTGAATTTATTTTGTTTGGTTCTTCGCGTGTAGACTACGACTAATTCGGAGAGTTCGATTTTGACGATTTGGAACATCAAGTCTCCGAGCAAGGCAAGTCTCCTTTGATCATCTTGAACCTATGATTTTGAATTATTTTAATTATTTTAAATTATGTGCATTGCTATTTACATAAAATATTAGTTCAAATCTTAAGGTAATAGTTAATCCACCCTTGTTATGCCCTCACTTGAAGTTGATTGCCATGTACCTTTGTAACCCTAAAAGTTCCTTTGACTCATTAATGAGAGTTATATATTAAATTGTTGGTATTAGAATGGTAGAACAATGCTTAGCCATGCTATTGAATACCTCATAAATCTTGTAAATGGGAAATTATGAATTATTGTAATACCCTTATTTTTATAAATTTAGTGGTAATTGGAGTTACCACTGTTCTTTTAAAATAAAATGAAATGTGGAAATTGGTTTAGATTAGGGTGGATGGTTGGTTTGGATTGGTGCAGGAAGCACGAGATTTTGTTAAGTGTATGTTCCACCCTAGTCAATTAAGGACCGACGCTTGTGTTTGTCCAGACTGAGCATTAACCGTACAACCACAAGTCTATATGGGTACGACCTAACTGACTAACTTATGATAGTCTAGTTTAGGTGCCACCAGTGGAAAGTGGGTGCCAGGGATGGACTGGTTATTCACAGTGAGGGACAGGGATTTACTATACTCATATGGCGCAAGAGGGGGCTTCGGTTCGGACAGTTAGCCTACCTGCGGTGAAGCCTCAGCGGGTGGTATCTAGCTAGATTAGAGTAAGATAAAGGCTTTGTGATATTTTTATCTGGGTCTCATGCCAAAGGAAGCGTGTTGACTTTTAGGATAATTTATCTCTTGTGGGTAAAGTTGTACAACCTCTGCAGAGTGTAAAACTATTCGAATAGCCGTGCCCACGGTCAATGGCGGGCAAGGAATGCATTCACATGGTAGATTTCTGGTTTTGGTTTCAAAATTAAAGTTTTGTATTCCGAGAGTGGAGGGAACTCTTGGAAGGGTATCCTGGCAGTTGGAGCCAGAGAGGGTGGATGGAACCCGCAGTTTTAACTTGACCAATTGTAATTGGTTGGCTAGTGTTGGTAGATGGAACCTTCACTAGAAAGTTAATGATAGTTTCTGCTAAAACATTTACTTTATTAAATTGATGCCTTCGAAAATAATTAGAAGTAATTGAATGAAAATGTTGCTTTGTGCAAAAGAACCATATAGCCTTCCTTTGTCAAGCCTTGCATCTATTGCATTTTTCCCAAGACTTGCGGAGTACTTTATGTACTCACATGCTACACTCAAAAATAATATTCAGAAGAGTATGAAGCTCAAGAAGGCGACTACGACTTCTTCGCGGGTGGATTCGACGAAGGATTCCAGGAGTTCTAGGTCGCGCTTCCCCAGTCAATTGCCTGTGGCGTATTGATGGGTCTTCATCGAGTTTATCTTTTGCTTCCGCTGTGTTTCGTGTGTGCGAGGTCTTGAAACCTCAATTGTAATAATGAGACCTTTCGATGCATGCTCTTTAATATTGTAATAAAGCGTTGCTGGTTATGTATTCATTTCTGTTTAACTGTGTGCACTAGCTTTGATCTGGGACTAGTGCAGTAATACACAGAGGGTCCGGGTTCGGAAATCCGGGGTCCCGACAATATCTATACACATCGCATACAAATAATTTACAATAAAGAGGTAACATATAAGTAATGCATAAGTAAAGTTTATCATATAGGACCAACCAGCCAAAAAAATATAAGTAAAGAGTAAGTATAGCGAAAGATAAGTAAGTAAGCAAAAGTATCCAGTGGTGTGCACCATAGCCCAAAAGTAACCGATCAGAGTTACGCCTTAAAAAGACCCATAGTTAAATTCCCCGTACCGGGGGCAAAGCACACATCATCTGGCATGTTATTTTTCTTATTCTTTAAACAACAATTATTTAGGCAAGATAACAAGACTTGTAGTGTATCAAAACACACACACACACACACACACACACACATAGCGTGAGGCTAACAATGAATGAGGCTTTGTGCTATAAGTGACTTTCAGCATGAAGCAAGTTCCATTTGCAATATCGATAAGTAGTAATTTGTAACGGAATTGTAAAGAGCAGTTGACATGTAATACAATAACTTTTGTATAAAATATAATAATAGTAAATCACGTCCATTCACAGCCCTCCTTGGCTATGATCATTGAAGAAATCCCGACAATGGGCATGGCACATGTGACACGTACATGTCATCCCAACTATTCCAACGAAATAGTTTTGTAAAAATAAAAGCTATACGCGTTGTGGCTACATACAAACATGCTCATGACTGCGAGCATGGCTATTTAAATAGTTTTCAACACTCTCAAGAGGTTATACAACTTTGTCTACATGAGATGATCAAATATACTATCAACAATTTCACGCTTCCTTGGGCGTGTGACGAAATTGATTATCATATAGCCTTTACATCATCTAGTTCTAACCTTGCACTAGCCCAATGAATGTTGAACTTCACTTAGCTCCATCCCTCAAGTAAGGATCCTCACTTAGATTTGTCCCTCAAGCCGACATTCACCATTGTATTAGCAAGTTTTGGTCCCAACTCCTTAGTGAAGGGAGCCCCCCAACAAGCAAACCTTCCTAGAATGCCCTCACTACTTCAGCCTATCAAAATACAAGGATAGATCTAGATAACTTAATCAGCCAAAGTAAAGAGCCCATATATCACATGTGGTTGTATGTTGTGACTTAGATATGTACGGTAATAGCGTTCGATCCTTAATTAACCCGAACGAGAATCTCCCCCTATCTAGGTGCGAGATACTTTCTCACATTTGATAATTCATAATATAGCTTGCCCATATCTAAATCTAGATTTTTCATTTCATTTTATACAAATCTAATAGAAGTTCCTCCTCTTGTCCAACATTTTCAAAATTTTCCGTGTCCATAAGTAAAATTTTTAGAATGATCAAACTTAACAAAAACTATTGTATGGCTAAGCGTCTAGACCATATATTCCATGTAATATACCAAAAAATGATATTATCTATTGTATAAACCATGTTCTAAAGGTTACAATAGTAAGGATATCAAATTTGCAAGGAGGTTCAATGCATATGAGCAGATATAACTACTATTACCCACGGCATAGCAATTTAATGAAACATACTCGCATGCATAATAGATTTCGCGAACAATATACAATAATTAAAATATTGGGATCAGCATAGTGAAAAGAGGTGCTTGCCTTGCTCTTGTTACTCAGAGAATGGTTCAGAAGCATTCTAAAAAATGTCCGATGCAACAGTATCTATTCAATAAAATTTAGATAAATACAAATAAGTGCCAAATGAATATAAACAAAGATAAAACTTAAATATTTTTGCATATTTGAATAGACCATGCTTTTATAAAAATTTAGAGATAAAAATCACTAAATTGGAGTTCATGTGCAAAAGTTATAGCCATTTGAATTTTATTTGGTTTGAAAAATATTGAGAAAATGAGAAATAGTAATATGTCCAAATTTTAATTTTAACATGTGTTTTTATTTCTAAAGGGAAACCTAGATTTATTGCATCATTAGGCTAAAATGTGGGGTCCATTCGTTAGAGTTTTATTAATTTTTAAATTAACTGACAGGTGGGCCATGTATGTCAGCCTCACATGGTTTAAATGATGTTTTATTTATTTACCGTGTGGGTCCCATGTGTTAGTGACACATATTTTTTGGTTTAATTAAAATTCCTTAATTGATTTTGATGGGCCCACTTGTCATATGCTCATTGGGTTCACTACTGCAGAAAAGGTCATCGTAATGGTTCAAAAATGTCATCATTGATGTTTCATGAGCCATTTGAGTTTATGGTTCAATTATAATATGAGGTCATCATCAACGATTTTCAAATAGTCTGTGATACATACTACCACAGACAGTTATTAACTATAAATTATCTGTGAAAGTTGGCTATCACAGATCTGTGATAGTCAACTATCACAGACGATTTAAAATTGAAGCCGTCCGTGATACCTCAGATATCACAAACGGTTTGTAGATGAAACCGTCTGTGATATTTATTATCAGATCCCAGAGTAACAACTCCAGAACCCTTTGTATAAATCGCACTAGTCCAAGATCAGCTAGTACACACAGTGATAACATGGATACATATCAAGCACAATGACAAACTTTATTTAACTGAATACAGGCCTGATGGCCAAAGTCTACATCCACGGCATATAAGCCAAAATAAAATATAAGCAGTGGAAGGAAAAACTAAAGCGGAAGAAACCCAACGAGTCTTCCCACAGGCAAATGACAGTAAGATACAGCCTATACGTCCTGATCCTCACCGAAGTCGAAGCAGTTCTCTAGCAATAGAATTAAGCAAGGTGAGCACATAAAATACTCCACAAGTTACACCAGGAGGTTTAACAGAGTTAATGCATGCATAAGGATTGATAAAGGAAGGCATAATAATGTTATTTGAGCGTAAAACAACATTTAAGAAATATAGTAAGTAGATTGAAATTGCTGAATTTAATACAGTAAATAAAAACAACATTGTAAGCAAAATAGTTACCGTTAGTACAGGTCCATCCCCCACACTAACCTAACCACGGGCATCCCACCCGGACCATCTTTCTCAAAAAGATCTCATATGGATTCCATCAATCCATACGCTTTTTAATCTCTTATGGATTCCATCCATCCATAAGTTTTTCGTAAACCATTTTAAAATCAAAGTCTAATCCGTAAAAAACATTACTCAGCTTGCCCATGACCATGGGCACGATTATCCAGGTTAGATTATACACTCTGCAGAGGTTGTACAGCTTTACCCATAAAGACATGATCATCTCATATTGCCACACAATTAATACACTTCCTTAGGTGTGCAGCGGAGAGATCATGAAAAGGTCTTTACAATGCAAAATCTTCAACCTGGCCAAGCCGACACTAAGATTTCATCCCAGTAAGGAATCCACTAGACCGTGACCCCTCTTGAGTCAAGTGAGACTTCTCATGGCCTACGCTACGCTCACTTTCAACCAACAGCAAGACTTAGGTTGGGACCCGCAAATTAATCAACCAGGATTGTTCCATACCAGCCTTGTGGTAGTACGAAAAGGTTTTATAGCAGTAGCTCACAGACCGGTCCTTAATTTGACTTAGGCACCAACCACATACCCCTCGTGCCTGGCAATCAACATTGTGTCACCAAACAACAATGCATGCAAATAAGCACTCACCACCTAACCATTTGCCTAAGTCTAAACCAAGTTTTTATGTTTTGTTTGAAAATATTTCATAATCATTCTTGACTCACCAAAGTCAAGAATACATTTGAAAACTTTATCATGTTATGTGAAAAAGGTTATCCCAAAATAAAAATTATGTCTAAGCAGGTCTAAACATTTGATACAAAATTCTCTAGTCCATACTAGTGTACTAACCATAGTTTTATTCTAGGTTGACAGGGTATCCGGGAATCAATGTCAATGGAGGTATTAACAAGTAGGCAATAACTAAGTTTAAAATTGAATTGAAATACGTTGAATAAAAATATGCATGCAGAATAATTTAAAACAACATAATTTTATTTGCAAACTGGGATCAACATGGTCAAGGTGTGTAACTTACCTTGCTCCACGAATTGGTGAGAATTGTCATCGAAGAATTACTCTAAATCGTCGTAGTCTACACATGAAAATAACCCACCAAACTCAAGTAAAATTCAAATAAACTATAAATATTCAAAACAAAGTCTAGAAATGGGTAGATTACAATTTTAGAGGAATTTATAAATTTTAACGGATCCAATCGGAGCTAGGATGAAGGAGTACGAGTTTCTGGAAGATTGAATTTTATAGAAATTGGTAAATAGGAATTTTTGGAATTATTTTTGTACTGAAAAATTGTATTATGACATCAGCAGGGGAAATGATTTTTGATGGAATTATTTTTCTATTAAAAAAGGAATTTATGGCGTCAAGGTGACGTCAGCAGGAGAAATGAATTTTTGACTGATTTATTTTTGAACAGAAAAATGATTTTATTTACTAATAGGTGGGACTAATTTTGGTGGACTGGGTCCGTGGACCAGGAAGGTGGTTGAGGTGGCGCACGGTGCTCGGTGGAGGTAAGGGTAAGCAAAACTTTTTTAAAAAAATTACTAGTTATATTAAAAATATGTCCTTAGGGTTCATCCATTCTATTCTATCTACGGTCACGTCCTAGAGTAATCATAGCTCTGATACTATCTCTGTCGGATCCCAGAGCAACAACTCTAAAACCCTCTGTGTAAATCGCACTAGTCCAGGATCAGCTAGTGCACACAGTGATAACAGAGATACATATGAAGCACGATGACAAACTTTATTTAACTGAATATGGGCCTGACGGCCAAAGTTTACATCTACGGAATATAAGCCAAAATAAAATATAAGCAGCGGAAGGAAAAACCAAAACGGAAGAGAGGGTGCTTGGTGAAGGTAAGGGTAAGCAAATTATTTTAAAAAAATTGGTAAATAGGAATTTTCAGAATTATTTTTGTATAAAAAAATTGGATTATGAGATCAGCAGGGGAAATGATTTTTGATTGAATTATTTTTCTACGAAAAAAAGGAATTTATGGCATCAAGGTGACGTCAGTAGGAGAAATGAATTTTTGACTATTTATTTTTCAACAGAAAAAGGATTTTATTCACTAATAGGTGGAATTGATTTTGGTGGATTGGGTCCATGGACTAGGAAGGTGGCTGAGGTCGCAGAGAGGTGGCGTGGTGCTTGTGTGGCTCATGGCCGCTGAGGTGGCGCACATTTGGCTGCCAGGTGGTGGCCACGTTGGCGACAACATCGCCCGTGTGCTGACGTGGCCGCGCCGGTGTGGAGCGGCGCTCGAGACCCAATGGTCGCTGGAGCTCAAGTGTACGACGGCGACTGGCGAGGGTTCCAGAAGAGAGAGGAAGCCACGGGGAGCTCGACGGTACCTTCAGCGGTGCTCGGCGATGCTTGACGGCGGCTTGCGACAAGATGAGGTGGCGATGGTGCACGGGCGTCGACGGTGAGGTTTCTTTGGTGTGGCTGGGACATGGCCGAGGGGCGGGCAAGGCTCGCACTGGCACGGCGAAGAGGAAGATGGCTTCGGCGGGGCCTGAGGAGGTCGAGGGCTCCCGGGATTGCATGCCAGAGCTCCATCGATGCTTGGAAAGGGGAAGGAGCGGTGCGGGGGCACTCGGGTGCAAGAGAGGGAAATGAGAGGAGAACAAGGTGCGGGGCGAAGAAAGGGTGCTCGCGGAGGGTTTAAATTCCATTTTTAGTTTTTAGAAATACTAGGAAGATTTAAAAACTCGTAGAAAATAAAAAACAAAGTCCAAAAAATTTGTAAAAATTAAAAAAATCCTGAATATATTCTAGACTTAGGAAAATATTTCCTACTTAAAGTCGGTCTTTTCAATTTTTACAAAAATACTTTTTAACTTTGAAATTAATTTTTAAAATCCGGAAAAACATAGAAAAACCAAATAAAGCCAATTTCTTTAAAACAATTAATTTGAACTAGGATTTTATAAAAATTCAAAATACTCTCTATTTAATACTATTTTTATTAAATTATTTTTTAAGAAAAGGTTTTTTTAAAGCTAAAAACATGCAAATAAAATCTGTGAAATTCAAGCAACCAAACAACACTTATTTTATTTTAAATTAAATTAATTTTTTTATTTTTTATACTAAAAATTTTGAAGTAAATAGCTGGGCTGTTACATTTATGTATTACAGATAGTTTGTAGATGAAACTATCTGTGGTATTCTTTTGTATTGCCATATCTATTTCTGTTTGTTGGCTAGCTTTAGGAAATGCTAGCCACGCCCTCTAAAATAGGCAGAAACACAACAAGTACATGTATACATCGAATTCACATTCATTTCAGAAACAAGAACATCCATTTCACAAATCAATTAACTCAAATGAAATAAATTAATCATATTCATCAACAAATACACACATGTACAATTATGTTCAATCTTATCCTAATCAAGTTTATTCTACATTGTGGAACTTTCCATCTTTTTTTTGTGACCTGATACATCAAGAAGTACGCACACTATCTTCGAATTTGTTTGAGGTCGGCCTGTTCCAATGGAGTTGTAGCGATGGATGTAACCTGTCGGTAGGAATATCAATGTCATGCATACATATATAAATTGATAAGTATGAAATAATTATTGCAAGATTCACAAACCTGAGAATCATTGGTCATCACGGAACCAAGCAGTAGTTCCATGTTGTGGCAAACATAGTATCGACAGGTGGCAAATATAGTGTCGACAGGTGTTGCCTGACGGCTATTGGTGGCACTGCAAAAATAAAATTTGTTAATTTGAGAGACATACTATAAAGTGTTATATAGGATTAATATGTACTAGCGAATATCGAGAAATCTAGATCATGTCGCAGGACCCTTCTTCCCTTGGATCTCTATACAGTAGCAACGTACTCGACGAATGACTTATGTGATTCCAAAAAGTTAGCCTTAGCCATTGTGAAGGAAGTAAAGACTACAATAGAGTTATCTATAGAGGAAATATGTTTAACTATTGATTAACCGTTGGACAACTGTAAAGTCAGTTGTAGGGCCAAAGTATGAATTTCTTGTCGCTGTAAACCACCATTGATGTCGTCGTGTAATCTTGATGAAGGTTGCATTCTCCTTAATGATTTGCATGGAGACCAACTGTGGGTCAAGGAAACCTACTAGTAATTTCTTTAATCTGGCTTCACTCACCAAATATCTATATCTATACACACACAAGCAATGAGTTATATATATGACATTTATCAGTATTACACGAACGTAGACCGTGATTATATGCACTGACAGTGTCCAACATCGAATGAGTGAGGCATCGAGGGTGTCGAGGATGAAGAGAAAGAACAAGTCCTCGAAGGTCAATATGAAGACATGGTCTTGAACCATGTGCTGAAGATGATGCGGCCTGAATTTGACGTTGACACCCGAGTGTCATTGTCCTTCCGTCTTGTTAGCCTGTTCCATGTACCATCTCTGGCAAGCAAATCCTAGGGTTAGGATGTGCTCTTCTGGGACAACCAATGGCTCACCTAGCACAAATTTCTAGGCCAGCGATAAGTAGGGGATATCATTGGTCTTCTCTAATTTGCCCTTCCGCCTCACCGTTTAGAGGTCGACGTCATGGGAGTCGACCCAGCACGAGATGTAAATGCATGGGATGCACCATGCCAGGTAGCTCTGGTGCAAATAGCTCCCATAGACTTTGCACTGGTGCAGGTAGCTCCGGTGCAAATAGCTCCTATGGACTTTGCACTAGTGCAGGACTTGCTCATGAAGTTGACACTGGTGCAGGTGCCTCCAGGCAAATATCCCTTTTCGGCCACTAGATGAATATTCCAATGGCTTGCCTTAGAGTCTGACCTCATCGTTTAGGGGCATCTACAGCAGGACAACCTCGAAGTTGGCATGAACACCATCCACATTTACTATTTGTGAAACTCGGTGCTAAAGTTACACCATGAACCCAAGGCCCTAGCACCGGATGAATACGCCTGGCCCTAAGTAGCATCCAAAGCAACAGAGACATATCTCACTTGGAGCTTGCACTTCGTAGCCACCTACGTAATGATACAAAATTAGTTACTCCAATAGGCTTATCAATGGATTGAGCATTCTAGAGATAATAATTATTACCAGGATATCATCAATAGGAAATATGTGGTTGCTTTCCAAAGTAGGGTTGGACGCGCAGCTACTCCGATGGTTGGTTGGCTAGCTAGCATAGTAGCGGCAGGGGTTTCTAATTGATTTCCCCTAAACCTTTCTTGCATGCTCTTCATCTGCCGCTGCATCTCATCTCTGACGGCATCAGTGATCTCGTCTCTAAGAGATGCACGAATCTCCTCTGGTAGCCATGCCTTGTGCTTGGTTTTGGCTCTCTTCCTACTATAGTACGCTTTGGAGTCCTCTAAGAATCCCTGTTTTCACATAACATAAAGACCAAGGCCTCTCATGTGACCTAGGTGCTCCTCTCCTTGTTTCCTAGGGCCACGGAGAGTATATCTCTCTTCCTGATTGTTTGGAATGAGCCTTGAAAAAATTCTACACACATGACTTCCTACAAGAGCCCGACATGCTATTTTCACTTCGTATGAAGTTATGGAGTAATTACAAACTAGGAAGTTTGATATTTTACTAAGCAATGGGGCACTTCCTCATTTGCGGGTTTGGAAAGCAGATGGCCCTAGATGACATAGTAGATGACCTCGCTCTTATCCAGTTTCGAACACACTCATCAGGAATCTCGGCAAATGGCGGGGAGGTCTCCTACAAGATTGCTTGCTTATCCTCCTTCCTCCGTTGCGGGATTTTACCCGCATACCCAGTGGTACCGAGTCTGTGGGGGTGCATGTTTTTGCTTGGAGGGCCCAGTGCTCTGCACTTTCACTCCTAAAATCATCTGTCATCTTCTTCGCCACAAAGTTTTGCTAGCATAGTTCCAGGAATAGATACTTCTGGAAGGACGTCAGATTCTTCTCCATGTATTGCTTGATAAGCATGCTCATGAAGTTCTTCCATACTTTACATGCTGCTAGCAACACGTGTCATCGCACGAAGGTTGGTGTTCTTCTGAGATCTCGAACTGTTGGACCTTTTCATCATCATAAGCTTTGTGGACTATTGTCATAGTCATTGGCTTCGCGATCTATTGTCTTAGACTTTGTGATCGATAGTTGTAAACTTTTCTAGTTGGTAGCCTTAGACTTTGTGATCTGTAGTCATAGATTTTGCTGGTCAGTAGTCGATGACTTTGTGATCGGTAGTCGTAGGCTTTTGTGATTGGTTGCGTAGGCTTCATGGTCAGTACTCGTAGACCTCGAGTGCTACAATTCTAGTGATCTTTGAGTACCTCGAGTACTCGTGTTTGATGGGCTAGTGGTCTGATCAGCCTATGCATGGTAGTCAGACTGGTTGTACTGAGTTGTCATTGCTATAGTACCTGATCGGTACTCGGTGGTTGTTGCTACGGTACCCGGTCGGTACTCGGTGGTTGTTGCTACGGTACCCGGTCGGTACTCGGTGGTCGGTGCTACCGTACCTAGTTGATACTTGGTGGTCGGTGCTACAGTGCTTGTTGATGTTAGTCTGTGCTACAGTACCTGGTCGATACTCGGTAGTCGATGGTGTACTTACTGGTTGATGGTCGTAGTTGTATACTAGGAGTGCTATGATGATTGTGATTCTCGAGTGTTCTGAGTAGTGGTAATTCTCGAGTACTTGTGGTTTTCATGTACCCATTGAGCCAGCGGTCTGACTAGCCTATGCATGGCGGCCATATCGGTCGTAATGAGTGGTCGAATGTTGATTTTTTGGAAAGCACAAAATTCATGATCGTGGTTGACCTGGTTTGTACTGATGGATGGTTAAAGGTATGGTATGACTATGTGGACTAATGTCAGTCAAGTTGGGAAGAACTTGTGCTGGAAAAAATGTTTTCTGGTCTTTGCATGTGTAGGTTGGGCGTGGAGACAGTCATGGTCAGTGACGAAAAGGGCTGGGACTAGGATTGGGAAATTTGAGGTCCAGATGGTCGAGAATATCATGAGGTGGTCGGGCTCACGCTGGAGCACGTAGAGATCAAAGCTGGTGATGCATGGAGAAGCTATGAGAGGTGCAGTCCTAGAGGCTTCTACACGTGAGGTTGATGATGCGTGATGAAGATACAGGAGGTGCGGTCCTGGAGGCTTTGTTACGTGATGAGTTAGGAGTTGCATGATGAACATACAGGAGGTGCAGTCCTGGAGGCTTCATTACATGGTGAGTTAGGAGTTATGGATGGAGTCCTTAACTGGGAAACTTGGAGATTGGTTAAAACCTGTGTTTGGAAGGGTTTCGGGTCACTTGATTTTTAGAAGAGATAGACTTTTGTGTCCATGTTTGAGAGGGACACAGTTTAGGGCTCTAGCATATAAAAGTAGGGAGAGGCTAAGTGTTTAGATGTGGCTTTTGAGATGGCTTTTGGTGCTAGGGTTTGAGTGCTGCCGTGAGGGCACTTTGTACCCACAGAACATGATTCAAATACAAAAAGATTATATCTATATCAAGAAAACTTAGTCAGCATCGGTAGCGTGTTTTTCTGAGCATCATTTTCCAGTGTTCTCGATGACGTGCTAACACATCACGATCTTGTGAGCAATGAGTGCAGTGTCTCCAGTCATCAGTTCAATCCAACTGAGCAGAGCACGGTGTTGTCTTTGACTTGTTCTCATTCTAAGCAGAGCACATTGGTGTTGAAGTGTTTGAGTGGTCAAAGCATTCGATCGGAAGAAGAGTTCGACTACATGCAAAGCGATTGAGCGAGCGATCGAACAAAGCGATCGAACGAGTGATCAAACAGAGCAATCAATCAAGCGGTCATGCATTGAGTGATTAATCAGGAGATTGAGCACCAAATGGTCAAAACCTTCACTGACCACTAGGAGACTCCAAAACACGATGACAATCATTCACCCCCCTCTGATTACGGTATTCGATCCTACAAGAACGATTAGAAAATTTCTATCACCAGCTCATCTTTCTGATCTTTGGTCAAGTACTTCTAGGATCGTAGGTGATCTCAACCCGTTCTCATGCAACTATTTCGACTATTCTATGGAATGCAGACACTGCTCGGCGAGGATTGAGAGGGGTTCCACACGCATCAATATTTGTGATGGTAAATCGGCCCTTGGGACTTTTCGATAGTCCTCTTCTATGGTGTTTCGATTTTCCAGAAAATAGTGCATCACACGCGTGAGGTGACAATGACAAAGATTGAGCGGATGACATGTTCATTAGAAATAGAAGCTTGACAGTTAACTAGCAAAGGTAGCAATTAACTAGCAAAGCCCTTTTCACCAGTTAAATACACCTACTAATTAACTGCCATCATTTTTAGTTGCAAAAAGAAACCTGTTGCATGGGCTCAGCTTGATAGATGGAAATCATCACAAGCTGTGATAACTAGTGGCCGGAGAAAATGCTCATGAAGAAATAATCCAACCCACTAATTAACATAACAGCAATAACACTCTGCAGAGTGGAAAACTAGTGGCTGTGATAACTTTGATTTTAAAACCAAAACCAAAAATCTACCATGTGAATGCATTCCTTGCCCGCCCTTGACCGTGGTCACGGCTATTCGAATAGTTTGACACTCTGCAGAGGTTGTACAACTTTACCCCCAAGAGATAGATTATCTTAACAGTCACCATGCTTCCTTTGGCATGAGACACAGATAAAATATCACAAAGCCTTATCCTCACTTTAGTCTAGCTAGACACCACCCGCTGAGGTTTCACCGCAAAAGGGTTAAATCTGCCCAATCCGAAGCCCCTCTTGCGCCATGTGAGTACAGTAAATCCCTGTCCCTCACTGTGAATAACCAGTAAATCCCTGGCACCCACTTTCCACTGGTGGCACCTAAACTAGACTATCATGAGTTAATCAGCTAGGTCGTACCCATATAGACTTAGGGTTGTACGGTAGTGCTTAGTCTGGACAAACACAAGCGTCAGTCCTTAGTTGACTAGGGTGGAACATACACTTTACAAGATCTCGTGTTTGCCGCACCAACCCAAACCAACCATCCACCCTAATCTAAACCAATTTCCACATTTTATTTTATTTTAAAAGATCAGCGGCAACTCCAATCATCACTAGACTTATAAACACAAGGTTATTACAACAAATCATAATTTCTCATTTTCAAGATTTCAAAGGTATTAAATAGCGTGACTAAGCATTATACTACCATTCTATTATTCACAAATAATTATAATACTCTCATTATTGAGACAAAGGAAATTTTAGGGTTACAAGGGTACATGGAATTCAACTTCAATTGAGGGCATAACAAGGTTGGATTAACCAATACCTTATGATTTGAACTAATGTTTTATGTAAATAGCAATGCACATAATTTAAAATAATTAAAATTTTCAAAATCATAGGTTCAATATGATCAAAGGAGACCTGCCTTCTTGCACGCTCTCTGGGTCTTCCTGCTGTGGAGTGGAGAGATCTTCGACAACGTTGGACTCTACGCGTGAAAAGACAGAGCAACAAAACAAATAAATACAAAAAAAATTCAAATAAATTTCAAAATTTCAAAAAAAGACCATATTTGAATAGATTATGATTTTAGACGAATTTAGAAATTTGAATGGCTGAATTGGAGTTAAAATGAGAAAGTTATGCTCATTTGAAATTCTCAGTTTGAATAAATCCAGAAATTATGAAATTTCTGACAGGTGGGGCCCACTGGCAGCATTTAAATTTTAATCTTTTATTTTATTATTTTCTCTGAGTCTATGACAGGTGGGACCCACTGGCAGTGAGCCCACTGTGCTCGGTCTCTGGCATGTGGGACCCCTTTGGGCTCTGGGCCCATATGTCAGTGGCCAGCGCAGACGGATGGGGCCCAGGCGGCAGTGGCCAGCGCGGACGGCGGCCGCTGACGTGTGGGGCCCATCTATCAGTGCAGAAAAATAAGGGAAAGGCTCAACCTCAGCGTGCGGGGCCTGGGCTCGAACGCGCGCCGAGGGAACTGGGGGGAGGGAGGGATAGCGCTGTTAACCAATCGGTCGGGGAGGCGCTGCCTACCCATACAGGGTAGGTAAACCTTTTGAGCGGTACCTACTGGAGGGGCCAGGCAGAGGTGGTCGGGGCAGTGGCGCCGGCGGCGAGGGGTGGCCGGAGAGGTTCAGGTGAGGTCCAAAATGCGATCCTGGCGCGGAGGCGGATCTGACGGTGGAGTCGGCGAGGCTCGGGGACGAGCGGAGGTGGCCGGCAGCGAGGAAGTGGCGGAGCGGGCTCAGGTGCTCCGGTGCGACGGTGCTCCGGCGGCGGGGAGGCTCGGTCGAGGGGCTGAGGGTGGTCGCCAGCGCACGGGGAAGACGTTGGAGGCGGCGGCGATTGCTCGCCGGAGTACTTACCGGGCGCGCACGGGGAGCTCTCGGTGCGGGGCACACGGGGCTCGGGGAGAGAGGGGAAGAGCGGTGGGAGGTGGTGCGGTGAGAGGGGAGGCCGAGGGGGCTATTTATAGGGACGAAGGGGGGCACAGGCGCGGCAATTACTCGCCGGTGTTGGCGGCCGGAAAGGAAGGGAGAGGGGAGGGAAGGAAATAGGGGGCAGAGAAGGAAGGGAGGCGCGGGGTTTGGGGATTTGGTCGCACGGGCGCTCGGGGTTTCCAAAACAGGAGGGAGGCGAGGAAGGTATGGCCGGATCCGCGGGGGACTTGGTCGGCCGGCGAAGAAAGGAAAGGGGAGGAGAGAAAGGAAGGCGACTCCGCGGGGAAGACGACGGGTCTGACAGGTAGGGCCGTGCGGCAGTGAGAGCGGGGCACAGGCGGCTGACAGGCGGGGCCCGCGAGGCAGTGAGAGGGAGAGCGGGCGGCTGGATGGCCCGCGCGGGTGGCCTGGCGTGCATCGGGCTAGCCACGTGCCGGCCCGAGGGGAGGGGAAGGCGGAGCTGGCTGACGGGCCGGGCCCGCTTGGCGGAGAGAGAGGGGGAGAGCAGCCAGATTGGGCCGATCGGCGACGTGGGCGGATCTGGACCGTCCACGCGTCGGCCGGAGGGAGGGGATGAATTATTATTTTTAGAATTCGATTTTTATTTCCAGAAAAGGTTAGGAAATTATTTTGGCCTCAGAAAAATATGAAAATACCTCCAAAAATTCCAGAAAAATTCACAGAAGCTTCTGAAGATATTTTGGACTAAATAAAATTATTTCCAACTAATGTTGGTATTTAATTTTCATACTTTAAAATACTTTTTAATTTTTTAAAAATAGGTTTTAAACTCCAGAAAATCCAGAAAATCAATTAAGAGCCAAATAAAGTCCAAATACTTTAAAATAATTAATTTGAAATTAATTTTTTTCCAGAAGGCAAATTTTGGGATGTTACATCCATGCATTTCCATCATCACATCATCTGTGAAAAAAATAATTTGAATAAAGTCTCTAGTTGAAGAACAGCAAGCAACATGATGCTATGAATCTCTAGGCATTCATCCTCGGGCTGTGTATTCATGAAACAACAATAGAGCAAAAGGGATATCATAAACAGGAAAGAAGAATGTTACATAGGGCATGCTCAGGGAGGAGGCATGCTGGGGAGGAGGGTGGCATGCATGGAGAGGAGGCGTCGTGCTCGGGGAGGAGGTGCGCTGGGGAGGAGGCGGCCAGTGTGCTCGGGGAGGAGGCAGTGGGCTTGGGGAGGAGGCGACATCTCATGCTCGGGAGAGAGTTAGAGAATATTAAGCGTCTGAGTGGGACTGGGCAAACCCTAGAGGCCAAATAAAAATAGCTTGGACATCATAGATGGTTCTAAATTAGAATCATCTATGATAATAACATCACAAATGGTTATACTTTAGAACCATCTGTGATGTGAATTTATCACCGACTCCATGATAAATTCACATCATAGATGGTTCTAAAGTAGAACCGTCTGTAAATAATACATTCTCATATACATAAATGCAAATTTACATATATATGACACATTCTCATATACATTAATGCAAACTCACATATGTATGATACATTCTCACAAACATAAATGCAAATTCACATATGTATGACATATTCTTTTATATGTAAATGCAAATTCACATATATATATATGACGCATTCTCATATACATAAATGCAAATTCAGAACATATGACATATAAACATTTCATTTATCATTCCACTTGCTTATTTTGTTTAAAAATTAGCCCTTCATGATGATCGACGCGTATGTAGCTAGTTTCATTACGTTGTTCTTTCTCGATCCCTATGCCTTTTCTAAATGGAGGCAACCTGTCAAATTAATTGTATTCTTCCTCATCCACTATATTCTCAACTTTGGCAATCCTCCTTTTTCTATGAAGAACTAAGTGGCATTTCTTATTTGCCTAGTCGGTTACATAGGAGACTTGAATAACTTAGTAAGTACGAATGGTTCGTCTTTATATCTGACATGTTCAAGGTCCATGGTAGTGGCACTGTACTTGTTGACCCAACGGCACCAAAATGGGGGATCTTGAAAAGCACGTAGTCAAGCTCCAAAATCTCATTTATGAACCATAGTAGGAGCTCCTCAATCCATCAGTATTGAACACATCTATGCGAGCACCACTGTTCTGGTTAGTGCTCCATTTAGCCTTAGAATTTATATTCCTCAGTTCCGCACCGAAGTCTGCAAACATCCTATTGATGTTTCTCCACTGGGCAAAATCAATAAGGTGTCTTCGCATTTTATCCTTTTGATGCTCCTCTGAGTGCCAACGTAGTAGTTTTGCCTCCTTTGGGTTCACAAAAAACCACTTCAAATGGGGAATTACAAGAAAATACTACACCATCTTAGTAGAAGATCCTTTCTTCACCTTGATTCCCTCGCTGTCATATGATTGGTTCTTATGCTTGTATCAGGATGCGTTGCACACCAGACATACATGCATGTTTGCATACTATTTATGGTAGAGGATATAGTCATTCGGATATGCATGTATTATTTCTACTTCTATTCCCAATGGACAAAGAATCTTCTTGGCTTTGAAGCTAATTTTGGGCAACTCATTTCCCTCTGGAAACATATCCGTTAAGAGACCTAATAGTGCCATGAAACTCTTGTCAGACCAACCATTACTTGCCTTCAATTTCAATAGTTTAAGCATGTTTGACAACCTCATGTGCTTTGACTTGTAGCACGTGAACAAAGGTTTCTCCGAGTCCTCCATTAAGCCCCAGAATTTAACAGACTCTCTCTCATCATAGTTCCCTTCTGCATCGTGAAGCTTCTGATCCAGATTATCATTATACAACCTATTCGAACTAGAGTCACAATCGACATCATCTAGTGGCATATCATTGACTTCATCGGCGATGTCGTTATTACTGCCTTCCTGCGTAGTATGCACTTCACCGTGACTGGTCCAACATTATGCCCCTTTTTGAAACCCCTTCGAATCAAGTGTGCTTTGATCTACGCTTGGTTCTTAAACATCTTTAGATTATCACAGTCGATGCATGCACAGTACATATATTCCACCCCTTATTCAATATGTCCTCCTCGGCGGCTTTTGTAAAAGCAGACATCCTATTAATATACTCTTCACTCACATGGTTCTCAACATACGTTCAGCTTCAATCCTACGCTTTGCATATAACAATTTAGTGTTAAATATTGTTTTAATTAATTAGTATACTACCTATATATGATCTAAAGTAGCTATGTAGCAAGACTAATTAATTAAATTGAATTAAGTAGAAATAGAAAATGAATTGGCTAAACCCTAATATTGCTATATGTAAATAATCTTCTCTCTACATCAAGCTAGATCTAAACCATCTTCAATTCTTCATTTAACAACCTAGATGTAGAATATAATGCAATTAGGAACAAATTACTAACCATATATAGTCAAGAACAAATGGATTTACAATTACTCTTCCCAAATCCGCGATCTCCTTTCACCAAATGGCCTCAAAACCCCACCACCTCAAAGCAGCAGCCGGTGAGAATAGATCTAGAATTTAAGATAGATCTATGAGGGTCGATCAGGAATTTAAAGCAGAATTATCATAAATAGTTTGTATTAAAAAACTATCTATGATGAGTCACAAGAGTATCATAGACCGTTTGAAGAAAAAATAGACCATGATATTTTGTAATATCATAGACAGCTATTTTTCAGAATCGTCTGTGATACTTCATAGATAGTGTTCAACATGAATCGTCTGTGATGTTTCCTCTTCGCAGACGGTTTTACCACAGCTAGCAACACAGACGGTAGCTAAACAAAAACCGTTTGTGATTGTATTTAATACTGACGGTTTTCATCAACCATCTATGATGAGGCATTCAGTATTAGCCTTTTTGTAGTAGTGCCTGTACTAACCACTGTCGCCCCTTTCCCAACCCTCATTTGCTTCCCCTCTCACTAGCTGCACGCCACCCCCTACTCCTCCCCCAAACTATCCGCTCCTAGCAAATGATAGCCCCACATCTGAGCACAAGCTTTCTTCCCCAATTAGTAGTCGATAATACTACCTGGAATATGTAGCTGTTTGCCCAGCCCTAGGAGAAAACTCACACATATGAATTTACGATGGAAGAACACAATAGCACACATAGATTTTTTTTCTGATGTCATCACAACTTGACGTCTATTCTCTTCTCAACCTTGAGGTCAATATTTATATTATATGTATAGACCTATTTATGGAATAACTTAAATAATGAAGACTAATAAAGGAAACAAACTAACCAATAATGATCCGATGTCGATTGCATCAAGATCCTGACAACCTTATTACTTGGAAATTCAAGATTATTTCTAGCATTCTCCCCTAATCTTGACTCGACATACTCCTAGTTTAGTCTCAATGCATTATCTAAACTATCAGCTACACCACCATATGAAGCGATCTACAGCAATCTTAACACATAGCTCATGTAGGAACTCAACCCAACTAGTGCACATCCATCTATATGCAAAGACTCTAACTTGTTGAAGTAGTCGGTCTCAAATACAACTTGCGCAACTTATACTCGACACAGGACGGTGAACATATATCTTCAACACTCTGGACTCAACTCTACTCAGGACAGTGAACGCATCTCCCAATGCCCAGACTCAAATCCAAAGATTGATTCAGGATGGCGAACACATCTCTCCAACATCCAAGACTCAACTCTACTTACTTGACTAAGGACGACGAACACATCTTCTCAACATCTCATACTCATCTCCTAGTGGCATCACACCACCGTTGTTCTCGAGGAAGAAGATGAACATGCACAACTTCACACTTAGAGGAGATGAACACAAAGAACAAACTTACACATAGAGTTTGGCATGCAGCCGCAACTGCCTAGCCATAGCTTTTCTCTTATCTCCTCTTCACTGTCGCTTCTCTTTCTCCATTTGGTCTGAGATGCATCTACTAGCAGCAGCAGAGCAAACCACAGCGTAGCACACTTGCATGCATGCATCCATGCATCGGCTGCTATGCACAAAATGAGGGGAAGAACTAGCAGTAGCGCTGCCTCCCTCTTATTTCTTCTCCTTCTTGCTTCTACTTCCTTGTCTCTGCTTCTTTTGCCTCTGCCTCACACAATAGCAGGTAGCACACGCACAACAGCTAGCCGACCTCGATCATGCGATGACAGCAAGCTCATCCTCGTCACAGAGCCGTATGCTCTGCACTGTGCACTGGTCGTGTGGCCGTAGCCGTGCACTCCATCGCACAACATGTTCACTGCAGAGTCGACCACCCGGTGGGTTCAACCCTGCCTCCGGCTCTGATACCAAATGTTGGCCTACCTCCAGGAGAAACTCACACATACAAATTTACAGTGGAAGAACACAATAGCACACAAGATTTTTTTCAACATCATCACACTTGATGTCTTTTCTCTTTTTTCTTCTCAACCCTGAGGTCATTATTTATAGTACATGCATAGACCTATCTGTGGAATAACATAAATAAGAAAAGCCTAACAAGGTGTTAGACCATGTAGCTAGGTCTAGGATATTTTGGTGATGAATAATTGATAATGTAGATGATGAACAATTGACAACATTGGTTGTGATATTACTTGTGGTGTGTTGCATGTGTGCGAGGAATAATATTGGTCAAGTTGGAGAGAACTTGTGCCGGGAAAACATTCTTTGGTCTTTGCATGTGCAGGTTGGGCGTGGAGATGGTCATGGTCGGTGACGACGAAGACCGGGACTAGGAGGGGGAAATTTGAGGTCCAGGCGGTCGAGGATGTCACGAGGTGGTCGGGCTCACGCTGGAACACATGGAGATCAAAGGTGCATAATGTGTGGAGAAGTTACAGGTGGTGTAGCTCTGGAGGCTTCGACACGTAACGAGTTCAAAAAGTTAGAATTTTGGAAAACCCGTGTTAGGAAGGATTTCGGGTCCCTTGAGTAGTAATGGGCCGAAAGCTTGGTTGAGATAAAAAGGCCTACGCCCAATTGGACGAGTTGTATTAGGGTTTCGAGTGGTGGCTCATGGTATATATTTGTGGTGGCTATTTATTTGTGGGGCAGCCATGATCAAGTTGTAAAAAGGAGCTTTTGGAGATGCGAATTTCGTGCTAGGGTTTAGGGGTGTTAGGAGGACACTTGGTAGCCACCATGATTCAGAAATAAACTTTAGATCTATTCTGAGAAAAAAAATTGTGGTGGCACTACTATTTTGTGTCATACGGGATCATCTTCAGCGTTGCACAACGCGTCTTGTTTCGATGAAAGAAGATCGGTTCTTCAGTCGTCATTTTTGCCTCGATCCATGTTCGACGCTTTCCTATGTCACTCGATCACACGACATCATTAGCGTAGCATTACCTGACCCCGTGCAAGATCAAAGCAGCTGTGCTGGTTTCTTTTACTTCGGTCCAGCGCACGTCGTTTTCCTCGAGACAACCACATAGTAGCAGGCTGCTATGCTCCATGTCACATCAAGTCAAGAAATAAAGCAAGGGACTTTATCCATCAGAGCAGTGTATACATAGCCATCATGTACAACAACAATAGCACAAGGTATTTTAGCCTTTAATATTATTTTTTGGTTGTTTCTTTTTCTTGCTGTGATTAGCAGGTTCAACGACCGGAAACTAGTAGGGTGTAAAAGAAAAAAATTCCTCTGCGGACTGAAATCATTCACCCCTCCCCTCTGATTACCATCGATGATCATACAAGTGGTATCAGAGTAGATTGCTATGGCGTTAGAGAGGTACATGAACTATCCCCCTATGCTAGATGGTACTAATTTTGCAATATGGAAATGTCGTATGCAAGCTTATATTGAGGCTCAAGATAGTGATGTTTGGAAAAAAGTTTCTACACCATATGAGGTTCCTGCTACTATTACTAATTTACATAAAGTAGATGTTGATTTAAATGCTCAAGCTCGTAACTTGCTATTTCAAGGGATTTCTCGCAAAGAATATGATCGTGTAGCTCATATTAATTCTACCCATTTAATATAGAAAACTCTTTGCGATTATCCTGAAGGAACCACTAAAATCAAGAAAGTGCGTAAAAATATTTATCAAAAAGAATATTATGATTTTGCTATGAAGCTTGGTGAATCCATTGATGATCTCTTTGCTCGTTTTGAGAAAATATTGAGTAATTTGCGCGGTGTTAATGTTATTCCTACTGATGAAGATAATGCAACTAAAATTTTGAGATCTTTAGGCTCTGAGTGTGTAGGACCAGACAGGCAACAGAGGGGTGAATGGTGCATTCAAATCCTCCCCAAGTATTCACTCAACCCTTTTTCTTCGATAGCTATAGAGCTATAAAGATTAGAGTTGAAATCCTACTTTGAAAACCAAAGAGACAGGACGAACAGAGCAGGAGAAGCAAAGTGGTCGAAATCTGTCAATGTGGTCGAAACTTACAACGTAGTCATAAATTTGATAACGTGGTTGATTGCTAACAAAGTGATCGTAAATCTGACTACTCGACAGAAGTAAAATGTGGTTTGAAATCGACTACCAAACGAACATTATCATAGTCAAAAACTGACCGTTCGTTGGAAATCAGCCCAGTCGGAAGTTCAACGTGGTCGGAAATCAACTACCGAATAGAAGTCACTGTAGTCGATAACCACCAAGACCAAAACCAACTCGATCGAAAATGAGTGCAGTTAGAACCTGACGTAGTCGTAAACAACGTGATCGAGTGCCAACCAATGGTCGAACAATCAACATTGTTGTAATCAGTCAGCACCGTGGTCGTAATCAACGTGGTCGTAAGCCAATGAGATGGTCAAACAACCAAGGTGGTCGAAACTAGTCGGTAACTCAAAAGATCAACATGGTCGAAAAACTGATTGACGTTCTAGACAGTGGCTGCACCGACTACCAACTGCTTCAGTTCAGATTCAACAGACAAATGTCAAGAAACGAAAGCTCTGAATGTGGTCATGCATCAACATAGTGTGAAGCACACGAAAGACTGAACAAAGTTGAAATCATCGCGCTCCAGTCTAAAACTCAACCATGGTCGAAACTAACATGATTGTAAAATCGATCGAGTTTCAGACACCAAATAGCACCACCGACTGAATTAGTTCATAATGAAAACATAAGGACACGCAGCATTCAGAAGAGTGAACATGGTCAAAAAGTAAAGCACTGTGGTGGGAGACTTGACCGTGGTAGAAAAACTGGCAGTGGTCATAACTTTCTTGGAGTGGTCGTAACTTTCTCGAAGGAACAGAGGAAGACAAGTGAAGCGAACGACTGCAAGATCCAGATTCCAAATAACTTTTGATTCAAAGATGAACTAGCTATAAAACTATGTACACAACAAGATTAAGGTCTCAAGAGATTGCTCTAATCTTTAATTGAAAACTTTGCAACCAAATTGAGAGCTTTACGAGATTTCACTGGGCGCACACAAGAACCAAAACAAAGAAATAAAAAGGACAATCAGACCATGCCCATGGAATAGAATAGCCAAGATGGCTTTGAGAATGATTCCACAGCACGCAGCAAGTCAGATCATCAATAAGACAAGCAAGCACTTGTTCTCAGATCAAGAAAGGAAAGAAATAACCAAAGAACAGAAGAACAAGAAAGAACCAAATCAAAGTCAACTCAATCAGATGAAAACAACACAAGAAGTATATGGAAACTTGATGTATTTCTCTGATGATTGGTTTCACAACCACTCCCCTTGGGAGGACCAAACTCTAATCCTAGAGCCAACACCCACTCTCTAACCTAATTCACATGGAGGGAGGAAGAACTACCTACCACCAGACCTACTCACGGTCTGCCTCAAGCCTCAACTAACTCTTGCCTCCTCTCCCCTTTTTATAGGCTCACAAGCGAACCCTATACCTAATAGATCCAACCATTAGTCCAAACTGGGGATAACCCATTAACCCCACCTCACTCCAGGTTTTACTCACACACGCTTCTCAAAGTGGCTTACCTGTCGCCCCAATGACTTGCCGTCAAGCCTCTCACATGTCCGGATCCCACCAAACCATCCTTGCTTGCAAACGACCTAAGTCACTTGGCGCACCACTGCTTCTCCTTGCGCATGACGGCACCCGACATCTTTGACCGTCTGGACCTCGACTCCTCCCTAAGCCTAGTCCTGGCCCACCTCATCGTTGCCCATCATGTCCACCTCCAATAGCTCTCACTCCGGTTCCTTGTCATCCCAGTTTGCAACCACCTCACTAGCATTGATCATCTTCGACGTCTCCCTGACCGTTCTGGACCTCAACACCTTCCTGTGCCTAGTCTTGGTCCTCCTACACCTCACCATGACCTAGCTCTGAAGTCCTGCAACCAGTGCCAATAAGCAAACCATCACATAGCACCGCACGATACAAAAGAATCAGCAATTTGCATAATCAAAATATATCCAAGTGAATAATCTCAGCAAACCACTGGTCTAAAACAACTTACAAGTACTCTGAAGCACAAGACATGTGGTACTCATAGCCCATGAGGTCCTACCAACAGCCTACAACCACTCAGCAAGTTGTTGCAACCATCACACAGGTCACTACGATCATGAAACAAATACTACGAGCATGAAGCAGTCGCTACGACTATCGCTCACAGTGGCTACGACTTTACCAAACCAGGTCGTTATGACTTACGACTATCGATCATGACTAGGTAGAGCTATGACTATCGATCACGACTAGCAAAAGCTACGACCATCGATCACGACTAGGCAGAGCTACGATCATCGATCACGACCAGCAGAAGCTACGACCATCGATCATGACCAGACAGAGCTACGACTATCGATCACAACCAGCAAAAGCTACGACTAACGATCACAACCAGCAGAAGCTACGACCACCAAGTCGTAGGAGCACCTGTCAACCACAAAGTCATAAGAACTTCTGCTGACCCCCAAGTCATAAGATCTTCTGTCGACCACCAAGTCGTAAGATCTTCTGCTGACCACCAAGTCGTAAAAGCTCCTGTCGACCACAAAGTTGTAAAAGCTCCTACCAACCACAAAGTCGTAAAATCCCCTATCGACCACAAAGTTGTAAAGGCTCATGTTGACCACCAAGTCAAACAACAGAAGACGAGAGCGTACAACAGAAGTCTTGAGCGTACAACTAAGGTCATAGAGATTGAGAGACCATGTGAAGGTGACCCCGGTTGTGTGATGAGTAATTGAAATCTGTTTTAGGAAAGTCGAGTTTGGTTTGTGTGGTTCGAACCATGTCGTTGTGCGGTGCAATCGGTTTTGGTCGGACGTTGTCGAACTAGGTCGAACGTGCTTAAGTCGTTTATTTTTCGTTTCAATCGATTCGGGCTTTGAGCTTTTCTGCCGATGGTATTGTATGGTTACAATATTTCGAGCGGTGCTATGTGATTTGTTTCTTGTCTGTGATGGCTGCAGGACGTCAAGCTGGAGTCATGGTGAGGCACGGGATGACCGGACTAGGTGCGGGCGGTGCCGAGGTCAGAACGGTCGAGGTGTGCCGAAGACGGCGAGGACTCGAGGTGGCTGCATGGCTTGGAGGGCAAGGAATGAAGAATCTTCCTGGAAGGTGCGCGAGGGGCGTTTTGGTGAATACGCAAAGCTGCACTAAAGGAAGTGGATTGTGGATAAAGCGCCATGAGTTGTTGAGAGCTAATGGGTAAAGTATGTTGCAAACCCATTAGTGAAGGCTATAAATAGATGATGTTCTCTAGTGGAGAGAGTTGAGAGAGTGGGTGTAAGAGTTAGAGTTTTATTTGGTTCTCTCGATGCACGAAAAATGAGTGCAGATTTTGAGAGAGATGGAAATGAGAGGGTAATTTGAGAGAGAGATGAGCTGAGAACAATTCATTGTAATCATGTATATCTCTGTCTCTTTGGTTGAAATGATTTGGAAGTCTACCCTTTGTTGTTATGGTTCTTGTTCTGTTGATGCCTTCTCTGTCTCTCTTTGTTGATGTTTGAGTCTTAGTTCCAATCAACTTTCTTGAGAAAGAGCTGGAGACAATGAACATTAATCACAGTCTTTTATCTCTGGTTGGATTGTATCTGTACCGATCGGTTTTATTCAGGCAATTACTTTTGGTCAGCTAGTTTTTTTTTGAGTCAGCCCTGTTCTCTGTACCGAGCATTGTATTTCTACTGCTATTCTCAGTCTCTTCGGCAACATTTAAATTACGGTCAAGAGAACAGCAATAAATGCTATCTTTGGTGAAGTTGCTTTTTGAGTTGTAGTGTCAATTAGTTGGTCCGAATAAGTAGCAATCGGTCTACAATTAAAAGCTTTATTCAGCTTTGCTTCTCTTACCTTTGTGTGTTTGGCCATGCATTCCCAAACTGCTTCTTAATTTATGTCCTCATCTAGTTAATTCGGCTGCTAAACTGCATATTAAACTGATTGTGCAGTTTCGGTTTTTAAGTTGTTTACTGCATGCCGACAGCAGTAGGTACTGCTCCATGGTCCAAATTTTGCTCTGCTACCTTCGGTCAGTCTTTGGCTTTTCTTTGTCTCGGTAGTACAGTCTACAATTTGCCAATCCCATTTTCTTGTGACTCTGAGCATTTCGGTTCATGCTCTGTTTCTCTTCTCTGCCGAAAGAATCCTTCTTTTCTTCTCAGTGCCGAATGCAGCTAGGCAGCTATTAGGACATGGTGCCAAATTCTTGATCGACAAAGAGCTGCTTTCAGTTGTTCCTCTCCCTGTTTTGTGCCTTTTTCTTTTATTTCCTGTCCAGTCTTTTTCAGTCTGTTTTGTCTTTCAATTAGGCCTTCCTTGCTTTTGCTTTTGCTTTTTCTTTTTCTTTGGTAGTAGTCTATTTTAGGATAGCAGAAGTTTCTCTTTGTTGTCTTCTTTGTTTGGAGCTTGATTTCAGTTTTTAATCTCTCCTTTGAGTAAGTTTGTTTTTATGGTTTCAAATCCATCCAGTTTTGTGAAAAATTATCTTTAATCTCCAATGAGTGTTTTATTGTTTCTTCATAGCTACTATAGCTATCGGAGAAAAAGGTCGTGTGAATACTCGGGGCAAATTTTAATAGGCACCATTCACCTCCCCTTTGTTGCCGATTTCAATCCAACAATTAGTATCAGAGCCGGTTTGCTCTCGTCTATAGATCTTAACCGATTTGTGAGCCATGGCAACAGACAAGTACTCAACCAAGCCCCCGATCTTCGATGGGATCGACTATCCCTTCTGGAAGAGTCGGATGGAGACCTACATCCAGGCTCAGGGCTACGCCATCTGATGGAAGGTCAAGACCCGGTATGTTGTTCCTACCGATGAGAACATCAATGTGGCGAACATGCCCGATGTTGAGGCGAATGCGAAGGCAAGGAACATCATAATTCAGGGTTTGAGCCGAAGCGAGTTCAATCGCATCTCTTATCTGACGTCGGCTTTCGACATCTGGGTGACCCTCGATGCATACCATAAGGGCACCACCCAAATCAAGACAGTTCGACAGGACCAGTTCAAGCGAGATTACAATAAGTTTGCAATGCTCGCTGGTGAGTCCCTCGATGAGTGCTTTGCGCGGTTCCACAAGATTTTGAGCAACCTCCGAGCGGTCGGTCTCACATACCCCGACTCGGACAATGCTCGACAGATGCTCGCGGCTCTCGACTTGCGTGTTTGGGAGATGAAGGTGACTACCATCAAGGACACCACCGATCTTTCGACCCTGACTCTTGATGTGTTGTACTCACATCTCAAGACTCACGAGATTGACATAATCTGTCGTAGGTCGAAGTCGCAGTCGATGGCCTTAGTCACTGATCGCAGTCACCTTCTTCGGATTTGCTTTGTGGTTTCTCTCTTGCTGCTCTCTGTGACATAACTGATGATCAGTTAGAGCAGCTTGCAGATGACCAGTTAGCCCTCCTAGCCAGAAAATTTTCTCATGCTTACAAGAGAAGGAGGGACAGAAAGAGAGGACCCGTGATCTGCTTCGAGTGTGGTGGCCCCAACCACATTCGGGCAAACTGCCCCAAGCTGGAGAAGGGCAAGAGCGACTACAGCGGCGTGAGCAAGAACGACTACATTGGCAAGAACCGCAACACGAAGCCCTCAGCTCACGCCCAAGGCAAGAAGAAGTTCCGCGACCTTGGCAAAGCCAAGAGGCTCTTCCATCGCGTCCTCACCGCCTTCGACGACCTCGATCTCAGTGAGGTGGAGGGGTGGAGCGACGATGATGGGAAGGACGAGCAAAACCCCAAGGGTAGCGAGGACTTCTCTGGCATGTGTTTCATGGCCCTGAGGGCGAAGTGAGCGACAGCGAGCTTTACTCCGACTCCGACGAGGTATACCCCTCCTATGACCAGCTTAATGATGCCTTTCTTAAGCTAGGTGGTTTTCATGCTAGATCTAGAGCTAGGTGTAGCGAGTTGGAGAAGGAAGTAGATAGACTGTCACGGGAGCTTACTTCACTTATATCTGCTCTCTCCCGTGACGAATGTGATACATGTTGTGCTTTGCTTGGTGACATGGAGAAATTAAGGATCTCTCATGATAGTCTATCCTCTGAGCTTGACATGATTAAGGTGGAGAACATTACTCTTCTTGCTGAACTAGAGATGAGTAAGGTAGCGCCTCTTTTATCTACTCATGTTGAGGCTATTTCTTGCACCTCATGTGAGGATAAGGATAATGCTTTTAGAGGTCTTTATACAATGCTCCTTGATCTGCTCGAGTCTTGTGAAAATTACAGTAATTTGAAATTGAACTTAAAAAGGGCAGATCATAAAATTGTTGAGTTGCATGCTTCTCTACTTGAGCCTATTGTATTTTGCACCAACTGTCCAAAATTAACACTTGAGCTTGAGTCTGTTTCTAAGTAATTCCAAGAGATGGTTGATCATAACAACAAATTGGCTCAGTATGCGACTAAGGATCCTGTTAGCTCACCATTCATGAGTTGTGAAAAACTAAAACTTGAACTCGTTGATTTGAATGAAAAAATATGTGAAGCTAACTAAGGACCTTCTAGTGAAGTCACCAATTGATTGTGATGTGATTGCTAAGAAGGGGGAGAAGCCCAAGGGTAAGGTAGAGACGCTTAGCGACGTGAACCAAACTGCTAGCAGTAGGACTGTCCCTTCTGAGTCGGCTGTGCGTGCACAAGCCATTCACTCTTCTGCTATTGGTTCTTCTTCTGCTCCCTGACCTCCTGCTGTCTCCTCTTCCCCCTGCTCTTCTTGCAGCTCTCTCGTTTGGGAGTGTCCATATCTTATGAACACTCTCGAGAGGTTTGTAGGAGGCAAGAAAAAGCTAAATCTTATTCTAGACCAGTCCAAGCTTTGCAAGTTCAATCAAGGTCTAGGATATGATTTTATGGAGGATGTTAGGAAGCATCCACCTGCCGTGCTCAGACCCATAGCCGCAGGTGTGATCGAGATTGAACCCAGAACTGAGAAAGTTCAATTCAAGTCAGTGGGCTTTGTCCAAGGGATTTCTGACAGTAAGGTGATTCCACCTGCTGCTCGGCCTCTCAGAAGGCGAAGCCTCATCATGCTACTTCTACCTCTCAGAAGGTGAAGTATCATTGCACCTTCTGTCAGAAGGATGGACACTTGATCGAGCGATGCTTCAGGCGCACCAAGATCGCGCGTAGAGACCGTGTTGAGGCTCTTAGGCGTATTCAGGGTCAGCCCCAGACCTTGAGTGCATCTAAGACCAACACGAGGTCGAGAGTTGTTGCTGATGGGTTTGGGTAGCATCGAGGACTTGATTTTTCTGGTTTTACTGATTTTCGTCCTCGATATGCCTTTGGTCATGACTTCCGCCATTCTGAGGGTAGATCTCGTTTCCCTCATCGAGATGGCTACCCGCGGTGTGATCAGCATGTTGCTGGTGCTCCGACTCGCTCTCCCATAGTAGTCGGGCCCAACAACAGCTCCAAGTCTGCTCACAGACCTTCTGTTTCTTTGAGCGACAGAGAGCGTAGGGTAGATAGAGGTCAGTCGTGTGTGGCTACTTCTTCTACTCGGCGTGTGACTCAGTATTGGGTGCCAAAATCTATGTTGATTTATTCCAGTACTGAGCCTTTACTCTCTGTTTGACTCAGATTCGCCGGGCTGGGAAGGGAGAGGTTTGGCTTGTAGACTCCGGTTGTTCTCGACATATGACCGGAGACTCCCATTGGTTCTCTTCCCTAGCCCGTGCTCCAGGTGATGAGATGATCACCTTCGGAGACGCTTCGTTTGGGCGCGTCATCGCCAAAGGTACAGTGCGCGTTAATGAGTCTTTTATTCTAAAAGATGTTACCTTGGTCAGTAAGCTGCAGTATAATTTGCTTTCTGTTTCTCAGCTTACCGATGACAATTTCAAGGTGAGCTTTAAGAAAAACGCTTGCAAAATTCTTAATTCTTCGGGTAGTCTGGATTGCGGGATTTCTCGTTACGGGAGGATCTTTCGTGCTGATTTTTCTGAGTCTTCTGGTGATCCTCTCCAGTGTTTAGTTGCTTCCGAGTCCTGTGACCTTATATTCTGGCATAGGAGACTTGGTCATATTGGATTTGATCATTTGACCTGAGTTAGCGGACATGATCTCATTCGTGGTCTGCTGAAACTCAAGATGTTTGTACTCCATGCCGGCACGACAAGATGGTTGCCGCTTCTCACCCACCGGTCACAGTGACTATGACCGATGCACCAGGACAGCTACTCCATATGGACACTGTTGGACCAGCTCGAGTGCAGTCAGCAGGAGGGAAGTGATATGTTCTTGTCGTGGTCGATGGCTTTTTGAGGTTCTCTTGGGTGTTTTTCTTAGCCTCAAAGGATGAGACGTTTACACATTTCCAAGGTCTTTTTAGTAGGCTTTCTGTTGAGCTTCCGGGTGCCTTACGAGCGATCCGCAGTGACAACGGCACGGAGTTCAAGAATTCCTACTTCGAGAGGTTTTGTGATGAAACAGTTGTAGAATGGCGTCGTGGAGAGGAAAAACCGTACCTTGGTCGAGATAGCCATGACAATGCTTGATGAGTATTCTACACCTAGGAAGTTTTAGGCTGAGGCTATTGCGACCGCATGCCATGTTTCAAACAGAGTTTTTCTTCGGGCACACTTGCATCGCACTTCTTATGAGTTGAGATACGGGCGAAAGCCCAGTGTCTCTCATTTCCGTGTGTTTGGTTGCAAGTGTTTCATTCTGAAGTCCAGGAACCTAGATAAGTTTGAGTCACGTTCTTGTGATGGTATCTTTCTAGGTTACTCGACTTCTTCGCGGGCGTATAGGGTCTGGAACTGCGAGTCTAGTAAAATGGTAGAGACATGTGAGGTGACCTTTGACGAGGCCAGTCCGGGGACTAGGCCCGATATCTCAGGTTCTTTAGAGCAGTCCGAGTCTATCTTTGTGGATGATGAGGAGGATGGAGATGAGGGTTGTCTACCCGATCCAGTCCCTCATTCACCCCTCAAGGTGCCTTCTTCCACCGCACCTCCAGGTGATCAGCCCATGCCTTCTGCTTCCTCTGGAGCTAGTGGCTTTGTTCCTACCTCGTCAGCTCATGAGGTAGCAGCCACTTCTTCATCTCATCCTGGACCTCCTCGACATATCCAGAAAGACCATCCTTCTGAGCAGATGATTGGAGACCTCTTTGAGCGTGTCATTCGCTCAAAGTCTGGCATGTCACATTTCTGTTTCCATTCTGCATTTGTTGCCACCTTTGAGCCCAAGGATGTGTGTCATGCGCTTTTTGATGAGTCTTGGGTCAATGCCATGCATGAGGAGTTAGAGAATTTCGAGAGGAACAAGGTCTGGTCGCTTGTTGAGCCCCCTCGAGGTCACAATGTCATTGGGACTAAGTGGGTGTTCAAGAACAAGCAGAGTGAGGATGGAGTTGTCATTCGAAACAAGGCAGACTGATAGCTCAGGGCTTCTCCCAGATTGAGGGTCTGGATTTTGAGGAGATCTTTGCCCCTGTAGCGAGACTTGAGGCCATTAGAATCCTGCTTGCTTTTGCGGCTTCTAAGGGTTTCAAGCTTTACCAGATAGATGTCAAGAGTGCCTTCCTCAATGGCTTTATTGAGGAAGAGGTCTATGTGAGACAGCCTCTAGGTTTCGAGAACCCCAAGTACCCAAACCATGTCTACAAGCTTTCCAAAGCCTTGTATGGACTTAAGTAGGCCCCTAGAGCTTGGTATGAGAGGCTTAAGTCCTATTTGTTGAGTCATGGTTTTGAGATGGGTAAGGTGGATAAGACCTTGTTCATTCGCCGGCATGGCACTGATCTTCTGCTCGTCCAAATTTATGTGGATGACATCACCTTTGGCGGCTCTTCGCATACTCTGGTCTCTCAGTTCTCTGATGTCATGAGCTCGGAGTTTGAGATGAGCATGATGGGCGAGTTGAGCTTCTTCCTCGGCTTCCAGATCAAGCAGACTCGAGAGGGTACCTTCTTGCATCTGGGCAATACACACAAGACCTCCTGAGATGCTTTGACATGAGTGATGGTAAGCCTGTGTCAACTCCTATGGCATCCACAACTTCTCTTGACCCAGATGAGGACGATGAGCCAGTTGATCAGAAAGAGTATCGCAGCATGATTGGCTCCCTCTTGTACCTCACCACCTCGAGACTGGACATACACTTCTCCGTGTGTCTTTGTGCTCGGTTTCAGGCGTTTCCTCGCATATCTCACAGCCAAGCGGTGAAGTGCATTCTTAGGTACCTTCAAGCTACCATTGACTATGGTATCTAGTACTCTTCCTCGTCCTGTCTTTCCTTGAGAGCCTACTCAGATGCAGACTTTGCTGGCTGTAGGATAGATAGGAAGAGCACTTCTATCACCTGCCAATTCATTGGCACTTTTCTCGTTTCCTGGTCTTCGAGGAAGCAGTCCGGTGTTGCACAGTCCACCGCAGAGGCCGAGTACGTTGCTGCAGCCAGTTGCTGCAGCCAGGTGCTTTGGATGGTCTCGACCCTACGGGACTTTGGGTTAGTTATCGACAGTGTTCCACTCTTTTATGATAACACTTCTGCTATTAATATTGCCAAAAACCCAGTGCAACATTCTCGGACCAAGCACATTGATACCAGATTTCACTTCCTTCGAGACCATGTGGAGAAGGGTGACATAGTGCTCCAGTTTGTGGAGAGTGACCACCAGTTGGCTGATATCTTTACCAAGCCTTGGATAGCTCTAGGTTTTCAGCTCTGCGGGGAGAGCTTGGGGTAGCTCTTGAGACTAGTCTGTCTTTAGTTATCCTTTTATGATTCATGCCATGTCAAATAGGCTGAGTTGAGTCTTGAATCCTTATTGAGCTTTAGAGTGAGCAATGCTAGTTTCTTGATGAAGCATGAGTTAGTACAACCTTTTAAGAAAGTAAAAAGATCTATTTTGTGCAAAAAAACTGATCTCACCAATTCTTTCTCATGAGACTGCTTGCCATTGCACTCGGCATGAACTCAGGGGGAGTTTTGGACAACCAAGACTATCTTCTTAAGCTTCTCGCTTGGAGTGGTCGCATAAGGCTTGAGATCTAGCACATGTCTAAACAAAAATATTGGTTGGAAACAATCATGAGTTTCTCAAAGTACAAATATGTCAATTGTGCAAAATTTGCTTAATTACCAAAAGATCAAAGTGCTTGAACAAATGTTTCATTCTTGAACTTGTAGCACTCTAAATTGACTCAATACTAGCTTCTTAGTTCCACTTAGGTTATTGACATGGCCTGCATCATCTTTGGATACCTTTAGCTAGACTATAATCATGGTTGACTTGACATGTTAAGAAATTTGACTAATTTTCAGATTATGACTTACTTGGCTTATCTTGTCTATACATGTATTGTCATGACCTAGATAGCATTTTTATATGCTGTGGTTTGGTGTAATACTTCACGGTCATTTTGGATAATCTTCATGGCTCATCATGCTTAAAATAAATAATATTAAGCCATTTCATCCATTCTCGTGTTTTATTCTCTTCCTTGCATCTTGATGATTTTATTGCCAAAAGTGGGAGATTAGCGGAGAAAAAGCCATTTTCATGGAGTTTTAGGAGCTCTGAGGAAAACTTGCTCTTTCTTTTGCTCCGTTTGTCGACATGGTCATAAGTTTCTTTGATTTCTCTTTATACCATATTTGACTCTCTTTTCATTTTCAAAGAAACTCAACTTTATGCTTTTTTTGGGTTTGTCAACATACTCATCAAGGGGGAGACTGAGAGACCATGTGAAGGTGACCCCGGTTGTGTGATGAGTAATTGACATCTGTTTTAGGAAAGTCGAGTTTGATTTGTGTGGTTCGGATCATGTCGTTGCGCGGTGCAATCGGTTTCGGTCGGACCTTGTCGAACTAGGTCGAACGTGCTTAAGTCGTTTATTTTTTGTTTCGACCAGTTCGGGCTTTGAGCTTTTCTTTTGATGGTATTGTATGGTTACAATATTTCGAGCGGTGCTATGTGATTTATTTCTTGTCTATGATGGCTGCAGGACATCGAGGTGGAGTCATGGCGAGGCACGGGATGACCGGACTAGGCGCGGGCGGTGCCGAGGTCAGAACGATCGAGGTGTGCCGAAGACGGTGAGGACTCGAGGTGGCTGCATGGCTTGGAGGGCAAGAAATGAGGAAGCTTCCTGGAAGGTGCGTGAGGGGCGTTTTGGTGAATACGCAAAGCTGCACTAAAGGAAGTGGATTGTGGATAAAGCGCCATGAGTTGTTGAGAGCTAATGGGTAAAGTATGTTGTAATTTGTAAACCCATTAGTAAAGGCTATAAATAGAGGATGCTCTCTAGTGGAGAGAGTTGAGAGAGTGGGTGTAAGAGTTAGGGATTTATTTGGTTCTCTCGATGCATGGAAAATGAGTGCAGATTTTTAGAGAGATGGAAATGAGAGGGTGATTTGAGAGAGAGATGAGCTGAGAACAATTCATTGTAATCATGTATATCTCTATCTCTTTGGTTGAAATGATTTGGTTGTCTACCCTTTGTTGTTATGGTTCTTGTTCTGTTGATGCCTTCTCTGTCTCTCTTTGTTGATGTTTGAGTCTTAGTTCCAATCAACTTTCTTGAGAAAGAGCTGGAGACAATGAACATTAATCACAATATTTTATCTCTGGTTGGATTGTATCTGTACCGATCGGTTTTATTCAGGCAATTACTTTTGGTCAGCTAGTTTTTTTAGTCAGCCCTGTTCTCTGTACCGAGCATTGCATTTCTGCTGCTATTCTCAGTCTCTTTAGCAGCATTTAAATTACGGTCAAGAGAACAGCAATAAATGCTATCTTTGGTGAAGTTGCCTTTTGAGTTGTAGTGTCAATTAGTTGGTCCGAATAAGTAGCAATCAGTCTACAATTAAAAGCTTTATTCAGCTTTGCTTCTCTTACCTTTGTGTGTTCGGCCATGCATTCCCAAACTGCTTCTTAATTTATGTCCTCATCTAGTTAATTCGGCTGCTAAACTGCATATTAAACTGATTGTGCAGTTTCGGTTTTTAAGTTGTTTACTGCATGCCGACAGTAGTAGGTACTGCTCCATGGTCCGAATTTTGCTCTGCTACCTTCGGTCAGTCTTTGGCTTTTCTTTGTCTCGGTAGTACAGTCTACAATTTGCCAATCCCATTTTCCTGTGACTCTGAGCATTTCGGTTCATGCTCTGTTTCTCTTCTCTGCCGAAAGAATCCTTCTTTTCTTCTCAGTGCCGAATGCAGCTAGGCAGCTATTAGGACATGGTGCCAAATTCTTGATCGACAAAGAGCTGCTTTCAGTTGTTCCTCTCCCTGTTTTGTGCCTTTTTCTTTTATTTCCTATCCAGTCTTTTTCAGTCTGTTTTGTCTTTCAATTAGGCTTTCCTTGCTTTTGCTTTTGCTTTTTCTTTTTCTTTGGTAGTAGTCTATTTTAGGACCGCAGAAGTTTCTCTTTGTTGTCTTCTTTGTTTGGAGCTTGATTTCAGTGTTTATTCTCTCCTTTGAGTAAATTTGTTTTTATGGTTTCAAATCCTTCCAGTTTTGTGAAAAATTATCTTTAATCTCCAGTGAGTGTTTTATTGTTTCTTCATAGCTACTATAGCTATCGAAGAAAAAGGTCGTGTGAATACTCGGGGCGAATTTTAATAAGCACCATTCACCCTCTCTCTGTTGCCGATTTCGATCCAACAGAGGGCAAACTTCTACACAGACCTCAAAAACCAAACTCAACCTTTACACAACTCTAATCCAAGGGTCAATTACTCATTACAACCATGGGGTGACCTCCACATGGTCTCACAGAGTGGTTGATGGTTGTCACAACTATTAATTAAACAATCGGTCTAGATACTTTAACCATGGATGATCTTTATTTTAGATTGAGAACCTATGAGATGGAAGCTTTGCCATCTAAGATTGAAAATCTTCATCTTTAGCACTTGTGACTAACCCCGTGTAGCTGATTCGTCGAGTGATTTGTCTTGTGTTTCTTTGTCTGCGTTGTCTTTTTTTCAAAGGAATAGTTCGAGTAGCTCCCTGAAGAGGACTTGGTGTTGATCTCCTCACGAGCATACAAGGCACTCAACAATGTGAGAATGAGAAAGCGAGGTGGTATGTCAGGTCCAATCAGGTGCTATAAGTGTGGCGAGCCAGGCCATATTAAGATGGATTGTCCCAAGCTCAAGGGAAAGGTAATCAAGGAAGATAAGAACTATTGTCGTCAGCCATCTAAGAACAACAACACCAAGGGTGGCAATTTTCATCACAAGTTTGCTAAAAAGATCATATTGGCTATTGAGCATGTTGATTTGAGTGATGTGGAATGTGAGAGTTGCGACAACGATGGCCATGACGATGATGATGTTAAAGGTAAGAAGAAGAACAATGATGACTTCACGGGCATGTGCTTCATGACAGGCAACAACAATGACGACAACGGTGACAGTGATTTTGATGAGGTAAGACCATCATATGATGAGCTTGAAGATGGCTTGACTAAACTTGCTACTGAATTAAAAAAGATAAAACAAAAATTGAAATAAAATAATTGTGTTGTTAAAAGCCTAAATTCTAAAATTAATACACTTAGAGCTTTAATTCCTGATGATCAATCATGTGAGTCTTGCCAAGTTTTATATTCTGAGTTGGAGGCTGCTAGATCTATTAATGTATCAAACCTGGTTCAATTTAGGGATGTAACTGATAAATTTGATGAATTAAAATTGACACATGACTCTTTTGATGAAAAATTGACACATCAAGGGGGAGATTGTTAGACCATATAGCTAGGTCTAGGATATTTTGGTGATTAATAATTAACATGTAGATGATGAATAATTGACAATATTGGTTGTGATATTACTTGTGGTGTGTTGCTTATGTGCATGGACTGATATTAGTCAAGTTGGAGAGAACTTGTGTCGGGAAAATATTCTTTAGTCTTTGCATGTGCAGGTTAGGTGTAAAGACGGTCATGGTCGGTGACGAGGAAGACTGGGACTAAGAGGAGGAAATCTGATATCCAGACAGTCGAGGATGTCACGAGGTGGTCGGTCTCATGCTGGAGCACATAGAGATCAAAGGTGGATGATGTGTGGAAAAGCTACGGGAGGTGCGGTTCTGGAGGCTTCGATACGTGACGAGTTAGAAATGTTGGAATTTTGGAAAACACATATTACAAAGGGTTTCGGGTCCCTTGAATGGTAATGGGCGGAAAGTTTGGTTGAGATAAAAAGGCCTAGGCCCGGTTGGACGGGTTGTATTAGGGTTTCGAGTGGTGGCTCATGGTATATATTTATGGCGGCTAGTTATTTGTGGGGCAGCCATGATCGAGTTGTAAAAGGGGCTTTTGGAGATGCGAATTTTATGCTAGAGTTTAGAGGTATCAGGATGGCACTTTGTAACTACCATGAATCAAAAATAAACTTTAGATCTATTCTGAAAAAAAAATTGTGGCGGCACTTCCGTTTCGTGTCATCCAGGATCATCTTCAGCGTCGCATAGCGTGTCTCGTTTTGACGAAAAGAAGATCGGTTCTTAGATCGTCGTTTTCACCTCGATCCATGTCTAGCGCTTGCCTGTGTCGCTCGATCACGCGATGTCATCAGCACAGCATTACCTGACCCCGTGCAAGATCAAAGTAACTGCGCTGGTTTCTTTTACTTTGGTCCAGCGCACGTCGTTTTCCTCGAGACAACCACACAGCAGTAGGCTGCTATGTTCCATGTCACATCAAGTCAAGAAATAAAGCAAGGGACTTTATCCATCAGAGCATATACATAGCCATCACGTACAACGACAATAGCACAAGGTATTTTAGCCTTTAATATTATTATTTTTGGTTGTTTCTTTTTCTTGCTGTGATTAGCATGTTGAATGCCCAGAAACTAGTAGGGTGTAAAAGAAAAAAATTCCTCTGAGGACTGAAATCATTCACTCTTCTCTTCTGATTGTCATCGACGATCCTACACAAAAGAAACAAACAAACTAATTTTGATCTGATACCAATTACATGAGGATGCTCAAGATTATTTCCAACAGTAACCGCCACCCCCAAACCCCACTTCGGCGTGTCATTCCACTCTGCTTGCATCGGTAAGTAAAGCTGCTCCCTTTATTTGCATAATCGGCTTTCTTCTCTTCTTTACTGTTAAAGCTGCTCCATAATTGGGTTTTTCCTCTTGTTTCCATCTTGTGGTGCTCAAGCTGCTCCCTTTCTCACATCCTGCAGAATCCTTGGCAAGCTAAAGTGTACAAGGTAACCAACCGGAAGAAAGTTTGGATTTTGCATGTATGGCATGGAAATTTTCAATATGTAATGCGATTTGGTGTATGCTGGGGACTTGTGCGAGGGATGTGTAGAGGGATTATTTGGGTTGAAAAACTGTGGTTTATGACTGAAATTGTATTATAGCTGGTTAAAATTATATTGTACCTGAAAAAAATTTAAAAATAGAAAAAACATGTTAGCCCATCCGGACAATGCAAACGAATACGAGAAAAAAAAGAACCGGCAAAAAAGCTCAAAAAAACCAAAAAGCCAAAAAAAAAAGTTAAAATTTAGGAATAGTGAAAAATAAGTCAGCAGCTAGAAATTAAAACCGAAATGAGCGAGGCCGAGATTGCGGCATGATTTGATTATTAAGAGGCATAGGGATTGCGGTATTATTTCTTTAACAGGACTATTGGTTCAGAATGACTAGTTTATTTCCACTAGTGAACAGAAAATGAGTCGAATTTGCACTAATCATGGGGGCACACAACTTTATAATTTTTTATATGCGTGATTAGTTCGGTAAAGCACTGCCTTGGTTTATTGGATGACTACATCTAATCATGTAATGTCCAAATCCCGAGAACACAAGCATGATTGAGGAGCTTGAGCGGCAGCTGCAGCTGCAGCAGGAGAGCGAGGAGAGGGAGCAAGAGCGCGAGGCATGGGAGAAAAAAATCAGTCTACCTTATGTTAGTGCTATGTTCTAGAAATAATTATAAAGATGATTGTATCATTTCTATATTTATGATCTTTTAAATAATATATTATTTTATCCCTTAAATAAATATCTTTTATATTGATCAACAAATATATGACTTGTTCGTGGAACTTTTTTATTCATCTTTTGATGTTATTCTAAATTATCTCTGATTATATCATTATGTATGATAATTATGATTTACAGATCAGCACATATATTGATTGATGATCATATTTCACGGATTATGGATATGTGATATCAAATCAATAATGTGGACACATGTTAGAGAACATAACGTTGGATTGACCTACCACGAGACAATGCGGGAATTGTTATATTCTTAAGTGTCATCAGTTGGTCTCATGCATAGTGTATGTAGGATCCTTAAACCTGAGATGTTATTGTTTCCTACATGTGTAAAAGTTTACTTGGGGTTACCAAACACTATTCTATGACTAGGTGGTCACAAAGGTAGCTTTCGAGTTTACTATAAAACATGCAGAGAAATATGAGTGGTCAAGATAGAATTTGCCCCTCCTATATAACAGGAGAGATATCTCTGGGTTCCTCGATATAGTTGGATTAAGGAAGTGCATGGCCATGCCGAATGTGGTTGAGGAATCAATCACAACTGAGTAATCAACTACAGTTTTGAGTGAAGGATCGAGCTATCATAGGATGGTACGCTTCTCACCTTAAGTTTGATCTGGTATCATGAGACAAAGGGATCAGTACATAAGCACTATACAGGTTTATCCGATATGATCTTTATGTATATTTGGGAATCATTATGTTTTGCTAGGGACTGCTACCAACTTATGGATCGAAAAGGAGTTTTCGGTCCATGGCCAAATATACATGAACCTATAAGGTCACACACTTAATAGGCTAGAATGATAAGTGTTCAGATGATAGTCTCCGAGTGGGATATGATCTCTACTCGTATCAGATAAGGATCTGATTAGAGGCTATATAAGAAGAGGTGCGGGGGCTGAATGAGGCATCTTGAAATACACCCGTCGAAACCCTCACCACCACCTTTCATAACCCCTGCCGTGCACGCTGGTGCTAGCACGGCGACGAACGGTGTTCCATGCCTGGACGTGTGGACCTCAGTAGAGACGCTGCTGTAACTGCGGCGCTGGTCGGGACGATCACGAGGAGGAGACGGTTGGCCAGAGGACGATCGACTACTACCACTATACCGACGCGCTGTTCGTTGAATTGGCTGCTTCAACTCTACTTCTACTGCACTGTGCGTCTAGTGATAATGATCTATGATCTCTTACTCGCATGTCTTCCTGGTTTACGCGGTAGAAAATTTTAATATGTGCTAATGTAGACTACTTGTATCCCAACCACTCACATCTGCCTTGGAGGTAAGTTCTAGCATATGATAATATAAAAATCAGATCCACGACATTATTACTTAAAATAGTTGAATTACCTTCCCTTTATTCTAATTTCTATCTTTTATATGATGATCAGTAAATGAAGTGTATATCCTGCAGTTGTACATAATCGAGCTTATGTTTATTTCCACTTGAACTGTAAGATGTATCCATGTTGCACATAATCTAGCTTATATAGAAGTTGTACAACTAGCTGCTAGTGAGATCTGATTTGCATTTTTCCTTTCCTTCTTAAATCATTGATACTTTTGTGTTTGTACAATATATTTCCAGGCGCTTCAAAGTAAGCTGAACATCGACTTCTTGCCTCCGTGTCCAACAGCCCGACATCTCCCATTGTCACCTGGTAAGTATTCTTTTGCATCAGAGATACAAGACAGATTTTGATGTTTTTGTTATTTGTTGTTCCATGCTGTATGGAGCACTAGCTCTTGATTAACCATGCATGTGATGTGTGGATAATTTATTTTCTTTCTTTCTTGTACATGTATTGAACTGAAATGAAAAAAATTGTATGGATATGATATTTACATAAATGTTGATCAGCACCGTTCTGACATTCTTGCATTAGTTGGCTGTCCAATGGGAGTTAGCGTTCTTTTCATGACGTACATCGATAGCCACCTTTGTGTTAAGGATGTTACACGAATGCCATATCGCCCAAATAATAAGTTAATGATTTCTGATGTGAGTAATATCTTAGGACGAACAGAATGTCTTGTTTCTGCGTACAGATGGTGGCTAGGGGGATGCTAGGAGATCAATAGATTCAGCTCTTCTTGTGCAAGTCGAATCAGCTTGCATTTTGTTAGACCATATGGCCAGGTCTAGGTTATTTTAGATGATGAATAATTGACAACGTTGGTTATGGTATTACTGTATTATTTATGGTATGTTACTTCTTTATATGCTTGTGATAGCATGGTGATATGATAATGTTGCATGATACGCTCGTGTGAGGTATTGTGCGGATTGACTTGAGTCAAGTCATGGACTTGTGCTCGTACGCGGTTGCGTGTTTATTCATGTGCAGGTGTTGCTTGAGGCGGAACATGGTCGATGACGGGACTGAAACTAGGTTCGGGTGGAACTGAGGTTTCGGGACTAAGTTCAGGAAGGAACTGAGGTCCTATCGGTCAAGGATGTCATGCGGAATGTTCAGGCTAGAGAACAATGTGCATGGAGATGATGCGTGAAGAAGATACAGGAGGTGCGGTCCTGGAGGCTTCGACACGTGGAAGGATGAAAAAATTGGAAGCGTGAAAAGAATTAAAAAAACCCATGTTATGAAGGGTTTTGGGTCCCTTGAAAAGTAGTGGGCCAAAAAGCCTGGTTGAGGCAAAACGGCCTAGGATGAGTTGTATTAGGGTTGATGTCGTATTGGAATCGGTTGAGGAGCGGACTAGATAAATAGAGGGATAGCGGCGGCTGCTTACGTGCCGTGTTGAGCGAATAGAAAAATTTTGAGAAAAAAAGGCGGCGGCGAGCGTCGTTTTTGATTGGAGAAAAGAAAAAGATGCGTGATTGAGCAGATTGCTTTTTGGTGTTCGGAAGTTGAGATCGGCGGCGAGTCTCACGTCTGATTCCTGGCGACACCTCTGGAACTCATGTTAATGACTGCCACACGTCCGTGATCGATTAGGAGCACATTCGTCATCTGCCATCTTCGATCTACGTGAAGCCAGTTCAACGCTAAAAGAAATTGCCAGAGCAATGTTTCACTAGCGCGTGCGGAGATGGCGCCTCGATCCATATCTCGTTCATGCGTGTCATCCTCGGTAATTCTTTAGCCGACGTGTGCAACTGAGACACGCATCTATGCGTTGTAGCTGAACTCTTTCACCAGCAAAGGTACGGACACAAAGTGTTGATCTTTCATCTACACATACGGGAGCATAGACATCAGTTCATGCATTAACCGAATTGAAAAGGTAATTAACGTTGTGATTTTTGTGCATGTATACAAAGGTAGGTGAGCATGCATGTCCTAGCCAAGTGCTGTGATTAATTTGCCGTATTGTCTTTTGTGATTAGACATGATTAGGAGAGAGAAGTAATTAGGAGGTTGGGTGCTATCAGATTAGAGTTTTGTGTTTCGGTTTCGCTGTGTCCAAATAATTGAAGTTTATTATTATTATTATCTTTTGCTGTCTTTGCTTTTGTGATCTGGAAAGTTTAGTTAATTAATTCCGTACGGCTTTTGCTTAGTTGCATAATTAGAGCTTAATTTATTCTCGTCACTTTCTACATCAGCGATCTTGTTTATTTTATATCTCAAGTTCTAGACCTCCGATTGACGTATTTCCAGTTGGGTTAGTTCAATAATTTTGTCTAGTTTATTCTGTCAAAATTTGAGGTCAATCGGAGTTACAGTTTTTAATTGGGATCAGTTTTAGTGAGAGTACATTATTCTGTCCAGATTTATTAATCGAGGCTTAAATAGGTTTTGTGTTTAGGGGAGAGTCTTAAAATTTATTTTTACCTTCCGCAATCATTCACCCCCCCTCTGATTGCCTATCTTAGTGTGAATCGATCCTACAAGTGGTATCAGAGCAGGTTTATTTTTCTAATTGATCTTAACCGGTGATTAGAAAACATGTCGACGGATAGGTATTCCACAAAACCTTGTGTTTTCGATGGTGTTGATTTTCAGTATTGGAAAGCGAAGATGGAGGCATATATTCAAGCTCAAGGCTTTGCAATATGGGAGAAGGTCTACAAGCCTTATCAAGTGCCCGAGAATGATGCTGTGACAGCTGCAAATATAGCACAAGTGGAGGCAAATAGCAAGGCACGGAACCTGATAATTCAAGGACTAGGAAGGAGTGATTTTGATCGTGTTGTGCATCTCAAATCCGCATATGAGGTATGGAAAGCACTATGTGATTATCATGAGGGTTCATCTACTATTAAAGAGGTACGTCAAGATATGTACAAAAAGGATTACATGCGTTTTGAGATGAAACCAGGTGAATCAATAGATGATCTCTTTGCTCGCTTTAATAAAATTCTTAGTAACCTTCGTGCTGTTAATGTTACTTATACTGATGCTGAAAATGCACGTCAATTACTTGGAGCATTAGATATGTCGATATGGGAGATGAAGGTTACATCCATTAGAGAATCTACTGTCATGAGTACACTTACATTAGATGTACTTTATTCTAAATTGAAAACTCATGAATTAGATGTTTTTGCTAGAAAAAATAATGGTAATAAATCAATTGCTTTAGCTTCACAATCTAGCAAGTCTAATGGTGATAATTCTTCTACTAGCTATGCTTTGTCTTCTTTGTCTTCACTAACCGATGAACAGCTAGAGCAACTCCCAGAAGATGATTTGGCACTCCTCTCTACACGCTTCACAAGAGCTTTGCAGAATGTGAGATCAAGAAAGAGAGGAAATTTTGGTCCTCAAAGGTGCTATGAGTGTGGTGATCTCAATCATATTCGTTCTAAATGTCCAAAGTTTCTAGCAAAATTTGCAAGGGAAGAAAATGAGAAGGAAGAAGAGATGGAGAAAGAAAAAAGGAAGAACAAAAAGAATGGCCATATAAATCGCAAGGTGGTGCATCGTGTTCTTGCGGCTCTTGAGCAAATTAATATGAGTGATGTGGACACGGACAGCGAGGATGATACTCCCAAAGGCAAGAAAGATTTAACTGGTTTGTGTCTAATGGCAAGTAGCAAAAGCTCCACCGACAATGATGATCTTGACAGCGACAACTACAATGAGGTAGAACCTTCTTATGATGATTTAGCTAAAGCTGTTGCTAAACTTGGTACTTTGCTAGAAAAGAAAGATAAAAAGATTAAGAAATACGATACATTAATTGAATCTCTAAATTCTGAAATTGCAAGACTTAAAGTTTTAATTCCTGATGATGAATCTTGTGAGTCTTGTCAAATTTTACATTCTGAGTTAGAGAATGCTAGGTCACTTAATGCTTTAAACATGGATCAACTTAGAGATGTAACAGCTAAATTTGATGAACTAAGGTTAGCACATGACTCTTGTGATGAAAAATTAAAATGTGCTAATGATGAAATTGGAAAGCTCAAGTTTAGTTCTTCTTCATGTTTAGAGTCAAGTATTTTAAATGCTAAATCTAAAGCTTGCTCTAAATGTGATTTGCTAGAAGCTAGACTTAGTTCATCTCAGGAAACAATTCAACAGATGCTTTATCATGAGATATCTTCTTGCTCTAACTGTCCTAAGCTAAACACTGAAATAAAAGTTTTGACTAGACAACTTAATGATTTTGCTGAAAAAGAAATATTGGCTCAGTCTAGTGCTTCTAAAAATCTTGTGAATGAATCTGTTAAATGCACAGCTTGTCTCACTCTAGCTAAAGAGAATGAATACCTAAAAGACACTTTAGAGAGATTTTCTTTTGGCGAGAAAAATTTAAATATGATTCTAGACAAGTCAAAACAAGTGTGAAAAATCGTGGTCTAGGATTTAATTTTGTTGAGCATGCAAAAAATAATCCTCCTAAGTTTATTAAGTTTCTTGAACATGGAAAAATTGAAGTGAAACTTGAACCAAATCAAACTGTGTTTAAATCTGCTGGCTTTGTGCAAAATTCATCAAATGATAATATAGGTGCTAGCTCATCATCTCAAAAGATTAGTGGTTATGTTAAATTTCACTGCACCTATTGTGGAAGAGATAGACACTTCCATGAATTTTGCTTTAGACGTGCAAAGAAAGAGAAGAAGGAAAGATTAAACGCTTTGAAACAAAAACGTGCAATGTCTTTTGTTCCTAGATCAAATGCGAAAGCTATGTTTTTAGAGGACCTTCATGATGGCTTTAAATCTGCTTCACATGCTAGATTGAGATTTAATTCAAATGATTCACGTTCTTTTCGGCATTCTAATCATCCACATGCACATGATTTTGGTTCTAACTTTGTTGCTCCTGTTCGTTGTGTGTCACAGTACTGGATTCCTAAATCTTATTTTACTAACCCCAATACTGTGAGACCGATGTTTCCTGTCATGTAAGAACAGCTGACAAGGATGGAGAACATGAGCTAAATTGGGTTCCAGTTTTTTATCATCGCTTGATTGGAACACTTGATGGTTTTTCACTCCTTTGATGGTTTGCAAGAGATTTCACTTTTTGAAAGACCATGTGGAAAAGGTGATGTTGTCTTACATCTTGTTAAATTCTCAAGTTGCTGATTTGCACATGAAATCGCGTGATACTTCTTGTTTTCCTCAATTGCGAAGTGAGTTGGAAGTATTACATCTTATGGGATTATTCTGAGGGGGAGCTTGTTGTTTAAAAATTTCGGAAGCTTTGTTTATTATCCTTGTCAAATAACTCATCAAATCCAAGTTATTGAAACCAATTGAGTAGTAGAGCTCTCTTTATCATATCTATTCATATGTTGTGTAGCTTTGATCATGACTGTTTATAATTGAATTGCTACATTTGAAATAAAAGCATGACATGGCGGAATATTTTGACTAGATTGATTATATTTATTACTTTATGTATTCATCAAAATGATGAGCTCGGTTGTGAGTCTTATTTTAACTCTTGGTTATGAGGCTCGTATGTTTCATGTTACAATTTTTATGTTCACTCAATTTGGCATGTTCTTGTTAAAAAAGGTATATAAGAAAGAAAGAAGTGAAAAGATGTATGCTTCAAGCATGCCATGGTAAAAAAAAAAAGAAGCACAAAAGTGCGCAAAATGAAAAGAAGTATGCTTCAAGCATGCCACCATAAAAATATGTCATTATGAAAAAGAAGTATGCTACAAGCATGCCACATGCCTAAAAATTGAGTGTGGAGCAATAAGTCATTACATGAGACTACTAGCCCGACTGAGTTAAGATTTGCTTCACTTTTAGGCTTTGACTTTTCATTGTGATATCTCATTGTACTCTTTATAATTAGTTTGGTCATTATTGAGATGCCTGTCATTGATATAAATTGCTTAATCATATTGAAAACTTGTATTGACATTGCTATATGATATATGGCTTTATATGATCTAGATAGCTCTACTCAAAAATATGGCTTGGTTGTGATATTAAATCAATGCAACGTGACTTGGATAATCTACAAAGGTTCTAGATTTTTATTATCATTGCTCTTTCTTAGAATTATTCATTCTTTAAATTTTCTTGATGATTACATTGCCAAAGGGGGAGAGATTTGGTATGCTTTGCAAGAAATTAAAGAGAATTTGGGGAAAATAAAATTGCCTCTCTTGTGTTGAGGGGGAGAGTTTGAAAGTTTGGCTTCAGTTCTTCACTTAGATTTGCTGGAAGTCATGTTAATTTAATATGTTGTCAATGTATTCATCAAGGGGGAGATTGTTAGACCATATGGCCAGGTCTAGGTTATTTTAGATGATGAATAATTGACAACGTTGGTTATGGTATTACTGTATTATTTATGGTATGTTACTTCTTTATATGCTTGTGATAGCATGGTGATATGATAATGTTGCATGATACGCTCGTGTGAGGTATTGTGCGGATTGACTTGAGTCAAGTCGTGGACTTGTGCTCGTACGCGGTTGCGTGTTTATTCATGTGCAGGTGTTGCTTGAGGCGGAACATGGTCGATGACGGGACTGAAACTAGGTTCGGGTGGAACTGAGGTTTCGGGACTAAGTTCAGGAAGGAACTGAGGTCCTATCGGTCAAGGATGTCATGCGGAATGTTCAGGCTAGAGAACAATGTGCATGGAGATGATGCGTGGAGAAGATACAGGAGGTGCAGTCCTGGAGGCTTCGACACGTGGAAGGATGAAAAAATTGGAAGCGTGAAAAGAATTAAAAAAAACCCATGTTATGAAGGGTTTTGGGTCCCTTGAAAAGTAGTGGGCCAAAAAGCCTGGTTGAGGCAAAACGGCCTAGGATGAGTTGTATTAGGGTTGATGTCGTATTGGAATCGGTTGAGGAGCGGACTAGATAAATAGAGGGATAGCGGCGGCTGCTTACGTGCCGTGTTGAGCGAATAAAAAAATTTTGAGAAAAAAAGGCGGCGGCGAGCGTCGTTTTTGATTGGAGAAAAGAAAAAGATGCGTGATTGAGCAGATTGCTTTTTGGTGTTCGGAAGTTGAGATCGGCGGCGAGTCTCACGTCTGATTCCTGGCGACACCTCTGGAACTCATATGTTAATGACTGCCACACGTCCGTGATCGATTAGGAGCACATTCGTCATCTGCCATCTTCGATCTACGTGAAGCCAGTTCAACGCTAAAAGAATTTGCCAGAGCAATGTTTCACTAGCGCGTGCGGAGATGGCGCCTCGATCCATATCTCGTTCATGCGTGTCATCCTCGGTAATTCTTTAGCCGACGTGTGCAACTGAGACACGCATCTATGCGTTGTAGCTGAACTCTTTCACCAGCAAAGGTACGGACACAAAGTGTTGATCTTTCATCTACACATACGGGAGCATAGACATCAGTTCATGCATTAACCGAATTGAAAAGGTAATTAACGTTGTGATTTTTGTGCATGTATACAAAGGTAGGTGAGCATGCATGTCCTAGCCAAGTGCTGTGATTAATTTGCCGTATTGTCTTTTGTGATTAGACATGATTAGGAGAGAGAAGTAATTAGGAGGTTGGGTGCTATCAGATTAGAGTTTTGTGTTTCGGTTTCGCTGTGTCCAAATAATTGAAGTTTATTATTATTATTATCTTTTGCTGTCTTTGCTTTTGTGATCTGGAAAGTTTAGTTAATTAATTCCGTCGGCTTTTGCTTAGTTGCATAATTAGAGCTTAATTTATTCTCGTCACTTTCTACATCAGCGATCTTGTTTATTTTATATCTCAAGTTCTAGACCTCCGATTGACGTATTTCCAGTTGGGTTAGTTCAATAATTTTGTCTAGTTTATTCTGTCAAAATTTGAGGTCAATCGGAGTTACAGTTTTTAATTGGGATCAGTTTTAGTGAGAGTACATTATTCTGTCCAGATTTATTAATCGATGCTTAAATAGGTTTTGTGTTTAGGGGAGAGTCTTAAAATTTATTTTTACCTTCCGCAATCATTCACCCCCCCTCTGATTGCCTATCTTAGTGTGAATCGATCCTACACATTTCCTTGTCACAGTTTACTGTCAGTGGTTCCTGGAGTAGTTATCATTGGTAGCTACCTCTTTACACATATGTATGATGGATGCTAAGGATCAGATTTGCCTGAAAGTGAATTCAAATTTAAATGCCATGTGTAATCAAAACACCAATACCTTGTCATATTTTAGTCTACATCTGGGTCAGCGGCCTCTTATGTCAGTCCTCCTGGTGTTCAGAGTTCAGACACATGGCCATGAGCCCATGTGTTGACCTTCCCTGACGAAGTTGATGCTTCCAATCCACCGCGGCCATAGAGTAAGCTTTCATGTCGCTTTTTGGAAAAGGATCATGCTGTGTTTTGGTATCATCAGTAGCTGGCTGTGAGTTGTTGGACGTGTATGATGGATGGTAATTTGGTCTTGTTTTGTGTAGAGAAGGTTGTATGCTGGATGTTCCATTATGCCAGCTAGAATGTGTCAACTTTGTCATGGCTGTGAGATTCTGAATTTTGATTTTGCTCGTGTTATTGACTATGTACTGACGTGAATTTCAAATTTGAACTTTGGTGGAAGTTGTTAGTTTGCTGGATGTACGATTGCTAGTATGCTTTCACTAGATCTGTGCTTGCTGGATGCTTTTATCGTGTATATTAGGGAAAACATTTTCGGCTAATAAAAAATTTCGGATCCCTCTGAGAAATCCACAATTCAAAATTTTAAAAAAAATTTGGATTTTATGAAAAATTCGGTTGAAAATTTTAAAAATACAATTTGAATCCAAAAAATTCAAATATATTTCAAAAATCGGCACCTTACTGGCACCGGAGACCACATCAGTGGCACCTTTCCCACCTTCGCCGCTGTTGCCCTCATCCGCACCGCCTCCTAGCAATGCATCCCATGGCCACCTCCCCCATCCCTTCCAGCGCCGCCTCCCATGGCAGCTTCCCCCTCCCTTCTGCATGCTACCTTTCCCTCCTTGCTGGTGTGGCCCTCCCTTCTTCTCAAAATTTGCTTTCGTGCCGACTCTCCTCATCGCAACCGCTAGCTACTAGCCTTCCTTGCACAGCTGCCACCCATCGGCCTCCCTACACAGTTGCCTACCGGCCTCCCTTCATGCCACCTCATGGCTCCGATCAAGTTTGGACTTTGCATGAGTGACTAGGTGGGTTGGTGACTGCAATGGAGTTCTCCACTGACAGGTTGAGGTGTTGGGCCAAGAAAATTGAAAATGGGCCGAATTTTTTAACTGAAATGGGCTTTTTTTCAAGATAGGCCGAGAAAGCCGAATTTGAGAAAATTAGTGTAAATGAATTAGAAAATGCATATTAAAATACATGGTCAAGTTAGTTTCCCGAGTGTTTTGGGCACTCGGGAGCTTTCCAGTTCCTGGTAGTGTGCAGGCAGTTGATGCGATGGCACAACGGTTTGGAGCTTGGACGTACGCATGTATGCATGACAGCGAGAGCTCCCCTACTTTCCAGTCTCCCATGACCAACCGGACGGTTTTATCTGTGCGCATGCCCGTATGGACGATCGAAGCCACACGGGTTCACAGGCCATGCATGCAAAGCGGATATGCATGCATGCCACGACGCGCGTCCACGTACAGCCGACTCACATGTCGTCATGTCGAGTTGCGAATAATTGCTCCGCTGTCTCGTCTCTATAATGACGTCACCATACAAAAGCATAAACGCAAGGGACGTCGTCTCCTGAAATTAATATTGCATGCGTACGTACATTCGTACAAATGTGCGATAAAAGCTTAGCGCATAATCTATACTGATATTAAAAACATGAGTTTAAAATTTTGCGACTAATAGCCTAGATGGTCGGAACATCCTAGCTAGCCATCCATCTTTTAAATCAGAGAGCTCATATACAAAGTTGGATTCTTACCCAAATTCACTCTTAATGCAATTAACACAATTAAACACCAGATCTATGCCCTCTAATCAAACGGTCTATATTCAAAGTTGGTTTGCCATCTCTTAATTAATTGTGTTAATAATGATAATTACTCCACCTTAATCCCCCTGCCTATTGCTAATTACACTAATTTACATTAATATAAAATTTATATCTGTACTATACTATAAAAAGTACGAGTTGTATTCTTTGCTACGTCTACACCATGTAATTTGTGTACACAAAATATTCCTAACTCTTGGATCACCTTCATTTAATGGCCAATATTCATTTTATATCCTGTCATCTACATCCGATTTATGCCGTTAACCTTTGCAATCCAACGGTCCAAATCCGTTTTGTATGCTGCCAGCCATAATTGCGTCAGTAACTGTAATTTCGCCCCGTAATGACAGCCATAATTGCTTTAATAATTGTAATTACTCTCCTTAATCCCCAATACTCCTACGAGCACAGTTATTAAAGCCCCACTACTACAGAGAGGCTAATAGTAGACGCCAATCATAGACGGTTTTGTGAAACCGTCTGTAATGTACACTATTACAGACGGTTTTAATTAGAATGCCGTCTGTGGTATTTGTGGCGGGAAAAAGGAGTATCATAGACGGTTCTTACCGCTGAACCGTCTGTGATACTGGAATATCACAGACGGTTTTTTATTAAAAACCGTCTGTGTTGTGTCGACTATCACAGACGGTTGTTGTTAAGAACCGTCACCGTCTGTGATGTCTCTTTGTCATCATATTCTAGATCGAGGCTAATATATAAGTACACATTGCTTCTAATAACTTAACTACGTAACTCTGAGACAAGAGATCACAAATTAAAGGTAAATTTATTAATTTCAATTAGAGGCAAATTTATTACAAAAGTCGCATTGTAAAGAGTTTCCCAGTTGTAATCTTTTGGGCTTCGTATGCTTCTTCTTCGACTTGGGGACTTGGAGGATCACCGCTAAATTCTCGAATGCCGTTAAGATTGCCCTTGTCCTCGCAGACTTCCTCCTCCACTGGGCAAATGATCAGCAACATCCATAATGTCGTGAGGATAGCATGAAAAGATTCCTCGAATCGCCGTATTTGCTTGATCGGCAAGGCTATCCATCGCCTCTCAATGCGTGCGAGCTTCTTCCGCTGCGCACATTGTGGAGAAGAACCAGGTGAGGGCTGTTTCCCTTTCTTGAGCGGCAGGCGAGACGCCGCCGTCGGCGATGGAGGATCGAGTCAAGGCGACGGATGCAAGAAAGTCGGGAAGGAGAGCGGGCGGAGTGCGGAGAAGTCGCTCGGATGCAAATTGCTGGCGCTGTGTAAGGTTCCGGCCCAACAATTCTTGATGAACAGATGAGAGGAAGGAGATGATCACAAGAACAGTAGAAGCCATGTTGTATTGTATATTGTATTGTACGTACGTAGAAGATCGAGACCTGGATTAAGCGCGCATATTTAACCTTTAGCATGGACGGTTCGTATACCCAAACATTAATGATATAAACGCTTCGTATAACGATTGAGAGACGTTAATTAGACGATCGAAACACGAAGCGTTCTGGCATCGAAACACGCGTGAAGCGTTCTGGTATGAAGCTTATGACAGACGGTTTTAATAAAAAACCGTCTGTTGTAAGCTGGTTATCACAGACAGTTTTTTAGTTAAAAACCGTCTGTGATAATGACTAAGGCATTTATTGCGCTGCTCAGACCGCATCTGTCTTCATTTCGATCCAGATCTAGCCACTGCTGCGCACTTTTTCACTCGGGAGGAAGCTAGGCGATTTCAGGCCAGTTATTTTGGTGGGAAGAGGCAGAGATTGAGCTTTGAATTAAGATTCAGACTTTCCTGGTTGCTGTAGATATGGTTAGTAATGAAATTTATTTTTTCTTTAATTGCATTACAATTTAGGTCTAAGTACTATAATCCATGAGTGGTTATTGAAGATGGTTAATTTGCAAAATTGTTGGTTATATAATAGCTGTTGTGTTTGTAATATGAATTGAGCTAGCAAATTAAGTCTCAATATAATAAATGTGGCCGGTATATATGTAGTTATAATTAGTTAATCTAGATTTTAATACTAAGTTGTTATATATGTACGTAACGTAGGACCGAAGCTGGATGTATGCCGCGAGCCGTGTGAGTGAAGAGTACATTAATGGCGTTTCGCTTTTATAAGAGCCGCGAGGAGGATATGTTGAATAAAGGGTGGAATATATGCGCTGTCCATGCACCGATCGCGAGAATTTGAAGATGTTTAAGAACCGAGGCAAATTGAAGCGCACTTGATTCAGAGGGGTTTCAAAAGGATTATACGTGTTGGACCGATCATGGCGAAGTGAATGATCATATGCCGGATGACATCGCGGTGAAGTGAATGATATGCCCCGGATGACATCGCGGTGAAGTGAATGACATGCCGCCGGTGATGTTGATTGTGGCTCGGATTCGGATAGGTTGCACGATGATAATCTGGATCAGATGCTTCGCGATGTAGAAGAGAACTATGATGAGAGAGAGTATGTTAAATTCCGTGGCTTGATGGAGGACTCAGAGAAACCTTTGTACACGGGCTACAAGTACACGAGGTTGTCGGCCGTGCTTGAACTGTTGAAATTGAAGGCAAGCAACGGTTGGTCCGACAAGAGTTTCACGGCACTGCTAGGTCTTTTAGCGGACATGCTTCCGGAGGGAAATGAGTTGCCTAAAACCACGTATAAAGCCAAGAAGGTTCTTTGTCCGTTGGGAATGGAAGTAGAAAGAATACATGCATGCCCGAACGACTGTATCCTCTACCGTAAAGAGTATGCAAACATGCATGTATGTCCGGTGTGCAACGCATCCCGATACAAACGTAACAATCAATCAGATGATAGCGAGGGAACAGAGGCGAAGAAAGGACCTCCTGCTAAGGTGGCATGGTATTTTCCTATAATTCCCCGATTGAAAAGGTTTTTACAAATCCAAAGGAGGCAAAACTGCTGCGTTGGCACTCGGAGGAGCGCAAGAAGGATAGAATGATAAGACACCTTGCTGATTCCGCGCAGTGGAGAAACATCGATAGGAGATTTGCAGAGTTCGGTGCAGAACCAAGGAATATGTGACATCCCAAATTTTCCTTTATTTTAATTCCTTTTTCTGGAATTTTTTTAAGTCCGCTTTTTGTTTTTGCCTTGTTTTAAAAGTTAGTGAGTTTGGGAGAATTTGTGAACAAAATAAGTTTAAATGCTCTTATTTGGGTTCCTTGCATTTTTCTAGATTTATAGGATTTTTCTGGGATTTATTTGGATTTTTCTGCTATTTCCTAAGCTTAAAAGTCTTTATTCGGGTTTTTAGAAAATCAAAAAGGAAATTAAAAACCAGCCCTCCCCTCCGGCCGACACGTGGACAGCCAGATGCCGCCCACGTCGCCACCTCCATCCCGCCTCCCTTCCTCCCCGCGCCGCGCGTGCGGCCCGAGATAGCGGCCACGCGCCCGCCCATCTCGGCCACCCCCGCCCACTTAACCCCGCCTCCATCCTGGCCGTCCATTCATTTTCGCCCGTGCGATCTCAGCCGTCTCCGCTCACTTAATTCCCCGCACCCATCCGCCGCCGTCCGATCTCCCCGCCCCACGATCTCACCCGCTCCCGCCCCCTATCTCTCTGCCCGGCCCCACTTGTCATCCCCGACCCCCATCCCTTCACGCGGGCGCCGCCGCCATGGCCATTGGCCGGCTCCGCCCTAACCGGCCCCCTCCCCCTTATCTCCTCCGCACGCCGCCTCTCCCTTCGTGCGCCGCAAGCTGCGCCCCGTCTTCCCCCGTTTTCCGCACACGACGCCCACGTCTCCCACGTGGCACTCGGCCACATCCGTTGCAACCGCCGCCCACCTCCCCGCTTTCTCTGGCAAAGAATTCCGCCGCGCCTCCACCCCCTTGGCCCTATAAAAGCCACCCCCGAGCACCACCCTTCCCCACTCCACCTCCCATTTGCATTTTTCGGCGCCCGAGAGCTCCCCCACCGTGCGTCTTCGCTCCGCCGCGCCGCCTTCTCCTCTGGCGAGGAATCGCCGACGAAGGAGAGCCGCCTGAGCTTCGCCGAGGCCACCCCGAGCTCCGCCGCCTCACGCCGAGCCTCCTCCGCCCTTTCCCCGTGCCCGAGCACCGCCGGAGAGCCCTGCCCGCCGGAACCCGATCACTTCGCCGCCTCCACCTCGTCGCCGGTCACCTCCGTCCACCGCCGAGCTTCGCCGGAGGTATAGGCCTGCTCCCCATGCGCCCCTCTCCCCGTTCCCGCCCTCGTCGTCCTCTGCCGTGGCCGCTGCCGCCGATGACCCTAGGCACTCGTGCACTCCCGCCGGTGGCCGAGCCACATCAGCCAGCCCAGGCCCGCGTGGCGTCCACGTCGGCGCCACCCGCGCACCAGGCCGCCCCGTCAGCGCCACCCGCACTCCCCATGCCACGTCGGCCACCATCCCTTCCGTGGACCCGGTCCATGGACCAAGGCCCACATGTCAGTCGGCCCAACTCCAGATGACGTCATGCTGACGCAAAAACTCAGGTTTTCCCGTAGAAAATTAATTCGGCCGAAAATGATTTTTGGTGCTGACGTCATAATCCTCAATTTCCTATACAAAAATAATTCCAAAAATTCATTTTATTCTTTTTCCCTGAATTTAAACTTCCCGGAGCCCGTTCTCCTTCGTTGTAACTCCGATTTAACCCAAACAAATTTCTAAATTCATCAAAAATTCCCCTCTACCCATTCCTAGCCTCAATTTGAATTTTTGAGTTTATTTGAATTTGATTTGAATTTATTTTGAGTTTGGAGGGTTATTTTCACGTGTAGATTACGACGATTTTGAAGATTTCCTTGACGACGGATCTCACCAATTCGAAGAGCAAGGCAAGTCACCCTCCTTGATCATGTTGATCCCAGAATTACAAATAAAATTATGTTGATTTAAATTATATTGCATGCAAATTTCTATTCAATGTATTTCAATTCAGTTTTAAATTTGGTTATTGCCTACTTGTTAATTCCTCATTGATTTTGAAATCCTCGATACTTTGTAACCCTAGATTAAAACTCTGGTTAGTTCAATAGAATGGCTAGAGAAAACTTTATAGTTTATGCTTAGCCTTGCATAGATGAAACTTAGGTTGGGGACACCTTTTCACATAAAATGTCAAGCTTTTGGATAGTATTCTTGACTTCGGAGAGTCAAGGAGGTTTGCAAAACTATTTCAAAACAAAATATAAAATCTGGTTTAGACTTAGGTTAATGGTTAGAGTGGTGGGTGCAGGCATGCCCTGTTGGTTGGAGCCGCAGTGGTTGACTGTCGTGCACGGGGGTATGTGGTTGAGCCTAAGTCAATTAAGGACCGGTCTTTGAGCTACTGTTGCTAAAGCCTTAACGTACTACCACATGGCTGGTATGGGACAGCCCTGGCCAAATAATTTGCGGAGTTCAAACTCGAGTCAAGTCGTAGGTTGAAAGTGGGCGTGGTTGGTGCCATGCGAAGTCCCACTTGGGTGAGCGTGGTTGTAGCCATGAGAAGTCTCACCTAGGCTCAAGAGGGGGTCCCGGTCTGGTGGATTCCTTACTGGGGTGAAACCTTAGAGTTGGCTTGGCCGAGTTGACGGCTTCGCATTGTAAAGGCCTTGTTATGATTACTCAGTCGCACGCCTAAGGAAGCGTGTATTGGCCGACATTATGAGGACATCATATCTTGTGGGTAAAGCTGTACAACCTCTGTAGAGTGTTTAATCTATCCTGGATAGCCGTGCCCACGGTCACGGGCATGCTAAGCAAAAGTTTTTCATAGATTAGACTTGGTTTTACAAAAATGTTTTCAAAAACCTTATGGATGGATGGAGTCCATGAGCGTATGGTTAATGTGTGGACGGATGGAATTCACATGGATTGTTTTTGGGAAATTGGTCCGGGAGGGATTCCCGTGGTTAGGTTGGTGTATGGTCGGAGCCTGCACTAACGGTATGAATTTTATTCAAGCATATTGTTTTTACTTACTGTATTAAATTCAGCAATTTCAAACTATCTATTGTATTTCACAATGCTGTTTTCGCAAACTAACCCTATAAGCCCTCCATTGAAGTCTTTATCATTATGTTGCATTTTCCCGGGTGATTTGCGGAGTACAAGTTTGTACTCACCTTGCTGCATCTTAACAGAGGAGGATGTCTACGACTACGGTGAGGACCAGGACGAGTAGGACGTGTCTTGCGATCGTCCGCTGTGGGAGGCGATTGGGCCGCCGATTATCTTTTATTTTCATTTGTTATTTCCCTTTCATTTGATTTATCAATGTAAGACTTGGCCATAAGGCCGTACCCATTTGCTTAATATATTTGGTCATTTGTGTTCGATATGTATCTTTGTTTGGGTGTGTGCACTAGCTGTTCCTGGACTAGTGCGATTTACACAGAGGGTTTCGGAGTCGTTACTCCGGGATCCGATAGAATATAAGGTTTGGACTGAGTACAGATGGAATGAATCCTTTCAGTAGCATGAGTAGCCGACATAGCACATGGCCCGTGACTCTCTGCATATATAACCTTCCTCCTTGGTTGTGTATGAAGCGAAAGTACATTTTGCTGTCGATACTTATCCAAGGGCCAAAACAACCTGGGAATGATATCGATGTGTTCCTAGCACCGTTGGTGGAAGATCTAAAAATCTTGTGCAACGAAGGGGTACAGGTATGGGATGCATACAAACGAGAGAACTTCACTCTGCGCTCCTTATTGTTCTGCACCATAAATGATTATCCTGCCCTTGGTAACCTATCGGGCCATAGTACAAAAGGTGCCAAAGCTTGTACTCACTGTTTAGATGGTATCGAGAGTGTGTTGCTGAGACACTCACGCAAAACCGTCCACATGCGTCACCACCGGTTCCTTCGGAGGGCTCACCCATACCGCAAGATGAAGAAACAATTTGACGGAGAGAAGGAAGACGGTTCAGCTCCAAGGCATTTAAGGGGACACGAGGTTTATGATATGGTTAAGAATTTAGGTGTTGTCCTCAGAAAGGGACGTAAATTGAAGGCTCATGAGAAGAACACCTGGAAGAAGAGATCAATATTTTGGGACTTACCTTATTGGGAGTACCTAGATGTTCGCACCTTTGCATCGACGTTATGCATGTAGAAAAGAATGTGTGCGGCGACTTGATTGGTCTCTTCTGAACATCCGTGATAAAACAAAGGGCGGTGTCAACGCACGGCTTGACTTGGTGACATGGACATCGGGCCGAGTTAGCACCGACAAGCACCGATAATGGACGAACGTACCTTCCCCTGCGTGTTCTGATCTGTCCAAGGTGAAAAACAGAAGCGTGCGGTGCTTGCATGGTGTCAAAGTTCCGTCTGGTTACTCCAAAAACGTGAAGAAACTTGTTTCGATGCAAGATTTGAAGTTAAATGGCATGAAGTCTCATGATTGTCATGTGCGATGACACAGATGCTCTCTATTGCAATTAGAAATATTTTGCCGATCAAAGTCCGAGAGACAATCATGAGGCTATGTTATTTCTTTAACACAATTGCTCGAAAGGTCATCGATCCCGAAGGACTAGATGCTCTGCGGGGCGAGGTGGTGATGACTCTATGTCACCTTGAAATGTATTTCCATCCTTCGTTTTTCGATATCATGGTCCATCTCATTGTTCACGTTGTGTGGGAGATAAAAATGTGCGGCCCGTATTCCTCGTAGCATGTACCCATTTGAGAGGTTCATGGAATTCTCAAGTCCTACGTGCGGAATCGTTCTCGTGAGGAGGGCAGCATCGTCGAAGGTTATGCAAGCGAAGAGGTCATTGAGTTTTGTGTCGATTATATGGCTCAGATTCAACCGATAGGTGTCCCTCAATCTCGTCATGAGGGGAGGCTGAAGGGTCTCGGAACTATCGGAAGGAAAGCAATCACTCCAGATATGGACACGTATACTCAAGCCCATTTCACGGTGTTGCAACACATGACTGAAGTGGCGCCTTATGTGGACCAGCACAAGGATGTGCTTCGGCAACAGAATCCGGAGCGGCCGGATGTTTGGATCATGAGGCAACACAACCGTCGGTTCAACCAATGGTTGAAGGAGCAAATCGCTAGGAGCTCGCCGAGTGAGACGCTGACATGGTTGGCAAAAGGGCCGACATTTACAGTTGTGACACGGCAAGGATATGACATAAATGGGTACACATTCTATACGTAGTCTCAGGATGTCAAGAGCAGTAACCAGAACAGCGGTGTCCGCATAGATGCATTCTGTACCGATGGGTCGAGAAACTCGTACTATGGCTTCATAGAAGAGATTTGGGAGCTCGACTATGTGGTTTTCAAGATCCCCTTATTTCTCTGCCATTGGGTGCATCTCCCACAGGTGAAGGTTGACAAGTACGGTGTCACGACCGTGGACCTCCAACGTGTCGGGTACAAAGACGAACCATTCGTACTCGCCAATCAAGTTGTTCAAGTTTTCTATGTAACTGACCCGGCAAATAAGAAACGCCATGTAGTTCTTCATAGTAAAAGGAGAATTGTCGGAGTGGAGAATGTAGTGGGTGAGGAGGAATATAATCAATTTGACGAGTTACCTCCTTTTGGAAATGGCATAAGGGTCGACGATGAACAACGTGACGAAACTAGTTACGTACGCATTGATCCTGATGAAGGGCTAATTTTTAAAGGTAATAATTAAGCAAGTACAATAAGAATGTATATGTGAAAATGTGTGACAATTTTGAGATGTATATGTGAAAATGTGTGACAATTTTGAGATGTATATGTGAAAATGTGTGACAATTTTGAGATGTATATGTGAAAATGTGTGATGTAGTCAATTTTGAGATGTATATGTGAAAATGTGTGACAAAATGTATATGTGAAAATGTATATGTGTATTGGCATTTATGTATATGTGATGTATATGTGTGATGTACATGTGATGGTTGATATGAATGCAGCTGGTTGGTTTTGTATATGAATGCAGCTGTTTGGTGGTGGATATGAATGCAGCTGTGGTTATTGGTGTTGTCTTAATAACAACAGTCGCAAAGGCTTATCACAGACGGTTCTGAACTTAGAACTGTCTGTTGTATCAATATCACAGACGGTTCTAAGTTTAAAACTGTCTGTGATAGTATAACTATCACAGACGGTTATAAACTTAGAACCGTCTGTGATATTTATCACAGACGGTTCTAAGTTTAGAACCGTCTGTGATAACCTCCCTATATATACCCTCTGTCTAGGGTTTTCCCTGTGCGCTGCGTAGTTATTCGATCTAGATCTAATTAAATCCCGAGCCCATCGTCGCCTTCGCCTCCCCGAACCCTCGTCGGCTGCCTCCCCGAGCCCCTCGCCGGCCGGCTCCATGAGCCCATCGCGGCCGCCTCCCCGAGCCCGTCGCCGGCCGCCTCCCGAGCCCCTCATCGGCCCGTCGCGGTCGCCTCCCGAGCCCTCGTCGAGCCGTCGCCGCCGCCGCCCCGAGCCCTCGTCGAGCCCGTCGCCGGCCGCTTCCCCAAGCCCTCGTCGACCCGTCGCCGCCGCCTCCCGAGCCCCTCGTCGAGCCCCTAGCCGCCACCTCCCTCGATTACCGTCGCATTGTGAGCACTTTCGTGATGGACTAGGGTTTTGAGTATTGTGAGCGGTTCGTGATGGACTATGGTTTTGAGCATTGTGAGCATTGTTTACTGCAGTAGCTTTTGCTATTTGGTACATATTACATTGGTGCATTGTTTACTGCAGTAGCTTAATTAGTTTGCTATTTGGTACATTGTTTACTGCAGTAGCTTAATTAGTTTGCTATTTGGTACATACTACATTGGTACATTGTTTACTGCAGTAGCTTAATTAGTTTGCTATTTGGTACATATTACATTGGTACATTGTTTACTGCAGTAGCTTAGTTTAATTTGCTATTTGGTACATACTACATTGGTACATTGTTTACTGCAGTTGCTTAGTTTACATTGGTACATATTACATTGCTTGTTGTGTTAGTATATAGTATAGGCACATAACCCCTCTCTCTGTCCACATCACCCCCTCCCTTCTCCCCCTTCCCTCTACTCCTCTCCTCTCTTCCTAACATTGAGCATCATGTTTCACTTTTCTTGCTTCCTCATTTAGTAGCGGGACGGCCAAGATTAATCTTGTGCAACCCTACAATTTGAGAGCACAAATTAACCAATCAAGGACCACTCTAGTGTATATGCCACATAGACCTTCAAGGGGCATGAAGTAAGTGACACACTCGAGTGTTCCCGTTCAATGAACCGGATACACTAGTTTGTGTCATTTGCTTCATAGAACTTTGTTTAGAGACCTTGTAGTAATAGTATATGCCAACTACTGCCGAGATGTGATGTCCACTCCCATAATCCTTCTTTTTCCTTCTTAAATTTAAGGCAATTTTATTACAAAGTGCAAAAAAGACATTCAGTTCTTCGTGAAGCGTGAGACATAGCCGACTTCTTTGGTGGCGACTATCCATCGCTTCTTCCCACTTCTTTTCTTCATCTCGGTCACGGATCACGTGCGCGAAGAGCAATGATTCGTAATCATCGCCATTGGTGTACGTGATCCGAGACTAGAGATGAAGAAAAGAAGTGGGAAGAAGTAGATGGATAGTCGCCACCAAAGAAGTCGCTATGTCACGCTCACGAAGAACTGGGAATGTCTTTTTTGCACTTTTGTACTAAAATTGCCTTGAATTTTATGGAAAAAAGAAGATTGTCGAATTGGAGAATGTAGTGGATGAGGTTCCCGGATAAAGAAATCTTGCGATTGTTGCAAAGATACATGGACCATTTGGGTGGAAAGATGAACTGTTTCGTCAGGCGCATGACTGCCAATTCAAATGCTATGCTATGCTTCGAATTGGCAGCTATGCGCCTGACGAAACAGTTCATCTTTCCACCCAAATGCTCCATGTATCTAGCCAAAAAACAGCAAATGAAGCAAGTGACATACTCTAGTGTTCCCGTTCAATGAATCGGATACACTAGTTTAGGGACTTTGCTATTTGGTTTATAGTATTAGCAACTAAAGTAGGTGCTAAGATAGGCACATCACCCCTCTCTATGTCCATATCACCCCCTCCCTTCTCCCCCTCCCATCTACTCATCTCCTCTCTTCCAATTCAATATGATCACTTTCTCATCTTATCTTAATAGACCCACAAAATGAGCAACATGTCACCCGCGCATTCTTCAACATCATCGCCGGAGGCGTCCGCTCCAACATCAAGACGCCAAGGAAGAGGGCTATCGAAGAAGCATGAGGGCCGACAGACCATCACAGCGATAACGATCCGGGGTCCCTATCCTTCCTCAAAAAGCGGTAAACGCATTCCGAAGCCTGGTCGGAATAGTTGCACGAGAACGAATTGAGATCACATACAATTCGTGGAAGAACGTGCCTGACACTCAGAAACGTGAGCTGTGGACCGAAATTTTGGCATCGTTCGAGTTCCCAGAAGAACACCTATACGTTGTGCAACAACAAACCTACCTAGCGGCGTGCAAAGCATGGAAGAACTTCAAGAGCACGCTTGTCAGGAAATACGTGGAGACGGATGAAACGCCTTTTCATAAATACCCATTCCTGGAACCACAATGGGAAGAGCTCAAAGCGATGAAGACGTCCGAAGATTTCAAAAGTACAAGTACGGCGCACAAGGCCCTCCAGGCAAAACACACACACCCCCACAGACTTGGCACAGCTGGGTATGTGGGTAAAATCCTGCAGTGGAGGAAGGAGGATGACCTGGTAGCTGCACAGGACATCGCCCCGCCGTTTTCCAATATCCCGGATGACCGCGCTCGAAATTGGATTAGAGCAAGGTCATCTACAACGACATCGGGGGACGTCTCCTTTCGAAATCCTGCAGACCAGCAAGTGTTCCAGCGCCTAGTAAGATATCGATAGAACTACGTAGCTTGTAATTACTCCACAACTTCGTACGAATTGAAATGACATTTTGTGCTCTTGCAGGAAGAGCTTAGTTTTCAATCTACCCTGGGATCATTCCAGGGAACAAGGGAGAATGATATGCTCTCCGTGGCCCTGGGAAACAAGGAGCACCCGGGTCGTACGAGAGGCCTTGGGCTTTACGTTCCTTGCAACATGGTTTCCAAGATGACTCCAGAATGTATCGGCGTAGGAAGAGAAACAAAGCCGAGCGTGACGCATAGCTACGAGAAGAGCTCAAGGAATCTCTTAAAGAGGAGCTACTGGATTCGCTGGCTGATGTAATCAGAGATGAGGTGCGGAAACAGACAGAAAGTCAGCAGGCCGCCACCGCCGCTGCTATGCTAGCTAGCCCGCACAACCGTCCGAGTAGCTGCGCGTCCAATCCGACGCAAACCCAATCCAAAATTCCTGTGGACGACATCCTGGTAATAATTATTACCTCTCGAATGCTTGCTCCATTGATAGGCCTATTCGAGTAGCTAATTTTGTATCATTATGTAGGAGCCTACGAAGTGCAGGCTCCATGTGAGATATGGCTCCATTCCCTTGTACGCTGCTTGGGGCCAGGCATATTAAATGCAGTATCGGGGCCATGGTGCACGGTCAAGCTTTAGCGCCAGGCTTCGCAAAAGTTAATGTGGATGGTGTGTATGTCAATTTTGAGGTGGTCCCGCTACCAAAGCCCCCCAACGACGAGATCGTGACTCTAGGATAGGCCATTGGAACATTCATCCAGTGGCCCAAAAGCGACATCTCCTCGAGGCTTCTTCACGGTGGCGGGACGAGCAACATGCACCGGTGCCATCTCCATTACAAGACCAGTCGGTTCCACCACCGGATACTGCACCGGTGCTATCTCCACAGGTCCTATTCTCGCCAGAGCAACTTGCACCGCCACCAGCAGAGGCTATAGCCGAGGTGCTACCTTCAAAGTCGACTGCCGTGAAGTCGAGCTATAGCCGAGGCAGCAAGGCCAGCAAGGGCAAAGCAAAGAAGACCAATGATGATATTCCGTATGCACCTTTGGCCCGCAAATTCGTGCTTGGTGAGTCGTTACTCGAGCAAAAAGACCTCCAAAAGCTACCATATAGTTGCATGCAATTGCACACGTGGTATATGCAGCAGTCCAATAAGCTAGAGGGAGAACGGACTTCAAGTATCACTGTCAAATTCACGTCGAAAGATTTACACCACAGTCTTCAAGAGTGTATGTTCGTGGTCGCCTTTGAGGATTTATTCGATCTGTTCACGCTCAACGCTCTTGACGTCTCAATCATTCGATCTTTGGGCGCCGTAAGTGTGTACAATCACGCCTCCGTTAATGTCATACCGATAAATGCCATATCTAATTTTTTGCTTTCGTGTGTATATATATAGACACATGCTGATTAAAGCTAGATCATCCAACTCATCAGCTGGTTTCTTGGACCCACAATTGGTCGCCAAGGATACCATCGACCAGAATACACCCCTCGTCGAGAGGTACATTGCATCAGGACTGCTGGGTTGCCGCAATAAGGAATATGTACTTATGCCCTTCCATCAGAACTTTCATTGGATTTTAATAGTAATTGTACCAAAATGGAACAAGGTATATTACCTTGATTCCCTAAGTAAGAATAAAATGGACTTCACAGTTGTCAGCCAAGTAATCGATAGGTAAGCACATATTCCCCATACATATCTACATTGTACTCTTTCTTTCCTTCCGAATGATTAAGGTTAACTTTTTCGAATTACGTAGGGCGTTCGCGATGTACATTGACATGGGAGGTGACTTGAAACGCGGGGCCAAAGGCCTGCTAACACATGTTCAAGATTTTAAGGTATTCGCTATTTCACATTAATTAATCCTATGCAACAGTTGGTACTAATGCCTCTTGAACTAACACATTCCATTTTTGCGGTGCCACCAAAGAAGCAATGGGCAACACATGTGGATACTACGTTTGCCAACATATGGAACTACTCTCGATTCCTCGAGGCTCACCAATCGCAAGGTTTGTCACTCTTCCCATAATTACTTCATACTTATCACGTTACATATATACGCATTATTGATATTCCTATCGACAAAGCTACATACATCCCGTCAATCGCATTGAAACGATCGATCTTGGAGGGATTCGAGGAGAGTTGGCGTACTTTTTGTCGACTCAAGTCATAAAGCCGGAGGACGGTTCCATCGCGCACCATGATTTCTTATTGGTCTTATCACTAAGTGCAAATGCAGTGTAGATCTTTTGTAATCAGGCATTTGTTAATGGATATTTCATTTCAATTCAATTAATCGATTTGCGAAATGGATGCATGCTTTATGTTTGTGAAATGAAGTGCGATGTCAATTGGATGTTTTATGTTTGTGAAATGTATCTGAAAGGAAATGAGATGTGTGAATTGTATGTTTTTTGTCTGTGATTATCTGCTTATTTCAGAGGGCATGGCTAGCATTTCCTGAGGCTAGCCAATAAACAAAAATATATGTAGAGGTCGAAGGAATATCACGAGCGGTTTTGAGTAAAACCGTCGTGATAGCGATAATCACTGCACGGTTTTACTCAAAACCGTCAGTGATAATCGATATCACCGACGGTTTTAATTAAAAACCGCTCGTGATGATCGATATCGCACGGTTTTTAACTAAAACCATCGTGATTATCGCCTATCACGCACAATTTTTACTCAAAACCGCTCGTGATAGTGATAATCGCGCACGGTTCAAAACCGCTCGTGATGACCTTCGATTATCATCGACCCATAAATACGCATTTGGTTCACAAAACCGCTCGTGATGACGCCGAACCGCTCGTGATGACCTTTTCTGTAGTAGTGCCCGACCGGTCATCGACCTGGTCGACCTTCCGGCTCATCGGTTCTTCAGTCCAACTAGCGATTAGCTGGTCCAACTGGCAGTCCAATATGACTTAATAATATAGTAAGTTTCTTATATAACACAACATCCAACTAGCGCGTAAGGTGGGATTCACAGGAGGTTGTGGGTTCAAGCCCTATCCAGTGCAATATTTTTTCAAAAAATTTTCCACTGAGCACACCTCTAGTCCAATCGTGCCATTTTTTCTCCGATTTTTGTGCAAAACCGACTAGTTTAACTAGGATTTTTTTTGTTCACGATGGTACAATTGCACAACCAGTCCAATAATAAAATCAGACCAGTCTAGGCTTTGGTTCCGGTTTTTCCCGATCGAACCACCGGTCCGGTCCGACTTTAATAATTGTGCATACGGATTGATCAAATTCGTAGCCTCCCAAGCCCCCATCCACGTCCCTACCTCATGCGTAGGCCTCACCGCTTTCCCACCTGCCCTGACTGCACCTTGTAGAATTACACACTGCAAAAAAAGGTCGTCACAGATAGTTCAAAACTGTCACCACAGACAGTTTTTTGAACTGCCTAAATTTATGTGTTAGTGATAATCGGAGGTTATCACAAACGATTTGTGAGCCGTCTGTGATAAATACAACACAGACGGTTTGTAACTAGAGCCATCTATGTAGAACACTATCATAGACAGTTCAAACCAAAAACCGTTTGTAATACTCACACATCACAGACAGTTCTATCTCCAACCGCCTGTGATGGGCAAGTATTACATATGGTTGGTATATAGAATCGTTTGTAATACTTTCCCATCACAAACATTGGTAGATAGAACCGTCCATGATGTTCAAGTATCACAGACGATTTTTGGTTCGAGCCGTCTATGACAATCCTTCATAGACGATTTATACCATAAAGCCATATGTGATAATTTATTCAATACCTTTTTTTGTTTTTGGGTAGCCTCAAGAAATGTTAGTTATGCCCTTTGAAAATAAGCAAATCTAGCAGCAAACGTAGCAGCACATTCCATTTCCACATTACTGCATCACAAGATAACGAGTAGGTTACCCATCTAACACAGCAAGAACATGACAAGAACACATCTCTTAATCCTACGAACCCATGACAAAAACATAGAAGGAGGAGAGATCCTAACAGCGTGCGGCCTGGATGTCCTTGATACTGACTTGAGCACCATCTTGATAGCCAGCTGCTTCCATAGTGTCTTGCAATGAAGGAGAGGTGGCAGTAGCGTCACCTTTATGTTATGATAGTGACACTGCACAAGATACTTTACGACAAGAGTGTCTTGTTGTAACATCCTGAAGTTTTTAAATTTGAAAATATGGAGTTTGAGTTATTTTTGTCTATTATAATATTTGAATTTGGATTTTCATGGTGTTTTTAGTTTTTTATTGAGCTCTCAAAAGTTAAAGAAATTCAAGAAAGATAAAAACAAAATCAATGCTACACATAGGAATATACAAATAAAGGAAACTTAAAATCTAAATAAAGAATCTGAAAAGATGATCCATAAACTACCAAGTTGAGAAATGAAAATAAGCGTAAAATAATATTCCTAAAAGTGTTGGCAAGCAATTTAAAGGAAGCTAGCAAGTGTATATAAGTGCAAACAAACATGAATAATAATGTATGTATATATGTACATGTATACTATGTGAAAGAGTAAATAAATTAATATATGGGTACATACACAAAAATCAGAGAAAAGTAAAAATACATGTATAGGTATATATCTCAAAACCTATGTGCAAATGTATATGTAAGTGTAAAATTCAATTGCAAAAACAAAAGAAAATGAAAAGAAAAACACCCGCCGGCCGCCATCACCCCGCCCAGTCTCTCTCCCAAGACGTGGTGGCGGCGCACCGCGTGGGCCAGCGCCAGACGCAGCGCCCAGCGCCGCCGCGCCGCTTCGCATTGCCCCGCCTCGCCGGGTGGGCCGCGCCCGATCGCGCGCGCTCCCGCTGGCCGGTGGGCTCGCCTCCAACCGCGCCTTCCCCTCGCTTCCGGGCCCGCGACCGCGCCACTCTCTCTCAAGCGGCGGCCCCGCGCTTTCTCTCGGCCGGTGGACCCCGCCTGCCGTGGTCATCTCCCTCCTTCCTCCTCTTCTCCACGCGTCGCAGCGGCCGCCTCGCGCTCACTCCTCTCGCGCAGCAAATCTTCGCTTCCTCTCTCACCTCGCGGCTGATTTAAAAAGTACAGCTACAGGAGGGGGAACTCACCTTCCCGCCACCTCTCTCCTACAAAATCCTGGCGAAGATTGAGTTCCTCCCCCCTTCCCCGCGTGAACAGATCACCGCCAGGTGCCGCCCTCACGGCGCGCCTCTCTCCGGCTATAAAAGCCACCCCCGTGAGCTGCATTAGCACCGCAAAGACTCCCTCCTCCCTTCCCTGGCCAAAACTCGGCCGTTGCGCCCCGAATCGCCGCCGACCCTCCCCTTCTTCCCGAGCTCCGGCGCCACCCTCCCCGCCGCTCCCGGCCACCTCCGGCAATCCCGAGCTCCCAGAGCTTCGCGGGAGCCCGGCGAAGCCAACCGCCTCCCTCACCGGACCTCTCGTCGCTGAACATCGCCGCCTCGCAGCCTTCCCTGCCGCCGCCGCCGCGCGCCGCCCGCCACCACACCGCCACCCCGGCCGTCTACCCCAGTAGCATCGCCGTCTCGCGGGGATTATATATCACGCAGCCCCCAGCCCTTTCCGGCCACCACTCGCCGCCGGCGCCGTCGCCTCCGACTCCTCTGCCGGGCCGCCTCCCGAGCTACCTCAAAAGGGTATGTTGCCCATAAGGGGTAGGCAATGCCTCCCCCGCTCACTTGGTTATCGCAGCGCGTCTCTCCTTCCCCCTTGCTCCCGCGTCGCGTGTTCGAGCCCTGGCTCCGCGCGCGCGGTCGAGCATTTCTTTCTTTTCCCGATCGACACCGGGCCCATTGCTTTCGTGACCGCCACCCTGGTCGACCTCTGGTCCCTTTGTCTGCCACGACACACGGACCCCACTGGTCATAGAGACAGAGAAAAACGGTAAAAGAAAAGGGTAAAGATTAAAATAACCGTGGGTCCCACTGTCAGAAATTTAATAATTTTGGAATTTGCTGAATCGAGAACTTCAAATAATCATAACTTTCTCATTTTAACTCCAAATCGAATGAAACAAATTTCTAAATTCATCTAAATTCAAGATCTGTCCAATGGAACTGAAATCATAATTTTTAGAGTTCATTTGGATTTTTGGTGTTATTTGGTTTGATTCGCCACTTTTCTTTTTGTACGAATTTTGGGCGCACGCTAAAATAGCTTACGAGGCTCAAGAGGAAGAGATCGAGGCCGCAGCACTAGAAGCCCCGGACAATCCAGCACCCGACCGCTGTGACCAAGGCGAGTCAATACTTTGATCATGTTGAACCTACATCTCTGCAAATTACTTTGTTTTAAATTAACAAATTGCATTGCTGTTATTTTTATACAAATACATGCTAAATTCGATATTCTAGTTATATGCCATTGTTTACCTTGAATAGTATTACCTCTCCTTTGAGTATTTGAATGTGTGAACCTTGTCGCCTAGCAAAAATATAATAGTAACATTTCAAAATAAGTCCGTAGTCGTATGCCATGCTTAGCATTGATTAGGAACTCGGGGCAAGAAATTGTCCCAAGCATCACTTTTATTCATGAGAAATCGATTTGGGCGATCATGGTGGAAATGACTGGTATATTTGGTTATGGATATTTTATGCTCTCAAAACCCCAACATGCTTTAATATCTGGCGGATTGGTTCGAGGGTGTGTATGTGTGGTGCGGTGGAAGCACAAAGTGGGTTAGTGATAGACCGCCCAGATAGCCTAAGGACCGAATCTTGTGATGACCTCCCGAGTGTACAACAAGTACAACCACAAGTCGGCAAAGTGTAGGCGGGGCTAACTAATTTGCATCGACTTAGTAAGAGTTGCGCCGGTGTGACCACGGGCGGGTAGAGGATGGCCACATCCTCCGACGTGACGGCGCAAGAGGGGGCTTCTGGAAGGGTGGTCGTACCCTGAAGGAAGTGGAAACCTTAGCGGACGTAACTCTGCTAAGAAAATGTATTGTAAAGGTCCCGTGATAGTCTACTCAACGCATGGCTAAGGAATCATGTGGGGCAACGAGTGGATCTATCTCTTGTGGGTAAAGTGTACAAACTCTGCAGAGTCTAAAACTATTCGAATAGCCGTGCCCACGGTCAAGGGCAGACATGGGAACTTAACCAGATATAGTTCTATTTCAAAACATTTTATGAATGGGAATGGAAAAGTGAAGGGCGAAGGACTGCCCTGATTTGGAATTGTCCTGGGTGTCGTCCCAGTGGTAAGTTAAGCGGCTATAACGCTGAAAGATGGTGTGATGCCATGGTAATAGTGTGCATATGAGGTAATGCTTTAAGTACGGAAAATCATGTTAATATCCCTTGAACATTATGCTTTTGTTCAAAACTGCTAGGTCTCAGGAAATTTTATGTATTATATTTCAAATAGTGGCATTTCTATTCTTACGAAATAAAATATGGGTGGAATAAACAGGGTCGCGAGTAAAAGAGAGGAATGTTTGTAGAGTACATATAAAGGCATTGGTGGATTCATGTCGATCTTGAATAGGAAATGATAGTGTGGGTTCTGGAGGAATAAATTGGTGAAGTCTAGCTAAATGATAGGCTAGATAGAGGATTTAAATGATTTTTGGAGATTTAGGAATTACACAGATAAATATTGGATTATGACACTTTGAGAAATAAATTCTTGGGAGATGTCAATATTAGAATTAATAGATTCAGCACTAGATGAATCAAATGAATTTTCGAGGATTTGGTGGAATATTACAAGTATTGGATTATAATTCTTGATTAATGATATTCTTGGTGGATATATAATAGTAATTGTTAATCCTTGGAAGATGTTGTTAATATAGGGAATTAATAGGAGTTGATCAATTACTAGAGGAACGAATTAAATTTCTAAGGAGATTAGAGGAGTCATTAGTGGATTATAATCTTGGTAAATTGAATTTTTGGTGGATGTATATCTGAGGATTAGCTAGTGATAGATAATAGAAAAATGAGATGGATTATTGGATTATGGGTTGAAATCAATGACAAAAAGGATTGAATACAAAATATGATCGGTGGATTAAATAAATGATGATACTTGCTGTTTGGAGTTTTAGACAGCAATCAGTAAATAGAATACATTTTCGGGGATTAAGTCGATTTTGGTAATTGTAGTGTGGAGTTAGGTAGTAATAATAAAACTTTGATTAATTAAGAATAATAATGCCGCTAAAAGCAAAATTTTGGCAAATAAAATAACCCGAGCCTTTCCTTTGTTATGCCATGCATACTATTTATTTGCATTCAGGTATTGGCTCGCGAGCACGGGTCGGAGTGCTCATGCTCGCTTTGCGACAAATTCGAAGCGGGAATCGATCACCGCGCTTCAACAATACTTTTGGATCACGATGACGAAGAAGATGAAGATGTCAAGGGCTAGGTCGCGAACCTCCGCTTGGTGCTGTGGGCATGTCTGAAGGTCCCACCGTGTGCTTCGTTCTTCCGCCGCTGCAATTTATTGATTTCGCCTAATCGGCCCATGAAGTAAGTCTACTATTATATTTACGCTTCCGCATGATATGTATTTTGATATTCGAATCAGAATCGTATGCGCTATCTCATCGATCCGTGAATAGTGCGCTTAAACACGATAGATTCGGATTATAAAATCTGGTCCGATGTGTTTGGTATCAGAGCATATCGACTGCAGGTCGTGACCTAGTTAGCCTGGTCGTTAGTCCATGACTAGAATTATTTTCTCAATATCTATTTTCACAAAACTAAGTGGTATTGCTTAATCTCAACTCTCTTAGGTGATTCCCCTCATCTATATGCTACCCTAGCCATTTTACTTCTGAGGCTCTCTTACCCCGAATTCAAAATGATAATATAAAAGTGAGTGTTGATAACAATCAAATTACCCCAAATCTTCCCTCTTCTGTCTATTGATTCAAAAGGAAAATTTCAATCCTCTTCTCGTACCTTTACATCAAAAATTTAGGGTTAAGAACGTTGCAGATGGTCATGAAGATAAGGTAGTCTCGTTCTAAACGGACTATGCCAATAAACCTTGTGCCCCCACATATGTGTTTCCACGAATAGACGTTGTCCTGTCGCGAGCTTTCACTTTGGCCCTGTGCACTGCCTTCTTGCCCTCGGGCGCCCTATTTCGCGGTCACAGGAAAAGATTGTTTTAAAAAGAACTTGCAAGATTTGTGTGCCACCCCAGCTTCTCGGGTGTGCTCTTTTAAAATTAGGATGGGTTTGGATTACCTTATCCCCACGACTCAATCCTTACCTCATGCTATTCCCTCTCGCCCCATTTGCTACCATCCTAGCCAGATCTGCTGAAACAAAGTGATGGATCGCCAAGGACCAAGGCTTAAGACTCTGCCCTACCAACACTCTTTCCTTACCCACCCGGAGGACCCATAAATCAAATCACCACCTCAACACAGCGATAAGGAGTGCGTCGACAACGTGAAGAGAAAAGACATTACGCATACCAATACTCCGTGAACTACTCCAATTACGAAGACGACCATCAACCTGGTGAATATCCTATAAGCAAGGCCACATGTTCCCTCTGTGAAAGACAAGACCACCAACTTGAAGATCGCTTCTAGAACCTATTACTGACCAAGCAGCTGAAGTACCACGGATGAGTCTCCACATCACCACAAGACCCATCATACCTGGAGTTAGAAGAGATAAATAATGACTAGTGATACCCATTTTAAGGGGGGTAGCACTATGAGATAGAACTGCCGAAGAACTACTATGATGCATACTTTTGAAATTACAACAACTTGGACTTAGGACTAATCAGACCAATACAAGGAGATTCGCGAGACCAGAAATCTTCTGGTGATAAGGATTACAAGACATACCTTTAGCTAAACTCGACATGCGTGGCAAAGCTAAAGAGTAAGAACGAAGTCCCAGTAGAAGTAAAAGACCACCATATAGATATGTCCATTGGCACCTCTTACATTCATGAGGCCCTCTACCCCCTAAGGTACGGACCATTCTAATCCACCTATCAATAAGAAATTCGGCAACCATATGTCCAATAGACGATGCAATTACTCCATTCTACAATGACGGGAAGGCAACAATGTCAAAGAGCAAGTACTAGGAAGTTTATGACCAATCCAGGAGAACAAAGTTTTCTCTCTTTCCTCCTGACTTCTCCAAGTTCTAACCCCTATTGTGCAGATTTTCATCTCTTTGTGGAGCTAAGTCGAGCAACACCCGAAACCCATTGCTAGCCAACATAACCCATCTCTAATCTTTCTGCTCTATCGGAATCTCGGGGTCGAGATTCATTTAAGGGGGGTAGATTTGTAACATCCTGAAGTTTTTAAATTTGAAAATATGGAGTTTGAGTTATTTTTGTCTATTATAATATTTGAATTTGGATTTTCATGGTGTTTTTAGTTTTTTATTGAGCTCTCAAAAGTTAAAGAAATTCAAGAAAGATAAAAACAAAATCAATGCTACACATAGGAATATACAAATAAAGGAAACTTAAAATCTAAATAAAGAATCTGAAAAGATGATCCATAAACTACCAAGTTGAGAAATGAAAATAAGCGTAAAATAATATTCCTAAAAGTGTTGGCAAGCAATTTAAAGGAAGCTAGCAAGTGTATATAAGTGCAAACAAACATGAATAATAATGTATGTATATATGTACATGTATACTATGTGAAAGAGTAAATAAATTAATATATGGGTACATACACAAAAATCAGAGAAAAGTAAAAATACATGTATAGGTATATATCTCAAAACCTATGTGCAAATGTATATGTAAGTGTAAAATTCAATTGCAAAAACAAAAGAAAAATGAAAAAGAAAACACACACGGCCGGCCATCATCCCGCCCAGTCTCTCTCCCAAGACGCGGCCAGCGCACACAGGTGGGCCAGCGCTGCCTGCCTGCCCCAAGCGCCAGCGCCGCGCCGCTTCGCATTGCCCGCCTCTGCCGGGTGGGCCGCGCCCGATCGCGCGCGCCCGCTGGCCGGTGGGCCGCCTCAACCGCGCCTTCCCCTCGCTTCCGGGCCCGTGACCCGCGCCACTCTCTCTCACAAGGCCCCGCCCGCCCCGCTTTCTCTCTGGCCGGTGGACCCCGCCCTGCCAGGGTCGTCTCCCTCCTTCCTCCTCTTCTCCACGCGGCCGCAGCGCCAGCTTCGCCTCGCGCTCACTCCCTCTGCGCAGCAAATCTTCGCTTCCTCTCTCACCTCGCGGCTGATTTAAAAAGTACAGCTACAGGAGGGGGAACTCACCTTCCCGCCACCTCTCTCCTACAAAATCCTGGCGAAGATTGAGTTCCTCCCCCCTTCCCCGCGTGAACAGATCACCGCCAGGTGCCGCCCTCACGGCGCGCCTCTCTCCGGCTATAAAAGCCACCCCCGTGAGCTGCATTAGCACCGCAAAGACTCCCTCCTCCCTTCCCTGGCCAAAACTCGGCCGTTGCGCCCCGAATCGCCGCCGACCCTCCCCTTCTTCCCGAGCTCCGGCGCCACCCTCCCCGCCGCTCCCGGCCACCTCCGGGCAATCCCCAGCTCCCAGAGCTTCGCGGGAGCCCGGCGAAGCCAACCGCCTCCCTCACCGGACCTCTCGTCGCCTGAACATCGCCGGCCTCGGCAGCCTTCCCCAAGCCGCCGCCGTCGCACGCCGCCGGCCCGCCACCGTGCACCGCCACCCCGGCCGTCTACCCCAGTAGCATCGCCGTCTCGCGGGGATTATATATCACGCAGCCCCCAGCCCTTTCCGGCCACCACTCGCCGCCGGCGCCGTCGCCTCCGACTCCTCTGCCCGGCCGCCTCCCCGAGCTACCTCAAAAGGGTATGTTGCCCATAAGGGGTAGGCAATGCCTCCCCCGCTCACTTGGTTATCGCAGCGCGTCTCTCCTTCCCCCTTGCTCCCGCGTCGCGTGTTCGAGCCCCGGCTCCGCGCGCGCGGTCGAGCATTTCTTTCTTTTCCCCGATCGATACCGGCCTCATTGCTCGGCCCGCCACAGTAGGTGACCTCTGGTCCCGCTGTCTGCGCCACGACACACGGACCCCACTGGTCATAGAGACAGAGAAAAACGGTAAAAGAAAAGGGTAAAGATTAAAATAACCGGTGGGTCCCACTGTCAGAAATTTAATAATTTTTGGAATTTGCTGAACTGAGAACTTCAAATAATCATAACTTTCTCATTTTAACTCCAAATCGAATGAAACAAATTTCTAAATTCATCTAAATTCAAGATCTGTCCAATGGAACTGAAATCATAATTTTTAGAGTTCATTTGGATTTTTGGTGTTATTTGGTTTGATTCGCCACTTTTCTTTTTGTACGAATTTTGGGCGCACGCTAAAATAGCTTACGAGGCTCAAGAGGAAGAGATCGAGGCCGCAGCACTAGAAGCCCCGGACAATCAAGCACCCGACCGCTGTGACCAAGGCGAGTCAATACTTTGATCATGTTGAACCTACATCTCTGCAAATTACTTTGTTTTAAATTAACAAATTGCATTGCTGTTATTTTTATACAAATACATGCTAAATTCGATATTCTAGTTATATGCCATTGTTTACCTTGAATAGTATTACCCTCTCCTTTGAGTATTTGAATGTGTGAACCTTGTCGCCCTAGCAAAAATATAATAGTAACATTTCGAAAATAAGTCCGTAGCCGTATGCCATGCTTAGCATTGATTAGGAACTCGGGGCAAGAAATTGTCCCAAGCATCACTTTTATTCATGAGAAACTGATTTGGGCAGTCATGGTGGAAATGACTGGTATATTTGGTTATGGATATTTTATGCTCTCAAAACCCCAACATGCTTTAATATCTGGGCGGATTGGTTCGAGGGTGTGTATGTGTGGTGCAGTGGAAGCACAAAGTGGGTTAGTGATAGACCGCCCAGATAGCCTAAGGACCGAATCTTGTGATGACCTCCCAGTGTACAACAAGTACAACCACAAGCTGGCAAAGTGTAGGCAGGGCTAACTAATTTGCATCGACTTAGTAAGAGTTGCGCCGGTGTGACCACGGGCGGGTAGAGGATGGCCACATCCTCCGACGTGACGGCGCAAGAGGGGGCTTCTGGAAGGGTGGTCGTACCCTGAAGGAAGTGGAAACCTTAGCGGACGTAAATCTGCTAAGAAAAATGTATTGTAAAGGTCCTGTGATAGTCTACTCAACTGCATGGCTAAGGAATCATGTGGGGCAACGAGTGGATCTATCTCTTGTGGGTAAAGTGTACAAACTCTGCAGAGTCTAAAACTATTCGAATAGCCGTGCCCACGGTCAAGGGAGGACATGGGAACTTGACCAGATATAGTTCTATTTCAAAACATTTTATGAATGGGAATGGAAAAGTGAAGGGCGAAGGACTGCTCTGATTTGGAATTGTCCTGGGTGTCGTCCCAGTGGTAAGTTAAGCGGCTATAACGCTGAAAGATGGTGTGATGCCATGGTAATAGTGTGCATATGAGGTAATGCTTTAAGTACGGAAAATCATGTTAATATCTCTTGAACATTATGCTTTTGTTCAAAACTGCTAGGTCTCAGGAAATTTTATGTATTATATTTCAAATAGTGGCATTTCTATTCTTACGAAATAAAATATGGGTGGAATAAACAGGGTCGCGAGTAAAAGAGAGGAATGTTTGTAGAGTACATATAAAGGCATTGGTGGATTCATGTCGATCTTGAATAGGAAATGATAGTGTGGGTTCTGGAGGAATAAATTGGTGAAGTCTAGCTAAATGATAGGCTAGATAGAGGATTTAAATGATTTTTGGAGATTTAGGAATTACACAGATAAATATTGGATTATGACACTGAGAAATAAATTCTTGGGAGATGTCAATATTAGAATTAATAGATTCAGCACTAGATGAATCAAATGAATTTTCGAGGATTTGGTGGAATATTACAAGTATTGGATTATAATTCTTGATTAATGATATTCTTGGTGGATATATAATAGTAATTGTTAATCCTTGGAAGATGTTGTTAATATAGGGAATTAATAGGAGTTGATCAATTACTAGAGGAACGAATTAAATTTCTAAGGAGATTAGAGGAGTCATTAGTGGATTATAATCTTGGTAAATTGAATTTTTGGTGGATGTATATCTGAGGATTAGCTAGTGATAGATAATAGAAAAATGAGATGGATTATTGGATTATGGGTTGAAATCAATGACAAAAGGATTGAATACAAAATATGATCGGTGGATTAAATAAATGATGATACTTGCTGTTTGGAGTTTTAGACAAAGAATCAAGAAATAGAATACATTTTCGGGATTAAGTCGATTTTGGTAATTGTAGTGTGGAGTTAGGTAGTAATAATAAAACTTTGATTAATTAAGAATAATAATGCCGCTAAAAGCAAAATTTTGGCAAATAAAATAACCCGAGCCTTTCCTTTGTTATGCCATGCATACTATTTGTTTGCATTCTGTGTATTGGCTTACGGAGCACGGGTCGAGTGCTCATGCTCGCTTTGCGACAAATTCGAAGCGGAATCGATCACTGCGCTTCAACAATACTTTTGGATCACGATGACGAAGAAGATGAAGATGTCAAGGGCTAGGTCGCGAATCTCCGGTTGGTGCTGTGGGCATGTCCCAAGGTCCCACCGTGTGCTTCGTTCTTCCGCTGCTGCAATTTATTGATTTCGCCTAATCGCCCATGAAGTAAGTCTACTATTATATTTACGCTCGCATGATATGTATTTTGATATTCGAAATCAGAATCGTATGCGCTATCTCATCGATCCAGGAATAGTGCGCTTAAACACATGATTCGGATTATAAAATCTGGGTCTGACACTTGTGCAGTAAACCGTGGTGTCACAAGCGAAGGTGCTAGCTCACAGCGGTAGTCGACGTCATCAATGGGAGGAAGCAGGAACAAGCTAAGAGTGGATGAAGTAAGAGTAGCTGGTGGAACTCATGCATCTTAGAGTGAAATTGGAGAAAAGGGATAGGGGGAGTTATTAATAAGGGGCAAGAGATGGGAGGAACCCGTGCTTGCCATTCGATGTAGAGAGAATGGATGGGTGAGATCAGAATCCTGGGGGGATGCCAAAGATCGGTGTTGTGGCATTATCACATATGGTTTGTTATACAAACCGTCTGTGATAATACATATATCAGAGAAATTTTGTTATACGAACTATCTGTGATAATGCAATCAGAGACGGTTTGGTATACGAACCATCTATGATAATGCTTAAAAATGCACGGCCTACTCCTGCCTGTTAATATTTCGATGCAAATGACCCTTAAACTTCCACATGGTTGGCTTTATTTGCAGCACGGTGTACAATTCCTTATTACCACAAACTCAATCTCTTCTAAATGGTCCTCTCCCTCATCTTCTTCACCAGATTTCTCAATAATGGCATCAAATGTTCTTTTGATCTCATTCCTCTCATCTATCCATCATAAGTTATTCGGCTGCAATGTTACACAAGCGGCCAACAACTTACTCTAGGTAGATCCTCTATTTAGTAGATCCTCTATTTATACCCTGCTCTCCTTCCTCAAGTCGCTTCCATCCGTCGGCTGGACTTCACACTACTGCAAAACATGCTATACTGGATGTCTCACCACAGATAGTTCATGTAGAGCCGTCTGTGCTTTAATTATTACAGACGGTTTATGACTAAAACATCTCTAAAACTATCATAGACGGTTAGGTTTAAAAGTTATATGTGATATATGCATTAGCACAGATGATTTTTAATTAGAACCGTCTATGAAACTATCATAGATGATTTTTATTTACAACCGTCTGTGTTTTGTCCTTTGTCATATGAACTACAGAAGCGACTGAGCTGAAACAGATAAGTGTGCTAGTGTGACTAGTCACTTTTACAAAAGACAAATTCAAAGCAAATTTATTACAAAAGTCCCAAAAAAAGAGATTCCTAGATCTTAGTCTTCTAGGCTTCATATACTTCTTCAACTTTTGGAGTTGGTGGATCAACCGCTGAGTTCTTGAATGCCGTGAAAATCGTCTTTGCCCTCTCCACTTCCTACTCTAGCCTGGGCACATCATTAGCATGGCACATAATCTCAAAGAGGATGCCATGATAAGCTTCTTCAGAATTGGTCGCTTCTGCTTGATCGGCAATGTTATCTATGTATCTCTTCACTGCCGCAAGAGCTTCTTCTACTTTGTGCACATTACAAAGAAGAATGAGGCTGAGGGCGTTTTCCCTTTCCTGAGCGGCAACGAGACACCTCTGTAGACCATGGATGATGAGGTCCAGCTGATGAATGGAAGCGAGTCGAGGAAGGAGAGCAAGGCGTGAGCAGAGGAGCTGCTCCAGACGTAAATTGTTGGCCGCTTGTGTAAGGTTGTGGCCGAACAACTCATGACGGATAGATGAGAGGAAGGAGATCAAAAGAATATTAGATGCCATTATTGAGAAATCTGGTGACGAATATGAGAGAGAGGATAGTTTAGAAGAGCTGGATTAGGGCGCGCATATTTAAGCGTTATCACAGATGGTTCGTATACCAAACCATCTTTGATATTAATATCATAGACGGTTAGTATAATAAAATATCTCTGATATGTGACTTATCACAAACGGTTCATATAACAAATCATCTCTGATATGTGCATTATTACAGACAATTCATATAACAAACCGTCTCTAATAATGACACGTCCCGATCTGTGGCGTATCCCCTAGGATTTCGATCTCACTCGTCCATTCTCTCTGCATCGAATGGCAGGTACCGGTTCTTTCCACCGCTCGGCCCTTATTAATTACCCCCCTCTCCCTTTCCACCGGTAGTCACGCGTGAGTTCATCCACTCCTAGCTTCCTGCATCCTCCCCTCGATGACGCTGACTACTACTGTGAGCTAGCTCTCCTCCGCCTTGTGCAGTCTCACTGTTGTAACACAAAGGTGACGCTACCGCCGCCTCTCCATTGCCAGTGATATTCGGCCGCCATCCGATGCCCCCTCTCTTCCTTGATGCCAGGCATCAAGGACATCATGCGCTACATTCAGCTTCTACTATCTGCTAGGATCTCTGCTTCTTATATATTCTTGCTGTGTTGAAGAGTTGGGTTTGTAGGATTAGGAGATGTGTTCTTGCCATGTTCTTGCTATATTAGATGGGTAATCTCTTCGTTATCTTGTTATGCCGTAATGATGGATTCTAATCTTAATAGAAATGGAATGTGTTGTTGTGTTTGCCATTGTATTAACTTGTTTTCAAAAAGCATATGTAACATTATTTTTTGAGGCTAGCCAAAAAATAGAAAAAAAATTTAGGTATAGAATGAACTAGCACTGACAGTTTGTGCTATAAACTGTCTATGAATGACTATCATAGACGGTTTTATATACTAACCGTCTGTGATACTCGCCAATCACATTAGTAATTAGAACCATTTGTAATATGTGATTATCACAGACGATTTTTGGTTTGAACCATCTGTAATAGTTTTCTTCACAGACGGTTCTATTTACAAATCGTCTGTGTTGTTTCTATCACAGACGGCTCACAAACCGTCTGTGGTAACCTCCGATTATCACTAACACATAAATTCAAGCAGTTCAAATAAACGTATGTAATGACAATTCCGAACTGTCTATGATGATCTTTTTTGTAGTAGTGTCATCATCCACCACCAACGGATGTATTTCCTTGCCGCTTTGGAAAGGGAAACCACCCTCAGTCTCATTCTTCTCTTCAATGTGCGCAAAGCGGAAGATGCTCTTGTGCCAGTGAAGAGGCACATGGATAACCTTGTCAATCAAGCAGAAGTGGCCGATTCTAAAGAAGGTTGTCATGGCATCCGTTTTGAGATTATGGGTCATGCTAATGATTTGCCTATGCTAGAGGAGAAAATAGAGAGGCCAAGGACAATCTTCATGGTATTCGAGAACTTAGCCGTTGATCCTTCAACTCCAAAAGTAGAAGAGGAAGCATATGAAGCCCAAATGAATAAGATTTGGGAATCTCTTTTTTAGGACTTTTGTAATAAATTTGACTTGAATTTGTTTTTTTTTTGTAAAAGTGATCAAACTTATCTGTTCCAGCTGATTAGTAGTTTCAATAGTTCATATGACAAAAGACAAAATACAAACGGTTGTAAATAAAAACTATATGTGATAGTTTCATAGATGGTTCTAACTAAAAGCTATCTGTGATAATTGCAGTTGTTGCCAACGCAAAAAAACCATCTATGAAGATGTAATATCACATATGGTTCTTGTTAAGAACTGTTTGTGAATTATCACAAACGGTTTTTAATACAAACCGTTTGTGATAATTCACAAACGGTTCTTAACAAGAACCATCTGTGATATTACATCTTCATAGATGGTTTTTTGCACTGGCAACAACAGACGGTCTCTAAACTAAAACCGTCTGTGATTGTATTTAATATAGATGGTTTTAGAAAACCGTTTGTGATGTGACGTCTAATATTAGGCTTTTTGTAATAGTGAGTTCACCTCACACGTAGGCCCATCATTGGCGACTTGAACTGCTACACCTTGCTCAAGACCCACACCATGGCATCCCCGGTAGCGCCCCGGCCCTACATCGCCTCCACCAACTTAAGCAGTGCAGCCACTGCACCAGGCCACGCTCGTGGATAAAAAAGCAGGAGCACTTGAACTCGGGCACAAAGAGGCAAGAGAGGGCGAATGTGAGAGAGGGGGAAGCAAGTGAGCAGGCAGCCATAGCCACTTGGCGAGTGGGTGCGTCGCTGACAAGGGATCGACGGCAGACTAGGGATGTCAATGGCGGAGGTGGAGCAGATGCCTCGGTGGCAGGGGTGGAGCTAGCCCTTGCTCCAGCCTCAGGCTGTGCCGGCTATTTTTGGGCCAAATCTGCACTATCAAGACCAAATCTGCACAATCAAGACATACTCTACCATAAATGGGCGGGCTATTCTTAGCAGTGGCAGATTCTAGGTCTCGCTCTATAGCCTACCTAACCCAAGGCACAGATCCGCCACTGCTTGGCGGTACAGAGTGAACGATAACGGCAAGATCTCCGCAAAGGAGCTGGCGTACGTCTGTGATGTGCGCCGCCGAGGCCAGGGAAGGACGGGAGGTGCGGCGCGTGATGGAGGAGATGGACACCGACCGACACCGTGATGACTTTGTTCACCTCAGCTAGTTTTCTGCCTTCCACAGCGGGCCGCACCAGCAAGGCGAGGCCGTCACCAAGGAGCAGGAGGCCGCGACGGAAGCGGGGCTGAGGGATCGGTGGAGGCGTTCTGGATGTACAACGCGAACTGGAACGACCTGATCTCGGTGTGGGAGCTCCACCCCGTGCTGCAGTAAATCAGGGAAAAGTGCTTTAATTTGTCACCGACTGCTCTCGCATGGTCCGCTCCGGCGACCGTGACGACAGCATCAACATTTACATGCACGCTGACTATGTCCAACTCATAATTATTATGTTTTTCACTAACAATACTTTTTTATCGATAAATAGTTTTTTTTTCCCTTAGAAGTACTATATTTTTCACTGATAGTACCATGGTGAACATTACATGAGTTGCGAGATGGGAATCATGTCCTTTTGAATTCTATTGTACAGCATGCTGAGCGATTGATAATGTTCATTACTTTGCATTTTTACGTTAAGTGTATAAGCGGGCTTTATAAATTTAGGTCAAAACTTTCCAAATTTTTAATGTAATTGTATATTTCATGCAATATATATTACGAAAAATGTGCATTGCTCGTGCTGTCGTGCACAATTATTAGTCGACTGTAAGTATGCATGTGCCATTGTATTGTAACAGTAAGTAGCTCTCGGTTCTGTTAGGACCTAATTGATTTCGAAATGTTTAATTGGCTAGTCTTCATATAGGAAATTAACTATTGAAGGTTTCTTAGCCAACCCGAAGGGAGATCTAGGCGGATTTGGTCGTTGAGTCCCATCAACTTGCGGAATTCTCACCAGGATCACCGGGCTGATATCTCGCGAATCCTAGTAGATATCGAAGATCTTAGTAGGTATTTTGTGAGTTTTAGCATTTGGTTTGTGCTTGCGGATGCAAACTTAGCCGCTCATACCTGCGCCAAGCAAGCGTCCTCTAGTAGACACCGAAGTGCTTAGATTACTACTACAAAATATGGATACTGTAATACATTCCTGTATCACATTCGTCAATGTGTTACAAAGAAATTTCATAGTAACATAAAACAATGTGTTACAGATAATGGTTGTAACACAAAGCACTTGTTTTATAAAAATGTGTTACTGAGAACAATTATAGTAACACAAAATTAATGTTACAAGTAAAATGTTACAAAGATTGTACTATGTTGTAACACATAAATGGAACATGTAAAATGTGTGCCAAATATATACCCTATAGTAACACAAAACAATGTTACAACTAAAGTGTTACAAAAAAACATATATATGTGACCTTCCAATTCATGGTCTGCAAGTAATCGCAGTCGGTGTCGTCTTGGTTGTTAGGCAATCACATCGTGGTCCTCACATGACTCTTGAGCAGCAACTATTAGGCAATTAAAAATATCGTATAGTTGCTGGATCCCACTTCCCAATTGTTGGGTTGAGCACAAGTTACGCTATAGATATATCGTGATCATGAGAGGAACAAGTACGACGGGAAGAAACATGGAAAAACAAAAAACTACGTAAAATTAAATAGGAGAATAGTAGAATTCTTTTGATTGTGTGGGCGATCACTACTTACCTCCTCCGTACAATTATATAAGGTGATATAGACTTTATCTTTTAGGTTGATAAGAAAATCAAATAGATTTAAACTCATTTTCACATGATCTCGCTTTCTATGCTCCAATGCCGAGTGCAAACATTTATTGGTTCTGGGTCTAACAAAAAAGCTATGAAAAAAACAGTTGTCTCTACTTCTTTGAAGCTCTGAGAAGAGAATAAACCATCTTATCTTTTCATCTCAGTCATAATCCCATCTCCAACACTTATCCTTATATAACAGTAAACCTAATTTGAATTCAAAATGAAATATTCTTCAGCCACACGCTTTTTAGATCCAACAGATCAACCAATCTAACTTGGTTATTATGAAGAATTGTGATAGATATTGGTAGGTATGGTAGTAAAACAAATTGTTAAATCAAAAGAGTAATCATTGGAAAAAAAAATTGACTCATGATCTATATTTCTATGCAAGAGGCAATGTTGTAGAATGCCTAAAAAGGCCACAAAGAAGGCATTTAAGTATGGCCTACAACAATGTTTGAGACAATTTAAAAAAATGCCTTCACAAAAGCACCAGGCAAGGTGTTTATGAGTTGATATCTAGAATAGCATGAACCATCATCTAGACCATTTTACATATAGCATATGAACTCCAAAAGACTTGGAGAACAAAAAAAAAGCCATGTATGCTCTCCAACTTCGCGACCATGCATCGATCATACTTAAGAGCTGGAACAAAGTCACTAGGGATACCACAAAACATCAGTAATCTGCAATGCCATAAAAATAAAAATATTAAAATAATGTTGCAATACTACATTTGTAAAAAACAATAAAGGATCTGAAACTAAGACAATTTCAATATATGTTGTGCCATCTTACAATCCCGCCGTTGCCCACGGTCCAGATCCCAGTCCCCGGCGAAATGGGGAGCAAACCTGAAATATTGTCAGCCTGAAATTGAAACACACACAAAGCAATCACTCAAAGAAATTCTTGAAATAGGAATAGTATATTGCAGTGGCGGAACCAGGATTTGGCTACACCCTGGGCTGAACTCTAACAACCTAAAACTAACGACAATTTATACCCATGCCATGATATAACAAAAGTATACCCATGCCACGATATAACCTAAAACTAACGTTAATTTTTAATCTTTAAGTAAAAAGGCTCCTGAAGACATTATTTCATTTTCTATCTCCATGTTTACACAAAGATAACAAATGCATAATGAATTCTGCACTGAGCCACTTAAGGCTTACAAGGGCTCTTGAAGACTTCAAACGGCCCATAGTCTTTATTGGGTATCACTTCCATTAAACCTCCCTCCTCCCCCCATAGAAGCGATCGCCACTTTACTACATGCAATGACATCTAACTTGTAAGTTTTTTTACCTTATCTTCAAGAAATATTTTCACTATTAGCGTGGAATAGAGATCCGTATATTGTCAATGCTCAAATAGTATAGTTATCAATGTTTACCTGATACAAGATATGCATCCAGCTTTGCATCCCTTGGACCAGAACATGTCTCAAGACTATCCCACATTTCTCAAATTCTCTTAGTACCAAGTTGGTATCACCAGCAAAAATCGCGAGAAAGAAGACAGGGAGACATAATCAAAATGAAATACTTTATCACACAGTCTAACCATATTTGCATCACCAATGGAAGCAATCAACACACTAGATCATGCATTGAAGAATAGATTTGCTTTAAATGAGATAGCAAAAGAAAAAGATACACTTAAGTACAACAATGGTCTTATGGATATATATTCATGAAATCTTTCCGAATACAATGATATCAATCAAAGCATACGCACTTGTTTCAGACATTGGATGGTATGTATGATTGTCTAGTGAAGTAAAATGTAGATGCAAAATTACAGATTGCATCATCCCAACAAAAAAGTCCTAAAACAGGAACGAGAGTCGAGAGACAAAGACAATAGAGTAATAGTTTTGTGTCCCAAAATGATTGTCCTGCCAAATCGATTTAAAAAAACATAGAATTTCACAACCGCATCAGTGCATCACTACATGGTTCTCCCGATCGCATAGAATTGCTACAAGACAAATTACCAATTCTAAGCTATATACGTTAATCCACTCACCCAATTCCTTAACAATAATACCTCTAATCTACCACAACACGAAGCATACGCAACTATATGAATCCAACACCACAAATTCCATCACGCATCTAACACATTCGTCCCATCGAATCAGCAAGAGGTGAGGCCACATACCCAAAACGGTGACCCACTCCTCCTCGTCGACCCGAGAGCAGCGGGCACGAATCCTCGGCATCTCCGCCGCGCAACCTCCCGGGCGGCGGCAGCGTGATGAGCACCACCGCCGCCGTTGTTGCGATCGCTGCCCGACGTTGTCGTCGGGGATCGCTGCTGATGCATGATGCCATCCACCGGGAACCATCCTAGCCTTCTCCTCCTCGAGGGGACCACCACGCCGCGGGGCGGGGAGCCGTTGGAGCGTAGCGGGAGAAGAGGTCGCGCGAGGGGCGGAGGCGACGGGGTCATGGTTGCTCGCGGAGAAGTGGAGGGCTGCCGGAAGGGAGTGGTGGGAGAGGTCGTTGAGGAGAGCAGCGGGGAGGCACCGGTGGGGTGGAGGCCTCGATCTCGCGACGCAGGAGGCCGGGGCGGGAGGACGGACGAAGAGACCGGGAGGAGAGGTCCCGGGAACGGCGGGTGGTGGCGCCGCGGTCCGGCTCGGCGGCGCTCATCTCGCGGCGAGGTGGAGGAGCAGCAGCGAAGAGGGTTTCGAGCGAAGCGGCGAGTGCGCGACGCGAGAAGCCGAGGCGCCGAGCGGAGGAGCGGGGAGGAGGAGGAGGCGGCGTGCAGGGGACGGAGAGGGGCGGCGCGATGCGGGGTTGGGGAGTAGGGGAGGAGGCGCCCGGGAGGCGCGCGCGAGCCGGGAGGAGGCGGTTCGGGAGGAGGATGCGGTGGCACGGGGTGGCGGAGGAGGCGGCGGCGCGAGGGGCCGAGGGGGTGAGGACGGGAGCGCGGGCTGGCGAGGGTGGGGGCGCGGAGGAGTGGAGGCGGCGCGGGGGGTGGTCCGCGGAGAACATGGGAAAACGGGGGAGAAGATCGGCGGTAGGAGAGAACGTGGGGCCATATGTTAGCGCAACTTTTTTTTCTAAGAAAAAGTGGAAGAGGTCGCATCAACTATCAACTTAAAGTAAAAATCCTAATTTTAATAAAATTTATTTAGAACTTTTTATAACATATATTTTTAAATACTAAAAGATTGAATATAAGCCATTGGATCTAAAATGGATGGATGTGATGATGGACTGCAGAGAGCAGTTATGGAGGCCAACGTTAGAGGATCCTATTCCACACTCGGCAGAGTAAGCTAGGGTTCCAGTTCCAGGTCTTGAGTTGCGCTACTGCTTGGGCCGCGCGGGCGCGAAGAGCCGTAGACAGTGGTGGCCGTAGCCGGAGAGCCCAGAAGAAAAGACCACAACTCTTATGAAGCCTTGGCAAAAATTCAGAAATCCCAACTTTCTCCTTCTCTTCCTGTGTTATTTTTTTCTCCTCTCTTTCTTCTCCTATCACAGGGGCCGGCAATACCTATGGATTGCAGTCTGCAGCGTGCAAAGAAACACTATGAAACAATCAAACGGATACGTATTTTGGTGCTTCTTCTAGAACGGAGCAGAGCCGGCACAAGTGAGCAGGAGGGACGGGAACGATCGGCTATAGGGGTTCCTCACATCCACGCGCCCCTTCTTCTCCACGGCCGGTCGCCGTGCGATCTCCCCATCCACACCACCGTAACCCAATTCCTCTCCTCTCGGCCTTCCTTGGGACACCGTGAGCACAATTCCACACTTTCCCGGGCTTGCCAATCCTTCTCCGGCGCCGGCGACGATCCCCACCCGAGTGCTCCGCCGCCGACCCCTCCCCGGCCTCCCACGGTCCCGGCCGACCACTCCAGCGAACTCTACTCGGTGCAAGGAACCCGTTTTGCCCGTCGCCCACACCTCCCCGGTCTCCCCTTCTTCGGCGACCCCGCCGCCCGAGCGCCACCGAGTTCCTCTGACCCGAGCCCCCTTCTGCCGCTTGGTTTAAAACCAACTCACCCCCTTTTACAGCAGGTAACATCTAGTAGCGCAGTGGTCACCCGTTCACTGCTTATCATATGATAGTTAATTTCATGTAAATATATATGTCTACATATGTACATGTCCATAATTGTGTGCATGTGAGCATGTATAGTAAATAATCCTTTTTAAATCTTTAAGCAAATAAATAGAATGAATGAATAAATGCAAATTGAAATGGCGCATGTAATGGCAAACATCTTGTATTTTAACCTTGTGTATTGATCCCTACAAATTGCAACTAAAGGTATTGATACCTACACAAGGAGAAATTTGCACAATTGTCACTTTGGAAACAATGCAGTCTAGTAAATTGTCATCCTTCAGGTCTGAGTAAAAGAGCCTCCTTGGGTCATGAGATTGTGCTTGCTCTTCCATGACCTCGAGATCGAATAAGAGGTTGAAAGCACGATTAGGAACCTAACATAAACACGATTATCAGTTTTCCGTTTACAAGCTTAAAAATGAAGTTCCATATGCATTACTCCAGATCTTGTTGTGGATGTAGGACTGGAATACTCACATTGCAACTTGGTTTGGCAGCTTACTATTCGCATCAAATCAAGTAAGTGACCAAATCCTCACTCCTGGGTATAAAACTGTATTTGCCTTAACAGCTTGACACCTTCGGGTGCCTTTCCTACAACGTGTAGGATCTGAATCTAATCTACAACGTGTAGGATCTGAATCTAATCTACAACGTGTAGGATCTGATTCTAATTACATGAGAATACGACTTTATTCAACAGTCTCCCTCAATGTTAACTTAGTCAAGTACAGATTGTGTCCTGCTCTACATGATTCAATCTAAACCATAGCACTTTATTGTTAAAACTGCAGGTTAAAACTGCAACTGTCATCAACAGATATATTTGCTAGTGACACTGAAGTTGCCTTTGAAGATCTATTTTGCGCATTTTCGGATGTATAGCTACTGGAAGGGAAGACCAATGGCGGTACTTGTGCATTGTATGTCGTCGAGCGATCTTGAAAATCAAGGCTCGAATCGATAATCTGAACGCAGCCACCTAAAGCACTAGCTTCACCGCACTTGGACTACGTGCAGGTAGTACCCTTGATCCTTTCTAGAATAGAATATAAAGAGAAGCTTGTTCGCCCATCTATCTAGAGAATGAAAAGGAACTAATGCCACCGAAAGCGGGTTAAGGTAAGAAGGCAAGTCATCTTCGCGCCGCCATCCTCACGATCGTCCGCGCGCTTTTTTTCGTTGCGCTCGGCCCGAGTCGATCCCTCTGGTTTTCCCCCACGACTCCACGCCCACGTTCACCCACGACTCCGCCGTCGCCCTGAGTCACCCCACCTGCTCTTCGCCAACACCCATCGCCTCTACTCCTCCTTCTCCGGGCCCCCAAAATTCACCGCACCGTCGCCGTCTCCATCCTCCGTGCGGCACCGCCGCTCGCCTTCTCCCGCACCGACGAGTTCCTCGCCGACGGGCTCAAGTCCTACGTCCGCGAGCGCGAGGAGGAGGACGGCGCCGTCGGCTGCGGATGGTCGGCGGGCTCGGCGTCGCCATCTTCTCGCCTCGAGTGGTCGCGCGCCGCCTCGCCTTCGTGCTCGTGTACCACGCCTACGCGGTTTGATTTGTATTTGTTGGTTGGTTTGGAGGCCGGGACTTTAGCTGATTACGATCTGCGGGTTGGACGCGCCGGGCAAGGGAGTGGTAAAGGCTTGGCCTTCGCTAATCTGGTCGCCTAATCTGCTTGATTGTTTTGGTTGCTTCGTTGGTTTGGTAAGGTGTTGTCTTGAATCAGTGCAGTGTTGCAAGTTGCGTCCGTGAGTTGTTTTACTATGTGATTGGAATTAGTTTGAGGATTGGTTTGTATGGATCGATGATACTGCGGCTTTGCCAATTCTCTAAGTTAGTTGGTGGTTTCATAATCTAGCTAGTTTGGTCAGAAATTATTGCAATCTAGCCAATACTACAGTAGGTTGTGGCCTAAAAGCGCTGTAAGAATTCTTCCCCTGCCAATTGGCAATTGTTATCTGGTAGCTTTGTCGTAGTACTTTTGCCAATTATTCTGTTTGTTGGTGCTGTAAATGCAGTTTAAGATTTTGCATAGCATGAACTTTAGAACTTTGTAGGTTGAGTTTGGTTAACTAGTAGTGTTAGCGTACAACTAGCTGGAGAGTGTGAATTCGATTTTTAAAGAGGACATTTTGAGCTTGAGTCACCGTAGCTTTTATGAATGGTTGAATGCTGTTGTTAGTTTACTTTGTCCGGTACCATTAAATTGAAGGTGAAAGTGTATTTCTCTCAGAGAAAAAAAAGGAATAGGTTCACGTGTATGAAGATCAACTAGGGAAGTCTGCATGTCGATAAGTGATAGCATTAGAAATTTGGAGGTGTAAGCAACTAGTAATTTATGGTCTATACAAGTGAGGGACACCCTATCTAATACAAGCTAGATTTATGGTCTATAAGTAACTTTTAGGATTCCTTGATCTCACATAGCCTTACTGGTGAGTCATGCTTCTTATATTAGTCTAGACAGCGCAAGGGAAGATGAAGATTGAATTTATATCAGCACATCCTCAGCATTTTGAATAGGATAGTTCTTGTAATTACAATCAGCATAAAATTCATACTGCAGAATTGCACGTAAGTTCATTTTGCACGAGTATATGCTCTGGTGCTACTAAAGCATTGTTATTTACTGCATTCAATGGTGATGTACTATTGCAAGGGTGGAAATAAACTACAGGTTGAGTGGAAATAAGGTTAAGGTTGTAGCCGCCTTCTTGTATTTGGCATTATACAGTAAAATATGTCCTTTAGAGTACACGCAAATAAACATTAAATCATTTTCACGTGTATGCTTCACTTAAGTCTGATGTTCATGCACATTTTTGTTCACTATTTTAGTTGTGCTTGTGGTAGAGACAGAGATAGGTCAGTGCGCTATCATTCTAATGACTGATGAGTGATGACTTCCATGATACCACATTCTGCAGTCATGAATGCATATCAGAAATGTGAAATTATATGCAATCAATAACACATTCATAAATGCATATCTGTCTTGATATGTGGGCTTACACTCAGTTCACCTATTTTTATATGCTTGCAATAAGAAAGGGAGCAAATTTAATTTATTTACTTCCAAATTTTAATCAAAATCTTCTTTGTCAAGCTCGAATCCCAGTTGTAGTGGAATAGAAAAACATGATATGCAGTAGAAGGCAGTAGATGATACTGTAAGATCCATTACCAAGAAATGCATAAGCAAAAGGACATTAAGAAGGAATTTCTAGGACAGCATCACATAAATACTGTGCCAAACCAATTAACAAATGGTGTTGTGCATGTTCATGAATACTGCAACAAATACACATTCTTTCCCTATTTCTAGATTTTAGAAAAGTAATTGAAGTTACTTTCATCAGTAGTTCAATATCTGCTTTCTCAGATGAGTTAGCCACTTAAATTTTGTGAACTCTGTACAAGCATAAATTTGGAGCATCTACGGGGTAGCTGATGAAAAACATCACTAACATGAAAAAGGAATATGATATGGAGCCTACCACTGATAATTTTGTGGATAACAGATATGGTTTTTTATAGCACTCATGTCGATTGCTAATTAAAAATTTGTTATGTTAACAAGTTGAAGGTATTAGTGTTATCCACGAGAAGATAGTTTGTTTTCTTGCGCAGATCAACATTGCCAACTCCAGCCATCAAAAACCCAGTGACAGTGTCCTGCAAGAATAAGAAAGCATGCCCATGAATATATAATTTACTCTTTTATGTATATTTGATTATTCAAGTACAACTTAACTGTTGCAAATTATGGTAGTCATCAAATATTTATTTTCATCAAAGATAAGTAGATTCGACTCCATCATTGTTCGTGATTTAGTAAGTGTAATCATGGCAGTCTAATAAAAAGATTATAGAGCCCTTGATTGTATTTATTCTAAACATGTGTTCATGTCCGCAACATTTGTTCGCAGGAAAAGGAGGTATAAAGAAAAAAACATTTAAATGTAAAGCATATCAAGCACTATACACCAATGAAGTTGAGGAGCATGATGATGAGAACCAAACACATCAGTACATATGTAGTTAGATCAATCCAATTTATGTGGGCTGCATCTTCAATTGGTTAGTATTACTATTAAGTTTTTTAATAGGTGATGGTGATGAAGTACGTAAGAGAAAGTGGACCGTTTAACACATGTTTGGGACCTACCAAGGGGATCGGATACTAGTAAAATGCAACATCCTTGGGCAACCCATTGGAGAAGAAGGTGGTCTCTTAGGGCAATTTTTAGGCACCATAGCAAGAAATGGTGGATATTGTCCAGTGGATATCAAAGATTGGAGAAAAGTCAAGAAGATTAGTGCTAAAACTATAATTCAGCTCATACAGTTTGCTAAATTTTACAAGATGTTATATTGTGAATTTAAGTTTTTGTGTGCTAGTTTTCATGTGAGAAAGTAAAGTTCATGGAAAATATCTATATAACCCCGACGTTTGGTAGTGTGTCTACTTCACCCCGAACTACAATTAGGGGTTATGTAGAGTTTTTCCTAAAATTCATTCATCAGTAACTCTTTCTTATTTCAGACAAAGTTTCTCTATCCTCGTTCATGTGAGAAATGGATATTGAAATCAATTGGAAGAGATTGGAGAAAATACAAGGTAACATTAAAAAAGACACTATTCAATCCAAAGAAAAAAAGGTCTGTTTTGTACCAGCGTTGTCCAAATGATGTCGATGAAGAACAATGGATTGCCTTAGTAAAATATTGGAAGTCAAAAGAAGGAAAGGTAGGAAAAGGGTACCATTATTTATGCTATTTAACATTTTTTACGCTGATTATTTATTATATCCTCAATTTTTATGTATATATTGGTTAATTCTTTTGTTAATTTACTTTCTTGTAGGCCCTTAGTGAGAAGAACAAATTAAGTCGTGCAATGAAGAAGACAACACATACAGCTGGTACAAAGAGTTATGCTCGTTGGTCTGAAGACTTGGTGAGTCATCTTACATTGTTTAAAAAATTTATGTATGTTTTCCTTTTCTTTTCTTTTATTGATATTGTTTTCAGAGACAAGTGACCACAAAAAAGCGCCACATAGAGCAAAGGTTTACTTAGCAACTCATAGAAAAAAGGGAAATGGGACAAATGAGACTATGGTATGATACATACACATGAGATTTTGGCAAATTTGAAGCCTTTTAGTTTGTTTAATGTATGAATGTCTTAATTATAGGTTCAGTTGGAAAATCTCCGGACACACAAACTGAATTAGCAAAAATAGCGAGGAAGAGTTGCATGGGAATGTGATGCATTACATCAAGTATTGGGAGAAGAGAAAGCTGGACAAGTACATGGCATGGGATTGCTTCCAATTCCGAAACAAGTCTATGGTCGAACAACACGTCATTTCAAGGACATTGATGTAGTTACACTAGATGGATCATCATCTGATGTAGAGACTCACATGTTGGAGGAAATAAGGCAACTCAAGGAGCATTCTAAAATGCAAGACAAAGTGATTGAAGAATTAAAAAGCAATCAGAGGCACCATGAGAATGAGGAGCCAGCAATGGCAGCAATGTCTATTTTAATTTGTAACTGTATTATATTGAAATGTTACTCAAACTCTTTATCTTTTCTAGGTGAATTGCACAGCAAGTGATCATAGTAATTCTCAAAAACAAGGAATGCATTTTAACATAAAGGTATTTCCTTTATTTCATGTTTTCATCTAATTTAGTATCTCTTGACTTTAATATTGTTAGAAATTTTCAGAGAGTTCAATGTGTTGCACCAAATCAGAAGGAGGTATTGCTTAAGCAGACGAACGAATTGGTAAAATGTCTTGCTTGTGAAATTAGTACTTCTTTACCTACAAAGTTTTTTAATAACTAATGCTATTCCCTTTCGATCTTTACCGGATAAAGAAAGATGTGAATCTGAATATAGTGATGATGATAATCTATATTTGTCTAGTGAAAAGGTTATCAATTGGTCTCTGTCTTTATGAATAATAATATACTCTTCATTCATTATACGTCAATATTATTGCCCTGATTATGATTTAATGATTTGCTATTGAACTAGTGCCAAGGTCATGCAGATGACAAGGAAATATCAATTGAGGAAGCGTACATCATCCCCACATGGCTCTGCTATAGATTCTAGACAAATAGAGGTACACCTTTTCAATGAACCATTGAATAAGATATATTTTACTTGCAATGTCAAATTTATTCAAGGTAAGTATTACATAACTTTGTAAAAATGTATAAATACAATTATCTTTCTCTTCATTTCAGTTTGATTCTTGTCCAAGGATTTCCGGCGAAGGTAGAATAACAAAGAAACAAAAGGTATATAAGAATCAAATGTTTCCATTTATTATAGTAATATTTGTGCCATATATTATTACATACCTCATTTTACATGTGTAAGGATCATCAGGATGTGGCTCGCGACAAGGCTACATGCCAGAAGCGTCCAAAACATGTGCAAGATCATCCAATGAAGGTATATAGATATAATATCACTTGTTCTAGTAGCTGCATTATCTTGATACTAGTGGACACGCACGTGTGATGCTTAATGTTATTTCAGTTCAAATAAATATGACCGCAACCAATAATACCCGTGCCTACACTCAGTTCATCAGCAGCAATCATTTTAGCTTTTGCTTTGTCTATCTTTTCTTGGCAGGAGCATATTTTTTGCTGATAATCTGCTATGTCATATGCAAAAGGATCATGAAATTAAGATGGCCATAATTTTCTATCTCTCAAGTTTATTGTCGCATGAGGTTTTAGGTGCTATCAAACAGCTTTATTGTTAATGTTATCCTTATTAGTTCTGCAATATGAAGTGTCGATTCCATTTTCATAAAGATATAGGCCGCACTTACTCTTAGCAACATGTGCCGCTATCTTGATATATACAACAAATGCTTGTTGGTCGCTAAGTGATTATGTCAAATTAATGCAGTTGGGTCCACGATTGCTACTCATGACCGCCAAATATCCAAATAAGGAAATTGTGGCATATGCAACTATTATTAGCACTAATCCAAAAGCAAATGTTGGTGGAGTTGAGACAGAAAACAATTCTACAAAGTGCGTATCAATCATCCCATTGAAAAAGATGAGCCATTAGTGAGGCCTATGCCTACCTACAACAACATTGGTGACGCCCATGCCAAAGGAGTACCAATTGCTTGGCCTTCGATATTTGTATGTTTGAACTAGCTTTCTAAACTTTACTTTACTGTGGTGTACATGGATAGAATAATACTTAATGTTACAACTTGCTATCTATTTGCAGTTCAAATGATTAATGGCTGAATTCCTATATATCGATGCGCATAAGAATGGATGAAGAAGTGATGGATTTTAAGAATATTAGATATTGCATTTTTGTTTCTAGTAGTATGGACTTGTACTCTTCACTACTATGTCTGTTTACTCTCTAGAGTCATATCATTGTGTACATATACTATCACTTCATCTGAGCAAGTACTATATTTGAAACCTTTCTATTATCTGTGGATCTTTATATGATTATTGAAACTTATAGATTATGTGATTCTGCAATGTGTCATGTTTACTATGAAAAATCAATAATAACACTATATGTCACATACAAAGGTAAAATAAATATTTTTTTCCCAAATTTCAAAGTGTTACAATAGGTACACCATGTGTTACAAAACATATGTTCCTTTGTTCCAAACTATATGTTCTTCAAAAAATGAGGAAGTGTTACTAGAGCTAAAAAAAGTGTTACAGTAGAGAATCACTGTAACACTAGACAAATGTTCCAGTATATAAGTAAATGTGTTACAGTTTAGTAACACTTTTTTGGATGTAAAAGAACACATATATGGTGTTCCAATAGACCAGTATATAGTAACATGGGCAATTGGAACACATAAAAAATGTGTTACGAAGAGAGCTAGTAACACTTTTTTTAACCTATAGTAACGCATGTTGGTGTTGCTATATCTCTGTTGTGTAGTAGTATAACCAGGTGCTAGACATCTTGTTCCTGTCTCTACGAGGTGATTGTAATCCTCTTGATCGATGAAGTCTACAGTGTTGCACCGTGAATTTTGTTAGCTAGAGGATTCGGTTCCATTCCGTCAGTAGTGGCATAGTACATGTTTGCATGCATGAGCCACCTACATCAGCAGGACAAATAAGTTTCTGTAGTACACATGATGAATCAGGTCGGTACACTGTCATTGTGTGGAGCCGCCGGCCGGCCTGACGTGCGTGCATGAACGTACGTGTCTCGATCGATGCATGGAGGAGCTGCTGCGACTGGTCAGTGACATCTCGGCTGCCGGATTCATCATCAGCTGCTTCTCTCGGTGCGTGCGTGCGTGGTCCACGCACATGAAATTAAGCTGCGCTTGGCCCGTGGCGCTGCGGTAGCCCGAGGGTGGCTGTCTCCCCGGCGTCGTCATCCGGAGGCAATGCACATCTCAGATCTACCCGGCCGGTCGTCATCCGGAGGCAATGCACATCTCAGATCTACCCGGCCGGACGTACGGCCATCTGCCGCGGGCTAACGGGTAAATGGGTAATATATATGTACAGACGGGAGTAAGGCTGCGTTTGATTTAGAGATAAAAAAACCGAGTTAGCTAATTTTAGTCTAACTAGATTAGTTTAATCTAAATTTTATGTTTGGTAACAAATCTTATTAATCTAAATTTTTGTTAACCTAGATTAGCTAGATTAGGTAGGTTGGCACTAGAAAAACAAAATTTAGAAGGATTAGTTATACTGGGTTAACTTATTCTATCAATTTAATAGGTTTACTTAATCTTATATTAGAAGAGTTAAAACGCTTTGACTAGATTAAGTTAATTCTCTCTAACCTAACAGTGTATAGCAGATTAAATCCCTAAACTATCTCTTAACCTCAAACCAAACGGGCCCATATATCAACTTACGTTGATGCATGCATTAGGGGTTGTTTGGATTCGTGCTAGAGTTTCACTTGCTAAATTGTGGACGAGGTGGTCAGTTTTGGGGAATTTGGTGAAAGTATACCGCAGATTTACAAGAGTGCTTGTAGATCGATTTATTCTTGGTGATTTGAGGTTAATATTTGGTTTAATTATATGCATTATTATAAAAAGAGATGATAGTTAGGTTTAGATCTAGCTTAGTAGTTTGCTCTAATTTAAGAATGGATCATTACTCATAGTTTACATTAATAAATTGTTGCTTGATACACACACATGATTGTGCTAATCTATGCGTGCATGCATTGTGCGCGCCACTTTGCGTGTCGGAAAGTTACTACCATTTATGAGTGAAGTTACTATCAAATATATGTAGAGTTACTATCTAGTTATGTATTGATAATAACTCTACATGTGTTTAGCAATAACTTCACTCACAAAACGGTAGTAACTTCCCAATGAGCATTTTACACTTGCACGCAGAATAGTGATTCTATATACATACGTACTTACGTACATACATACATGCCAAACATATGTAGAATTACTGCCAGTACACAACTGGGTACTAACTCTATATGTATTTGATAGTAATTTTACTCACAAATGATAGAAACTTTTCGGCACACACGCGAAGTATATATATTGCTTCATGAATAGTGCATTGCTAGCTACTTTAGATGGACAATTTAAGGTGAATAACAATTATGTGTAAGTATTAGGCTAGCTAGCTATAGGAGCATTAATCTAAATTGACACTAATTTGTTACATACGTAGCATAGAAGGACCGAAGTAGGATGTATGTTGAGAACCGTGTGTGTGAAGTGTACATTGATGGCGTGTCTGCTTTTAGAAGAGCGGCTAAGCAGGATATGTTGAAGAAGAGGATGGAATATAAGTACTATCTATGCATTGATTGCGATGATCTGAAAATGTTTACCAACTCAGCGCAGATCGAAGCTCACTTGATTCAAAAGGGTTTTTAAAAGGGGTATACATGTTGAACTAATCACGGTAAAGAGAAGATTATATAGGATGCTAGTTATAACATCGTCAAGGGAGACAACGATATGCCGGATGTAGACTGTGTTTTCGATGAGGATGGGTCGCACGATGACAATTGGATTAGATGCTACACAATGCACAAGGAAACTGTAGTGAGAGCGAGTTTGGTAAATTTGAGGGCTTGATGGTGGACTCAGATAAACTTTGTTCCTGGGCTGCAAGCCGCAATACATAAGGTTGTTATCCATTCTTAAATCATTGAAATTGAAGGTAGCTAATGGTTGGTCCGACAAGAGTTTCACGACGTTGTTAGGTTTCCTAGTGAACGTCCTTTCAGAGGGAAACGTGTTGCCGAGAACAACCTACCAAGATAAGAAGGTTCTTTGTGTGTGTGTCTATATATATATATATATATATATATATATATATATCCGAATGATTGTACTCTACCGTAAAGAGTATGCAAAATTAGATATTTATCTAGTGTATGAAGCATCTAATACAAGCGTAAAATGACTCCGATGACAGTGAGGGCATAGAGGTAAAACAAGGACCTCCTGTTAAATTATTATGGTATTGCCTGCAATTCTCTATTTGAAGCATTTATTTGCAAACTGAAAAATGCAACAATGCTGTGTTGGCACTCAGAGGAGCAAAAGAAAGATAGAGAGATAAGACACGCTGCTAATTCTGCCTAGTGGAGGAACATCGATAGGAAGTTTATACACTTCGATGTAGAACCGAGGAATATAAGATTGGGTTGAGTACAAATGGAATGAATCCTTTCGCTAACATCAGTAGCTGACATAGCACCTCGCCTATGAATGTATGCATGTACAACCTTCCTCTTTGGTTGTGTATTAAGCAGAAGTATATTTTGATGTCACTACTTATCTAAGAGCAGAAGAATCCTGGGAACAATATTGATGTGTACCTAGCACCATTACTGGAAAATCTTGTAACACTGTGCAATGAAGGGGTATACGTATAGAATACGGACAAATGAGAAAACTTCACTCTGTGCGTCATGTTGTTCTGCACCATCAATGATTTTTCTACCCTTGGTAACCTACCGGGGTTGAGTACAAAAGGTGTCAAAGCCTGTCCGTATTGCTTAGATTACACTGAGAGTGTGTGGTTGAACAACTTGCATAAAACTGTGTACATATGTTAATTTACCTAGTTGTTAATAAATCCATAACTTTATGGGGTCTAAAATAACATGATTGCCTCTTGCAACAAATATTGACTACTGAATCTTCCCAAGGCTCCTTCAAAATAGTCAAGGAGAGGAATATACTATCCATGGTCCTGGGAAACAAGGAGCACTCAGGTTGCACGCTAGGCCTTGGGGTTTACATACCTTAGAGGCAGGGGTTCCTAGACAACTCCGAGGCATATAGGAGTAGAAAGAGATCTATGGTTGAGCACGTGAAACAGGACATTTGTGAAGAACTTCGAGGATAGATAACAGCAGAACGTCAATGGGAGATAACATCATTGTGGGAACAGCTGCATCAAGTCCTCAGCCAGCCGCAAGCCGCCCCCATTGTTGCAAGAGCCAGTCCCCCTCAACATCGGAGTAGCTGCATGTTTGCGACACTTTATAAATATAGCAACGTCCACTTTCCTATCGACAACATCCAGGTAATGTACATCTCTAAAATAATACATTGATAGATCTTGGATGTCTTAGCTAATTATGTATTATTGTGTATGAGCCTACGCCGTGCACCCTCAGAGTCAGGCTTGTAGACTCCATTCCCGTTGAGGCTGGGTAGAGGATGGCATATCCATGTCCGCCAGGGATGTTAGTGCACAGTGCCTAACTAGGGACCAATTTCACGAAGGTCTAGGTGGACATGGTACATGACATTCTCAGGGTTGTCCTACTGGAGAATCCCCTGAACAACTGACGCTAAGGGATGCTATCCACACATTTGTCCAATAGCCCAAGAGGGTCATCGCCCTGGACCCTACAGTGTCGTGATCTCCACATGGTATGCCTATCCAGCAGAACCCTCTATGACTCAACCTCGATGCTAACTTTTTGAAATCATGTAAGTCATTCAGCACTTACGTTACCAAGGGAGGGAGATACAAGGAATCTAGTGCCACACTACGACATAGGACGTGATTTTTGGTACCCGCTACGACACAATAATCCTATATTGTACATCGTAATAATGCCTTTAAAACTGACTATACCTATTGATATGGGGTCGCTCAATCTTCTTGACGTAGGATCAAGATGCTCATGTGCAATCTCTTGAATCGTAGTTATCCTCCATTGCCCATACACGAAGGAACACTCTTTAATTCGCAAGAACACACACGCTAAACTTCACGACCACCAAGTAAAGCCCTATCACACTCCCAATTTGATGTGCTAGTGTTGTCCCGATCTTTTGATGAGAAGGATAATTTCGATTGGACGATAATCAACTCTCACGATCCAGGCTATGAACGCATCACATACGAACCAAGCAATCGCTGAACTAATCACCAAGTTGTTATCAACCGTGCCAAGAATGCGGTTGACCTGACCACGAAGGTCTATTCCTGCATGCAACCGAAGAACACACAAGAACAAATCACAAGCAATCTGAAATTGCAAATATATATAAATTGAGTTCAAAAGGTGGGATTCGGCAGAGGTTCTTTATGGTTGGTCTTGTCGACATAAGCGAAGAACAAGAGTGTTTACAATGGAAAAACTAAGCAAACGATATCCAAGAAAACTATTAGGGTGTGGCCTGCTTAAATAGGGGAGGGAAGACCGCACAAAACTAAGAAATAAGAGGTGGTACTATTCATTGTACTGTTCATGTAAATATTCTGGCTGTGAATAGTATGGGCCTAGAGACGGGCACCTTCTCCTGTGGCCCAAGCATTACAAGGCCTAATTTGGCCTAAACAGGTGACACAACATCTTCTTTGAATTATTACGGTATGCATAGGAGAAATTTGAAGATGAGACTAGATCCATTAGAAAGAGGACGAGAAAAGCTTTCCATCGAATACTCGTGGGCCTCAAACGGACTCTGTATGTGAAAGTTATGCACATTTGAAGTTGGTGCTGTCTTCAGAGGCCGAATTGAATCGCACATGTTTATCTTCATGATCAGCTCCTAAGTTCCTAAGTAAAAGAACATCACATGCATTAGGTAGTAGCATATTCTCATGAGAAACAAAATAAGCTCCTAGAAACGAAGTTATCTGATAGTTTAATTGTTGTGCGCAAGCTCTTGTGATTGGACCTTGCAAGTGTATAGGTTCAGATCCATTGGTTGTATGCATGGAAGTGATGTCCTTATCATTCTCTCCTTCTTGCATGTGAGTTATCCTCGACTCAAGCTCATCTTCTTCTCCCAAATATTGCTTCAAATATGCAATATTAAATGTGGGGCTAACCTTGAATTCTATAGGTAGATAAAGTTTATATGCATTATCATTAATCTTAGCTAACACCTTGAATGGACCATCAGCTCTAGGCATTAACTTAGACTTTCTCAATTCAGGAAATATATCTTTGCGCAAATGCAACCACACTAGATCACCAGGTTCAAAAGTTAAACTCTTTCTACCCTGACTACTAGCAATCTTATACGTAGCACTCATGCGTTGTATGTTTTCTTTAGTGGTTTCATGCAATTTAAGGACAAATTTAGCACGCTTCTTGGCATCTAAATTCACTTTTTTAGAAATGGGGATAGGCAATAAATCAATAGGAGTGCGAGGATTAAAGCCATATACTACCTGAAAAGGGCTCATCTTTGTGATAGAGTGCAGTGATCTATTGTAAGCAAACTCTATATGAGGTAAACATTCTTCCCACATCTTCAAGTTTTTCTTCAAGATAGCCCTCAACATAGTTGATAGCGTGCGGTTGACAACTTTAGTTTGTCCATCCGTTTGGGGGTGACAAGTGGTAGAAAACGGCAGCTTGGTACCCAATTTTGCCCACAGTGTGCACCAAAAGTGACTCAAAAAGTTCGCATCTCGATCTGAAACAATGGTATTGGGCACTTCATGTAGTCGAACAATCTCTCTGAAAAATAAATCGGCAACATTTGTAGCATCATCGCTCTTATGACAAGATATAAAATGTGCCATTTTAGAAAACCTATCCACAACAACAAAAATACTATCTCTCCCCTTCTTTGTTCTAGGCAATCCTAAAACAAAGTCCATTGAAATATCCTCCTAAGGAACGCTAGGTACAGGAAGAGGCATATATAAACCATGTGGATTAAGTCGGGACTTAGCTTTATTGCAGGTAGTGCAGCGAGATACATAGCGCTCAACGTCGCGCCTCATCCTTGGCTAATAGAAGTGTTCAGCGAGGATTTCCTCCATCTTTTTGACGCCAAAATGATCCATTAGTCCTCCCCCATGTGCCTCCTGTAACAACAAAAGACGAACAGAGCTGGCTGGAATGTATAGCTTGTTAGCTCTAAATAAAAATCCATTATTGAAAATAAATTTATTCCAGTATCTACCATTTTTGCAATTGGACAAGGCATCTCTAAACTCATCATCAGAAGTCACTACTACAAAAGAGGCTATATCGATTTGCTACATCACGCAGCGCTTTGACAAAATCGTCAGGATTGACACTCAACACGCACGGTTTTAATTTGGACACCGCTCTGTGTTAGTGTCGAGTATCACTGACGGTCCTTACCGATGAACCGTCTCGTGATACTTCATATCACATACGGTTTTAATAAAAACCGCTCGTGATAATCTGAATTATCACGCACGGTTTTTATTAAAACCGCTCGTGTTGTGTAGACTATCACGCATTTGGTTCTTCTTAAGAACCGTCAGGAATGTTCATGACGGTTTTTGACAAGAACCGTCTGTGATGTCCCTTTGTCTGTCATATTCTGTTCATGATCAGAGGTTAATATATAAGTACATATTGCTTCTAATAACTTAACTACAAAACTATTGAGACAAGAGATCACAAATTAAAGGTAATTTATTAATTTCAATTAGAGGAAAATTTAATACAAAAGTCGCACAGGTAAAGAGTTTCCCATATTGTAATCTTTTGGGCTTCGTACGCTTCTTCTTCGATTGGGACTTGGAGGATCAGCCACTGACTTCTCGAACGCCGTTAAGATTGTCCTTGTCCTCAGCACTTTCTCCTCCAGCCTAGGCAAATAATCAGTAGCATAGCCCATAATGTTTTAGAGGATAGCATGAAAAGATTCCTCAGAATCTGCCGTTTCTGCTTGATCGGCAAGGCTATCCATCAGTCTCTCCAATGCGTGTAGAGCTTCTTCCGCTTTGCGCACATTGTGGAGAAGAACCAGGGTAAGGGTTGTTTCCCTTTCTTGAGCGGCAGCGAGACGCCTCCGTCGACGGCGGATGATCAGGTCGAGCTGACGGATGCAAGAAAGTCGGGGAAGGAGAGCAGGGCGTGTGCGGAGAAGCTGCTCCAGATGCAAATTGCTGGCGCTGTGTGTAGGTTCGGCGAACAATTCTTGATGAACAGATGAGAGGAAGGAGATGATCACAAGAATAGTAGAAGCCATATTGTACGTACGTAGAAGAGACCTGGATTAGGAGCACATATTTAACCTTTAGCACAGACGGTTCATATACCCAAACATTAATGATATAGACGCTTCGTATAACGATCGAGAGACGTTAATTAGACGATCGAAACACGGCGCTCGAGATAAAGCTTATGATAGACGGTTTATACGGAACCGCTCGTGATTAAATCGTCACGACGGTTTATACCGGCAACCGTCAAGATATTTTCACGACGGTTATTAACACGAACCGCTCGTGATAATTTTAGAGATCACAGACGGTTCGTGTTAATAACCGTCTGTGAACTTTCACAGACGGTTAGTAATACGAACCGTCTGTGATAACTGAAACATCACAGACGGCTCGTATTAGGAATCGTCTGTGATATTTATTATCACACACAGTTCGCATTAATAACCATCTGTGATAATCACATATCACCAATAATTGGCGTGTGATAATCACGTGTCACCAATAATTGGCGTATACCCAGGATTTCGATCTCACCCGTCCATTTTCTCCACATCGAATGGCGGCGCAGCTTCCTCCTCTGCCGCCCTTATAAATAACGCCGCATCTACCTTTCCACCGGTACTAGTCACGCGTGAGTTCATCCATCGTGAGCATATATAGCTGTAAGTGTGGTAAGTGTGTCTTGTTCACCCGCACCGCCGCTCCATGAAGAGTTCACTAGCTTGTTATCCCGTAATAGATCTAAATGTGTTGTCGTGCTTGCCTCTGTATTTGCATGTTCCTCAACGATGCCGACATCGCCGAGATGTGATGTCCACTCGACAATCCTTCTTTTCTGCAAAATTCAAGGCAATTTTATTACAAAAGTTCAAAAAGACATTCCCAGATTCTTGGTGAGCGCCGACATAGCCAACTTCTTGCCGAGCAACTATCCATCTGCTTCTTCCCACTTCTTTTCTTCATCTCTAGTCTCTGGATCACGTATGCCAGTAGCAATGATTAAGTTAGCTGAATCATCGCTACTGGCGTACGTGATCCAGAGACCAAAGATGAAGAAAAGAAGTGGGAAGAAGCAGATGGATAGTCGCTCAGTGAAGAAGTCGCTATGTCGGCCGCTCACCAAGAATCTGGAATGTCTTTTTTTTTGAACTTTTGTAATAAAATTGCCTTGAATTTTGCGGGAAAAAGAAGGATTGTCGGAGTGCAGAATGCCAATTCGAAGCATAGCATAGCATCCGAGGCAAATCCGAGGCCTGCTGCTGCGTCTTGAGGAATGCCACATCTGGTCTTCAGATGTGGCATTCCTCAAGACACAGCAGCAGGCCTCGGATGTGCCTCGGATGCTATTCTATGCTGCAATTTCTATCACAGACGGTTCGTTGTTACAAGCTGTCTATGATATATATATCACAGATGGTTTCAAATACTGAGCCGTCTGTGTATATCACAGACGGCCGTTGTTATTAACCATCTGTGATATTATGTATATCACAGACGGTCATTGTTATAAACTGTCTGTGATAGTCAAGTATCACAGATGGTTCATAACAATGACTGTCTGTGATATACACACTATCACAGACAGTTATTTATGCGAACCATCTATGATAGGCAACAATCACAGACCGTTATTAATTTGAACCGTCTGTGATATTGTTTGTATCACAGACGGTTAATATTAATAATTGTCGGTGATAATTCACAGACGGTTATTAATACGAACTGTTTGTGATATATCATTTTCACAGACCGTTTGTGGTTGGAACCGTCTGTGATATTCTGCGTAGTATTAATTACTTGGCGTACTTGCTTGAAGGATGTCGACACCAATCTGTCTTCATTGCGCTGCATCGGTGGAGCAAGGCGGCCGGCTTTAGAGAGTTGGGGGTGAAAAAATATCACCGTCTTCTTAGTGATCTGATCAGAGGTTAGTATACTCAATTACTTAACATTCTTAGTGATCTGATCAGAGATTAGTACTCAATTACTTAACATTCTTAGTGATCTGATCAGAGGTTAGTAGTAGGGGTAATAATCATTTTTGACACCCATTTGTCACTTGTGTAGCGTAGATGGACCGAAGCTGGATGTATATTGAGAACCATGTGAGTGAAGAGTACATTACTGACATGTTTGCTTTTAGAAGGGCGGCCGAGCTGGATATGTTGAAGAAGGGGATGAAATATATGTATTGCCCATGTATTGATTGTGATAATCTCAAGATGTTTAGCAACTCAGCGCAGATTGAAGCTCACTTGATTCGAAGGGGTTTCAGAAAAGGGTACAAATGTTGGACCAGTCACGGTGAAGAGAAGAGTACACAAGAAGGTAGTTATGACATAGTCGAGGGAGACAACGATATGCCAGTTATGGACTGTTCTTTCGATCATGAGGATAGGTCGCAGGATGACAATCTGGATCAGATGTTACGTGATGCAGAAGGGAACTATAGTGAGAGAGAGTTTGGTAAATTCGAGGGCTTGATGGAGGACTCGGAGAAACCTTTGTTCCCGGGCTACAAGCCGCAATACACGAGATTGTCATTATTCTAGAACTGCTAAAATTGAAGGCAAGCAATGGTTGGTCCGACAAGAGTTTCACGGCATTATTAGGTCTCCTAGTGGACATGCTTCCAACGGGAAATGTGTTGCCAAGAACCACCTACCAAGCCAAGAAGATTCTTTGTCCATTAGGAATGGAAGTAGAAAGAATACATGCATGTCGGAATGATTGTATCCTGTACCGTAAAGAGTATGCTAGCTTACATGTTTGTCCGGTGTGCAAAGCATCCCGATACAAGCGTAAAAATGACTCTGATGATGGGAAGGGCACCGAGGTGAAGCAAGGACCTCCTGCTAAGGTGATGTGGTATCCTCCTGTAATCCCCCGTTTGAAGCGTTTATTTGCAAACCGCAAGGATGCAAGATTGATGCGTTGGCACTGCGAGCAGCGTAAGAAAGATGGAATGATAAGACATGTTGCTGATTCTGCCCAGTGGAGGAACATCGATAGGATGTTTGTAGATTTCGGTGTGGAACCGAGAAATATAAGGTTTGGGTTGAGTACAGATGGAATGAATCTTTTTGGTAACATGAGCAGCCGACATAGCACCTGGCCTGTGACTCTGTGCATGTACAACCTTCCTCCTTGGCTGTGTATGAAGCGAAAATATATTTTGATGTCACTACTTATCCAAGGGCCAAGCAACCGGCAACGATATTGATGTGTTCCTAGCCCCATTGGTGGAAGATCTTGCAATCTTGTGGAATGAAGGGGTACATGTATGGGATGCGGACAAACGAGAGAACTTCACTCTACGCGCCATGTTGTTCTCGCACCATTAATGATTTTCCTGCCCTTGGTAACTGTCGTGGTTGAGTATAAAAGGAGCCAAAGCGTGTCCGCACCGCTTAGATTATACCGAGAGTGTGTGGTTGAACAACTCGCGAAAATCGTGTACATGCGTCACCGTAGGTTCCTTCCAAAGTATCACCCATACCGCAAGATGAAGAAACAATTTGACGGAAAAAGAGGATGACTCAGTACAAGACCTTTTAGCGGGAAAGAGGTGTATGATATGGTCAAGGATATAAATGTTGTGTTTGGAAAGGGACGTAAATTGAGGAAGAACATGTGGAAAAAGAGGTCAATATTTTGGGACTTGCCTTATTGGGAGCACTTAGAAGTTCGCAATTGCATCGATGTCATGCATGTAGAGAAGAATGTATGTGACAGTTTGATTGGTCTCTTACTGAACATTCCTGATAAAACAAAGGATGGTGTTAACGCAAGGTGTGACTTGGTCGCTATGAACATCAGGACCGAGTTAGCACCGATAGAGACCGATAAAGGCCGGACGTACCTTCCCCAAAGATGTTACACTGTCTAAGTCCGAGAGAACTGAATTGTGCCGCCTTAAATGGTGTGAAAGTTCCATCCGGTCACTCCACAAGCATGAAGAAACTTGTTTCCATGGAACATTTGAAATTAATTGGCATGAAGTCTCACGACTGTCATGTGCTAATGACTCAAATGCTACCTGTTGCAATTAGAAGTATTTTGCCGAATAAGGTTCGAGTGACAATCATAAGGCTATGTTATTTCTTCAACGCAATTGCTCAGAAGGTCATTGATCCGGATGGACTAGATGCTCTGCAAACCGAGGTGGTGACAACTCTATGTCATCTAGAGATGTATTTTCCTCCATCATTTTTTGATATCATGGTCCATCTCATTGTCCACCTTGTGAAAGAGATAAAAATATGTGGCCCCGTATTTCTACATCATATGTACCCTTTCGAGAGGTACATGGGAATTCTGAAGTCCTATGTACGCAATCGATCTCCACCGGAGGGTAGTATCATCGAAGGTTATACAACAGAAGAGGTTATTGAATTCTGCATCGGCTACATGGCTCAGGTAGAGCCGATACGTGTACCTCTATCTCGTCATGAGGGGAGGTTAGAGGGTATCGGGACTATCGGGAGGAAAGCAATAACTCCGGATCAAAATACGTATGCTCAAGCCCATTTCATGGTTTTACAACACATGACTGAAGTGACCCCATATATTGAAGAGCACAAGGACATGCTACGTCAGGAGAATGCAGGCCAGTCAGAAGTTTGGATCACAAGACAACATAACCGTCAGTTCAACGAATGGTTGAAGGCGCAATTGACTAGGAGGTCGTCAAGTGAAACACTACAATGGTTGGCAAAAGGACCAAAATTTACAATTGTGACATGGCAAGGATACGACATTAATGGCTACACATTTTATACAACAGATCAAGATAGAAAGAGCACAGTGCAGAACTCAGGTGTCCGCATAGATGCCTAGATGCGCACGGCAGTACCGCTGGCCCAAGCTCGTACTACGAGCTTGTAGAGGAGATTTGGGAGCTTGACTATGTAATTTTCAAAAATTCTCTATTTCGGTGCCGTTGGGTCCAACTCCCACGTGGTGTAAAGGTTGACAAGTACGGCGTCACTACCGTGGACCTCGAATGCGTAGGATACAAAGACGAACCATTCGTACTCGCGAGGCAAGTTGTTCAAGTATTTTATGTAACCGACCCGGCAAATAAGAAGCGCCATGTAGTTCTTCAGGGAAAAAGAAGGATTGTCGAGGTTGAGAATGTTGTGGATGAGGAAGAGTACAATCAATTTGATGATTTGCCTCCATTCGGAGATGGCATCAGGCTCGAGGAAGAACAAGGCGATGAAGCAAGCTATATGCGTATCGATCATCGTGAAGGGCTTTATTTAAAATGATATAGCCAAAGTGTAATAAATGATATTGGGTATGCTTGTGTTTTTCATAAATGTTGTATGTTCCATTGTAATTGTAAAATGACTAAGGAACTAAGAAATAGTTATATTTATGGTTATGCTTGCGTTTTTCATAAATGTATCTATGTTCCATATTGTAATTGTAAAATGACATATAAATGATAATATGGATATCACAGACGGTTATATCTATAGAACCGTCTGTGATAATATGCATATCACAGACGGTTATATCGATAGAACCGTCTGTGATACCACTATCACAGACGGTTCGTTTAAGGAACCGTCTGTGATAGTTTATCTTTAAATACCCGCAGCTAGGTCTGCGGAGTCCGCTCTCGCGCAGTCTCTTGTGTCCACTCTGCAGCGCCCCTGCTAGCTAGGTTTTGGTCCCGCCCACCGCCGCTCCCTCCCGACGCCGCTGGTCCCTCCCGACGCCACTCCCTCCCGACACCCCTCCGACGCCGCTTCCTCCCGATCGACGCCGCTGGTCCCTCCCGACGCCGCTCCCTCCCAACGTCGCTCCCTCCCGACGCTACCGGTCCCTCCCAACGCCCCTCTGACGCCGCCGGTCCCTGCCGACGCCGCTCCCTCCGAGCTTCACATGTATTTTATGTTATATGCTTCACATGTTATATGCTTCACATGTTGGAAGGCCCATAGCTCACTGCAGTTAGTTAATCGTTAGAACTTTGTCAAAGCGCATAAAGCAAGTGACACACTCTAGTGTATCTTGTTCAATGAACTTGATGCACTGGTTTGTGTCACTTGATTCATAGAACTTTGACAAGCTGGGACCATAGCTCACTGCAGTTAGTTTTTTCTGAGAAGAGAGATGGCGTCCACACAGTCTTCGTCGTCGTCATCTGGGTCTCACGCTCCCAAGATTGCAAAAACTAAACGTGGCCGAGGAGTATCGAAAAGGCCAGAGGGCCGAATGACCATCATGGTGGTCTCTCCGAATGGGATCCCTCTGGAACCGACGAAAGCAGCGTCACCATTTCGGACTACCTGCGGGATAATTGGAAGGCAACGGGTCCCCATCACCATAGCAAGCTGCAAAGATTTGACAAAGGATCACAAAAATCAGCTATGGGAGGAAATTACAAATTTGTTCGAGATCCCAGCAGAAATACAGGGACTCATGCAATGGCAGGCGCTCCTCGCGATGGGAAAAGTATGAAAGAATTTTAAGAGCACTCTTGTGACGAAGTACGTGTCCAAGGATGTCACGCTCTTCATGAAGTATCCTTTCATGTCGCCGGAAACATGGGAGGCCTTTGTGCAGATGAAGACGACGACCAAATTTGAACAACAAAGTGCGATGCACAAGGCTCTCCAGTCACAAAACACGCACCCTCACAGACTTGGCACTGCTGGGTACGCGGGTAAAATCCCGCAACGGGGGATGCAGGATGAGGTCGCAATCCGATCGGAGGCCTCTCCGCCATTTGCCGGGATCGCAAACGAGCGCGCTCGAAACTGGTTAAGAGCGAGGTCATCAACCACATCTTCGGGTGTCTCTTTCAAAAACCCCGCAGATGAGGAAGTGTCCCAACGCCTGGTAAAATATGTTAAACAACATAGTTGTTAACACCTCTTGAACTTCATAGGTTCAAAAATAACATGATTAATTGCCTCTTGCAGCAATCATTGACTACCGAATCTTCTCGTGGCTCATTTGAAGAATATAGGAGATAGATTTACTATCACAGCCTTGGGAAACAAGGAGCACCTGTGTCGCACACGAGGCATGGGGTTTATGTACCTTGGAGGCACGGATTTCTAGATTACTCGAGACATATAGGAGTAGGAAGAGATCCAAGGCGTCTGCAAATGAACAAATAAAACAGGAGCTTCGTGCTCAACTTGAGGAACAACTATCTGCCTCACTTCAAGAGCAGACTGCCTCACTTCGAGGAGAGATAGATTCATTGCGGGAAGAACTGAGACAAGTCTGCAACCAATCGCAACCCACTCCTACTACTGCGGTACCCAGTCCCCCTCAACGTCGCAGTAGCTGCGTGTCCACACCAATTTCTGAACATAGCGACGCCCACTTACCTATTGATGACATTCAGGTAATGTACCTCTTTAGAATGGTACATAGATCTCTCCGGTGGACGCTTTAACTCATCTTGTATCGTTATGTAGGAGCCCATGCCTTGCAGCCTCAAAGTCAGGCTTGTTGGCTCTATTCCAGTTGACGCTGGGCGCGGCATGGTGTATCCATTGCTGCTAGGGACGCTGGTGCACGGTGTACAAGTAGACACCGGTTTCATAAAGGTCCAGGTGGACATGATTAATGATATTTTTAAGACCGCCCCTCTTGAGAAGCCCCCAAACGAAGAGATTAAGACATTAGGGGATGCCATCCACACATTCATTCAGTGGCCCAAGAGGGACATCGTCCTCGATATGTCCGTGCCACAATCTTCACATCCAGTGGCCCAAGAGGGACGTCGCCCTGGACCTGGCACATCGGCTCTAGTGGCTCCACCTCCACCACCAAATCCAGTAAAGTCTGTTGCATCGGCTTCCGCCGAGACGCCACCGTGAACATATCATAAGCGAGGCTCCAAGGCCTCCAAGGCTCATCCGAAGAAAATTAAGCCGCGTCCCGTGTCATGGAAGTTCACTCTAGGAGTGTCGTTGGTGCCCGAGTCACAATTATCCCAGCTTGGTTTGATTTGCAATACATTGCATGCCTGGTACATGGAGAAGTCCAACATGAAGCCAATCTGGCAGAGTGCATTCACTCTAAAATATAAGGAGACGCATTTCCTCCATGACTCGGGCTACATCGTCATGACATTCGAAGATTTATTCTTACTATTCAATCTCGACGAACTCGACGCCTCACTTCTACGATGCTAGACACTGTAAGTGTACTGTACAATGAATACATTCACGTTATACAGATAAATGTCATTACTCTTTCTTTATGTATAGATACATGATCCAACAAGTCCGGCGATTGTGACGACCGGTGGGTTTCCTCGACCCTCACTTGGTCTCCGAGCAATGTATCAACGCAGATGCATCCTTCGTGCAAGGTTACATAACGAGGGGATTGATTGCTCACACCGACAAGGAGTACGTTACGGTACCCTTCAACCAAGGGTAAGTGCTTCACTAGTTGCCACACATATGTTTCATTTGTACTTTACATGCAGCATGAATTTAGGATTAATCACTATGGCGACACACATGACTAGGCATCACTGGATTTTGATTGTGATTGTACCAAAGTGGAGCAAGGTAATATACCTTGATTCCCTCCTTAGGAGCAACCACGACTTCAGTTGTGTGCAAGAAGTACTTAACAGGTAAACTCATTTCCTCCATACATAACTCTATTGTAATATTTCATTTGTTTTCCACGGCCGAGGCTAAGTTTTTTTGAATCACGTAGGGCGTTTGCCGATTATGTTGCCCAAGGAGGAAGACACGACAAATCCAGTGACACGCTACGACACAACACGCGATTTTTGGTACCCGCTACAACACAACAATCCTATATCATACTTTGTTATAATGCCTCTAGAATTGATAATACCAATGTATGTAATTCTATTTTTGCAGTGCCACCAGCAGCTACAGGGCAATGTATGTGGATTCTACGTTTACCGCCATATGAAGCAAATCATGGATACTAAGATCAATGATCCAGAGGTTTGTCAGGTTCTTCCAATAATTATTATTTTTTGATTATATATATGTATTTATATTACACACACATGCTAATTAATGACTTAACATTGCTCCTAGCGACAGCGGGTGTACTTCGACGAAAGTGCATATGATCTTGACAATCTCGTCGACATTCGTGCAATCATCTCCGAATTCTTGCTAGTAGAGGTCATAAATAAGAGGGGAGAGTTCCACGCCGGCAATGGTAATAATTAGATGTTGAAACATTGGATTCAATTGTACAAATCAAATAATTCCTTCAATTGAATTCATTTGTCAGATTTTGTGTAACGATTTTCATTCTATATATGTATGTGATCTGCTGGCCGTTTGTTACATTCATCTGTGTATCGAATTTTGTTGTAATTTACTATGAGTTGTAATTAACTTATATCTATCATTTATCTGTAATCTGCTTGCTTGCTTTCAGAGGGCATGGCTAGCATATCCTGAGGCTAGCCAAAAAACAGCAAATAAAATGGATGATGCACTTGGTATCACAGACGGTTCGTTGTTAAAAACCATCTGTGATACAATATCACGACGGTTTCAAAGAGTGCCGTCGTGGTGTGAATGATATCACGACGGCCTTTACTACTAACCGCTGCGTGATACTCGCTATCACGAGCGGTTAGTAATAAAACCGCTCGTGATATTGTATATATCACATACGGTCTTTATTACTAACCGTCTGTGATAGTCTCGTATCACAGATGGTTTTTTTATAAACAATCGTCTGTGATACTCGCCTATCACAGACGGTTAGTAATAAAGACTGTCTATAATGTGACTTATCACAGACGGCTCGGGAACCGTCTGTGATAACCACCAACTATCACTGACACCTAAACACTGACGGTTCAGGAACCGTCTGTGATGACGGTTCCGAACCGTCTGTGATAGGGCTGTCTGTAGCAGTGAGTGTATAGTTCTTTTATTGTCTCTAAGCCAAAAATTCTACAATCAAGTTGAGACAACATTGTATACCATCTAGACAAAGCATCAGCAATCACATTTTCCTTTTCTTTCTTGTGTTTTATGATATAAAGAAAAAACTCAATGAATTCAACCCAATAAGCATGTCTACGGTTCAGTTTAGTTTGACTTCTAATATGTTTCAATGATTCATGATCAAAATGGATAATAAATTCTTTGGGCCATAAATAATGTTGCCATGTTTCTAATGTTCGAACATGAACAAGTAATCCCTTATCATAGGTGGAATAGTTCAAACTAGACCCACTCAGTTTTTCACTAAAATAAGCAACAGGTTTATCTTCTTGTAGTAACACACCTCCAAGTCCAATTCTGCTAGCATCACATTCAAGCTCAAAAGTCTTATCAAAATCAGGAAGCTGGAGAAGCGGCGCATTTGTGAGCTTCTCTTTCAAAAGGTTGAATGATTGCTCTTGTGCAGGGCCCCAATGGAAAAGCACACCCTTCTTGGTGAGCTCATTCAATGGTACGGCAATGGTGCTAAAATCCTGGACAAAGCGTAGATAAAATCCAGCCAATCCAAGAAAACTTCGCACTTCTGTGACCATGTTAGGAGTCGGCCAACTCTGTATAGCATTAATCTTGGCTTGATCGACTTCAATGCCCTGTGGAGTAACAACATAGCCAAGAAACGATACTCAATCGGTGCAAAAGGTGCACTTCTCAAGATTACCAAATAATCGTGCCGCTCATAAAGCATTAAAAACATTACATAAATGATCAAGATGTTCCTCAAGTGACTTGCTATATATCGGTATGTCATCAAAGTATTGGTCAAATTTCCCAATGAAAGCGCGCAAAACTTCATTCATCAATCTCATGAAAGTACTAGGTGCATTAGTTAAACCAAAAGACATTACTAACTACTCATATAGACCGAACTTAATTTTGAATGTTGTTTTCCATTCATCTTCTAACTTCATACAAATTTGGTGATATCCACTCCGCAAATCAACTTTAGAAAACATGGTAGAGCCACTTAATTCATCAAGCATGTCATCTAACTTAGGAATAGGATGACGGTATCTAATGGTAATATTATTGATAGCTCTATAATCAACACACATACGCCATGATCCATCTTTCTTTGGAACCAAAAGTACAGGAACAACACATGGACTAAGGCTCTCACGTACGTACCCTTTGTCAAGCAAGTCTCGCACTTGACGCTCAATCTCCTTAGTCTCCTCCAGGTTGGTTCGGTATGGCGCGCGGTTGGGTAGGGAATCTCCTAGGATCAAATCAATTTGATGTTTAATACCCCTAATTGGTGGCAGCCCTGGGGTATCTCAGCAGGAAACACATCCTCAAACTCCTGCAAAAGGTTAGTGACAGCAGGGCCAAAGAAATAGGAAGACCCTTAAGTGAAAACAAAGCATCTTTGCACAAAAGAGCATAGCAAAAAGAATTATTCACTTCTAACTCATTCAAATCAGATTGGTAGCTAATAGAACGGTCCTTTTTAGTTTAATTTCATTATTCCTAGTGCTTGTTCCTTTTATATCTTTCTTTTTGGATGGAAAGCATTCTTTAGCTACAATCTAATTTTCACTCTTCTCTTTCTCCTTATTTACTCGCTCAGCACATTTAAGTTCATCTTTTAAAATAGCTTCAGGAGACATTGGAAGTAAAAGTTTTCTTACCCTTATGCACGATAGTGTATTGGTTAGTCCTACCATAATGTATAGATGAAGCTCCATAGGAGTAACAGCAGTCCGTATATCAGTCAATCCTGAGCGAGCAATGAGATCCTGAATGCATCGATGCTAAGATAGATAGTAACCATCATCTGTACAGGTGACCTCAATCCCAAGAAAATAGCTAAGAGATCCCAGATTAGACATTGCTTGACAAAAGAAACATACTCCATATCATCTCTAGTGATTAGCATGTCATCTACATAAAGCAAAAGTAGGGTGCGGCCATGCTGAAATGTATGAACAAATAAGGCAGGATCATGATCACTAGGAGAAAAACCTATATCACGAACTATTGAGCTAAACCGTTCAAACTAAGAATGAGGTGCTTGTTTGAGACCATAGAGAACACTTCAAAGGTGACAAACATGTCTTATAGGAGCTTCAACACCTGGCGGTGGATGCATGTAAACCTCTTCATGTAAATCACCATGTAGAAAAGCATTCTTTGCATCCATTTGAGAGATAGTGCATGAACGAACAGCACCCATAGCAATTAAAGTGTGAACTATGGTCATGTGAGCCACATGAGCAAAAGTCTTGTCATAATCACGTTCATGTGCCTGCTGAAAACCAGGAGCCACAAGATGAGCCTCATTGCGTTCCACTGAACCATCAGACTTTGTCTTAACCTTGTATACCCACCTACATATGATAGGAACAACATGAGTAGGTAATGGAACAAGATCCCAAGTACTAGTGTGTTCCAAAGCTGCAAGCTCCTCAGACTTAGGAATACCAACTGTCTCCTGATAGGTATTAGGCTCATATACAGCATAAGTAGTGGGAGAACCAAAATGATCAAGAATAGTAATAGTAGTACGATTACGGAGGTCATACCGAGATGTTCCTACAGGCAGTGGATCATCAGGATGAGCATTAGTGGTACTAGCCGGAATATTAGAAGGAACAGGAGAGGAAGAGTGAGAATCCAAAAGAACTCTAGATTGACGATTGTAGTGAAAAGGGAAAGGAGATGTGTCTGGTATAGAAGGTATGGTAGAAGGAGTTAGAGGAGGAGATGACTCGAATTGAGGAGTCGAAAGTATAGTAGTAGGACTTGAAGGAATAGGAAGAAGATATAGAAAGGAAATAGACTCTGTGGAGGATGGAGTTCAAACAGGAATAGAAAAAGGGATAGCTCTCATCAAAGGTGACATCACGAGATATGCAAATGCGACGTATAGAGGAATCATAGCAACGATAGCCCTTGTGCTCAAGGCTATATACAAGAAAGACACTCTACCGAGTAAGCCGTCAACTTGGTGCGCTCCCTAGGAGCAAGCAAAACATAGCAAGTGCAACCAAAAACGCAAAGATGATCAAAACTCGGAGGAGATCCAAACAAGATCTCTTCAGAGCATTTGCCCTGAAGACGATAGGAAGGCTGAATGTTGATGAGATAAACAGCTGTATAGACAGCCTCTGCCCAAAAATAAGAAGAAACAAAGGATGCAAGTAAAAGAGTACAAGCAGTCTCAATTATGTGTCGATGTTTATGTTCAGCAACACCATTTGAAGAATGAGCATCAGGGTAGGAGAGCTGAGGAAGAGTGCCTTCATATGATAGAAAGTGATGAAAAGCAGTGGACAAATACTCTCCCTTGAAATTAGAACAAAAAGTATGAATGGCAAAAGAAAACTGAGTGTGAATCATCCAAGCAAAAGACTGATATATAGACAACAATTGAGAGCGATGCTTCATAAAGTAGATCCAAGTGTAATAAAAATGATCATCAACAAAAATTACATAATACTTGTGACCACCTTTAGATACAAAAGGAGCAGGTCCCTAGACATCAGAGTGGACCAAATCAAAAGGATGACTAGATCTTAGAATCACTAGAGAGATATGGGAGTTGTAACTATTTGCCAAGTTTACAACCAGTACATTCATAACTAGTATTAATAGGAACATGACCTAGTACACCCTAATGAACTAAAGTGATAGACGTGACCCATATAGATGACCTAAACAATGATGCCATTGATTAAAAGTAGCAGTGGAAGCCAACGCCAAAGCAGATGATGACGACAAAATGATGGACGATGTAGATGGAGAAAGACTCAGATGATCTAGAATGTAGATTCCTCGAGAATCTTTATGGCAATGGCCAGTACCAATGAGAGCTCGGTTTTGATGATCCTACACAAAGCATGAAGAATCATCAAAACCAACAAAGAGATGCATATCAACGAGCTGACCAACAGACAATAGATTCATAGAGTTGAGGCACAAGAGACTTTTGGAACAAAAAGTTGTGAAATGAAAAGAGTGCCTTGGTGGGTAATAGAACAGGTAGTGTCATTAGTTGTTTGAATCTACTGAGTGCCCAACATGAACAGGTAGCAGCCGTCGACCGGTGGACGAGCGTAACCGAAGAGGACTGCCGGTGATGGCATGAGCGTGGATGACCAGGAGGCGGCGCTTGGCGCGGACATGGACGACTGGGAGGCCGCAGCGCAGTACAGGAGGCGGCGCCTGGCGCAGACGAGGATGACCGGAAGGCGACAACGCAGCAAAGGAGGCAGTGCCTGGCGTGGAAGTGGACAACCGGGATGTGGCAACGTAGCAAAGGAGGTGGTGCCTGGTGTGGACACGGACGACCAGGAGGCGGCAACGCAACAGGGGAGACGGAGAGGAGGAGGAGCAAAAGAGGTACTCATGGGAGCTCCAACGACGAATGTGCTGGTGGAAGTTGTAGCGACGGAAGGATCAGCAGCCACTACACCATGGTAAATTTTTAGCATCAGTCGTCTGTGGGGAAAAGTTGACATTTAACATCACATAGTCTGTCGGTAAAGCATAGTGACAAACTGTCTGTCGGGAATAGTCGAAAGCAACGACAAAGTATCTGTAGGTAATACTCTTGACCTATTAGGACCGATCGTCTGTCGGTAATTGTATGAACAACATCAGCATATCTGTGGCTAAATCTTTGTGTGTCGGCAATTGTTGTGTGCGTGAAAAAATTAGTAACCCCGCGCGTGGAGGGAAATATGGCGCGCTGGCCAAATATGTGGTGTCTCCCGCAGAAACCCCTCAAACATTGAGTCTCCCTGCAGAAACCGAGCGCTGCCCTGGCCTCCTCCAGTGCGCCGCCGCCCGTCGATCCCCCCGAGCGCCGCCGCCCCTCCCCCCGTGCGACGCCTCCCCTTCCCCCGTGCGCCGCCTCCCTACCCCCGTGAGCCACCGCCCCTCCCAGCATGCGCCGCCGCCCCTCCACCCGTGCGCCACCTCCCCTACCCCCGTGCGCCACCGCCCCTTCTCCCTGCCGTCGCCCCCTCCTCCCCCGGGCGTCACCACCCCTCCCCCTGGCCATGGCGGCCACCCCCCTTCAACCTTGGGGTCCGCCGCTGCCCCCTTCTTGCCTCTCCGCCCCCGTGCGCCTGGATCGAGCCTCCTCAGCTACCGCCTCTTGTAATAGTCTGTTTGATGGCTTGATTTTTTAACACTTAGGAGGAGGGGGAAGAAAGAAAAACAAAGAATATTGTGCAGTATTCATTCTAGTATTTTGTATATTTGCAACACTAACAGATTTATATCTTTGCCTTATATATTGTATAGTATATTTGTAACACCCCAGCCAATCAATGACCTGGAATGCTACCAAACTAATAACATAATAATGAAAACTAATATTCATCTTACAAAAATTCGGCAGAACCTCCTTTGTTTATTGTCTAAATCAGAGGTTCCAACAATCATGATCAAATGATATGAATAATAGTAGGCAATATAATCATTTATAAGCAAAACTGGATTATGTTCATCATCGCACTCATAACAATAATACTTAGATAAAGAACGGAAATCAATGTAAAAGAGTTCTAATCTTTTATTACATTTTAAACCTGATAGACATTAATCAAATACCACTTAAATTATTCAGCAAATAGTGTTTAATGTTCTTTCTTTCTTCCATGGTGAATAGACCGTGCAAGTGCAACAAAACTAATCCTTCTTTATCCCCATGCATGCCGATCCCATGTAGGTACCTAAAACAAACAGCAACCACAACAACAACAACAACAAGAGTGAGTCCAACGACTCAGCAAATATAAATAGTAGTATCAAGAATAACAGTGAACATCATTTCTTAACTTCATCCAGCAATCATATAAATAAACCATGCTATGCAATATGATCAAAAATCTCTTTATCTCTTCTCTTTTGCATTTTACCAGTAATGTGGAGTGTGCATCCGTCATTGCACACCCATGCCAATACCATCTGGTACAGGGACCAATTGCCCATACTTCTCAAGTATGGGGACCTTTAGCCCGTCATGTCATCAACATGACGGAGACCTCGGTGCTTGGTCATCTCGTGACCAAGACTTCCATAAATCAGCATGATGCACAAACGTGAATATCTCAACAAATAAAACTTGCATTCACAATAGCTATGCATCAGAAATTCTCCTGAACACTTTCATTTGCAATCAACCATAAATAATACCAACATATCATTGACATAATCAAGATCACATATACTCATAATATAGTTCAAACATCTACAAACCAACAATCATCAACAATTCACACTATAAAGTTTAGACCATTATTATACTCGCCTTAACAACGAGAAAACGGGGGATGAACAGAAGGTGCGGCCCCTGGGATCCGTCCTCCTCCTGAATAATAATTATAATGATTGCTAAGACAACAGTAGTGAGTCTTTAGATTAAATAAAAACACCCCCAAACTAACCCAACATGTTTAGCTTGACTCAAAACCCCAAATCCTTTCGGCCATCGTGTCCCCCTCTACGAACAGTCAACTTCAAAAATTCGTATCTATTGGTAAAGAAGTCAGAATAGGGTGTTCTCAGACTTTCTGGAAATATAATTAAATTATATAATTAAACCTAGTTGGTGAGTCTCCCCGATTAGGCCATCTTCTACCCGCACCATCCAGTTTTCTAAAAAACAGCAGTTTCCTATCGGGTTCTCTGGACAGTGCACTAAAACTATCATAACTTTCAGCACGAGTGTTCGAATTATGATTTCTTAACCTTCCTGGAAAGCTAAGACAATTATATACAACTTTAATAATATGGAGATCCTCTGATTCTCCCGTTTTCTAATCGCCCAATCCAATCTACCAAAATCTGACAGAGATTCCCCCGATCTGCAGAATAGTCCTACTAGAAAAATCATAACTATTGCTACAGAGGTTCAAATAACGCGTTCTAGCACTTCATAGAAAGATAATGACATCCTCTACAACTCTCCAGGAGAATTCCAGACCTGAATCCCCACGAATCTATCCTAAAACAGCCGTCTAACCCAATTTGTTCTAGCAGTCCAGTATACCGACATTGATAACACAATTGAATATACATCTACTTGGGGAAAACAGGGATTACCCTTGATGAATCGCTGTAAAACACGAAGAACACCCCACAAACTCCACCTCTTCTCCTTTTCCTCTCTTGCCCTTCTTCTTCCCTTCCTCCGGATCCAATCGCCTTGCTGCGATTGATTTCCTTCCCCCGCTCGTCCGGCAGCGAATGGAGGTCTTGATCACCGGCAATGGAAGAGAGGGGAGGGAGAGGGGCTGCTGGAGGCGCAAGGGGCAGGGGGAGGGGCGGCGCAACGGGGAGAGGAGGGGAGAGAGGGGGGTGGCGGCTAGGGTTGAGGGGGTGGGGCGCCCCCCCCCCTTTTGGCCAGCCTCCCCTGGGCCAAGGCCCATGCCCAGGTTGCCTGAAATTTTCAGAAATTTCCCTCTAAAAAATCTTTACTTAATTCTTTCCTATAAGGTCCCTCCCTCCATTTAATCGACTATCTCTCGAATCATTTCCGGGATATTATATTCTACCCCCCTTAAACAGAATTCGACCCCGAATTCTTTCCATGCTTACGCCAAGGATTAATCATAGCTAAAACTTAATCATATTAACACGCACCTATTGTGAATAATTCTGGATATTGCTCACGCATGCGAGACTCTAATTCCCAAATGGCTTCTATCTCTGTCTGCTGAGTTTTATTTCTCAATGCTTCTCCTGATCTTTCCAGAATTCGTGCTGGATTGGACTCAAAGGGCAGTTCATGTTCAAGTATTAACGGTTCTATCGAAATATGAAGCTCCGGATCTCGCAGGTACCTCCTCGACACCGGGTCTTACATAACGTTGTGTACCCCACCCTAGGACCCAAGGCGGTCGTAGCGATACACCACCCTCCAAATCCTCACAACTAACAGATGCGATTAAATATACCTCGAGTTATCCTTTTCTTTGGTACCAACCCACACAACCTGCACATCAAACGAAACTCTTGTTCCAACTCTCAATCGATCTCTTTACCTTAACAAGGAGCACCTCCTTTAACCCCGGACGCACAACAGAGCTCGTTGTAAACAACCTCTTTTACAACCAGAATCCAACTGAAAATAAAGGATTCTCATCACAACCACACCTCACCAAAAGAATCAAATCTAAAAATCAAGGATGCAACATGAAAACCTCTCCACATTCCAAGTAGATAATTTGCAAAAAAACAACACATAAGTCAGAGGAGAATCACTCCAATGCCAAACTATTCCTTTGATTTTTTTTCCTGAACCGGAAAAACCACACATGCCAACATAAAGTCAACTCAAACCACAAAAGACTTTTGCTATCATCACATAGCTCAAACAAGAATCAAGAGAATATTTTACTACCCGAGAAAATATTTTTTTTCTTTTAGGAATAAACTTTCTCTTGAATCACAAGATTCCAAATCATCACACCACACTAACTCATTTCTCTTAAATTGGCAACATCAACACTATGCTCAAACCGAGTGCATCAACCATACCTTTGTGGATAGACTCTACTGTCCTCACAATAACATACTCTAGCCAACTCCTCTACCAACAGGGTTACTTTGATAAATAATTTCCAATGCACCTCATCATTGTTTTCACCCACAATCACTTCATCATACTCCTTTAAGGATAATCAACTTGAAATTCTCGGCACACACTCAATTCCCACACCCAAAGGACACTATCAAGGAGCATCACACTATTTATAATCCACTTGTTCCAATATTCCCACACAACATCATTAGCCTCCAAGTTCTAGCATAGAATACCAAACCAAAATTTTCCATCTCCAGGGCTCCTATATAAGCACTTCGATATAATTGATACGAAGACTCTCGAATTTGGTGACTAAAATTCCCACAATCAGACATGCTCAATCATTAACAACCACATGAAGACATATTCTCAACCTAATTATCTTTAGGAAGATTCTAACTCCTAGAGGGTTACTCACTGAAGCCAAGTCATGCATGGCAATAATTCAATAATCCCTACTATCCCAATAATTCCCATAACGGTTAGACTTCTTCACAATTATAATCTCATTAACTACACCACCATAATCCTCCTCCTAAACCTTGCAAGGTGCCCAATCACGATACTCTAATAAGATTGATCAAGATTCTCATACTTTTGGTAATTCTAATGTTCCATCTAAATGAATGAAACATTCTTGAACCACAATTTATTATAGGTTCTTCTAGTTGCAACAATATAACCAGTTAACTCCAAAGACAAACATCTTCTTTAAATCAAATCCTCACCGAGAATTATTCCAAGGAATCAATTTATCACCCCATGAATCTCAAACAACTTGACACCTACAGTCCCCCAAAATCATCTACTTGACCACCACTATCCAGTTGTCATGATACAACCTAAAAGGCCTTGCAACACGAGTTGGTTAATCCTTCCTCAAAAGAAGATATAGATAGAAACAATTTTCAGCACATTGAAAAACGTTTATCACTCACCGTATTCACAAGACCAAGGAAAAATAGTCAAATAGCCAAGATCTTGCAAAAAAATTGAAGATGAGACCACAGTTGAGTGCACAAGTCCCACAAGAAGAGAAAATCAAACTTCAGCTGAAAATAAATAAATGAATGAATAAAGCACTACTTTTGGAAACTTGAGGAATTCCTTTGTGGCAAACCAACAAGGTTAAGCATGCTTCAAAAAGTTACAAGGTACAAAACTTGAATCCAACCGCGAATACCTCTACTACACCCTCCAACTTAACAAAGGACATAATTTTCTTTAATGGAAACATCCCTTTGCCAACTTCAAGCAAACGATCCTTTAAGCTCAAATCACAAGAATCACTTAAGAACCGATAGAACCTTCCAATACGTCACTCTGCGCAAACTAATTTCAGATACCACAATAATTCATGAACTCCCATAGGATTCCTTTACTTCTAAAAGAATCAACACTACCTTCATCATCTCATACTCAGTTTTACTAACCTTATCATTATATATTCTTAGCATGAATCATCATAGCCTACCAGCGCATCATAAACCTTTCCAAAAGAACACAATAACTTATTTTCAAATGTTTTTTCCAATAAGATTGCAACAATCTTACTAACATCAAGAATAATACACTCTTAACAAGAATCGTTATCGTCTTCCCTTCCATTATAAAGCCCTCCAAAATCTCATCAAATAGTTCCATGCTACTTTATCATCCCATCCTCAAATTGAAAGTACTTCAAATCCTTACAACCACACTACGACAACCGCTTTAAATTAGAGGAGATCTACTACTCAATTTTAATGATTCTACCAAAACTCCTTCATCATAGACATATTATCATTTGACATTCCCACCATCATGTAAATATAGATCACATATTAAACCCCATCCATTGCTCTCTTATTGATGCGCAACACTAAACTTCATTACACAATTGTTGCACTTAGCAATTACAAACGAACACTAAGTATCCACAAAGATAACTCCAAGATTAATATCCACTAATACAGTAATCCAACACCTTCTGAGTTTAACTATCCTAAACGGTTAGATTATCCATTGAGACGCGTTGATCCAATTTATCCCAAAAGCTTACTAAATTCGTCTCTCTTATTGATCAACCAATTCATCAAAGTTCCATGTCTCTTATTAACTCTATTGATTCCATTCGGAATAGCCCTATTCATAAATATAGTTCATCAAGAACTATAAGAAGATAGCATCAACTTATTTGACTTCACTTCCAAGAATACTAGTTTAAATTAATTATGCTCCACACCAATGACCCCAACTGGATACTCATACCATAACAATTCATTTGATTACAATCTCTGACTTAACCACAACAAGACATCACAAAAGGATTTTAACACCTTCCTTCAGAAAAGAGAGGCTTCAAACTTCACACTTAGAATAATCCAAAAGAATGACATAAAGCCAAAGCTTTCACATGTTAATGAATTTGTAACATAAAACTTTCGTTAATAAAAATACCAAGCAAACAAATGAGACATGTTTCAAAACAAGACAAAACTCGCACGAAGGGACCAACCTTGCAAATCAACAATGTTCACAAGTAGCAAAAGAGTCTCAATAGTCCGAAAGAACTATAATTGCTTCAAAGAACAGGTAGAGACCAATAGAAAACCCTCAACTACCATAAACCACAAACCCAAGATAAGTTCATCCACCACCACAGGATAAGTTTTGACCAAATCCAACTCAAAGATGAGAGAAACTTTTCTAAATAACTCATTCCTAACCTCTGAAACTAAGTTGTCCAAGGAAAAATCCTTCACCATTTCAATACCACGAATAGTGATAAAACCTGGCCATGCCCATGGCCGCACCGCGGTCTCTATCTCTCGACATCAACTATCACCCCACATAACAATCGATCATATAATCGAATCATAAGCACAAAAGATCATCTCATAACAAGTACAAAGTCAAACATTAAGCACACATTCAACTATGATAATCGACGGAAACGTAGATGCAATACAAACCCCATTCCCACCTACAGTGCTTAGTGTGTCAAAATTAATATTTCGTTAACCACGGACCTATAGCCCGCTCTGATACCAACTGTAACACCCCAGCCAATCAATGACCTGCAATGCTACCAAACTAATAACATAATAATGAAAACTAATATTCATCTTACAAAAATTCGGTAGAACCTCCTTTGTTTATTGTCTAAATCAGAGGTTCCAACAATCATGATCAAATGATATGAATAATAGTAGGCAATATAATCATTTATAAGCAAAATTGGATTATGTTCATCATCGCACTCATAACAATAATACTTAGATAAAGAACGGAAATCAATGTAAAAGACTTCTAATCTTTTATTACATTTTAAACCTGATAGACATTAATCAAATACCACTTCAATTATTCAGCAAATAGTGTTTAATGTTCTTTCTTTCTTCCATGGTGAATAGACCGTGCAAGTGCAACAATACTAATCCTTCTTTATCCCCATGCATGCCGATCCCATATAGATACCTAAAACAAACAGCAACCACAACAACAACAAGAGTGAGTCCAACGTCAGCAAATATAAATAGTAGTATCAAGAATAACAGTGAACATCATTACTCAAGTTCATCCAACAATCATATAAATAAACCATGCTATGCAATATGATCAAAAATCTCTTTATCTCTTCTCTTTCGCATTTTACCGGTAATGCGGAGTGTGCATCCGTCAATGCACACCCATGCATGTACCATCTGGTACAGGGACCAATTGCCCATACTTCTCAAGTATGTGGACCTTTAGCCCGTCATGTCATCAACATGACGGGGACCTCGGCGCTTGATCATCTCGTGACCAAGACTTCAATAAGTCAGCATGATGCACAAACGTGAATATCTCAACAAATAAAACTTGCATTCACAATAGTTATGCATCAGAAATTCTCCTGAACACTTTCATTTGCAATCAACCACAAACAATACCAACATATCATTAACATAATCAAGATCACATATACTCATAATATAGTTCAAACATCTACAAACCAACAATCATCAACAATTCACACTATAAAGTTTAGACCATTATTATACTTGCCTTAACCACGAGAAAATGGGGGATGAGCAGAAGGTGCGGCCCCTGGGATCCGTCCTCCTCCTGAATAATAATTATAATGATTGCTAAGACAACAGTAGCGAGTCTTTAGATTAAATAAAAATACCCCCAAACTAACCCAACATGTTTAGCTTGACTCAAAACCCCAAATCCTTTCGGCCATCCTGTCCCCCTCCACGGACAGTCAACTTCAAAAATTCGTATCTATTGGTAAAGAAGTCCGAATAGGGCGTTCTCAGACTTTCTGGAAATATAATTCAATTATCTAACAAAACCTAGTTAGTCTCCTTGATTCGGCCATCTTCTACCCTCACCATCCAGTTTTCTAAAAAACAGCAGTTTCCTATCAGGTTCTCTGGACAGTGCACTAAAACTATCATAACTTTCAGCACGAGTGTTTGAATTATGGTTTCTTGACCTTCCTGCAAAGATAAGACAATTATCTACAACTTTAATAATATGGAGATCCTCTGATTCTCCTGTTTTCTAATCGCCCAATCCAATCTACCAAAATCTGACAGAGATTCCCCCGATCTGTAGAACAATCCTACTAGAAAAATCATACCTTTTGCTACAGAGGTTCGAATAATGCGTTCTAGCACTTCATGGAAAGATAATGACATCCTCTACAACTCTCCAGGAGAATTCCAGACCTGAATCCCCACGAATCTATCCTAAAACAGCCGTCTAACCCAATCTGTTCTAGCAGTCCAGTATACCGACATTGATAACACAATTAGAATATACATCTACTTGGGGGAAAACAGGGATTACCCTTGACAAATTGCTGTAAAACACGAAGAACACCCCACGAACTCCACCTCTTCTCCTTTTCCTCTCTTGCCCTTCTTCTTCCCTTCCTCCGGATCCAATCGCCTTGCTGCGATTGATTTCCTTCCCCCGCTCGTCCGGCATCGAATGGAGGTCTTGATCACCGGCAATGGAAGAGAGGGGAGGGAGAGGGGCTGCTGGAGGTGCAAGGGGCAGGGGAAGGGGCGGCGCAAGGGGGAGAGGAGGGGAGAGAGGGGGGTGGCGGCTAGGGTTGAGGGGGTGGGGCGCCCCCCCTTTTTGGCCAGCCTCCCCTGGGCCAAGGCCCAGGCCCAGGTTGCCTGAAATTTTCATAAATTCCCCTCTAAAAAATCTTTACTTAATTCTTTCCTATAAGGTCCCTCCCTCCATTTAATCAACTATCTCTCGAATCATTTCCGGGATATTACAATATTGTACTGTTGATTTTATTTTGGTCAAGATGATGATAAAATGTATAATTGTACTGTACATGCAGGTAACCCTAATAGTTGTTCAAAGAAATTTGTTGGCATCGTCTCGGGGAGGACGACGGGATCACATACCCTGGTGGAAGTTTTAGCTTGCTGCTGACATCTCTAGACACCAGGTTGGCAACATGATACTTTCCTGTTTACTTAGTTTTGTTATAAACATTCTGAAGGAGGTATTAGTTTTTACAAAATGGTGCCCATCTTGATTGCTGAAATTGATATTGTTATCTGCTTGCTTGGGACTGAATCTTGGAAAAAAAATATTATATATGTTTGAATAGGATTTCTAATGTGTGATTGAAATCATTGATCTTTAGTAGCTTTTAGTTTTATGGCCTAAATATGAAATGCGTATATTTGCAATTGTTGGGGAACTTACAACATGTATTTTCGGTTTGACTAGTTTGCTTGTGAAAATAACAAAGGTGCACCATGGATAGAGGGTGGATGGATAAGCGTAGGTATATGAAACACTTCCAACTATTTTAGGTCTATATTCTCCACTCCATTATATAGTAACTGATATATATGGATGTATTTCACGTAGGCATACATCAATATATTTGGAAGGACTGAACAAATTCCTACAACATGTGTTTAGTAATTCATCCGTAGGCAACAAGATACAATGCCCTTGTAGAAAATGTGTCTGTTCAGTTTGGAGAGATGAAATCGAGGTTCGTGAGCATTTGATATGTGAGGGCTTTGAAGAAGGTTACATGATAAGGATGTTCCATGGGGAAGATAAATCTTTTTTGAACTGTCCTGAGTATGATGAGGTTGGGGATGTGGAGGGGTCTAGCGAAAATGATGATATCTCTGATTTGCTTAGAGACTTAGCATGTGGGTTAGACAAAGGTGGGGATTTTGAGGATGATGGTGATCCAGTGCAAACAAATGAAGATTTGGATGCTCTTAGGAACCTATCAAATGATTATGGGCAAGACCTATACCCAGGGTGTAAGAAATACTCAAAGTTGTGTTTCATAGTAAAACTACTTCACACCAAGTTGCTTGGGGGATGGTCTGATAAGAGTTTTGACTTATTATTTGATCTACTTAACGAAGCTTTCCCTGAAGGGTCAGCACTACCAAAAAAACTACAATGAAGCCAAGAAAACTATCAAATGCCTAGGACTTGGATATGTCAGCATTCATGCATGTATAAATGATTGCATTCTTTATTGGAAGGATAATGCTAATGTTGAATGTTGTCCAAAGTGTAAAACTTCAAGGTGGAAATTGGAAAAGAAGAGTCCAAATGGGAAACACGTACACAAGGTTCCTAATAAGGTTCTTCGCTATTTCCCTGTAAAGAGAAGGTTCCAGAGGTTGTTTCTTTGCTCTAGAACAGCAGGCTTAGCAAGATGGCATGATGAAGAGTGCACAAAAGATGGTTTGCTTAGGCATCCAGCAGATTCTCCTCTTTGGAAGGATTTTGACCATAAAAATCCAAATTTTGCTGCAGATAGTCGTAACCTTAGACTTGCATTAGCTATAGATGGGTTCAACCCATTCAGATCCATGAATATTTCTTATAGTATTTGGCCGGTAATTCTAATTCCATACAACTTTCCACCATAGATTTGTATGAAGCAACCTAATTTCATTATTTCTTTGATAATTCCTGGTTGATATGCTCCTGGCAGTGATATGGATGTTTTTATGGAGCCACTAGTTGATGATATGGTAGATATGTTTGTCAATGGAGTTAAAACTTTTGATGCTTCCAAGGATGAGTACTTCCAGCTGTGTGCTGCCATATTATGCACCATTTCAGATTATCCAGGTCTTGGATATGTGGTTGGATGTTCTACCTCAGGTGAAGTAGCATGTCTCAAGTGCCACTCATTCACATGTTCTCTTCGATTAAAAAATGGGGGCAAGACTTGTTACATGGGGCATCGTAGGTTCTTACATGCAAACCACCCATTTAGATTTGATAGTCATTCATTTGATGGTGTTACCGAGCTTCAGTCAGCACCTAAACCATTGTCTGGAGAGGAAATTTTGGTGCAAACCGAAGGCATGGAACCAAATTTTGGCAAGGATCCATCTAGGAAGAACCTATCAAAAAAACAAAAGCGCAAGGAGGGGGAACCAATTAATATATGGAAAAGGAGGTCCATTTGGTTCAAGCTTCCATATTGGAAGGACTTGCTCCTGCGTCATAATCTTGATGTCATGCACATTGAAAAGAACGTATGTGATAATATAATTAATACATTGTTGGGTACTGACAAGAAATCTAAGGATAACTTGAATTCTCGATTGGACCTTCAAGCTCTAGGCATAAGAAGTGATCTTCATCCTATTGAAGTAGAAGATAAATTTTATTTACCTCCAGCACCATATTCAATGAGTTCTGAAGAGAAGAAGTTGTTTTGTTCGGTATTAAAGGGAGTTAAGTTTCCCGATGGTTATGCATCAGACATTCGGCGCAATATTCAGGTTAATGAGAGAAAGATAATTGGGCTTAAGAGTCATGACAACCATGTTCTTTTGCAACACTTACTTCCACTTGCTGTTAGAAGGATACTACCAGAAAATGTTAGTGCAGCACTGATTCGCGTGAGCAATTTTTTTAAGCAAATATATTCGCCTGTAATCCGTGTAAGTGATATGCAAAAACTAGAAGTTGACATAGCTGAGACCTTATGTCTTCTTGAGACCATATGCTTACCATCATTTTTTGATATTATGATACACTTGATGGTTCATCTCCTGCTCAAGCAAGAATCATTGGTCCAAGACATTTTCGCAACATGTATCCTGTAGAGAGGTGATTTTCTACAAGAACAAATTAAATAATTGTAGCCATGCCTCATTGCAAAAAAAAAAACTCACTTTAATTTCATATTTATGTATGCATAGGTTTTTGATGAGGTGTAAGGGGTATGTGCGCACTAGAAGTCACCCGGAAGGATCAATTGCAGAGAGCTATTTATTCGATGAGTGTCTTACATTCTGTTCACACTATTTTGCATGGTGTGACTCGATTTACTCGATAGATTAGAAATGATGAAGGCTTCCCTATTGATGTTGGTAGTACTCCTCCTTTCTTTCGCACCATTAGGCGAGGATTGGCTGGCAAATGTTGTGTGGCTTTGGACCATAAAAGTTGGCTGCAAGCACATAGATATGTCTTGTTCAACTATGATAATATAGATTCTTATTGAAGTAAGCTATTTAAATTATTTTAGCATTCTGAAAAATCAATCTGAAGTTCCTAACAGTACTAATTTGAAATAAGCTATTGTAGTGTACAACCTATAGGCATAATATAGAAACTAGTCTCAACATCCTGATTTGTTAGGTACTTCTAATATTATTATTTTGTCATTTTCCTTGCACCTCTAGATCAAACTGTTGCACTCCAACGTGATGAACAAAAAGGAAAGTATGTAAGGGGCATCACTAAAAAGGTGAACATAATTTCAAGAGCAGGTCAACCTAAAATCAAGATTACCCTCAATGAATTTGGCCAGCCTATAGGGCCTGATTCTAAAGAGTTTGCTAATGTCATTGGAACATTGGTGAGGAAAAAAATATCGGTTGCATACGATGATTGGAGGGAAGTTGATATCAAAAATAAGCTTGCAGTGTGGAATGAAATACAGGTATTTGGATTATTATTTGTCTCTTGTTTTGTTTTGTTTTGTGTGTAGTGCTGAAAATGACTATTTTTCATTTTATTACAGTTATATTATGAGAGCGATCAGGGTGGTCTACCGTTTGTTTTGTCAACAACGCATAGTCAATGGAGGGACTTTAAGGCTGATCTGAAGAAGGCCTTTTTTTAATGCAAATTTGTCTGTTGAACAACTTCTGGAAAAACATGTCCAAAGAGTTAGTCCGAAAGAATGGGTGGCTTGTTAATCATTGGAAATCTCCAGAAGCAGAGGTTACGCATATCTCTATGTTATTTTGTTTACTACATATAGTATAGCTGTACATGGAAAAAGTAGTTATGTTCATGTTTGTGCTATAGGCCCGCTCGTTAAGAGGCAAAGCAAATCGCCAAAAGCTGCATGTGTTACACACATCTGGTAGCAAAAGCTATGCTTGTGTTGGCCATGAATTGGTAACATAAATGCATCTTTTTAAGTTGGTTTCATATCTGATTTATAGGATTTTTTTTACTATAATACCTCTTATTGTAGGGCGTAAAACTTGGGCATCTTGCTAGAAGAGATGAAATCTGGATTGAGACACATTCAACTAAAAATGGACAACCGATTCCACAGGCTGAGGCAACAATTGTATGTGTTTTTCTAATAGATCTATTGTGTTTTTTCAATAGTACTAGCTAATATGGTATGCATTGTTGTAGCAAAAGCTAAAAGAGGCTGCTGAAAATCACCCAGAACTAAAGGAAAAATCCATCCAGGAGGGTGATTTGTTTGCACATGTCTGTGGTCTAAAGGAGCCAAGAGGTTCTGTTCGTGTTCTAGGAAAGGGACCAACTCCTCAAGACGTGGGCACACCAGGAGCGCGTAACAAATTGCCAACAAGACTTCAACTAGAAATAGAAGCTCATCGGCAAACTCAAGAAGTAGTTAACGCTCTAACACAACGCATGGATCACATGCAGCAGCGTTTTGACCAAATGGAGCAGATGTCGCTATCTCAACGTGTCCAGAATATTGAAACAAGTTCCCACCATGCTTCTAATTCACGTCATGTTGAGGTGAAGTTGCATAATGTCACTTATGAGTTGCAAAAAAAGAAACATACTTTTAGGTGTAAAGTATTTACAAACTGTGATCATACTCTCCACTTATGAGTTGTATAATGTCACTTATGAGTCATTCTTAGTATGCAGCCTTTTTTACACAATTGATTACCTTACAACATATAGCTAATTGAATACATCCAACCCTGAATATGAAACTACTTAGTACTTAGTCATCCTTTTCCTAATTTTTACATTGCAGCATCCTTTTTCTTAGTTTTCCATCATCCTTTTTCATAAGGAAAATATCACTAATTTTAGACACCCCTTGTGAAAACTTATTCCGCTGCTTTTGTAGAGCCCAAGGATTGAACCAAAACTTGAAGAGTTTAATAATTCAAATCAGCAAGGGCATATGGATAATATGCTATTTGATGAGGATGACACTGTTATCCGTAGAAAAGTTATTAGTCCAAGGTGCCATCAAGGAGCAATGCAGCCACAAGAAGAAGCTACGAGGCCTCCTGCAGTGGAGAAGAAAGCCTTGTAATGTTCTCAACTATCTAATCCCTGCTTTCAATTATGCACTTAAATATTGTTTTATATTACTCCTCGCTGAAATGTATGCCCTTTAGGTTGGAAGGGATGTTATATTATATCTTTGTCTTGAGGAATGATATCCCCGTGGCTAAAGCAATAATTCTATCAATCGACCCTAGCACCATAGTGGGAGGTGAACCTCTTAGTGTCGGTTCTATGAAGTTGTTGTAAATGTTGTGCTAAAAGAGATGCCTGCTTCCCCGTCCATATGATGATATGGAAACTCTAATCGATGCTCAGTACATGTCCATTGCATGGCCAAACAATAGGGTATGATTTTGCAACTTATAGTATTTTAAGTTTTTTAGTTGTCTGCATCACATTGTAACTATAAATTATTGATATTGGAAATTTGGCAGTTGAAGGTTAGCAACAAATCTACAAAGCTCCAAAATGGAGGTATTTTCTTCCAATCCATTCTTTTCTAGTAGGTGAACAGGATTACAGGCTCTGCTAATAAGTCATAATTGATCAAATGAATGTCTTTTTGTGTTCAAATGAATGTCTTTTTGTGTTCATCTTAATGAAGGTGTTAATCTTTTGCCAACAAATGGAAACTACTGTCATTCTAAGATTTGTTTTTTAGTTCATGTGCTAGATAAGAGATCAAGTTGCTGTTCATTTTGTTTCTTTCACAGGGACTGTGCTGGAATAGTACTCTGGACCAACATGTGCTAGGTGTGAAACTTTTGCTCACTGCTGGTGGTGGCCTCTAGATGCTTTGTACCTAGGGCTGAAGTTGATGCTTTGTACTACATAGATAACTTAGTTAGAATCTATGGTTAATGCAATCTTTTGGACATTGTGATCTTTTGGACATGATGACATGCTAGCTGATCTTTTGTGATCTTTTGGACATGGTGACATGCTACCTGATCTTATGGAGAACTATTGTTTGAGCTATGTGAGCTTTTGGACTATTTGTGGTGTACTGATCGAATTCTAGAGCAATTTAGAACTATAATTTGGATGTATATTTGTGTGTGACATTTTGGATGTATGCGTGAAACATGTTGCAACTCTGGACTATATGTGTTGAATGGATGTATGTATGAAGTAATTTGGTGTTGACTGCAATATTATGCGATTTTCATGTGTATGTGTGTGTGTGTATATATATACTGAAAAAAATCTGTTATTTTGTGATGCGTCAGATGGTCTGTCGGTGTATGCGCTATTTTTCTACAGAACATCTGTCGGTAACTATTTGTCTGTCGGCAATTGTTTGTCTGTAGGGAAAAGTAGTTTGTCGGCAAAACTTGAACTTTACCGACAGACAGTCTGTCGGTAAAGGTTTGGTCTGTCGGCAAAGACCATTACCGACAGGCTTTCTCCCGACACACATTTTCTGTCAGTAAAGGTCTTTGCCTACAGACACGCTAATGTTAAAGACGGCTTTCGCCTACAGACGGCATGACGGTGGATTTATGCCATGGTGTAGTGAGCGCCTGAGCATAGCAGCTCACACACACACACACACACACACACACACACACACACACACACACACACACACACACACACACACACACATATATATATATATATATATATATATATATATATATATATATATATATATATATATATATATATATATATATATATATATATATATATATATATATATATATATATATATATATATATATATATAAGTCTCTTTTCTACTTCTGGGTGTAATTAGTCCTTATGTCGTATCTCACAACGTAGAAAGTATCTTGCATAATGGAGGGTATGTATGTGTAGTATACGAGTATTTAAGACTCTTTTCAGAAATAGTATGTATATTTTTTAGACATACTCTTTTTTATATGCGATATGAAGGTATTTATAAAATACGTTAAAAATTATGGACTCATTTGCAATTTTTTCGTGTGGTTCACATTGGAGTATCTTATAATTAGTATACGAGTACACCTAAAGTGATATAGGAGCATTTTAAATTTTTTTAGATGGTATATTAAATATGGAAGTAATTACACTGGGAGTAAAAGACATTTTCCCCTCTCTCTATATATAAACCGTATTGGGCCATATACATGTTGGGCTAGAATACACAGCATATACTTAACAGTGTCAACATTGTCTGCGTTGTGTATGAGATTATGAGTGGCTCAAAGCTGAATTCCGTATACCATCTGGTTTTCCATTGGCACTTGTCAATGTGTTTTTTCAATTGTTTCTAACTCCAATTGGTTTCTGCTTCCGAAAGTCAAGTTCAATAATCTTCTGTTCTTCCTGTTGATTATATAGCTAATTTGTGTTGCCTACTTTGTGTCAATGACTTCTACATTTGCATGAGGATGTAAACTTGCTTCTTCTTCGGCTCAAGAATTAGAGCCTTCGAAGCACAAGACTGGTGAGTTAGAGCGCCTTGCCAACTCGCGAGGTCTCTCTGGAGTTCTTTTCAGGAGCAGCAGTGTGCAAGACCAAACAAAGGCACCATGACCAGTTTGATTAATTGAAACAAAGATCTAACCAAGTGAATCGACAATTGTCCTGTGTTGTTTGGAATATTGCACATGCGTGTGCAGTTTTTTGAAACACCGATCCTGTCGCTGGAGTTATTCCTTCCAATCAGTATGGGAAAGGCTTCATGGGATGTTACTTTGAGATTTCAAACAGCATGTTGTATGTGAGTTATTATTATCTTAAGCCATTAGCTTCCATAACTTGCAAAGACCACGATAGAATGCATTGTGGACCTTTAAGAAAAGAAGAAAGACTTGCACACAACATTTGGAGCGTACAAGTTACAAAAGTCCAATCAAAGAAGCAAAGGTAGCAAGGAGTGCGTTTCTAAACTCTCAACACACCAAAGAGCAAAAAAAAAAAAAATTGCTACAGAGTAAATAATATATATCTCTAATTACAACATTGCAATCTGAATAAAGCAATGGCCCCTTTGTAAGAATCGTCAAAAGTACACAAGAAGCACAGAGCCGATCATAAGACCCAGCACATTAATTAACCCAAACAACATATCTAGCTGCAATAAAAAAAACTGCAAGAACTGCACCGTAGGCCGTAGCATGCGTCGTCCTGTTGTCCGCTCATAGGATCCAGCAACTGCTTTGCTTCCTGGCGCTCTTCTTCTTCGGCTTCGTTGGGCACAGCACGGCTTTTATCGCAGAGTCAAACACGGACTTCACATTCTGTTCCATCAAGATATCATCGACATTAGAACCAGCTGTAACAGGCCGAAAACTGACACCGGTGTAAATCCCGGTGTTTGTCAGGTTAATGAATGGTGGTAGCCGATGAAAAACTGGTTCTCACCGGTCTCTAACCATTTAGCGATAAACCAGTTAGGACTGTCTAATATTTCAATTTTTTTCGCATATTTTGCTTCATCAATTTCTTGCTGGTACGACCGGTTTCCGGCAGGTTTTGTGAACCTTTTGCAAGGACAACTCAGGCATGAAGTGGTTTGTACTTGGTTCCCGTTGCTTCTCTCTTCTCTAATCGGCTTTACAGCTACAAATATCACTACTACGTCCTCTTTCGTGTACGGATCAATATTCAATGAAGTAGCTAGCCATCTAATCTAAGTCTTAACAAATTAAATTTATGAATGCTGCAGTACTACTACTACTACCAACTAGTGGTTCATGCGTGTTTTATACCTGTTGCGTCTTGGAGCTGCATTCTATGTATGCTGCGGCACCTATCATCCTCTTCAGCTCCTCCCCCTGATTATGGACAGCAGGAAGAAAGCTCAGTTGCTGCTACACCAAACTTTGCACTTGATGTGCAACATTGCAAAGATGACTGTTTGTTGTGCACGCGTAACACCGATTAAAACACGTACAAAACGTACACGAAATCCCATCGATGAATCTCTGACATTTGTGCATTCCATTCGTGTATCGTTTTTGCGTTGCGAAACTATGCTAAATGCTAATATATGTGATATGTTCTTGCTCAAAGAAAAATGGATGTAAAGCGTTTGTTGAACTGACCTGTGCAGTGGAGATAGGTGCCAAACCCGGGTGTTCCAGGAAGAATTGCTTGTCCTCACGCAAGTCTGCAAGTAGTCCGTTCTTATCAAATTTTGGGTCATGTTCTGATTTAGGCAGGATTCAGAACATACGACTGGAAGAAACCTAATCTATAATGCAACAATAGTAATTAATGTAATGAAGGTTTTCTGAAACGCAGTCATATTTATAATCTGAGAGAACAACATAATGTCATGTTTTTCTCTTATAATTGGCTGCAAAAAATCTGAGCAGTCTGCTTACCAAACTTTGTTCCAACTAATACGATAGGCACATTTGGAGCATAATGCCTCAGCTCTGGTATCCACTGCTCAATATGGTGGAGAAAGATTGTCAAAATTGGGGATTATTAAAAAGAATATCAAGACTTTCTTGGCAAATTTTTTAGGTAAAGAAATGTGAACCTTCTTGTGAATATTCTCATAGCTTGCTTTGCTGATGAGGGAAAATGCTAACAGAAAGATATCGGCCCCTCTGTAGCTAAGAGGCCTTAGTCTGTTGTAATCCTCTTGTCCTGCAAAAGGCAAGCCAAGGTTTAAGAACAACACAAATTTTCCTATCCGCAGCAAAGAATGTAAGGCAAATTTTCCTATTATACTAAGATAAAACAGATGTGGATATTACCTACACCTAATTACTCATATAGTATCTATGAAATCCGAATATACTGTGGGCCTTCCTGATCATTTCTCTAATATTTGAAATTCAAAGAAATTAAAGAATGCCAATAAGGCATAACTACTCAGAATAATCAAGTACTGCTTGGCATAAACATGACCCCTCTTTAACATTCCGGTAACTGAAGAAATGAGCAGGCATTTCTGAAATCAAGCACACATATATCAGCAGACACTGAAAGTCAGCCTACAAACCAGCAGTATCCCAGAGCCCGAGGTTCACCGTGTTGCCGTCGACGACCACGTTCGCGCTGAAGTTGTCGAACACCGTCGGCACGTAATCCTATGTATCCACCAGAAAACGAATATAAGAAGATTCAGAAACTAAGGCCACAGCTCCTTGCAACCAAGAACTGCGGGTTCAGGCCCCCACTCACCGTGGGGAAAGTGTTGCTGGTGTATGAGATCAGCATGCAGGTCTTGCCGACGGCGCCGTCGCCGACCGTCACGCACTTGATGAACCTCGCCGTGCTCATTGTCCTCCAAGACAGACAGACAGACAGATGGATGGATCCTTCTTGCTCACCTTCCCTCTAAGCTTCTTTGCTTCTTTCTGTGTGTCTACGCCTGTTCTTGGTTGGTTTGGTGGGTATGGGCAGAGTCAGTGTCGTATATATATACGTACACAGTTGTCTTAAACGGCCTTAACAATTACTCAAAGGATGCTGGGATAAAGGGGAAAAGCAAAGCAAAGGAACAGATTGGCCTTAGTGGGCATTTTGTTGGCTAAGTGCTGTGGGGTCTCAACTCACTCTCAATCCTTCGGCTGAATCTTTGAACAGCAGCAGCTGATGATGAATTATGCATGCAGCATGCTTGCTTCACACCACTGACCCCACCAAATCGGCCTCCAAATGACGCATGTGAATGACAATGCCGTGGTTGGGCACAACTAATCATCAGTTTAAGCAACAGAGGGGCTGCAACTGAAACATGTAGTGATAGAACTCAACAGTACTGGGTTTGCTGACTCTAGTAATTGTCCGTGATATGCAGTAGAAGCAATTATGTAAATAATTGTATCACTTCTATATTTATGATATTTTTAGTAATATGTTATTTTGTCCTCTAAATAAATATCTTTCGTATTGATCAATAAATATGTGACTTATTCATGAAACTTTTTATTCATATTTTAATGTTATTCTAAATTATCCCTGATCTTATACCATTATGTGAGACAAAAATAATTTATAAATCAGTATATGTATTTATTGATATCATATTTCACATATCATAAATATAGGGATATCAAATCAATAATGTGAATACGTGTTAGAGAACATCCTGTTGATTAACCCAGCTTGAGACTGTTGAAATTGGTATGTTTTATATATATAATCAGTTGATCTCTAGCAATAATAATGTATAATCCTTGTACCTAAGATCGATATAATTTTCTACATGTGTAATAATATAATTAGGGGTTGCCAAATGCTACTCCATAACTAGGTAGTTACAAAATTAGCTTTCAGGTATACTATAAAATATATGGAGGAATGTAATTTGTCAGATATAGAATTTGCCCCTCCTACATAATAGGAGATATATGTCTAAGCCCCTTGATGCGGTCGATTAAAGGAAGTGCATTGCCATGACATGTGCTGTGAAAAAGTCGACTACCTGAAGTTATCCATCACTAGATCGAAAAAGAATTGAACTGTCCATAGATGACACATTTCTCACCTGAAGTTTGATCATGTATCGTGAAGCAAAAGGTATGCAAATAAGTCATTTAGTCTGACCAAATACGAACTGGTCATATAGGTATATGACTGGTTGTGAGTTGATCGGATATATCACAAACTGATCTGTGAACTGGTCATATGGGGATACAAACTGGCCGTAACCAGATACGAACTGTTCGTAAGTAGTTATGAGCTGATCGTGAGTAACTAAGACCTGGTTGCTGAACATATTGTATAAGGTTTATCCATATTGATTTTTATGTATATTTGAGGGTCTATATATCCTGCTAGCAACCACTACTGACTAGTGATTAGAAAGGTATTTTTGAGTTACAATCAAATATACATGAATCTACATGTTCACACACTTAACATGTTAAAACAGTCACTACCACATAAAAGTTCATCACAGATGGCTCGAAACCGTCATCATAGATGGTTTCTTGAACCGTCTGATTTCATGGGTCAATGATAATAGGAGTTATTCACAGACGGTTTTTGAACCATCTATAAAAATCATATCACAGACAGTTTGGAACTAGAATCATCTGTGATCATCCGTTATTACAGACGGTTCAAAAATAGAACCGTTTGTAATAGTCAGTTATCACAGACGGTTCTTGGAAAAAACCATCTATAATAGTTGTACCAGAGCTAAAAAAAAGTGGATAATTTTACCATCAGATAGCCCTCACTATCAGATAACAACTCTTTGTACAATATACATATGTAAATAAGAAGAAAAGAGAGAGTGAATGACCCATATTGCTTTCTAAATACTGAAAACTAAATTTTATCTTTACAGCTCTATCAAGGAAAAGACCTTTAGGGATGAGATTTGTGTATGTCTGGAGTAACCTAACATTCTTGATATCACTTTCAATACTGGTATTGTATTTTCATCACAACATCTGAACCATCCTTCAAGACCGCCCGATGGACCTCATCAGGGGGAGACAGCTTAATTGTTAGAGAAGCACCAAACAATATATTAGCTTCACTTGGTGTTGAGATGATCCACAAATATTGAATCTAGTAAGCTTTTATTAAAACATAAGAGGGCTCCCACTACTGGACCAACCTTCTCGATACTCACTGCAGCTAGTGGCTCATAGTCGAAACTCCTCAACTTGGAGGACCAGTCATGACCAAGCTCGGCATCAAGATCAGAATTCAGCTGCTTCCTCGGCATAACATCAGCACCTTGACGTACAATATCAAGAGCTGCCAACGCCTACATCAACTCAGTCAAGCCTTCTATTTTAAAGAGGAAATGAGGAGAGGAGTAGTGGAGAAGTGAGATGAGAGAAGAGGAGATAAGGAAAAGAACAACCGAACCTTCTATTTTAAAGAGCAAATCTAGTGAGACAGGAAATTCAAATTCGGTGAGAGCGGGTAAATTGAAATATTATCACAGATAGTTTTAGGTAAAAAACCATCTATGATAAGTAGGTTATCACAGGCAGTTTTTAATCTGAATTGTCTATGACTGTATTTATCATAGATGGTTTTTATTCCAAACCGTCTGTGATGTCTGTGATAAGTAGGTCATCACAGACGGTTCTTTCCATCATGGTAAAATCAGATGGTCCATCTTATAAAACTGTCTGTGGTAACTTTATCACTGACAGTTTGTGTTGAACCATCTATGATGAGGCGTCAAGGGTGACCCTTTTTTGTAATAGTGAGTAAGGGTCTGGAGGATAGACTCTGTGTTGAATACAATATCTATTCATATTAGATAAGGATTAGGTTAAACGCTTTCCAAATGGGATACGATCTCTACTCGTGTTGGATAAGAATCCAGCTAGATACTCTATATAAAGGGGGCACAGAGTTATGGAAAAGAAAGATAGATCGCACCACCCACCGAAATCCTACTCATCTCCTTTTGAAAGCTCTACTGTCCATGCTGTGCTAACACATCAGCACACGGTATTCCATCTCTAAACGTGTAGACTTCGGTAGAGGCGTTGTTGCGACTACGGCATTGATCGGAGCGGTCTGAGGAAAAGAAAATTGGCTCGTAGAGATTGAGTACCACAAGAGGATGATTGGCTTTCGAGAGACGTTGGACGATCGATTACTCCTACTACATCCATGCGCATTATGTTGAACTGGGTTACTTCAACTCTTCTTCTGCTATACTGCGCATCTAGTGATAACAATATGTGATATCTTACTCGCATGACTTCTCGGTTTACACGATAGAAATTTTAATTTATGCTAGTATAGTATATCCATATCTCATCAGAAAGAATTCTCATTTGAGGTATTGTCAACTGGGAAGGGAAATGGGTCCTCAGCGAAGATCAAGTGTAAAAATAAGGTGTTAACTTCTATCACTAGTTAGTTAGCCACGCTGAGTATTGCTTTTGGTGGAACAAGTGATTTTTTTAAGCATATTACTGCTCGTGAGGCAATTCGTCGAAGTGCGCATAAAACTGGTACGACTTTTGCAAATGTCAATTTGGAAACGAACGCACGAGTCAGGGCATATGACAAAACTAACTCTTCTTTTCCTTTCTCTTTCATCCTCCTCCTTTATTTTTTCTCTTTCTTTGCGATGACATACGACAAGCTAACGAACCGAGTAAAAAGTGCTAGCACGACTTTTGATGAGGACTTCATGTTAACGAGGGAATCAACCAGTCAGAAAATATTAGTTGTCTGACCAATGGTGGATCCATTAATTGAGCCTTACGGACGCAAAATTGCTACTGCATTCTGCATAGCAATCTTTATTGATTCTAAAATTCTTTATTCTACCTAACAGTCTGTATTGTGAAAAATGCTATTTTTAATGTTGGAATAGTAACTTCCGTCAAACAATGACAAATGACTTTCTTAAAAGTTAAAAATATTACTAAAATCAATAGCATTTCTTCAAGATAGACAAGACCCTATGTACATTCAAAATTGTAGCTCCGCAAAAATCCTTGGAAATTCCTGCAAAAATCTTTCTAAGACCATCAAATCGATCGTAGCTCCAAACAAAAAAAACAGTGGAGATCACTGCATGTTGAGCATGTCTGGATTTCTTTTCTCCTTCCCCTCGCGTATGCATTGCGCTGACACACCAGCTAGCTGAGCTGGTTGGGCAATGATTGTCGGGAATTTTGGACCCATTTGGACCCCTGGATACCAAAAATTCCTGTTTTGGCCCCCGATCGAAAATTATTCCGCTTCTGGACCCCTGTTGAGCGCGACTTCACGGGACGCCGACACGTGGGCCGGTCGTGCGGAACCAGTCCGCACGACCCAGCTGGCGCCGCGCCCGAGCGCGCGTCTCCCCGCCGAGCGCGCGTATGCCCCGCCGACCGCGCGTCTCCCGTCCCGCCGCGACCGACGCGCGCCCGCCCGCCCGACGGAAGTCCGCCCAGCATGCAACGCGGGAATCTCGGCCGTGGCGCTGGGACGGAAGTCGCGCGTCCGCGGGCCGACGCGCGCGGCGGGCAAGACGCGCGCGGGCGCCAAAACGCGCGGTCGGCGGGGCGACGCGCGGTCGGCGGGGAGACGCTGCGCTGGCGCGGCGCCAGCTGGGTCGTGGCGGACTGGTTCCGCACGATCGCCCACGGTCGGCGCCCCGTGAAGTCGCGCTCAACAGGGTCCGGTGGAATAAATTTCGATCGGGGGCCAAAATCGGAATTTTTGGTGTCCAGGGGTCCAAATGGGTCCAAAATTCGATTGTCGGGGCACCATAGCTGGCTGTGTGTGTATCTTGCCTTTTCTTTGTGGGGTGCTGGTTTTTGCAGTGCTGCCTGCGGTTACCGTTGCTTTGAGTGCACGGCCAGGCCAGGGCCGGAAGCCGCTCTACAACGGGATCATCAAGCTCGCTCCCTCACCTTTATGCTCAAGTGCCGGGTGGTTAATTGCGGGGGAGAGAGAGCGAGCGATGCGTTATTATGATGCCAAGACGCAGTGGCCTCGGATCATCTATGAACGAGCGTACACACACCCATTTGCATAGACTCAACCAATACGCTTCGCATACGTTGGTATTTGCCACCATAACCATTGGCGGATCCAGCGAGGGGCAGCTAGAGCGCGAGAACCGGCTACGGCCATCGAAGCCCCCTTACGGCCATCGGTCCTGACAACAGAGATGGCTGCAGCATGCATTGTTATTGCAAAGTACCTCTCCGGTATTTACAGCTATGACAGGAGCGAAGCACATAAAAAAAAGAGGAAGGTAAACTAGAGCGGTTTACTGATATGCATCTGTGTAACCATTTTTGGGGACCTGATGAAATGGTTACTGATGAAGAAAATATAGTTTTTGAGGCTGATCTTTCTGAAGAAGAAATAAAAAAAAACTGTTTTTTGATTCCTATATATGCTGACGGGTCTCCTGGGCCTGATGGACTTCTTTCCTGTTTTATCAAAAATATTGGTATGCCATTAAAGATGATTTCATTGCTATGGTTAGAGCATTCAGTAAATGTGAAATGGATATTTATAGATTGAACTTTGCCATAATTACTCTGATTCCTAAAAAAATGAAGCTAAACATATGCACAAGTTTAGACCTATTAACCTCACTAATTATTCTTTTCAAATTTTTACTAAAGCTATGACCAATAGATTGTGAATATTGCTAATAGATTGATTTCTCAGCAACAACCTGCTTTTCTTAAGGTAGACTTATTTTGGAAAATGTTGCTTCCAGTGGGAAAAACATGTTTGGTTTTAAAACTAGATTATGAAAAAGCTTATGAAAGGTTAGCTGGCACTTCCTGGAGGAAATTTTGCATCTTAGGGGTCTTGGGTCTAAGTGGATTCATTGGGTAAAGAGTATTCTATATCAAGGTGTTGTTAGTGTTAGGACGAATGGTGCTGAAAGTGAATATTTTGTTACTGGTAAGGAGCTAAGACAAGGTGACCCCTATCACCTATCCTGTTTAATTTTGTTGCTGATGTCTTCACCGAGATGGTATCTAAAGCTCTTCTGAGAGTAGGATGATTGGAGGCCTTCTTAATGATTTCTGTGAAGGGGGAATAGTAAGTCTTCAATATGCAGATGATACTCTGCCTTTTTTTTTTGGATAATTCTATTGAAAAAGCTAGAAATCTTAAATGGATCTTATCTTGTTTTGAGCAAATCTCTGGCATGCGCATTAATTTCCATAAAAGTGATCCCATTCCTATTAATATGCAAGATGAGGAGTGTTTTGGTGTTGCCCAGGCCTTAGGTTGTAGTATCAAGCATTTTCCTATCAAGTACAACAAGGTTCCCCTCCATTACAACAAACTTAGAAAGGAGGACTTGAAACATGTTGTTGATAAAATAATGAGAAGGGCTGCTGGGTGGAGAGGAAAACTCTTATCTCCCAGAGGTAGACTGGTTCTGGTCCAATTTTGTTCGGTTAATATGCCAATTTATTTGCTTTTTGTAATTAAATTCTCTTTTTGGGGCATAGAAGCTATGAACTCGCAGATGGCCAATTGCCTTTGGAATGATACAGTTGAAAAAGCATCATTATCACTTAGCCAATTGGGATAGTATTTGTACGGGGAATGTAACACCCTACGGCCCAAAATTCACTAATAGCTCAGTCTATCCATAGGACTGGCACGCATCTGTAGCACCTTACTTAGGCTTCTCTTCTCGCTTCGGCCTAAAGGGTTAACTCAGAAGTGCTACGATTTTGACTAACATGTATTATATGCTAGTGTAACTTAAGCTAAATTGGTAATGTGATACTAAAGGGTTGGGTGTTACAATCTCCCCCTTAAAGGGTTGGGTGGCCTGTGCAGCGAGAGTTGATGCTCTGATACTATATGTAACACTATGCAGCCCAAAATTCGGTGATAGCTCAGCCTACCCATGGGGTTGGCACATATGCATAGCACCTTACTTGGGCTTTTATCCTCACTTTGTCCAAAATAGTTAACCCGTAAGTGCTATGATTTGGGCCAACAGGTATTATATCCTTGATGATATAGTCAACGTCCTTCGACACCTGATGAGCAAGACAAAATGAGTAATATTCCATATGCTTTTGCTATTGGGTCTATCATATGTTTTAAGTGTTACAAGCATATATCAGTCAAATCGAGGTGAAGGTCACTGGATAGTGGTAAAGAATATCATGAAGTACTTGAGAAGGAATAAAGATGTGTTCCTTGTCTCTGGATATGAGGAAGAACTAAATATAAATGGTTACATCGATGCTAGCTTTCAAACATATAAAGATGATTATCAATCGTAGTCAGGATTTGTGTTTTATCTTAACGGATGAGTAGTGAAATGGAAAAGTTTTAAGCAAGATACAATTGTTGATTCTACAACAGAGGTTGAGTATATTTCAACTTTGTAAGTCACTAAGGAGGTTGTTTGGGTAAAGAAGTTTATTTCTGAGTTTGGCATGGTTTCTAGTGCTTGTAGCCCAATGGATCTCTATTGTGATGATAGTGGAGCCATTTGGCAAGCCAAAGAGCCTAGATTGCATCAAAAGTTCAAGCACATACTTCGATGCTATCACCTTATTGGAGAGATTATTGATAAAGGTGATGTGAAAATATACAATGTGCACATGGATTTGAATATTGCTAATTTGTTAACAAAGCCTCTCATGCAACCTAAGTATAACATGCACATAAGAGCTATTGGTATTAGATATTTGCATGATTGTATCATATCTATGTTTATGAATTATTGAATAAATGTTATTATGCTCCTTGGATGAATTATCATTTATAAATATTAGTAAGTATATGACTTGTTGGTGAACCTATTTATATGTTGTATGGCATCATTTTACAAGATCCCTGGTTGGATGTCACTGATCGGGACACTAGCAATTTATAGACTAGGACATGTATTAGTTGATGACCACGTTTCACCGGTCATAGATATGAGGATATCAAATCAATAGTATAGACACATATTAGAGACTATGATGTTGGATTAACCCACTTTGAGATACTATTGAGATTGATATATTTCTATTTGTCATTAGTTGGTCTTAAGCAATAATAATGTATAATTCTTAGACTTGAGATCAGCATGGCTTTCTATATGTCTATATGTGTAATAGTATACTACCAAACGCAACTCTATAACTAGGTAGTTATAAAGGCAGCTTTCCGGTATGTTATGAAACATGTGAAGGAATGTGACTAGTAGGATATGGGGATTTGCTTCTCCTAACATAACAGAAGAGATATCTCTAGACCGCTTGATGTGGTTATATAAAGGAAGTGCATGGTTGTGCCACAGGTGGTTGAGGAGTCAACTATATGAAGTTATTCATCACTAGATCGAGAAAAGATTGAACAGTCCATAGATGACATGATTCTCACCTAGAGTTCGATTAGATATCGTGAGGCAAAAGGAGAAAATATAAGTAGGATGTTTAGTTTGTTCAGTGATCAGTGTCTGACCAGATTCGAACAAGTCGTATGGGGATATAAACTAATCATAAACAAATTGGCAAACGAGTTGTATAGAGACTAGTCATAAGAGTTATGGGCTAGTCTTGTATAGACTAATCATAAGGAGTTATAGACTGGTCGTGCACTTGCTGTGGCTAGATGCGAACTAGTCGTAAGGAGTTACTAACTAGTCATGTTAGGAGAATGATATTGATGTGTACCTAGCACCGTTGGTGGAAGATCTAAAAGTACTGTGGAATGAAGGGGTACAGGTATGTGATGCATACAAACGAGAAAACTTCACTTTGCGCTTCTTATTATTCTGCATCATAAATGATTATCCTGCCCTAACTAACCTGTCGGGCCAGAGTACAAAAGGTGCAAAAGCTTGTACTCACTGTTTAGATGGTACCGAGAGTGTGTGGCTGAAACACTCACGCAAAACCGTGTACATGCGTCACCGCTGGTTCCTTCAGAGGGCTCACCCATACCGCAAGATGAAGAAACAATTTGACGGAGAGAAGGAGGATAGTTCAGCTCCAAGGCATTTAAGCAGAAAAGAGGTTTTATAATATGGTTAAGGATTTAGATGTTTTCCTCGGAAAGGGACATAAATTGAGGGCTCATGAGAAGAACATCTGGAAAAAGAGATCAATATTTTGGGACTTACCTTATTGGGAATACCTAGATGTTCGACACTGCATCAACGTCATGCACGTAGAAAAGAATGTATGTGACAGCTTGATTGATCTCTTACTTAACATTCGTGATAAAACAAAGGACGGCGTCAACGCACGGCTTGACTTGGCTGATATAGACATCAGGCCTAAGTTAGAACCGACAAAAATAGATAATGGTCGAACGTACCTTCCCCCTGCGTGTTACACTCTGTCCAAAGCCGAGAAAACAGAATTGTGCTAGTGCTTGCATGGTGTCAAAGTTCTGTCTGGTTACTCCGGCAACATGAAGAAACTTGTTTCAATGCAAGATTTGAGGTTAAATGGCATGAAGTCTCATGATTGTCATGTGCTGACGACACAGATGCTCCCTATTGCAATTAGAAATATTTTGCCGATCAAAGTCCGAGAGACAATCATGAGGCTATGTTATTTCTTTAGCACAATTGCTCAGAAGGTCATCGATCACGCAGGACTAGATGCTCTATAGGACGAGGTGGTGATGACTCTATGTCATCTTGAGATGTATTTCCCTCCTTCGTTTTTTGATATCATGGTCCATCTCATTGTTCACGTTGTGTGGGAGATAAAAATGTGTGGACCCGTATTCCTACGTAGCATGTACCCATTTGAGAGGTTCATGGGAATTCTCAAGTCTTATGTACGGAACCGATCTTGGCCGGAGGGCAGCATCGTCGAAGGTTATGCAATTGAAGAGGTCATTGAATTTTGTGTCGATTATATGGCTCAGATTCAACCAATAGGTGTGCCTCAATTTCATTATGAGGGGAGGCTCAAGGGTGTCGGAACTATCGGAAGGAAAGCAATCATTCTAGATATGGGCGCGTATGCTCAAGTCCATTTCACGGTTTTGCAACACATGACTGAAGTGACGCCTTATGTCGACCAGCACAAGGATGTGCTTCGGCAATAGAATCCGGAGCGGCCGGATCTTTGGATCATGAGGCAACACAACAGTTGGTTCAACCAATGGTTGAAGGAGCAAATCGGTAGGAGCTCGCCAAGTGAGATGCTAACATGGTTGGCAAAAGGGCCAACATTTACAGTTGTGACATGGTAAGGATATGACATAAATGGATACACATTCTATACACAGACTCAAGATGTAAAGAGCACTAACTAGAACAGCGGTGTCCGCATAGATGCGCTCAGTACCGATGGGTTCAGAAACTCGTACTATGGGTTCATAGAAGAGATTTGAGAGCTCGACTATGTGGTTTTCAAGATCCCCTTATTTCGGTGCCGTTGGGTGTATCTCCCACAGGTGAAGGTTGACAAGTATGGTGTCACTATCGTGGGCCTCTAACGTATCGGATATAAAGATGAACCATTCGTACTCGCTAACCAAGTTGTTCAAATTTTCTATGTAACCGATCCGACAAATAAGAAGCGCCATGTAGTTCTTCACGGAAAAAGGAGAATTGTCAGAGTAGAGAATGTAGTGGACGAGAACGAATACAATCAATTTGATGAGTTACCTCCTTTTGGAAATGGCATAAGAGTCGACGACGAACAACATGACGAAACTAGTTACATACGCATTAATCATCATGAAGGGATAATTTTTAAAGAAAATAAGTAAGTGGAATGAGAATGTGCGATATATATATATGGGCATTTGCATTTATGTATATAAAAATACATGTATGTGATGTATATGTAAATTTGCATTTATGTATATAACAATGCATGTGTGTGATGTATTTGTGAATTTGCATTTATGTATGCATGTGTGTGATGTATTTGTGAATTTGCATTTATGTATATGTGAAAATGTGTGATATATAGGTGAATTTTGAGAATGAGTCATACGTATGTATCTCTATGTTCATGAGCTGTTGTAAAGAAATACACTCTGTAAGGTCTTATTACAGTGCCTGCTGGTTGGTGTAGGTAATAACTCTAGTGCGTGGAAAGGAAAGGGCGTATTACAGACGGTTCTATTTTATAATCGTCTGTGATATCGATATTATCATAGACGGTTCTAAACTAGAACCGTCTGTGATAACTATATCACAGACAGTTCTCAACTAGAACCGTCTGTAATAAGCCTTCCTATATATACCCTCAAGCTAGGGTTTTGCACGTACACTGCAGTTATAGCTATACCAACCAGAGCACAGAGACATAACATCGCTGCTCTCCCGATCGAGCCTGTCGCCGCCTCTGTCCCCCGAGCCCATCGCCGGCTGCCTTCCCTGAGCCTGTCGCTGGCCGCCATGCCCGAGCCCGTCGCCTACTTCCCCGAGCCCATTGCCGGCCGCCATCCCCGAGCCCGTCGCCGGTCGCCTACTTCCCCGAGCCCGTCACCGGCCGCCATCGCCAAGGGAAGAGAAGGTGGAAGTTGACCCGAGGGAAGAGAAGGCAGTGGCAATCCCCGTTGTTGTTTGAGTGCATCCGGCCGGTGTGCATGCCTTGCCCTGGTTTTCTATTCTTCACTGATTTGTGTTGCTTCTGAACGGTTTTGAGTACCGTCTGCTCTGTGAGTATTATTGATTCTCTACAAGATCAACAATTGTACTTGTTCTTTATATTCTGTTCAAGTGCTTGGGAGTTGCTATGCATGATTGTGGGCTCAGATTGTATGCTTTGTGATAAACTAGTCGATTACTGAGATAACTCTTGATAACAGGATTAGGATCTTGAGCTCTAGTGGTTTGGTTTCCACTGTCAGTGCCTTAGTTGTTTTTCAGCTGAATAGATTTGTTCATATACAATTGTATCTTGCTGTGCAATAGCTGTTCCAGGAAGGATTTTTCCTTTAGATTCATTCCTGATGCTGCATGTTATTGCTATGGTATATGTTGCATGTTAAGTTCTGGTATACAACATGATTACTGCCTGAATTCTTGTTGTCTGTGAACATTTATACCGAAAGTATCACCTTTGCTGCTCTCAAGTTTCTAAGTCCTAACAGTAGAAACATATTTAGAGGTCAAATTCTGATTTCTAGTTATTGAGTTGTTAGTGGAGAATTTCGACATTAGCCTGAGAAGGCCAAGATCAAAAATCTTGTGCAACTCTGTTCTGAGAGTAATCCTAAAGCAATTATTTTATCTTATGCTAGATTTAATTGCCTTTCTGCTCAAAGGACTGCTTTACATGTTATTTTCAGTAGATTTGTGTTTATATTCATTGAATATTTACATGTATATGAATGGCAAGATAGAATTACATGATTATATGCAATTTATGTCATTCATGTCATGCTGAAAATATATGAGAAGGCTAACATGTCATCCTGTCATCCGCGCATTCTTCAACATCATCGCCGGATGCGTCCACTCCAAAATCAAAACGCCAAGGAAGAGGACTATCAAAAAAAGCCTGAGGGCCTAAGGGACCCCTCTCCTTCCTCGCCGAGCAGCATGCACATTTTGAAGAATGATCAGAATAGTTGCACGAGAACGAATTGAGATCACATTTGATTCGTGGAAGACCGTGACTGAGACTCGAAAATGTGAGCTGCTAACAGAATTTTTTGCATCGTTCGAGATCTCATAAGAACACCGCGACTCTGTGCAATGACATGCCTTGCTAGCAGCATGCAAAGCATGGATGAACTTCAAGAGCGTGCTTGTCAAGAAGTACATGGAGAAGGATCTAACGCCCTTTCATAAGTACCCATTCCTAGAACCACAATGGGAAGAGTTTAAGGTGATGAAGATGACCGAAGATTTTAGAAGTGCAAGTGCGAAGCACAAGGCCCTCCAAGCAAAAAACACACACCCCCACAGACTTGGCACATCTGGGTTTGCGGGTAAAATCCCGCAGTGGAGGACGGAGGACGAACAGGCAATCCTTTGGGACATCGCCCCGCCATTTGCCATGATCCCGGAATTGGATTAGAGCGAGGTCATCTACCACGTCATCAGGGGACATCTCCTTCTGAAACTCAGCAGACCAGAAAGTGTCCCACAGCCTGTAAGATATCGATCGAACTACATAGCTTGTAATTACTCCACAACTTCGTAGGAAGTGAAATGACATGTTGGGCTCTTGCAGGAAGCGCTGAGTGTAGAATCTTCCCAGGGATCATTCCAGGAAACTAGGGAGAAAGATATACTCTCCGCGCCATGGGAAACAAGGAGCACCCGGGTCGAACGAGAGGCCTTGGGCTTTATATTCCTTGGAAACATGGTTTCTCAGATGACTCCGAATTGTATCGGAGTAGGAAGAGAACCAAAGCGCTCATGAGGCATGGCTACGAGAGGATATCAAGGCATCTCTTAAAGAGGAGCTGGCTGATTACATCAGAGATGAGATACGAAGATATACAGAAAATCAGCAGGCCGCCACCGCCGCTCCTGTGCTAGCCAACCCCCCCAACCGTCGGAGTAGTAGCACGTCCAATCCTACAACGGAAAGCGAGGCCAGATTTCCCGTGGACGACATCCTGGTAATAATTATTATCTCTGGAATACTCGATCCATTGATAGGCCTATTGGAGTAGCTAATTTTGTATCGTTATGTAGGAGCCTACGAAGTGCAAGCTCCAAGTGAGATATGCCTCCGTTCCCTTGTGCGCTGCTTGGGGCCAAGCATATCCGTCTGCTTACGGGGCCATGATGCACCGTACACCTTTAGCACCAGGCTTCGGAAAAGTTCATGTGGATGGTGTGCATGCCAATTTCGAGGTCGTCCCGCCACCGAAGCCCTCCAACGATGAGCTCGTGACTCTAGGGCAAGCCATTGGGTCATTCATCCAGTGGCCCAAAAGTGACATCTGCCTGGAGGCTTCTTCACCGGTGGCAGGTCCACAAGGGCAGTCCGAACTAGAGCTACATGCACTGGTGACATTTCCACAAGGCCTATATCCACCACCGCTACCTGCACCGGTGCCATATCCACGGGTGCTATTCCCGGAAGCAACTTCCACCGGTGCTACCTTTACAGTCGACTACCATGAAGTTGACCTACAGTCGAGGCAGCAGGGGCAAATCAAAGAAGACTGATGATGATATCCCGTACTTGCCATTGGCCCGCAAATTCATGCTAGGTGAGCCGATGATCGTCCCAGAAAAGCTTCTCTTAACCCTAGGACTTAGTTGCTAGAGATTATACGCTTGGTATATGGAACATGCCAATATGCCACAGGGAAAATAACGCTCAGGTATCATTGTCAAATTCAGGCCGGATCATTTACAGCACGAAGTTCATGATTGTGTCTTCGCGGTGACCTTTGAGGATTATTTGATCTTTTCATGCTCAACACTCTCGACACCTCACTCGTTCGATGCTGGACGCTATAAGTGTGTACAATCACAATCTCCGTTCATGTAATACCAATATATGTCATATATAATTTGTTGCTTTTCTGTGTATATATATAGACACATGGTGACTGAAGCTAGATCATCTAAATCACCAATTGGTTTCGTGAACCCACGCTTGGTTGCCATGGATACCATCAACGAGGATGTATCCTTCATCGAGAGGTATATTACAACAACACTGCTGACTCACCGCGATAAAGAATTTGTACTTATGCCCTACAATCAAGGGTTCCATTAGATTTTAATTGTAATTATACCAAAATGGAACAAGGCAATATACTTTGATTCCCTAAGTAAGAACAAAACCGACTACATAGTTATCAGCCAATTACTCGATAGGTAAGTACATTTTCTCCATACATAACTATATTGTACTCTTTCTTTCCTTCTGAATGACTAAGCTAACTTTTTCGAATCACGAAGGTCATTCGCCACGTACGTTGCAGAGACATGTGGCTCGACGGAAGGGGCCAAGCCCTTGCAATATGTTTGAAATTTTCGGGTATTCGCTAGTACACATTAATTAATCCTATACAACACTTGGTAGTAATGCTTCTTGAATTAACACATTCTATTTTTTGCAGTGCAACCAGCAGTAGTCGGACAACATATGTGGATTCTACGTTTGCCACCATATGAAACTACTACTCGATTCCTCAAAGATCACTAATCCTAAGATTTGTGAATTTTCCCACAATTATTTCATACTTATCAGGTTATATATATACGCACATTGATATTCCTATCGACAGGCTGCGCCCATCCCTACAATTGCATTGCAACAGCCTGACCTTGCACAAATTCGAGGAGAGTGCATGTACTTTTTGATGGCTAGAGTCATAAAATCAGATAGAGAGTTCCACAACGTACAATGATTTTTTGTTTGGGATAAGGTTGACATTGATTGTAATTGTGTATTTGTTAATGGATATTTTATTTCATTTCAATTAATTGATTTGCGAAATGGATGTTTTATGTTTGTGAAATGAATTGAGATGTAAATTGGATGTATACATGTGCATGTTGATCTACTTGTTTCAGAGGGCATAGCTAGCATTTCCTGAGGCTAGCCAATAAACAGAAATAGATTTAGGGGTAGAAGAGAATAGCACAGACTGTTTTTAACTAAAAACCGTCTGTACTAGTTGATAATCACAGACGGTTTTTAACTAAAACCGTCTGTGATATTTACATATCATAGACGGTTTTTAACTAAAACTGTATGTGATTATTAACTATCACAGCCGGTTTTTAGTTAAAAACCGTCTGTGATATTTACACCACAGACGGTTCGAAAGCCGTCTGTGATGACCTCGTATCATTACTGACTGATAAATTCAGACGGCTCACAAAACCGTCTGTGATGACGTTTTTGAACCGTCTATAATACGGTTTTCTGTAGTAGTGAGTGTTACCCTCAGCCAGCAGCATTATTAATTGATTACTGACGTCAACTGCAGCAGTAGTCAACAAGCAATTGCTAGTAACCCTTCTTATTCTCCAACGCAGCAATAGATAAAATGTTGGGCAGTGCAACCATCCAATCTACATAGCCGCAACCTTTAGTCAATGAATTGGATGGACAATGTGTAGTCACCACCCCAACCCTAGGATAGCTTGTTCTCTTGTGCACACGTGATACACAAATAGAAGAAGATGAATCAGCACTCGATTCAGCAAACAAACACTTCACGACTGAAAACTGTGCGTGCAAGATGAAACCCTCAATGGAATCTCACATAGTAGAAACATAGGATATGTCCTCCATACTTGTCGATTTTTTCTGGTTTACATAAACCAAAATGACACCTTTGTACAACTCGGAGCCGGTGTCGCTTTATACCCCCTAACTCACATGCCGTACACTGACTCGCATACAAACCAGAAACAAATACACTCATGAACTCATGTGTTGGACTCACTCACGTACATGCATGCTATACATGGACTCATACACACATGCATGCAAACACGTTTACAAATGAGTCGGAGCACATGCATGCATATACACTGATACTCACATGCGCACACACTTGCATACGTGTGTATAGGACATGACTAGAAAACAAAATGACATAGCTACATGCGTGTGTACAAGACGTGACTAGAAAACACAATGACACAACTGCATGTATGTGTACAGGACGTGACTAACACACACTACTCATGGTATGGATGTACGAATTGGGATTGATTCCATCAGGACTGTTGTGCGACTGTTGTTGCCTCAGAAATGTAGCTTTCCTTCTAATATGCTACGGATGCATGCATTCCTCCCAAGATGCGTGCACACACAGAACAATGTACTTGGCCACCACCTCTTTTCCCATGAAATTTATGCGTATGCACAAAATCCCTATGTCCGGCCACACCTCCCTCCCTCCCTCTCGGCCATCATGGTCATAATAGTACTTGGCATCATATAATCCCTTTCTCCTTTAAGCAAAGCTATCCTCAACTTTAGGATGTTTTTTGAGCCTTCTTCTTTCCTAAATTTCTTCATTAATATGGACAGCACTATCCAATTTCAGTTTCAGCACATTCTTTTTTCCTCCATATACAAAGGTATATATGTTGGACTAGCCCTCATGTGTAGCATTATGATTATATTGTCATGGCCTTCCTAACAACAATCCACATGCATTCATTAGAACTACGTCGCAATATATCTTGTCAATAGTCACCAATAATAAATGAAACACATACCTTGCGAGTTATTTTCAGTCTTCTAGAGTTATGTAGCCACTCACGTGGTGTGGTTGAGGATGCCTCCATGTGGACAGCCCCAAAAAGTGTACACTAAATCCTTGCTAATCACCGTGGTATAATTCTCACCATCTATGATCAATTTGTATGATTTATCTTTGATCTTGCACTCTATTTAGAAAACACTCCACCGCTGTCCCTTTATTTCAGTTTCTTTAGTTTGCACCTTTTAAACCAAAATATTAACACCACCCAAAGGAGGGTCAATAATAATAAGATCGTCATTCTTGTGCTCATCGTCGGACTTTTCACATTCGGAATCACTACTAAAACTGGTCAAAACATAGCTGTCTTTAGTGATAAGCACCCTCGTTGATTTGGACAATCACACATCATATGGCATCTTCCTTTGCATGTAAAGCACTCAATTTCTCCAGCATAAGTATTAGAAGGCAAACTAAAATCAGCTTTGTTGCTTCTTTATCTCCATTGTTTACCTCCTTTGGAAGAGCTCTGTTTGATCAGTTTGATGTTGTCACTTTGGAGTGTGAACCAACTTCATCGTCTTGCTGTAATGTATGCTTCTATGAGTTTGCTTGAGTGTTAGCATGCCCACCTTTCACTTGTTTGCGTTTTAATTGTTGTTCGACACATTCGACTTGATGCACTGAGTCTTGTATGTTGTAGTAATAGATCATCTCCACTCTATCTTGTACATGCTCATTCAACCCATTAAAGAAATGTGCCATAGTAGTCTCCTCATATTCCTCCATTCCTGTAGAGATCATCAATATCCCTATCTCTTTATAATATTTATTAACACTAGAATTACCGTGGCATAGTTGTTGTAGTCAATCGTACGATCCTAGTGTAGTGTGCTAGAATAAAACATCACCTCAAGATATTCTTCAATTGCACCCAAATATCTGGATGAGCTCCTACACGTCACAATTAGTTCCACTAAATAAGAGCGTATGCGGTGGACTCAATTGTCACAAAATGAATCTTTTTATTCTCAGTGTAGTGATGGCTGTTAAAATTTTGTTTGACATGCATCTCCCACTCCAAGTACTCCTCTGGTTCAGCGTAACCATTGAATGATGGGATAGAGATTTTTACCCACCCGATGCTATCATCCATAGCAACAAGATGAGCAAAACCAATACTATCACACAAGCCTCCACCATGGGCAACATCTCTATCATGCACGTCTCAACCACGGTCAGCACCATGATAGTCCTGAGCACGGTGTGGTTATGGAGTAAAGCCCACTACATCATAAAAGTCCTCCTCTTGTTCCGTGTCTCTGTGTGGTACAGCTGTTCGGGATATTGATGAACCTGTTCAGCATGCTGAAATTATGACAGCTAGTTGCGTATAGCCTTCGTCAATGTGTCAATTTATGCCCCCAAATCATCAATCTTTCCTTGAAGCTTCCAGTGAAAATCCAAGAAGTAATCACGTGTAGCTTCAAACCCTAATTGCACCTCGGACAACAAAGATGCCGCATATTGGAGCACATCCCTGATTAGCTCAGGATGAGTATCAACCGCCTTGCCATTTTCAATTTTCATGAAACCTGCCATAAAAAAAATCAACAACCACATACCGTGATCAACAATGCTCTGATACCAAGATGGTATAGCCCAGCTAGCAAAGTAGCGGACACACACAGGTGGTCCAATCTTTCACGGTACAAACGAGTAACAATGTCTTCCTCTCAAATTCAGCAACAAGGACACAATTAGGGAATTGAGATTCAACCATAGTGTTACTATTAGCCGGTAGCACTATTAATTGATTCTTGATGTCAACTACAACAACAATCAACGAGCAACTGCTAGCAGACCTTAATCTCCCACACAACAACAAGTGTTGTGTAGTGAAATCATCCAATCTACATAGCCGCAACCTTTAGTCGATGGATCGGATGGACAACACGTAGTCACCACCCAACCCTAGGATAGCTTCCTCTCTTGTGCACATGCAATAAACAAAAGATGAAGATGAATCAGCACTCGATTCGGCAAACAAACTTCAACTCTATGGCTAAAACCTGTGCGCGCAAGATGAAACCCTCGATGAGTAGAAACATAGCATATGGCTGCCATACTTGGCAATTATTTTCTGGTTTAGATAACTCAAGCAAAAACGACATCTCTGTACAACTAGGAGCCAGCGTGGCTTTATACCCCTAACTCACACGCCGTACGCTGACTTGCATACAAACCAGAAACAAATACATGCACACACTCATGTGTTGGACTCATGCATGTACATGCATGCGTATATGTAACATCCTGATTTTTATAGTCTTTTTTAAGCTTTTAAAATAAAATTAATCATTTAGATTTTTCATGTATTAATTAAAGCTTAATTTAAAATTTTTAGAAATTAAAAAGATTTAATGTTACTAAATTAAACTTCAATTAATTCAAAATCTATTTTATTTGGATTTCTTGTGTTACAAGGGATTTTTTGTGCTTTCTTGGATTTCTTGGATTTTTTGCTATTTTATAGAGCTCAAACCTCTTTTATTATTTATGAAATTCAAAAAATGATGGAAAATCCCCAAAACCTTGTGGGCTGAATCATTTCCCACCCATCTTCTTGGCCGAACCCACTTCACCTCACCCTTGGCCCATCTCTATGTGCAATGCACAACCAGCGCGGCCAACATCCCACTTGGCCCAGTTCATCCAATTGATTCTTGTCAGCCGTTAGATCCTCTCTGTGGCCACATGTCGGCCGATCCTCACTAGCCACCTCTTTCTTTCTTGCTTGTCTCATTTCCAAGCTGGGCCTGCTTGTCAGGCCATCTTTGTCTACCTCACAGACTCTCTCTCTCCACATGCCATCTCTATTTCAAACTCGCTGTTGTGCCTGCATTGGGTTCTTGCGCCGTGTTCACCCTGGATGCCACCCATCCATGTATAAAAGAGAGTGCACCAAGCCATAGAGCCTCACCTTGAGCTACTGAATCTTTTCCCTCGCTTTTGTTGTCAGAGCTGAATCTTGCCGTGTGCCCAATCTCTCCGTTGCCCAAAAGCTCATCGCCAGTCGCCTCATTCTACCATCGTTCTCTGTGCCCGATCCCTTAGCTTCGCGACGTCCTCAAAATGCTTGTGCGTGCCACGCCACCCCTAGCCAAGCTGCACGTTGCTAGTTTCATCTTCGTTGTGCTTGTGCCGCTGACCTTCTACCTGATGAACCCCTCGTTGTGCCCCTCCATCTAATCTGAGCCTCAGCAAAGATTATTAGTGCACACGCAACCTTTTGTCATTCTCGTCAAAGTCCAAGGAGTCACCATTGTTGTTGGTAGAGAAGATCACTATAGACCGTCAATCCAATCCCGGTCAGCATCCCTGGTGGCAGCCATGTCAGCGTGCAGAGCTTATTTGTCCACCACATCCACGCACAGGCGAGACCTAATTGCCAGCTCATCGCACCATACCACTCTTGCCATGTCACAACCATGTCACTGGTGGCGACTGGGATGCTGGAGGGAGGGCGGCGGCCAGAGCACGGCTCGAGCAACTTTGAGCTCGGGTCGAGCTTTGGGAGGAGGAAGGGAGAATGAGGGAGATGGCCTGGGGTAGTCATGGTTGGGGGCTACTTATAGACACAGAGGGACGCGCTATGGCTGCTATATTGCCGGTGACCCGGGAGCAGTGCACGGGATGGAGCACGACGTCGTTGTGATGCAACCTTCAGTCCTGGCGATGGCTCTGCTGAGGCATGGTATGGGCATCGCGAACAGAGCATGCCAGAGCATGGCGTGGACAAGATGGTGATGAGACAGCATGACGCATAGTACAGTGCCACAACTTGAGGGCAGCAGGGTATGCGGGTGTTGCTGGTGCAGCGCACAAACGATCGGCAAGATGTGGAGCGGACGTGCTTGCGACGGGCATGCGTGGCGATGGTGATGGGCTACTGTGGCGAACGTGGGTGAGAACGAGCATGGTGTGGTGAGGGCAACGGGAGCAGGTTGTGCGGGTGGAGGCGACAGGCACCAGTGGCGCACGGTTGAGCCAAGAGAATAGAGAGGAGCAGAGGAAAAGAAAGAAAGAAGTAGAATGAGAGAGACTGCGGGCCCACTTGGAAGTGAGAGAAAAAAAGAAGAGGAGGGGGAAAAAGAAAGGTTCAGGCCAAAATTTGAAATGTGAATTCTTGATTTAAGTTTGCTTTCATTTTTGTATTGCCAATTTTTGATTTTTGAATGGCACTTGAATTCAAAATTTGAATTCTCAGTTTAATTATTTAGATGGAAGTTTCTAATATTGCTTGTGATGCTTTTGGTTGTACATATTTCTCAAGCTATATTTTTAATGCAACTATTTCCCTTTATCCAATTTATAAACCATGTTGTGATTTAATAAATTAATTTTGAATTAAGTTCTCAGAGTTTGAACTCACCCCTCATTATTTAAATTTTCATGTTTAGCATTAGTGACTTAAATTTGAATTTTAGTTTTACAGCTACTTGCCTTAATTTATTCCATGTATTTTGTTATTATGAGTATTACTTGCATGTGGGAATTATTCCCAGTTATTAACTTGCATTGCGTGAAATTCAGAAAATCCCAAATAAAATTGCAGAAGAAATTCAAGTGTCAACCAAATGCAATAAAAAGGTTTTAAATTTCCCTCATTTTTGATCATCTGAGTTTTAGGATGTTATGTTCCAAGAGCTCGTTCTCTTCCGTCCGAACTCCAATTGACCTGATTCTTCTTCCTAAATACATTTAAAATTGGGCTCTACCTTTTGGTTCTAGTTTTGAAGTTTTTGAATTTTATTTAAATTTGCCTTTGTGTTTTATCCTATTTCTTTCTCGTTAGTTAACGCATTCGAAGGAGTAAAAACAAGACTTGGAATTCAAGAGTCGGTAACTGATCAAATCCAAGGCAAGTCATAATCTTTGATCATGTTCAACCTATTATTTTAAATCTATTATTTATTATTTTATTTTAAATTATCATGCATTGCTAATTGGATACAAACCCTTGTAACTGGTAGTTATTGCCCAATTTGAATAATCTCTTACTTAATAATTTGAGTGCTATGATTTCATTGTCACCATATGATGGATAACTATCTAGTGATGCAATACTAGTATCTACTTGTGTTATACGTTTAGTATGCTTAGCCATGCTTATTGTTACGATGGGCTCATCATGGTATATTAGTTAATTAATTAATTTTGACTTAACGAGTTATTGAATCATGGTTATAGCCACGGTTATAAAATTTGTGTACTATGACATGGGTGTGTCATTAGTTTTGGTTCAATCAAAATGGTTTTCACTTAGATGAGTGGTCATGCAGTAAAGTGGATGCTTTTGGCATATTGGAATATGGATGCTTCATCTGGGTATGTCTAAGGATTTAACTTTGTACATCATTGATCTGAGCCTTACCGTACAATCAGAAATCTAGTATGGAATGGATCTAACTAATTAATTTGTGATATTTCAATTTTGATTTCACCATTAAGATGTTTTCTTGGTGCAAGAGGGGTTTTTTTTACTGTTTAGGCTGTCAGTCTACTTGGTAGCAAATCCTTAGCAAGCGAGATCAGTTTGAGGTTGAGCATTATAAATGCCTTATGATAATCACTTAGTTGCACGCCCAAGAAAGCGTGTATTGACCGACACGATAAATTTATTATCTATTGTGGGTAAAATTGTGAGAGTATCAAACTATTCGAATAACCGTGTCCCTGGTCATGGACAATACTCACTGATTTCACACTAGAGGTAGTATTTCATAAAATCTTAGATTTGGTTGTTTTGTGCAACACCCCATTTTCAAAATCTGGCTTATTGTAAAATTCAAATGTATGTTAATGAAAATTTAAAGCTTTTATTCTCAGTTGGCTATTCTTTTTGCTTCCAAATACACATATATGTATATATATGCATGTATGTGTATATTATAGAAAATGCAAAAGTACTTTAAAATGAAAACCTTGCTCCTTCTCCAGGGAAGAAAATCAAGCTAATCTCATAAAATCTAAAATATGAAATATACTTCATGGATTAAAGGATTCAGGAGGCTCAGAATGTTAAGAAAAGATATATGCATGTATATATGTATATATACCCGTATACATATGTGTGTATGTATGTATGCTAATGATAGGATTCTCCTTCCCCAAACTTTCCAAACAAAGATAGCATTTTCCCTACTCCTTCACGGCCTCGGCGCATTGTCGTCATTTGCCACCAACCGTCGGCGATTGAATGCGGTGTCGGCTCTCGTCTTCAGCGCCTCTCCTCGCCATCAGTGCCCAGCAGTGGCAGTGCTTCCCGTCACCTCCCGCGCGTCCCCGACTGCCTGAGCATGCTCCCGGCCGTGCGCCATTTCCATACGCCAAGGGTAGCCGTGGTCCTCCTCTGCCATCGGTCACCTTCGCGTGCTGCAGGCATGCACGGTGCCATGTCGCCTTGCCTCCTCGACGTCTCGTCGCGTTTCCCGGCCGCTATAAGTGGCGCCGCCCACCCCGCCGAAGCTCGCCCGAACGCCACACTCGGTCGTAGGCGCGCCCTTCAGCAGAACCCGCCGCCAAAGCCACCGGGTCGTCGTCAGAATCTATTGAACCTCTCCCTGAGCTCGCATTTGCTCCCTCTCCGTTTCCCCCCGCCTAATCGGCTTATCTTCCCTTGCAGGCCGCCGGCGGGCTCATCTCTCCCCGAATCCGGCGTCGGTCCCCGTCGGTGAACCGGCGCGCCTCAGGCCGAGTCCCCGCGCATGGAGTGTCGCCCGGACCCCGTGACCACCCCCGCCAACTCGCCGGACTCCGCCGCCCTCTCCAGCGAGCCGTCGCCGTGGTCTTCCCCGCCGCCAAGCCCCTCCACGTCGGCGGCCCGCCCTACTCCCTCTCGGCCCCGGCCAACGTGCTAGGTGAGTGCAACAAGTCCCGTAGATGCTCTCGTGTCGAGGAATCGGGCCCCAATAGCCCGAGCCGCCGGCGCCCTCCTCCCCTGTCCCCGCCGCCGCCTCACCCGCCGTCGCCCTCCGCCCGGCCGTCACCGTCCGATTCCCCTCTACCCGAGGAGCGCCCGAAGCCCTACACCTCATTTTGGCCGGCGCCACCTCACCCCCGGGTCCCCTCCGCCCCCGGCCGGCTCCACTCCTTTTCCCCCGTGCGGGCGGAGTGAGGACGAGCGCGAGGCGCGATGCATTTATTCACTAATCAGCATGTGTTAATCAAGCCATTAATTTGTCCTAAACTGGCACTAAAGGAGGCATTAACTGCTGCTAATTAAGCTGCCTGTCCCCACCTGTCCGCAATGCATTTTTTTCTTGGATTTAACACTTCCAAACTCTATAACTCTCTAACCGTAACTCCGAATTAAACGAAACCAACTTCTAAATTTTTCTAAAATCAAGACCTGTCTAATGGTTCTGGTTTGGTTCATTTCCAAGTTCATTTGAGTCGTTTTATTGTTTTGATTGGTTCTTATTCGGCGCTCTTCATTTTATGTGGTTTTTCCGGTACTCCCGTCCGAGTAGAGTTCGACGACGCAAACGAGACCCCGCTCGAAGCAGCGCAAGACCCCCAAGCTTTCGATCCAGGCGAGTCAATACTTTGATCATTTTGCGCCTACATTTTGTGAAACTATGTTCGTTTAAACTATAAAAATTGCATGCGTTATTTTATGTGCTAAAAATATGTAAGTCTTAAGGTAGATAATAACCTTATGCCCACCTAATGATATAATACTTCACCAGTAACATTTGAACTCCCATGATCATTGTCGCCCTAGATGTAAACACTGGAATGGTAGTTATACGACTTATTATTGCCATGCTAAAATTTGTCAAGTCCAGGGTTCTAGTAACCCTGTTAATCACTCTTTAATCATGAAAACTAGATTTGGGATAGTCATGGGATGTACATGGCTGAACAAATATGTTGATTTGTGTTATGCTTCTCAAAACCCTAAAATCTGCTGAACCTGTTTGGGCGGGGGGAAAGAACGGTGGGTGTGGATGTAACACAGGGGATTGTGGAATGAACCGCCCAAATAATTTAAGGACTTAATCCTGTGTGGACCCTCCGTGTATAACAGTACAACCACAAGCTGGCATATTGTAGGCTTGGCTAAATAATTTACTGAACTCTCTAGTTATTTCACGGAGAACGTGTGTAGGTGGGTAGTGAAAGCCCCACTTGGAATGGGACACCGGATGTAGGTGACGTCGCCTAGGATAGCGTATGTGGAGAGTGGAGTCCGACTGCGCTAACCTATGGTGGACATCCCGCACAACCTATGGACGTAACCCCATAGGAGTGAAATGCTAGAGTGTGAGGTATTGTAAAGGCCTCGTGATATTTTCTCGATCTGCATGTCGAAGGAATCATGTAGAACCATCGGGACAATTATCTCTTGTGGGTAAAGATGTACAGCATCTGCAGAGTACATACACAAACTATTCGAATAGCCGTGCCCACGGTCAAGGGCAGACATGGAAATCTTCCTCGAGTTAGTTTTTTTTTAAAAAAAAACTAAAGTGGGTGGGGAGAAAACTGTCAGGCGGATGTAACCTGACTTTGGTATTTTGTCCTGGAGGGATGTACTCCAGTGTTGGAATTAAGGTGGATGTAACCTGCTATGCAAAAATGTTAGTAATTGGTGGATGTAACCATAAAATATGGTGGATATAACCATAAAATTTGGAATTGGAAACTACTCTGTTTATTGTACACTTTCAGTATTTAAATCATAAGTTCTTGAAAAATGCTAGATCATAGAGATTTTAAGTTATGGTAATTCCAAATGTCGCTTTATGCAAATAAAAGAACCCGAGCCTTCCTTGAATAGCCTTGCATCTAAAATTATATGCATTCTGTGTGTTGGCTCATGAACACGGTTGTTTGTGCTCAATCTCGCTCTTAACCCCCTTTCGTAAGATGTGAATCAAGAGCATTACGCTTATCATGAGGATCAGGATGCCGAAGGAAATGAAGATGGTGGTTATTAGAATAGGCCTCGGTAGTCTTGCCTCTCGCCTCAGTAAAGTTGACCAGGCTAGTTTTGGCGGGTGCCTTCGTTATTAGTCAGGTCCTTGATTAATAGCATTGGTACTCGGGTTATCCCAGTCGCTTGCCTGTGGAGAGATGTGCCCCTACGCTATGTACGCTTCCGCTTCCGCTTTTATGTATTGTAAGACATTTGGCCTGACGGCTCTATTGTAACCCTGGCCCGATGTGGTCTATTTGAACTCTGGTATTGTAATGTATGAATTTATCGTGTATGAAATGATGCAGCGATGTATCTGTGAGCATTATCTACGATCCAGAAATAATCTTTGTGTTATCATAGAGGATTCAGTATTAAACTTGGGGTCCGGCAGAGCTGTATCGTCGAGCATACGATCAGAGAAACCTTAGTTAGACTGGTCACGATTTAAGGTCTGAATCCTATTTACAAAACTATGTAAAACTTTTGCAAAAATATAGCGTAATACTACTTTACTCAACTCTCTTAGTTTCTAAACTCATCCAAAAAATTTCTTTTGTATTTAATCTGCTCTAACCTATTGATGTTCAAAATTTTTAGATGGCCAGAGCTGCACCAGTTGGTCCATGGGATCACATCTCCCATGGTGAAAGCGAAGGAGCGTTCGCCGAGATCCTGCGGCAACTGCTGCGTTGTCTCGGGTACACCCGCCCGCCCGTTTACCGAGGCAGGAGAACTCACATCCACGGCATGGATTTGTGGACCATGGAGGTTTTCATCTACGCGAGATAGTAGCGAGGAGCTCCACTCCCATCTGTCCATGCCGAGCCTCCACGGATGTACCTCGCCGACGCCATCCAGACGCGGCGCGTCTCGCCGTGGCTCACTGTGCAGTGCACGAGGATAGGCTGCGGCGATGCGCTTTTGCTCATTCCTCGCATCCGCGGGCGGTTCCTTCGGATCGCCTCGACCACAGGGTGGACAACCCCCAGCTGTCTCACCAGATCCAGCTGACGCAGGCAATGTCAGCCTCCTATGCCTTCGCCATGCAGGAGATTGGGCATCTGCGCATTCTCCTGACCGCAAGCCTGCAGCAGTCGGACGTCCTCAGCGCCCAGCTCAACCGCTACCTGATCGCCTTTCAGGCGGCAAAGCGCGAGAGGCTCGCTGCAGAGGTTGGGCTCGAGCGCCTTCGAGCCACTGCAGTTTACCCTCTGTCTACGCCACCAGCACCAGTTATCGCATCCGTACCAGTGCTAGCTGCAGCCCGATGTCGGCTCGAGCTCGCGATCCGTACTAGTGTCGCTCCGGTTCGCATCCGTACGGTGCAGTGCGGCCCGATGTCGGCTCGGTTCTCGCATCCGTACCAGTGTCCGCTCCAGCACGAGCTTCAGATCCAGTACTAGCACCGGCTCAGCGCCAGGGACCTCGCCCACGAATGACGGCGCGCATAAGCGTCGCCCACCGCCCAATGGCAACCTCGCGAGCCCAGCGGGACGCCGCCGCTCGTCCGCTCCGTCCCTCCAACAACAGGTCGAGCCCTTCTCGGTCTCGTTCCCGATCTCCCAGCATCGTCTCCTGCTCCCGCTTTCCAGGTGACTGCGTCTTTTGCGGCCAGCACCACTCCCCGTCCCCGGAGGTGTAGACTGCTATAGGTTAGACAGTAGTATGTCTAGGCAATCTCTTGTTGGTGTGTATGCACACTTCCCCAGATGTATCCCCCTTATGTAACCAGTTAGTAGACGTTGTGTATGCGGTGTCGTGACTTGTTATAAGCCTGTGCGTTGTGCTCGGCTGTCATGTAACACCTAACCCCCTTTAATGTAATGAATTATCGTAGGCATAATGCCTTGTGTTTTAATTGCTTCTCTTTCGTTTGGTTTTATGTTGTGCCATTAGGGGGCTAGCAAACCCTCACATATGTCTTTCTCTCTTTCTTTTAGTCTCTAAATCGGCTCTAGATTGTTCCAGATGGCTCCCAGGAGGGCTGCTGCTCGTGGTAGAGGCCGAGCCCCAAGGGCCGCAGCTCGTGGAAGAGGCCAAGGCAGAGGCTATGGTTTGAACCTGCCGCCACCACCACCAGCACCACCAACCATGGCACAAGTATTAGCACAGCAAACACAGATCCTTCAGGCAATGCTCTCCAGTCAGCAAGCCAATGCAGCTGGTCGCAACTCCAACTTATCTGACTTCTTGAGAACCCGACCAATGACCTTCTCCTCAGCTAATGAACCCTTAGAAGCCGAAGATTGGCTACATGATACTGAGAAAAAGCTTAAACTTGCACGATGCACTGAAGAAGACAAGGTAGACTTCGCTGCTCATCAGCTTAAAGGTGCCGCGGCGGCATGGTGGGAAAACTACCTCGCCTGTCGTGGAAAGAAGAAACCTTTAAGCAACAACTCAGATGAAGAGGAAGAAGAAGAAGAAGAGGGAGCAGAGGAAGAAGCAGTAGAAGCTGACGATCCAGCAGACGATCAGCAGGAAGACGAAGAGAACCACAATGAAGATGAAGCAGAGTCAGCAGCAGGCGAAACTGCCATCACTTGGGCTGAGTTTAAGACTGCTTTCAGACAGAACTTTGTTCCAGCTGGTATCATGAGAATGAAAAAGAACGAGTTTAGAAACTTGAAGCAAGGAAATATGTCTGTCTTGGAGTATCTCACACGCTTCAACCAGCTAGCTCGCTACGCCTCACGGGACGTAGCCAATCAAGAAGAGAAGATTGATCGATTCCTAGAAGGGATGCATGAGGAGATGCGAGCACAGCTGATTCTGCATGACCATTCCAGTTTCCATCACTTGGTGAATAAGGCTCTCATCCTAGAGAATGAAAGGAAAATTTTGGAAACCAGTAGGAAGAGGAAGTGGACAGCCCAACGACCTCAGAACACCTTCCAGCCCAAGCCAGCATACCAAGGCAACTCATCTTTTCGCCAAGTGACAACGCCAGCACCCAGAGCTCCATTCCAAGCACCACGCCCCAACAACAGTGGAATTCAGGTGGCCCATCCCATAGGGCAACCTCCCGCAACCAACCCAGCCGCAAACCTTCACTGCTTCAGTTGCGGAGCAAAGGGGCATTTCGCCAACCAGTGCCCATATCGCCGAGCTACTCCAGGGAAATTTAATCCTGGAATCTCCTCATCCCGAGTTCAGTCCTCAGCATCAAACAAGAATTATCAGGCACCTCAAGCATCAAGGACAACATCAGCTCCACACCATGGCCGTGTCAACCACGTCACTGCAGAAGATGCTCAAAATGCCACCGGAGTACTTATGGGTATGTTCTCTGTTAAGTCGATACCCGCACAAGTTCTGTTTGACTCTGGTGCTTGCATTCTTTTGTTTCTGGGGAATTTTTTGGAAAGGTTAAGTTGCCAACCTTTAGACTAAAGAAACCTGTGGTACTTAGTTCCCCAGGAGGACCCTTAACTGCTACTCTAGTTAGCCCAAGGGTAGAAGTCACCATGGGGGATTGTGATTTTCCAGCAGACCTTTTGATCTTGCCATCTCAGACCTTGGACATCATCCTAGGGATGGACTGGCTAGCAAAGAATCAAGGATTGTTAGACTGTGCAAATAGGAAAGTAATACTCACCAAGGCCTCTGGGGAAAACATAAAAGTTAGTGTGGATCGCCCCTCGTCGGGACGCGCAATCCATCACCTTGAAGAAAAGACATTAGAAGAAACACCAGTAGTTCAGATTACCTAGAAGTCTTTCGGAAGAACCGCGGGCATGCCACCAGATAGGGAGATAGAATTTGTGATCAACCTAAAGCCAGGTACTGCCCCAATTGCTAAAAGACCATACCGAATGGCGGTAGATGAACTTGAGGAATTAAAGACACAAATTGAGGATCTACAAGCCAAAGGATTCATTAGACCCAGCTCATCTCCATGGGGTTCCCCCGTGTTATTTGTCAGGAAAAAGGATGGCTCTGCCAGATTATGTGTAGATTACAGAGCCCTTAATGAAGTAACCATCAAGAACAAATATCCCTTACCTCGAATAGATGACCTGTTTGACCAACTATCTGGGGCTACCGTCTTCTCTAAAATAGATTTAAGGTCAGGGTACCATCAACTCAAGATCGAGGCGAAGATATTCCTAAGACGACTTTTACTACCCGTATGGCTTATTTGAATATACAGTCATGTCATTTGGATTGACCAATGCCCCAGCTTATTTTATGAACCTGATGAATAAAGTCTTTATGGAATACCTGGACAAATTTGTGGTCGTATTCATAGACAACATCCTGATCTACTCTAAGACCACCAAAGAACACGAGGAACACCTGCGGATAGTCCTCGAAACACTTAAGAGGCACCAGTTGTATGCCAAATATAGCAAATGTGAATTTTGGTTGCATGAAGTTAGTTTCCTTGGGCACATCATATCCGCAGGAGGAGTAGCAGTTGACCCCTCTAAAGTAAAGGCAGTCCTAGAATGGAAGCAGACCACCTCGATCATCAAGTGCGTAGTTTTCTGGGTCTAGCCGGATACTATAGACGCTTCATAGAAGGCTTTTCCAAAATAGCCAGACCAATGACGAACCTACTCAAGAAAGAGAAGAAATATGAGTGGACAGGAGCATGTGAAAAGAGTTTTCAAGAATTAAAGCAAAAATTGACCACAGCCTCTGTGTTAGTCCTGCCAGATATACATAAGGATTTTGAAGTATATTGTGATGCATCTCGCCAAGGCCTAGGCTGTGTGCTCATGCAAGGAGGAAAGGTTGTAGCATATGCCTCCAGACAACTTCGTCCCCATGAAGATAATTACCCAACTCATGACTTGGAGTTAGCCTCGGTAGTGCACGCCTTAAAAATTTGGCGACACTACTTGATTGGAAATCACTGTGACATTTATATGGACCATAAGAGTCTCAAGTATATCTTCACTCAAGCCGACCTCAATTTAAGACAAAGAAGGTGGTTGGAGTTAATTAAGGACTACGATTTGGACGTCCACTATCATCCCGGAAAAGCTAATGTAGTAGCCGATGCCCTAAGTCGCAAACCCCATTGCAACAACCTCATGGTGAGAGAATTGCAACCCGAGCTCTGCAGAGAATTTGAAGCCCTTAACCTGGAGATAGTAGAGCATGGTACTCTAGCTACCATGGAAGTGCAACCAACTCTTGAAGAACAAATCAAGGCAGCCCAGAAGGGACACCCTGGAGTTCAGAAGTTCAAAAGTCTCATGACCCAGGGGAAAGCCCCTAAAATGATAGAAGATAAACAAGGAATTCTATGGTATGGAAAATGAATTTTTGTTCCCCATCAGAAAGACCTCAAAGACCTGATACTCAAGGAAGCACATAGCTCTGCTTATACTCTACACCCAGGTAGCACTAAAATGTATCAAGAAATGAAGACATTGTATTGGTGGCCTCGCATGAAGCGAGATATTGCTGAATATGTAGCCTGTTGTGACGTATGCCAGAAGGTCAAAGCTGAACATCAGAGACCTGCCGGACTTCTTCAACCTCTGCAAATTCCTCAGTGGAAATGGGAAGAAGTGGGAATGGATTTCATAACTGGTTTACCCCGCACTAAATCGGGATATGATTCTATATGGGTAATAGTTGATAGATTGACCAAAGTTGCCCACTTTATTCCTGTAAAGACCAACTACAAGGGAGACAGACTGGCCGAATTATACATGGCTCACGTTGTATGTCTACATGGTGTACCTAAAAGGATAGTCTCAGATCGGGGTTCTCAATTCACCTCACATTTCTGGGCCAGTTTGCACGATGCCTTAGGAACCCATCTAGCATTCAGTACTGCATACCACCCCCAAACAGATGGACAGACCGAGAGAATAAATCAAATTTTGGAAGATATGCTACGCGCATGTGCTCTAGAGTTCACCTCAGATTGGGAGAAATGTTTACCTTATGCGGAATTTGCCTACAATAATAGCTATCAATCAAGCCTCAAGATGTCACCTTTTGAAGCCCTTTATGGACATAAATGTAGAACTCCTCTACATTGGTCAGAAACAGGAGAAGGGTATATCTTTGGACCCGACACTCTGAAGCAGGCAGAGGAAAAAGTTCGTTTAATTAGGGATCGCCTACAAGCTGCCCAGTCCAGACAAAAGAGCAACGCAGATAATCGCCGTAGAGAATTGACATTCCAAGTTGGAGATCATGTATACCTTAAGGTGTCACCCCTCCGAGGAATCCGCAGATTCAAGGTGAAAGGCAAGCTTGCTCCGCGATACATAGGGCCATTCCCTATTATTGCCAAATGTGGAGAAGTTGCTTATCGATTAGAGCTACCTGCAAGCCTATCAGATGTGCACAATGTGTTTCACGTTTCTCAGCTCAAGAAGTGTCTCAGAGTTCCCGAAGAGCAGACCTCAGTGGAAACCATTGAACTACAGAAAGATCTGTCCTACCCAGAGCAACCGATCAAAATTCTTGACACTATGGAGAAGAAAACCAGGCGTCAAATTATTCGTCTCTGCAAAGTCCAGTGGAGCAACCACTCCGAGCGAGAGGCAACCTGGGAGCGAGAGGATCAACTTAGAGCCGACTTTCCCTTTCTTTTCTCAGAATAGCAGAATCTCGGGGTCGAAATTCATTTTAAGGGGGGTGGGATCTGTAACACCCCATTTTCAAAATCTGGCTTATTGTAAAATTCAAATGTATGTTAATGAAAATTTAAAGCTTTTATTCTCAGTTGGCTATTCTTTTTGCTTCCAAATACATATATAGGTATATATATGCATGTATGTGTATATTATAGAAAATGCAAAAGTACTTTAAAATGAAAACCTTGCTCCTTCTCCAGGGAAGAAAATCAAGCTAATCTCATAAAATCTAAAATATGAAATATACTTCATGGATTAAAGGATTCAGGAGGCTCAGAATGTTAAGAAAAGATATATGCATGTATATATGTATATATACCCGTATACATATGTGTGTATGTATGTATGCTAATGATAGGATTCTCCCTCCCCAAACTTTCCAGCCAGCATAGCATTTTCCCTACTCCTTCCTGGCCTCAGCGCATTGTCGTCATTTGCCACCAACTTCGTCGGCGATTGAATGTGGTGTCGGCTCTCGTCTTCAGCGCCTCTCCTCGCCATCAGTGCCCAGCAGTGGTAGTGCTTCCCGTCACCTCCCGCGCGTCCCCGACTGCCTGAGCATGCTCCCAGCTGTGCGCCATTTCCATACGCCAAGGGTAGCCGTGGTCCTCCTCTGCCATCGGTCACCTTCGCGTGCTACAGGCATGCATGGTGCCATGTCGCCTTGCCTCCTCGACGTCTCGTCGCGTTTCCCGGCCGCTATAAGTGGCGCCGCCCACCCCGCCGAAGCTCGCTCGAACGCCACACCGGGTCGTCGTCGGAATCTATTGAACCTCTCCCCGAGCTCGCATTTGCTCCCTCTCCGTTTTCCCCCCGCCTAATCGGCTTATCTTCCCCTGCAGGCCGCCGGCGGGCTCATCTCTCCCCGAATCCGGCGTCGGTCCCCGTCGGTGAACCGGCGCGCCTCAGGCCGAGTCCCCGCGCGTGGAGCGTCGCCCAGACCCCGTGACCACCCCCGCCAACTCGTCGGACTCCGCCGCCCTCTCCAGCGAGCCGCCGCCGTGGTCTTCCCCGCCGCCAAGCCCCTCCACGCCGCCGGCCCGCCCTACTCCCTGTCGGTCCCGGCCAACGTGCTAGGTGAGTGCAACAATTCCCATAGATGCTCTCGTGTCGAGGAATCGGGCCCCAATAGCCCGAGCCGCCGGCGCCCTCCTCCCCTGTCCCCGCCGCCGCCTCACCCGCCGTCGCCCTCCGCCCGGCCGTCACCGTCCGATTCCCCTCTACCCGAGGAGCGCCCGAAGCCCTACACCTCATTTTGGCCAGCGCCACCTCACCCCCGGGTCCCCTCCGCCGCCGGCCGGCTCCACTCCTTTTCCCCCGTGCGGGCGGAGTGAGGGACCAGAGCAGAGGAGCAGTGCATTTATTCACTAATCAGCATGTGTTAATCAAGCCATTAATTTGTCCTAAACCGGCACTAAAGGAGGCATTAACTGCTGCTAATTAAGCCGCCTGTCCCCACCTGTCCGCAATGCATTTTTTTCTTGGATTTAAAACTTCCAAACTCTATAACTCTCTAACCGTAACTCCGAATTAAACGAAACCAACTTCTAAATTTTTCTAAAATCAAGACCTGTCTAATGGTTCTGGTTTGGTTCATTTCCAAGTTCATTTGAGTCATTTTATTGTTTTGATTGGTTCTTATTCGGCGCTCTTCATTTTATGTGGTTTTTCCGGTACTCCCGTCCGAGTAGAGTTCGACGACGCAAACGAGACCCCGCTCGAAGCAGCGCAAGACCCCCAAGCTTTCGATCCAGGCGAGTCAATACTTTGATCATTTTGCGCCTACATTTTGTGAAACTATGTTCGTTTAAACTATAAAAATTGCATGCGTTATTTTATGTGCTAAAAATATGTAAGTCTTAAGGTAGATAATAACCTTATGCCCACCTAATGATATAATACTTCACCAGTAACATTTGAACTCCCATGATCATTGTCGCCCTAGATGTAAACACTGGAATGGTAGTTATACGACTTATTATTGCCATGCTAAAATTTGTCAAGTCCAGGGTTCTAGTAACCCTGTTAATCACTCTTTAATCATGAAAACTAGATTTGGGATAGTCATGGGATGTACATGGCTGAACAAATATGTTGATTTGTGTTATGCTTCTCAAAACCCTAAAATCTGCTGAACCTGTTTGGGCGGGTGGAAAGAACGGTGGGTGTGGATGTAACACAGGGGATTATGGAATGAACCGCCCAACAATTTAAGGACTTAATCCTGTGTGGACCCTCCGTGTATAACAGTACAACCACAAGCTGGCATATTGTAGGCTTGGCTAAATAATTTACTGAACTCTCTAGTTATTTCACGGAGAACGTGTGTAGGTGGGTAGTGAAAGCCCCACTTGGAATGGGACACCGGATGTAGGTGACGTCGCCTAGGATAGCGTATGTGGAGAGTGGAGTCCGACTGCGCTAACCTATGGTGGACATCCCGCACAACCTATGGACGTAACCCCATAGGAGTGAAATGCTAGAGTGTGAGGTATTGTAAAGGCCTCGTGATATTTTCTCGATCTGCATGTCGAAGGAATCATGTAGAACCATCGGGACAATTATCTCTTGTGGGTAAAGATGTACAGTCTCTGCAGAGTACATACACAAACTATTCGAATAGCCGTGCTCACGGTCAAGGGCAGACATGGAAATCTTCCTCGAGTTAGTTTTTTTAAAAAAAAACTAAAGTGGGTGGGGAGAAAACTGTCAGGCGGATGTAACCTGACTTTGGTATTTTGTCCTGGAGGGATGTACTCCAGTGTTGGAATTAAGGTGGATGTAACCTGCTATGCAAAAATGTTAGTAATTGGTGGATTTAACCATAAAATATGGTGGATACAACCATAAAATTTGGAATTGGAAACTACTCTGTTTATTGTACACTTTCAGTATTTAAATCATAAGTTCTTGAAAAATGCTAGATCATAGAGATTTTAAGTTATGGTAATTCCAAATGTCGCTTTATGCAAATAAAAGAACCCGAGCCTTCCTTGAATAGCCTTGCATCTAAAATTATATGCATTCTGTGTGTTGGCTCGCGGAGCACGGTTGTTTGTGCTCAATCTCGCTCTTAACCCCCCCTTTCAGAAGATGTGAATCAAGAGCATTACGCTTATCATGAGGATCAGGATGCTGAAGGAAATGAAGATGGTGGTTATTAGAATAAGCCTCGGTAGTCTTGCCTCTCGCCTCAGTAAAGTTGACCAGGCTAGTTTTGGCGGGTGCCTTCGTTATTAGTCAGGTCCTTGATTAATAGCATTGGTACTCGGGTTATCCCAGTCGCTTGCCTGTGGAGAGATGTGCCCCTACGCTATGTACGCTTCCGCTTTTATGTATTGTAAGACATTTGGCCTGACGGCTCTATTGTAACCCTGGCCCGATGTGGTCTATTTGAACTCTGGTATTGTAATGTATGAATTTATCGTGTATGAAATGATGCAGCGATGTATCTGTGAGCATTATCTACTGATCCAGGGAATATTGCAGTGTTATCACAGAGGATTCCAGGTATTAAACTTGGGGTCCGACATTTTGGGAAGTGAATACACAGTTCACTTGTGATTTACTCAATTCCTTTGAATCTATTTATTACTTAGTAATCATTTTCAAGTTGTGTCTTTCAATCTATTTATTGTATTTACTCTAAATAATTGCTTTCTGTGAAATAACCACTTTGTCATCACTTGTTAAGCCTTACATAATTATATTACATCTTGTTACAAACGAATTGTTGAGTACTTTATGTAGTCACGGCTATATCCTTTGCTACTCAGTTACCGAGGGTGAACCATGTCCGACAAAGTTATTTGAGGAGAAGTTCTTCATCTACTTTGCAGATTGGGATTTTGCTTCTCAGTCGATTGCCTATGGGCATGTCGAATGACCACTTTGATTTTCATTGTTTTCTGCTGCTAGTTCTTGTTAGGCCTTTCTGGTTATAATCTATAAGCTCGAATATAAGATCGCAACTCTATTAAGTAATAATATTTGCTTTTTTCATAGTTAATCGTGATCATGATCGATATTCTATCTATGTTCTCACTATATACACTAGCTGATTTTTAACTAGTGCAAAATATACAGATATCCGAATTTATACATTCGGCTCTCGACAATATATAGGCCTGTTCGGCAAGCCAAAAGCCGGCCGGCTTTTGGCTTTTGCTACAGTACTTAACTTTCAAACGGAGTATTTTCTCAAGACAGGGTCTACAAGTTAAATGATCTACACGTTAAAAGTCCAACATCTGTACCAGCTAAAATTACAAGTGAGTATCTATCTCTTCGTAATGTATACCTTAAACAACCAAAATTTAAAAATTTTAACCAAAACCCACAAATCACAGCAAAAAAGAACAGACCCATCGACGGACTCATCCGCATATGCGTGCAATCACGTTTACAAACTGAGTCGGAGCACGTGCATGTGTATACACGGACTCGCGCGCGCACACACCTGCATACGTGTGTATAGGACGTGACTAGAAAACACAACGACACAGCTGCATGCGTGTGTACGAGACGCGACTAGAAAACACAACGGCACATCTGCATACGTGCGTACGGGACGCGACTAGAGAACACACACTACACACGGTATGGATATACAAATTGCAATTCATTCTATCAGGACTGTTGTTGCCTTAGGCGCATAGCTTTTTTTTTTTTTGATGTGCTATGGCTAGAGGTGGAAAACGATAACAGATAATTCATTTTATCCGATATTCGTATCCAAGAAAACACAAATGTGGTAAGCAAAATTCGTATTCGAAAATATTCGTATTCGTATTTGAGAATATTCGTATCCGTATTTGAGAGTATTCGTATTCGCATTTGTATTCGAGAATATTCGTATTCGAGACTATTCGATTCATATTCGATCTATTTCTAGAACCCATGAAAAATCCGTACAATTTTTGTGATTTAAAATTTGAATTTAGATGGTTTAAAACCGATAACCGGTGAAAAATCAAAATCGCTAGGAATCTGTTTTATTCGATATTCGTATCCGAGAAAATCCGTATTTAAAAATATCTGTATTCGTATTCGAGAATATCTATATCCGTATTTGAGAATATTCGAATTCGTATTCATTTTAAAAATATAGATTCGTATTTGAGACTATTCGACCGTATTCGATCCATTTCCACCCCTAGCTATGGCTACATGCATTCCTCTCAAGACACGTGCGCAGACAGTACCATGCACTTGACCACCACCTCTTTTCTCATGAAATTTATGCATGTACACAAAATCCCCATGACCTGCCATACCTCCTCCCTCTTGGCCGTCATGGCCGTAGTAGTACTTGGTGCCGTATCAAGTCGGATGTTGCAATGATGCTGAATTCCGAAGTGAATACGGAGTGGCTACCTCGGTGCAGCAAAACTGATGAGCGCTCAACTGGTGGCAAAGTGGAAGAAGCTATAAGCTATTGAAAATGGAATCCTGTATGGCTTATTAGTGTCGCATGGAGCAAGCGTTCCTTGTAGGTGATAGGGGCGGTGGTGCCGTTTCTATTATTCTGTAATCCTTTTGCAATTATGGTATGGAACTTCAAACCTGATAATCTTGTAAGACTCTGGTTTTATTAATAAATGGAACTGGGGTGGTAAACACCCTATGTTTCTAAATGAACTAGAGCGGTTTATTTTGGGACCTTTTCCTAACGTAAGGACTCCTGATCTTCTTAAGAAATGGTACACGCCGTGTGTAGCAATTTACATCGTGGTTTAGGATGACCACAAGATGGTATACAAAACCATCTTTCACGAAAGATGCTCACTCTCCTTGAAGATGGCATGCGTTCAATTTAACAAACTCACCCCACCAAATTGTGATGATACGGAGGCCGGCTATCATTAGCTCTATACCTTTGTGGCTGTGCCTTTGTGTACTAAACTAGCGCATTTTGGAGAGAAGATGGCACAGAAAGCACCGATCATACCGGCCGTTGGCGCCGTATTTTTTGGTCGTGGGGGCACATCATAGCCATTATACAATTCTTGGTACCAGTCTGGGTTTGCGTAGGATGGCTTGTTCCCTTCACCATCCCAATCCAGCTACTTCCTCACAGAATTTCGGACACTGTCAGCCGATTTTCAGCTATATCAAGTTCTACACTAAACATGGTGGTGCTATTTCGCCGCGTTCTAAACAGTTTCTAGTTTCTGATTTCTAGTTTTCAGAGATATAACGGGTTTTTCATTATTTTTTGTAATTGAATGTCTTAATAAAAAAGTAACGATCGCTACAATACCATTTTAACCAAAAACTAAAATACATCAACCGTAGCCAAATTGAACGGGCCTAACCTCGAGTCAAATCTGCACCGTTGGTTCAATTGTATTCTCACCAAACGTCAAATCAGGTCCAAAACACAAAACATATCAGCTGACTTCATCCAAAATTTCACAATACGATCCAGCCTTTTATTTTCTTTGCCATGGTTTATGACAAAAGAGCAAGTTTATGTTTCCACCATATTATTAAAGATTAATATGTAACCTCCGTAAACAAGGGAATACAATGGAATACAAATACCGAAGCCACGCAGTTTGATGAGGACATCTGTAGTGCTACTCCTAATTCATCCACTTCTTTGCAAGAAGCTCCAACTCCTCCAATTGAACCAACAAGAATGATTATATGTGCATGAGCCAAAAAAACTACAACAACAGATGACACTACAAGGTTTTGACCCTAATGCCACGATCAACTTTGCAACGACACGGAATTGGTTGCAATAGGTAGGGGCTATTGCCACCATTTTCATTTTTGGTTGCGATTGTTGACCATGTTGCCACGGATATTTTTGCGTGGTGATTACCATGCATTTCGTTGCAATTGGTAGGTGCTATCGCCACCATTTATAAAACGGTTGCAAGTACTTGACAATATTGCCACGTAATGAATTTGCGTTGTGATTCGTTTGATTTGCGTTGCAATATGTCGGCGTTATTGCCACGCTTTTGCTGATGGTTGCGAATCTTGGGCGTTTTGCAACGGTTTTGATTCGTTGCATGAATCGTTGCTTGCGTTGCAATAGGGTTGTATATATCGCAACGAAATTTGGGTTCGTTGCATCTTCTAGGTTGTATTGCCATGGTTGTTAGTCGTTGGTATAGAAGACTATCTTTCGTTGCAATCGGGCGGAATTAGGCCCATGGCAACATGGGCTCCAGCCGGGTGCGAAAAAATACAGTTTATAGCCTAGATATTTGTAGCCCAGCCGGGATAATATTATTAGCATCTAGCCCAGGTAGCCCAAGAGCCCATAGCATCCCGCAGCCATCGACCCTAATGTCTTGGCGCGCGCCCATCACTTCACGAATCACGCGCAGCTGCGCAAGGCCTTGCCTCGCGGCCCCACCGCTGCTCGAGCTAGAACTCCCGGCCAGCGCGAAGGCGGCCAAAAAGCGGCGCCGGCGCTGCCGTTCCTCGCCGTCGCCTCGCCAACTGGCCGATGCCGCCGCGCTCCCGCCTCCGCGCCGCCCGCACCCGCCTCGGCCGCCCGCTCCGCCGGCCTCCCGCGCCGTCCGGATCTTCCCGCCCGCCCGCCTCCCCTCGGATCTTCCCGCGCCGCCCGCACCCCTGCCTCCCGGCCCGCTCCGCCATCCGCCCCCTCACCGCGGTTCCACACCGCGCGCCTCTCACCTCTCCTCGGACCAGTCGGCGTGCCTCCCTTTGCCTCTTCCTCCTTCTTCCCCTCTACTCCATCGCCAACCACGCTCCTTCTCATATGTGCCCCGCACCTCCATTAGCGCCGCCACCATCTCTCCACCACCACATCTCCTCCCGCAGTGACCTCCTCACTGCTGCTCCTTGAGATCCGAGGCCACATCTCCTCCTCTCTCGACCGCCCTTCTCTACCTCCCTTCATCGCCTCGCCACCGCGCCGCCAATCCTTCCGTGCGCCGTCTGCGCCACTTCTCCCAGCCCTCCAAATCCACCGAGCCCACCGCCCACCTCGGCGCCGCCGCTCACCTCGTAGCACCGCTGCCATCTTCCGCTCTCGGCCACCACCGATCCACATCGCTGCCAACGCCACCGACGAGCTCCATCAGCGCCGCCCCTGCTACTCCACGCGCGCCGACACCTTCACCGAGTCACCCTCGGCGTCGCCGCCGGTGGCAACCCTTCTTCCTCTACGGCCGACACCTTCACCGAGCCCGCCGTCGCATCCTCTTCACCAAAACCGACGGCCTCACCCTGCGCTCTGCTCTGCTTCCTCTACTCAGCTCTACTCGGTTAAATTTCATTTCCTCACCCTTCCTCTCTCGGTTCTTAATTACAGATTCAAGTACTTATGTTAATCTGAAATTGTGATTGGTGATCTATGATGGTGAATTGTGAATTCATTCGAGAGATCCGTGATGCATGAGATCAATGAATATTCATTATTGTGAATTATGCCTTTGTGATGAATGCTTGTGCTCACCGAGTTGTTCTTTGAGATTAGGTGTTAATTTGTTCGGTGATTTTGCAATTTGTCTTTAGTAGTTTAATTACGATCGATTACTACGATTTGTCATCTGTTCATGTAGTAATCTTGTTGGCCGACGGACATATCCATGAGGAAGCCGCAAGCGACACTCTATGTTCTGATCCTTAGCTTCCTTGCTTAGTCATGTATTCTTTGGTTTCACTCCTTTACGAGTCATGTACGGTAATCCTTGTTTATTTACGAATTCAGATCATCTATCAATCTGTTCATGTAGTAATCTTGCTTCAATACATCGATCATCTGTCCAAAGTAATCTTGCCTCTTGGGCTGTTTTCCAAGAGGCAAGGCAGCGATATGTCGATTGAAGATAGGAGCTGGATGCGCATGGCAAAGTATCTTGTTGAATGGCAAAAGGATTTAAGGACTTCATTGAGAATACCTTTGGAGGCAGATCTAAAGAAGAAACGCTCCATGTCCATGTGCTCGTTGCCGTTGCATGTCCTCGTAAATCAAAAAGATGTTCAAGTCATTTGGTACTTAGAGGTTCGATGAAAGTTTCATCCAAGGAGAAGGTAATACTCAAGATTTCGTTGCATGTCCTCGGAGGATAACCTGCTGAAGGAGAATACGATGATGGCGAAGCAGTGATGCGCTGCTAGCAAAGAACTGATTTCGCACTAATCCGCGGAGCTATACATGGCGAACTCACGGAAGTGGAGATGAAGAGCCAAATGAGAGTGCAAAGAAGTTCTTTAAGTTATTAACCGAGGCACAAAAGGAACGTATCCAGGCTGCAAGGAGGCTACAAAGGTTTCTTTCATTATCAAGATCTTTCGGATGAAGTGCATGCATGGTTTTAGTAACAATGGAATACTGATCGATCCTTGATCTGTTCGCGTTGTTCCACCACAGTATCCCAGACACCTTGGATAAAGTGCGTAAGGTTGTTCGAGATCTTGGACTCGACTACCAAAAGATTCATGCATGTGTGAGCAGTCGTGTGTTATTTCGTGGGGATTATCTTGACTTGGATACATGTCCAACTTTGTGGTCGATCTAGGTGGAAAGGGACCGACTCTTACGAAGATCTTGAGTCCTCTAGCACTTGTGGCGGACAAAGCGTTTTGCACGTAAGATCTTGCGGTATTTCCCACTTACTCCTCGGCTGCAAAGATTGTTTATGAGGAGTCGACATCAAAACTTATGCGTTGGCATAAGGAAGGATTGGTGCGTGATGGGAAAATCGTCACCTGCGGACTCGTTGGCATGGAAGCATTTGGATGCCACGGAGGAGGAATTTGCATCGACCCTCGCAATGTAAGGCTTGGACTTGCATCGATGGCTTCAATCTGTTTGGGATGTTGAATGTTTCATACACTACTTGGCTGTCATCATAATCCCTTATAACTTGCCTCCTTGGTTGTGTTTAAAACAATCGTATTGGATGATGTCAATGCGATACAGGGCCCAAATCTCTGGAATGAACATCGATGTCTATTTGCAGCCAGCGATCGATGAGCTAAAGGATCTTTGGGAAAAGGGTGTTCTCACATGGGATGCAAAGGTTAGGAAAAATTTTACCTTACGTGCGGTTCTACTATGGACCATAAGCGATTTCCTGCATATGCCATGTTTATGCAGTTGGAGTACTAAAGGCAAGTTTGCATGTCCTTCTTGTCATAAGTATCTGAGAATACTTATGGTTGAAATTTGGCTGCAAGCATTGCTACAGGTCATCGTCGCTTCGCCACGTAACCATAGATGGCGCAGGAATAAAAGTAGCTTCAACAACAAGGTAGAAACAAGGAGGCTCGGTGCCACTTCTTCGTGAAGAGGTTCTGCAGCGATGACGGTTTTGAGCAACCAAAATTTGGGCAAGGCACAAGGAAGAGGAAGCAGCGTGAAGAAGAAACTAGGTGGCACAATTGGAGGAAGAAGAGTGTATTCTTCCAACTACCGTCTTGGGAAAAATTGCTTATTAGGCATAATTTGGATGTCATGCACATTGAGAAGAACATTGGTGAGAGCATATTGGGGACATTCTGGACATTGATGGTAAATGTAAGGATGGTGAGAAGGCTCGGCTTGACTTGTAGAATCTTGGGATTAGGAAGGATCAACATCCTGTGGTGGAGAATGGCAAGTATACTTTGCCATCAGCGTTGTACAGCTTAGGCAAGGATGAGAAGGAAATGTTATGCAAATTCCTACAAGGAGTGAGGATGCACGATGGTTTTGCAGCAAATATAAAGAGATGCGTGGGCGTCAAGGGATGTAAGGTTTCGGGTGAAGACTCATGACTATCATGTTATATTACGAAACTATTACCACTAGTAGTACGCGACATATTGCCTCAAGATGTTGCTATCCCATTGATTCACTAAGTAATTTTTGATTCATTATGTTCAAAGGCTGGTGGAAAGTGACCTTGAAAACTGACCTCTTCGATTGGAGAGACTTTATGTCGGCTAGAGATGTTATTCCCACCAGCATTTTTGATATTATGATGCATTTGCAGTTCATTTAGCTAAGGAGGCTAGAATTGGAGGACACATGTGTTATAGATGGATGTATCCGATCGAGAGGTATCTACGTCACTGAAAGGATATGTGAGGAACAAAGCACAACCTGAAGGTTCTATAGCGAGAGGATATATCGCTGAGGAGTGCATGACATTTTGTTCTCGGTTCCTAGAAGACATCGATCATGAAGCTGAACCGCCCGAGCGTCATGAAAGCGGTCAGCGAATGAACCACCGTCTGGGCTTAGCGTATTTCAGACCATTGACTACTGAAGAAAGGTTGCAAAGTTGAGTCTATTCCTAGTTTAGAGTTGAAGCGGATGCGGCATTACATAATAACAAAGCGTGATGAGGCTGTTCCATGGATTGAGTAAGTTGAAATTACAACGGTGTGTGTTTAATGTTCCTCATGATTAATGTTTTCTAATTGAGTACCTTTGTTTTGATCATATGTAGTTTGCATAAGGAGGAACTCAAAAGATTACTACACACGGCGTTGAGAGGCGTCATAGGGAGCAATTTGTTGGTTGGTTTGAGCGTAAGGTGAGTAACGTTGTCAGCGCATGCTTACGAAAATAGCTCTTGTCTTTATTTATTTTGATGTTTTCAAATCGATTGCGAGATGAGCGAACTTTATGCGAAGGGGATTAGTGATACACTATATGCCCTTTCTCGAGACCGATCACCGGGTTCGTGTTTTTAATAGGTCCGTCATCAACGGTTTCTTTTTAGAACGGCTTCGTAGAGAGTGCCTTGAATACACAAAATTCGGGGTTGCGGTTAAAGTGCTGATAGTTACGCAAGTATGGAGTGGTATGGTGTCATTAAAAGATATTGACACTTGATTTCCTGGTCAAAAGAAGTCGTACTATTTCGGTGTGATTGGTGCAGCGTACTGCTCCTAGTAAGAACAAGAGCAGAGGGTACCGTAGGGATCAATATGGGATTATAGATGTCGATACAACTCGTTTCGATATCTAAATGATCCTTACATCCCGGGACTCAAGTGAGCGGGTTTTTATGTGAAAGGTGCAAAGAAATCGAGTGGAGCACCGTTGTAAGAATGAAGCCTAGAAATTTGTTTTCCATGCCCGAACCACTAGACACTGAAAATGAGGGACACTTGATATTGACTCACCGGAGGTGGGAGTGGAAGCCGTGAATATTTCAAGCCGAATGAAGATTTGTTAGCTTGGAGGAGGACTGACTGGAAGGGGTGGCTGGAGATGCAGCCGTCATTGAAAATGCGCTACGATTGCACGAACCATGTGATGAAGACTTTGTTGATGAAGATGATGATCACGATGACACCTCGTTGATGATGGACAGGTAGCACTGTCAACTCTTTAGGCACCAGTCTTGATGATGAATTCTTTGTATAAATATGAATTTAGGAAGCACCACCTTGTTTTGGATTGAAATGGCTTCCACCCTTGTGCTTAGTAGCTGTGTATATCTTCTTTGCTTGTTACGCTTCTTAGCTGCTTCTTGCTTATCTTGGATACAATTTGTTCATCTCAAGCGTAAGGTATGATACAATTTTGGATAATGATCACTATGATAATGATCAAAGGAATAGAGTCTGAATATTCACATTTTGCAATCTCCATCTTTTGCTTGTCGATTTTTCTGCAGATTGAATTTGTAAATTATATAATATCTGAATTTTAAATTCTCAAAATTCTATCTGAGTTGAATTATACTCGATTCACAGCATCCGCTCTATTGATCCCAGAAGATTCAGCGAGTAGTCCATCGCATTATAGAGCTTTACTCAATATCTTGTGCATCGGTTCATAATTTGATGAGATTTCACTTACGTTGGTAACTTTATGTAGGAAATCAAGCTGCACAAGAGCGTGCTGGAAAAGTTGAGGCTGCGGTGAGCAACATTACCTATGTTTCCTTTCACGACACTTGTCACGTACCATTGATTTGAAACTTCTAATGCATTCATTTGGGAAGCTAGTTAATTGCATTCTTTGTGATTATCTAATGTGAAATTACCTATCAGCAGCCCCAACTTTGATGTTACGCAATTTGAAATGTACTATCGTCTAAAACAATTGGTGTTGGTGGCCATGTATAAAAAATGTCAACGATTAGTTGCATCGAATCTTGGCATGCTATCTTTGAGTGAAAATAGTTTTAATTAATGAGAGAAAAGTACGTATCTTAAGTGTTTCTAGCTATTTGTTCCGCTTCTGGATATTCTTTACGTACTTGAGAGGATATTGTCTTTGAAGCAATGGAATTGTGTTATCGGACCACGAGGCGCTTATATGTTGCACCGATTTTTAACCTTTTCAGTGAATGATATAGCGGCGATCAAGGCTCGGAATGAGCTCCACTCACCAATTTGCTTCCATTTATAATGATGGTTTGCTTTAGTCCTGCATGGCGGCGGGCAACCATTCCGATCATTGTAACTATGGATTTAGCTTAGATTAATGTCTAGATTGTAGATCCTATCTGTTTAAAATGTTTGCGGTCTAGGCCTTGTATCATTGTTAACATTGCTTGATTAGATTGTGGACAAGTACAACTTCTGTTCGTGTATAGAGTTAGAGGATTTCTGCGAGCAATGATGGGAAGGCGATGGGCGAGTCTTTGTGCATCATGCACTTTGTGTTTTCTTCTTCCTTGCTGCAATGCTGCTCTTCTTATTTGTCGAGCGATTCCATGAAGCTACAGAGCTATATTTACTCTTGGGCTGTTAGTGTTATATAAGTTGCTGCCCTCTAGAAGTGATCGCTTCCACCATCCTTGTTGGAAGGGATGCGATGATCAATAGCTTTGTAGATGGTCCGACGGATTATGAAGTTTTTTCACAACTGACTGGATTGGAATCAGATCAATCTGAAGAAAAAGCTGTCAAGGTCAATACACACTTGTTTCATTACATCACTGAGCTTCTCAATGTACCACTCTCATTCTTTTATGCAGTTTTGTAGGTTAACTCCCATTTCTCTTCTAGCTGTATTTATTTTGTTGTAAATGACAGTACTTACTTTTTAGATTATGAAGTGTCTATCTAAAATTCCATGGGAAGAAAATACTTAACATTATCCTACACGATCTGTTCTTCTTGAGGCTTTTGTGATTTGCCACCATCCAATGCAAAAGCCCTGTTACAGCAGATATATCAATGCATGCGGATTTGTTCTTCTCACCTTACGTGTGTTATGAGTTTCGATTGTAAACGAAGTCGTGTAGGAGAGAACTATTTGTATCTTTGAGTTCGATGTTATGCGACTTAACCACTGGTGGTGATCGGCTGGTTAAACCGTCCAATCTCTTAACGGATGCGTGCGCTTTAGTACCACCTCGCTAACTCAAGCGAGACTAGCACAACAAAGATTTGAGTCCTCGCTGCGCAATTGAATTTCCACGATTCGGCATTACCTTGAGCGATCAGACGCTACTCGGCCAACTTGGCTCAAGCTTGATCGAGTGTTGGCCCAAAGTCGCTTTGTTTTTACAAACTATTGTTTTTACAATCTCATTATTAATCTATAAACATTATTTGCCCAATCGTTTTATGTAATTTTTGCAAAATAATTATTTAAGTTAACATTATTTGCCCATTATTTTTATGTAATTTTTGCAAAATAATTATTTATGTCAAAAACATTTGCCCAAACTATGTATCTCAAACTTAGTTCATCATCTCCTCTTGAGTTGCCATGTCATCTCCGCTTTGAGTGCCACGTCATGTCCTACTTGTCGGTTCTTCATGACCTACTACCTTGTTATGCCCCAACATCTTGCACTAGCTAGGTAGGACCCACGTCTACTATCCGTAGTGGGTTGGTCCTCATGTCTGTTGAGTTGCCATGTCTTCTCCTTTGAGTGCCATGTCATATCCCACTTATCATTTCTTCATGACCCATTATATATATTGTTATGCCCCAACATCTAGCACTACCTAGGTAGGACCCACGTCTTTGCTGTAGTTGGGTTGGTCATCATGCTCTCTTGAGTTGCCACGTCTCCGCCTGTTTGCCATGTCATGTCTTACTTGTCGGTAGGGGTGGAAAACGGTAATGGATAATTCGTTTTATCCGATATTCGTATCCGAGAAAACACGAAAATAGTAAGCAAAAATCCTTATTCGAAAATATTCGTATTCGTATTCGAGAATATTCGTATCCGTATTTGAGAGTATTCGTATTCGCATTCGAGAATATTCGTATCCGTATCATGTCCATCTGAGTGCCACATCATCTCCCATTAGTCGGTTCTTCATGTAACACAGAGACCAACTAATATCATAATTTCGTTATGTAAATTTTTGACTGAATTTCATTTTGATTGAACCAACTACTTTTGATTTAGTAAAATCCTTCATCAAATTAAATGCGCCTTCATAGTCTTTCCCACGTACATGTTGACTTGTGATCCAAATTCTATACATCATTAGGCCTTACGGGCGGAGCGTAGCGGAGGCCGTCGCGGAGGCTTAGGGCCGAATTAGGTTTCCTGTTATATATATTTCCTGTAAGCGCCGTTTGGGATATGAGATTAGAGTTGTAATCCCGGCGTTGTAACCTCACCCCAAAATAGTGAAGATTGCTTCTTGGTGGCGCCCGTGGTTTTTTCCCTCTCGCATTGGGAGGATTTTCCACGTTAAAATCTCGTGTCTCTCTGTGATTGATCTTGTTTACTTCATCGTTCCGCAGCCGTCGCGTGTAACAGTACATACATTTTCCTCCAAACAGATTCCCACAAAAACCAAAGGCCGCAAAAAAAAATTACAACTACAAAAAGGCCACGAAAAAATCCCGCCACAACACCGGGAGGGGATCTATTCCAAAAACCGTGAGGGGATCTGTAATCAGCGCCCCCACGCACGCGTCCCACGTTTCCCGTAATTGCGATCTATTCAAAAAACCGTGAGGGGAGAGGAGGATCGCCGTTTTGCCTAGCTCCGTGCGATGGCATCGTCGCCGTCGGACACCGGGACGGGCATCCCTCCATGGACGTCACCTCTGGAGATCTCAGCAGGAGAGCTGTGACGGCGCCTTCATCCAAGAGGACGCCACCGTCTGCTTCACAACGCGATGGCGCCGAAGAACTCAGGAAACAGCCCGCGAGATCAATGGAGCGGCGGCGTCATCCTCATATTCAAGCGTCGTCGAGGAACAAGATGAAGACGAACACGTCGGGTCACTAAGGTTTCGCGGCGGTATATATGCGACGATGTTATAGTACTTTACGGTATGCAATATATGCTAGGGTTTATGACTAGGCCTCGCCGCACTTCACCTCGGCCGTGTCCTCACGCCTTGCCGCGCTTCACACCGCCGCCGTCTTGCACGTCGCATGGCTGCGCCTCTCGTCGTCCATGTCCATGCGTGTGCTCTTTGCTATACTCGGCGTGGCCGACCGGCATCTGAGCTCTTGCAGCACTGCATGTAGATAGGTCTCCTTGTTTATTCTTGCAAAGCTGTTAGAATACAAATGTAATCTTGAGCATAATGTTTAGATTACGCTATTTGAGTTTTTCTCTAGTCAAGTCTACGCTCTAGTTAGTAGTGCGGACTTGACTTAGTGGCCCATTAGCCTTTTACTGCTTTCGATTGCGTCCGAGTCGAAGGAGATTCAGCGGGAGATCCTGCAATTCGGATGACCAATCTTTGCATGTAACCATCGATTAGTTATGAATAAAAGACTGAACAAAAACACCCAGATTAGCATTTTGCTGAACAAAAACACCCTGATCGATTGCCATCATTTTGCTGTGTTTCATCTATTGGTCCCTGTTGTCGGACTTTAAATCGAAGTGCTGTTCACTCTGAATCTTCCACTGTGAGCGAGTGAGTTGAGAGCATTCCAGTGGCGTTTGCCGATAGCCAAATCGACAAAGCCTAACGGAGGTGGCGATTAGTTTATAGTCAATGGATGAACCTAGGTGCGGAGAATATTTCAGCAATATACTCAATATACTCCTAGGTCTAGAGAATATTTTAGCAATTTGTTTCATATATATAGTCAATGGATGAACTCGAGTGCGGAGACCCAAACATCTGTACTCGATTATCTGCAGTATGACCAGTACTTGGTAGGAAAATTCAGGATTGTTTTGGATATTTTTTAGTTTTGGTACTTGCTTCTTATTTCCAAACCTCATGCACTCTGAAACAAGCATATGCCATTCATTCTACTAGTTTGATGTGGAACTCGAGACAAAGTTAAAGTTTTGTTATGAAACAAATCGATGCAAAACGTAGCTACGTCATGGAGGATCTATATGCGATTAGGAGAAAATTTATACTAAATAAGTTTATGCACCTCAAGCATATGCCATTCATTCTACTAGTTTGATGTGAACCTCAAGCATATGCCATTCATTCATTCTACCATCTCAAGCTAAAAATATTACCGATGATTTCTCGTCGGAAGAAGATCAAGCTCGTCAATGAGCAAAACAATTGGTGGTTTGCTTGCTTCCCTATTTTAGTGCCATCGAGAAGTGTTCGGTCAAATAATGAAGAGCTTTTTCCATCCCACCCTATGCCCACTCAACTGTTCATATATAACTTTGTGTATTTCAAAAACATGTACCCATTATAATTCTTTTGAGGATGCAATGTTATACTTAAGTAGATCAGATTTGCCATTGGTTAACCAAAGTAGGCGTTTGTATACCTTGTAGATATTCTCTGGATATTAAACAAAATGGCCCCTACATATTGATGTGAGCTCCGCCACTGTTTATGTCATAGTAATTTTAGTAGACTTGACAATGATAATGGCAAATATGAACCTTTTATTACTGCGATATATCTGCTTTATTGATTTGTAACTACATGTATATACACGCGATGCACCAAAGACTGGAGAGGTTTGGACAATATATTTCCAATGCAAGGAAGGATCCAGCGAATTTGTCGATGTACATTTAGATAAAGTGATGTCACATATTTTAACTTGGCATCTTTTAAAGAACGACTTGGTGCGGACCTAGGGACTTCATGTACTACAAGATGCGTTGTGGCGGGATGTAGCAAAACTTGAAGCCATGGGTTATATACGAGATGCGAATCTGATTACTACGTATGAATGAGGCCGAGAGGGAAATCAGGTTGGTGCTTGTCGAAGGAGCGAAACATGAGGTAGATGTCGCCATAACACCGATTAAGCGACCAAGGGAGAAGGAAACAATGATGACTCAAGCACGCGGAAGAAGACATTGATGCCTACAAGTTGTGGCTAACAAAGCTGCAATCAAGGATCGGACACCGTAAGATTGTTCGATGATTCACTCATGCAAATTGTTATAACAAAGTTTGCTCGATAAGTGGTATTGTATAATCATCATCACTCGCAGATTTAAGGGATGCCTTCAGGGATGAAACAATCGAAACATACAAGGAATGGCTAAGGCATACAGGCCGTCGTCAACACATGCGTAATTAAATATCTTTACTCATTTAAACATGTTTACTGTTCGCAAACAATAAAATAATTATTAACATGTGTTGGTTGCATTCTTTTGTAGTATCATTATTGGAAGAAAATACAAATGATGATGACATAAGCTGAAGGGGAGGAAAATGATAGGCCAAGTCATGCTAGGAAACCAAAAATCTAGGAGATGGTATGTCTGCTCCTTCCATTTTATATTTTATATTAAAAACTCTTTTCTTGATCATGGATGTTCCATTATTTCTTAATGTTCAAATAGGAGAAAAATCCAAAACACGTGGAAGAGGATGTCTCAAAGGTCCGACAAGAACCAACAAGAGAATTAGGAATCGGACTCGAAATTAAAAATCGAATTTAATCCTAGTTTGGGTGGCCCCATTGGTGAGAACCGTCGATCGTTCGTGGATGAGGTGGTAACGTTTACCGGAAAAAGGCTCCACTTATAGGAGTGAAAACGTGGGAGTGAAAACGTGGAAGGGTGTGCATCCAAAAGTCAAAATGTCAATAGCGGATGACATCTTGGTATGACACTATCTTTTTGTCCATATGTCTTGTTGTCACTAGCTAAAATTTTGTATTCTATTTGTCTTTGCATTGGAGCAACTTAACTGGGACTTACGAATGTTGAAGAACCTAAAGAAAAGATATGGGCCATTGCCAAGGAGAGGTACAAAGGATGGCGTGCTGCATTTAGTGCTACATACGGGGCTTACCGCGACTTGTGTTGAAAGAATGAAACATAAGCTGAAGATTTAGACAATGTTGAGTGGTACTACTTGATCCATGACTTTGGAAGTGAGAGCTTCCAGGTTTGTAAAATGGTTAAATATCCTTTTCTTTTTACAAATGATCAAATCAGTGTTTTAATCACATCATTTGTAAACCATTTACGAAGAAGAGCACCAAGAACATCGAAAACCGTAAGAAGCAAAAGACACGACATCTCATGGGATCCAAACCATTTTCCCAAGTAAGCTATGATCAGGTAATGACAAGCTTTACTGACCTAGTTATTTTTTACAACAGTCAATACCTCATACTACATGTGTTGCCATCTCAGAGAGACCCGACAACTAGTAAGGAGCCTGCTGATTTGGATCTTTGGATGGTTACTCACACCAAGGGCGGGCAATGGTCAAACCGGATACACTGGAAGTATATGTGAGTGCTAAATATATATATTGTTCGACTTTATAATTGGTTCATGCTTCATAAAATTTTGGAACACTTCTAATTTTAATCCTTCTAATGTGTTAATTATGTTTCGTTTAGGAAAATGCTCTCGTCAAAATTCGAGGCAGAATTATCGAAAGATAAACAGTGTCTTACGGTTGAAGAAGAAAATGCACTTTTCCGAAATACTACAAAGAAACCATAGGAACCAAAACGTCTGAGATGTCATGGTCATGGATATATGGCAAAATATCCAACACGAACGGCTCTATTGAATGAGAGAGAAGAGAATTTAGCTCGTAGCTCAGTTGCATGACCCTACAAAGACCGAGAGGAGGTTGAAGATTTAAAACAAAAACTTGCAAATGAAGTTGTTGCAAGGGAAAGAGATAAGGAAGAAAGTATCCGACAAATGCAGGAACTTAGAGAAGAGCTTCGTTTGCAAGTTGCCTTCACTACAGTAGTAAATATATTATATGCTTGTCTTTTGTCGATTTTCCCCTAATGTTGCTTGCCTTTTATATTGAGCAAAGCTAACCAGGAAACACCACACATTCACACCTCCAAATAGCATAGCTGTGGGCATGAATGACATCACACCACCACGTATAGAAGATGAAGCACAAGAGGTAATAAAATGCAGCATGTCAACATACGAAATGCATTTGTACACATGTGTATAATGCAGTGTTGTTATTTTGTTTGTTGGCGATTCAACCACAAGCGTGATGACCACGATAAAAGAAGTTGATCCACCTACTGCACCACTGCTCAGCTAATACTATCAGAACAAGAAATCTTTTCCCAACAGACAACAATGACCAACCAGTGATTCAAATTCTTCACGACCTTGAATGATAAGGCTGCTGCAAAACTCGTAATCAAAAGAAAAAGCTACGGTATGAATGCCTATATGTGAATTTTGTTTGTTCATTTCAATCAAATTATGTGCATATATTGCAAGCGGTGGGTGAGTCATATATGCTATGTTGTAAGCATTACTATTGACTTGATTTCATTGCGAATGATGTTCCTGCTGTACATTGCCTACTATACATTGACTCATGTACATTGCGAATTTCATTGCCTCTGTACATTGACTAATTATGTTCACCTTATAAAATGCGAGAAAGCATGGTGAGCCAAAATAATGAAAGTACTATGGAATATGCGTGCGGCGTGTCTTGATGGAACATCATGAGATGAATAAGTAAAGCAATACTTGAGTGAATGAAGAACAATTTCTTTTTATTGCAAACATAGTTCAAGACTTGTAGTTTGAGAGGATATTTTTGTTATTGCAAACATATTTATTCGCTTAGACATAATTTTCCAGTTATTGAAGGATTGATTTCATATATGTGTGTTGATGATTGAATTTTTCTTTAATTCTATTGTATCTATGTTGCAACAATAAATTAATATACAAATATCGAACGAAATAGGCGTACCGATTTAAAATCTCCTCGTCGCAATAAACTGAAATGCATCAATTGTTGTTTGTCGCAATAAACAATATTGCAACGTAGGTTGTGCAATGCCATAAGACTTAGTAACCACAACCAATGTGTCGTTGCAATACCACTTACTTGCAACCAAAAAATTTACGTGGCAACATAAGTTATTGCAATGAAACATTGTGCGTCGCAATTACGGATATAACCACCAAATGATTTTCGTTGCGGAACTTTTTATTGCAATGGAACATAGTCCGTGGCAATTAGTTCTATTCCCACGTAGCAATGGCGTTGCAATATTGGCTCGTTCTTGCAACACAATGTTTGGTGGCAATATAGTCTATTGCCACAACGTGTGTCGTGGCAACAATTACTAATGCAACGATGCTATTGGTTGCAATATCTCCTATTGCGACCATATCGTGCGTGGCATTTGCTTTTTGTGCTCGTTGCGAAAGTCAAAGTATCGCAACACATCAAAATTGAGTTGCAATAACCTATTGCAACATATTTAAATGCCACGACTCACAACGAAACCGACTTCGAAGCATTTGTTACATATTGCGACCAAAATACCCATATTGCAACCATTCTTAGGCGTGGCTTTAGGTTAAAATCCTTGTAGTGTGAATTTATTTTTTTTAAAGAATACACTTTGATAAGAATTTACTACTACCTAATTCTAGTGTCCTGTGTACTTAGGTATGATGAGGAGGTTACACGTCAAGGCCCATGCAGCTGTCCAATGAGTTAGAAAACTTCAGATGCCGTTTTGAGACTCTAAACAACGTTTTTTTTAGGTTTTTCACTTTTTTAGAGCCTCGTGAGGGCAATCAGACCCATCTTATGGATTTTTGGATCTATTTTTTGTTAGTTTTCCAACGAGTCAAAAAAAACATTGAAAACGGAGTCCGTATGCAAAGGTTATGACTATTTTATTAAGCATCTCTCCAAGATCAAAACTAATGCACCGTGAAGGGATTCATGGCCTGCGTGCCATGTATTTTGGCCAAAACCAGTTCTTGGTTTGGTTTGTATCTCATTTTGCTTGTGAGTTTGAACTAATTAGGAGGTTTGAGTCAAACTCTAGTTTAACTTTAGCTTGTGTATGATTCAGTCATAGACCGAATAGGAGATCGACTTGGTTTGTTTTGGCCGAATTGGGGTTTGTTTTGGCCGAATTGGAGTCGGCGCTAGGTCTTGTTGCATGAGTTGAGGGGCACCCTTAAATATGACGGCCACCCTTCCCCTTGTTTCTCAAGGCCACATTAGATTGAAGATAGAATAGCATATGGCTTGTTTCTTTTTGTCCAGCATCCATGCAAGGATTACTTGAGAAGAATTGAGCAATCATTCTTAAATCAAAGTCATATTTGCTTTTCCATTAAAAATCAAGGGCACAACATTATTCCACTTGTGGTCTGATGGAGCGCATCATGGTGTATCTTAGCGAATTTCTATAGAGCTACAAATCCTTGCTTTGGCACGGATGTATAACTAGTGAGATTAGTTGAGAGACATTCAATATCTTCGATCCTACATCAAGGTCAGGCTCTCTAGTTGTGGTTTGCCTAAATACAACACTAAATCGAGGGTTATGAGTAGTCCTAATATATTTTTGAAAAGCATCAGACTCACCAAAATTTAATGATAAATCTTGAGAAGTAATTAATCTACAGAGATTCCTGGGCTACTTGTGACTTGTACTCCCAAGTACGTACCAAGCTGTTGGGGTTATATTGCAGCTATGTTTGGCGCATTTGTATTTGTCGTAGGGGTGGCCCCCACCTAAACCCAGCAGGCCCGGTAGAAGACTATAAGGCCCAGAATAGGCCTTGTGTAATGACATAACTGCCCCCAGAGGGGATGACCGGATGTAAGGGTATAACTGTAAAAGCACTCCCCATGAGTATATATATGCGAGTAAGCCATGGGGAGGGGCCAAGGCCATTACACTTATCTTCATCACTCTCCACTACCACTTCTCTCTGCTTGGTGCAGTAGCCACAACGCTTGGCGCCGTCCGTGGGAGGGCGAAGACAAGCTCAAGACCAAGAAAAGATGGCACCGAAAAAGCTTCCTCGGCGCGGCGAGGAAAGAAGGCGGCCGGGCCGGCGCCGCAGAGTACGAGGCTCCGCCGCCGGCGGCGGCGGGCGGGTGGCGGCGCGATCGCGGCGCCGAAGACGTCGGCGTTCGCGTGGCGACGGCCAACCTCGTCACCAGCACCGCGACGATCAACCCCACCGCTGGCGTTACGAGGACGGACCCCGCGGTCCAAGACGTCGACACGGGTGCGGCGACAACCGACCCCGTCGACGCCGACCCCGTCGCCGCCACCACACCGGGGATGGTATGCATCGGGAGCTGGGGGCCCTTCGCGGAGCCGTCAGAGATATACAAGAGGCTCGAGTCGGCCGCTGTGCGGCAACGCGTTGAGCCCGCGCGGAAAGGGCGGACGATCGCGGCCCCGTGTCGGCCGCGTGCGGCTGCGGCGCGTGGATCCGAGTCCCGCTCTCGGCGGGGCTGCAGCAGCGGCATGGCCCGAAGACTTCAAGTTCCTAGCGCCATCGGCTCGTATAAAGCGACACGGATCCCGCGAGTTCGTGCGTGTGTCTGAAACCGCGATCGAGGCCGCGGCGAGACGACACCACGGCGAAGGACTCCCCTCGCCTTTGCGCACGAGCGCTCTCTTGGTTTTACCATAAAGCCCGGCTCCATCTATGCGTGGGAACAGCCGCGGCCGGCCGATCCAAATTTCAAGGGTATCATCTCGGCGAATCGATGCGGACCAACTCTTCGCCGTGAAGCAAGGACCCTCGGAGGCGCCGACTACTTCAAGCGCCGCCAAAATTGAAGCCGGTACATGATGTTAATGAAATCACCGTCGTTAAGGCAGCCATACGGGGCCTTCGCCGGCGGATGGCGAATACAACGCGCGGAGGCCAATTACGGCGGTGGCCAAGCTCTTCGACAAAATGGGCGAGTACGCGCGGGCGGAGGAGGATGCGCGAGACGCAGCATCACCGTCCTCGGCCTCGCCGCGAGCGGCCCCGCGCGAGGTCGGGCGGTGGCCTCTCCTCGGCCGGGCCGTGGCCGAGCCCGAGGCAGCCCTCCCGAGGCGGTGAGGACGGTGCGGGAAGGATCGTCACGATGTGGGCCCAAACCTCGGCGCCGCCCGGCCGGTCATGACGGCCCATCACGTCCCGCCACCGAGCACCCGCCAGGACCCGACCCGCCTCGCGAAGGAGCCCGAGGGTCGGAGGGTGGAGTTGACTACCCAGCCAACCTGCGCAGAGCGGGAGCTCTGCGCTATGGTAAGTGGTGCGAGGTACACGGCTACGGCGATCATTACACAGGGCATGCATCGCGGTGATGGAGCTGCGGAGGGTGACGGCGGGTCTCGGTCTCGCCTTCTCGGCCCCGCCGGCCCATGCGGGCACCCAAGGATGGCCCCACACCGCCACCGCAGCGGAGGGCGCGCATCGCACCGTCAACGTCATCACCGGAGGCTCTTCCTCAAAAACCCACGGGAGCAGCCGCGGATGTGGATGCCGCCCGCAAAGATCACCTTCGACTTGAGCGACGCTAGGGCGTGGAGTACCCCACCAAGACCCTCTAGTCATCCAGCCCACATAGCATGCTGCGAAGTCAAGCGCGTCCTTGTCGACGGGGAAGCTCGCGAACATCTTATTCGCGACGCCCTCGACCACATGGCAATCCCGGCCACTGGAGCGGCGGGAGCTCCACTTCAAGGCTTCGGGGTCAACCGCTGCGCCACGGGCACGTTTCCCTTCTGTCACCTTCCGTGCGGAGGGCAACAAAGGTAACATCCGGACCGAGCATGTCACCTTTGGCGTCGTAGATATCCAGCACCCCTACAACGCCATGCTGGGCGACCCGCCATCAACTCTTTCGAGGCAATCCCGCACCACGCCTTCTTGTGTGTAAAGCTCCGGGCGGAGGGTATCATCACCATCTTGGCGATCGGGACTGGCAAGGCGTGCGGCGGCAACGCGTCTCGCATCGCCCGGTGCATGCCCTCTCCGCGCGCCGGTGCTGGGCCCTCCGCCCGGTGGGCGCCCAAGCCTCGGCCGGCGGCGTCAGAAGGTGCCTCTCGAGCGGAGGGGCGGTTTGTCTCCATTGGCGAGGGCTCCCACCGGGTCGAGCGGAGCTGCTCGGGTGCTTGAACAACGTGGATGTCTTCGCATGGTCCCGGAGGACATCAAGGGCGTGGATCGCGCGGTAATCCAGCATCGTTTGGCTGTTCGCCCGATGCCAAGCCGGTCAAACAGAGGCTCCGCGATGTCGATGGATCGGCAGCGCCAAAGCGAGGTGGCAAAGCTTCTTGCGCGGGGTCATCCGTGAGGTCCACCATCGAATGGCTCGCTAACCGGTGCTAGTCAAAAGGCTAGCGGGCACGGCGCATGTGCATCGACTTCACGGCACTCAACAAGGCGTGCGGGACAACTATCCCTTGCCACGCATCGATCGGTGGTTGGCGCCCGCTGCTGGTGCGAACTCATGAGTTTCTGGGCGCCTATTCGGCTACCACCGGTATACATGGCGAAGACGGCGAGGAGAAGACCGGTTTCATCACACCACTTGGGACGTTACGCTTTGTCGAAATGCCCTTTGGCTTGAAGAACGCGGCGCTACCTTCACCCGCCTCGTCACCATTGCCCCGCCGCCCGGGAGGAACGTCGAAGCATATGTCGATGACATGGTGGTCAAAACTTCGGCAACTTGCTCTACACGTCGGGACCTCCGGAGACCTTCGACAACCTCGGAAGGCGGGCATCAAGCTCAACCCCGACAAATGTGTCTTGAGTGCAGCGGGCAAACTCCTCGGTTTCCTCGTGTCGGACGGGCATCCAGCGAACCCCAACAAAGTGGGCGCTATTCTCGGTATGGAGCCGCCCAAGACAACGAGGAGGTCGGGTGGCGGGCGCATGGCGGCGATAAGCCGCTTCCTATCCGAGCGGTGGAGCGGGGCTGCCGTTTTCAAGACACTCGCGGGTGCGAGGGTTTCGTTGGGACGGGGCTGCGCAAAGGCCTTCAACGAGCTCAGCGGCACTGGCAAGCCTCCCCACTCTGGTCACCCCAGCACGGAGGCTCCTCTCTGCTCTACTCGGCTGCGTCGACCACCGCGTTAGTGCCGTCCTCGTCTTAGAGGAAGGCGCCATGCAGCGCCGCTTTGTCTACTTGTCTCGAAGCCCTTCAAGGCGCCAAGACAAGATACGGAGCTGAGAAGCTCGCTGCGCGCTGGTCATGGCCTCCGGAAGCTTGGCATTATTTTACGCTCACCGATCACCGTGCCTTCCTCATTCCCCACGGCCGAGATGCTACACAACAAGGAGTCCACAGGCGTATCGGTAAATGGGCCGCCGAGCTCGCTCCCTTCTCCTTGGCGTATGCTTCACGACGGCAATTAAATCCCAAGTCTGGCGGATTTCCTCGCGAATGGACCCCACCGCCCAACCCGCCAGCGCACGATGACCCGTCGGGCGCTTGTCGGCGGAGCTTACGGCGTCGCGGTGCGGCGTGGGGCGGTGATCGCCACGCTGAGGGACGGCGTTCTTGTACTCGGCGCGCCTTGCCTTCCTCGCCACCAACAACACGGCCGAATACGAGGCGCTCTTTGGCTGGCGAAGCTCAAGGCAGCCGGCGTGAGGCAGTGTTGGTCCGCACCGACTTCGCGCTTGGTGGCGGCCATGTGGACAAGTCATACCAAGCCAAGGACCACGAGTTGGCCAAGTACCTCGCGGCGATGCAGGCGAGGAAAGGCACTTTTGGGTGTCACCGTCAAGCCATCCTCGGCGGAGAATGAGCGGCGGATGCCCTCGCCAAGGCGGCGACCAACAATCGCCCCGGGGGGGCATTCTACGAGTGTTAGCAAAGGCGGCCATCGCGCAGACAACCGGGCGCGGCGCTTGTCCACCGCATTGATCGGCGGGAGATTGGCGGAGCCCATTTTCAAATTTTACAAGGCCTCGCCGGCCGGAGGACCTGCCGAGCTGCGGCGATTGCAGCACGCGCGCGCGGTCCTTCCAGTGTTTGAAGGGCGCTTTACAAGAAGGGCGTTTGCGCGCGCTCTGCGCGCCTCTCGATGGAGGAAGGAAAGGAACTCGACGGAAATCCACGCGGCGTATGCGGATCCCACCGGCGCCAAGGTCATTAGTCGGCAAGGCGTTGAGCAGGCTTCTCTCGCCGATTGCCATCACCGACGCCAGACCTCGTCGCGGTGCCAAGGGTGCCAATGGATGGCGCGCATCATCCGCGAGCCCCGACAAGCCTCAACCCAATCCCCGGTGCGGCCATTGGCGTGCTGGGGTCTCGACATAGTAGGACCACTTGCCCGAGCTCCGGGGACCTGCGTTCGTGGTGGTCGTCTTTGAGTATTTCTCCGGTGGCGGGCGATCGCTCGGCCAAAGTAACCTGCGGCCATCTGGCGCTTCCTATGGCAAAACATCATATGTCGCCGGGGTACCTCGGGAGCTCACGGTCGACAATGGCTGCGATTCGGCGCCGCCCTCTTCAAGAATTATCGTGGCGATGCGGGCATCACCCTCCGATTCGCCTCGGTAGGGCATCCCGATCCAACGGGCGGTCGAGCAGGCGAATGGCGCCATCTCTGCCGCCATCAAAAGCGCTGGTGGGATTGCGAAGGGCAAGTGGCGAACGAGCTTCACATCGTTTTGTGGTCGCCGCTGCGTGAACACGCCCAGCGGATTTACGCAGTTCAAGCTCCTCTTCGCGAAGCAATGGCGCCGAGAAATTAAGGCCGACTCGCGAAGGGTCCTCGTCCAAGCACCCAAGAGGAGCGCCGTGTGTCCTGGACCTCCTCGGCGGGATACGGCGACGCAGCCCACCACGTCGAGAAATGCGCGCGCGGACAATGCGTGCTCGGGACGCTCTATATGCCGCGGGGTTCAAGCACAGGGACCTCGTCCTCGAGTAGCGCCGTGCGAAACCGTCGGCAAGCTGGAATCAAGTGGGAGGCCCGTACATCGTAACGAGGCATTGCCAAAGGGGCGTACCGCCTCGCCACGCTTGAAGGACAAGCCTTCCGCACACATGGAACACGGACAAAGTTGCGGCGATACTACGCCTAGAAGCGGCACGATGGCGTAGGGCCACCGCCCGTTGATTAAGCGATGCTCGCTCGCAAACGGGAGTTCAATAAAGGTTGCTGTTCCAAGAGCATCCCCGCCCGCGCTAAGCCGCGCGCAATAGTCCACGGACTCTAAATAAGGCGTGGCGTCGAGCCCACTCCGCACGCGCGAGTCTCGGACTATAAAGAAGTCGTGCGTCGAGCCTAGCTCGCACGCGCGAGTCTCGGACTATAAAGAAGTCGTGGCGTCGAGCCTAGCTCGCACGCAATAGTCCACGGACTCTAAATAAGGCGTGGCGTCGAGCCCAGCTCGCGCGCGCGAGTGTCGGACTATAAAGAAGTCGTAGCGTCGAGCCTAGCTCCGCACGCAATAGTCCACGAACTCTAAATAAGGCGTGGCGTCGAGCCCAACTCCGCGCGCGAGTCTCCGGACTATAAAGAAGTCGTGGCGTCGAGCCTAGCTCCGCACGCAATAGTCCACGGACTCTAAATAAGGCGTGGCGTCGAGCCTAGCTCCGCACGCACTCTCACGGAGTATAAATAAGGCGCAGCGGGGGCGCCGCGCGCGCTCTACGGAGTATAAAGAAGGCGTGGCGTTGAGCCTAGCTCCGCGCGCAATAGTCCACGGACTCTAAATAAGGCGTGGCGTCGAGCCTAGCTCCGCACGCGCGAGTCTCGAACTATAAAGAAGGCGTGGCGTCGAGCCTAGCTCGCACGCAATAGTCCACGGACTCTAAATAAGGCGTGGCGTCGAGCCTAGCTCGCGCGCGCGAGTCTCGGACTATAAAGAAGGCGTGGCGTCGAGCCTAGCTCGCACGCAATAGTCCACGGACTCTAAATAAGGCGTGGCGTCGAGCCCACTCCGCACGCGCGAGTCTCCGGACTATAAAGAAGTCGTGGCGTCGAGCCTAGCTCCGCACGCAATAGTTCACGGACTCTAAATAAGGCGTGGCGTCGAGCCTGGCTCGCACGCGAGTCTCCGGACTATAAAGGACGCATAGCGTCGAGATTGGCATCCACACGCGCGCTCCACGGGCACAAACGAGATGCATACACTGTCCTTCACGTCCAAATGACGGTAACACCAAGCATAAAGTACTACTTGGTTCCATTGCAGCGAGGGGTTACATGGTCACATGCGTAAGAACCAAGATACATCACCCCGCGACACCGACCAACCGCTCGGCCTTGGCGCGGTGCGGGCGAGCCAGCGTCGTCGTCGCCACGCGCGCCAGGACCCCTTCAAGCCATCGGAGGAGGTCCCCTCCCATGCAACGTCTGCTGCGGCGACTCGCTGCACCTTCCCGGCGGCCCGGATCCGTTGGTGGAAGTTCTCGCGAGCCAGCCCGAGGCGGATGGCGTCCGACATAACCTCCGGTCGATCGGAAGATCGATTGAGGATTCGTTAGCTCATGGGTATGCCTACACCCACGAGTATGAAGCGGCGCGGGCGGCACGCACCAACATAGCTGCGATGCTCGCCAAAGGTCTGGCGCCACGAAGAGCAACGCCGCCCCTCCTCGATCAGCCCGAGCATCTCGAGCAAGGCCTCCGGCGGTGCGTAGTATCCGGCACTCGGACGCCGCAGATCCCGAAGGGCTGGTTCGAGACTCCATGGCCCGCCACGCCGACGCACACATTTCCCAAGGCAAGCGGTTCTCGCAGCGCCTCCGCCACCGTGGCGTTCTCCCCTTCTAGGGCGGAGATCTGCTGCACGGCGCGGCGCGTTCCCAGTGCGGCGTCCGCGCCTCGTGGCGCAACTTGTGCGGCAACCGGGGGCAGCCTCGGTAGCGAAGTTCGTCATCGCCGCGGCGATAGCGATGTTTGCCAGCGGAGGTGGGCTTCGAGCCCTTTGCTCCCGAGCGGGCCTCGTCAAAGGACCGCTAAGGGCAAGTGTCGGCAGAACAACGAATCAACAGCGGCTAACCATACTGCACAAGCTGAAGTGCACGTGCTTACCCTTATCTCGGAGGCTCGCAACGTGGCGCGGGAGGTCCCAGCGCATGACGACAGCACACCTCGGTTGAGGCCGTTGTCGGCGCCTTCGGCGGCGGCGGTGAGGTCGCAAAATATCTCCGGCGAGGAGCAAGTCCGGCGGCGAGCCCGGCCCAAAGACGCCAGATTTACGCGGCCACGGCCACGTCGGCGAGAAGGGGCACCGGCGGGCATCTCGCACACGGCTCCGACCGCGCACCTCCTCATTGCTCGATCCTTCGCGCGCCGCGGAGACGCGTCGTCTCGCCTGATGTCGGCGAAATGAGCGGCGGTCGGAGAAAGCCTCGCGAAGTCAAGGGAGGAAAGGGACTCACACCTACCTCCCGCGCCTCGCCACGGCAGCGAGCGGCACCGGTCGACCACCCGGGGGGACACGAGGCCTCAACGGTTGGGAGAAGGTCTTCGCGCGCGCCACCGCCGTAATCTGCGGCAAGGCCCGCAATGATGAACCGACCCCTCGTTGGCGGGGGATGCGTCGGCGTTTCGCTGCGGTGGCGCAGCGATTCTTCCACGCAGTAACCACCTCCGGTCATTGCCGCCCCGCGCTTCCTCCGCAGGCACGCCCTCGTCGGCCGCTACGGTTGATGGCGCACCGCCCCGTGGTTTGTTCGCCGGGCGGCGCTACCCCGGTCGGCGGGGTCCAATTCAGCGGTGGCGCAAGCGAGAGCACGGCTCGTGGGCGCGGCAGAAAATGCCGGGATCGCAGCGGTGCGCCCCTCCGGCGGTGTGGCGGGCCCACCGCCGATCGCCGCGCTCCGCCTCGGCCGAGCTACCGCGCGGGGCTGCGGGTTGCATACGACGGCCGGGAGCGGGCGGCGTCGCGAAGCGACCCCTGCGGGCTATCACCTTCTGGCACCGAGTCCCGGCGAGAGCTCTTAGGCATCATGCGCTCGGCGCGGCAATGCCTATAGCCACGCAGTGCGGTTTATCCGCCTCGTTTAGCCGCTGGACCGCGGCCTCGTGAGCCCGGTGCTCTTTAAGTGTGTACGGGCGAGAAGCGCGCGCAGCTGCGCTCCGCATCTTCAGCCGAGCCATGCGCAGAAATCACGTCGGTGGCGGAACCCAGCGAGGGCAAGGCGTCTTGGGAGACTTACAAGGTGCGGAGGGCGGAAGCAGCCGAGACACAAACGGATCGAACCCGTTCCCGTGGGGGCCATTCTGCGCAACATACTTCCCCCGGGAGGACAGTGGCGCCGCCCCATGCATCGTGAACTCCTCGACCAGGTCGCGCACGCTCATGCGATGAGCCACACCGATGAGGCTCTGTAGCTTTCGCGTGTCGTCAATCTCCGCCTTCAGACTCGGCGTGCTGTTGAACGAGATTGGCCCACCTCGGCACTGCAGCCCGCTCTTGTCGGTCACGGTGTAGTAGAACCACCACCGCGTCCAGCCGACGCCACCGCCGCCGAGGCTAGCACGAGGAACAACGTCGCGCGGGGCGCCGAGCACGAAGTCCACACCACCGGTTGGACACGCGTCGCCAACCTTCCCGGGCGGCGGTGTGCATCGTGCGGGGTGGCAAATAGGCTCGCACTAGGCGCCACCCCTCGGTCCGCACGCCACGTGAAGACGGCTAGGCGGAGTATCGCGTGGGGCGTCGGTGGGCTAGCTCCAGCGGTAGGCCCGCAGACTTCGCCCACAAACAACGTCTGAGGGCATCCGAAGGCCGGCATCGAAGAAAGCGACAAAAACAATTGCCTCTAAGGGCCCGGGCTTCGGCTCCGTCTCGCCCCGGCGAGGCAAGCGAGCCCCGTCGCGATGCACGATCTTCCCCTCATCCACGAGCCGTTGCGGCGTCCCTCCGTCATGCGGCTTTTCCCAAAGACCGGGAGCGAGAGCCTCCGGATGCTCCACCGCGTTCCACAATTTGTTGGCACGCGAGCTCCTCGCGCACACCGCTTTGTACCACGAGGAAGGATGGGTCCCCCCGCCTTGGGTGGGCAAGGAACCGCTGCGGGGGTGGTAGCTGGCATCGTCGTGGCTAGCCATTTGCTCTTCACGATAGGGGAAGGAGAAGAAGAAGGCAAAGGAGCAATGGGCCTAACAATTAGCGCGCGCAAGCGGCGCGATCAAAAGCAAAGCGAGGAAGGCTGCCTCCCCAATGCGGCACCTTATAAAACCGCTACGCTGCTCTGGGGCTCAGCGCACAGACGGATCAAATTCCCGGCGATTCGGCCGTCCAGGATTTGGAAAGGAGAACCGCCCGAACCTAGAAGGTCGCGCCTGGTAGGTGGCCAAGCAGCGCACAACGCCCCTACCTCTTCAACACGCGTCCAATTTCTCGGAACGAGGCGAACGGCGCGATCACGCAACCGCTCACATCCCACGACGCACCAGTCGCGAGTCGCCACGCGCCCCACCGCGGCATGGCGGTGCGCGACGACGCGACGGCGACTTCGCCGGGCCAAGCGTCGGCGCAATTCCACCGCCATTAAAGCGCACTACAAGGCTACGAGGTCACAACAGCCGGGCGTGCGCCTCGCTGGCGGGCGCGGCCCACGCCATCCGTTCGAAGGGTAGGGGCGGCGCGCGCGCATCTTCCGACTAGGCGCGGCCGCGCCACCCGCTCGAAGGGTAGGGGCGGAGCGCGCGCGTCTGCTGACTAGGCGCGGCCGCGCCACCCGTTCGAAGGGTAGGGGCGGAGCGCGGCGTCGCGCCGACTAGGCGCGGCCGCCGCCACCCGTCGAAGGGTAGGGGCGGAGCGCGTCGCGCCGACTAGGCGCGGCCGCGCCACCCGGTCGAAGGGTAGGGGACGGAGCGCGCGCGTCTACTTCGACTAGGCGCCGGCTTCGCTGCCACCCGTTCGAAGGGTAGGGGACGGAGCGCGCGCGTCTACTTCGACTAGGCGCCGGCCTCGCCGCCACCCGTTCGAAGGGTGGGGGACGGAGCGCGCGTGTCTACTTCAGGGCGCAAGCTTCAGGTTCCTCAACCACAAGCTTGGAGTAATTCACGGGCCGCAGGGGACGGAGGGGGCCAAAGGACTCGACGACATGGCTTCGGCCCTGTGAAGCCCTTCACCATGAGAGGCTCCTGTCGTAGGGGTGGCCCCCACCTAAACCCAGCAGGCCCGGTAGAAGACTATAAGGCCCAGAATAGGCCTTGTGTAATGACATAACTGCCCCCAGAGGGGATGACCGGATGTAAGGGTATAACTGTAAAAGCACTCCCCATGAGTATATATATGCGAGTAAGCCATGGGGAGGGGCCAAGGCCATTACACTTATCTTCATCACTCTCCACTACCACTTCTCTCTCTGTTTGGTCTGTAGCCACAACAGTATTCTTTACCTTCTTTTGTAGCTTGCAGCATGCCGTTGCAGGTGACCCGTCCCACCTAAAAATTTTGTAGACAATTCATTACCACAAATTTTACAAACAGCATACCTCACTGAATTCCCATCATCGTCGGTCTTGAACTTCTTGTTGAAATTGTTCCAGACTCCTGATGTAGTATTTCTTATTCTCTTTGCACCCGTGCTATGGATTGTGGATGCACTTGTTGAGCAGCAGAAGATGGATCAATTGGACCCTGCGCCACCGGGGCCGTCGCTTCTTATGTCTCTCCAGTTTGTTGTGGATGTGGACCTTCCGCGAATTTCAGTTGTTGTCTGTAGTACAAACAATTGTACTTTAATTTTTGCTATTATGGACCTTTACATTTTTTATTGAACAATATTTTTGTAACTTCGAATACCCATTCCGAAATTCCTGGATCCGCCACTACGTGGATGGATATCCTTCTTGAAAGGATTGCATATCCTTCGCTGAGAGGCCGAATTTGGAGAGTTGAAAATCGTAGTTCTCCATTGAATTAACTACAAATTGAAATAGTAAAGAACAGTTAACTTACTATTGAATCAAAAATAATAGCAAAAAATTAAAATAAGATAGCGCTATTACCTCTTTTGCAGCTCTCAAAAAATTCTTTGAAGATTTTTTAATTTTCTAAATTTCGCACGAATTTCTCACTAATTTTGCCAAATTTGCGCAAACACTACTGGATTTTTCACAACTAAATAGAGAGATGAGAGTGAGGTTTGAGGTGTGAAAAATGGAGGCCAGATGCCCCCCTATTTATAGAAAAAATTTCATATTTTTTGCTCCTCTTGTATGCATGTGAGAATTTTCTAGCTAAGAGGACTAGGTCATTCTCTGGAAACTGCTCAAACTGGTCATCGCTTATCTCATACAAAGCAGCCAAAGAGAACCCATAAGTACCATCAGATGATGCTTCAGAGGTAGAAGTGGGATCGGTGACCAAGGTCATCGACTGCGATTTCATCTTACGAGAGACAATGTCGATCTTATGAGTTTTAAGGTAAGAGTACAACACATCAAGACTCAACGTTGACAAATCAGTCGTGTCCTTGATGGTGGTCACTTCTATCTCCCAAACTCTAAGATCTAGTGCAGACAACATCTGTCAAGCATTTTACGAGTCTGGGTATGTGATACCAATAGCTCGGAGGTTGCTAAAAATCTTGTGAAATTTACCAAAACACTCATCTAAGGACTCATCAGCCAGCATCTCAAATTTATTGTATTCCCTATTGTACTGATCCTATCGGATAGTCTTGATCTGGGTGGTGCCTTCATGGTATGCATCGAGGGTCACTCAGACGTCGTATACCGATGTGAGATGAGAGATGTGATCAAACTCGCTTTGGCTCAGACACAGAATGATTATGTTCCTTGCCTTAGCATTTGTCTCCACATCTGGCGTATTCATAGCCATGATGTGCTCATGGTAGGAATGACAAACTGAGTCTTAATCTTTCTTCAAATACCATAGCTTTAAGCATGAATGTAAGACTACATCCTACTCTGCCAAAAGAGATAGTCAACTCTATTGAAGAGAGGTGGTTTAGTGAAATACTTGTCTGCTGCCATGGCTCTAAAGACTAGTTAACATCTCTGAGAAGAGCTAATGGGGGCTCTAATACCACTTGTTGGACTAGATGGCAATAGAGGGGGTGAATTGTGCCAACTCAAATTTCCCCTAAGTATTTAAGATTCTATTCTCAAACAACTACAGAGTTGTAGAAAGTAGAGTTTTCATCCAAAAACTCAAGACAAATGGCTCAATAACACAAAACCTTGAAGCAACCACTTTTCGACGGTCTAACTAGCATAGAAATGGTGGTCTAACTAGTCCCGGGTGGTCTGACCGCTACTTCAATGGCGGTCTGACCGCTGCTACAGTAAAATTAGGTAAATGAATAGTATTTTTAGCTCGATTTCAAAAACCAAAATCGAGATATTTTTGATCCGTAGATCCAAATGATACGAAATTTTACAGATATCTTATCTAGGGGGTTGTGAACCTATCCAATAAATGATCATGAAAAACATGGTCAAAATTGAGACTTTTTTAGTTTGAAGGAGAGGTGCATCAAAACCGAACTGAAACCCTAAATGATGAATACAACTTGCTCGTGGGTAGATGATGGCCAAGAAGGGTGTAAATGTGTTCCCACATGTTTCAGCAAGTTAGATTACCATAGAAACCAAGCCAAATATTGTCAATCAAGAAATGGACCAAAGAGGCCAAGTCAAGCAAAACCGGTTTTTCTTGTGAAATTTGTGCCAAGATGGGTGGAGATGTATTCTCAAGGATTATCTCCATTTCTCACACGTCCTTAGTATAACAAACTACCAAAATACCCTTTCTTGATGCGGTCATCACCAACCATGCAAGCAATCGATATGCTTGCCACGTGTAGGTACACCATTAGCTTCCCATGCATCGTCATGTCTCTCCTGTTCCGGTTTTACTGAACCACAGCTCACTTGGCCCGTTCAAACCACATGGCGCTATCCCACCATTCGAACTAGCCTTCAACATTTCCTACCTTTCTTGTACCATACTTGAGCTCACTATTTCATACGGCATTCTCGATCATTCTGGGCCTGAACTCCACCATAAGTCTAGCCCTGATCATCGCTGTTGACCACAATTGACTCCAAGCGACCCTGCACATTTAAAGACAAAGAAATTGTTTCCAAACATAAGTTCTTCGCAACTTAATCTACATTAGCCAAGACATGCATCATGCAACCTTAATCTAATGATCCAAGTCATCACAACTTGATCCATGACTCAAATCCCAAAACCCTGTTTTCTGGGAAGATCGGTAGTATCGCACTTAATACGCTGGTACTACTATACTGTGATACTACCGCTTCCTAAAACGGTACTTCCACACCTTGCAAACCCGAACTGGATCTCTCTGAAAAAATGTTATGTTGCTCAGACTGGAACTACCGTTCGAGCGGAACTATCACGCATACAACGTCGGTACTACCGCTCAATGGTACTACCGCATAAACACTTGCGGTATTTCCGATTTTTCTGGGACTTCCAAAAATTAGTCCAATCAAATGCAGTCTTTGCAAAACCACTTTACCACTTCACAAATATTGCAATGGTTCATCACAACATTAAATAAGACCTTCTCACATGGTTCTTTACATTTGAAATACGTTGGTTTTTCAACGTATTTTTTCTTTGCATTACCTGTTGAGTTATAACGATATTTTTTTATTTTTCTTTATTTGAATATCTTAAAAATTTTAACATCTGTTATAGAAAAAATTAAAAGCTATAGTATTTTAGAATAGGACTTTAAACCCACCACTTGAACCTGGCAGAGGAGAGAGGTGGAGGCGGCGGGGGCAGGGGATGAAGAGGAGGCGGCGGGGAACGACGAGATGGACGTGGTCGGAAGAGGTAACGTCCGATCGCGTCGCAACGCGTATGGGCAGAATGGCGAAAACCCCACGTCCAGTCGCATAGTGCTTGTCATAAGATTCTATATATGATGCGTATCCGGATACATGTGAAAGTGATTACCAGCTTCCAAGTGGGGTCCAAGATGTGCCTGAAATTTGAGGAATGGAACCCTGTTCACGACGTACTTCGTTCCTGTTTGTTCGCAATATTATTGTATCTGGCTGGCTCAGGTTCTCCTGTTGTTCAGGGTACATTTGGTTGTCTAGCTGACACTAGATTTATGTAGTTCCCAGACCGTGCCTATTCCAAGAAAGAAGAAACCAATCATGACCGTGTTTTCTTCCCAGCACTCGTGGCTCAGCTAATACTCATTATTCACAGCAGTACTACGCTCTAATATAACTTTTCTCTCTTAAGGCGATGTAAGTTAGAAACAACATTTTTATGAATCTACATAGAATATTTACGGAGATTATTCCTAGAGCATTGAACACAACAAAAGATCGGCCAAAGATCCGGAGGAATCCTTGACCAGCCTAACGCTTCTCAGGATCTGACCTCTATCTTTGTAACTACCTAGTATCTGGATACACGTACTCTCTCTTAGCACGAGGATTCTTCAAACGCACGGTACGTTTCATTGCGCTTTGTCCTTGCCATCAGCCAGACTCCAGGGCATCAACCACTGTGCTGTTGGGTGCATGAGAATCAACTTTCACCTCGTCGACTTTCGTCGCATCGCGATCGTCTCTCACCATTTTGGCATTCTTCTTTGCTCTTGTCAAGGCCTTTTCTGCTGAACATGCTTTTCAGGTTGAGCGGTTTTCCCTGCATGTTTCACCATATCCACTGCCTTCTTCCTCAGGTGTCTTTTGGTTGGGCTGTCCAGCTCGCTTCTTTCAGGGCTGGAATGCTGGTTGTCTGGCCTGTGCTCCGTTCCGTTATTTCCAGGATCTTCGTGGACAACATATGTTACTGATACCCTGCTTTCTCCGACAGGCCGTATGTTCGGGTGAGGCCTTACACATGGAGAAGCTTCGTCATCGCTTCCTTTCTTTGGGCTCCTGTAGAACACAGCTCCAGCTATTTTGCCCAAACCCTTCTTGACTTTGTGGAGATGACGGTGCGATTTACCATTGGCTGGTTCTTCAGTACTGGAGTCGCTTCTCTGAGATTCTGATATCAATGACCTAGGGCTATCACTGCAAGGATCGTTCTCCCGTGGTATTTGGGAGTCCTGGTACCGTGCACGTCCTTTCCGAGGCTCCCAGGTAGTGGTGACATCGCTGCCCGGTCGGTGTACCCAAACACCAGCCCTTTCCAGTCCTTCGATGTCAACTGGCTCATATTCATCAGACATCTTTCGGAATTCCTCAGAAGATTCACTCTCGTTGTTGGTCCTGGATGAAAAGCTGGATCTTGGTGTGCTAGCTTTGCCTCCCTTGGGTGTTCCGCACTTCTCATCTTCATCATTAGGAACCTGCAAGCACCGAGTATATGATACCAGCAATAATGTCACTCAATCTGGGCTACAATTTCGTGTTAGACAAATGGTACTACTCACGCATGGCTTAGTGATGAGCAAGAGCTGTTATCACTTACTGAAAACCCTCCTCTCACATTCTCATTTTCATCTTCAAGTACAGTTACAACTATATGAACCCTCCCTGTGTTTATATTCTTTAGTGCCATCCATATATCGTGCCTTTGTCCCCCTCGCAATTTGTTGATACTTATGGAACAATCACTGCATGAAAATAAACATAAATGTTTATTCATGCTTGGAATAACTACAGCAATTAGAATGGCGAGTATTTGCAGAGCATGTAATCCAAGGGTTTGCAATCTTTGTAAGTATGAATTATAAATCGCAATTAAGATGAAGCTAGGACACTACTATTTGAATGATTATAAGAGATGCTATGGACAGAGAAACTGTGTGAAGGATACCAACCCGAGTGTATCATCGAAGATAGGGTCCTTGTCTCGAACTTGAAGAGAAAGAAGATTGAGTGATTCCCATGAAGTAATTGGTATTTTAAATTCCTCCAACCATTTGGGGTTAAGAGTTTTCTTATGGATCTTTGTCTGGAAACGGTAGGGTCCAAGACGGCCTTTCACGTATGGATCCGCTAGTCCTGCACATAGATCCAACAAAGAGCATTTCGCTGAAAATTATCTAATTATGAATTTGGATGTCCTCCACATAGATACAACAGTGAAGCATTTTCCTAAACGAAGTGTTCAGACAGGTTTGGTGGTTGAGAACATACCATTTGGATCAGAGGGTTTCATATCAGCGCCTTCCAAGATCTCAACCTTGGCATGTGCAATAGGTGGCTTCTCATCAACACTAAACCAGCCATCTGACATATTTGAGGAATAAATCCAAATCAATTTCACATCATTATCAGAATAGTAAAGCAGCATATTGAACATATGTCATAACCATTAAGAACTCACAGCAAAATTGGATAGCCTCCATAGCGCTACAAAAATCAGTTTAGTAGAATCTCACTCTGCGAGTGGCATATGGGTCCATGTCTCACATGTCACTGTCACTGCTGGTTATATTTTTACTAAACTGTGATTTTTGCAATGATATGGAGACAATATTTCCAATTTATTCACATCAAGATTATCAAACGCAAGCATGTTGTCCAGGCATAAACAAGACCCATAGAACCATCATGTATATAATAGAGCTACCTAGATTGGCTATACAAAAACGATACCAGTCAATCTGTAGTCAAAAGTTCTTCCATAATACTAAAATTTTATTGATTGTCAAAGATATATAGTGGAAACTAGGTATCAAAAACCCAGAACCAGAGGGAATTCCGGCTGGCGGGCGGTACACCGGTAACCGGCCGGTTACCGGAAAACTTAGAAAACACCGTTCAAAATTCATGAATCAAATTTTGAATTTGGGTGGTTTGAAAACCAGTAACCGGAAAACCCGCTTAAAAAACAGGAAAACCAGCTAAGAAGCCAAAAAAAACCACTAAAAACGGCCAAAAAATTGAATTTGAGTTGGGAGTATAATAATTGAAGTATATTTAGCTAATATAATAGGTAATCTAGCACTAAAAAGTCTAAACCAACCAAAAAAATGCATTAGGCCTAAAAGTAACCTAGCCGGGTTTTTTTACCCGTTCCCATCGGTAAATCCGGTTATTGCCGAGTTTTTGTTCCCTGGTGGAAACCATGTCAATATCCAAAATGACATCTATTTGTAAACAAGGCAAGCGGTAAACAAAGCCCTTTTCTTTGCTGGTTACACTGGCTGGAAATCAAGTCTGGCTCACCCCAAAAACAAGCCACTCAAACCTTGCACCTACATTGTCTTGGTTGAACTAATCCACAATCAAATATTGCAGTACAATCCTATTGAAATTGACAGTGAACTGATTGAAATAGACACTGAACTAACTAAAACAAAGTGAGAAAACAATGCATTAAAAAAAATTCAACATTGCAGCATGACAATCAGTTTATGGCAATTACCTGTTGATTCTGAGGCAAACTTCTCCAAATCAATAACTAGCATGTTAGGCTGCAAAAACAATTTTTTAAAGATTATTGTTTATTGCCTGTGTAAAAATAATACAAGAAATTGTCCAAGAAAATCCATCAACTAACGCCCACCCTATCTATTGCATTCACTCTTACCCAATCTTGTTTTTCAATAATTGCCTAGTAGATGGAGGAAAAGAATGTTAGTTACTTAGATCTATGACCAAATAACTTAATTCAAGAACTTACAAACTACATAATAAACAGGGGTGGACCTACAAGGGTTCAAGGGTGTTCAGTCGAACACCCAAATTTTTATTGCAAAACACACAATATTTACCAGGTATATTAAATATATATACTGATAATTAGGTCAAATACTTCATATTTATACCCCCAATTAGTTTCAGCCCACTTCCACACTTCCCCCTCCCCAATTAGCCTCACGTAGCGCCTGCTAACAGCCCATCCGCTCCCTCCTCAAGCTAGCCCATTGGCCCATCCAAAGACCCCACCTCAAAGGCTCAAACTCTAACCTCTATGTGTGTGTGTGTGTTTCTCACACTCCACCGATCAAGACCAAAATCAGGTGGCAAGGAGAAGGTCGTGACAGGGTCCATCAATCCAGACCAAAATTAGATGGCAAGGAGAAGGTCGCGACAGGCTCCACCACTCCAGACCAAAATTAGGTAGCAAGGAGAAGGTCACGATAGGCTCCACCACTCCAGACCGAAATTAGGTGGCAAGGAGATGGTCGCGACAAAGCCGAAATTGCATTTCGGCACTAACCAAGGTTGCAAGGAGCAAGAGGGTGGTGACGAGCGGGGCCTAGCCACCTCGGAGCGTGCGGCGGTGGCCGGGGTAGCGAGAAGGTAGGGACTGCACCGGTGCACAAAGGTCATGCACGTCAGAGTTCAGACAACACAAATACTTCTAAGGCATGAAGAATCATCTAGTTAAATTATGTTTTTTAATTATTTTATAATTTCTCTAAATTATTTTTAAATGCTGTCTATAGTAAGAACAATTTGTACTTTGATTTTAGCTACCGTGGATTTTTACTTTTTGTAACTCCGAACACCCATTCTAGAAATGTTGGGTCCACCACTAATAACAAAGAACATGCTTGTTTGATAACACATGAATTGCCAAGTCTAACCTCAACAATGGTCAGTCCAAAGGCAACGTCCAACATCCTGTCCTGCAAAGTTGAAAACATCAAGGTAAATGAGTGCCCACAAAGAAATGTAAAGGCAATTCAATACAAGAAACAAAAAAATAACAAAATGGGTACACTCACAAGCCATCCAGCAATTCCTGGGAGTTCAGTTACATCAAGCCCATGACTGAATAATGGCTTCACTGTCATCTGGAAGTATGGAGGCTCAACAAAGCATACTCTTACACGCCCAATAAAGGGCCACTGTCGGAGAAACCTCACACCAACCAGGACCTACACACAGGCTTTAGACATGTTTAGTGAGCACAATGCAATCTGAAATATCTCACGTCCTATCTCATTAAGGATGAAGAAATAAACAAAGAATTTGTCTGACAAATGTTTTCTGTTATTGTTGAATATTCAATTTCCATTTCCTTCTTGTGGGGCACATTTTCTTGTTTATGCATGTTTTTTCTTTGCACAAATATATGCTACTCCCATCCCTATCACATGCTCAATCATAATGAAAATTTATTTACATTGTTAAAAAGGACTTCTCGTTCCCAGTTAAACAAAAGTGCTCCTGCTTGGAATAATGGCAAAAGGTAATATGTCTCGGTATGCTTAGTTGCTTACCCTTCCTTCAACATGCATCCCAGTTATATGCATGTTTGCTGTAATTCCAAATCCTAATCTCTTCCTTAGTTGCACGGCCATTGTTGCATCCATATCATCTGAGGAAAGGAAGTTCATTCCTATCTCCAGAACCTGGCACGTTATATGTTATCTCAGAAATTTTATAGTCCATATAGTGAGGAACTACCCATAAAATGCATCTTAACAGCGTGTATAGAAGGCATCACATTACACACCAGATGGTCATCATCAGTGGATTGGCTAACCACCCTTATATCTGTAAACATCGGTGGATTCCTACCCAGGTAAAGGTTTTGGATCACTGCTTTCCTCTGCAAACGTAATAGAGATAGATATTGCAATCAGGTAGATGCATACAGAATTGGTCCAAAAGAATTTATCATCAAGTTACAAACTGACAACAGATTACTTTCTTAGCATTTGAGCTTTTGGATTCTAAACAAAAGTATGTCATGCAGGATTCCAAACAGAACACAAGAGAAAAGCAACAGAATTGAGTGACACAAAATCCAAACTTACTGCAGTCCATGGCTTGAACTTGTCTAGGAACCACGGGATTATGGGCAAAAGGAACTTCTGGGATGCAACCCTCTCCATGCAAACTGGCCAGATCTTCCCAACAGCAAAATTTAACCACCTGACTGTCTCTGCATCAGAGAGAAGCTGATCCGAAAATAAAATGAGCTGAAGGCAGTGAAAACAGGCACTATGGTCAACATGATAGCTCAAAGACTAATATTACATTTGAAAAGTGCTAATAGCAAAGACATCACTACATGAAGAAATTGTAGCCTACCCTTCTTTGGTTGGCACATTTCCTTTCCTCATATTGTAGTCGCTTCCGCAGTCTCATTGTGTAGCGTTCATTCACCTGACTTTAAACATATCAGCAGCCATTCATGCTATGCATGAAAGAAGGGAAAGATTGACATGAACTGTAGCATTTGGAGAACGGACACTCGACCAGTGAACCCTGTATCTGTACTGGATTATCAAATCCTTTATTTTTCATCAGAAAACCTTCACTTGGCATTTTTTTTCTGTCCACAGTACCAGAAGGACCATCATATATTAACTTCAATTTTTTTTAAAGAAGTTTATTATTCCATTTCTGCTGATAAAGTATATTTTTTCTTGGGTAAATACAAAGAGAAAAACTGAAGAAAAAAAAGGTTGCTCTTCGAACTATGTAGGAAAATAATACAGTAAATAATTGGATACAAAAAATCTGTCCATTCAAGCTTCAAGGACACCAACTCAGTAGGACAAGATAAGTTTCGAAATTAACACACTCCAAATGAGTAGTTAAGCCCTTAGAAGTCGAGTCTGACCTACCGCATGAGAAAGCTTAGGACTAGGTCAGCAGGGCGTAAGATGCATTATATTTAAGAGAATGTCAGACTCACGTTAGTAAATAGATTGGGTCAACTATTTGACACAATACATGCATCGTGACCAAAACTTACTTGTTAAGCATCAAACTAACCATTGTTAAGGTGGCAAACTGGAAACAGAATGACAGGATATGTATGAAACAAATAACACGCTACAAACTCAGATGATGCCTAATGCTAGTAATATACCTAGGCATCCGTTTACTGAAGATAAAATTCAATGAGACTGTGATGATAATGCTAATTGATTAGCCATTTACTGAACATGAGGTTCTATGGAACAAGCAAATTGAGTCACGAACTGACGCAACAAACAAATTATTGAATTCACATGGAGTAGCGAAATTTTTACCGAGGTAAGTTAAACAATAAAAAATAGAGGCCTTGTTATCCTAATAAAAAAAGGGGTAAAAATTGACCCACAGCCACCTCAACTACTCCATATTTGCACAACCGTTCCACTAAGATGTATCTATTGCAAACTCTGATTACAGTGTGACGTTCAAATAATCCAGAATGGGCTCTGAATGTGATCATAGGGAAAAACTCTAGAAAACAGTACAAAAGGAAAACTATATTAAACGAAACACATGTAGGATGAACTACATGTCTTAGTAATAAAGCAGGAAAGACACCCAAATTCGAGCCAAAGAAGGACTTGAACATGCGTGTTGAGGGTGTACATCTACGCCCCCACCCAACTGAGCTAGGCTAAGTTCCTAAAAGGAAAACTATATTGAAATATCGTGATTTATCTACTTGTTTTCTTCCTGAATCAATGAGGCAGGATCCAAAATTTTCATTCGATGATCAATTACCCTGCAGTCAACCTTCTCTGGACCTTCCTTCATTTTTTTTCAGATAATTTCTTCTCCAATGGCTAAGAAGAAGGGCAATGTAATAACTAATCACTAGATACGTCTCTCACCAGTTCCGTACCATCTCGATGAGTTTACTATCAGGCGCATAACAATGCAGTTCAGTTCAGAACAAACCAAGAAGACAGAAAAGTATACCAACTTGCTGAATATAATGAAAACCATCCCGAAATCAAGCCCCCACAGGCCACAATTCCCAACTCGGATTGGAGCTCCATGTGGGACCCTCGGGCCGGAAGCATCAGAGCACAGGATTACAGATCCATAGTACATTAGAAAAGTGAAAGTTGATTGAGCCCGCAGACACCTTGGCACCCTGGAACCAATGAACGCGGCAGCAGAAATCGATCACGAGGCACTCACCGCGAAGAGGTAGATAAGGGCGACGAGGAAGAGCGCCGGGTTCGCCCACCCGGCGGTGGCGGCGGCCCAGAGCGCGGCCAGCACCAGCGCGGCGTGGTGCACCACGGTCACCTCCGTTATATCCATCGGCCGCGGCAAAAAAAATCCGACCAACGAGTTCTCACTGATCCACGTCCGCGACGCGGGCCTCTCCGCTGCCTCTCTATGTCCGGCGCCGAGACGCCGAATCGGCGAGCGAAACGGAACCACGAGGGGGACAAAAGGTCGTGAGCGGAGGAGGGAAAAGGCGAGATGGGCTAAAATACTCTGACCGACGCGGCAACGGAGGTGGGGGCCTTGGGGTTTCTCTCACGCGCCGAGCTGCGGATGTGGATTATGGCCTGCTCAACGTGGCTTACAAAGACGTATCTTTTGAAAAAAATAAAAAATATTATATCATATCAGACAATAAAAAATAAAAAAAGTCAACCATCTAAGAAGACAAAATTAGGAAACCGGACACTGAAACCTACTAGTGTGGTGCCTATATATCACCTGCTCGCCTAGGGGGGCGGCACGGGGACGGTGGACATGGCGGCTGGTGTCTGGTGAGCAGGTGCGGTAACATGGTGTGGGCATGGGAGCCAGCGGTGCGTTGGGAGTGGTGATGGCGTGCGATTTTGCTCGGTTTTTTTTTGGGTGGGGGGATCGGATGGGCTTTGAGGTGTCTTTCGGAGTGGATGTCTCGTCGCGGCCGGTGACGCCCGGTTGCGGTTTCCTCCGCGGATAAGTATCGCGGTCCTGTTTGGGTTATAGAGAATATGCGACGCGGGAATTAGGATTGGGATATGATTTAAGATGTTAGTAGCTAGATCTAAAGATTGACGGATACATTTATTCATTTTTATATTTTAATGCCATTCTCACCTTTCATAACATCGATCCCGTATTAAAGACCGGGAACGCCGCGCAGCCCAGCGCCACGTCGCCCGCCGCGTTTCGGCGGCGGCGCGTGGCGGGGAATCCGCGTCTGGCGGGCGCGGCGTTTCCTTGAGGTTTTGAAATTACGTAAAGGTCCTTTTTCTCGCGAAAAGGTCCTGGATTTTTCAAAAAACCTGCGCATTTATTTTTCATTGATAGCAACCCGCAGCTTTCAAAAATTACGTCACAGGCCTCGGTTCTTTCAAAACAAGCATTTTTCGTTGATAGCAACCCGCAGCTTTCAAAATTACGTCAGCCCTCGGTTCTTTCAAAACAAGTCCTTTTTCTCGCGAAAAGGTCCTGAATTTTTCAAAAAGTCCTGCAGCTTTCAAAAATTACGTACAAGCCCTTGGTTCTTTCAAAACAACCCCGATTTTTCAAAACAGCCCCGATTTTTACTGAAAACAACCCTCGATCTCCTTTTATTGCGAAACCCCGCTTGTTTTTGAAAAGCCCTACACTTTTCTTTAGCTACGAATTTTTACGAACAGGCCCTTATTTCTTCCGAAAAGACTCTCGATCTTTTTTGTAAAGAAGCCCTCCACTCTTCCTTTATTGCGAAAAGGCCCTTGATTTTTGCCAAAACCCCTACGTTTTCTTTTTTGCGAATTTTCGCCTTCTTTTGTTGCGAAAAGGACCTTGATTTTTTTCCGAAAAACCCATACGCTTTCTTTTTCTGCGAATTTTCGCCTCTTTTACTTCGATCCACACGGTGGCTGGCGTGGCGTGGCGCCACGCCTACGTGGCTAGTATACTCCGTTCATTATTTCCCGGGGAAATGCTGCGTCCAGCCGCTCCCACGTCAGCCCGCGCCAGCGCTCCGCCCGCTGCGTGTCCCCCGGTTTTGCGTACGGCCGGGGGAGGCGTTTTCCCTGACTTTTTCGAAAATTACGTAAAGGTCCTTTTTCCTCGCGAAAAGGTCCCTGAATTTTCCAAAAAAGACCCTGCACATTTTTTTCGTTGATAGCAACTCGCAGTTCCGAAAATTACGTACAGGCCCTCGGTTCTTTCAAAACAAGTCCTTTTTCCTAGCGAAAAGATCCCTGGCTTTTTCAAAAAAAAAACCGCGCGCGTTTATTTCCCATTGATAACAACGCGCATTTTCAAAAATTACGTACAGGCCCTCGGTTCTTTGAAAACTACCCCTGATTTTTTACGAAAACAACCATCCGATCTCCTTTTATTGCGAAAAACCCCCCACTTTTTTTTGAAATGCCCCTACGCTTTCCTCTAGCTGCGGATTTTTACGAACAGGCTCTTATTTCTTCCGAAAAGACCCTCGATTTTTTTTGTGAAGAAGCCCTTTCACTCTTCTTACGTACAGGCCCTTGATTTTTCCCAAAAAACCCCTACGCTTTCTTTTCCTGCGAATTTTCGCCTCTTTTTACTTCGATCCACACGGTGGCTGGCGTGGCGTGGCGCCACGCCTACGTGGCTAGTACTTCGTACATTACACCCAGAGAATTCGTCTCTAAAAGCCCTGCATATTATCTAATTGCAGAAAAGCCCTCTATTTTTTTGTGAAATCATGTACGGATTCTTGAATTTGCAAAAAGACTCACCTATCACATCAGCTTTTTCTTGGAACATCTTCCGTTTTTTCAAATTTACATATGGATCTTCAAATTTTTCAGAAAAACTCTTTTTTTATGAGATAAATCTCCGTGGTTTTTCCGAATGATCCAAATGGCCTGCCGGGTTTGGATTGGATTCCAGATGTTGGGCGGGTCATTGGCTGGGGAAGCGCAGTGGGACACGGCCGAAAAATTGGTCGTGATTTCAACGCGAAGGCATGGAGATGGCCACATGGGTCTGGAACCGCGCGGTAGGCTTTGGGCCAAGAGTGTACTGGTTATTTGGACTTTTTTTTTCTGTTGCTCTTCAAAGTTCAAACTCGGGTGCTTCTCCTTCCTTGCGGAATACCACGGTTCTTATTTTGATAACCAAAAGGAATAGTGAACTACGACGTATATGACCCGCAGGCAGATACTCCAATAGCATCGGATTTAAATGTCAAGTGCAGCCAAATTTGACTGGGGCAATCCTTATAATAGGAGAATATTATATAAGCACTCCAATCTTAGTTGTGGGATCAAAACAAAATTATGGCATAGATCGAGCAGGATTGGCCTAAATATTTTGTAGGTGCGGTCAAAATAGAAACGATGGCCTTCTTAATCCGAATTTTGTTTTTACACGGCGCTAGAAAGAGGTTTAGAGGTTAAATTGCAGCTTTTGACATTTTAGCACGTCTTTCAAGTGAACTATGGTACATATGTTTGTATTGTAAGCAATTCAGTGCGGAGCCAATCAAATTGCCCCCAAGTTGTTCTTCATTTTCGAAGCGTTTTGCAAGGGATCAACATTGTTGTCTCTCTCTCTCTCTCTAGATCTCTGTCTTTTGTAGTAACAAATCGGTATTACTTCAAAACAAGTAAGTTAGCACAATCTGGAGAAGATTTCTCCTCGGGAATGATCCACGTGAAGATGTCAACATGGTGACTAGACCGTATAGCTAATCAGCTAGTGAAGCATGAAAAATCTGAGTCTGGCGCCTGATCGGCACCGATATTACTTACTTAGCATCTAAGCCTTCCATACATCTAAATTCCAAGTAGTGTCGCTGCTGCTCCATCGCATGAAAACGACCCGGTGGTATTATTTTCTATATGCAGACGGCAGAGCGATCGTAAGCTGAATTAGCAAAGCTATTAGCTGCCAAATGACAGGTCCTCGAAAGAACAAGACAAGGTATGTTGTAGGGGTACGTGCGCAACCACAACTGCCACCGCGTGAGCTCTGCGCCCCCGTCGATCGGCGTAGAGAATGTTTGGTCGTCGTGCTTGGCAGATACGTGGTTCCTCGGGTCAGTGGTGGCGCGCCGCCCGTCTCGGCGTCTCCCTCTTCTCGATCTGTGTAGGTGGAGATTTGACTAGAGATGGCAGCATGGAACGTTGGAGCGTGGCCTATTTCTTTTTTGGACTTCGGACTCGGTATGGTTTAATATCGGGTCAAACTGTCAAAGGATGTGTTGCCTATTACACACGTACGATGGAGATATTAGTTCTAATTTTCTGCTCTTACGATTGTAAATGTAGAGTCTGCTGGTCAAACACATTTATATTTGATCATTAGTATATAAAAATTACCAAGTTTAACAATATAAAATTAGAATTACGTCATAATATATAATTGTTTTTATATAAAATAATATATCTTCATAGAAATTGATGATAAAGTACCATCTTGAAGGATTGTGTCAATGTTCTAGACGATTTACATTTGGAAGAAGTATATGAGTTTGCATTTTTTTTTTAATCAGGGAAGTGCTGACTTTCGGGCGACCGTAGTCACTCTTGGCGTGCCCCGGTGCCCGTCCACGTCCTTCTCCAGCAACTCTTTCCCGCCTCCGTCACCCACTAGAGATGAAAACAGGTTAAATATGAATCAGATAGTGTCTAATCTATATTCATATTCGTATTTATAAATAAATATAAATATAAATTCTAATATTTTTTAATATAAATATGAATATAATATTGCAATGAATACAAATTCGAATTGAATATCTACTCAATTCGATCGAATCCAGATATCTTCATAACTTATGTAGTATGAAGACATTAATAACATTTTATCCTCGAACAATCATGCTTAATCATTCTAATTCATTTACTTCACCTAAACAAATATGAATTCATGTTCAATTAAAAAAACTTGTCTAACTAATTAGTCATGATACAAATATAGATACGGATAGTCTGGATAAAATAACATTTCGGATGGTAAATGTTCATACCATATTCGCATCTATATTTTTTATATGAATTCAATACAAATACGATAGAAATTGTTAATTGAATAGAAAAATCTATACCATATTCATATCCTATCAAATATGATAACCAAATAATACAAATAATTCATATACACTTTTCACCCCTACCACTCACTGCCCACCTCCTTAACAGCTCCAGCTCCGCCAGCATCATTATCATTGCGTGCAATGCAAATCGCCCAGATTAGCATATTCTGAATTTCTTTGGACCTACTTTTTTTAAGACTACAGAACTACTTATTTCACCATGTTACAACATCACTTACCCCCTTAGTTTGAAGTTTAATTTTATCTTTTTTTAAGGCTCGTATATATTTATGCACTATGAACAGAGTACAAAGAGCAGGTAATTTCGTCCCAAGTTACATTTGCTGCGGCTTGAAAACCACCGAACACAACGGAAGAAGTTGTCAAAGAATACAAGAAAAGGTGCATCGCTGTGAAGGTGCTGCACTTCTTGCGTCGTTTGGTAGTTTATCGGCAACTTTATGGATCAATGAACTTGCGAGATACGCAACTTGAATGTATCCTGTGACAAAACAAAAACATGTGCATAAATGAAATATGCTTTGTAGGTCCTTAAATTCTCATAAGTGATCCTTTTTCTTTTGAGATGAACTGATCCGTTTAGGCTCGATAGCAGTGGTGGATCCAGAACCAAATTTTAGAGAGCTAGTGGGACATAACTAACAAAATATAAACGAACTAAATATAAATCGAATTATCTTTTGCAATCTAAAATCATACATAATTAGAATAAGAATATAGTAAAATGCAAAATACAATGAAGATTGTACCTCAATAATAGGTAATGTACCTTCCAAAGCCCGTAAATATATGTAAGCAGCTATCTGTACATCAAAATTAGCAAACTTAGTGATCAAATCAGAAATTGTGATTGTGAATAGTTATAAAGATTGACCATTCAAGTTTGGACCTGCAAAGAATGAATATGATTCTTATTACCAAGTATCAACTACACCAATCTTCCATATTAGTAAGAAACCAGCAAGTGTGCAAATATCTTATAGATTAATCATTAATACCAAAATAAGCATGCCTAATAGAGTAACAACCCATATAAAATAATCAAATGCAGAAACTTGCATATCACAGCACAGTGGGTAACATCAACAAATAAATAAATCTGGATAGGAGATAAATCTCAAGTAGAGAGAGATCGCTGATGCTTATAGCTAACTGCTAACCGGAATCAATATATATCTGTGTGTGTGTTCATGAAACATGAAACAAAACAAACTTCTGACCACAGTCCACAATCTGTTATATGTTCATGAGAATCTATTATACTTCAACACTCAAGCTAAAACAAACAGTGAGTGGCATGGAGAAAAGCCAATTGGGATTTGGGAACGAGACAATGAGAGTGGAGAGCACAGCTGACCTTTGGGCTCTGGCCCACCGCCCCACCCCACAAACCAAAATGGAGATCGCTAACGCTTATAGCTAACCTACTCCCAGTGCTCCCTCCCAGGTCCCGGCTGGCCGGCTCCCTCGTATACTCAGTAGGCGACAGTAGTCACCAGATCGGCAGATCTGGTGGTAGGTGCCTAGGCCACCAGGCGCCTAGTGGCCTAGGCACCTACCACCAGATTTGCCGATCTGGTGGCTACCGCCTGCTCGGTGCCCCACCGGTCCACAGCCATGTAATAGCGCAACCACGCAAGGCTTCCTCCGACTATCAGCACTTAGCCGCCTCCAAGCCTCAAAGCTTCACAAAAGGGATTAGGGATTTAGAGATCAAAGTTGTTGCCATGCTGCCAAAAGCGTCAAAGCCGAGTTGTTGGTTGGCCTAGCCACTGTGAGCATCCGCTTCAGACCTTCGCTATTTGCTTTTGGATTTTGGTGGGCTTTGGTCCGCGAGTGCCATGGTTGGCCGGCTGGCCCAGGTAGCAGGCGCCTAGATGCATGCATGGCTTACTACTTACTAGTAACTAGTTACTAGGCAATACAGATACTAGTTTATGTGTGTCTTAGTGTCTTCCTCCCTCTGAGTCTCTGTCTCCCAACTGGAGTGACGACGATCGGGCATGGCACTGTGGCATCCCAGCCGGAGCTAGGAGGCTAGGGGTACCTACTCTCTGGCTAGAGTTAGGGTGGGCTCCATCCCTCCTTGACCCACTGGTGCATCTGCCATAGCTCGATAGTAATTGTACACATGAAATCTATATCTCTGTACATTTCAAAATTCAAATCCAATGTGTACTATTGCTTTAGTATTTTATTTGCTTGTCACTGGAGTTATTTTTGTTCAATACAATACACACAAAAATAGATTTATTTGTACTACAAACTGACGTAGGTTTTCATACATATCCCAATATTAAACATTGATAAAAATAATACTCATATATGCCTCAGCGATCAGTTCAATGTCACCATGTAAATTTCCATCGTGAACCATGTTGACTCTTGACCAAGTTGCCAGACACATCAATGTTGAACTTTTCAAACTCGTGGACCCAAACACTGGCAACCATGGCCTCATTTTGATGTGGGGTGCCCGATCTTCATGACTTAGAATCTGGGATACACCGTAAAATCCAACAAATCGACGAAACTAATCGATACCAACACAACGGCCTACGACGCAAGAACTCACTGAACCACACTACCCTATGGTTGAATCCACTTGACCACAACCAAGTGGAAATGATCTCCTTGCAATTCAATCAAGAGCAAGCAAGAAAATCAAGAGGGAATTGCACAATTCCAAGGGGCAACCAGCGGCCTGCATAAACCCTAGAGCAATGCATTCTATTTGTTTTCTTCATTTTTTCATGGTGAACAGTGTGGCACCCTCCCTAGGGTATTATGGAGGTGTGGGACACCCCCCGTGCGCTCATAGGCTAAGCCGAACCAACCTCTAGTTGGTCCAAGTGGCCAAGTTGGCTTCTAAGCCTAATCCAAAACTAAATTATTTTAAAACTTGAAAATAGTTCTAAAATAGATACATGGCCCAATTAGGACCCCTTACAACTCCTTGCACGCAAGCTCATTAATTAAATCCATGTGATCTCCTCAATTAGGTTAGAATTCTCAACCTTTTAAGCTTTTTTGGCCCAAGTTGAGTTGTTTGAATGTGGATACATATTCTCCCAACAGCATGGGCTTGCCATGAGCTCCCTTTTGGTCCACAAGGGATGGAGATGGGCTTGGGTGGCCGCATGGGCCCTCCCCTCCCTTGGCTTGAGCTGAATGCATCCTCCTCTCCATCCTTGTTAACTCCAAAAGCTTCTTCTTGAATAAACCAAAGCACAAGTAAAGTACTCGCATTAGGTAGCAACCAATTCTCAAATATATTACAAATATAATCAACAAGAAGAAAAGTCACCTCATAATGTATTTGTTTAACTCTAGCTCTTGTCATAGGATCTTGATATGCATCTCCATGAAGATTATTAGAATTGGATGGATCAATAACAACATGGGAATAGTGGTATAGCTTGTTATGTCCTCGTCACATTTCTAACATACGAGGAAGTTACCAAGGCCCAACAAAAAAAAGGGAAAGTACAACCTAGAACTCCAGAAGTTCCTTTTATGTAGAATTCAGAATTCCAAAAGTTGTTAAGACACAGGGCCGTCTCTTCCAAATTGAGGCCCTATCCACCCCTATAATTCATAGAAATTTTATTGAAAATTTTCCCATATTGTTCAAATAAGTACAAAAGTGCACCATTTGAAGTAATAATTATCCAATAGAAAGGTGAGCTCCATTGCACAATTTCTTTTTATCATCCCTTTGATGTTTTTAACTTCGACTAGCCAAAGATTTATGTTCAATAGAAGCTCAGATTGTCCAAAACTTCACATGCTTTTGACTAGAAGTAGTACTTACAATTTCAAGTGGTTGTTATTTCTATATACTTTTAGCATAGTGCATGTATGTTGTGGCTGTTCTCAAATAAATATAACATAGGTTCTAAACTTAAAAAATGCAAAAAAAAACTTAAATCTAAAAAAAGTATATACAATTCACTATCAGATCAACCGACCACATGCAACACATGTGCAAACAATGCAATCCTATACAAAAAGACCATACAAATAACACATACATGTCTACACAAATCAATCTAAAAAACTTTTCAAGTGAGGAGGGGGAATGAGAGTGATGGCAGAACCTACCATCGCTACTACCAACTCTTTTTAATATGGAAGCTCATAGCCCACGCTATACCATTGGAATGCTTTCGAACAGTACAACAATTTTCATATGGTTTCAAGATCCATGGGGTTTTGGGTCTTATAATGAAGGACCATGTGAGAAGATTCAGGATAATGTTGTGATGATCCATTGCAAGTTTTGTAGAGTAGTTATTCGATTTTGCAAAGATTACATGTTGTCTATAGCATTTTCTGATTTTTCTGAAAAAAATGGTATGACCGTAGCTTGGTGCCGATCATACCGCAATGCAGTAGTACCACAGCGTAGTGCAGGTCATACCACTGGATCATAGTTCTAATTTTTACTTGGTGGTAGCTATTTTCTAGTGAGGTCAAATTGTGAGGTACAAGATGTGGTAGTACTGGCCTTGGTAAACATTTAGGGGGGTTTAGGAAATTGAGTCATGGATTAAGTTGAGTTGACCTAGGTTAGTATAATAATGTTGTATTAAGAATGTTTTGACTAATGTGGGTCAAGTTGGGAAGAACTTGTGCCCGAAAATCATTTCTTTGTCTTTAGATGTGTAGGGTCACTTAGAGTCAACCATGATCAACGAGGAGGATTAGGGCTACGCTCAAGGAGAAAGCGAGGCCTAGAATGATCAAGAATGCCTAATGAAATGGTGAGCTCAAGCATGGCACGAGAAAGGGGGAAATGTTCAAGGGAAGTTCAAACGGCCGGTTTGCACCATGTGGTTTGATTGGTCCAAGTAAGGCGTAATCCGGTAGAACCGAAATAGGAGAGACTTGCCAACGTATAGCAAGTCAGTGGTGCATCTACACGTGGCAAGCATGACAATTGCTTGCAATGAAAGATGAAGATTGGGTTAAGAAAGGGTATTTTGGTAGTGAAGGACTATGTGAGAAGCTCCATGGTTTTGTTGTGATGAACCATTGTCATTTTGGAAGAGTAAAAATTTAAAATTTGCAAATTTGCAGATTTTTTGACAACTTGCATAAATAGATGATTTTAGGGATTTTAAGTCATAGGATGATTTGGTGACCTAGGTCAGTGGTTATAGGTTGCATGAAATATGTCATTGCTAATGTGGGTCAAGTTATGAAGAACTTATGCCCAAAAATAATTTCTTTGTCTTTGGGTGTCAAGGTCACTTGAAGTCAATCATGGTCAACGGCGAGGATTGGAGCTACGCTCATGGAGGAGCCAAGGCCTAGAACGATCAAGGATGTCGGGTGATATGGTAAGCTCAAGTATGTCACAAGAAAGATAGGAAATGTTGAAGAGAAGTTCGAACGGCGGGTTTGCACTATGCGGCTTGGTCAGTCCAAGTGAGGCGTGGTTCGTGGAATCAGAACGAGAGAGACTTGCTAACACATGGCAAGTTAGTGGTGCACCTACACGTGGCAAGCATGGTGATTGCTTACAATAGAAGGAGATGACCAGGTCAAGTAAGGGTATTTTGGTAATTCGGCCAAAATACCAGAAATTATTTTGGAAGAAAACCGCGGTGCATGAGTGGTGCTTGAGAAAGTGGTTTAGGACATGGAGAAGCTAGTATAATCAAGTTGGATCAAAGCTTCCAAAACCGCGGTGCATGAGTGGTGCTTGAGAAGGCAGTTTAGGTCATAGAGAAGCTGGTATGATCAAGTTGGATCAAAACTTAGGACTTAGCGGATTCGGGCTCATGCACTTTGAAAAGCATGCACAAGTGTAGCGAGTAAGTTAAAACCCGTGTGTGGGGGCTATCGGGTTAACCCATTATACTAAGTAGATATTATTCACTAAGGGTTAGATGTGGCTGGTTAGTCCATTTATTTAAGGGGTTGGGATGGAGACTTGTAGTTAACCATCCAACCTACCTCTCTTATCCTCTCGTGTTAGGGTTAGGGTTTGAGAGAAGTTGAGTGTTTGTGGTGTGTTCTCTGTCCTCTAAGGTGGAGTGGCGATAAAACTTTCCACCTTAAGTAGTAATACTTAATCTTTGTTCATCTCATGGATCTTTCATGTTTTGATTGATTTGCACTTGATTTGGTTAGTTTTGATCTCTTTTCTTTCCTCTTCTTGGTCTTATTGTGCCAAAAACATATAAGATATGGAGATAACCTCTGAAAATCATCTCCACCACCTTGACACTTAGTTGGCAAGCTCATGAAGAAACCCGGTTTTTGTGCTTTTTGGCCTCTCTGAGTAATTTTTTTATCTAGTAATTTCTACTTATTTCGTTGGTGTTCTTGCTTATTGAGACATATGGGAACACATCTAGAATCATCTTGATCATCATTCACCCACGAGCAAGTCATATTCACCGTTTGTGATTTTTGACCCATTTTTGGTGCAATATGCCTTCAAACAAAGAAAAGTCAGAACTTCGGCAATGATTTTCTTAATAATTGACCGGAATATATTTTTTACATCCTAGAGAAGGTGCATACCAAATTTCAAGTGATGTGGAGTTTTGGTTTAAAAGTTAGCTCAATTTTAGGTTTTGGTGCAATAGAGCTTCATGAACCAAAATATCCTAGTTCTCTCAAGTTCCTTCAAGTTTTTTTTTGATTGGGATAGGTTCCTAAGGTCATGAACTAGTTTTGGTTTAAGTTTTAAGTCTTTGGATCAACAGATCAAAAGTTACATGGTTCTTTGGATTTGAAATAGTGCTAAAATCACTATTCATGGACTGAAAATTTCAATAGCTCTGAGAATTTTTGGATTTTTAGCATCTTGATCTTCATAATTTCTTATAGCTATGGGAGTAAAGATTAAGGGAATACTTGAGGGAAACTTGAATGCATCATTCATTCACCCCCTTTGTTGTCATACCAGTCCTACAGGTAGTTTGGCAAAAATACTAGAAACTACCTTAGATCAAAACTGTGGTGCTTCTGTGGTGATTTAGGTCAAGAAGTAGTTAGTTTGATAAAGATAGATCAAGGCTAAGAACTTAGTGGATTTAGGCTTATGTGCTTTGCAAACCATGCTTAAGTGAACATGTGTGAGTGAAATCCATGTGTGTGGGGTTTTCATATTTTTTCATTGTGCTAAATGTATAGTATCTGCTAAGGGTTAAATGTGGCTGGCTAGGGGTTGGGATAGGGACTTGTGTTAACCATCCAACCTACCTCTCTTGTGTTCTCTTGTTTAGGGTTAAGGTTTGAGAGTTGAGTGCTTGGTGTACTCTCTGTTCTCTAAGGTGGAGTGACTGTAAAACTTTCCTCTTCAAGCAGTAATAGAATCAATCTTTGATCATCTCTCTAGCTATTTCTTGTCTTGATTGATTTGTTCTTGATTTAATTGGTTTTCCTCCCCTCTCATCCTTTCTTTATCTTGTTGTGCCAAGGTCGTATAAGAGATGGAGATAACCTTTGTGAATCATTCTCCACTCTTCTTGGCACTTTGGTAGCAAGTTCATAAAGATACTCGGTTTTTGCACATTTTTGATCTTTCAAGTGATTTCTTGATCTAAGGGTTTTTGGAGTGCTTTCTTAAGTGTTATTGCTTGCTGTAATATGTGGGAACATATCCAATGCTATCTTGGCTATTCTCTGCCCACGAGCAAGTCTTAGATCATTGATTTTGGTTTTTGATCGGTTTTGATGCAATATGTCATCAAACTTAAAATGGTCTTAGCTTTGGCATTGATTTTCATAATCATTTATTAGAATAGCTTCATGATATCCTAGATAAGATCTCACAAAATTTATATCATTTGAATCTATGTATCAGAAGATTCATTAATTTTAGTTTTAGAAATCGCGCTGATTTACTATTCTTATGCTGATTTTACTGTAGTAATGGTACAATTGGGGGAACTGTAGTAGCAACACCGATTTTACTGTAGCAAGTGTAGTACGGAAATTACTATTCATTCCTCATATTTTTGGCATTGTGCGCTGGCTTTCCATCCTTGTAGGATCGTATGGCGCAATCAGAGAGTGCCGAATGATTGTCTCTGCTTCTTCAAATCTCTACGTAGTCGATGGCGAATACGACCGCTCGAACGAACACTTGTTGCATAGCTTTTGCTCGTAGTTGTATGCTTTGCCCAAACAGTAATAACCAGAACTCATGAACCAGATTGATTCAAGATCTTCTTTATTGCTAAATGTTTGTGGAGTTACAAAGTGCCCTCACAAGCACACCTAAAAACCCTAGCACAAAAAGCTTCCTCAAAACCATGCTCCTAAAACCCTTAGCCTACCTATGCTTTTATATGCTAGAGCCCTAAACTATGTTTGACTCAAACACAAACACATAATCTTATCTCTACCTCAAATCAAGGGACCCGAAACCCTTCCTAACATGGGTTTTTACCAATCTCCAAAACTTCCACATTACAGACTCCTTCAATAACGTTTCTGATCTCATCACATGATGAAGCCTCCAGGAACACACCTCCCGTATCTTCATCACACCTCATCAACTCCCGTGTCGAAGCCTCTAGGACCGCACCGCCTGTAGCTTCTTCACGTGTCACCACCTTTGATCTTCATGTACTCCAGTGTTAGCCCGACCATCTCGTATGACATCCTCAACCGTTTGGACCTCAAATCTCCCCATCCTAGTCTCGGTCCTCCTAGTCACCAACCATGATCATCTCCACACTCACCTACACATACAAAGACCAAAGAAATATTTTCCCAGCACAAGTTCTCCACAGCTTGACCGTCATCAACACACACATGCAAAACATACCCTTGTCTATCCATAGGCAAGAACCAAACCATCCACAACCACAAACTCCATCGCTTTCCAAAACTTAGCCGCAAACAACACATTACAACCGCTGGCTCAATGAGTACTCAAAAACCACAAGTACTTAGGAATTACCATTGCTTAAAATACTCGGGAATACCATCGCTGCCAACCACAAATCCATCGAGTACCAACTACCAAGTACCGATCACATACCACAAGTCTACGACAACCAATCGCTACACCTACGGCAACTAATCATCAACCATTGAGTACCAAGCCTTCCAACTATGAGTATTGAGCATGTTCACCCATCACCAACAACTAGTCCTACCGCTGGTCTAACATGAGTACTCGAAGTACTCGTAGATCACAAGAAGTGAATCACTCGTATCAACCATGGAGTCTACGAGTACCAACCATGAAGCCAACGACAACCGATCACAAAGCCTTCGACTACAAATTGCGTGGTCTACGACAACCATCTGGAAAACTGAAGACAACAAAAGCATATCGCGAAGTCTATGACTATCGATCACAGATATTAAAGTTTACAACCATGAAAAAGTACTGTAGCTTTGACCATAAAAAAGTATTATAGCTACGACTACCTGCCTTGGTCATATGGTCGAAGTCGTACTACTGTGGTCAAAGCTGGACATGGTCATAGTCAAAATGCTGTGGTCGAAGCCGGATGTGGTCATAAAGCCATTTGATCTTTTGGTAGTAATCGAATGCCATCTAATGCATCTGGGCCACTCAATAACTGTCTAATGTGCCAAGCTACTTGGACACCGTCTGATGTATCCGTGCCACTTGAAAACCGTTCGATCTTTCGGTGGCACTTAAATGTTGTCTAATCTTCCAAAAGCACTCAGACACCATCTAATACTCCATTTCTACAAGATAGCCATCAGATGCCACTTACCTGATCGGACTGGTCTAAACCTCCTTGATGTAGAGCATTGTTCAATACTCCGTCAGCCATCCAATGCTACTCCCCGATCAAACTGGTCTAAAACTACTCGACATAGGCCAAAACTGCTCGGACCTGACTGAACCCACTCAGAGCAATTAAAAACTACTAGGAGCAAACAAAAACCACTCAAACCTAACATAAACTACTCGGACTGGACCAAAACCACTTCGTGCCAACTGAAACCACTTGAATTCGAAACGTTTGACAGCAAGCAACTGAAACATTCACAAACACAAATTCCCAAAGCTAACAAAATATCAATTATTCATCATCACTTTTAATCATGACCATCCATATGTTCTAACAATTCTAATCTTCTTAACTTGTAGCTATTGAAGTGAAGGATTAGTGAATACTTGGAAAAAATTTTGAGGCGTCATTCATCCTCTCTGTTGCCATCTTTATCCTACAAGTGGTATTAGATCCTGGTTAGCTCTTCTCATAGATCTTAACTAGTCTTAAGAGCCATGGCATCAGACAAGTATTCTACCAAGCCACCTGTTGTAGGGGTGGCCCCCACCTAAACCCAGCAGGCCTGGTAGGAGATTATAAGGTCCAGAATGGGCCATGTGTAACGACGTAAGTGCCCCTGGAAAGGATACTCAAATGTAAGGGTATAATTGTGAAAACACTCCCCATGTATATATATATATATAGAATACGGGCCATGGGGAGGACCCGGGCCATTACTCATCTCCCTCACTCTCCACTACCATCTCTCTCTCTGTTTGGTCTGTAACCACAACAGTTGGCGCCGTCCGTGGGGACGACAGGAGTAAGGCTGAAGTTCGAAGGAGGATGGCACCGGAAAAGGCTTCGTCGACGGCGGCGAAGGGAAAGAAGACGGTTGGGGCGGAGCGTCGCGTGAGCTCCAGGGCTTCGGCGTCGGCTGTCACGGGCGCGGGTGGCGGTGTGGGCGTAGCGGTTGAGGACGTCGACGCCCGCGCTGCGACGACTAACCCCGCCATCGGCACCGCGACAACCAACCCCGCCGTCAGCACCGCGACGACCGACCCCGTCATCGGCACCGCGACGACCGACCCCGCCGTCGGCACCACGACGACCGACCCCGCCATCGGCACCGCGACGACCGACCCCGTCCTCGGCACCGCGACGACCAACCCCGCCGTCGGCACCACGACGACCAACCCCGCCATCGGCACAGCGACGACCAACCCCGCCGTCGGCACAGCAACGACCGACCCCGCCGTCGGCACTGCGACGACCAATCCCGAGGTGACCGTACCCGCGCCAACCCACCCGCGGGGTGCATCGGCGGTCCCGCCTGCGCCGGCAGTAGAAAGCGCGCTACTGGCGGCCCTCAACGCGTTCCAGCGGGAGCTAGGGGACCTTCGCGGGGCTGTTCGTGACATGCAAGAGGCTCGAAGTCGGCAGGCCGCGCCAGTGGCCACGCCAGAGCCTGCGCCAGAAAGGGCGGACAGCCGCGACGCCCACACGTCCAGCCGTGTGCTGCTGCGATGCGTCGATCCAGAGTCCCCGCTTTCGGCAGGACTGCAGCAGGTGGCGTGGCCCGAAGACTTCAAGTTCCCCAGGGTCATCGAGCCATACAAAGGTGATACGGATCCCCGTGAGTTCGTGCGCGTGTACGAAACCGCGATCGAGGCCGCGGGCGGAGATGATACCACAAAGGCGAAGGGGCTCCCCCTCGCGCTGCGAGGAGTGGCACTTTCTTGGTTTTTTACCATAGAGCCAAACTCCATCTATGCGTGGGAGCAGCTCTGCCATCGCCTTCACAACAACTTCCAAGGAAGCTATGTCGAGCGAGTCGATGCGGGCCAGCTCTTCGCCGTGAGGCAGAAACCCTCGGAAAATCTCTGGGACTACTTCAAGCGTTTCGCGAAGATACGCTGCGAGATCAAGGATGTTAATGAGACAACCGTCATTAACGCGCCATCTGAGGGCCTTCGCTGCGGCTCCTTGGCCGAATACAATGCACGTAAGCCTATCAAGAAGGTCGTCGAGCTCTTCGACAAAATGGAGGGGTATGCGCGGGCTGAGGAAGATGCGCGGAGACGCGATGCTTCCACCCTCGATCTTGCTCAAGCGGCGCGCTCGACATATGACGAGGGGTTGGGCGACGACCCCTCGGCGAGCTCACACCGACAGGCCCGGAGGACCCCAGAGCAACAAAGACCGGGAGCCGGAAGGCTCTCCAAAGAGCGACGCAAGCCCGGCGTCACCAGCGCGAACCACAAAGGCCCGCCATACCTTCGTCATCGAGAATGCCCATCGAGGACGCGAAGGCGAGCTCGGCCGCGATGAGCGACCCCGAGCGGAGCAAGAGCAACTCTATTACAGCAAATGGTGCGAGGTGCACAGTTATGGTCATCACTATATGAAGATGTGTACCGCGGTCGTGGAGTTGCGACGGGCGATGGCCGCATCTCGGGACTCGCCCTTCGGCTCCCTGCCGAGGTCCAGGAGCAGCATCCGAGGGGCAGCCCCTTGCAAGCTTCAGCCAGGGAAGACGCACGGTGCCGCGTCGTCAACATCATCACCGGAGGCTCCTTATCAGGGGCCCCCTTGGAGCAGTCGCAATCGTGGCTGACGCCCCGCAACATCACCTTCACCATGAATGACGCCAGGGGCATGGAGTTCCCTCATCAAGATCCTCTGGTCATCCGAGCCCACATCGCGGGTTGCGACGTCAGGCGCATCCTTGTCGACGGGGGGAGCTCTGCGTGAACATCCTGTTCATAGGGGCCCTCGATCGTATGGGAACCCACCGAAGTCGCATGGAGCAGGCAGGAGCTCCGCACCACGCCTTCTTATGTATGAAGCTCCCGGGCCCAGAGGGTGTCATCACCGTCTTCGGCGACCAAGACCTTGCCAGGCGCATCGAAGTCGGCAGCCAGGATCCGCATCGCCCGGTGCACACCCTACCGGACGTGCTTGGTAGCGCGCCCTCCGCCCGGGGTGGGCGCTAAGCCTCGGCCGAGGCGGAGTCAAAGGGTGTCGCTCCAGCGGAGGCGCGTTGTCTCTATTGGTGAGGGCTCCCCGAGGTCGAGCAAGATTTACTCCAAGTGCTTCGAAACAACACCGACATCTTTGCATGGTCACCAGAAGATATCAAGGGCGTGGACCACACAGTAATCGAGCACCGCTTGGCGGTCCGCCCCGACGCCAAGCCGGTCAAGCAGAAGCTTTGCCGCATGTCCATGGATCGGCAGCAGGCGGCCAAGGAGGAGGTGGCAAAGCTTCTTCGAGCCGGGGTCATCCGCGAGGTCCACCACCCAGAGTGGCTCGCCAACCCAGTATTGTTCAAGAAGGCTAGTGGGGCCTGGCGCATGTGCATCAACTTTACGGCACTCAACAAGGCGTGCCCAAAGGACAATTACCCTTTGCCGCGCATCGATCAATTGGTCGACGCTACAGCGGGGTGCGAGCTAATGAGTTTCTTAGATGCCTACTCCGGCTATCATCAGGTATACATGGCGGAAGACAACGAGAGCAAGACTAGCTTCATCACACCAGTCGGCACCTTCTGCTTCATCAGGATGCCCTTTGGCTTGAAGAACGCGGGCGCTACATTTACCCGCCTCGTCGCCATTGCCCTGGCCGCCCAGCTCCGGAGGAATGTCGAGGCCTACGTCGATGACGTGGTAGTCAAAACCCGACAGCTCGCTTTGCATGGCCGGGACCTCCAGGAGACCTTTGACAACCTCAGGAAAGCCGGCATCAAGCTCAACCCCGACAAGTGCGTCTTCGGCGTGCAGGCGGGCAAACTTCTGGGCTTCCTCGTGTCCGGGCAGGGCATCCAGGCGAACCCTGATAAGGTCGACGCTATCTTGGGTATGGAGCCGCCCAAGACAGCGAGGGAGGTACAGAGGCTGGCGGGTCGCATGGCAGCCTTGAGCCGCTTCCTTTCCAGGGCGGCGGAGAGAGGTTTGCCATTCTTTAAGACACTCCGCGGGTGCGACGGATTTCGTTGGGATGGTGACTGTGTGGAGGCCTTCAACGCGCTCAAGAAACACTGGTGAGTCTCCCACTCTGTCGCCCCAGACTGCAGGCTCCTCTCTGCTCTATCGGCGCGTCGGCCACGATCGCGCCGTCCTCGTCCTAGAGGAGGCGCCGATACAACGGCTCAGTATACTTCGTCTCGAAGCCCTTCAAGGCGCCAAGGCGAGATATCTGAGCTTGAAAAGCTTGCTTACGCGTTGGTCATGGCCTCCGTGAAGCTCGGCATTATTTTTTGGCCCATCCAATCACAGTGCCTTCCTCGTTCCCGCTGGCGGAGATGCTGCACAACAAGGAATCCACAGGGCGCATCTACAAGTGGGCGGCTGAGCTCGCCCCGTTCTCCCTGACATACGCCTCAAGGATGGCAATCGAATCTCAAGTTCTCGCCGACTTCCTTGTGGAGTGGACTCCGTCGGACTAGCCTGCCCAGCAGCATAACGACCCGGTTGGACACTCACCATCGACGGAGCCTACAGCGTCGCGGGCGCGGGCGTAGGCGCGGTAATCGTCACGCCCAAGGGGCAACGCCTGCTATACTCGGCGCGCCTTGCCTTTCCAGCTACCAATAACACAACTGAATATGAGGCGCTGCTCTTCGGCCTGGCAAAGCTCAAGGCGATCGGCGCCGCAGCGGTGCTCGCCGTCTGACTCGCGTTTGGTGGCAGGCCACGTCGACAAGTCCTATCAAGCCAAGGATCCTGAGCTGGCCAAGTACCTCGCCGCGGTTAGGGCAAGGGAAAGGCACTTCTTGGGCATCACAGTCAAGGCCATCCCTCACGCGGAAAATGAGCAAGCCGACGCCCTCGCAAAGGCGGCCAGCCAACAACTACCACCCCCCTGATGGGGCGTTTTATGAAGTACTATCGCAGGCGGCCATCGCGTAGGACAACCGGGACGCCGCCCTCGTTCACCACATCGTCCAGCAGGGCGACTGGCGAGAGCCCATCTTCAACTTTCTGCAGGGCATCGCTGAGCCGGAGGACCCCACAGAGCTCCGGTGGCTACAACACCGCGCCAGGTCCTTCCAGGTGTTCGAAGGGATACTTTACAAGAAGGGGGTCTGCGCACCGCTCCTGCGCTGCCTCTTGGGCCAAGAAGGGAGGAACCTCCTTGTGGAGATCCACGCGGGCATGTGCGGGTCCCATGTAGCGCCGAGGTCGTTGGTCGGCAAGGCATTCAGGCAGGGTTTCTACTGGCCGACTGCCATCACTGACGCCCAGGACCTCGTGCGTCGGTGTCAGGGGTGCCAGTGGATGGCACGGATCATCCGCAGACCCCCGACGACCCTCAACCCCATTCCCCCCGTGTGGCCGCTGGCGCGCTGGGGTGTCGACATAGTAGGACCACTTCCACGAGCCCCAGGAGACCTGCGATTTGTGGTAATCGCCCTGGAATATTTTTCCAGATGGCCGGAGGCGGTGGCCCTGGCTAAAATAACCTCGGCGGCCATGCAACATTTCCTCTGGCAAAACATCATATGTTGCTTCGGTGTGCCCAGGGAGCTCACCGTGGACAACGGCCTGCAGTTCGACGCCACCCTCTTCAAAGAATTCTGCGAAGGCATGGGCATCACACTTCGGTTCGCCTCAGTCGGGCACCCCCAGTCCAACGGAGCGGTTGAGAGGGCGAACGGCGCCATTTTCGCCGCCATCAAAAAGCGCTTGGTCGGGTGGCCGAAGGGCAAGTGGCCAAGCGAGCTTCACAGCGTCCTCTGGTCCCTTCACACAATGATAACACGCCCAACGGGGTTCACGCCTTTCAAGCTTCTTTTCGGCGATGAAGCAGTGACGCCCGAGGAAATCAAGGCTGGTTCGCGGAGGGTCCTCGTCCAGGCGCCTGACGAGGACCACCGCGTGTCCTTGGATCTCCTCGACGGAGCGCGGGCAAGTGCAGCTCAACATGTTGAAAAGTACATGCGGTAGACAGTGCGTACCCGGGACCGGTCCATATACCCGCGGGGCTTCAAGCCTGGAGATCTCGTCCTCAGAACGGCGCTCCATGCAGAGACCGTCGGCAAGCTAGAGTCCAAGTGGGAAGGTCCATTCATCGTGACGGAGGCATTGCAGAAGGGAGCGTACCGCCTCACCACGCTCGAGGGACAGACTCTCCGCCACACGTGGAACGCGGACAAGTTACGGCGATATTACGCCTAGAGGCAGGACAAAAGTTATAGCGGCATCTACCCTCTATTGTATGATGCTCGCCCGCGCAAACGGGAGTTCAATAAAACTCGCTGTTCGCACAAAGTACCATTGTCTGGCCGCAATATGCAGAGGACTATAAATAAGACGTAGCGTCGAGGCCCGCCTCCGCACGCGAGAGTCCACAGACTATAAATAAGACATAGCGTCGAGGCCCGCCTCCGCACGCGAGAGTCCACGGACTATAAATAAGACGTAGCGTCGAGGTCCGCCTCCGCACGCACCAGTCCACGGACTATAAATAAGACGTAGCGTCGAGGTCCGCCTCCGCACGCGAGAGTCCACGGACTATAAATAAGATGTAGCGTTGAGGTCCACCTCCGCACGCACCAGTCTACGGACTATAAATAAGACGTAGCGTCGAGGTCCGCCTCCGCACGCCCCAATCTACGGACTCTAAATAAGACATAGCGTCGAGGTCCGCCTCCGCACGCACCAGTCCACGGACTATAAATAAGACGTAACGTCGAGGTCCGCCTCTGCACGCACCAGTCTACGGACTCTAAATAAGGCGTGGCGTTGAGTGCGCCTCGCCGCCTGTGAGTCCACGGACTATAAATAAGACGTATCGTCGAGGTCCGCCTCCGCACGCACCAGTCCACGGACTCTAAATAAGACGTAGCGTCGAGGTTCGCCTCCGCACGCGACAGTCTACGGACTATAAATAAGGCATCGTCGGCCCAACACATAGCTTACAACAGTAAGAATAAATAGTGCATCGTCCCATTGCAAAAATATGAGGTCAAATGATTACAGGTATGGGCGCGCAAGTGCGAACCCCCCTCTCTGCCTGATATGATCAACACCTCAGTCTTCGCGCGGCGCCGAGGGGTCCGTGCCACTGCCATGGCCTCGGCAAACTTCTTCGAGCCAACGGAGGAAGTCCCCTCCCCCGCGCAGTGTTTGCTGTACTGCAACCCTCGCCGCATCCTCCCCGACACGACTCCAGATCCGCCGGTGGAAGTTCCGGAGGCTAGGCTCGATGGAGCGAATAGCGTCCGGCAGCGCCTCCGGCCGGCCAGGAAGATCCAGGTGAGGGTTCGCCAGCTCCTGCATGTGCCTACACCCACGGGTGTGAAGCATGACGAGGGCAAGGCACGCGCCAAGATAGCCGCAGTGCTCCCCAAAGGTCTTGGCACTGTGAAGCGCGACGCCCGCCCCCTCCTCGATCAGCGCAAGTGTCTCCATCAGGTCCTCCGGCCCGTGGGTGGCGTCGGGCACGTCAACGCACAGATCGCGGAGGGCCCGGTTCAGAGACTCCATTGCCCCCAGCCGCGTGGGCGCATCGTCCAAGCGCGCAGTCTTCCTGCAAGAGTCTCGGCCAGCTGGGTCTTCTCCCCCTCCAAGGAGGCAATCTGCCGCAGGAAGGAGGCGCGTTCCTCTGCAGCGGCGCATTTGGCTTCCTCGGCCTCGACTCGTATGGATGACAAGGCACCCTCCAGCGCGCGGAGCTCTTCGTCCTTTGTCGTGTGAGCGTCATCCGCTTCATGAAGCCTGGCTTCTAGGGCCCTCCGCTCCCGGATACGGGCCTCGTCTAGCGCGTCGCTGATGACAAGCGTCTGAAAGCAGCAATGAAAGTCACCAGCCGCCCGGTAGCACCATACAAAACACGTGGCGCACGTACTCACCCTTATTTCCGAGGCCCGCAGCGCCAGCGCTAGGTGGTCACCCTCGCATGATGACAGCATCCGCCGGTCAAGGCTGCCGCTGGCGCGTTCTGCGGCCACAGTGAGAGCACGGAGTATCTCCAGCTGCGGGAGGTAGTCGGATAAGACGGGTTCGGACCCCACCGCGTCGAGGGCTGTGGAGGCTTCGGCTGCTTCGACAGTGGCAGATGCTGGCGCGACACCCTGCACAAGGTTTTGGACTTCGCGTACTCCCCCGTTGCTCGATCCTTCACCTCGACCGGGAGACCTCGTCTCGCCTGATGTTGACGGAATGAGCGAGCAGATCGGAGAGAGTTTCGCGAAGTCGAGAGGAGAGAGGGAGCCACGCTTACCTCCTACACCCCTCATTGCGGTAGAAGGTGGTGTCTGTTCGGCCATCGATCGGGGCGTGAGCGCCTCGGTGGTCGGGTGCGAGGCCCCCTCGGCGACATCGGGTGCCACAATTCCAAGCATGGGGCCTACAATGTTGTAGTGACCCTTCGGAGGCGGGGGAGACTGCATCCGAGGACGTTTCGGCTGAGGAACCGAGGGCGATTCCTCCGTGACGTTAGCGGCCGCAGCTCCTACTCCACCTTCGGTCTCCGCCGCGCCGGACGTGTCCCTGGTAGTAGCAGCACCATCGGCCACGGCCCTCTCGTCAGGTGTAACATTCCTTTCCGGGTTGGCGGGCTCCGGCCTAGTGAAGGCCGTGCCCGTACGCCCAGCAGCGTCTCCGGATAGTGCGGCCAAGGGAATCGAGGCGGCGCGCCCCGCCGAACTGGTTCGGCCAGGTGCGTCACCGGTCGAGCGTCCTCCCCCAGTGGCGCCAGCTGCCGAGGTGGCTGGCAGGCTGGGTATGGCAGCCTCGGAGTGAGCCCGGCACCGCGAAGACGAGGCGTCTGCACGGCCGCCACCGCCATGATGATCCGAAGTCCCCGCGGGAGTCTCCGCTGGTATCGGGCGTTCCGGCACAGCAATACCCAAAACCTCGCATGTGCGGTTCACCCGCCCTTGCTTCGCCGTTTGGGTCGCGGCCTCGCATAGCTTGTGCTCCTCGAGTGTGTATGGGCCGAGGAACACCTCAGTCGCGCGCTCCGCATCTTCTAGACGAGCCACTGCACAAAAAGACAGCAGGGCGATCACGTGAGAACAAGTGCGGATACGTCAAGAGATGCCTGCTGCACTCTAAACAACTTACAAGGGGCGGAGGGCGGAAGAAGGCGGGACACTGGCGGGCAGATCCCGTTCGCTCGGTCATTACCCCGGCCCGTGTATTTCCACCGGGAGGACAGTGGCGCCACCCCATACATCGTGAACTCTTCAGCCAGGTCGCGCATACTTAGCCTGCAGGCGACACCGGCAAGCCTCCAGAGTCTCTGCGCGTCGTCAGCCTCCGGCTTCACGCTTGGCGAAGTATTGAACGAGATGGGCCGCCTCGGCATAGCGAGCCACTCGGGCGGTCACGTGGTAATAAAACCACCACCGCGTCGGCCAGACTCCCACTTCCCGGGCGGCGGCGTGAGAACGGCGTCGTGCGGGGCGATCGCGGCCACGAAGTCCACGCTGCCAAAATTGGAAATAGCTCCATCTCCGGCCTTCTTGGGGCGGCAAAGAGCGTCGTGTAGGGTGGCGAACAGGCTCGCGTTGGGGCGCCGCCTTCGTCGCGTCGCCCATGTGAAGACGAACAAAGCGGACTATTGCGCTCGCCGTCCGCGCTAACTCTAACCCATAGGTCCGCAAGACTTCACCCACAAACATCTTTGAGGGCATGCGAAGGCGGCGTCAAAGAACGCGACAAAACGATCGTCTCGTCTCCGGGCTTGGCTCCATTTCGTTGCGACGGGTGGCGAGCCCCATCCGATCCTCGATCTTCCGTCACGAACAAGCCGCTGCAGCATCTCCTCGATCACGCGGCTCTTTCCCAACACGCGGGACAGCGGCCCCGAGTATTCCATGGCGTCCCATCGCTGCTTCCGACGCGAGCGCCCCGCAGCACCAACTTGTAATCCCGAAGGAAGGGCGATTGTCCCAACTAGACAAGGAGCCGCCGGGAGGCGAGACGCGTCGCCATGGTGGCCATTGTCTTCGAAGGCGGGCAAAAGAAACCAAGGCAGGAAGTCACGCTACTACCGGCACAGAATAAACCAGAACTAAGCGGCAAGCGGGACAAAGTGCTCCCATCGTGGCGAGGGCACCTTATAAAGCCCGCTCGCCTCCCCCACGGCCAGAAAGCGCAGTTAGGTCAGAACCCAGCGGTTCGACTACGCATGACCTGGAAAAAGAACCGTCGATGCACGGAGGCACGCTGGTAGGTGGCGGCAGCGCGCAACCCAGCCGCGCTGACACGCGTCCGCTTCCTCGGGAAGCGGCGAACAACCGCGAGCACGCAACCGCCACATCCCACGACGCGCCGATTGCAAGCGCGCGTCGCCACCTGCAGCGATCGCATAACACGGCGGCTGCCGTCCCGCGAGCGGCGTCGGCATGATTCCAGCCGTCATTTAAAGCGCACTATCAAGCCGCGAGGCCGTGGCAGCTACGAAGCGCGGGAAAGCCGGCGGTGCAGCACCCGCCTTCACCATTGCATCACCCACGATTCCGGCCCCGCCCCCAACATGGACCCCAGAGCCAAGAAGTTTAAGCCCCGCCCCGACAGCTCCGGCTACGCCCGTGGGGGACAGAGCGCGCGCGTCAACTTTGGCTAGGCACTAGCTCCGCTACCACCCGTTCGAAGGGTAGGGGACGGAGCGCGCGCGCGTCTACTTCGGATAGGCGCCAGCTCTGCTGCCACCCGTTCGAAGGTTGGGGCGGGCGTCGCGCGCGTCTCACCGGCTGGCGCCACTCGCGCCACCCGTTCGAAGGTAGGGGCGGGCGCGCGCGTCTCGCCGGCTGGCGCCGGCTCCCGCCACCCGTTCGAAGGGTAGGGGCGGAGCGCGCGTCTACCGGCTGGCGCCCGGCTCGCGCCACCCGTTCGAAGGGTAGGGGCGGAGCGCGCGCGCATCTACCGAATAGACGCCACTCACGCCACCCATTGAAGGGTAGGGGCGAGCGCGCGTTTGCCGGCTGGCGCTAGCTCGCTACCACCCGTTCGAAGGGTAGGGGCGGAGAGCGCGCGTCTGCCGAATAGGCACCAGCTCCGCCGCCACCCATTCGAAGGTAGGGGACAGAGCGCGTTTACTTTGGCTGGCGCTAGCTCGCGCCACCCGTTCGAAGGGTAGGGGATGGGCGCTGCGCGTCTACGCCGGCTGGCGCCGGCTCGCGCCACCCGTTCGAAGGGTAGGGAACGGCGCGCGCGTCTACTTCAAGTTGGCGCCAGGCTCGGCGCCACCGTTCGAAGGGTAGGGGATGGAGCGCGCGTCTACTTCGGCTAGCGCCCGGCTCGCGCCACCCATTCGGCGTAGGGGCGGGCGCGCGCGTCTACTTCAGCTGGCGCCGGCCGCGCCCACCCGTTCGAAGGGTAGGGGCGGAGCGCGTGCATCTACCGGCTGGCGCCCGGCTCGCTGTCACCGTTCGAAGGGTAGGGGCGGAGCGCGCACACGTCTACCGGCTGGCGCCCGGCTCGCGCCACCGTCCGAAGGGTAGGGGACGGAGCGCGCGCGCGTCTACTTCGGCTACGGCCTTAGCCCCTAGACAAGTCCGAAAAAGTTCACAGGCCGCAGGGATGGAGGGGGCCAAAGGACTCGGCAACATGGCTTCGGCCCTGTGAAGCCCTTCTCCATGAGAGGCTCCTGTTGTAGGGGTGGCCCCCACCTAAACCCAGCAGGCCTGGTAGGAGATTATAAGGTCCAGAATGGGCCATGTGTAACGACGTAAGTGCCCCTAGAAAGGATACTCAAATGTAAGGGTATAATTGTGAAAACACTCACCATGTATATATATATAGAATACGGGCCATGGGGAGGACCCGGGCCATTACTCATCTCCCTCACTCTCCACTACCATCTCTCTCTCTCTGTTTGGTCTGTAACCACAACACCACCCATATTTGATGGAGTCAATTTTTCATATTGGAAGGGTTGCATGCATGCTTACATCGAGGCTCAAGGCCGCACAATTTGGTTTAAGGTCAAGAATTCTTATGCAGTGTCGGCCAATGATGATGTGATCTTTCCCTATGTGGAGGGAAACAATAAGGCACATAAGTTTTTGATTCAAGGGCTTAGTAGATCTGAATTTGAGCGTATTGCTCACTTGAGGTCAGCTCACTAGAACAGGAAGACTTTCGCTGATTACCATAAGGGCTCTACTGCAATCAATGAAGTGAGATAGAACTAACTCATGAAAAAGTACTCAAAGATTGAGCAAAGGCCCGGTGAATGTTTGGATGAGTTATGGGCAAGGTTTCCAAAAATCATCCATAATTTGTGTGCTATTGGCCTTGTATTTTCTGAGTCTGAGAATGCACGTCAGCTCTTGGGTGCTCTTGATGTGAGAGTTTGGGGGATGAAGATCACTTTCATCAATGACAACACTATCGTAAGTGAGCTTACCATGGATAATCTGTACCCAAGATTGAAGACGTATGAGATTGACTTCATCTCGTGTCTCCCCAAGACCGAGTCGATGGTATTAGTGATTGATCCTTCTCAGAGTAGCTCTCCTGGTTCTTTGGACTTTGGCTCATCTGGTTTTTCTTTGTTCGCCTTACACTCCCTAAGTGATAAGTAGCTAGAGAAGCTACCTGAGGATGACTTAGCCCTGCTATCCACAAAATTCATGAGAGCCTACAACAAAGTGAGGAAGAGGAGGAGAGGTGACCCTGTCACTTTCTTTGAGTATGATGAGCCAAACAACATTTAGGCCAACTGCCCCAAGCTGAAGGACAAGGAGGAGAAAGACCTTTGAAGGCATCCTCAACCCCAGACGTGAAGGTCAAGAAGCCCAACTACTGTAAATTCATCAATCAGGTACTTGCTCTTGAAAATGCCGACATGAGCGATGTAGACTCAGGGATAGATGATAACGAGGATGACTCCCATAGCAAGAAGAAGGCTCATGACTTTCTGACATGTGCTCCATGGCCAAGGGCAGCTTCGATGCTGACTCCTCTGATAACGATCCCTATAGTGACCCCGACGAGGTACACCCATTGCCCAAAGCAAGCAAATATGCTTTTGTTATAAGTAAACAATAACTAAAGAAACAAGTCAAAATAATTAGGAATCAGGATATTATGATTAACAACTTAAACCTAAAGATTGTTAGAGTCAAATCAATTAATCATGATGATAATTGTGAATCTTGCTTGTGCTTGTTTAATAAATTGTGAACTTTGAAATCTGGTCATTTTTCTATTGTTGATCAACTCAAGAATGCTCTAGATGAACTAGAATATCTCAAATCTAGTCATGATCATGTTTACTTGGATATTATGCTTTAGATGCGATTCCTGTAGATGCCATTCCATCTTATTGTTCAAATTGTGCTTGGCTTGAGGTAAAATTGTATAATGCTCTTAAGAAATTGCATAAGTTTAATCCTAATCATATTTGCTCTCACTGTGAGGATAACAATATCAAAATGAAAGAAATGACTAAAATGGTTATTCCTTCTAGGATTATATCACGTGAAAATTGTCCTAAACACACAATTGGGATAGATGTTCTTAACAAGTCACTTGAGGAGAAAGCTAAAAATGAAAGATCCATAGCCATGACTGCATCTAAGAAACTCATTGATTCTATCTCTTGTGCATTTTATGTTAAAATTAGGAGTGATTTAGATGAAATGCATAAGGTGTTTAGGGTCAAGCATAGCGAGCAGTTGGCTAGGGTTAAAAATTCCACTTGTGCTGTCCACACCCCTTCTAGCATGACATGTGTTTCTACTTCAGCAGGTCAGACCTCTTAAAAGGTCAAGTACCATTGCACCTTCTACAAAAATGATGGCCACATAGTTGAGTTTTGTCAGACCTAGATTTTATAATCTAGAATTCTCTGTGATTCCACCACACTATTTCCTAAATCAATAGATTGTGCTCATGAATTTATTGCTGTATATCAAAGTACATATCATGCGGAAGAGTAAATATAATAATAGACTGACTCATGGGCTGATCAGGCTAGAATCAGTAAAGGGCAGCAGCAAAAATGAAAACTTCACACAGGTGGGATCCTCATGACATGTCCACAGGTAATCAACTAGGGTTCACGACTTATTTTTTGATCTCTTCATCTTCTTCACCCGACGAGTCACTAAAGCATAATAAGCTGGCTGTGATTGTTGAATGAGCAAGTATGAGCACAAACCACCATGCTCCACGAGCCAACACACATAATGCAATTATAATTATGCATGGCTTTACAAAGGATGGCTGAGGCTATTTTTAATTTGCCAAATGCCTTATAATTTACAATAATTAGAAATTCGTAGAACTTAGCAAGTTTTAACCAAAACAGGTTTCTAAATGTGTAATGATTGTTATAATAGTACCATAAGTTATTTTACCAGTGTTAATATCCACTTAATATCATCACTGGGATAGACATCCCATGGCAACACAAACCAGGCCATTCACTACCCTTCTTTTTCCCATTCCACCCTTAAAGTTTTATAATAAAACTATATCTAAGTAAGTTTCCAAAGTCTTTTCTTGATCATAGACATGGCTGTTTGAATAGTTTATTACTCTATGGAGGTTGTACATTTTTATCCACAAGATATGATTATGTCACAATGTCGGCCATTACACGCTTCCATAGGCATGCGACTGAGTAATCATAACAATGCTATTACAATGCATCTTCCTAGTGTGGTTACCCCGCTAAGGTCTTTGTAGGACCGAACAAGCAACAGAGGGGGGTGAATGGTGCCTTCAAATTTCCCCAAGTATCCACTCAACTCCTTTCTCCAATAGCTACTAAGCTATGAAGACTAGAGTTGAAAGCTCACTAGAAAATCAAGACAACAGAGCACGAAAAACAAGCTGGTCGAAAACTGTTCAACATGATCGAAACTTACAACGTGGTCGGAAGTCTCAACAATGTGGTCGAAGACTGATAGCACCCAGGACCAGAACAGCAGAGAAAAGACACTAGAGAATAGACCGTGGTCGAAGACCAGCACTGTAGTCGAAACGTGACAACATGGTCGTAAACACGACAACGTGGTCGTAAATCACCCTAGTCGACAACCACAGAGACCAGAACCAACATAGTTGTAAGCCAACAAGTGGTTGAACAACCCATGTGGTCGAAAACACTCTGCATCCAGAAGATCGACGTGGTCGAAAGCACTCGAAACACGAGGACAAACAGAACTGAACGTGGTCGTAATGCTCTCAGGAAAACAGAGGAGGATCAGTGAGGCGCACGACCACACGGCCAAGATTCCAAATAACTTTCGACGTAAAGATCAATTGGCCAAGAAACTTTGCACACAAGAAGGTGAGGATCTCAAGAGGTTGCTCTGAACTTTAATTGAAAACTTATCAAGGAAATAGAGATCTTTCTATGATTTCACCAAAAGCACTTAAAACCGAGACTGAGAGGGAAATAAGATAATCATACCATGCAAGTGGGAATAGAAAGGCCAAGATGGCTTTGAGTATAATTTCCCAACACTAGGCAAGTCAGATTGTAGGATCGTCGATGGCAATCAGAGGGGAGTGAATAATTGCAACACCTAACAGAAACCTCTTCACAAAATCACCAAAAAATAGCAAGAAAATATATTTTTTTTCTCTGGTTACTGTAGCGCCGAGAAAAAAATTTTGATCGGTAACCGATCAACAGAAACAATGTTTTTCGCTCAAACTAACAGTGGATTTTTAATTCAAACTAATTCATGAATGTAAGCAAAAAAATATATAGATAGAGATCAATGCATGAAGAAACCATAGGAATCAAAAAACCAAGAAAAAAGATAATATATTCGAATTAAAAAAGTTACGAACTTTTATTCAAAGATGCGAGCAATGTTCATCCATCAGCCTTAACCTCAAATGCATGCATCCACCACAAACTTTTTCTTTTTCTGTTCGCTCAATCCCCAAAAGCTGACCTCGTCGACTCGGGTAGCCTCGACTCTTTTTATTCCTAGAAAGAATCTATTTTTCTTTACATCTACTTGGTCACCACCCTTTTTTCCAAAACGGCGCCGCCTCCGAAACTAAATACAAGCCTCAGCTCTCAACTCTAATACAACTCATCCAATCAGGCTAGGCTTTTTTCTCAACTAGGCTTTTGGCCCACTAATTTTCAAGAGACCCGAAACCCTTCCTAACATGGGTTTTTACACTTCTGACTTTTCAACTCATCACACATCAAAGCCTCTAGGACCACACCTCCCGTAGCTTCTCTATGCACCATTCACCTCTGATCTCCATGCGCCCTGAGCATGAACCCGACCATCTCGTGACATCCTTGACCGTCTGAACCTCGGATCTCTCCATCCTAGTCTCGGTCCACCTCGTCACCGCCATGATCGCCTCCATGCTCACCCTACACATGCAAAGACCAAAGAATATTTTTCCGACACAAGTTCATTCCAACTTGACCAACATCTGTCCACGCACGCCACACGTCCGCATAACATCGATAAACAATAATTTCATCAAATATTCATCATCATAAATAAACCATTGTCAATTATTCATCACCATAATATTCTAGACCTAGCCACATGGTCTAACACAGATCATCAACAAATCAACCGAAAATGAAGTCTCAGATCAAGAAAGGAGAGAGTGAACCGAAGAACAGAGAGCCAATATCCATAACAAACAAAACCAACTCAACTCCATGCATACGAGCATACACAAATATAGGTCAAAAGATGATATATTGCTCTGGGAGTTGATTCTACAACCACTCCATCCAGGAGGACTAGGAGCACAAGTGCTCCAACACCAAAAACAAGAACGCATGCAAGAAGAACAGAAACCCTAGAGACTCACCCTGGATGGGTAGCCCTCCATCCTATTTATAGTCTCACAAGTGAACCCTAGACCTAATGGATCCAACCGTTAGTCCACACCGGTGATAACCCGTTAACCCCACCTAACACTGGGTTTTCTCACGCACATCAACCCGTTAGCTCATACAAGACAAAAGTGCTTTAACAGAACCGCCTTCCTTTTTCCGGTCTTGGGAAAATCACCAAAATGCCCCTCTGCACCTTCCTGGAAGCTTCCTGTTTTCTTGTCATCCAATCCTTGTAGCCACCTTGCAAGCCTTAGTCATCTTTGGCATCTTCCCAACCGTTCTAGACCTCAACACCTCTCTCTGCCTAGTCCCGGTTTTTCCATGCCTCACCATGACCTAGGTCCAAAGTTCTGCAATCATTACAAACAAGCAAAGCATCACATAGCACCACACAATACACGGGAATCATAAATCTGCATAAGGAGAATGCATTTAGAGAACAACCCAGCTGGTCTTATACCACTTACGACTACTCGGATGTACTGGACATGAGGTACTCGTAGCCCTAGAAGTCCCACCAGTAGTCTACGACTACTCAGCAAGTCGTTACGACCATCACACATGTCGCTACGAGCATGAAACAACTATTAAGACCACGTAGCAATCGCTACGACCATCGCTTACAACAGCTATGACTTTAACGCACCTGGTCTTTCGACTTACGATCACACAGACAGAGCGCTACGACCATCGCTCGCAGCCAGAAGCATCTACGACCATCGATCAGACTGCTACGACCACGAAGACAGATGTTACAACCACGGCCAGTAGAATCTATGACCATCGACCACGGCCAGTCAGATCTATGATTATTGACCACAGCCAGTCAGATCTACAACTATCGACCATGAATTCGTAAAAGCCTCTGTCGACCACCAAGTTGTAAAACCGACTGCCGACCACTAAGTCGTAAATCTAGCTGCCGACCGCAAAGTCATAAACTCGACTGCCGACCACAAAGTCGTAAACTCGACTGCCAACCACAAAGGCACACAACGTGGTCGTAAAGAGCAAGTCATAAAAGCACTTACTACCACCAAGTTGTAATGGCATCTACGACCACCTAATCGAAACGTCACCTACAACCACCTAGTCATAATAGCGCCCACGATCACCAAGTCGTAGCAGCGCCTATGACCACAAAGTCGTAACAGTGGTTATCGATCACATGGTCGTAAAATCGGCTGTCGACCACAAAGTTGTAAACGCTACTGCCAATCACAGAGACACCCAACATGGTCATAAAGAGCAAGTTGTAAAGACACTTACGACCACCAAGTCATAGCGGCGCCTACGACCATAAGTCGTAACGACACCTACGACCACCTGGTCGTAACAGCACCTATGACCACAAAGTCGTAAGGATGACTGCCGATCACACAGAGGCCGTAAAAATAAGCAAACTTCTGCATAGACCTCAAAAATAGAACTCAACCTCTACACAAACTCTGAAACACAGGTCAATTACTCATCACAACTATGGGATGACCTCCACATGGTCTCACAGTCTTTCTTCTATAGGGTGAGGCCATCCCTTGAGAAGTTTCCCTGTTGAGCCATCACAACAAAGGAAGGGATGAGGCCATCCTCCCCTTTGCATGTGTGCACACCTTCACATAACCACACTGGGTCAATACAAATTAGCTAGCCATACCTACACTTTGCCAGCTTTTGGTTGCACTATTTTATACTTGGAGATCAGAGTCGGATTCAGTCCTTAAGATTGTCTAGGTGGTTCTACTACATTCCACACTCTCGTGCATCCACTGTACCATACCTCTAGACCATCCACCCAGTCAATTAAGTAAGTTGGGGTGTTTGGGGAGTGTAAAATAATTACATTCCAACATACCAGCAATGTTCAAGTAGGCGTTAGGTGCTAGGCCAGCGGTGAGGTGGGGCCCAGTGCCTAGGCCGCTTAGGCAGCCAACTTTAGCATGGTACGTGATTGGCAACATCAAGATATATGCGATGTTTGGAGTGAGAATATTGTTACCTTGAGTAACATGTACTATTGTAAATTCGATAGATAAAGATAGATACTTCACCCCTTGTTGTAATTCCTGATGTAAATGCTTCATGTCAACCTGCAAATTAAAATAAGCAATACATGAGACTCTTGGTATGTGGATAATATGAATATATGATACAAGTATTGTTCTTTAGATTTCTATGTAAGTATGAAAGAACAAAGGAAATGTGAAATGACTGTAAGACAATAAGACAGTCACAGATAAAATAAAAGTATAAAACAAGTTCACAACCACATGTGCAATTCACAAATTAATCAATTACAAAAATGGTAAATTACTATTGTTATTGCACGGGAGAAAGCATTATAGAATGCAATCATGCATTCCTAATTAGTATGAGACCACTGACATTGTATCAAACAAGCAGTCAAGCATCCGTATATACTATAAAATGAATCTTGCTATCAGTGGTCCATGGCCATCTCTACCAAAGTGCCAATCTCGCCGTCCCTCTCGCCTCTCGGCCTCACCATCTCTATGACTCTGCCAATCTCGTCGGCCGAGGCCATCGTCTTCATCTCAGCCTTCTCGGCTCCCTTCCTCGCTCCCCATTTCTCTGCCCTTGTGGGGTCGTCCGGCCATGACTGCATGGTGGTGGGGATTAGGGAGGTGAAGGGGGAAGGGAGGTAGAGAGGGCGAAGGGGAGGGGAGGTGAATGGGGAGGCAGAGAAGGTGAAGGGGAGGGGAGGCCGAACACACTTGGGGGGCTGGGAAAGCTGGAATCTAGTGATGGCGAGGTAGTGTTTACCTATGATGGCGAGGCAGAATCTGGCAAGTTGACAGTGGCCTCGTGCGCGTGAGAAGAAACCCTAGCTCCGTGCAGCGTGCTCGACTTTTGGTATTTGGTAAGTGGTAAGTCCTTTCACTCCCTTTGTTATATACCCCACTCTATTCTTCGCCTACCGCGCCTAGGCGGCCGACATGCCCATCATGGCCACCACGGCCGCCTAGTCAACCTCCCTGTCCGGGCTGTCTTTGACCGACTACGTCCCGCCTCACCGCCTAGCGCCCACACAACTAACTTTCTCCCAAGTTTCCGTGGACCCTTGCCACCGAGCGCCTACACGGCGCTTGGGCAGCAGCTGCCTAAGCCGATTTCTTGAACGCTGCATACCAGCCATTTTTCATCCATAACTTCCCAAAACTAGTTTTTCATGTTGAAATGATGATAGGGCCAAGGTTCAACATGATCAAAGTGTTAAATCACCTTGCTCAATTTACCACAGTCTTGATCTTACTCAATGACTTCTTAGTCGGTAATCTGGAGCTTCCGATCTTTATCCCTTTCTGGATCTCGACCTTGTTTAGTTCGTAGCTCCTTTTTGAGATGTCAGTTTCAAATTACACGACCCACAGTTGAATCCAAATAAATGCAAATAACTCAAAAGTCCAATAAATCTGAATGATTGTCATTAAGTTTTTATTATAATTAAGTAGTTGATTGGAGTCAAGATTTATTAGACATGAAGTATTGATGGAGCAGAGTGAAGTTTAAGCGAATTGAGGAATGACAGAGGAATAGTTTGCTGAGTAGGATATCAAGGAAGGTTCACGATAAGGGAATATTTCGCTTCATATTTGAAGATGACTTGGTTTAGCCGACTATTCAATATACCATGGCTTGACCTATTTTATTTAATAACTTCTTTTGTAATTTTATATTTATTAAGGAAGCTCCGAGTTAGGGTAGTCCTACGACAGAAATATGGTTAATTTAATAACTTCTTTTATTATTATTTTTATATTTATTAAGGAAGTTTCATAAGTCAGGCTAGATCTGTGGACATGTGGATTCACAAATCACCGATACATCTATATTATTCTTTTTAATTCTCATCTCTGGGGATTTCAGGATGTATTATTATTTTGAGTTTTAGTTGTCAAATAAGTGAAGGGTTTGAACATATGATTAATTTAATAATTTACTAAAGCATGGGATTATTTAATTATTCAATTGCTAACTTAATCATTAGTTTTAGTTAGATTACTATTTACTAATGATCTGTGACTGTCGAGCCCTTCTAGGGTTTATATGTAGTTTGGATAAAATGCTGCCCTTAACTATGTCTGGGTATTACTAGACTTTAGATTACCACCTATTGGTGTATTAGCGAATTATCTTTATTAGGGTTTATTTGATTGGTCCAACCATCATATTATTTCTCCAAATTATAGATTAGCAAGATTATTCTAATGGCCGACGACCCAGAGTTCATTATATTTTAATAGACATATATAGTTATATCTTACTATGATCATTTATGTAGAGATGCTCTTCTAATTTAAATGTTGCTCTTCTAATTTAAATGTCGTTAGTATTTTATGTACCCTAATGTATTATCTGGCATAGTTTTAACTTTAATTAAAATCAATTTATGCAGACCTAGCTTGTTATATGTGACTATATTTTGATATTATTATTAATTAAATCTACTGATAATATTTTATTATTGGCAGCATGTTAATGCCAGGGATTATATTTAAATGGGACCTTGACTAATATATGGATTCCTAAACAAATATTGCGGGCTTCGAAAGTAACCTTCTATTCTACCTAACTTATCTCTTCAAGAAGGATCTCTAGATAGTGTGGACACCTTAATTTAAATCCTAGCATCATATTAATTAGTATGTTTATTTTAATTAGCCATTATTTACCCTAAATAACCTTGGTTATTGTTTGCATCTTCAAAAACTACGCCTTAACATTCAGAGGTAATGCTCAGCTGATTATCATCTAGACAAGATGTTATTTCACATAACTATTTTAATTTAGATGCTGGTGGCAAGATTATATTTTAGTCATGGCCTTTAATTTCAATTAGGTTTTATTTTTAGTGATCAGCACATATTGGCTAATTATCTTAATTGTAACCCAATTGTTAATTCAAATAAGGCTAGACATGACATTTGGTTCGTATGTAATTAATTTAAATTGCACATGGCCTATTATTGCATTACTTATAATTATCTTGCTACACCATGCCAACATGCAATTATCAGTGATCAATTTTCCAATATATTTATTTGCACCTTAGCTCCTTGAATAATTTCACCTTAGTTCCTTGAATAATTTCAAGATTTAAATCCCTTGCCAATGCTCCAATTAATAAATCATCATCTCATGTGAGCATAGACCTAGACAAGATTTTTACCATCTCAACCCTCAGTAGAAGTTATTAGCAACCAACTAATCCTCATTAGCCACTTAATCTCTTAATTATACTAGCTAAGTACCCGTGCGTTGTGACGGATACCTAAATATTGCAATTGGAAGCGAATATTGTAATGAAGGATGCAAGTACCATAGTAGATGAAATTTCTTCCTACACAAGGAAAGAATTATTTGGTGGCTAACATTACCCAGTATTTTTTAGATACAATCACAAATTTATACTTGAAAGAGAAACAATTCTATCAATACTATGAGATGTGAACAAACATTAATCATACACTCTTCACATGCAAATCTGCATTTGATATACTAGTTTCCAATGTTTTGCATACAACAGAGAAGCATATTTTTTTTGTGCCCTATACGTAAGCATTTTACATGCTTTGAGCAACAGAAAATGGAGCCTTCGGCTGCGCATATTGTTCTAGCTGGCGCTGCTTATTCAAATACCTTGGAACAAACATTTGATTCTCCAAGAAGATTGTAGAAATTCCAAACATAATGTTTTGTATACAGGAAGTAAAAGATGTTCAATAAGTTCCGGTGGTAGAAGGACAAAGCGGGTCTCTTTTTTGTTTTGCCCTTTACTAGTAGTGTGCCCGTGCTAACGCTACGGTACAATACAAAACAAGATAAAATTTGTAAAAAATAAAACGAACAATCATATTCATTAAGATTCACGTCTCATATATTGTATAACCAAATATTTTTGTCACATAATGAATGTCACATAACGACTAATCCTTTGAGGAGGCGACAACATCATTGGACTCACCCACCGACGACTTTCTCCATCCTCACATTGTTTAAACTTGAGGCTACAAAGAAAACAAACATTTTTGTCATATAAAGAAATATGAAACACAGTAAGGAAATAGGTGTTTGTGGACTATTTACTTACCACATCACCATGCTAGGACGTCTTTATACGCAATATTTTTGGTGCTCTTCCCTGAGGCATCTACTTCTTTCTTTGGTTTGGCCAAAATTCTTGTCGTTTGTCTTGATACACCCCTTGATAGCACGACATAAAGCTGTCCATGTGAGAAAACAGGCTCTGGAAGGTAGATGCCAACATTTGGGATGGTTTGACCCTGCGCTTTGTTTATGGTCATTGCAAAACTCAGACGGATCGGGAATTGTTTCCGCTTGAACTTGAAAGGAAGTGAGATATCGTCAGACGGAGCCATAGGGATTCTAGGAATGAACACCCTCTTGCCTGCATGGTGGCCACCAACTATTTCTGCATCAATTGCATTGTTTTGGAATGCTCTAACCATGAGTCTTGTTCCATTGCACAATCCGTGGTTAGGATCTAGATTGCGGAGAAGGATCACAGGGCGGTGGATTTTCACTTTGAGCTCATGTGGAGGCGGACCATTTGGAGTGATAGAGTTTAGGAAGTCAATAGGGTAGTTATTTCTTGAATCGTCATCGTAGTCGAAGTTATGAAAAACCTTTTCCTCACCGGAAACTTGTCAATCATCTTTGCATTTAGCTGATCTACATGTGCATTTTTGGCGTAAAGAATGGCACGTGTGCTCATATAAGCCGTTGATCTTGCATTTTCTCAAGTGATGGAAAGATTTCTGGATGAGTTTGTTTATCGAATCTTCGTCGTCTGTATATCCAATTACAATATCATCGGTAGGCGTACATAATCTTCTCCAATCATCTCTTGATGCCATTTCCAGTTCGGTAGGTAATCTGAAAACCATGGGTCAGATTGAGCTCTCATGTTACGTGACAATCGTATTTTCCTTATATTGTCCCATAAATATGATCTCTGCAGCGTAGCATCTGTTACCTGTGCTCTTGTCCCACGTGTTACCACAGGAAGCACCTGCCTAAAATCTCCACCAAATACCACAACCTTTCCCCCAAATGGCAAAGAACAATCCATAATATCCTGTAGGGACCTATCAAGACACTCGGCGACAGCGTTTTGTCATTGCAACCTCGTCCCAAATAAGCAAAGATGTCGTGCGCATAACTCAGCGGTGCCACTTTGCTTTGTGAAGTTGCATGTGCTATTGTCGACAAGCAATTGGGATTTTGAACCTTGAGTGTCTTTGTCGTCCTCCGGGCAATATTGACGCCGCAATACCGAAGTTGCCGTTGCAATTGCTATTAATCCCTTTGAGCGGACTCTAGCAAGAAGTGCCTTGTATAGGAATGTCTTTCTGTTCCTCTGGACCATCCACGAAAAACACAGCTCTTCTTATTCATGACATGATGTATGATTTCATCAAATCCTGCACACTTGCTCCTTGTTAAGGGATTTATATATATCCAAATGTTCTTGGTCGACACTCACAGAAAGTTCCTCCTAACCTCTCTCATTATGTCGTTGTTAAATTCATCTGCATGATACAAAGCAAGACAATACCAGAATATTTAATACAGGAATAATTATAGAATATTATATTTTATACCATGTAGTTTATCAAAAAAGAATTGTAAGTTTTCATGCAATAAGATATGCATATGTGTCCATTCACTTGAGTTTTATTGGGTGGGGGAGGGATTACCTGTATCATGGACCTCAGGAAGATCATAATTTCTGATATCCTTCCCCATTGGTGAATTAAATCTCGAATGTCTCTAAGCACCATTTGTTCTACTACTGCAGTGTTAGGATTGTCTCTGCTGTAATCTTCAGACAATGATGCCTTGTGTTTGTCCCACAGACCACGAATATTGGTGGCCTCACAAAATACAAGAATAGTCGCAAATAACCGTCGCAGAGCATAAGGCATCTAAAAATTTGTTGCCTCACTCAAGCAGTCATCTAGCGTCTCGTCCCTTTCTATGAGTCCTCTCTTCTCGCATGCTTCCCTGAAAGTAGAGTAAGTGATACCCGCTACTGTTTTTAGATCATCATAAGAGGTCGCACCTCTTACATGATTTAGAAGCACCCTCAGGAAATATCTCTCACCTTCAGCAGGGTTAGCATACACAATCCGCCCAATCTGTCCTTTTTTCTTTCTTCTTTGCCACAACTTGCTACCACCGATCCACCTGTAGTGTTTTGGAAGTTCTCTGTACAAAAAACTCCTTGCATAAGTATCCACTCGATTCAAACTGAAGTATTCTGTGAGTGTTGTCATAGTTGCAGATGGCTCATTGACAACATCTTCTAGATTTTTAGTCTCATCGATAATAACAGATTGCATGTTAGGTAGATGACACTGGAGCTGCAAGACAGCGGGATACACACCAAAAAGATGGAATCCAAAGATCCTATGTACCGCTTCTGGTGGTGATATGTATCGAGCATCCCTGTACTGACGTATTTCATTGATAACTCGGAGGGGTCGATCGAGAATGAGGCACAGTCATGGCCTTTGTACACATATTTGAACAGTACTTAATAGCTTTGATCTTGGAGCGAGCTTCAACGTTGATGTGACAGTTATACCTCATCAATAGCCTAGGATTATACGGAACAACCCACCTATTGTCCAATTCAGCCCTTCTTATTTTCACACATTGTCCATCATCCCTCCTTCTATACAAAGGATATGAATCACTACCTTGTTGTGTTGTTGCACAAAATTCTCGAGGATAGCGAAAGCGACACTCTCCATCTACCATACAAGCACACTTTGGATTCAAGACTCCACATGGTCCATGTAGCATATGCTTGATGACCAGATCATGCAACACAGGGTACTTGTCCTTGTCTGGTATCTCTGCAGATATGAATTTATCATATCCATCTGGGCTTGTTAACTTACTACCTGATTTCATGATCAAGAGGATGTGCTCGTGTGGAAGTCCTCTCTTTTGGAACTCAGTAACATGCACATATGCTGCAACCTCTCCAAAATATTTTTTCTTGATCAATAAATCTTTCATCGAACGTAACTTGGCTCTGTAAACCCTTGAAACAAGGTCTGGCCTATCTTGTGGTTTTTGCCCAGGTTCAAGATGCTCTGTAATCTCTTCCCAATATGGATTGCAAGTCATGGTGATGAAGTAATCTGGTTTACCAAAACGCTGTACAATAGCCATTGCATTGAGAAATCTTTGCATCATGTCACGATCACCACCAGGGAAGGTACGGGGCAGCACTATTCTCTTGCCAACTTCTGAAGCTCTTGTCTCACCAGCAGAAATTACATCAACCAAACCCTATATTCAGGTAGATAGTATAAGATGGATGGCTCATGAGTGTCAAAATTATTATGCATGAAACATTGGCAAGTAATAAATTGTGAAAATACATTCACCTGATATAGCTCAGCACGTATTAGTTTCTGGTTATCAGGGTTAGAATACCAACAAGCCTCACAGACTCAATCTTGATATACATGTCAACAGCCCATTGTTGGAAAAGCCTCCCTCCGAACAACAAGATGTTAAAAAGCCCCCTTCTAACTTGCATCAAGAAACAATAGTATTCCCTTGCTGTCACATATCTGCCAGATTGGTTCTCTTCTACCAGGCTACCTAATAAATCGCCTTGTTGTATGTCAGCATCGTTTTCACCATGATCTGTGTCAAAGGGAAAGTATTTAGTATATAATACACATGCATTAGATCAAATAAGATGTCGTACAAATGGTGTTAATGTAGGTACTTGTTGTTGGATCCATAGTAGTGGTTGTTTCCCTAGCAGGCACCTCGGCATGTTGCTCTCCATGATCTGCCCCCATAGGAAAACTATTTAGTATGTAAACCAACATTAAATTAAATGTGAAAAAATAGAGTTTTGGTTGGTACCTGTTGATCCCGTACAAGTGCACCCCCCATGCCGCACAAATTATTACAGAAGAGGAAGGAGTACCATGAAAGGTAGAATCATCATTATGCGGCATAAACTTATTCCAACCAGTTTCCCCTAGGGAAAAACAATGGATATGCCAATGGATCATAACATCCATGATAAGCTCTAATATAGCGTGGGCGATCCCCTCTGGCATACACAAGCACACTCCTATCAAAACTTCTTTGTGGATCATTGCCTTCTGACCAGATTGCTGCAACCTGTGAGGCCGTTGGAGCATTGTACCTATTTTTTATAAGAAATAAGAAATAATAATCATTTGGTTAACACAGTCATACTAACGAATGTGGTGTATTAATAACAAAATTATATAAGTAGTAAATACATAAGCATGTTATCAGTACAAAAATAAATTGCTCACCTTCGTTGGTCAGGCGTGACATTAGTATTGAGCTCAATTACGTAGTCATCAAGATTGGGAATAGCCCCAACTCTATTGAATGTCTGTCCGTATGGGTTACCTTCTAGTATTCTTAAAACATTTCTTATAAGGTTGATATCAAGGTCAGGAGATCTTCGCACTCTGTGAGATAATGTATCATCTTCTGTATCATAAAAGTAGAGCTGCAAGTGACGAGGGCCTTTACAACTGGCACGGATGGTCGAACGATGGTACATGGCACCATGCACACGGAATGCATATATACGATGCAATTGCGGTGGCATATCGTCGATCCAAGCTGACTCCAAGGGTTGTAAAGGAGAAATGAGAGTTGAAGTAGCGTATATGTTGTCTAAAATATTTTGCATCATTATCAACCTGGCTTGTGAACAGCCTTTTCAATTCAGCAGGAACATCTGGAATATGCACCTTTATCTTTCCTTTCCTGCAACAGAACCCAGGAGGCTCATATTCAAATCGTATGGCTCCACAATACATGCAGTCAGGGATTTTTCTCAAAACATGGTGTCTCTCTGGCAAGTCCTGGTAAACATAGTCATAAGGATCATCGGTGTCATTCTGGTCAACACCATTGGGATGTACACGATATGACTCGAATGCATCATCTGTGATGTAAAAAAGGGATGGTTATCACTACATGTTAATTTTTTAGTCATGATAATATAATGACTCAAACTATAACTTCTAGTTACCTTCTCCAAGGAATTGCCTTGTTTCATCATCATTATGATCTGCAATGTCCAAGATTTGTGGTGCCTCAAGATGATCATTGCATGATATTATATATAACAAATCAGCAAAACTATTAAGTCGGTCATGGTTGGTTCATAAACATTCAAATTATCGCACAATAACCCACCTTCTTCATCACTTTGCCGAGTGCAGAGGCTCGAAAGGGACTGTCATATTCTATATCATTGGGCGATATCGCATACTACCCTCGACTTGCGTAAGACCGCTGTATTGAAGGTTAGCTCTTACAATTAGTTAAAAAACATGTACTGGATACAAAGAGATGTTAACATATTATTCGAAAAATATTGCAAACATGTTCACCTGGGCTTGGATAATTATTTGCAGATCCATTCATCTTGTTGCAACTTGATTTTATTTTTTTGTAGTCTCGTCTACTATGCAACAACCTCTCATTCTTAGATTCTTCCATATTTATGTATAGTGCTCGATTCGTCAGGAGCCTGTTCTTATAGGTATCACAAGTGGATTTCCCACGTCTCTCATAATTATCATTTCTATGTAGCCAATCCATGGTTTCATCCGGAAAAATATTTTCTTTGCCAACTATGGGTGATGCTTGGTTCAGAGTTGAACACCCTGATCCATACGTAGGTTGTTGGCCTACCGTGGGGGAAGCATCTGGGATATTTTGAAATTTAGACTCTGATATATAATATATAACATGTTAGCAAAGCAATATAGACTACTATTTACCTGCAGAGGCTTGTACGTTGCTACCTATTATTCCTGGAGGATTTAAAATCGTCGAGCACCGTGTACCATATGGTGATAGGACGCAACCTAACGTGTGTAAACTCATAAATATGCAAATACTATACTTTTATAGATGGATATTTGAGCCAGGTGCAGTCAATCAAGGATTACCAGGAGTAGTTGATTTTTGTTCAGCCTTTCGCCTTGCATAGTTTTCTCGTTGCTTTCTGTTTCTTTCTTCTCTTTGCTCGTCTGTTTCTTCAGCCCTCTTCCTTGCACGGTATTCTCGTTGTTTTCTGTTCCTCTCTTCTCTGTGGTCATCTGTGATTATGTTATTTGATAGATCTCCAAATACGCGTCGGCCTCCTTTTGTCCGGTCCATTAGGACAAGTTATTGAGTTGTAGTATCGGCAATGTTCACTTATTCCTCTTCTTCTTCTGCCTGTAACACAAACAATACATATACTGTGGGTAAGTGAAAAAGCAAAAGTAGGTTAGACAGTGTAATGGTCCTTGTACTAAACAATACTGACAGCAAAACATCAAGCTAAAATTTATTGAAACTAAAAGACAGCACAAAATCTAGCAACCTTTGACATAGGGAGAGAAAAATATACATGAAACAAGAAATAGAGGATATATCTTATCTTACTTTGCCAAAATCCGATCCAATAGTTAACCACCCTCACATAGTCTGCAAAAAATAAAAGATTCGCTATCGTTGGTACTGGAGGTATAAATCTGCATAATGACTGCTCCTCTCACTACTGACATCGGCGCGACGGCTACTATAGAAGGCTAGACCCGACACTCAAACCCGCATAATGACTGCTCCTCTCGCTACTGATATCGGACCCTGCACGTCAGCCAGAGGAGCAGAAACAAATCCAAGGTTTAGCACCGCTCAACCGCTCCTTAATCTGTTGTTGGACACTACACAGAGTCACAGAGCACTTTAATTGCATTGCCTTTACTCTTGTAACACTACTAATCCAATTTTTTAATTTCATAAATCTGTATGATACTGCAATTATTTGTTGGCAATAGCTTTCTCTCTTGCTATTGGCAATTCAGCACCCTTGGAAACTTGATATACTCATTTATGGTTTTCTGCGAGATCGACCTTTGCTCAACTTCTTCCTATTTTTCTTTCTTTGCTTAAGGATGAATTTCACGATGTTCGACTCAACATAATCAAGAAACTTGATCAAGTTAATCAGTTCAGTGCCATTTTTCCTTGTTGGAGTTATTTGTTTTCTCTTCCAATTCCTGAATTTTATATTAGCTTGTTTTTTGTCAAATTTGTTTATTAGGCCTCATTCTGGTTGGGACAACCCACCAACCCATCATTTTTTTGCTTTATCACTAATGTAAGGGCCATGTGCAAATGGAACACATCGATTGACTAAACTAATTTGTAAGAAACATAGTTTTGTATTCTTGTGCAATCAAATTCATAGTTTCATACATGAATAAAAGCAAAGAAAAAAGAGAGATATAATGGAGGTACCTCGCTAATAGCAAGTGAATCCCTAAAACATGTAAATATGGTTCCGGTAGGTAACAATCTGTACATCAAAATTTAAAAAATTAGTGATACAACAGCAAATTGTTACAATTACTTAAATGATCATGAACAGTATAACAGTATACCAAATTGCTAATCAAATAAGCTCAGCAGTATAACAGTATAACAAATTAATTGCTAATCAAATAACAGTATATAATAAATTAATTGCTAATTGAGATAATGAGTATAACAGTATACCAAGCACCCAAGCCAGCAACGAAGACTCTGTACTCCCGGTGCCAGCGGCAAGCATCCTAGGCTCCAAAGCCAAATAACGGCGAGCGGCACCGCAAGTCCGCAATGGCCCGATCGTTATCTCGCCTCGGCCGATCCCACTCGCCTCCCGGCGTCCCGCCCGCGCCTCGCGCCTCGGCCTCGGCCGGGCTCCCCGCCTCCGCGCTCCCGGACCCGGCCACGCCTCCGGGCTCCGGCCTCCCCTAGCCGCTGGCTCGGCGCGCGCCGCGCGCCGTGCCGCCGAGACTCAGTGTCCGAGTCCGACGACTCCTCGCCTCCTCCGCTGGCGCCGCAGCGCGCGCCTCCTCGGTCCTCCTACACCTCCGTGCGGCGCGCGCGCGCGCCTCCTCCTCCTCTGCCGCTCGCCGCTCGGGATCTAGGGTTAGCGCCTCCTTCCGCGGCCGGGGTTCGGCCGACGAGGCTCGGCGGCCGCCGGCCTCGCCGGCGGCAGGTCCGCCTGCTCAGCGCCAGCGGCCGCCGAGGCCCGAGCCCGCCGACTCCGCAACTCCTCGGCGCCGAGCCGCGGCCGACTCCTCGGTCCTCCGCCGGCACACGCCTCGCCTCGCTAGCTCGCTCGGAGTGCGCCCGCTCCGACTCCTCCTCCCGCCACCGGGCGCCGGTCACCCGCTCCGACTCCTCCCTCCGCGCGCGGGTCGCCGCGCGCCGCCCGATCGCCGATGCCCGATGTCTCCTCTATCACGGCTCTGGATCTGCGCCGAGTGGATGTGTTGGATTCTTTGGGCCGGGCTGCCACTCAAGTTTTAGTTTTTTTGTTCCTAGTGGGCTAAAAATCGCTGGGCGATGGGGCTTGAGCTGTGAATCTGTGATTGTCGGCGCCGTCGGCCACTGCTCTCGCCGGGGAAGGGGGCTCGCCACGCGGGGATTATTTCCATTCAGGAATGTATGCAAATGCAATGTTAAATAGGATGCTACATGCTACCTCTCGTATCATTTGTTGAGCCCTTTACGTATATGTATTTCAGAACTGCAACAATCATTTGTTGAGCCCTTTACGTATTTCAGAACTGCAACAATTAGGGAAGCTATTGGTGCTGAAAGCTAAGGGTTGCGGAAGATATGATAGCACTCTTGCCGTCCTCAACATACAAAATTGGGATATTCTCAAGAAAGGAAAAACATGAGGAGTATGTTCTTGAGCCGATTATATCACTCAATTATTCCTTTTAGTTACGAACAAGTTTATATGTTTGTGTGCAAGTGTGATGTGCGTTTACGTGAGTGTGACACGATTGCTACTTTACTTGCCTTAAAATTGTTTATTGGACCTTTCATGGTTTAACCATTGTTGAACTATCGTTTAACCATTGTTGAAATATCATATATGTGTATTGCTGTCATATATGCTTGCCAAGTGAGGTTTATTTTGACCGAGATAGGAAGAGAAAATCGGCTAGAAATATTATATATAGAAGTAGAACAAAAGCGGTACTCGAAATCCGAGAAAACACTCATGTATCACCAAAGAAGTTCAGTCATGAAATTACCACCTAGGCCAATTATAATGCATAACTAACAAGGCAATAATAAGTCATGTCTCGCCTCAACCATCTAATTTCGGTACCGATCCACGCAATGGCATACACAACAACTTATGGATGATCAACTTTTGCCCCGAGTTTCACCGATGCTTGCTTAGTCTAATTTACGATTTGCTTAAGTAGGTCATGGAGTTCTGCGAGGATAATGTCTTTACACTCATTTGCACTGCACTTCAAAATGTCCACCAAGAAATTCATCCTCGATGAATGTGTTTCGTGAGTGGCGATAATGAATTATTAATAAGATAAATTATTAATTTGCTATTTAGTCTACAAAATATACATAGAGAATATATATGCTCACAAAGTGTTGATCAATGGCAATCTTATACCATCCCACGACCGCATGAAATTGTATACAAGGAAGCTTTGACGAGTTCTTTGGAGAAGAGCACGTGTTTAATTATTGTAGATAAATCAAATGATTATGATAATAAAGATGAAACATATAATAAGTTATTACGATCGAATGTTTTTGGAACCCATGTTGGGAATTTACGATGCCAGTAATAAATATTGTCTTTCCATGCAGGATGTGCCAATTCCATGGCGAGTTTAAAATTATTGGCAATGTTATGTAATTTGTGTATATATGGCATGCATTTATCAGAACCCTTAAACATTCCATTTTTAGGATGAGGATCCATAATGGACACAGTTCTGGTGCCCATGTCTAGTATGTATAATGTGTAGTGCTTCATTTGACGGTATGGCAGTAGAACCTGTAAGCAAACACCAAGTCTATAAAGTGACAAATGATAAAACACAAGATTTTAAAGGAGTATACAGAACATATCTTACATCGCTGCAATGTGAAATATCGTACTCCATGTCGAGCCAAACATTCAAGCAATTTTGCCAGTTGTTTGCAGTCTAGCTTGTCACACCGCCGCGGATCTCGTCCAAACTGAGATATGGTTTGTTCATTTAGAAAAATTTAGAATTAGTTGTTTATATATATATACACACACACACACACAACAAGGGAACAATTATATCAACTTACACAGAACTGGAGGTCCATGTAGTGGAATTTGTCATCTAACCACAACAAGGCTTCGTTGCACGCAACCGTCCGAACACCCATGTTGAAGCAATCACAATCAATGGGTTTATTTGCATCTAAAATATCTCTAAGTGTTCTGAGACTTAAAGAAATTGGATATGGTCTGGTGCTTCGAACCCATTCTTTGCTACAAACAAACAAGGACCAAGAACGAATTAGTTGATCACATCTTAGTATATTAGTATATATGCAATTAATTAGCAAAAAACCAGCCAACAAAATAATGCAGATCAGAAACCAGCCAACAAAAGGTCTCTTGTTTCCAAAAACAAGCTTGACAAATAACACACAATATGAAGACACATCTGTTGAGTGACTTATACGGGAGGTGACAAGTGACAAGATCTGGCACAATTCCAGGTTAGTTCTTCTGCATTATCCATGTTTGTTTTGTATTTCTTTGGTTTAACTAACACCACTGCTTATTCTGAAAAACTATATAATATGCTATGAGGAAATGCATTGGGTTTATGTGCTTGCAAAGTTTGTGGAATTTGCCTATTTCTACTTTCTCACAATGCTATTATCCTGTTTTAGTGACTCCCATCAACATAAGGGGCAACTGTTACGTACTGTAATGACTGTGTAGTCCTGTTGACATACCTACCTTATTTAAAAAATGCGGTAAACTATATGTTACTATTCACCACTTGCGTTCTGTACTATAGGTTCTATTTTTCTAAAGGTAGAGCTCTGCATGTTTCTTCTCTCATGTTTCATACTGTGGCACTGATACTTTTTTTTAAATGCATGCCTTGTATGTAATGTTTGCATCTTCACTGTTTGATTGTTTCATCCTAAAATGGCAAAACCACTGTTTGTGTGTGTGCTCCGAGTTTGACAAGCTAAGTTTTATATCTCTTATCCGAGCAGAGGAGGCGAGAACTTGTGTGTTCTGGAAGCTTTGAATCGCTTAGGAGTACATTAGAGTTTTGAGCCTTTGCTTTTGAGGAATGCCGGGCTCAGCTATATAGTTCCTTTTGCTTTTAACTTCATGTTCTTCACACACTCGGTTACATTAAACAGTTGGACATGCATGCAAAACCATATGCAATTAATTAGCAAAAAATACTTACTCTAAACACTCTTCATCGTCTATCGACCAGATGTATGTGCTCAACCAATACAATAGTTCCTTTCTCTCAGTGAATATTTTGGCGGATGGTTGAGGACCAGCAGCAATTTCGGCGATTGAGTGACCTCACCGGATTATCGATCATTATGACATCATCCGGATTATCGCTGACCTCTTTATCTTGTTCATCATCTTGGTACCCTTTCTCTGTGTTTAATGTGGAGTTCCACAAGATTGCAGGGAGCTTGAACCTAAACTTACTTATATCATCCTGAAAATATGAGCAAGTGCTGATCTATTAACCGATTATTTGACAAAAATAAGTGACTATGTTTAGAAATCTCCCTATGAATTACAGGTCACATGGTCGATAGAGTACTTCCAGTCCAATACTCCATATAGTTGATCATCCATAAACCACAACTTACCTGTGCAAAAGTGAAAAAAACTAACGTGAGTGATCTGAGATCTGTTGCAAGTCACGCAATGGCATACACAACAAGTCGGATGATCTTTTACCCATCTGTTTGCATTCTCTCGATGATCTTATCTATAATTGGCCAAGATGCCACTTTAATATCCGCCCATTTATCCCGATACAGTGTGTGCGCTCTGCTGCAAGTTTTATTACTCTTTCAGTCCTCTTAATGTTGTGACCAAACACCAAGATTCAGAAAGGAATTAGAATTAAAAAATACAATATGAAACTATATATTAATCATTAAGCCCTACCGTAGTTTTGAGATCTCGACGGTCCGATAGTTCTCGTCCGAAAGAATCCAAGGCATGTATCTCACATTTTTTAGCATTCACAACCGCTAGGTACCAGTGAAACTTCTCAATATTAATTGGAAGGAACACCTGCACTAACAGAGTTTTATCTCAAATGTTTCTTCTATCTTTAAATTAACAAAATTAACATATGCATGATATTTATATATATACAATAATTATGGCATCGACAAGTTTACCATATCAGCGTGTAAATACTTTTCGACCCTTGTATAATCTACGTCATCTTTATAGTTCAATGCCACCTTAGGGTCTTCGTCGCGTTTTAGCAAGCTGGAAATAAATGTATTTTCTAAATAAACATCTCCACCTTCTCTATGCTGTAGGTGTTCTTCATGCCGGATACAGTGAATATAAGCACTTAGGACCTGCAAATTTTTAATTTGACAGTAAAGAATTGAACCCAGATATTAGGTATACATCAATCAATGCAAAAGACAGTCTTAAACATACTTACAGCGCCATTCACTTGCTCGCCACACGGAAAAGACAATCCATGTCATCTCTGTTTACCCAATTATTATCGATGTTGGCGAGAACCCTTTTTTCTCGTGTTGCTTTCATGTATTCAATTATATCAAGCATCTTCTTTTGTACACTCATAATCTCTGAGATAAATTATTTTTATTATTAATTAATTCCCAAATAAGTAAAGAAGATACAATTGAAGACTACTCACCTTGAGGCGGGACTTTTGCATTGTTTGACTTCTTAGGTTTATTATGTCGGGATGATGTCTTCATCTGTGTGTTCAAGACTATCGACTTCACATCCTCGTCAAGACGCTTCTGTAGTCGTCTTGTTCTAGGTCAACTATTTGTCCGGCATCGTCTTGATCGGCCCTTACGCTACATCCATGTTGATCTGCAATATATAATATCGGTGAAGAGAGTGAAGTAGTGAAGCACCTTGTGAAATGAATCGAGTCCTAATCTAATGATCTCATTAATTAAGAGAGCAATAATAAATAGAAGAAGATTAATCTTAAACCTGTTGCAAAACAAAACAGAACCATGTTTCACATAATCAGCACATATTGTACTTTTTAACAAATAACAGACCAAAGGGAGAAGTTCAGCACATATTAGCTAAGAGTTTTTTTTCTATTTTTTAAAAATAATAAATACAGCTTTCACACACATGTGGATGGCTGGATGCACATTAAGGAACCAGAGCTGTAGTTTCTCCAATGTTGCGAAAATCAGACCAAATCCAAGAGAGAAGGAGGGGGCAAGAAAGTGAGAAGGGGTAAAGAGATATTAGATAGACCAAATCCAGGTACAACGTAGCTGATGAGAATCCGGTTTGACTCTATTCACCTCAAATTTACCTCAAAGTGTGACTGTTTTGTATGCATGTAAGAAAGTTTATGTCTTCAATATTGTGACATTGCATGTATGTTGGTACAGTAGGCTTAACAGCATGACAATTATACCAAATCGGAGTACAGGTGAGAGAGTACACACTGCAGAGACCATTATGGGATGATAACTGATCTTGTGGCTATTTACAGGTACTGCACGGGAGGTATACGCTGTGAGATGGCATCAGCTTATATACGCTCCAAAGGTGAAGGCTTCGAGAATATCTTGATATACTGTCAGGTAACCTGTGACACTTTGATCAATAGTTTTTAATTCTAAGAAATCTGGAGTGTTGATATGTTTTAGTAATCTGCATTGTTTATGACCATTTCATATTTTGTTTGTGTTAGTTATATGGTGGAATACAGAGATATCTGGAGCAATTCCCAGATGGTGCCTATTTTGAATAATAAATACAGCTTTCACACACACGTGGATGGCTGGATGCACATTAAGGAACCAGAGCTGTAGTTTCTCCAATGTTGCGAAAATCAGACCAAATCCAAGAGAGAAGGAGGGGGCAAGAAAGTGAGAAGGGGTAAAGAGATATTAGATAGACCAAATCCAGGTACAAAGCAGCTGATGAGAATCCGGTTTGACTCTATTCACCTCAAATTCACCTCAAAGTGTGACTGTTTTGTATGTATGTAAGAAAGTTTATGTCTTCAATATTGTGACATTGCATGTATGTTGGTACAGTAGGCTTAACAGCATGACAATTATACCAAATCGGAGTACAGGTGAGACAGTACACATTGCAGAGACCATTATGAGATGATAACTGATCTTGTGGCTATTTACAGTCTTGCACGGAGGTATCTGTTGTGAGATGGCATCAGCTTATATACGCTCCAAAGGTGAAGGCTTCGAGAATTTCTTGATATCTTGTCGGGTAACTTTGTGACACTTTGATCAATAGTTTTTAATTCTAAGAAATCTGGAGTGTTGATATGTTTTAGTAATCTGCATTGTTTATGACCATTTCATATTTTGTTTGTGTTAGTTATATGGTGGAATCCAGAGATATCTGGAGCAATTCCCAAATTCTTGCATGCATGCAACAATTACTCATTGCACTTTCTTCTCGAGATTCTACTAAGGAGTATGTATGCCACCAAATATCACTAAGGCAAGGCGCCAAAGCAGAGGTAGAGCTATCTGAATCTTGTCACTAAAATACATCCATAAGCAATCAAATTGCAAATTCTAAAAATGTCGGGACTAATGGTAAGGTGCAGTCAGTTTACTTTTGCACTCTAATGACTATAGGCTATTTTGATCTCATCAAGTATGTCCATGTTATAGCCTATACTCTTGTGATATGTGCATATCTGACCTAGATTCAAGATACTATGAGATCTAATTAACTTCATCATACGATATGTCCATCTATTATATTCAAGTACAACAAGAGTTAGGAACTTAGGATGCCCCAAGACCATATTGCATTGTACCTAAAAGGCATTAGTTGTGATACTCCAGTCTTGATATCGATTACTAACATAACATTATCGATCTCTATTATTTGACACATGCAAAAGCACAATCCAAGATTTGCATGCCAATCTTGATTACAGTGGACGGAGCGGAACTCTACGAGGCGGAGGTGGTGTCGAACGTCCTGACGGTGAGCACGCCGCCGCCTTCATGCTGGAGCACCAAGAACCACCCGACGGCGATGCTGTGCACGCCGGCGATGCCCTGCGAGCCGGCGAACTCCGGCAACCCGCGCCATAGGAAAGCGAAATCGCAGTCCCGGTATAGATGTATATCAATGAAGAACATAAGAAACTATCGATGAATCAGAACTTGGAGTAAACAGATTTATCTAAGTTGCATTTTTTCTTATGCTTATCAACTCACCTTTCATACCTCTATTTCTGCATGAGTCTTGTTCTGCATCTCACCTTTTCCTTCACCTTTCATACGAGAGAGAGAGAGGTAGAGAGGAGAGAGAGAGAAGAGATTGAGTTTCCATGTAGAATACGTGAAGGAGATACGGCCAGCTCAAGAACTCAGGCATGCAGTGTCCCAATCGAACTCTGCTACGTGATGCCATCCCCAAGCTCCGACCAAGTCTGAACGAAATTCCAGGCGGAAGAAAAAAGAGACTCGATTACGAACCGAGTCGGTGGCAATTGGACCGAACTGGGCCGAGAAAACATGACCCGCATCGGCCCACCAAAGCAGGCAATCACCGTCCGTGCGCCGGGCGCCGCACCGGAAAACCCTAAGAAAACCCTAGGCCACGTCGCCTTTGGTCATCACGTGCTTTGTTGATTACTCTCTTCGATCTAGGGCTCCTCCCTTCTTGGTTGATTACAACTACACAGAGATTACTTCCTTCACTAAAAAATTAAAACTTATTGTGAGCATAGGTCTTGAAGAGCAAATTTGCTTTGTTAGTTTCTTTTTGTTTCCAATGTTTGTACAACATTATTGTAATAGTACCTAGATAAAGAAAAATAGCAAACATAGCAAATACGAAAAAAAGACCAAAACATGTAATAATTTCTAAGATAACAATAATCTGTCATTGCATTCGTTCAGTTGGTTCAAATATCCTCATTGCAACTCTCAGAAATGCAACCCCAACCAACAAAACCACATGTTTGTACTGAGATTGTGGCTGGACTATGCAATGCAGAGCAGCTGTACTACTTCTTGATCAGCACCAGCTCCCTGCTGTCAGGCACAGTGCTTGTTTGGCTGCAGGACAATGTTGGGTGGGGGGTCAGCTTCGCAATCCCAACGGTGCTCATGCTCTTCAGTCTTGCAGTATTCATTGCCGGCTCGAGCGTATACAGGTATAGGAAGCAGGAGTAAGCCCACTCGTGAGTCTCCGTCGTGGTCGTTCTGGTGTCGGTGGTGGCATATGCAGTTGCGGATGATAGCTCACTACGTATGGTGACCAGTTCACCTTTAGCAATGGAAGCAAGTCACAAGATCCAAGATACCAATCAATTCAGGTACATAAATTATTGCATACTACATGTCGGGCTATAGTCCAAATTTGACATCCGAAGTTACCTCTTATAACTATGTTAGTATGTTCTTGAGTTCCTTGACAAAAATTTGCTCAAGTGCATTGATGTCCTTTCTGATGGATCCTTAGCAACTTTGAGATGTTGCAAAAATAATAGGTCAACAATGAGCCAATAAAAAGCGGTAGGGCAAGATCGGCATGTGTTAGCTATAATTTGTCATGACATTCCAAAGCTATAATTTTTGAGTGCAAGGCATAATTTTTACTGTAGATCTTTCTTGATTGCGGTAATGGCATGAAATAGAGCAGGGCATACTATTTTTCTAATCAGTAAACAAATGATCATTCTGAGCAGAGTGATCCTTACACTTCAAAGTTTTATTGTATTATCTCTGCATCATAAGCCAGCCCAATGATCAATAAAAGTTAAATTATATAGCAATCGGTGGAACCTCACTTGAATACACATACTATTTGCTTTTAGGAAAAAGCGCAATGCAACCATTGAGCATGTTTGCGATAATTTTCTTGAGCGTTATATATAATAATAATAGAAGGTACTTGAAGATGTGCCTAGGTAATCTGTACACCTCGTCTTTGTGGCTATTTTATCAAGGAAGAGGGGGAATTAAGCCAAAGCAGAAAAATCCAATACTCATATTTTGCAATGCTTCTACCGAGCAAATAGATATGTGCACCAAAGCAATTACATGGAAGATCTTCTCTCATCATTTCAGCAAATCGAGAGCTATTTTCCCTTCATTTACATAATCAAGTTCTTCAAAAAGAGCAGCCCACTCATCCCTAGGCCGACAACATCAAGGAGACTGATATATTATTATTGATAATATATTTCAGTGTGAGTTAATGAAGATAGCCTCGCAATCAATTCTTACCAAGGAGAGGGAAATCTTTACCTGTGGAAATCTCCTTAGTACCAACCCCAACTTTCTAATGATGAATAAATCTATGGTGACTGTCTCAAGTACAAATGGTCTCTGCACTTACACTACGGATCTCAGGTTTCTTTCAAGCGGCCCTTGTATACTGTCCCGGAGAAGTGCGGCACAATACATAAGCATAGTCCAAGAGCGGTGATTATTTTTATGCAACATGATTTCATTTGATAATATTTAACCTTAATCGATCAATGCGGCAAATAAATGATACCTAGATTTTTAGTATAATTACTGCAGACAATTGGGGAATGGGGAGGAGATAATTACGAGTATATTACGTGCCACGGCCGACCAAGCTCTTCTTCGGAAGAGACATTGCAATATCATCCGAAATGAAGGAACCTTGGCGTAGTAGTATATAACCGAGTTAGCAAACTTCAGCTCTTACGGGACTTCTAGCAACGAGTTTATACTTTGTGTGGTAGCAAGGAAGAACAAAGTGGGATCAAAAGCAATATTTACCTTATCACACGTTTTACGCAACTCGGTCATTGCTGCGGGGATGAGAATATCTGGTCGAATAGTTAGTGCTTGCCCAATCTTAATATAAGCAGGACCCAAAGATATCACAATTTCCCTCAGTTCAATCGCACGTGCTACTTCATTCTATCAAATTAAGAATATTGGACCACCCACAAACAAGACTTAGCAGTTAGCAGACGATTTTATATGATTTAAAGAAAACAACAAAATGGCCATGCTCACATTCAATAGCTTAGAAGTTTAAACATTAGCTATGATACAGCTAACTGCAAGAAAAGTGAGTAATGTACAGGACCTGTTATTTGAAATGGAGTTTATATGGTACTCATGTGCATGAGCATATACTCTTCGGCAACTCGCAGCAAGACTTGTTTCTTGGCTTGTAACCTGTTGTACAGTAAAGATTGAGTCCATGCAACAAATCAAAAAACAGAGGCAAAATGAGCACATGTAAAGACAGATAAGACAACAGAATCAATTTAAGATACATGCTCACTCAACGGGAATAGCGAGAATTAGCACAATAGTAGTATCTCATTGATTTAGAACATTTTTTCTTGTGGTGCATAAATAAAAATTTTGAGTTGAGTACAACTACCACAGTGGTAAGGAAGTAAAGGAAGTCCACGAGGTTTTAAAATGCCACCATTTGGGATAGATGAGTTTGAACCACACACACTACTGCTAGCAGGGCTACCATTTGCAGGAGCATTTGAAGGGTCCAAATTCATCTCGGATACCTTTTTAACCTTCTTTTCTTGCACCTACAAGTCACATAATAATCCTCAAGTTAACAATAGCTTGAATAAGTACAAGACTACGTTATTGTCGGGTACATCTTACGTATGATAGCAAATACACAGAACCAGAAAAAGACTGAACAGATGAAGTAATTCAAAAGTCTTTGGGCAGAAATGTGTGAAATTTGAACAATGCGCCATTTGCTGCTTGGCACCACTTTATCTTGTCAAATTAATGGTAATTCAGAAAAAAAGAAACTCACTTAGCAATTCACATACAAGTATACCTCTGGCTCATTATATTGAAAAGATGTGTACAGGTATCACCATCAACCTCACAGTGAACAAAAATAGAAATTCAGTTATCATTGTATGCATGTTTTGATTATTTTATATTGAGATACCTGGTATCTAGTTCCATTCTATTAACTAAATATAGTAACTTTAGAAAGGCAACACACCTTGCAATATAACTTGAACTTCTTGTAGTATAGGTGTCATGAGAATCGATAAAGCATGTCTCCTTGTAATTGCAAACCACTGTAACATGAACAACAATTTAGACAAGAAAGCATGTAACATTAGAATTTGATACTCGATTACCAACTTCGAACATGTCGGTTTTATATGATGGAAAAATTGCAAATAATATACCACTAAAAATTAACTTTGTAGCGGCAAGTATTTTATAACCTAGCAAAGTACTATAGCAAAAACTGTACCTTGGCACCCTTTACAAGTCTCTCTCTCTATTTCAGAAGCATCTCAACAGAATACCTTCCATTCCCATGTGGACCAGGATCCTGGAAGCTGACAAAATGAAAATAAAGGTAGACAAATATCAAAATACATGGACATGGACATCTTCAGCGATAACACAAAAGTAAAAACTAATCAACAACATCCGTGTGGTATTGATCATATGCCAACAATACTTGTTTCACTAATTCCCCTTTACTTCCCTTCTTTTTCAAAATGATAATGAAATATGAGTTCCAATGTGGATGCGGTTGGTGGGCTCCGGGATGCGGACCTTGTGGAGGTGCGAGCGCAGGAGATCCATGGCCGCGGAGCGGCGGCGCGCGGAGGAGGAGGATGGGGAGCGGAGGGGCGCGGGGAGAGTCGGAGATGGGGCGCGGCGCGGTGGATGACGGGGAGCGGAGGAGTGGCGGCGCGGTGGAGGACGGGGAGGCGGCGGAAGTGGAGGCGCGGGGAGAGGCGGAGATGGGGCGGCGGGAGTGGAGGCGCGGGGAGGAGGCGCGGTGCGGGATGGCGAGGCGGGGAGGAGAGCGTGCGGGGTGGGGAGGAAGGGGAAGGAGGCGGCGCGTGGGGAGGAAGAGGAGGAAGGAGGAGGTGCGGGCGCATGGGGCGGAAGAGGAGGTGGTGCGGGATGGGGAGGAAGGAGGCGCGGCGGCGGCGGCGGGTGGCATCCATCCGAGGCGCGAGACGAGGCGAGCACGAAGCGACGATCCGGTGGGAGGCTAGGGTTTGGGGCGGAGCGCGGGGAGGAGGAGGAGGGGAGGGGAGAGGAGCGGAGCCCAGCGGGGTGGGCGCGGGAGGCGGTGCGTGGGCGTCGGTAGGTACCGATTCAATGATGATGCATGATCCAAATAATATTGGCCTTAGGATTTTCAATGAGTAAGAGAATAAGGTTTGAGGAGAGATCTAGGCCATTCATTTGTATGAAGTTGGATTACTTTGGTACACAAATCTAGGTAGACTTAGATTAGGCATGACTGTGGGGGTGGTTAAGGGGGGTGGATTTAGCAAAGAAAATTTTGGTGAATTATAGAGTAGGGTAGATGTATGTATCTCCCTCTCACTATGCAGTCGCATCATCGTTGTACAAAAAAACTCAAACACATTCAGATCTATAGCTAAGAAGGGAGAAATTTAAATCTAGATGGCACGGGTGATAGGATTCAGTGGTGTGGGCCGAGGTGGATGGTAGCTGAGCACTGTGACCCCCAAGACGAGCACCGTCGGCCGGCTTTTGGGAAGATGGGAGCTCCGGCGAATTCTGTGCATGGGACTTCAATTAAGCCAGAAGGAGAGAAGTAGGAGTGTGGGAACACGGTATGACATGATCAATTTTGTGAGAGGGCGACCGGAGCGGAGGGAACGCGAGGAGGTCACGGCGGCCGGAACACGGCTTGAGCAAAGATTAGCTCGGGAAGAAGAAGAGAGGCAGAGGAGAAGAGAGGTGTGCCGAGGGGTCCTATAGCCGTCAAGAAGGAGCTGTAGCAGCACTGCAGCCGGTGACTGGGGCATAGGGCGCGGCATGGGCGCGGCGTCGGCGCGACACAGGTCCCGGTCATGGCTTGGGCGATGAGGTAGCCGATGCAGGGTGTGTGCAACGCAGTGGGCGGCGTCACATGGATATGGCCACAGGATGACAGGATGGTCGCACACAGATGCCACGGCGAGCAGGTAGGAGGTGGCAGCGCGTTGTGCGGGCGAGCTCTCTCCGTTGGTCGTCAGGGCAGTGCACGCCGCTGCGACGGCGAGTAATGAGGGGAGTCAAGCGCAGCGGAGCCACTATCGGGGCACGATTCAATGCGCGCACCTGCCTCGTACGATGGCCTGAACGCGAAAGGGGAGGAGCGAGCTTCGGTCAAGTATTGCGACGGCTTCGTCGGATGCGGCGTTGGCCGGTGCAATGCGCTGGCTTGGCTGGAGGGCGCGGCCAGCTCAGGCACAGTGCTACGTTGCGTGGTGCGCGGCGCAGGCGCAGGGGTGAGGCCAGCTCGGGAGGGCTCGGCGCTGGAGCATGGCCGGCTTGACCGTGAGCCACGAGGCAGGGGAAAAGAAGGGCCCGGCTGGAGAGGGAGGAAGGAAGGTTGGCCGGGTTGGGCCGAGAGGAAAAGAAGAATTGGGCCGGGAGAAAGATTAAATGGGCCGAGCACGATTTGATTTTTTTGGTTTCTTGATTTGCTCTTGCCGATCATTGAGGTTCAACTTTAAATTTGCTCTTGCCGATCATTTGAGGGAAATGACATTTTAAATTAAATTGTCAAACTAAGTTTTTGGTCCAAAATTTCTGTCTTATTTTTAAATAGTACTTGGATAGGGTTTTGGAATTCAATTCTTGAATTTTTGATTTGGGTTGCCAACAGTTTGATGAGTTCAGCATTCTAAATTTTGGCGCCAATATTTGGATGGTTTAAGTATTCCTTTGCTTTTGGCTTATTTATTTTCATCTCAGAATTTAGTTTTCGATTCAGACTTAAGGATAATTTGAAATTTGTATTTCCTATGTTTCGGTTTCACTTTCTAATTTAATTTATCGATCGCAGTTTATTTTACCCAAATTTAGGTTTTATTTAATTGAACTAAATTTTAATGTAAGTTTTTATATTTGACTTCATATTTCATTGGTAATATTTTTATTATCACACTTGTTATTTATATTCGGGGATTATCCCTTGTTATTAATTTGCAAAGCACGAAATTCAAAAAGTCCAAATAAAACTCCAGTTGATATGCGAATATCAACAGATTGCAATAAAAAGTTTTAAAATTTTAACTTTTCATTTAGTGTTTTATTACTAATACTTTACGCTGAAAGATTCTCCTGCCCTAATTACTGGATCATGTTTTCATATTCGTAGTTGTTGTAGGGGTGGCCCCCACCTAAGCCCAGCAGGCCTGTTAAGGGAGTGTAAGGCCCAGAATGGGATATGTATAGTGACATAGGTACCCCTGAGGGAAGTACTCATGTGTAAGGGTATAATTGTAAAGGCACTCGCCATGTGGATGTATATATGTAAGACATAGGCCATGGGGAAAGGGGCTAAGCCATTCATTTTACTCAACTCTCCCTACCACACACTCTCTCTCTGTTTGGTCTGTAACCACAACAGTTGGCGCTGTCCGTGGGGGGAACAAGAACAAGCCTCTAGGTCTGAAGGAGGATGGCACCAAAGAAAGCTTCATCGTCAGCGGCGAAGAAGAAGAGGGCGGAAGCGGCGAAATCTCGCGTCAGCACTAGGGCTTTGGCTTTAGCAGCCGCAGGTACGAGCGGTGGTGCAGGTGCGACCGGGAACCCCGCCATCGACACGACGACCAACCCGCCACGCACGCAACGCCCAACCCGCCAGCGTGATGACCAACCCGCCATCGACGTGATGACCAACCCGCCAAGATCGCCCGATGACCAACCCCGCGATGGCAACGCAGCGCATCCGTTTTCCACCGGCGCGAGAGCGCTGAATAGCCCAGCGCGCGCGAACCTCATCACCGGCTCCAGGGTCCTCCAGGACAACGCGGCGGGCAGCCTGGGCGCGCAGGCCGTGGTCACCACCGCGGTGGAGACTGCCTTGCTGGCGGCCCTCAGCGCGTTTCAGCGGGAGCTAACAGACATCCGCGGAGCTGTGCGGGACATGCAAGAGGCTCGGAGCCAACACGCCCCCCCCCCGGCGGTGGCATCCGAACCCGCTCCGGAGAGGGCGGATAGCCGCGACGCCCCTACGTCTAGTCGTGTCCCATTACGGCGTGTAGACTCGGAGTCCCCGCTCTCTGCGGGCCTCCAGCAGGCGGCATGGCCTGAAGATTTCAAGTTCCCGAGCGTCATCAAGGCCTACAAAGGCGACTCTGACCCACGAGAGTTCGTGCGCGTGTATGAGACCGCTATCGCAGCCGCTGGCGGAGACGACACCACGAAGGCAAAAGGACTCCCTCTCGCGTTACAAGGGGTGGCGCTGTCCTGGTTCTTCACCATTGAACCACAGTCCATCTACGCGTGGGAACAGATCCGCGACCGTCTCTACAACAACTTTCAAGGAAACTACGTCGAGCGTGTCGATGCGGACCAGCTCTTCGTAGTAAAGAAAAAAATCGAGGAAAGGCTCCGAGACTACTTCAAGCACTTCGCGAAAGTACGCTGCCAGGTCAAGGACGTCAACGAAACAACCGTCATCAACGCAGCAATACAAGGCCTCCGACCAGGACCAATGGCCGAATACAACGCGCGCAAGCCCATTAAGACGGTAGTGAAGATCTTCGACAAGATGGAAGAGTACGCCAGAGCGGAGGAGGACGCGCGGAGGTGACACGGTGATGACTCCGACACCAACAAGGCGGAAGGCTCGGCAAAAAGCGAAGGCTCGCCAAAGCGGGGCTCTTCGAAAGGCAAGCGCAAGCAAGAGCAGTCGAAGGGCACCTCCGAGCGCAAGGACCCCCAACACAATGACCAGCCAGGCGATAGGGCCAAGCGCGACCAACGTAAGTCCAGGAAACCTCGTTACGTCTTTGAGATCGAGGGCGGCTCCAAAGACAACGCCTCCGCAGGCCGCGGAGGCAGAGGGCGCCGAGGCCGAGGACGGGGACGTGGCCGGGGTCGCGACGACAGAACCCGCGAAGAGTACGACGACCAGCACCATGGGCAGTGGTGCGAAATCCATGGCCGAGGCAACCATGACACGCGTGCTTGCGCCACTATCGCAGCGCTATGGCAAAGCGTCGCCAGGGACAAAAACCCGGATACACGCGCGCCCGTTGTGGCCCACGTCCAACACCCCCAGGACCAAGGAATACAGCCCCAGGAAGGCCTCCTGCGAATTCAGGCACATGTGCAACAACCTCGGGAGGGCCTCCTACAGTTACAAGCCCCGGAAGGAGCCCAGTGCAGGATCATCAACGTCATTTCCGGAGGCTCCTCACTGGAGTTCATCTCGGCGCGGCAACGGAAGGCTTACGCGAGGAGGCTGCACCACGTCGCGGCATACCCGGCGCAGGCGCCGCCGGAGTGGGCACAACACGAAGTCACATTCACGCCCGCTGACGCCGAGGGCGTGGAGTTTCCCCACCAAGACCCTTTGGTCGTCCGGGTCCTTGTAGCCGGTTGCGAAGTCAGGCGGGTCCTAGTCGATGGAGGAAGCTTCGCGAACATCCTGTTCGCCGCGGCCTTCGACCAAATGGGGATCCCTCGGAGTCGATTGGGCCCGTCAGGCATCTCGCTGCAAGGATTTGAAGGGCAGCCTTTACACGCCTTGGGCCAGATATGCCTCCAAGTCTCCTTCGGCCAAAACGACAACGTGAGGAGCGAAGACGCCATCTTCGACGTAGTCGACATTGCATACCCTACAACGCCATATTAGGGCGGCGCTCCTAAATACTCTGGCGATCCGCATCACGGCTTCTGTGCATGAAGCTTCGGACGCGGGCCGTCATCATCGTTCATGGCGACCAGGACATGGCTCGGCGCATAGAGCTCGGCGCCAGAGGTCCATGCCACGCGGCTCGCCAAGGCGCCTAAGCCGGGTGTGCAGATGCGGAGCCCTCGGGCGGCCCCCGAGAGCGTTTCGCGTTCCTCGCGCACAAGGTTGCCCCGGCAGCAGCGGCTCGTCAGCGGTCGCCCCGTCCTCATAGCGGTTAGTGGCCGGTATCCCCCCTCTTTTGTAATTGCTCACCCGTGCAAACGGGAATTTAATAAAGTTAACCGTTTGCACAAATTTTTGTTCTTCGCAACAAAGACACGCGTTCGCACGCGCACTCTTTGTCAAAGATACGGGCATGAGTATAAACAAAGACACGCGTTCGCGTGCACTCTCCATCAAAGATACGGGCATGAGTATAAACAAAGACACGCGTTCGCGCGCGCACTCTCTGTTAAAGATACGGGCATGAGTATAAACAAAGACACGCGTTTGCGTGCGCACTCTCCGTCAAAGATACGGGTATGAGTATAAACCAAGACGAGCGGGGGGATGCCTCCGCATGCACTCTACGGAGTATAAATAAGACGTGGCGTCGAGGTCCGCCTCTGCACGTACTCTACGGAGTATAAATAAGACGTAGCATCGAGGTTCGCCTCCGCACGCAATTTCACCACTCGCAACGCGCGGAGGCTCGCCTCTGCACGCAATTTCACCGCTCGCAACATGCGGAGGCTCACCTCCGCGCATAGTCTACGGACTCTAAATAAGACGTAGCATTGAGGTCCGCCTCCGCATGTACTCTACGGAGTATAAATAAGACGTAGCGTCGAGGTTCGCCTCCGCACGCAATTTCACCACCCGCAATGCGCGGAGGCTCGCCTCCGCACATAGTCTACGGACTCTAAATAAGACGTAGCGTCAAGGTCCACCTCCGCACGCACTCTACGGAGTATAAATAAGACGTAGCGTCGAGGTCCGCCTCCGCACGCAGTCTACGGACTCTAAATAAGACGTAGCGTCGAGGTCCGCCTCCGCACGCACTCTACGGAGTATAAATAAGACGTAGCGTCGAGGTCCGCCTCCGCACGCACTCTCCGGAGTACAAAAAGAAGACGCGGATGCCATCCCTGTGCACTCTACGGAGTATAAACAAGATGCGAACACCGCGCACGCATGGGCATTGCCCCAGTGCGTACTCTTCGGAGTATAAATAAGACGTGGATGCCGATCCCACATACTCTCCGGAGTATAAAAAAGACACAGACGCTATCTCCGCGCACTCTACGGAGTATAAACAAGACGCGAATACCACGCACGCATGGGCGTTGCCCCAGTGCGTACTCTTCGGAGTATAAACAAGGCGTGGGCATTGGCCCCACGTACTTAGAGCACAGCTTACCCTGGCTAATTCTACGGAGTGCAAAGCGCACCACGGGGGCCCACTCCCACGCACCGCCCGCGAAGTACCAAGGCGATGTGTTAGAGGCTGGTTCCCGCGTGAGCACACCCGCGAGCGATAAACACCAGAGGCTGGTTCCCGCACGAGCACACCAGCGAGCGACAAACACCAGAGGCTGTTCTTGCATAATCTTGGGAAGGAGCGCTCACGCGTCTGCGCCGACTAGCGCCCGGCCTCGCGCCACCACCGAAGGGTGGGGACGGGCGCTCGTCGTCTACCCGACTAGGCGCCACCTCGCGCCACCACTCGGAAGGTAGGAGACGGAGTGCTCGCGCGTCTACTTGACTGGCGCCACCTCCGCTACCACCACTTCAAAGGGTAGGGGCGGGCGCTCGCGCGTCGCCGACTAGGTGGCGGCGGATCTCCGCTGCCACCACTTCGAAGGGTGGGGGACGGAGCGCTCGCGCGTCTACTTCGACTAGGCACTAGCTCCGCTGCCACCACTTCGAAGGGTCGGGGACGGAGTGCTCGCGCGTCTGCCGACTGGCGCCACCCCGCTGCCACCACTTGAAGGTGGGGACGGGCGCTCGTCGCGTCTGCCGGCTGGCGCCACCCGCTGCCACCACTCGAAGGTGGGGACGGAGCGCTTGCGCGTCTGCCGACTGGCGCGCGCTCGCTGCCACCACTTCGAAGGTGGGGCGGCGCTCACGCATCTACTTCGACTGGCGCCACCCGCTACCACCACTTGGAAGGGTGGGGGACGGAGTGCTCACGCATCTACGCCGACTGGCGCCACTCGCTGCCACCACTTGAAGGGTGGGGACGGGCGCTCGCGCATCTACGCCGACTGGCGCCCGGCTCGCGCCACCACTTGAAGGTAGGGGACGGCGCTTGCGCGTGCTGCCGACTAGGTGCCGCTCCGCGCGCCGCGCTCAAAGGATATCGATCGGCGTGTGTGCGGTTATCGCAACTACGCGTCTACCTCGATCACACTGCCCCCGCAAGGTGCAACTCATCGCATACGGGCGTGCGTAGTAACCCTCCGAGTTTACCATGGGACAGCGTAGCCGGAGGGCGGCGATGCACTTCGCAGGATCTAATCAAGATTGTTCTTTGCATTCGCTAAGGATGCTTACAAAGGCGCACAAACACCTCCGGCGCACCAGGCCGCTACTCGACAGGCTCATCCTTAACATGCGTCCGTGCCGAGGCTCCACTCGAAGACGCCCGACCCGCCCAGAAATCCAATGCTTCCTCGGCCCTTTGTCAGCGCCGAAGACATCGTTGGGTTGCAAGGTCGGAGATCAGCAGCCGACCCCTGCTGTGTAGCTGCTTGGGACAAGGGGGCAGGAATCAGAACAGCGGGAAACAACTCCGTATTTTACCAACAAAAAAAAGACAAGACAACCCGGGCTTCGGTTACAACGCACACCAACACGCGACAACCTCCTGTCACACCTGTGGGTCCGCGGTGTCCTCCGGGGCCGCGGCGCCATCCTCATCACGCCGGGGGACCTCGTCCAGAAACCGGCCAAGGTTTTCCTCGCCGTGCAAGTTGTTTCGCAGCTCGACTATGGCTGCAGCCTCGCCGCAGTATTCCCATATCCGCTCATGGAAGAACTTCACGGCGCGGCATACAGCTCGCACGGTGTCGGACATTACCTCGCCCCCGGCAGGCATCTCCAGTCGGGGATCGACTAGCCCCGCAATGTGCTCACAACCGCAGTGTCGCAGGAGTGCGCACGTTAGACACGACGCCACGTAGGCACAGTGATTGCCGAAGATCGCCGCGGCGTCGTGTGCAACGCCAGCCGCTTCTCCAATCCACCGGAGTGACCGCGACAGGTCCTCGGGCCCGAAGGAGCACGCCGGCACTTCAGCAACAAGCCCCTTAAGGGTATCTTCCAGGGCCAACATGGCGTCCCAGGCGGCTACCGAAGCGTCGCCCAAGGTTTGATCTCGCTCCGCGAGAGAGGCAGCAAGCTCGCTGTTTTTGCCCTCTAGAGCAGTGATTTGTTGCAGAAGGCCGTCCCGCTCTGCAGCAGCCTCTTGCCGCACCGCTTCCGCGGCCGACGCTCGCACTGCGGCAACAAGCCCAACGGTGCGCGTCTTCATCTCCTCGCACTCCAACTCCAGGCGGCGTATGCGAGCATCTTGGGCGGACCGCCCTCCTGCAGCTCCCTGCAGCTCCTCTTCGGCGGCCCGCAGCCTACTCCGTATCGCCGCTCCCTCACGAACATGAGCGCCGCAAGGCACGGCAGGCCGAGTGTCGTGGCGGCGCAGAATTAGCAAACGCTAAACGGCTGAAAGTGGTCTAAAAGACAGACGCTTACCCTCACTCCCGACACCTCCAATGCATCTCCAAGGCGCCCTGACCCGTAGGTCTGCAACGCCTATTGACCGATGCTGGTGGACGCGTCCTCCGCAATCCCGCGCCATGCCCTTAGAGCATCCAACGGAGGGACGAAGTCCGCCAGGCTAGGCCACGCGACACCTGTGTCGCCAGCACCAGGACCCCCGCGCTCAAGGAACGGTTCCTCCTCCGGGATAAGTGCCGCTGCAAAGAGGAATTACACATGTCACGAGGCGTACAAAAAAACTGTCGAAGGAGTACCGTCACAACCTACCTTCGGTGGCGGACGGGGGGCTTCGCGGAGACATCTCCCTAGCCGCGGGCGGGACCGTTTCTACTTCGGCCCCAACGGACGGCGTTGTCTCGCAAGGCCTGGGGACCTCCGAGTCGGGACCTCGCGCCAGCCGATCCTGCGTCACGATCACCGTGGCCCGAGGGACCTCAGTGCCCGAAGCGGAGTCCCACAGGCTCCCAACACCGGTCGCCACAATGAACCCTCGCCAAGTCCGCGGAAGGGAGGACGGCAGGCGTGGCCGCTTCGCTGGAGGGGAAGGTACCGCCGCGGTACCCGCCACAGGAGCCCCGGCGGTAGCAACACTCGCCGAAGGGGTCTCCACAGCTACAACGACAGCGATCGGGGGCTTCGCCCCCACGACCCCTGAGGGGGACACCCCCACCTCTGCGGAGGACACCCCCGCCTCCGCGGGGGACACTTCAGCCTCGGCCGCCGCTGTTAGCGAAGGCTGCGCTCCACACACTCCCGCGGAGGGCAGACCCGCCACAGCCATGGCCAGAGACGAGGACTCCGTGCCGGTGCTGTCGGCCAGCACCACCACCTCGGCGACGGTCGCGCGCAGCGAGACCTCCGCGGCGCGCCCTCCGCCGCCGGCGCCTTCGCCCTCAGTACCAGCGCCTTCTAAGTCTGAGTCGGCATACTTCGCCGAACCCGACTCCGGGCTCGCCGCGCTGGTAGGAACAGCGGCTACCGCCGTACTGGGCATGGTCACAGTGCTCCGGGTCCTCTTGCGAGATGGCGCCTTCGCCTTCACGGCACCGTCATCCTCATGCTGCTGGTCCGGAGGGGTGCGATCCAGCACAGGAAGCCCTAAGGCCTCACACACGCGGTTTATTCGCCCCAATCCGGCCTTCGCAGTCGCAGCTGCGCGCTACCCGTGCTCTCTGCCGGTGTATGGCCCAAGGAACACGCGCGCGGCATGCTCCGCGTCCTCAAGGTGAGTCCCTGCGCCGGACGAAGCACTTTTACACAATGCAATACGTACGAACGAAGAGGAAGACATGGTCGAGACTTACGAAGACCAGTCGGCACGAGCAGCGAGCAAACGGACGGGCGAACGTTATCATCCTGATGTGGGAAAGCGGCGTCGCACCGAGCATCATGTACTCCTCGGCAAGGTCGCGCATATTGAAGCGGGCGGCGACCCCCACAAGTCTTCGCGCCCTCAGCCTATCTTCCTGGTCAAGCGTTAAGCTGGGGGCGGTCTTGAATTTAATCGGCCCACCTGCGCACTCAAGGCCGCTGCCACCTGTCACACGATGGTAGAACCACCGCCTCACCCAGTTGACCTCCCACTTCCCTCGGGTCGCGTTCGCGGGGAAAAGCTTCCCACATGACGCCCGCAGGACGAAGTTGACGCTGCCAAATTTTGACAGCATACCGTCCTTCCGCTCCTTCGGTTGGCACCGGGCTTCATGCGATACTGCGAACGAGGCTACCGCCAACACCCCTCCGAGCGCGAGGCCCGGTGTGTACACGGCGGCGAGCCACGCGTTCGGAATCAGTTGTGACAACTCCAGCTTGAAGGTCCGCAGCACGTCCCCAACAATTGCTGCGGACATGATGCGAAGTCCGACTTTGAAGTAGGCGACGAAGATGATCGCCTCCGACTTCTCAGGGCGCGGCTCCGTCTCGTCATCGGCAGGCAACCGCACCGCGTGGCGGTCCGATAGCTTCCCCTCTCGCAGCAGTGACCAGATCATGTCCTCCGTCACGAGCGTGCGGCCCAACTCGCCGGAGTACAGACCCTGACTCTTCTTCACTGCCCACCACTTGTCTACCACCGCCGGATCACGCTCCTCTAGCGCGTATTTCACCTCGAGCAATGAGGACCGCCTGCGGATGGCGTAGCTGCCCACCTGAGTACGCTCGTCGCAAGTCGCCATCAACATCCACGGGAACTCGACGGCAAAAAGGAGCGCAGGAACAGGGCGAGCGAATGCGGGGGGCGACGTGAACAACCAGAAAGCGTGAGGCGCAGGCACAACGCCACGGGGGATACTTAAAGGCCCCCCGCCTCCCACCGTGGGTAAGCGCAATCGGCGAGCGACAACCGCTCACCTCCCCACGTGCGAAGCCGAAGCGCCGCGGCGGTGCACGTAGCCAGCATGCGACCGTGGTCGTACAGAGTCCTGTCACCACACGACGCGTCACTAGCGTCCCACCGCGTGTCGGTCAGCGCAAGGAATAAACGCAGGTCGCGCAACCCGACATAGCCTGTGGCGCGCGTCGGCGCGGCTCTTCGGACCCTAAACCGCGATAGCCCAAACAGGGCTGACCACCCCCCGACCCTGGCCACACCCGTCCGAAGGGACAACCACCAATCTGCGCGACATGGGCAACCGAAGATCGGCAAGAAGCGCAACTGCTGGCAGCCGGTCATGCGCGTTGGAAGGTGAGTAACCAGCGTGCGACGTGCCTACAGCGCCGCGCCACGTGCCCCGCCCCTCTGGGGAAGGGGCTTGACCCCTGACGGCCCGTCAACACGCCAAGCATGGCCCGCCGCGTGTGCATCTCGAATGGACAAGCGCGTACGGATATAGCAGCCCGCTTGTGCCAGCCCAGGGGTCAGCGCGATTCCCAGAGCCATTAAGGCGCACTACCGCAGGGTCACGCTCACCCAAGGGAGTGCATCGCCACCACCTCGAAGGGTAGGGGATGGAGCGCTCGCGTGTCTTTCGCCCACTGGCGCCACCTCCACGCCACCACTGGAAGGTAGAGGACGGGCGCTCGCCGACGCCCGACTTTCGCCAGGCCCGCGCCGCCACTCGAAGGGTAGGGGCGGGCGCTCGCGCGTCTGCCGACCAGGCGCCACCCGCGCCACCGCTCGGCGTAGGGGCGGGCGCTCGCGCGTCTCGCCGACTAAGGCGCTAGCCTCCGCTGCCACCACCTCGAAGGGTAGGGGACGGAGCGCTCGCGCATCTACTTTGACTAGGCGCCAGCCTCCGCTGCCACCACTTCGAAGGGTAGGGGACGGAGCGCTCGCGCGTCTACTTCGACTAGGCGCCAGCTCCGCTGCCGCGACTTCGAAGGGTAGGGGACGGAGCGCTCGCGCGTCTACTTCGACTAGGTTATGTCACGATAAGTTTTGGCTTGTTCTCATAAACAGGCCACCTTCAGTCCATCAATATTCTCTCGAAAGACGGGCTTGATCACAAGCCCCGACTGAAGGTGAGCCTGTCTAAGAGAACAGGGCAAACCTTGTCGTTGTTTGCAGAAATACGGCGCGACCACAGCAAGTGCGAGCAGTTGCCATTAACAGACGCTAACCAAGCTCCCGAGAAAAATAGGCCTCCAGCAGTACAGCAACATTCCCCGAGCCGCGTGGTGCCGCCATGGAATGTGGATGCACTGAAGAGGCCCATTTTAGGGGAGCAGCACCTATCCGAGCATACAATACAGGTACAATGTTACACCAGCACGCTATATATACCCCATCAATGGGAAAGCCAACCGGCAGAAGTCCAGCCGGCGGAAGTCCACCCGGCGAAAGTCCAACCGGCAGAAGTCCAGCCAGCGGAAGTCCAACCGGCGATAGCCCAATGTTGCAGCATCGTACCACCACGATGCTCCAGGATCCGCGTTGGGAGAAGGAACGTCGCCACATGGCATCACCGCGCCCCCCGTCAAGTCTTGCGCCGTGTCAACCAAACCCCGCTGGGTAGGCTGCCAGTCGCTTGTCGTCAAGGGCGCTCGATGCCGGAGACGTGCGCGCGCGATGACTTACGACCCGCTCCGCCTCCTATGCCGACGCATTTGACTCCGCCAACATCTCCACTCCAGACGACGGACCCGACCCCGCCACGGCAGGACTCTATGGGTGACGAAGCCTTCGACAAGCCGCCCGGCGCCATACCTTCGCAATAAGGCGAACACTACACTTCGAATGTTGAAAAAGCTCACAGGCCGCAAGGACGGAGGGGGCCAAAGGGCTCGGCAACATGGCTTCGGCCCGTGAAGCCCTTCACCATGAGAGGCTCCTGTTGTAGGGGTGGCCCCCACCTAAGCCCAGCAGGCCTGTTAAGGGAGTGTAAGGCCCATAATGGGACATGTATAGTAACATAGGTACCCCTGAGGGAAGTACTCATGTGTAAGGGTATAATTGTAAAGGCACTCCCCATGTGGATGTATATATGTAAAACATAGGCCATGGGGAAAGGGGCTAAGCTATTCATTTTACTCAACTCTCTACTACCACACTCTCTCTCTATTTGGTCTGTAACCACAACAGTAGTATTTTTGAAATTAATTTCTTATTATTGGCATATTTTATTTGGACTTTACTTCCATGGGTATTTTTATTTATGGGAACCTTTGTCAGAATCGGAGAAACTCCAGAAAAATCCAAAGGGAAACCGTAAGCATTATGAAAAGTTTTAAATTTTTCATATTTTTGAATATCCAAATTTTTGGGATGTTAAAAGTTCTACTTCTATAGGGCCTAAGATGAGAGGAAGAAGAGAGTATGCACTTTGAGGTCCATTAGAGGAGTTCTATTACTTATGAGTGTCTCTAGAGCCAGGCAGCGTGTCTTTCCTTCTAGACATAGGCCTAGATTTGTAGATGACTTCTTTGACTCCTTTGGTGGATCAAAGCAACATTTTGGGTTAGGATATCGTGATGGTAGACCACGGGTAGCGCCTAGTGAGAGGGAGTACCAACCTTTTTGTAGGCCAATTCGGAGAAGGCTAGATGGTTCTCGTATGCATTCTCATGATTATCTTTCTAACCATTTTATTTTTGCTACTATTCCTAGATATCGTGTGGCTTAGTATTGAATTCCCAAGTCTTTTATCACTAACCCCAGTACTGAGGCACAAATGTTTTCTGTTTATGCCCTGTAGCTCTGGCATGTGAGGAAGGAAGACGTGTGACTTGTTGACTCTGGGTGCTTACGAGACATGACCGAAGATTCTAGATGGTTCTTCTCTCTCACATGTGCATCTAGCAATGAGTTAATCATATTTGAGGATACTTCTACGGGGATCGGGACAACCAAGGGCACAGTGCATGCCAACAATAACTTCATGCTCAATGACAGCACTTTGGTAAGTAAGCAAGCTGAGGTATAATCTGCTATTTGTCTCCCAGCTTTGTAATGAGAGTCTAGAAGTAAGGTTCAAGAATAGTGACTGTAGAGTTCTAGACTCCTCGGATGAGTATATCTTTGGGATCTGTAGGTTTGAAATGATCTTTAGTGCTAATTTCAGTATCTCTTCTATCCCTAGCCCTAGGTGTCTTACGCCTTCTGACTCTCATGACTTAGTGTTATGGCATTATAGGCTTGGACACATAGGTTTTGACCACTTGACTAGAGTTAGTAGCAATAACCTAATTAGAGGACAGTGTAGGCTTAAGAGTACTAGAGACCTAGTGTGCACACTCTGTAGATATGGTAAGATGGTTTCTACTTCTCATCCACCTCTTACTTTAGTGATGACTGATGGACCTGGACAACTTTTTCACTTCGATACAGTTGGTCCTTCTAGAGTCCAATCTATAGGATGAAAGTGGTATATGCTCATTGTTGTGGTTACTGTTGGATCAAAATCGGCAACAGAGGGGGGGTGAATGATGCCTTTTTAAAATCTTGCCCCCAAGTATCCACGATTGACTCTTATCTCCGATAACTATATGGAGCTATAAAGATGATTCGTGTGCTCACTGGAAATACAGAAGAACATCGGCAAACAACACAACAAGCAAAACAAGATGGCAGAGAACAAATCAGAGGAATCAACAGCTAACTCAAACAGGCTGGTCAGACTGCAGATATTGGGTCGGTTTGACCGCCACCTTGCTGCCGGTCAGACCGCCCGGACCACACCGGTCTGACCGCCAGTCAAGGGCCGGTCTGACCGGCCGACCCACACCGGTCTGACTGCCGTGTTAAATCCGGTCTGATCGGCAACCGTGGAGCAGTCTGACCGCCCCTCGAAATTCAGAACAGGCAGGAAGCAGTAAAAAGCAAAGAAAGGACCTGAAACTTCAGATTTTGATGAAATTGGTAAAAGGAAGATGATCTCCTCAGACCACAAGCACAAGAATATGTTCCAAATAGCAAAGAGACCTCAGAAAACAAATTAATTCATTCCAAAAGCAAGGAATCAAGATTTATGCTGAAATCTAAGAATTGTGTAGATGAAGATGGTAATTTTCAGATTTCTCATGGCTTATCCATCCTTTGCTTAAGAACTTTTGCAAATAGATTACCAATGAACTCAGGACTTTTCAACTCAAGTTTCATACCATCTTATGAAGGGAAACAAAAGATTCAAGAAACCCTGGCCTCAAAACCCTAGAAAATCAAGAACAGAGGAAAATTTGACGATGGCAAGGGTGGTCACAGAAACCAATGAATCCTTTACTTGCTCTTGAAAATGGAATGATCAAAGGGCCTTGAATATTCTCCATTCACCAAGGAATCAAGAGCCAGCCATTAGATCAAGGATTCAACTCAAGAATGTAAAGGAACAGAGGCAAGAGCAAAAACAAAATCCATGACAGAAGAGTAAGAAATGAAGATTGCCAATCACAATCCTTTTTCCATTGATATTGAGGAAGAGAGATGAATGATTATACAAAGTTTTGCTACATTATCTCAAGCCATCTCTTTTCACCTCTCACACAATCTAAGAGAGAGCACCCAAGAAAAGAGCAGAGCTCACGTAGAAGACATGGGGAACAAAAAAAACACACTCTCCTGCTCTCACCAACTTCTCAACAACTAAAGCACAAAGCAAAAACAAACTTTCAAAGCTACTAACCCCTCTCCCAAGCCATGCAACAACCAGGAGACACACCTCCTATTTATAGTCTTTGCACTAGAGGGTTCAAAAATGCTTTGCCCACTAACTCTAACCAAATCCACTTCCTTTAGTGCAGCTTTGCGTATTCACCAAAATGCCCCTCCTGCACCTTCCGGGAAGCTTCCTCATTCCTTGCCTTCCAGGCCTCGCAGCCACCTCGAGTCCTCGCCATCTTCGGCACACCTCGACCGCTTTGACCTCGGCACCACCTGCGCCTAGTCCGGTCATCCCATGCCTCATCACGACTTCGTCTCAACATCCTACAGCCATCACAGACAAGAAACACATCACATAGCACCGCTCGACATAATGTAATCAACAATAGCGTTAAGAGAAATCTTAAGCATGAAAAAGCCCAAACCTGTCGAATCAAGAGAATAAACATCCTAAGCACTTCGACCAAGTTTGACCAAGTCTGACCGAAGCCGATTGCACCGCGCAATGACATGGTCCAAACCACACAAACCAACTCGACTTTCCTAAAACAGATGTCAATTACTCATCACACACACGGGGTCACCTCCACATGGTCTATCAGTTACAGACCAAACAGAGAGATGGTAGTATGGTAGTGGAGAGTTAGGTGAGCAATGCTTGGGGGCTTACCCATGGCCTGGATTGCTTATATATATTCACATAGGGAGTATTTTTACAGTTATGTCCTTACATCCAAGTATCCCTCTCAAGGGCATTTATGTCATTATACATATCCCATTTTGGGCTTTACGACCCTCTAACAGGCCGGCTGGGCTTAGGTGGGGGCCACCCCTACAACAGGAGCTTCTCATGGTGAAGGGCTTTACGGGCCGAAGCCATGTTGCCGAGCCACTTGAACCCCTCCGTCCCTGCGGCCTGTGACCTTCTGTGATCTTGATTATAATCACGGTTGCCAGCGTAGCCCTGCTTCGCATCGAGGATGCGGGGTTGAATTGATTGCCGAAGCCATCTTCGGCCATGGAGTCCTTCAGCCGTGGTGTCGAAGTTGCCGGCGGGGCCGCCGGGGTGAGTCGAAGTCATGTTTGTTCTGCGGACATGTTGTCAAAGGGCGGGGCAGGTTCGCCCCACGTGCGTGATGCCGGAGCCGAGGGCGGTGAGACGAGACCGAAGTGAACACGTTGCCGAGGTGTTTTTCGAGGTCATCCTATAGACGTGGAGTTGACACACGGTCTGATGGCTTGCAGCCTAAATGCGATGTCGTAGCGGCACCGATGGTCGTGCCAGCTCTGAGTTGTCGGGCGGTCGCTCGGCTATGGTCGGGCTTTCCATCCCGAGAGGGAGGACGCGTGGCATGACACGATTGGTGGGTCATGGGCTGTCAAGCATTGTGCGTGCACACACCACCTGCGGCCTATCGACAATGCATTAATGGCCCTGAGAACCACGCCAACCACTGGTGCATGATGGAAGGTGAACCATGTCGTGCGGCTGCACAACTGCCGTCATGCGTTTGTTCCCAAGGGGGCGGACGCGTGGTGAGGCGTGAGGCGCACTTCCCCATGGTGCTTCACCCTCCGCTGGTTGAACTACCGTCGGTTGCGCTCCCTGATTGGGAGGTTGACGGGTATATATACCCTGCTGGCACCGCGGCATCGTCCTTGTATGCGATTCGTTAGCCGGGTACGGCTGAGATGATGTTGTTCCCAAAAATGGGCCTGCTTCAGTTCATCTACATTCTGTAATGGTGCTGTTTCATGGCGGGACTGGAGCCAACGGCGCGGTTTAGAGGGTGTTGATGAACTGATGGAGGCCTACTTTTAGGTACTCGATCCGCCGGTTGCGCTTTCACCTGTTGCGCCGTGTTCCTTCGTGTGACGCACATCCGGACACGGCTAGGGTGATCTTGCCCTTAGAAATAGGTCTGCTTCAGTTCATGTGTGTTCTCTGATAGCAGAGCACGATGATGAACTGAAGGAGGCCTATTTATGAGAGCTTGGTCAAAACCTATCGTAGATGACCGATCACGCTTCCCGATTGAGGGGAGCGCAGACGGTTGGATCCCCGCCGGTTGGTGCTCTGCTGGAGGCGTTCACCGGTCGCAAGGTGTATGCTTGCCGTGGAGCCGGCCCGTCCTGACAAGGCGAAGTCGGAGGGCCGCCCCGTCCCTTGGACGCGGTGTCAACGCGAGCTGCGGGATCGTCGCGCAGACTTCGAAGTCGAGGTGGCCTCCAGCGCCGCTACCTAGAGTCGACCGGAGCAGGCTCTGGAGTCTTCGCACGAACTGGGGATCGGAGGGCCACGTGGTACCCTGTCGGAGGCGATTCACCAACGCGAAGCCGATTCTGCATCTGACCTCGCTCCATGGATATTATTTGTGAAACATTAATTGCCTAAAGTAAAATATTTAGAATGTTAGAAACGGGATACGGAGCTGCCCCTCGTGTGCAAGGCCGGGTCAGAGTAGGCGCCAGAGTCATCCCACGGGCTCGAAGTCGAGGTGGTCTTTGGGTTTGCCGTGTAGACTCGTTGTCGAGGCGCAGCCGGGTGGCTCAGCGACGTTGTCAGACTGCCATACCACCGCAATAGCACGCTTCGCCCCGATGGGGCGGGACGCGTGGCAGCGCGGGATTGGTGCATCGTGCGTTGTCAAGCGGTCACAACCACGGTCGTGCGTCTATTCCTGACAGGGCGGGGCGCGCATGGGTGGTTGCGCCACTTCGGCTTACATCGGTTACGTTTCCCAATCGTGGGGGAGGCGAGCGGTTCGGCTTCCGTCGGTTGCACTTCCCGGCGGTGTGGGAGGTAAAGGGGCTTTATATACCCCTTTTGGCACCACATCGACGCTCTCCTTTGCATACCTCCTGCTCCCTTGCTCTCTTGCGCACAATGCTCTCGCCTCCTTTGCTGTCACGCTATACTTGTCGCCACTTAGCTCTCGGAGAATGATGGCCCGCGGCAAAGAACATGCTCATCGGGCCGGTGTTGGTATCTCATCCAGGCGGTCGCCGCCAATCGAGGTGGAGTACAAGCTACAAGGGTGCGAGCCCTTGCTGGTGAACAAGCGGTGGGTGGCGGAGGAGAAGATGGAGGGTCCATGCTCCCGCATCCTGGGCTAGACCCTCGTGACGGAAGAAACGATCCGCACGCTACTACACGAAGGGAAGTTGTCGGACCGCCGCGAAGTGCGCTTGCTTGCCAGTGACGAGACGGAGTCACACTCAGAAAAGTCAGAGGCAATCATCTTCATCGCGTATTTCAAAGCTGGCCTTCGAATCCCTGCGGCCATGCTCGTCGGCGATGTCTTGCGGACCTTCGGGCTGGAGCTGGCGTAGTTGACCCCGAACGCAATAGCTCACCTCGCTGTTTACAGCTGGGCGCTGCGGACGGAGGCGTGCTGGCCTAGCGCCTCGCTATTCGTGTTCCTCCATGACGCACGGTGCCAGCCGAAGAAGCTAGGAGGGACATTTTCCAACTTGGGTAGCATCAACTTTGTCCTACGGCCGCAGTGCGGGAGGATCTTCCCTTCCAACTCGACCTGGATGAAGTGGGAACCGAACTGGATGAGATGGTGGTTCTACCACCACGTGGTGAGTGGCAGCGGCCTCGAGTGCACGGGTCGGCTAGTGTCATTCAACACCTAGCCAAGCGTGCCTATCAACAATGAGGACAGGCAAAGAGCGCGGAGGCTTGTGGGGATCGCGCTCCGGTTCAACATGCGCAACCTCGCCGAGGAGTTCGTCATGTACGGTGTGACGCCACTTGCCAATGAGTGGCGCGTCCAGCCTGGGGGCCTCCGGCGCGACGGTGTCTGACTGTATGTATCCTCGTTGTTGAAGCCCTCCAACCCTCGTGAGTTTTGCACTGGGGGCCTTCCTACGTGACGCCTCTCTTTCTTTTCTTTTCTTTTTTTGACTTCGCTTTGCCTTGCTTGTAGGGTTTCTCCTGGAGGACGCGGAGCGTGCGGTGGTCGTGTTCTTTGGTCCGTATGCGGCCAAGGAGCACAGCCAGCACAAAGCCGCAACCGAGGAGGCAAGCCTGGGGAGGATAAACAGGGTGTGCGAAGCTCTAGGCATTCCCGTGCCACCGCGCGCTGCTCCAATCTCTGGCTAGGCTCGCCACCACGACGGTGATGACAAGGGGAAGGGGCATCCTCCCAGTAGAGGGCCCGGTCCCTGCTGCCGTATCTAGCCCGATGGCCACCGCCCCCGTCAGCTCTACCGAAGCCGAGGATGCGACGGCCGCCACCTCCGACTCGGTGAAGTATGCCAACTCGGACCTTGAGGCCGGGGCAGTTGGGGCAGTTGCGGGCGAGGAGTCCTTGGGCGGTACAAGGGGCCAAGGGGCGGCCAGGACGACCAGGAGGGCGAAGTGTCCTCACATGCGCTGATGGCTGAGGCTGAGAGACCCTTGCCCTGATCTCCAAGAAGGAAGCGGCCACGAACGTGGTCACCTTCTCAGCCGGGGGAGGGGGGTTCGCCGTGGCGGTCGGGGTCGTAGAGGACCCTGGGTTCGATGAGGAGCTGATCCGGCCCGAGGAGTCACCCTCCCGGCCGCAAGATGCGTCCGCCGTGGAGGTCGACGGGCTCAGGGGATGACTTCGACACAGAGGCTCTCCGGCCCGAGGAACCGGCCGCCCCGAGCGGCGCTGGTGTTGTCACGGTTCGTTGTGAGACCGGGGGGCACCCCAAGGGGCCCCGCCGGTTGATGCTGAGGGTGAGTTCGTCTCCCCAGTACAATCATGCGGGGCTTCCATGAAGCTCTCTAACCATTGTCTTTTATTATTAGCGGAGGAACGGTCCCCTGACCGTGGGCAACTTTCGAGGGACAGAGACGTTCCAGGGGTGGCATCGGCAGCCGGCGCCCTGGGGGTTATCGTCGCACGACCGATGTTGGTGGACTTCGTCCCTCGGTCAGAGATGCTACGGGCCTGGCAAGGGGCCACAGAAAGTGTGGTCGCCGACCTGGATCGGCAGGCGTTGCTGGTGTGCGAGCCGGAGCTCCTGGAGAGCACGCTAGAGGCCTCAGAGATGAGGGGAGATGAGGGTGAGTGCTCGACTTTGGTGATGTTGCCGCCATTTAGGAATTTTTCTAATGACTGTGCTACGCAGACGCTCGCCCTTGCTCGCGCTTTGCAAGTGGCACGCGTCCGCGAGCGGGAGACATAAGAAGACCAGCTGCGAGTTGCCGAGGCCCTACGCGTAGCCGAAGGTGCCCACTCCGTCAAGGACGATCGCATCCGACTCCTAGAGACGGAGGGTGCCAAGGCGATCTCGGAGGCTCAAGCGCTCGCAGCGGAGGCACAGCGCACGGCCGCCGAGGAACACGACAGCTTTCTCCAACAGATCGCCGCACTGGAGGAGGAGAAGGGTCACCTGGCCACGTCTCTTAGGGAGAAGGAGGGCATTGGGCGATGCCTTGGTGGCAGCGTGGGACGCCATGCTGGCTCTAGAAGGCGTCCTCGAGGACCTCTCCGTTGATGTGCCACCTCGCGCCTTCGGTTCCGAAGACTTGCCACGGACACTCCGTCAGATCGGGGAAGCTTTCGGCCTGGCTCTCAGCGCTGCCAAGGCCTTCGGTGACCACTGCTCCTCCGTGACCTCACGCTTTGCCTTTGCGCTTCTTTAGCTCCGAGGCTGCCAGCACATCGATGAGTTGGCTGACCCCCAGCTAGAGATGCCAGCCAGGGCCAGGGTGATGTCGGGGCTTTCCAAGACCGGATTTGGGGGCTACATCGGCGTCAGTGCTCCCGATAGTCTGGTCGGTGCCCGCGTCGACCGTCGTGCCAACAGTTGGGGCAACTAAGCGCAACGGACATCGAGGTCAGCGGTCGCAGCACCGGTGCTGCCACCCGCGTCCGTAGGCGCGGCGCCGTCGTCCGCACCCGTAGTCGACGCGTTGCCAAGCGCTTCTCTCGTGCTCCTCTTCTTCTTCACCGCTGCCGATGACGAAGCCTTCTTTGGTGCCATCCTTCTTGGGATCCTGGAGCTTGCTCTTGTCCTCCCCACGGACGGCGCCAACTTTGTGGTTACAGACCAAACAGAGAGATGGTAGTATGGTAGTGGAAAGTTAGGTGAGCAATGCTTGGGGGCTTCCCCATGGCCTGGATTGCTTATATATTCACATGGGGAGTATTTTTATAGTTATGTCCTTACATCCAAGTATCCCTCTCAAGGGCATTTATGTCATTATACATGTCCTATTTTGGGCTTTACGACCCTCTAACAGGCCGGTTGGGCTTAGGTGGGGGCCACCCCTACAACACTCATCATTATAAATGACTACTCTAGGTATTCTTGGGTGTATTTTCTGGTTTCTAAGAATGATGCCTTTGGCTACTTTAAAGAGTTATCCCTTAAACTAGCAGTTGACCTCCTAGGAGCCTTGAGAGCCATTAGGAGTAACAATGACACATAATTCAAGAATTTATCCTTTGCTACTTTCTTTGCTGAGAGAGGATTAGAGCACTAATTCTCCTCACCTAGCGTTCCCTAGCAGAATAGGGTTATAGAAAGAAAGAACTGAACCCTTATAGTGATAGCTAGGACCATGCTAGATGAGCACAACACTCCTAGGAGGTTTTACTGTTTTAGGCTAAGACGATCTCTACCATTTGTTATGTGTCCAATAGGGTTTTCTTGAGATCAGCCATAGACAAGACTTCTTTTGAGCATCTCTTATTTCAAAATATTTGGTTGTGATTGCTTCATTCTTAAACACAACAACTTAGTACATTTGAATCTAAATGTTATGATGGCATTTTATTAGATATCCTATTCATTCTCATGGCTATCGTATATTTAATTTTGATACTAATAAAATCGCTAAGACTTGTGAAGTCAAAAAACTGTATGTCTGGTCTCGACGCTGTGAGATAGAGGAGAGAGTCAATCATGCTATGGTACTCCTTCTGGTTCACGGGCTCTCCATTCTTATCAGAATCTAGCACGGTAGAAGTGATAATGGAAGTAGACATTAGCTTGCTACTTTTCATATCGAAGCACCAAAAAATGTCATTTGTGTACTTGCTTTGATGAATGAAGGTCCCTTCTTTCAGTTGGTTGACTTGAAGACCAAGGATGAAGGTCAGCTCGCTCATTATGATCATCTCGAATTCCCTACTCATAGAATCTGAAAATATCGATACCAAAGTATGAGAAGAATCATAGAATATGATGTCATCCATATAAATTTGAATAAGCAAGAAGTCACTGCCATGCCTGAGAGTGAACAAGGTTTTATCTACCATTTCCATTTTAAAATCATTCTTAAACAGGAAACTCTTAAGCTTATCATACCAAGGTTTAGGGGTTTGCTTTAATCCATATAAGGTTTTGGAGAGCTTACACACATGGTTTAAATACTTGGGATTTTCAAAGCCAGGTGGTCGCTTGATATAGATATCTTCTTCTATGAAACCATTAAAACACTCTTAACATCCATTTGAAAAAGCTTGTTAGCCCTTAGACACCGCGATAACTAGCAATATTCCCTCATACCTCTTACAGTCAAGCAGTGTATCACATCTTTAGGTACCTTCGGGACACTCTTGACTTTAGGCTTTGGTATTCTTCTTATTTTGCTTTCTCCATTTGGGCTTTTCTGATGCTGATTTTGCCGGGTGTAGAGTAGATAGGAAGAGTACTTCTAGCACTTAAGAATTAGTCCTCTGTTGCACAGTCCACTTTCGATGTGGAGTATGTAGTTGCTGTTAATAGTTGTTCTCAGATTCTCTGGATCTTATCCACTCTGCAGGACTATGGATTAGCCTTAGATAGTGTTCCTCTCTTCTGTGACAACGCTAGTGCCATAAACATTACCAAAAAAACCCAGTGCAACACTCTAGGACCAAGCAAATTGATATTAGATATTATTTACATAGACCATGTAGAAATGGGTGATATTGTGCTTCACTTTGTAGAGTCCGAGCAGTAGGTTGCGGATATTTTCACTAAGGCTCTTCCTCTTGTTTTGCTTCTTTGTAGGGAGAGTTAGGGGTTATTAGTCCTTTTGGCCTGTTTTGAGGGAAAGCTTGACTCTTTTACATCCATTATATCATATTGCATCTTAAATTCAGCAACCTATATTATAATATAAATACATGGGGCTTTAACTATTATTCATATGTGATATGATATCTTGCTTTATATTCTGCTATGTCTTGTACTAGTTTGCTAGATTTATCATATCTTTCTATGCATAGCTTAGGTTTTGCCATGCTAGCTTTATTAAATATGAAAAACTTGAATTAAATCATGCCTTGTTGGATCATGTAACTACTTTTGCTCTAGTGGTACTCTTATGATTCATGCCATGTCAAATAGGCTAAGTTGAGTTTTGAACATAAATTGAGCTATACTGGTTCTTCATTGAAGTATGAGTTAGTATTAGCTATTTATTCTTTAACTAAGTCAAGAAAATGCAAAATGATCTATTTTGCGATCTCACCAATTCTTTCTCATGAGACGACTTACCATTGCACTAGGCATGAACTCAGAGAGAGTTTTGAATTACCTAAACCACTCTCTTAAGTTTATTGCTTGGGATGGTTGTAGCATGGCTTGAGATCTAGCACATAGCTATAAAAAATTGTAAAAAATGGTTGAACTTTGGAGGCAGTTGTGGATGGTTCCTAGTTTAGGATTTGCTTCACTAATATAAAACCAAAAATGAATCACAATTGCTAAATGTGCTAAAAATTCTTAATTCTAGGTGCTTGAACAAAATGATTCAACATTGAACTTTTATTACTTTACATTGACTCAATTGTAGCTTCTTAATTCCATTTAGTATATTGGCATGGCTTGGCTCATTTTTGAATACCTTTAGCTAAACTATGATCTTTAGCAATTTAACATGCTAAAAATTGATGTAATTTTATATTATTACTCATTTACTTTTAGCTTTGCTATATATAGTGAGAGTTTCCAATTTATTGAGTATATTTGAAGCTTTTTTTTGGAAAACTTGCCACTTTCAGTAGCTTCACTCTATTACTGTCTCATATGGTCATTTTCAGTCTTTGGATTCTCTTGTTGCCATTTTAAGCCTCTCTTTGCAAAATTCTCTTTTCATGTCTAAAACCATCTCCTATTTGCATTTTTAACGAATTGCCAATGGGTTTATCAAGGAAGAGATTGAAGGACCATGTGAGAAAGTCTAGAAGAATGTTGTGATGAACCATAGTAAGTTTTGAAGAGTGGTTATTCGATTATGCAAAGTTTGCATTTTGTTTGGAACGTTCTCTAAATTTTTCTATAAAACGGCATGACCGTAGCTTGGTGCCGATCATACTGTTGTGCAGTAGTTTCGATTTTTACTTGGTGTACTATGACAGAAGGGGTCATCACAGATGGTTCAAAACCATTATCACAGATGGTTTCTGAACCATTTGAATTTATGTGTTGTGATAATAGGTGGTTATCACAAACAGTTCTCAAACCATCTATGATAATTATAACATAGATGGTTTTTTTTAAAAAAATTATCTGTGATATATCAGGTATCATAGATGGTTCTGAAACGTAGTCATCTATAATATCTGACATATCACAGATAGCTAATACAAAAAACCGTCTATGATATATCATATAGCACAGATGGTTCTCAAACATAACCGTCTGTGATACCTTACATATCACAGATAGCTAATACCAAAAACAGTCTATGATATGTCATATATCACAGACGATTTCGTGTTACAAACTGTATGTAATAGTTATTTCAATATCTAAATTGTTTCATGTTTTTCGGCTAGCCTTAGAGAATGCTAACCATGCCATCTGAAAACAAGCAAACATATCACATATATAGCACATGACAATCATTACACAGATCTCACAAATGAATTAAACAACTGAATAAAGTACATTTGAATGAATTGTTTGATCAAGCACAATTGAGTGATTACAATTGTATCAAATGTTTCAATATCTAGTCATCATTGACGGAGTTGAACTCTCCATTCTTGTTTATGACCTCCGCCATCAAGAATTGCAAGAGGTTTGCTCAAATTTCAGCGAGTTTGTTAAGATTGAATACACTTTCGTTGAATTCCACGCGCTACCGCTAGGAGCGTTAAAGTCATATGTATATGTATATGTATATGTATATGTATATGTATATGCATATGCATATGCATATGTATATGTATATGCATATGCATATGCATATGTATGTGTGTGTGTATGTATGTATGTATGTATGTATGTATGTATGTATGTATGTATGTATGTATGTATGTATGTATGTATGTATGTATGTATGTATGTATGTATGTATGTATGTATGTATGTATGTATATAAATTGATGATCATGAAATAATTATTGGCAAGTTGACAAACCTTTGGATCATTCATCTTAGTGCCCATGATTTCCTTCATATGGTAGTTACGTTGCCCTGTAGCTACTGGTGGTACTGCAAAAATAGAATTACATAAATAGGTATTGTCAGTTTTAGAGGTATGATTACAAAGTGTGATATAAGATTGTTGTGTTGTAGCGGGTACCAGAAATTACGTCCTGTATCACAATGTGGCACTGTATTCCTTGTGTCTCCCTCCTTGGGCAACATAAGCGCTGAATGACTTACGTGATTTAAAAAAGTTAGCCTCAGCCATTGCAAATGAAGGAAAGATTACAATAGAGTTATGTATGGAGGAAATGCGTTTACCTGTCAACTGCTTGTTGCACATGGGTGAAGTCATGATTGCTTCTAAGTAGGGAATCAAGGTATATTATCTTGCTCTACTTTGGTACAATCATAATCAGAATCTAGTGATACCTAGTCATGTATGTCACCATATTGATTAATCCTAAGTTCATGTTGTGTATAAAGTACAAATGAAATTTGTATGGCAACTAGTGAAGCACTTACCCAAAGTTGAAGGGTACCAGGATGTAGTCCTTGTTACTGCGAGCAAGTAATCTCATTGTTATGTAATCTTTGACAAGAATGCATTACAGTTGATGGATTGCTCAAAGACCAAGTGTGGGTCGAGGAAACCTACTAGTTCTTGCCATCGCCGGAATTGTTGGACCATAGATCTATACATAAGTAATAAGTTATGATATTTATTGGTATTACATGAATGTAGAACTTGATTGTACAGTACAATTATAGTATCCAGCATCGTAAAAGTGAGGCGTCGAGTTTGTCGAGGTTAAATAGTAAGAATAAGTCTTTAAAGGTCACGATGAAGTAGCTCATGGTGAATCCACTTTGTTGGTTTGGCTTCATGTTGGACCTCTGCATGTACCAGGTATACAAAGTCCTGCAAACCAGTCCAAGGCTGGGTAATTATGACTCGGGGACCAACGACACTCCGACCTTGTACTTCCATTGCTCGGGAGGTGCCTTAATCTTCCTCGGTTGGGTCTTAATGCCTCGCTTGCGATACATTTTTGGCGTCGTCTACACGGGAGCAGATGCGGTGGCCTTCTGAAGAGGAGCTTGAGGTGAAGTCATAGAGGGTTCTATTTGATAGGCATGGTCGTGTAGAGATCACAGCACGGAAGGGTATAGGGTAAGGTCCCTCTTGGGCCACCGGATAAATGTGTGGATGGCATCTCCTAGTGTCATGATTTCTCCATTTGGGGGCCTCTCTAGCGGAACGGCCCTGAAAACATCATTAATCATACCACCTGGACCTTCGTGAAATCGATCTCTAGCTCGGCACCGTGCACCAACGTCCCTAGCAGGCATTGATACGCTATCCTCCACCCATCGTCAACGGGAATGGAGCCAATAAGAATGACTCTGAGGATGCATGGCATGAGCCCCTATATAATGATACACGATGAGCTAAGGTGTCCATCAGGTCTATCTATGTATCATTCGAGAGATATACATTACCTAGATATCGTTGATAGGTAAGTAGGTGTTGCTATGTTCAGAAAGTAGCATGGGCACGTAGCTACTCCAACGTTATGGGGGATTGGGTACTACAATAACGGGTGTGGCTTGTGAGTGGTTGCGGACTTCTCTCAATTCTTCCCTCAATGAATCTATCTCTCCTCAAAGTAAGACAGTTATCTCCTCAAATTTTTCATCAAAGTCTTGTTTCATACATTCCTCGCGCTCGTCCTTAGATCTCTTCCTACTCCTATATACCTCAGATTCTTTGGGAATCCATGCTTCTAAGATACATAAACCCCAAGGCCTCATATGCAACTTGGGTGCTCCTTGTTTCCCAAGGCCGTGGATAGTATATCTCTCTTCCTGACAGCTTGGAATGAGCCTTCGAAAGATTCGGTAGTCAATGTTTACTGCCAGAGGCAATCATATTATTTTAGACCCCATGAAGTTATGGACCTATTAACAACAAGGTAATTTAACATATTTTACTAGGCGTTGGGACACTTCCTCATCTATAGGGTTTTTCAAAGAGGCGGCGCCCGAGGACATGATTGATGACCTCACTCTTAACCAGTTTCGGCGTGATCATTTGTGATCCAGGCAAATGGTGGGTAGGCATCCGATCAGATTGTGACCTTGTCCTCTATCCTCCATTGTGGGATTTTACACATGTATTCAGTGGTGTCGAGTCTGTGGGGTGAGTGTTTCATGCCTGGAGAGCCTAATGCACCACACTTTCCTATTGAAATATGGTCATCATCTTCATCCGCACAAAGGCCTCCCATGTTTTTGGTGACACAAAAGGATACCTCATGAAGGGCATATGATCCATGGTTATGTACTATGTACAAGCATGCTTTTGAAGGTCTTCCACGCTTTTCCCATCGTGAGGAGCTTGTGCCATTGCACAAGTTCCCAAACTTCTGCTGGGATATCGAACGAGTTTGAAATTTTCATCCACAACACATATTTCTCGTCTTTTGTCAAACCTTTCAAGTTTGCTAGGGTGATGTCAACTTGTTGCCTTCCAATTATCCCACAGGTTGTCCAAAATGCTATAGCTGCTTTCTTCAGTTGCAAAGGTATCCCATCGGGAGAGACCACTGTGATGGTCATTCGGCCCTTTGCCATGCTTAGTTACTCCGGTCTTCAAAGCATCAGACCCATTTGGTGACATCGATGGCGACCACGACATCTCTCTTACAGGAAAAACTAATTACAGTGAGCTATGAGCATAAACATTGGCACATGGTTGATCTTACAAAAAATAAAAACATTCGGTGACGTATATTATCATTACAAGATCTCTTTGCAATACTAATATCCCAAGTCACACAGCCCTTGGTTTGAAAAGGGCTGGAGCAAATTAATTTGCTTCAACCCTTTTGAAGCTCAAGTGTATAATGTTGTAATATTCCTCTTGTATAACTACTACTCCGACTCACAATGTTTTATACCTTTTTTTTACTTGAACCAGCAGCCCACCCATAGAAGTAAGGAGAGAAGAGTTGGAGGAGAAGACATGTATTTCTTAACAACTCTAAACATTAAAGCACCGTACACTTGTGCTTGAAAAGGCATAAAGTAAATTAATTTGCTTCATGCTAATAAGGAATCACTATAGAATGCTACTAAGCTGTGGGCCTAATCCATGTAGTGGGCATTTCGGGTCCTAAAATTCATCCAAGAGCAGTACACTGTAGTCTGTGAGTAGGTTGGTTGTTCTTGGCATGTGCACACATGCAGACCCAAGTATGAGACTCGCAGGATTGTCTCCAAGGTGAAGGCGCACTTCTGCGTACTCAGTAGTATTTTGCTAAAGCATCGCAACCTGACGAACAAGCGGAGCATGCCAGGAGGCCACCTCCCCGAAGCGAAGCCCCCCGTACCTCCAACCCTAACACATATCTTAGCATTCCCACCAAATATTCGCTGCAAGACCTGCTCGTGGGGGAGACGTCCCCACTCGATTGGTGCAGGGACGCATGCAAGTTCTTCGACTCCAAGAAACAGTTGAGCTTGGGCATGTGTTACTGAGGTTGCAATAACTATGCCTAAGACTATCCCGACTGGCATTGGGACACAGTCCACTATCGACAGCGGACACAGTCCACTATCGACAGCCGATAAGGATGGGTTACAGTATATTCCCCTACCAGTTCTCTTGTATGGTATGCACTAACAAGCTCTCCCCTCTTCCCATGGTCTCTGGATCAACTATGCGTGTACCGCAAATGGATTGATCGAGAGATCCACCCACATGACCAATGGCGTCTAGATTGCGAGGAGTGAGACGCCCAGATGGCACGTGAGAGGATGGAGGAGCGACGACGTAGTGAAGATCGAAGCGAGTGTATCCGGTGGGAGATGCAAACTCACCTAGAGATGTGCAGGCGCCGATAGTGCGAGAGAAAGTGTGAACTAGTGGCCAAGACTAAGGCGGCCATTGAGGACTACAACGCCAACCTCAGAAGGAAGAGCAAATAGCCATGTTCCACGTAGTAGTCCGACCCTCTTCGTCCATATGTCCTATGTATTTCTAATTCCCTAAAGGCATACATGTACCATCCTTAGTTTGTTAGTCTGTGTACCATATAACCCCATTGTCGGATCAACTGTTGTATTGTTATCGTTACGCCATTTATCCAATGTTCTCCTCCGTGTATGAATCCCCTGTTGTATCGCAATATCACTTACTTTGCTACTTACGAATCATTGCTAGCTCAATCGTCCTCACAAAATTCGTCAAAAATTTATTGCATTACAACAACATACGACGATCACAAAATGTTATTGCGAGTCTACCATATTTTGTACTGTTGAGAATTTACAAAAATCACAAACGGAACAACCTACATTGTTTGCCCTCTTATTTAAAAAAAAACAACCTACAAACAAAATTTACTAAATGTATTACCTACAAAAATTGTCATTTACTTCTCCATAATTATTTCCATCAGATTAATAAAATAATAATAATATTTTAAATCACACTACCGGTGAGCTACTTGTCGAGGTGTCGCTCCACGGTTGGGCAACGAGGGCTAAGTCGCCCAACCGTTGGGTGACTTAGGCTGGTCTCTCAATGGTCGAACGACTTGGCCGCGTGTCACTCGACCGTTGGGCGACTAGCCCAAGTTGCTTAACGGTTGAGCGACAGATAGATACTACTGTACAATAAAAAACGCAGGTATATTACTGTAGTTAGAATGAAAAATAGATTATTTTTTTTTAAAAAAAATTCCTACAACACGCATGATACACGTTACTACTGCTACTGCTTTACCCAACACAACGGGTTTCCAGAATTGGGATAAAGCCACATTCTTTCTACAGGTTATATCGTGCTTGTTGCAGGGATGTCCGGTTGGATCTTACGCCCTGGCACACGGCCGTAGAAACTAATACATTACATCACGGATGTACTGGACATCGACTTAATTAATCACTACGAATTCTTAATAATGCATGTTGATCAGATGTGTAAGTCCTAACTGATTAACTAAACCTCAAGTCTGACCTTGAAATGCCTACTAAATACAAATACAATATACAGTCGAATATATGTTGCAACCTGCGTGATAAGGCTAGGGAGTCGCAATTTGCAAACCGGCAACAAGGCACAAACAGGGAAGCTTCCGGGGAGCACACATGCAGCCAACCACAGCCGGCCCAACTTAATCATGATTTAAGTACTGGTTGGTTGGAACCAACTTCATGATTTTTTTTTTGGTAAAGCTCAACATCTAAATAAATTTGGGCAGATTCTCTTAGCTACAGCTAGCGGTTTTTGGCTATAATGTGGACGTTTATGCAAACGAATCAAATGTCGACAAACCGCTTCGAAAATACTGTTTTGATAAACCGTTCCAAAAATAGCGAAGGAAACATCATATTTATTTATTTGAAGAAATCATAAACTGAAGAGAAGCGCATTAAAAGAAAACAAGTTAAGAGAAGCTTAAAAGGATTTAACAATGGAAACGTGGGCATAGGGGCATACTAGTATACTACCTCCATGTTCCAACTTCCAACGTCTCACATGTATCCTTAACAGAAAAAAAGAAAAGAAACGTAGCTCATGTAAATCATGAATTTCATGATTTATTTATGACCGATAGATGTGAAACCGTGCCGCGCGATGCGCATCTGCATTTCTACGTTAATTAATTAAGTACAGTTGACTTCCAAAAAGAAAAAAAAACCTAAAAACAAAACTCTGCTGTTACTGATTACTGTTACTCGATTCAATGTTGGCCCGTTTCAACAAGACCCCAAAAAACAGTCGGATAAAATTTCGGCCCAGCCGGAATCCGTTCGTATATACAGGTGTCGTAGTTGCACCCAACACTGTTTGTACCTCACCCACCAACGCCACCCCACCCGGTGTTTGATCCTGCGCGTCGTCGGTTAGTTTCGCTGCGATACGATGGCACCGCCGGAGATAAACCACCTCCTCGAGAGCGGCCTGCTGGCCACCGGCAAGGCGGCGGCGGCGGATGAGGAGACGTCGTCGGGGCGGAAGAAGTCGGAGACTTCGCTTCTGCGGCCGCGGCCGAGGGTGCGGCGCGCGGTGGCGCAGCTGCAGGAGGTGTTCTTTGGCACGAAGCTGTTCCCGCTCTTCTCCGCGGTGCCGCTCGCCGTCGCCGCTGAGTCCCTCCGCCTCGGCCGGGTACGTTTGCAAATTACATAACCGCAGTGCATATCGCCATACCCGTACCGTACGCATGTTCCTTGATTCCTTAATTTGTGCGTGCTCGCAACGTTTCTCTGAGGAAACTAGCTACGCGCTTTGATTCCGGCCGGCGTAGAGATGAGAAGTATATGTGGTCACGGCGGTTTCCTTGTCACCTTCTTCAAGCATCTCTCCAAAAGGGAAGAGCTTTCTCTTCGCGAACTGTCTCGATCTATACACCTGAGGATACTGTTCATATTCACTCCTTTCTCGCATAGTTAGAAGCAAATATAAATACTAGGAGGTAGCTTTTTCTGAGGATAAGACAAGAAAGTCACAAACGCATTATGCACCACACTTCTTTTGATTCCATGTTACGTATATATTTCTCTCATTTTAAAGTCACTTCTATTTTTTCAATCAAAGATTATCGGCTGCAGCTAAAAACATTAGTCACAGTTAATATAAATAGGCTCATAGATAGTATGGTTCCCCTCAGCCATGCATGGTTTGTGGTACAACCAAAACCTCCTCAATCTTCTTAGGACTCTTACGCGCGGTCGATGGACCGATCGACGGTCTCTGATCATAGTAGAAAATGGGGAATATTGGGATGAATCACGCCTAGAAATAGTAGAATGGATCGCAAATGTGTGGATTTTGCACATGACTCGGCCGTCCTAGTTGGGGTGACAGCAGCGCGCATGGAGAAGCCTCTAGCTGGTTCAGTCTTGATGTGGAGTGATGTTACATACACAGTAGTGATTTCAGGTCAAACTATGCATGCCCAGCAACCTCTAGAGGCCCAGGGAGGGAGAGGCATCTCTGGATTGCACTTTCTGCACCTGGACCCATCGACCATAGGACAGTCCTCTACTTTGCACTAGCTATAGTTCCTTTCAGGGTTGCAATTAAAGAAGGCGACCATCGGACATGATTTTGTCCTTCCTACTGTGCTCATCATTTGGTTAGCAAGGTTGGTGTAGCAATAGTGCGTAGTTTGTGCCTTACATCATATGATAGTATATGGTTGGCATTTGGTGTTTGCTATGCACGTACAAATAAATACATATCGGACTCCGAGGGTGACCTGTGCATGTGGTCGAGCTGATATGGACTGGTTACCCCTGGGGTTTATATAGGGATGGCAATTTGGCCGTGAGGAGCCCCACGAGGAAAATCTGTATGGGCGGCAGGGGAAGATCTTCCCTCGCGGGGCAACGCTACACTAGCGGGGTGGAGGTTGTTCTCCCCCGCGAGCTCCTAGAGACCCGGCAATAAATTAAACTAGCAGCATGAGCGCGGCGTCACACCGTGGCAACAGAAGTTTCCAGCCTTAGACCGGACCCGATCTCGTGAGATATACCACTAGCTCATAACAGTGTCAAAAACCAGATAAAGAAATCTAGAGGAACACGTTGTGTTGAATTTATGGGGAACATGGTGCCACCTTCCAACATAGTCGATCTTCACTTAGGAAAATAAATAGGGGTTGCCATGTGCTTGTGCTCTTCTAGAAAAGAGACCGGCAAGGATTGAGATTTCTTTAGTAACCTATCAACTAATCCATCAACATTGGTATCAGAGACCGGAAAAACTAGAACTAGTACCCGGCCAGCAAGGGAATTGTACGAAGCTCCCAGTGGCTATTGATTTCTTTGTTTGTGAAGTTGCGACCTCCTGCTCTTGTTTTTCTGCACAGATGAAGCATTCCACTAAACCGTCTGATAGTGGGTGCACCTATGTTGTCCATGTTGCACTTTTAGTATGCCTGTATGTGAACAATACTGATCATTGGCAATTGGTACATTGTATGTAACGAGCAGATTGTTTTGTGGCGTCCATCTACCTGTGCACTGGTATTGTTTGATGAATTGCCTCAAAAGAATTCATAGAGCAAGAATGCAGTGTCTGACCATGGACATGAAGCATGATAATGGAAATTTCTTTTTTTTTTTGTGCCTTAGTATATTTACTGTAGTTTGTTTCCTTCACTTGTTAGATTTTTCTTGTCTTGGCCCTTATGGTGAGAAATTGCGTCGGCAGGCTTGGGTGTTTGCTTTCAGCTTGATAGGCATGGCTCCGCTTGCAGAACGTGTGAGCTTCCTAAGCGAGTAACCTCTCAATCCCTTGTCACGTTTATGACTCTACTTTGGTCTGGTTTCTGTCTTGCTTATATATAAAAGGCACTCTTCCGTCGCTGACCATTAGTCTGATCTCTGTTTGTGCAGACAGATCGCCAATATCGCAGGACCAACAGGTAAGAACAATGTCTTAGTACTGTTTCACTTTATTATGTAGCAAATGCACTCTGACAGGAATTTAGCACATGCACTTTATCATGTTAGTGCAACTTAATCAATCATGAGAGATACTTTGTACTCAAACTCTCGAGGTACATATAGTATATGTTCAAATAGGACTTTTTTAAGTGAAATTTCATTTTTCTGATCAAATTGAAACTTCTTTTGAGACAGCTCAGGAAGAACTATCTTGTGATGTATGCATTGCTAGTGATTAAGAAAAGGGTAACGGAAATGACATGTTTGGAAGCATTACTGTGAGAACTAAACACTAAGTAACATTTTTCTGTTTTAACAACCTTTAGATTCCCCAACTTTGCCCTGAGCTATGAAGACTAGGGCAAAATAATCAAATATATGTGACACTCTTGTTGCTGAAAGATATTTGGCCACTCAAATGATTAGAGTTTCTCATGTTGACAAGCTCAATAAGAGTAGTAAGTAGTTGTTAGTGCTTACCTTTCTGTGTAGGAGTTGTTTATCTTTAGAATTCTTCATTTATTTGAACTTTATAAACTTAAATAAATTCACAAAAAATAAGTTCACTCTGATATTCCTTTTGACAAATTTGAGTGATACGGAAAACAAAGTAGTCATTGAAAAGCATGTAGAAGTAATTTGGCTACACTAACAAACATGAAAAGCATTATCACTATATGTTATTTATAATTGATTCAGAGGACTAACTATTTTTTTGTTCATAAATGTGCTTTCCTGAGTACAACCCTTGACAGATTTTTGGAACGATTTTTATTACAGCTGGTGGGCTTCTGAATGCAACCTGTGGGAATGTGCCTGAACTAGTCATTGCACTGTTTGCTCTGCATAAGGAAAAGATGGAAATTCTCAAGTGGTCACTTCTAGGTTCCATATTATCCAATTTGCTCCTTGTCCTCGGTTCATCACTCCTCTGTGGAGGGCTTGCTAATATCGGCAAGGAGCGTCCACTAGACAGGGTAAGAACACGTTAAGTAGTACCATTGGAGTATATCATCAGAACATATACATATGGCAAATTTTCTCTGATGTCCTTTAACAGAGACAAGCAGATGTAAGCATAGGCCTTCTGTTGCTGGGTGTTCTCTGTCACATTTCTACCGTAATTTCTAAATACACCATTAGCACTGGAGATAACATAAGCTCATCAGGCTCAATTCTAGAATTATCAAGATCAAGTGCCATTGTAATGCTCATCGCCTACTTCGGAGGCCTCCTCTTCCAACTAAAAACTCATCGACAAATTTTTGAGCAAGAAGAGGTATGATGCTTTCTTCACAGGATGTTGGGAAAGATGTCAATAAATAATGCAGAGGCGAGAGGAAATTTTCTTGGTAGCAAAGTACATACAGTTAGCACCGCGAACAATTGAGTTTCTCCTCTAGGATCTTCACTAAGGAAGCTCCAAGTGATGTCGATTGTTGTAGACTTGTAATTAGCATTTTGAGCAACTCTATTTTCTTCTCTAGGTAGGCAACCATTTTTCTCTTGGTATCAGATATGAAAAAGGTAGTCTTACTACCTATACAATAATACAAACACTTACCACTTAATATAGTCATGACGTTGGCTCTAACTGGGCAACCTTTTACTCATGCTGTACTTCACTCTGAATTTAGCATTCTGGTTCTTTCTTTGTATTGTTAGCAGGACATCACTATGTTTTCTTCATTTTTGAAGTAGAATTTCTTAATCTCTAAGTTTAGATTTTGTGAAGTTGCACATAATGATAAGTACATGAAACAAATAGTTAATTTGACACGTTTAGACACAGTGAATACTAAAATAATGTTTTTCGTTTATCTAATTGAACTCATCGTCTCCCAGTAACTGATATGTCCAAGCATTGTATTTCAGGACAGTTCAGAGGGCAGCAGCAGCAGCGATGATGATGCTACAGATACATCAGTTATAGGATTTGCCAGTGCAGTGATCTGGTTGATAGGGATGACCGCAGTCATTGCTATGTTGTCTAATTACGTTGTGACTACAATTGAGGTCTAAAAAATGGATGAAACATCAAGGGCATTTATAATTTTTTAAAGTAGTTACCTTTTGATTGCTAAAAAATTCAGTAGGTTTGACTATGGTGCTACCTTATATTGGTAGGAAGCATCAGAGTCAATGGGCATCCCAGTCAGGTTTATTAGTGTTATCCTACTGCCTATCGTTGGAAATGCAGCAGAGCATGCAGGCGCCATCATATTTGCTTTCAAGAACAAAATTGTAAGGACGTATCATATTTTTTGCTGACCAGTCGAGGTTATTCAAATTATTTGAGTTAATGAGTGCCATATATATGCATGTAGGATATCACCCTGGGAATTGCTCTTGGCTCTGCAAGTCAAATCTCAATGCTTGTGGTAAGAATTAAAAGATGTGCTCCTTGTTTCTCTTTTCAGTACGGTTACCTTCGGATATGTTGATCAGGAGCTTACCTATCATGACCAGGTACCCACCGTTTTAATTGTGTCCTGGGTTATTGGCATCCCTATGGATCTTGACTTCAACCCTCTTGAGACTGGATCACTGGTTATGACAGTAGTTACCACTGCATTTACACTTCAGGTAATGAATTAACGGAGAAATGCATATTTACCACTAGCACAGATACTAATTGCTAGCATACTTTTTTCAAAGACTGCACTCTTTTTTTTTGGGGAGGTATAGGATGTATATGATATTTCACTATTTTTTTTTGCAGGATGAAAAATGGCATTACTTGAAGGGTTTCAATCTAGTACTTTGCTATGTTGTTATAGCAGTGTGCTTTTTCACCATGAAGGCCCTCCCAAGTAAGTAGAGCAATATGCTTGTATAAGCTAATGCACCACTGGAAAGAAAATAGTGCACATTCCAAAGTAAATTTGGGGATTGATCGAACCATATTCACATATGCTTTAAGATCTGCACAGTTTTGTATTACATACGGCGGTGTGTTACCTATGTCTGACAGTCATTGTTTTACCAAATTCCTACTGATGATTCCTTTATCCATTTGGGGTACTTTTTTGGCAATATATCCTATACACTCAAGTTTAGAGTGCATTCACGGTGCACCACAACTAAAAAGTTACAAAAGATTTCGAGAAAATCTCTACATGTATTCTATGATTTACTCTACCTATATATAAAATTTCAAGTTTAAATTTATTCTATGTTAAAAGCGGCAAAAAAGATGAAATTCCGATAAATTTGAATTTAAAATTTTATGTATAGCTAAAATAAATTTAGAAGTATATTTATAATTTTTTTTGAAAATTTTTGTGACTTTTTAGTTGAGGTAATTTTATGTATAGTTAAGAGTATATTTAGAAATACATGTATAATTTTTTTTTGAAAATTTTTGTGAATTTTTTTAGTTTAGATGTACCGTGGGGGCTCTCTAAAATGGTTAGGATATGCTGCCCCTTTGTTCAGCACCAAAGAAGGTAGTTGCCTGAGTTGTTCAAGGGAATGCCCCATATTCTGAGCCAAATCGAGAGGTCGGCGAGCCAGCTGAGTTGAAGGGTGTGTAGACCGGTGTTCGATCGAGCTCCTGATCAAGCTGTTCGTCACACCGATGCATGGTTCCTTCTCCACAAGTGACGTGACAAGATGGCAGCCGCATCGATCGATCGTTCTGTGGTGCCGCTCGGTTAGGTTGAAGCTGAAGTTAAAATTGTAGTTGAAATGAGCGGGATCTGTTTCTTCTTGAGAAAGGTCTAACATGAGGAAATGCTGCCATTATGATTTTTCCCACGCTAATTGTTAGTTACGTTTGGTACACGTTAGGCTCGACCAGTGGTACTACTATGCACGTTTATGATGGCCTCGTTGAATCTGACATGGGTACGGACTTTTTCTTCTTATATATACAACGTACGCTAAGTGTTTGATCAGCTTGAACACCCATCAGAGTACGACACTACACACATGTAATGGCTTTCGCGGACGAAGATTTCTTTGGAGATGGACGGGGTGCGTCCCTACGTGCAGGGCCGTTCCAATCATTTTGAAGGTCTTAGGACGTAACAAAATTGAAGGCTCTTTGCTCTAACATAAATATATAACAGTATCTTTTATATCAATTGTAAAAGCTAAAGTTTAATATAGTAATCATTAGATGGTACGTCAAAATACAAAGTACTCATTGGTGACAATCTATTAGCACGTTAATTAATATTATAAAGAAGTCTTAGAAAACTATAACATGCTACTAAGGAAGTATCAATATCAATCTGATCCAATATATTCTTCTCAATGCATAAAGTGGCCAGACTATTCAACCTTTTATGTGACATTAATGACCTCAAATAGTTTTTCAACATGTCTCTATTAGATCTATTGGATATCTTTATATAAAAAAGAAACTGAAGTTACAAGAAAGTCCAAGATTTTGTTCTAGATAGTGTAGATATTGCGTTGGAGACTTGAAGTGGTATTTAACAGATAATCAAGGAACAAAAATTCATAAAAATGTACCATGTATGCAACAGCTATATGAGAGGATTTCGAGTAGAATCATTGCAAAGTGAAGAAATTGAAGACAAATTGGTTGGGAATCGACGAAATCAAGCTCCTCCTCCATTAATGGCGACAACGGCGACGTTTGTTTTGGGGAAGAGAAGACCAGAAGAGGAGTGGAGAGGTCAACCGGTGCAGGCAGTGTGCGTGGTCGATTGGATCTGGTGGATGACTCACTCGATGCATTCTCTCTATGATTGTCCATGCGTGGATATTTAGAGAGCATTCAACGCTGGATTCACAACATGGACGAAATGGGCCATTACTTTACTTTGCCAGCTGGCCTAACTAATCATTAATCAACTATATTCAGTATTCAGTACATAGGCTATATTATACATGTATGCATACTAACATATATCGGCTAGGGGCTCGTAGTTTTCATGGGCCCTAGGTGGTTTCCCCTGCTGCCTAGGCCTAGGGCCGACCCTGCCTACGTGTACGTGGGGACAATCCCCATATATGTTGCCCCACTTGCGGAATTCCACTCCTATCAAGGAAATGGAAAACAAAAGGAAAAGCCAAACTAACCAAGCAGAAAATCAATGGAAAATTGACTATTTGCCTCACATTACGACCTTGTTCTTTTGGACTGTGGCTGATAGTTTTTTACTGTATTTTTCGAGATGATGGCAGAGACATCAATGACATACACATTTTTAGGCTCAATAAGCTATTTGGAGAATCCTCTTTAAAAATTCGTTCCGTTTGTTTTGACTTTCGAAGAAACTAAAAGCTAAAAACCAAAAGAACAGCTCCTACATGTATGTTTTCTCATTTGGGACCAAGTTCTAGGTAATGAATTATTTGTCACACAGTTCATGAGCTAATCGATAATTTACCCTTTTCAGAGAATAAATGCCAATTTTGCCCACATCTTCTGACCCTATCTTCATCTCTTTCTTCTTCCTTGCTCCAGCCATGGTCGACCCGACGACCTCCTGGCCCCATGGTTCACCGGCGTCCTTCTCCATCCTATCCTATCAGCTAGACCTCCTCCTTGTCCCCTTCTTCCCTCTCCACTCGGATCCGGCCAAACCTCTCTCTGCTCAACGGTGGCCTCGATCCGACGTAGACCAAGTCATCTCTATCGCAGTCTTCTTCAATGACGGTGAGCTATATCATGCTTACTATGATGCCCCCGCATGTTCTCGCTTGTACCGGGCCTATTATGACGCCCCGATTTAAATGCATATGCACTTGTCACACTTGTGGAATATATTCGTGTTCTTGTAAGTTGTAGACCAAGCACCAAGCGAGCGATCTCCCTTGGTCTAGGGTTGAGCTTGCGGTCTCCCTGGTCTAGGGTCAAGTTTGTGATCTCCCTTGGTCTAGGGTCGAGTTGGCGGTCTCCCCTGGTCTGGGATCGAGTTGGCGGTCTTCACCATTTTGGGGTCGAGTGGATGGTCTCCCCCAGTCTTGGGTCAAGTGGGCGGTCTCCCTGGTTTGGGGTCAAGTTGGCGGTCTCCCCCATCAGGGGTCGAGTTGGCGGTCTCCCCCAGTCTAGGGTCGGGCTTGTGGCTTCCCCAAGTGAAGTGCCACTCATGAGCTTTGTCTCGATGAGAGACCATGGGATGTGACCCCATGTTTATGATGAGTAATTGACTCGTGTTCTAGATAGTTTGAGTTTGGTTTGAGTGGTTCGAGCCAAGTCGTTGCATGGCGACTGTGGTCGGACTTGGTCGAACGCGGTCGGACGAGCTTAGGACGCTTGTTTTCTTTTCGACTGGTCGTTGGGCTATTTTGGATGTGAGCATTTAATTCTAATACGACTTTGTGTTATCTGTATCTCGAGCGGTGCTATTTGATGTATTTCTTGTCTGTAATGGTTGCAGGACATCGAGACGGAGTCATGGCGAGGCACGGGATGACCGGACTAGGCACAGGCGGTGCCGAGGTCAAAGCGGTCGAGGTGGGCCGAAGACGGCGAGGACTCGAGGTGGTTGCGAGGCTTGTTCGGCAAGGAATGAGGAAGCTTCCCGAAAGGTGCAGGAGGGACGTTTTGGTGAATATGCAAGGCTACACTAAACGAAGTAGATTTGGTTTTTGAGATAGTGGGTAAAGGCTATTGCAAACCCGTTAGTGGGAGGCTATAAAAGGAGAGTGATGCGGACCAACTAAGGATTAGTTGATGCGTAGGGATGGCCCGATCTTTCCCGGTACGATCAACGAGGTTCCTTCTCCTTGGATAGAGTCTTCTCCTTGTCTTGATGCAGCAAACAATATTGATAAGGGCAATTTGCACTAGTATGCAAGGCTCACACTAGAAGCAATCCACCGAACTCTCCAAACCGTGAATTCAGCAAGAAGACACGAATTAGAAGAGATGAACCTTGTAGATTCGATGTGCAATCTCAAGAATCTTCTATTCTTGCCTTGCACCAACTCCGCAAACTCCAAACGAGAAAACCTTGCAATCACGCAATTTGGCCGCCACTAACCATCATGGCGATTTTCTTCTTTATTTCACGAGTCTAAAAACTTATCATATCATAGCCTGAGTTACAATGGGGCTAAGGCCCTGGCCTTATATTGGTGCACAATGCACGGCCTTGATTACAACTCACGTACTACTTGGCCTAAGGCCGAAACAAACTCCAATACGAACTAAAAAGGAAATACCTAAACTGCTACCTCTGATTTCTCTCTCAATTTGCGACTTGACCGTGAGGATTCCGTGGCTAGCATCTCATCCATTATGTGGGGCTTCAAAATAGTTTGCCAACGAGTCCAAGAACGCCCAAATCGGACTCCGTTTGTGAAAGTTATGGACGTTTTAGTATCGGTCTTGCCCGCTGTCCCAATCCGAGTCCGGATCGGTTTCAAATCTTTATATGTTTTGTTTTCTTGTTAACGGGCCTTCCAAATCCATTTGTAAGCTGAAAAGGAGTCCTTCTCAACCTTTAGAAAGCCATGATGTGGTCAGATTTTACCCTTACTTGCATTGCAATACTCGGACTCCTTATGTTTGGCAAGTTTCGCGCGTCTCTCTAGACAAGTCGTGCTGCTTCCAATGCAATTGCCATAACATTGTGTAGGAAGCTCCAAATCAACCGCCGTTTGATTTGTTGGAAAGTAGACTTCATTAGCTTTCCAAATATGTATTTTGTGTGCCTTAGAAACCTCAGAATTGACGTTGAGAACTTCATGAACTTTATGGACAGAACTGCAATCACGAGAACTTGATTGATCTTGTGTCTTCCTCTTTAGCCAAACTAACTTTCTTTCTTCTCCATCCACACCTCTAAATCCATACATTGTTGTCTTGTTTGCACTGCGTAAAGGAGGAATCATATAAGCATCCGCACAAACTAAGGTATTCTTCTCTCTCCCATAACCGATGGCTTCTTTCTCCTTGCACAATTCAGCACTACTAAGTCTTGTAACTTCAGATTGCATAGATGAAGCACAAATCAATGTTGTGCTCACACTCTTGGCCACATCATCCCCTCCCCCTTCAAGCGAAACCGCCCTCGGTTTCGTGGTAATCTTCACAAGCTCCTTGCCCTTGATGGCAATGTCAGAAATAATCTCCTCATCTCTCTTGGGCAGCAAAGATTGAAATACACCTTTATGCATAAAAGTGAAGCGATTGGCTCTCCCTTGGTGTGTAACATTACGATCAAACTGCCACGGATGCCTCAATATGATGTGACACATGTACATAGTCACAACGTCACACTCCACCTTGCCTTCATATCCATTAATTGAAAACGACACGCGAACTTTATGAGTAACTTTCAGCTTACCAACATTGTGAAGCCATTGCATATAGTATGGCTTAGGATGACGCCATGTGGTTAATGAGAGTGCATGAACTACGTCCTTGCTGATCACATTGTTATAGCTTCCACCATCGATTATAAACTTGCACCGTTTGCCTTTGATCATGCATTGGGTTTGAAAAACACCACGTTGCTGCCCCTTCTCAACAATTAGCTTATTGTCACCATCCACCTTATGAGTCATCAAAGTTGGACCAACCTTAGGATCACAATACACAACTTCTTGTGGAGAATCATTGAATTTCTCATCGTCATGTTCATATTCCTCGCTTTCGCCCTCCGTGGCATATCCCTCATGTGTGAGTAACACCTTCCTTGCATTTGGGCAATCCCTCATCATGTGACCCCTGCCCTTACACTTGAAGCACTCAATTTGACTTGTTCTAGCGGTGGAGAACGTACTAGAATCAGATTTGGTTGCTTCTTTACCTCTGTTGTTTGCCTCCTTTGAAAGATCCCCATTTGAACGGCTTGATGTTGCCACCTTGGAGTGTGAACCAACATCATCGCCTTACTATGATGGACGCCTCCATGGGTTTGTTTGAGTGTTGGCATGTCCACCCTTGGCTTGTTTGCGCTTCAATTGTTGTTCAGCACGTTCAGCTTGATGCACCAAGTCTTGAATGTTGTAGTAATGGACCATCTCCACCCTATCTTGCACATCCTCATTCAACCCATTAAAGAAACGTGCTATAGTAGCCTCATCATGCTCCTCTGTCCTTGTACAGATCATCAACATCTCCATCTCTTTATAATATTCATCAACACTAGAATTACCTTGGCGTAGTTGTTGCAGCCGGTTGTACAAGGTCCTAGTGTAGTGTGCTGGGACAAAACGTCGCCTCAAAATATTCTTCAGTTGTGCCCAAGTATCTGGACGAGCTCCTACACGACACAATTGGTTCCACCAAACAAGAGCATATTCGGTGAACTCAATTGTCGCCAAACGGAACTTCTTATCCTTAGTATAGTGATGGCTGTCAAAAATTTGTTCGACACGCATCTCCCAATCCAAGTAGTCCTCCGGTTCAGCTTTACCATTAAATGATGGGATATAAATTTTTATCCGCCCAATTCCATCATCCACGGCAACACGCTGAGCAAACCTAACACCATCATGCATACCTCCACCATGGGCAGCACCTCTGCCACGCATGTCCCTACCACCGTCAGCACCACGGTAGTCCCGAGCATAGCGCGGTTGTGGAGTAAAGCCCGCTGCACCATCAAAGACCTCCTCGTGTTCGTCGTCTTCATATGGTGCACGCCGTTCGGGATATTGAGGTCCCCGTTCAGCATGCTGAAATTGTGGTGGCTGGTTGCGTAGCGCCTCCGTCAAAGCATCAATTCACGTCCCCAAATCATCAAACTTGCCTTCAAGCTTCCGGTGACAACTTAAGAAGTAGTCACGTGTCGCTTCAAGCACGTGTCGCACCTCGGGCAGCAAAGACTCCGCATATTGGGGCACCTCCCCGATTGGCTCGGCATGATTATGTCGCGCCATGCCATCTTCAATCTTCATAGAACCCGCCATCAAGAAAAATTCAGCAACCTCGTACCGTGATCAACCACGCTTTGATACCAAGATGATGCGGACCAACTAAGGATTAGTTGATGCGTAGGGATGGCTCGATCTTTCCCGGTACGATCAGAGAGGTTCCTTCTCCTTGGATAGAGTCTTCTCCTTGTCTTGATGCAGCAAACAATATTGATAAGGGTAATTTGCACTAGTATGCAAGGCGCACACTAGAAGCAATCCGCCGAACTCCCCAAACCGTGAATTCAGCAAGAAGACACGAATTAGAAGAGATGAACCTTGTAGATTCGATTGGCAATCTCAAGAATCTTCTATTCTTGCCTTGCACCAACTCCGCAAACTCCAAACGAGAAAACCTTGCAATCACGCAATTTGGCCGCCACCAACCATCATGGCGATTTTCTTCATTATTTCACGAGTCTAAAAACTAATCATATCATAGCCTGAGTTACAATGGGGCTAAGGCCCTGGCCTTATATTGGTGCACAATGCACGGCCTTGATTACAACTCACGTACTACTTGGCCTAAGGCCGAAACAAACTCCAATATGAACTAAAAAGGAAATACCTAAACTGCTACCTCTGGTTTGTCTCTTAATATGTGACTTGACCGTGAGGATTCCGTAGCTGGCACCTCATCCATTGTTTGGGGCTTCAAAATAGCTTTTCAACGAGTCCAAGAACGCCCAAATCGGACTCCGTTTGTGAAAGTTATGGACGTTTTAGTATCGGTCTTGCCAGCTGTCCCAATCCGAGTCCGAATCGGTTTCAAATCTTTATTTTTTTGTTCAACAGCCTTCCAAATCCATTTGGAACCTGAAAAGGAGTCCTTCTCAACCTTTAGAAAGCCATGGTGTGGTCGGATTTTACACTTACTTGCATTGCAATACTCGGACTCCTTATGTTTGGCAAGTCTAGCGCGTCTCTCCGGACAGCTCGTGCAGCTTCCAATGGAATTGCCATAACTTTGTGTAGGAAGCTCCAATCAAGCGCCGTTTGATTTGTTGGAAAGTATACTTCATTAGCTTTCCAAATATGTATTTTGTATGCCTTAGAAACCTCAGAATTGACGTTGAGAACTTCATGAACTTTGTGGACAGAACTGCAATCACGAGAACTTGATTGATCTTGTGTATTCCTCTTTAGCCAAACTAACTTTATTTCTTCTCCATCCACACCTCTAATTCCATGCATTGTTGTCTTGTTTGTACTGCGTAAAGGAGGAATCACATAAGCATCCGCACAAAATAAGGTATTCTTCTCTCTCCCATAACCGATGGCTTCTTTCTCCTTGCACAATTCAGCACTACTAAGTCTTGTAACTTTAGATTGCATAGATGAAGCATAAATCAATGTAGTGCTCACACTCTTGGCCACATCAGAGAGGCTTAGCATGTAGAGAGGAGGTATCCTGGTTGTGCTCCTTTGTGGTTGTTATGGCTTTTGGAGAGGTTGTAAAGGCTTTGAGAGTTTGTTTTGCTTTTCTTATGGGTTGTTAGAGAGTTGGTGAGAGGCTGTGGGGAGCAGAACAATCTTGTGTGTGCTGTGTCTCTCCTGGCTTGGATGTATCTTTGTTTTTCTCAACTGTGTATGGGGCGGTATGGGTTGGAAGTTCTTTGTTTTTCCTTTGTGTGAGTTCTCAAGAGGTGACACTGGATTGATCTACTTGTAACCTTTCAGTTCTATGAATCCATGTGAGAATTGCTGTGAAGAGATGCTGGTTCGAGTTGATCTTTGTCTCTGCACTTATTCTTTTTCTCTGGTTTTTCAGCTCTGTTCTTTCTTGATATCGTTGATTCTGAATTAAATCCTTTTGTTTCAGAACTGGGAAGATGCTCAAGATCATTTGGCTAATACATTCCTGAGAACAAAAGAAAGAATCAATTGATTTTCACTTCTCCTTATCTTATGCCACACCTTCGTCTATTCTTGTGTACTTCTAGGGTTCACTGTTTAAGAAGGCAGAGCAAGTTTGATTTCTTGAGTTCTTGCATTTAAAAATGATTTGGTTTCTGCCTACTTGTTCTGAGATTGTTTCTCTGCCGAAAACCAAAAGCACATGAACAAAAGATTTGAGTTTCTCAAGCCATTAGAAATTCAGTCTCATTCTCTGCTCCAGATTTCGGCTTTGTTTAAAAAAGAAAAAAAAGGTTCCTGTTTCTCTCCAAGTATCTTCTTTTGTTTTCAGGTTCTCCAAATTTCCACTGAAGCATTTGTTTTGTTTGAGCAGTTCTTTCTTCCAAGATGGTTCCCATTTCTTGATCTCTGCTCTGTTTTTAGTCCTTTAGCCGTAGTCTTTCTTTGTCAGTTCGCCAGCTTCTTCTCCTTTTCAGATTTGCTTTCCTTTATTTTTTTTGCCACCGGCTTCTTCTCTTTTTCAGGGTGCAGTCCGCAGTTTTTTAGAACCTGTTGTTGTCGGCAGCTGTGTCTTCATTCTATTTTTCGGCTGCAGCCCTATTTCTGCAGTTTGCTGTTTTCTTCTCGGGATTGCTCTCTGCTTTCGGTTTGCAGCAAAACCGGTGGTTAAATCTGCAGTCAGTTTTTCTAAAGCACTGTCTGCTCTCTGTATTCAGTCCAGTGTTTGGAAGTTTTCGGCCAGCAAGCAGCCTATGTTTGCAGTCAATTTTCTCTGTGATTGTTCCTTCTTAGTAACTACTGTTCAACCTCTTTTCAGTCCACAGTAAAATCTGTTTACAGTCGCCTCTCACTAGTTTGGGCAAGATCTGTTTGTGCTGACAGAGTTTAGTTATCTGAAAACTAAAAAGGAGAACTAAATTGAAAACCCGTCAGTGCAGTCTTGAAAACTTTTATTTTCTGATTTTTTTTTATTTTAGCAGAGTCTATTTAAAGTCCTTTAGGTTAAGTTTTCTTTTTATTTTGACAGCTCTGTTGTGCCCTTGTATTTTTTTCTTCTTCTTTTGTTAGTCTGGCTTACGACTTTCAGTGAGCGAACTTACTTTGCCTTCATAGCTGTCAATAGCTATCGGAGAAGAAGAAGGTCGTGTGGAAACTTGGGGTGATTTTTGAATGCACCATTCATCCCCCCTCTGTTGCCGTTTTCGATCCTTCAATTGGTATCAGAGCCGGTTAGCTCTTCCTTGTAGATCTTAACCGGTCTCTAGAGCCATGGCGATAGACAAGTATTCCACCAAGCCCTCGATCTTCAATGAGATCGACTATCCCTTCTGGAAGAGTCGGATGGAGACCTACATCCAGGCTTAGGGCTATACCATCTGGAGAAAGGTCAAGACCCGATATGTTGTTCCTGCCGATGAGAACATCAATGCCGAAAACATGGCCGATGTTGAGGCAAATGCTAAAGCGAGGAATATCATAATTCAGGGTCTGAGCAGAAGCGAGTTCGATCGCATCTCTCATCTCACTTCGGCTTTCAACATCTAGGTGACCCTCGACGCATACCATGAGGGCACCACCCAGATTAAAACAGTTCGACAGGACCAGTTCAAGCGAGATTACAACAAGTTTGAAATGCTCGCTGGTGAGTCCTTGCATGAGTGTTTTGCGCGATTTCATAAGATTCTGAGCAATCTCCGAGCGGTCGGTCTCACATACCCCGACTCGGACAACGCTCGACAGATGCTTTCTGCTCTTGATCTGCGTGTTTGGGAGATGAAGGTGAGCACCATCAAGGACACGACAGACCTCTCGACCTTGACTCTTGATGCGCTGTATTCGCGTCTCAAGACTCACGAGATTGACATAGTCTCTCACAGGTCGAAGTCACAGTCAATGGCATTGGTCACCGATCCCAGTCCTGCTTCTGGTATTTTCTCTGATAATGCTGGTTTTTCCCTAGCTGCTCTCTATGACGTAACTGATAATCAATTAGAGCAGCTATCAGAGGAACAACTTGCCCTTCTAGCCAGAATGTTTTCCCACACATACAAGAGTGTGAGGGACAGAAAGAGAGGAGGGTCGATAATCTGCTTCGAGTGTGGTGGCCCCAACCACATTCGGGCGAATTGCCCCAAGCTGGAGAAGGGCAAGAACGACCACGGCGGCGTGAGCAAGAATAACTACATCGACAAGAACCGTAACAAGAAGCCCCCAGCTCATGTCCAAGGCAAGAAGAAGTTCCACAACCTTGGCAAAGCCAAGATGCTGTTCCACCGCGTCCTCACCGCCTTTGACGACATCGACTTCAGCGATGTGGAGGGGTGGAGTGATGACGACGGGAAGGATGATCAAGACCCCAAGGATGGCGACGACTTCATCGGCATGTGCTTCATGGCCCTTGAGGGCGAAGTTAGCGACAGCGAGCTCTACAGCGACTCCGATGAGGTATGTCCCTCCTATGACCAGCTCAATGATGCATTTCTAAAGCTAGGAAAGTTTTATGCTAGATCTAGAGATAGGGTTGTGGATCTTGAGAAGGAAGTAGACAGACTGTCATGGAAGCTTACTTCACTTATATCTGCTCCCTCCCGTGACGAATGTGACATGTGTTCTTCCCTGCTTGGAGATATGGAGAAACTAAGGACCTCTTATGATAGTCTGACTTCTGAATTTGACATTGTTAAGGTGGAGAATGTTAGTCTGCTTGCTGAACTAGAAATGAGTAGGGTGGTGCCCTTTCATCTACTGTTGTTGAGACTACTTCTTGCACCTCATGTGAGGATAAGGACAATGCATTTTAGAGGTCTTTATACTATGCTCCTTGATTTGCCAGAAACATGTGAAAATTGCAATAATTTGAAATTGAATCTAAAAAGGGTAGATCATAAAATTGCTGAATTGCATGCTTGTTTGCTTGAGCCCATTGTTTCTTGTACCAACTGTCCTAAATTGACCTTTGAGCTTGAATCAGTTTCCAAATAATTTCATGAAATGATTGATCAAAATAAGAAAATGGCTCAATATGCTTCTAAGAACCCTGTTAGCTCACCATGTAACAATTGTGAAAAACTAAAATATGAGTTGATTGCTTTAGATGACAAATATATGAAGCTAACTAAGGACCTACTAGAGAAGTCACAATCTCCTTGTACTGTGTGTGCTGGTGTGGGGAAGAAGTCCGAAGGAGTAGAGACGCTTAGACACGATGACCAAATAGCTAGAGGTAGGATTGTCCCTCCTAGTTCTTGCGAAGACCTCAATGTTGAGGCGGCTGTGTGTGCACATGCCATTCCTTCTTCTGCTGTTGGTTCTTTCTCCTCTCCCTTTGCTGTCTCCTCTTCCCCCTGCTCTTCTTGCACCTCTCTCTTTCAGGAGTGTCAGTATCTTATGAACACTCTTGAGAGATTTGTAGGAGGAAAGAAGAAGCTGAATCTTATTCTAGACCAGTCCAAGATTTGCAAGTTCAATCAAGGTCTAGGATACAATTTTCTTGAGGATGTTAGGAAGCATCCACCTGCTGTTCTCAGACCCATAGCAGCAGGTGTGATCGAGGTCAAGCCCAAAAACCAAAAGGTTGAGTTCAAATCTGCGGGCTTCGTCCAAGGGATATCTGACAGTAAGGTGGTAACACCTAGTGCTTTGACTTCTCAGAAGGCGAAGTTTCATTGTACCTTCTGTCAGAGGAATGGACATATGATCGAGAGATGCTTCAGGCGTGCCAAGATCAGCCCTAGACCTTGAGTGCACCTAAAACCGACACGAGGCTTAGGGTTGATCACTCTGAGGTGTTTAGGAAGCATCGAGGACTTGGTTTTTTTGGGTGTTTCTGATTTTCGTCCTCGATTTGCCTCTGCTCGTGATATCCGCCATTCTGAAGGTAGATCTCATTTTCCCCATCGAGACAGCTACCCGCGGTGAGATCAGCGTGTTACCGGTGCACCGACTCGCTCTTCCATAGCAGTCGAACCCGGCAACAGCTTCAGGTCTACCCATAGACCTTTTGGTTCTTTGAGCAACGGAGAGCGTATGATGCGGGGGATTGCCCGATCTTCACGGCGTAGGATCGATGGAGATAATTTGGATCCGTGTAACCTGACAAACCGATGGCGCCAACCACTGTTAGAACAGCAACCTGCGACAAAAAAATTCGCCCAACCACACGCTCGTGATCCCGTCTACTCGACCACCAAGTAGACGTGTCGTCGCTTCTGCAAATAACAAGGAATCACAAGAACGACGGGGAAGAACGCCCGATTCCCCTCTAGGTTGCATCTATGTGTCAAACCCTAGGAAGAACAAACGTATAGCTCTCTCTGAAAATAATAGATTGATTCATGGTGGTCTCCCCCAAAGAAAAAAAGGTCACCGTTTTAAAGACTCACGCACACCTAGGACCGGCCAACAGTGAGTTCGGCCAGAGAAGCCGGAATAATCTCTAAAGCAGCCCAACTAACTGAATTACAACTCTTTCTATTTATTCTCTCGTGTTCGAACTCTTTCCTAATCAACGACCCAAACTACTGTGCCAACCAATCACATGGCCGAAACAAAGTTGTATTCGGTCATTAGGAAGGCATGCAGACCTTGATCTCCTCACGATGCATTGCCTTGGCTGTTCTGATCCATATTCCTTGTGCCATCCAAAAGGAACTCCTTCAAATATTGATTCCCTTGGACTACTTGATGACTGCGTGAGCTTGATGGATATCATGATCACCACGTTTGTTTATTCCAGCACACTTGCTTCCATCCATTCCATCAAGTGGTCTTGGTTATGCATGCATGTATTTGCTTTCGTTTTTTTTTTGTCTCGATTCACATGTACATGCATGATTTTCTTGCTTGACTGATTTCTTCTGGCTTCAGCATCCCATATCTGTTGATTAATCTTTTTAGCTCGTGCTCGCGTAATCGGACCAATCAAGACGCCCTCATCATCTTGTACACTTGAAGTGATGGACGTTGCACTAGTATCGATGAGACCTTCTAAACGCATCTTTACTTTAGGCTTGTACAGATCGAGTATGGGCCTGTATATAATTAAATAAAATAGTAGTAACTCTGTATCTCGAAATATTATAGTTAAAGACCCAATTAAATTAGAGTTCACCTGATAATATTTAATGCGGCTCAATAATTCCTTCCAGTTAAATAATATATTTAACTGAGAAGTGCAAGACATGAGCGTATCCGCGTCATCCTCCCCTTCTTCAAGAAAAGCCGTCCTCGGCTTTTGATAGCCTGAAATCGTACTAAACAAAGAATACAACGTATATGCATGGTATATATATTTGTCGTCAATAATTCTCCTGTTTAGTACATCATGAACATTTGAAGGCATCGTAAACAAAAGGAACAACACATATGCATGATATATATATGAATCAATTATGGTGTCATTCTTGTTGTTTTGTATAAACCAATTAGTACAACGGCAACCATAAGATGTATATATTGTAATATTGTCATTCACATCATTCTCCCTTCCATGAGAAAAAGTCGTTCTCGACTTTGCTAAGTACATGGACAAATCATTAATGGGCCAAACCAAATTAATTTGTTCAAATACGGTGGAGAAAATTTTTAGTGCCTTCCATGCTTCAACTGTGCTACTGTGATTATTTGTACATGATTGTACATTAAAGGATGAATAAGTAGGCTTAATAAATCTTTTAAAACATGAAGCACTATTGTTGAAACTCATCTCATTATGATCATGATATGGCACAAAAGATTGTTTATCCAAAATATGCAATTTCAATTCAGCAAGCCTATCACATGTAATGCATATTCGGTAAACATAAAACTTGTTATCTACACCATAATCTCCGATCAAATTAAACTTATAGGTGTAGGCATAAACACTAACTAGTGATTTTAAACATGAAATTTCAGCAAGATTCTCAAGCACACTAGATAGCTCTTTAGGATCATCAAACATGATATAGTACAAAGAATTACTAGGAGATATTCGAGTAAGAACTTCCTTATGAGTAATTAATTCCACATTGTGTAAATTAAACATATTAAATTCAAAATGTGGTATTGCCAATTGGGCACAAAAATTCTCACAATTACTCACCTTTTCTTGATGAACTATCAATATATCACCCTTATTGTTACCTTGAACGTCCTCCTCAGATGATGTAGGTGATGTAGGTAGTGTAGCTTCAACTTCAAGTTGTGCGGTTTGTTTAGCATTTAGGTTCTCTTCTTCTTTAATATGCACAATGGGAGAAACAACACTAGAAGTAGAGAGTAAGTCGTTAGTATAAAAAATAACCTCACTTGTATTATCATCTACTTCTCTCTTTTCTTTTTGTGTATTTCTCTCACTCTCAATTTGGATGCTCTCAACCTCACATATGGTGGAATCACACAACTCACTCTTTTTATCGCTCTTACTCAATTTGGCTATGTGGCTCTCATCCTTACATGGATTTTGAAGCATCTCATCTTTTATGAATCGTGGGCCAGCAATGGCGCAATTACCATCAACCACGATCTCCTCATGTAGCAACGGGGTAGCACTATATGACGCCTTGACCGAAGGGAAAGTCCCATGCTCGATCATCTTCTCATGTGACGTATTGGGAAAGGCATGCAAACTGAAGTGGGGACTCAGGTTGAAATGTGGTGTACGCCTCTCCTTAATTCTCTTCTCCTCCTCTATAGCATAATTCATAAGATCCTGAATACTACCATCATATTTCAAACGAACAGTAGCAGCGATCTCAGAATTCAAACCTCTTTTGAAGTAAGCTCTCTTTGCACATGCCTCTGTGATATTGGCACGATACACAGCATAATCTAGCTCATCATAAAAAGATTGGACAGATCGACGTCCTTCGCGAATGCTCTTCATATGATGAAGTAACTCTAGCTCATACTCATATGGCACAAACTCATTTCTCATGACCTGCTTCAATTCTTCCCAAGTAGTGACATATTGCTTCTCAGGATATCGCTTCCACCAAGTGTATGCATATTTTTCAAACTCCATGGTGGCTTGTGTCATTTTCTTGGCTTCGGACAGCTTCTGAAACTTAAGGTCACATTCAAGTTGTTCCACCCATTCGAGATACTCCTCCGGATTTGTACTTCCATAGAATGGAAAATACAAGTATCGAGAGTCGCACCATGAGGAACGAAATGTTGGATATCCTGTCATTGTTAGTATTGCAAAAAAAAAGCAAAGAATATGTGGAATTTATGTGGAATCACTCATCCTCGCCTTCTCTTACCAATCGAAGTTCTTATGCCTCCTCGGATCGCGAAGACACACGTACCTTGGTGACGGTAGACAATCAAGGTGATAGATCAAGCGAATTCAATTGCACAAGCACTGTTATAACAATGGCTTATATGTGGAGCTTGGAGGGAAAATAATAACCTATGCAATCTGAAATTCTTGATGTTGTTAAGTTAAGTAATAGTCCAAACTAAAATACTTTGCCTAAGTGCTGATCCAAAAGGTTTAAGTGAAGTGTAGGAACGCACACACAAAGATCAATGTGACTCGATGCAACAAAGGAATGAGCTAAATAGAAGCGATTTGAAATTGAAGATTAGTTAGCTCGTTTTGCACCAAGTACTGGGAGAGACGCTAGCCAATTGCAATGATATGAATGTAAGGGCACAAGATTGCTCAAGAAAATAAATTACACAATCTGAATTTATGGACTAAGAACTCACCCAAATTCGGCCAATGCTTTTTGTTTTTTTTTGTGAAATATACTCACGCCGTGGCTTTTTTTACGGCTGCCTTTTTTTTTCCTTTCTCTTTTTTTTTTTGATTCAAAGGCCGAACTAGAGTTTCATTGTCTCTTGAATTTGCACAAGTCATAAATATTTAGCAATGTGTAAAATACTCAAGAGCAGCCCTAGATGCAATATTCAACAGCTAGTCTCAAAGATGAAATAAAATATGAATGAAACCCTCAATCCAAACATTGGGTCTGGCTGCTAGAATTTCCAAAGTGGAGCGCAAGACTCTGGACTAGAAGCAATAAGCAGCCTACAATTTTGGATTGGTGGAAGTATATATCAATTCAAACTTTCCCAAGTGGATTTTGGTCAGATCACAGAATAGGAATTCAGTTCGGTTGAAGCAAGGTGAACCGAACACACTAGCAATGCAGCCACAAAACTCACATCTAATTGACTGGCTAGTTGAGTTGTATTCGGATAGAACAACTAGAAGCGATCAAGTCTCACGTCTGTTTAGATCAGACGACAACATACTAGTAGTTCAATTGAGACTCAAAACTCAACACGCCCAATGTGTTGGCTCAGATGGAAACAGGATTTAGTTCCAAACACTAGACTCCCTAACCGAACCCACAAAATTTTTTAGATCAACTTGGCCAATCACAGATTAACATGGCCAACTTCCTTAATGACCAAAGATGACTTTCTAGTCACGTGATGTCCAGCCAGATCCGTTTCACATGAGATTAATAGATGATCAGAAGGTTGTGTTTGGATGGCAACACAGCACTTCGGCCAGATCAAAGACAGCAATTGTTGCGCTACCAGCCAGATGAGAACTCGCTAGAATTTGTGACTGGCCGACAGCAGAGGACTCGGAGTAGACTAGATGTAGATAGTTTTTTTAGGTTTTATATGAACACAAAGATTAAGCGACGCAAAGGAACACGACGATCAGCACCTAAACAAATTTTCTAATGGATTAAAACCTAACAAAACTCACAAAAAAAATAACAGATGCAAAAACTAGGGTTTAGATTTTTATGGCTTTTTGTGTATAGGAAAAGAAATAAATCTAACTACGGGTAAATTGATCCTACCGTGTCAACCGCGCTCTGATACCAAGATGATGCGGGGGATTGCCCGATCTTCACGGCGTAGGATCGATGGAGATAATTTGGATCCGTGTAACTCGACAAACCGATGGCGCCAACCATCATAGAACAGCAACTGCGACAAAAAAATTCGCCCAACCACACGCTCGTGATCCCGTCTACTCGACCACCAAGTAGACGTGTCGTCGCTTCTGCAAATCACAAGGAATCACAAGAACGACGGGGAAGAACGCCCGATTCCCCTCTAGGTTGCATCTATGTGTCAAACCCTAGGAAGAACAAACGTATAGCTCTCTCTGAAAATAATAGATTGATTCATGGTGGTCTCCCCCAAAGAAAAAAAAGGTCACCGTTTTAAAGACTCACGCACACCTAGGACCGGCCAACAGTGAGTTCGGCCAGAGAAGCCGGAATAATCTCTAAAGCAGCCCAACTAACTGAATTACAACTCTTTCTATTTATTCTCTCGTGTTCGAACTCTTTCCTAATCAACGACCCAAACTACTGTGCCAACCAATCACATGGCCGAAACAAAGTTGTATTCGGTCATTAGGAAGGCATGCAGACCTTGATCTCCTCACGATGCATTGCCTTGGCTGTTCTGATCCATATTCCTTGTGCCATCCAAAAGGAACTCCTTCAAATATTGATTCCCATGGACTACTTGATGACTGCGTGAGCTTGATGGATATCATGATCACCACGTTTGTTTATTCCAGCACACTTGCTTCCATCCATTCCATCAAGTGGTCTTGGTTATGCATGCATGTATTTGCTTTCGTTTTTTTTTGTCTCGATTCACATGTACATGCATGATTTTCTTGCTTGACTGATTTCTTCTGGCTTCGGCATCCCACATCTGTTGATTAATCTTTTTAGCTCGTGCTCGCGTAATCGGACCAATCAAGACGCCCTCATCATCTTGTACACTTGAAGTGATGGACGTTGCACTAGTATCGATGAGACCTTCTAAACGCATCTTTACTTTAGGCTTGTACAGATCGAGTATGGGCCTGTATATAATTAAATAAAATAGTAGTAACTCTGTATCTCGAAATATTATAGTTAAAGACCCAATTAAATTAGAGTTCACCTGATAATATTTAATGCGGCTCAATAATTCCTTCCAGTTAAATAATATATTTAACTGAGAAGTGCAAGACATGAGCGTATCCGCGTCATATGGTAGTTAGAGGTCAGTCGTGTGTGACTCAGTATTGGGTTCCAAAATCTCTTTTGATTTATCCAAGTACTGAGCCATTTCTCTCTCGTTGACTCAGGTTCGCCGGGCAGAGAAGGGAGATGTTTGGCTCGTAGATTCCGGGTGTTCATGACACATGACCGGAGATTCACGTTGGTTTTCTTCCCTAGCCCGAGCTCCAGGTGATGAGACGATCACCTTCGGAGACGCTTCTTCTGGGCGTGTCATCGCCAAAGGTACAGCGCGTGTGATGTGACCATGCCACCAACACGTACGACCATATCGGCCAATATCAAGAATGAACTAAAGGTGAATTCGTTTCTTCAACTTCAACATATTTTAAATGAGAATATGATGCTACCTAATGATGAAAATATATATATTTGTAGCACCACATCACTTTGGAACCAATTAAAGAAAGGGTTCAAGTTGGACAGTATTGGAATCCAATTCGGCCTCCAGATCAATTCGGATTCAGCCTGACAAGCCAACTTCAAACGGTCATAACTTTTGATCCAGAAGGCTTCTCGGGGTCCGTGAGTACTTGTTGGAAAGCTCTTGGAGTCTACTTTCGGATGGATCTAGTCTCACCTCCAAAATCCACCCGAGCAGATCAAAAACTGCGAAACAAGTCACATCATCTTTCCAGTCCGAGTCAAAGTGGGCCGAGGGCCTTGTAACTTGGTCTATTTGGGCTGGTACTGTTCACGTGAATAGTACCATGTGCGTGAACAGTAATTAAGAATAGTACCACATCCCTTTTCATTAGATAAGTGTGGTTTCCCCCTCCCCTATTTAAGGAGGCCACACCCCTTTAGTTTTCTTGGGGTTTTGCTTAGATTAATTCTGTCTTTGAACAGTTTCGCCGTTCATCGGTTTGCGAGACCCCAACTTGTGAACTTAATATTTATTCGCAATTTCAGATTGCATCTTGTACTCTCTTACTTGTGTTCTCGATTCGCTTGCAGGAGATAGTCTTCTTGGCGAGGTCAATTGTGTTCGGCACGGTTGATAACCAACGGAGCAGTGGTGTAGTGATTGCGAGGGGTTCGATCTGTTTTGGTCGGAGCCTTTGGATCATCAACGTCGAGATCTCCACAATCGACATATCAGTACCTCTCGGAAGATCGGGCCATCGTCACATCAGTTGGTATCAGAGCAACGGTTGCCCGTGAGGTAATTCTTTTATCCCTAGTTAGTAGATTGGTTTTTATTTCCTATAGTCCAGAAAAAAAATTGCCCCACAAAAAGAATTAATTCCGCTATCCAAACCCCGTTGTGCCTTTCAATCTGTTAGTTTTGGTTTGCTAAATTGAATTTGTGTCCATATTAACATTGTCTAGTTGCTGGTCATATTTTTGTTCCATTAAAAATCCAAACAAAAGAAAAATTCCCCACCCCAAACCCTAATTTCCAAATTCGGCTGATTTTTCCTTTCTCTGCAGCCGCCACCAAAAACGCCATATCTTTTGATTCCGAGATTATTTTTGAGTGAGACCACCGCCATTAGATTCAAAAGTTCCTTATCCATCTATCTGTAAAATTTCACGTCATTCCAGCAAGGCAGTTAAGAGATATATGCGGTGAAAGTTGACCCAATTATCTGTTTTGAATCTGCAACTGTCAGCAGTTGTGATTTTTGTGCGAATTTCTGTGTCGGGTTTCGGAAGTTGGCCCCAAAAGAAAATCTGTAGAAAGAGCCGTTAGAAAATGTAGAAAAAAAGAATCAGTGAAAAATAGGCTTGCTATGCTTGCAGAAAAAGAATTGCAGGGTAGGCAACAAAGTACAAGGAGCAACTTTAGAGGTACATCTACATCGAGATCGACGCCTGGGCAAGCCAAGATAGCCCCACCTCCTGTTTGTCGAGCTGCTGCCCCCTCTGTGAGTAGGGCGCGTTCAGCAGCACCATCGCCACCATCACGCGCACCCGAGATGAGCAAATCTACTAGTGTGCAAGCACCAGCACAGAGTTCTTCATCGATTGCTTCCACGGGCCGTACGACGGGCATTGTGTGCCACCGTTGTAAAGGGATGGGCCACGTCATGAGAGATTGCACAAGTCAGTGGGCGTACATTGCGACAGAAGATGGTGGTTATGTAAGTGCTAGTGATGTTGAGGATAAATATGCTCTTACAGCTAACCTTGCAGGCAATGGTGATGATCATGAGAACAAACCTGTGTTTGTGCCTTTTTCTGTGACTAACAACTTGCAGGTAGTTGAGAACCATGCCGAAGAGGAGCTTGAGCTGATTGAATCACTGATCCCATTGGTTGAGAATGAAGATAAGGAGATGGATGCACTTACATCATCTAAGGAGAGCCAAAAAGGTAAAGAACATGGTACTATCATCGCTCACGGTATTGATTTGGTGCTACAACAAGACATAGAGCAATCTTGTGAGTATGTACCTACTGTGGTGCAATCTTCTGATGTTCCTTGTGTTGACTTAAATAAACCATGTGCTGATCTAAATTCTCATAATTTTGCACATATCGAATTAATAACACATAAAGAAGTTTTGACTAGAATTTCTCCTGCTAATTCATTGTGTTACATCATGTTGGATCTACCTATGAAATTGTCACATGCTATGGAGAAAGTTTCTGAACTTGCATGTTCCAAATTCTTATTTAGTATCTACACCCCTGGATATAAGTTTAATTTGATTGGAGATTATGGTGTGGAAAATCAATTTCTTGTATATCGAATATGCATAACTTGCGATCACGTGGATGAATTGAAACTTGCTATTTGGGACAACAATTCTTGTATGGTGAATCAGGTTAAATGTGAGAGGGAAGTAAAATTTAGTACTCATCCAATGCCTATGTGTTCATCGCTTTTTGCACTATCTAGTATGGACAATCTGAATAAAGATGATGAATTATGGCAGAACATACAAATCTCTTCACCCTGGCTAGATGAATTTACTATTGTTCGATTGAGATACGATTATATGGATGAACTTTGCTTGATTCCAAAGGTTGTAGTTTTGTCCATATATGCCACCACTACAAGTTTACAAAATCAAAGATTTGAATTGCATAAATGCTTCACTTACATTTGCAAAACAAGTTGCAATAATTACTGTGTGAGAAATTTTGAATTGCTCATTAACATATATGATTACTCTTGGGTTAATAATACAATGAGTTTTTATGATCGCTGTTGTTTTATAACATTAATTGTGCAACAACGAAGAACTGTTAAAACGGATGACATATACATATACCATGCATACACCTTGGCTTCTTTGTTACCATATTTTCAGCTTATCAAAAGCCGAGGACAGCTTTATTTGCAAGAAGGGGAGGATGATAAGAACATGTACCCTATGGATACAACCATATTTGCTATACCTGTTGTTCCAATTACAAGAGCTCTTACGCATCACTTAAATTATGAGGTGAGCTCGTTTCAAGGAGATTTTACTTTATTTGATAAAGAACTTATTATATTACATAATGAGAGTTTGTTGCGCTTGTTATCATACACCAAGATTTATGATCAAGATCATGCAATATGTGACACTACACATATGTTAAAACCGAGGACGGTTTTCCATCAAGAAGGGGAGGATGATGTGACCATGCCACCAACACGTACGACCATAGCGGCCAATATCAAGAATGAACTAAAGGTGAATTCGTTTCTTCAACTTCAACATATTTTAAATGAGAATATGATGCTACCTAATGATGAAAATATATATATTTGTAGCACCACATCACTTTGGAACCAATTGAAGAAAGGGTTCAAGTTGGACAGTATTGGAATCCAATTCGGCCTCCAGATCAATTCGGATTCAGCCTGACAAGCCAACTTCAAACGGTCATAACTTTTGATCCAGAAGGCTTCTTGGGGTCCGTGAGTACTTGTTGGAAAGCTCTTGGAGTCTACTTTCGGATGGATCTAGTCTCACCTCCAAACTCCACCCGAGCAGATCAGAAACTGCGAAACAAGTTACATCATCTTTCCAGTCCGAGTCAAAGTGGGCCGATGGCCTTGTAACTTGGGCTATTTGGGCCGGTACTGTTCATGTGAACAGTACCATGTGCATGAACAGTGATTAGGAATAGTACCACATCCCTTTTCATTAGATAAGTGTGGTTTCCCCCTCCCCTATTTATGGAGGCCACACCCCTTTAGTTTTCTTGGGGTTTTGCTTAGATTAATTCTGTCTTTGAATAGTTTTGCCATTCATTGGTTTGCGAGACCCCAACTTGTGAACTTAATATTTATTCGCAATTTCAGATTGCATCTTGTACTCTCTTGCTTGTGTTCTCGATTCGCTTGCACGAGATAGCCTTCTTGGCGAGGTCAATCGTGTTCGGCACGGTTGATAACCAACGGAGCAATGGTGTAGTGATTGCGAGGGGTTCGATCTGTTTTGGTCGGAGCCTTTGGATCATCAACGTCGAGATCTCCACAATCGACTTATCAGTACCTCTCGGAAGATCGGGCCATCGTCACATCAGCGTGTTAATGATTCTTTCATTTTAAAAGATGTTGCCTTGGTTAGTAAACTGCAGTATAATTTGCTTTCAGTCTCCCAGCTTACCGATGATGGTTTGGAGGTGAGCTTTAAGAAAAATGCGTGCAAAATTCTTGATTCTTCGGGGAGTCTGGTTTGCGGGATTTCTAGATATGGGAGGATCTTTCGTGTTGATTTTGTTGAGTCTTCTGGTGATCCTCTTAGGTGCTTAGTTGCTTCTGAGTCTCGTGACCTTACCTTCTGGCATAGGAGACTTGGTCATATTGGATTTGATCATTTGACTCGAGTTAGCGGTAACGATCTCATTTGCGGTCTGCCTAAACTCAAGATGGTCAAAGATCTAGTTTGTGCTCCTTGCTGGCACGGCAAGATAGTTGCCGCTTCTCATCCTCCGGTCACAGTGACTATGATTGATGCACCGGGACAGCTGCTCCACATGGACACAGTTGGACCAGCTCGAGTGCAGTCAGCAGGAGGGAAGTGATACGTTCTTGTTGTGGTCGATGACTTCTCGAGGTACTCTTGGGTGTTTTTCTTAGCCTCGAAGGATGAGATATTTACCCATTTTCGAGGTCTTTTTAGTAGGCTTTCTGTTGAGCTCCCGGGTGCCTTACGAGCGATCCGTAGTGATAATGGCATGGACTTCAAGAATTCCTACTTTGAGAGGTTTTGTGATGAGACAGGTGTAGAGCACCAGTTCTCTTCTCCGCACGTCCCCGAGCAAAATGGCGTCGTGGAGAGGAAGAACCGTACCTTGGTCGAGATGGCCAGGATGATGCTTGATGAGTACTCTACACCTAGGAAGTTTTGAGCTGAGGCGATAGCCACTGCGTGCCATGTTTCGAATAGAGTTTTTCTTAGGGCACATTTGCATCACACTTCTTATGAGTTGAGATACGGGCGAAAGCCCAGTGTTTCACATTTTCGTGTGTTTGGTCGCAAGTGTTTCATTCTGAAGTCCGGGAACCTAGATAAGTTCAAGTCACGATCTTGTAATGGGATCTTTCTGGGTTACTCGACTTCTTCGCGGGCATATAGGGTCTGGAACTGCGAGTCTAGTAAGATGGTAGAGACCTGTGAGGTGACCTTCGATGAGGCCAGTCCGGGGACTAGGCCCGATATCTCAGGTTCTTTAGAGCAGTCCGAGACCATATTTGTGGATGATGAGGAGGATGGAGATGAGGGTTGTCTACCCGATCCAGTTCCTTCTCCCACTGAGGTGCCTGCTCCTTCCACCGCACCTCGAGGAGATCAGCCCATGCCTTCCACATCTTCTGGAGTTAGTGGCTCTGTTCCTACCTCTTCAGCTCATGAGGTAGAGGCCACTTCTTCATCTCATCCAGGACCTCCCCGACATATTCAAAAAGATCATCCTTCAGAGCAGATGATAGGAGATCTCTTTGGAATTTTTTGTACGGATAATCCCTTTTTTATTCGAAAATACATAAATATACCCGCGAGAATTTTTTTTACAAAAATAGTCTCCAGTCGCCGCCCCATTGGGCGACTTCTGCCTTTCGCCCAATCGGGAAGCGACAAAATATCTGTCGCTCGGTGATTGAGCGACTGCAAGTAGTCGCTTTCCTGTTAAGCGACTTCATAGTAGTCGCCCAATGGATGGGCGACTTATAAGCGCAGTCGCCCAATGGATGGGCGACTTTAGTCAATCCCCGTGAATTTTTTAGAGTTTTGTCAATTTTGTAGTTTTAAACTGGAAAAAAATATGGTATAGTTGTAATAAAAGGTTATGTTTATTGTATGTTGTAGGTGCATTAAAAATTTGAGAAATTTTTTAAGAACAATTGATCAGAGAACGTTTGATATATACATTGGTAAGTGATATTTTTATGTTACTAAAAATTAGTGTACCAAGAGTATGTTAATATTGTTAAATGACTTGCTATCTGAATCATTGAATGCGAACACACGAGATAATAACCTTATGTGAATAGAAATAAACTTCATAACATGCCGCGTACAATTTTATTACATGCATAACATATAGCATGATATGTGACTAACCCACCCAACTGCTCGTAACATTTTGTCTACTGGGTGTAGCGTGGTTGTTTCCCCTTTTTATCGCGCCTTGAAGATGGCTCCGCTGCATCCTTTTTCCTGTCATTCTTGGACTTGAGAGCTGCCTCCCGAGCTTCAAGCTCTTCCTCCTGACGCTTGATGGCTGCTTCACGCAGACTTAGCTGCTCTCGCCTCGTTTGCAGCTCATCCTCCTTGCCCTTCAGACGGATTTGGTCCACCCTCACGCGGCGCTCTTGCTCACGCCGCATCTGTCGTTCCACCTCGCAAGCCTGAGTCATCTTGACAAAGTATTGTCCTTTGTTTTCCACCTCCACTGCCCGGTTATGTGGCCATGTCGGCGACACCCGATCCACCCATTCGATGAACCTGCATGCCTATGTGTGGCGTGGTAGATGTCATGGATCAAGTTGAAAAACGATAACGAGAAACAAATGATTTAGTTGTCATCGTTACCATGAAATCGTCATCCAGGTTTGGACACTTGAAGAACCTACGGCCGTATTTGGCTCGCCCTTCTTGATCCGTCCAGACTCCCAACATCGTCCTAAAGCCGCAGCGGCACTTCGGGCGCTCATGCCACTCCGGCACTCCAAATGGGTCGGACCTCCAGGAAGACATTGTTGTGTAGTAGTATTGTGAAGGCTTGAGGAGGAGATATGGTATGGAAGACATAGGAGGCCTTTATGTAGGCAGGTTATCTGGTGCAGTGGGCATAGTCCATGGAGAGGAGGTCATATGAATATTTTCGCTTTTTCAGGATTCCAGTTTAGCAATAAATGTCCCATATGTAGGCTTTTCAGAGCCTGTAGCCTGTATTTCTGAAACAACAAGCAAAGGTGACATGAAAACTCACTGGAAAGGATACATGCCTATGACGTGAACACTCACTGTAAAGGCTACAACCTACGCCCCTATTTAGTTGGTTTCTGTAGCGATAGGCCTGGATTATCCTCAGGATTCCAGGGTAGCAATAAATGTCCCTATGAAGGCTTTTCAGATCGTAGCCTTTATGTAGGCAGTTTAGCTGGCATGTGTTCCACGTCCGAGGCGGCCCCCTCAGCAATTCTCCATGTGGGTGCCACGAGGCTCGTTTGGCATGTAGGTCACGAGGGTACCGAATGTGTTGATGCTGTGGCATGTAAGTGCATGACGCCTTCATTTTCTGTGGCCTTCATATTATGTGCCCTCCTTCCATAACGATGTAATGTGCAACGTTGTTAAGCATGTGATGAATTGGTTGTTATGTACGTGGAGTTGTTATCACAAGGCAAAAAAAATTGCAATACTTAAATGGTACATACTTAAATGACATTGTAAATAAGTGCATTACAGAAAAGGGATGTAACATACAAGGTTTACAAATGGTACATGAAATTTAGCATGCATTACAACACCAACTACTGATCCGGACATGCATTGCATCGTCTAGCTGTGTGCCCCTCCTGACCGCATCGCCCACAACGTGCACCAGATGTTCCAGCTTGTGATTCGTCCATGTCATTTCTAATACGTCGGCTCTGTCGCCGACCCTTCCCACCCTTCAGCATGTTAATATCCGGAACCCAGGTCCTCGCTGAAATGTCCAAAGTGGTGAAGTTTCCCACCGCCCTGAACCCCCGGAGCTCCCCACACCAAGCTTGCGATTCTCTCCTTAAAAAGTACTGGACACGGTTGGAAGGATCCATGCCCACGGTTCCGCATGCAGCGAGGACATGAGAGCATGGCCTGTGTAACAACTTAAGCTTGTTGCATGTGCAGTTAGGTTCGTTTGCATGATCTCCAAGGCATACCTCGTGAGTAATAAGTGAACAAGATGTCCCAAATCCGGTTCTGTCACGGAGTATCACCTCGAAATGATGCTCCCTGTTGCCCATGACATGCACTGTGTGCAATTGACCCTTCTGTGCCTTCGTCTCCATGTACGTGGTAATTTTTGACGAATACAGGGCTCCGGGATTGGCCGCATGAAGTGCGGCACTCGCGTGCCTCTCCCTGAAGTAGCGGATTTTGCTGTGAAGAACACCTTCCACGATGGTAACAAGGGGCTGAGAACGGAGACCCCTGAGAACCCAATTGTACACCTCGGCAAGGTTACTTGTCATTATTCCGTACCTTGCGCCATCCGTGTCGTGCAACAACGACCACTTCTCCAATGGTTCCCCCTCGATCCACTGCGAGAAGCACTTGATGTTTCGCGCGCTCCTCCTTCTTGGACCACTTGGGTTAGACTCATCGATTGCTGCCAAGCATTGCGGTTGTGCCGCCCCAGGAATGACCGGCCCCTTGCTCCTCTCGTCGACGTTCTTCCTGGTGTGCTCATCCAACAACCCCCATAAAGCATCAAATTTTCTTTGCTGGTTCTGCCTAGCCAGCCTCTTGAATAGCTTCATCAAAGATTGTTTCGGGAATTGCTTGAAAAAGTTTGCCCCTAAGTGACGACTGCACCACCGGTTCCTCATGTCCGGCCAAGGAACGCTCTCCTCAGGGTCTTCTTGAAGTTTTCGTATCGCCTTTATAATCCCGGCGTGGCGATCATGGATTACGCACACACCAGGACGGCTGCCTACAACTCCAGCCTTCACATGTCTGAGAAACCACAGCCAGCTCTCATAATTCTCGCTCTCCACAAATGCAATAGCCAGCGGCAATATTTGATTGTTACCGTCAACGCCTATGGCCGTCAGGAGCTGCCCTTTGTATTTGCCTGTCAAGAAGGTCCCATCTACAGAGATCACTGGCAGCATGTGCTTGAATGCTTCAATGCTAGCACCAAATGCAAACAATGCTCTCTGCAACACTGCAAATCCCGGTGGACTTATGGACGGCTTCTCGTGCACGGCGATGTACGTGCCCGGGTTCCTTTGTTGCAACACCTTAAGCATACGAGGAAGGTTGTCGTACGCCGCCTCAAAAGTGCCAAAACCTTTTTTCCAACGCCTTTTGCTTGGCACGCCACGCCTTCGCGTAGCTAATCTTATACTTGAATTTATTCTCGATAGCTACCACAATATGCGTTGCCGCAATATCTCTCTTCTCCACTATCTCCCCATACATCAAATTGGCTATAAATCCAGACGTCAGGTTACGATGCCTCGCCAAGACAGTGTTCACAATGCAGGAGTGCGGCTCCACCTTGGACACAATCCAGTGAGTGTCATACTTCGGTCTACGTGCGTGCACCCTCCAAGGACAACCAGCCGCTCGCACTTCACGATGTATCGCTCACGGCTTGATTTGACGACGCGAAATGTCCGTTGCATTGAGAGGGCCCAAAGCTTGATGGCATCTGCGCAGCTTCCTTGTCGACAAGCGTAGCATGCACCGAACCTCTGTCTCATGATACTCCCATGGTGATTCATGCTCATCATGGGCGGAAACACCCTCCGCATTAAACCGGTTCCATTCCTGGGGGATAGGAACTTCTTCATCATCCGAACTATCCTCCTCGTCGTCCTCTACAGCTTGCTCTTCATCACATGCCCTCTGGTCATCAGATTCCATCTGCTGCACGATATACTCATTTTGCTCTCCTTCATCTGCTTGCCCAGTTCCGTCTCTATAGCTTGACAGCTGTAACTCTCCTCCATGTATCGCATCGACTTGCCCAGTTCCCTCTCTATAGCTTGACGGCCGTAACTCTCCTCCAAGTACCGCATTGCCTTCATCACGAGCAACTTCATCAGCTCCACCAACGTGCGGCCCGCCCGAGCTGCTAGCACCTCCCGAAGCATAGGCGGACGCACGAGCTTGCGCAGCTGCTTGTAGTGAGCACGGTTGCACAAGCAGGACACACTCGTATCCACGGCGCCGGCACCCTTGCACAAATCCCTTCCACGAAGCTGAGCACACCAATGTCTTCAACTCCCATCTGATGTCAGTGGGAGACCGGCTCCAAAGCCCTTGCACAACGACGCTGCACACCTCGGGGTCCAATGAAAAACTCTCGGTCAGCCAATGCTGCACATCTGTCATTCGAGCATTCTCGTCATCGGGAAGTACGAGAGTGACTTGCGGAAAATCGCTTAAATCCACACCATTCGGACCTTCACGAATCATTCAAGCACCATAATACACTCTCAATGTAGTACTGGCCATTAATGATGTACACCTACATGTATGATTGAAATTTACGACATGTCAAATAACATCGTTCAACACTAAACTAAACTTTCCATACTAAAAAGGGTAGTCAAATTTCCATACTACAACTACATCTACAATTTTTACTAACACCAATATTTCATCTAAACAATAGTGTAAATACAACCTAATTAACAAAAATACCTGGATCCAAATCGATGGAATAGCTTGGACTCCTTCTTCCTCCCTCACCTCCTCCTTCAACCCTGTCCTCCTCTCCTTCTCTTCTCCCCTCTCCTCCTTTACTTCCCCTCCTCCCTCTTTTCTCCCCTTCCTCTTCCTCCTCTCTTCTTCTCTCTGGCTCTCTGCGCAGAATGGGGGAAATGAGGGAAAAGTGGTTGCTAGTGGGCGGCAGTCGGTGGAATAAGTGGACATCCACCCCTGTCGCCCTACCGTTGGGCGACTGCAATTTTAGTCGCTCAACCGTACAACGACTGCAATTACGGTCGCTCAACGTAGAGCGACTGTATAAGTCGCCCAACGGTTCACACATTCCCTAAATGTCGCTTTCCGGTTGGGCGAAGATGTAAGTCGCCAATGGGCGCGCGATCGAGACTATTTTTGTAAAAAATTTTCTCGCGGGTATATTTATGTATTTTCGAATAAAAAATGGATTATCCGTACAAAAAATTCGATCTCTTTGAGCGCGTCACACGCTCAAAATCCGGATTGTCTCACTTCTGTCTCCACTCTGTCTTTGTTGCCTCTTTCGAGCCCAAGGATGTTAGTCATGCTCTTTTTAATGAGTCTTGGGTCAATGCCATGCATGAGGAATTAGAGAACTTTGAGATAAACAAGGTCTGGTCACTCGTTGAGCCCCCAGAGGTCATAATGTCATAGGTACTAAGTGGGTGTTCAAAAACAAGCAGAGTGAGGATGGGGTAGTCATTCGAAACAAGGCTAGGTTGGTAGCTCAAGGTTTCTACCAGGTTGAGGGTCTAGATTTTGAGGAGACCTTTGCCTCTGTAGCTAGGCTAGAGGCCATTAGGATCTTGCTTGCATTCGCGGCGTCTAAGGGCTTCAAGCTTTACCAGATGGATGTCAAGAGTGGCTTCCTCAATAGGTATATTGAGGAAGAGGTCTATGTTAGGTAGCCTCCAGGTTTCGAGAACCCCAAATACCCAACCATGTCTACAAGCTTTCAAAGGCCCTGTATGGACTTAAGCAAGCCCCTAGAGTTTGGTATGAGAGGCTTAAGTCCTATCTGTTGAGTCATAGGTTTGAGATGGGTAAGGCAGACAAGACCTTGTTCATTCGCAGGAATGGCAATGACCTTCTACTCGTCCAGATTTATGTGGATGATTTTATCTTTGGTGGCTCCTCTCAGGCTCTTGTCACACAGTTCTCCGATGTCATGAGCTCAGAGTTTGAGATGAGCATGATGGGCAAGTTGAGCTTCTTTCTTGGCTTTCAGATCAAGCAGACTCGGGAGGGTACCTTTTTGCATCAGGGCAAGTACACTCGAGACCTCCTAAGATGCTTTGATATGAGTGATGGTAAGCCGATGTCCACTCCTATGGCGAGCCAGTTGATCAGAAGGAGTGTCGCAGCATGATTGGCTCTCTCTTGTACCTCACTGCCTCGAGACCGGACATACACTTCTCTATGTGTCTATGTGCTGAATTTCAGGCTTCTCGCGTATCTCACCGTCAGGCGGTAAAGCGCATCCTTTGGTACCTTCGAGCTACTATAGACTATGATATCTAGTACTCTTCCTCATCCTGTTTTTCTCTCAGAGCCTACTCGGACGCAGACTTTGCTGGCTGTAGGATAGATAGGAAGAGCACTTCTGGCACTTGCCAATTCATTGGCATATCTCTCGTCTTCTGGTCTTCTAGGAAGTAGTCTAGTGTTGCACAGTCCACCGTAGAGGGCGAGTACGTTGCTGCCGCTAGTTGCTGCAACCAAGTGCTTTGGATGGTTTCGACCCTGCGGGACTTTGGGTTAGCCACAGACAGTGTTCCACTCTTTTGTGATAACACTTCTGCTATCAACATTGCCAAGAACCCAGTGCAGCACTCTCGGACTAAGCACATTGATATCAGATATCACTTCCTTCGAGACCATGTGGAGAAGGGTGACATAGTGCTCCAGTTTGTGGAGAGTGATCACCAGTTGGCTGATATCTTTACCAAGCCTTTGGATAGCTCTAAGTTTTCAGCCTTGCGGGGAGAGCTTGGGGTGGTTTGTCCTTATGGACTATTGTGAGGGGGAGCTTTGTACTTCATGACTTATCATGTTTAAAAAGAAAACTTGCCCCCAAAAGTACTAACTCAAATCCTCTCTCCGATAGATATAAAATCTATGAAAAGAAGGATTCTTAAGTTCTCTGAGAAATCTTACAGGACAACCAAGCAAAGGAGAGATTAAGACATAAGAGAAGCCAAAGAAAGTATTCCCAAACTCTCTTCTCTCCCAAGGCTACACAAGCTATGAAGAGTAGAGATTCAAACTTTCTGGATCCTCAAACTACCAGAGGAGAGAAGAAGACAATAAGCATCAGAGAGGAGAGACCCAACACACAACACTGAAAAAGAAATAGCCACATATAACTGGGGCCGGTCAGACCGCTACTTATGGACCAGTCAGACCGCATTCATACGGTCGGTCTGACCGCCATTGGGCGACCGGTCTGACCGCCAGTCCGGTATGACCGGCATGAAGCGGGCGGTCTGACCGCTGAAGAGAGGCCGGTCTGACCGGTTATCTCTGTCAGCCAAGCCAGAGAGCAGTAGCCCGAAAACAGACTGAAACTTCTGCGTAGCAAAAACCTAAAACTTTGATTTTTGGCCAAATAGGAGATATGCAGTTGATTTCCCTTAGCCAAGAGAGCACACACCTATTCTAAAAAACATCAAGCACTTTTGGTACAAAGGATTTCATCATTTGAGCAAGAATTTGAGATCTAGCCCAAAATCTGAAAAACTACAGAGAGGAGCACAAAAACCAAAATTGCTCAAAAGTCTTAAGTCCTTTGCTTATGAGATTTTGCAGTCAAGACAGTAATAACTAAAAGACTTCTCAAACCAAAAATCAGGCCATCTCCTTAAGGGAATCAAAATCTACCTCAAACCTTAGAAACAAGAAATGAAGAACATAGAACCTGAAAAATGAAAATCCTTGATTCATTCACTTTGCTCTAGGGAGAAACCAATCAAATGATCTTGAGACCTATTCCCATCACAGAGCAACCCATTTTGGCCCTTCTTAGCAACAATCAACTCAAGAACGAAAAACTCATAAATCAACCAGAGAGAGCATCGAAGGCAAAAACAACAGAAAAGTCTGGAACTCAATTAAACTCAAACAAAGCCATCTTGGATTGATAATGAGGAAGAGAGATACATGATTACATAGAGTATCAACTCATATCATCCCTACAACCCCATACATGCTTGGAATGATCAAGAACTCATGTCTGTGTCCCTCAAGAACTCTTATACACGAAGGGGACAACTCTCTATGCTCTCCAACAGCTCTCACCCACTAAAGAGAAAGCAAAACAACCTCCAAAAGACTTAGACTACATGCAGGAGACACTCCCCTATTTATAGTCTCTCACTAATGGATTTGCCTCTCTCTTTACCCACTAAGCCTCAACAACTCTAGTGCTTTATCCATAACCCATTTCCTTTAGTGCAGCTTTGCATATTCTCCAAAATGCCCCTCCTGCACCTTCCGGGAAGCTTCCTCCTTTCTTGCCACTTAAGCCTCGCAGCTACCTCGAGTCTCCGTCGTTTTCGACACATCCGACCGTTTTGACCTCGACACCGCCCGTGTCTAGTCCGGTCACCCCATGCCTCGCCATGACTCCGCCTCGACGTCCTGCAGCCATTACAAACAAGAAACACATCACATAGCACCGCTCAATAACATGTAATCAATAGAAATATTAAGAGTAATCTTAAGCAAGTAAAAGCCCAAACCTGTCGTAACAAGCGACTAAGCATCCTAAACCCATACGACCAAGTTGGACCAAGTCCGACCAAACTGATTGCACAACGCAATGACAAGGCACAAACCTCACAAACCAAACTCGACTTTCCTAAAACTGATGTCAATTACTCATCACACACTCGGGATCACCTCCACATGGTCCATCAATCTCCCCCTTGATGAGTATATTGACAAACCCAGAAAAAGCGCAAAGTTGAGTTTGAATTTGAGAAAGAGAGTCAAACATGGTCCAAGAGAAATCAAAGAAGCTATGACCATGTTGACGAAGAAACACTAGAGCTACAAAAGAAAGAGCAAATTGTTCTCCAAAGCTCAAGAAGGTTCCCAAATGGCTTTTTCTCCGCTATTCTCCCCCTTTTGGCAATAAACACATCAAGGATGCAAAATAGAGAATAAGGTCACAAAAGTGGATGAAATGGCTGTAATTTTATTTAATCTAAGCATTTAGAGCCATGAAGATTATCCAAAATGACCAAATGAGAATTACCTCAAGCCATAACACATAAGTATGCTATCAAGATCACGACAAGACATGTATAATCAAGCTAAGCAAAATAAGTCACAATCTGAAAATTAGTCGAATTTCTTAGTATGTTAAGTCGTCTATGATTAAAGTCTAGTTAGAGGTATCCAAAGATGATGCAGGCCATGTCAATAATCTAAGTGGAACCAAGAAGTTAGTGTTGAGTCAATATAGAGTGCTACAGGTTCTAGAATGAGACATTTAGTTAAGTACTTGTTCTATGTGGATTTAAGCAAATTGAGCACATTTGTCATAAGTTTTTCTTTTAAAGCTCATGATTGTTTCCAACCAACATTTTTAATTATGTGCTAGATCTCAAGCCTTATGCGACTACTCCAAGCTAGAAGCTTAAGAAGATAGTCTTGATCATTCAAAACTCCCTCTAAGTTCATGCCAAGTGCAATGGCAAGCAGTCTCATGAGAAAGAATTGGTGAGATCAGTTTTTCGCACAAAAGAGATCTTTTTGCATTCATAAACATAAGACTTGTACTAACTCATGTGTCATTGAGAAACTAGAATAGCTCAATCTAAAGCTCAATATAGATTCAAGACTCAACTCAGCCTATTTGACATGGCATGAATCATAAGTGAATAACTAAAGGCAGACTAGTCTCAAAATTTAACATGACATGAATTAATTCAAGTTGTGCATTTTAATCAACCTATCATGGCAAAGACTTGACTACACATATAAAGTCATGATCAATCTAGCAATGAAGCACAAACCATGGCAGGATGTAAAGCAATGTAAGCATGTCATGAAAGGATAATAATCAAGGCTCCATGTAGTTATATTACAATGCAGAATGAAATGCAGAAAATCCAGCTCCCCCTCAACATGTGATGCAGCTTTTACTTCAAGTTGAGTTATGTCAACATTAAGATCTAGAAGCTCCCAAATGAACTCCCCCTGAACCAAAGCAATAAAATTGAGAAGCTGGCAAGAAAATCAGAAAAGCAGTCCTTAAAGCATAGATAAGATATAGAGGATACTATGGCTCAGACTGACTCTCATCTACCCCATATAACTCTAAGACTACCAACTGATCCTCTAGCACACTAAGGAGCAAACACGTACCCTGTCTACCCGAGGGTGGCCCAACCCTCGCTAGAACCTACAAAAAGTGAGTGAGCTCAACTTAGTGAGAAGAGAACCAGCTAATAAGCAGCATCCTAGAATCACAAGATAAGAGTAAGAAGTCTAAACAGCTAGACAATAGAAGCACTCTAATATATGTTAGAAAGACTAATCCAAATGCACCCGTATGCAATGCAACAGAAAAGAGTAAGAGCATAATAAACATGATAAGGCATGAAGCACAAAAACTCCCCCTCACAACAGTCCATAAGGACAAACCACCCCAAGCTCTCCCCGCAGAGTTGAAAACCTAGAGCTATCCAAAGGCTTAGTAAATATATCAGCCAACTGGTGGTCACTGTCCACAAACTGGAGCACTATGTCACCCTTCTCCACATGGTCTCGAAGGAAGTGATATCGGATATCAATGTGCTTGGTCTAAGAGTGCTGCACTGGGTTCTTGGCAATGTTAATCGCAGAAGTGTTATCACAAAAGAGTGGAACACTGTCGATAACTAACCCGAAGTCCCGCAGGGTCGAGACCATCCAAAGCACTGTGCAACACCGGACTGCTTCCTCGAAGACCAGGAAACAAGAGAAGTGCCAATGAATTGGCAGGTGCCAGAAGTGCTCTTCCTATCTATCCTATAGCCAGCAAAGTCTGCGTCCGAGTAGGCTCTAAGGGAAAGACAGGATGAGGAAGAGTACCAGATACCATAGTCTATGGTAGCTCGAAGATACCGAAGGATGCGCTTCACCGCCTGGCGGTGAGATACGTGAGGAGAAGCCTGAAACCTAGCACAAAGACACACAGCGAAGTGTATGTCCGGTCTCGAGGCAGTGAGGTACAAGAGGGAGCCAATCATGCTGCGATACTCCTTCTGATCAACTGGCTTGCCGTCCTCATCTGGGTCAAGAGAAGCTGTGAACGCCATGGGAGTTGACACAAGCTTACCATCACTCATGTCAAAGCGTCCCAGGAGGTCACGAGTGTACTTGCCCTGATGCAAGAAGGTACCCTCCCGAGTCTACTTGATCTGGAAGCCAAGGAAGAAGGTCAACTCACCCATCATACTCATCTCAAACTCGGTACTCATGACATCCGAGAACTGTGAAATAAGAGTATGAGAAGAGCCGCCAAAGATGATGTCATCCACATAGATCTGGACGAGCAGAAGGTCAGCGCCATGCCGACGAATGAACAAGGTCTTATCCACCTTACCCATCTCAAAACCATGACTCAACAAATAGGACTTAAGCCTCTCATACCAAGCTGTAGGGGCCTGCTTAAGTTCATACAACGCTTTGGAAAGTTTGAAGACATGGTTTCGGTATTTGGGGTTCTCGAAACCTGGAGGTTGTCTCACATAGACCTCTTCCTCAATAAAGCCATTGAGGAAGGCACTCTTGACATCCATCTAGTAAAGCTTGAAGCCCTTAGAAGCTGCGAAAATAAGCAGGATTCTAATGGCCTCAAGTCTAGCTATAGGGGCAAAGGTCTCCTCAAAGTCTAAACCCTCAACCTGGGAGAAGCCCTGAGCTACCAGTCTAGCCTTGTTCCGAATGACAACCCCATCCTCACTCTACTTGTTCTTGAACACCCACTTAGTCCCAATGACATTATGACCTCAAGGGGGCTCAACAAGCGAGCAAACCTTGTTTCTCTCGAAGTTTTCCAACTCCTCATGCATGGCATTGACCCAAGACTCATCAGAAAGAGCATGACAAATGTCCTTGGGCTCAAAGGTGGCAACAAAGGCAGAATGGAGACATAAATGAGACATGCTGGATCTTGAGCGGGTGACTCGCTCAAAAAGGTCTCCAATAATCTGCTCAGAAGGATGGTCTTTCTGGATATGTTGAGGAGGTCCAGAATGAGAAGAAGAAGTGGCCTTTACCTCATGAGCTGAAGAGGTAGGAACAGAGCCACTAGCTCCAGAAGAGGCAGAAGGCATGGGCTGATCGCCTGGAGGTGCAGTGGAGGAAGGCACCTCAAGTGAAGGATGAGGAACTGGATCGGGTAGACAACCCTCATCTCCATCATCCTTGTCATCCACAAAGATGGGCTTGGACTACTCTAAAGAACCTGAGATATCGGGCCTAGTCCCAGGACTGGCCTCGTCGAAGGTCACCTCACAGGTCTCTACCAATTTACTAGACTCACAGTTCCAGACCCTACACGCCCGTGAAGAAGCCGAGTAACCTAGAAAGATACCATCACAAGAACGTGACTCGAACTTATATAGGTTCCCAGACTTCAGAATGAAACACTTGCAACCAAATACACAAAAATACGAGACACTGCGCTTTCGCCCATATCTAAACTCATAAGAAGTGCGATGCAAGTGTGTGTCAGGACCCGGAGCAGCAACTCCATAACCCTCTGTGTTAATCGCACTATCCCAGGAAAAGCTAGTGCACACAGTATCACAAAGACAAATATCATGCGTAATGACAAACTTTATTTAACTAATATGAGCCTGATGGCCAAAGTTTACAATAATAGCAAAAGAAGACAGCGGAAGAAATACATAAAGCGGCAGCCCATCCAGCCTTCCCACAAGACGAATGACTGTAAGACGTGGCCTAGTCGCAATCCTCACCGAAGTCGTCGAAAGCTTCCTCTGGAAAGAGTTAGATATAGCAACATGAGTACAAAAAGTACTCCACAAGTTACACCAGGAGGTTTAACAGAATAGATGCATGCATATGGAATATCAAAGGAAGGCATAATATGATTTATTTGCATAAAAGATGATCATTTGAGTAAATATCATAAGTAAGTGCAAAAGCTGAATTTGATACAATAAATAGAAACAAGATTTTAACAAAATAATATCGTTAGTGCAGGCTCCAACCAAACACTAACCTATCCACGGGCATCCCACCCGGACCATCTTTTCCAAAAGCTCACGTATGGATTCCATCCATCCACACACTTTCACTGCGCAACTCTGATGAATTCCATCCATTCACCAGATTTCAATCTCTCACGGATTCCATCCATCCGCAAGGTTTTCATCTCTCGTGGATTCCATCCATCCACAAGGTTTTCGCAAACCATTTTGAAAACCAAAGTCTAATCCGTGAAAAACTTCACTCAGCTTGCCCATGACCGTGGGCACGGCTATCCAGGATAGGTTATACACTCTGCAGAGGTTGTACATCTTTACCCACAAGACACGATCATCCCGGTTTGCCACGCGAGTTACACACTTCCTTAGGTGTGCGGCGGGGAGATCATGACAAGGCCTTTACAATGATCCGTTGTCAACATAATCATGCCGCCACTAAGGTTTCACCACAACATGAATCCACATGTTGGAGCCCCCTCTTGTGCCATGTGAGACTTCTCACGGCCTACGCCGCGCTCACATTCAGCCTATAGCGAGATTAAATTGGAACTTCACAAATTATTCGGCCAGGTCTGTCCCATACCAGACTTGTGGTAGTACGATAGGGCTTTGCAATAGTAGCTCACAGATCGATCCTTAACTGACTTAGGCCTAACCACAAACCCCTTGTGCACGACAATCAACCACTGCGGCTCCAACCAACAGGGCATGCCTGCACCCACCAATCTAACCAATTGCCTAAGTCTAAACCAGATTTTATATTTTGTTTTCAAAATATTTCATAATCCTTCTTGACTCACCAAAGTCAAGAATACAATTTTAAAGTTCATCATTTTATGTGAAAGATCACCCCAAACCATAACTTTTCTTTGCATGGCTAAGCATTTCTACAAAATTTCTAGTTAGTGCTAATGTACTAACTAGATTTTATCTAGGGTTGACAAGGTATAATGGTAAGCAATATCAAATTTGGTTGTCCAAAGGATTTAGGCATAACTACACTTTTAAACTGAATTTAAACTAACTTGAATAAAATTACGCATGCAATAATAATTTAAAAACAACATAATTAATTTAAAATATTAGGTTCAACATGATCAAAGGTGTAACTTGTCTTGCTCGAAGACCTGGTGCGAATCGTCGGCGTCGTTCTCTCCGAATTCGTCGAAATCTACGCGCGAAGAACCAAACAAATAAATTCAAATAAAATCGAAATAAAATCCAAAAATTATAAAATATATACTGGCAGATAGAATATGACTTTAGAATAATTTAGAAAAAAGAATCAATAGATTCGGAGTTTGGACGACGGAGAACGAGCAATTGGAAGTTTGGATGGATTGGAAATTCCAGAAAATGCAAAACGAGGGAATATTCTCTGGAATCTTATTTTTGGCTGATTTTTGGGGTATATTGGAGTGTATGACGAGTGGGGCCCGGTTGTCATTGGGTGCAGAATTTTATTTTAATATTTTATGACGAGTGGGTCCCGCTTGTCATGGATTAGAGGTGAACAAAAATTTTGGCAAAGCCCCAACCGAATTTGCTTTGCCCAGGAATTGAACTCACAACCTCATGCATGCATGCACTAACATGCCTCCACTAGCCAAGTGAGCACTTGATATTTCTTGACAAAGGAACAACAACAAAACAAAATAAACAGGAAGGACAATACTTGGAGAAAGAATGAAAGAGGAGGCACACGGGTGGTACATGACCGGCGGCCGGAGGCGGGGCGGCGAGCGGCGGCGGGGGTAGAAGGGGTGGCGGCGCACCTACCGGTGGCGGAGGGGAGGCCCGGGGCGGCCGGTGGTGGCGGCAAAAGGTGGCGGCAGTGGGGTGGTGAGGATGGCCGGCAATGGCGTCTGGCATGCGCAAGCGGCGGCGGGGCTGCGGCCGGGAGGAGGTGAAGGGTGGCGGTGGGAGCAAACCGAAAGGGAGAAAGGAGAGCGGATTTTGGGTATTTATAGGAAGAGAGAGAGAGGAAGAGATTTCGGTTTGAGAAGATTAAAGGACGAGGCAGTAGGAGATTGATGAGGGTGATTAGGGCATCCGTTTCCATGTTTTAATCGGGAGTTAGGAAGAAACGGCGGAGTTTCAAGAGCTCTAATTGTCATCCATGGTGGAGGAGAGAGAGAGAGTTAGGGGAGGAAGAAGGAGAGGTTGAAGAAACATATGACATGTGGGGTCCATATGTCATAGGGAGAGAGAGGAAGTGAAGGGGTACGGGCCGTCAGATATGCCACACGTGGCAAGTGGATGTTTAATGGCTCTTGGATTTTATGAAGGGGTAAGTGATCATGTGTGGCTAGGATTAAAACGTGGAGAGAGATTGATTCAATCTGAGAGTGACACGTGGCGAGCTAGGAATAATTTGATTTTTATTTTCGGAATAAAATTTCAGAAAACACTAGAAGCTTTATAAACACTTAGAAAAATAATATTTAATGTCTAAAAATTCCAGAAAAATCATAGAATATTCCTGGAGCTCTTTTAGACTTAGGAAAAATATTTTTAATTTCAGATTTGCATTTAATAATTTTATGAAATACTTTTTAGCCTTTAAAATTGATTTTTAAATCCAGAAAATCAATAAAATGCAAATAAAATCTTCAAAATTTAGGCAACCAAAGAACACTTTATTTTATTTTAAATTAAATTATTTTTTTTACTAAAATTTTTGAAATAAACAGCTGGGCTGTTACAGTGTGCCCGAAGAAAAACTCTGTTTGAAACATGGCACGCGGTCGCAATAGCCTCAACCCAAAACTTCCTGGGTGTAGAGTACTCATCGAGCATCGTCCTGGCCATCTCGACCAAGGTACGGTTCGTCCTCTCCACGACACCATTCTGCTGTGGGACGTGAGGAGAAGAGAACTGGTGCTCTACACCTGTCTCATCACAGAACCTCTCAAAGTAGGAATTCTTGAACTCCGTGCCATTGTCACCGCGGATTGCTCGTAAGGCACCCGGGAGCTCAACAGAAAGCCTACTAAAAAGACCTCAGAAATGTGTAAACGTCTCATCCTTCGAGGCTAGAAAAACACCCAAGAGAACCTCGAGAAATCATCAACCATGACAAGAACATACCACTTCCCTCCTGCTGACTGCACTCGGGCTGGTCCAACTGTGTCCATATGGAGCAGCTGTCCTGGTGCATCGGTTATAGTCACTGTGACCGGAGGGTGAGAAGCGGCAACCATCTTGCCGTGCCGGCAAGGAGCACAAACAATATCTTTGACCATCTTGAGTTTCGACAGACCACGAATGAGATCGTGGCCGCTAACTCGGGTCAAATGGTCAAATCCAATATGATCAAGTCTCCTATGCCAGAAGGTAAGATCACGGGATTCTGAAGCGACTAAACACCGGAGAGGATCACCAGAATACTCAGAAAAATCAGCACGAAAGATCCTCCCATAACGACAAATCCCGCAAATCAGACTACCCGAAGAATCAAGAATTTTGCAGGCGTTTTTCTTAAAGCTCACCTCGAAACCGTCATCGGTAAGCTGAGAGACTAAAAGCAAATTATACTGCAGCTTACTAACCATGACAACATCTTTCAAAAAAAAAGACTCATTAACGCGCACTGTACCTTTGGTGATGACGTGCCCAGACGAAGCATCTCCGAAAGTGATCGTCTCATCACCTGAAGCGTGGGCTAGGGAAGAGAACCAACGTGAGTCTCTGGTCATATGACGAGAACAACCGGAGTCTACGAGCCAAACCTCTCCCTTCCCAGCCCGGCGAACCTGAGTCAAACAGAGAGTAAAGGCTCAGTACTGGGATAAATCAAGAGTGATTTTGGCACCCAATACTGAGTAACACGTCGAGCGCGAAGTAGTCAAACACGATCGACCTCTAACTACCCTACGCTCTTTGTCGCTCAAGGAAGCGAAGGTCCGTGGAGCACTGAAGGCGCTCTTTGGGTCCGACTGCTACGGGAGAGCGAGTCGGAGCACCAGCAACATGCTGATCACGCCGCGGGTAGCCATCTCGACGGGGGAAATGAGATCTACCCTCAGAACGGCGGAAGTCACGACCAAAGGGAGCATGAGGATGAAAACCAGAAAACTCGAAAAAACCAACTCCTCGATGCTACCCAAACTCATCAGAAACACCTGAAACAAACCTAGACCTTGTGTTGGTCCTAGGTGCACTCAAGGTCTGGGGCTAACCCTGAATACGCCTAAGAGCTGCAACACGATCTCTACGCGCGATCTTGGTGCGCCTGAAGCATCGCTCAATCGAGTGTCCATTCTTCTGACAGAAGGTGCAGTGGTACTTCACCTTCTGAAAGGTAGAAGTAACACGGTGAGGCTTCGCCTTCTGAGAGGCCGAAGCAGCAGGTGAACTCACCTTGCTGTCAGAAATCCCTTGGACAAAGCCCGCTGACTTTAAATTGGACTTTCTCGGTCCTGGGCTCAATCTCGATCACACCTGCGGCTATGGGTCTAAGCACAGCAGGTGGATGCTTCCTCATGTCCTCATAGAAATCATATCCTAGACCCTGATTAAATCTACAAATCTTAGATTGGTCTAGAATAAGATTAAGCTTCTTCTTGCCTCCTACAAATCTCTCGAGAGTGTTGAGAGACCATGTGGAGGTCACCCCATGTATATGGTGAGTAATTGACATCAGTTTAGGGAAGTCAAGTTTGATTTGGTTGGTTCGGACCATGTCATAGAGGTTGGTGGCTGTTAGTGATATGCCCTAGAGGCAACATGGAGATGTTATATATATCACATACTATGTTTATGATGCATTACTTTGTTCCTTGAAATAGACATTATCATTATTGATCAATGAGTGTGTGACTTATTCATGAGACTCTTAATACTAAAATGTTGCTATTTCTAAATGATCCCTGATCATATATCATATGAGGAACAAATATGATTCAAAGATCAGCATATGTATTGATTGATGATCATGTCTCATGGATCATGGTATGGTGATACCAAATCAATAATATAGACATGTGTTAGTGAACATATGTTGGATAGACCCGCCATGAGACACTGCAGAGATTCCATGTGTCATCAGTTGGTCTCAAGTAGTGTTTATGTAGAATCCTTAGACTTGAGATCATCATGGTTCCCAACATGTGTAGTAGCTTATTTTGGGACTACTAAACACTACTCCGTAACTGGGTAGTCATAAAAGTAGTCTTCGGGTTTGCCATGAAACATGTAGTGGGATGTGAATGATCAAGATAGAATTTGCCCCTCCTTATGGGAGAGATATCTCTGGGCCCCTCGATGTAATGGATTATGAAAGTGCATGGCCATGCCAAGGTGATTGAGGAGTCAATCACAAGTTTATAATCCATCCCAGAATCGAGAGAGTGATTGAGCTATTAAAAGGATGACAGAAGTCTCGCCTTGAGCTCAATCTATATCGTGAGGCAAAGGGATTCGTACATGAGAACATTACAGGTTCAGCTGATATGATCTTTACGTATACTTTGGGGTTAATATGTCTTACTAGAGGCCGCTATTAACAGGGTGACCGAAAAGGCTTTTCCGGGTCGCGACCAAGTATACGTGAACCTACAGGGTCGCACACTTAATGGGTTGGAACACTAATTTGAATGTGATTCGGATGTGGGCTCAATTCGGATAGAGATCCGGATAGACTCCTATTGGGCCTCGGTCCATGAGGCCCAAGTGAGGAGGTATATATATATATATATGGAGGCGAGGGGCTGAGGGGTGCATGCTTCTGTTAATCCCGAGCCAAACCCTAGCCGCCACCTCTCGAGCCAAACCCTAGCCGCTCGCGAGTGCTGGTACACTCGCGATCGGCGTTCCAGCCCCGGACGTGTGGATACCGGTGGAGGCGCTGCTCGTTGCGGCGTTGATCGGCATCAACAATCTACAAATTGGATCTTGCACATGGTGTGGTTGATCGCGTGGAGGAGATGATCTGTTCGGGACGATTGACTAATTCCACTACTACCTCGACGCGCGTGGTTGGATCGGCTTCTCCAACTCTTCTTCCGCTGCGCTGCGCGTCTAGTGGTAACGATCCATGATCCCTCCTTAGCATGATGTCCTGGTGTGCGCGGTAGGAAAGTTTTGTTTTCTGCTATCGTAGCCTACGCGCATTCCTAGAGTGGCTGCATGCCCACTCATGCACTCCAAGGGTTTCTAGGGTTTCCTTTAGTCAAAATGAGCTTTAGGGGTTTGTTTTGGCTTTAGGCTTTGGTTGGTGAGGCTTTGGGAGTGGAGAGTAGTTGGAGAGGGCAGGTGCTCTGTCCCCTTCGATGTATTCTTGAGTGCTCCTCCCTCTGTGTGTCTCCTAGGAAGCATGTAGTGGGTGGTGTTCTTGAGAGGATTGAGTGGAGACCCTTCTAATCATTCCTCTTGTTCTAATGTCCACGCGTATCGGGACTCCTATGTAATCCTTGCTTGGTTGAAATAAAAATCTAAAGTTTTTCTCTCGTGCAGCCTCTCTGTTCTTCGTTTTCTCCTTTTGGGTCGTTTTCCTCTTTTTGTGATTTGAAGTTCTTTCTTGCTGGGAAGGCTTAAAATGGGTTGCTCTATGTTGGGATGATGCCTCAAGATCATTTGATCAAGTTTCCCAAGAGCAAACTTTGTTTAATCTCAGATTTCATGTTTGGGACTCCTCTGTTCTTCATTTCCTCTTTTAGGGTTTTGATGATTTTCGTGTTTCCCTTCATGAGAAAAGGTGAAACTTGGCATGCAGAGACGTATGGCTATTAATTAGCTATCCTCAAAGTTTCGTGGCCAAAGGATCAATGGTTAGATGGGAATTTGAGTTTTTGGGTAGCTCTTTGTATTTTTCAAGTTCTTAGCTAATCTCTGAATTTCTTCTGCTCTTGCTTAGTTCCCATGTTGTTTGAGGCCCTGAAGGTATTTAGAATAGTCCCTTGATGTCTCTCTCTGAAAAGATCAGAAGTTTTCCTTTCGTCTCCTTGATTTAGCCAGAAATCCGAAGTTTCAGAACTTCTGTCAGCCTGCTCTGTCTGTTGTCGTGTGGTACTACCGTTCCTCGAGAGGTACTACCGCTCAGAGGTACTACCGCTCGGCTTAGCGGTACTACCGCTCGTCTCAGCGGTACTACCGCTTGCAGTCAGACCTGCTCTGAAATTATTTTTTCTTGACTGTTCCTTTCTGGATCTGGTTTAGCCTTGTTGCTGTGACTTCTAGTAGTGCCTATCTTCTTTCTTCATAGCTTCCATAGCTATTGGAGAAGAAGTATAAGTGTGGATTCTTGAGGGGCGAATTTAATTTTTGAGAGCGCCATTCACCCCCCTTTGTCGCCATTTCGGTCCAACAATTGGTATCAAAGCCGGTTAGCTCTTTTTCATAGATCTTAACCAGTCTCGAGAGCTATGGCGACGGATAAGTACTCGACCAAGCCTCCCGTCTTTGATGGCATCGATTACCATAGTAGGAGGTGTGATCGAGGTTGAGCCCAGATCTGATGAAGTTAAATTCAAGTCTGCGGGCTTTGTCCAAGGGATTTCTAACAGCAAGGTGAGTCCACCTGCAGCTTCGTCCTCTCAGAAGGCGAAGCAAACTCATGCTACTTCTGCCTCTCAGAAGGCGAAGTATCATTGCACCTTCTGTCAGAAGATGGACACTTGATCGATCGATGCTTCAGGCGCGCCAGGATCGCGTAGAGAGACCGTGTTGCAGCTCTTAGGCATATTCAGGGTCAGCCCCAGACCTTGAGTGCACCTAAGACCAACACGAGGTCTAGGTTTCCTTCAGATGCTTCTGATGGCTTTGGGCAGCATCGAGGACTTGGTTTTTCTAAGTTTTCTGGTTGTCGTCATCATGCTCCCTTTGGTCGTGACTACCACCGTCCTGAGGATAGATCTTGTTTCCCCCGTCGAGATAGCTACCTGCGGCGTGATCAGCATGTTGCTGGTGTCTTGACTCGCTCCTCTATAGCAGTCAAGCCCAACAACAGCTTTGGGTCTGCACACAGACCTTCTGGCTTGTTGAGTGACAGAGAGCGTAGGATAGATAGAGGTCAGTCGTGCTTGACTACTTCATCTGCTCGATGTGTTACTCAGTATTGGGTGCCAAAATCTCTCTTGATTTACCCAGTACTGATACTTTACTCTCTGTTTGACTCAGGTTCACCGGGTAGGGAAGAGAAAGGTTTGGCTTGTAGACTCTGGGTGTTCACGACACATGACCGGAGACTCCCGTTGGTTTTCTTCCCTTTCCTGTGCTCCAGGTGATGAGACGATCACCTTCGGAGACGCTTCATCTGGGCGTGTCATCGCCAAAGGTACAGTGCGCGTTAACGATTCTTTCATTTTGAAACATGTTGCTTTGGTTAGTAAGCTGTAGTATAATTTGCTTTCAGTTTCTCAGCTTACCGATGATGGTGACGAGGTGAGCTTTAAGAAAAATAATTGCAAAATTCTTGATTCTTCGGGTAGTCTGGTTTGCGGTATTTCACATTTTGAGAGGATCTTTCGTGCTGATTTTTCTGAGTCTTCTGGTGATCCTCTCCGTTGTTTGGTTGCTTCTGAATCCCGCGACCTTTCTTTCTGGCATAGGAGACTTGGTCATATTGGATTTGACCATTTGACCCGAGTTAGCGGCCACGATCTCATTCATGGTTTGCCGAAACTCAAGATGGTCAAAGATCTAGTTTGTGCTCCTTGCCAGCACGGTAAGATGGTTGCTGCTTCTCATCCTCCGGTCATAATTACTATGACCGATGCACCAGGACAGCTGCTCCATATGGATACAGTTGGACCAGCTTGAGTGCAGTCAGCAGGAGGGAAGTGGTATGTTCTTGCCGTGGTCGATGACTTCTCGAGGTACTCTTGGGTGTTTTTCTTAGCCTCGAAGGATGAGACGTTTACACATTTTCGAGGTCTTTTCGGTATGCTTTCTGTTGAGCTCCTGGGTGCCTTACGAGCGATTCGCAGTGACAATGGCACGGAGTTCAAGAATTCCTACTTTGAGAGGTTCTGTGATGAGACAGGTGTAGAGCACCAGTTCTCTTCTCTGCACGTCCCACACCAAAATGGCGTCGTGGAGAGGAAGAACCGTACCTTAGTCGAGATGGCCAGGACGATGCTCGATGAGTACTCTACACCGCGGAAGTTTTGGGCTGAGGCTATAGCTATCGCGTGCCATGTTTCAAATCGAGTTTTTCTTCGGGCACACTTGCACCGCACGTCTTATGAGTTGAGGTATGGGCGAAAGCCCAGTGTATCTCACTTTCGTGTGTTTGGTTGCAAGTGTTTTATCTTGAAGTCCGGAAACCTAGATAAGTTCGAGTCACGTTCGTGTGATGGGATCTTTCTGGGTTACTCGACTTCTTCGCGAGTGTATAGGGTTTGGAACTGCGAGTCTAGTAAAATGGCAGAGACCTATGAGGTGACCTTCGACGAGACCAGCCCGGAGACTAGGCCCGATGTTTCAGGTTCTTTAGAGCAGTCCGAGCCCATCTTTGTGGATGATGAGGACGATGGAGATGAGGGTTGTCTACCCGATCCAGTCCATCATCCACCCCTTGAGGTGCCCTCTTCCACCGCACCTCGAGGTGATCAGCCCATGCCTTATGTTTCTTCTGGAGCTAGTGGCTCTGTTCCTACCTCGTCAGTTCACGAGGTAGAGGCCACTTTTTCATCTCATCCTGGACCTCCTAGACACATCCAGAAAGCTCATCCTTCCGAGCAGATAATTGGAGACCTCTTTGAGCGAGTCACTCATTCAAAATCTGGCATGTCTCAATTCTGTCTCCATTCTGCCTTTGTCGCCTCATTCGAGCCTAAGGTTGTTTGTCATGCTCTCTCTGACGAGTCTTGGGTCAATGCCATGCATGAGGAGTTGGAAAATTTCGAGAGAAACAAGGTCCGGTCGCTTGTTGAGCCCCCTCATGGTCACAATGTCATTGGAACCAAGTGGGTATTCAAGAACAAGCAGAGTGAGGATAGGGTGGTTGTTCGGAACAAGGATAGACAGGTAGCTCAGGGGTTTTCTCAGGTTGAGGGTCTAGATTTCGAGGAGACCTTTGCCCCTGTAGCTAGACTTGAGGCCATTAGAATTCTGCTTGCCTTTGCAGCTTCTAAGGGTTTCAAGCTTTACCAGATGGATGTCAAGAGTGCCTTCCTCAATGGCTTTATTGAGGAAGAAGTCTATGTCCGACAGCCTCCAGGTTTCGAGAACCCCAAATACCCAAATCATGTCTTCAAGATTTTCAAAGCTTTGTATGGACTTAAGCAGGCCCCTAGAGCTTGGTATGAGAGGCTTAAGTCCTACTTGTTGAGTCATGGTTTCGAGATGGGTAAAGTAGACAAGACCTTGTTCATCCGTCGACATGGCACTGATATTCTGCTCGTCCAGATTTATGTGGATGACATCATCTTTGGCGGCTCTTCTCATGCTCTCGTTTCATAGTTCTCGGATGTCATGAGCACCGAGTTTGAGATGAGCATGATGGGTGAGTTGACTTTCTTCCTTGGCTTCCAAATCAAGCAGACTCGGGAGGGTACCTTCTTGCATCAAGGCAAGTACACTCGTGACCTCCTGAGACGCTTTGACATGAGTGATGGTAAGCCAATGTCAACTCCCATGGCGTCCACAGCTTCCCTTGACCCAGATGAGGACGGCGAGCTAGTCGATCAGAAGGAGTATCGTAGCATGATTGGCTCCTATTGTAGGGGTGGCCCCCACCTAAGCCCAGTAGGCCTGTTAGAAGGATGTAAGGTCCGAAATGGGACATATGTAATGACATGAGTGCCCCTGAGGGGAATACTCACGTGTAAGGGTATAACTGTGCAAGCGCTCATCGTTTGGATATATATATATATATATATATATATATATATATATATATATATATATATATATATATGGCATAGGCCACGGGGAGGAACCCAAAGCCATTCATTTACTCAACTCTCCACTACCACACTCTCTCTCTCTGTTTGGTCTGTAACCACAACAGTTGGCGCCGTCCGTGGGGAGGACAAGATTAAGCCTCCAGATCTGAAGGAGGATGGCACCAAGGAAAACTTCAACATCGGTGGCAAGGGAAAAGAAGGTGGAGGCGACGAAATCTCGTGTCAATACCAAGGCTTCGGCTTTAGTAGCTGCAGGTGCGGGTGGCGGCGCGGATGTGACGACCGTGAGCACCGGCGTCCACGACGCGACACCCGACTCCGCCACCACTACCCCGACCACCAACCCCAGCGGTGACAACGCAGGCGCGTCCACTTCTTTACTCGGCGCGGGAGCGGTGGGCGGTCCCGGTGACGACGCGAGCTTCGTCCCCAGCTCCGGGGTCCTCCGCGCCAGCGCTGCGGGCAGATCGGGAGCACAGACCGTGGTCGCCGCCGTCCCGGTCGCGTCGCCGAGCGTGCCGGCGGCCCCAACCACGCCCACGGTGGAGACAGCCCTGCTGGCGGCCTTCAGCGCATGCCAACGGGAGCTGTCAGACCTCCGCGGAGCCGTGCGAGACATACAAGAGGCTCGAAGCCGATGCGCAACACCGGTGGCGGCGTCTCAACCCACCTCGGAGAGGGCGAATAGCCGCGACGCTATTATGCCCAGTCGCGTTCCCCTACGGCGCATAGACCCGGAGTCCCCGCTCTCCGTGGACCTGCAGCAAGCGACGTGGCCCGAAGACTTCAAGTTCCCGAGCGTCATCGAAGCGTACAAGGGTGATTCCGACCCGCGCGAGTTCATATGCGTGTATGAGTCCGCCATCGAAGCCGTTGGCGGAGACGACACTACGAAGGCAAAGGGACTCCCCCTCGTGTTACGAGGAGCGGCGCTATCCTGGATTTTCACCATCGAACCACAGTCCATCTACGCATGGTAATAGATCCACGATCGGCTCTACAACAACTTCCAGGGAAGCTACGTCGAACGTGTCGATGCGGACCAGCTCTTCGCAGTCAAACAGAAACCCGAGGAGGGGCTCCAGACTTACTTTAACGCTTCACCAAGGTACGCTGCCAAGTTAGGAACCTTAGCGAGGCAACCGTTATCAACGTAGCGATACAAGGTCTCCGCCCGGGACCGCTCGCTGAGTATAGCGCGCGGAAGCCACTCAAGTCGGAGGCAGAGCTCTTCGACAAAATGGAAGCGTACGCCCGAGCCGAGGAGGACGCGCGGGGGCGCAGCGGCACGGCTCCAACGCCGGGCAAACGGAGGACTTGTCGCAAAGGAGCAGCACAAGAGACAACCTGAGGACGAAGCACAAGAAAGTGTCCGTGGGCGACACTCGTGAGCCCGTCGATGACGGGGTACACCAAACCTCACCAGGCGACAGGTGTAAGCCCCAGTGTAACCGGCGAAGACCCCACAAAGCCCGCCACGTCCTCGCTGCGCAAGGCGTCCCCCGGGAAGCCGCTCTAATCTCGCGCGTCGGGGGGGGCGCGAAGGAGGCCGTGATGAGAAGCCGCGTGCGGAGCAGGAACTCCTAGAATACGGCAGATGGTGCGAGGTGCACGATTACAGGGCCATTTCTCGCGGACATGCACCAAGGTTGCGGTGTTACGGCAAGCGGTGGCTCATGTACAGGCCTCGGAGACACGGACCCCCGCAATAGCCCACATACAGCGTACGCAAGACAGTCCCTTGTGTGCTGGGTCCCCCGGAGAGACCCAGTGCCGTGGTATTAATGTCATCGCTGGAGGCTCTTCGTCGAGCACTTCCCCGACGCAACTACCTCTGCGGGCGTCCCATTGCAGCATCACCTTCACGTCAGCCGATGCCCAGGGCGTAGAATTCCCCCACCAAGATCCCTTGGTCATCCAGGCCGACATTGCAGGTTGCGACGTCAGGCATATCCTCATTGACGGAGGGAGCTCCGCAAACATCTTGTTTGCGGAGGCCCTTGATCGTATGGGAATACCTCGGAGCCTGTTAAAAGCTTCGGAAGCCCCCCTCCAGGGCCTCGGAGGGCAGCCTCTAAAGGCTCTGGGTCAGATTCACCTCCAAGTCTCCTTGTGCCAGGCCGACAACGCCAGGACTGAAGATGTCGTCTTCGACGTCGTGGATGTCTCGTATCCGTACAATGTCATACTGGGCCGGCCTGCCATCAACTCCTTCGAAGCGGTCCCACACTACGCATTCTTATGCATGAAGCTCCCAGGACGGCGGGGCGTTATCACCCTCTTCGACGATCAAGATATGGCTCGGAGCATCGAAACCGAAGCTGGACGCTTGCACCGCAAGATGCACGCCCTCACCGACAAATACCAGGCGGACACACCATCCGCTCCGGGATGGACACCTAAGCCCCACCCGGAGGGCGGAGTGAAGAGGGTGCCGCACTAGGCGGAGGGGCAGTTCGTATCCATAGGCGAGGGCCTCCCTCCGGACGTAGAGCAAGACTTGCTCCGAGTCCTCCAGGCCAACATAGATGTCTTCGCATGGTGCCCGAAAGATATCAAAGGAGTGGACCGCACCCTCATCGAACATAACCTCGCGATCCGCTCTGACGCCAAGCCCGTCAAGCAGAAACTTCGCCGTACGTCCATCGACCGGTAGCAAGCGGCCAAGGTGGAGGTGGCGAAGCTCCTTCGAGCGGGGGTTATCCGCGAGGTTCAACATCCAGACAGGCTCGCCAATCCGGTGTTGGTCAAAAAGGCCAGTGGCGCTTGGCGCATGCCCGAAGGACGATTACCCTCTGCCGCGCATAGATCAACTAGTCGATGCTACCGCCGGATGCGAGCTCATGAGCTTCTTGGACGCCTACTCTGACTACCATCAGGTCTACATGGCCAAGGATGACGAGGATAAAACCAGCTTCATTACACCGGTGGGGACCTTTTTCTTCGTAAGGATGCCCTTCAGCTTGAAAAACGCGGGCGCAACCTTCACCCGCCTCATCACGCTAGCGCTGGCCGTCCAGCTAGGGAGGAATGTGGAGGCCTACGTGGACGACGTGGTAGTAAAAACCAGGCAGCTCACCTCCCACGGTCGGGATCTTCAGGAGACTTTCGACAACCTCAGGACGGCAGGCATTAAGCTCAATCCGGACAAATGTGTCTTCGGTGTACAGGCGGGCAAGCTCTTGGGCTTCCTCGTATCCGGGCGAGGCATTCAAGCGAACCCCGACAAGGTTGACGCTATCCTAGGCATGGAACCTCCCAAGACGACGCGGGAGGTCCAAAGGCTGGCAGGCCGCATGGCGTCCTTGAGCCGTTTCCTCTCCAAAGCGGCGGAGCGGGGCTTACCATTTTTCAAGACTCTCCGCGGTTGCGATGGGTTTCATTGGGACGACGACTGCGCAAAGGCCTTCGACGACCTCAAGAAACACCTCGCAACCCTTCCCACTCTGGTGGCCCCAGCACCAGAGGCTCCCATCCTACTCTACCTCGCTGCCTCGGCAACAGCGGTCAGCGTCGTCCTTGTCCTTGAAGAGGGCGCGCTCCAGCGGCCAGTGTACTTTGTCTCCGAAGCCCTCCAGGGCGCCAAGATGCGATATACCGAGCTCGAGATGCTTGCTTACGCGCTGGTCATGGATTCAAGAAAACTCTGGCATTACTTCCTGGAGCACCCGATAACGGTGCCATCCTCGCTCCCTCTGGCGGAGATGCTGCACAACAAGGAGTCCACGGGGCGAATCGGTAAATGGGCGGCCGAGCTGGCCCCATTCTCCCTAACATACGCCTCTCGAACGGCGATCAAGTCTCAAGTTCTGGCGGACTTCCTCGCGGAATGGACCCCTCCAGCTCAGCCCGCCCTCCAGGTCGAAGACCCGGTGTGGACGCTTAACACCGACGGAGCGTACGGTGTTGCGGGTGCAAGGGTGGGCGCCGTTATCACCACACCTGAGGGGCAGCGCCTGTTGTACTCGGCGCGCCTAGCGTTTCCAGCTACGAACAACACGGCCGAATACGAGGCGTTACTCTTCAGCCTTGGGAAGCTCAAAGCGATGGGAGCGAGGCGAGTCCTCGTCCGCACTGATTCCTGGTTAGTGGCGGGCCATGTGGACAAGTCATAGCAGGCCAAGGATCCGGAGCTAGCCAAGTACCTAGCAGCCGTACGAGCGAAGGAACGACACTTTTTGGGTGTCACGGTGAAGGCCATCCCTCGAGCAGACAACGAGCAAGCCGACGTCCTGGCCAAGGCTGCTAGTCAGCAGCTCCCAACTCCCGAAGGGGCATTTTACGAAATACTGCCAACGGCAGCCATAGCGCAGGATAAACGGGATGCGGCCCTCGTCCACCGGATCACTTAGCAGGGTGACTGGCGGGAACCCCTTTTCGCTTTTTTGCAGGGCATCGCGGAACCGAATGACCCCTCTGAGCTACGGCGTTTGCAACACCACGCTAGGTCCTTCCAGGTGCTCGACAGGGCGCTCTACAAGAAGGGGGTCTGCGCACCGCTCCTGCGATGCCTCCCACGTGAAGAAGGAAAGCGCCTCCTCGCAGAAATTCATGCGGGTCTCTGCGGCTCGCACCTCCAACCAAGGTCTCTGGTGGGCAAGGTATTCAGGTAGGGTTTTTATTGGCCAACAGCTATCGCAGATGCCCAGGATCTCGTGCGCCGTTGTCAAGGTTGCCAGTGGATGGGAAGGGCTATCCACAGGCCCCCGACAAGCCTCCATCCCATACCCCCGGTATGGCCGCTGGCGCGGTGGGGCATCGACATCGTGGGACCGCTTCCCGGGGCCCGTGAGACTGCGATTCGTCGCGGTCGCTCGAGTACTTCTCAGTGGCCGGGCGTAGCTCGCCAAGATTACCTCGGCGGCTCTGGCGCTTCCTCGCGAAACATAATATGTCGATTCGGCGTGCCTAGGGAGATCACCGTCGACAACGGTCTGCAATTCGATGCAGCCCCATTCAAAGAATTCTGCGGCAATGTGGGCATCACCCTCCGGTTCGCTTCAGTCGGACACCCATAGTCCAACGGGGCGGTGGAGCGGGCAAACGGCGCTATCTCCGCCGCAATCAAGAAGCGCCTCGTCGGGCTACCCAAGGGGAAGTGGCCGAGCGAGCTCCACAGCGTTCTCTGGTCCCTTCGCACAACGGTCACACGCCCAACGGGGTTCACGCCATTCAAGCTCCTCTTCGGTGACGAGGCGGTCACACCTGAAGAAATAAAGGCTAGCTCGCGGTGGGTCCTCGTCCAAGCTCCAGACGAGGAGCACCAATTGTCCGTGGATCTCCTTGACGGAGCACGGGCAAGCGCAACACAACACGTCATAAAATACGCGCGACAGATGGTGCGCGGTCGCAATCGTTCGCTGCACCCGCGCGAATTCAGACCAGGAGATCTCGTCCTTAAGATGGCACTCCATGCGGAGACGGTAGGCAAGCTCGAGTCCAAATGGGAAGGCCCGTACATCGTCGCGGAGGCCCTACAGAAGGGAGCGTATCGCTTAGCCACCTTGGAGGGGCACACGCTCCGCCACACGTGGAATGCGGACAGGCTGCGGCGGTATTATGCCTAAGTCGAGCACACGAGGGCAAGGGCCTTCCACGGCTTCGGCGGACACAAGCGGCTAGCGGTTAGTGCCTTAACCCTTGTAACCGCTCACCCGCGCAAACGGGAATTTAATAAAGTGCATTGTTCATGCAAATTCTCTCATTTTCATACCAAAAGCGCACGAAGGATCACCTTCGTGTGCACTGTGCATGAGCTTGAATAAAGACGCGTGGGGGGACGCCTCCGCGCGCACTCTACGGAGTATAAATAAGACGTAGCGTCGAGGTCCACCTCCGCACGCACTCTACGGAGTATAAATAAGACGTAGCGATGAGGTTCGCCTCCGCACGCAATCTCACCGCCCGCAACGCACGGAGGCTCGCCTCCGCGCGCAGTCTACGGACTCTAAATAAGACGTAGCGTCGAGGTCCGCCTCCGCACACACTCTACGGAGTATAAATAAGACGTAGCAATGAGGTTCGCCTCCGCACGCAATTTCACCGCCCGCAACGCGCGGAGGCTCGCCTCCGTGCGCAGTCTACGGACTCTAAATAAGACGTAGCGTCGAGGTCCGCCTCCGCACGCACTCTACGGAGTATAAATAAGACGTAGCAACGAGGTTCGCCTCCGCACGCAATTTCACCGCCCGCAACGCGAGGAAACTCACCTTCGCGCGCAGTCTACGGACTCTAAATAAAACGTAGCGTCGAGGTCCACCTCCGCACGCACTCTCCGGAGTATAAAAAAGACGCGGATGCTATCCCTGCGCACTCTACGGAGTATAAACAAGACGCGAACCCCACGCACGCATGGGCGTTGCCCCAGTGCGTACTCTTCGGAGTATAAATAAGACATGGATGTCGATCCCACGCACTCTCTGGAGTATAAAAAAGACACGAATGCTATCCCTGCGCACTCTACGGAGTATAAACAAGACGCGAACCCCGCGCACGCATGGGCGTTGCCCCAGTGCATACCCTTCGGAGTATAAATAAGACGTGGATGTCGATCTCGCGCACTCTCCGGAGTATAAAAAAGACACGGATGCTATCCCTGCGCACTCTACAGAGTATAAACAAGATGCGAACCCCGCGCACGCATGGGCGTTGCCCTAGTGCGTACTCTCCGGAGTATAAAAAAGGCGCGGATGCTATCCCCGCGCACTCTATAGAGTATATACACGACGTGGATACTTCCAAGCATGTGCAGGCACTGCCCTTGTGCGTACTCCCCGGAGAACAACTAAGACGTGGTCGAAGTTCCCACGCATGCAACGACTAGGCGCAAGCTCTGCTGCCACCACTTCAAAGGGTAGGGGACGGAGCGCTCACGCGTCTACCTCGACTAGGCGCCAGCTCCGCTGCCACCACTTCGAAGGGTAGGGGACGGAGCGTTTGCGCGTCTACCTCGACCAGGCATCGCCTCGCCGCCACCACTCGGCGGGTAGGGGATGGGCGCTCGCGCCTCGCCGACTGGCGCCACCTCGCCACCACCACTCGAAGGGTAGGGGCGAGGCGCTCGCGCGTCTACCTCGACAGGCGTCGGCTCCGCTGCCACCACTGGCGGGTAGGGGCGAGCGCCACGCATCTACCTCGACCAGGCGCCACTCGTTACCACCACTTCGGCGGGTAGGGGCGGAGCGTTCGCGCGTCTACCTCGACCAGGCATCGGCCCGCCGCCACCACTCGAAGGTAGGCGGCGGGCGCTCGCGCATCTACCTCGACCAGGCGCCACTCGCTGCCACCACTTGAAGGGTAGGGGACGGAGCGCTCGCGCGTCTACCTCGACTAGGCGTCAGCTCCGCTGCCACCACTTGGATGGGTAGGGGACGGAGCGCTCGTGCATCTACGTCGACTAGGCGCCAGCTCCGCTGCCACCACTTCGAATGGTAGGGGACGGAGCGCTCGCGCGTCTACCTGGACTAGGTGCCAGCTCCGCTGCCACCACTTCGAAGGGTAGGGGACGGAGCGCTCGCGCGTCTACCTCGATTAGGCGCCAGCTCCGCTGCCACCACTTCGAAGCCTGGGGTCTGAGGTGCAACGCGTTCGCAAGCCTGCTTGCTACTATCAGAGCGAGGGGCGACATCAAGCCTGGATACCCATGCTTTACATGACCCCCCAACTCACAGCATATTACATAACAAAAAGGGCACAGGAGAGTTGTCGCTTAGCCCGAGTAAGACAGTTGCATTACAGAAGCAGACATACGTACGGTGTGAAACGCGCCAAAACCTAAAATTATTCCTATGAGTCCACGCCATCTTCGCCACGACGAGTGCCCGCACCGCCTTCGCTGCGCCGAGGGACCTCTTCGAGCCAGCGAAGCACGTCCCCTTCGTTCCGCAGCGTCCGCCATAAAGCAACCGTGGCGGCGCCCTCCCCGATGTAATTCCAAATCCGGTCATGGAAGTTTCGGGTGGCAGGCTGAGCGGCGCGAACGGCATCAGATATCACCCCAGCTCATGTAAAGCACGGGTGGCAGGCTGGGTAGGCAAGTCAAGCTGAGGGTTCGCCAGCTCATTGACATGCTCGCACCCACCGGCGTGCAGCAAGGCGAGGGCAAGGCCAGCACTCATGTAGCCGTAGTGGGTGCCGAAAGCCTTGGCGCCGGGAAGGGCGACGCTTGAGCCCTCCTCGATTCGCTTAAGCGTCTCCATCTTGTCTTGGCGGCTATGAGTGGCGTCCTCCACGTGCACGGAAAGCCCCTGGAGGGCCCGCTCCAAAGACTCCATCGCACTCCACGCGGAGGCACACACGTTGTCCCAGGATAACACCTTCTCAGCAACGGAGGCAGTAAGTTGTTCCTTCTCCGCCTCTAGCATGGAGATTCACTGAAGAAGGGCGGTCTGCTCCTCCGTTGCAACGCGCTGAGCCTCCTCCATCGCACGTTGTGCGGCCAGTGCCGCTTTCTTCGTGTTCGCGCCCACCAACTGCACGTCGTCGATAGCCTCGTCCCGCTCCAGTGCTCGTCCTTGGCGAAACTCTCCCCGATGTGCTCGTCCTTAAGCGAACGTTATGTCAACGGAATAAGCGAGCAAATCGGGGAGAGTTTTGCGAAGTCGTGGGAGGAAACAAACTACACCTACCTCAAGTACCCTCTACCGCGGCCTCCACCTGGGTCATGATCCCCTCGCTGGCCTGAGGAGCGACAACCCTCCCGGCTTCAAGAGCATCCCCGCTAGGTGTCAGGACCTCAGTCACTGGGCCTGCCACGTTGAACTGGCCCCTTGAAGATGGCAGCGACTGCACCCGAGGCCGTTTCGCCTTCGGAGTCGCAGGTGAAGCCTCCGTGGATACCTTGGCAGCCGCGAAAGCCGTCGTCAGCGACAACGCTGCGGTTGCCGCTGGAGGTGACGAGGCGTCATCTTCAAGAACAACGAGGCGTGCGCCCGTCGCCTCGCCACCATATAGGGCCTCATCGGGAGTTACGTGCCTCCCCGAACCGGTCGATTAGAGCTCAGTGCCCGTTTCACCCCCATCCTCACGCTCTCGATCGGCGGCACGATCAGCGAGCTGAAGGCAATGGTCTCCGATTGGACCTTGCATCGAGAGGATGGCGCCACCGCCGTCGCGCCGCTCGGCGATTCCGTAGGGCACCGGGCGCTCTGGAACGGGAATTTCCAAAACCTCGCATACCCGATTAATCCGCCCTTGCTTTGCCAAGGAAGTTGCGGACTCACGGGCCTTGTGCTCCTTCGCCGTGTACGGCCCAAGAACCGCAACCACTGCGCGCTCCGCATCTTCTAACCAGCGTACTACACGCGCAAGCGGAATATCATACCTAAGGGTTTGCAACCACCCAGGTGGTACTTGGCCTATGGCAAGGATACTTATAGGGCGCGGAGGGCCTATGGAGCGAAGACACCCCCGAGTGGATGCCGTCCTTCCGGTCGGGCCCCCACCGCTCGTACTTCCAGTTACAAGAAAGCGGGGATATCCCGTACATGGTGAACTCCTCGGCGAGGTCACGCATGTTGAACCGGAGTGCAACCCCAGCAAGTCTCCGCACCTGTTGCTCGTCGCTGGGCTGAGGCGTCACATCCGGACAGCGGTCGAATGATATCGGCTCTCCCCGACTTCGAAGGCCGCTCGTGTTCGTCACGAGGTAGTAGAACCACCGCCGTGTCCAACCGGACTCCCACTTTTCCCGCGTAGCCAACGCGGGAAACAAGTGCGAGCACTCCGGCCTCAGCACGAAGTCCACGCTGCTGAAGTTCAAGTAAGCCCCCCTTCCACTTTCTTCGGCTGGCACCGTGCGTCATGCAGGATGGCGAACAACTCGGCACTGGGACGGGTACTTTCCGTTCGCATCACCCAAGTAAAGATGGCCAACTGAATGATCGCAGCCGGAGTCAGCTGTGCCAACTCCAACCTATACGCTCGCAGCACTTCGCGGACAAAGTATGTCGCCAGGATTCAGAGCCCGGCGTCGAAGAACGCCACAAAGACGATCGCCTCCGACTCTCCTGGGGTCGGCTCTGTTTCGTCAGGACCGGGCAAACGAGCCCTGGCACGTTCCTCCAGCTTCTTCTCCCGAAGAAGGGTTTGGAGGGTCTCCTCCGTGATGCGGCTCCGCCCCAGCACACGGGAGCAGCGACCCTTTGACCTCTTCATGGCATCCCAGCGATGGTTGGTTTGCTTCCTGTCGCGCGGAACCAGGCGGTACTCCGCCGGTGGTGGCGTCAGGCAGCACTGGCTTGACAAGGCGCTCTCGCTAAGGCGACGCGCAGGATCGTCAAGGGCGGCACCCCTGTTAGCTGGGAGGTCGTCGCGCGTAGCCATTCCTCTCTCCCTACTGCGGCGACGGGCAGGCACGGATGCGAGAGTAGCAGCAGGATGCGCAGGAAAAACGGGAAGGAATGCACAAGCAAGCAAGAAGCCAAGGGGAACGATTGCATGCGCACAGTGGTGACTTATAAAGCCCCCCGTCTCCCCCGCAGGCAGAAGATCGAGTGACAGAATTACATCAGTTCGGCCGATGCATTCCTGCCGCGTGGCCACTTTCCCTGGGGAAGAGGCGAACGGCCGTGGTCATGGGAACGCTGGCATCCCACGACGCTCCAATTACAACCGACCGCGTGCCCCCACCCAGTGCAGGGCAGACGAAGCAGCCGCGATAGCCTGCCCCTGACAGGGGCCAACGCAATTCCAGGCGTCATTAAAGCGCACTCCCAGGCCACGCAACCGTCTCCCCGTGCTGGCGCTACATCATGCGGGGCATTCCTCGAGACTCGGCTGCCCGGGGCAGCCGACCAAGTTTGCCTCGCGCCCACAAATATCCGGAGCGCGAAGTAGGGCACGCCTGGACCTCGGCCCCATCGAGGCCTTCGGCCTGCCCGGTGCGTTCGGCCCCGAGGCCGCGCAAGCTCCGGGAGCGAAAGACAGCCCTCGCACAAGCACGAACGGAAGTGCGAACGCAAATGTATCTAGGTCATCGAGGATCACAGGCCGATGGGATGGAGGGGGCCAAAGGGCTCAGTGGCATGGCTTCGGCCCGTGAAGCCCTTCACCATGAGAGGCTCCTGTTGTAGGGGTGGCCCCCACCTAAGCCTAGTAGGCCTGTTAGAAGGATGTAAGGTCCGAAATGGGACAAATGTAATGACATGAGTGCCCCTGAGGGGAATACTCACGTGTAAGGGTATAACTGTACAAGCGCTCATCGTTTGGATATATATATATATATGGCATAGGCCACAGGGAGGAACCCGAAGCCATTCATTTACTCAACTCTCCACTACCACACTCTCTCTCTCTCTGTTTGGTCTGTAACCACAACAGCTCCCTCTTGTACCTCACCGCCTCGAGACCGGACATACACTTCTCCGTGTGTCTGTGCGCTCGCTTTCAAGCTTCTCCTCGCGTATCTCACCGCCAGGCGGTGAAACGTATTCTTCGGTACCTTCGAGCTACCATTGACTATGGTATCTGCTACTCTTCCTCATCCTATCTTTCCCTCAGAGCCTATTCAGACGCAGACTTTGCTGGCTGTAGGATAGATAGGAAGAGCACTTCTGGCACCTGCTAATTCATTGGCACTTCTCTCGTTTCTTGGTCTTCGAGGAAGCAGTCCGGTGTTGCACAGTCCACCGCAGAGTCCGAGCACGTTGTCGCAGCCGATTCTTGTAGCCAGTGCTTTGATGGTCTCGACCCTGCGGGACTTTGGATTAGTTATCGACAGTGTTCCACTCTTTTGTGATAATACTTCTGCGATCAACATTGCTAAGAACCCAGTGCAGCATTCTCAGACCAAGCACATTGATATCCGATATCACTTCCTTCGAGACCATGTGGAGAAGGGTGACATAGTGCTCCAGTTTGTGGAGAGTGACCACCAGTTGGTTGATATCTTTACCAAGCCTTTGGATAGCTCTAGGTTTTCAGCTCTGCGGGGAGAGCTTGGGGTGGTTTGTCCTTATGGACTGTTGTGGGGGGGAGTTTTGTGCTTCATGCTTTATCATGTTTTCTACTGCATTGCATTCGGGTGCATTGGGTTAGTCCTTCTAGCATAGATTAGAGTGTTTCTCTTATCTAGCTGTTTAGACTTCTTACTCTTATCTTGTGATTCTAGGATGCTGCTTATTAGATGTTTCTCTTCTCACTAGGTTGAGCTCACTCACTGCTTATAGGTTCTAGCGAGGGTCAGGCCACCCTCGGGTAGACAGGATACGTGTTTGCTCCTTAGTGTATTAGGTGGGCAGTTTATAGTCCTAGAGTCATATGGGGTATATAAGAGTCAGTCTGACCATAGTATTATCTCTATCTTATCTATGCTTTAAGGACTGTCTGTTTGGTTTTCTTTGCCAGCTTCTCGATTTTATTGCTTTGGTTCAGGGGAAGTTCATTTGGGAGCTTCTAGAGCTTAATATTGACATGACTCAACTTGAACTAAGAGTTGCATCTCTTGCATTTCAGCATTTTGCATTGTAATATAACTACATTGAGCCTTGATTATTATCCTGTTATGACATATTTACAATGCTTTACACCTTGCCATGACTTGTGCTTATTTGCTAGATTTATCATGACTTCATATGTGTAGACTAGTTTTTGCCATGATAAGTTAATTAAAATTGCTCAACTTGAATTAAAACTTGTCATGCTAGTTCTCGAGATTAGTCTTACTCGAGTTATCCTTTTATGATTCATGCCATGTCAAATAGGCTGAGTTGAGCATTGAATCTCTATTGAGTCTTAGATTGAGCTATTTTAGTCTCTTGATGCAGCATGAGTTAGTACAACATGTTAAAATGCAAAAAGATCTCTTTTGTGCGAAAAACCTGATCTCACCAATTCTTTCTCATGAGACGGCTTGCCATTGCACAAGGCATGAACTCAGGGGGGGTTTTGGATGACCAAGATCATTGTCTTAAGCTTTTTGCTTGGCATGATCGCATAAGGCTTGAGATCTAGCACATGACTAAACAAAAATCTGGTTGGTAACAACCTTGAATTTCAAAAGAAAATATGTCTCTCGTGCTTCTTTTGCTTAATCTACAAAAAGAACCAAGTACTTAAACAAATGTTTCACTCTTGAGCTTGTAGCACTCTAATATGACTCAATACTAGCTTCTTGGTTCCGCTTAGCTTATTGACATGGTTTGCATCATCCTTGGATACCTCTAGCTAGACTTTGATCATGGTTGACTTGACATGCTCACAAATTGCACTAAATTTCAGATTGTCATCTATTTGGTTTAGCTGGTTTATATATATCCTGTCATGATCTAGATAGCATTCTATTGAGTTATGGCTTGATGTAATACTTGTTGGTCATCTTTGATAATTCTCATGGCTCTAAATGCTTAGAATAAATCAACCTCAGCCATTTCATCCATTTCCATGACTTGTTCTCTTCCTTGCATCCTTGATGTGTTTATTGCCAAAAGGGGGAGAATAGTGGTAGAAAAAGTCATTAGCTTCATTTCCTTCCTTTGGACCATGTTTGACTTCTTGTATTTCAAACTCAACTTTGTGCTTTTACGGGGTTTGTCAATATACTCATCAAGGGGGAGATTGAGAGACATGTGGAGGTCACCCCATGTATATGATGAGTAATTGACATCGGTTTAGGGAAGTCGAGTTTGATTTGGTTGGCTCGGACCATGTCATTACGTGGTGCAATGGACTCGGTCGGACTTGGTCAAACCTGGTCAAAGGGTTTAGATTGCATATTATGTCGACTTGTCAGGTTTGGGCTACTTCATTAATGCATTTATGCTTTCATGTATCGAGCGGTGCTATTTGATGTGTTTCTTATCTGTGATGGCTACAGGACATCGAGGCGGAGTCGTGGCGAGACACGGGGTGATCGGACTAGACACGGGCGATGTCGAGGTCAAAACGGTCGGATGTACGGCGGAGATTCGATGTGGTTGCGAGGCTTGGACGACAAGAAGCGCGGAAGCTTCCCGGAAGATGTAGGAGGGGCGAAATGGTAATTTCGCGAGGCTGCAAAAGTGGAAGCGGGCTCTGTTGGATCTGGCGGGCGTAATGGGTTGAAGACCCGTTAGCCAAGGGCTATAAATAGAGGTTGGTGGCTGCATGCCCACTCATGCACTTCAAGGGTTTCTAGGGTTTCCTTTAGTCAAAATGGACTTTAGGGGTTTGTTTTGGCTTTAGGCTTTGGTTGGTGAGGCTTTGGGAGTGGAGAGTAGTTGGAGAGGGCAGGTGCTCTGTCCCCCTTCGATGTATTCTTGAGTGCTCCTCCGTCTGTGTGTCTCCTAGGAAGCATGTAGTCGGTGGTGTTCTTGAGAGGATTGAGTGGAGACTCTTGTAATCATTCCTCTTGTTCTAATGTCCACGCGTATCGGGACTCCTATGTAATCCTTGCTTGGTTGAAATGAAAATCTGAAGTTTTTCTCTCGTGCAGCCTCTCTGTTCTTCGTTTTCTCCTTTTGGGTGGTTTTCCTCTTTTTGTGATTTGAAGTTCTTTCTTGCTGGGAAGGCCCAAAATGGGTTGCTCTATGTTGGGATGATGCCTCAAGATCATTTGATCAAGTTTTCCAAGAGCAAACTTCATTTAATCTCAGATTTCATGTTTGGGACTCCTCTGTTCTTCATTTCCTCTTTTAGGGTTTTGATGATTTTCGTGTTTCCCTTCATGAGAAAAGGTGAAACTTGGCATGCAGAGACTTATGGCTATTAATTAGCTATCCTCAAAGTTTCGTGGCCAAAGGATCAATGGTTAGATGGGAATTTGAGTTTTTGGGTAGCTCTCTGTATTTTTCAAGTTCTTGGCTAATCTCTCTTCTCAAGCAAAGGAGAGATTAAGACACAAGAGAAGCCAAAGAAAGTATTCACAAACTCTCTTCTCTCCCAAGGCTACACAAGCTATGAAGAGTAGAGATTCAAACTTTCTGGATCCTCAAACTACCAGAGGAGAGAAGAAGACAATAAGCATCAGAGAGGAGACCCAACACACAGCACTGAAAAAGAAATAGCCACATACAACTGGGGCCGGTCAGACCGCAACTTATGGACCAGTCAGACCGCATTCATACGGCCGGTCTGACCGCCATTGGGCGACCGGTCTGACCGCCAGTCCGGTCTGACCGGCATGAAGCGGGCCGTCTGACCGCTGAAGAGAGGCCGGTCTGATCGGTTATCTCTGTCAGCCAAGCCAGAGAGCAGAGTCTAAAACAGATGAAACCTGCGCGGCAAAACCTAAAACTTTGATTTTTGGCCAAATAGGAGATATGCAGTTGATTTCCCTTAGCCAAGAGAGCACACACCTATTCTAAAAAACATCAAGCACTTTTGGTACAAAGGATTTCATCATTTGAGCAAAAATTTGAGATCTAGCCCAAAATCTGAAAAACTACAGAGAGGAGCACAAAAACCAAAATTGCTCAAAGGTCTTAAGTCCTTTGCTTATGACATTTTGCAGTCAAGATAGTAATAACTAAAAGACTTCTCAGACCAAAAATCAGGCCATCTCCTTAAGGGAATCAAAATCTACCTCAAACCCTAGAAACAAGAAATGAAGAACAGAGAACCTGAAAAATGAAAATCCTTGATTCATTCACTTTGCTCTAGGGAGAAACCAATCAAATGATCTTGAGACCTATTCCCATCACAGAGCAATCCATTTTGGCCCTTCTTAGCAACAATCAACTCAAGAACGAAAAACTCATAAATCAACCAGAGAGAGCATCGAAGGCAAAAACAACAGAAAAGCCTGGAACTCAATTAAACTCAAACAAAGCCATCTTGGATTGATAATGAGGAAGAGAGATACATGATTACATAGAGTATCAACTCATATCATCCCTACAACCCCATACATGCCTGGAATGATCAAGAACTCACGTCTCTGTCCCTCAAGAACTCTCATACACGAAGGGGACAACTCTCTATGCTCTCCAATAGCTCTCACCCACTAAAGAGAAAGCAAAATAACCTCCAAAAGACTTAGACTACATGCAAGAGACACTCCCCTATTTATAGTCTCTCACTAATGGATTTGCCTCTCTCTTTACCCACTAAGCCTCAACAACTCAAGTGCTTTATCCATAACCCACTTCCTTTAGTGCAGCCTTGCGTATTCTCCAAAACGCCCCTCCTGCACCTTCCGGGAAGCTTCCTCCTTTCTAGCCGCTCAAGCCTCGCAGCTACCTCGAGTCTCCGCCGTCTTCGACACATCCGACCGTTCTGACCTCGACACCGCCCGTGTCTAGTCCGGTCACCCCATGCCTCACCACGACTCCACCTCGACGTCCTACAGCCATTACAAACAAGAAACACATCACATAGCACCGCTCGATAACATGTAATCAATAGAAGCATTAAGAGTAATCTTAAACAAGTAAAAGCCCAAACCTGTCGTGACAAGTGACTAAGCATCCTAAACCCATACGACCAAGTTTGACCAAGTCCGACCAAACCGATTGCACAACGCAATGACAAGGCACAAACCAAACTCGACTTTCCTAAAACCGATGTCAATTACTCATCACACACTCGGGTTCACCTCCACATGGTCCATCAATGCTGCTTATTAGATGTTTCTCTTCTCACTAGTTGAGCTCACTCACTTCTTATTGGTTCTAGCAAGGGTTGGGCCACCCTTGGGTAGACAGGGAACGTGTTTGCTCCTTAGTGTGTTAGATGATCAGCTGATAGTCCTAGAGTCATATGGGGTAGATGAGAGTCAGTCTGAACCATAGTATTCTCTATATCTTGTTTATGCTTTAAGGACTGCCTTTTCTATTTTTCTTGCCAGCTTCTCATTTTACTACTTTGGTTTAGGGGGAGTTCATTTGGGAGCTTCTGGATCTTAATATTGACATAACTCAACTTGAACTAAAAGTGCTTCAATGTTGCGGGAGAGCTGGATTTTCTTGCATTTCAGCATTCTGCATTGTAATATAATTACATGGAGCCTTGATTATTATTGTTTTATGACATGTTTACAATGCTTTAAATCTTGCCATGATATGTGCTTACTTGCTAGATTTACATGACTTTATATGTATAGTCTAGTCTTTGCCATTATAAGTTAATTAAACCTGCTCAACTTGAATTAAAACATGCCATGTTAGCTCTTGAAACTAGTTTGTCCTTAGTTATCCTTTTATGATTCATGTCATGTCAAATAGGCTGGTTGAGTCTTGAATCTATATTGAACTTTAGATTGAGCTATGCTAGTTCCTTTATGAAGCATGAATTTTTCATTAACTCTTTGTTCTTGAACTAATTTCAGCAAAAGCAAAAAGATCTCTTTTGTGCAAAAAAACTAATTTCACTAAGTCTTTCTCATGAGATGGCTTGCCATTGCACTAGGCATGAACTCAGGGGGAGTTTTGGTTGACCAAGATCATCTTCTTAAGCTTCTCGCTTGGAGTGGTCGCATAAGGCTTGAGATCTAGCACATAACTAAACAAAAATCTTGGTTGGAAACAATCATGAGTTTCTAAAAGGAAAAATATGTCAATTGCGCAAACTTTGCTTAATTACCCAAAAAATCAAAGTGCTTGAACAAATGATTCATTCTTGAACTTGTAGCACTCTAAATTGGCTCAATACTAGCTTCTTGGTTCCACTTAGATTATTGACATGGCATGCATCATCTTTGGGTAAGCCAGACTAAGTTAGCATGTAGAGAGGAGGTATCCTGGTTGTGCTCCTTTGTGGTTGTTATGGCTTTTGGAGAGGTTGTAAAGGCTTTGAGAGTTTGTTTTGCTTTTCTTATGGGTTGTTAGCGAGTTGGTGAGAGGCTGTGGGGAGCAGAACAATCCTGTGTGTGCTGTGTCTCTCCTGGCTTGGTTGTATCTTTGTTTTTCACAACTGCATATGGGGCAGTAGGGGTTGGAAGTTCTTTGTTTTACTTTGTGTGAGTTCTCAAGACGTGAAACTGGATTGATCTACTTGTAACCTTTTAGTTCTATGAATCCATGTGAGAATTTCTGTGAAGAGATACTGGTTCGAGTTGATCTTTGTCTCTGCACTTATTCTTTTTCTCTGGTTTTTCAGCTCTGTTCTTTCTTGACATCGTTGATTCTGAATTAAATCCTTTTGTTTCAGAACTGGGAAGATGCTCAAGATCATTTGGCTAATACATCCCCGCGAACAAAAGAAAGAATCAATTGATTTTCACTTCTCCTTATCTTACGCACACCTTCCTCTGTTCTTGTGTACTTCTAGGGTTCACTTTTTAAGAAGGTAGAGCAAGTTTGATTTCTCGAGTTCTTGCGTTTAAAAATGATTTGGTTTCTGCTTGCTTGTTCTGAGATTGTTTCTCTGCCGAAAACCAAAAGCACATGAACAAACGATTTGAGTTTCTCAAGCCGTTAGAAATTCAGTCTCATTCTCTGCTCCAGATTTCGGCTTTGTTTAAAAAAGAAAAAAAAAGGTTCCTGTTTCTCTCCAAGTATCTTCTTATGTTTTCAGGTTCTCCGAATTTCCAGTGAAGCATTTGTTTTGTTTGAGCAGTTCTTTCTTCCAAGATGGTTCTCATTTTCTTGATCTCTGCTCTGTTTTTAGTCCTTTAGCCGTAGTCTTTCTTTGTCAGTTCGCCAGCTTCTTCTCCTTTTCAGATTGCTTTCCTTTTTTTGCCACCAGCTTCTTCTCTTTTTCAGGGTGCAGTCCGTAGTTTTTTTAGAACCTGTTGTTGTCGGCAACTGTGCCTTCATTCTATTTTTCGGTTGTAGCCCTATTTCTGCAGTTTGCTGTTTTTTTCTCGGGATTGCTCTCTGCTTTCGATTTGCAGCAAAATCGGTGGTGAAATCTGCAGTTAGTTTTTCTTGTGCACTATTTTCGGTCAAATTTCTAAAGCATTGTCTGCTCTCTGTATTCAGTCCAGTGTTTGGAAGTTTTCGGCCAGCAAGCAGCCTATGTTTGCAGTCAATTTTCTCTGTGATTGTCCCTTCTTAGTAACTACTGTTCAACCTCTTTTCAGCCCACAGTAAAATCTGTTTACAGCAGCCTCTCACTAGTTTGGGCAAGATCTGTTTGTGCTAACAGAGTTTAGTTATCTGAAAACTAAAAAGCAGAACTGAAATTGAAAACCCGTCAGTGCAGTCTTGAAAGCTTTTATTTTCTTCTTTTTTTATTTCAGCAGAGTCTATTTAAAGTCCTTTAGGTTAAGTTTTCTTTTTATTTTGACAGCTCTGTTGTGCCCTTGTATTTTTGCTTGTTCTTTTGTTAGTCTGGCTTACGACTTTCAGTGAGCGAACTTACTTTGCCTTCATAGCTGTCAATAGCTATCGGAGAAGAAGAAGGTCGTGTGGAAACTTGGGGCAATTTTTGAATGCACCATTCACCCCCCCCCCTCGGTTGTCATTTCCGATCCTTCACTCGAGCTTCAAGTTTTTTCCGATGGGAGATGGCGATGTCCTCACCTTCCCAAGTGAAGTGTTACTCATGAGCTTCGTCTTAAGTGCCAAGTTTTTTTGATGGAGTTGGCGACATCCTCACCTCCCTAAGTGTAGTGCCGCTCGTGAGCTTCATCTCGAAAGCTAAGTTTTTTTGATGGGAGACGGCGATGTCGTCACCTATCCAAGCGAAGTGTCACTCATGAGTTTCATCTTGAGCGCCAAGTTTTTTCCAATGGGAGATGGTGTAATTGGGCTACCCTAGTAAAAAAGAAGGCAACTAACAACCGAACTTTATTCTAAGCAGGTAGGAGCTGGGGCAGTCACAGTCCCCGTACATCATTATTATAGAAAGCCAAGTGGAAAGAGGGCGAAGAATAAATCTCTACTACCCCGACTCCATGTTGCACTAGTCAACGCGTAGGTCATCATGATTGATGATCCTTCACGCAAAAACAAGTCTCAACATAGAGTTGGAAGAGTCTATTCCTGGATGGCCAACAAGGCCATGTCGAGTACCATGGCCTGTCCTTGGCCTCATCTATTCACCACGTCATGGCTTAGAGGCTTTTTGGGGCCCAATGCTTGAGCGACTCAACTCAGGAGGGTTTAGTTCCTAAACGACTAGCAATGGACTTGGTGCAACACACCATTGTCTACAAGGGTGAGCAATCATTGTAAACATTCCATCACACGACTGCATCCAAGAACAATAGATAGAAAGATGCTATTCCATAGATGGCATCATGGCTACAAAAGAGGTCAACTCCCTAGCTACAAAGGGCTACATCAAGCACTGGCGTTGGCACGACGACCTGGTAAGCTGAGGTACAAAATAGAGTTAAGAAAAAAAGAAACATTGGCAAGCTAGTAACACCCCTCACACCTGGGACGGCCCTGGTCCCTCGGCGAGACCCAGAATCATCTCGGAGATAGAAATGACAGTGGTGGCCACCTTGTCCCACTCATCAGTAAGATGAGGCATGCCATGGTAGAAGCGCTCCACATTGGACTCCTACTCGGCAAGCTTGCGGGTCAACTTAGCAATAGTAGCATAGGCTCCTGCTCAGCAAGCTTGCAGATCAGCTCGGTGATAGTAGCATCGGCTGTCTCCAAGTCCCGCTCTGTGGTAGTTCCTTGGCCCTCCGCCTCTCACACGACCCTTTTCTTCTCCATCAAGATGTCATTCTGCAAAGTGGCCATATTGCGCGCGGCGAGGAGACCTTGCTAAGGAGGTGGAAGAGGTGGTTAAGGGTTGTGCAAAGCAAACAACCCGATTACCTTGATGAGGTCGCATTCCACTGAAGTGAACACCTATCTCTTAGTCGAAGGGTCATCCTCGAGAGCTGAGTCGAGCTCAGCGGGCATCGCACGTGAGATGGCATCACTTAGGAACTCGAACATAGGCTTTGACAGAGCGAAGTCCTTAGTAGTGATGTACCCCTGAACCAGTAGTGGCATGCTCGAGCCCACGCCCCGTGGTATTCCTGCCTGAGGCAAGGTGGTTGGGGTCACGTGTTCGGGCCCATACGTAGGAGTCACCAACCCCTTTGGAATCTCCCCTGTGGCCAATGGAGTGCTGCCTGCCACAACCCCTAATGTGCCCACTAAAGTAGTGTCGATCGTGTCAGCCTCGGTGATTGTGCTGCCCGCACCTGAGCTCTCCTGCAAGGATAGATCAATGGGCAGAGGCCTCGATGGGGCAAAGGCATGAGGTGCGATGGCGGGTGCAGCGGCCAATGCCCCCTCGCCAGTGCCTACCCCAAGGGCTCCCTTGGAGCCAAAGACTGAGGCACCGCCCGAGGAGGACGCGGGGGATCTGAGAGAGCCCGATAAGGGATCGAGGGTCATGGGTCCTTTTCCTTTCTAGGACAAGTATCCCCAATACCAAAAGGTTTTGCTTGGGACGGGCAGTGAGGGCTGCCATGCCCCCACCGACTTGGGAGTCAAGGCGAGTCCTCTAGGACCTTGCGAGGGTGTTTTGCCCCCTCCTAGGCGCACCGTCTTCATCAAGGGGTGGGTGAGCAGGCACAGGCATGCCCAGCATTACGCACGCCCAGTTGTGATGGGCCCCCGTGATCAAGTCCTCGACAATGCTGCACTCCACCTTCATCTCGTGCTTGAGTATGGCCACCGCCACCTTCTCTACCTACAGGAGCGTCAAGCCTACATGCCCAAGTAAGAGATTAGATGAGGGTTGGGGACCATGCAAGCATGACACGCGAGGGGTGGGAGCTTACATTGTGATTTGGCGAAGCCTCGAAAGGCCTGGATGTTCCCTGGCACCTCGCCGTTCACAAAAATCAAGTTCCAGCCTTAGCTGAGACGGGTGATCCTTAGCATGCAGTACTCCTCGACAAGGTCACGCATGCTAAACCTCGTAATAAGCCCTTGAAGGAGGTGTTAGTGGGCCTTGTCCGTTGCACCCAAGGAAGGCGAGAAGTGCATCGAGCGATCCACCAGTGGTTTCTTCCCCATGCTGATGAGGCTAGATCCTTGAGCGGGATAGTAGAACCACAGGTCCCTCCACTCCCACTTGGCTTTGTTAGCCTTGGCGGGGAACTGGAACTTCTGTCGGCTACCCTTGAGTTGAAGGGATATCACCCAATATGAGGAGCACACATCCTTAAAGGCATATGCCATTGTGAGCTCGACCGAGGGGCGCTTCACCGCTAGGCTTCACATCGTCTACTCGTACACTAAGAGGCAGACAAAGGAGCCTAGGTTGAGGTGGGAGACCTCAAGGTCGAGGGTATCCAGCATTTCCTTTAGCAGTCCAACTAGAGGGATGTGAAGTTTGGCCATGAATTAAGTGGCGAAGATGACAACATCCCCGGCCCTGGGTTAGGGCAAACCTCGTCGAGCTTAGGCAAGATGACCAAGTTGGCATTCTCAATCTTGCCCTCCTTCACCAACTATGCCAATAGACCGCTCTTCATGCTAGAAGGGCCCAGGTAACGCGAGAACCGGATGACCTTCTTGGGGGTTGCCTCCCTGTGGCATCTTTCCGGGAAGTAGAGGCCCTACCCCTCTTGCGAGAGGAGCCTATGGGTGTCGTGGCCTTCTTCTCAGTCATGGCATGAGGTCCCAAAAGGTGTGGCAACTTGGCGGTCTGGGAGGTGATGGAGCCCCTAGGTGGCCCAAGAGCATGGTGGCTTCGAAGGTCCTCGGGGGTCTTGGCGGCGGTGGCCCAAGTAGCTTGGTCCTAGGATGAGGACAAAATGTGAATTCCCTGGGTGGTCTGGGGGAGCTGAGGCATGAAGTCCCCAGGTGCCCTAGTGGGAGGATGGTGACTTCAAGGCCCGGGTGCCCTGGGGGTTGGACAGTGACTTGAAGACCCTGGGGGTCCTGGGAAAAAGTCAGCGACTTGGAGATCCCGGGGAGTCCAGGGGGCTGGAGCAAAAGCCCCGGAGGCCTTAGGGGTGCGGCCCAAAAGAGGCGACCTGGGGGGTCCGGTGGTGTGGTGGAAGCCCCAAAGGACCCAAGGGAGCCCAAGCGTGAAGCCCAGTGGAGGTCCAGGGGAGCGTTAGCAAGAAGCCCTTGGGGGTCTGGGTCAGCGGCTTCAAAAGGAGACCCCAGTGTGAAACTCTGGGCAGGGACGGTGACTTCGGCAGAGCCCAAGCTTAGGCAGCACGACCTCCAGACAGCTGGGGACGAAGGCTGAATGACGTGAAGCCAGGGTGCACAGGGTCGAACCCAAACTTTGGCACACGGATGGAGGGTGGAGAGATTTGAGAGGATGAGAGATTGGGGGAAGGGGTATTTATAGGGCCAGATTGGTGCGCCATGGGCTGAGTCCACCCGACATCTTCTGAGAAGTGGTCGGTGTGCCATGGGCCAAGTCCACCCCACGTCTACTAGGGGAAGTCGGTTCACCCTGGGCCAAGTACATCCTACACCTAATAGGGGAGGTCGGTGTGCCATGGGCCAATTCCACTCCGCACTTGCTAGGAGAGGCCGGTGCACCATGGGCTAAGGCCGCCAAGTGTCTTCCAAGGGGAGGCTAGTGCACCATTAGCCTAGGCTACCCGGGGCTCTTCTCGGGGAAATTTTAAAGGCATAAGATCTCATGTTATGCACCACCCCGAGGCTAAAGCTGATCCTTGGACAAACTACAATCCTAGAGTCGCTCTAGCGTTAAGTAAGTGTTGGCTCCTTTCAAAGTCCTCGGAGGAGGCTGTTGGCCTAAGGCAGTGCGCCGGCCTGGGCGGCGATGTACGACCACCTGGATCGATGAGGGGCTACTATTGGGGGAGGGTCCCTACGCAACTCTAGGCCCACAACCACCTCAGAACGATGGCACCCGTTGGTACCCCAAGCCAAGACGACTAACTCTGGAGGGGTACTGGGCCAACCTCAGTGAGGTGTGCAAGGTTGACCCCAGAGAGGTTCGGGGCTAACCTTGGGCAACATGCGCAATGTTGCCCCCGGAGAAGTCCGGGGCCAACCCTAAGTAGGGTGCGCAAGGTCGACCCCGGAGGGGTTCAAGGCCAACCTTGGGCGAGGTGCGCAAGGTCGACCCTGGAGGGGTTCGAGGCCAACCTTGGGCCAATTGTCCGGTGCCAACCCTAGGGTTCTGAACGTGGTGGGGCCCACACAAAGCAAATGATAGGAATGTCCCTAGAAGTAGGCTAGACCCTAAGGGCAAATTTGTAACTACACTTGCTTGCCTCTCTCCCTCTATAAATAGGATCCCATATAATGGGAGAGAGGAGGCCATTTTGTAACCCTAGAGCACTAATATTGAATACACTTGATGGTTGTGCACTTCTCCTTGGGTCCCATCGCATCCTAGGCGTACTTCGTATCTGACCAGTGGTGCCTCTAAGTTTTCTGTTCGGATTCGTACCGATGAGAAAGGCATTAGCAGAATTTGGATTATTTAAATGTGAACATTATGGATGACAAAACCCCTTGTTAATTCAATATTGTTTTAAGTGCAATTTTTTTACCAGCAAACTTGCATATAGTATTATAATATCACAACCCATGACTATATCCAGTTGATCACCTTGCATGATAGCTAAATAGCCTTCTCGTGTGGCTTGCTGAGTCTAGTGTACTCAAATTTGCTAATTTTCATCATAACAACTGAAGAATGAAGGATTCATTAGCTAACGTATTAGGGTTATGACTGCACTCATGTGTCCTTGTGAGATTTTATCGATTCTTTTGAATGCAAGTTAAGTTTTGGGCTTGGATGCCCGTAAATCTATTATAGTTTGGTTGTTAGGCCATATTTTAATCAAGTTAGTTCTTTTTAAATTCTTGTGAGCATGCATGATACTCTTTCTGTCCGCAACTGAACTCCTGAGCTATTATGGGACTAGAACGGTTCTATTCTTAAAATGGGGTCATTACAAATCTCATAATTAGCATTTTGAGGCATTTGGTTAATGTTTCTGCTATTTGTTCATAGTGGAATATGAATCTTTTTTTTGTATTCGTACATGTTATATAATGTTCAACTTAACATTGCATTTAGGACAAGTTTATCTTTTCTTCCTTTTTAAGGCATGTTGTTGCTATTTAGGGCACTCTCAATGCAGAAACTATGAGATAGTTTCTATACTTGCCAATTAATGTAGACATTACCCATAGAAACTATACTCCCAATGGATAGTTTCTACAAATAAAATTTTCATCCAATCATCTATCTTCTCTCTCCTATCATCTGCCTATCACAGCTCTTTCTATCTTGGTTCCTGTGTAGACATGGTTTCTACATAAGAAACCATTTCCTTATCTCTCCTCCTTAACTCCAATGACACATCAGCATTTTGCTTACTTGGCACCTTATTTAATGCCATAGAAACCATCCATAGTTTCTGCATTGGGAGTGCTCTTAGTATATAAGATAGAAGGGCATGTATGTTTTGTTAGGTTATGCCTTCTTGAAGTGTAAACCTTATTTGGCCAGAAGAAATAAAGTGATCTTCAGTAGTAATAAATTTAAGGCATGTTGTTGTTATTCAGTATATAAGATAGAAGGGCATGTATGTTTTGTTAGGTTGTGCCTTCTTGAAGTGTAAACCTGATTAGGTTAGAATATAGTGATCTTCAGTAGTAATAAACTAGTGGCTAGCTGCAAAACATGAATTAACATTGACTTCCATGTTACTACTGACCATGAACGATGTTTCACCTTCGTCCCTATCTATTGCTTTTGGTGTAGTACAATTAGACTTGTGATTAGCCCCAAACAAGAGCATGCAGCAGTGTACTAGACTTATGATTGGCCCCCAAACAAGAGCATGCAGCAGTGGACTGTTGAAATTTGAACCAACTTTATACTAGCACAGCTCAAAGCAAACTAACACAATTTGGTCTACTAGTGTTGAAGATGTTACATGTGCATGCTGCTATAGGTCCAAAGAGGAGAGTTCAGGACAAAGAGTGAAACACCTTCAAAATTTCAAAAGAATTTGAATTTTATTTTGAATTTTGCTTGAATTCCCAAACCTTACCTAATTTAGCAAAATCATTGAAATTTTGCTTTCCCCTTTTGTCTCCCCGTCTTCTCCCTTCGTTGGCGCTCCCGCACGACGCCGCCTCACTATGCCCCCCGCCACCACGCACCGCGCCGTCATCACTCCTGATTGTGGCCGTGCCTTGCCCCCCATTCACACAGCACAGGCGCCGGGACCCCCTCATCCAATCGCACGTCTCCTACTTTCCTCGCTTCGTGTGCCGCTGCCCACAAGCTTGCTCTCTCTCACTACGGCGCACCGCCTCATTTCTTTGTCACATGCACCCATGCCGTACCACAGCCATTACCTCCCTGCCAACTCTTGCAGAGTGTCAGTGCCACCTCCCCGCTGCTCCCTGCACCTTGGTAGAGCATCATCGCCTCACTATTGCCACCACCTTACCTCGCTCTTATAACTCAATCACCTTCATAGAAAACTTTACGCCACTCCCAAGCACCCCCACCAGAACTACACAATTGGACTCTCACTCATCGCATCACTGCCGGTGACCTCCCTTGCGCCCGGTGAGCTGTAGACCCAATCTCCTTCGTTATTCTATTAAAATCCAATTACTATAACTGTCATGACCCTCTTTACTTCTTGAATACATTGGTGAACTCGCTCAAGCACGAGCAATTTTGTATAGCTCTGGTAGCTAAAACAACCGCTAGCCGAAAGGCCACTCTCATGGACAGCCTAGCCAGGCGTTCCTCGACCCAAACCCCCACCTCTATCGTGAACCTTGTACACCGTAGATGGTCAAACCATGTCCTATTTCACCAGAAGACCATTAGAGAAGCCTTGAGCTGCTGTTGGAATCACCGCCTTCTCTCCTACTGCCAGCCACCACCATTCACCTCCACACCTTCCAAAGCCCAAAAATGGAATCCCCAGCTCAAGTCATCTCCCTCTGTGCTGCTTTTCTGGCACCGCTCCACTTGAGTTGCCGCTCCTTTGTTTTTCCACCGGAAGAAAATGGCTGGAGGTAGAAGACGACCTCAGGGCGCGATGTAGTTCTATCTCAGCCACTCATGCATCATTGCTATTGATCCAGATCGCTCATATATGTTGCATCGGAGTCATACACGCTGTCCGCGTGTTGCCCATCATATGTGTGCATGTGTGCACGTGCTAGGCCTCATGGCCATGCACGGCAGGAGCCAAAGCCAAGCGGCCCATTCACCCATGCGGGAGAAAACCATGGTCGGGCCACACTGTGCATATGAGCTGACCCAGTACTGTTCATCTGAGAAAAATCCAGAAATTCCAAGAAAATCAAGAAAATTCCAAAAACATACCGTTTCGATGCAGCACATCCATTTTTGACCTCCATTCCACCAAATTGAGCTCTAAATAAATCCAAACCCCTTCATTTGAATTTTATTGTATTTTACTTCTTTTTAAATTAGATTATTTTTCCTAACTTGATTAGATTCAAGCATGGACTTATATTATTTTATGTGCTTGCGCTAGCTTCCGACCTTTCTGAAGCGATGATACAAGGACCGGAACTAGGCAATGAAGTTTACGAGCTAGTAGAAGTCTCAGAGCAGCAAGGCAAGTTATAAGTTTTTGATCATATTGAATCCCATGATATTTGAATTATTTAATCAATGTATTTGCATTACTGTTATTTTTGAAATGTTAATTGATTAAAATAAATGTTTAGAATGACCTACTAATTAGTTATATCCTACCACTGAAAAAGGCCATGTTTAATTTGATGTCACATTCACCTTGACAACCTTAGTGATATTTAAATTATTGTATAAATAATTGCAGATTAGCTCACTCAAAATCTTGTACCGCCGCCTCCACCACCGCCGCCTGTTCCACCTCCCCCTACCCGAATGCGACGGCGACCTGCTGCTCCGTGTACTGCTCTGGCGACGTGTCAGACTGCCACTGGTGGAAGAGGCTCGGCTCGTCCATCACCTGCTTGCCAAGAACCAAGACGGAGAGAGAGAAGGTCACGCACGGATGGATACTTGGATGTTCAAGTTGTACGCATGCATGAATGGATACAAGAATGTATAAGTTGTACGCATGCATGAAGTTTGCAGATGGATATGTCGTGCATGGACCGATGGCTATTTCATGCATGGACCAGTGGATATTTCATGTACGTATGCATGAATAGATACTTCATGCATATTTCATGCATAGCTCGTGGATGGATATTTCATGCCTGCATGCGTGTAGACTTCAAAACAGGGGCTCGGCGCGGAGGCTCGGCGCGGAGGCTCGGCACGGAAGCTCGACGTCGTGCGCAGGCTCGGCGCGGAGGTTGCGATGTGGAGACCCGTATGGAGACCCCGATGCTGCACTTCGCTACTCCAGTAGTACTCAACAATACTAGTGAAAATCAGCTTTGAAGAAACATGCATCAGTTGCGCACAGACTCATAGTTATCCTGCAACATAGGTTTTCGAGTAGCACTCACGATGGTGGATTGATGGATCTATCAGATCCGCATGGAGACTTTCATGCAGAATCGATGGATCTATCAAAACCGCATGGAGATTTACATGCAAGATAGATGGATCTATCGGATCCACATAAGGACTTACATGCAACAACGACTGATGAGCGAGTTGAATTATTCAGAGATGCTCTACCTTTCCTTACCCTTGGCTGCATTTTTTGTTCTCCAGCATGCCAAGATGTATCCCAGCCCGGCCATGGAGCAAGTCTTCCCCGCGGTGGTGACTCTTCTTTGCGCAACTTCTTGCCCAGTCCCCACGGACGGTGCCACCTGTTGTGGCTACTGGCCAAACAGTAAAGAAGGGGACTAGTGGAAGGAGAAGAGAGCCGACACAGGGAGAGTTAGTGAGTAATAATGAGAGGACGCCCCTCCTCCTGCCCCTCCTGGGGGTTTATATACATGAGTGCGATAGAATGGGAAATCCTCATTCTATCCCTTAGTATTACAAAGGATGAGGGTACATTGGTATATTTACATTGGTATATTCCTCTACACTATCGGGCCTATTACATATTAGGCCAGTTGCAAGGCCCGGTCACGGGGGGTTAGGTCACCCCCATAACAGTGAGAATTACTGGTTTTAGGTCTTAGCCGCGCTCAAACTTGCCTGGGAGTTCTTGTATTGTAAGATAGATTTGGGCTTGCACGCCCGCTGTGTCAAAAGGAGGTTGATAGACCATATGTCTGCAATAAATGTTTAGTTCTTTTGTTGTAAGCATGTGCTGTTGTGGTGCGCGCACATGTATAGTACTCCGCAACTGCTCAGTCCTAAGTAGTTGCGGGGTTTACTAACGCCTTCAGAAATGGGGACGTTACAGAGTGATATCAGAGCATGCTTGCTTAACTGTAGTTTGAGACCTAAGGTAAATTAGGAGCGTTGTTTTGTAGCAAAATCTAGTTGTGAATATATATATATATATAATATAAGTATTATTGCTGTCTTTTCTCTCTCTTAATGCTATCTCACCTGTCTTAGTATTAGCTTCAGCTTAAGTTTTACTCTTTGCAAAAGATTTATGTCTAATCTTATCTAACTTCAAATTAGTGTAATTAAGCAATTGGTGCACATCCTTTCTTCCAAGCCTGAAGCGAAAAGCTGGCGTTTTGTGTACGCTAGTGTAGAGTAGAACATTCAATAATAGTTTTTTTTGTTTGTAAGATGAGTTGTAAAGCAAACCCTAAGTTGGTTTGTGTACAACTTGTGAGATAAACAAAACTATGCTTGCTATCTATTAATTTGTTTGCTACTAATATCCATATCTCACTCCACTCAAAGTGCCATCTCCTTCTTATTCGCTATAATCCTTACCTCATTCGCTCACTTATCCAAATTCAAGCTCTTACTTATCTGCCTAATGTTCATAAAAACCACTGCAAAACTAACTGTAATCTCTAAATCACAAAGTCAAGATGGCAGGAATGGGATCAGAACAAAGAAGTCAACAAGCAGAGCAAGACAACACCACAGGCAACCAAGCTACCCTTGCTAATATTTTAGCAATTATGTTGCAGAACAGACACCAAGCTGAGATGAACCAAGCCAGATTAATGGAGCAACATTCAAGGTTGCTTGAGTTGATTGCTATTAGAACAGCCTCATCAAGCAATTCAGCAGGAGCTGCTATTAATAGAGAAGGAACACAAGTTACATCAAAGTAGGCAAACTTCCAAAAGACAAGGCCGCTTACGTTTTTGACATCACCTGATCCTTTAGCAGCAGAGGACTGGCTCAAAGATATAGAGAGGAATTAAAAAAAAGTTCAATGTGATGAGAAAGAGAAAGTACTATATGCTTCACACTAGCTCCAAGGCCAAGCAGCAATATGGTGGATCAACTTTCAAATTATGCACAAGGACTGAGAGATTTCCTTGAAAGAGTTTGAAGAGTCCTTTCGTCAAGCTCATATTCCACAAGATGTTATAGAAGCCAAACGTCTAAAGTTTCTAGCATTGAAGCAAGGAGGACGATATGTGATGGAGTATCTTCATCAATTTAATCAACTTGCACATTATGCTCCCAATGATATTAGGACAGAAGCTAAAAAGATGGAGAGATTTAGAAAAGGGTTGTAGAAATCCATGAGGTATCATATTTCAGCTATGGATTTCAAGGATTTATCTGCTATGGTAAACAAGTTGATCACATCTGAGGAGGCGAGAGGTGAATTAGAAGATTCACGCAAGAGAAAAGCAATGCAGAGACCATCATCCTCCTCCGGTGCACAAAGGGGACGAATACTGGTGTTGCCACAAAACCGATACCAGCCAAATCAACAGTTAGTACTTGTGCCATGACCACAAAATAACACCACTCAACAGAATGCTATTTCTCAACCGCTGATGATACGATGCCACACATGTGGAGGAAATCATTATCAACGTAAGTGCCCTCAAAGGATGAATACATGTTTTCATTGCGATCAATTTGGACACTACAGAGATTAATGCCCCAAGAAGGTATGTTCTGAAGTGGCAAAACTCCAGACAAGAGCCCAACAACCTGATGTCAAGCCAATCATAATCACACCTATTCCACGTGGAGGATTCTTGCAAACAAGACCCTACACCAAGACCATTAGCACCAGCCAGAATAACTATGGGAATGCAATGGGATTGTCTATAGGCATGTCAGTAGGAAGAGGCAGAGGTACAACGGGACCAATGCTCCAAGCACGGGTGAACCACGTATCAGCTAAAGGCACAGTCAGGGAAAATGATGTCATTGTGGGTATATTTTCAATTAACTCAAAACATGCATTGATTTTGTTTGACCTTGGAGCAATGCATTCATTTCTATCCATGGATTTTGTTACAAGAAATCAAATGCCAGTAGTTTCATTGCAAAAGCATTATGCTATTCAAACACCCGGGATTAGGATGGAATCTCGTTTCGGGTGTAGTGATGTGAGTATAGAAATCCATGGGATAGAGTTTAAAGCCAATTTATTGCTATTAGATATGAAGGGAGTAGATGTCATTTTGGGAATGAATTGGCTAACTAAGAATAAAGCCATAGTAGATTGTGAGACGAAAATAATAACCCTGACTAGCTCACAAGGTCAAGAAATAGTGATGAAGACCAATCATGAATTGATAAAAAATGTGAGGAAGGGTGTACACAGTGTGTTAACAAATGAAGACATACAGGTGCCAGTGGTGCAAGAATAACCTGATGTGTTTCCAGAAGAATTACTGGGGAAACCACCTAACTGACAGATAGAGCTTGAAAAGAATTAATTCCAGGCACCAAACCAAACACAAAGCATCAGTACAGGATGTCAACTAGTGAACTGAAAAAATTTAAGAAGCAGTTGGATGAGTTGAAAGAAAAAGAATTTATACGCTCAAGTATATCACCTTGGTCAACTCAAAAATTGATGACAGGGGATTAAATGTAGTGACTATCAAGAACAAATACCCATTACCGAGAATTGATGACCTATTTGACCAACTTAAGGGAGCGACGGTATTCTCAAACATCAATCTGCGATCGGGTCATCATCAACTTAAAATCCAAGAGCAAGATCAAGAGAAGACTGCATTCACAACAAGATATGGATTATATGAATTTACAGTTGTAACTTTTGGTTTAACCAATGCACCGGCATACTTCATGAATCTCATGAACCTGGTGTGCATGGATCAGTTGGATCACTTCATAGTAGTTTTCGTGAATGATATGTTAATTTATTCCAAGAATGAAGAAGAGCATAAGGAACATCTGCACATTGCCTTGACGAAGCTCAGAGAGGACCAGTTATATGCTAAATTCAGTAAATGTGACTTTTGGATGAAAGAAGTCACATTTTTGGGTCACATCATCACCGAAGAAGGAGCTAAAGTTGATCCAGTAAAGATTAAATCTGTCATGGAATGGAAGCAACCAATGACTGTAACTGAAGTGCGAAGCTTTCTTAGATTAGCAGGCTATTATCGCCGATTCATAAAAGGATTCTCGAAAAATTTCCAACCACTCACACAATTACTCAAGAAGGACAAGACCTTCGATTGGATAAATAGTTGTGAGGAAAGCTTTCAGTGATTGAAGATTAGATGGACGACAGCACCAGTTCTAATACTTCTAAATCCAGAGGAAGAATTTCAAATTTATTGTGATGCTTCAAAATAGGGATTGGGATGCGTCTTAATGTAAGGTGGAAAGATTGTAGCCTATGCTTCAAGGCAACTACGACCATATGAAGAAAACTACCCAACCCATGATCTGGAACTAGTCGTCATGGTTCATTCACTGAAAGTTTAGAGACACTATTTGTTGGGTAATCATTGTGAAATATTTTCTGATCACAAGAGTTTGAAATATATATTCACTCAGCCAAAATTGAACCTGAGACAGCGAAGATGGTTGGAATTAATCAAAGACTTTGATTTAGATTTTCAATACCATCCGGACAAAAGCTAATGTTATGGTAGACACACTTAGCAAGAAAGTTTATCAAGGCATAGCCAATAAGAATAACTATTCACCTCAATTGCTAAAAGTTGAACCTGATAATAGTTGAACAAGGGATGCTGGCAACACTAGAGATTCAGCCACTACAGACCGACCAAATCAAATCAGCTCAAGATGAAGATGAAGAAATACAACAACTTAAAAAAGACCAATCAAAAAAGATTCAACTGAGTTCACTGAAGATGAAAACAGAATCCTAAAATTATGTGGTCATTATTGTATACCTAAGAAGGAGCTGAAGGACTTGATACTAGCAGAAGCCCATTCATCACAACTTTCGATACATCCTAGAGGCACAAAGATGTATCAGGACCTAAAGAAAATATTCTGGTGGAGTACCATGAAGAAAGAAATAGCTGAATACGTAGCCAAATATGACATATGTCAAAAAAAAGTGAAGATAGATCATCAAAAACTATCAGGTCTATCCATTGCTAGTTCTAGAATGGAAGTGGGAAAGCATTAGCATGGATTTCTTTACTGGGTTGCCCAAACCTCGAGAAGGGTATGATGCTATCTGGGTTATTGTTGACCGATTAACCAAGGTAGCACACTTCCTTCCAATCAAGAAAACTTATGGGAAAGATAAATTGGCGAAGCTATACTTGACGAAAAATTATGGCATTTCATGGAGTCCCAAAGAAAATTATTTCAGATAGAGGGGCTCAGTTTACTTCAAAGTTCTCGGAAAAACTACATGAAGCAATGGGCATAGATCTGGCTTTCAGCATAGCTTATCATCCACAGACTGAAGGATAGACGGAAAGAACAAATCAAATTTTAGAAGATATGTTAAGAGCCTGTGCCATTGTGTATAGAGCAGCATGGAATATTTGTCTACCATTTGCACAATTCTTTTACAATAACAATTACCATGCTAGTATCCAAATGACACCATTTTAAGATCTATACAGGAAATAATGTAGGACACCCTTAAATTCGACCAAAACTGGAGAACGCCAATTTCTCGGACCTCAGATTGTTCATGATGTAGAACCTCATGTAAAGATTATAGGGATAAGATGAAAATTGCTCAATATCGTTAGAAGAGCTATGCCGATACTCATAGAAAAGATCTGAGTTTCAAAGTAGGGGACTTTGTATACCTCAAGGTCACTCCCTTCAAAATTGTCAAGAGATTTCAAATAAAATGGAAGTTAGCTCCAAGATATGTCAATCCATTTCAAATTACAAAAAGAGTGGAAGAAGTAGCATATGAAGTGCGGTTGACATCAAACGTGGCTAGAATATATAATGTGTTTCATGTATCTCAACTCAAAAAGTGTCTGAGACAACCTACAGATGAAGTCCCAGTAGAAGAGAGTGAACTACAAGATGACCTGACATATCCAGAAGAGCCCCTGCAAATACTTGAGACAGTAGAGCGATAGCTCAGAAATAAAAATATCAAATTTTACAAGATCCAACGAAAAAACCACATCGCAGCAAACTCTACATGGGAAAAAGAGTCAGATGTGCAGCAGGATTTCCCCAGCCTACTCCCTGGAACAAGTTAATCTCGGGGTCGAGATTCTTTTTAAGAGGGTTAGGTTGAAACACCTTCAAAGTTTTAAAAGAATTTCAATTTTATTTTGAATTTTGCTTCAATTCCCAAACCTTACCTAATTTGGCAAAATCCTTGAAATTCCGCTTTCCCTTTTGGTCTCCACATCTTTTCCCTTCGTTGGCGCTCCCGCGCGACGCCGCCTTCCCACCACCTCACTATGCTCTGCCTCCATGCGTCACACCATCGCTGCTCCAAATTACGGCCGTGCCTCGCCCCCCTCCCCCCGCTCACACTGCATAGGCGCCAGACCCCATCATATAGTTGCACATCTCCCGCCTTCCTCACTTTGCGCGTCGCAAACCGCGCTAGCTCTCTCTTGCCGTGGCGCACCACCTCATTTCTTTGTTGCGTGCGCCCACGCTGTGCCACAGCCATTACCTCCCCGCCAACTCTTGCATAGTGTTAGTGCCACCTCCCCACTGCTCTCTGTGCCTTGGCAGAACCTCATCGCCTCTCCCCATCCCCATGTAGGAGACACGCCCAACCGCCTCACTATTGCCACCACCTTACCTCACTCTTATAACACAATCACCTTCATAGAGAACTTTATGCCACTCCCAAGCACCCACCAGAACTACACAATTGGACTCTCACTTATCACATCACCGCCAGTGACCTCCCCTGCATCCGGTGAGCCCTAGACACAATTTCCTTTGTTATTCGATTAAAATCCAATTCTTTCACTATCATGACCCTCTTTACCTCCGAATACATTGGTGAACTTGCTCGAGCACAAGCAATTTTGTATAGCTTTGGCGGCTAAAACCATCGCTGGCCGAAAGGCCTCTCCCGTGGACAACCTAGCCAGGCGTTCCTCGACCCAAACCTCCACCTCTACCATGATCCTTGCACACCATAGATGGTCAAACAACGTCCTATTTTGCCGGAAGACCATCGGAGAAGCCTAGAGTTGCCGTTGGAATCACCGCCTTCTCTCCTACCGCTAGCCACCACCATTCATCTCCACACCTTCCAAAGCCCAAAATGGAATCCCCAGCTCAAGCCATCTCCCTCTGTGCCACAAATTCTTATCGGGAGCTTTGTTGGCACCACTCCTCTGTTTTCCACTGAAAGAGAATGGTAGGAGGTAGAAGACGACCTCAGGGCGCGACGTGGTTCTATCTTAGCCGCTCGCGCGTCATTGCTGTTGATCTGGGCCGCTCGTATGTGCTACATCGAAGTCATCCACACTATCCACACGTCACCCATCGGGCGCGTGCACGCGCGCGCTAGCCTCATGGCTGCGCGCAATGTGGGCTGAAGCGGATCAGCCCATTTGCCCACACTTTGCATGTGGACCAGCCAAGTACTGTTCACCCGAGAAAATCTAGAAATTCAAAGAAAATGTAAGATAATCAAGAAAATTCCAAAAATTGCAAAAAAACATATTGTTTCAATCGTTTCGACACCGCAATCCATTTTTGATGTCCATTCCACCAAATTGAGCTCCAAATAAATCCAAACCCCTCCATTTGAATATCATTGTATTTTACTTCTTTTTAAATTATATTATTTTTTCTAGCTTGATTATATTCAAGTATGGACTTATATTATTTTTATGTGTTTGCGCGAGCTTCCGACCTTTCTGAAGTGACGATACATGGACCGGAACTAGGCAATGAAGTTTACGAGCTAGTAGAAGTCTCAGAGCAGCAAGGCAAGTTACAAGTTCTTGATCATATTGAATCCCATGAAATTTGAATTATTTAATCACCGTATTTGCATTACTGTTATTTTTGAAATGTTAATTGATTAAAATAAATGTTTAGAATGATGTGCTAATTAGTTATGTCCTACCACTGAAAAAGGCCATGTTTAATTTGATGCCACATTCACCTTGACAACCTTAATGATATTTAAATTATTGTATAAATAATTGCAGATTAGCTCACTCAAAATCTTGTACTACTAAGTGACTTGTCTTTTAGCCAATACAATTTGTTAAATTGGTACTAGGGTAACGGTGTGCAGTGCAAAGCCACAAGGTGACCTTCATCCACAACCTTACCCTAGGATGGAGGCTTGAGCAGATGGGTGGTAGTGCCGTTGGGCACAGTTGTTAGGGATGTGGTTTGTAGCCTCGATGATAACTAAGGACGAGAGCCTTATGCTGAGAAAAAGACACAGTGACCGCTCAACCACAGGAGTTGATTTGTCAACCCTGGTTTAGTAGCTGCTCAACTCGATTGAATCTCTACAGGAGGTAGGAGTGTTGATGATGGGGAGTTAGATATGTAGAATGGTAAAACCATACCTAACAACGATAGATGTCACTCAGAGTGGGCAGAAGAGAATAGGGTTAGAGTGTGGACCGTGTCTAAGTAAGTCTATCGGGTAGAGCCTATATAAAGAGATGAGCTGTGAAATAACTTGGTTTTCTTAACTCTGTCGTGGGAGTTAAGAAATGTTGTGCGTAAAGCTGGGCAACTCTACAGAGTGAAATAAATGGTATTCAAATATGTCGTGCTTCTGGTTAATGAAGTTGTGTTAATTGGGTGATTCTAACAACGAAGCATAAGTAGATTTCATAATATTTTAATTTGGGTAGCTGTGTAACTGCTGAAAGGAAACCCCCTTTAATCTTAAGGAGTCATGTTTTTGTTTTCTTGTTTGCAAATAAAACTGCATCCACTCTGTTTAAATGAACCAGTATACTCCCTTCTTTGAATATCCTTGCAAGTAGTTATGTTAGGATTTACCCTTGTGACTTGTTGGGTATTGTTGTACTCATTACTTGCTAATCAACAAACAGAAGACCAGTGGAATCAAGACGTTCAAGCTGAAAATGAAGTTTTTGAAGAACCCTTCTTCTCCGAGGACGACTGGTTTTAGGTCTTAGTGGCACTCAAGCTTGCCTGGGAGTTCTTATATTGTAAGATAGCTTTAAGCTTGCACGCCCGCTATGTCAAAAGAAGATTGATAAACCATATGTCTATAATAAAAGTTTGGTTCTTTTGTTGTATGTATGTGTTGTTGTGGTGTGCACTCATATATAGTATTTCACAACTATTTAGTTCTGAGTAGTGGCAGAGTTTACTGACGCCTTTAAAAATAGAGGCGTTCCAGAGAGAGAGGAGATATGATGTGAGCATTGCGCAACATTGTTGCGTGCATTTGATGGAGGTTCCCATGAGCACAAATGATGGACGGGGAAAGCTGGCTTGAAGTGCAACCGTAAGGGTAACATACCCTGTTTCGGTATTTTTTTTCCCCTATGTTTTAGCCATTTTGTATTCTATTTTAAAAAATGGCCCGCCCAGGAAACTAATTCCAGAAACTAATTCTATGAATGGACCTTCTTAACCGTGCTACCACTAATGGCGCGGTGCTTAAACATCTCAGCGCCGATAGTCATGGCGTTTTAGCTCTGCGCCAACGATGCTGGCGCGATGTGTCAGATCCAGACTTAGCATTTTTTGTCCCTTTTGTGGCGAACTCTCTGGAGTGGACGTGGATCTGACACGATTTTTTTGTGCAAATAATCTATTTTTTATTTGAAATAACAGAAATATACTCACGGCATTATGAGTCTGTTTGGTTGGGCTGTGAGCTGTGGAAAAGCTTATGTGGGCTGTGAGTTGTGAGAAAACTGCTGTGAGCTGAGAGCTGTGAGAAAAGCTGAAAGCCGTTTGGTTGAAACAGCTATGAAACTGTAGATTTGGTAAGAAATACCTGTAATGCCCCTAAAGGCCTGAGAGACTGTTTATATGCAAATTGATCCTTAAACACTATGCTGTTCACTGATTCGCATGTAAATGACCATTTTAGAAAGGGAAAATTAAATTTTCTAAGTTTTGCATCCAGCATTAACATATGGTCCACATAAATAGAATGATAGCATTTTACAAAAGATATAGGGCTCATATAATGATGTCCTCCGCCAACATAATTATCCCCCTCTTGCACTAACCAAAGCATCAGCTATCCTACTGCGAATGGTATTCATTGTATCCTCATTCTCCACATCTGGACTCTCATCTCCTTGTGTTTGTGCCGTGGCACTTGTCTGTTCTAGCAAGTACTCCTCATCAGCATCACATCTATCGAACTCCATATCATGCAAATTGCTGTCACGAATAAAATTATGCAACGCCAGACAAGCAAGAATGATATGCTTCGGAGTACGAGTTGAGAAACTTGGCATGCCCTTCAAAATACGCTACTTCTGCTTCAAGACTCTGAAAGCTCGCTCAATGACATTTCGAAGGGATGAATGCAAGAAATTGAACACCTCGTACTTCCCTTGAGGAGGATGCCCAGAACGATGCCGAAATTCTGGTATATGGTATGTGCTTCCTTTGAAAGGGGCAAGATACCCTATTCGGTTTGAATAACCAGAGTCCACGAGATAATATTTTCCTATAAAACCAAAGGCAAATCAGCAAAGGCAAATAATAATACAAGTATTGCTAACTTAGTAAGGAACCATGTATACCTTTAGGAGGCATGGGAAATGAAGGAAAATTTGCCAATGCATGATTGAGGATCCGTGTGTCATGTGCAGAACCCGGCCAACCAGCAACCGCAAAGATAAACCTCATGTCAAAGTCACAAACAGCTAGCACATTCTAAGATGTATATCTATGTCGGCATGTGTGGTTAACCACTTCCTCTGCTGGCACTGCCACTGGAACATGTGAACCGTCTATTGCTCCAATAGTGCCTTTGAAGTAAGGCCGGAAACGGTCCTCTTTGACCCTTTTATGCTCCGTACAGAAAGTAGGATCTCTTGGCTTAATATTGTCTTTAGCTAACTTGCGCAAACACTTCAATACTTCGTGAAACGTGGTGTGAACTGTCCAGAGTGACCGTGTAAAATGATTTTCAGCTTGTGAAAATGATTGGGGTCCTCCGACGATCCACAAGAATATTGCCAATGACTCAATGGATGAAACATTGTTAGTTGAGGTCAAACCATAGGTTGAGACTAGCAACTCATGAAGTGCCATGAAAACCTCGGTGCTCATCCGAAACATCTTATAAAAGTACCTCGGACGACTCAAGCACCTCATCACCCATTGAATTCCAGTTTCTGGTGTTTCCCTGTATTCACCTTTGTGCAAATACCGCTCAGTGTACAGTTTGCCCATTTGACTAATAACAGCAGCATGCTGGGAAAGTTCAGCTAGCAAGAGTAGTCCCTTTTGCCCTTCTTTGGCCAAATCTTCCAAGTTATCATCCATCTACACAATATATGGACAGCAAGGAGACAATATTTTCTGAAAGAAGCACAACACAATAATACAAATGGTTCTTAGATGACAGAAGCAAATAATCTTTTACAGATGGTTCAACATAGAGAAGTAAATATTGGTTCACAACACAACAATAGAAATAAATAACTAAAAAGGTTCTCAGATGACACAAGCAAATAATCTCAACATTAGGCTAAAGACCTCCCAACACAACAATAAATATTGGTTCACTGGCGCTTCATCATCTCCTTTTCATGCTCCCTCTCAATCAAATCGAGCCTTTCTTCATTTGTTTCCAGAGAGCTAAAGACCTCCCTAAATTCAGGCTTGACAATCAGGAAGGTGGCTGTGTGCATTAGAGCAATTCTTTCTTGCACCCCACAATCTTTCACCATCTTCATGGCCTCTGCAATGGTAGGGACTAGGTTGGTTGGAGGAGTTGATGATGCTTCAACACTTGAGGAGATCTTCTCTGCTGCAATTTCTATCTTCAAACGTGTGTTCTTGTACAGACGAAAGAATGGGCTCTTCTCATCCTTCTCTTCAGTAGCAGTACAGGAGCCCTTGCGTTTCTTTTTTCCTGGTTTCGATTTCTTCAAAGCAACCAGCTTTACATCATCATTATCTGGAGTTTTTTGTACCTCAGCCACATCCTCATCACTTGATTCATCAGAGGATATATCTCCAGGACAGGATGCACTAGCCCCACTAACATGTACCTTATCAAATAATAAATGCAGATCATCAAGGTGCTTCAGCCCTTGTTTTCTAAACCTCACATGGTTGCATTTGATTCCTTTGTTAGGATTATTGCATCTCTGAAATTAAATGGGAAAAGTTAGCAAGGCACACCATATCAAAGCATGGAAAAAGAATAATGAACAATGACACCATATCTTACCGCAAGGTGTTCATCCCACCATTCCTTAGAGCAGTCAACAGTTTTCTTTGCCTCATCCCATCCAAGCCCAGTGGCATAATTCTTGAACTCCATGAACCATGTATATTCCTTTTTCATATTGTCTAACTTGTTCTTCAATTGTTTCTTTGTTCGTTTCTGACCCGATTTTTCTTCAAACTTAGATACCAGATTTTTCCAACCAGTCTTAGTGAAAATTCCCATCGGCCTATTCCCAGCTTCTATCTCTCCTTTGCAGACATCAATCAAATGCCTCACAAAGGCATCACCCCAATCTGCCTTATCACCCATTCTTGAATCAAACAAAAAATATTTCATTCAATGCTAAACACCATATACACCATGCTGATGTTCTAGATGCTAAACATGGCACTATTTATGCTGCATCATGCAATTTGGGGGAGGAATCAAACCTGTCGGCTTGGGGCGGCGGGCGCCGGCCTTGGGGTGGAGGAATGCCGAGCTTGGGGCGCCGGGCTGCAGGACGGCTTCGGGAGAAGCGGAGCGCAGCGGCCGGAGCTCAACGGCCGGAGCGGAGCGGCCGGAGAAGCGCCGCTGCCGGGCACAAAGAACCCTAGCGCCCGCCCCTTCACGTGCCTGCCGAACCGAGTGGAGGAATGCCGAGCTTGGGGCGTCGGGCTGCAGGACGGCTTCGGGAGAAGCGGAGTGGAGCGCAGCGGCCGGAGCGCAGCGGCCGGAGCGCAACGGCCGGAGCGCAGCGGCCGGAGAAGCGCCGCCGCCGGGCACGAAGAACCCTAGCGCCCGCCCCTTCACGCGCCTGCCGAGCCGAGTGGAGGAAAAGGGGATGGGAACGCTTCGGTCCGTTCATTGATGAGCGGTGGCATGGTGGGTAATTTCGTGGAATGGGCTCACAGCCGGTGGAAGCACCTCTACAGCAGCTGTGAAAATTGAACTGGTCCAAAGCAGCTTTTTCCAAGAAGCAGGTGTGGAGTTCCACCCCTTTGGTTAGCTTTTGGCTTTTTGGAAGCAAAAGCACTTCCAGGAAGCCCAACCAAAAGGACCGTATTTTTTACAGAAATAGGCTCCAGTTGATTGACCGTTGGGCGACTGGAGCCTATCGCCCAATAGCCGAACAACAAACGCTGTCGCAGGCCGTTCGCGACAGTTCCATCGCCCCACCATCTGGCGATCGCATGTGAGTCGCCACCCATAGCGCAACTGCAAACTGCCTCCCCGTGAATTTTGTAGATTTTGTGAATTTTGTATATTATAACTAGAAGATAATCTGCTAGATTTGTAATAAAAGTTTATGGTCATTGTATGTTGTTAGAGCGTAAAAAAATTTGTGAAACTTTTTTTAAGAACAATTGAACTTATAACGATCGGTAAGTACGATGGTAAGTGATATTGTAATGTTACCGGGAATTCATACACAGAGGAAAACTAGTATGTTAATATTATTGGATGACTTGCTATGTGAATAATTGAATACGAAAAGATGAGAAAATAGCTTGTCTAAATTAAATAGACTTCATAATACAGTTGGGAGTAATATTCCATGTACTTTTTGATTACATGCATAACATATAGCATCATATGCGACTAACCCACCCAACTGCTCGTACAACGTATTGTGTGGACCAGGGCCATTTTCCCTTCTTTGCCAGCTCGGCGTTGAACTCCTCGGTGGCCTCTTTTGCCTTGGTCGCCATTTCTCTCTTTTTCTCACGCTTCTCCTCCCGGATCTCGGAGGACCATGCAATATTCTACTCCTCGAAGTTGAGGGCCCACTGGTCCTCTGGGTGGATCTCAAGATCGATCCATTTACGGTAACCACATAGGGGTTCCCTGGACTGTGAATACAGGGTAGAGGTTGTTAGTGCATACTGTGAAGGAGTAAAGGTAGGGAAAAATGGTGCACCTGGTCCTTACCAGCTGACGATAGGTTGCGGTGTCTAGACGGCGATCGGGATAGTCACTTGGTAGTTTGCGCAACCCCAGTAACGCATACCTAGGCTGAGACGGTGCTTAGATTTGAAGAATTTGCATGGGTCCCAGCACCAATAAAGGGGGCATCTCCCCCTCTGGTGGGTGTTGTAGCGAACGCTCGATAGGAACGTTCGAGATGGGGTTGTTGCTACGGGGCACGTCATTGCGGGAAGCTGACCTCGTAGCACGCTAGGCTTGTTCTGCCTGGGCCGCAGCAGCCCTTACTTTCTCATCGCGAGCGGCAGCTGACTGTGCTAGGTCGCGGTCTCCTCCCATTGCTTCATCATCTTGTCCTATTGCTTCTTCTGCCTTTTGTCCATCCTAGTGTGGTGAAGCAAGCGCCGGTGTAGTGTGGGATTTGCTTGTGTAGTGTTCTCTGAGAAATCTCTTCGACCTCCTTTTGTAGGGCCTCTTGTTGCCTTGTCGGTACATGGAGGTGCCTATGTGGTCTTGTAACTGCGCAAAGGTACCAAGTGTGGAAAGCTGGTAAAGCTGGGTCGTGAGGCCTTGTCGCTACAGAAAGCTAGCCTGTGTAGTCATATCATTGCGCAAAGCTGACGTGTGTAGTCTGGTTGCTGGTGAAAGTTGGCATGTGCTGTCATCACTGCGAAAAATTGGGCCATTATATCATGTCACCGAGCAAAGCTAGCCCGTGCAGTCATATCGCCAAGCAAAGCTAGTGCGTGTGGTCTTCTTAATGCTTAAAGTTGGCGTTTGTAGTCTTGTTGCTGCAGAAAGCTAACCCGTGTGGTCTTGTCGCTGAGTAAAGCTGACATGTCTGGTCTTCTCAGCGCGTAAAGCTGGCATTTTTAGTCTTATCACTGGTGAAAGCTGGCATGTGTTACGAATGGCACCGTGACACCACAATTACGCTATAAAATAAATGGACGAGACATTGCTGGTTGGAAAAACTATCTTCTCCGTCGTAGAGTAAGCCACCATAATAGACACCGAGAGGCCAGTCGAACATGGGTTACCAAAGGAGGACCTTCCGCTTGAGTGGAAGGAGGACTTCGGTGCTACGTACTGCTTGTTGGCAAATAGGCGTGCTCAGCCAGTGTGACCGAAATGCAAACACATGCAGGATGCAGTGGTGCAGGTGGCAGAAGGCCATTCGGATAGCAGTCGATGTTTCTTTCGATGCCTATATTCCGAGGTACAAGTTGGCACTCGTCTATTTTATTGTACTACTAATAGAGTTTCAATGTTAACGTTCCTTTGTAGCAGATAGATAAATGTGACTTCGTGCAATAGATTGATCCTCCCCATTAACGGTATGTTGCGAGGTACGTGGATACGTTGCGGGAATGAATCGCTGATTTGGAGGCACAGGATGAAAGTCTTGAAGAGCAAAACGATGACCTCTGTCAGCAGATGGAGCACGAGAAGGGCAATGAGGAGGTCATCAACATAGGGAGTTTGTACGACCCAACATGCTGTTGTGCGAACCCTAGTTGTATATGTGCTTGCCACTACAATAACAGCCAGCCACGTCCGAGGCGGCCCCCTCAGCAACACTCCATGTGGGTACCATGAGGCTCCTTCCACCTGTAGGCAATGATGTGTATGGTTGTACCATTGTACTCTGGCATGTTGTTCGAAATAGTTTTGAATGTCATTAAGCATGTAATCAAATGGTTCGTACGTTGTTGCAGTTGCCATCAATGTAGTTCACTATTCGTTTGGTGCGGGTGTCGACAAGGTAAGGAGAAGTACAAGTAAGCTCGTCACAATATTGTAAACATCAGTACGTAAACAACAAACATAAACAGTACATAAACAAAAATTATACAGTCAGCACCACCATCCCCCAACAACATCCCCAGCCCCCCTCCGTTGCCACCCTGGCCCCCTCCGTCTCCGCGTCCGTGTCCTCCCATACGGCCCCGCTTGGCCGTCCTCCGCTGTAACGGGTGACGGCGCCCTGACAACGTAAGATGATCAGGAGACCGTCGCACCTACCCTAGAGCTGGTGGAGTGGACTGCACCACCACCTATGTGGCCACTGGTGCACCGGTGAGGGCACTTCCGAAGAGAACCTCTAGTGGTGTGGCCCGAGGTGCAGAGCCCAACGCCTACCTGGGCCAGTCCAAAAAGTACTAGTCCGGGTGGTCTGAGCCCAGGGAGAACCTGCAATACAAATATAGTTAGATCGTGAGATAAAGCATTGGGATAAAACCGAGAAGACATGAAGAATACCCTCAGTTGGCGCCATCGCGTCTGGAGGAGGGATGTACGGCACGAAGTATGGCCCCTGCGTGGAGAAGCCGGAGATGAACAGATGACGCGCAAACAGCTGCCCTGACGGTGTATGAGGACGTCCCCATGCTGACCCCCCAGCTTCGTCTGGATAAGGTGGTGTAGGACGTACCCAAGTAGTACCACCCGAGTGGTGCCATGCCGGTCGGGGCGGCACCGATGGACGAACCGTCAGTGCACTGGGCGTGGGTGTGGAGACTATCGGTAGCCTTGTGCAGGACAACAGGGCTACCACACATCTACCCTAGGCCTCCACACGACGCCAAGCACTCAACGACTCCTTGTGTGTCACCTTCGCACCACTGGCAACCTAACCACCATAGTGTGAGACTCCCTCCAAATCGCAGCACCGACATTAGCCTGAAGGAAAAACATGAAATGGTCAATCATGTCAGTGACATTGCCATTAGGGAATATTTAAAAATTACATGTAATGTACCGCGATGTGAGCGTCCTACGTGAGGTGCGTGGGGTACGAGTCTGTCGGTGTGGCGATGTGTGCAGTGGGCTGGTCAACGACATGTACAAGCCTGGCACGTGTCTGAGGCTGGTACCAGCACAGGTACTCCACGTAGTCGCTGCTGTTGTAGGGGCAGTCCTCCTCCACGCGGTCATCAAGCGTGCCCTCCCACTACGCAATTCACCCCTCCATCTTTGTTGTCCAGTCCATGCCGTGTTTCACTCCCTTTCTAGAGTGTCTGCTTATAGGACCATTTCATTAGTACTTGCCAAATGAATAATAAGTACAAGGAGATTTATGAGAGAAGGTCACTCACACGTGCATGCTCTGTGGTAGCGGTGGTCCAACTTGTACATCTCTGCCCTGTATGGACTCATGTCCTCTAGCATGGGTCATCTAAGGCTGAAGCGCTTGAACGACCACACCTGCAGTAGCAGCAGACAGCCCACGAGGACCAAGTTCGCCTTGGTCCTCGCGCATGCATCACACAAGCTATGATAGGTCGCAGCAAGTGCGGTCAAACCCCAACTGACCTGGGTGGCCTCGCCGTCAGCGATCACCCTAGCATGAGCGATGAGGCACGTGTTGACAGTGTTGCCGTGGCTGGTGGTGAAGAGCACCCAACCAAACAGCCACAACAAGTATGCCTCCAAGTGGTGCGAAACCTGCTGCTCATCCACATCTAGATCCATCCGCTCCACCTGAATGCAACCAAGACGTTATTAGTACGTAATAGCGGAAATGAGAGCTTACAGGACCGATTATAAAGAGCACATACCCAAAACTGTGAGAGCCACCTCAGTGACAGCCCGTATGTCTGACCCGCCAGGAAGACGTAGTAGTCATTTGCGGCACCTGGCGGGAGGACCCCCTCAAATCTGGTGAGCAGGTCCATGCGCCACTCGACTGGGGCATCCGGTAGGAAGACAGCAGCTCCCACGATAGGAAGGCTAAATAGCAGGGACACATCCTATACAGTAGGTGTCATCTCCCTGAATGGGAGGTGGAAAGTGTGCATCTCTGGCCTCCAACGGTCCACCAAAGCTGTCAGCAAAAAACGATCGAACAAGAAGTGTCATGATCGCTCCATGCCGTCGTCCCTTCCCGCGGGGAAGGCCGGTCAGTCCTCGTCGGTGTCCTGCACCATCCGGGCGAGAGGGAGTAGACTGGCATCACGCAGCCTGCGAATCAAGTCAAGGTCAGCACGGAACCTACTTATGGCAACAGTACAACGCTGGCGAAGTGCGCACCTGACTGTCCAGTAGGGGTCTAGTCTCCAGGCCACTCGAGGTGTACGTGTCTGGACCACTCCCAACTCAACTAGCTCCTCCGCGCTCCCTGTAGGTGGGACATGACGGGAAGTACGATGCAGCCGGTCAACGTGCTCGTCCAACAGGCCGTAAGGCCAGTCTGACCCACGAAGATCACAAGCTATACATGCAAAATAAATTCAAGTTAGCATTTATACAGAACCAAAAAACAACGCATGTAAAGTAATAGTAAATATAACTTGTAAGTAAATAAACAGAGCAATACTAGGTTACCAGCACAGCACCAACTACATTATTGAAAAGGAGGATGTAACATAGCATTTATACAAATGATACATGAAATATATGATAAATTTAGTACGACAATTTACAATGTAAATTTATTTCTAGTCTCCAACAACTAGTAGTATACACCATGCCGCTCTGTCTACTGATTAGCACATGTGTTGCATCATCTAGCTTTGTGCCCCTCCTGACCGCATCGCCCGCAATGTGCACCAAATGCTTTGGCTTGCATTTCGTCCATATCATTTCTAATATATCGGCTTTGTCACCGACCCTTCCCACCCTTCAACTTGTTAACATCTAGAATCCAGGTCCTCCCTGCAATGTCTAAGGTGGCGAAGTTCCCCACAACCTTGAACCCCCTGAGCTCCCCACACCACGCATGCAGTACCCTCTCCTTGAAGAAGTACTTCGACATGAAGTTTGAAGGATCCATGCCCACGATCCCGCATGTAGCGAGGACATGAGAGCATAGCTTGTGTAACAGTTTCAACTTGTTGGACGTGCAGTTAGGTTCGTTTGCATGATCTCCAGAGCATACCTTGTGGGTAACAAGGGAACGAGCTGTCCCAATCCGGCTTTATCACGGAGTACCATGTTGAAATGATGCTCCCTGTTGCTCATGACGTGCACTGTGTGCAATTAGCCCTTCTGTGCCTTTGTCTCCATGTATGCCATAATTTTCGACGAGTACAATGCTCGGGGATTGGCCGCATGAAGCGCGGCATTCGCATGCCTCTCCCTGAAGTAGTCAATTGTGCTGTGAAGAACACCTTCCACGATGGTGACAATGGACTAAAAACGAAGGCCCCTAAGAACCCAATTGTACACCTCTGCAACGTTAGTCATCATTATGTCGTACCTTGCGTCGTCCGTGTCGTGCAACAGTGACCACTTCTTCACTGGTTCTCCCTCGATCCACTGCGAGAAGCACTTGATGTTCCATGAGCTCCTCCTTCTCAGACCTGCTGGGTTAGGCTCATCGAGTGCTGGCAAGTATTCTGGTTGTACTGCCCCAGGCATGACCGGCCCCTTGCTTCTCTTGTCGACGTACTTCCTGCTCTGCTTATCCAACAACGCCCACAAAGCATCAAATTTTCTCTGCTAGTTCTGCATAACCAGCCTCTTGAATAGCTTCATCAATGGTTGTTTCGGGAACGGCTTGAAAAAGTTAGCCCCTAAGTGACGAATGCACCATCTGTTCCTCATATCCAGCCAAGAAAAGGGCTCCTCGGGGTCTTCCTGAAGTTTTCTTATGGCATTTACAATCCCACCTACCCCTTCTTGGCTCAAAACAATATGGTGCACTTTGACCAGGCTCTCCAACTTCTTTAGCATTACCACCTATGGCATCTTCCTACGTCACATAAACCGACGGGACTTCCTCATAGGCTTGGGCTAGCAAGACTAACAGCTATCCACGCTCATTCACCAATCTCACGTATAAGCACCACGAATTTCACCTCTTCAGTTCCACTAACTCCCAGTACGTGCGTTGTTGTGCCCGAGTAGCAACGCCATACAACTTCAAGTTGTGTAATGCATGATCCAACGAGGATAACTGGTACAACTATCTCATAACAGTGCCCCATGAATGATGCTCTGCAGTTGACAGATTCATAGATGAAAAATCGTGCAAATTGACTCCTACTACACCCATCTGTGAAACCCCTTCTCTATAGTACATTTTGAAAGCTACTCGTTCGATCATACTTGTCAATCATTTTGACAACTAATCTTAATCTGATATTAATGACAATGGCTCATTCTATTAAATAAATGTGAAATAGACATAATAACAAATTTGTAACTCACTAATAAACTTATATAGTATGGAATTTCCCTAATGTACAACACCCTAAAAAGAACAAGCCATCGTATATCTTATAAAAAAAACTAACTTACTATGCATGCTTCATCTATGTAGTGCATATAGTTAATAATGGATCGTACACATATTGTAGAGCCATGTCTAAATAGACCGAACTAGCAGATCTAATATTATAAAACTAATTGATTCACTACAAGTTACAACTACAAGAAATTAATGGTTATACAAGAATTTATCCTACACAACTACTCTAAATAACTACATATCTATAACCATACTATTTACCCATTTACCCACTACCTAATATAACTATACATCTAATCATTTTATTTGATAACCTACCATAGTTTCAAAATAAAATCTACAGAGAAATAGAAATTTTACCTCTACGATACAAAAATCGACTTATTCTCCCACTCTCTTCTCCTCGTCTTTCTTTTTTACCGAACTACAATGAAATTTGGGCAGTAACTGGTCCTTTTAAACGTGGCTCCTATCACCATTTCAAATGGTATAGAGTTGCCATTTCAAAATAGTGATAGAGAGTGTGAGGGCCTCTATTGCTATTTGAAATGACAACAAAATCTCTGTCGTCAAACAAATGGAGCTCTGTCCCAAGTTTAAATAGCGGCAAAATGTTATTTATGTAATTTTTTTAAGCGATGAAATATTAACGTATTATTAATAAAAATTTATGTTGTTTGTAAAAATTCTCCTAAAATATAGATATGTGTATCGTATCATCTAGCCATACAGTTGAACAAATTTATGTGTAGTGTTGCCTTCCGAAGAGAATTTCACCTGGAAAAGGAAACAGAAAAGAAGGCGTGCATGTCTTCGCCAGGTAACCTGGTCCATAATGGATCAGTTGTCGGGCTAGTACCCCACTAGACATTCTCGAAGAGACATTTGGACGGTGCACCTTAAATTTTCCTTCGGGCACATTCAAGCACCAAAATAGGTCTTTTTCTTTATTTCAAACTCACTTTCTTCCTTTCGTTCTTAGTCGGCTCCGTTTGTTTAAGCCAGATTGTCCTGTACATGAGAACTTTTGCAGCCGTCCATGCTATAAGCCACATCTCGATGATACCGGCTACTTCAGTACAACTAAAAGAGCACTGATGATTGTTTTTTCTTTTTCTTCTTTTTATTTTTGGCGAGGAAGATCATCGATGAATTTAGTGGTACAAGAACAGAGAGCAACAAAAATGTGCAGAACACATTTGTTTCTTGACGCTCATGCAGAGTATCACGTTCTCTGAACGGATGGGTCAAACATATGAGGCGGCAATCTCTACTTCAGACATTCCAACTTATAGTGGTTCAGACAAACGAGCTATCTGGATGACCAACGTACATATATAATATATTCAAAGTTGGAAACCTCGATTGTTCCTCTTTTCTGAACGAGAAGACAAGCAATTCCAGTGGGATACCACGGTCTGTTCTCTCATCCGTCCGTTCACCGTCGACATTGTGGACCACGAACATCAATTCCTCCCACAATACAGTGCACTGTTTTTTTTGTTACACGTTTGCAACAAAATTCGGATCATGACGAACGAACAAATCAACATGCATGCATGGCGGCATGGCGCCACATGATCCGTCAACATCGTATCCTTTCGTATATCCCTCTTTCCGCGAGCTAGCTGAGGTATTACACCGGAAAACTCTACTACTGCGTACTAAACAAGTCGCAAATGACTAGCATTTACTCCGTCACAAATGCACGTTATTTCGGATGGCAATGCCACTTTAACCATTAATTTTTATTGTAATATATTTATAAAATATTATAAAAGTAATTTTTGAGATAAATATATAAATGATTTTTATATACCCAAATAAATATTTAAAAAGATTTCAGTAATCAAAGTATTAACAGTTTGATTGCACATATTTTAAAATAATATGTATTTATGATCGAAGGAGGAATATACTTATGTAGCCTAATAATGGTTTTGGTGATAGGTGTTCATGGATTCCAGTCTCCACTTTCCTTAAAATCAAGGAAAGAGTTGGATTTACCCCCTCCACCAGAAACTAAACTGATCAACACTGACGCTGCTACAAAACTGATTATTTAACCCATTAACTTTAAAAACAAGTACAAATCGCCCTTTAGCAGTGGTATATATTTAAAGCGTTTTGCCACGTTGGCAGCTTGCGTGGCATTTCGAGCAGCATTAGGTTAGCAAATTAGAGGGGACCCATCAGAGGGAATGGAAGAGAGAGAGAGCGGAATAGAGGGGGAAAATGATTTTGTTTTTAATTAAAAAACTTTAGTTTTACTCAATGTATTAGGTGGCTTGTTAACATGGCCCATTGGCCTACTGACTCGGTAAAATGAACCCGGTCGGATACCATGTAAGCAAAACCACTAGCCTGCTATTTTCAGCTTCTAAAATCTGTTTTTCGGTTTTTTACTGTAACTAACTTTTAAACGGACTATCTTTTCAAGATAGAGTCTACTAGTTAATTATAGTATATATTGTACCGACTTCATTTATATCGGCAAAAACCGCACGTGAGTTTCTGTTACTCTGTAATCTCTGACACGAACAGCCCAAAAGTCACAAGCCGCAACCAAAAGTCATAAATTTCAACTAAAAAGAACAGGCCAGTACAATTAGGGTGAAAATTGCGGTGGTTTTCAAAGTTGAGGAGTTAAATAATCGGTTTTGTAGTGCAGAGTCTAATTTGGACTTTCCTAAAAGTAAAGGAGTAAATTGAACTTTTTCATAAAATAAAAAGATAAATTATTGCTGCTTATTCTCCGTTTGTTTTATGACTGGCATGAATGGCCCTCCTAAGATGCAGTGCAGCACATGTTGGCGATATTAGTTGCTATTGGCCCAGCCATATTTTCACGTAGACTCCGCGCGTACGGAAACTTCGTACGCATGGTGGTGCTCACGTTGGACCAAACCGAGCCTGCACCTGTAGTAGTAGTACATGGCTGCAAGCCACACAGTTTGCAAGCGTGTAATCTTGTTGCTTCACTTGTTACGTCACGGCTTTCCAAGAACCATTCAACCTGGCTAGCTTGTTCATCGTGCGATGGAAAATTCCAGGATGCTGTTAAGTTAGTTATCGGCGGTCCAATCACGCCAGTCGCCATCGGGAGGCATATACACATGGTATGTGAGCCTCTCATGCAGAGAGCTTGAAAGTTTCACGTCTTCTGGTGTCCGGTAAAAGGAGAGCACGGAAATCTCAACACACAAAGAACACCAAACAACGTGCGAACTGAGAAAACTCGGGTTTCAAGAGCCTGAAAATTGAAGCAAACCAGATGCTATATGCTGTGTTGTAGTACAATATATTATTTGCTGTTATTGGATAATTATTATGTTGTATAGATGACTGTATTACTAATACTCTCTCCGTCAAGATTTATGAGATTTGACAAATATTATAAAAGTAATTTAGCGATAAATATAATTATATAACTTTTATGTATCCAATCTAGATATTTTTGAACATATTATTTGTCAAACATTAGAAAGTTTGATCGCAGGATTCTAAGGTGTCACTTAAAAACTTAAAAAAGAATGGAGGGAATATAATTTTTGTCCATCTATTTGATGTTGAGATCACCTGCAAACCGTGACAGTATAAGCTCATTTTTCAAAAAAAAAATTGTGCACATAAATGTGTGATGCTTATTGTTCCACAAAGGGTTAACAAACTGCAATTTTAAGAAATAAGTGTGTATAATTTAAAAATAAATAAGTATGTATATGTATCAGAAGGAAGAACTATGGAAAATCATCCAATAAGTAGAGAACAACAATAAATTCATATATAATTTATTTTTAATTTTTTTATGTTTTATTGGAAATCTGCAACAGAATTATCTTTTTTCACTCAAAAAGTTTAAAAAGATGCAGTAGCATGTTCAAATTTGATTTTTATCCCTTCCAGGCTGTAGTACATTGACGTGTAGGTTTGACTCTGACAATTACGTAAGCAGAATGCCACCACTGCTCGAGCTTTAGCTAGTGTGTCGCTGGTGCAGCGGCTGTTGAAATAAACCTCGGATTCTAAAAGTAACCTTTTCAAATTATATTGTTTCTAAAAGTAATTTCTCTACAGTGTTTTTAAAAGTCATCGGTCAACCTTTGTAACTTCTTCCGTGTCTGCGTCTTTCAGAAGCCGTTTTCTAAATTTTGTTCTAAAAATTACTTCTTCTAGTCCGAACTATTCCATTTAAGCCAAAAAAATTCTAGTCAAAATTTGTCAACTCCAGCTGATTAAAACATCCCATAGTCACCATATTATCATTTTTCCAATTGGCTAACAACTCAAACCTGGAACCAGAAGGTGCATCTGTAAATTAAGATAGCTATATACAAACAACGAATTTATTGGATACACAATTAACAATTTCCCTTTGAATCATTTCAAAACATTTCCCTATGAAGAAATGCGTATAGATATGCAAACTAGGAAGCGTTTATTACCATTTTGCAAGGGAAATGCGTAAGGCCCCGTTTGGAATGGAAGAATACCAAAGGAAAAGTGCAGGTTTCTAGATCTTAAGGTTTAGGATACCACAGACACGTTTGGATCAAAGGAATGATGCTACAGTATTCTTTTGGAAATGTAAATTCTCCCCCCACTATTTGCAGGAAATGAAACATGAGGAGACTGGAATCAACCGTCTTCAGAGTCAAGCTTCTGAGCTTTCAGATCACTGTCCTTTGATTCTTGGGCTTAAGGATGGTGTCAAGAGAAAGAAAAGATTTCATTTCGAGAGCTATTGGCCACGGATGACCGGCTTCCATGACACGGTTTCAGCTTCTTGGAATCAACCGGTGCAAGCAGTCTGTCCACTCGAACGAGTCTCCATTAAGCTGAAACAGTTGACTAGAGCCCTGCAATCATGGAGCCAGAAGCAGGTGGGTCATGTTAAGACCCAACTGAGTCTTGCTAGAGAAGTGCTGCACAAATTGGAAATAGCTCAGGATAACAGAAACTTATCTGGTGATGAAGACTGGCTTCACAAGAAACTGAAGAAACACTGTCTTGCTCTAGCTTCTCTGGAAAGAACAATTGCACGGCTCCGCTCCAGAGTGCGGTATATTAAGGAGGGTGATGCTAATACCTCTTTTTTTCACCTCCAAGCAGGTTTCAGACAGCGTAAGAAATTTATTCCTAAGCTGAAAAGGGGGGATCAAATTGTTACTTCACAAGAAGATAAACATCAGGTGTTGTATGATTTTTATGAGGGCTTGCTAGGTAGTGCTCTACCCCGGACCACCACTCTGAACCTATCTGTCTTTCATCGGGAAGGGTTTGATCTTTCATCCCTGGATGCACCCTTTAGTGAGGATGAGGTTTGGGAAATAATCTCCAGCCTCCCGTCGGATCGTGCTCCGGGGCCGGATGGGTTTACAGGTCGGTTCTATAAATCATGTTGGCAGGTGATTAAATCTGAAATTATGGCAGCCTTGTTAGCTCTTCAACAAGGAAATTCACAGAAGCTATGGTTGCTGAATTCAGCCTATTTGACTTTGATTCCAAAGAAGGATGAAGCGATATGTGCAGGAGACTTTAGACCAATCAGTCTGGTCCATAGCTTTGCCAAACTGGTAACAAAGATCATGGCTAATCGGCTTGCTCCCCATCTAAACTCCCTGGTTTCTTCTAACCAGAATGCTTTTATTGGAGGACGTTGTATACATGATAACTATATGATGGTATATCAGACAATCAGATTGTTGCAAAGGCAAAAGACTCCAAGTTTATTTCTGAAATTGGATATTTCAAAAGCCTTCGATTCGGTTTGTTGGTCTTTCTTGCTTGAGGTTTTGGCACATTTGGGTTTTGGTCGAGCTTGGTGTAATCTAATTTCAAATCTACTGTCCAGTTCATCAACTCAGATCCTGCTTAATGGGGAGCCAGGAAGTGTCATTAGGCATCGGTGTGGGCTACGTCAAGGGGATCCTCTATCTCCGATGCTTTTTATTCTAGTCATGGATGTGCTTAATAGTTTATTTATCAAAGCCGGTGAAGAAGGTTTGTTGCAGCCAGTCGCAAACCGTTCGGCTGATCAGCGGGTATCTCTTTATGCAGATGATGTGGCCTTATTCATAAGACCAGTTGAAGGGGAGCTCTTGGTCACAAAGGATATTTTAGATTGTTTTGGATTTGCTTCTGGTCTGAAAACCAATCTTCAAAAAAGCTATGTCTTTCCAATCAGATGTGAGGAGACAGTTTCAGGTCTAGTGGAAGGTGCTCTCCAATGTCCTTCTTTTGGCTTCCCTAGCACTTATTTGGGGCTGCCAATCTCCAATAAAAAGTTACGTAAAAATGATCTATTGCCTTGGATAGAAAAGATTGTCGATCGACTTCCGGGGTGGAAGGCAAGCCTATTGAATCTGGCAGGAAGGACTACTATGGTCCGGTTTGTGTTATCAGCTATTCCAGTGTATCTGTTAATTTCCATGATTGTGCCTAAATGGGTGATCAAAGCAATTGATAAAATCAGAAGGTCTTTCCTTTGGAAAGGGAGAAAGGAAACAAATGGGGGATGTTGTCTAGTGGCTTGGGAGAAAGTTGCTCGACCAATTCATCTCGGGGGTCTAGGTATCCCAAATCTTCAAATAACGGGCTGGGCCTTGCAAATGAGGTGGCTATGGTTAAAAAAAATCTACGTGCAATCGTCCTTGGACTGGTCTAGATTTTCCAGTTCACCACCAAGTTCAAGCTATGTTTGCCATCTCTGTTACTACCCAAATTGGTAATGGCACAAATACATTTTTTTGGACCGATAGATGGTGCATGGTTGCTCTCTCTCGATTTGGCTCTGATCCGTTGCTTGTGTGCCTAAGAGAGTGTTGCACAAGAGGTCTGTAGCACAAGCTCTTATAGACCAAGCTTGGATAATGGATATTCAAGGAGGTCTCTCTTTTGAGGGCTTGATTCAATATTTACAAGTTTGGGATTCCTTGGAAGGCTTTGTTCTTTCCCATGATGAAGACCAGCACTTTTGGAGGCATGAGGGGAGTGGAACCTTCACCTCCAAGTCCACTTATAGGGCCTTCTTTAATGGGTCCATATCTTTTGAGCCATGGAAGCGGCTTTGGAAATCTTGGGCTCCTCCCAAGTGCAAGGTCTTCCTATGGCTTGTGATTAGAAACAAGTGTTGGACAGCAGATCGCTTAGCAAAGCGGGGCTTGCACATCCCGATCAGTGTGTTCTGTGTGATCAAGAGGAGGAGACGGTACAACATATTCTTACCAGTGTGTTTTGCTAGGCAATTGTGGCATAATCTGTTGGCCCTGTTGGCCTACAACACACTTCACCTAGTCGACATGACGTGTGCTTACTGATGGGTGGAGGAAAGCTACCAAAAATTGGTAGGGATCAAAGAAAAGGGTTCAATAGTGTTGTGATCCTGGGAGCCTGGACCCTATGGAATCTAAGGAATAGATGCGCCTTTGATGGCGCCTCTCCATCTTTGCTGGCTGCCCAACAGTTTTTCAATGAAGAGATGCGGATGTGGTGTTTTGCTGGAGCTCGGAAGCTTCAGGAATTATTCTTTGGTCGTGTGGAAGTGGTAGAGTAATTTGTCTTATTGGTCGGGTCGTATTTTGTCGTTTGAATTGAGTGTCGAGTTTTTTTTTCGCAACCTTCTTTTTCTCCTAGTGGAGGAAAGTAGGTTGTTTTGAGTGGGGTTTCTTTCCCCTTTTTTTACTCTCTGATATAAAAGATGCGCAGCTCTCCTGCGTGTTCGAGGAAAAAAAAGAGACTGGAAGGAAGTCCTACGCTGGCTCACACGTCTCGACGTCCGTGTCTGCCTTGTTGAAGTGTGCAATATGTTGTTGTATAAAATAAATGCCCATCGGTTAATACCTTACAACTGAAAATTCAGCACTAAGCTGATTAAATTAAATGAGGTTACTATTCATTCCCTAAATTCATCACTTCTTCCTGTTACTATGCACCAAACACCACTTCATGTAAAAATTCATTTGTTTTTTAATCCTCTCTTACTCCTTCTGTTTTTTAAACGACAATTCAGCATCATGCACACATATTTATAAAAAAAATACAACGTTAAATGTTTCTGTTTTTCTTTGTGAGGGTAAGTTGTCTCTTTTACTACTTGTTAGTCTAGGTGGCTAATGAACAGAGTTTTTTTCGTCAATTGATGAATGCCTTCTCAAACGACAAGGTTGTGTTTTGGTTCGGGGTTAAAATAACTAAGTTAGCTAATTTACCTTATATAGGTTAGTGCAAGACCAATATGGCAATAAAGTGGGTGAATAGTACTTTCAAATTTTATCTTAAGTATTCGTCGATTTTCACTCCAATAGCTATAAGAAGTTATGAGGATCAGATATCAACCACTATACGAAAAAAATTCAAGCGAAAACTGATCAAAATGATCTTCATTGTGCCTAGCAGTCCAACTGCTACAGTAATTTTGACATCATGCCAGTAAATAGTAGCCAATCAGACTGCTACAACGTTTTCATCACAGGAATAGTGATTTCAACACTATTTCAAAATAAAAAAAATCCATGAAACTTTTGATCCATACGTCGAAATGATATGAAATTTGGCATACACCTTCTCTAGGATGTCACGGACCTATTCTAACCAACGATCGAGAAAATCACTGTTAAATTTGTGACATTTTTTAGTTTGAAGGAAGGTTATACCAAAAAAAGGCAAAAAAACAAAAATAGTGAATATGACTTGCTCATGGGTAGATGATGACCAATATGGCTCTAAATGTGTTTCCACATGTCACAATAAGTAAGAACACCAATGAAATCAAACAACACTCGGATCAAGAAATCACACATGAGGGTCAAATCCATACAAAATCGGGTGAACTTGCCAACTAAATGCCTAGATGGGTGGAGATTGATTTACAGAGGTTATCCTATCTCTTATACGTCCTTAGCATAACAAGATAAAGAAGGGAAGAGAGAAGCGAAAAACCAACCAAGTCAAGAGCAAATCAATCAACATAAAAAGAGATCCATGGAGATGAAAAAAGATTGGTGTATTGCTACTTGAGATGAAGGTTTTATAGCCACTCCACCTGGAGGATAAGAGAGCACACCACAACACTCAACTTCTCTAAAACCATAACCCTAGAACATTGGTCACAATGAAAGGATAGTTACACGATTCACAACAAATTTCCATCCTAACTAGTTAAATAGATGAATTAGCCATTCTCATATAATTCTTAGTGGATACTATCCACTTAGCATGTGGGGAGAATCCGATAATCCCATACATATGGGTTTTAACTCACACACTACACTTATACATATTTTTCAAAGTATATAAGTCTGAATCCACTAAATTATTATCCTTGATCCAACTAGATCTTTTCAACTTCTACTTGATTTAAACCACTCTCTTAAGCATCGCTCAAACACCGTGGTTTTAATCTAACATAGTTTTCAGTATTTTTGCCAAACTGCCAAAATGCCCTTTCTTAACCAAGTCTTTTTCTTCTTTCATTTCAAGTAATCGCCATGCTTGCCATGTGTAGGTGCACCACTGGTTTGTCACGCATTAGCAAGTCTCTCCCATTTCAGTTCCATTGGATCATGCCTCACTTGGACTGACCAATCCACATGGTGCAACCCGCCGTTCGAACTTTCGTTCAACATTTTCCGCCTTTATCGTGCCATGTTTGAGCTCAGCCATCTCATCCAGCATCCTCGATCATTCTGGGCCTTAGCTTTTCTGTGTGCATAGCCCCAATCCTCGTTGTTGATCATGGTTGACTCCAAGCGACCTTGCACATCCAAAGACAAAAAAAATTATTTGTAGACACAAGTTCTTCATAACTTGACCCATGTTAGTAGTAACATGACTCATGCATCCTATAAACTCTGACCTAGGTCAACACAAACCATCGCAAGACTCCAATTTCAAAAAAAAAAATCAAAAACCCAGCCGAGAGCTCCCTATTAGCTAGTCTGACTAGACCTCAAAATTGGTCATACCACTAACAACTACCAATTTGAACCAGAAATTACTGTCAATTTACTGCTGGGGGGTGGTTTGACCACCCCTCTCCCCTGTCAGTATGATCGCCTAGTCTGTAGCTATCAAACAAACTTTGAAAAAATTGCATTTTAAATTTTTGACCATGCTAAATTGCAATGGTTCATTACAATACAATCCTAGACCCTCTTACCCCTCCCCCACCCACCTTGTTAGTCTGACCGCCTGGTCTGTAGCTGGCAAACAAACTTTGAAAAAATTGCATTTTAAATTTTCGACCATACTAAATTACAATGGTTCATTACAATACAATCCTAGACCCTCTTACGTAGTCCTTCAATATTCCCCTTGATAAACTCACTAGCAATTTCTCAAAAATACAATTTGAAGTTGGTTTTAGATATTAAAGAGAAAAAATGCACATAAAGCTTCAAATTTATAAGAGGAATGCAATGAGCTAAAAGTAACCATTTGAGGTAGAGATAGATTGAAGCTACTGAAAATGGCAAGCTTTCCATTAAAAGCTTCAAATCTACGACAAGAGTCGAGAACAATTATTCTATTTAACTTTAGTCATAGTGAGATGAGATCAAAAGATCAAGAGAATCACAGTAAGACATTAAAGTTTCAATTTAGCAAGATTTTGCATAAAAACTCTAAATCATGCTTTAGATATTTATTTTACCAATATTTCTCCATTTTGATAATAAATCATCAAAATGCACGAAAAAAGATAGAGCAAGAATGAAATGAAGTAGCTGCAATTTATTTATTTTTATAATAAGGGTCATAAAAATTATCCAAAGTGACTCTATAAGTATTACACTAAACCATATTATGCGAAGTAGCTATTTTAGTTTACGGCTAGCCATATATAGCAAAGCTAAAGCCAAATTAGCAATAATCTGAAATTAAATGAATTTTTAGCATACCAAGTTGCTCAAAATCATAGTTTAGCCAAAGGTATCTATTGTGGTTACAGACCAAACAAAGAGAGAGAGAGAGAGAGGTATGGTAGTGGAGTTCGTGCATGCAGTGGTGTGGGCGTGCATACGCACGGGAGGGCTGCTACATACGTACATACATACTCGGCCGCCTCGCGGTGATACGGGGAGGGTCCCGATCTTCTCAGTGAGGAACCGTGGATAGTTGATGCGAAGTAGACGATGTCGCTAGTTGAACACTCGCGCCAATGCACGAACCCTCAACTCTTCGGAATACGCCCAAAACACAACGGATAATTGTTCGTCGCGAGACCACAAACGACGAACGCCAAGTCCCCAATTCCCAATGGAACGATGGCTTGAGCTTGAATTGCAGAACGAACCATGGATCGCCTAGTTCTCTCTCAAAGTCCTCGCATGAACTCTGGTATTGAAAGAACAAGCAATAGCTATGTTTCAATCTTATGCATAAAATTAGTCTCCCTCTAAAGGCTGCCAATACAAGGCTTATATAGCCCCTTGGGACGTCCATATGGTCCCCAAACCAAGTACAACTCAACCCTATATGGTTTTGTATACAAACTCTCACAAAAAGGAAACTATAATTTTCACCCGTTATATTGTTTCGGTCCTAACTTTTTATCTGTGATGAATTTGAATGTGAGACCAGACCCATTGCGTAGCCCTTGAAATTATCTTTCCAATGAGTATAAGAACACCTGAATCAGACTCCGTTTGTGAAAATTATGGCCTTTTTAGTAGCTGCCTGTCAGGCGGTCCCGAACCGAATCCGAATTGAATTCTGAGTTGAATCCGAGTTTGAATTGGGTTGAGCACGTGGGAAGTCCGAATTTGTCTTGAAAATCTTATCCAAAACTTGTAGTTTAAGTTCTTGGGCTTCTCCCCTTTTGCTCTCCCACTGCATGGGCTTCTTTCCTCCTTGATCAGCTGCATGGGTTGCTTGGCTTTCTCCTTTCCATTTCCATAGGCTTTGAGCTTTTTGTTCTTGGTAGCAAATATGATTAACCTCCTTGTGCTTCTCCATTGCTTTGGCCCCAGAATCATCATAATATTCAAACCTAATAATAAACAAGAATTTGGCATAAGGTAGTATATCGTTCCCACGAATAGAAGGAAATTCATTAAGAAACAAATTCACCTGACAACATTTAATGCGGCTCAATACTTCTTTCCAGTGAAATAATGTATTTGATTGAAAAGTACTAATCATGTGCGTGTCCGCATCATCCTCCCCTTCTTCAAGAAAAGTCGTCCTCGGCTTTTGGTAGCCTGAAATTGTACTAAGCAAAGAATACAACGTATATGCATGGTATATATATTTATCATCAACACTTCTTTTGCTTAGCATATCAAGAACATCTGAAGGCGTAGTAGATAAAAAGAAAAACACATATGCATGGTATATGTATGAATTAATTATTGTGTCATTCTCGTTGTTCCACACAAACCAGTTAATATAACAACAACCATAAGATATATACATTGTAATATTGTCTTTCATATCATTCTCCCTCCTATGAGAAAAAGTCGTCCTCGAATTTGCTAAGCACATGGACAAGTCATTAATGGGCCAAACCAAATTAAGTTGTTAAAATATGGGAGAGAGAATTTTTAGTTCATTCCATGCTTCAACTGCGCTACTCTGATTATTTGTACATGATTGTACATTAAAGGATGAATAAGTAGGCTTAAGAAATCTTTTAAAACATGAAGCACTATTGTTGAAACTCATCTCATTGTTATCATGATATGGCACAAAAGTTTGTTTATCCAAAATATGCAATTTCAATTCAGCAAGCTTATCACATGTAATGCATATTCGAGAAACATAAAAATTAATTATCATCTATACCATAATTTCTAATCAAATTGAACTTATATGCATATGCATAGGTACTAACTAGTGATTTTAAACATGAAATTTCAGTAACATTCTCAATCACACTAGATATCTCTCTAGGATCATCAAACATGATATAGCACAAAGAATCACTAGGAGATATTCGAGTAAGAACTTCCTTATGAGTAATCAATTCCACATTATGTAAGTTGAGCAAAAAAAATTTCAAAATATGGAATTTCCATTCGCACATTTGAGTTCTCACAAGTACTCACTGTTTCACAATTAATTTCAGCGCCAATATTGTTACCTTTATTGTTCTCCTCAGTTGATATAAGTGTTGTAGTTTTAAATCATCATGATGTAACAACGGGGCAGCAAGTACTTCATCTTCAACCGTGGTTATCTTCTCATCTTTGACTTCCAATGATGCCGGTTGTTGAATGTTTAACTCCTCATCTTCAATTTCAACTTGCACAATGTGATAAACAACACTAGAAGTAGACATTAATGTGTTAGTTTCAAAATCATCCTCACTTTGTCCATCATCTAGCTCTTTCTTCTCTTTTGGTGTTTCTCTCACACTCTCAATTGGGATGCTCTCAAATTCACATATGGTGAAATCACACAACTCACTCTTTTTAATATTCTCTTTCCCTTTGGCTATGTGGCTCTCACCCAGCCCTGTTAACTTCTCAAATAGTGTGCGCTTGTAGTGGCGAGGTACAAAGCGTGCCCGCAAATGCTGCTTCATCTGCTCCCAGGTGATAATCGGCAACTCATGGCGCTCCATGCGCTTACGGATGAACTGCTCCCACCAATGTGTGGCATAATCACCCAAGCTATTGGACGCAAGCAACAACTTCTTCTCATTGGAATAGTTGTTCATTTGAAATAACTTATCAACTTTCAACTCCCAAGTGAGGTATTGTTCCACATCTGTACCACCTGAAAATATAGGAAAATTAAATTTGGGCTTAGCGACAAGATCCTCGGCGTCGTCGTGGCGAGCACGCTGCACGTTGTTGCGGTGGTGGCGCTATCGGTCATCGTAGTCGTCGACGGGGAAATCGTTATCCCGGTGCTCGACCGCGTCAGCCCAACTACGAGCTGCATGATGCACACGTCCTCCGTGGGCACCCTGTGGTGCACCTCCACCCTGGCCACCGTTGCCTCGGCCAGGCCCATGTGCCTGAGGGCGTGCCGCGGCTGCCATCCCTACGTTTGGCGGCACAGTCATGCGACGCGCCTATTGCTGACGTCGCTCCTGATTCTGACGAATAGCACGCTCCTCCTCGGTCTCATTGTGCAGAACGACTGGAGGGCCATGCACACTTGCATCATCAGCAGGTGCACCCCCACGTAGATTGTGGTGTGCGAACATGGCACGCAGCTCCAGAAAGTTATTGTTGATGGTCGTACGCAATTGTGTGACCTCCTCCCTGAGGGTGTTCATCGACCAACTTCCCGAGTTTATCGCGCACGCCATTGTCACCATCATGAAGTTGTTTTTGTAGCATCTCGCGCAATCGAGTGTACTCGGTCCACGTAACCGGCGTCTCCGGATTAGGTGGATCCTCCTCGTGACCTGACATGGGAACGACTCACAAACAAGAAACGAGGTTATATCCGGGTTAGTAAAACAAAAGCTCTCTCTATGCTTGCAACTCATCATCCGAAAACAAGACAAGCTTACCGTTCCAAAGTGAATCAAGGATGGCAAATCGACAATTGTGACAGCGAACGACCTCAACCCGGTAATGTATAAGCGTAACCAAGAGCAAGGGAGTACACAAATGGGTGTAGGTGGAGCTTGGACATTTATGTGGATATCCTATGCAATCTGATATTCAAGGTATTGTAAAGCTAAGTAATGATCCAAGCTAGAGTATTTTGCCTATGTGCTGATTAATTGGTTTAAGCGAAGTGTATGAACGCACACGCAACGATAAATGTGACTTAATGCATACAAAGGAATGAGCTAGAAAGAGGCGATCTGAAATTGAGATGAATAACTAGCTCTTTTGCACTAAGTACTAGGAGAGACGCTAGCCAATTGCAATAGTTATGAATGTAAGGGCACCAGATTGCTCTATGAGAATAAGTACACAAGCTGAAAATATAAACTAGGGTGTTCCACAGAGTTTCGGCTAACACTTTTTATTTCACTTTTTCTTGATCAAATCGCGGGAAACTTTCAGGTTTTTTTTAACTATGCCATGGCTTACTCCTTTTTTTTAAAGTTTGGCCGAACTAGTGTTGTGTTCCCTTTGCACAAATTTAAGAATTCAGCAAGCGTAAATAGTGCTCAAGAACAACCCTAACAGCAATATCAAAAGCTAGTCTCAATTGATGAAAAGATATAAGTGAAGCTCAACTATAGTAATTCTTTCTTTTTGGCTAGCTAGGGTTTGTCACAAGCAGTGATTTTTTTTGAAGCCAAACCGTAGCTAACTCTCGGTTTTGAAGGAAGTGGATACTATCACAAACTCTCCCAAAAAGAGAATTCGGATTCAAAAGTAAATGCAATTTACTCTTTTTGGTTGCTAATTGAGGGATTCAATCAGCAATTTTCTAAGGCTTATATGGACACAAAGATCAAGCTACGCAAAGGAAACACACGGATCAGCACTAAAACAAAACTCTAATGGACGAAGACTTAACAAAACGCATAAGAAATAAACAGATTAAACTATGGTTTTGGTATTGCAATTTTCAGTTCGATGGACGAAAGGACAGAAAACGAATCTAACTACGGGTAAAGAAGTTATCACCGAGTAAACCTAGAATCTGATACCACATGATACGGGGAGGGTCTCGATCTTCTCAGTGAGGAACCGTGGATAGTTGATGCGAAGTAGACGATGTCGCTAGTTGAACACTCGCGCCAATGCACGAACCCTCAACTCTTCAGAATACGCCCAAAACGCAACGGATAATTGTTCGTCGCAAGACCACAAACGACGAACGCCAAGTCCCCAATTCCCAATGGAACGACGGCTTGACCTTGAATTGCAGAACGAACCATGGATCGCCTAGTTCTCTCTCAAAGTCCTCGCATGAACCATGGCATCTCCCCTTTTGCTCTCCCACTGCATGGGTTTCTTTCCTCCTTGATCAGCTGCATGGGCTGCTTGGCTTTCTCCTTTCCATTCCCATGGGTTTTGAGCTTTTTATTCTTGGTAGCAAATATGATTAACCTCCTTGTGCTTCTCCATTGCTTTAGCCCCGGAATCATCATAATATTCAACCTAATAATAAACAAGAATTTGGCATAAAATAGTATATCGTTCCCACGAATAGAAGGAAATTCATTAAGAAACAAATTCACTTGACAATATTTAATGCGGCTCAATACTTCTTTCCAGTGAAATAATATATTTGATTGAAAAGTACTAATCATGTGCGCATCCGCATCACGCGGCGTGAGGAGATTCGACGTCCTGCGGAGGCTCGGCGCGGAGACTCAACGTCATGCGGAGGCTCGGCGCGAGGGCTCTACATCGTGCGGAAGCTCAAGAAGGCTTCGACGCGGAGGGCTACAACGTGGAGGTCGGCGCCGAGACCCCGATGCTGTACTTTGCTACTCAGTCAGTACTCAACAATACTAGTGAAAATCGGCTTTGGAGAAACATGCACCAATTGCACACAGACTCAATACTTATCCTGCAACATGGGTTTTCGAGTGGCACTCACGATGGCGGATCGATGGATCGATCAGATCCGCATGGAGACTTTCATGCAGAATCGATGGATCTATCAGATCCGCGCGAGGACTTACACGCAACAACGACTGATGAGCTAGTTGAATTATTTAGAGATGCTCTACCTTTTCTTACCTTTTGGCGGCATTTTTGGTTCTCCAGCATGCCAGAATGTATCCCAGCCCAGCCATGGAGCAAATCCTCCTCGCGGTGGTGACTCTTCTTCACGACTTCACGGCACCATCTGTTGTGGCTACTAGCCAAACAGTAAAGAAGGGGACTTGTAGAAGAGGAAGAGGAGAGCCAGATCTGTGAGAGAGTTGGTAAGAATGAGAGGATGCCCCTCCTCCCACCCCTCCTAGGGGTTTATATACATGAGAGGACTCGTAGAATGGGGATTTCCCATTCTACCCCTTAGTACTTATAAAGGATGAGGTTACATTGGCATATTCCTCTATACTATCGGGCCTATTACATATTAGGCTAGTTGCAAGGCCCAGTCACGGGGGATTGGGCCACCCGCACAACAGTATCCAAAAATGAGTCAAGTCATATCAATAAACTTAATATAATCAACAAGCTACAATTGAGTTAACTTAGAGTACTACAAGGTCAATGTTGAATCATTTTGTTCAAGCACATAAAATTAAGCATAATTAGCACATTTAGCACTTACTTTTGTTTTTCAATTTTATCTTAACAAAGCAAATTCTAGATTAGAAACCATCTACAACTGCCTCCTATGGTTCAACCATTTTTCATATTTTTTGCTTTCATAGCCATGTGCAATATCACAAGCCTTACTACGGCTATCCCAAATAAGAAGTTTAAAAGAGTGGTCTAGATCATCCAAAATTCTCTCTGAGTTCATGCCTAGTACAATGACAGGTCGTCTCATAAGAAAGAACTCATGAGATTAGTTTTTCGCACAAAACAGAGCAATCAATTTTTATTTTCTTAACTTAGTTCAAGAACAAAGAGCTGCTCCGACTCTACAAAATGAAGTACAACATCACCCTTCTCTACATGGTCCCAAAGGGAATAATATTTAATGTCAATGTGCTTGGTCCTAGTGCTGCACTAGATTTTTAGTAATATTTATAGTAGTAATGTTATCACAGAATAGAGAAACACTATCTACAGTCAATCCATAGTCCTGCGGAATAGATAAGATCTAGAGAATCTGAAAGCAACGACTAGCAGTAGCTACATACTCTGCTTCAATTGAACTGTGCAACAGAGAACTGTTTCTAGATCTTATCCATCTAGTCTTGGTTCAAGTTTTATGTCTTTTGAATCTTCGTATCAAAAGTTTTATGATTTTTTATTTGAAATAATGCTGGTTTTCACTGTTCATAGGATGAAAATACTGAAGCATTGAGATTTTCAAAATTTTGGATTCTTAATCTTTATAATTTTTTTATAGCTATTAGAGTAAAGAATTGATTAATATTTAAGAAAAAAAATTTTAAGATACGATTCATCTTTGTGAGAAAAGGATTTATGTAGCTGTACGGGGAAAGGTCTACAAAAAAGTGAGAAAAGGATTTATGTAGCCTGTACGGGGAAAGGTCTACATCTACACGCCAGAGCGAATCACACCCGCGTTTAGTCAAAAATAATCTTCAGAATATATATATCTTATTAGTTATATAATTAAAGCTTATCACGTGTCATCTAAAGATTACGTGAGACCAGGTGTAGATTGCTCCAGTTCTATGTAGGAGCTGGTCATGGACTCATCACACATGGTATGGTTTCAGACACAAAAAGGTTAGTGTAGATGTGCGTGGCTCTAGGGAAAAAAATAATGGTCACTCAAACTGCAACAACATGGATTTCCATTTGATTGTGAAAGACAGCTTTTCGTTAAGATCATGACAAGTAGAACAAGGGCACATATAATTAGATTAACATATTTTGTAAATAAGATATTTTATTTCGGATAAATTATTCTTCAAAATATAAATTTAGGAAATTATGCATTCAAAATTTTTAAAAACCCCACAAACTAGAGATCTTGAACTTTATATACGATTTATTTAAATTTTCATTTCAAATATTGAGAATTTTCCACTTTAAAATGTATCAAATTTCCTCTTCTAGTTTCCCCCCATATTCTAGCTTTCAAGCCTAAAACTCAGAATTTATAATTAAGTGACAGTAAGCTCTTCACTAATATGAAAAAGAAATAAATTCATCTATTCGTTGGATTTAAATGGCGAAAGCCCTTGATCTATTTATTAAATAGTAAAAACAGATATATTTTCACTTAAAATATATAACTTAAATATAGTCTTTGTTTACATAGTTAAATACAATATTTAGGAAATTTTCATGTCATGTGTTATTTGTATCTTGTATAAATTATTCTTGTAGTTAATTTCAACAATATCACGCTTGTGATTTCTGGGTTTCGAACTTCTAATTATATGGCTTTCTACTCATTCAATGGAACTATTAACAGCAAATCAATTTGGATAGCTGGAAGATCAGTGCAAAGTATGTAAGTCAATTAGATTCACAATTAAACTTGGTTATTTACTCAAAGCTACAGCAAAACTTACAAAAACATAGAATGCAACTTACATGAAGTTCGTTTTTGAATTTTATGTGAGAAAGCATCCTTTTCCCCATAAAAAAATATAACGAGGAAACCAAGGAGATACAAAGAAAGGTACTGAAATGTTGGCAAAAAAAAGAGAAGATTGTGATAGAAAAGAGAGAGAGAGAGAATGGCTAATCGAATAGTCCTAGTGGCTCAGAAGGTCATTAAACCCTCTCAGACAGCCTTCCTTCCAGGAAGAAACATTATGGAAGGAGTGGTAATCCTTCATGAGACAATCCACGAGATGCATAGGAAAAAGAAAAGCGGGGTAGTGTTAAAATTAGATTTTGAAAAGGCATATGACAAGGTGAATTGGAAGTTTTTGCAGCAAACGTTAAGAATGAAAGGTTTTTCGGCTTTATGGTGTAATTGGATAGGCTCGATTGTAAAGGGTGGGAGCGTTGCTGTTAAAGTGAATGATGATATTGGGAATTACTTCCAAACAAATAAAGGCTTACGTCAGGGGGATCCTTTATCGCCAATTCTGTTTAATTTAGTGGCAGATATGCTAGCAATTTTGATTCAGAGGGCCAAAGAGCTTGGAAATTTTCAAGGAATATTACCCAATTTAATTGATAATGGTCTCTCTATTTTGCAATACGCCGATGATACTATCCTCTTTTTGGAACATGATCTTGATGAGGCCAAGAATCTCAAGCTTGTACTAAGTACGTTTGAGAAATTATCAGGTCTGAAGATCAACTTTCAAAAAAGTGAAGTGTTTTGCTATGGCAAGGCAAAAGATGTGGAGGAAGAATATGTCAAGTTGTTTGGGTGTAGGACTGGGTCTTATCCTTTTAGGTACTTGGGTATTCCTATGCATCATAAAAGGATATCTAATAAGGATTGGCAAGCAGTTGAGGAGCGATTTCAAAAGAAATTGAGCAGTTGGAAAGGAAAATTCCTCTCCGTTGGAGGGAGATTGATCCTAATTAACTCGGTTCTAACTAGTCTGGCTATGTTCATGTTGTCCTTCTTTGAGGTACCTAAAGGAATTCTCAAGAAACTAGACTACTACAGATCAAGATTTTTTTGGCAATGTGAAGAGCATAGAAGGAAGTATAGATTGGCTAAATGGAGTGTTCTTTGTAAACCTAAAGAGTGCGGAGGTTTGGGGATACAAAACTTAGAGATTCAGAACAAGTGTCTGCTTAGCAAATGGTTGTATAAGCTCATTAATGAAGAAGGGGTTTGGCAGACCATGCTTAGGAGGAAGTACCTGATTAAAAAGACAATAAGTCAGGTTGAGAAGCAACCAGGGGATTCTCAGTTCTGGTCCGGGTTGATGGCAGCCAAGGAGTCTTTCTTGCGTTGTGGATCCTTTGTGGTGCATAGTGGCACTCAGGTGAGGTTTTGGGAGGATTGGTGGTTGGGCAAATCTTCTTTTGACAAATGTTATCCTTCGTTATATTCTTTAGCAAGGAACAGGAATGCAAAAGTGGCGATGTCTTGAAAAGGGTACCTTTGAATGTTTCCTTTAGGAGAGCTTTAGTAGGGGAAAATTTAGTGGCTTGGCATGACCTAGTTGCTAAAATATCCGCTATTAGACTTTCACTCAAAATGACTCTTTCATTTGGAAAGTGCACAAGAAGGGTGTTTTTTCACAATTCTATGTATAAAGCGGTCATGTTTGGTAATATAATACCTAGGAGCTCTTTTATTTGGAAATTGAAAGTTCCTTTGAAAATAAAAATTTTCCTATGGTATCTAAAGACAGGAGTTATTCTAACTAAGGACAATTTGGCAAAGAGGAGATGGAAGGGCAGCACTAAGTGTTGCTTTTGTAATTCTAATGAGACTATACAACATCTATTCTTGGATTGTCACTTTGTTAGATACATTTGGTTGGCTGTTTTTTTAGCCTTCGGGATTCAACCGCCTACGAGTATTGCTAATCTTTTTGGTAGCTGGCTTTTTGGTTTTCATTCTAAGATGAAGTACCATTTTTTTGTCGGCATTGCGGCATTGTGTTGGGCGGTATGGCTTTGTAGAAATGATGTTGTCTTCAATGGATCCAAAGTTAATTCCTTTTTGCAGGTGATCTTCAAAGGGGCGTACTGGGCGCGCCAATGGTCTTTGTTACATAAGGAGGAGGATGGCATCTATGTGCAAGAAGGTTGCAAGATTTTGGAGAGTAGAGTACTAGACGTTTTTGCAAAGTTTGGGTGGAATGAAAGAAGAAGATTGAATGTTTAGTCTGGCATGTCTCTAGGGTTAAAAGGCCTCGTCTTTTAATTGTTGAGTCTTGGTGCTCATAAACTTCGTTTTGTGTTTTGAGCCTTTTGTAAGGTGCTGAGTCTATGTACTCTTGTTTCGTGTTGGCTGTGTACATCCAAGTTGGATGTAGAGGCCGGATTTTAATCCATTATCTAAAAAAAAGAAAAGAGAGAGAGAAAAGTAACCTGTATATCTGGTTAGAGCGTGTCCGAAGCCACGCCAAAGCCGCGTTTTTCCACGGCCACCATCCCCCCCAACATTCGCCAATTCCAAGCCCTCCTCGTCGCCCGTCCCCTCTGCTCTCCCGGTCTTCCCTTCCCCAACCCGCGTTTTTTTATATTCCATTCCACCCTCTCCACCTCCTCCCCCTCCATTACCACCACCACTACCTGTTCCACGAAGCTCTAGTCCATCCATCCACTTTTCAGCTATGACCACGCTCCCCGTGAACTCTTTACTCCTCTTCTTACTCGTGCTCTCGCCGTCGCTCGCTTCTGCCAATAGTGCCAAGCTGAATTCGTCGTCCCCCCTGTATGGCATCGAGTTCCCGCCGTTCAACACCGCCGTTGCCGACACTAGCTGCGACGGCAAGCTGGTCGTCGAGGAGGAGGAGGAGCCCGCGAGCCGGTCCCCGTCGTTGAAGCTTCATATGAATCACAGGTCCGCCGCCGACGCCGCGGCGGGCAGGACAACGATGGACTCGTTCTTGGATTCGGCCAGGAAGGACGCCGTCCGCATCGATACGATGCATAGGAGGGTGGCCCGGGCTGGCGGGGGAGGCGCGGCTGTGGCGGCGTCTTCGTCGCCACGGCGGGCGCTGTCGGAGCGGCTGGTGGCCACGGTGGAGTCCGGCGTGGCGGTCGGGTCGGGGGAGTACCTGGTGGATGTCTACGTCGGCACGCCGCCCCGGCGGTTCCAGATGATCATGGACACCGGCAGCGACCTCAACTGGCTGCAGTGCGCGCCCTGCCTCGCATGCTTCGAGCAGCGCGGCCCCGTGTTCGACCCCGCCGCCTCCTCCTCCTACCGCAACGTCACCTGCGGCGACCCGCGGTGCGGCCTCGTCGCGCCGCCGACGGCGCCCAAGACGTGCCGCCGCCCGAGGGAGGACGCCTGCCCGTACTACTACTGGTACGGCGACCAGTCGAACACCACCGGCGACCTCGCACTGGAGTCCTTCACCGTCAACCTCACAGCGCCGGACGCGTCCCGGCGCATCGACGGCGTGGTGTTCGGGTGCGGCCACTGGAACCGCGGCCTCTTTCACGGCGCCGCGGGGCTGCTCGGCCTCGGTCGCGGACCCCTCTCGTTCGCGTCCCAGCTGCGCGCCGTGTACGGGCACGCCTTCTCCTACTGCCTCGTTGACCACGGCAGCAGCGTCGCGAGCAAGATCGTGTTCGGCGACGACGACGTGCTGCTCGCGCACCCGCAGCTCAACTACACGGCGTTCGCGCCCGCCACGGCCACCTCGACGGACACATTCTACTACGTCGAGCTCAAAGGCGTGCTCGTCGGCGGGGAGATGCTGAACATCTCGTCGGACACATGGGGCGTGGCCAAGGACGGCTCCGGTGGCACGATCATCGACTCCGGCACGACGCTCAGCTACTTCGCCGAGCCGGCGTACCAGGTGATCCGGCAGGCGTTCATCGACCGCATGAACAAGGCCTACCCTCTCATCACCGACTTCCCGGTGCTCAACCCCTGCTACAATGTGTCCGGGGTGGAGCGGGTGGAGGTGCCTGAATTCTCCTTACTGTTCGCCGACGGCGCGGTCTGGGACTTCCCGGCGGAGAACTACTTCATCCGGCTCGACCCGGAGGGCGTCATGTGCCTCGCCGCCCTCGGCACGCCGCGCTCCGCGCTGTCCATCATTGGCAACTACCAGCAACAGAACTTCCATGTTCTGTACGATTTACAGAACAACCGGCTCGGCTTCGCCCCGCGGCGGTGCGCCGAGGTATAGCCGATGAGGTATCGCACTTTCAGAGGATGACAAAATTGAGGTCCTCATTTTGATTGATTGTGTTATAGCTGGCTAATTGGGAGCAAATTGGGTGTAGAAATATTTGGATGGGAAGGGATCTAGCACAAGGTTTTCGTCTCTCTAAACGGAGATTTGGCAACAAGTAGGAATACTTTTTACCATTTCAGCTGTATATAGTTTTTGGTTTAAAAGATTTTGCAAGGTTTTAGTTTGGTTTGGTGTTGATAGATAGTAGTATTAGGATTGTGACATAATGGATTCTGTCCGGTTTTTGGCTCCCCTTTCTGGGGGCAAATATTATGCAGAAATCAGTAGTTTTTTTTTTCTTTTCAGTTTCTTCAGCACGCGACCAAGCAGAATGATTTGAGGTTCTGTAGCGTCCCTGCAATAATGTCAATTGCGACTTGTTGCAGGGTGGTTCAACCTTTAATTACTAAGTCTTACAACTGATTTAATATATGTAATAGATCAATAGTACAATAAATATAGTAATATATCTCTACCTTTTGTAATTATTATAGATTATGATGGGAATTTTTCATTATACCTCCTCATGAATATAAGCCCTCAAAAGGGGTATGAGGAGGCCAAACTCACGCTATTTTTTCACATACCGTCTCTATCGGCTCTCCTCCTCTTCTTCTTTTAGTTTTTTTTCCTGTTTGATTCGTAGCCACAACACGACTCAATCAGTCAATTGAACAAATGAAATACTGTACAGTTCAAGATTAAAATTCAGATATGCTACAATCTTTGTAAACCACCTGCTTTTGCTGAGGTTCCGTGACACTAACAGTGCTGCATTATTTCCCTTGGTAATCAAGGTTTTCCTTGTTTTCTTCCTACAGTTATGTTAACTAAAAGTTTGAAACATGAATTATCCCGCTCATTTTGGTTTGATCTTCTAGCTTCTGATTTATTTTTCACTATTCCTAAATTTCGTTTTTTGAGCTTTTTTGTTGATTCTTTTTTCTCGTATTTGTTTGTATTATTTGTAATGAGCTAAACTATTTTTTATTTTAATTTTTTTCAAATTTAGTTATGCCAAATAAGATACCAGCTGAAGTATAATTTTAGTTATAAAATTAATTTATTTTAGTCGAACGAAGCGGTCTCCAAAATTTGACAAATTATTACCGGCAGTCTCTAGCCCGCAAACCTGTGAAATTTGGACACTGTTGGACCCATAGCCCACTGAAATTCCATTTTGGCCCCAAAGCAAAAATTCCAAAAATGGACCCCATTTGGCGCGCGTTCACGGAGGCGCCACGTGGACCTTGTTCATCCGGTCGTGCGGTCGGCGACCGCACGACCGCCTGGCGCGCTGCCGAAGCGCGCGCGATCACGCGCGCCGCGCCGCGCGCCGCCAGCGCGCCGCCGCGCCAGCCCCAGCCGCCAGTAGCGTCGCGCCCAGCGCGCGTCTGCCTCGCCCCACGCGCGCGGCCCGCCCGGCCAGCGCGACCGCCCGCCAGCGCGTGTCTTGACGCCCGACCGCGCGAATCTTTGCCATTCGCGTCCGTCCTTTCGGCCAAAATGAAAAATTTTTCTTGTACCCGGCCGCACACGCGTCGAGCCCAAAACGGCCCCCGGGAGCACACGCGCATGCGACTTAAAAGAGCAAGGAGAGGAAGAAATACTTGGCCAGCCAGAAGCTCAAGCACACTGAAACGAAGAGCGAGCGAGAGTGAGGAAGCGAAGGAAAGTGACGAGTGAAAACCGTAGATTTGAGTTGTGTTTGTTCGAAATCTGCGGTTTTTGCAAATACAAAAGTTGTAGATCGTCCCGTGTGCTTCAAGAAGAGGTAAGTCTTGTGCCCCCGAAACTAAAATTTTATGTATGTGATTAGTCCATAATTAGTCGTTTAGCACAAACCATCGTTTGGTAATGTTATTTTATGTGAATGTGTGATACTGCGATGTCAATATTTGATGCGTTATGTATTTGTAGGTAATCTTTATGTGAACATATGTATTATAAGTCAATGTATCATACAGTGTGTATGTGTAGGTAAAAATCCACATATGATGCATGCTTTATTGTAGTGTAGATAATGTTGTATTTTATGTTGAAGTTACGTATTGTAATGTAGTTAGTTTTCTTGAAGAAAAGAGAGGAGCGAAAGCGGGAAGAGTTGAATTGTTTTCGTTTGGAATCGAGTGGACTTGGCAAGTAGAAAAGTTGTAGATCGTCTCGTGAGCATCAACAAGAGGTAAGTTTTGTGCCCATGCAACTATAATTTTATGTATGTCATTAGGCCTGAATTAACGAAACCATCTTGTGTTCTTGTTATTTTATGTCAATATTTTATACGCTATGTATGTATAGCAAATCTTGCATATGTTTAGCATGATGTATTGTAGTGTATATAGGGTTTCATTTTTTGTGAACATACGTCTTGTAAAGTAGTTTCATTAGGTGGAAAATATGAAGTTGTAGTGTGTAGACGTTGAGAAAACACATATTTATGTTAGATTAAAATAAATTTGGTAGATTAGAAATAATGGAGGTGAAAGGTACAGTAGTGGTAACCGAGCAAAGTAATGTATGGTGTGGGGAGGAGCGGTGAGGACTGCAGTAAGTTTGCAAGTGGGAAGATCTTGGTCTGCGTGCTAGTGCACTTGTTGGTCATCTTGTATCGTATAGAATCGAGGTGGTGGAAGGAGAAAGAAATCAGAAATGGCATGGCACCCGCCACCACCTCTACTCTACTCTAGGCCAGCATCTTTTAGCTTTGAACTTATCCCAAAATAAAAATAAGCGGATACCTTTTGAAGTGAATTTTTCGAATGGTTTCTGACTTCAAATCTATATACGCTGTTTATGTCGTTTCTTGCGTCTCGAAAAATGTTGACCGTAGTTATTTGTAGTGTTTATGTCGTTTTCTATCTATATAGCACTAGAAATTTACATAGACATTTACTTTTTCGAAATATTTCTTTGCGTGCAAATGTCGTTTGCTACATAGACTGCTTTATGTCCATAGTTAGAAAAGATTGTAGTTTAAATAATGTGTATGTGTTGAAAAAGTAAATATTTATGTTGGAGCATTTGTAGGTGGTAAATTTGTAGTAGTTAGATTAGAGACAATTTGTATAATTAGTATGCTTAGTGAATGACCGTAGTATGAAGGTCATTTGATGGAAAAAAATGATAAGTATATTTAATTTGATGTATGGTACAATTTGAAAGTAAAATAGTTACAAATACATCGTAGATTTAGAAATACAAAACATATACTAATCGAAATCATTAATTAGATGGTACGATTGTTACATGTCTGTGTACTAAAATGGTTGATTATGCACTTATGTTAGGTACGCAATGGCTGGCATTGAACAATTGATGGTGTTTTATGGGAGTGGTCTCGTACGTGATGGGCCGTATGGGGCGGACCTGTCAAATTGCCAGCGGACCGTGATCCGGGCACCCGGTCTGAGCGCCATGAGCTTGTCTGAGCTACGGAGGTGTGTCCGTTCAGCGTTCGATCGGCGCACCGCAAGAAATAAGTTACGGATCGAGGCAGTCTATGCCTCAATGGTGGATGACGGAAGGGGGAGCATATGGCAACTTCTGAAGGTGACCAATGACGCCTCATGGGCGAACTACATGGAGGTCGTGCGCAACCCCGATGCTGCGATATATGGGAGGCCAATGGTGTATGTCGAGTTCGTGGAGAGGCGAAATCATCGGTATGGTTGGTTCGGATGCGTGGTGGAGATGAAGTGGCGGCGGTCATGAAGACCCTTCGCGGGAGAACATGTGGCGAGAAGTGGGTGATGAAGACGGCGGGAGGCGTGCGCGAAATTTCCAGCCCAACGAAGGTGTGCACGACAGGTGGTGGGCGCCGTATTGGTGTCATGAGTATCTTGGGGACCGGGTGGAAGAAGAGGACAGCGAGGAGGATGAGGAGGTTGAGACAGCAGCTCGGAGAGGGCGAGGCGGCGAAGGTGCAAGCGGAGGGGTGGTAGGTCGTGTTGTGACCACGGGCGGTGCGTGCGTGTCGTCCCGGCCGGGCGACATCGCAGCGGCAGCCTAGTTCTCGCCACGAGCGGAGGAGGGAGAATGGGGGTTCAGCGAGGGCGCACTCTTTCTGGGGCAGTGCTTCCGTAATAAGAGTGCTGTCCAGCAGGCTATTGCTAGACATGCCGTCAACATAAGCCGGACGTATCGGGTCCACAAGTCAAAGCCGGACACGTACGTTGTGAAGTGTGTGGACGGGTCGTGTGGTGGCAAAGTCCGTGCACAACGGTACAAGGGCGTTGGCACGGAGTTCCGGATAACGGTGCTGCAAGATCACAGTTGCGAGCTTGCGGGGCCAGTACATAGACACCGCAACATGACATCACGTTATGTTGCGGAGGTGGTCACGCACCTCGTCCAGGCGGATGTGTCAATTACCCCGAAGGTTCGATGGCGGCGATGAGCGAGCGAGGCGGGCTACGAGTGAGCTACAAGAAGGTGTGGCGCGGCGAAAGGTCTTTGCGGTATGTATGGGACGTGAGGAGGCGTCGACCTGGTCCCAAGAATGCTGGATCAAATTGCACAATCAAACCTGCACTTACATAAACAGGCGGAGAGGGTCCATCCTACGGAGGCCCGAATCGTTTCATTCTTGACAGAGTGTTACGTGGTGTCGTCGTCTAACCACCAAGTTGCAATTTGGGCACATCACCGTGGTGCCCATGAAGACGTCTTGAGTGACTCATTGCCTAGTCTTGGGAGTGAGCACGAAATAAAACTACAGAGTTGTGAACAACTTACTCGGAGGTGACCGATAACATGGCGGGGAGTATGTGAGGATGGCTCCGTTTATAGGTCGTGTGGGGGTAGCCTCACGCACAAAGACCACAGACAACACAAATCTTGACCCCACACCATGCTCGGTGAGGAGACAAAACATGCCGGCTTTGCTCGGTGACATGACAAAAGAGGTCACTTTTGCTCGATGACATGACAAAAGAGGTCGACTTTTGCTCGATGACTAGACAAAACAAGTCGACTTTTGCTCGGTGACTAGACAAAGCGGGCTCTTTGTTGAGCTACCGCCTACCGAGCTGCTTGATGACTCGCCTAGGCCATTCGACATATACATATTAGGCTAATACTTTAACTTGGCGAGAATGACGTGTGGTACAATTTTCTACGTACACGTAAGAGAGTGAATGCACAAATTCCTGCAGTCTTTAGGGAGGAGCCTATCTCATCAAATGCATACAGGACAGATGTACCTAATATTGACAATGAAATAAATTTTAATATTGGATCAAATAACACCTCTTACCGAATGAGGCCATCATCTTGGTTCCCGTGGCTTGAATAAGGAGAACATCATTTCTAGCTTGGGTGATTGGGTGTGCACCGATGCTCTGTATTTAGAGATAAGAGGCCATTGGCGAGAGCTAAACACCTAAACAATGCCAAAAGGCATGAGTATAGCCAATTCGTGATTACTAAAGAGAGCGATTGTCCTCGGTGGGATGCCAAAAGATGCCGACTTTGGGCGGTGACATTACTAAAGAGAGCGATTGTCCTCGGTCAAATGACAAAAGAGTCCAGCTTTGCTCGGTGAGATGACAAAACATGGCGGTGTGCTCGAGAGACATGACAAAGCGGGCGGCTTTGCTCGGTGAGATGACAACACATGCGGCTTTGCGCGATGACATGATAAAGCAGGCGGCTTTCCTCGAGACATGACAAAGCGAGGCAGCTTTGCTCGGTGAGATGACAACGATGCCACTTTGCGCGGTGACATGATAAAGCAGGGCAGCTTTGCTCGGTGGGATGACAAAAGATGCGGCTTTGGCGGGGACGGACTAAAGAGGGCGGTGTGCTCGGTGACATGACAACAAGAGGTCGGCTTTGCTCGGTGGGATGACAAAAGATGCGGCTTTGGGCGGTGCCATAACTCCCATCTTTACTCATCACTACGACCACGCGGACCAACTTTACGTCACGAGTAGAGACAAACGGCCCCTATAAATTGGTATGCATTCCATTTCCCGAGAGAACATTGCACATCAAACCCCATACTCCATCGCGCTTCCCTCACCCAACCGGGATGGACAAAGGCAAGAAGAAGCAATGGGACAAGATGGTGAAGGATTGGGAGGAGACCCGTGACATAGCACGGCCACCGCAGCCCACGATGCCGTCGCGATGAGAAAATAAGGGCGTCTGAGCTCGGGTAGAACAAGCCCATCGTGCTACGATGAAAGGTCCCCAGGCGCCGCGTAGCAACAACCCCATCCCGGACGTCCCCACCGGCGTTCGCCACAACTACCACTGAGGGAGACACCTCCCTTTGTTGGTGCGGGGGCGTGTGCAAGTTCTTCAAGTCTAAGCACCGCATCGGTCTAGGTATGCGATGCGGGGTTGCGCAAACTACTCCGATGACTACCCCAACCGCCGTTTTGACACCGCAACCTATCGGCGGCGTGCGACCACATGCACCATTTTCCCTACCTTTTCTCCTTCACAACACGCACTAACAATATCTCTCTTTTATTTACGGTCTCGGAGCCCCTATGTGCCTACCGCAAATGGATCGATCTTGAGATCCACCACGAGGACCAATGGACCTCGACTTGAGGAGTGGAATGTCACAAAGGAGAAGGAGTTGCTTGGAGGAGGAGCGCCGCAAGCACGAGCACACCTGCGTATCTGCGCGAGACGCAAGCTCATCTTGAAGCGTGCACGCAGAGCGATCGGGAGGCTCGCGAGATGGAGCGCGAGAAAGAGGGAAATTGCGGCTAAGGCAAAAGAGGCGCGGAGGAGTTCAACGCCGAGCGGGCAAGGAAGGAAAGTGGCCCGGTCCACACAGATGAGGTCGTCTGGCGATTGGGTGGGTTAGTCGCATATCATGCTATATGTTATGCATGTAATAAAAATCTACGCGCATGTTACTCCCAACTGTATTATGAAATTTAATATCTAGTATTTTCGCATTCCATGATTCACGTAGCACCTCATTTAACAATATTAAATGTACCAAATTTATGTATCGCATTCCATGTTACTCACCTTCAAAATATCACTTACCACTTTATGTATCGACCGTTCTACGGTCAATCTTTCCTACAAAAAATTTACCAAAATTTTTTATGCATCTACAACTTACAATGAACATAATCTTTTATTACAACTTTATCTGATTTTTATCCAGTTTATAACTACAACATTGCCAAAACTGAAAACAATCACGGAGATTGCAAACCCTAAAAACACAGCAAACCTTAAAAGTCACTTACCACTATTTGTATCGATCATTCTACGGTCAATTGTTCCTAAAAAAAATTTACCAAAATTTTATTGGCATCTACAAGTTATAATGAATATAAACTTTTATTACTACTTGGTCGATTCTTTCCGAATTTACATTTACAAAATTGACAAAACATACAAATAACATGGTCATTGCAAACCTAAAAACCATACGAAACCCTAAATATCACTTACCACTTTACTAAACGATCGTTCTATGATTAATCGTTTTTAAAAATATTTATCCAAATTTTTTTACATCGCAACTAACAATGAACAAAAATTATTATTGCAATTTTATCTATTTTTTCTCGTTTATAACTACAAAATTGCGAAACCATACAAATATTCACGAGTATTGCGATCGGGGACATGCGGTCGGGAGCAAACGCGCGCTCGTGCGACCGCGGGACCGGGACGCGCTGGCGGCGGGCGGGCGGGCCTTGCGCGGCGGCGCTGCACGCCTGCGTGATCGGCGCGGACGCGCGATCACGCGAGAGGCGATCGCGCGCTCGGCGCGTGATCGCGCGCGCTTCGAGCGCGCGCCGGGCGGTCGTCGCGGTCGTGACCGCACGACCGGATGAACAGATGTCCACGTGTCTCCCTCCCGTGCGCGCTCAAATGGGGTCCATTTTTGGAATTTTTTGCTTTGGGAGGCCAAAAAAGGAATTTCAGTGGGCTATGGGTCCAACAGTGTCCAAATTTCCAAACCTGTGCCAAGAGGTTAACCGCCGAACGGCTGCGGAGTGCACCTCTGACACCGCCATTTTTTGTCAATTCATTCGTAGGGTGCGTGGGTCGGTTGCGTTGTTCGTTGAGCTCTAGCGTCAGATAGTCTTGTCAGATTCGCTTCGGAAACGGAGGAGCTCTTGTTCGTTTCTAGCAAAGATCAGAGCGCCCCGTGCGGTGCAGAGCGTAGACGCAGCCCAACGCTGGCCTGGTTTGGTGTAATGTGTGTTATTTATAAATCTTGCAGGGGGAAGAGAAAATATATTGAGAACTGGATAGTTTATTGTACAGTAGTCAACTGTAACATGATAAATAAAACATATTGTATTATAAAATACTATTTATAGAGATATATAAAAAAGACAATATATGATATGAATTGTTTTTAGTATTATTTATAGATGATATAAAAATATTATAGATAGTAATTATCTATACGTATATGTTTTATTGTTTTTACTTGTGGGGGAGGAAAGGTAGCAGGTGCTCTCCGCGCTGCGGTTTTTACAGTTGGATTCGATTGGATGGACGGACCGCCGATCTGGAACAACCGCGCTGGCCTAATTATTGCAGTGGGGGGAGGGAAGCAAGTGCTGCCTGGCTGCCCATGGGGCTCCACGTAGAGTTGCATTCTTTTGTTACAAACAATTTAATCCTCGTAGAAATATGAAAATATCGCGTTTCGAATGGAAATATCTGTTTCGAACGGTACTAGATTGTCTTCAGTTTCTCGGCCATTCAAATTGGGCTGACTGTAGGAGTACATAACATTTAAAACTGTTTGTACCAATTTGAATATGACTAAAATGTAGTAATGTCTCTCAAATAAGACAGCAGTTGTTCAAGCAGCTTCTTAGGTAAGAATTTTCCCGGAATTCTCCGGCGGTGGAAGCCAGCGGGGATTAGCCTGGTTCCCGGAATTTTCCCAAAAACAATACTTGTACTAGTGTGTGTGTGTATATATATATATCCTCGCTTCGATGAAATTGGCTAGAATAAGTCCGATTCTGCCACAATTTCACAGTAAAAACTCAACGTTTACCCAGTGTTGTCCTGCTAACGTACTGAAGCACCAGAAACACACATCCGCGGCAATCTCATCCATATGTTTCGTCAGTCAAGAACTAGCTGGTTCCACTACTGTTTACAATTCCGTTCAACTTGCTAGAAAAGGTAACACGGCAGTCCTGAACCTCTTGGTAGAAGAAGGAACAGTCAGCGATCCGTACGAAAAAATTCGATTGGTCGTAACGACGAATTGGCCTTTTTATTTTCAAGGGGGGCTGCGCTTTTAGCCGAGCCTCACGCAGGCACCAACTTACTTTGTTCTCTTCTTTCCAATTTATATCTTATAAATTATAGCTTTTTTGAATAAATAAATATGATAGCTTATTTATCATATACGATACGATACGGTCACATATACGATACGGTCGTGCATTTCCAGGCTGATTTGTGCACTGGAGTACGTCTAGTAGTACTGTTTCGAAGATGATCTGCTGGTGCTAGTGCTGGATGGTACAATCAAAAAGAGATTTTAAGTGCTAGATTTTTAAGTCCTCCCCCGTGTGAACTGTCCGCGCTGCGGTTGAAACACTTGGATTCGATTGGATGGACGGACCGCCGATCCGGAACAACCGCAGTGGCCTAGTTTATTGCACAGTGGGGGGAGCGCAATCAGGTGCTGCCTGGCTGCCCAACGAGCTCCAAATTCGGCTGACTGTAGGAGTACATAACATTTAGAACTGCTTGTACCAATTTAAATATGACTAGCTCAACTCGTTTAGATTTAGGCTTTTGACCTTCGGCTTATTTTTATTATTCTTAAATTTTGTTTTTTCTGGTTTTTCAGATTTTTTTGAGCTTTTTTATCAGTTTTTTTTCCCGTATTCATTTACATTACACGTGCTTAGCTAACTTGTTTGTTCTATTTTTAATTTTTTAAAATTTAATTATGCCAAATAAGTCATCATTAACTACAGTATAATTTTAGCCAGGTACAGTAAAAATTTAGATGTAAATCATAAAAATTCAGTCTAACTAAGCACCATTTAAAAATGTAGTAATGCCTCTCTAATAAGACAGCAGTTCAGTTGTTCAAGCAGCTTCTTACGTAAGCTAATGGCTAAAGTAGGTCGTGCAATGAGTTTTCAGGCCATTATGGTTTGTTGGACATGGGGTCTTCAACGAAAGCAAATACCGTAGGACTAGATAGACAATAAATGAAGAGTAAATAGTGCCTTTAAATCCTCTTTAAATATTTACTTAATCTTTTTTTCTTTTATAACTACAGAACTATAAAGATTAGAGTTAAAATCCCGCAAGAAAACAGAAGAGACTGGACGAACAGTATAGGAAAAGTAACATAGTCGAAATCTGTCAATGTGATCAATACTTCCAACATGGTCGCAAGTCTCCAATAACGTGGTCGACAACCAGCAGAGGGTCGTAAGTCTAACTACTTAACGGAAGATAACGTGGTCGGAACCACTCTGCAGCTGAAAAGATTAACGTAATTAAAATCAGTGCTATGTAGTTTAGAATTTGATCTTTATCAAAATTAATATAGTCGTAAAGCCGATGGAATTCCGGGATGGCTCAATCCTCCGGTGGTGGAAGCCAGCGGGGATTAGACTGGTTCCCGGAATTTTCCCAAAAATTGGACTTGTACTAGTATCCTCGCTTCGATGAGCTAGAATCGGTCCGATTCTGCCACAATTTCACAGTAAAAACCCAACGTTTACTCAGTATTGTCCTGCTAATGTACTGAAGCATCAGGAACACACATCCGCGACAATCTAATAGTTACGGAACCTATGTTTCGTCAGTCTAGCTGGTGTCACTACTGTTTACAATTCCGTTCAACTTGCTAGAAAAGAAAAGAAAAGGAAACACGGCAGTCTGAGACCTCTTTGTAGAAGAACAGTCAGCGGTCCGTACGAAACAAATTCGCTTGGTCCTAACGACGAATTGGTTTTTTTATTTTCAAGTTGAACGGAGCTTTTTTTATATAGTTTAAAGCTTATAATTTCTCCTGAATAAACTGAATAAACAGACAGTATCATTTCTTTACTATCTTTTTAAACAATTTATCGGATCAATATTTTTAAAATAACTTATCAATTTATTAACAATTAATTCATTCATATAATCCCTCACACTAACATAAAAAATCATCGATTGCAATCGAAAAGAACCCAACGCTGCCCGTTGATTGTGCCAACCTCATCCCACGTTTAGCAGTAGTAGTACTGTTTTGAAGATAACTAGAAAAGGAAGCGCGCTTCGCGGCGCCCTACAACGTTGTTGAAGTGAGATCATAAAACAATAATACAAAGTGCATGTAGAGGAACTGAGAGACCAAAGAAAAATTCAAATGAACTCTAATTTGATTCCGGCTCCGACTCTGATTACGACTCGACTTCGACTTTCGACTACAGTTACAAACCGACTTCAATCACGACCAAACTTTGCACACGACTTCAAAACAAGACCACCGGGTAGTTTTATTATTTTTTCTCGATTTTTTATTTACGGATGTGGAGGTGCATATGGTGCACACGAAGCTTGTCAGGATGCTTGCTGACAAATTGAAAGGGGATGAACAATCATGGATTGATGAATTTGTAGATTCCAAATTGAGTGGCCAATTTAGCTACGTGCAAGCAGGAGCATTGATCAAGTTGGCTGTTTCTTGCTTAGAGGAAGACAGAAGCAAAAGGCCAACTATGGAATCTATAGTCCAGACTCTCCTCTCAGTTGATGAAGCTGGTAATACATTGAATTGAAGTAGTATTTTTTTTGAATGCTTAAAGCCTTACCCTGAGATACAGTTCTTGATTGCAAGGAGTATACATGCATGTAACTAAAACACATGTATTTGAACATGGATGTAATGGAACTATGTGTGCTTCTTTATCTGAATATTGTTTGTGTACTCGCAATGGTAATAAAATTCATGTTCCTCACACAACTCTGAAGTTTTTTTTACGCAAACAACTTTGAAGTTGGTACCATGTCACTAAGATTTGGCTTAGTTTTCGAATTGTACTTGCTAAAGGACACCACATACTTCAGTTCATTAATGTGATGCTTATCTCGCTGACATTTACAGTCATCTCCTAATCTCTATTTCTTCTTTCCTGCCTTGACGATGATCACTTATCAATTTAATTGATCATCAGTACAGTGGCAACCATGAACTTTTGCATTGGTCCCAGGTATTTCACTTGGATGCAATAGCTCGTATGTGATTTTTCTATATATAATTTTTGGTCCTAGGCATCATTGAGCTAATAAGAAATGCTAAAGGTTGGTAAATGGATCCAGTATGGTAAGAAATCAGTATGAGATTCCCAGAATGCTGGCTGGAAATTGGATCAAGCATATCATGGCGAAAGAAATTAGCTTACCAGTATGTTGGTAAGACGACCACAGGGAAGGAAGCAGTGGCCTCCTGCAGCCGCCATTGCGCTCGCCAGGTACAACTCACTCGGTCAGTTCGACCGCGCCCATCGCCCGCGACGCTCATCCCAGTGCCCTCGCGCGCCATCCTCGGCCATTGCCAGTCCGCCTCCAAGCGCCGCCGCGTCAAAATCGGCGCGCGCCGTCTCACCGTCGCCTCCGCCAAGCAGGAGTGGTGGGGGATGCAGCAGAGGAGGGGACAGCCATGGTCTAAACACCACCCGCCGCCGCCGCCTCAAAATCCCCAGATCCGCGCGCTCACAACCGCAGCCACGTCGAGTGGAGTGGAGGCCTATCCTCTGCGAACGAGAAGAACAGCGTGTTTCCCGATTTCCGAACAATTTTTGATGCTCGGATCCGTTGGTCAAGAAACTTCAAACATCGTAAGACAACATCCTCTGGAAGAGAAATTATCAAAAAGACGAAAACTCTATGCTATGATCGAAGATCGAACAGAAAGATATGGTCAAAAATGAAACAGAGTAAAACTCAAGGTGCACGACCACAAAGAGAAAACACTCTCCGACCACACATTGCTCTCGGGTGGGAGGAGCGGAGGCGATGGAGGCGGCCTCGGCGGCGAGGCGGTCGCGTTGGAGGACGACATGGCGTGGAGAGCAGCACGTCGAACGCCACCGGCCGGGTCGTGGCGCCGCCGTCGGGAGAGGTCCACGGCGCTGCTACCTCGACCACGTCGCGGTCGGCGCAGCGGTTCGGCGGCGTGGAGGCAGCGGCATGTCGCCGGTCGGGGCCACCGACGCGGAGGAGGCTGGGTCGTGGCGCCGCCGTGGAGGAGCCGGGTCGTGGCGCCCGCCATGCCGGAGGAGGCCGGGTCGTGGCGCCGCCGCCATGCCGAGGAGGCGGGTCGCGGCGCCGCCGTCGGGAGAGGGGCGACACCACGCCGGAGGAGGGGTTGGGGGAGGCGGCGGGGAGCGGGAAGGAGGGGAGACCGGGGGAGGAGGCGGCGGGGAGGAGGAGGCGGGGGGTAGGAAGGGGAGGGGGCGGCGGCGGCGGGTGAGCGGGAGAGCGGCGGGGAGCGGGAGGAGGGGCGGCGGGGGGACCGGGGAGGAGGCGGCGCGGAGGCGGGGGAGGAGGGGCGCGAGAGCTGCGAAGCGGGAGATCTGGAGGAGGAGAGACAGCGCGAGGAGTAGAGGGCTCGGGGCGACGTGGATACCACAGGAAGCGCCCACGCCGTCCAAAACGCTGTGGTGCGAGGAAACGGCAGCAGGTTTTAAGTTCTGTGATTTGCTGGTGCTAGTGCTAGGTGGCATAATCCAAAAGGTTATTTGAAATTATCTCAATATTGATGCTAGGGCTAAGAGCAAGTTTAATAGTATAGATAACTGCTACCTCCAATACATTTCTATGTCATCAAAAGATAATAATGCAGCCAACTCATACAATAAGCTGGCTATAAATTGTCTCTACAAGATCTCTCAATCATTTAATACATACATAGGTATTGGTCATTTAATACATGCATGTGTATAGCAGTTAGTTCTATTGGTACATGCATGGATAACGTCTCTTTTCCTGTGCTATAGCCTGACAGTTGCATGGGAGCCGGCTTGGCTCTCTCTCTCCTTTTCTCTCCCCTCCACATAGGACTATGCTGACATGGATTCCCTTATAGCTAGCACAGTCAACCTTATTAAACTTGCTTTAAGTGATATAATTCAAAAAGGAACCTCAGATGCTGGATTAAAAAGCCCTCGTAGAATTTTTCTTCCGTGTGGGCTGTCCGCGGTGCGGTTCTGACGCTAGGATTTGATTGGATGGACGGAACGTTGATCCGGAACAACCGCGCTGGCCCAATTTATTGCACGGCGGACAAGTGCTGCCGAAGGGGCTCCACAGAAACCTCCTTTTGTTACTAATAATTTAATTCTCGTAGAAATATAGAAATCTATCGTTTCGAACGGTAATAAAATGTCTTCAGTTTCTCAGCCATTCAAATTGGGTGACTGTAGGAGTACATAACATTTGAACTGTTTATACCAATTTGCTCCCACTCATTTCAACTTGAGTTTCTGACTTTTAACTTCTAGTTAACTATTCCTTAATTTTGTCTTTTTTACTTTTTTTTTTACATTGTCCATGATGGGTAACATGTTTTTTTTCTTTATATTTTTAATTTTTTAAATTTAATTACTCTAAAAGCTATCAGCGATTATAGTACAAAATAAATCAATTATAATAAAAAAGCAATAAATCAGTTTATATAAACCGAACTGAGCAACTACATATGACTAAAATGTTGTAATGCCTCTCAAATTGGTAGAAGAACAGTCAGCGATCCGTATGAAAAAATTCGGTCGATCATAACGATGAATTAGTTTTTTTTCAAGTGGTGTTGTGCTTTTAGCCGAGCCGAGCCCCACGCACTCACCTACCTACATCATCACCTTCAATTTGTCTTCTTTCTTTTCAACTTATAATTTATAGCTTATATTTTTCTAAATAAACAAATAAGATAGTTTTTCATCATCTTTTTAAAATAACTTATCAAGATAATCTTTTTAAAATATCTTATCAATATTTATTTTATTTATATAAATACTTATGTTAAAATTAAAAGTTATCACTGTAATCGAAAAAAATTCAATGCTAAACATTCATTGTACTAACCTCACGCCACGTTTACCGACGACTTGAACAGCCACATACGATACGGTCATACATATCCAGGCTGATTTGTGCACTGAGTACTATGTCTACTAGGTGTGTTTAGTAGTAGTACTGTTTTAAAGATAACCCACTGGTGTTAGTGCTAGGTGGCATAATCCAAAAATAAGTTATTTGGGATTATCAAGGTTAGCGCTAGTACTAGGTGGTATAATCCACGAAGACCGATCAGTTTGGCTTATATAAGCTAGATTATGGTTTTTTTATATTGTAGTTGGCTCATTTTATACTGTAGTTATTGGTAATTTTTTTTAGTGTAATTAAATTTAAAAAGTTAAAAATAGGAAAAAACAGGTAGCTCATTATCAATAATGTAAATGAATAAAAAAAGAAAAAGGTAAGAAAATACTAAATAGCTAGAAAAAATGAAATTAAGGAATAGTAAATTAGAAATTAAAAGTTAAAAATTGAAATCGAAATGAACGGAATTGAGTGCTAGTGTTTTGAGCCCTCCTCCGTAGAATATATTCTTCCGTGTGGGTTGTCCGCGGCGCGGTTCTTACACTTGGCTTCGATTGGTGGACCGACCGCCGGTCTGGAACAACCGCGCTTGCACAGTGGGGGAGGGAGGGAAAGCAAGTGCTGCCTGGCTGCCCGGGGGGCTCCACGTTACCACGTAGAGTTAATTCTCGTAGAACTACGGAAATCTCGCGTTTCGAACGGCACTAAAACGCAGGGCCGTCTTAAGGGGTGGGCAGAAAGTGCGACGGTCGAGGGCCCATACCACGGAGGGGTTCACCGGCCCATAAGTATGTATATCAGTATATGTATGTATGTATGCCACGGACGTCGCTTCCTATCCGATCGTTTCGGCGTTTCGTCTCCCTATTGCCCCGATGCTTGATGCTTCTCGCCCGGCGCCATAATTCGATCGGCGATCGGCCCCCTCATGAGCAAAGCAAGAACGGTGATTGGCCCTTCTCGCCTCGGCATCATATTAAAAATTAGATTGTTGGGCCCTTGCTGTCTTGCTTGCCTAAGGGCCCTTGAAATTGTTGAGACGGCCCTGCTAAAATGTCTTCAGTTTCTCGGCCATTCAAATTGGGCTGACTGTAGGAGTACAAAACATTTAGAACTGTTTGTACCAATTTAAGGTCCTGATCAACTTCGGCCGGACACGGCTTCGGCTTATTTTTCACTATTCATAAGTTTCGTCTTTTCTCAACTTTTGGCTTTTGTTGAGCTTTTTGCGGTTCTTTTTTCCGTATTTGTTTGTATTATACGTAATGGGCTAACATATTTTTTTATTTTTAAATTTTTTTAAATTTAATTATGCTAAATAAGTCTCTGTCAGCTACAGTGCTTTTTTCAGCCATAAGCCACGAGCTTTTCAGCCGAACCGATCACCACCTAAATATGACTAAAATGTGGTAATGCCTCTCAAATAAGACAGCAGTTCAGTTGTTCAAGGAGCTTAGGTAACCAAAGGCTAAGGTTTGAGTTCATGCTGGCTTTTTCTAAAGGATTTTGGTTTTCATCTGTCCCTTTTATCTAAAATTACATTATAATAATTATTAATTTTTAAGTCATTTAATTAAAAAAATATAGAAAAAAATAATATTATATATTCACGGACAATATAAAAGAAAAAAGAGGAAAAAAGCCAAATAAACTAAAAAATCTAAAATTCAGAAGTAAACGTGTTTATTCTGCTCTTGGCTTCAAGCCAGAAACCAAGCCGAAATAGATGGGGCCTTAAAGCATCTAAGGTTGTGTTTGGTTTAGAGACAAGGTGGGATGGGATGGTCCTGTCCCTGGTTTTGGGATGGGATGATCCCATTTTTTGTTTGGTTAGGGGGATAGAGTCATCCCTGTTTTTTGTTTAGTTGGAAGGATAAAGTGGGATAGAATGGTCCCATCCTTTGTTTGGATGGAAGGATGAAGGTGGGACATGTGTGGCCTTTGAGTTTTTTTTTAAAAAAAAATTGAAGGCTATTGTTGATATGTTTGTACACATAAGCCTTTGAGTTTTTTTTAAAAAAAATTTAAACAAAATAGTACTTAAAAAAATAAAGAGGTGGGATGACTCTATCCCACGTGGAATGACTCTGTCCCATGAAAAAAAGAGGATTGCCTGGTCCCGGATCTACAAGGAATATTCCTAGTGGGATGTCCTTGACTCTGCTTGTCCCAGAAGCAAACACCACCCCAAGGTGGGATATCCTACCTGGGACGTCCCTGTCCCTCGAACCAAACACTGCCTAAATAGATCGTGCCTGGGTTTTCATGCCGTTATGGTTTGTTGGATATGGGGTCTTAAACGCAGGGTCGGCTCAACGTTTTCAAGGGCCCTAGGGCGAATTCGGTTCTATGGACCTTTTACTATAAAATTTTTTTCTACTTATAAAATATACAGTTTAAACTTTATATTGTCTAAAGTGACAAATCAATAGTTCTAACATAATAAACTAATTAGGTACTAACTAGTTTATAAACCAAATGTAACTAGTAAGTCACATCTAGCTTTAACCACAAAGCATCCATTCCTGGATTTTAGCTGTGCCATCTCATACAGTAAATCATGCATGACATATCTGGAAGACGTTGGAGCTTTCTGAAAGAAGGATCGATTTACGATTTGCTGAAAGTACACATGGCCAACATGCACTGCAAGTGTGCTCTGATAAGGCTCCGTACTAGACCCATCGCTATCCAAACTATCCACTAGTGTCTCTTTGTTAAACTCGTAATCCTTAGGGTACATAGAATGTAAAGAGAAGCGGCGCTTCAAATGGAAGGAAGATATTGGTAGCTCAATTCAAGAAATGGGCGGATGTTGATTTCCTCCGATGAGGCAATTCCCACAACTCACTTTCCAAGATGCTCTTCGATTATCCAAGATCAAGTTTCGGGCTTAATAAGCGTCGAGAATTTTGGCACCAGAGGAGAACCATTTAATCTTGCAACTATGCTTCGCCAATACGCTCCAACAGGTGGTGTTGGAATAATCGAACGGAATGCTGCATCCAAAAGAACTCCCAAAGAGTTTCTTGGTAAGCCCTCCAACACCAAGGGCTTCTTTGTACCAAGATGCTCGGCATTAGCAACCTTGAGACCTTGTTATCGATGAAACCGTACTTCCGCGGGAAGCGGGCCTTCTGGCCGGGGCCCTAGGCCGCGCCCCACCTACCCAGAGCCGGGCTTGCTTAAACGTAAGCAAGTGCGCAATGTTGTAAGTAATGCATTTTTTCCACCCTTCGATTTGCTAGTGGTGTGACAAAACGGAGGAACCGGCTTAACCGTCAGCCAAGGTACCATAACCATTCCTGTTCCACACTCATAATAAATATAAATAACTGGTGAGATTACATTTATCTAATTTGCTTTGAAGGCTCGAAATTCCACTGTGAAAAGAAGAGAGAAAATTCTCTCATTGATCGAGAGAAATATAGATGTATTTGTGTATTTGTGCGGGCTACTCAACTGGCTTCCGCATAAATATTTCTTTACTACCATCCATAAACGTTGCGAACAAAAAAAACTATAGTTGGAACTGGCAAATACAGCTGAATCAGCAACAGTATTTAAGATTCTCTTACCACAACCCTCCAGTGGTGGAAGCCAGCGGGGATTAGCCAGGTTCCCGGAATTTTCTCAAAAATTGTACTTGTACTAGTATATATATATATATATATATATATATATATATATATATATATATATATATATATATATATATATATATATATATATATATATATATATATATATATATATATATATATATATATATATATATGCTCGCTTCGATGAAATTGGCTAAGAATCAGTCCGATTCTGCCACAATTTCGCAGTAAGAACCCAACGTTTACTCAGTGTTGTCCTGCTAACGTACTGAAGCATCAGAAACACACATCCGCGGCAATCTAATCCATATGTTTCGTCAGTCAAGAACTAGCTGGTTCCACTGCTGTTTACAATTCCGTTCAACTTGCTAGAAAAGAAAAGAAAAGGAAACACAGCAGTGTTGGACCGCTTGGTAGAAGAAGGAACAGTCAGCGATCCGTACGAAAAAGTTCGGTTGGTCGTCACGACGCATTGGTTTTTTTTATTTTATTTTCAAGTGGCGCTGCGCTTTTAGACGAGCCGAGCCCCCACACACGCACCGACCTACTTCATCGAGGAGCGCTGCCGTTGATCGTACTCGTACCAACCTCATCCCACGTTTGCCGACGGCTTGCCCCTGATGCCTAAACAGCCACGTATACGAAACGGTCGTGCATCTCCAGGCTGATTTGTGCAGAATCAAAGTCACTTTTGGCACTATTTTATATCGTATTTACAAAAATGACTGTTGTAGAGGTGGCCCCACCTAAACCCAGCAGGCCTGTTAGAAGAATGTAAGGCCCAAAATGGGACATGTGTAATGACATGAGTGCCCCTGAGGGGAATACTCACGTGTAAGGGTATAATTGTAAAAGCGCTCACCATGTGGATATATATATAACACAGACCATGGCGAAAAACGCTAAGCCATTTACTCACCTAACTCTCCACTACCATACTCTCTCTCTCTGTTTGTACTGTAACCACAACAGTTGGCGCCGTCCGTGGGGAGGACAAGAGCAAACTTCCAGATCCGAAGGAGGATGGCACCAAAGAAAGCTTCACCATCGGCGGCGAAGAAGAAGAAGGCAGAAGCGGCGAAACCTCGCATCAACACGGGGCTTGCTTTTAGCGGTGCGAGTGCGGGTGGCGGTGCAGGCGTGACGACCGTGAACACCGAAGTTCACGACGCGACGCCCAACCCCGCCACCGACGCGACGCCCAACCCCGCCACCGCCGTGACGAATAACCCCGCCACCAGCGACACAACGCCCGATCCCGCCAATGTCGCCGCGCCGCCAGACCCCGTCAACACCGCCCCGACGATCAACCCCAGCGATGGCAACGTAGGTGCGCCCACTTTCCCACCCGGCGTAGAAGCGGTGAATGGTCCCGGCGACGACGCGGACCTCGTCACCGGCTCCAGGGTCCTCCAGGGCACCGCGACGGGCAGCCTCGGCATGCAGGCCGTGGTCACCGCTGTGCGCCAGTACCACCGGCGCGGCGGCCCCCACCACGTTCGCGATGGAGATCGCCTGCTGGCGGCCCTCGCCGCGTTCGGCGAGGCGACCGATCTCAGCGAGTCTGTGCGAGACATGCAAGAGACTCGGAGCCAACACGCCCCCCCGGCGGTGGCATCGGAACCCGCTCCGGAGAGGGCGGATAGCTGTGACGCCCCTACGTCTAGTCGCGTCCCGTTATGGTGCGTAGACCCGGAGTCCCCGCTCTTCGCGAGCCTACAGCAGGCGGCATGGCCTGAGGATTTCAAGTTCCCGAGCGTCATTGAGGCGTACAAGGGCGACTCCGACCCGCGAGAATTCGTGCGCGTGTATGAGACCGCTATCGAAGCCGCTGGTGGAGACGACACCACGAAGGCAAAAGGACTCCTCTCGCGCTACAAGGGGTGGCGCTATCCTGGTTCTTCACCATTGAACCACAGTCCATCTACGCGTGGGAACAGATCCGCGATCGACTCTACAACAACTTCCAAAGAACCTGAGGAGAGGCTCCGGGATTACTTCAAGCGCTTCGCGAAAGTACGTTGCCAGGTCAAAGACGTCAACGAAACAACTGTCATCAACGCAGCCATACAAGGCCTCCGACCGGGACCGATGGCCGAGTACAACGCGCGCAAGCCCATTAAGACGGTCACGAAGCTCTTCGACAAGATGGAAGAGTACGCCAGAGCGGAAGAGGACGTGCGGCGGCGACACGGCGACGACTCCGACACCAACAAGGCGGAAGGCTTGGCAAAGAGCGAAGGCTCGCCGAAGCAGAGCTCCTCGAAAGGTAAACGCAAGCAAGAGCAGCCGAAGGGCACCTCCGAACGCAAAGATTCCCAACACAATGACTTGTCAGGCGATAGGCCCAAGCGCGACCAACGCAAGTCCAGAAACCTCGTTCGTCCTTCGACATCGGCGGCTCGAGATAACGCCTCGCAGTCGCGGGCGAGGGCGCCGGGGCCGGGGATGGGGGCGTGGGCGGGGTCGCGACGACAGAACCCGCGAAGAGTACAGCGACCTACACCACGGGCAGTGGTGCGAAATCCATGGTTGAGGCAACCGTGACATGCGCACCTGAGCCACTATCGCAGCGCTCCGGCAGAGCGTCGCCAGGAACAAAAACCCGGAGGCACGCGCGCCCGTCGTGGCCCACGTCCAACACCCCCAGGACCAAGGAATGCAGCCCCAAGAAGGCCTCCTGCGAATTCAGACCCATGTGCAGCAATCTCGGGAGGGCCTCCTGCAGTTGCAAGCCCCGGAAGGAGCCCAGCGTAGGGTCATAAACGTCATTTTCGGAGGCTCCTCGTTGGAGTTCCGCCTCGGCGCGGCAACGGAAGGCCTACGCGAGGAGGCTACACCACGTCGCGGCATACCCAGCGCAGGCGCCGCCGGAGTGAGCACAACACGAAGTCACATTCACGCCCGTTGACGCTGAAGGCGTGGAGTTCCCCCACCAAGACCCTCTGGTCGTCCGGGTCCTCGTAGCAGGATGCGAGGTTAGGCGCGTCATGGTCGATGGAGGAAGCTCCGCGAACATCCTGTTCGCCGCGGCCTTCGACCAGATGGGGATACCTCGGAGTCGGTTGGGCCCTTCAGGCATCCCGTTGCAAGGCTTTGGAGGGCAACCTTTGCGCGCTTTGGGCCAGATATGCCTTCAAGTCTCCTTCGGCCAAAATGACAACGTGAGGAGTGAAGACGCCATCTTCGACGTGGTTGACATTGCATACCCCTACAACGCCATATTGGGGCGGCCGCTCCTAAACACTCTCGGGGCAGTTCCGCACCACAGCTTCCAGTGCATGAAGCTTCCCGGACCGCGGGCCATCATCATCATCCATGGCGACCAGGACATGGCTCGGCGCAAAGAGCTTGGCACTAGGGGTCCATGCCAAGCGGCTCGCCAAGGCAACTAGGCCGGGTGTGCAGATGCGGAGCCCCGGGCGCCCCCGGAGAGCGTCTCGCACTCCTCGTGCACAAAGTTGTCCCAGCAGCGGCTCATCAGCGGTCGCCCCTGTCCTAATAGCGGTTAGTGGTCGATATCTCCCCTCTTTTGTAACTGCTCACCCGCGCAAATGGGAATTTAATAAAGGTCACCGTTTGCACAAAATTTTCTTGTTCCCCACAACAAAGACACGCGTTCGCGTGCGCACTCTCCATCAAAAATATGGGTATGAGTATAAACAAAGACACGCGTTCGTGCGCGCACTCTCCGTCAAAGACACGGGTATGAGTATAAATAAAGACACGCGTTTGCGCGCGCACTCTCCGTCAAAGACACGGGTATGAGTATAAACAAAGACACGCGTTCGCGCGCGCACTCTCTGTCAAAGACACGGGTATGAATATAAACAAAGACGAGCGGAGGGACGCCTCCGCACGCACTCTACAGAGTATAAATAAGATGTAGCGTCGAGGTCCGCCTCCGCACGCAGTCCACGGACTATAAATAAGACGTAGCGTCGAGGTCCGCCTCCGCACGCAGTCCACGGACTCTAAATAAGACGTAGCGTCGAGGTCCGCCTCCGCACGTACCTCACCGCCCGCAACGCGCAGAGGCTTGCCTCCGCGCGCAGTCCACGGACTCTAAATAAGACGTAGCGTTGAGGTCCACCTCCGCACGCACTCTACGGAGTATAAATAAGACGTAGCGTCGAGGTCCGCCGCACGCGCACCACACCGCAACGCGCAGAGGCTTGCCTCGCGCGCGATCCACGGACTCTAAATAAGGCGTAGCGTTGAGGTCCGCCTCGCACGCACTCCACGGAGTATAAATAAGCCGTGGCGTCGAGGTCGCCTCGCACGCACCTCACCGCCCACAAGCGCGCAGAGGCTTGCCTCGCGCGCGATCCACGGACTCTAAATAAGGCGTGGCGTTGAGGTCCGCCTCGCACGCACTCTGCGGGTATAAATAAGACCTAGCGTCGAGGTCCGCCTCGCACGCACCTCACCGCTCGCAACGCGCGCAGGCTTGCCTCGCGCGCGATCCACGGACTCTAAATAAGACGTAGCGTTGAGTCCGCCTCCGCACACACTCTCGGAGTATAAAAAGACGCGATGTGTCCTGCGCGGCTCGCGCCACCACTTTGAAGGGTAGAGGACGGGCGTGCGTGCGTCTGCGCCGACTAAAGCGCCAGCTCGCCGCCACCACTTGAAGGTAGGGGATGGGCGCTCGCGCCTCTGCCCGACTAAGGCGCCACTCCGCTGCCACCACTTGGAAGGTAGGGGCGGGCGCTCGCGCCTCATTTCCGACTAAGCGCCACTCTGCTGCCACCACTTGGAAGGGTAGGGGCGGAGCGCTCGCGCGTCTACTTCGACTAAGGCGCCAGCTCCGCTGCCACCACTTTGAAGGGTAGGGGACGGAGCTCTCGCGCGCCTAGTTCGCCTAAGGCGCCAGCTCTGCTGCCACCACTTCGAAGGGTAGGGGACGGAGCGCTTGCGCCTTTACTTCGACTAAGGCACCAGCTCCGCTGCCACCGCTTCGAAGGGTAGAAGACGGAGCACGCGCGCGTCTACTTCGACTAAGGCGCCAGCTCCGCTGGCACCACTTCGAAGGGTAGGGGACGAAGCATTCGCGCCTCTACTTTGAATAAGGCGCCAACTCCGCCGCCACCACTTCGAAGGGATAAAGGACGTGGCGCTTGTGCGGTTACTGCAACTACGCGTCCACCTCGACCACCCAATCCTCGCGAGGTGCAAACCGTCGAGTACGGGCAAATGTAGTAACCTTCCGAGTTTACCATGGGACAGCGTAGCCGGAGGGGCGGAGACGCACTTCGCAAGTTCCAATCAAGACTATTCTTTGCATTCGCTAAGGACGCTTACAAAGGCGTACAAACACCTCCGGCGCACGAGGCCGCTACTCGGCAGGCTCATCCTTAACATACGTCCGTGCCGAGGCTCCGCTCGAAGACGCCCGACCCGCCCAAAAATCCAACGCTTGCTCGGCCCTTCGCCAGCGCCGAAGACGCCGTCGGGTCGCAAGGTCGGAAATCAGCAGCCAGCCCCCGGCTGTGTAGCTGCTCGGGACAAGGGGGCAAGAATCAGAACAGCGGTAAAATAACTTCGTGCTTTATTCAAGAAAGAAACGGCATCGGGTACAACACACGCCAACACGTGACAACCTCCCGTCACACCTGTGGGTTCGCAGCGTCCTCCGGGGCCGCAGTGCCATCCTCGTCACGCCGCAGGACCTCGTCTAGAAACTGGCCAAGGTTTCCCTCGCCGTGTAAGTTATTCCGCAGCTCGACTATGGCTGCGGCCTCCTCGCAGTACTCCCATATCCGCTCATGGAAGAACTTCACGGCGCGGCGAGCGGCGCGCACGACACCGGACATTACCCCGCCTCCGGCGGGCATCTCCAGTCGAGGATCGGCTAGCCCGGCAACATGCTCACAGCCGCGGAGTCGCAGGAGCGCGCATGTCAGACACGACGCCACGTAGGCGCAGTGGTTGCGAAAGGTCATCGCGGCACCGCGTGCAATGTCAGCCGCGTCTCCGATCCACCGAAGCGACCGTGACAGGTCCTCGGGCCCGAAGGAGTGCGCCGGCACTTCGGCGACAAGCCCCTTAAGGGTGTCTTCCAGAGCCAACATAGCATCCCAGGCAGCTACCGAAGCGTCGCCCAAGGCTCGGTCCCGCTCCGCGAGAGAGGCGGCAAGCTCGTTGTTCTCCCTCTCCAGCGCAGCGACTTGTTGCAGCAGGCCGTCTCGCTCCGCAGCAGCTTCCTACCGCACCGCTTCGGCGGCCGACTCCCGCGCCACGGCAACCAGCTCCTCCGTGCGCGTCTTCATCTCCGCACACTCCGCTTACAAGCGGCATATCTGGCGTCTGGGCGGCGTGCCCAGCGTTCCCTGCGGCTCCCCTTCGGCACTGTAGCTCGCCTCAGAAGCGCTCCACTCACGGCGTGAGCGCTTGCGAGGGCACAGGCCGGCCAAGACGAGTGTCTGCACGGCAGAGGGATTAGCAAGCGCTAAACGGCTGTGAGTGGGCTAAAAGACAGACGCTTACCCTCACTCCCGACACTTCCATCGTCCCAAGGCGCCACGACCCATAGGTGCGCAACGCTGCGGCCAATCTTGGCGGCAAATGCGTCGTCCGCAATCCCGCGCCATGCCCTCAAAGCATCCGATGGAGGGACGAAGTCTGCCGGGCTCGGGCGCGTGGCATGTGTGACGCCAGCGCCAGGACCCCCGCGCTCAAGGGATGGCTCTTCCTCCGGGATAAGTGCCGCTGCGAGAGGAAGTATAAGATTATCGCGCAAGACGCGAAAAAGTTGTGTTAAAGGTGTACCGTCATAGTCTACCCTCGGTGGCGGATGGGAGACTTCGCGAAGACGCCTCCCTAGCCCCGGGCGGGGCCGCAATGACTTCGGCCTCAACGGGCGGTGTTGACTCGCGAGGCTGGGGGACCTTCGAGTCGGGACCTAGCGCCAACCGATCCTGCGCCACGGTCACTGTGGCCCGAGGGGCCGGGAGGGCGCGGGGTAGAGGAACCTCGGTGCTTGAAGCGGAGTCCCACAAGCTCCCAACACCGGTCGCCACGGTAAACCCTTGCGAAGTCCGCTGAAGGGGGGACTGCAGGCGTGGCCGATTCACTTGAGGGGAAGGTCCCACCTCGGTAACCGCTACAAAAGGAGCCTCTGCGACAACAATATCCGCCGAAGGGGTCTCCACAGCTGCAACGACAGTGGCCGGGGGCTTCGTCCTCACGACCTCTGCGGGGGCAACTCCGCCTCGGCCGCCGCTGTTGGCAAAGGCTGCGCTCCACAAACTCCCGTGGAGGGCAGCCCCGCCACGACCATGGCCGCAGACGAGGACTTCGCACGGTGCCACCTGCCAGCACCACCTCCGCCTCGGCAACTGTCGCGGGCGACGAGACCTCCGCGGCGTGCTCCCCGCCCCTGGCGCCTTCGCCCTCAGTGCCCGTGCCCTCCAAGTTTGAGTCGGCGTACTTCGCCGAATCCGATTCCGGGCTCGCCGCACTGATAGGAGCAGCGGCAACCGCCGTACAGGGCGTGGTCGCAGGGGTCCTCTTGCGGGATGACGCTTTCGTCCTCGCGGCACCGTCATCCTGATGTTGCGCGTCCGGAGGGGTGCGATCCGCACGGGAAGCCCTAAGGTCTCGCACACGCGGTTTATCCGCCCCAATCCCGCCTTCGCAGTCGCAGCTGCGCGCTGCCCGTGCTCTCTGGCGGTGTATGGCCCAAGGAACACGCGCGCGGTGCGCTCCACGTCCTCTAGGCGAGTCCCTGCGCGGGGCAGAAAGCACAGTTACACACAATGCAATACGTACAAACGGAGGGGAGGGCACGATCGAGACTTACGAAGACCAGTCGGCGCGGGCAGCGAGCAAACGGATGGGTGAACGTTATCATCCCGACGTTCCCCGGCCGTGAAGCGCCAATCGCGGGCAAGCGGCGTAGCACCGTGCATTATGTACTCCTCGGCAAGGCCGCGCATGTTGAAGCGGGCAGTGACCCCCACAAGTCTTCGCGCCCTCCGCCTATCTTCCTAGTCAAGTGTTAAGCCGGGTGTGGTCTTGAATGCAATCGGCCCGCCTGTGCACTCGAGGCCGCTACCACTCGCTACACGGTGATAGAACCACCGTCTTGTCCAGTTGGACTCCCATTTCCCTCTGGTCGAGTTCGCAGGGAAGAGCTTTCCACATGACGCTCGCAGAACGATGTTGACGCTGCCAAACCGGCGGCGTCCGTCCCTTCCGCTCCTTCCGGTTGCACGGGCTTCATGCGATATCTGCGAACAACGACGCGCTGGGCCAACACGCTTCTGAGCGCAGGGCCCAGCTATACACGGCAAGACGAGCCACCGCGTTCGGAGTCAGTTGTGACAACTCGAGCTTGAAGGTCCGCAGCACGTCCCCAACAATTGCTGCGGATGGGATGCGGAGTCCGGCTTCGAAGTAGGCGACGAAGACGATCGCCTCCGACTTCTCAGGGCGCGGCTCCGTCTCATCATCGGCGGGCAGCCGCACCGCTTGGCGGTCCGATAGCCTCGCCTCCCGCAACAGTGACCGGATCGTGTCCTTTGTCACGAGCGTGCGGCCCAACTCGCCAGAGTACGGACCCTGACTCTTCCTCGAGCGCGTACTTCACCTCAAGCGGCGAGGACCGCCGGCGCACGGCGTAGCCGCCCACCTGAGCACGCTCGTTGCAAGTCGCCATCGGCATTTACGGGGAACTCGACGGCAAAAAGGAGCGTAGGAACAGGGTGAGCAAATGCAGGAGGTGGCGTGAACAACCAGAAAGCGTGTAGAGGAGGTGCAGGCACAATACCACGAGAGGTATTTAAAGACCCCTCGCCTCCCACCATCGGTAAGCGCGCCGCACCAGTCCGAAGGCACACCGCTGCGAAGGCGTCGATCTGAACCATCTAGGGTGGAGTTTGGGGTGTGAGGTATTCCCCACTCCGGCTGCGGCTGCGGCTCCGCCTCAACCCCCCACACCAATTGGGGCTCCGGCCTTGCCTCTGGCCTTAGCGTCGACATTGGCTCCGACCTTACGCCCGGGAAGCAACCTCGCCCTGATAACGTAGGGCAAGGAGGACTTCGCCATCCTGCACAGGCGACAACTGCAAACCTGCATAACAAAGGCAACCGAAGACCGGCAAAAAGCACAACCGCTAGCGGTCGGGGACGCGCGTTGGAAGGTGGGCAGCCAGCGCGCGGCGCGCCTACAGCGCCGCACCTCGTACCCCGCCCCTTTAGGGAAGGGGCTAGACCGCTGACAGCCCGTGACGCGCCAATCATGGCTCGCCGCGTGTGCACCCTGAGTGGACAAGCATGTCAGACCACAGCAGCCCGCTCGTGCCAGCCCAGGGGTCGGCGCGATTCCCGGAGCCATTAAGGCGCACTACCGCGGGATCGCGTTCACCCTAGGGAATGCATCGCCACTGTTTCTGGAGGTAGGGGAATGGTGGCTCCGCCTCCCTGTCTCCGCGCACGTAGTGCCCTCGGCCTACCCCGCAAGCGCCCGCTCTCCGCGGGCACTGCCTTTGAAGGTAGGGGAACATCGGCTTCTGAGCACCGCGGCGCCGTCCGCCTTGTAGGCATCGCCTCAGTGGGACGGCACGTCCTCGGCGCCCGACTTCGCCTCGTAGGCATGGCCTCGGCGGGACGGCATGGCTCCAGTGCAGGACTTCGCCGTCCGCCACCAACGCGGCCACGGTCTCGACCTCGGCTTCGGCTTCAAGGAGCGGACTCACGTGTAGGGACTCGTCCGTCGGCATTCCCCACATATGGTACAGGCAGGGGTTACGTCACGCCAAGTTTTGGCTTGTTCTCATAAACTGGCCACCTTCAGTGCATCAACATTCTTTCAAAGTAATGCGGATGGGCTCGATCAGAAACCCCGACTGAAGGTGGGCCTGTCTAGGAGAACATGGCAAAACCTTGCTGTTATATGCAGAGATGCAGCACGAAGCCAGGAAGTGCGACCAATTACTGATAACAGACGCTAACCAAGCTCCCAAGAAAAACATGCCTCCATCAGTGCATCAACATCCCCCAAGCCGCGTAATGCCACCATGGAATGTGGATGCACTGACGAGGCCCCTTTTAGGGGAGCAGCATCTATCCGAGTGCACAATGCAGGTACAATGCCACATCAGTACCATATTTATACCTCATCAGCGGGGGAGCCAACCGGCAGAAGTCCAACCGGCAGGAGTCCAACCGGTGGAGGAGCGTCGTAGCATCACACCACCACGATGCTTCAAGACCCGCGCCACGCCAAGCCTGTTCCGCCACGTGGACGGCCAGAAGAAGGAACGTCGCAACGTGGTATGGCCGCGACCCCTCAAGTCTCGCGCCGCGTCAACCAAGCCTCGCTAGGCAGGCTGGCAGTCGCTTATCGTCAAGGGCACTCGACGCCGGAGTCCGCTGTTACCTGACGCACGCGCGACGACTTAGGGGCCCGCTTTGCCTACCTATGCCGACGCATCTGACTCCGCCAACACCTCCAATCTGCCCGGCGCCATACCTTCGCGGCAAGGCGAACACTACACTTCGACGAACGTTGAAAAAAGCTCACAGGCCGCAGGGACGGAGGGGGCCAAAGGGCTCGGCAATATGGCTTCGGCCTGTGAAGCCCTTCACCATGAGAGGCTCCTGTTGTAGGGGTGGCCCCCCACCTAAGCCCAGCAGGCCTGTTAGAAGGATGTAAGGCCCAAAATGGGACATGTGTAATGACATGAGTGCCCCCTGAGGGGAATACTCACGTGTAAGGGTATAATTGTAAAAGCGCTCACCATGTGGATATATATAACACAGGCCATGGGGAAAAACGCTAAGCCATTTACTCACCTAACTCTCCACTACCATACTCTCTCTGTTTGGTCTGTAACCACAACAATAGCATTATGGCACAGTATTGATAAAAATATCGTTTTTGCCGCCCAGCTGCTGGGCGGCAACGGCTGCGAGGCGACACGTGGCGCTTGTCGCCCGGTGGCTAGGTAGCAGGTAGCCTGTCGCCCAGGGAGGAGACGCCATGTAATTAGGCCGGCCTAATTACCTGTCTTGATTGTTTGAATTTTTAAATATACAATATGAGCTAAAAAAATTACGAAAATTTATGTATGGGCTCCTGACACAATGTTCCTCGCAGTATAATTTTTGGGGAATTTTATCCAAGACAAATGTTGCTCAAAAATTCATAAAATGTTTATAATTTTATAAGTTTTTATATATAGCAAATGAGCTCTAAAAATTACAAAATTTTATGTGAAGAGTCCTGATATAGTAATTGTTATTATGTATTTTTAGAGAATTTTATGTGATCTGAATTAGCCACGTTTGTTCAGATTGTCTTAACCATGAATTTAACAAAAAATTCCCATAGTTAAGTTAATTCAAACAAACGTGGTTAATTCATACTACATAAAATTTCCAACAAAATTATATAATAACTACTACTATATCAGAAGGCTTCACATAAAATTTTGTAATTTTTGAAGCTCGTTTGATATATGTAAAAACTTGTAAAATATAAAAATTGTATGAATTTTTTATCAACATTCGTCATGGATAAAATTCCGTAAAAATTATACTACGATGAGCGTTGTGTTGGGATACTGTACATAAATGTTCATAATTTTTTTAGCTCATTTGATATATTTAAAAATTTAAATAAACACTAAACAGAAAAGCAGGTAATTAGGCTGGGTAATTACCTGGCCTAATTACCTATCGTGTTTGTTTGAATGTTTTAAATATATCAGATGAGTTCAAACAATTATGAAAATTTAGTACAATCTCTCGACACAACATTCCTCGTAGTGTAATATTTCAGGAATTTTATCCATGGCGAATGTTTTTGATAATTTTATGAGTTTTGACATATAGCAAACGAGCTCCAAAAATTATGAAATTTTATGTGAAATCTCCCGATGTAATAATAGTTATTATGTTTTTTAGGAATTTTATATTATCTAAATTAGCTACGTTTGTTTGGATTAACTTAACCATGGAAATTTTTTCGTTAAATTCATGGTTAAGTTAATGCGAACAAACATGACTAATTTGAACTGTATAAAATTTTCAAAAAATTACATAATTACTCGCTGCTGAAATTTGGCGACAGCGCTTTGCCGCCAGGCGACGGTGACACGCGTCGTCTTGCGGTATTTACACGAGTCGTCAACGGCAAAAATGATATTTTTGTCAATACATCTCGCATACTGCTATTTTTGTAAATACGGTGTGAAATAGTGTCAAAACTGGCTTTATGGAGTACTATGTCTACTTACTAGGTGTGTTTAGTAGTAAAACTCGAACTGCGGGGGGGGGGGGGGGAATCCCCCCGGGCATTGCTTTAAGAAGAAGGTCTTCTCATGCAGACCGAGAAAACCCCCGAACCCCTGCTCCACCCTTTGTAACATCCTGATTTTCAGAGTATTTTTGAAGCTTTTAAAATAAAATTCACCATTTGAATTTTTTTTCTGAAATTAATTAAAGCTTAAATGAAATTTTATGAATTAAAAGGATTTAATATGAATAATCTGAACATGAACATTTGCCAAAGTTATTTTATTTGAGTTCCTTGTGTCTCAAGGAATTTATTGGATTTTTTTCTGGATTTTTCTGGATTTATTTGCTATTTTCTAGAGCTCAAAAGGATTTAAATGAATTTATGAAAAGAAAAATACCAAAATCCCCAACCGCCGATGGGCGAAACCCTGGCCACCGCCCAACCCGCCTCGGCTCCGCCAACAAGCGCGCCGCGCGCGCCGCACGCGTCGAGCATCCGCGCCGCGCCGCTCGCTTAGCCTCCCGATGATCGCCACGTGGTCGTCATCCGCTGCGCCAGCGCCGCGCTTCGCATCCGGCCGCTGCTCACCGCGCCACCGGCGGTGGGGCCCACTGTCGTCGTCCCCGACCGGACTCGTCTTCCCGTCTCGAAGCCGGACTCTCGCCGCCGCTGCCGTCCGTCGCGGACACCTCGGTCCGTGTATAAGCCGGCCGCCGCTCGCTTCGCATCCCGCCGCCGCCGCCGCCGCCCTTCGCCGAGCCGCGCCCGCCATGCCGCCGTTCGTCATCTTTGCGCGCCGTTGCCGCCAGAGCTTCGCCGCCGCTCGCTCTGCCGCTCGCCACCGCCGTGAGCCGCCGCCGTCGTCGTCCCGCCACCTCGCCGCCGCCGTCACCCGTCGCCGCCGCCGCCGCCGCACCCGCCGCCGCGCGCCGCCGCCGGGCCAGCGCCGCGCGCGCCGCCGCCTCGGCCGCGCCGCCTCGCGCCCGTGCACGCCGACGCGGCAATCGACGCGCGCGCGTCGCGCCTTCCTTCCGTGCGCCCGGTCCATGTGAGCCGTGCGCGCGCTTGTGGGTCCCGCCCGTCGGCCGAGCCGTGACCCGTGAGCCGATCTGGGCCGACGGCCGGGTGCGTCCACGCGCCGCACCACGCCGTCCGACGCCCGCCGCGGCACCGAAGCCGCCACGCAAGCCGCCACGCCACGTCGACCCTAACGCTATGCGTTCGCCACGCCACCCACCACTCACCCTAGTCGCCAGCGTCGCCGCCGCCCCCGCCCGCTTTCGCGCGCGGGTTCACCGTGAGACTCAGCCTCCGTGCGCCGGTCCACGGCCTGATGCAGTGCACTTTTCCAATTTTCCTGATTTTCAGAAAATCCAATTTTCCAAGAGCCCGTTCTCCTCATCCTAGCTCCGATTGACCCGTTCTTTTTCTAAATTCATCTAAAATTGAGCTCTACCTTTTGGTTCAGGTTTGAAAGTTTTTGGAGTTCATTTGAATTTTATTTGAATTTATTTTCTCTTTTCGTCTCGCTTTCTCTCGTTAGATCGCGTGTTCGAGGGAGCGGAAGTTGGTTTGAAGACCAAGAGCCCTCATCTGAGCAAGGCCAAGGCAAGTCGTATTCTTTGATCATGTTGAACCCAGATTTCAATCTATTATGTATTATTTTGTTTCAAATTATCATGCATTGCTATTTATTAATAAAACCTTGTATTGGTAGTTATACTCCTAATTGATTAAATCCCTCCATGATAATTTGACTACCATGAATCCATTGACACCTTAGGATTGGGAATTATTTAGTGATAAAATAATAATTGTCACATGGGGTTACGTTCGACTGCTTAGCCTGCTTCCTATATTAGTTCGCTGGGATCTGTCATCACATGTGGTTAATTAATCCTGACTTAATGATTTACTTGAACGTGGTGGTTAGCCACAGTTATAAAATTGGTATGTCATGACATGGGTAGTGTCATGGGCATTGGTTATACAAACTTGGCTTTCACTTGGGCGAATGATCGTGCGAAGAAAGGGGTTTGGATGCACATTGGGATGTGGATGCTTCACTGGGTAATTGTTAAGGACTTAACTTTGTGCGCCATTGATCCGAGCTTAATCGTGCAAACCACATGTCTAGTATGGGATAGACCTGGCATAATAATTTGAGAAGTCTCTACTTTGGTTTTACTACGATGTTGTGTGGCGCAAGAGGGGCAATTATCGACTAGGGGTTACCCTACTCGACGGCGAATCCTTAGCGAGTGGGATCGGTGGAGATGGATCATTGTAAAAGCCTTGTTGTGATTTCCTTAAGCCGAGGCTAATCACATCGTGTGGGTACAGTTGTGCAACCTCTGCAGAGTGTAAAACTATTCGAATAGCCGTGTCCCGGTCATGGACAATGCTCGGTGATTTCACACGAGGGTAGAGTCTTTATGAAAATTTGATTGGTTTGAGATGGGAAGTGAATGGTTAGTTCACTTGTGGTTATATTCAATTCCTTTGATATATTTACTTAGTGTCATTGTTAAATTTGCTTTTCAATCTATTTATCATATTTACTCTAAATTGTCGTTTTATGCAAAACTAACCTTTCAGCCATCCATTGTTAAGCTTTGCATATTATATTGCATTCATTTGTTACAAACGACTTGCTGAGTACCAATGTACTCACGGCTTTATGCCCATGTTGCTCAGTTGAAGAGGAGGGACCAGATCAGCAGGAGTTGCTAGAAGGAGGCTACTACGAGGACTTCACGGATTAGGACTTCGCTCCCCAGTCGATTGCCTGTGGGCATGTCGAGTGGCTACTACGCTTAATTTTGGATTTCCGCTGCTAGTTTCTTTAAAAGCCCTTCAGGCTCATAATTGTAAGCTTGGCCATAAGGTCGTACTCTGATGGTTATTAATATAATTTGGATTTCCTTTAGAGTATCGTGATGTGGATGATATTTGTCTTTGTTTACGCTGTGTGCACTAGCGTGATCCTGGACTAGTGCAGAACACACAGTAGAGTCCGGATTTGTATATTCGGGTCTCGACAGAGATGGTATCAGAGCCATATCGACTGTAGGACGAAAACCTAAGTTAGTCGTTGTCTCAAAAATTCAAAAACCTATTTTCTAAAGACAAAACAACCAAACCTGATATTTAGCAAATTCTTTACTCTCTTACCTTATTCTTAGGGACTCTTGCCTCTCACCTTAAAATTTCTGCGAAAATGAAAATTTTTAAACTGACTCTTATCTTGTGCCCGTGCTGTAGATGTCGCAAAGCAACTATAGCAGTCGAGGATGGAGGAGAGTGCTTGAGTATCGCTAAGAAGTCTTGGTTTCAAAGAACACCAATGTACAGTTCCATGGATGATGAAGTAAGAGGGTACCATTTCACACGGTTGTACTTCACTATCAAGCTTGGAGGTCACGTCGTACACCACAGCTTCAAAGGTTCAAATCCATAGCGGTGCACGCAAGGCCGTTGCTCAACTCGTCGACGGTACAAGATCGGTATGACCAAGTTCATCCAGAATACAAGAGAAAGTATGAACACGAGGAGTACACTCATGACGCCAACACCTCCACCTTCGCCTCGCCACCCACCGGAGGAAAGGCAACGCATGGCGATGATCGCCGAGAGTACCTTCAACTCGTCATTCCAGCAGAAGCGCCTACAATGCGCTCCGCAACCGATGGACGCTCTGAAGATGATGCAGAGAAGAAGAGGAAGATCGCACACCGCACTCGCGGACACGAGTGGGAGCGGAAGAGTAGACCGTAGCATAGGATAGCATCGGTTAGGAAGTGGTTTTTGTTTGCATTGAGTGTGATGTGAGCTGCAGTTTTGCCTCAAAAGCAATATGTTGCAGTCATATCAAATCTTTTATTGAAGTGATTTATTTGTTCTTTTGTTAGCTTTTCGGCTAAGTGATTGTTTAGTTTAGGATTTACCATTAGAATATCCCCCTTAGACGAACTTACCACTTATCTTTGCTTTTCCCTCTTACCTGGTAAGCCCTGTGAAGCCAGTCCTCAAGCAAGTGATCTTTCTTTTCAGATGGTTGATACCCGGAGCTCCGCAGGACGTGGTCAGATGAGTCAGGATCCTGAGGGCGTCGAGCAACTCGGAGCAACATGCAAACCAGCTGGATCGATCCAACCTGAGTCGGGCTTCATGGCAGCCTGCATCGCTTGATGAACACCATGATGCAGAACATGAACGCCATGATGAATCGACAGAATCAAGACATGGCCATGCCTCCACCAGTTCGCCAGCAGTCCAAGTTTGCAGAATTTATGAGGACAAGGCCTCCTACCTATTCACGGTCTTCTGAGCCACTAGAAGCCGATGACTGGATGCGTTCAGTGGAAAAGAAGCTTAACCTTGCCCAGTGTACAGATCGCGAGAAGGTGTTGTATGCAGCCCATCAGCTTGAGGGTGCTGCAGCCGAGTGGTGGGAAAATTATTGTGCCGCTCACGAGGATCCAGAGAGCATCACTTGGGCTGAGTTCGCAGGAGCTTTTCGTCATGCCCATATCCTGGATGGGGTGATCGAAATGAAGAAGGAAGAATTTCGGGAGTTGCAGCAGAAGAACATGTCCGTGAGTGAATATCTCAACAAGTTCACTCAGTTGGCCCGTTATGCTCCAGAAGATGTCGCCACAGATGATGCTCGCCAGAAGAGGTTCAAGAAAGGATTGAACCCAGGATTGAAAGTTCAGGTAGTGGGACATGATTATGCCAGTTTCCAAAACATGGTGGACAAAGCAATGCTCATTGAGGAAAGTCATCGCGAGTTGGAAGAATCTCGCAAGAGAAGAATGATGCAGCAAGGATCACAGATGCACCAAGCTCGAGAGCCCGCTGTAATTTTCAGCCACCGAGTTCCTCAAAGATCGGGATTCAAAACTCCTGCACCAGCTCCCCGTCAGTTTTCTTCAGCGCCAAAACCAAATCCAGTGGGAAGCCAACAGCAGAGGATTACCAAGCCCATGTCAGCAGTCACTTGTTTCAAATGCAATGAGACGGGACATTATGCCAACAAATGCCCGCAAAATACCGCATTGACACCAGTTCGCTTCAGCTTTGGGAGCCACACTGCATCGCACCCTGCAGCAGGATCAGGACGCGGAGCACCTCAAGGATCAAATCAACCCAACAAAGGATCGCAGACCGTGATGCGTGGCCAGGTGAACCACGTCACCATGGAGGAGGCTCAAGCAGCGCCAGATGTGGTGATTGGTAAGTTCCCAGTAAATTCAGTACACCGCCACGCTTTGTTTGATTCGAGCTTCACATTCGCTTGTTTCTGAGTTTTGCTCTAAAGCATAAGTTGGAAGTCGTTGCACTTGGTTCCATTTTATTGGTTCAATCCCGTGCTCGAGATGAGTACAAACCTAGGATGCCCCAAAGTTAGATAGCCATCCAAGGAGTAGAGTTCTCCAGATTTGGTTGTGCTGAATATCCAGCTTTGGACGTAATTTTGGGTATGGATTGGCTCAAGAAGCATCAAGCGATATTGGAATGTGGAAGCCGAGCAATCACTTTGGACGGTCCCGATGGAAGCAAGGTTAGATTTGAAGCCACATGAAGCGGCGAAAAAGTGATGGTGTGCCAAAGTAAAGGGATTGCCTAAATGAAGTACCGATTGCGTGAGAATATCCCGATGTTTTTCCCGATGATCTCCCGGATGCCACCAAAAGAGAAGTAGAGTTTGCAATTGAGTTAGCACCAGGCACCTCACCAATTTCAAGAGACCTTACGAATGCCCGCCAATGAGTTAGCAGAATTAAAGAAGCGATACAAGAGTTATTGGATAAAGGGTATGTCGACCCCAGTACTCTCCGTGGGGAGCACCAGTATTGTTCGTCAAGAAGAAGGATGGTAGCCAGCGTATGTGTGTGGATTACCGAGCTCTCAATGAAGTTACCATCAAGAACAAGTACCGTTGCCGAAATTGATGATCTGCTCGATCAATTAAAAGGAGCTGGAGTGTTTTCCAAGATTGATTTGAGATCGGGTATCACCAAATGAGGATTCGACCGAGGACATACCCAAGACAGCCTTCTCAACTCGTTATGGATTATACGAGTTCACCGTGATGTCCTTTGGCCTAACCAATGCCCCACCTACTTTATGTACACGATGAACAAGGTGTTCATGGACTACTTGGACAAGTTTGTCGTTGTGTTCATTGATGACATTCTGATCTACTCCAAGAATGAGGAGGAGCATGAGGAGCATTTGAGATTGGTATTGCAAAGATTGCGGGAGCACAAGTTGTATGCTAAGTTCAGCAAGTGTGAATTTTGGATGAAGGAAGTTGCCTTTTTGGGTCATGTGTTGACAGCAGAGGGAGTGTCCGTTGACTCAGGGAAAGTACAAGATGTGCTCACCTGGAAGGCACCCACGCAGTGACCCAGGTCCGAAGCTTCCTAGGAATGGCAGGTTACTATCGGAGATTCATTGAAGGGTTCTCCAGTGTAGCCCGACCCCTTACCCAGCTACTAAAGAAGGAAAAGAAGTTTGAATGGACGCCAGAGTGCGAGAAGAGTTTTCGGAAGTTAAAGGAAAGTCTGACAACAGCACCAGTCTTAATTTTGCCTGACATCAAGAAAGATTTTGAGATTTATTGTGACGCCTCCCGCAAAGGTTTAGGTGCGATTGATGCAAGACAAAAGAGTGGTAGCTTATGCATCGCGTCGCTGAGGCCACATGAGGAGAACTACCCTACGCACGATTTGGAGTTAGCGAGCTGTGCATGCCACAAAATATGGCGACACTACGATGGGTAACAGATGTGAGATCTACACGGATCATAAGAGCTTGAAGTATATCTTCACCCAATCGACCTTAACCTAAGACAAAGAAGATGGTTGGAGTTGATAAAGGACTATGACATTGGAATCCACTATCACCCAGAAAAGCCAACGTAGTGGCGGTGCGTTGAGCAGAAGGTATATTGCAACACAATTATGGTCAAGGAGAGTCAACCAAAGATTGCACGAGGAATTCCAAAAGCTCGCTTTGGAGTTGGTTGAAGAAGGGATGTTGGCCTTTGGACTTGCAACCGACCTTGGATAGTCGATTCGTCAAGCGCAACCGAGGATGAAAATATCCAATGGATCAAGGTTGGATTGAAGGAAGGAAAAGCGGCAGTTTTGTGGAGGATGATCGGGGTATCATATGGTACAAGAAGCGATTGTGCGTACTCAATAAGGAAGAGTTAAAGCAATTGTTGCTTAAAGAGGCACACGAGTCATTATATTCAATTCATCCAGCAGTACCAAGATGTATCGGACATCAAGGATAAGTACTGGTGGCGGTATGAAGCGAGAAAATAGCGAGTATGTAGCACTATGTGATGTTTGCCAGCGAGTGAAAGCAGAGCATCAAAGACCCGCAGGATTGTTGCAACCGTTGAAAATTCCCGAGTGGAAGTGGGAAGATGTGGGCATGGATTTCATCACAGGTCTACCCAAGACCAAGGAAGGTTACGACTGATATGGGTAATTGTGGATCGATTGACAAAGGTAGCCCATTTCCTTCCAAATCAAAACCACATATTCGAGATAAGTTGGCGAATTGTATATGTCCAGAATTGTGAGTCTCCATGGAGTTCCTAAGAGGATTGTGTCGGATCGTGGATCGCAGTTCACTTCACGATTTTGGAGTAGTTTCCACGAAGCGATGGGTACTCATCTGAATTTCAGCACAGCCTATCACCCACAGAATCGATGGTCGACAGAGCGTGTAAATCAGATCTTAGAGGATATGCTGAGAGCATGTGTTTTGGATCACGGAGCTAAGTGGGACAATTGCCTACCTTTTGCAGAATTTTCCTACAACAACAGTTACCAGGCCAGTTTGCAGATGTCACCGTTTGAGGCTTTGTATGGTCGGAAGTGTAGGACCCCTCTCAATTGGAAAGAAACAGGAGAAAGGCAAATTTTTGGGCCAGAGTGTTTGCAAGAAGCCGAAGAAAAAGTGCGCTTGATTCAAGAAAGGCTGAAAGCAGCTCAAGCCAGGCAAAAGAGTTATGCTGATACTCGCCGAAGAGATTTAAGCTTTGAGCCCAATGATTATGTGTATCTCAGGATCACACCTTTCAAAGGTGTTAAGCGTTTTCAAATGAAGGGAAAGCTAGCACCAAGGTATGTGGGGCCATTCAAGATTTTGAAGCGCAAGGGAGAAGTTGCCTATCACCGGAGCTACCGAGAACTTGAGCGGGATACACGATGTTTTTCATGTGTCTCAATTGAAGAAGTGCTTGCAGTGCGAGGAAGCAAGTGCCAATTGAGGCTGTGGATCTCCAGGAGGATCTGTCCTATAAAGAGCATCCCATCAAAATCTTGGAAGTGTCAGAGCGAGTCACTAGAAGAAGAGTCGTTCGTTTTTGCAAAGTTCAGTGGAGCAATCATTCAGAGGAGGAAGCAACCTGGGAAAGCGAGGAGGATCTCAAAGCGGAGTTTCCAAACCTATTCTTTAGAGAGCCGAATCTCGGGTCGAGATTCCGCTAAGGGGAGGTTTGTAACATCCTGATTTTCAGAGTATTTTTGAAGCTTTTAAAATAAAATTCACCATTTGAATTTTTTTTTCTGAAATTAATTAAAGCTTAAATGAAATTTTATGAATTAAAAGGATTTAATATGAATAATCTGAACATGAACATTTGCCAAAGTTATTTTATTTGAGTTCCTTGTGTCTCAAGGAATTTATTGGATTTTTTCTGGATTTTTCTGGATTTATTTGCTATTTTCTAGAGCTCAAAAGGATTTAAATGAATTTATGAAAAGAAAATACCAAAATCCCCCAACCGCCGATGGGCGAAACCCACCACCGCCCAACCCGCCTCGCTCGCCACCAGCCAGCGCCGCGCCGTGCCACGCGTCGAGCATCCGCGCCGCGCCGCTCGCTTTGGCCTCCGATGATCGCCACGTGGCCGTCATCCGCCGCGCCGCCGCCGCGCGCCGCATCCCGGCCGCCGCTCACCGCGCCACCGGCGGTGGGGCCCACTGTCGTCGTCCCGACCCGACTCGTCTTCCTCGTCTCGAAGCCGGACTCGCCGCCGCTGCCGCCCTCGCCGCGGACACCTCGGTCCGTGTATAAAGCCGCCGCCCCTCGCTTCGATCCCGAGCCGCCGCTCGCCGCCGCCCGCCGGAGCCGCCGCCAGCGCCGTGCCGCCTCGTCATCTTTTTGCGCGGCCGTTGCCGCCAGAGCTTCGCCGCCGCGTCTGCCGCTCGCCACCGCGGTGAGCCCGCCGCCGTCGTCGCCCCCGCCACCTCGCCGCCGCCGTCACCGTCGCCGCCGCCGCGCCGCCGCGAGCACTTCGCCGCCACGCGCGCTGGCCGCGCCGCGCCGCGCCGCGCTCGGCGCGCGCGCCTCGCGCCGCGCACGCGCACGCGCCGTCGATCGACGCCGCGCCCGCGTCCCTTCGCCTTCCGTGCGCCCGATCCATGTGAGCCGTGCCGCCGCTTTGTGGGTCCCGCCCGTCGGCCGAGCCGTGACCCGTGAGCCGATCTGGGCCGACGGCCGGTGCGTCCACGCGCCGCACCACGCCCGTCCGACGCCTCGCCGCGCGGCACCGACCGAGCCGCCACGCAAGCGCCACGCCACTTCTAACGCTATGCGTGTACGCCACGCCACCGCCACCTCGACCCTAGTCGCCGCGTCGCGCCGCCGCCCGCATCGCTTTCGTGCGCGGGTTCACCGTGAGACTCGCCTCCCGTGCGCCGGTCCACAAAGACATGCTGCACTTTTCCAATTTTCCTGATTTTCAGAAAATCCAATTTTCCAAGAGCCCGTTCTCCTCATCCTAGCTCCGATTGACCCGTTCTTTTTCTAAATTCATCTAAAATTGAGCTCTACCTTTTGGTTCAGGTTTGAAAGTTTTTGGAGTTCATTTGAATTTTATTTGAATTTATTTTCTCTTTCGTCTCGTTTTCTCTCGTTAGATCGCGTGTTCGAGGGAGCGGAAGTTGGATTTGAAGACCAAGAGCCCTCATCTGAGCAAGGCCAAGGCAAGTCGTATTCTTTGATCATGTTGAACCCAGATTTCAATCTATTATGTATTATTTTGTTTCAAATTATCATGCATTGCTATTTATTAATAAAACCTTGTATTGGTAGTTATACTCCTAATTGATTAAATCCTCCATGATAATTTGACTACCATGAATCCATTGACACCTTAGGATTGGGAATTATTTAGTGATAAAATAATAATTGTCACATGGGGTTACGTTCGATCGCTTAGCTCGCTTCCTATTAGTTCACCGATCCGTCATCACATGTGGTTAATTAACTCGACTTAATGATTTACTTGAACGTGGTGGTTAGCCACGCTTATAAAATTGGTATGTCATGACATGGGTAGTGTCATGGGCATTGGTTATACAAACTTGGCTTTCACTTGGGCGAATGATCGTGCGATAAAGGGGGTTGGATGCACATTGGGATGTGGATGCTTCACTGGGTAATTGTTAAGGACTTAACTTTGTGCGCCATTGATCCGAGCTTAATCGTGCAAACCACATGTCTAGTATGGGATAGACTGGCATAATAATTTGAGAAGTCTCTACTTTGGTTTTACTACGATGTTGTGTGGCGCAAGAGGGGGCAATTATCGACTAGGGGGTTACCCTACTCGACGGCGAATCCTTAGCGAGTGGGATCGGGTGGAGATGGATCATTGTAAAAGCCTTGTTGTGATTTCCTTAAGCTGAGGCTAATCACATCGTGTGGGTACAGTTGTGCAACCTCTGCAGAGTGTAAAACTATTCGAATAGCCGTGTCCCCGGTCATGGACAATGCTCGGTGATTTCACACGAGGGGTAGAGTCTTTATGAAAATTTGATTGGTTTGAGATGGGAAGTGAATGGTTAGTTCACTTGTGGTTATATTCAATTCCTTTGATATATTTACTTAGTGTCTGTTGTTAAATTTGCTTTTCAATCTATTTATCATATTTACTCTAAATTGCTGTTTTATGCAAAACTAACCTTTCAGCCATCCATTGTTAAGCTTTGCATATTATATTGCATTCATTTGTTACAAACGACTTGCTGAGTACCAATGTACTCACGGCTTTATGCCCATGTTGCTCAGTTGAAGAGGAGGGACCAGATCAGCAGGAGTTGCTAGAAGGAGGCTACTACGAGGACTTCACGGATTAGGACTTCGCTCCCGACGATTGCCTGTGGGCATGTCGAGTGGCTACTACGCTAATTTTGGATTTCATTGCTAGTTTCTTTAAAAGCCCTTCGTGCTCATAATTGTAAGCTTGGCCATAAGGTCGTACTCTGATGGTTATTAATATAATTTGGATTTCCTTTAGAGTATCGTGATGTGGATGATATTTGTCTTTGTTTACGCTGTGTGCACTAGCGTGATCCTGGACTAGTGCAGAACACACAGTAGAGTCCGGATTTGTATATTCGGGTCTCGACACCCTTACACAGCGGCACCATCGCCCGACCTTGTGAGACTACCGGCGGATCCTTTGGATCAACGCCCCCTGCTCCACCCTTACACAGCGGCACCATCGTCCGACCTTGTGAGACTACCGGCGGATCCTTTGGATCAACGCCTTGGCGGGGCCTTAGACCTGTGCTTTGGTGTGGTAGCAGGCGAGGGGATTTTTCCCCCAAGCCTGAAATTCGCTCCCACTGGGAGTCGAACCCAGGACCTGGGGGGTGCTACTCAGGCCTCTAACCATTGGGCTAGAGACCCTTTAGCGTGTGTTTAGTAGTAGTACTGTTTTGAAGATAATCTGCTGGTAATTTATTTGGAACATGTACTTTTCTGAAGACTTGTTGAATTCGTCCGAGCAAAAACTTGCTAGGATCACTTAGTAGATCAGGAAAGGTTATATGGTCTGGTACTATGATATAGTTGTCTTATACAACTATATTTTTTATAATTAAAATATAATTGTATTTGTTATAACTCTAATATCTATATATGATCAATTTGCATTGCTATAATTTGGATCCATCAAAATAAGTGGTGGAGATCATTCTCTTTTTCTTTCAATTAATATGAGAGTATCTAGAATTTTTTCTTTTTTAGATTATTGTGATATTCTCTTACTCTTAAAATGAAGAAGATGCCTTGAATATCACTATTTATATTTATTTATATAGATATTACGGTTAAAAGTCGCCAGTAGCGAAGCCATCTCCATCTTCCCTTAAGGCGTTGCTCCTTACAGATTTTAGCTGTTGGACAATCCAGTGCCGGATAACACACAGAGCAAGACAACAGGAACGGCGCCACACGATCGAACTGCATTTAGAACCGACGGTGGGACAAGAATCCCTCGCCCATATATACGTCGTGGTTTTTTGACTTGACTCTTGGAAATGCGAGTGGCGCATGTGGACTGCGTCGCTCCGGCCGGCGTTCTCAGGATTTATTCTTGCCCTCGTTCAGGATAACCAGGAAGCAGACAAGGCTTTACGGATACCGGCAGGATAATGTCCTTTGCTTCGAAGGAGGATAAACCAGCTTGTAAATAAGTCAATACCTGACTATTCAAACAGTCCTTTTTGCTCTCTTTCCCAGCTAGCCACTAGTCGTGTTCGTGATATGAGTTGGTAACCAACTCAGCTCTGAAACATGCAACGATGCAAAAGATGGGAGTATTTTGCAGCTTTTCCAATGAGCCACGGTTGTGCAAAGTTGATCTGCCCTCATTCAAGTAGATTGGTACCTATTTAGATGTTCTCGTGTACAACGCAAAGTTGGGCACCACATGATTCAAGGTATGTAAACGTCTCAGAATGTTTGCTAGGTAGCCCAAGACCAGACTAGCCATGCTTCCCACCCAACCTACTCCATCTCATGCTGAAATCTACTCGTTGCACTGCAGCAGAAAAACTGGAAAGTAGCTTACAGGAAACCCTAGCCCGCTGGCATAACGCTTTCAGTCCGCCATCGGCCCTTCTCCCTTCGTCTCTGGCGTTGAGTGGGTGGGGACCGTTGAATTCTAGAAGTAATTTTAGATTTTTTTAATTTTTTCCTGTTTTGTTTTCTATATCAATTTGTTTTAGTTTAATTCTTAGCTTAGTTTTATTTATCCATGATGGGTTTTATTGGATCGACTTGCTTGGACGACGATGGCGACGCCAACGCTGGATATCGACACCAGGCCAAGTTGGGTATAAATAAATCCTCTCTAATTTTTTTGGATGAACAACACTGCTATCGAGAAATGGGTCCTACACATCAATGGAGATTATCAGCATTCTACCTCTTGCTACCGCAATCATGACACCGTTACAAAATACATAATCTATGACGAAGAACACAAAGAAGTCCAACACGTTCATTGACTTAAGAATTTGATGGTAACACGTTCATTTGAAGCAAGAAACTTGACAACATTCTGTTCATGTTTAGTCCTCATTGTCGTCGTGATCCCAATAATGATGCAAAATAGGTTTGTTTTTGGTCTAACTTTGCTATGACCATTAATTAAGAAGCCTCCAAAGAGAAGTTTTGATTTGGGAATGTGGCTTTCTTGTTCCAGACTTTCAAATGAGCTCTGCATCACTATCTGTGTGGTTGTTCGAGGTCCATAGTATATGCATTTAGGTATAAGAGTTTCTACAAGCATTTAGTGGTGAACACACTTGAAGGATGAAATTTCATTAGGTAATGATGCAATGCGCAATAAGTATCATGAGGGAAATGGTATTTTAATTGTAGACTACTAGTATTGTGTGGGAGATTATAGTTAACATTTTTTAAAATTCCAGCTTCCATGCCCTGGTACCAAGGTCCTATTAAATTCCCAGGGGCAAGTTATTAGTTGGTGATAAATCCATTGTTCATGCCATGTCTTGTTCTTGATTGGGGTGCTTCCTTTGCCAATGTTACAATGGACATGCTTGCTTATATGTTTGTGTCTTAGAAGTAGAGCTCCAAGTACAGGATCATCTCTTCTCACTAGCAGTCCAAAAGGATTTTCTTGGGAAATAGTTTCCTTTGAGAATTATGGCCCCAGCCCATAATGGTTCAGGAGTTTAATGTTTAATGTGACTGGATCACATTTTCTTCCATGAAAGTTAAGAAGCCTCCAAATTAGTTACAAATGGTGGTTTTGTTGTTCTAAACTTTGAAATGAGCTCTGCAGCAGTATATGTGTGGTTGTCTGTATTGTGAATCTTAGGTCTAAGAGCTCTATAAGCTCTAATTTAGCAGTAAACTTGAATGATGGTATTTCAAATCAGGTGATCCTGCAAGGTGGAATAAGGAGTATATTTTTATTGAGAACTAACAATATTAGGTGGGGAGGTTTTAATTGACATTTCTTTGTTTTAATTGACATTTCTTTGTTCTGGCTACCATATCGTAGTATCCAAAGGTCTCTTTGCCTACTGAATTCCTGGGATCTTTTCTATTTTTGGTTGGTGATAAATCCATTGTTCAGAGCAGGTCTTGTTCTTGATTGGGGTATTTACTTGATGAATGATCCAGTGAACATGCTTGGCTACTGTGTCACGGTGGATGGCAAGTAGAGATCCAAATATAGGGACATCCCTTCTGACTGACAGTCCAAAATAATTTCTTGGGGAAATAGTTTCCTTTTGAGAATTTTGGTGAAATCTGCCATGTCAGTCGTAATAGTACATAAAATCGAAGGGGAATTGTTTCAAGTACAACGATAAATAAAGAATTATCTATTTTCATAGTTATGCCAATATAACACTGTGGTTTATGTCACTTTATAGATGTTGCTTTTATATGCTTAATATTCGAGTGACATTATCACCAAATAATTTGACGTTCATCGAAGTGCAGTTGCTCCATCTGTCTGCTCCAAGTGTATAAAAATGATGTCCCATGTTCATGTTACATGTATTGTTCTTTGATGTATGTTCTTTTATGTTACCTCCTAGTGACGTGCGGCGTTATTAATGGGCAAGTGAACCTTTCCAATCTGTTCAATACAACTCATGATTTGTATGGCAAAATTTTCAAGCTTTTGTCTGCAGAACAAACCTGGTATATATTGTATAACTAAAAAAGAAGTGTTATAACTAGAGGTAGTATAGTCTATTTTTTTTTCCCCTCAAATCCCCTCTTATGAATCTGGAGCCAATCTACTAGCCAAATACTTTTCAGAGACAGCTTCAGATTTTTAGAAAAATGGATTCTTAGATAATCCGAAATAGAAACTGAAAAATAGGAGTATAGAGCCCTACCAAATAGGAACTTAGTTACTCCACGGACGTCGGTGCTGTGTAGCCCGCGTTGCGCCGGTAAATGGTTTGAGTCGATCACACTCATCCACTTGCCTAGCTTATAAGAAGCATGCAGCTCCCTCAGTACGTGCGGGACATGAAACTGACTGCTCGGCCGATGGTCACGGTCTATTTCATCTTATTCGGCTCCATGCACCAATTAATTCATCCAAAAATATTGTTCTCCTGTAATTTTGGGTACTGTATAAGAGTAATTTAAAAATGTCATCTTCTAGATAATTGTAGAGAAATTCGATAGTTTTATTGCAATATTTATTTATGTTGATCAGATAAATAGATTTTAAGCTATGAATTTTGTAATCTGGCTATCTGGTAAACTTATCATCTTCTAGTACCATATATTAATATGTAGATTAAAATTACTGGATGGAATATTGGATGATTTATCTACATGAAAGATGTAGATAATTAAGGGTTCCAGAGATCCCATGAACATGATCTTAAATCCAGATAGTTTCCTAGAAATATCTAGATATTTTAGATGCTTTATTCAAAGGAATTTGATGGTGCCAATTGTCATAAATCTAGTGGTCACAAGAATTTATATAATCCTTTCAATCCAAAATATACATCATTTGGAAGAGTTGGTTTTGGCTTATAAATATTTATATTTTATTTTTCGGAAGCAATATGTTCGTCAAAGTTCCCATGTTAATTGTTATTCTTAGAGAGAGGTAAATCATAAATAGAGACAACATATGTCAAAAACAAAAATATGTACTACTTTTTCTATGTGTGTGAAAAAACACCATTTAATATGCTAATATAGAAAATAAGAAAAGAGAAGTGGGTTAAAGTTAATATCTATTTAAAAATAAAGTGCACACTTGTGTTGTCAACTAAAGTTGTAATAGCTTTACTCTAAAAGGTTGTAATTGTGCTGCCACCAAATAAAATGTTAGTTTATTATTTCAAAATTTTTTAGTGTTATTGACTTTTAATAGACTTAGAAATGTGACTTTTATCTTTATTTTTTATAAACCAATATAAGTATATATTAAAAAAATGTAACACAATGTAATCAGCGAACACCCATTTATAAAATCCTAAATCTGACATCCTCATCGAGCAATTGCTTGACGAACTTCGTCTTCTCGCTATACCACAGCCAGAACTGTAATGAACGGATCTGTTGAGGTGGATTAAGAAATCGAGAATCGAGTGAAGAAACTATGACTTTGATGGGTACAGTCACCTACCTTATAGCCAATGGAACAGAAATAGCTGAACTCCAAGACACTCTGACGCATGCACAGTAATTGCACCGCTTGGTCCAGCCCTCCATGAATGAGATCCCTGGAATTGGATGCAGCGGCACCAACCATCGAACATCACCGTTCTCGAGCGTAATATCCACCTCTAACTGCAAGAAACATTGCTGAGCTTAAAGGGAGGCAACAACGGCCAATTTGTACCAAGGAAAGTTCTTGCGCAGATAACCTAGATGCCGGAGCAGTTATAGAAGGCCCGGATTTCTATCAGCTCAACAAGAGGATATGAGCAGCGCAAGCCTCCCATATGAATCTGCTAAGGCCAGCAACCACGTCTCAAGAAAAGAAATCAGCAATTCAGACAAGAACAAGAAGTTGTGACGAAACTAACATTCAATATGTCATGGTGGTGTGCGGTGGGGCAGCAGCAGCTGCAGAAGCCGGTGAGGTAGGTCGTGCAAAATCTATTCTTCGTGCATGGCGTCGAGAAGTCCATGGCGATGAGATCCCCAACCCAGTGAGGAATTCACTCTTGCGCACAACAATCCAAGAGGAGATCAGAAGCGAATTGCACATCAAGAACACCCCTGTTTCTTGGGGCTACACCAGCTGCCAAGAACAAGAACCAGAAATGGATAGGAAGGAATCGATAACTACCTGAAGTGAATCCTTATCCAGACAGGCATTGCAGAACTCATACAGAAAGATTCGCGAGACAGAGACAGAGCAATAAAGGCAGAAGAATTGGGGGAGAGGGAGAAAAGGGCTTACCTGTGTTGCGGGCGGTCACAACGACGGCACTGGAAGAAGATTGCTATTCGTTGGTGTCCCGGCACTTGGAGCGCACTGTGTCGACCATGGAGGAGGGGGCGGAGGAGAGAGGCGGGAGGAAGATGCAAGAAACAGAAGAAGTTTCTTGACGAGGAGAGAGCGGGAACTAGAGCGGTTTGATATTGGAAGGTTGCCCCATTTGTAGGCAACGCTGCGGCCTGCGAGGAAAAAGCATGCTCATGTTAGAAGATTGCACTACTTTTGGTGCATGTTATTCCGTGATTGTGTCATACCTTGTCTATTCTACTTTGGTTCTTTACCACTCGGTACATTCAAATTTTGCTTTCGGTTGCCGTGAACATACATCTAGATGTGTAACTCTTTTAGTCTTTTTATTGAACAAATAACTAGCCGTAAGTCACAATTGAACACCTATATGGTACTCCCTCTATTTCAAGAGAGTAAATTACACTGACAAAAAAAGTAAATTACAATATGGACTCCTAAACTTGCACCAAAATTTCAGATATATCTTGAAACCTCTGAATTACTTTGATAGATTCATAAACTTGTCCTCATTAATCAACTAGCTAGAGGCTGAACCGCTGAAGTACAGTGGTATCTAATATCTATAGCCACATCAAAATGTTCCTTGATATTTAACTAAGGTTGTTAGAATCACAATTCTAGTCGTAGAAACGTACAGTTCTACAATCCCATAAACACAATATGACTTAAATCGCATTCTGAGTTGTACCTGATAGAATCGTGGTAGAATCACGCTCCTAATTGCAGAATCATGGTAGAATCGTAATAGAATAATGTAGAATCACGCACCATCTACGATTATGAAACACTTAGGTGTTTGGTTGTGTCATATCCCTCAATTCAAGTTGTAAGTATTAAGTAGTTAATTGTTTAGTCATTAATATTTAGAGGTTCGGAATAATACAAAGTAATTTGATTATTTATTTATATTACTTTTTTTTACTAAAATGGTTAGGCAATGGAAGGTTAATAGAATCACTATTCTAATCCTTGCTCTCAATGACATGGAATCAAAACTGCAATTTTAGTCATGAATAAGATAGACATTTATGATTTATAGACTAGTACATGTATTGATTGATGATCATATTTCATGGATCATGAACATGGGATATCAAATCAATAATGTGGATATACGTTACAGAACATGGTATTGGATTGACCCATCATGAGACACTGCATAAATTGTTATATTCTTAAGTGTCATCAGTTGATCTCATACATATTGTTTGTAGGATACTCAGACCTGAGATTGTCACTGTTTCCTATATGTGTAATAGTTTACTTAAGGGTTGCCAAACACTACTCCGTAACTAGGTGGTCATAAAGATAACTTTCGGGTTTACTATGAAACATATAGAGGAATGTGAGTAATTAAGATATAATTTGCCCCTCCTATAAAACAGGAGAGATAACTCTAGGTCGCTCAATGTGGTTGGATTAAGAAAGTATATGGCCATACCGAATGTGGTTGAGGAGTCAAACACAATTAAGTAATCCACTATAGATTCGAGTGAAGGATCAAGCTATCATAGAGTGACATACTTCTCGCCTTGAGTTCGATCTGGTATCATGAGGCAAAAGAATCAGCACATAGGCATTATATAGGTTCATCCAATATGATCTTTATGTATATTTAGGAGTCATTATATCGTGCTAGAAACCGCTACTGACTTATGGACCAGAAATAAGTTTCGGCCTATGGCTAAATATACATGAACCTACAGGGTCACACACTTAACAGGCTGGAACGATAAGGGTCCGGATGATAGTCTCCAAGTGAGATACGATATCTACTTGTATTGAATAAAGATCCAGTCTGAGGATTTCCGAGTTGGATATGACATCTGATCGTATTGAATAAGGATCCAATTGGAGGCTATATAAAGAGAGGTGCAAGGCTGAGAGAGGTATCCTGAAACACACCCATCGAAATCTTAGCCATCATCTCTCATAATCCTTGTCGTGTGCACTAATGCTAGCACGCCGAGCACGACATTCCATCCCTAGACATGTGTAAAGGAATGCGCGCAGGCTACGATAGCAGAAAACAAAACTTTTCTACCGCGCACACCAAGACATCATGCTAGGGAGGGATCATGGATCGTTACCACTAGACGCGCAGCGCAGCGGAAGAAGAGTTGGAGAAGCCGATCCAACCACGCGCGTCGAGGTAGTAGTGGAAGTAGCCGATCGTCCCGAACAGATCGTCTTCTCCACGCGATCAACCACACCACGAGCGATCCAATCAGAGGTTGTTGATGCCGATTAACGCCGCAACGAGCAGCGCCTCCACCGGTATCCACACGCCCGGGCCGGAACGCCGATCGCGAGTGTACCAAAGACTCGCGAGCGGCTAGGGTTTGGCTCGGAGGTGGCGGCTAGGGTTTGGCTCGGGATTACCGTAGCATACAGCCCTCACCCCTCGCCTCTATATATATAGACCTCCTCACTTGGGCCTCGTGGACCGAGGCCCAATAGGAGTCTATCCGGATCTCTATCCGAATTGAGCCCACATCCGAATTAGTGTTCCAACCCGTTAAGTGTGCGACCCTGTAGGTTCACGTATACTTGGTCGCGACCCGGAAACGCCTTTCCGGTCACCCTGTTAATAGCGGCCTCTAGCAAGACATATTAACCCCAAAGTATACGTAAAGATCATATCAATGAACTCGTAATGTTCTCATGTACGAATCCCTTTGTCTCACGATATAGATTGAGCTCAAGGCGAGACCTGTGTCATCCTCTTAATAGCTCAATCACTCTCTCGATTCCGTGATGGATTATAAACTCGTGATTGACTCCTCAATCACCTTGGCATGGCCATGCACTTTCATAATCCATTACATCGAGGCCCAGAGATATCTCTCCCATAAGGAGGGGCAAATTCTATCTTGATCATTCACATCCCACTACATGTTTCATAGCAAACCCGAAGACTACTTTTATAACTACCCGATTCTGGAGTAGTGGTTAGTAGTCCCAAAATAGGCTACTACGCATGTTGGGAACCATGATGATCTCAAGTCTAAGGATTCTACATAAACACTACTTGAGACCAACCGATGACACATGGAATCTCTGCGGTGTCTCATGGCGGGTCTATCCAACATATGTTCACTAACACATGTCCATATTATTGATTTGGTATCTCCATACCATGATCCATGAGACATGATCATCAATCAATACATATGCTGATCTTTGAATCATATCTGTTCCTCATATGATATATAATCAGGGATCATTTAGAAATAGCAACATTTTGGCATTAAGAGTCTCATGAATAAGTCACATACTCATTGATTAATAATGATAATGTCTATTTCAAGGAACAAAGCAATGTATCATAAACATAGTATGTGATATATTCAACATCTCCATGTTGCCTCTAGGGCATATCACCAACAATGTGAACCTCGGCAGAGGTTCTGCTGTGACTGTGGTGCTGTTCAGGACAATCAAGAGGAGGAGATGGTTGGCCACAGAACGACCGACTACTTCTACTGCATGGATGTGCGCTTCATTGAACTGGACGCTTCAACTCTACTTCCAGTGTACTCTGCGTCTAATGGTAACGATCTATGATCTCTTACTCACATGACTTCTTAGTTTACACGATAGAAAATTTTAATCTGTGTTAATATAGCCTATCCATATCCTAACACCTTCTGTGTCGTTGTGTTGGATGAGAACATGTTCTGCACCAAATAGTTCTTGGCTGAGTTTGTGACTGTAACCATTTCATAAATATGGTAAAACAGTGCATCCTGAATCTAAATGCTTCCATCATTTCGACAACTGCCAACCGGAGGAATGACATGCGCAAAGGACTTCGGCCCTGTTCCAAAGTGCTATTTGCGTTTTGGCTTTTAGCTGAAACGGCACTATAATGTCTGTTAGATTTCATTAGGTATTCAATTAAAGGACCACGTAGAAAAATATTAAAAAAAATGAAAAACTCCGTTATATCTTCACGGATAATGCAAAAGAAAAGGAGATAAAAAAGAAGCAAACATGTTAAGAAACCAATGAGTTCCAAATGACTTTTAGTTTCTAAAAACTAGAAGCCATCACTATTTGGAATGGGGCTTCATGGATCCAGTGCTGTGGTAAAATAACCAGTAGCCATGCGGAAATATTCTGTGTACAGAACTGTTTTTCAGCTAACAGATAAATGTACTTTGATCATCTTAGCTTGGAAGTTTTAGGATTTCAGCGATCTTGAATAAAGAGCGGTGATATATCGTTATCTGCAATCTTCTTGTCATGTTTTCATAGACAATTCCATAATAACACTACATACACATCATACTGGAAACAGCAACATGTATCTGCAATTTTCTCAAGCTTACCAATCTTAAACTTAAGAAAAGATAACTCTTTGATCCAATCACAGAGTAGATAATTGCCAGGGAACATTCTATCACTATGAACAATTTTTTTAGGTTACCACTGAGAACAATTGAGCATAATCCGACAATTACTTATAGGTGAAATGTATATTCCAGTCGAGAAGGTGGATATTGGAGGTAACAATCCTGCTGGAATCAGTAATTCATTATGCATACAGAGTTTCTAACTATCCTTTCAGTCAACACATCGTTCGCTTTTTTATTGTACTTCTACAAGGCATGACATTAAAGAACTGAAGGATGACTAATTCTCGGATTTATTGGCCAGCAAAACTATGAACTCTGAAGAGACATCCGTCACTGACTAGGCTGATCTCACCTGTATTGTCGGAAAGTACAGAAGTCAGTATCAGCACAAAACAAGCATACAGCAAGACAAGAATACTTTTTTTCAAAATCAAGATAAGGAGACTACTACATGCTACCTACATGTGAAGAAGGTTATGTGTAACGTACCACACGGTGAATGGAACAATAGAACATAGTCCCACAGATCTCAGTGCAATCACAGCTGTTCTGGCCCTCCATCAAGGGAAGCAACCGGTAGCCCTCTCGACGCTCCTGCCACTAGATGAAAACACAAGATAATTTGACATTTGAAGAGACCAATTAGCACTAACCGACCTTAGGTCAGGCACTAACCATAACATAATTGAACTTTCGGGTCCACTTTTCCTCCTCAAAGCGTACAAAATGACGCCCACATTTCTTGACAATGTTGATGGACCTGTGGTCCACGTGATCCTGACACACTGCAGCACAGAATGCAACGTGGCAGTCGATGCGGAAGGTGTCCCTGTGGTGTGTCTTGGTGAAGTCCTCAGCGAGCAATTGCTTGAGTAACTTCGTCTCTCGCTATACCACGGCCGGAACTGTAATGAACTGCTCCAGCCACCAAGAACAAGAACCAGAAATGGACAGGAAGGAATCGATAAAGACCTGAAGTGAATCCTCATCTAGGCAGGCGTTGCAGAACTCATACGGGACATCCTCCTCGCTGTTAAAACATAGCTGACTGCTCAATCTGCATGTGGAATGTTGGGTCAGCACAGAAATATTCGCGAAACAGAGAGACAGAGCAAGAAAGGCGGAAGAATTGGGGGAGAGGGAGAAAAGGGCTTACTTGTGTTGCGGACGGTCACAGCGAGGGCACTGGAAGAAGATTGCCAATTCGTTGGTGTCCCGGCACTTGGAGCACACTGTGTCGGCCATGGCAGAGGAGGCGGAGGTGGAGGAGAGAGGCGGGAGGAAGACGCAAGAAACAGAGGAAGTTTCTTGATGAGGAGAGTGCAGGAACCAGAGCGGTTTGATATTGGAAGGTCGCCTCATTTGTAGGCAACGCTGCGGCCTGCGAGGAAAAAGAATGCTCATGTTAGAAGATTGCACTACTTTTGGTGCATGTTATTCTGTGATTGTGTCATACCTTGTCTATTCTACTTTGGTTCTTTACCACTCGGTACATTCAAATTTTGCTTTCAGTTGCCGTCAACATACATCTAGATGTGTAACTCTTTTAGTCTTTTTATTGAACAAATAACTAGCCGTAAGTCACAATTGAACACCTATATGCTACTCCCTCTTTTTCAAGAGAGTAAATTACACTGACAAAAAAAGAGTAAATTACAATATGGACTCCTAAACTTGCACCAAAATTTCAGATATATCTTGAAACCTCTGAATTACTTTGACAGATTCATAAACTTGTCTTCATTAGTCAACTAGCTGGAGGCTGAACCGCTGAAGTACAGTGGTATCTAATATCTATAGCCACGTCAAAATGTTCCTTGATATTTAACCAAGGTTGTTAAAATCACAATTCTAGTCATAGAAAGTACAATTCTACAATCCCATAAACACAATATGACTTAAATCGCATTCTGAGTTTTACCTGATATAATCGTGGTAGAATCACGCTCCTAATACGATAGAATAATGTAGAATCACGCACCATCTTCAATTATGAAACACTTAGGTGTTTGGTTGTGTCATATCCCTCAATTCAAGTTGTAAGTATTAAGTAGTTAATTGTTTAGTCATTAATATTTAGAGGTTCGGAATAATACAAAGTAATTTGATTATTTATTTATATTAATTTTTTTACTAAAATGGTTAGGTAATGGAAAGGTTAATAAAATCGCTATTCTAATCCTTGCTCTCAATGACATAGAATCAAAACTGCAATTTTAGTCGTGAATAAGATAGACATTTATTAATCAAATTAGGCACTAAATAACCAAATAAATACTCATATCACTCTTGGAATATATGGTAAATTCAAAGCTCGTAACAAAGCATGTTTTGAGAGGAAATTGCTTAAATCCCCTATTGTTGTAGTGTTCCATGCTTGCTACTCTTCTAACTGTAATATCCCAATGGTAGTCGGGGGATTTGGTGAATTAAAATAATAATAATAATAATAATAATAATAATAATAATAATAATAATAATAATAATAATAATAATAATAATAATAATAATAATAATAATAATAATAATAATAATAATAATAATGGAATTAAAGAAGTAATTTCTAAGGTTTGCAAAAGAGAAGAAATTTCAGTTTTTTATGAGTTTTAGGCTGTGGAGTATTATTCCGAATGGCGTTCGGAGGTATCGGTGAATAAAAAACAAGAAAACTAATGAGGGTTAATGAAGTAATTTTTAGAGTGATCAATGGGGAATTAAATTATTTAATTCTAAAATTTTTAGGATCAAAAGGAAATGAAAATTTTGAATTTTTGGGGATGTTTTTGGTTCTAGGCTCCTGGCCCATGGTGGTTTGGCCCATTGGGGGAAGCTAGACACCCCTCCCCCCTAAACCCTAGCCACCCATCTCCCCTCCCTCTTTCACCCCCAGCCACCCCTCCCCCTCTTTTTCCCTACATTCCCACCTCCCCCATGTCCCCTCCTTCCCCTGCATCCCCTCCCCACACTGCATCACTACTTGGATCCCTTGGCAATCGAAAGAGAAGGAGGAAGAGGAAGGAGGAGAAAAGGGGAAGAAGGGTAGTTTGTACTAGTATTCAGAGGTTCCTACTATGGTTTCCAAGGGTAATAAACAATTTCCTACACTTTTATTCTCAGTGATTTCTCGATTGGGTTAATTTTCGTTTATTCATTCGATCTATGCAGTCTGTTGTGTTCTGCAATTAGGGGACCTTGGGTGTGAAATATGGGGATTTCACATGCTAGAGATTTGTAGGTGACTTCATTATCTTTCTGTAGATCCTCATTCACATCATTTTGATGAACAGTTTAGGAGTTATGAGCGTTACTGTGTTGCTGTGCAGTCTGATCAATCAAGTTCGTGCAGTCGATAGGAATTAAAAGATTAAAAATAGAAGATGACTTAATCTGGGAATGAGATCACAACGAACTTTGTAGGGGATTTTCTAAAGTTTCCAGAGAGTCTAATAACATAAATTTTTGATGGGCGGATTAGGATTTATTCAATTTCTAACACTGCTATCTGGCATTGGATGACTGCCAGACCAGTCAGAGTAGAAGTGATGTTTTGGTTTAGCAAACGCCAGAATTAAAATTTAGTGACAACTAGAAAATTGTGTAAAATTTCCTGTGGATTTCATAAATGTCATTGTTTGCTATATTTTCTACTGTAATTAAAAGATACAAAATTTGCAAGTCTGCTATCCAGAGAATGGTTAGGTCTGTTGTCCAGGTTAATTTCATGGATTTAGAGGAGCTAATCTGAGGATTGTTCCACTAAGAAATTGTGGAAAATTTTGTGTAGTTTCTGAAAATGGTATGGTTTACTCTGTTTTGATGAGGGAATTGAGAGTTGTGTTATTTTTTGTATCAAGACAAAAAGGGGATAGACTGATATTTGTTGAAAAAATCGGGGTTTTCGTAGAACGTGTGGGATTGTTGTTATTTGCTTGTGTTTTGCATTGTGTTGGTATATTTTGAGAGTGGGTAAACTCTGTAAGAGGAGAGATTTCAAGTGTGATACCATCTTCAAATCTTCCCGGTCGTCGTAATTAAGAAAAAGGCAAGTGTATAGTAGAATGGTATTAAGTATTTGAGCTTGTTGGTTGTTTATACAATTACTTGCCATGATGATTCATATGATGATGGTTGTTCTTAAATTGTTCATATGCTTATGGTTACATTGATGATTATGGCAATTGATTAATGTTTTTGATTAACTATTGAAAATAGATAATCATTGCATTGCATATGAGCATTAAATTTGCAAAGACCTACTTGGTAGGCACTCTATGGGAGTGGAGGTGCGACCCTGTATGAAAAAGGCCAGGGCGACCTTGTATGAAAAAGGACAAGGCGAGAGTCCAAATTGTGACCCTGTATGAAAAAGGACATGGCAAGGGTGTGTCACCGACGGGTAAACCCTCAGCTATACCGGTGTATACAGAAGAGGAGTTGAGTCTTGAGTGCTGTGTTCATGGAAAAGAGACATATATATGTAATTTGATGATAATGAGCATGTGATGATGAGATAATGGTGAATTAATTTGACATGCTAAGATAATGCTTATCTTATTTATTATTCTGCTATGTACTTGCTGAGTCACGGACTCACCCTTGCTTATTTGTTGTTTTTAGGCGCTCTTTGATGACTACATACATGGGAGGAAGTAGCACATGGATATTTACACTTTATAACTCTTTATTTCACCTAGCAATACTTCACTTTTGGTCATGAATAATTTAGTGTCATTTATTATAATAATTGGTTAATTTGCGATTTTCCTTAGTTTATTGCAATATGTGATATCGCTAGATGATGCGGTCCTTAGCTTAGATTTATTTATGATGATTTTGGTAGTTGTTTAGTTCGTATTAAATCCAATTGGTGATCAATCATGTTGCTGAAATTTATATTTAATTTCATATGATTTGTTAATTCTTGAATTCTAGATATCATCAATGCTTATCTATTGGTTTAAATTGGTAGTGATAGTGATCATAGGTGATATCTTAGGTTTATGTTAAGCCAGGGTGTTACACTAACTTACTAGGTAGGTTTGCAACGAGAAGAGTTCAAGGAGGCTCTGCAGATGGGTGCAGCTCAACTTCTCCAAGTGGCGACTCAGGTGATGGAAACGAAGATGAATGGGGCTGCTATTGCTCTTCCTCCTACTGATGAGACGCTACCTGATGAGGAACGTAACAACCCAAATTGGGGCAATTTAAAATTTTTGTGTAAATTTGGCATTTGGCTCTTTCTCAAATTCTTTTGGCTTGGGAGTTGAAATGAAAACCAAAATTCAAATTTAGAAATTTGAATTATAAACCAAATGCATATCAAATCCCAACTCAAATTCAAGTTTAAATTCAAATTCAAATCAAAATTGAAATTCAAACTCAAATCTAATGGAAAGAAATCAAAAACCAGAAATTCAGTTTTGTGCCTGGCCCAATTCTCTTACTCTCCATCTCTCATTTGTTAGCTTGATGAAGAAGAAGTTCTAACTCTTCAGATGTGCAAAAAAGGACAAGATAGTCTTTGCCACTCACCAGCTCAAGGGAACAATAGTTGCTTGGTGGGAGAACTACCTGGCCTCCTGAGGAGGAGAAAGCCCCATAGCCGAGGAAACCTTCGAGGAGGAAGAAGAGGCCGATGAGTAAGAGGAAGAAAACACTGAGGATCAAGAAGAAGAAGTAGTTGATCCAACAGTCCTGGCTATCCCCTGGACCAAATTTAAAGCCACCTTTAGGACCAATTTGTGCCCGTCGAAACAATGTGCATGAAGAAGAATGAGTTGAGGGCATAGAAGCAAGGGAATATATTAGTCAATAAGTACCTCACCAAGTTTAACCAGCTAGCCTGCTACACACCAGGAGATGTGTGGGATGAAGAGAAGATCGATAATTTCTTGGAGGGAATGCATGAGGAGTTAAGAGTACAACTGATTATCCACGAATTCCCTAGTTTTCATCACCTTGTCAACAAGGCTCTTATCTTGGAAAATGAAAGGAAGAATATGAAGGCTAGCCATAAGTGCAAGCTCGATGCTTACAGGCCATAGGGGAGTTATCCCCAGAGGTTCTACAGAAACCCCTCTTTCCCTAGGCCAACAGCGGCCATACCACCTAGAGTTCTAGTTCTAGCACCCCATCCAAGTATTAGCATGCTCCGCACTCCCTGTCCTGCAATCCAACCCACTGGGACCAACCCTATCGTAGCCAACCTCAACTACTTCAACTACATAGAAAAGGGACTGTTGTGGCGGTGGCCCAACCCCCCGCGACTGGGCCGTGCAACTAGTCTAACATGTAATAGGCCCAATAGTGTAGAGGAATATACCAGTGTAAATATACCAATGTACCCTCATCCTCTATAAGTATTAAGGGGTAGAATGAGGATTTCCCATTCTACCCCACTCATGTATATAAACCCCCAGGAGGGGTAGGAGGAGGGACATCCTCTCATTCATACCAACTCTCCCACAGATCTAGCTCTCCTCTTCTCCTTCCACTAGTCCCCTTCCTTACTGTTTGGCCTGTAGCCACAACAGATGGCGCCATCCGTGGGGACTGGGCAAGAAGTCGTGCAGAGAAGAGTCGCCACCGTGAGAAAGGTTCGATCCATGGCCAGTCTGGAGAACCAGAAAATGCCGCTAGAAGGTAAGAAAAGGTATAGCATCTCGGAATAATCCAACTCATCAGTCGTTGTTACGCGTAAGTCCTCGTGCGGATCTGATAGATCCATCGATCCGCCACCGTGAGTGCTACTCGAAAACCCATGTGGCAGGATAATCATGAGTTTGTGTGCAATTGATGCATGTCCCTCTAAAGCTGATTTTCACTAGTATTATTGAGTACTGCTTGAGTAGCAAAGCGCAGCATCGGGGTCTCGGCGCCGACCTCCACGTCGTAGCCGCCTCCTCGAGCCTCCGCTCTGAAGCCTCAGCATACCGTCGAGTCTCCGTGCCGAGCCTCCGCAGGACGTCGAATCTCCGCACGCTGCGTCGAGCCTTCGCAAGGTGGCTCCAGAGTCGAGCGAGCCAGCCGAGGTCCCACGGGGTGGGCCCTATGAGGTTCCAGCTGCTCACACCGAGGCAGCCGAGTATGTATGTACGTATGCGGTAGCCCCCGACTGCACACACGAACTCCACCCATACACGCGTCCAAAGTATTCATCCGCACCTCCATCCGTGCATGCATTCACATATTTACCCATGAGCTTCATTCATGCATGCATGAGCCCCTGCGTGAATGGAAGGAAGGCATCCATGCATGCATGCGTGGCCCCTGCGTCCACTACTACTTGCCTTCATGCAGGAAAGAGCAATGCAAAGCGTCTATCTCCGCGTGCTGCATGGTCTCCGCACTTCTTCGCGCCTTGGCGCCCTCCGCATCCGCGCGCTGACGCTCGCCAAGACTGGGGAAGCCTCCGCGAAGAAGACGTGTCAGGTAAGCTCGACGGAGGCGTCCCAGTCGTTCTCTTGCTGTAGGCCTTCGCGTCATGCTCCACGTCGGCGAGGTCTTCTCGTTGGTGAAGTCCCGGCGAGGTCTCCAAAGCTGGCCACGCCCCCACGCAATGCCGAACTACACGCTACCGGCTCCGCGTGCCGGCCTCAGTGTGCATGGATTTCGACGTTAGCTATTGGCATGCATGCGGTTGCTCCACGTAAATTCTCAACATTGAACGCGTTGGCTCAGTGCCCGAGATGTCCATCCGCCAATCCATCCATGCATGCGCGGGCGAGTTCATAATCGCCCTGAAGCCCAAGGCGAAGTCAGCGAACGACGAGATGGCTGTTGCGGTGGACCACCTCGCCGGGGCAGCCAAGCTTGCCGAAGTCGGCAGCGCCCTCGGCGTCCACGCCACGGCCTCCGCAGTGACGGGAATCACATCCATGCATGCAGTCTCACCCTCCGTTGGCTTAGCATGCTGGCTCTGCATCTGTCTGCGCCGTCTCCGGGCAGACGAAGCATCAACGTAACCCCGCGCAGGAGATGGTCACCTCGGCGAGGACTGCAGCTCCGCGTCACCTCCGTAGGCCCGGCTCCGCGTAGGACGTTGCCTCCGCAAGTCGGACTTCGCACGCGCAGCTCGGGGCCCCCACTCGGCATCTTGTCTTCAGCGTCCGAGCGTCGATAGAATCCGTCTGGATGGTGGTCTCCGCATCATCGCTGAGACGAGCGTCGGCGGAGTGCATCCGGATGGTGGTCTCCGCTTCGTCGCTGAGACGAAGTCTGCGTCGAGCGCCGACGGAGTCCGTCTGGATGATGATCTCCACGTCGTCGAAAGCAGAAAGGCCCGTCTCCGCGTGACTCGTCTCTGCTACGGGCCTGTCTCCGCGCGGACGAGGACCTCCTCGACCGTGGACTCTACACAGATGAAGCGGGCTTTGCCCAGGCGGGGTCGCAACTCTCCGACGTCGAAGTCTCCCGTAGTTGCGCCTCGGCGCAGCACAGGTGCGCACCGCCAGGACCTCCGCGCGCACCGGGCGCCACCCGTCTCCGCATGTATCCATCCGCGCATGCGAAAGAGCCTCCGCGTCGTCGAGGTCCTCGCCGCGCCAAACCGTGCGGGCGAGCTTCACTACGTACGCGCCATCATCAAGGAGCCAAACCCGAGCGGAGCTAGCTTCGCCAGCACCTCCCCGCGCGCCCAAGGCCGAAGCCACGCCGACCCCGCTGGGCTCTGCATCGACTCCGCCGGCCTCCGCGGACTCCACGTCGACTCCGAGCTCCACGTCGGACCCCGCGTGACCGCGTCGATGTCCTCGACATCGACTCCACGCCTGCTGGCTACACAGTCGCCCTGCCTTTGTGTGGCGCTACGATGGACCCTGCGTAAATTCACAACGCATGCAGGCATCGGATCATTGGCTCCATGATCTCTCCGAAGGCTCCACCAAGTCCCGCTGGAGTCCCCTGTGGTCTCCGCCGAGTCCCGTGGGGTCTCCGCCGACGTCGCGTGGGTAGCTCTGGGGTTTCCACCGACTTCTCTGGGGTCTCCGCCGAGTGTCGCCCATCTCAGCCGCCGCGCCGCCACCTTCAAACTCGCGATGACGTGTAGTCGAGTGAAGCAGTGCATGCATGCATGCGTGTCTGCGAAGCACGTCTGCGGCGTGAGCTGGAGCGTGCGGCGTGACAAGAAGTACCAGCTTGACGAGTCCTCTTCTTCGACCACAACTCGCCCGGGGCCAGCAGCCGGGCGGCTAACTGCGCTGCGGGCTCAACGCCCTGTGACGCCTGCTGCCCGCATCCAGGGGTGACGTCGGCCTCCGCACGGTGTCAGCAACCCGGGCCTCGACTTCGTGCGATGGACTCCGCAGGGGCAGCGTTGGCCTCAAGCTCGACACCCTGCCTCCATGCGTCTTCTGGCCGCAAGTTTTTGCACTCTTCTGCCGAAGTTCCGTATAGACCTCTACTCCGCTCGGCACTACAAGGCTTCGTGACCTAGACTCCGGACGCCCCTCCGTATGCTGGCCTCCACGCAACGGTGGTGAAGTCCGTCTAGATGGTGGCCTCCGCGTCGTCGGCGAGACGGAGTACGGAGTCGGTCCGGCTGATGGTCTCCGCGTCGCCACCATCACGTCCGATACGCTCTACATATGATTATGTATGAGGCTTTAATAGTAGCTCCTGTATTTCCTGCGTGCATGGCCTTAAAGAAGCGGTTGTGCATCATATCACTTATTGCGGCTGCGGTTCCACTCTGAGAGCATTTGATTTGGCCGTGTTTACTTCTCCAATTTTGGCCTGCTCTGGGCTACCATAGTATCAAATGATTTTCCAGTACTGTATTCTGGAGCATTTTGTTGCCGCAATTCTTCAGCCATTTCTTCGATGCCTCTGTTTTGGTCCTCGTTTTGGATTTAAATCGCATGACGGCCTTGCGCCTCGGCATACTCCACGTAGTATAAACAAAGACATGCGTTCATGCGCGCACTCTCCATGAAAAACACGGGCATGAGTATAAACAAAGATATGCGTTTGCGTGCGCACTCTCTGTGAAAAACACGGGCATGAGTATAAACAAAGACACGCGTTCGCGCGCGCACTCTCTGTGAAAAACACGGGCATGAGTATAAACAAAGACACGTGTTCGCGCGCACACTCTCCGTGAAAAACACGGGTATAAGTATAAACAAAGACACGCGTTCGTGCGTGCACTCTCCGTGAAAAACACAGGCATGAGTATAAACAAAGACGCGTGGGGGCATGGCTCCACATGCACTCCATGGAGTATAAATAAGACGTCGTGCGAGGTCCGCCTCCGCATGCAATTTCACCGCCCACAACGTACGGAGGCTTGCCTCCGCGCGCAGTCTACGGACTCTAAATAAGACGTAGCGCGAGGTCCGCCTCCACACGCACTCTGCGGAGTATAAATAAGACATAGCGCGAGGTCCACCTCCGCACGTAATTTCACCGCCCGCAACGTGCGGAGACTTGCCTCCGTGCGCAGTCTATGTACTCTAAATAAGATGTAGCGCGAGGTCCGCCTCCGCACGCACTCTACAGAGTATAAATAAGACGTAGCGCGAGGTCCGCCTCCGCACGCACCTTCACCGCCCGCAACGCGCGGAGGCTCGCCTCCGCGCACAGTCTACGGACTCTAAATAAGACGCAGTGGGGGGACGCCTCCGCGCGCACTCTACGGAGTATAAATAAGACGCGGATGTTATCCCTTCACACTCTATGGAGTATAAATAAGATGCGGATGTTATCCCTGCACACTCTACGGAGTATAAATAAGACACGGATGTTATCCCTGCGCACTCTACGGAGTATAAATAAGACACGAATTTATCCCTGCGCACTCTACGGAGTATAAACAAGACGCGGATGCCGCGCACGCGTGGACTTTGTCCTTATGCGTACTCTCCGGAGTACTCTCCGGAGTATAAATAAGATGTGGATGTTGATCCCACGCACTCTCCGGAGTATAAATAAGACGTGGATGTTGATCTCACGCACTCTCTGGAGTATAAATAAGACGTGGATGTTGATCCCACGCACACTACAGAGTATAAACAAGACGCGGATGCCGCGCACGCATGGACTTTGTCCTTATGCGTACTCTCCGGGGTATAAATAAAATGTGGATGTTGATCCCACGCACTCTTCGGAGTATAAATAAGACGTGGATGTTGATCCCACGCACTCAATGAAGTATAAAAACTGCGCGATAGCCGAGACACCAGGGAGTGCATCGCTTTAGCGACGCACCACCAGGACATCGTGCCTTCGCGCGTGCTGCACCAGGGAGTGCATCGCCTCCCCGCCTCTGTGTGCGTAGCGCCCTCGGCCTACGCCGCAAGTGCCCGCTCTCCGCGGGCACTCTTTTGGAAGGTGGGGGAACGGCAGTGTCGCCTCCCTGCCTCTGTGTGCGTAGCACCCTCAGCCTATGCCGCAAGCGCCCGCTCTCCACGGGCACTCTTTTCGAAGGCAGGGGAACGGCAGTGTCGCCTCCCTACCTCTGTGTGCGTAACGTCCTCGGCCTACGCCGCAAGTGCCCACTCTCCGCGGGCACACTTTTCGAAGGCAGGGGAACGGCAGTGTCGCCTCCCTACCTCTGTGTGCGTAGCGCCCTCGGCCTACGCAGCAAGCGCCCGCTCTCCGTGGGCACTCTTTTTGAAGGTGAGGGAACGGCAGTGTCGCCTCCCTGCCTCTGTGTGCGTAGCACCCTCGGCCTACGCCGCAAGAGCCCGCTCTCCGCGGGCACTCTTTTCAAAGGTAGGAGAACGACAGTGTCGCCTCCTTGCCTCTGTGTGTGTAGCGCCCTCGGCCTACGCCGCAAGCGCCCGCTCTCCGCGGGCACTCTTTTGGAAGGTGGGGGAACGGCAGTGCCGCCTCCCTACCTCTGTGTGCGTAGCGCCCTCGGCCTACGCCGCAAGCGCTTGCTCTCCGTGGGCACTCTTTTCGAAGGTAGGGGCAGCGGTGTCGCCTCCACCTTCGTGTGCGTGGCGCCCTCGGCCTACGCCGCAGCGCCGCTCTCGCGGTACTGCGTTTGGAAGGTGGGGGAACGACAGTGTCGCCTCCCTGCCTCTGTGTGCGTAGCGCCCTCGGCCTACGCCGCAAGCGCCCGCTCTCCGCGGGCACTCTTTTCGAAGGTAGGGGAACGGCAGTGTCGCCTCCCTACCTCTGTGTGCGTAGCGCCCTCGGCCTACGCCGCAAGCGCCCGCTCTCCGCGGGCACTCTTTTTGAAGGTGTGGGAATGGCAGTGTTGCCTCCCTGCCTCCGCGCACGTAGCGCCCTCAGCATACGCATCTCGCGCCCGCTACCCGCGGGGCGGCACGGCTCCGGCGCTGGACTTCGTCGCCTGCCTTGTAGTCATCGCCTCGGTGGGACGGCACGGCTCTGGCACTCGACTTCGCCGTCCACCTTGTAGGCATCGCCTCAGCGGGACGGCACGGCGCCGGCGCTCGACTTCGCCGTCCGCCTTGTAGGCATCGCCTCGGTAGGATGGCACGTCTTCTGCGCTCGACTTCGCCGTACGCCTTGCAGGCATCGCCTCGGCGGGACGGCATGTCTTCGGCGCTCGACTTCGTCATCCGCCTTGAAGGCATCGCCTCGGCAGGATGGAACGTCGACGGCGCTCGACTTCGCCGTCCGCCTCGGAGGCATCGCCTCAGCGGGGCGGCACGTCTTCGGCCCTTGACTTCGTCGTCCGCCTTGTAGGCATCGCCTCGGCGGGACGACACGTCTTCGGCACTCGACTTCGCCGTCCGCCTCGCAGGCATCGCCTCGACGGGACGGCACGTCTTCGGCGCTCGACTTCGTCGTCCGCCTTGTAGGCATCGCCTCGGCAGGACGGCACGTCGTCAACGCTTGACTTCGCCATCCGCCTTGTAGGCATCGCCTAGGCGGGATGGCACGGCTCCGGCGCTCGACTTCCCCGTCCGCCTTGTAGGCATCGCCTCGGCGCCAGTGCTCGACTTCGACGTCCGCTTTGTAGGCATCGCCTCAGCGGGACGACACGTCCTCGGCGCTTGACTTCGCCGTCAGCTTCGTAGGCATCGCCTCGGCGGGACGGCATGGCTCCGGCGCTCGACTTCGCCGTCCGCCTCGCAGGCATCGCCTCGGCGGGACGGCACGTCTTCGGCGCTGGGCTTCGCCGTTCGCCTCGGTGGGACGACGCGGGATCCAGTGTAGGATTTCACTGATTTCTTCGTAGGCATTGCCTCTGGGTCTGAAAGCTACCAGTTGCATCGGCTCACTAGTCGGCACCCTTGCGCTTGCTGTCGGGGAACGGGGGGCTGGGATAGTTGATCGCGTCAGCTCGCCCATCGGGACCTCGCGCTTCTGCGCCGAGGAGTACTGTTGTGGGGTGGCCCAACCCCCCGCGACTGGGCCGTGCAACTAGTCCAACATGTAATAGGCCCAATAGTGTAGAGGAATATACCAGTGTAAATATACCAATGTACCCTCATCCTCTGTAAGTATTAAGGGGTAGAATGGGGATTTCTCATTCTACCCCACTCATGTATATAAACCCCCAGGAAGGGTAGGAGGAGGGACATCCTCTCATTCATACCAACTCTCCCACAGATCTAGCTCTCCTCTTCTCCTTCCACTAGTCCCCTTCCTTACTGTTTGGCCTGTAGCCACAACAGGGACACTTTGCCAACCATTGCCCGCAATGCCAGGTTAAGCTAGTAAAGTTCAACCTGGGAACCACTCTAGCTCACAGCCAGACATCAATGCCCAACAAAGGATATTAGACACTGCAGGCAACCAGGACGGCCCCAACAAAAAATCGTGACCATCTGAACCATGTCACGGCTAAAGAGGCCCAAGAAGCAATAGGAGTCTTAACAGGTATGTTCTCTATTAAGTCCATACCTGCACACAACCTCTTTAATTCTGGAGCACCTCGTTCATTCATAGCAAGAAAGTTCATTGAAAAACATCAGTTGTCAACCTTTGAGTTGAAGAGACTCGTGGCACTTAGCTCACCCGAGGGACCACTGATAGCCACATTAGTAAGCCTAGAGGTAGAGATCTAATTGGAAAGGATAAACTTTCGCTCAGACTTAATGGTACTAGGTTCCCAGACATTGGATATTATTCTAGGGATGGATTGGTTAACAAGGTAGGAAGAGAAGATAGATTGTGCCAGTAGGAAGGTAGTACTCACCAAAGACCCAGGGATAACGATAGAAGTCAAGATGGACTGACCTTACCATTGGGGTCATGCAGTCTACCATCTTGAGGATGTGCCTCTAGAAGGGATGCTAGTAGTTCAAAACTACCCTAAGGTATTCCCGGAGGAACTACCAGACATGCTACCCAACCGAGATGTAGAATTTGTCATTGAACTGAAGCCCAGAATAACCCCAATTGCCAAGATACCATATAGGATGGTTGCTAATGAGCTGAAAGAACTGAAGAAACAAATTCAGGAGCTACAAGATAAGATATTTGTTAGGCCTAGCTCATCACCATGGGGATCACCAGTGTTGTTTATAAAGAAAAAAGATGGCACTGGAAGGATGCGCGTGGACTACAGGTCCTTAAATAAGGTAACTATCAAGAACCAATATCCCTTACCTCGAATAGATGACCTGTTTGACCAGCTCGAAGGAGTGATAGTCTTCTCCAAGATAGATTTAAGGTCAGAATACCACCAGTTGAAGATTAGAACTGAGAACATACCCAAAAACATGTTCATCACGAGGTATGGCCTATATGAGTTTACGGTCATATCATTTGGCCTAACCAATGCTCTGGCCTACTTCATGAACCTCATGATCAAAATATTCATAGAAAATCTAGATAAGTTTGTGCTAGTGTTCATTGACAACATCCTCATTTACTCCAAGAATGCGGTGGAACATGCCAAACATGTGAAGTTGATGTTAGAAAAGTTTAAGGAACATCAATTATATGCCAAATACAAGAAATGTGAGTTTTGGCTATCGAATATTAGTTTTCTTGGGCATATTGTATCTGTTAGAGGAGTACCTATTGACCCAGCAAATGTAGATGTCGTTCTGGAGTGGAAGTAGCCTACCTGAGTGACCGAAGTATGTAGTTTCCTTGGATTGGCTGAATATTATAGATGGTTCATAGAAGGATTCTCAAGAATTTCCAGACCCCTGACCCACCTACTCAAGCAAAAGAAGAAGTATGAATGGCTAGAAACATGTGTGGAGAGTTTCCAAGAATTCAAGAAGAGACTGACTACAACCCCTATACTATTTCTGCTAGATATACGTAAGGACTTTGAAGTATATTGTGATGTCTTGTACCAAGGTTTTGGTTGTTTACTTATGCAAGGGAAGAATTCATGGCGTATGCATCAAGATAGCTCCACCCTCATGAAGAGAATTACTCGACCCATGACTTAGTGTTAGTTTCAATAGTGCATTCCCTAAAAATTTGGTGTCATTACTTCATCGGCAATCACTGTGACATATACACCAATCATAAAAACCTCAAGTACATCTTCACGCAATTGGATCTTAACTTGAGACAGAGAAGATGGCTAGAACTAATCAAGGACTATAATCTTGACATCCACCACCATCTTGAAAAAGCTAACGTAGTAGTCGATGCCTTGAGTCACAAATCATATTGTACAATGTCATGATTCAAGAACAACAACCTGAGCTTTATAAGGAATTGAAGGCACTTAACCTAGTGATAGTGGAGCAAGGTACCATAGCTACAATATAAATACACCCAACCCTAGAGGAACAACTAGAGGCCACACAAAAAGGAAACTCAAATGTCCAAATATTCAAGTGCCATATGTCAAAAGGATAGGCCTCCAAAATGAGTGAAGATTAACAAGGAATTATATGGTGCAGGAAACACCTCTTTGTTCTCCACTAGAAGGAGCTCAAGGATTTAATACTCAAAGAGGCCCACTATTCAGCATATTCCCTACATCTAGGGAGTACCAAGATGTACCAAAATATGAAGCAGCAGTATTGATGACCACGTGTCACAGTCTAGTTGTTTATTTCAAAAAAATTTCATAGAAAAAATAAAATTAATTTAATTTAAAATAAAAACAATTGTTCTTTGATTGCCTGATTTTTGGGAGGGATTTTATTTGCTTGTTTTTAATTTTTAAAAGGCTTTTTCTTAAAAGTAATTTAAGTAAAAATAAAAATATTATTGAATAAAGGGTATGTTGAATTTCTATAAAATCCTTTTTGAAATTATTTTAAAGAATTTGGCTTTTATCTAGATATTCTGTGAATTTTCTAGATTTTAAAAGGTCAATCCAAAACTTAATTTCTCTCGGGCCGTCAAGTGTCCGACCCAGTTTGTCTCCATCTTTGCGTGGATGAAACCCAACCATCCACTCAGTCACCCTCTCTATTTTTCTTCTCTCTCATCGACTGGTGGGGCCTGCTTGTCATCCCCTACCTTACCTTCTTCTTGCTCCTCCATTCACCATTGATGCCCTCCAAGTTCTTAATGTCTGACCGTTACTTCCCGTTAACCGAAGCAAATACTGCCAATAAAAGCCCTCATCATTTTCCGCTTCTTCCATCAGTATTCCCCACCATAAAATTCCATCATCAACAAAGTTCGTGAGCCACTACACCGGCCATAAAATCAGTGAGTTATCTCTCGGCCATTTCTTTTCCCCAAGCCCTATAAATACCTTCCCAAGCATCTCCTTCTCACACCGCTCAACTCTTGCTGTCGTGTGCCCGAGTTTGTTTTCCGCTGGCCTTAAGTTGAGCTCTAGCGAGCATTTCTGGGAAGCCCAAGACTTCTTGCGCTTCGTCATCACTGCCTTCATCCTCACCGAGTCCGCATGACCGTCCATCGCCCCTTTGCTAATCCAATCTACTACCGAAACTCCTTCGCCGTCGATGACTGAGCCGCTTTCGCAACTTCTTCCTTGTCGCTGACTGATTTCTAACTCTTTGCAGTTCGTGGTATGGTGCTTAACTTCTCTCTCTGTATCTTTCGACTACTATAGTCTTTTCGATCACAATCACTTCTAACCACTGCCGTTCCGATCACGGAAGCCTTTTGACTGCTATCGTTGGTTATGACTAGTATCATCGGTTACAACCACTTTGGTCAGTTATGATCACTTTCAGTAGTCCAACAACTCTTAGAGGTTTCGACCGCTACCACTTTCGACCACACATAGCTTTCGACCGCCAAGCTTCAATCATTAAGCTCCGACTATTCTTGTTTCCGATTACTCTCTTACTTCTAACAATGTTATAACCTCCAATCTCTCCGACCACTTTATAACCTCCAATCCCTCCAACCCCTTTATATTCTCTGATCCCTCTGACCACGTTATAGCCTTCGAGTACCTACCAGTTACTGCAGCGTATGACCATTCTAAAAACTCTATATAGCTTCTAACCACCGACCACTCTATATAGCTTCCAACCACCGACCACTCTATATAGCTTCCGACCACCGACCACTCTATCAGCTTCTGACCATCGACCACTCATAACATCATGATGGGCAACCAATGCATGTCGTGATTTGAGCACAAGCCGTAATGGAATGGAATGTGACAGTTGATGAAGAAGGTATCCCTTCGGTGTCCTGTTGTGTAGGATCAGTATGACTAGTTCAAGGGGGTGAATGACTCTTTCAAAATCTTCCCCAAGGATTATCAATAACATGTAGTAGAAATACAAACAAAAAACAATGAAGATCAAAGAGTAACCAATCACAAGGAAATATCTAAGAGAAATTGAGCAAAATGTGCCTTGACAAGCCTCGGTGGTTTGACCTCTCAATGGGGGCGGTCTGAACTCTCCATCAGAATAAAAAATCAGCACGATTTCAAAACTAAGAATTCATGTAACTTTGGATCCATTGATCCAAATAACTTGAAACTTGGCATGTACCTTCTCTAGCATGTTAGGAACCTATTTCAATCAATGATTGAGAGAATCGTTGCCAAAATTCTAACCTTTTCCATTTAAAGGTTACACTAAAAATGAGCAAAAGAGGGAAATCTTGATCTACACTTGCTCGTGAGTCATTGATGATCAAGATGACCTTGGATGGGTTCTCATATGTCATAGCAAACTAGATCAGAGTACGAATTCAAGACAAATATCCTATAAGAGCAAAACCATAAAATCACATCCCTCTAGAGGAAAATCGGGCAAGCTCAAGTACTCTTCCTAGAAGGTGGTTAGATGGATAGGAGCAGATCTTCATGTTAGTGATATGCCCTAGAGGCAATCATCGAAATGATTGTATCACTTCTATGTTTATGATCTTTTGAATAATATGTTATTTTGTCTCTTAAATAAATATCTTTCGTATTGATCAACAAGTATGTGCCTTGTTCGTGGAACTCTTTATTCATGTTTTCATGTTATTCTAAATTATCTCTGATCTTATATTATTGTGTGGGATAATTATGATTTATAGAACAACACGTGTATTGATTGATGATCATGTTTAACAGATCATGGATATGAGATATCAAATCAATAATGTGGATACATGTTAGAGAACATAATGTTGGATTGACCCACCATGAGATACTACAAGAATTCTTATATTCTTAAGTGTTATCAGTTGTCTCATATATAGTGTATATAGGATCCTTTGACCTAAAACCGTCATTGTTTTCTACATGTGTAATTATTTGCTTGGGGGTTATCAAACACTACTCTGTGACTAGGTGGTTATAAAGGTAGCTTTCGGCTTTATTATGAAACATACGAAAGAATATGAACGATCAATATGATTGATCAATAAAAAATCGGGTTGATCAGATTAGTTCAGAATTGAGTTTTAAAGGCATATTTGAGAACCAAACAAGGGCTAAAAGGTATAACACCTCTAAGTCGTTGTTTGCGTGCAAGTTATCTGAAGGAAGTCCGGGCAGCCCAGAAGTCTGGGTAGCCCTCATGTGATCAAGATAATTGGATACATTGAGAGTTTGGAAAAACTTGGATTTCTCCTTATCCAAGAGTTGGCTACTGATGTGATTCTCCAGTCGCTCCCTCTGAGCTTTAAGCCATTCATTTTGAAATTTCATATGAATGGCATGGAGAAGCCAATGACCGAGTTACATGGGATGATCAAGTCAGCAGAGGAGCGGATTAAGAAAAGCGCTAATCATGTAATGATGGTTCAGAAGACTACCAACTTCAAAAAGAAGAATAATAAGGCTTCGAGAAAAAAGGCCACAAGCAAAACTCAAGATGAGATCCTGAGTATCAAATCTAAGCTTTAGAAGCTCAAGATTGGTGCTACACCTAACGCCATTTGCTACCATTGTCAAGGGACTAGACATCGGAAGAGAAACTGTAAGAAGTACTTAGCAAAATTGGAAGAGAAGAAGGGAAGTAAGACTTCTACTTTAGATATAAATGTTATAGAAATAAATCTTGCTACTTATCATATTAGTTCTCGGGTATTTGATACCAGATCAGTTGCTCATATTTGCAATCCGATGCAAGGATTGATAAGGAGTATGAGTTTCGCAAGAGGCGAGGTCGATCTTCGTGTAGGCAATAGAGAAAGAGTTGCTGCATTAGTTGTTAGTGCTTTATCATTATTTTTACCCTCAGGATTAGTTTTGGAATTGAATAATTGTTATTATGTTCCTATCTTAAGCAAAAATATTATTTCTGCTTCATGTTTGAAAGCAGAAGGTTATAAATTTAGAATAAAGAATAATTATTGTTAAATTTATTTGAATGATATGTTTTACGGTCATACTCCATTGATAAATGGATTATATATTCTAAATCTTGAGGATTAGCATGTCTATAATATTAATACTAAGAGGCTTCAGCCTAGTGATTTGAATCCCACTTATATTTGGCATTACCGTTTGGGTCACATAAATGAAAAGCACATGGTGAAACTCCATAAAGATTGACTTCTAAACTATTTTGATTTTGAATCATTTGAAACATGTGAGTCTTGTTTACTTGGCAAAATGACTAAGACACCTTTCAGTAGTCTAGGTGAGAGAGTAAATTATTTGTTGACTTTAGTACATTCGGATGTATGTGGACCAATGTGCTCAAAGGCTAGAGGTGGATTTTAGTACCTTATAACTTTTACTAATGACTTTGGTAGATATGGATACATCAACCTAATGAGGCATAAGTCTGAATCATTTGAAAAGTTTAAGGAATTTCATAATAAAGTACAAAATCAACTAGGCAAGACAATTAAAGACTAATGATCAGATCGTGGAGGTGAATATTTGAGCCATGAGTTTAGTGATCATCTAAAGCAATGAGGAATTGTTCCAAAGCTAACTCCGCCGGGAACACCTCAATGGAATGGGTTGTTTGAACGACAAAATAGGACCTTGTTAGACATGCTTCGGTCGATGATGTGCCATTCTGATCTGCCATTGTCTTTTTAGGGGTATGCTCTAGAAATGATGTGTTCACATTAAATAGGGTTCCATCAAAAGCCGTAGAGAAGACACCATATGAGATATGGACTGGGAAGTGTCTCGGGTTGTCTTTTCTCAAAATATGGGGTTGTGAAGTGTATGTAAAATATTAGACATTTGACAAGCTCACACCTAAATCTGGTAAATGCTTCTTCGTGGGGTATTCTAAGGAAACTAAAGAATATTACTTTTATAAAAGTGATGAGAACAAAGTGTTTGTTGCTCGAAATGGTGTCTTGTTAGAGAAAGAGTTTCTCTCAAAAGGAGTTAGTGGGAGCACAATGAGACTTGGAGAAAATCGAGAGACATCAGAAAATATTTCAATTCCTACTGAACCTCTACAGACTGTACAAGATGTTGTATAAACTGTGGAAGAGGCACTAGCTCCACATAGGTTTGAAAGGCCACGTTAATTGCCGATATGGTATCGACATGACATTTTATTGTTAGACAATAATGAGCCTAAGACTTATGAGGAAGCGATAATGGGCTTGGAATATAAGAAATGACTTGGAGCCATGAGATCCAAAATTTAATCCATGTATGACAATCAAGTTGGAACTTAGTTGATCCACCTGATGGTGTAAAAACCACTGAGTGCAAGTGGGTTTTTAAGAAGATAGGCATGGATGACAATGTTTATATCCATAAAACACGATTGGTGGTGAAGGGTTTCAAACAAATTCAAGGTGTTGACTATGATGAAACCTTCTCGTCCGTCGCTATGCTTAAGTCTGTCCAGATCACTCTAGCTATTGCTGCATATTTTGATTATGAGATATGAAAAATGGATGTCAAAATGAATTTCCTAAATGGAAACCTATGTGAGGATGTGCACATGACACAACCTAAGGGTTTTGTTGATCCCCAAAATACTAGAAAGATATGCAACCTTCAGAGATCTATCTATGGACTGAAGCAAGCCTCTCGGAGTTGGAACATTTATTCTGATAAGGTAGCCAAAGGGTTTGGCTTCATCAAGAATGAAAAAGAGCCTGGTGTTTACAAAAAGGCTAGTGGAAGTGTACTTGTTTTTCTGGTCCTATATGTTGATGATATATTATTGATCAGAAATAATATTCCTATGCTTGAATCTGTCAAGTCTTTATTAAGAAATAGTTTCTCCATGAAAGATTTAGGAGAGATAGCATGTATTTTGGGCATAAAGATCTACAGAGATAGAACTAACATGCTAATTGGATTAAACCATGATACGTACATTAACAAAGTGTTGAAGCGGTTTAACATGCAGGATTCCAAGAAGGCTTTCTTACCTATGTGACATGGTATTAGTCTTAGCAAGACTCAGTGTCCTTTGACACTAGATGAGCGACCGAATGACTAAGATTCCATATGCTTCCTCCATTGGGTCTATCATGTATTCCATGCTTTGTACACGACTAAATGTGTCATATGTTCTAAGTGTTATGAGTAGATATCAGCCGATCCAGGTAAAAGTAACTGGATAGCTGTAAAGAACATTCTAAAATACTTAAGAAGGACTATGAATGTGTTCCTTGTTTATGGATGTGAGGAAGAGCTAGTCGTAAATGGTTACACTAATACTAGCTTCCAAAACGATAAATATGATTTTCAATCGCAGTATGGGTTTGTGTTTTGTCTTAATGGAGGAGTAGTGAACTAGAAATGTTCCAAGTAAGAGACGATTGCCGATTCTACATGGAGGTTGAGTATATTGCGTCTTTCAAAGCTGCAAAGGAGGTTGTTTGGATAAAGAAATTAATCATTGAGCTGGGTGTGGTTTCTAGTACTTCTAGTCCAACGAATCTCTATTGTGATAATAGTAGAGCCATTGTGCAAGCCAAGGAGACTAGATCACATCAAAAATCAGCGTTTTCACCTCATTCACGAGATTGATCATAGAGGTGATGTTAAGATATGCAAAGTGCACACAAATTTAAATATTGCTAATCCGTTGACAAAGCCTCTCCATAGCCAAAGCATGGGGCGCACACAAGTGTTGTTGGTACTAGATACTTGCATGATTGACTCTAGTTTAAGTGGGAGATTGTTAGTAATATGCCCTAGAGGCAATCATAGAAAAGATTGTATCACTTCTATGTTTATGATCTTTTGAATAATATGTTATTTTGTCCCTTGAATAAATATCTTCGTATTGATCAACAAGTATGTGATTTATTCGTGAAACTCTTTAATCATGTTTTGATGTTATTCTAAATTATCCTAATCTTATATTATTATGTGGGACAATTATGATTTATAGATCAGTACATATATTGATTAATGATCATGTTTCATGGATGATGGATATGGGATATCCAATCAATAATGTGGACACATGTTAGAGAACATGGTGCTAGATTGTCCCACCATGAGACACTAGAGGAATTGTTATATCCTTAAGTGTCATCAGTTGATCTCATACATAGTGTATGTAGGATCCTTAGACCTAAAATCGTCATTGTTTCCTACATGTGTAATAGTTTGCTTAGGGGTTAACAAACACTACTCTATGACTGGGTGGTTATAAAGGAGCTTTCGAGTTTACTATGAAACATATGGAGGAATATGAGCGATCAATATGATTGATCAATAGAAAATTGGGCCGATCAGATTAACATGATTAATAAGTGGAAAAGCGGGACCGACGTGCTAGGTAATCGTACTGCACATTATATGTGTTATGTGTTCATATCGCGCAATATAATTGGATTCTGCACATAACTCATTTTTGCAAGGTTGTGTGAATAGTATGACCCATTGTGTATATGATGCATGTATGAGTTTTTCATGGCCTGTGTTGTCATATTAATTTTTAATATGTAATTCATTATTAGCTGTTAGGAGTAATAACTAAGTAGATGGATGTGGTGAACTCAAGCATTGATAGCTCGATAGATAGGAAGCGTGGTGATGGAGATTGCCATGCTAGGGGCCATACTATCTCACAGTTTAATATGATTTAATTGTGAATATTTTTATGTTCTTTTTATGCTATTATTCATGTTATTATTAGCTTGGGTATTTTGAACATGATACAATAGTATCCCTATAGAAAAATTAAGTAAAACTTGATGCCCTTCCAATAGTTGCACCCATCAAAATTTGATTATTAACAGGTTGGTCTACCAAAGTACAGTACCATTAATTATCTCAATGAGATAGGGTAAAGTGTTGGACACTTCATGTATAATATTGGTTTAACTTGGCTAGACTCATAATATTTTTGGGTCTAGGGGCATAGTATTGAGGTTGGGATATATGGATGCCACTCAATAAACAAGAGTTACATGTGATGTAATTAGCAAGGGGTTGCTTACCTACATTGCTAGGTTTCTAGCAGTGATGCCAAAGATCAACTATTACCACTGCATCGACGTGCTCTTCGTTGAATCGGCTTCTTCAACTCTACTTCCGCTGCACTGCGCGTCTAATGGTAACAATCTATGATCTCTTACTCACATGGCTTTTTGGTTTACGTGGTAGAAAACTTTAATTTGCGCTAGTGTAGCCTACCTGTATCCTAACACTTCAAAAGATATCTCTACCTCTTACGTGTTCTTGACACCAGAAAAGATCAAGAAGAGAGAGATCCAAATAAGAAAGTTAAGCAAATAAAAAACACAATGAATGATTTATGGCACAACTCACTTGGACAAATTTTGGATGACATTTCACTTGAAGAGGAGTGTTTTACAGCCACTCTCTTAGGATGGCAGAGCTCTAACCTAGAGCATATACACCAAAGGCTCCAATACTTGAAAACCCTAACCCTAGACTTAATGGAGAGACTTAACTCTCACAACTCAACATAAGACTTATATAGTAGAGACTTCTCACCTCGCATCAAACCCTAACATGCATATCCTTAGTGAATCACACTACTATATATGCGAAAATCCGATAACCCATACATAAACGGATTTTACAATCACACACTTGCACACTTTCAAAGCGCGACTTCCAAGGCTCCAAAGTCCAATAAGACATTCTATCCTTAAAGACGTGATGTAAACCACATAAACTAATGCTGTGGTTTTGCAAATCCCCAATCCATCCGATGTTAGACAATTTCCTTAATTGCCACCAACCAATCTTCATGATGATGTGATATCCATAACTTATCGCTAGGATCGTATGCCTACTTCGAGGTTGTCACCACTTGAAATGCCTATCCCATGGCACATCACATCACTCCATACCCAAAGGTAGAGCCAGGAATTAGAGATGAGGGGAGCCAAACAAGCTATATAGCGAAATTGCATTCTATGAGCGGGGGCCAAATAACACGAATATAGATAAAATTTCATGAATTACAAAAGGGATATAGTGGCAATATTTGGATCATAGGGGGAGCCCTGGCTCCTGCTAGTCCCCCTCCCTCCCGCTCTATCCATACCATAGTTTGTGATACGCAATTACTTATCATCAAGATCGTACGTCTGCTCCGAGAACCATCATCACTTGAAACACACAAATTCAATTGGCACAACACATGTACACATTTGCCTCCTCGCAATCATTGACTTTCTCCTATGCTTCTCCACTTGAAAATGCACACAACACTACCATGCCACAGGGTAAGTCTAGCTTTGAGCCAGAAAATGGCACTTTTGGCCACGTCGTTGGTTGTGACATGGCCAAACAACACTGCCACTCATTGGTGGCAGAGTGGCAGGATATGATCATGCCATGGTGACTTGTGTGGTAGTGTTGTCTTTCCACGCTATTTGTTGTGCATGGCCAAAACAACCAGATCTAGAAATAAGTTAGACGAAGTGTTATTAATTAAAACAAATTTAAATATGTGTTAAATAATAAAAAGAATTCCTTAAGCCCAATCCACACATGCAGTCTTGCAGAGGCATCACCAAAGCTATGATCATAGACCATATTGTTCAAAAAAATTTCGAAGTAGTTTGCTTCAAATCAGTGATATAAGCCCAAAAAAATTAGTACTTTAATCCTAACAAGATGGAACAGTAACTAGAAATATTTTGTAAGTAGAGCCAAAATTTTGTAGTTCCAAGTAATTTATGTAGCTGGTTTAAAAAGAGCCAAATGGGCAATAGAATATTCTAATACCAACAAGTCTGGGTGGTAACAATTTGCCATCCACCGTCCATCCTAACTCCTAAGTCTAGTCAAGATGTTAGTTGTTAGTTTATGATTTATAGTTTTTTAAATAAATAAATAGAATAAATTTTTTTATCGCTGTTTCGAAACGGTATACTCGCGTGTGATTGTTTGCCGAAGCGCGCCGTCAGTTGGCTCTCATATGCGGGAAATTTAACTTTTTGCCACTCTTAACATTGCCACATACTCAAATGTCATCCTCTACATTGCAATTAACATTTTGCCACTCTCCAGCCTACGTGGCGCCTAGTCATCGCCATGTCACGCCAAGCGCCTCCCGCGCCGCGCGCGCCCGCCTCCCGTCCTCCCGCGCGTCGCCGCCTCCCCGTCCTCCCGCGCGCCGCCAGCCTCCGCGTCTCCCGCACCGCCCGGCCTCCGCGCGCGCCGCCGCCTCTCCGCGCCTCCCGCGCGCCGCCTCCGCGCCTCCCGCTTCGCCGCGCCGCGCCTCCCCTTCCCGTGTCCGGCGCGGATCCCGCCGGTGAAGCGCTGCGTCTCGAGCCAATTCATCGCGTGGGGCATCTCTGTGGCACCCGAGCACATCCCCACCTCGCCGGACCCGCCGCCCTCCCAGCCAACCGCGCCGTCTTCATCTCACCGCCAGCTCCTCTCGCCGCCGCCCGCCTCGCTCCATCTCGGCCTCGACCGACGCCCAGTGAGCTCCGGATGCCGTAGATGCTTTACTGCCGAGGAATCGGCTCCACCGCTGAGCCGCGGCGGATCCCGCGCGGACTCGGGAAGGGAGGCGCGGCGCGGCGCGGCAAGCGGAGGCGGCGGCGGCGCGGGGAGGCGTGGGAGGCCGACGGCGCGCGGGAGACGCGGAGGCCGGCGAGGCCAGCGGCGGCGGCGGGAGGCCGGCGAGGCGGCGCGGCGCTGGGAGCGCGGGCATGACATGGCAGTGACTAGGCGCCACGTAGGCTGGAGAGTGGCAAAATGTTAATTGTAATGTAGAGGATGACATTTGAGTATATGGCAATGTTAAGAGTGGCAAAAAGTTAAATTTCCCCTCATACGCCGTGGCCGAAAAAAACACCTGTTTTGAAGTGCGTCATCAGTCATCAGACGGGCCAGCAGCTGCTGAGAGCAGAGGAGCCCCAAAACTCCCAAGCCCCAGGCTCTCCTCTCCTCTCCCCGGCCGACGCGATGCCCCCCAGATCGGACCACGCCGCCGGCAGCGCGGCCGCTGCCGCGGCAGCCCAGGGCCACGGATCCGACTTCGACTCCATCGACCCCCTCTTCCACGTCCTCCGCGTGCTCCCCTTCTCCTTCCTCCGGCCGCCGCGCACCCGCCTGAAGCTGCCGTCCAACCTGGCGCTGCCCTCCCCCATGACCGTCTTCTCCCTCATCCTCCTCACTTACTTCGCCGTCGTCTCCGGCCTAGTCTACGACGTCATCGTCGAGCCCCCCGGCATCGGCAGCGCCCAGGACCCCGCCACCGGCGCCGTCCGCCCCGTCGTCTTCCTCCCCGGCCGCGTCAACGGCCAGTACATCATCGAGGGCCTCTCCTCCGGCTTCATGTTCCTCCTCGGCGGCATCGGAATCATCCTCCTCGACCTCGCCGTCGACCGCACCAGGCCCCGAAGCCTCCGCGTCTCATTCGGCGGCTCCGGCGTCGCTGCCACCGTCATCGCGTACGCCATGGCCATGCTCTTCATCCGCATCAAGATCCCCGGCTACCTATGGTGAGGCCGACAAATCTTACCAGTTCATTTGATCAGATCAGTCACAAGATCTCTACCTCTAGATCTGTTTTTAGAGGTTGATGGAACTAGTGTACTCTTTTAATGATGTTATCGTAGGATGCTGGATGATCTCGACTTTTAATTGGTGATCTGAGAATTATCTTTCTGAAGTGACAATAAACAGAGTTTTCTTGAAATTGTGATTGCATGATACTGCTGCTATCTAGATCTATTTTCTTGTTGATTGAATTATCACAATTTAAGAGAATTGCTAAAAAATCTAGAATGTAAACTTGTAACTAAGAATCTTATGCCTCTTACCTCCATTGGATTTTGTTGGAGATAGAGGAGCTGTGATAAGATCATAAGGAGGTGGGGATGAGGTCTAGAAATGTTATTGGCTTTTTAGGCTAAGACAGGTATGTATTGACTTGTTCTGCCCCCCTTTACTTATGTTAATGTAGGATGTTGCATAGTTTTGCCTTCTTTAGATTTGTCACTTGAGAGTTTGATTTTCAAATGGTAATAAACTATGCTTTCTTGATATGTTCGTTACATGATGAGCCTACAATCAACTGTTGCAAAGTATGTTTGATTTGCATAGTTCCGTTGTTAATTTTATAGAGTTAGGGATTTACATTGTTCATGTTTCCATTTTGCATTTTGAATGCTTAAAATTAGGTTCATGCAAGACCCATTTTTTTCACTAGTTAGTGACTATCTGAATATACCTAAGTTCATTTCAACATAGATCATTCCGTATTCTTGTGGTTAGCTTTTGAGATCTCAGTGAGAACCTTCTGATATAATTGTCCAAGCTAATACGAATTTTGTTCTGCGTTTAAATGCAGTGGCCTTCTTGAGTTAGATAGGTTTTTTTCTGCATTTAAATGTGGTGACCTAATTGAGGCTTGAGTTAGTTAGGTTTGTTCTGCGTTTAAATGTGGCGACCTTCTTGACTTAGTTAGGTTCATTTTTGCTAGCATAAGCTTAGGTTTAGATTTCAACCTTTGCGTCCTCTTTAAAGAAAATTTAAAACAAGTGGGAAGCAACTTCTGGGGTTATGGCTCTACCAAACATTTTGGGGAATTGTTGTTTGAACATATGGTATAAGTTTAAGCTAAGCATACTAAGTCTTGGGGTGATCCAACATGATTTTGTTAAAATTTGTTTAAAGGATGAAAAAATAACAAGTAAATTTGTTTAAAGGATGGAAAAATAACAAGTAGCTATTTTGGAAGAACCTTTGGACAGAAATAGGATAGAATAGATATGCTGATGTAGTATGCGTGGATAAACTCCAATTGTGCTCGAGTATTTGAACAATCTCACATAGTTGTTAAATGTGAATTATCAGTTGGATGATATCGTATGACATGATAAGTGTTCGTGACATTAAAGGGTGGTTAGCCTTGAAATTGACATGATATGTATTCAACACGAGTCACAATCTTTTTGTAGATACTTGTACTGGAGCGTTGATTCTTATTGGTGTTACAATATTAAATTGGAAAACAGGTGGGTGATAACATTTTTACAGATAATATTTGTTTCACTTAAATAAATGGAACCGGTGCTCCCCCTGTAAATTTTAGAGAATAGATGCAGTAAACATGTTGATGTGAAACATGAAACAAGAAAGGGGTCTTGGTGAGGAAACAGAAGACATTAGCTCAATAAAATACCAATAGCTTTGTATATATAATCTCAAGTCGTGTACAGTCTAGCTCTATCCTTTTGCATATTGTGCATTTTGCTTTTCTTGCTAATTGTATATTGGTCTGTTCGATTTGAGAATTACCCATCCTAGCGTCATTCAATCCTAGGCGTGCCTATGTTTTGTACTTTTGTTAAGTGGAATGGAGCTATCTGGTCCTACAATTTTTTTTAAAAAAAATGGTAAAATGGAGTGACCTTCTTGAATTGACTCATTCTATATAAAGAAGAAAAAATTACTGCAATTGTGGAATTAATTCATCCCACAAAATTTTGTTGGATGATCCCGTTTCGTTCCATACTGGATGTCTCTACTCCATCCAAGATGGATGTACCAATTACTCCATTAGATGGGGATATTCTTGAAACCAAACAGATGATAATACAGTGATATCCTTTAGGTAGTTTTTCTTTTTTGTTTTCTTTCTATTTGTTTGTTTGTAATTGTGTAGTTGCAAAGGGGAAACCATCTATCTTATATTTGTATCATATTTTACCCTACCACTGGTGCCTTAATGTGGACAATGTCATCTACAATTTGAAGCTAATAATGTGTGATAATTTATTATCAGAGTGAAAATACAGTTATATTTGCCAGAAGCCATTAGTGTAACTTAGTTCATCAACTTTAGTGAGAGAATCATGTTTTAGAACATAATATTATACAAAGTTGCATCTGCACTGCTATGCTTATACACATTGTAATATGGGATTCTAATCAACTTGAAGGGAGAATGCACTTGTCCTTTTTGTTGTGACTTGAAACAGGACTTGTCTAATAATGTTTTCCCAGTATGGAATATGGAAATGTTTGAGATGCAGCCTTTGAGTTCGAAATTTTGGTTAAACATAAGTCATAACATGATACTGACCTGAGGGACAACTGTGGTTTATTACACTCTTCATGATGCAGACACTTGGTTTTGTAAACAAAAAATCAATAAAATGATGGGTATAACCGTTCTCTGTACTAAATGATGGTGGAACTCGAACATAAGTTGTAACACGATGCTGACCTTTACCTAACAGGCGTGTAAAATTTTGGACTTTAAGACCATGTAAAAGTTTCCAAACAGATTCTCTTTTTTTTTTCTGGCAATGATATGAGATGAAAGTCCTTCAATATTTTCACCTGATGCTATTGTTCTGAAAAAAATATTGAGATTTAGATGTTTTATAGTTCTCTAAATTTTGAGATAGTGTTAGTCAAGTGTTCGAGTCCAAAGTAGATGAGTTTCTATGAAGTTATGTGAGCTATGACCCATATATTGGAGTAAATGGTTTTTATACAGTATCTAGCTTTCAAACGGAATATATTTTCAAGGTAGAGTTTACTAGTCAATTATAATACACACTACAACGACTTCATTTATATCGGTCAAAATCACATGCCAGTGTCTCTCTATACAATCTTCTCGATAAGTTGTTACTATTTAAAAGCCAAAAGGCTATATAAACAAGCCATGTTTGAGCAAGATATTCATGATATGCAAAGAAAAATGTTTCGTTTCTTATTATCCCCCAATAAATTGCGTGGTTCTTAGCTATCCTGAAAATTTTTGTTAAATAATTTACAGCCAAGAGAAACAATAAAATGAGAAATATGCCAAAAAGATATGAGGCGTTAGTATGAAAGACGGGTTGGATGGTGAGCTCCAGCATGTGTTGAGAACCCTTTGAGTCGGATCATCTGACCTTCTTGGATTTTCTGGGTTAAACGCTTCCAATGGTTAGAAATATAACTGTTGCACACATTAGGATCATTCGACTCAAGTCAGATCATCTGACCCACTCGGATTATCCACCTAGCTGAGATCATCCGGTCTTGTGCAGTCTCAAGAACACTTTCTATGTGGAATTTATTCGGGTCATTACTCTGGCCCACTTTAATCATCCAACTTGTATGAACTTCTTCTCTGCCAAATTGATCTGACCCACAATCTAACCCACTCACATCATCTGGGTCCTATTGAGTCCCAAAAAAACTTCACTGTAAAATTGATCTCACTTAGATCATCCGACCCTATTGAACATGCTCTCTGTGAAATTGATCTGACCTATGTTTCGAGTCACTCAGATCATTCAACTCCCTTTGATAATCCCAAGACATGCTCTATGTTGAATTGATTTGATCCTTGATCCTATACAATCGGATTATCTGACTCAATGCTGATTTTTTTTTTTGACAAAGTCTAAAACATCACACACAATCCAAATATGCCATCTGAAGTGGATTAGATGACCAATAGAGGGGGTGAATTAGGATTCTTTTGCACAAAAGGCTAAATTAAAATTTTAATCTTTACTATCCCAACTTACGTGCCTAGAGTTTCTAGTGAAATTTTGCAACCTAGTTTAAACCCTAAACAATTCTAGTAAGCTATGAAATGAAAGACAATAAGGTAAATACGAAAATGTAAAAGAGATAAGGAACACACAACTTTTTTACTGAGGTCTCAGAGATTTGGTGATCTCCCGTACTCCTCATTGGAGCACTCTCACAAGAGTATATATCTCTGACTTGAGATCGCGCAAGGAATTAATCCACTCGTGGTAGTCCTCCTCCACTCTGGATAGGTGGACTCCAAACCTTTATAAGCCTCTCGATGCCTCACACAAGCTCCTCCAAGAAAGGTCACCGAGCCAATGCCGCCAAGCCATCTAGAAGACACTAATCTCCAAGAGTAATAAGTCCAAAGAGGTCACTTGAACCCAGCAAGGTCAAGCAACTAGGAGTGATACATAACCTAGGCCTAATCTAGTCTCTAAAATTCTCACAAAGCACTTGTAACACCTCGCCCACCCTCTGTGCCCGGAATGTTATTACCACTGCATACTCTTACCATTTCATCATTACTACAAGAATTTAAGCCAACACTAATTTATTTATATTACTGCGTTCAGATACAACATAGTGTTTTTAGCGATTACTCTAGCCTAGTAAAGGCTAAAATACACCGACAAAAAGCAGTACAAAGAGTGCTGCTGGTTCGTGCAAATTATTCTTGTGCTACTCTTGCCCGTGTATGTCGTCCTCAACGGTTACCTAAAAACAACAACGAAGCAAGGGTGAGTCAACCGACTCAGCAAGTACAAAGCAAAACGCAAATAACAGGTTCACAAATCAGACCATGATCATCCCAGTTTCATTAACCACTTTTCCATTTAACCACTTCAAGTTCTGATGAACTATTCATCATGCATATGCACATGCACTTCTCTCTTATCTCTTTAGCCTATACCGGTATAGCAGAGCGAGCACCCATCGATGCTCACCCAGGCCCGCCCTGTTTCCATGCGGGGATCACAAACCCGTCCTTTTTCATACGGGGACCACAGTAGCCCGTCATTCTCATACGAGGACCTCAATCTTCACTCCCGTGGAGCGTCCACACAAAGTGGACAGACACTATCTCTTTTCATGACATGCATGCAATGCAAGTACTCCGTCTATGCATATCAACATGTCATGTCTCACATCCATCGTTCATCATTTCTCATTATGCACTCGGAAATAGTAAATTTACCCTAATATGGTAAGTGATGCACCATCATTCAACTAACAACAAACTCTACCCGAATTTACCGCTTTACCATGCACTTGCCTGGTTAGCCTCGGGGACGATGCGTGAACGGTTCCGACCCGGGACCTCCACCTGTATAGATGTCATCTCGTCTTAGCGCCATATCAAAACCAGAGCTTAAATGGAGAACGAGGACTCTAAGCTCATAACCCGATTTTTGGCAATAAAACACACAGGTTTTTAGGGACCTGTCGCGTGGTACCAAAACCCCCTATTTTATTTTCTTTTTCTCCTCTTTTCTTTTCTTTTCTCTTTTTTCTTTCATCTTCTTTTCTCTTCTTCTCCTTTCTCTCTCTCCTCTCTTTCCTTTTCCTTTTCTTTCTTTTTCTTTCTTTCTTACCCGCTCTCTCTCTCTCTCTCTTCTCCCTTTTTTTTCCTTTATTTGGTCCAGCCGAATGGCCACCATTTCCACCCCAGGCCCTTCCTCTCTCTCTCCCCCCATTCCAATCAGCTGAATGGCCTGCCCGATCCAGATCGGAGCAGCGCGGCGTCGCCGGCGGCTCCTCCGCCGCCCCCCTCGGCGTCTTCTCCTCCCTCACTCTTCCTCGCGTGCGTGACCGCACCTACGGGTGCTCCTCCAGCGGCGCGGCCAGGCTCGACTGTAAGATCGAGGAGGCCGACTAGAGGGGGGTGAATAGGCAGTCTAAAAATTCTCTACAAATTAATACTTGCAATTCAAGACCTTTTCTATTTGCCTAAACCAAGTATATAATGCGGAAGCTAAATTCAAGTTGGTTTAGTACAAATAGTGCCTAAGTCAAATAAATTCGCCTAAGTGCACCAACAATTCTATCCTATGTCGAAGGTTTGCAATCCTAGGTTGACAAGCAATCAAATATGTTCTAAGTATATAAATTGCTTGAAGGTAAATAGAATACAAGGAAGCAAACCACAAATGACACAATCTCTTTTTACCGTGGTGTTCGGAGACTTGCCGGTCTCCCCTAGTCCACGTTGAGGTAAGCCCGAACTAATCTGACTGGCTCCACGAATTAAGCCTTCCACCTCAAATCCACTAGTGGTAGCTCTTTCCTGCTCCGGGTAGGTGAGCTCCGACCGTCATAACTTCGCTGGGTCTTCTCACAAGCTTCTTGAGAAGATCACCGCGCACGACGCCTCCCACGCCGTCTAGGAGTTGGCAAACTCCAAGAGTAACAAGTCAAGTCCCTCACTTGACTCTCACCACGTGCAACGGATGCACAAGCTCAATTGGACACTAAGTCCACCTCTAGATGCAACACATGCACTCTAGATCCTTTCTCCCTTCTCACAAAGTGCAACACATGTACAATTGAGTGGAGAGTCTCACTCTAGCTCAAGAACACAAGAATGAATGAAGCAACACCTTCTCCAACCGGCCACAAGGGAGTATTTATACTCCACATAAGAAAACTAGCCGATGGAGCCAAACCCCTGAAAAATCAGGAAAATCGGAACTACCGCAGTACAAATTGCGGTACTTCCGATTTCCTCGCCAACGGTCAGAAAACTAGCCATTTCTCAGCGAAATTGGAACTACCGCAATTCAAATTGCGGTACTTCCGATTTTCCCGAGGCCAAGTCATTCAAAAAGTTGCTCTCTAAAAAAACGTTCCGCTCGGAAATCGGAACTACCGGAAAATCGGAACTACCGTAAAAATCGGAACTACCGCAGTTAAAAATCTGATACTTCCGATTTTTTCGGAACTACCGCAGTACAAATTGCGGTACTTCCGTTTCCAGTTTTTCAGCACAGGCGACACTCGGAAAAACGGCCATAACTTTTGACTCCGATGTCGGAATTGAGTGGTCTTGGACTCTATGGAAAGCTTATTTAGAGGGCTACACAACCCATCTATTTGCATGACCTCAAACACATTAGAGCAATGCAAAAATTAAAAGACATCCAAAGAGTCACTACCATGGTCTAATGTCAAAGGAAATAGCAACAAACAATTTTAGACCATGCCAAGGGATAATGCATGATCTCCAACTTTTGCAAAACACATTTGCAAATTTAGATCATGCTACAAGGATTAGGTACATGGACTTCAACCTTTTGCAAAACACATTTGCAAAGTATAGTCATATGTTACAAGGATTAGATGTATGAGCATCAACTATTTGCAAAACACATTCGCAAATAATGGCATCATGTCAAGATGAGCTAGAGCAAGTGAGGTTTGAGCTATCAACACATGATGAGACTCAAACTACTAGACATGACCTCTCTTAATAGTACGGTAACCTATACTAGCAATCCGGTCTTCCAACCAAACACCAAGACTGGTAAAAAACTAGGAACACATCCTTAGCCCTAGCTAGCCATACCTTTGCCTTGGGTCATTTCCTCGATATGCATCAACTCATGATGCATTCTTTTCATCACTTCCATCAACACATGATGGCCTTCACTTGTTTTGATGATCAACACATTATCATCTCCACTTGAATCATGCATCAACTCATGACGCATCTTCTTTTTGATGGCTTTCAATACATGAATCCATCTTCTTCTCAATCTTGACTTGACGATCTTCAACACATTAAGTCATCCCAAGTCATCCTTATTTGTGGAACATAATCTATTCATCTAACTCATGGAAAATGTTAGTTCACAAAACAATTGTCATCAATTACCAAACTTCACCATCAACACATAATGAAGGGACTAGATTCAACAATATTCCCTTTTTGGTAATTCATGACAATCTCAACAAATAATGAGATATAAAAATTGATTTGCGAGTATACTACTTGTACACAACAATTGTATACTATAAGATAAGCTTTAGACAAAGTTTATTTATCCGGTTGTCATTAATCATTCAACCATTAACACATAATGGAGAGGTTAAATGACAACCCGATTGCACATGAGTATATATATACTACACAAGCTATATATACTCAAGAATGTATTTCAAAGTAAAGATCCTAAATATGCATATTAAAAGAAGCATGGATCAATACTCATGAAACTCCAAACTATAGAGAGAGCTCCCCCTAAATGTGTGCATACAAGTGTATATAAAGAAAGACATATGCACATATTCATTTGAACTATTTGAGGAGTTCAATCTATATTTTGGATCTAAGGAATGCATTTGTAAATGAGAAAGCGATTTCGAATGCATACCTTTTTTATTTCACCTTTTCATCCAATTGAGACTAAGTATAAATAAACTCAAACAAACATATTAGTCTCGTATATGCATTTGTCATTATCACCAAAACATTATAAAAGAATTTGTCATTAATATCAACATCTCATAATGGTATTTGTCATTAACACCAAAACTAATTTAATCGGGTCTTGATCTTTCAACCTCCCCATTAATCAATTTAATTGGAGCTTGATCTTTCAATCTCCCCCTTTTTGGTGATTGATGACAAATCCATTTATGATAATAGCACATAGGTGAAAATGACTAAATGATAGGCAATTAAGTGCATAAGAGAAGGTGAAATCATTATTCGACATATAGAATTAAAAATTTTAATTTCTCCCCAATGAGTAAGTTATCACATTTCTCCCCCATTGGTGTTGGCATTTCTATTATTTCTCCCCATTTGGCATTATCACAATTCTCTCAAATATTCAAAGCTATTATCACAAATTTCTCCCCCATTTGGCATTAAGCACCAAAAAGAGGCAATAAGCACCAAATAGCATTGATTACCATTAAAACATGGGAGGAATGTAAGTTAAGCCATTTAAGGAGATTAAGCCATATAATTGATTCTTAAGAAATGAGGAGCTTGACACCAATTTGATTCAACTAAGCATGGTCATGAAGAAATATGAAACTAAATGTAAATGACCAATGGATACCACTTAAAATAACTGAAGATATTTGAAACACTTCAAATAATCTTACTTATGAAAGCTCCGTGAAAACTTTTGAAATTTTCTTCGTTTGGTGTTTGATACCACTTGATATAATGCCTCTTGAGTTGATACCACTTGTATATAAAACAATTTGTAGCATGTGGATCTTCTGCTGATTTTGCATTTCAAGTGGCCTTCAAAAGCTTCCTGAAAAACTGACTTACAAATATCCAATAAATCTGAGAAAATTTGTCAATATAGACTAATGTCTAAGGATCAAAAGTCATAATTATAGCCTTCTCAGATTATGAGCCTACTTAAAGATACAAAAATCATAAATTAGCTCAACAACATGATTTTCAGAAGTCTGAAAGTCTGAAATTTCAGACTTTTGCATCTCACTTGACCTTCTAGAGAGAGCTGAAAAATTGATCAAATGTTCTTTATAAATTCTGAGAAAATTCAATAGTGAATCCTTATGGGATTATACCCCGCGGAATGCCCGCGCCGAGGGCCTGCCCACGTCGCCCCGCCCGCGCGCTCCGGCCGGCGCGTGGCGGGGGATTTATCGTACGGCCGGGGAGGTATTTTCCCTGTGTTTTTCAAAAATTATGTAAAGGTCCTTTTTCCTCGCGAAAAGGTCCCTGCAAGTTTTGTTTTTTTAAAAAATTGTTGGGTAGCGCCCCGCGGGTTTCCAAAATTACGTATAGGTCCTTATTTACTGACGTATAGGTCCTTACAAGTCCTCGGTTTTTTACAAAAAAACCCTTTGATTTTTCCAAAATTACGCATGTGCCCTCGATTTTTTTATGAAACTCCCTGCGAATTATCGTCTCTTTTATTTTGTTCCACACGGTAGCTAGCGCGGCGTGCGCCGCGCTTATGTAGCTAGTACTAACTATAGAGGATCAATTTTCATTATTGTGGCTTCCTCTAAATCAGAACCCATTTGAAGATACAAAAAATCACAAATCGGGTCAGAATCATGGAAGTTCTGAAAATTTCAGCATTTTGCCCAAGAGAGAAAAAGTCACAACTTTTTCAAATTAACTTGGAAACATTTTCAAACTTTTCAGATTTGAACTTGATGCTATTTGTGACCTTTTCCAACAAGAATTTTTGAAAAAGACTTCTCCAATCAAAAGATATGCCAAAATGCGCTTTGAAAACAAGAGAATGAATTGATTTTGCATCTTAAGCTTAAAATCCAAACAAATTCGATTTTCATGGAGTAATTTGCTTTCTTAGCTTCATATGAGTTATAAATACTATTTCAAGCCAAGATACACAAAGAAATCTTGCTCAAATAGTTAAACTCATTATATGCAAGAATATGTCATTTTGGGTCAAGTGAAGTTTTTGGATGAGATTCAAATGAATACAACTTTTCAATGATTGGTATTTTGCAAAAGTTTTGAACTAGAGAAATGTTTGAAATGACCAACCATATGAGTTTGGTATTGACCACCTTTTCAAATACTCAATAGATTAAAATTTAGAGAAATAAGTCGTTTAATTCAAAAACAAGATCATATAAGATTCCTTTTGGGCCAGATCTTTCCTTTTGATTTCTAAAATAGAAATTTTTACTCAAAAGGCTTTGAAATAATTTCAAATACATAGTTAAGCATTTTATTTAGTTTTTCACAATTTTTAGCCTTTTAAAACAAGATTTGATTTTTGACCAAAGAGACTCTTTTGAAAGGAAAATCTTGCATATCATTTGATTATTACTCCATGAATAGCAAAAGAGAATTGTTGTAGGGGTGGCCCCCACCTAAACCCAGCAGGCCTGTTAGAAGATTATAGGGCCCAAAATGGGACATGTGTAATGGCTTAAATACCCCTGACAGGGAGGTATCGATGTAAGGGCACAATTGTAAAAGCACAGCCCATATGAATATATATACAAGGGAAGGCTAGAGAGAGGGGATCACTCTCTCCCAACTCTCCGCTACCACATCTCTCTCTGTTTGGTCTGTAACCACAACAGTTGGCGCCGTCTGTGGGGAGGACAGGAGCAAGCCTGAAATCCGAAGAAGGATGACACCGAAAAAAGCTTCGTCGACGGCGAAGGGAAAGAAGGCGGTGGGTCGGGCGTCGCGTGGGTACGAGGGCCGGCATCGGTGTCGCGGCGCGGGTGACGGCGCGCGCGCGGTGGTCGCGGGCGTCGGCGCTCGCGACGACAGCACCCCCCCGGCGCTGTGACGGCCGACCGCGGCCCGGCGCTGCGACGACCAACCCCACACTGGCACTGCGACGACCAACCCCGCCACCGCCGCTACAACGACCAACCCCGCCGACGCGACCAACCCCGCCACCCTCGCCGCAACGCTCGTCGGTAGCGCGGACCGGGCGGTTGGAGATAGCCACAACAGAGCGACCTGTCCGCCGGGGGCGCCGGCGGCCCCGCTCGCACCAGCGGTGGAAAGCGCCCTGCTGGCGGCCCTCAACGCGTTCCAGCGGGAGCTAGGGGATCCTCGCGAGGTTGTCCGAGACATGCAAGAGGCTCGAAGCCAGCAAGCCATGCAAGTGGTCGCGCGAGCCGCGCGAAAAGGCGATAGCAGTGCGGCGCCCCACATCCAGGCCGCGTGCGCTGCGGCGCGTCGATCGAGTCCCCTTTGGCGGACTACGGCGGTGGCGGCACCCACGACACGCGCGCGTGCACCTCCATAGCAGTGCTCCGCCAAAGCGTCGCCAGGGATAGGAACCTGGAGGCACGCTCGCCTATGGTGGCCCACGTCCAGCACCCATACGAAGCCCCCATGCATATCCAGCCGCAAGGGACGCAGCCCCATGAGGGCCCGCTGCGAATTCAGGCCCATGTGCAGCAGCCTCGGGAGGGCCTCCTGCAGCTGCAGGCTCCGGAGGCAGCCCACCACAGGGTTATCAATGTCATCTCCGGAGGCTCCTCGCTGGAGTTCGCCTCGGCACGGCAGCGGAAGGCCTACGTCCACACCACATAGCAGCGTACCCAGCGCAGACACCGCCAGACTAGGCACAACACGAGGTCACGTTCACACCCACCGATGCCCAGGGCGTCGAACTTCCTCACCAGGACCCCCTGGTCGTCCGGGTCGTTATAGCGGGATGCGACGTGGGACGTACGGTTGACGGCGGCAGCTCCGCGAACATCCTGTTCGCGGCAGCCTTCGACCAGATGGGGATCCCCCGAGGTCGCCTCGGCCCATCGGGAATTCCGCTGCAAGGCTTCGGAGGACAACCTCTACGGGCGCTCGGCCAAATATGCCTTCAGGTCTCCTTCGGCCAGGACGACAATGAAAGGGTCGAAGATGCCACATTCGATGTCGTCGATCTCCTGTACCCCTACAATACCTTACTGGGGCGCCCAATCCTCAACTCCTTCGGAGCGGTGCCACATCACGGCTATTTATGCATGAAGCTCCCGGGGCCACGTGCTATCATTACCGTTTGTGGCGACCAGGATATGGCTCGGCGCATCGAGAACGGCACCAGATATCCTCGTCGCGACACTCAACAGCACGCTTAGAATCGGCATCGCAGCACGGGGACCCACGGCGTCATCCGGGGACGGCTCGGCAAGCCCTACAGATAGTGCAACTACTAGAGGCTCCGGCCGCGCCAAAGACAAAGTGGTTAGTACCCCCGCCCATTGTAATCGCTCACCCGCGCAAACGGGAATGTAATAGAGTTCCGTTTGTCGCCAACCTCTTGTCATTGCGCACAAATACGCGGCGAGAGCGCGCGAAGGCCTCGCCTACGCGCGGGCTCCCGGAGCATAAACCAAAGACGCACGTTCGCATGTGCACTCTCCGTAGCCAGGGGTACGGGTATGAGTATAAACCAAAGACGCACGTTCGCGTGTGCACTCTCCGTAGCCAGGGGTACGGGTATGAGTATAAACCAAAGACGTACGTTCGCGTGTGCACTCTCGTAGCGGTGGTGCGGTATGAGTATAAACCAAAGACGCCGCGTTCGCGTGTGCACTCTCCGTAGCGAAATGCGGGTATGAGTATAAACCAAAGACGCACGTTCGCGTGTGCACTCTCCGTAGCTAGGGGTACGGGTATGAGTATAAACCAAAGACGCACATTCGCGTGTGCACTCTTCGTAGCCAGGGGTACGGGTATGAGTATAAACCAAAGACGCACGTACGCGTGTGCACTCTCCGTCAAAGATACGGGTATGAGTATAAACCAAAGACGCACGTTCGCATGTGCACTCTCTGTCAAAGCCACGGGTATGAGTATAAACCAAAGACGCACATGCGCGTGTGCACTCTCCGTCAAAGACACGGGCATGAGTATAAACGAAGACGCACGTTCGCGTGTGCACTCTCCGTCAAAGACACGGGTATGAGTATAAACCAAAGACGCACGTGCGCGTGTGCACTCTCCGTCAAAGACACGGGCATAAGTATAAACGAAGACGCACGTTCGCGTGTGCACTCTCCGTCAAAGACACGGGTATGAGTATAAACCAAAGACGCACGTGCGCGTGTGCACTCTTCATCAAAGACACGGGTATGAGTATAAACGAAGACGCACGTTCGCGTGTGCACTCTCCTCGAAGACACGGGCATGAGTATAAACAAAGACGTGTGGGGGGACGCCTCTGCACGCACTCTACGGAGTATAAATAAGACGCGGATGTTCTCCCTGCGCACTCTACAGAGTATAAAAAAGACGCGGATTTCGCACATGCCACGGACGTCGTCCTTGCGCATACTCTCCGGAGTATAAAAAAGACGCGGATGTTCTCCCTGCGCACTCTACGGAGTATAAACAAGACGCGAGCCCCGCGCATGCCATGGACGTTGTCCTTGCGCATACTCCCGGGAGTATAAAAAAGACGCGGCTGTTCTCCCTGCGCACTCTACGGAGTATAAACAAGACGCGGATTCCGCGCATGCCATGGACGTTGTCCTTGCGCATACTCCCCGGAGTATAAAAAAGACGCGGCTATTCTCCCTGCGCACTCTACGGAGTATAAACAAGACGCGGATTCCGCGCATGCCATGGATGTCGTCCTTGCGCATACTCTCCGGAGTATAAATAAGACGCGGATGCTCTCCCGGCGCACTCTACGGAGTATAAACAAGACGCGAATCCCGCGCATGCCATGGACGTTGTCCTTGCGCATACTCCCCGGAGTATAAAAAAGACGCGGTTGTTCTCCCTGCGCACTCTACGGAGTATAAACAAGATGCGAATCCCGCGCATGCCATGGACGTTGTCCTTGCGCATACTCCCCAGAATATAAATAAGACACGGATGCTGTCCCCCCGCGCTCGGCAAAACGCAACCGCGGCGCGAACCTTGCGCGGCTGACAAATCGCGCACCCCCTCAAGGCGTCGAGGCTCGTCGTCGCGCACCACAGGAGATGTACGCAAGGCGCGCTATGAAAACCCAGTTTCGAGAGTTTCAAGAAGTAGCGGCGTAGCGCGCCACAGGCTGGCTCCAGAGGCTACGGACTTTAAACATAGGTCATAGTGCGAAGGTCCGCCTCCGCACGCGCCAGTCTACGGACTTTAAATACGTCGTAGTGCGGAGGTCCGCCTCCGCACACGCCAGTCTACGGACTTTAAACATAGGTCGTAGTGCGAAGGTCCGCCTCCGCACGCGCCAGTCTACGGACTTTAAACACGTCGTAGTGCGGAGGTTCGCCTCCGCACGCGCCAGTCTACGGACTTTAAACAGGTCGTGGTGCGAAGGTCCGCCTCCGGATGCGCCAGTCTACGGACTTTAAACACGTCGTAGTGCGGAGGTCCGCCTCGTCGCGCCCGATCTGGGACGTTAAGCAGTGCGTAGTGCGAAGCGGCGTCCGCCTCGCGCGCGCGGTCTCGGACTTTAAACACGCCGTAGTGCGGAGGTCACCTCGCGCGCGCCGATCTACGGACTTTAAACAGTGCGTGGTGCGAAGGTCGCCTCGCGCGCGCGCGCCGCTCACGGACTTTAAACACGTCGTAGCACGGAGGTCCGCCTCGCGCGCGCCGATCTCGGACTTTAAACAGTCGTATTGCCAGCACCGCCTCGCGCGCGCTAACCCTACGGTAATCAACACGCAAGCCCGCGGCGCATCGTTGCGACCACCCGTTCGGCGTGCGAGAAAGCGGCGCTCGCACAACTACACCAACAGCGCACTTTCAACGTGGGGATCTCGTCCCCGCACAACATGACCGCCCGAAGCACAACATGCAGCGCATATCCTAATCGCCAGGAGGTCCATATATCGGAAAAATCTTACAAGTACAGAGGCCCGCCAACATCTCTGCCGCTCTAAGCAGCTATTCGGCAGGCTCGTCCTTAGCACGCGCTGTAGAGACCCGAATATGCAAATCCGGACTCTCCTGTGTATTCTGCACTAGTCCAGGATCACGCTAGTGCACACAGTGTGAACAAAGATAAATATCATCTATATCACGATATTCTAAGGAAAAACCAAATTATATTGATAATCATCAGAGTACGACCATATGGCCAAGCTTACAATAGACTAGCCCCAAGGGCTTAACAAAAACTAGCAGCGGAAATCCAAAAGAAAGCGCAGCAGCCAATCGACACGCTCAGAGGCTATCGAGTGGAGAACGAAGCCTAATCCGCGAAGACGTCGAAGTACTCTCCTTCTGGAACCTCCTGCTGGTGATACTCCTCCTCCTCAACTGAGCAACAGGGGCATAAAGCCGTGAGTACATTGGTACTCAGCAAGCCGTTTGTAACAAATGAATGCAATATAATATGCAAGTCTTACCAATGGAAGGCTAAAAGGTTAATTTGCATAAAACGACATTTGAAAATACAATAAATAGATTGAAGGCGCATTTGAAGTAAAACAATAATAAATAATAATCAAAGGAATTGAAGTAACCACTTATGGATCTCCCATCCATAAGCTAAACCAACCACTTATGGACCTCCCATCCACAAGTTAAACCAACAGTGAATTAACCATCCACTGTCCAAAACTTTTTAGAAATAACTATACCTCGTGTGAAATCACCGAGCATTGTCCATGACCGAGGACGCGGCTATTCGAATAGCTTTACACTCTGCAGAGGTTGCACAACTGTACCCACACGATGTGATTAGCCTCGCGCTAAGGAAATCACAACAAGGCCTTTACAATGTTCAATTCCAACACAATCCCGCCCGCTAGGGTTTCGCATCACACCCCCCCTTGCGCCTCATGGAAATCAGCAACCATGTTCATCCCAGCGAGATTGAAATTGAAACATCCCAAATTAATCGGCCAGTCTGTCCCATACCGGACATGTGGTTTGCACGGTAAGACTCGGATCAATGGCGCACAAAGTTAAGTCCTTAAGTGTACCCGCGAGACTTCCACATCCCACTAAGTGAATCCACACTTCCCCTTTCTTGCATGATCATTCGCGAGTGAAAACCAATTTTGTATAACCACCGCCAATGACGCACCAACGTCACGGCACAAATTTTATAACAGTGGCACCAACCACGATTCACTGTGGCACCAACCACAATTCAATATCTCATTAAGTCAAATTAATTAATCACATGTGATGATAAACCCAACGTACTAGTGATAAGCATGGCTAAGCAATTAAACGCACAACCCATGTGACAACTAATATTGCATCACTAAGTAATTTCCCATTCTATGGTGACAATGGAATCAGGGCATTCAAATTAACAAGGAGGAATAATCAATTAGGTCATTAACTACCAATACAAGGGTTTGAATAAAAATAGCGATGCAAGATAATTTAAAACAAAATAATTAAATAATAGATTGCAAACTGGGTTCAACATGATCAAAGGACACGACTTGCCTTGGCCTTGCTCAGCTGAGGGCTCTTGATCTTCGAATCCAACTTCCGCTCCCTCGAACACGTGATCTAACGAGAGAAAGTGCATCGAAAAGACAAAATAAAATCAAATAAAACTCAAATGAACTCCAAAAACTACAAAACCAGAACCAAAAGATAGAGCTCAATTTTAGATGAATTTAGGAAAAAGAATCGGGTCAATCGGAGCTAGGACGAATTTAGGAAAAAGAATCGGGTCAATCGGAGCTAGGACGAGGGAGAACGGGCTCTTGGAAAATTGGATCTAAAGAAAATCGGGAAAATTGGAAAAGTGCTCGTCTTTGTGGACCGAGCGCCGCGGAGAAGCAGGTCTCACGGTGAACCCGCACGCAAAATGATCTTGGTGGCCGGATTCTTTGGCGCGGCGGCGAGGCTGCCGTGGCGACCACGTGGCGAGACACGTGTGCCCGAGCCGACGTGGCGGTGACTAGCGGTGGCGTGTCACGCCGACATGGCGGTGACGTGGCACTGGGGCGGCTTTCGGCTGCGGCGTGGCATGCCACGTCGGATCTAGGCGACGGTCGGCTTGCGTGGCATCTTGGCCGGGCGGGTGGCGTGGCTCATGGCGCCGCGGGTCTCACGAGGCTCGGTGGCGGTGGGCCCGGCTTGCCGAGGCTCGGTGCACGGCGGACTCGGTGTGCGGGAAGGTGAAGGCGCGGATCTTGGCGTCAGCTGGCCGACGCGGGTCGCGGGGACCGGCGTCGCGGCGGCGCTGTGGCGAGTGGCGGCGGGTGTCGGGCGGCGGATCTTGCCGGCGAGCTCGGGGCAGTGGTGGTGCAGGTCGGCGGTGGCTCGGGGCGGGCGGGGCTCACCGGCGGCGGTGGAGACGGCGGTCGGCGGCGGCGGCGGCGACCCGACGGATGCGGCGGCGTCGTTAGCGGCGGCGGGCGGCGACGCTCCGGCGGCGCAGCGCCGCAGCGCCGTGGCTAGCGGCGGCGAGGGTGGCGAGCTGCGGGGCGAGAGGACCCGGGGTCGGCCTTTATACCGGCGGCGGAGAGTCCACAGCGGACACGGGGCGAGTCCGGCTGGTCACGCTTGGCGGCGGCGGAAAAGGAAGGCGGCGGAGCGTCTGCTCGAGACGAGGCGAGTCCGGTCGAGGCGATTCCGACAGCGGGCCCCACCTACGATGTGCCGGGAGAGAGCGGTCGGGATGCGGGGCGCGGCGCGAGGCGGGCGGATGAGCGGCCACGTGGCGGCCATCATCCGGTCAAAGGCTGGCGCGGCGCGGTGTGGATCTGCGCCGCGCGTGGCGGCGAAGCGGTGGGCGTGATCATTTGGGTGGGGCTGCCCACCGCCGGTTTTAGTTTTCTTTTCTTTTTCTTTTCCGTAAATTCAAATAAATTCTTTTGAGCTCTAGAAAATAGCAAATAAATCCAGAAAAATTCCAATAAATTCCTTGAGACACAAGGAACTCAAATAAAATAACTTTGGCAAATGTTAATGTTTAACTTAATCATATTAAATCCTTTTAATTCATAAAAATTTCATTTAAGCTTTAATTAATTCCAATAAAATTCAAATGGTGAATTTTATTTTAAAAGCTTCAAAAAGACTCTGAAAATCAGGATGTTACAAACCTCCCCCTTAAACGGAATCTCGACCCCGAGATTCTGGCTCACTAAAAGAATAGGTTACCAGGTGCAACGTTGGAGTCGACGTTGTTCAGGCTTCCTTTTGCGACTCTCTGAGATTGCTGGTTGCCTTGAGTTGATGATGTTCCACGGCTCGCTCCTAGAGAAAAGGTCTTGGCAGGTGCACTCCCAAGTTTGAAAGGAATAGGCGAGATTGCTCGATGCTTCTGCGGGGTTCCTGGGTCCAACCATCTTCTTCTTTGCTCAAGAGAAACACTCTTGTTGCTCGGCGAAAGGTAAGGGGAAAAGCATAGGTAAGATTTGAGGTTGAACTTGGACAACTTTATTCCGGGTTAGTTGCTCTGACACTTCCAAAACTCTGATCGGGTTTTAAAGATAAGTGGGAAAAGCATAGACTTCCCCTTGCAACGCTTTGAGGTATCTGACTTCCTTGTTCTGTTGACGTTCCACGGCTTGCTCCTGAAGTCTTGGTAGGGATACTTCCATGGTTGAGTGAAATTGGCTTGACTGCTCGACACCTTTGTGGACACTTGTTGGCGTAATGCGCCATGTTCTTGCAGTTAAAGCATTGCACGCCTTCTTTTGATGTCTTGATCTGTTGAGGATGGCTGACATTGCTGCCACAATATTCGTGCATGAACTGGGGTGGTGCTGATCCTGGGGTCAAATTTATGGAACCTGCTTGTACTCCCTTGGTTCGGCTCACCCAAGTCCTGGGGCTACGGTCATCATACTGCTCTGGGTGTAACATCTTCCTCTTACGGAATTGAGTTCCACCTTGAAGAAGTGCCTTATCTGGTGTGGCCATGCAGTTGTCTAGGTAGGATTGTTGTGCCTCGACTTCTGATGATATCTTGGTAAATGTACCTGTTGCCCTGCCTTCTTTTGTCAATGCACTCATGGTAGTAGCTCGGAGTTTCTCTCGTTGCTGTTGCAATACTGAGGCCAATATCGAATCCAGTGGGCATTGTGCTGGGTTATGATCCTAGCCTTCACATAGGTAACAAGTGATCTTGCTCATAGGACATTCTTCAAGAAAATGAGTTCCTTCACAACAAGAGTAGCTGATTTCATGCTCACTAGCATAATGTCCTATCTCCCCACAGCGAGTACAGGCACAATTCTTGAACTGATTCTCTAGATAGCATTTTTGGATCAAGTGCCCTTCCTTGCCATAACGGTTGCGGGCTTTGTAGTGGGTTGCCTTCCTTTTGGGATACCTGGCAAATTTGTGGCCGATTCTGTCGCAGTTAGCGCAAATAAAATCTTGTGCTTGCTTCCCCTTTTGAGGACATCGTGAGGTTAGGTGTCCGTCCCCACCACAACGGTAGCAGATAACATAACTCCCTGGATAATGGTTTTTAGAAGGACGATTTCCCATGTCGTTGTCCTGACGAGGTGCTTCTTGTGCCTCAATTCTTAACGATTCAGAGGGACACCGCTGACAAGGTAGATGGAATGACCCGGGAAGCTTTGGCGTCGTTGCCCACTTGTTGTAACACTGTTTGTATGAGCTGAGTTTGTGCCGCCAAAAACTAACTTAAGATAGGATCCAGACCCATTGGGGCTGCTTGCGGTCCATGAGTTGCTTGGTTTGTGTTGCTACCCTCTGGGACTTGATTCATTTGATGCGTCTGCGAGTTCAGTGTTAACCATTTCTGCTCTGCTCTGAAAGAAAGATCACTAGCTGAGAACTGACTCTTCAGGGCTCAATAGGTAAGAGGGAAAAGCAAAGGTAAGTGGTAAACTCGTCTAAGGGGGATGTTCTAATGGCAACCCTAAACTAAGCAAACACTTAGCCGAAAAGGCTAACAAAAGAAGCAATAAACTCCACAGAAAGACTTTTGACATGACTGCATCATAACGCTAGAAGCAAAACTGCAGCTCACATCACACCCAACGGCAAATAAGAAGCAAGACGATCTACACGATACGAAAAACTATAACAAGGTTCAAATCTAATGGCTCCTAATCTTCACGGAAAATTTCAATCTTGTCTTGACATATTGGGTGCTTCCTTGATCCAAACTTCACGGCACAGCTTGAAGAATTCCATGCCAACTTTCATCTTGATGGAGAGACACTCGAGACATCTATGGCTATTATGGGGATAAGAAGTCAAATTGAATTTCGAAAACAATATTTCAGAGGAGGCAAAGAGTAAGAATCCTAAGAATGAGGTAAGAATAAAGAATTACTAGATAATCATTTGGTTGATTTGATTTAGAAAATAATTTTGAAAACTTTACTAATTTGACCATTCTAACTAGGGCTTCGTCTTACAGTCGATATAGCTCTGATACCATCTCTGTAGAGACCCGAATATGCAAATCCGGACTCTCCTGTGTATTCTGCACTAGTCCAGGATCACGCTAGTGCACACAGTGTGAACAAAGATAAATATCATCTATATCACGATATTCTAAGGAAAAACCAAATTATATTGATAATCATCAGAGTACGACCATATGGCCAAGCTTACAATAGACTAGCCCCAAGGGCTTAACAAAAACTAGCAGCGGAAATCCAAAAGAAAGCGCAGCAGCCAATCGACACGCTCAGAGGCTATCGAGTGGAGAACGAAGCCTAATCCGCGAAGGCGTCAAGTACTCTCATACGGAACCTCCTGCTGGTGATACTCCTCCTCCTCAAGCGAGCAACGGGGCATAAAGCCGTGAGTACATTGGTACTCAACAAGCCGTTGTAACAAATGAATGCAATATAATATGCAAGGCTTACCAATGGAAGGCTAAAGGTTAATTTGCATAAAACGACATTTGAAAATACAATAAATAGATTGAAGCGCATTTGAAGTAAAACAATAATAAATAATAATCAAAGGAATTGAAGTAACCACTTATGGATCTCCCATCCATAAGCTAAACCAACCACTTATGGACCTCCCATCCACAAGTTAAACCAACGATGAATTAACCATCCATCGTCCAAAATTTTTAGAAATAACTATACCTCGTGTGAAATCACCGAGCATTGTCCATGACCGAGGACGCGCTATTCGAATAGCTTTACACTCTGCAGAGGTTGCACAATGCTGTACCCACACGATGTGATTAGCCTCGCGCTAAGGAAATCACAACAAGGCCTTTACAATGTTCAATTCCAACACAATCCCGCCCGCTAGGTTTCGCATCACACCCCCTTGCGCCTCATGGAAATCAGCAACCATGTTCATCCCAATGAGATTGAAATTGAAACATCCCAAATTAATCGGCCAGTCCGTCCCATACCGCACATGTGGTTTGCACGTAAGACTCGGATCAATGGCGCACAAAGTTAAGTCCTTAAGTGTGCGGCGAGACTTCCACATCCCACAAGTGAATCCACACTTCCCCTTTCTTGCATGATCATTCGCCGAGTGAAAACCAATTTTGTATAACCACGCCAATGGCGCACCAACGTCACGGCACAAATTTTATAACGATGGCACCAACCACGATTCAACGTGGCACCAACCACAATTCAATATCTCATTAAGTCAAATTAATTAATCACATGTGATGATAAACCCAACGTACTAGTGATAAGCATGGCTAAGCAATTAAACGCACAACCCATGTGACAACTAATATTGCATCACTAAGTAATTTCCCATTCTATGGTGACAATGGAATCAGGGCATTCAAATTAACAAGGAGGAATAATCAATTAGGTCATTAACTACCAATACAAGGGTTTGAATAAAAATAGCGATGCAAGATAATTTAAAACAAAATAATTAAATAATAGATTGTAAACTGGGTTCAACATGATCAAAGGACACGACTTGCCTTGGCCTTGCTCAGCTGAGGGCTCTTGATCTTCGAATCCAACTTCCGCTCCCTCGAACATGTGATCTAACGAGAGAGAAAGCGTATCGAAAAGATAAAATAAAATCAAATAAAACTCAAATGAACTCCAAAAACTACAAAACCAGAACCAAAAGATAGAGCTCAATTTTAGATGAATTTAGGAAAAAGAATCGGGTCAATCGGAGCTAGGACGAGGGAGAACGGGCTCTTAGAAAATTGGATCTAAAGAAAATCGGGAAAATTGGAAAAGTGCATCAGTCTTTGTGGACCGGCGCACGGAGAAACGGGTCTCACGGTGAACCCGCGCACGAAATAGTGCGGCGGCCCGGGCTCTTTGCGCGGCGGAGCTGCCGTGGCGACCACGTGGCAGGATGGCGGCCGCGTGGCGGCCGCGGCGAGATGGCGGCCACGTGGCGCCACGTGGCGAGATGACGGCCACGTGGCGACCACGCGAGGCGGGCGGATGGCGGCCACGTGGCGGCCATCGTCGGGCCGGCGGCGCGCGCGCGCGGTGTGAATCTTGCGCCGCGTGGCGGGCGAGGCGGCTGGGCGGATCGGCTGGGCCGGGCTGGTTGGTGGTGGTATGGCCCACCGGCGATTTAGTTTTTCTTTTCTTTTTCCTTTCTAGAAATTCAAATAAATTCTTTTGAGCTCTAGAAAATAGCAAATAAATCCAGAAAAATACAGAAAAATTCCAATAAATTTTTTGAGACACAAGGAACTCAAATAAAATAACTTTGGCAAATGTTAATGTTTAAATTAATCATATTAAAAATTTTTAATTCATAAAAATTTCATTTAAGCTTTAATTAATTCCAATAAAATTCAAACGGTGAATTTTATTTTAAAAGCTTCAAAAAGACTCTGAAAATCAGGATGTTACACGCGCTAAGGCCGGGGCTTCGCCAGAAGAAGATCGGCCCGCCCAAAAGTTCAGCGACTCCTCGGCCCTTCGCGTCGAAGCGCGCCACGAGTCGCAAGGTCGACATAGTAGTCAGCCCTAGCAAGGAAGCTGCCCGGGACACAGGTGAAAGTCAGAATTTGTAAAGCAAGCGCGTACTTCATTCACAAGAAAAGCGGGGGACATTGCAATACACGCCTACACACAGCCGCCGGCGTCACACTGCGAAGTTTCAGCGCGCCGGAGGCCTCAGCGCCACCCTCATTGCACTGCGGGACCTCGTCCAGAAATTGGCCGAGACTCCCCTCCCCGTAAAGTGACTTCTGAAGCTCAACCCGCGCAGCGGCCTCCCCGACGTAATCCCAGACCCAGTCGTGGAAGTACTTGACGGCGCGACGAACGGCGCGGACGGCACCGGACATTGCTCCGGCCCCGCTGGGCATCTCCAGCTGGGGGTCCTCAAGCTCGGCGACGTGCGTGCAGCCACGGTGCCGCAGGAGCGCGCACACCATGCACGACGCTGCGTAAGCACAGTGGTTGTCGAAGGTCGTCGCGGCGCCGCGCGCAATGTTGGCGGCATCTCCGATCCAGCGAAGGGTCCGAGACAGCTCCTCCGGGCCAAAGGCGCGGTCCGGCACTTTAGCCACAAGCCCTTGGAGATGGCTCTCCAGCGCTTGCATGACATCCCATGCAATCACCGAAGCCTCGCCCAGCGCCCGGTCACGCTCCGCTAGAGTTAAGGCAAGCTCGCCTTTTTCCTTCTCAAGCGAGCGACACTGCGCGTAAGGCCGTCTCGCCGCGCAAACCCTGCTGCGCGCCTCCACGGCCGACTCCGCGCCGACACGGCAAGTCCCTCGGCGTGCGCCTTCACCTCAGCGCACTCGCTTCCGGTGGCGGATGCGGGCATCTGGCGAGCGGGCCCCGAGGCTTCGCGTAGCTCCTCCTCGGCGACCGCGGCCTATCCTCAAGCGCCCTTTGGGCACGAGCATAGGCGCTTGCAAGGCCTGCCCGGCACAAGTGTGCAGAGAATGAAAAGGCTTAGCAAGCTCGGCATGGCGGACATTGTCATATAAAGTGCTTACCCTCACCCCGACACCTCTAAGGCGTCCCGGGCGCCCCACCCGTAGGTTCTGCGGCGGGTGGCCGCCGCGGCATCTGCGTCATCCACGATCCGTGCCACGCCCTCGGCGTCTCGCGAGGCACGAAGTCCGGCTGGCTCGGGCGCCACGGTGATCGCCCGCCGGCGACGAGACCTCCTCGGAATAGCGGCAGCTGCGGCGAGGATGCGGTGAGCACCGCAAGGCACAACGAGGAATACACCAGGGCGAACTAAGCCACCTTACCTTGATAGCGGAAGGAGGGCTTGAGGCCGCCCCTAGCCCCAAAGGGGTAATGGTGGCGCAAGTCCTCGCGGAGGGCGTGGCCCCGCAAGGAACAGAAGCCTCCGCGTTCGGGGTCAGCACCGACTGTTCCTGCACGGCGGACGGCGTGGCTTGAGGGGCGGAGGTGGCGCGCGCCGCAGGGGCATCGGCATATGCATTGGAGTCCCACAGCTCCGATGCCGTCGCCACGGTGAATCCTCGGCGTCGGTGGAGCTCCGACGCGAACACGGCCGCTAGCCGAGCAAGTGGCGGCGACACCGCCCGATGAGTCGCCGCGGAGAGGCCCCACGACCACAACACCGTGGCGAAGACCCCACCGTGGCGCCTTTTGCGAGGGCACCTCAATTTCGGCGCGGTGTCGGCGAAGACCAGCTCCATGCGCCCTGCGGAGTGTCTCGGCATCGTGGCGGCCACGGCGAAGGCTCCACCTCAACACCGCCGGTCGGCATGGATCTGCCCGATGACCGCGCGGTGGCGAGACTTCCCTCTCGGCTCGCGACGAGCCGCCATCCGGCACCCGAAGACCCTTGCCCCGGCGTCGCGCCATCAAGCCCGAAGTCGGCGTACCTCGCGAATCGACTCCGCATCTGCCCGCCGTCGGGAGCACTAGCGGCGGCAGCCGGTAGCTGCTATACCAAGCACGGCAAGCGCTCGCCGGGCCCTCTTGTGAGACGGCGCCGACCTCGTTGCGCCGTCATCTTGGTCTTTGAGGTGGATCGGCCGCGGTCCGCACGGCAAGGCCAAGGCCTCGCACACGCGGTTTATCCGCCCACCCGCCCGCGGCGATAGCGAGCGCGCGCGCTCATGCTCCCTACCGTATACGGCCGAGAAACACGCGCGCGCCCGCTCCGCATCCTCCAAGCGAATCTCTACAGCAAAGCAGGAGATAAGATTAACATGTAACACACTCTGCGTGAACAAAGGAGGGATACGATCGAGGGCTACGAGGGTCGGAGGGTGCCGGCGATGGCGTAACCACGGCGAGAACATTTTCGTCTCGGCGCTTCGGCGGCGGCGCGATCCAACACGGCGGCGGCGCTCGCCATACATCGCGTACTCTTGGCGAGTCGCGCATGTTAAAGCGGCGCCACGCTGCGGCCGTCGCCCTCCGCTTGTCCTCGTCGTCGGCGTCCGGTGGCGAGGTCTTGAACGTGATCGGTCGGCCCGTGCATTCGAGCGCTCCGCTTCGCCACGCGGTGGTAGAACCACCGTTTCATCGATGAGACTCCACTTCCGCGAGTGGAGTTCGCGGGAAGAGCTTGCTGCGGGATGACCAGAAGAATAAATGTGGCCGCCGTTCGAAGTTCGGCGGCGTCCGTCCTCTGCTCCTTGGCCGGCACCGTGCCTCGTGCGGTAGGCAAACAACGGCACAGGCCAGCCACGCTCCGGCGCAAGGCCCAATCGTACCGGCGAGCCGGCCACGGCGTTCGAAGTCGATTGCGCCGCTCGGCTGAAGGTCCGCAACACGTCGCCCACGATCGTCGCTGCCGGGATGCGGAGCCCGCGCCGAAAAAGCGGCGAACACAAGCGCCTCGACTCCTCGGGCGCGGTTCCGTCTCGGCGGCGGCGGGCAATCGTACCGCCTGGCGCTCGGACAAATTCCCCGCGCGCAGCAGCGCTTGGATTGTCTTCTCGGTCACGAGCGAGGGGCCCAACTCACCGGAAAACGAGCCTCCCTTCTCCGCCGCTAGCCACGACTTGTCCGCCGCCGCCGAGTCGCGTTCGTCGAGCGAATATTTCACCTCTAGCGGTGAAGACCGCCGGCGAATGCCGCAAGCACCAACCGCCTGGCCATGCTTGTCACCGGATGCCATCGCTTCTCACAGAAGGAAGAATACAACGGTGAGAATACCACGGGAGTGTAGAAAGTGGCGCAAGCGAGAAAGGGGCGTCGAACTGCGGGGGCGCGGTTATGGAGGCTATTTCAAGACACCTCACCCCGAAGGCGGTAGCCGAAGCGTCACGACGGTCCGCGTGCCGGACACGACCGCAGTCGTATAGAGGCCCGTCCCGCACGATTCCCCATAACCAAGGACGAAGCGTCGTGATGGTACGCGCCAGACGCGGACACAGTAGTGAGGACCGTCAGAGCACGGCGCTCCAGTGGCCTCCCGCCACGTGGCAACCTGCGCCAAAATAAGCGGGCACACGACCGGCGCGTCTTTGAGGCGGAGCCTCGCCCGGCGAGAATACCCCGGTCTTTGGCCAACCGTGGCGGAATACGTTCGCGCGTGCCCCTCCCACGGAAGGCGAGCTACATGGCGTGACGGCTGCCCCAGCGAAAGGCGTCGGCACGATTCCACCGCCATTAAAGCGCACTACCGACCGTGGGTCGTGCGGCCGAAGCATAGCGGGACAGCCGCGATGACGGGCGGCGGAATATGGCTACACGCCGCATGACGCGCCACTCCTCGCCCGCCTCGTGTCCCCCTTCCCTAGGGAAGAGGCGAGCAGCCGTGATCACGCAACCGCTCACATCCCATCGCGCACGAGCTACAAGCCACCACGTGCCCCACACGCGCCAGGGCGAGTCGCACGGTAGGACAACCTAGCCCTGGCAAGCCAGGGGCCGGCGCGATTCCAGGAACCATTCTGACACATTCGGATCGTGAGGTTGCAATCACCGCAGCGCAGCGGTGTCCGTGTGCGGTTTCAATTTAGACTACACCGTTGAGCCTCTACCGCGACAGCTCCGGCCCTCGATGGCGCGCGCGTCGCCGATTAGGCGCCACTCGCCGCCACCCGTTCGAAGGTAGGGGCGAGCGCGCGCGCGTCTACCGATTAGGCGCCACTCGCGCCCCGTTCGAAGGGTAGGGGCGGAGTGCACGCGTCTACTCGGCGGCGCCAACTCCGCGCCACCCGTTCGAAGGGTAGGGGCGGAGCGCGCGCGCGTCTACTCCGGCGGCGCGGCTCGCGCCACCCGTTCGAAGGGTAGGGGACGGAGCGCGCGCGTCTACTCCGGCGGCGCCGGCTCGCCGCCACCGTTCGAGGGTAGGGGCGGAGCGCGCGACGCCCTACTCCGACCAGCGCCGGCTCGCCGCCACCCGGTCGAAGGGTAGGGGACGCGGCGCGCGCGTCTACTCGGCTGACACCAGGCTCGCGCCACCCGTTCGGGGTAGGGGATGAGCAGCGCGCGTCGCGCCTCCTCGACCAGCGCCCGGCTCGCGCCACCGGTCGAAGGTAGGGGACGGAGCGCGTGCGCGTCTACCGATTAGGCGCCACTCGCTACCACCCGTTCGAAGGTAGGGGATGGAGCGCTCGCGCATCTACGCCGGCTCGCGCGGCTCGCCGCCACCCGTTCGAAGGGTAGGGGCGGGCGCTCGCGCGCCTACCGGCTGGCGTCGGCTCCGTTGCCACTCGTTCGAAGGGTAGGGGACGGAGCGCTCGCGCGTCTACTTCGGCTACGGCCCTGCACCGGGACCGCTGCACCAAGGCTCGCAAATTCGGAGAAGTTCACGAGCGCGAGGGGCGGGGGCAAGGACTCAACAACATGGCTTCGGCCTGTGAAGCCCTTCACCATGAGAGGCTCTGTTGTAGGGTGGCCCCACCTAAACCAGCGAGCTGTTAGAAGATTATAGGGCCCAAAATGGGACATGTGTAATGGCTTAAATACCCCTGACAGGGAGGTATCGATGTAAGGGCACAATTGTAAAAGCACAGCCCATATGAATATATATATACAAGGGAAGGCTAGAGCGAGGGGATCACTCTCTCCCAACTCTCCACTACCACATCTCTCTCTGTTTGGTCTGTAACCACAACAAGAATGAAACACATTCATTCCCAAGAACCATAAACCATTTTTGGGCAAATAGGTAAAATAGTTTTCCCAATAGTTGTACTTTACCCTTTTTGCTTTAGTAAGCACAAAAGTATTATATATGTTTTTCACAAAGAAAAACTCCCCGAAATTGTTTTTCTCCTCTTTTGTGTAAGGGGAATTCTCCTCTTCTTGTTTTTCTTCTCTTTTCACATTAGATACCACTTGTGAAACACATACCACTTGTAAATATAGATGATACCAAGTATACTTAATTCCAATCGTAGAAAACTTGATACCACTTGAAAGATTTCTTAAGGGTAATAGCACTTGTGGTAAGAGTATGATATCATATAGAAGAGATACCCCTTGTAAGGGTAGTTACTATATGGAAGAAGTTGATATCATAGGTGAGGAGCTTGATTAAGAGAAGAGATTTTGCTCGGCAAGAGAAAAGAGTAGATATCACTTGAAAGATATCATATATGTGAAGAACTTGGTTAAGAAATATTTGCTTGCCAAGATGAAAGAAATATCAATCCCAAATATATCAATTGGAGGATTAAGGATATCACTTAATTTTCACAACTAAGAGATACCACTTGAAGAAAATGGATGATATCACTTGAAAAGATTGGAGTGAAGTACATGCCGATGTCAAGATGACTAAACGTCTACCACTCTTTAGAGAGGACGCCATTTTTAATAAAAAGGAATCAAGGTAAGAGCAAAATGGCATATAGAGTCAAGAAATACTTGAGGGTAGCTAGCAAGGATTAACAAAGATCATCTTGACTGTGAGGAGCAAAAGAAATGGCTGAGGAGATTGGAAATCAAATTTTGAATCAAAACATCCATTCTCCAGAAATATCAGAAGTCGCATTTTATTGCCAGAGTTCCAAAACCGGAAGTATCATGAGCTTTCTTGCCGTAGTTCCGATAACCTAAAATCTGCATGAGAATGACCGCCGTAGTTCCGATTTTTCTGGGAACACGCCAAGAGTTGGATTTTTGAGGAGAGGGTTGATATAGTGTTGTACCATGCTCCAAAGTTTTTCACAAAGAAACATAAACAACTTATGGAGTATTTCCAACTATATGCCAAGATCAAAGTTCTTTTCAATATAGTTTTTAACAAATTAAGCTTTCAATTTTCAAAAACAAACTCATTTTCAATAAATCCTTCAAGATTGCAAAAATGAGCATTTGGGGTAATTTGAGCATTCAATTTCATGTATGAGTTGTAAATACCCTTATGAGCCAATATACAATAATAGTTTGGGCTCAAATGGCAAAACTCACTTAAGTGCTAGATTGTGACCACTTAGGTCATCCTAGGATTTTGGGTGAGATTCAAATCCAAATAACTTTTGATTGGTTGGCTTTTTGGAAAACTTTTGAATACGAATAATGTTTGAAATAGCCAACTCTAGGTTTTTGATATTGAACACATTTACAAATTCCTTTTAGAATTGATTTTGGGGAATTTTTTGAGTTTCAAGCCAAAACAAGATACTAAATTGATAGTTTTGGGTTGGAAACTCAATTTTACTTGAAATAAAATTTCTAATGCCAAAAACTTTTGTAAAACCTTTGAAAAGCATTTGTATACATTTTTCAACTAGTTTTTCAAAGATACACTAGTAATTTCAAAATTTTAACTTTTGGCTAAATGGCTTAATTTTGAAAAACAATACTAGCACTTGATTATTTTGGGCACACTTAGGGATGTGATACACATGAATATGATTTAGCACTCCCCCTTAATGTGCCACATATATCTTGCTCATACTTTACAATAATGAAATTTTAGCACAAGAGCAAGAGCACCCCTTTTGAATGATTTTCATGAAATGCAACCTACATAAGGCTAGCGGCTAAACATATCAAAGGTAGATACTTGTTACCGAGATGGCATTGGTTTGTAATTTGGCAAGATCATCCTCAAGCTTAGCTTCCATTGTCTATATAGTGGATTCACCTCTTCATGAATACGCCAAGCTTCCAATGCCTCTCCAAGTACCTTTAAGCATTGAAGCGCATTTTGGTACCCAAAACTTGGTTGGGTCCATAAAAGTTAGTCACAATAGATTTGGGCACCCAAATGGCCCTAACATTAACTTTATGTAAACTAACATTTTTAGCAAACACATTGCCATTCTTATCCTTCCTAAGCAAATAATGTTCGTTGAAAAGAGATGGCTTAGGAATGATACCTTTGGGACAATCCTTACTCAAATGTCCCTTTTCCTGGCAATTATAGCAAGTTTGGCAATTATTACCTCTTCTAATCTTCTTGTCTTGCTCATTAACGGTTTGCCTCTGCTCGCCCTCCTTCACACTCTGCCTCGAATCTGGCAAGCCCAGACCAGATTCGCCGCCTCCCCTTTGAGCGCGGCGAGGCGCGTGGCGCCGCTGCTCGGTTAGCACGGCCGTGCCTTCCCGTGCTGCCGTGGCGGTTGGCACGGCCGTCGGCCGCCTAACGCCGGATCTACTGACGCCGCCACCTCCCCCAGCGCCATCCCTGGCCTAGCTGCCGACCACTACTCTGACATCGTTTCCCCCTCCCCGTGGGTTCAAGCTCGCCGGCCACGGCTCTTCGCCGGCCGGCCACTCCTATCAGAGCAGTCCTCCCCCTCTCCCTTCTACTCTTACTTTGCTTTAGCTTTTTTGTTTTGCTTGCCTCTACATTCGGGTGCACTCACACTTTGGGGGAGTCTATGGGCGGTCGCCGTGATGGGACTTGGTGGGGACATGTATGCTCTTCCTCACTGTCTCTATGTTGCTCTACTGGGAAAGGTTTTGCTCTCTGGTTGAGTTCTAGCTAGGGAGGTGAAATGAGAAAGGAATGGTGAAATGGTGCTTGGTTTCTCGGTTGGGGGAAAGAAATGGGCTTGCTTGTTCTGTGCTAGCATATAAGAGCATGGTTGGGCAGCCCCTAGCTTTGTGAAATGACCGGCATGCCCTCACTCAACTCCCATTCCTCTCCCATATACTTGACTACCCAAGGGCATTTTGGTCCAAGGGTTGTGTGCTGTTGGCTAGGGTTTCTACTGCAGCAGGTAAGTCAGTAAAAGTGGGCATTGGCTATATTTTTCACCGAATGAGAAGCCCACAGTAGCAAGAGGCGCTAATCAGCCCCGGACGATATGGGAACCTTTGTGAGCGCTACCTTTGTTCGGCATCCTAAAGCCGATGGGTCTGACGGCAAAACTCCACTCTGTTTCCTTTATTCTCCCTTGGTTTGTTTTCATTCCATGCATTTCTTCCCTTTGCATATTAGTGGTATTACATTCTATCCCCCTTAACAGAATTCGACCCCGAATTCCAGCATTCAACAATTCGCATGGAAGAACAAAATAAAATAAACTATACATAATATAACATTAACTCATACCAGTGGAGAACAAGTTCGGGTAGTTCTCGCGCATGCGAGATTCCAACTCTCATGTCGCTTCTCGCTCAGACTGATGTGCCCATAGCACTTTAACATACTTTATCATTTTATGCCTCAACACCTTCTCTGATTCCTCCAGAATCCGAACTGGATGGGACTCGAAGGTGAGTTCTTGCTTTATGGACACCGGTTCTAACACAATCTCATGCTCTGGATCTCGCAAGTACTTTCTCAACATCGACATATGAAACATTATGCACTCCTCACATGGACTCAGGGAGATCCAAGCGATATGCCAACTTTCCAATCCGTGCCAGAATTGGAAATGGCCCAATGTACCTCGAGCTAAGTTTACCTTTGGTACCAAATCGCACTATGCCTTTAGTGGGAGATACTCTCAGGAGCACCTGATTCCCCACTTCGAACTCTAGTTCTCACCTTCTAACGTCTACGTAGGTCTTCTGCCTACTCTGGGCAGCTAGCAGATTCTGTCTAATTTTTGCCACTCGTTCCACTGTTTGCTGGACCCAATCCGGGCCTAGAACAGCCTTCTCGCCCACTGCAACCCAACACAGCGGCGATCTACATTTTCGCCCATACAGAACCTCGAATGGTGCTGCTCAAACACTGGAGTGGTAGCTGTTATTATAGGCAAACTCTGCGAGTGCCAAATGATCCTCCCAGCTACCCTTCCAAGACAGAACAGAAGATCTCAACATGTCCTCTAGTGTCTGAATGGTGCGTTCGGACTATCCATCCGTCTACGGGTGGAAAGCAGTACTAAACTGGAGTTTCGTGCCCAGAGCACCCTACAAACTCTCCCAAAACTTGGAGACAAACTTGGCGTCTCTGTTCGAAACTATGGTCTTAGGCACACCATGTAACCTTACTATTTCTCGCACATAGATAGGTGCCAACTCACTTGCTGAGTTTATGGTGCGAATGGGGATAAAGTGTGCGAACTTACTGAATCAGTCCACCACTACCCAAATCGCATCCTTACCTCGCTGGGTACGAGGTAGGCCGACTACGAAATCCATGGTGATATCATCGCATGGCCACTAGGGAACTTCCAAGGGCTGCAATAGCCTAGCGGGGCGCTTGTGCTCAGCCTTCACTTGCTGGCAAACCCCACAAGATGCCACATACTTGGCGATGTCCACTTTCATCCTTTTCCACCAGAAGCTCTTTTTAAGATCACGGTATATCTTGGTCTCACCAGGGTGCACCGTGTACATGGTACGACGAGCTTCTCTCAAAATATCATCCTTGACTTGAGCCTTTCGCGGCACGCAAAGGCGGCCTTTAAACCGCAATGCACCTGATTCATCAAGGCTGAAATCCCCTGTTTTTCCTTCATTAAGCTGCTTCCTCACTTGCTGCAACAACCGATCATGCTGTTGCGCCTCCTTTACTCGCTCTAGGATTGCTGATTCCAGGAACAACTGCATCTCAGCCTGTGTTGTACCAGCAAAACAATAGAAAATTTCCATTCGTTCAAAGTCGGCAACAAGACAACCTAGAGTAGACGGTGTCATCTTGCGACTAAGGGCATAGCAACCACATTTGCCTTGCCCGGATAGTACTGAAGTGTGAGATCATAGTCTTTAATCAGCTCCAACCACCTCCGCTGCCTCAAATTCAGCTCCTTCTGAGTGAAAATGTATTTGAGGCTTTTGTGGTCAGTGAAAATATCACAAGTCTCTCCATACAAGTAATGCCTCCAAATCTTTAGAGGAAAACCACTGCGGCAAGCTCTAAGTCATGGGTAGGATACTTCTACTCATGCTTCTTCAACTGTCGCGAGGCATACGCGATCACTTTATTATCTTGCATGAGCACGCAACCAGACCCACTCGTGACGCATTCGACTAGACCGTGAAACGCTTCCCTAGCTCAGGAAGTGTGAGAACAGGAGCAGTTACCAACTTCTCCTTCAGAGTATTAAAACTACGCTCACATTCATCGGTCCACTGGAATTTCACACCCTTCCATGTGAGTTGAGACATTGGCTTGGCAATGATGGAGAAGGCTTTCACGAAGCGCCAGTAATAACCAACTAGGCTAAGAAAACTTCTTACTTCTTTAACACTAGATGGCCTCTTCCAACCCACGACAGTGGAAATCTTGCTTGGATCCACTGAGATGCCTTCCTGGTTAATTACATGACCTAGGAAGCTCACTTCAGAAATCCAGAACTCGCACTTCTTCAATTTTGCAAAGAATTGATTCTTCCTCAGAGTCTCAAGCACGAGCCTCAGATGCTGCTCATGCTCTTCCTCCGTCTTGGAATAAATCAGGATATCATCGATGAACACCACTACAAAGTCATCCAAATACTTGTGTAGCATACTGTTCATCGTCTCCATGAAGACAGCAGGGGCATTTGTCAGTCCAAAGGACATAACTGTAAACTCATAGTGCCCATATCTTGTGGAGAATGCTGTCTTTTCAATGTCTTGCTCCCACACTCGGATTTGATTATACTTAGACTGTAGATCAATTTTGGAGAACACCTTGCCTCCTTTCAATTGATCAAACAAGTCCTCGATGCAAAGGCAATGGGTATTTATTCTTGATGGTCACCTGATTGAGAGCATGGTAATCTATACACATGTGCCAACTCCCATCCTTTTTCTCAGTGAATAGGACAGGGGCTCCCCAAGGTGACACGCTATGACGAATCAAGCCTTTGGACAACAACTCGTCCAACTGCTTTTTGAACTCCTCTTGCAAGGGTCGTGCCAAACGGTAGGAGGACATGGAGATAGGTCTTGTGCTAGGAACAAGATCAATTCTGAACTCCACATCTCGCTTGGGTGGCATACCCGGAAGCTCTTCAGGAAACACATCGGGATACTCACGCCCCACAGGAATATCCTCAATGTGCAACGGCGCACTCAGCTTCTCCATAAGGGCTAGAAGTAACCCAAACTTCATTGTACGTCGGCCAGGGAACAGGCTGGCCAACACAAAGACGGAACATGTGGGTGCATTCCCCTGAAAGATTATCTCCTTCCCCGAAGGAGCTTGCAAGGTGACTGTCCTCCAGAAGCAGGAAATCATGGCTTGGTAGCGATGCAACCAATCCATGCCAAGGATAACATCAAAAGGCTCTAACTGAATAACCATGAGGTTGGCAATAAACTTCTCGCCATCTATTGCAACCACACAGCCAGGGCATATTGTGGAGCTAGCAATGATACCCCTTGGGGTACTAACCACAACCGATTGGGAAATTTGTTGGACACTCAACTTGGCCTTCCTAACAAACTCCCGGAACACAAAAAAATAGGTAGCACCAGAGTTGAAAAGAACAAAGGCTTCACATGAGTCCACTAACAGGGTACCTGTCACCACATTAGGTCGACCCGCGGACTCAGCAGCAGGCAGTGAGTAGACTCCCGGTGGTGTTGGGGCGGCGAGAGCCCCGGCGCTCTGCTATGGCGACAACGGGACTAGAGGCGGTGTAGCATGCTGGAATGGAGGAGTCGGTGCAGGATGCCAGTAATACCCGATGGGTGGAGCCTAGGATAGAGGAGGCTGCAGCACAGGGGCAGCTTCATCATTTGGACTGACCCCGGAGGTGTAGTATTTGACGAAGATGAGGATGCTGGCTCCCACTTGATGATGCTAGCAGGATTCTGATGACAAACCAACATTTTGTGGCCCGCTTGGCCACAATGCCGACAGTTCCCTGTCCAGGAACACTCAGTAGCACGGTGTCCGTCATCGCACTTGAAACAAATCATGCCTTGCCTTGGGACAGGATGCAAGGCTGGGATTGCCGATAAAGAACGAGGCGCTGAAGAAGACAGCCTCGAAGTCTTGGACTTGGATGATTGTGGAGGATGCTGGCCCCACTTGGACTTCTTAGGAGCGGGCCGCTGAGTCGACCCACCCTCTTCAGTGAAGCTCCTCTTCTGGTCACCACCAGGAGCACTCAGACCACCAGAGGGTTGTAGCCCTTTAGTGAGCTGCATGTCTAGCTCCATCCCTCTGGCCTGCTCTACCATGGACCTAAAGTCACGTGGCGCAATAGCTCCCATGACATGCTGGAACTCGGAGTTGAGCCCTCGGCGGAACCTTTTGGCCTTCTCAAGGTCGTTATTCATGACCGATGGCACGAAGCGGATTAGGTTGTTGAACCCCGCCTCGTACTCAGCTACGGTCATTTTTCCCTGCACGAAGGTCGACAAGGCGACCTCCATGCTCTCCACAAAAGAATCTGGGTAATACTTCGCCTTGAACTGCTCGGCAAAGATTTTCCAAGTAGCGGGACCCTGGGCAGGGGTCCTAGCTGAAAGAACCCCTTCCACCAGATGTCCGCCTGACCCTTCAACTGGAAAGCCACATAGCGAGCTTTCGACTGAGAGCTCATCTCTAGGGCTTCGAATTGCCTCTCCATGTAGCGCAACCAATCCGCATCCTGAACTGGTGTACCTGAACCATGAAGGTGTCCAGGCGCAAGGCCAACCACTCACGAAGGCCCATTCTTGCCTCCGGTACGACCAGAATGGCCATAGGGGCAGCAGCGGGTACAGCTGCAGCAGCGGCTGTCGGCGCTTGTCGATGAAGCGCACGGACCTCCTCTATAAACTCCTGCAGCAAGGCTGAAGACCTTGCCGGATCTCTAGCTACAGACGTTTAGCAGAAGCAACCTCTGCGCCGGGTGCCTCCAGCTGAACCTCAAGCGTGGGCATGGCCACGGCCACGGCCCTAGCATCCACGGTCACGTCCACATCCTCTACCCCTCGGCATATCTGTTCATGTCGGATAACCAATCACACAACTAGACCACAAATATCCATTTCAACAGCACAAATCGACATCAAAGCTAGCGAAAGCATAATTACAATACAAGACCCATTCCCCATCTTATGGTGCACCAGTGTATCAAATTTTAATTTAAATATTAGGCCTAAGTCAAATTTTAGTTGAATAGTTAAGCTAAGTTACCTCATTTCCTTACCACGGACATAACGCCCGCTCTGATACCAACTGTAACACCCCGCCCACCCTCTGGGCCCAGAATGTTACCACCACTGCATACTCTTACCATTTCATCATTACTAGAAGAATTTAAGCCAACACTAATTTATTTATATTGCTGCGTTTAGATACATCACAGCGTTTTTAGCGATTACTCTAGCCTAATAAAGCCTAAAATACACTGACAAAAAGCTGTACAAAGAGTGCTGCTGGTTCGTGCAAATTATTCTTGTGCTACTCCTGCCCAGGTATGTCGTCCTCAACTGTTACCTAAAAACAACAACGAAGCAAGGGTGAGTCCACCAACTCAGCAAGTACAAAGCAAAACAGCAAATAATGGGTTCACAAATCAGACCATGATCATCCCAGTTTCATTAACCACTTTTCCATTTAACCACTTCAAGTTCTGATGAACTATTCATCATGCACATGCACTTCTCTCTTATCTCTTTATCCTATACCGGTATAGCAGAGCGAGCACCCGTCGATGCTCACCTAGGCCTGCCCTGTTTCCATGCGGGGATCACAACCCGTCCTTTTTCATATGGGGACCACAGTAGCCCGTTATTCTCATACGAGGACCTCAATCTCCACTCCCATGGAGCGTCCACACAAAGTGGACCGACGCTATCTCTTTTCATGACATGCATGCAATGCAAGTACTCCGTCTATGCATATCAACATGTCATGTCTCACATTCATCCTTCATCATTTCTCATTATGCACCTGGAAATAGTAAACTTACCCCAACATGGTAAGTGATGCACCATCATTCAACTAACAACAAACTCTACCCGAATTTACCGCTTTACTATGCACTTGCCTAGTTAGCCTTGGGGATGATGCGTGGACGGCTCCGACCCGGGACCTCCACCTGTACAGACGTCATCTCGTCTTAGCACCATATCAAGACCAGAGCTTAAACGAAGAATAACGACTCTAAGCTCATAACCCAATTTTTGGCAATAAAACGCACGGGTCTTTAGGGACCCATCGCGTGGCACCAAACCCCCCCCCTTTTTATTTTCTTTTTCTCCTCTTTTCTTTTCTTTTCTCTTTTTTTCTTTCCTCTTCTTTTCTCTTCTTCTCCTTTCTCTCTCTCCTCTCTTTCCTTTTCCTTTTCTTTCTTTCTTACCCGCTCTCTCTCTTCTCCCTTCTTTAACTTTATTTGGTCTGGCCGAATGGCCACCATTTCCTCCCCAGGCCCTTCCTCTCTCTCTCCCATTCCAATTGGCCAAATTGCCTGCCCTATCTAGATCGGAGCGGCACGGCGGCGTGTGGCTAGGCCCGGCATCGCTTGCGGCTCCTTCGCCACCCCTCGGCTTCTTTTCCTCCCTCACTCTCCCTCGCATGCGCGATCGCACCTGCGGGTGCTCCTCCGATGGCGCGACTAGGCTCGGCGTCGCCGGCCCAACCTCACCGCCGGCGGCTCCTCTGCCGGCCCCGCCTCTGTCTTTTTCTCCTCTCCCCCTCTCTCCCCTGCTCTCGCGTGCGCGACCACCCCCAGGCGCTTCTTCGGGTGGCGCAATGGCGCGCGGGCGAGCCCGGCTCGCCGGCCTCATATTCACCGCCAGCCGACCCCCCTGCTTGCCCTCCTTCACTCTCAGCCTCGGATCCGGCCGGCCCAAACTGGATTCGCCGCCTCCCCTTGTGCGCGCGGCGAGGCGCGTGGCGTCGTTGCTCGGTCAGCACGGCCGCACCTTCCTGTGCTACCATGGCGGTCGGCACGGCCGTCGGCCGCCTAACGCCGGATCTACCGGCACCGCCACCTTCCCCAGCGTCGTCCCTGGCCCGGCTGCTGACCACTACTTTGACATCGTTTCCCCTTCCCCGTGGGTTCGAGCTTGCCGGCACGGCTCTTCGCCGGCTTGCCGCTCCTATCAAGGCAGTCCTCCCCCTCTCCCTTCTACTCTTACTTTGCTTTAGCTTCTTTGTTTTGGTTGCCTCTACATTCAGGTGCACTCACGGTTTGGGGAAGTCTACGGGTAGTCGCCGTGACGGGACATGGTGGGGACATGCGCCGGGGAGCATGCACCCCCGACCAAGGGCGCGCGACACCCCCTTTGGGATCACCGCTTGCCCCGTGCCATGAGTAGGGAGGGTAAGAGTTGGGGGTCTACTTGATAAGGGCTAGAAGTGAAGGCAGTCATTGATGGCAGTCGGGGTTCCCAGTGGTCGTGCATGGCTTCCTTTGGTTGCTGCTAATGGCGTCGTCTTGCTGTCATGGTTAGCACAGGGATGTCGTTCACGCCCCTCACTCCTCGCCTTCGTCTTCCTCTTCCCCTTGCTTCCTCCAGTCTACTCTTCCTCATTGTCTCTATGTTGCTCTAATGGGAAAGGTTTTGCTCTCTGGTTGAGTTCTAGCTAGGGAGGAGAAATGAGAAAGGAATGGTGAAATGGTGCTGGGTTTCTCAGTTGGGGGAAAGAAATGGGCTTGCTTGTTCTATGCTAGCATATAAGAGCATGGTTGGGTAGCCCTGGCTTTGTGAAATGACCGGCATGCCCTCACTCAACTCCCATTCCTCTCCCATATACCTGACTACCCAAGGGCATTTTGGTCCAAGGGTGTGTCTTTGTTGGCTAGGGTTTCTCTTTGCAGCAGTAAGTCGAGAAAGTGGGCATTGGCTATATTTTTCACCGAATGAGAAGCCCACAGTAGCAAGAGGCGCCGACTGGCCCCGGACGGTTTGGGAACCTCTGTGAGTGCTACCTTTGTTCGGCATCCTAAAGCCGATGGGTCTGACGGCAAAACTCCACTCTGTTTCCTTTATTCTCCCTTGGTTTGTTTTCATTCCATGCATTTCTTCCCTTTGCATATTAGTGGCATTACAACACTCAAGATCTTCAGTCCAAGCTTCAAAGTGCCCTTGGGCTCCTTAATAGGATCTATACTAAAATGGAGTCCCAAGAGCCCTAACTTGAATGCCCATAGGGTATATGTATAGCTCCCCTCCTCAAAAACTAGCTGGTAGACACATGTATTTCAAAATACCCCTTTGAGTCAGATAATTCGACTCACTCGGATTATCCGGCTTAAACTACTCTAATGGTACAAAATATAGCCATTGCATACACTCGGATTGCCTGACCCAATTCGGATAATCTGACCCACTCGGATTATCCGCCTGGCTTGGATCATCCGAGCTAGTTCAATGTCTCAAGAACACTTGCTTTGTGAAATTGACTTGGGTCATGCTTGGACCCACTTGGATCATCCAACCCTCTGTAACATCCTGATTTTCTGGAGTTTATAAAGCCCAATTTTCAAAAAATAATTTTCTGGAATTTTCTGGAATTAATTAAAGCTTAAAAGGAATTTTCAGAATTTATTTAGATTTAATATGATTAAATTAAACATTAACATTTACCAAAAATATTTGATTTAAGTTCCCTGAGTCTCAAGGAATTTTATGGAATTTTTGGTGAATTTTTCCGGATTTATTTGCTATTTTCTAGAGCTCAAAAGTATTTCTTGAATTTTCGAAAAGAAAACTCTAAAATCCTTGAACCGCCCGGTCCAGTCACGCCCAGCCTGCCCGCCCCTAGCCACGCGGCGCGCATCCGCGCCGCCTTCCTCCGCTGGATGGCCGCGCGCGCGCACCTCCGCCGCTCTCCACGCCGCGCCGCGCGCGATGGCCGCCACGTGGTCGACACCCGCCGCCTCGCGCGCGCTGCCCCTAACCCTAGTGGGCCGAGCCTACTCGGCCAGCGCGCCGCGCGACGCCGGGGTATTTAAGCGCCGACCAGGCGGCCGCTGCCGCCGAAGCCGCGCGCCGTCCGTCGCGCCGTCCGCTCTGCCGTCGTCGCGCCTCTGCCGCCGCTCGCCGCTGCTGCCGTCTTTATCGCCGGTGAGCCCGCCGCCGTCTCGAGCCATTGCCAACCGAGCCGCCGCGCGCGCTGCTGTCGGCCGTCCGCCCCTGCTGCGCGCCGCCAGGCCGAACCGCCCGCGCCGCGCGACGTTCGCCTGAGCGCCGCACCACGCGTCGGCGATCCACCGCCGTCTCGCCCCGAGCCGCTTGATCCCCGCCGCCCGTTCAAATCTGGGCCGACGGCCCGGATGCGTCCACGCTCACCGCACCGCAGCCGTCCAATCGTCCCCGCCCCCGCGTCCCTTCGCCTTCCAGTGGAATAAGTCCACCGTGCGCCGAGGCGCTGACAAGCCGGGCCCACCCGTCAGCCACGGTCCCGTAGACCCGTGCGCCATGAGCCACGCTAGCCAGCCACGCAAGCCGGCCACGTCAGCCCTAGATCTGACGTGTCAAGCCACGTCAGTGCCACGTGGGTGCCACGTCAGCAGCCGAGCCGTTCCAGCCGCCACGTCACCCTGCCACGTCACTATGCCATGTCACCGCCACGCCGATCAGCGGTACACGCGATGTCGCCACGTGAGCCGCCGCGTCAGCCCTAGCTGCCCCGTCAGCCGCCGGTCGCCCCCGCACTGTTCCGTGCGCCGAGCCCACCGTAGACCCATCTCACCGTGCACCCGGTCCACAGCACAGTGCCTTTTCCGATTTTCAGCCTTTTTCCTAAAACCAGATTTTCCAGAGCCCCGTTCTCCCTCGTCTTAGCTCCGATTGACCCGATTCTTTTTCCTAAATTCATCTAAAATTGAGCTCTATCTTCTGGTTCAGGTTTGAGAATTTTTGGAGTTCATTTGAATTTTATTTGAATTTATTTTGTCTCTTCGTTTGTTTTCTCTCTCGTTAGATCACGCGTTCGAGGAAGCCGCCGTCGGATTTGGAGATCAAGAGCCATCAACTAAGCAAGGCCAAGGCAAGTCGTGTCCTTTGATCATGTTGAACCCAGTCTGCAATCTATTATTTAAATATTTTGTTTTAAATTACATTGCATCGCTACTTTTGTACAAACCTTGAAATTGGTAGTTATCACCTCAATTGAGTAATTCCCTCCTTGTTAAATTTGAATGCCATGATGCCATTGTCACCATAGGTTGGGAAACTTAGTAGTGATGCTATGTTATGATCACATTTGGGATGGCACGATTAGTATGCTTAGCCATGTTTTAGTATCGTTTGGGTTCATCATCATATGTGATTAATTATTTTGACTTAATGATATACCGAATCGTGGTTGGTGCCACCAATATAAAATTTGTGCCATGGCATTGGTGTGTCGTTGGCGTGGTTATACAAAATTGGTTTTCACTCGGGCGAGTGATCGTGCAAGTAAAGGGGGAGGTGTTGGAGCACTTCGAGGGATGTGGTAGTCTCGCCCGAGTACATTTAAGGACTTAACTTTGTCTGCCATTGACCTGAGCTTTACCGTGCAAACCACATGTCTAGTATGGGATAGACCTGGCTGATTAATTTGGGACGTTCCAACTTTAATTTCGCCATTGTGATGAGCATGGATGCTGATTTCCATGAGGCGCAAGGGGGGGTGTGATGCGAAACCCTAGCGGGCGGGATTGAGTTGGAACTGAACTTTGTAAAGGCCTTGTTGTGATTACCTTAAGCTGAGGCTAATCACATCGTGTGGGTACAGTTGTGCGACCTCTGCAGTGTGTAAAACTATTCGAATAGCCGCGTCCTCGGTCATGGACAATGCTCGGTGATTTCACACGAGGTATAGTTACTTTTGGAAAATTTGTAGCTGGTCAGTGGATGGTTAATTTACTGTTGGTTTGGCTTGTGGATGGGATATCCATAAGCGGGTGGGTTTAGCTTGTGGATGGGAAGTCCATTAGTAGTTTACTTAATTTCCTTTGATTATTCATTATTGTTTTATTTACAATTTGCCTTCAATCTATTTATGGTAATTTCAAATGCTGTTTATGCAAATTAACCCTTTCAGCCTTCCATTGGTAAGCCTTGCATACTATATTGCATCATTTGTTACAAACGGCTTGCTGAGAACCAATGTACTCACGGCTTTACGCCTTTGTTGCTCAGTTGAGGAAGAGGAGTACTACCAGCAGGAGGTTCCAGGAGGCGAGTACTTCGACGACTACGCGTTCTAGGCTTCGCTCCCCACTCGATTGCCCGTGGGCATGTCGATTGGCCACTACGCTTTATTCGGATTTTCCGCCGCTAATTTTTGTTAAGCCCCTAAGGCTATTGAGGTTGTAAGCTTGACCATAAGGTCTCACTTTTGGATATTGATTAATAATTTGAGTTTTCCTTATTTAATATCGTGATTGTGGTGATGATTACCTCTATGTTTGACTGTGTGCACTAGCGTGATCTGGACTAGTGCAAGATACACAGAGAGTCCGGATTTGCATATTCGGTCTCGGCAGAGATGGTATCGAGCCAAATTGATTTGGATTTAAGCCCTAGTTAGAGTGGTCGAATTAGAAAAGATTTCAAAATTTATTTTCTAAATCAAACCAACTAAATTTGATGAATAGTAATTCTATACCTTCTTATCTTCTCCCTAGAAATTCTGCTCCTTACCCGTTATCTCACGATTTATTTTCGCAATTCTATACTAATCTTTCTTACAGAAATGCATTAGATGTCTCAAGCTTCTTTCACCTGGACGGAGGTTGGAGAGCCCTTCTCCGTGTTCTCATTGCGAAGCCTCGGATTGAAGAGATCGCCTCTACCTCACCAAGGATGAGAAAGATAGAGGGCAACGTATTGGAAGCATCACCAGGTTGTACTTCACCACGAGAGTCGGCAAGCAGATTCTACATCATAGTTTCAAGAGCACCGGATCTTGCGGAGGATGTTCCGTACAAGCAGCCGCATACAAAGCCATCCGACAGCTTTGCAAATTATACAAGATCAACATGGCCAGACTTATTCGGAGGTTCAAGAAGCAATATGAAGGCACCCTCAGTTTGTCAGAGCCAATCAGGGAGGAGCCTCGACCACAGTTGCCAGTACCTCTACCGACGCCTACACCGCCGAGCCCGGAGGTGGGACGACGCATCACCGGAGACCGTCAGACGTACCTTCGACGCTTCACCCCGGCCCCCGTCAGAGAGCAGACGCCGCCAGAGTCGCCGCCAATCCGCAACTCGTGGGTCTTCTATAGTGATGCGGAGGATGAGGATAGCGAACCCTATCTGTCAGGCCCAGAGTGGGAGCCACTAGATTAGGAGTACGGGTAGAGCGTCGGATCTTATTTGCAGTTGTTTGGGATGTGAGTTGTAAATCTTGCTTTTAAAAGCATTATATTGCAATCATGTCCATCTTTTAATGGAGTTATCTTTTCCAGTTTTGTTGTTAGCCTTTCGGGCTAAGTGTTTGCTTAATTTAGGTTGTCATTAGAAATTTCCCTTAGACGAGTTTACCGCTTACCTTTGCTTTTCCCTCTTACCTATTGAGCCTTCAGAAGTCAGTTCTCAGCAAAAGGTTTTTCTTTTCAGGGCAGCAGCAAGATGGTTGAAACCAGGAACTCCGCAGGTCGTGAGCAAACAAACCAGAACCCAGGGAGCAGTTCCACTCAGCCACCCTGAGCGATTCCGCCGACCACGACCCGCTCTCGCCGGTTCCGATGGCCTGCACTTCGATGATGCAAGCAATGATGCGAGAATATGAACAATATGGCTCAGCGTCGGCACCGACCTGTGGGTAGCGGCACCTCAAAGCCGCCCACCATCGGTCCCGCTGCGAGTTTATGAGGACGAGGCCGCCTACCTACTCGGTTCTTGAGCCTTTGGCAGACGATCGGATCCGTTGATAGAAAAAGCTGAACTTGGCCCAAGCAGCGACGGAGAGAGTGTTGTATGCGGCACACCGGCTACGAGGACTGCAGCGAGTGGTGGGAGAACTCTTTGTGACGCCCACGAGGACCGGACAAGATTACTTGGGATGAGTTCTCCACCGCTTCCGTCACGCCCATGTCCTGGATGGGGTGATGGACATGAAGAAGGAGGAGTTCCGTGAGTTGCGCGCAGAAGAACATGTCGGTGAGTGAATACCTCAATAAATTCACTCGGCTAGCTCGCTATGCACCCGAGGACGTAGCCACGCATGAAGACCGTCGAAGAGGTTCGGAAAGGCTTGAACCTGTGATTGAAGGTGCAGTCGTGGGCAATGACTATGCCGACTTTCAGCAGATGGTGGATAAGGTTATCCTAATTGAGGATCGCGCGAACTCGAGGAGTCTCGCAAGAGGAGGATGGCTCAGCGAGGATTGCGCCTCACGAGCTCGAGGCGGCGTTTCAAAGACTTACCACCCACTCGAGTGCCTCGGCGCGAAGATCTTGAGACCCGGCCCCCTGCCACGCCCCCAGCGGTCGGGCGGGCAGACGGTGGATCTCGTGGTCGCAGCAAAGGAACGCCAATCCAAAGGCGTCATTACTTGCTTCAAGTGCCATGAGCCGGGACACTATGCTAGCAAGTGCCCCCAGAGGCAGGCCCCCACTCCAGTTCGCTTCGACTTGGGAGCCACGCCAGGACGGACACCTACCCCAGGAGCAGGGCGTGGAGCACCCCAGGCGCCAGGTCAGGCCAGCAGGACTCCACAGGTGGTGAGAGGCCATTTGAACCACATCACTGCAGAGGAGGCCCATGCAGCACCAGAGGTTGTGATCGGTAAGTTCCCAGTCCATTCAGTATCTGCCACAGTTTTATTTGATTCTAGAGCTTCCCATTCGTTTGTATCTCGGAGTTTTGCTTTAAAGCAACAGTTGAAAATTGTTACTCTGGGATCTATTCTTTTAGTCCAATCCCTGTTGAGTTGAGCACCAACCTAGGTCATCCCTGAGTTCGATAGACATCCGAGGGGTTGAGTTCAGAGCGGACTTGATTATCTTGGATATCCACCCTAGATGTGATCTTGGGTATGGATTGGCTCAAGAAGCACCGTGCGATTTTGGATTGCGGGAGTAGAGCAGTGACCTTGACCACCCGATGGGAGGAAAGTGCGATTTCAGCTAGCATGAATCGGCCAGAGCGGGTAATGGTCCAGCGGATCAAGGAATTCAGCCGAGGATGTGCCAATTGTCGTGAGTACCCGATGTGTTTCGAATGACCTTCCAGGATGCCACCAGAGCGAGAAGTTGAGTTTCGATCGAGTTGGTACCCTACCTCTCCGATTTCCAAAAGACCCTACCGGATGCCAAAAATGAGTTAGCGTAACTCAAGAAGCGGTCGTGAGCTTTGGACAAAGGTTATGTCGAGCCCGATTCGTCCCGTGGGAGCGCCGGTCTTGTTTGTGAAAAAGAAGGATGGCGGCGGCGCATGTGTGTGGACTACCGAGCACTTAACGAGGTCACCATCAAGAACAAGTACCGTTGCCCGGGATTGATGACTTGTTTGATCGATTCGGGAGCAGGAGTTTTCTCAAGATTGACTTGAGGTCATGTTACCATCGATGAGGATTCGACAGAGGACATACCTAAGACGGCATTTTTGACTCGTTACGGATTATGCGAGTTCACGGTGATGTCTTTTGGCTTGACCAATGCTCCACCTATTTTATGTACCGATGAATAAGGTGTTCATGGAATATTTGGATAAGTTTGTCGTTGTGTTCATTAACGACATTCGATCTACTCCAAGAATGAGAGCGAGCATGAGAACACACGAGGATGGTATTGCGAAATTAAGGGACCATCGGTTGTATGCCAAGTTTAGCAAATGTGAGTTTTGGATGAAGGAAGTCGCCTTCCTAGGCCATGTGATGTCCGCAAAGGAGTTGTTTGTTGACTCGGAAGGTCAAGGATGTTGTGGATTGGCGGTCACCTTCTTCGGTGACTCAGTCGAGTTTTCGGTATGGTGGTTATTACCGTCGTTTCATCGAGGATTTTCCAGTGTAGCCAAGCCACTTACCCAATTGCTCAAAAGGAAAAAATTTGTTTGGGCGCTTGAGTGCGAGAAAAGCTTTTAGAAGTTGAAGGAGAGTTTGACCACAGCCCGATGCTAGTATTGCGATTTAAACAAGGATTTTGAGATTTATTGCGATGCCTCACGCAAGGGTTTGGGTTGTGTCTTGATGCAGAAAAGAGAGTGGTAGCGTATGCCTCGCGCCAGCTGAGACCGCATGAGGAGAATTACCCTACCCACGATTTAGAGCTAGCAGCCGTAGTGCATGCTTTGAAAATTTGGAGGCACTATCTCTTGGGCAATAGATGTGAGATTTATACGGATCACAAGAGTTTGAAATACATCTTTACCCAGTCCGAGCTTAACCTCAGGCAGAGGAGGTGGTTAGAGTTGATAAAGGATTACGATGTCGGAATCCATTATCACCCTGGGAAGGCCAATGTGGTCGCAGATGCTCTGAGCAGAAAGGTTTATTGTAATTCAGTGATGGTCAAGGAGAGTCAGCCAGCTTTGCATGAGGAATTCCAAAGGCTCAGTTTGGAATTGGTCGAGGAAGGATTTTTGGCAGCAATGGAGTTGCAACACTTTGGATGGTCGATTCACAGAGCTCGGATGGATGATGAGGCATTTCAGCGTATCGATGCAGTAGTATGAGTGAAGGAAAAGAGTCGGGATTTTCAGAGGATGCCCAAGGAACCATGTGGTTCAAGCAACGTTTGTGTGTGCCCAATAAGAAGGAGCTAAAGGATCTTTGCTAAAGGAAGCTCACGAGTCGTTATACTCGATACACCACAGCAGTACCAAGATGTACCAGACATTAAAGAAAATATTGGTGGCCTAGCATGAAGCGTGAGATCGCCGAGTATGTAGCCCTTTGTGATGTCTGTCGAGAGTTAAGGCAGAGCATCGAGGCGGCAGTTTGCTTCAGTTGAAAATCCCCGAGTGGAAATGGGAAGAGATTGGTATGGACTTCATAGTCGGTGCGCTAAGACCAAGGAGGGCTATGATTCGATTTGGGTCATCGTGGACCGATTAACCAAGGTTGCTCACTTCATTCCGGTGAAGACAACCTACACCGGTGACAGATTGGCGAGTCAGATATGTCGAGATCGTCGGTTGCATGGAGTGCCCAAGAAAATAGTGTCGATTGAGGGTCCCATTCACTTCTCGGTTTTGGGTAGTTTCCATGAGGTTATGGGAACGCACTGAATTTCAAGACCGCATACCATCCCTGACGGATGGTCGGACAGAGCGAGTCAATCGATTCTTGAGGATATGTTGAGAGCATGTGTGCTAGATCATGGACCTAAGTGGGACGATTGTTTGCCTTTGCGAGTTTTCCTACAACAATAGTTATCGAGCAAGTCTGCAGATGTCACCATTTGAAGCACTCTATGGCGAAATGCAGGACCCTCTCAATTGGAAAGAGACAGCGGAAGGTCGTGTTTGGTCCAGATTGTCTAAAAGAGGCCGAGGACAAGGTCCGTTTGATTCAAGAGAGGTTGAGGACGCCTGGCCGGCAAAAGAGCTATGCGGATACGGACGCGAGAGCCGAGTTTTGAGCCGATGATTTTGTCTATCTCGGATCACACCATTCAAAGGTGTGAAGAGGTTTCAGCAAAAGGAAGCTTGCACCAAGGTATGTCGGTCCGTTGACTCAAACGCAGGGAGAGGTTGCTTATCAATTGAGCTACTGCGTCCTTGATGAGGTACATGATGTTTTCCATGTGTCCCAGTGAAGAAGTGTTTGAGAGTGCGAGAGGAGGTTGTACCAGTCGAGGCAATTGATCTTCAAGAGGATCTGTCCTACAAAGAGCGTCCTGTCAAAATCTTGGATGTGTCAGAGCGAGTCACCCGGAATAAAGTTGTTCGCTTTTGCAAAGTTCGGTGGAGCAACCACTCAGGAGGAAGCCACCGGGAGCGTGAAGAGGATCTCAAGGCGAGTTTAGAACCTATTCTAGTAGTGAGCCCGGATCTCGGGGTCGAGATCCCGTTTAAGGGGGTAAGGTTTGTAACATCCTGATTTTCTGGAGTTTATAAAGCCCAATTTTCAAAAATTAATTTTCTGGAATTTTCTGGAATTAATTAAAGCTCAAAAGGAATTTTCAGAACTTATTTAGATTTAATATGATTAAATTAAACATTAACATTTGCCAAAATTATTTGATTTAAGTTCCCTGAGTCTCAAGGAATTTTATGGAATTTTTGGTGAATTTTTCCGGATTTATTTGCTATTTTCTAGAGCTCAAAAAGTATTTCTTGAATTTTCTGAAAAAGAAAAACTCTAAAAATCCTTGAACCGGCCCGGTCCAGCCACCCGCCCGGCCTTCCCCGCCCCTAGCCACGCGGTGCGCGTCCGCGCCCTCCTTCCTCCGCTGGATGGCCGCCGTGCGTCGCACATCCGCCGCTCTCCATGCCGCATCGCCGCGCGATGGCCGCCACGTGGTCGACACCCGCCGCTTCGCGCGCGCGCTGCTCCTAACCTAGTGGGCCGAGCCCACTCGGCCGCGCGCGCGCGCCGACGCCGGGGTATTTAAAGCGCCGACCAGGCGGCGCCGCCGCTCCGCCGCCGAAGCCGCCGCCGCGTCGCAGCCGCCGCCGCTCGCCCGCCGTCGCTGCCGTCGTCTGCGCCTCTGCCGCCGTCGTCTTCGCCGCCGGTGAGCCTCGCCGCCGTCCCCGAGCCATCGCCGACCCAGCCGCCGCGCGCACCGGCTGTCCGGCCGTCCGCCACGCGCTGCGCGTCGCCAGCTGAACCGCCGCGCCGCGCGCGTCCGCGCGACGTTTCATAGAGCGCCGCCACGCGTCGGCGATCCACCGCCGTCTCGCCGAGCCGCTTGATCCCGCCGCCTGCTTCAGATCGGGCGACGGCGGATGCGTCCACGCCATCGCCGCCGCAGCCGTCCGTCGTCCCCCCGCGTCGCGCCGCCTTCGGTGGAATAAGTCCACCGTCGCCGAGGCGCCGATAAGCCGCCCACCTGCGCCCACGGTCCCGTGACCGCGGCGCCATGAGCCACGCCGACCACCACCACAAGCCGCCACGTCGCCCCTAGATCGGCGTGTCAAGCCACGTCGCTGCCACGTGGTGCCACGCCGCCAGCCGAGCCGTTCGGCCGCCACGCCACCTGCCACGTCACTATGCCATGTCAGCTGCCACGTCAGTCAACCGTGCACACGTGTCGCCACGTGAGCCGCCGCGTCAGCCCTAGCTGCCCCGTCAGCCGCCGGTCGCCCCCGCACTGTTCCGTGCGCCGAGCCCACCGTAGACCCATCTCACCGTGCACCCGGTCCACAAAGATGATGCCTTTTCCGATTTTCAGCCTTTTTCCTAAAACCAGATTTTCCAGAGCCCCGTTCTCCCTCGTCTTAGCTCCGATTGACCCGATTCTTTTTCCTAAATTCATCTAAAATTGAGCTCTATCTTCTGGTTCAGGTTTGAGAATTTTTGGAGTTCATTTGAATTTTATTTGAATTTATTTTGTCTCTTCGTTTGTTTTCTCTCTCGTTAGATCACGCGTTCGAGGAAGCCGCCGTCGGATTTGGAGATCAAGAGCCATCAACTAAGCAAGGCCAAGGCAAGTCGTGTCCTTTGATCATGTTGAACCCATCGCAATCTATTATTTAAATATTTTGTTTTAAATTACATTGCATCGCTACTTTTGTACAAACCTTGAAATTGGTAGTTATCACCTCAATTGAGTAATTCCTCCTTGTTAAATTTGAATGCCATGATGCCATTGTCACCATAGGTTGGGAAACTTAGTAGTGATGCTATGTTATGATCACATTTGGGATGGCACGATTAGTATGCTTAGCCATGTTTTAGTATCGTTTGGGTTTATCATCATATGTGATTAATTAATTTGACTTAATGATATACCGATCGTGGTTGGTGCCACCAATATAAAATTTGTGCCATGGCATTGGTGTGTCGTTGGCGTGGTTATACAAAATTGGTTTTCACTCGGGCGAGTGATCGTGCAAGTAAAGGGGGAAGTGTTGGAGCACTTCGAGGGATGTGGTAGTCTCGCCCGAGTACATTTAAGGACTTAACTTTGTCCGCCATTGACTGAGCTTTACTGCAAACCACATGTCTAGTATGGGATAGACTGGTGATTAATTTGGGACGTTCCAACTTTAATTTCGCCATTGTGATGAGCATGGATGCTGATTTCCATGAGGCGCAAGGAGGGGTGTGATGCGAAACCCTAGCGGGCGGGATTGAGTTGGAACTGAACTTTGTAAAGGCCTTGTTGTGATTACCTTAAGCTGAGGCTAATCACATCGTGTGGGTACAGTTGTGCGACCTCTGCAGTGTGTAAAACTATTCGAATAGCCGCGTCCTCAATCATGGACAATGCTCGGTGATTTCACACGAGGTATAGTTACTTTTGGAAAATTTGTAGCTGGTCAGTGGATGGTTAATTCACTGTTGGTTTGGCTTGTGGATGGGATATCCATAAGCGGGTGGGTTTAGCTTGTGGATGGGAAGTCCATAAGTAGTTTACTTAATTTCCTTTGATTATTCATTATTGTTTTATTTACAATTTGCCTTCAATCTATTTATGGTAATTTCAAATGCTGTTTATCTAAATTAACCCTTTCAGCCTTCCATTGGTAAGCCTTGCATACTATATTGCATCATTTGTTACAAACGGCTTGCTGAGAACCAATGTACTCACGGCTTTACGCCTTTGTTGCTCAGTTGAGGAAGAGGAGTACTACTAGCAGGAGGTTCCGGGAGGCGAGTACTTCGACGACTACGCGTTCTAGGCTTCGCTCCCCACTCGATTGCCCGTGGGCATGTCGATTGGCCACTACGTTTTATTCTGGATTTTCCGCTGCTAATTTTTGTTAAGCCCCTAAGGCTATTGAGGTTGTAAGCTTGACCATAAGGTCTCACTTTTGGATATTGATTAATAATTTGAGTTTTCCTTATTTAATATCGTGATTGTGGTGATGATTACCTCTGTGTTTGACTGTGTGCACTAGCGTGATCCTGGACTAGTGCAGTATACACAGAGAGTCCGGATTTCCATATTCGGGTCTCGACACCCTCATTGAAAACTCCAGGATATGTTCTGTGTTGAATTGATCCAACCTAGTCGGATTATCTAACTCAATGAAGATTTTTCTAATTAAGTCTGAAACTTCACACAAAGTCCTAGTGTGTATCATATCTAACTATCCAATCTTACCAAGCTCAAGTTACTATTCTTGAACCCCCTTTAATAGTATGGCCAAAGCAAAGAAAAACTATCACTAGAATCATCCAAACTCAACTCTTAGGATCATTTCTGGTCATGAGGTCCTTAATCTTCATGGTTTGCCATCATTTACACCTTTTTTGGGATCCACAAATACCAAGAACTTCCAATATGCCAATGTCAAGCACTAACTCATCCTAAAGCCTTGAAACATAGTTAGTATTAACAAATAAACATCATTAATCACCAAGACACTAAAATTACTGAAAATAGGGGCATAGATGCTTACAATCTTTCCCCTTTTGGTGATTGATGACAACACATTCTTAAATGGAGTGAGTTGAGATATATGATGCAACAAGTAAGCGCAAGCATTGATCCAATATATAAAAGACATGGAGATCATGATCAATCGTATATGAATAAAAGACTACCACAATATGAGCAAGATATAGAAATAATCATGAAGTTACACAAGCTTTCTAAAACATTCCATCTATGGCACAAAAACAAAATAGCTCCCCCTATATTCATGCCAGCAAGATATATTTCTAAACACAAGCATGAGAAATAAAATAACAAAAGCAACAATAGAGTATATAAGTACCCAAAATATGAGTCATGTTACATAAGATATGATGAGGACATTACATCCATGCATACAACCAATAGATTTGAACCTATGCACTTGCAAGGTCCAACCACAAGAGGTCGTGCATGTCAATTGAACTATCATGTAACTTCATTTCTAGGAGCGTATTTTGTTTCTAATAAGAATATGATACTACATAATGCATGTAATGTTCTTTTGATCAGGAACATAGGAGCTGATCATAAAGAAAAATATCTGCAATTCAATTCGGCCTCCAAAGATAGTACCAACTTTAAATGAGCATAACTTTAACGTACAGACTTTGTTTGAGCTCCATGAGTACTTGATGGAAAGCTTATCTCGTTCTCTTTCCAACAGATCTGGCCTCACCTCCAAATTCCTTCTGAGCGTGATGCAATCTGCAAAACAGTTTACCGCTGTCTTGATTTCGAACCGGGCTGGTGCTGTGCCACCTCCACTTGGGCCCATAGGCCTTGTAACCCTAGAGGCGTGCGCCCACCCCCTGGCCGCCACCCTCTGGCCGTCACCCTCATGTAGTCTCATGTGTGACACTTTCGGGTTTGGATTTTGTTTGCTTAGTTTCTCTATTGTAAAAACACTTGTTCTTCGCTTGTGTCGACTAGACCAACCGTAAAGAACATCTGCGGAATCCCATATTTTGAACTCAATCATATATTTGCAATTCAGATTGCTTGTTACTTTGTTCTTGCTTGTTCTTCGATTACTTATAGGAATTGATCCTTGTGATCAGATCAATCGGGTCTTTGGCACGGTTGATAACGACTTGGTGATTAGTTCAACGATTGATTGGTTCGTACGTGTTGTGTTCATAGCCTGGATCATGAGAGTTGATCATTGTCCAATCAAAATTATCCTTCTCATCAAAAGATCGTGACAACATCAGTTCATCAAGTGGTATCAGAGCTCAAGATTGCTCGCGAGAGTTTACTGTCTTTCATAGTTAGATTGCTTAATTTTGAAAGTCCAAAAAAAGCCAAAAAAAATTATTAGGGTTAGTTTATCCTGTCCAAACCAATTTGTGTCCTGCAATTTTTCTTTTCGTTATTTTGCTTGTTTAACTTTTGGTTGCATCGTCATGTCTAGTTGTTGATTTCTAGTTCTAGTTGGAGTCTAGATTGATCATTGTCTTTTGCGCATCTTGTGTGTTTTTGCTCCCTGCCACACCACCACCAATCGCTGCCGCACCACCCCAAAATGCCCTGCTGTAGCCAACACCAATCATCTTGCTGCGCCAACCAAAACGCCCTGCCATAGTCACTTCTTCTCTGCCGTGGCATACTTCGAGATCCTAGAGCTGATTGTTTTCGGTTCCGTCTAGAAAAAGGAAAAGAAAAAAATAGAGCAAGAGTTGGTTTCGGTTTCAAGAGAGAGAGAGAGAAAAAAATAGAGAGAGAAAAGAGGAAAAATAAGAGAGAGGAAGAGTTGGTTTTGGGTCCACCTTTTCGAAAATTGAAAATTGTGTCAAACTTTTGCCAAAACTAGCAAAAATTGGTAGAGACCTTCTACATATTGCCACAAGATTCCACAAAAAAAATTCAGCAAGTTTGGCCCACGGCATTGAAAGATATAACAGTTTCAAGTTGAGCCCGAGTCGATTTCTAGTACGAGTAGGAATCTGATTCCAAGACTCCTTAAGTAAAACGGGCATAACTTTTTCATACGGTGTCCGTTTTTTACTTTTTTGTACTCGTTGGAAAGCTAACGACGAGATGCATCCAAAAAAGTAACTAGCTTGTGCTAGTCGCCTCTAATACCCCCAAAATCGGCCATCTTTGGACCCAAATTTGCGTCACAAGTTTTTGTTTTCTGTTTTTTTTTTCACTTTTTCTTCGTATTCCTTCAGAATTTGGGTTTACCTCAGTTGCAAAGTTGTAGATCTCATCAAAACCTTTCAAACGAGTATATATAAGCCATATAAAACTTAGCCCCTTCATCTTTGAGACTAGTTGTTGTTTCTGCTCAAACTAAAAGGTTGTTTACATTGCACGTTATTCCTACTTTTGTGCTCTACATCTTGTGAACAATTTGTGCCCTTAGACAGAAGCTTGAGTAGTGGGCTAACGTCTCTCTTAGCACTCGCTGTGAGATTTTCCTTTGCTTACATCAACTCACCTTGATCATTGCATATGCGTTCATCTAATTATTGTATTTAAAAGTCATTTATTGCTTTGCACTTAAAGTAACTCTATTATGCCTATCATTGTTAATGTCCTTGCATTAAATTCATTTTTTTGTGTAACTTCTTGAGTACTCTATGTACTCACCTTGCTTTATACTGCTGTTTAGAGGAATATTTTACTGATGTTGGAGGCTATGATGACTAGGCTGTAGGACCCCAGATTTTACAATCCGGATTCCTCTGTGATTTTCTGCACTATTCCCTGGATCAGTAGATAGTGCTCACAGTTACAGTAATGAATATCAAGATACATATCATGCGGAAGCGTAAATATAATAGTAGACTTACTCATGGGCTGATTAGGCCGAAATCATTAAATTGCAGCAGCGGAAGAACGAAGCACACCGGTGGGACCTTCAGGACATGCCCACAGGCAGCCAACTAGAGGTTCGCGACCTAGCCCTTGACATCTTCATCTTCTCGGCCAACGTGTCCAATCTTGTTGCTGAGGCGAGGTGATTTGATTCCTGATTCTGAATTTTGTCGCAAAAGCGAGAGTGAGCACTCCAACCTCGTGCTCCGCGAGCCAATACACAGAATGCAAATAAATAGTATGCATGGCTTAACCAAGGAGAGGCTCGGGTTATTTTATTTGCCAAAAATTACTTTTAGTAGCATTACTACTCTTATTTAATCAAAGTGTTATTATTGCTACCTAGCTCCACACTACAATTGCCAAAATTGACTTAATCCACCGAAAATGCACTTTCTTTATTGACTGCTGTCTAAACCCCAAACAGCAAGTGTCATCATTTATTTAATCCACCGATCATACTTTGTATTTTGAATTACTAATAATCCAATCCCGTCAATACTATTCATCAGCTCCGCACCTCTGAATTCTAATGATTCTCTAACATAATTACTTTCAAATTCACCGATAACATTCGTATTCAATTCTTTTCGTCATAGATTCAAAACCATAATCCAATAATCAATCTCATTTTCCATCATCTATCACTAGCTAATCCACAAATATACCTTCACTGAAAATTCAATTTACCAAGATTACAATCCACTAATTGTTATGAATCCTCCAATCTTCTCAGAAATTCAATTCATCCCTCTAGTAATTGATCAACTCTTATTAATTCCCATTATCGCCAATATCTTCCAAGAATTTATATTAATCACTAGTATAGTAATCCAGCAAATATCTTTGCATTCCCTAATTCTCCAAAATCGATTCACTATTATATATCCACCAAGAATATCACTACTCAAGAATTATAATCCATTACTTGTATTATTTCTCCAAATTCCCAAAAATTCAATTAGATCATTTATCTAGCCTATCTATTTAACTGGACTCCACCCATTTGTTTCTCCCAGAATCCACACTATCATTTCCTATTTATGATCGACATAAATCCACCAATACCTTTATGTGTGTACGCTACAAACTTCCATTTCCTTTACTCACGACCCTGCTTATTCTTTTCCATATTTTATTTTGTAGGAATAGAAATGCCACTATTTGAAATACAATATATAAAATTTCCTGAAACCTAGCAGCTTTGGAACAAAACATAATGTTCAAGGAATATTAACATGATTTTTCATACATATGGCATCACACCATATGCCTAATATCACCATAATTTTTCCATACATATGGCATCACACCATTTGACATCCGTCATGCGTTATAGCCGCTTAACTTACCACCGGGGGCGACACCGGGACAATTCAAATCGGGCTTTAATCGCCCTTCACTTTTTCAATCCCACCCATAAAGCATTTTGAAATAGAACTAGATCTGGTTAAGTTCCCATGTCCGCCCTTAGCAGTAGGCACGGCTATTCGAATAGTTTTGACTCGCAAAGTTTGTACACTTTCACCACAAGAGACAATCAACTCGTTGCCCCACATGATTCCTTAGTCGGTGGTTGAGCGGACCATCACGATGAACTGTTCAAAGTACCTCGCCCTTCCATCATTTCACCCTATGGGTCGCTCCCACTTGCGGTGGGTCCCATACGTTGTGCGGGATGTTCTCCTTCGAACGTCTAGCGGTGGCCACCACCCCGCTAGCCCGCCACGCAGAACTTCACCTCTACGAGTGCCCCATTCAAGCCGTCTCACGACAGTACCGCTTGCACTATCCCACCACCCTCTCCCGGAAGGATGACTTTCGTCGGTCCAGACATCTACTAAGCCAAGTTGTACTTTACAGACTTGTGGTTGTACTGCTTTACAGGAGGTCATGACAAGATTCAGTCCTTAGTGTTATCTAGGCGGTTCTACCACAAACCACACTCTCGTGCACACTGCACCATACCCCAAACCATCTCGCCTGGATAATTAAGCAATTTGAGGTTTTGGGAAATAAAATAACCATATCCAACATACACCATTCATTACCACCATGATCGCCCAACCAACTTTTCTCATGATTAAAAGTGATGCTTGGCGCTCGCGCCATGAGTATCTAAACAATACTAAGCATGGCATATAATTACGGACTTATTCTCGAAAGGTTACTATTAAAATTTTGCTAGGGCGACAAGGTTCTCACGTTCAAATATTCCAAAGGAGGGGCAATATTAATCAAGTTAGATAATAGGCATTTAACTAGAATTCTAAATTAAACATGTATTTGCATATAAATTAACAGCATGCAATTTGATAATTTAAACAAAAATAATTTGCAGAAAATGTAGGTTCAACATGATCAAAGTATTGACTCGTCTGGCGCGGTTTACCGCAGTCTTGAGCTCACACAAAGTTGTCTCATGCGATGATCTTTAATTCCTGGTCTTCATCGATCTCGTTCTCGCTTGCTCCATAGAATCTTCAGGACTCCAGTTTCTAACTACGCGACAAACGACTGAATCCAAATGAAAGCAAATAACTCAAAAGATTCAAATAAATCCGAATAAATTCAACTTTTGTTTTATTATGAGTTAATAGGTGATTCGCGTGATTTGAGGCAAGGCCGATAGTAAAATACGATAACTTGATCTTTGTATTAGTAATCTTTATTTTCTTGTATTTATCAAGGAAGTTCCATGAGTTAGGATAAACCTATGGATCGATGTTATTTTGTTGAGCGTTACTTTTCAAGGCATTTTTGGCATTCTGAATTAATTTTAGAGTCTAGGTTTATATTATTTTATGGGGTGACATTTTATGCAGCCTTAGTTTTCACTAAACCTATTTCAACTTGAATTAAGATTCAGCTGTATGGGCCATACATTGTCATTTCATGCTCATTGTTATTATTTACTAAATCTAGTCTTTGAGCTAATTTTCAAATGATGTTAATCATTCATATATATTATCCAACCCACATTTAAATATGTAAACACTCTAGTTTTATGACCTCATTAATTTTATTAGCTCTTCTAGATTATTCCTAAATTCATCTTAATTTTTATTTGCTGCATTTGACTTGGCAAAAATATTAAAAACTTGCTTCTGAATACCACGGGATGGGGGATCGAGCAAGGGCGGCCGAGCAGAATGCATGCGCTGCTACCAACCCAACTCTCTGTGTTACCTGTCTAGTGAGGGGAGTGAATGGTTAATGAGCCGAGTGTGCGGAGCTGGGGCAGAGGAGACTTGGGGCAGCCATGGCCGACGAGGGCGCCGGCGAGGGGTAGCTGGTGAGGGCCGGGTGAGGGTTAAAATGTGTTGTACACGTCGAGGTGAAGCCGGTGGAGGCGTCGGCAGGGACCGGGGATCTCCGGAGCGGGCCGGCGGCGAGCACAAGTGGCGGCGCAGTGGGAGCCACCGTGGCCGGCTTGCTACGGTGTAGGAGATGGTCTGGCGATGGCGGGGACGAGTTGGCAGGGTCGTGGTGGTGCTGTGGCGTGAAGGAATTGGACGGGGAAAGTCTCAATCGGCGGAATTGGTGCGGCCGGCGTCGGAGGGGAAATGAGCCGCCGGCGAGCTAGGGGCGCTGGGGAATCGATTCGCCGCGGTGGAAGAGAGAAGGGAGCTCGAGGGGGGACGCTGGTAAGCTCCAGGGGCCTTTATAGGCGGTGGAGGAGGCGGGCGCCGGGCGGGGCCGACCGAGCGGCATGGGGAAACAGGCGGCGGGGTATGGGCGACGTGCGCGGAGGCGTGCGAGGTGCAGAGGGGAGTAGGGGTGGCGCTGCAGCGTGATTCGCGGTGGCCTTGTCGGCCGGGTTGACCGAAGGAGAGAGGAGGAGGGGGGTCCGACGCGAGGAAGCGGAGGAAGGGGACAAGCGTGGGCGGAGGCTCTCGGGCCTGCTGGCAGAGAGAAGAGCTGGCGCGGGTGGGCTGGCCGCGCGGGAAGAGGGAAGTAGGGGCAGCGGCGACGTGGGGCGCGGGCGCGGGCGGCGGCCGGATTTGCGGGATTTGCCGCTGCGGCCGGTCAAAATTGGAGAGAGAAGGGCACAGTGCTTTGTCGGCAGGAAGATGGAGATGAGAGAGAGAAAAAGAGGAATGGGGCCCCACTTGGAAGGAAATAGAAGAATTAGAGAGTAAGAAGCTTTAGAAATTTTAGAAAATTCTGAATTCTTGAATTTGGATTACTATTTTCTATTTAAAATTATGGATCCTAGTTTCTGAAATTTTAATTCAAGTCTTTGCTCTATTATCTAATTACGAAATATAATAGTCTTTATATTTTATTTGATGTTCTCATTTTCATACCTTTATTTCCTATGTTGCTAAACTCTTCATTGCACAATTTGTACTTGTATATACATGCATACATACCTACATATACATACATACATATATATATGTGTGTGTGTGTGTGTGTGTGTGTCTGTATTTTATTTATTTACTTTTATTGCTATTCATGTCAAAATTTCCAAAATGAGACTTTATATTTTAACTCATGTTTCTCTCTCTTTATACTGGATCATCTTTTCAGATTCGTATTTAAAACTTTAGTTTTCTATTATTGCACATTTCCTTTCTTTTGTTTGGCATTACTAAGGTTTTGTCTTTATCTTTTATGAAACCTTCAGTTTATGAAATCCCAACCAAATTTGGAAAAACACCACAAAATCCAAATTCCATTAAAATATATTGCCTACATAATTCAAGAAATTCATATTTTCAAATTTTAAATTTTCAGGATGTTACATAGGCCGATTGCCCCAGTTGATTGCCTGTGGCACATCATTGAGCATACCACTATTGCTATTTTATTTCTTCTGTTGCTTAATAATTAAAGTTGGCCAATGGGTTGTGGTTTTGTAAACTTTGGTTAAAGCGCGTTATCTTTACTAAATAAATTCTCGTTTGTGCTTGATATTCATCTTTGTATCCCACTATGTGCACTAGTTAATCCTAAACTAGTGTGGTATGCACAGAGGAAGCTGTTGTATCCCCTATGCGTCTTGACTTTGTAGCATCCAGTGAGGAGGTCGCTGTCGTCGTGAGCGCTGCCCAACATGACTGGATACAACGAGGAGGCCGCCACTACTCGAGCACCAACAAGCCCTTGCACTGCTCGTGCTTCAACCGGTGTGGCCGAGTCCAGGCACTGCTACCTCCACCACCGCATCTCCATCGATCGTGGTGAAGTGAGAGGAAGTGTAACACCCTAGTCTTTAGTACCACATTGGAGTTACACTAGGATATAATACATGTTGGCTCAAAACGTAGCACTTTTGGGTTAACATTTTTGGGTGAGGCAAGGATAAAAGCCCAAGTGAGGTGCTACACATATGTGCTCGTCTCGTAGGTGTGCTAGGTTTTTAGCGAATTTTGCGCCACAGGGTGTTACAGGAAGAGGGAGAGATGAGGCAGTGATGGTGCATTGATGGCGACCGAAGCACCGGGTCAGGAGGTGGCGAAGGTACAGCAGCAATGGCCTATGCGCCAGGCCAACCATGGCTAGAGCAAGGAAGAGAGAAGAGAAGAGGAAGAAGAAGGGGAAGAAGACATAGGTAAATTATTGAAAAGAGCAAATGATCAAGTGGCTGATAAATAATGTGGCATTTTTGTTATTACCTAAAATTTAGTTTCAAATGATCAAACCACGTGTAGTAGGGGCAAAGATCAATTTTCTCTTCTTTTTATGTCATCTGATTTTCTCTTGTTTCATGAGAGACCAGACCCTCCCCTTGTATGAAGAGCTTGTTCATAGTGGCCGCGGCTGATGTTGTTTTTTTTTTGCTGTGATTGATGTTTTTGGTTGAAAAGAATAGTAGTTACTGAAAGAAGTGCCTTTTAGAAAGAGTGGGAAAACGATGAAAAAGTGAGAGAGATGCATGTGTTAGATGGGAGCAAGACGAGAGAGATGTGTGATGCGCCTGTGACCTTCTGTCTTATCTCCAGAGCGAGACGAGAGCACGAGGAGTATCTAAGTCACTTCGGGAAGGTGGCCAAATGGGTTGTGCCAGCTGGACCGGTCCAAGACACGACACTATTAGCCCTACCTAAGCACAGCACAACCCACAACATAAAATGGGTCAGGCCGATGCACTAGGCCGTGCTTTGGTTGCCACCCTAACCTAGCGTGTCGGCCTGGTCCAACATGAATAGTGTTAGGCCTGGCACGGCCCGGTCTAGGCACGATCTATCCCAATATGGCCTGTTAGGGCTGTTTTATTTTTTAATATTTATACAATTTTATTTTCTAGTTTATGAATTTTTATATAGTTCATTTTATAAGTAATATAGTTTATTTTATAAGTATAAATATTTTTATTTGTATTTTTATATATTTTCTAGAGCTTTTTATGTTTTAAAAATTTTATGTCAAATAGGCTAACCCTGTCTAAGTCGGCTCCATAGGCAAATCGTGCCCAGCCGGTCCGGTATGGCCATGAGGCCTTGGGTTGGTGCTCAGCCCATAACCCGGTACGACACGATCCGTCTAAAGTAAGAGGTCAAACAGCCGTGTTCAGTGCCCCCAATTGGCCAACTCTACTGGTTTCGTGACCGCCTAGCGCTGGCTTGGCCCGTACGCGATCAAATCACCCCAACCCCAGCCCACCGCGCTCAGCCGTCTCTGCCCGATCCGCCGGCCGGGTAGAGGATGGCGATGATGAGCCGGACGCGGGATCTGCTGATGGAAGGGTTCGAGGGGCTTGTGCGGGAGGGGTTGTTCAAGTGGGCCCTCCCCCGCCGCGCGGTTGCGCTGGTGGACGGCGACGAGGACCTCGACCAGTCGCCCTCCTCCGGCAAGCGTTCTTCCGTCCCAGGCCTCTCTCCCAAGGCCAACGCCGTAGTCGCTCGCTGCTCCCGGTAATTGCCTAGACAAACAGATGGGAGAACAACCTCTTACTCGATTCGCTTCGCGTTTTTACTGTTTCTTGAGTTTTGGGAAGGGGGAAATGCTCTGGGATGTGATTAATTTCGTACTTAGGTTGTGGGGTTAAGGCAAGCTCATTCCACAAGCTTGTGGGGGGCGGGGGGGGGGGGGGTTCTTTGCTGTCGAACCGGCATGAACTTTTTTGTGAAGGAATGAGATCATTTCGAAAGCCAAGCTTGTCCTTTTATTTCGTTCTTCCTTTCTTTTTTTATGAAATTGGTTAGTACTTTTGCTGTCTAAACTACAGGCGTCGCGACGGAGGTGACAATTATCAGAAAAATCTTCAAATATATATTTTTTATCTTTTGGTGCGAGTTCAACCCTATCATCCAAGAGACCAAGACGCCCTGGATGCCACACATGTGGACTATCGCTTTAGTAGGAACTAGTATTAGGTTGCATGTTATGATTCGTTACTGGAGTCCATGGGTACCACGTTCGAAGGAGCATTTAGGGTATATTTGTCTGAATTCCTATGAGTTCGTGTTGGATCTGAAGTGGGTTTGATTTATGGGGTGGTACTGGTAACTGGTATGTTGCAAGGTAGCATGTTGCATGCATTGTAGCTGCTCAGTAGAATTAAGGGCTTTTGTGAACCATAGGATTGCATAGATTATGTGAACTGGACATGTTTTGAGAAATAGAGTTGATATGAACACGTATGCAACAGCAGCTGTTTGAGATTCAGATGAATTAGTTTTTCTTTCAGATATATCGACGCTTATCATTCTGAGTTAATTAAAACAATATGCTGTGTGAACTAATATAGTTTATCTCCAATGTTTCATGGAACCTGTAATGTTGTTTGTTTTTTACTTTGTTTTGTGTAGCACTGCCACAGTTCATCAGACATGGCTGTGCAGTGTGGTAATTTATTCTAATTATTAAATTATATAACCAAAATTTCCTTTTCTTAGTTACATAACATGAATTTTGCTTCCATTAGATGTTGAACAGTTGCTTTTTGTGCTAATTACCTTTCAGAATTCTCGATATTTCTATTGGTGACCTGCAAAATGACTTTGATATGCAAGCATCTGATTCCATAAAGCAGCCAAGAAACTATGCAAGAAACCTTTTGGAATATTGCTGCTTCAGGACACTTGCACATGTCTCACAAGTTGCAGGGTATCTTTCTGACAAAAGCTTTCGCCACCTAACATTTGATATGATGTTAGCTTGGGAAGTTCCCTCCTCTTCAAGCCAGCTCATTGTTAAGGTAGAAGCTTTGTGTTGTTTACTTTCTCTAGATAACTTGTGAGTCTTTCAGAATAAGTTGGATTTGCATTACATCATCTGCACAGGTGTCTTTTCTTACATTAAGGATTTTTAAGAGTCTCTCTATTATATTGAATTTCATCCCCCTTCGTTTGCAGGTTGAGGTAGATAGCACTGTTAGTTTAGAGGCTTTCTCAAGAATAGCACCTGCCATTCCAACAATTGCTGATGTAGTAACTTGTTCAAATCTCTTTGATGTACTTTCATCATCATGTGGAGGCCGTCTTTCATTTCCTGTATATGATAAGTACCTTGCAGCATTGGACAGGTCACTTTCTGTACTATAATGCTGTCATAATAATAATACAGAATGGCTTCTTCAAATATTGACCGCTGGCAATTTCATCTTTTGTTTACCCTCTGATTGCTCTGTCAAAACAGCAAAGTTCATGCTTATCTTTCTTATATAATGCTTATTAGTTCTTCAAATAAAATAAACCCCACGTGAGACAATTAAATCCTAGATATTTGTTATTGAGCTCACATTTTGATTTTTGTTTTCTTTGTGTTCATGGCATATGTTTTCCCTGTGGTGCAAATTATTCCCTTATAGAGTCAGTCAATTTTGCTTACTTCAGTCAAGATAACAGAAATGGATCATTTTATGCATGCATGCTGATGTGCTAGTGTACTACCACCACTTGTGACCAGTATTAATAAAGGAATGGTTTCATGGAGATATTTGGCGCAATATAATTAACCACAGCTAATTTCTTCTGCCCCAATGATGTGTAAATCTGTTTATCGTAATTGTTGCTAGAACACATACCTGCATTATGCATTTGATGTCTTCCATTCTCACTACTTATTCTCAACGAACATAAGCCAAATCCATGAATTAAGATGGAGATATTTTGGGCAATCTCTAAGTGAGCTGTTGTGTTCAAGACATTTTACATGCTACAATCTTGCAGTAGATATATTTATGTGGTTTCTCTTTCGCGCTGCATTAGTAGATCCATCAGGTTGAATTAAGAATTTAAGATGGATGTATTGTGAGCAAATAACAACTACACTTTTTCCAGCTTAAAGTTGTACTTGCTACTGCAGGGTGTAGAGTGATGTTGTATGGAATTGTGATTGTAGTGGTTATACAAGTATACCATGGTACATACCATGATTGAAGAGAATGCATAAATGTACCACGGTACATAGCATGGACATTGTTTCCTTCTGCCAAGCGCAGTGGTAGGAATCGTGTTATTTGAATGTTGACCATCTATACCTCCTTGTTCGTATGTATAGACAGACCATTTTTCCGTCAATAAAAAACATGTAAGTGTTAATGCATATTCTAAAGTTGGTATCATTATCTGAAATAGGATGATAATTGGGATTCCTTTTAAATCTTAAGTCATTTGTTGATGATTTACCCTTCTTTTAAAGTAGATCATAAGTAAATGCATGAGTTAGCATGCCTACCAACTTTTATTGCCAAACAAAGTTATACTCTTTTTTTTCTCTTAATATAGAATATGTAAGCATGAATTTCTGTTGGATCTTGTTTGGTAAAGACAGGACTGAGAATATGTTTTTATCTCATATAGAGCAATCAAGAAAATGAAGGTGCAATCTGAGTCATCGCTTCTATCGAGCCTCCGATCTCAGAAAGGACAAAGGATTATAGAAGTAGATGGAACATTGACAACTCAACCAGTACTTGAGCATGTTGGGATTTCAACATGGCCGGGTGTGTTTAGCTTATTGATGGAGCTGATCAAGTTGCTTTCATGTTTGATTACTTACTAGTGAACAGGTGTGAACTTGCCTTGTTCCTTTTGTTATATCACTGATTTTCAACCTTTGCCTACGCAGGAAGGTTGACACTTACGGATCATGCTCTTTACTTCGAAGCGCTTCGGGTTGTGACCTATGATAAGCCCAAAGCCTATGAACTTGCAGAAGATGTAAAGCAGGTTGTTAAACCTGAGCTGACTGGTCCATGGGGTTCACGGCTATTTGACAAAGCCATTATGTATAAATCAACAACCTTGTAAGTTTTCACACTTAACAAAGCAAATAAGCAATAGCTTGTGCTTGTAATGGTCTTTTATTCATTAATTTTTACTTTTAACTTAGAACTTCTTGCTATCGTCCAAAAATTCCTTTCTATTAGAACCTAGTAGCAATGGCTTTCCTCAGCTGGTTTCCTTATAATTAGCATACATATTTGTTCTTATCACCTTTGGTTACATGGCTTCTGTATATTGAATGCAGAACAGAACCAGTGATCATAGAATTCCCAGAGTTAACTGGCCACTCCCGCCGTGATTATTGGTTGGCCATTATATCGCAAGTTCTTTATGTCCACAGATTTGTTAGGAAGTTCAACATAACTGGAATTGATAAAGAGGAAACAATTCTGAAGGCTGTACTCAGCATTCTGCGGTTACAAGCTATTGAAGATTTAGCTTTTCCAGTTTCAAATCGATATGAGTCTCTTTTGATGTTCAATCTATGCGACAAACTTCCTGGAGGTGATGTAATACTTGAAACACTAGCCAATACTATATCATCAATAAGTTCAGCTCAAGCTAACCAACCTGGCACGAGCCGTGGAATGCATTCAATGTCTGCCTTTGCTGTCCTGTCAAACTTGGGTGTGGTATCACCAGTTAATAATTGTGAGAGACTCTTTGTTGGTGAGATAGTTGTTGGGGAAATGAGTTCCTTGCAGAAGGCAGTTACTGACTCAATGAACAACTATAAGAAGGTTGAATTAGCCCAAGCTACAGTTGATGGAGTCAAAGTTGATGGGCTTGATACAAACTTGGCAGTGATGAAGGTAAACTCAGAACAAAAACTAGCCTCTTCATCTGCTTATTACTTGCTTTAGATTGTGCCGCCTTGCCAAGCATTGTCACCTGTTCAAGCAGGCTCTCAGCCTCTCACTTAATTTTGCTTCAATTTGGACTTTGTATTGTTCAGAACCAGATACTTGTTTCGGTGTCTATTGTAACATTGTTTTAATGAAAGTTTTAGAACTGGAAATATACACATGCATGATATGCTTGTCTCACAAAAGTCCTAAATGGAGACGGAGAGTTCAGGGTTGCAGCCATTCTGTCATCCTCTTCACGTTCAAAACATATTCTTTTGAGAACTTGCATGTTCAGCAGATTGTTGTGTCAACAAGATTTGAAGAAGAATTGGAGCGGGGGTAGTCTTATCCCTACTATCCATCAATTTGCTTTACTCACAGTATTGTTCCACTTGTAACTAAAGTAATAAGCGTTGCTACTAGTCTAATCTGTAACGGAAAGTTTGGCATGGTTTTTTTTTTTTTTTGCTTGGAGTTCATTTATCTTTTAGTGTAACTGCTCAACATCAAGTAGGAGGTAAAATGACTTGGCGATGGTTGTCATGGCGTCGTCTAGGCGACACCAAGTCGTCCTGGCGGACGAAGGGGGACGCCAAGGCTCGTCGCCCAGGGATGAGTTAGGCGTCCACCTCCAGGCCGAATCCAGCCACCGGCTCAGATCTAGAGCTGGCTGCTTCTTCCCGCACTACCGTTGCCTCATCCAGCGAGGAGGGAGCGGAGGTTGTCGACGACACGGATTAATTCGTGGAAGTGCGCGCGGCAGAGCTCCTCGATCTCGGTGGAGGCGGCGGCGGGGGGAAGGGGAGGCAGCGGCGGGGAGGGGAGGCAGCGGGGGAGGGAGGCACCGGAGAGGGGAGGAGGCGGCGGGGAGGGGAGAGGCACTGAGGGGAGGCGGCAGGCGGGGGGAGGAGGCGGTAGGGAGGGAAGGCGGTGGGGAGAGGAGGCGGCGGCGGGGAGAGACGGGAGAGAGAGAGACCGAGAGAGAGGAGGTTCGGCTCGGGGGACGGGGGGATCGGGGGAGTAGATAAATATGAGGGGCGGCTATGGTTTTGGCTTGTAGTTGTATGCGAGTCATTTGAGTATGTGACCGTATGCATGTACATCTTGCCGTGGCGTTCGCCATGGCGTCGCCGCATGGCGACGGGGCGTCGCCTAAGTGTCCTAGCGCTGTGGTCACCAGTTACGCTATTACAACCATGGACTTGGCCATGCTGTGCTAAATACATGTTTAGTATGGTAACTAACAGAGTAGTGAGGGTTTTCTTTATATGCGGCCGCCCTCCACCAAATGCATTAGGTATTTGGACTTCATCGAGATCCTCATTTTCTAATAGACGAAATGTATATATTTCTCTTGGAGAAATTTGCACTGTGCACACTAGCAATTTTTAGATTTTGCATATTTCTGCATGCACTTCAAAATGTGCAAATTACCTCTATTTTAAAGATTGTACATGAACTAGAATTTACCATCTTGCCTTCTGTTTTTGAAGTTGTGAATTCAGTCCTTTGCAGTTTCAAAATGAAGGAACAAAATTTAGTCATTTACAGAAACTCAAAAGGTATAAGTGGGTTTGGTGCAATTTTATCTTCTTGTCATGTGTATTTTCTATGCATCATTTTTCTCTGGAAGGTTTTTGTTTACAATATTATGGCACCCAACGATGTCTGGCAAGTATCAAATTTTTGGTTTCCTATAGATGTTTTTCTAATATGATTCTTAATTGCATTTAGGAATTGCTCTCTCCGGTAAGTGAGCTTTGGAGGGTTCTTGTATTGCTTGCATCATGGGATGAGCCTCTAAAGTCCATGGTGTTTTGCTTGATATCTTCTTATATTATCATCAGGTATGCTACTTTCTCCTTGGATATTTTCATTTTAACTTTTAGACATGATGCTATGTCACTGTAGTACGCTGTGTTGGTTATTTTACATTACAGAACTTATTGGTAAAACATAATTAAAAGCATGAATTATGTTCTGCAACAGCTCATGGAATATGGAGCCTGCCAAAATAAACTTAAGGGGTTTGCAGCAATTAATATTTGTTTAAGGAATCTGTGGATGGTTGCAGTTTGCATAGTACCTTTTGTTGGTACATTATGGAAGTCCACTTATGATGCCAGCACTAACATCAAATTGAAGCAATCGTTTTAGCTGTCTGCTCTTCTGCCCTTGCAATGAAATGAGTTTTTTTTTTGTGGCTCTTGGGGGCCATGGCAGGCCCACTTTTCCATTTGAAAGGCATCAAAACACATATGGCTGGCAAAATAGCTAACCTTGGTTGTCCTGGCGGTCCTACGCGGGGATGCCATAGAGGCTCACCTCGCCTTGGCCATCTAGGCGGTCACTCAGGAATTCGTGGCACCACGGTGAGCGGCTAGGCGGGCACCTTGGCCGACTGGCAGGGGGCGTCTAGGCAAGATAAGTGGCACTGCAAGGGGGGTGTCTGGGCAGGAGAAGTGGCATCTCGCTCAACTGAAAATGAGTAAGAGAGGGAAAGCGAGCATCCCCCCTCATTGCGCTAGCTGCTGGCGATCTTCCCTTCCACTCTTTCCAACGCTAGGTATTCTTCTTCTTCCTCTACCTCTACTTCTCTTTTCTTTTCCTCTGTTCCTCTGCTACCGATGTGTTCATCCTTCGTTCTTCTTCCTCTCCTACGGTAGGCTGTCGGCAAGGTCTCTTTCGTCTCCACCACCTCCAAGTTCCCTCCAACTAGGCCTCAACAAATCTTTCCAGTCTCCAGATCTACAGGTGTGTCTCTCTGCTCTACATTCCCATTCTGTTGTATTGCGTACCTCTGCCCTTTGATTTGATCCTGATCTATGCCCTCTGCCTTTGCCTTAAGAACACCATGGCGTCCTGGTGCTTCTCTGGTGTTGTGGTCGCTAAGTATGCTGTGACAATCATGTAGCTAACTAGATCACTCTCCGCATGGTGACATTGGGGCCCTTCGAATCATGTTGGCACTACAATTATGTCCAACTAATGACCCAATTCTAGGTTGGCAATGGATACATGGCATTCAATAATCAAGATGGCATATTGACAAGCAGGTATTTAGCTACTCCCAATAAATAAGGTTGATAGTAAAGTAGCATGCATGTTGATGTAACATGAAGTACTTTTGCAAACATAGGTACAACATGATCAAGGTTACGTTTTGCCTTGCTTGTGTTAAGTATATCAAGGCCCAGCCCATGTGGCCCATGTGGTTATCTATATATTGGCATCTCCACTAATAGAGTCATTGTCTTCTCAAATCCCTAAAGTAAGTCACATGGTATCAGAGCTATGGATTAGGGTTAGGTTAGGATTATTTTAATCCTCCTCTCCCACGATCCAAACTTTCTTGGCGATTGGCGATCGGCCTCGATGGCGATCGGCCGCCAGCCGAACTCCGTCCGTCGCCGTCGCCGCCGCGCCGCCGTCTCCGTCGCGGCGCCCTGCAGCCGCCGTCGCGCTTCTTCCTCGGGCCGTCTCGCCTGCGTCGCTGCCGTCTCGCTCGTGGCGGATTCGTCGAGCCGCTCCATCTGCCGGGTCTTCCGCGCCTCGTCCTCGTTAGATCCGGCGCGAAGACGGCCGCTCCGACTTCGCCTCGTCGCTGAGAATACCGCCGTCGCTCCCCTGCGATCGCCGTCGCCTCTGCCGCCGCGCAGCGCTTCTTCTTGGCCGCCGCCCGATCGCGGCGTTTTCTTGGCGCCGCCCGCTTGCCTCGATCCGCGCGGCCGCGCTTTGCTTTCGCCTCGTCGCTGCGGTGCCGCGCTGAGGAGCACGCGCCGCTGCTTCCCTCGTCAGATCCGGCCGGCGTCGCTGCTTCCCTCGTCAGAACCGGCCGCGTCGCTGCACGGGAAGGCTCGCCTCGGCAGATCGATCGCTCCGACCGCCCTCGGCCGTGGCTTGTTGGGTTATTCTTCGACCGTCTGCTGCTGCTGTCCTCTGCCTGTGACATCACAGTCATGGTAACTGCTATCTTTGCCTGCTGTTGGTCAACATGTCTCAGATAAATGCAATAGTAATCAATCTCACCCTAGATGGTCAGAATTATCCAGAGTGGGCTTTTGTGTAGAGACGCATTGAGGGCTATGGTTTACTTTTTCACTTAATCGAACCTTCACCGTGCTTAAGGATGATGGTAGTAATCTTGCTGCGATGAAAAGAATGGCATATTAATGATGGAAAAGTAATGGTTGCCATGGTGAATAGTACTAAGCAATCCATGATTATGAGTCTTTCTAAGTTCAAAACACCAAAGGCATATGGGATAACTTGAAGAAGCGTTATGTTCAGGATAGTGGTGCTCTTTTGCATACTCTTATGCAACAAACTCATGGAATTGAGCGAGAATGATATGTCTATTGATGAGTACTACTCGCTTTTGATCGATGATGGGATCATTGACTTCCATGATACTCGAGTGTCTGTTGTTCCTGTCGGCCACATCGGTTTATTGAAAAGTTTTTACTTACAGATTTGTCATGGGAGTTCGGTGAGTATGATTCCATTCGTACACGATTGCTTCACAATTCTTCTCGCTCTCACCATGGCACGAGCATTGTCGATTTACTTGCGTAAGAAACACGTCTTAAGTCTATGTCTTCTTACGCATCTGCTCTCATAGTGTGTTGGCGACTTCTCGGAGGATCGGTGCACCAAAAGTACCTCTTCGCTCTGTAAGCATTGTGGCAAGTCCGGTCATCTTCCGAGAACTGCTTTCTCTCATTATCCGAAAAAGTTGGTGACTATCGTGCGTCGTCTTTGCTCGTGGTCGTGGTATCGGTTCCACTTCTAGAGGTTCGATGTCTATTGCTTTGCCGCCGCTGTTAATGCTCCTTCGCGTCTTGGGTGCTTGATTCAGGGCTTCTTTTCATGTTACATCGATCGGTCCCAGTTGGTTGCTTGCAAGCGGTTCATCGATGGTGCTTCGCTCGAACGGTGATGGTACATCTTGTCATATCACTCATCGAGGTTCACTTTGCAATCCTCATTTTTCTCATACGATGTTTCTTTTGTACCTCGATTGTCCATGAATCTTCTTTCGGTTGGTCAAGTTCTGACCAACATTGTTTTGTTGGATTTGATGACTCATCTTGTTTTATTCAGACCGTCGAAGCGGAAAGTGATTGGGGCCGCCATCGCCGTAAAGGTGCTCCTAGCCTCTACATCCTCGACACCTTGCGTCTTCCTTCTTCCATTGCTTCGTCCATTGAGTCTCCAGCTCGTGTGTCATCCGCTGCTTCGTCTTCCGCCTCTTCCTTCGCCCAGTGGCATCATCGTCTTGGTCATCTTTGTGGGTCCCGGTTGTCCACATTAATAAATAAAGGTTGTTTAGGTCATACACGTATTGAGTCTAGTTTTCATTGTAAGGGTTGCAAACTTGGAAAACAAATACAATTACCATATTCATCTAGTGTTTCTCACTCAGCTAGACCTTTTGATCTTATTCATTCAGATGTATGGGGTCCTGCACCTTTTGCTACAAAGGGTGGTCATAAACATTATGTCATTTTTATTGATGATCATTCTCGATATACATGGATTTATTTCATGAAACATCGCTCTCAGTTGTATTCCATTTACCAGTCTTTTGTTCGCATGGTTCACACACAGTTTTCTACTCCTATTAGAGTTTTTCGTTCTGACTCTGGTGGTGAGTATTTGTCTGATGTTTTTCGTCAGTTTTTGTCCTCTGAGGGTACTCTTGCTCAGCTCTCTTGTCCTGGCGCTCATGCTCAAAATGGTGTTCTTGAACATAAACATCGCCATCTTATAGAGACTGCTCGCACACTTTTGATTTCATCTTTTGTTCCTTCTCATTTTTGGGGTGAAGCTGTTTCTACTGCTGTCTATCTCATCAATAGACAGCCCTCATCCAAACTGTCTGGAAAATGTCCTGGTGAAGTTCTTTTTGGTACCTCTCCTAGCTATGATCATCTCCGAGTTTTTGGATGTACTTGCTATGTTTTGCTTGCACCTCGTGAGCGAACTAAATTGACTGCACAATCTGTTGAGTGTGTTTTTAGGGTATAGTCCCGAGCATAAAGGTTATTGGTGTTATGATCCTTCTTCTCGTCGCATACGTATCTCTCGTGATGTGACCTTTGCTGAGGACCGTCCTTTCTTTTATAACCCCTCTACTCAGACCTCATATTCTCCCACAGAACCCACCTCGTTCCTGTGTCTTCCTCCTATTCTACCCAATACTGATGTCACTACACCTTCTCCATATATTACGCCCATTCCTGCTCCTTCTATTTCCATCATGCCACCTTCACAGGAGACTACACCTCCTCCTGCGCCACCTCCTTTTCATTCTAAACCACCTATCACACGTGTTTTCCATCGTCGCCCTACAAACCCCACAGCACCTCCACCCAGTTCTACCTCCACGGCCAGTCCTGATATGACCGCTGTTGATGCTTCTAATGATATTGATGAGTCTCATACTATTCGGATGAGTTACTGAGTTGGTCCAAGATATAATCTACGAGATCGTCGCTATTGGTCCGGTGACAAGTATGGTTTTCCACGTGTGAATCTTTTGTTGATGAGCCATCCACTTACCAGAAGCCTCTAATATTCGGAATGGCAGCTTGCTATGTCCGAGGAGCTTGCGCCCTTGATCGTCTGAGGAACTTGGGATATTGTTCCATTACCGTCACATGCGATGCCTATTACATCTAAATGGGTATTCAAAATTAAGACCAAGTCGATGGTTCTATCGAGAGATATAAAGCCCGTCTTGTGGCTAGAGGCTTTCAAAAAACTCAAGGAAGAGATTATGATGAGACCTTTGCACCGATTGCTCATATGACTCTGTTCGTACTCTTATTGCCGTGGTGCTACTTCTTCTTGGACCATCTCTCAAATGGATGTTAAGAATGCTTTTCTTCATGGTGATTTGCATGAAGAAGTTTATATGCAACCACCTCCGGTGTTGATACTCCTCTGGTCATGTTTGTCGCCTTCGTGCGTGCTTTATATGGTCTTAAACAGCTCCTCGTGCTTGGTTTGAGCGTTTTGTTTCGGTGATACGGGCTGCTGGGTTTTCATCTAGTGATCATGACCCTGCTCTATTTATTCATCTCTCTCCACGTGGGCGTACTTTGCTTCTTCTATATGTTGATGATATGTTGATTACGGGAGATGATGTGGAACATATTTCTCATGTGAAGAAGCAACTTGGTGAGCAATTTCAGATGTCTGATTTGGGTCCTCTCAGTTATTTCTTAGGAATTGAGGTGTTGCATTCTGCAAAGGGCTACTATCTCTCTCAGTCCAAATACATACAAGACCTTATTGCTCGTTACGGCATTACGGATAGTCGAGCGGTTGCGACACCTATGGATCTTCATTTACAACCGTTCTCCGATGGTACACCTCTTGAGGATCCTCTCGATATCGACATATTGTGGGCAGCCTTGTTTATCTCACTGTTACTAGACTGATATTGCTCATGCGGTTCATATTACGAGTCGGTTTGTGAGTGCTCCTACTTCCATTCATTTTGGACATTTGCTTCGTGTACTACGGTACTTAAGGGGACATCTTCTCGGTGTTTGTTCTATGCTCGTGAAAGTCCGCTTGACTTCATGCTTACTCGGACTCCACTGGCGAGTGATCCAACGGATCGTCGTTCTATCACAAGATATTGTATTTTTCTTGGTTCTTCTCCCTTGCATGGAAGTCTAAGAAGCGGCGGTGTATCTCGTTCTAGTACTGAGAGCGAACTTGAGCACTTGCCACTACCACTTCGAGAGATTGTATGGCTTCGATGGTTGTTAGCGATTTTGGTATTTCTTGTGATGCTCCTACACCTCTTCTATGTGATATCTGAGCCATACAAATTGCCAATGATCCGTGAAGCATGAACTTACAAAGCATATTGGCGTTGATGCTTTCTTTACTCGGTCTCATTGTCGTGAGAAAACAATTGCTCTTGATATGTGCCCTCGTAAGCGCAAGTGGCAGATTTTTTCACTAAAGCACAAACTCGAGAGCAACATCGGTTTCACTTGCTCAAACTCAATGCTTCAAAACCTCCGTTTCCACCTTGAGTTTGAAGGGGGGTGTTAAGTATATCAAGGCCCAGCCCATGTGGCCCATGTGGTTATCTATATATTGGCATCTCCACTAATGGAGTCATTGTCTTCTCAAATCCCTAAAGTAAGTCACAGCTTGTACATTGTTGCTGCTGAATCTTGCTCTTCGAATCATTCACTCACCCCCCGAGGATCAATGTCGAATTTTTTGTACGAATAATCTATTTTTATTCGAAATAACAGAAATATACCCACGGCAACATTTTTTACAGAAATGTGACTTCGTGCGATGGATTGATCCTCCCCATGAACGGTATGTTGCGATGTACGTGCATACGTTGTGAGAGCGAATCGCTGATTTGAAGGCATGGATTGACAGTTTTGAAGAGCAGAACGATGACCTCTGTCAGCAGATGGAGCGCGAGAGGGGCAACGAGGAGGTCATCAACATAGGGAGTTCGTACGACTCAACATGTTGCTGCGTGAACCCTAGTTGTATATGTGCTTGCCACTACAACGATGGCCAGCCACGTTCGAGGCGGCCCCCTCAGCAACACTCCATGTGGGTACCATGAGTCTCCTTCCACCTGTAGGCAACGATGTGTATGGTTGTACCATTGTACTCAGGACTGTTCGAAATAATTTTCAATGTCGTTAAGCATGTAATTCAATGGTTCGTACGTTGTTGCGGTTGCCATCAATACAGTTCACTATTCATTTCGTGCGGGCATTGAGAAGGTAAGGAGAAGTAGAAGTAAGCTCGCCACAGTATTGTAAACATCACTACGTAAACAGTACATGAACAAAAGTGTACGATCGGACTCCGTCCCCAACAAGATATCCCAACCCCTCTCGCCGCCACCTGGCCCCTCCGTCTCCGCGTTCGCGTCCTCCCATACAACCCCGCTTGGCCATCCTCCGCTGCAACGGGTGATGACACCCTGACAACGTAAGACGATCAGGAGACCGTCGCACGAGCCCCTGAGCTAGTAGAGTGGGTTGCACCGCCGCCTGTGTGCCCTCCAGTGCACCGGTGGGGGCACTCCCAGAGAGAACCTCTGGTGGTGTGGCCTGAGGTGCAGAGCCCGACGCCTGCCCGGGGAGACCCTTGATCCCTGCTCAGGGAAGAAAAGACCTGCAATACAAATATCGTTAGTTCGTGAGACAAAGCATTGGGATAAAACTGAGAAGAGGCGAAGCGTACCCTCAGTTGGCGCCATCGCGTCTGGAGGAGGGATGTATGGCACGGAGTACACTCCCTGCGTGGGGAAACCGGAGATGTATGGAGGACGCGCGAACAACTGCCCTAGCGGTGCACGAGGCCATCCCCAAGTAGACCCCCTAGCCTCGTCCTGGTGAGGTGGTGTAGGACGTGCTCAAGTAGAACCTCCGGAGTGGTGCCATGCCAGTCGGGGCCGCACCGGTGGACGAACTGTCTGTGCACTAGGCGTGGTTATGGAGACCACCAGTAGCTTCGTGCAGGACAGCAGGGCTACCACACGTCTGCCCCAGGCCTCCACACGACGCCAAGCGCTCAACGACTCCTTGTGGGTCACCTCTGCACCAATGGCGAGCCTATCCACCATAGTGTGAGACTCCCTTCAAATCACAGTATCGACGTGAGCCTAAAGGGAAAAAACATGAAACGGTCAATCATCTCAGTGACATTGCCATTAGGGAATATTTAAAAATTACATGTAACGTACCGCGATGTGAGCTCAACATGAAGTGCTCCAAGGCCGCCGACTTCAATGAAGATGAGCACGGAGTGGATGCTTCATACATGCAATCACAGGTGCAACGCAAAGTTATTGATCTTCAATATGTGCCTTTGGAGTTTCAGTTAGCAGATTTCTTCACTAAGGCACAAGACTATAGCTCAGCATCGGTTCTACCTCTCCAAACTCAGTGTTGTTGATCCACCATGAGTTTGAGGGGGATGTTAGATATGTGTATAGTCTAGGGGTCTCTTTGCATATTGTACATAGACATATATTGGTCTGTTGGGCCCTTTTTGGTAATACAAGGCCTCATTCTTACAATAGGCACCCAGATATTTTTGTCAAGCTACGTCTACAGATACCAAATGTCCCTTAGTCAAAGTGCTAGTGTAGCTGCTACTACTAATTTGAATTTTAATACATTTAAGTTCTTGGCTATGATGAACATCTCAATTGTGCTCCTTAGCATTCTTCACATTTGTGATGTCCCTATGTTTCTATGCTGACACAGGGGATGGTTAGTCTATTTTCTTGTTATGGTACTATTGTTTTTGGCAACTTTCATGTTCCTCACAAGACTAACTAGTCAAGGAAAGCCAATGACTACGGTCAAGGTGACATCTCCACCTCCAATGAACACAATGGAGCAGCTCTTAGCTGTTCAAAATGCTATTTCCAAAGTCGAAAAGCTTGTTCAAGATGCAAATATAGTTCTTCTGAAGATAAGAGCTCTATTGTTGGCTTTTCCCTCCCAGGTAATTATATCTTTTTAGTTCTCACTCTTCCATCCGTTTTAGGAATTACTTTATATTGTTGCTTTATTTCTGTGCTGTGTAGGCTATGATACCGGTAATGTTGTACTGAGAACAAGGTTCCAAAACCCGGAACTAGGAGAAATCCTGGCCGGTGGTCGGTAATGGCAACCAGCCGGTTACCAGAAAAGCTGGCAAAAAAACGGTCATAATTTGAAAATCAAAACTTGAATTTTGGGATGTTTTGAAACTAGTAACTGGAAAAACCAGAAAAAAGCGGCCAATATTCGAAAATTAAAAATTGAGAACGATCGGTTTTTTCGATTACCGGTCTCCACCGGTAGAAACGGTAACCGGCGGTTACCAGCCAGTAATTGCCGGGATTTTGAACCCTGACTGAGAATATAACTAGGCCTGTTCTTTTTTACTTTGGCTTATGATTTTTTGCTGTGGTTATGCCTTTTGGACTGTTCGTGAGAGAGTACGAAGTAACAGAAACTCGCATGCGCCAATATAAATAAAGTCATTACAGTGTATGTTATAATCAACTTGTAGATCCTATCTTGAAAAAACACTTCGTTTGAAAGCTAGTTAATGTAGAAAAACTGAAAAACATCTTTTAATGTTGAAAAGAAGAGGTCTAATGTGGTCACATTGTGTTAGATGTTATTGTGCAAAGAAAACTGAGTCATATACTTTAGCATGCAAATGAATACTCCATCTAGTGAGAATATAACGATAAGTTAATTCAAACCATATAAAGACATGTTTTCTTTCATGAAATTATTATCCAGTACTGATGGTTCACCTAGAAGTGTGTACAAACTGGCTAACCAAACCATATTAATCCAAAATAGCAGAAATTTACATTTCTTTGGTTACTTTCATTTGGTTCTGCTTTTTATTATACAAAACCAAAATAATGAAAATTGATATGTAATTTTATTTTTCTTTGTAGATTTAAGAGTAATAATCAATGCACGTCCATATTGGTCAGAATTGCAAATTATTTGAAGTCAAATTGTATTGTGTTTCACTTTAAAAATTATCTTAAGAGATCCAGTGTACACAATTACACATCTTATCTGATGCGCTCATTGTTGAACATTGTATGTGATTGAATTATTAGCACATTAAATATTTCATCTTCCATTTTACTTTTTCTGGATGGTCTGTGGAATGGCTTTTCAGGTTCTCTCAAAATGTTCCTTTATAATTAGAACTCTGATAACATATTATGCATATTATTTAAATTTTCAAATTTGTGTAGTCCTTTGTGCCCTCCTTTCACCTTTCTGCCATGGCCTAGCCTTTTGTTGGCCTCACCTTCTAGGTCTTGTGATTGCAACCTAGAAATGGAAGCTGACATCATCAGCACAACAACAACAAAGTCTTTTGTCACATCAGCACAACAACAACAAAGTCTTTTGTCACAAACAAGTTGGGATAGACTAGGAATGAAACATTCTCAAGATCAAAGAGATGAGAACCTTAAAATAAAACCTACAATGTTAAAACCCTAAGCCGTACAATCTACTATATGAGCTAAGAACCTAAAACACTGCCCCTAACTTTCTTATAGTTCCAGTATGTGGATCGCTAATTTCCATGCGCTCCTATCCAAAGCTGACATCATCAGTGTTGTAATATAATTGAATTGTCCACCTTTCGTTATTAGTTTAGGCTTTTGGGTAAACTGACTAATGCATACGACTCAATATGGTATCAGAGCCAAAAGGTTTTAAGTTCAAGATCCGGTTGGCGCAATTAAAAAAATAATTGCTATGTCTTAGGTTTGAGAAAACCTACACGTAAGGAGTATTGAAGTATAAATGAATTGTCCGTCTTTCCTTATCAGATTAGGTTTTTGGGTGAACGGGTTAATACATACAACTTAATAATAAGTAGTAGTTTCAAAATGTTCAATGATGTTGCAACTTGCAACTGTTTGTTGATAAGAATTTTTGCATTGTCTGAACTTTTCTGGGAACATAAACCTCGTGACATCCAAGTGATTCACAATAACAAGTTTGACATTTACTACTGTTTTCCTTTACCTCTTGCACTGAACCTTGAGCCTGTCAAAAAGAAATATGGCGCCCTTTGGTTTTTGGTCTCAATGACTCCTTGTGAAGCAGCCTCGAAATTGCCTTCCCTAGTGAATCATCCCTCCAAATCGAGGTAATCGAAATTGCCTTCCCTAGTGAATCATCCCTCCAAATCGAGGTAATCTAATGTTTGCCATGTCAGAAAGTGAGGCAAGATGGAAAAGAATACAGAAGCTTAATGTGAGTAGTTGATGTACTTTGCAAGGTTAATGACTACGCTGATGACTTATAGAGAATTTGAAGATAATAAACAGTTTTCACTATTATTCGGGAACATAATTTGTGTTTGTATGCATATTTATTGCGAACATAATTTGTGTTCATATGTGATTGGGATCATAACATTTTGGTCCATTGTTGGAATGCTCTAATCATCTGTACGTTCCCTTGTGCTGGTTATAACTTGACGGTGGTCCATTTGGTTCTTCCATAGCTGAGAGGCCATGGTTTTAAAAATCATAGTTGGATGTTTATGTCAGAATGTTTTACCTGTTCAAATTATTCCCCATCAAACGCCTCAAACTGGACCGGAACTGGCTTTGCTTCTGGCTTTTATGGTAAACGGTTTCTCTCGTCTGTCTCTGGATCCATTATCTATACAGCTTTTGGATTTCTTTTTGCTTTGACAAAGAAAAAGTAATATTCTTTCGGTTGATCCTAACAAGTTATATTACTTGCATTGATTACCAGGTTTTCCACCAAATGTTATACTATTTTGTTATTTTTCTAACAAAATTTCCAGATGGCTGCAACCTTCTTTAGTATTTTTAAGTCTCCCTTAGCTCTCGTGCCTACATTTTTTTTACTCTTGTATTTCACAGGCCATCGATAGAGCTATTCTTGTGCTGGTAGTAATGGCTCTAAGCCTTGCCTTCCTGCCCACAAGATTGCTTATCCTGGTGATGTTTCTGGAGGTATTCACGAACAACTCGCCACTAAGGAAAGCAAGCACAGAAAGGTGGACCAGAAGGTTAAGAGAGTGGTGGTTCAGCATACCTGCAGCTCCAGTAGTGGTGGAGAAGGATAAAGAAGACAAGAAAACAAGATGAGATCTGTGTGTGTATATTCAATGTAATTTTATGTCCTGTTTGGGCCATGCATTGCCCACTGTGTACAGTGTGAGAATATGTTGACACTTTAATAAAAGGTGAATCCCCCCTGCTACGGAATTGTCCTAATTAGATGTCTCCAAATTAACGGTAAATCGGTAGGTGTTATCTCTGCACGCTATTGCGTGCTTGCAGTTCGTTAGGGATGAACGGGGACAGCACTATTGTTACAAAGAAAATTCCTTGTCTGCCACTGAAAGTTGACTATATTCCTGATGCCATTGGCTAAAGGGACAATTGAGAATATGCTACTCTACAGAATATCCTTATAGGATTTGTTTTTAGGATTTGTCATTACGGAGTGTAATTCAGGATTTGCGGCAGAGGCTGTGATGGGATGGAATTGGGGGAGAGCCTTGTGTGAGCGAGCTGTGTTTTGGGCCTGTTCTTTTCCTCCGAAGCTAGCGGCTTTTGGCTTTTGTTACAATACCTAACTTTTAAACGGAGTATTTTCTCAAGACGGGGTCTATAAGTTAAACGATATATACGTTAAAAACCCAACATTTGTACCATCCAAAATCGCAAGTGAGTATCTATCTCTCCGTAATCTGTACCATAAACAACCAAAATTCAAAAATTTCAACCAAAAGTCATAAGCCGTAGCCGTTGCCAAACAGGCCCTTTAATGGCCGGGTGCAGCTGAAAGCCAACAGCTCGAACCCTACGGGCATAGGTAGCCTACTGCTACCCCTACCTGGATGGGCACGGGCTAACCCTCCGGCGCGATCTTTGGCAGGCGCTCCACGCCGCCCCATGGTCGGCTGGTCAAGAAGAAGAAAAGAGAAAGAAGAGGGATAGAAATGACATTTCACATGGCCTAAAATCGGCAAAATGAGAAAAATTGATGAAATTGGTAAAGTCCGACTTGGCAAACATATAGAGTGGCAAACCTTGAATTGCATTCTCTACAATGCCAAATCCTAAAAAGCCACTCTATAAGTGGCATATTCTCAATTGTCATTCGGCAAAACGCTTCTCCCTTCATTGGGCCACAACAGATTGGGTCGTTAGCCGTGTGCATAAGGCGTGTTGGCCAAGCCACCTAGGCCGAATGGTGGGCTACATGCGCATGGGCATGGCCTCATGGAGCCATGGTTGAGGTGGGCCGGCGTGGGCAGAACACCTAGAAGAAAGGTTTGGGTCTACTCTGGAGTGCATCAATGTTGGGCTGGGGTTTTACAAATAGTACATATAGGCTGGTATTTATTAAAAAAAAATTTGGACCCGATATTCTGTGACATCTGCTGAGCATATTGGGCTCCGCCTCTGGATAGGAGGAGGGGTCTGATGCGTCCGTGACCCCATGCTTTTATTCCTAAAGTGAGATAAGAGTGAAAGGAATAGGAAATCCATTTCAGAAAACAAGATGTTCATATTAATTTCTAACTTCTCTAAGCAAAAACCTGCTTTTATGCACTAGCACTACCATCTCCTTTTCTTGGGCGGCCTCCCTTGGCCTCCTTATCTTGTTTCTTCGTTTGTTCAACAAAAACAATGGGCCTTTTTTTTTTGCTACGGCTTATGGCTTTTGGCTGAAATTTTTGAATTTTGGCTGTTTACGGTACAGATTACGGAGAGATCGATACTCACTTGCGATTTTGGTTGGTACAGATGTTGAGCTTTTAACGTGTACTACGTTTAACTTGTAGACCCCGTCTTGAGAAAATACTCCGTTTAAAAGTTAGGTACTGTAGCGGCTGTCAAAAGCCGATCGGCTTGTGCCCTGCCGAACACCCCAACAACAATCAAGGTTTAGTTTCAGGCTGTGAAGGTGAAACACAAACCGGAGTTGACGCCGTACCACTGATGATGGCAACTTTTATATAGCGTTCTACCGATGATTATGTTATGAACTGATAAGTTAGACTGGAAGGTCACGGGCGCTTCACCCCGCCGTAAGACCCGTCAATCCGGTAATGTTTCAATGGTGACATGAAAGGGATTGGATGAAAAGGAAATCTAACTATACACAAAATCTTAAAATTGCCAAAGAGTCTAGGTATATTCGCAGCAGTGCCATCATTTTGCAAATATTCTCTTGAATAATTTAGTAGATACATATAAAGAGAAAGAACCAGCTAATTTGGTTTATATTAAATATTAAAAAGATTGCTGAAAGATTTCAAAAGATGCGTATAGAGAGAAGCAACTTTAACCCACTAATATTTGATGAGTACAAATGGAGCACTGACTAGATTGATGCGGATACTAAAGATGTCCATGAGGCAAAGCCGAATAATCTAGAATGGGCTCTTATTGATAAAGTTGTGGTGTATCAAGTGCGCTCCGTGATCGCAATCTACCTAGGAAAGCCCATGCCTCTAGGAGTGATGTTTTGACTTATCATCAACGAAGTCATAGAGTGCAAGTGCAAGCTCATGGCCGGCTGAAGAGGAAGGAAGTAGGAGTGGTGACGATCACAATGAAGATGTTGAGATGATGATAAAGACATTGAAGATGACTACAGCAAAACTCCTCCTAGTCCTACTTTTCACACCACTAGACAAAGTGGTGTTGCGGGCCATGAGGGAGAGGGTTCAGATTATGATTGTTGATGGCCTTTCGCAATTTCATGCTTTTGCTACTGATTATATTTTGTTGTTTGGCTGTTCCACCTATTCCTGTTTAAGACTTGTAGACCAATGAATGTTTATGTGGTTATGTTGTCATGTTGTGTGATATTCATCTTGTTGATATGTTCATCCTTGCTTTTATACTGATTCATAATTGGTTCCATTGAACATACATTTAGGATATTGTGGGATTCATCTTAGCAAATATATTAAAGAGGCTTGTTATTGCAGGCATCAGATGACCAAGGGGATTCTGTCGTTGATTTGCATTTCTAGCCAGAGAAGTGTTTTATATCTAAATCAGCACTTCAGTTAATGAAATTGGTTCATGGAGCCCTCAAGGTATGCCTACTTCTCTGCCCCCGCATTATTTTTATTGTTTCTCTATATCTAGTAGCCTAATAACTAATTGATTGCTGCTTGCACTAATGTGACGTGTTGATCGTTCCTTATCCTAACCACCTTTCTGTGCAAATGTTGTGACATATATTTATGGTAAATGCTCCTCACAGTTATCAGAGATGCTCCATTATCTTTGTCGTTCTTATCTCCTTTTTTTGACAATCCTCTATGCAGGGTGTGAAATCCTGCATCACTAAGCCTGTGTTAAATGGCAATCGATGTGTCAACAAAGAAGAAAATGCTCCCTGCATGTGCTGATACTAGTGCCGTGACTAATGGATGTGAGGCTGCAAACACAGATGTTGAGTATATTGATCCTAAGAATCGGACATATCTCCCAGATGTTGACGCAAGCCTTAGTGTATTCAAATAGCTACTCATATTCATGATTTTTTTTTTTTGCCATTTGACATTTTTTTTTATATTCTCAAAGCCCTAAGATTTGCCATTTTCTATTGTTTGACAGACCTTGGTTGCAAGGTTTGAGATTCTCCCATCTGGATGATGTCGCAGTGATAAACTGACAATGTACACAAGTGGTAGCACTGGATTGCCCACCTTCCTGGTCCAGTATTTTCATTTTTGTTCTTCATTATACTGCAAATATATCCTCCTGACTTGATAAGACTTATCACATTGAAAGATATCTTAGATATGTGAAGATAAGTGAAGAATCAATGACAATAACATAAGCTAAATGTTGCACTATGCAATTAGGTTGACACGGTTACATATTACATACAAACTTGAGGAATACCTGAGGAATTCAACAATGATATTTGTTGTCTATATTCTGTAATTAACATAGTTACATATTACATATCAACAGGAAACGACAGCAGATTGCCTTCTTGAATTGCTATTGTTCTATGAAGGGATGGTGTAAGTGACGGACAGTTCAACCATGTTCTGCTAGTCTACTCTATGAAATGGACGCAATCAGGACTGGAAGGTATGCAGTAGTCATCCCCTTTTACTTTTGCTGTTATTCACTGCTTTGTCTGAAATCTCAACTCCTTTTACTTGCTGTACCATGCCTGGAGGACGCCATATGCCGCCCGCCTGAACGCCATGGCATCCCGGCGCCCTGCAGTCGTCGTTGCCGCTGAGTCTACCGTGACAACCATGATTCAATCAACTCCACAAGAGAACATGGCAATACTTCCTAGACATTCTTTGTAAATAAAGTGGTGTCAACCTGCCAAATTTCAATTTAATCTGCGCAACTTGCAATAGTATATTGCAATGACAACCAAATGTAATAGAAAGTAATCTCAGTACTTTACATCATTTGAACTTAAACTATCAATCAAAAAATACTGAATAATACAAAATGTATCGCCTTCCACAAGAAAAAATTGAAACCAATCCTCTCAAACCACTCAAAATAATACACCAACTCTGATATATCCAAAAACCTAACCCTAGATGATTTTTTAAGAGTAAACTGTAGTTTGCACCACCTAAATTGACCTTAATTGCACAAAACACCAGATTTGAGCATTCTTTGCACATAACACCGAGAAAACTGTCATTATGTTGCACTTTGCACCATCCCTTAAATAACCAGGTTGGACCAAAATCCTGACACGGTGGTCTTACTCGAAGGTGCCATAGAGGTAGAGTATGTAGCTATTAGGCGTGCTGAAGTGGACATATTGACGTGGCTAGTGGGAGGCAATCGATTGGGGCCATTATACCAAGCCTACCATCTGTTTTCTCTTGTCATCCTGCGTGTGTTTGTTTTCTTCGTGGTCGTGCTCACCGCGTACATGAAGAAGCATGGCGGCAGTCGCAGCAAGACATGAAGGAGGAGGACTAAAAATATGCAGCTAATTGGATCAAATTTTAGCAATACATCACCAACCTGACCACCATTCAGGCTTCCTTTTCAGTAGGTGATGTGGTATTCTCCATGTCACATTTTTCAGAGTTTAGTAGGTCTCTTTGTATCGTCTAAATAAAACACAATACTACTGGAGCCTTTCAAGGTGGAAATTGTTTATCACTTAATTGTGTTCAATGTCCTAATTTGTACAGCACAAGTTATTCCAAGTTTTCATCGCGAGAAAAAGTTTTTTCAAGCTTGTAGTGCTCCTCCTTTAAGATGAAATTCTGAATCAAAACTGGAAAAGAATCAAACAAATGAGTAAAGCTAAGATGGCGGGAATAAACCAGTGAGATTGATACAAAAAAATACCTCGAAGCACAACCTAACTCTGGCATTATATCGAGCAGCACATGCGCAACAAATTGGAAGAGAGGCCACCAGGAGAAAGCAGGACAATGATGGTGAAGCAGTTGGAGCTACCAAACCAAGGCAAGCCAACCTCTTTCGCAGCCACCGCAGTGGTCAACTGGCCTTGGTCTTCTCATATTCGACACCTAGCAGTTGGGTGGACACCGGGGGCACTTGGCTGCGGCAGCTGGATTAGTGGAGCTCAAACCGTCGCCGGCGTGCCCACCCTCGTCCACACCAACACCTCAAATTTTTCTACGCCTCACTGTAATCATCTGACGGCCGTATCACACTATCACCAGTGCCCGCACCGGAAGAAGGCAATTGTAGCCAAGGTTCGGTTTCCCGGCGGTTTACTGGCCGGTAACCGGAAAACCCGGCTGGGTCTGGTATTAAAAAAAACCGGCCAAAATTTAAAATTCAAAAATTTGAATTTGTAGATGTTTGAATGGGAAGAGTGGGTTTCCAGAGGGCATTGTAGATGCATTGGATATTTAATCATCTGGTTGGGAGCATGTAGGTTCCATGGGGCATGGTAAAGGGGTGCTTTTTGCTTGTTGCATGTGAAGGGAGGAGTTTTCTGCATGTGGGGGAGAAAAGGTATGAGTCTGCAGTAGTGCAGCACATAATTGAGAGCAGCAGCAAAGCAGTAGATCTGCAGCAAAGAAAATTGTGGTGAGAGGCTTCTGAAACCATTTCGTTGTTGAAGAAACTTTGTGTGCTATTATTACTTTGCAATTCTCCATTTCCTTAGCTTCTTAGGAAACAGTGTATACTTTTGTCAGTGGAATACTGATCTGACCACTACGACATCAGATGGCTAGTTTAATGCCAAGAGAGACCATTTCTTATACTATCTGAATTCTGACCAATGTTAGACGAAAACATTAGAAGAAAGATTTCATGAAGCTAGCAGTTTGTTGCCCTCGAAGAGGCATTTGGCCTGTTTTGTTTAGTTAAGGAAAAAAAAATAGAGCTTTCGTTATTGTCTTAAGTAAATTTTGCACAAGAAAAAGATGGATCTCATGCACAGACCAATGTGGACTGTGAATACCGGACAATTTCAGAGTTCTTCCCCAAATTTCTCTGTGAAGATCAGATACATGTAGTTTGTTCTATAACAAGTAAATCTTGATCCTTATTGTGTTAGTTTTTCTACTGTATAATTCGTCTAGTTTCTGCCTACTGTCATTTGAATTAGAACTTGATGTGTATAAATTGCAGAATGGCCACATTTATATTTATTTCGATGAACAAGGGTGTGTATTTTCTTAGAGTTCTTTTAAGGTGCACCACTTATGTTTGAAATGCATGTTACCAACGCATGTTCAATTTGAGGCACTATGTTATTTATTTTTGAAATTTGCCTTTCTTTCTACAGAAGCGTATGATCCTCTTGTTTATTACTGATACATGTTTTTGTTACTGCATGATATTGTAGTTGATGGCTGGTAAAAGTATCAATGTTTGGAACCATAGAGAGATACTAGGAGGTGCTAGGTGGAAGTGCTGATATTGTAAGCTTATGAAGTCAAACGGACAGGGCAACGCAACATGAGGTTGAATTGGCCGATGTCTTTCAACATGAGGTTTACAGTATGCGCTGCACAGGGCTGCCAGACTAGAGTTGGATATTCTTCAATTACCAGTTGACATGCTTTATTGTAGTTTGCACTATTATCAGTCATAATCTGCATAACATGTTTAACTCCAATTTCTTCGACGAAAAATCTGCATTTTGTACGTCACCGGTCGCATTCACTGACTTAGAAAATATTCTTCTATTGCAGTACAACATGAAGTTAATTATACTCATCTGTGTAGGTCCTGCCCAGGAATCACATATGATGGATACTCCATATATGCTCCAGTTTTCTTTCAACTCCTGTACATACTCCTTTATCTCCAGTTCATTAGCATCAAGGTATAGCCCATCGATTTCATGCCCTCTAGGTGACGCAACACCTTTACCAAATTCTTGTGTAACCATGATAGCAGCACGAAAATAAGGACACTCTGCCTTATTTTCAGGAATGTCATTACTATGGAACCACTTAGCCCAAACTTTCCCAAGTTTTGATTTTGCTTCTTTCTTAAGCATTGTGTCAATGCGGGGTTGGATGGGTGCCCGACTGTGCAAAATATCAGAATTAACTCTCATAGACTTTGACCTACCAAACATCCTCGAAAGGGCATTACTTCCTGTACCCCTTCCTATGGCACTTCCACTACCTCCACCATGTTCAAATGTCGCACCCCGGGCTCTTGCCCTCTGCTCGAGCTAGTGCAACTCCAATGATTCTCGGTGAGCCCATTCCATTTGCTTTTCGTCATCATCATCGAAGACATCTTCACGTGATGGACCACGAGCTACATGCTCTGAAGTAACTTGCTCCATTCTCAGGCATTCATCTCTAATAGATTTCTTCTTGGCCTTCGTTTCTTCTATACTTGTTAGCATGAGCCTTCTCATTTCCGTCGGAACCTCACTGCAAAGAATAATATCCCCGTGCTTCCCAGCAAGATGTTCTTTCAGACGTGTCACACCTCTGCCTGACTTCGTAAGCTTACAAATCTGCACTTCCACCTAGCACCTCCTAGTCTCTCTCCATGGTCCCAAACATTGATACTTTTATCAGCCATCAACTACAATATCATGCAGCAACAAAAACATGTACCAGTAATAAACAAAATCATTTCCCCACATCTACACAGCAACATAAAGTACAACTACTGAATTTTGCTTCAAAATTTGGGACCAAATCTAAATTTTTCGTGCATAAGGCACAAAATCCAGGACCAAATCAACACACATTCTCACTGCAGACATTTCAAACAAGCAGCACTTTCACCAAATTCTCGCTACAAAGTCCAAACACTACAACATAAGCCCTACACATGTTCAGCATACCCAAAAATGGCATTGTCATTTCTAATCTACAGATTAGACCCACAAACCCTAGAGCAAAGCATTCTAATTTCACAAATGCTTGTAGAACCCTAGAAGCTAAGGAAATGAAGAATTGCAAGGTAATAATAGCACACAAATTTTCTTCGAGAACGAAATGGTTTCAGAAGCCTCTCACCACAAGAATCGAGACGTCTCAGAATGTTGCTGCTGCTGCTACGCTGCTTGGCTGCTGCTGCTTCGGTGCTTTGCTGTTGCTGCTGTTTTCTCTTCTCCCTCCTGCTTTCCTGCTGCTCTCAATTATGTGATGCACTGTTGTAGGCTCTTACTTTTTCTCCCCCACATGCAGAGGACTCCTCCCTTCACATGCAACAAGCAAAAAGGACCACTTTACCATGCCCCATGGGCCCTACATGTTCTCAATCAGATGATTAAACATCCAATGCATCTACAATGCCCCTTGAAAGCCCACTCTTCCCATTCAAACATCTACAAATTCAAATTTTGGAATTTTAAATTTCGGCCAGTTTTTTCATCCTGGACCTAGCCGGGTTTTCCAGTTACCGGCTGATAACCGCCGGGAAACCGTACCCTATGTCCGACACAACATGGGGATTCACCATTTACCTAAAACCACCGACACGGACACACGGCTATATATATATATATATATATATATATATATATATATATATATATATATATATATATATATATATATATATATATATATATATATATATATATATATATATATAAACAAATATTCTGAAAAAACTTCAAACATGAAAAAAATTTACTATTCAAAATACTATGAATTTCAATTGCAAATTTCCACTTCGTGAACAGTGCTCTTGCACTATGATGGTAGGTATACTATTTGATTATTATTCATTGATATGGGCCTTTCTTTCACAATGATGTTAATTAACTTTGAATAGTAATGTTTTCAGGATATTGCTGGTTGGCGAAACCAACAAGACATCTGGATGTGTGCTAATGATGTAAAAATCCTACTCGGTACTCACCATACTTCTTGCAAACAGTTCCACCCGAAGGGAATACTTCTCTACGGCCTCAATGTTCTCCTCAGCTAATCTTAGGGCTCAGCAGAGAATTGCTGAAGAGGTTTCACCTATAGAGTCCCTAGCATAAAACCTTGTCTCATATGATTAGACTTCAAATGACCAAGGAATCAGATAAGAACTACTTCATTTTCACAAAATAGTTTACATATGATTTTCCCTTTCGGGAACCCCGACAATTAACACACACAAAGGCAGAAAATATACCTTACACAAAAGAATTACAACACTTGTCTGGTGGATATATATTACTGTGGAGTACTAGAACTAAGGATTACAGAAGTGGAGAGTAGGAGCTCTTGGGGATTCTGAAGCTCTAGTGTTGCTCTTCGATGTCTCCTCTTCTGTGGCTTGCTTCTCCTTATATAGCAGCGAGGGAAGCCTCTTTCTTGTTTATTCAAAGGGCTTAGGTGCCTTAGGCTGCACTGGACTGAGGAATCTCCTTTTTGCTTTTGGTCATGCTGCCATCATCCTCTCAAGTGCCTTGGCTGCTTTTGCATTTGTCTTTTAGCCTTCTAATGCGTGAGCCTGTACTGACTCGTACGATATTGGTTTGATGGCATGCATAATTGGCGTCCTTTGTTCTGGTGTATGTTTGTCATTTTGCTTAGTAGCCTTCCATGCCCGAATAATTGATAGCACTCTATCAATATTAGCATACTTTTATAGGGTTACCTTTAGATATTCTCCTACCTTTTTAAGATCTTTTCTGCTTGTAGGCATGCTGATTCATCATGTTCTTTATTTTAAATTTTGCCCATGTTCGACAATATCCATTATATCATCTGATAGTGACATTTCGGATTTTTCATCATATGCTTTTTTTCATAACTTCAAACTTATCATTTATTTCTATTCTTAATTCTTCTAGAATTTATTGTTTTATACCATTTTTCCAATGCGGAGCTATATATTCAAATTTTTCATCTATTTTCCATTCTATATATGATTCATCCAATGGATCTACCCCTTTTATTAAACATTCTTTATATGTTTGTTTCTTTGATATTTCTTCTTCTTTTTTTATATTTGTGGGAGGGTGATGCTACTGGAGCTTTTTCATTCCTTGCTTTTTTAAATTAATGTTTTTCTAACTTGTGTCAGTGCTTTTTCTATATTTACATACTTTTTCCAAGATATTCCTCTGGCTAATTTTGAGTCTATTTTTGGGCTATTATTTCTTGAATGATTTTATATATATATATATATATATATATATATATATATATATATATATATATATATATATATATATATATATATATATATATATATATATATATATATAATATCTGGCATTTTACCCTCAAACACCATATATAATGGTTTTGGTTCGGTGAATTCGGGATTCTCTGATATGAGCATTAATTCATTCATCATATGGAAATATTCAGCAAGGCTATTTAACATGGCATCACATTTATTCCATATCAAGATAACGCTCCTTATATCTCAGAGGTACGAAAGCGTGGTGGAACACCTCTTGAAATTTCAAATCTTGATGCCCAAGATGCCAACACACTCCCTGAAACAAAAATAGATGAGCTTAGTGAAAATATAGAAGAATATTATATATCAAACTCGTGTAGAATGCATAGTGTTACAATCCTTCACACCCAATTGATACAGAGATATAAAATCTAAAAAGGATATACAAAAGATTGTTCAAAAACTAGAAGATATCCAAATAATTGGAGAAATTCCTATGAGACATTAGGATAAAAACTCCATCATATGTAAAATAAACATAATAAACCCAGAATATATAATCAAGACAAGTCCAATAGAAACTACTCCAAAGGATATAGAAGAATTTAAAATGCACATAGAAGAATTATTGAAGCTAAAAGCCATAAGAGAGTAGAAGTCCACATAGATCAACTGCCTTTATAGTAAGGAATCATGCTGAAATAGCTTGAGGTAAGTCAAGAATAGTGATTAATTATAAAAGATTAAATGACAATACCATAGAAGACGCTTATAATATTCCAAATAAGCAAGAATGGATCAATAGAATTCACGAAAGTAAAAAATGGCAGAAGAATACATAGAGTGGACAGCGTTCACATAGCCTTAGGGACATTTTGAATGGCTTGTAATGCCTCTAAGGTTAAAGACTGCGTCAGCATTATTTGAAAGAAAGATGCAAAACATATTTAATGAAAATCAAGAATTCGTAGTAGTATATATAGATGACCTATTAATATTTTTAAAATCTCATAAACAACATATTGCTCACCTAGAAATATTTTTTAGAAAAGTAGAACAAAATGGGTTAATATTATCTAAAAAGAAAATGGAAATCTGCAAAGAGAAAATTAACTTCCTAGGTCATGAAATAGAAGAGGAAAATTGTATTTACAAGATCATATAGCAAAAAAGATTTTGCAATTCCCTGATGCTATGAATGATAAAAAGATATTACAAAAAATTCTAGAAATTGTAAACTATGCCAGAAACTACATAGAAAATTTAGCAAAATTGGCCAAGTTAAGAAAAAATGGCCGAAAATACTATAATTCCGAATATGTAAAATTGGTCAGGATAATAAAGCAGAAAGTTAGAGAATTGAAACCTCTAGAACTATCATCAGACGACAACTATTTTATCATTGAAACCGATGCTTCTCAACTAGGATGGAGAGCAATACTAAAGCAAAAAACTTAATAAATATTCATCACAAACAGAGAAGAAAATATGTAGATATGCCTCAGGTAGTTATAAGCTTAAAACAGTAAACAATACAGATAAAGAAATCTTAGCAATAATTAATGCAATAAACTCTTTCAGGTTATATTTAGGTTTCAAAGAATTTATAGTAAGGACAGATTGTGAAGCCATTTGTAGGTACCATAATCAAATTAATAGCAAGAAAAGTTCTACCAGGAGATAGGTTTTATTTGAAGAAATAATTACTGGAAAAGGCTATAAAATTATATTTGATCATATAAACGGAAAGAACTAAATTGCCTGACTTATTATCACGTTTATCTATTTTGCATGTATGAAAAGGTCAATGAACTATAGTGCGAATGAATTCTTCAGCTTTGGATATGACAATAAGCTCAAAATATTCCCCAATTTCACATAAATTTAAGCCGAAGGACCACATAATTATTGATAAAGTGCAAGAATGTATATAAGATAATATTTGGTATCAATACAACAATAAACATGAAGAGAAAGGATACACGTTATCAATATTAAACAGCCTCGTTGAATATTTCCATATGATGAATGGATTAATGCCCATATTAGAGAATCCCGAACCAAAACCATTATATGTGGTGTTTGAGGGTAAAACACTAGGATTATATATATCAATCGAAGAAATAATAGCCCAAAAATAGACTCAAAATTAGCCGGAGGAATATCTTGGAAAAAGTATGTAAATATAGAAAAAGCGCTGACAAGTTAGAAAAATATTAATTTAAAAAGCAAGGAAAAAAGCTCCAGTAGCATCACCCTCCACAATATAAAAAAGAAATATCAAAGAAACTAACATATAAAGAATGTTTAATAAAAGGGGTAGATCCATTGGATGGATCATATATAGACTGGAAATAGATGAAAATTTTGAATCTATAGCTCCGCATTGGAAAAATGATATAAAACAAGAAATTCTAAAAGAATTAAGAATAAAAATAAATGATAAGTTTGAAGTTCTGAAAAAAAGCATATGATGAAAAATTCGAAATATCACTATCAGATGATGATATAATGGATATTACCGAACATAGGCAAAATTTAAAATAAAGAATATGATGAATCAACAAGCCTACAAGTAGAAAGGATTTTAAAAAGGTAAAAGAATATCTAAAGGTAACTCTATAAAAGTATGCTAATATTGATAAAGTGCTATCAATTATTCGGGCACAAAAGGCTACTAAGCAAAATGACAAACATACACCAGAACAAAGGACGCCAATTATGCATGCCATCAAACCAATATCGTGTGAGTCAGTACAGGCTCACGCATCAGAAGGCTAAAAGACAAATGCAAAAGCAGCCAAGAAACTTGAGAGGATGGTGACAGCATGACCAAAAGCAAAAAGGAGATTCCTCACGTGGTGCCCTTTCAATAAACAAGAAAGAGGCTTCCCTCGCTACTATATGAGGAGCAAGCCGCAGAAGAGGCATCGAAGAGCAACACCAGAGCTTCAGAATCCCAAGAGCTCCTACTCTCCACTTCTGTAATTCTTAGTTCTAGTACTCCACTGTAAAATATATCCACCAGACGAGTGTTGTAATACTTCTGTGTAAGGTATATTTTATGTCTTTGTGTGTGTTAATTGTTGGGGTTCCTGAAAGGAAAAACCATATGTAAGCTAGTTTGTGGAAATGAAGTAATTCTTCTCTGATTCCTTAGTCATTCGAAGTCTAACCATATAAGACAAGGTTTTATGCTAGAGACCCTACAGGAGAAACCTCTTCGGCAATTCTCCACTGAGCCCTAAGATTGACTGAGGAGAACGTTGAGACCGTAGAGAAGTGTTCCCTTCGGGTGGAACTGCCTAGGAAGGCATTAAAAAATTATCTCATATGATTATTACTAGGAATTTCTAAGTAAAGTTTATCTACTCCTGAAACAAATTAGCAAAAAGTATAGTGAGTACCGAGTAGGATATTTACATCACTAGCACACATCCGGCTATCATATTGGTTTCGCCAACCCGCAAGACCCTGAAAATTACTATTCAAAGTTAATTAACATCATCGTGAAAGAAAGATCCATATAAGTGAATAATAATCAGAATAGTAATCAAATAGTATACTCACCATCATAGTGCAAGAGCACTGTTCACGAAGTGAAAATTTACTATTGAAATTCTGATCACTATTCAAATTACTATTCAAATTCTTGTCACTATTCAAATATAGTTGGTAAAATTAGACAAGATTCCATTTTTACTATTCAAAATATTCTGGTCACTATTCAAATTACTATGAATTTCAATAGTAATTTTCCACTTCGTGAACAGTGTTCTTGCATTATGATGGTGGGTATACTATTTGATTACTATTCTAATTATTATTCATTGATATGGACCTTTCTTTCACGGTAGCATTAATTTAATTTTGAATAGTAAGTTTTTCAGGATTTTGTGGGTTGACGAGACCAACAAGACAGCCAGATGTGCTCTAGTGGCGTAAAAATCCTACTCGGTACTCACCATACTTCTTGCTAATTTGCTTCAGGAGTAGCTAAACTTTTCCTAGAAACCCATAGTTATGAGCATATGAGATAATTTTTTATCGTCTCCCCAGGCAGTTATACCCAAAGGGAACACTTCTCTTATGGCCTCAACGTTCTCCTTAGCTAATCTCAGGGCACAGCGGAGAATTGCCAAAGAGTTTTCTCCTATAGGATCCCTAGCATAAAACCTTGTCTCATATGATCAAACTTAGAATACCAGAATCAAAGAAGAACTACTTCATTTTCATAAAATAGCTTACATATGGTTTTCCCTTTCGGGAACCCCAACAGCTACTACACACAAAGACAGAAAATATACCTTACAGATGTATTACAACACTCTTCTGATGAATATATTTTACAGTGGGAATGCTCGAACTAAAGTTTTACAGAGATGGAGAGTTGGAGCTCTTGAGGACTCTGAGACTTTGCGTTGCTCTTCGATGATCCTTCTTGTGAAGCTTGCACCTCCTTATATAGTGGTTGGAGGAGCATCTTACTTGATTATTTTAAGTGCCTTCGAGTACACATGCGTGAACACATCTCTGCTGCCCCATCTTCTCAATGCTTTAGTTGCTTTGTCTTTTTATTCTTTCGGCACGAGAGCCAGAATGCTATTGATATTTGGGTTGATAAAATTAGCACTATAAAATTAGACAAGATTCTATTTCTACTATTCAAAATATTCTGGTCACTATTCAAATTATTATGAATTTCAATAGTAATTTTCCACTTCGTGAACAGTGTTCTTGCATTATGATGGTGGGTATACTATTTGATTACTATTCTGATTATTTATTCACTGATATGTACCTTTCTTTCACGGTAGCGTTAATTTAATTTTGAATAGTAAGTTTTTCAGGATCTTGCGGGTTGACGAGACCAACAAGACAGCCGGATGTGCTCTAGTGGTGTAAAAATCCTACTCGGTACTCACTACACTTCTTACTAATTTTGAATAGTGACCAGAATATTTTGAATGGTAAATTTCTTCAAGTTCGAAGTTTGTTCAGAATATTTGTTGGATATATATGTGTGTGTGTGTCTATATATATATATATATATATATATATATATATATATGAGAATGAAGTATTGAAGTGGAAGTTGCAAATGTAAGCATTTAATCATGGAAAATTGCAATATGTACCTTACGCTCTTGGGTTATGAAGAATGAATGAAGCATTGAACACCTTATGCTCTTGCAAATGAATGGAGCAACCAGGACTCAGCAATTCAGCATAGCAACCAACAGCAAGCCTGAGTATAGAATCCAATATGAGCCATCAGGAAATGGATATGCTACTAATCGTCTAATTCTAGGCAATGTATATGCTACTAATCGTCTAATCCTAGTCAATATATATGCTTACTGAGGCCGTGAGGCGAGAAGGTTAGGTTGCACAAGGAGAAGGTTAGGCTGCACGGGCGAGGAGGCTGGAGGCACACAGGATCTGGCCGCCTGCTGGGGATCTAGCCGCCGCCGGGGAAAAGGGGAGCAGAGAGGAGGCAGTGCCTGGAGACGAGAGGAGGCGAGGAGGCTGGATGCTAGCCGCCCGCCGGGGAATTGGCCATCGCCTGGGGAAAGGGGGCAGAGAGGAGGCGACGAGAGGAAGGAGGCTGGCCGCCCGCCGAGGAACTGGCCGCCGCTGGGGAAAGGGGTAGCAAAGATGAGACGACGAGAGGAGGCTGTAGGCTGGCTGCCCACCGAGGAACTAGCCGCCGCCGGGGAAGGGGGAGCAAAGAGGAGGTGATGAGTAGGGATGGCAATCGGGTGCGACGGGTACGGGTAGTGCTCGCCCATACCTGTACTCGCGACCCCGATTTACACCCACAGGTATACCCGCGAGGGATGACGGGCGAAAAACCTCGCCCATACCCATTGCCCGCAGGTACCCGTCGCCCGCGGGTATACCCGTTTACCCACGAACTGAGAGTCACCATCTGAGAGTTGAACTAATGACAGATACATATAAGCAACAGCTGTTGCTAGGAAATATAATAGCTATCAAAAAAGTTTATAACAATCAATAGCAATTAGAGATATGAAAAAGTTTATAACGACCAATAGTAATTAGAGATATTGCTATGACTACGCCACCTGTCAATCTATATCGTGGGTAAACAGACGGGGCAGGTACGGATGGAGCTTACCCATACCCGTGCCCGTTTACCTAACGGGTAGTGTGTTCCCCCATTTCCATATCCGTGGGTAAAAAAATATCCCATACCCGAATCCATTTGGGTATTTACCCATGGGTATACGGGTAAACGGGCACAATTGCCATCCCTAGCGACGAGAGGAGTAGTATCTGAAGGAGCAACGCCTGGAGGAGAGGAGGCAAGGAGGCCAGCCACCAGGGAAGTTTCTGGCCGCCGGCCACCAGAATCAGGGCGCCGGCCGCTTGGAAGAGGGGAGCAAGCGAGGCTGGAGGCGCCAGGCAGAAGTGACGGGCTGGAGCCTAAGGCACACGGGTGATGGGAAGGTTGGATTGTGAGTGCAGCAGGACGTTGCTTTTGCTATAGCAAATGAACTATGAAGCCTAAAAATCTTTGGCAGGCATGTCTACTATCCAGAAAAGTATCTTTTGTTACCAATTTATCGCTAATTATAACCAGCACCATTTAGGTAAGAGCGCAGACAAATTTCTCCAACTGCTAATTGGTGTCATCTGAAAATGTAAAGGAAAAATACAACTGCATGCCTGTACTATAAAGCCTAACATTGCCCAAAATTCAGCCACAGTGGCCAATGATATGTTTCTACAAAAGATTCTAGGCAACCAAAAAAGGACCAAAGACTATCGCACAATTAGAAAAGTATAGAATTATTGGAAACATGATTCTTACTTCTAGGTTCCAAGCTTCATCCCATTCCCCTATTCTTGAGGACATGCTCGTCCAGGCCCAAAACAACCCCAACTAAACAGCAAAATACAATGGGCATACCAGTGAGGAAGGGCAAGCAAAAGATAAATTCAACTCAAAATAGTTTTCCCTAACTTTTTCGACCTATCCTTGCCTCATAATCTCAGGAACACCTCTATGAACCTATTGCAACATAAAGAGATATGAAATGAGTCTCTAGTAAAAGTTTGCAAGCATCGAAGGGAGCTAGCTTAATTTTGTTGGAAGTTCTATACCAAGGAAAAGAAGATCCATCCAAGGGACACCCAGATCTCACCTTAAAGACCAAAGATTGGCCAAGAAAAGCAGCAAGACAATAGGCCTCTACAATCGAGTGTCTGGATCCGTGCAAGCTGCAGGAACTGTGACTAGAACTCAGCGATAGAAGAAAGAAATAGAAAGCGCCCCTAACCTCAGCATGGACATTTAGGAGGAAGCAAGCCTTCGAGAAGGGATGGAAGAAATTACCAAGAAAAGAATCTTTGAGGTCACTCAGAAGAAAAAATTGATCATATACCTTCCATTTAGATAGAAATTGAGGATTTACCCTCCTGACCCACGTGTCAGTGACTTATGATGATCCCACATGTCATTGAGATGTGGAGAGTAAATCCTCAATTTCCCAACTAAAGGGAGGGTATATGATCCAATCAGAATCTAGCGCCACGCCACCACCCATCTCGCTCGCCACTTGGGGTCCTTGCGTCGCGGCTCGCCTGCACTTGCGACAAGCCGATCCCATGGCTACGTATGGGAGCAACCATGAACGGAGGTGAATGGACATCGGCGACCTTCCATCTTAATTCCGATCAGATCCTGTGTGCTCAGGGAAGGCGGCTTCTCCACCGGTGACTGACCGTGGAGCTGGAGGCAGCCGGGAGTACGGCAACCGGATGCGGCGATTGGGGGTGAGGAAGCGCGCCGTGGGAGGAAGCGAGTAGATAGGAGACGCAAGTGGGGGGAGAGGTGGGACCGTGGGAACCGTGAGGGAGAGGTGACCCTGTGGCGGGGACGGGAGGTGGATCCACCTTGATCCCGCACAAATCGGGAGACCTCGACAAAAGGCGGCGGCAGAAAGGACAAGACAGAGAGCTTGCCAGATCCACCACACCATCTGAAGGCGGTGGCTTTGGCGCCGGGAGACACGAATGGGAGGAAGGCGAGGGAGCAGCGAGCTCGAGAGGGTGGCGGCGATGAGGAGGGGGTCACGGATTGAAGGCGATGGAGCTCTGGAAAGTGGGGAGGGAAAGGGTGCGGACGTGACGCTTGCAGTGCCAGGGTTTCGAGGCGTGCAGGTGGGAACACGGGGAACTTGAGAGCGTGCGCGATGACACTGTGAACGGCACCCTATACCACCCGAATGGGGCTTCTCTATCCCCTCTCCCTATTCCCTCAATCTAAACCACTCAAATCTTATCTAATAGCTAGTTTTTTATATATTTTCACCATTTTCCCATCCATCATAAATAATAAAAAATACAGAAAAAATAAAATTTATTTTTTATTATAATTTTTTTTACAGAAATTATAATTTTATTTTTTCTGTAAAAAAATTATAATAAAAAAAATAAAATTTTGTTTTTTTCTGTATTTTTTATTATTTATGATGGATGGGCAAATGGTGAAAAAAAACTAGCCATTAGATAAAATGTGAGTGGTTTAGATTGAGAGAATAGGGAGAGGAATAGGGAGAGGGGGATAGGGAAGCCCCATTCATACCACCCAGCATCACGCGGGCCAATGGAATCTAAGGACCACCTGTCAGTCAGAACGAAATAACCAAGCGTGTAGGGATGTATTCGTTTGAACTGCAGCTTAACTTAGCTATTGTTTAATAGTCTAATAAATGGTACTTAGAATAACCAAAAGCTGCTAAAAAGCTAAAAAAATGTGGCATAAACTATCTCCACTCTAGCGCCACGCGCCTTACCTAGGCCACGCATGCAGCCAACGAGAAATGCATGACCACTTGCCCTCCTCGTGAGATCTAACAGCGAGGAGCGTTCCAATGCACGTGGGGTTTGGTATGGACATAGCCCACGAGGGAGCACCCTCGAGCAGCATGATTTCAAGCACTCTTTGCACCCCGCACTGGTGTGGACAGACAGGCAAGCGAACACATGGCCCTAAAATCGCCCAAGGCACCCTGGTGTGAGCAAAGGGTAGCTCTCTTTAATATAGGTAATGAGGTGTATTATTGGCGACTTAGGGACTATTTATATGAGCTTCTGAAATAGTTTTCCTACTTCTCTTGTTCTCGTCTCACTGTGGGAATAAAGTATTGGGTTGCGGGTGCATCGCGCACCTTACACCTCTTGCTCCTATCTCACGCATGTGTATCTCTCTCACTTTCCCCACCGTTCGTCTCCTTCTTCTAAAAGCCACTTCTTTCAGCCACTACTGTTCATTTTCAATCAGAACCCATCACCCGTAGTCAAAAGCCACGGGCATCAGCCAATATAAATAGACCCTTAGCTTTATAAAATAACAAACAGTAATTTAGGTGTGTGTGTGTGTAAGATAATCCAGTTACAGATACATGATAGTAAAACATAAAGTTTTTCATAATTGATGGAGTACAGGGGCGATTGTATTGGCTGTGGCTAATAGCTTTTTGATTGAAAATGAATAGTAGTGGCTGAAAAATAACTTTAAGAAGAAGAATGCGAGCAATGGAGAAAGTGAAAGAGATATGCATACACGAGACGAGAACATGAGGGGTAGGGTGTGTGGTGTGCATGTGACCTCCGCTTTATCTCCGAAGTGAGACAGGAGCGAGAGGAGTTATGAAGTTGCTTCGAAAAGTCAGGTATTTATATTGGGTTTTGGCTTCTCCAAACAGAAGATAGAAGCAGAAGTCAATACAAACAGAGCCTATATTACATGTACAAAAATTGCTATAACAGAGCTTCTCCTATTCATAATAAAGTTTTCATAACGGATGGCGCGCACTTTTTTTGTTAGCATTATACTGATGATTAAGCTAGGAATTGGCAAGTTACAAAGCTACCATCAGGCGCATCCCTAGTGACTTAGGGTGGGTTTTTTTAGTTTGTGACTTATAGTTTTTAGTTTAAATATTTGAATTCCGATTGTTCGCGAGATAAAGCATAGAGAGATACTCACGTGTGGTTTTGGCCGACATAGATGAAGGCGGGATAGTGTTTACTATAATCGGCTTGTAGATTCTGTCTTAAAAAGATACTTCGTTTGAAAAAACTAGTTACCGTAGAAAGTTAATTCATAAGCCTAAAAAAAGGGAGCCTTAGTTTCTTTTTTTACTGGAGTTAAATTAGATGCTATACATAATGTTGATTTAGGGAAAAAAAAAGTGCACGGTAACTTAGGCGTGAGACTAAGGTTTTTCAGGTACAGACAGCACAATTGACACATATGGGGAATTTCGCTCACACGAAGATTATAACTTTTTTTTGTGCTCATGAAGGCAAATATGTGGTCCAGATGTTGATAGTTGGTTTTGAGACATGGGGCAGTGGCAAAAGGGTGGTCGAGATTTAAGATTTGATTTCATCATGGTGATTGTTGAGGAACCGTCGCTGGCGACCAGTCCGATCGATTCCTCTGCTTAAAACGAAACGAATCAATCACAGAAGATAGAATAATGGATTGAATCACACAGAGAGGTAGAGAGAACTCCTGGTCTTTCTTTATTAATTTCTGATTGCATGAGTACAAATTATGCCGGTACGGCTTCCTATTTATAGTCAACGATGAGGTGCCCACCATGGGCCTAGGCTCCTGGTCCAGACCCAGGTTTCTCAACACTCCCCCTTGGGCACTCATTTGACCTTGGTCGAGAAACTTCTGGAAAACTCGTCAAGGGAAAAAGAGTACAATTCATCCAATTTCATTCAGTCTTCAGGACTTTATTCTTCTGGGTACTTAATCTTTATGATCAAGATTTACTAATGGGCTTGAGAGAATTCTCCCCTTAAATTCTGCACTTCTCTAAGTCTCATCATTCCAATTCCTCGCATGCACCTTTCAAAGCTAGATGCAATGAGTGATTTAGTGAACAAATCTGTCAGATTTTCACATGACTTAATGTGCAGTACTTTAATCTCGTCTATCTTTTGCAATTCATGAGCATAGAAGAACTTGGGGTCGATGTGCTTTGTAAGATGACTCTTCACATAGCCTGTCTGCACTTGTGCAACGCAAGCTGCATTATCTTCATAGATAATTGTGGGGGTTTGCACAATGTTCATTCCACATGACTGTTGGATATGGTGAACCATTCGGCGGAGCCAAGCGCATTCTCTTGCGGCTTCATACAGTGCTATAATTTCTGAGTGGTTCGTCGAAGTCGTTACAAGACTTTGCTTGGATGATTTCTAGGAAATTACAGTTCCACCACACAGGAATACATAGCCTATTTGTGACCTTGCGGTATGCGGGTCAGACAGGTACCCAGCATCTGCATATCCAATCAAGTTCAGATCTTGATTCTTTCTGTAGAACAATCCAATGCTCTTGCTTCCTTGGAGGTATCGGAAGATGTCCTTTATGCCCTAACAATGCCTTTTGGTAGGTTCTGCACTGTACCTTGCTAACAGGTTCACGGCAAATGTAATTTCTGATCTAGTGCAGTTTGCTAAATACATAAATGCTCCCACTGCACTCAAGTATGGGAATTCCGGTCCCAGGAATTCCTCCCCCTCTTCTCTAGGTCGGAAAGGATCTTTTTCTTGCTGTAAAGACCTCCGATCATCGGTACTTTCGATGGGTATACCTTCTCAAAGCCAAACTTTTCTAACACCTTCTAGGTGTAGGCCGACTGATACACTAATATTCCTTCAGGGACATGCTCAAGCTGTAGGCCTAAGCAGAATTTGGTCTTGTCCAAATTTTTCATTTCAAATTTCAACTCCAAGTAGGAGCTTGCTTTTTTTATGTCCTCCACTGTCCCGATGATGTTCAGATTATCTACATACACTGAGATTATACAGAATCCATTCTGGGATCGTCGTATAAACACGCAGGGACAGTCTTCATTGTTCGTGTAGCCTTTCTTGCAGAGAAAGTCACTTAAGCGATTATACCACATTCTTCTAGATTGTTTCAGTCCATACAGTGACTTTCTGAGCTTCACACTGTACAGATTTCTATTTGCTCTGTCTTGGTTCGGGAGTGGGATTTCTTCAGTGACCTTTATGTAAATCTCCGAATCCAAGTTTCCATAAAGATATGCAGTTACCACATCCATCAATTCCATTTCTAAATTCAAGTTCACTACTATTGAGATCAAATATCTAAAGGTAATTCTACTCATGACTAAGGAGTAGGTTTCTTCATAATCGAACTCCTGCACGTTGAGTGAAACCTTGTGCTACCAGCCTTGCTTTGTATCTCACTACTTTGTTTCTTTCATTTCTTTTTCGAACAAATACCCACTTATGCCCTACAGGGTGCACATGGGGAGGTGTGTGGCATACGGGTCCAAACACCTCTCTTTTGTTCAAAGATAGCAATTCAGTTTCTATTGCCTTCTTCCAATCTTCCCAATCTGATCTTTTCTTATATTCAGCGAGCGATGCAGGCTCGGGATCAAGATCGATGATTGTGCCAATTTTCTTTGAGAAGTAGATATCGATATTGGCTGTTGTTCTATTCATGGACTCTCCCGTGTGCACATAATTTATAACTATTTTTTCATGAGTTGCTTCTTCTGGAGTTTCTACTTGCACATCGCTTCTTCCAATTGCGGTGACAAGTCCTTTTAGTTTTTCAGCTCTGATGTGTGCGCACATATCCATGCCGATTTCTTCTTCCATGGGGATATTCAGATTCGGTATGCCCTTTTCTGAAGGTGTCATACTTGTGCCAGGTCTCAACTAGCTCCCCTTCTCATTCTGGGGGACTTCAGTGATCGACTGTGATAAGTCCTTCTTATTCTTTTTCGCCGGGCGTCCCCAGTAACTTGGGATTCAAGGAGCTGGAGTTCTCGTCCTTTTATTCTGAGGCCTTTGGATGGGATTAGGGATACCTTCTGCTTTCTTTGGTATTTCAACCCTCTCCGGTGCATTGCGTGCAGGCACATGTGACTTAGTCACGCTCTTTAAATCACTAAAGTGATCAGGTAGCTGGTTTGCTAATGCTTGCAAGTCAACGATCTTCTGGACCTCTTTTTCTGTTTCTTTAGTGCGCGAGTCATTTACATGAATTCCCGTGGCTTCCCACGTAATTTCTCAATATTTTTCATCGAGGGGTTGATTTCCTCCCCCTAATGTTGGGAAATTATCCTCATGAAAAATGCAGTCAGCGAAGCGGGCGGTATGCAAATCTCCCGACATGGGTTCGAAATACTTGATTATGGATGCAGTCTCATAACCAACATATATCCCAGTCTTACGGAGAGAGCCCTTTGCAGTACGCTGCGGAGGGGGTATAGGTACATAAACCTTGCATCCAAACCTCTTAAGATGAGAAATTTTTGGTGGTGACCCTTGCGCTAGTTGCATAGGTGAATGGATGTTGTAGGCCGATAGTCTAAAGTTGATGAGATTCGCTGCATGTAGGACTACGTGTCCCCAACATGTAGCTGGCAAATTACAATTCTGCAAAAGGGGTCGAGCAATTAGTTTAATTCTCTTGATTAAATTCTCTGCAAAACCATTCTGGATATGGACATGCGGTACCGAATGCTCAACTGCAATCTCCATCGCCAAGCAATAATTATCAAATGCCTTTGAAGTAAATTCTTCGGCGTTGTCCATTCTGATGGACTTGATGTGATGATCAGGGAACACATTTCTGATGCGAATGATCTGCGAGATCAGCTTTGCGAAAGCATAGTTTCTTGTGGACAATAAACCCACGTACGACCATTTTGAGGAAGCATCAATGAGCAACATGAAGTACTTAAATGACCCTGAAATAGGTTGAATGGGTCCGCAAATGTCTCCCTGGATGCGTTTCAGGAATGCAGGGACTTCATCCTTCACTTTTAGAATGGAGGGTCTAGTAATTAATTTTCCAGTGGCATATGTAGGGCACACAAAATTTTCGTTGTTCAAAAATTCTTTGAATTAATATTATGCCCTTGGGAATTGTTGATTATATTTCTCATCATTGTAAGACCTGAGTGGCCTATCAGTCATGCCAGAGACAGAAGAGTTCAGAGCTTCTAAATACTGTCTTCTGAACAGTATAGGCTGCAGGTGCCTTGATGTTGGTATAATATAGCCCAGTTTCTAGTGAAGGAAGTTTTTCTAATACCCTTTTCCATTCTCTTCGTATTTCATAATGAGTAGGTATTTCTTACCGTACTCTTCTTCAGTCTCAACGTAATGTTTATCGCTGGTAAACATGCACGGAATAATTTACTGCGAGTAAATAAATGGTACAAAAAGTTCTCATAATGTTTCATAATTTTCTATGCATTTTCTATAAATTTTACTGCTAATTTCAGTAATTAAAAGCAATTTTAAACAATTACAATTAACCAAAACAATAAATAAATACAAGAAATACAAAAAATAATAATGGCAGAAATAAATATGCTTTAAATGCTAAAAATAATTCAAAATTTGGATTCTCGAGGCCATTTTATGCTAGAATATGAATTTTTCAGCGAATTCTGCAATTTCTGAGGGTCTATGCGCAAATTTTCAGTTCAGAGAAAAATTGCGCAATTTCTTGAATTTCTGAGGGGTTTTCCGCAGAATTTAGGACATGTTCGTAAATATGAGGGCCTATTCGTAATTTTTAGAATTACGAGGCCTTTTCTGCAAAATTTGGGACTTATATGCAAGTTCTAAGGACTCTTCGGTAATTCTTAAGGTTTTCGGGGCTTTTCTGCAAAAATGCCAGCGCTTCCGTCCGGGCCGCGCATTTGGCCCGTTTTCTTTCTTTCGGCCGACTCGGGCGACCTAGCCCATGCGTTGGCTTAAAGCATCACGGGGTAGGATTTCCCCTACCTCGTTTTCTTTGGCAGTAGTGGCAGCAACTGCCCGAACGACCGGCTCGGGCGGCGCGCACACGGGGCGGCGGCGGTAACCAGTGGTGGTGGCCAAGCGACGGTCTGCTGCAGGCCAGGTCGAGCGGCTGGCACGATCTTCGAGTGGTGCGGAAACCCGAGTGGCGTGGAGCCCGGGCGGCGACTCGGCGTGAGAGCCGAATGGGCGCAAGCGCGAGAACCGAGCGGGTGCAGGCGCGGCGCGCACGCGGAAGCTGAGTGGGCGCAGGACGGCAGCGCCTCGTGCAGGAGGTGGCAGCCCATGCTGGGTTGCGCGTTATCTGAGATCGAGCGCCGGCGGCGGCACCTCGTGCGGGAGGCGGCGACCGTCGCGGTGCGTTGTCCGAGACCGGCGTCGGCGGCGCGTCGCGGCGCGCGCGTTCGAGACCGTCTTGGCCGGCGGCGGCGTCGCGGTCGGGCCGCGACGTCGCGTGGAGAAACCGATGCAGGGCGGGCACGGCTGCGGGTCGGCATGTCTAGGCGTGTCACGGCACGTGCATGTGGACTGGCGGCGGCAAGGCGGCTGCGGGCTGGTGGGCGGTGGCCGAGGGGGATCGGTGGCAGGCCGGCGGCGGCCGTGCAGGGTCATCCGAGCGTATTTTTCCCTTTTTTTCTTTTTTTTCCAATCTACAGTGCAATCGACATATACTCTGTATGCAATCTACCGATCGACATTGTGCCGGTGACTTCAGGTCTGCTCGTAGTACATTAGAGCGGATTTGCACCGTAGAAAATCAATCTAGAACGTGAAAACTGCGAATTTACAATGATATAGATAATTCAATCTATTAGGCTTCGATGATTACTTTCGATTCACCGGAGCAAAGTCGTGTTGATAACGTATTGAGGAACCATCGCTGGCGACCAGTCCGATCGATTCCTCTGCTTAGAACGAAACAAATCAATCATAGAAGACAGAATAATACATTGAAAACACAGAGAGATAGAGAACTCTTGATCTTTCTTTATTAATTTCTGATTGTATGAGTACAAATTATACCGGTACGGCTTCTTATTTATAGTCAACGATAAAGTGTCCACCATGGACTTAGGCTCCTAGCCCAGGCCCGGTTTCTCAACAGTGGTAACAGTTGGATCTGGGGATTATGTTCTAGTGTTTGGAATAGCAAATATATAGGAGACCACAGTAATAGCAGTTGGAGAGAATGGCAAAACTAGGAATAACACACCTGGAATTATGCTGTAGTAATTGGCCGTCGCTTCACTCCCAACCTGTTCCTGCTTTTTTTCCATGTAAAAATTTGACAAATCTACGCAAACCAGATCGCCGCTGCAAAGCAAAACACGCCGCCGGTGTCGGGGGAGAGAACACAGGTTTGGCGTGTCATCGTTACCGTGCGAAAGCAAGTTGATCGATAAACGATAAATTTTGGGCAGCGTCCCGTCCCTTTTGGGCTGTTTCCCATGGCCTATGACTAATAGCTTGCTTTGTTGGGTGCCTTAGGGCCAGATCATTATAGGGCAATTTGTTAGGCCCTGTTTGGATCAGTTTCAGATTCTTAAAAACCAGCTATTACTTCTAATTTTTAAAAATTGGTTTCTAAGCAAAAACTGATGGGGTGTTTGGATCCCCTAGTTTTTAAAAAGCTGGTTTCATTTATGATTGGTGCTAATAGACTATTATACCCTTACATTTATTGCTCTTGAACAGCACATTAAACAGCCATGCGTGGTCTTTAATGAGGGTAAATGGGTATTTGTGCCAAAAACGGCAAAAGTGGGGTATCAACGACTTCTTGGTTTTAAGAATCTGATAGGTAGATTTTAAAATCGCACCAAAAGCGGTCTGCTTTGGATCCCACCCAGTTTCCAAAAGCCAGATTCTTAAAATCTGGGTGGATCCAAACAGACCCTTAGGGCATCTCCAGCAGGAGCCCTCAAAACAGGCCCCCTACTTTTAATTTGAGGGCTCTCTCTATTTTTGAGGGCCCTATTTTCTGGTCAAGCACTCAGTGAGAGCCCTCAAAGCAGGCCCCTACTTCTCAATTCCTCTATTTCCTCACACACTATATACATATGTATGAGACAAAAGCACAATACACAATAAAATATTTATGATTTCAAAATGAGGACAATATTTAAATTTATGAATTCAAATACGAATATTCAAATTTAAATTCAAATTTGTTTCAATTTTATTGTTCCAAATTTAAATTCAAATTTGTTCTGAATATTCAAATTTAAATTCAAATTTGTTTCGAATATCCAAATTTGAATTTAAATTTGTTCCGAATATTCAAATTTAAATTCAAATTTGTTCTGAATATTCAAATTTAAATTCAAATTTTTTCTGAATATTCAAATTTAAATTCAAATTTGTTTCGAATATTCAAATTTGTTCCGAATATCCAAATTTGAATTTAAATTTGTTCCGAATATTCAAATTTAAATTCAAATTTATTCCGAATATTCAAATTTATTTAGAATATTCAAATTTAAATTCAAATTTGTTCCGAATATTCAAATTTGTTCCGAATTTAAATTTGTTTCACTCGTACGGGAAAAAACGAGGAAAGTTGAAAAATGAGGGCCGGAGTAGGGGCCCCCTAGGAATGAGGGCTGAAGGGGGGATTTAAGGGGCCGCTCAAATTTGAGTGCTCTAGTAGGGGCCCTGCTGGACCTCTATTTTTGCCAAGCCCTCAAATTTGGTTTTGAGGGCTCAAGTAGGGGCTCTGCTGGAGATGCTCTTAGTAAGCTTAATACCAGTAGAAGTAACACAACCGTATGGGGGCCAAGCCCCCCCTTCTCTCCGCCGCTGGGCGTCTAGATGCAGATGTAAATCGGTCATATGACTTGATTGAGGAGTTTTTTTATTCTTTATTCTATTCTTTCTTATACTCTTTACATTTATCGATCATTACAAAAGGAAATCTCAAAAAACAAATAATGACCTTTACATGTATGCAGAGCTGCCGAGCAGGAATGTAAACATATCAGTCAAAGAATGTGATAATAATGTATCCTAAAATGAAATCTGTTAATCGGCTGCGCCATGCATCCTTCACCCAAAGCCCATCACCTTCGGCGCGAATCTCAAGAATCGGGTGAGCGAGTTGGGCTGGAACTTCCTCGCAAACAGGAAGCAGACGGTCGTGGTCCTTCCATTGTACGTGCACGTCCTCCCGCTCCTCAGCCAGCGCAGGAACTCCACCGTGACCTCCATCCTCGTGAACCACGCCGGGTGCGCCCCGCCGTGGGACCAGTCGACCCACGTCACGCTCCGGTTGGCGCCGGCCGACGGGTGCCGGATGTTCAGAAACGTCGGCAGGTAGTGCTCGTCGGCGTAGCAGTTGCGCTTGCAGAGCCTCTTGAATAACGGGAAGTAGACGCCGTCGGCGATGACGTCGACGGCGAGGGGCCGGTCCAGCTCGAACCACTGCGAGCCCTTGCGCCACTGGTCGACGGTCACGACTGGGCTCATGCCGCGCTTGTACCGGCCACGCCCCGTCGCTCCCGGCAAGTCGTAGGACTCGAGGTACACCTTGGTGGAGTTGATGAGGTATGAGTAGACCGTAGGGAAGTCGAAGAGGGGGACGTGCGACTCGGAAAGGAGGAGGAAACGGGCGTTGGAGTGGTCAAGGAGTGCGTGCGCCAGGAGACGCCGCTCAGCTTCTACCATGCTTACTTGGCCCCATTTTACCTCCTGTACGTGTCAAGATAGCAATAAATGGGGGGGATGCACCAAGACGGAATAAGAAAAATGTTTTTGTGCGAGGACAAAATGTGGGAAAATACGAGGCTAGCTATCCCAAGTAATACGAATAGATTTACTAAAATTTCAAAAAAAAAACTAAACAAGGAAATGCTTGTTTCTATTGTTTTATCTTTGAAATTCCAAATTAATTCCTAGAGTTTGTTAGCTTAAATTTCTGAAATATTGGATTCCGAAATTTCTCGTTTGTGAAATTCTCGTAACCTAGATATCATGTTTCAATTCGGAGAACTTTAAATTAAATATTTAAACTTTTAATTCTATAAATTAATATATAATTATGAATTAAAGTATTAACCCTGAAAATATCTTTTTTTTTTGAAAAAATGTTTCGAATTCTAAACTTATAAATTCCAACAAATTAAAGATTCAAATGTTACAAATCAAGATTTGCATAATTTTAAAGTCTAGATGTGAAAAAAATAGAAATTGTGATTATTCTCAATTATATTTGGATTGAAATTATACAAAATTTCAAATTTTAAAAGGAAACCCCCAGATTCAGATATTCCATGCATAGAGGGCGATTGGGCAAATATTGTGAAACAAAGATTATTATCTATCTAATTATTGTATAATATGTATCCCTGGCGCTGTTTTCCAAATTAATAATCATCCGAAAGGAAAGCAACAAGATTGTTAGAAATTCGCACGAACAACTGCATCATTGTTTTACCATGTTGGTTTATGTAGCTAATTAAAATAACTTCATCAATAATGCCTGAGAAGGACAATTGAATACTTCTCTCAATCCATGTGACATGTGGCACATAGTGACCTGGATCTTTCCTTCACTAGATGAGATTTCCCATTACGATAGAAAATAACTCATCCGTCTAACACCAGTAGTATTTGTAAGCAGGTGAGGATGGCAGAAAATGACTACCAGTCCCTTATGTGCTCCCGCATAGATCCGTCCAAAATACTGTACTATCAACTACGCAAATGTCTCTAAAAAAAACTACGCAAACTGCACAGAATATTCTTTTCTTTTGGGAAGGTTAATGCAAAATGCTACGTTCTGCATGCTCTCATTGCAAAATCTCTTAATTTAGGTTTTATTTCATTTTTTTTGCGATTACAAAGTACACCAACAACATGCGGACAACCACGCATGCACACACTAGCGAGTTTGGTCCTTAGCATACACATAGAAATATAAAGGGCAGAGATAAATCTGCAATTTCACATGCACCTGTGTGTTCATAAAGTTATGCATCTATATTTGAATACTGTTGAGTAAAGTTATACATGTAGCGGTGAGCCGAGGTACTCAGGTCGGTGGATGCTGATCGCATGGCCCGCTGCATGGTGAGGTTGCCACACACACAGCGAGGAGGTTGGCTCTCGAGGCACGCCATTTGAGAAAGGTAATGCAGGTGTTTGAGAGACTGGGATAACGAAGAACAGGGCAGGGACAATTCTCCATTTAGAAGAATGAGAGTAACAATAGTATTCATACTTAGTGGTTTCGACTGGGCTGTCTATTTACAGAGTTTAACTGTCATTTTGTTAGCTATAACTTACAATTTTTAATCAAAGAATCAATATGAAATTAGATAGCACACCAATCTCCGTACAAATTCAACACTGAAATGTTCAACCTAGATTTAAGGAATTATCAGGTAATTTACAAATAGCAAAACTGTTCCAAAGGGTACACAAATAAGGTGCTGGCTTTTTTTTTCAATTTTTTCATACTCTCCCGCCATATAAGTCTAAAACTCATAATACGTAAAGACCAAAAAGATATTAAATCTAAAAACTAATATCATTGAACCATAAACACTTCTCTTAAATGTCATATTATACTTCTATTAAATGTCATACTACAACTGTCTATCTATTTTTTAATATTAAAACAATGTTATATGGTAAAAATATTATAATAATTATATCTTTGATTTTTTATCGGATTTATATTATGAAATAATATTTCGTTAAAATTGTGATTTATAATGCGAGACAGAGCAGTAACTTTTCACAACAAGGCATATTTGTAGCAAGTGGCGACACATGCATTAAGGGGCTGTTTGGTTGCCTTAATGCACTTGGCCTGTATCAGCTCATGTAAGGAGCGTGTGTTTGGTTGCCTGGTTGACTCTCGGAGCCAGGTCCATCGCGTGCAAATTTTCGCCCCGAGCCAGGCCCGAGGGAAACGAGCAGAGGGAGTTTCGCTCCTAAGCCTGGCCCAACGGATGCAAAAAGCAGTGCGGAGGCAGGCAACCAAACAGCCCCTAAGTAAATGGAAGGACGCGAGCCCCGAGCCATTCGGATTGTCACACTGAAAGCATCAGGGCACGTCAGATTGTCATTCAGATTGTCACACCTAAATAAACATCGCTTACTCTTCTTGAATGCATGGCTTACTCTTGTAGAATTCCGGGCGTCACGTATAGGGGTGGATATGGAGTCAAATTCTAGTTTCATTAAAAAAAATTTCGAAAATTAATATAAATTAATTTTATATTATTCTGCGTATAGTTTGAAAATATTTTTAAAAACAAGTTACCAAGCCAAGCTGAGCTAGAATAAAATTCAAATTTATTTAAAATCAACTTATTTTAATATTTAATTAATTTATAAATATAATTGAAGTAATTTTAAATTGAATTAATGAGTCTTACTAATGAGTTTTTTTTTCTCACCCTAGTCGCATGTGGGGGAAGAAATGGGGAAGAAAATTCCGGTTTGGGCTCCGGCCCCGTGCCGAGCCAATCAATAATTGCCACATCCTTTAGACCTTTACCCAGCTAAGACGTATACTAGTCAAATAATCATGTAGTGATAGCTAATTACAATAGTTACTAGATACTTCGCGTATGGACCCGGATTGGCTACCATTAGGGCATCTCCAATGGTTATAGCTAGCAACTAACTATAAGACTTTCACATCATCTATACAGTACACACTAAAGTTAGCATTCTAAAGAACTATCTATAAGGATAGTTATTTGATGCTTACATGCACACACAGAATTTATGGAGGCTGCCTCGTTTGGCGCTATAGACTATCTCTAGAGCTGTAGAGAGCTGCGTTCTCTTTCTTCATTTAATATCTTCCACGTAGGACAGTTGATGACATGGACTCTCTTGTAGATAGCTGCTATAGACCCATTGGAGATGCCCTTAGAGCAAATCCAATAATAGAGTCAAGTGTTTGGCTATAAGTCAAATTATAAGAGCCAAGTTATACAATAATTTATCTACTATTTGTCTACAAAAGATTTTTTATTATTATGTGATATCATGTCTCACATTCTCTTTCCTATTCCTCCTCATATACATTTATTATCTTGGCCCACCACTACATAGGTTCCCGTGCCCAGCTTGTTGCTTGCATGAGAGCCAAGCTCTCATCTCTCTCCTCACTTCTCTCCTCCATATCAGCAAAAATGCTGACTAGCTTGGCTATAAGAGCATCTCCAATGGTTGAGCCAACTAACTAACTCATAGTTTGCCACCTCAGATAAGAGATAGCACATTAAAAGCCAGCTTCCCTGTACACTATCTCTTAAGTTGGCTTATGGTGATAAAGGCTGGCTCATTCGTTCTCAATTTTTGAGCGAGACTAGCTCAAGATCCGGCGCTAGTTGGTTTGGTTTTCACGTTTCTCTTTCGTCTACGTAGGACTATTGCTGATGTGTACTGCTATAAGCTTACTGACTTGTCACTGTTGGAGATACTCTAAGACCATTATTGTACTTGCTCTTAGTGTCCACCTAGTGAATTACGGTTCAATCACGCACGCACTTCAAAACGGACGTGTGGAAGATGCGTGCAATGGATGTTTTCGAAGTACCATGAGATCGATCCCGGGAGTTCATGCATTTAAGTTTCAAGAAAACAAAAGTAAAAAAAGGTCAATTTTGTTTTTCAAAAAGGATTTTTTTTCCAAAATGAGCAAGCAAAGAAACTACAATTAAGGTGCTTAATCCTGTGGGCATATAATGATTATGTGGAGTATGCACGAACCTTGCTGGGAATTCTTCGGCGGTAGAAGGCGGAGCCCTCCTCCGGGTCGGACCCGTTGAACGCCGGGTCGGAATGGATGTAGACGGAGTAGAGCCCGCTGTGCCCCTCGAAGAACTTCTCCCACAGCGGCGCCATCGGCAGGTCCCACCTCGTCAGGAACAGGAACGCCACCTTCGGGGCGGCGGCGCCGCCGCCAGCCGCCCACTCCCTCGGCGCCGCGGCAGCCAGCGCCATCAGCTCGTCGTCGCTAATACCGCCACCGGCGGCAGCGTCCGGCCCTTCGTCGCCCCCTGCATGTTGACCAGTGCTAACCCGGTGGACGGGCGGCGACCGGATCGCCAGTCCCGCCTGTGGGCGCCGTGGCGGCTGCTGCTGCTGAACCGCGGACAGGTTCGCCGCAGCGGGTGGGAAGAAGAGCTTGAGGGCTCCGCTAGGGAGAGCGGTCGTTGTTGAGCTCATGAGGGACAGGGTCGCCACGATGCCGAGCGCGAAGCCGAGGCCGAGGGGGATGGCACAGAGCAAGAGCTTGATGGGGCAAGGGGTGACCATGGATGCCACCGCCGTAGGCACTGCATGCTGCTGCTGCTGCTTAAGATTCTTGGTGCTCATGGCTAGCTCCTAGTGGTGTTAATTTCCCCGGTTTCTTGTTTGGAGTCCGCGCGTTATTTCACATCGGTTTCTGGGAGACGAAGGGAACTGCACCAGCACGGCATGTGAAGATAACCGGTGAGGGCGGCATCTGGGCGCCCGCTATCCATGGGGATTATATATACGCACCATTTGTGTGTAAATACTAATGCCTATATATGCAGATGAAAGGGAAAGGGGGTGCCAGATCGGTGGGTGAGGCCACCCAATTGGACCGGAGGAATAAAGCTTCGGGGGAAGCGGGGCCCACGAGGGGATGACTTCGTCGCTTGGGTTGGGTCTCCTATTGGATTCGGAATAAAGTTTTCTGGGGGAGGGCCTTGACTGCATGACTTCAGGCACGCCGTAGGATGCGGACACGTTGCAATAGAACGTATCTGAGAACCAATCCTAATCCATCTCTCCTTTATTAGTTTACTAGTCTGTTTGTCCGTACGTTACAATAAAAAATAAAACTTAGAAGTAAATATTATGTGCAGCTATATATTCTTGCTGAACACAAAAACTTGTGCATATACTGTACCCTCTCATTTATATACAGGTATAATATGATCTTCATGTCAAGCATTCCTCTTGGTTCATGAACAAGCTTATCTACCCTGTGGTACAACACAGTATCAAAAAATGTCATTCACGTTAAACTGACAAATTAACAATGCTAACTACTCCCATGTTCATTAATATTTGTAAGTTCGAACCATAGTACTCTGCCAACCCTCTAGATATGCAAAAGAGAATCTAACAAAAGCACAAAACATTGGAAAAGCATGGTATCGAAGTGCATCACTTACAATTTTCTTCTACTTGCAATATTTGGAGCAACATTCCTGATGTATTATTTTCTCTTTCCCTTGTGTAAGGGTTTAATGTATTTGACAAGCTTGAAATAGTCAAGTTTGCACTAGGAGCATATACCACGTTCTATTTGAAACAATGCCTAAAAATTATTTAACAAGCATAAGCTTTATTATATAGTTCACAATGTTTGTACGTATAGCTGGCAAATTAGCTTTATTTGTATAGTAAGGAAACTTCAAACTTTTGTATCTATGCTAATAGCAGAAAGAGATGATACTTGCAAAAGTAAACTAAAATATGTAGGACAAATTCAAGCTAGAGCCATCTACTAACCAGAGCAAAATGCTTGCAGTGGCCACACTTGTAGAACAAATAAGCACCTAATCAATCATATTCATTTGGGAAAACATCATGGATTCATGGTGCAAAAGATAATGGAGGCAAAATAAATCACAAGGTACAAGAAAGCGCTGGCGCTAGGCGAGTGGTGGCCTGGGATCTAGCGCCTAGGCGGACTAGGCGGCGCCCAGCCGGTCTGCTTAGCTGCGGTATAGATAAGCCCACTAGCCCAGAACAAGAATAATATGATGAATTGAGCAAGCATCAAGCATCAAATTGAGAAGGAGAATTATCTGAAGAAGCAAGACATGGGCAATTTGATATAGTCATGTATATTATCTCTACTCCAAAAGCTTGATGTAAACATGTATGTAATTAAATAATCATGTAAACCTACATATTTAATCAATGATGAGTTATTTTGCTATTGTGTGAGAAAGAATGTACGAAATGATTGATGAATGAATGAAAGTATGAAACATATATATGTATACAGCCACACATTTCAAAGACTTAACATAGAAAATATCATAACATGATAGTGCCAACTTCACATAGTCTCACTTTCACACAATAAGGCATAGAACAACACATAGACTGAATAATTGATAGACATAGACATAGTCTTAGACTCTTAGAAGTAAACAAAATACTAATAGAGTTTATGATGAATTGATAAGATGACTCAATACGTCAATCATGAGTTAATGTCTTCGTCTTCCTCCTTATAATTTTTGGTAACCACCACTTCATCTTTGTCTGACTTGAACTCAATGTCGCCCTCCCCCTCGTTGACATCCTCTTCGGAATCAAATGAGAAATCATCTTCATAGAGATCTCTCACTCTTGTGCTCCTACGAGGTTGTATGGCTTCACTAGCCCCAGATGCAATGAGCTTCCATGTAAGCCCCGTACCGGCATCAACCTCTTGATCATCATCACCACCTTCAATTATCTACCCTTGAGCTTATGCAGCACCCGAAGCAAGAATGACATCGATGTTCTTCACATTGCTTTTCTCCTTTTTGCTCAACAATCTTGCATTGAATTGAACATATACTAGATCATCAAATTGATTGTACTCTTCCTTACACAGGACATTCTCAACTTTGACAATCCTTCTTTTTCCATGAAGAACTACATAGTGGTTCTTATTTGCTGGGTTCATTACATAGAAAACTTGAACAACTTGTTTAGTGAGTATAAATGGTTCATCTTTGTATCTGATACATTCGAGGTCTACAGTAGTGACATCGTACATGTCGACCTTCACACCCTATGAAAGTTGGACCCAATGGCACTAAAATAGGGGGATCTTGAAAAATACATAGTCGAGCTCCCAAATCTCCTCTATGAACCTATAGTACGATATCAACTCTCGTTCATTACGTTTGACCCAGTGGTATTAAACTGTTTATGAAATGCATCTATGCAAACACTACTGTTCTCGACTGTGCTCTTCCTATCCTAAGCTATCGTATAAATATGTACCCATTTATGTCGTATCCTTGCATGTCACAATTATAAATTTTGACCCGTTTGCCAACCATCGTAGCATATTATCACATGATGACCTCCCAGTGAATCGCACCTTTAACCATTCGTTGAACTGATGCTTGTGCTCTCTCGTGATCCAAACTTCTGACGGCTTGGATTCTCTTGGTGTACCATGTCTTTGTGCTCGTTGATGTACGGGGACACTTTGATCATGTGTTGCAAGACTGTGAAATGGGCTTGAGCGTATGTATCTGGATTAGGAGTGACTAATTTCCCTCCAATGGTTCCGATACCCTACAGCCTCCCCTCATGATGAGATAGTGGCACACCTACTAATTCAACTTGTGCTATGTAGTTGATATAGAACTCAATGACCTCTTTAGTTGCATAACTTTTGATGATGTTGCCTTCCGACTGAGATTGATTCTATATACAGGACTTGAGAATTTCGATGTACCTCTTGAATGGGTATATATGATATAGGAACACAGTGATGTATATCTTTATCCCTTTCACAAGGTGAACAATGAGATAGACCATGATATCAAAAAATGACAGAGGAAAATACATCTCAAGATGACATAGAGTCGTCACCACCTCGTCTTGCAGAGCATCTAGTCTATCGGGATCGATGACATTTGAGTTAAAGAAATAATATAGCCTCATGATTGTCATTTGGACCTTATTCAACAAAATACTTCTAATTGCAACAGAAAGCATGTGTGTCATCAACACATGGTAATCATGAGATTTCATACCAATTAATTTTAAACCTTTTATAGAAACAAGTTTCTTCATGCTTGCGGAGTAACCGAATGAATCTTTCACATCATGCAAGCTCTAACATAGTTCATTTCTCGACAGAGCGCAGTAAGCTTGGGGAAGGTACGTTCGGCCTTTACCGGTCTCTTTCGGTGCTAACTCAGTCCTTATGTTCCTATGTTTCCACATGCAACCTATCACATACATTCTTTTCCACATGCATGACATCACTGCAGTGGCGAATTTCTAAGTGCTCCCAATAAGGTAAGTCTAAAAAATTGATCTCTTCTTCCAGATGTTCTTTTAACGAGTCCTCAATTTACATCCCCTTTCAAGTACAACATCGATATTCTTATCCATATTATAGACTTCTTTCCCTTTAGACAACCTTGGAGCTGAACCATTCTCTTTCTTTCCATCGAATTGTTTCTTCATCTTGCGGTATAGATAATACTTGGGAAGGAACATACAGAGATGCATGTACATAGTTTTGTGCAAGTTATTCAGCTACACACTCTTTGTATCATCTAAGTAGTGAGAACAGGCATTGTTTCCTTTTGTACTCAAGCCCGATAGGTTATCGAGGGCAGAAAAATCATTAATGCTGTAAAACAACATGGTGTGCAGAGTGAAGTTCTCTCATTTGTTTGCATCTCATACCTGCACCCCTTTCTTCCACAATATTACAAGGTCTTCCAGCAATGGTGCTAGGTACACATCAATATTGTTCATAGGTTGCTTCAGTCCTTAGATAAGTAGTGGCATCAAAATATACTTTTGCTTCATACATATCCAAGGAGGAAGGTTGTAGATACAAATATTCATGGGCCAAGTGCTCTGTCGACTGCTTATGTTACCAAAAGGATTCATTTCATCTATACTCAACCCACACATTATATTCCTTAGTTCCACACTAAAGTCTACAAATATCCTATCGAGATTCCTCTATTGGACAGAATTAGCAGAGTGTCTTAGTTTTCCATCTTTCTTACGCTCCTCCAAGTGTTAAAGCAGTAATGTTGCCTCCTTTCAGTTCACAAATAAACGTTTCAAATGAGAAATTATAGGTAGATACCACAACACCTTAGCAGGAGGTCCTTACTTCACATCGATGCCCTCACCATCAATGGAGTGATTCTTATGCTTGTATCAGGATGTTTTGCACACCAGACATACATGCATATTTGCATACTCTTTACGGTATATGATATAATCTTTCGAACATGCATGCATTCTTTCTACTTTCATTCCCAAGGGATAGAGAATCTTCTAGGCTTGGTATTTTGGGCAATACGTTTTTGTCCGAAAGCATGTTCGCTAAAAGACCTAATAATGCCATCAAACTCTTGTCGGACCAACCATTGCTTGCCTTCAACTTTAGCAGTTCAAGCATGGATGACAACCTTATGAATTTTGGCTTGCAGCCCAGAATAATGGTTTCTTCAAGTCCTCCATCAAGCCATTGAATTTACCAAATTCTCTCTCACTACAGTTCCCTTCTACATCACCAACATCAGATCTAGCTTATCATCATACAACCTATCTTCATCAAAAGGACAATCGACATCCAATCGACATCGAAAGAACAATACATAAATTTCATCCACCTCTTCAACACATCCTGCTCGGTAGCTCTTCTAAAAGCAAACACGCTATTGATATACACTTCACTTACATGGTTCTCAACGTACATCCAGTTTTAGTCCATCTACACTATGCATATAGCAAATTAATGTTAAATTAGATTAATGCTCTTCTAGGTAGCCATTACATGTATGTAACTAGCTCTTATACATAATTGTCATTCACCATAATTTGTCCATCTAAAGTAGCTAGCTATGATTCATAAACCAATCCAGCAAGAATTAAATTAGATAGGTGTGAGACGCACTCTTAACTTGGAGCAAAAACTACTAAGCTAGATCTATCTTTCCTTCCAACTAAAAAGTGCACAGATCTAGCTAGAATGTAATGCATTTCATTATATATAGTATCAATTACTAAAATTAGATCACTAAGAACAAATGGATACACAAGTACCCTTCCAAATCTCCAGTCTCCTTTCACCAAATCACCTCAAAGCTACCGCCTAACAGACAAATCTATCGAGACAAGGGTATTTAATGATGTAGTGAATATCGTAGATGCTTCCATTCACAACCCGTCTATGATAAGTTGGTAAACATAGATGATTTTAAAAAACTATCTGTGATGTATCATAGATGGCTTTTAACAAAAATTGTCCGTGATAAGTCATACATTACAAACAGTTTGTATAAAAAACCGTCTATGATAAGTAAGTAATCATTGACATCTTTTACCATTGGTTGTAACATAGACGGTCATGCTAGTAAAATTGTCTAAGATCATTGTACTATAGCTTAACACTAACGGAATCAGTAGAACTGTCTATGTTGAGGCGTCTAGTATGATCTTCTCTATAGTAGTGGGTGTGTCATTTAATAAGGGTATACATGGTTATTTTTATTAACTTTTTCTTACATTTACTGTTTCCTTGATCTATGTGTATGGTGGGTTTTGAGTCTACAACGTGGACAAATATAGTGAAATAGAGGTAGTATAATTTTGCCAATTGGAACATCACTCCTATCTTATGGTCAATGTCTATGGCTTGAGTACCACTAACTACTCCCTCCAGTCATAAAACAATATCTTTTTGGAGTGCGTGCAATTGATTTTTTAAATTTTGGCTATAAATATCTTTCCAATATTAAATTAACCACATGAAAATAATATGTATACATTATCTCAAAAAATTTCAAAAAAGTATAATTTTATTAGGATTTAGAAACCTATTACAATATAAATTAGTGGTCAAAATTACGTTTTAGGGATTGTGTCAATATCCAAAACGATATTGACTAGAAAGATTGCATGTTAGATGGCTTTATTAATGGATTTTTTAGGATTTCATCAAATGATCTCTCAATTGTTGAGCCTTACTAATAGCTGTAATAACTAACTACACATCTACACCCTCTCGGTCCTTATTGTGATGAAGTATGTACATTCTTTTGTTCCTGTGAGTGACCAACTGACCACACTTTAGCATTTGAAATTTTTTTTTATTTTTTGGCCTCCTAGGAGAAGTTATTTGTATAAATGCCCACGGTGATTATTTGTTTTTGCGAAAAGAGCCCCCTAGTGTGGCCAGCCGGCGCACTAGGCACCTGGCATGGTCAGGGAGTGTGCCAGGGCACTAATGTGGTTGGGGAGCATGACAGGGCATAGGGGGTGCGTACCTGCATGTGCGAACACCCAACATTTGTCGTTTTGTGATAATTTCAACTTTATGTCACATCAATGCACGTTGCGCTGTCGACTCACCACCTTTTGTCCTCACGGCCCTTGTGGCGTTTCATCTATATGTGATTGTGCAAACTTTTGAATTTTTTATTTTTTAGTGGTGTCTGAGCAGGGACTAGGACGCGTTGTCAGACCCCTGGCCCACATGTGGGATTTCGGCCCTTCAGTACCAATGTTTTAGGAAAATACATTGAAATGTTAGGGAACCTTTTTGTGTTGATTAAATTGCAGGATGAGCCAGTCGGTTGCCGATTCTGGGTGTGGTAAGATGAAATGAGCACCAAGACGACATTGTTGTAGAGGAGAAAGTTGTCATGGGGGGGGTATGGAAATGGCGGAGATGAGGCATCATTTTGACAGACTGGAGAGCAAGATCAACTTGATGTTGTGTATGATTTTCTTTCTTGTATTTATTGTTATCTTGAAGGTGTATTTCTGTGAGTGTTGTTGTAATTTGTGTTGTCATGTGCACCGCTTTGTTTCATGAATATAACCAATGTAAGAAATGTTTTTACCCATGGCTTATTAAAACAAATTATTATTACTCATACACATTGCATAAAACAGTAGCGCATAACCCAGGAAAGCTTAAAGACAACATTTGAGGGCTGTACCAAAATCAACTGATAGAGTGTCTGCTAAGGCACACACCGAAGGAAGATGGCATGTTTGGGCAGTCCCTCAAAGAGTGACCAGTAGTCTTACATAGCCTGCACCTCCTAGGTCTAGGCCTGTCTCCACGTTGGCTAGCATCCATGTCGTTCTTGATGCATCTTGACTGACACCTTCCCCGCCCAAGATGCCGCAATGCACTATTAGGTGACCACTTGATATCCCCCTGCCATTGGTCCTTGTAGTGCCCTTCCACACTATATGAGTTGAACTCTACTTTTCAAGTATCATACAGGTGACGTATGTCGTAGAACTCCGATACGTACATTGCAGAAGAGTAGCATAGTAGGGCGCATGCAGCATATACGTGGGAGCAAGGCTTGTGCAGCAATTGAGGCTTGTTACAGGTGCAAACACCCATGTCCCCTATGGTGCAAACATGCTTTCGATCACTTCTCAAGTGGCCAATAACATACTTGTCTCCAAGACGGATTTTGAACTTCTTCCTCATGCCGTCTATTGTCCGAGCTACATGGGTTCGAGCCTTTGTTATTTTCTTCTTCATGTAGGCAAGGGTAACCTTCGTGTATTGCTTCCCCTCGTCGAAGTGCTTCTTGGCCAACATAGCGCAGTTCACGAAGTAATCTACAGTGCGGTTTCAAGTCTTGTCCACAATGGCAATGATGGGTACAACACTGACCCCTTTCAACACACCATTGTACACCTCAGACATGCGTGTTGTGGAGAAGGGACCACTTCTCCAATTCTGGGCAATGCACGCTCATCTACTCAGCAAACTCGCTTTGCGGTGTGCCTACCCTAGAACCTCCGCTCACACAGGCAGTTTCCACCTCAAGCTCTCACCATATAGCATTGAACTTTTGCTTTTGGTTCTGTAGGCACAGCTTCTTGAACTTCTTCATAAGGTCTTTGCTTCGAAAATGGGTGTGGAAGTTGGCCGCATGCACCAACATGTGCACATGTCGTTCCATTGGAACGACACCCTTGTGCTGTTCTACATAGTGTTCAGTCTGGACAACAACCTAGCATGACGGTTTGTGATGACGCACACATCTGACCAGTCCTGCATAACATGTTGCTTTATGTTGGCCAGGAACCATAGCTAGCTATCGGTGTTTTTGTTCTCCATAATTATGAATGCAACTGGGAGTAACTGATCATTAGCATCAGTGGCAATAGCGGTCAAGATGGTGCCTTTATACTTCCTACATTGGAAGGTCCCATCCATACTGAGGACGGGTTGACAGTGCTTGAATCCCTCCACTACCGGGCCAAATGCCTAGAATACATGATCTAGGATTAGGGAATTTGGGGTGTTAGAGGGGTGAGGCCGGTCCATCTTGTTGAGGCATGTGCTCGGATTAGCCTCGGCTATCTGGTGCAACATTCTGGAGACTAGGTCATACATCTCCTCATATATATTGTACATCCCTTCGAGCACCTTCTGCTTTGCTCACCAAACCTTGTTGTAGCTCACGTCAAAGCCTACTGCATTCACTACATTCGCCATCAAAACCTTTGGAGAAATGGTTACATCTGATACAACTAAATGATTAATGATGATCACGATGTATCCCGAGGTCACATTCCAGTGGTGATACAATCGCTCCTCAAGCTCACATGTGTGGTCCCTCACAACTATGATGTGGAAGTCCATTCCTACGTCGGGGAATCTTTGTGCATGGACTTTGCCTGGGAAAGAGCTAATCATGCACTTAACTATGTAAGTGTCAGGGTTTGACCTGCAAAACAATGGCATGCACATATTGGTGACTACGACTATGTTCACATAAAAAATAATGTGTTATGTTCACAGTCCAACTCACCTGAAAACTCAGTAAGTTTGACTGATCCTGATTGCAAAGCTTGTGATAGCTTGCTTCGTAGCACTCTTATCAGGGATGCTCTGCCCCACAAGCAAGGCGTCCGCATCAAAGGCCCACGAAGAGTTGTGGTCCTGTGGCAGAACTAGGGAAGAGGCCACTTGCAAATCCAACCGACTAGCCATATAGTCCATATCAGTGGAAACAATACCATCCACAACGCCACCCTCATTGTCTACTTCATGCTTGCTGGATTGTGAGTCGAAGTCCTCCTCATCTTTGGTATTTTCCCCTCAGGCATGCCACGAATTATCTCGTGACAGTCAATCCGAGCGCCCCACCATTTACCGACACCTTCGTTTAGCTGGATGCCTGCAGAATGTTTGTCAACTGGAGCTTCCTCCTCAGCAACCTGCGCCTCTTGGGGCAACTATTCCATCTACAATGAACAAAAGAGGGGGACAAGATTATTCCCACCCGCTTGCGCATCGGCCATCCTGGAGGAATCACCACGGTCAACAAAATGGACATACACCATGGGCCGCCGAAAGGTCGGAGATGAAGGATTGCTAGCCATATCCATGTAATGCTTCCACACGGCACTGCTAGTATGTTTCACCATGTCCCACATGATTTGCCCCTGGGGTGTAACTGTGGTGGCGGCCACTGTCTCTATTATTATCTTGTTCTATGCCATGTCCCTATCGAACAACTGCCAAATGCACCAGCATAGCTCAACCAAAGGCACGTGCGCTAGGTTGGGAACAGTTAGTACGTCGTGCTCACAACTAGACAAATCAAGTCTGAATGGACTGCCACGCACAACCTCACCACCGTGGAACACGAACAATTTATCCATTCCTATGGAAAATACCACAGCAGTAAAATGTCATTTCACCTTAAAAACATACATACGATACTAAAATTAGCTTACTGATAATGGGGGAGCGTCCGTACACTGCACGCACAAAATACTACATAGAGAAACATATATAGCACTATTACCTACGTCATCAAATAGTGCTCCAAATGAATAACACAGTAAAAAACCAACTAATACTCAAATTAGTATTCTCGATGTAGGACGAAGTAATCTACAAACGGGGGAGCACTGCTGTTTGCAAGAGAGCGCTATGAGCAATGCGGAAGGAGCCAAGGAGGGAATGCATGGGTGAGGTTTGCTGCGTGCCCTCATGCGCTTAAATAACCACGCGAACAGACAGTGAATGACATCTACGAGATGTGACACGACGTAAAGTTCAAATTATCAAAAAGCGATAGACGACTGGGCTTTCGCACAGCCTAACGCGCCTCCCGGTAGCTCCAATCTTCTTGGCGCGCTCCCTCGCCACGCCAAAGGGCTATTTTTGAAAAAAATATCATCAAGGCTATTTCTGTAAATAACTTCTTTCAGGGGGGCAAAAAATTTTCTTGGCATTTGGCCAATGTCAGGGCTTTTCCGGTCTACAGGATTCGAAAAGTTTCCTTTGGGCGCCAATCCAAGTATCTTGTGTAGCTTTCCCCTTGTGAGGACAAAAAGGAGGTGGGTGGCCTGCAGATGAACTGGACGAATAGTATTCCACGCCCCTCCACCACGCCTCAAGATCGGTATGACCATCTTTTTTCGTCTTCCGTTTGGAGCAAAGAACTAGACTGAAAAAGACAAACTCACGAGTTCCACTTGTATATTCGAGCTTAGCCACGTGGGCGTATCTCCTTTGAAGGGGAAAGGTTACTCGGACCAGTTCAGTCAGACGTTCCAAAGACAACTCATCAGTAATTTGTTCTTGTGACGAACGGTTAAGTTGAGAGCAAATACCAAACAATATATCATTAGTAGGACTTCCGATGGTATAGGATGTACCTCATCATCGGCCCTATCGTCGCGCCGCCCCAAGTAGCTCCGCGCGTCTCCTCCGCCGCCCCCCACCCCCCCGGCGGCCGGCAGCATCATTGCCGCCTCGCAATGCAGCCACTGCTGCCACCGCCCTCCTACCCATCCATCGCCCCCGCAGCCACCAGTCGCTGGGCCACCGCCTCCCCCCGACCTCCTTGCTTGGGGGGAGGGTGAACCCATAGTGGGGAGTTGGATTTCCCTCCCCCAACCACCTTCTATGATGGCGGTGGAGGAGAGTTGAGGGATGACGGCGGCGAGGGAGGGAGAACGAGAGGGAGCGGGAGAGAAAGGAGAGGGAGTGGGGGAGAGAGAGGCTGCGGGAGCAGAGCGGCCAAAGAAATATCCTGTCGAAAGCTTTAAGATTCGTGTGGCTTTAGATGAACGGTTGTCGACTATCCTGTCGGAAGGCAAACGAATGGCATTCTGTTTGTTAGCATTTCTCATTAAGTTAGGGTTACTTTGTGGGCACGAGTCACGCACCTATATAAATTTAGTAACAAATAAAATATTATTTTGGTGTTCACCTATTTTGCGGTATTTTTATATGAAATGTTGCATATTTTGAATTCTGTAAAGAATTTTGCTTATTTTGAGTTCTAAATATTGAAATTTTAAAATTTCCTAATTTCTTCAGAATTTTACGAATATTCTAAATTTATTAATTCAATTATATTTTTGAAAATTTATTTGATTTTAATTACGAATTTAAAATATCTTCAGAATTAAATTATGAATTTAGCATTAGTAGATTCGTTATGGAATATATTTTAATATTATGTACTTTTTAAATTTATAGTATCATATTGAAATATAAGTTAATGGTCAAAGTTATACATCTAAGGCCATGTTAATGTACAAAATAACCTACGTACATATTTAGTGACACAGTGGGAAAAATATGTTATAGTACACCGTGCAATAATTTTGCCAGTAGAGCCGTATGCGTGCGAACTGTTTCTAAAATTAAGCTCTGTGTAGTACCCAGCATGTTTGTTTAAATAACACATGCACGGTCTGATTTCTAGGTTGCTCTGTATTCTTTTTTTTGAGATCACCAGTATAACAAGACACACTATGCATGCACACATATAACGCCATACATTTACACACATTCATATAGATGTATCCAATACATATGTTTTAGACGAAGCAAATACCATAGAGTCTCACAGAGCAGGGTGTGCATTGTAACCACTGAAAACACCTACGTATGTACGTGTACTTAGAGGGCACTGTTTACATGAATGCTGGAGGGGGTACTGTTTATATGAATAGTACCCCAAAATACGGCACCACGACTCGAAGCTGGAACTGGTAGCATTGCCCACTGAGCAAGCACTCGGTCTGCAGGTTGTTTTGTATTCGGAAGTTGCTGTTGGTATGACATGTTTTGGGATGTTTTCCCATGGCAAGGGAGAAAGCATGGAGTTTTAGTCGAATCTGGATTGGACAGTTATAGTGCTTTCTCTTTGTTATAGCTATCTGAGTAGATAACGGGTGGATTTTTTTGTGCTGTGACTTATTGTTTTTAACTTAAAATTTTGAATTCTGATTGTTTATGAGAGAGAGTACGGAGAGAGATACTCGCGTGCGATTTTGACCGATATAGATTAAGTCGGGACAGTATCTACAGCAATCGACTTGTGGATATTGCCTTGAAAATGCACTCCATTTAAAAGCTAGTTAGTGTAAAAATCCAATCCATAAGCTTAAAAGAACCCACCCAACATATAGCCATACGTTAGCTGAGTATAATTTGGATGGTCAAGATATTTTCTATGATTAACAGTGGAAGTTTTGTTCCTTTTTTATTAATATGGTAATTTTCAGCCTTTTACTTTTAAGATTAATATGAATCATCTGGAGGGATACTCTAATTAATGTGTATCTCTCTCTGTGTGTGTATACGGATGCGCTAATAAGCGCGTGCGTGCACGCTACACGTGGGTCGCTAGCTAGATTTCTGGTGTGCTTGAGCATAACTCGGTTGATGCATGAGATAGTAATTTTTCAAATGTAAGTAACTTGATAAATTATTGATGATAATTTTATATTCAGAAGATAGTAACTTGCATAGCATTGTGATATGAAAGTTATCACGTGAGAACTGTAAGTAATTTCGTGAATTATCGATGATAAGTTTATGTTCAGGTGATAGTAATTTGACTTGCATGTATGCATGCAACAGGAGAGAAAAGAGAATAAATACATTTGACTTGTGATTTTTTTATCTTGTTTACAAGCTAAAAAATACAATAACTCTTTTACCAAAAGTCCAATCTGCGATCCGTTTTCACTATTGTTTTCGAAATTATGAGCTTTATAAAATAAGATTCATGTTGAAGTTGTTTTGACATTGCGAAAATCATGTGCGAAAATCATGTCATATAAAGTTACTATCGTGTATGAGTGAAATTATTGTCAAATACATGTAAAGTTACTGTCAGTTTTATAGTGTTACAAACGGGTAATAACTCTATATATGTTTAGCAGTAACTTCACTCACACACGGGAGTAATTTTCCATACAGGTTATTTGCTATTGACATGCATGGTTCTCTCTCCTCTCAGTGTATACATGTTAGCAATAACTTTACTCACATATGGCAGTAACTTCATTAATTACGGATGATAGCTGTAAGTAACTTCATATATTACAGATGATAACTTGATGTACATACGATAGTAACTTTACCATAATTAACAAATGCTAGTAACTGAGCATGGGGTGTGATGGTGGAGCGGTTGGCTGGTTGGGTCAGTTAGGAGTGTGTGTTTATTCTACGCGTAGCCACTGATTAGTATATATTGTGTGTGTAGTGCTAAAGGGCATTTCAGTGCTAAAATGCTAAAGCTCATCAAAGCCGTCTGATCCGACGTGGCTCGGATCGAGAGAATGGAAGCCTCTCAACTCATTAACCCATCTTTCAGAAAACCCTGCATAGAATATATTTTTGCAAATACGCCCTCGACCATTCCTCTCTCTCCCTCATCCGCTCACTCTCCCCTCTTGTCTCCCTCTCGCCCCTCTCCATCCCGTGGCTCCATCTCCCCTCGCCTCCCCCTCCGTAGCCGCCCTCCCCGGCATCCTTCGACTCCCTCCCCGGCGCTCCTGGCCTCTACCATCATGCCACCCTCTTGCCCTTGTATCGCCGCTGCCCTCTTTAGGGTTTGGCCCCTGGCGCCGCCTCCCTCCTCGGCCCCCTCCGCCCCTGTCCTACCCCCGGTGCATGCCCCTCCTTCCCTCGAGCTGCGACAAGGCAACCTAGGGCTAAACCAGGCCCCAGTGGCGCCGCCACCTCCACCTCGCCCCCAGCAGTGCCGCCGCCCCCTCAACTCTGGGCCCCCAGAAGTGTTGCCACATATCTCAATCGGACATTTCATGACGCCGGCTTTCTCTTCTTCGAAGCTCAGCACTGCCCTCAACTCCAACACCCAGCGCCACTGCCTTCGGAGGGGGAGGCGAGAGGGAGACGGAGGGGAGAGTGAGTGGATAAGGAGAGAGAGGAATGGCCCAGGGGCGTACTCGCCAAACAAATATATGCAGGTTTTTTTTGAAAGATGGGTTAAGTGAGTTGGAGGTTTTTTATCCTCCTCGATTCGAGCCACACAGGCCAGATCGGACAGGTCTAATGCGGTTTAGCCTTTTAGCACTATTTATTCTTTAGCTCTAGATATGCTTCTATATATATATATATGTATATATATATAGGACGAGTGTTTCATGCACCATGGTGCCTAGGCACCAATATCAATACCCGTTGATTTGCTTTGAGATTCGCAACGTTTGATGTGGGTATCTTCATATACCCATAAAAAAGTATATTTGAGATGTCAAACTCCGAAAAAAATTAAATTCAACTTCAGTTTAATTAGTTTGAACTATTTTTATGGTATATACTCACTGTAGTCGCATTGAACTCAAAAGTAGTTCAAACTAGTTTGAACTGAGTTCAAAACTTACTTACCATAAATATATCAAGGGTATAAAACATTTTCATACCCAAACTCAAAAAAAATATCAATAATACACGTGTATCGGATGTGGGTGCCTAGGCACCATGGTGCCTTACGTAATTTTCCTATATATATATATGTGTGTGTATATATATATATATATATGTATATATATATATGTATGTATGTATGTATATATATATATGTAGGACACCAGGGTGCCTGGGCACCAAGCTTCCATGCCTTTAGATTGCTTTTAGATGTGTGCAAGTGCAATGATATATAATATCAAGATGGAAAGTCTTAATTATAAATGGAAAGTCTCAATTATGGATAGAAAGTCTTAATCATGGAGCCAGGCACCATAATGCCCCTATTATTTATAATATATATATATATATATATATATATATATATATATATATATATATATATATATGTTTGTTTGTTTATTTAGATGGTATATTAGAGGTAGATGTAATTATACTTATAGTAAAAGGTATTTTTCCTCTCTCTATATATATCAGACTATCACTTCCCTCGGATCGACAAATCAGCTGCCTGATCGTGGGCGCACTAAACTTGGAGATACGGGAAGAGATCAAAATAGAAGGCAAGAAATCAGGGTGGGATATGGAATTTTATGGCCGGTGCATGCTTTTCTTTTCCCCATGTAATTTCTTTTCCTTGTGCGCCATGGAATGGGCCCACCTATGATGTACGTCTATGGGGGTAATTCACGGTAGTGCGTTAGACGGCTAGAGGAGTTTTTTTAGTAGTCTTTTGTTTTAGTTCGGCTAGGGAATGTTGTTTCCGAGATGCAATAGGAACCCATCTTTTATCTAGATCTGTTTAGAAAAGATGAGTCCATGTCAACTGTTATGCCACGTATGCGTGTGGCTTGCGTGCCAAAATATGTGCATAGTGTTGGCTATACAAGCCTATGAGATGCATCATTGGTTATGAATTAAACCACATGTTACATATTGCTCTTTTTCTGTTATGATGTATCCTTGTATAATGAGTGTGTTGTTAAGGAATTTATAGAGGGTTCTTCTTTGGATGTGTAGGATTTAATTGTGGTGTCGATTTTCATCTATTGGATCAATTGATCCTATCTGCTTGTTCACGTGTTGTAGTGTACATGGGTTGAGAATTTTATCTCTCATTGTGGAACCATGTTGAGAATATTAATGGTTTATTTGTGTTGAACAATTGGCACTCATGTTGAGTTGAATTTGGATTTGCAAAAGAATTCCAAGTTTTCAGATTTCCTACCAGTGATAGCGGTCCGATTGGCCTGCAGAGGAGGTCCGACCGGGGTGGCTGAACGGTCAAACCGCCATGGGTGCAGTAGTCTGACCTGCTCACCTAGTACTGGGCTTTGACCAGATTCACCAGAGCGGTCTGACCAGCCTGTCAATGGTGGTCAGACCGGCCGGGTTTGAAAATGGTCAAGAAGGGTTTGAGAATTTGTGGAAAATGGTTGTGCATTGGGTTTTAGAGTTATAGGTTATTGCATTCATGGTGAATAAAATATATTTAGACTAACGTAGGTCAAGTTGTGAAGAACTTATACCTAGAAATAATTTCTTGGTATTTGATGTGCTGGGTTTTAGAGTTGTGCGTTGGGTTTTAGAGTTATAAGTTATTGCATTCATGGTGAATAAAATATATTTAGACTAACGTAGGTCAAGTTGTGAAGAACTTATACCTAGAAATAATTTCTTGGTATTTGATGTGCTGGGAAGCTTGGAGGCAACCATTGTCGGTGACATGGATCAGGACTAGGCTTGAGGATGAACTGAGGTACAGTCAAGAAAGCCGGACGAGATGGTTGGGCTCACGCAAGGCACAAGGAAGATAAGGGATGTTAAAGGAAAGATTTAATCAATGGTTCATCGAATGGTGTGGTTAGGGGCACCGACATAGAGAGACTTGTCGATGCATGAGCCATTGGTGAACCTGCATGTTGCAAGCATAGGGATTGCTTGCAAAGTAAGAGATGGCCATGGACTAGGCTCGACGAATAGGTGAGGTCCATGGTCAAAGCGAGGTTGTATTGGCACGAAAGCCAAAATACCGAAGACAACGATGGGACGAAAATAGCGGGCTTAGAGGGTGTTGGGAGAAGTGGTTTAGGTCAAGAAGGTGCTAAGGAGGCTAAGTGGATGAGAACTTTGCTCCTTAGCGGGTTTGGCCTTGTGCACTTTGAAAAGTATGCATAAGTCAACTGTGAGTGTAAAACTTAGTATGTGTGAGGTTAACGAGTTCCCCAGTTGTGCTTGTTGTGGTTACAGACCAAATAATGGATAATGGGGGCATGGGGAGGCCACAAAGGGGTTGTCCAGAGTCTGAAACTAGCAGTAGGGAGTGGATGTAGAAGATGTTTATTATGCTTGTGCTACTGCTTAACCTGTTCTCTTAAAAATAAATCATCTCTCCCCCATGGTGCCCTAAGGGACGTATTTATAGCCATGTGAAGGTTGTTTATACAAATGCTCCCCTTGGGGGTTATACTAGTAAGGCTAGCAATGACTTTTCCCTGATATAGCCATTTTAGGCTTGCCTCAGTCACATACATAATAGGCCTTTTGACACAGTGGACTGATTGGGCCAAGGTGGGGGCCACACTCCAAGAAATAGTCTCTCATGATAAAGGGCTTCATTACTAGTGGGCCGAAACCATGCTATTTGCTCCTTAGCCCCTACCATCAATTTGTCTTACTATCTACTTGCCATTCCGTTTGCCCGCTTTTTCTTGATTGATGCCATGGGAGCGCATGTCGTGCGAGACCTGGCATACATGTGGTGACTGTCGCATTTTTTGTTGAGCAACATGGGCCAACACATCAGTTACAGGGGCATGCACGTCCTGTAAAAAGGCGAGCTCGCCCTGTCGTCAAAGTAGGATTCGCGCATGCACTGTCCTCCACACTTCAAATGGCCATCGATGAAGTCGGTGGGCTCCATCCACCAGCCTTCGAATAGGCATCAATGAAGTCAATGGTTAGACAATTTAGGATTTGTGCGTGCTCATCCCTTACCCTTTGAATGAATGTCGACAAAGTAGGCGGTTGGATGAGTAGGCTTGCGCGCGCTCTGTCCCCCCACCTTTTGAAGGAGTATCGACGAAGTTGATGTTTGGATGAAATAGGCTCACGCGCGCTCCATCCACCACCCTTCAAAAGAGCATCAACTTAGTCAACGGTAGAGCGGAGTCAAATTCACATGCGCTTCATCCCCATCCTTCGAACCAACGTTGATGAAGTCGACGATTAAACAACATAGGCTCACGTGCGCATTTTAGTCTCTCTTAGTCTCTAGGGAGGATAGAGCCTCCTAACCAAGAGCATAGGTAACATCATCTTCTCTTTGCATATTGTTAGCTATGGTCATCAACTTGGCATTTCGAGTGAGCGTCGATGGAGTGAGCGGTAGAGCAAAGTAGGTTTCGAGTGTGCTTTGTCCCCCCACCATTCGAACGGGCGTCGAAGAAGTCAACCGTTGGACAAGTAGGCTCGCGCGTGCTACATCGCCCATCCTTCAACCGAAACTTAGTTGGCGGTAGAGTGGAATTGAATTCATGCATGCTTCGTCCCCATCCTTGGAACCAGCATCAACAAAGTTAGTGATTGGGTAAGTAGGTTTGCGTAGACGTGGAGGAGAGCGCACATCCTTTCCCTAGGATGTCGCGTTCTCTCTTGGGAGGAGTGTCATGGGGCACAATGGCCCTCACACTCAGCTGTAATATTTGCAAACTGGGGCAGGAGACGTGAGGGTCCTAGCACGTGTCTTGTACTCCATTGAGCAGTGTGGAGACCAAGGGGCTCTGCACTTGTTTTTGACTCCATAAAGTGGGTCGACACGTGTGAGGGTCCTGTCGCTTAATTTATACTCTGTAGAGTGGTGCAGAGCCAGAGGGGCTCCACACTCGTTTTTGACTTCTTAGAGTGGGCTGAGATATGTGAAGATCCTGATTCTTATTTTCTACTTCTGTAGACTGGCACGGAGCCTGGGGGCTTCTGTGCTCATTTTTGACTAAGTAGAGTGGGCCGAGACATGCGAGGGTCCCGACGCTGATTTATACTCCATAGAGCGTAGGGTTGTTCATTTGGTATTTTTGATAAATTTAGTTATGTGAATATGGTATTTTTGGTAAATACGATATTGTCATTTTGGTAAATATGGTATTTTAAAATATAGTTTCAGTATTGGTAAATACCAAATTATTTTGGTATGGTATCAGTAAATACCATTTTCACTAAAGATGACGTGAACTGTGAAATAATATGACAATATTTTAGCACGATAACAAGCTAACAATGATAGACAGTAGCAAGCAAACAAAATTGTAAAATATAGAATCACTAGATAGCAGCTAGAAGGGAATGAAAGACAAAAATACATGTGCACATATAGCAAATAAGTAAACAATAGTGCGCTAGAATGGAATTACTACTGAATTTTTTTTGTAATTCGATTAGTTCGAGTTTCAGCCGGTTTTCCTCAAAAAACCCAAATTACCAAAAACCAGGTTTTTCGCATACCGTACCGAATACCAAATACTGGTTAAACTAAGTTCACCGGTACAATTCGGTTTTTTTGGTTTGGTTTGTTCAGTTTGGTACAGTTGTGAACAACCCCAGTAGAGCAGCACATAGTCCGGGGGGCTTCGCACTCATTTTTGACTCTATAGAGTGGGCCGGGACGCGTGAAGGTCCCAGCACTGATTTTATACCCCCTAGGCTCTGTGCTCATTTTTTACTCCATAGAGTGGGTTGGGACGCGTGGGGATTCCAGCACTTAATTTATACTTCGTAGAGTGGCACAAAGCTCGGGGGCTCCGCGCTCGTTTTTTACTCCATAGAGTAGATAGGGATGTGTGAGGGTCTCGGCGCTGATTTTATAGTCCATACAGTGGCACAAAGCCTTGGGGCTCTGCGCTCGTTTTGGACTCCGTAGAGTGGGCCAAGACGAGTGAGGGACCCACCGTTGATTTTACACTCCGTAGAGTGGCATAGAGCCCGAGGGGCTCTGCTCTTATTTTTGACTCCGTAGAGTGGACTAGGACACACGAAAGTCTCAGTGCTAATTTTACATTCCATAGAGTGGTACAGAGCTCGGGGGGACTCCGTGCTCATGTTTTACTCCGTAGAGTGGGCTGGGACGCGAGAAGGTCCTAGTGCTGATTTTATACTCTGTAGAGTGGCACGAAGCCTGAGGGGACTGTAGAGTGGGTCGAGACATGCGAGGGTCCCAACGTTGATTTTATACTCAGAGTGGCGCAGAGCCCAAAGGGCTCTGCGCTAATTTTTGACTCCAGAGAGTGGCACTTGAATGTACTTGTTTGGTCAGGGGCCAAAAAAAATGCTTTATTCGACCCTGTTTTTGTGGGTATGCTTTACATGAAATTTGCACAAGTGCAAGACGCAGGCCTGCCCTAAGATAAGTTGTGAGTATGCAAGTGTGTAGTCATGGCCTCATCCCCAAGGAGTAACTTGAACGGTGTGAAGCTGGTAGGGCGCGAGGTCATGGTACGTTTGGACAATAGCACCTTTGCAGCTCCTGCGGCCACTTTCCCTTGTGAAGGTTGACCAAGCATTTTATTCTCCCGTCGGAGATGGTGCCATTGGCATGTTTTATTGCTCCATTGGACTATAGGTGACTTATAAAGGCATAGCACACCGTGATACCCATGCGTTCATAGAATGCTTGGAAGGCTGCTGCATCAAACTACAAACTATTATTGACCTTGAGTTCTGACACAGGGCCATCCAATCTTCTCGACGTATGATCAAAATACGTGTAGTCTCTCGAATATAGTGATCATTCATTGCCAATGCAAAAATGAACACTCTTTAATTTTCAAGAACACATGCGCCGGACTTCACAATCACTAAGCGAAGCCTTATTACGCTCCCAATTCTCAACGGAAAGGTTGAATGATCTCGATTAGCAAGAACTATCAATTTTCTCCATTGATGCCATCAGCCATCAAGAAGAACACAAGTAATCTGTTTATGATTATTTAGCAAAAAGGTGGTCTCCCTTACAAGATGGAGGGGTGCGGCTATATATAGGGCGCCCTACCTGATGTTCACGCAAGCTTAGCCTAGGACTGGCTAGTTTGTTTGGCCAAACCACATCTTATTCGGCTAGCACAAACTGAATGAAAGACTAATCTAGACTTTAACTGTCAAATCTCCTACCTAGTTCGGACTCAACGTATTAAACAAACTACATGGCTGCACCACTTGGGTTTATGTTCAGAACGTGATACATGGTCACACCTCATTCGATTTGACCAAGATTAGTGGCACGCAAGCCATGAGAGCTCCATGCGCATGGCTTTAGGCACCATGGGCTCCATGAGCTCCATGCGCATGGCTACTAGCCTTGTGCCAACTACATGGACTCCCTCCATTGAGTGCTATGGACTCCGTTGAGTGCTAGGTTGCATGGCCTTTGGCCACTTGGCCTTTTCTTCCTTCCACTCATGGGCTTTGAAAGATCTTGGCTAGTTGTTGTTTCCATCTTCGATGTGCTCTTTTCCTCTATTTCCATTCTCATACTTAAGTACGCACAAGAAACTGACATAAGGTAGTATAGCATTCTCATTAATACAACGAAATTCATTAAGAAACAAATTCACCTGATAATATTTAATGCGGCTTAGTAATTCTTTCTAGTCAAATAATATTTTAAACTCAAAAGCGTATGGCATATGCATATCTGCATCATCCTCCCCTTCTTCAAAAAATGCCATCCTCGGCTTTTGATAGCCTAAAATTGTACTAAATAAATAATACAATGTGTAAGCATGGTATATATATTTGTCATCCACACTTCTCCTGTTTAGTAAATCATGAACAAGTGAAGACATAGTAAACAAAAAGAATAACACATATGCATGATATATGTATGAATCAATTATTGTGATATCCTGATTGTTTTGCCCAAACCAATTAATACAACAGTAGCCATAAGAAGTATAAATTGCAATATTATCTTTCACATCATTCTCTCTCTCATGAGAAAAAGTCATCCTTAACTTTTCTAAGTACATGGACAAATTATTAATGGGCAAAACCAAATTAAGTTGTTTAAATATGAGGGAGAAATTTTTTAGGGGTTTCCATGATTCAACTGCATTACTTTGATTACTTATACATAATTGCACACCAAAGGGTAACCAAGTAGTCTTAAGAAATCTTTTAAAACAACAAGCACTATTATTGAAACTCATTTTATTGTGATCATAATATGGCACAAAAGATTATTTATCTAAAACATGCAATTTTAATTCAACAAGCTTATCACATGTAATGCATATTCGATAAATATAGAATTTGTTATCTACACCACAATCTCCGATCAAATTGAACTTATATGTGTAGGCATAAGTACTAACTAACGATTTTAAATATGAAATTTTAGCAACATTCTCAATCACACTAGATAGCTCTCTAGGATCATCAAATATGATATAATACAAATAATCGCTAAGAGATATTCGAGTAAGAACTTCCTTATGAGTAATCAATTCTACATTATATAAATTGAGCAAAGAAATTTCAAAACATGAAATTTCCAATTGAACACATGAGTTCTCATAATTTCTCACCTTTTCACGATTTAATTCAGCATCAATATCGTTACCTTTATCATCCTCTTCAGTTGATGTAGGTGCTATAGGTATTATATCTTCATGATGAAACAATAGAGTAGCAAGCACTTCACATTTACCCATGGTTATCTCATCGTTTTTTACTTTCAATGGTGCCAGTTGTTGAACATACGACTCCTTTGAAGGAACGCGCGTAGGCTACGATAGCAGAAAATAAAAATTTCTACCGCGCACACCAGGACATCATGCTAAGGAGGGATCATAGATCGTTACCACTAGACGCCAGCGCAATGAAGAAGAGTTGGAGAAGCCGATCCAACCACGCGCGTCGAGGTAGTAGTGGAAGTAGCCGATCGTCCCGAACAGATCGTCTCCTCCACGCGATCAACCACACCACGAGCAGATCCAATCTGTAGTTTGTTCATGCCGATCAACGCCGCAACGAGCAGCGCCTCCACCGGTATCCACACGCCCGGTGGGCGCCGGTCGCGAGTGTACCAAAGACTCGCGGCGGCTAGGGTTTGGCTCGGAGGTGGCGGCTAGGGTTTTGCTCGGAAGGAACAGATGCGTACATCCCTCAGCCCCCACCTCCATATATATAGACCTCCTCACTTGGGGCTCGTGGACCGAGGCCCAATAGGAGTCTATTCGGATCTCTATCCGAATTGAGCCCACATCCGAATCACATTCGAATTAGTGTTCCAACCCGTTAAGTGTGCGACCAGAGGTTCACGTATACTTGGTCGCGACCGAAACGCCTTTCCGGTCACCACGTTAATAGCGGCCTCTAGCAAGACATATTAACCCCAAAGTATACGTAAAGATCATATCGGCTGAACTCGTAATGTTCTCATGTACGAATCCCTTTGCCTCACGATATAGATTAAGCTCAAGGCGAGACCTGTGTCATCCTCTTAATAGCTCAATCACTCTCTCGATTCCGTGATGGATTATAAACTTGTGATTGACTCCTCAATCACATTGGCATGGCCATGCACTTTCATAATCCATTACATCGAGGCCCAGAGATATCTCTCCCATAAGGAGGGGCAAATTCTATCTTGATCATTCACATCCCACTACATGTTTCACAAAGAAACCCAAGACTACTTTTATGACTACCCGATTACGGAGTAGTGGTTAGTAGTCCCAAAATAGGCTACTACGCATGTTGGGAACCATGATGATCTCAAGTCTAAGGATTCTACATAAACACTACTTGAGACCAACTAATGACACATGAAATCTCTGCAGTGTCTCATGGCGGGTCTATCCAACATATGTTCACTAACACATGTCCATATTATTGATTTGGTATCTCCATACCATGATCCATGAGACATGATCATCAATCAATACATATGCTGATCTTTGAATCATATTTGTTCCTCATATGATATATGATCAGGGATCATTTAGAAATAGCAACATTTTGGCATTAAGAGTCTCATGAATAAGTCACATACTCATTGATCAATAATGATAATGTCTATTTCAAGGAACAAAGCAATGTATCATAAACATAGTATGTGATATATTCAACATCTCCATGTTGCCTCTAGGGCATATCACCAACATCCTTGTCTTCAATATCAACCGGTACAAAGTGAGAAACAACACTAGAAGTAGATATTAATATGTTAGTTTTAGAATCAACCTCACTTTGTCTATCATCTAGCTCTCTTTTGTTTTAGTGTATCTCTCACACTCTCAATCCAGATGCTCTCAACCTCACATATGGTAGAATCATACATTTCACTCTTTTTAATACTATCACTCAATTTGGCTATGTGTCTCTTGTCCTTACATGAGTTATGGTGTACTTTCTTTAGCTTCTTTGAAAGCAAATACTCCTTTGTTCTTTGATTTCTCATCTGTCATTCATCAAGGTACAATTGTGTTGACAACGAAGTATCACCATCCTTCCCCTTTGTAATAAAGAGTAATAGTTGGTACTGAGATGATGTTTAATGTTATGACCCTTCATCCATTACCTTCCCCACAGTAGGTGACATGAATACATAGACACCGGTACCACATCACACTCGATAGTATCAATAAATCCTCCCAAAGAAATTGGCTCCTTGACTCTTTTAGTAATGTTGACATTGTAATATGTCCACTATGGATCAGGGTGTTGATATGTGAATAGGCTCAACTTCTCCACTAGCTCAATGCTTGCCAAGTTTGTTATGCTCCAATTATCAATGGTGAAGGCACAACACACACCATTAATAGCACAACGGGAGTGAAATAACTCAGCGGGTTGACCATCCTCTTCATTTAAAAAGTCACAACTAGCATGTAGCTCCAATTTCATCTCTCTTGTCATAGTTAGTTGTACAAAAGAAAACACAAACAACAACAATGTATATAGGTGATCAATAGAATTCACTCAATCTCTCTATTTTCTCTCCCAAGTAAAATTCTTACCTTTTCGAAGTGAATTAAAGCTAATAAAAACTTACACTTGGTTGAAGCGACAATAGCAAAGTGATGATCAAGTGAATTTAAGAGTGTTCACAATTGCATATCAACAGTTATATAGTGGAGCTTTGTATGAAACTGTATAACGTATGCAATATGAAATTCTTGATGTTGTAAAGTTTAGTAATAATTCAAGCTAGAATATTCTGCCTAAGTACTGATCCAAAAGGTTTAAGTAAAGTGTATTAATGCACATGCAAAGATCAATGTGACTCAATGTAAACAAAGGAATGAGCTAAATAGAGGCAATCTAATTGAGGATTAAATAGCTTGATTTGCACCAAGTACTATGAGAGACGCTGGCCAATTGCAAAAATAATAAATGTAAGGGCACAAGATTGATCTAAACAAATAAGTACACAATCTGAAAATTTTGGTTGGGCTAGAGAAATTTCAATGCTTGCTCATACGATTGAACTTAATTCTTACTCTGTTCTTTCTTTCTTTTTATGGTTTCTTGCCACGGCTTTTACTTGTTGCTACCTTTTTTTCTGTTCACCCGGCTAAAGCAAGTAGTATGTTATCCTTCCTTCTCTCAAAAACCAAAGTTTCAGAAATGTTGCAACAAAACAAACACCTACCTCCATGGCAGGTGGCGGTGAGGCCTCGGGTGCAGCGGTGCTTGGCACATAGCTCAGCTCGTTGTTAAAGATGGTGTTGGTAGCCGTGAGTGCGGTGGCCAGCGACGCCATCTGGCGGAGGCGCCTAGCGGGGTCCTTGCTGGGGTTGAAGGGCAGTAGCTTCCTCTTTTTCTTGGACACCACCAGCACGCCCACGGGATTCCTATTCCTCTTCTTCCCCTCCGGCGTCTCAGCCATGGCGGGGCTCCATTGGATCTAGTAGAAATCCCAGATCTTTGTCTGGACCAGTGGAAACTCTGCAGGCAAAGAGAGATAAGAAAGGATATGAAATGAGTGGTGTGGAAGGGGTTTGTGGACATGGTAAGCTCATGTGGGGGCTGAGCGTCTGACTTTTTGTGCTCGTATCATACGTCTGAGGTGAAGCAATTCTGATAAAAGATATAAGTGAAGCTCTCAAACTACACAAGTGCTTAGTGTTATAATGCAAATCCAAACTCCAAGTTATAGTGCAAGGGCCGGCTGACTAGCAATCACAACACAAGTGTTTTGGTTGGAGGAGTTGCATTCAGTCACTACGTCCAACACTACTCTTGGACTTGAGGAGTTCTATTCAAACTCAAAACAATTGTTGGTGGAGTTCGGATATACAATAGCAAACCATTCAGCAAACGAGTTTGTAACCAAGTCAGCTTATACACCACATTGATTTTCGGCCAGAACACAGCTAACTATTCAGAGTATAGCAAGTAGACTTGGCTTCAAACTCTTGCAAATGGAGATGGGTTTTACTTCTAGTGCTTCCATTCATTGCATGTCACTCTAGCTCGGGGCAGTAAAATAGTGCGCAGAAGGCAGAATGATTTTTTTATGCTAATTGAGGGATTCAACTAGCAAAATTTTCTAGGGTTTATGTGGACACAACGATTAAGTGATGCAAAGGAACACGATGATCAACACTTGAACAAAGATTGTAATAGACGAAAACCTAACAAAACTCACGAGAAATAACAGATTAAAACTAGAGTTCAGAAATTTTTGTGTTGCAATTTGCAGTTTATGGACTCTAGGTAATAAGAATAACAATAAAATTGATCTAAAAGCTAGGGTAAATAATCCTACCGAGAAAACCATGCTCTAATACCAAGATGATATAGGGTCGCCCAATCTTCTCAATGTAGGATAAAGATACTCACGTGTAGTCGCTCGAATCGTAGTGATCCTCCGTTGCCAATGCAAGAACGAACACTCCTTAATTCGCGAGAACACATGTGCCGAACTTCATGACCACCAAGCAAAGCCCTATCATGCTCTCAATTCCTAGCGGAAAGTTGAACGATCTCAATTAGCAAGCACTCTCAAATTTCCCCATTGATGCCATCGGCCATCAAGAAGAACACAAGCAATCTGTTTTTGATTATTTAGCAAAAAGGTGGTCTCCCCTTACAAGATAGAGGGGTACGGCTATATAGGGCACCCCACCTGATGTTCACACAAGCTTAGCCTAGGACCGACTGGTTTGTTTGGCTAGACCACATCTTATTCGGCTAGCACAAATTGAATCAAAGGCTAATCTAGAGTTTAACTCTCAAATCTCCTAACTAGTTCGGACTCAATTTATTAAACAAACTACATGGCTGCACCACTTGGGTTTATGTTCAGAACGTGATACATTGTCACACCTCATTCGGTTTGACCAAGATTAGTGGCACTAAGCCATGAGAGCTCCATGCGCATGGCTTTAAGCACCATGGGCTCCATGAGCTCCATGCGCATGGCTACTAGCCTTGTGCCAACTGCATGGACTCCCTCCGTTGAGTGCTAGGTTGCATGGCCTTCAACCACTTGGCCTTTTCTTCCTTCCACTCATGGGCTTTGAAAGATCTTGGCCAGTTGTTGTTGTTTCCATCTTCAATGTGTTCTTTTGGTCTGGTTCCCTTTTCATACCTAAATACGTACGAGAAACTGGCATAAGGTGGTATAGCGTGTGGTCCTGAAGACTTCGTCACGTGATGAGATTGGAAAAGTTATGGAAGGAGTCTGTAACTTGGAAGGTTTAGAGATATTGGGAAACCCGTGTTTGGAAGGGATTCGGGTCACTTGATTTTTGGAAGAGATATGATTTTATGTTTGTGTTTGATGAGGACACGTTTGGGGCTCTAGCATATAAAAGGAGGGAGAGGCTAAGTGTTTAGGTGTGGCTTTGAGATGGCTTCAGAGAGAAAGCTTTTGTGCTAGGGTTTGAGGAGTATCATGAGGGCACTTTGTAGCCACCAATCATGATTCAAAAATAAAGATTAGATATGTTCCAAAAAATTTAGTCGGCGCCGGTGGTGTGTTTTTTTGGGTGCTATCTTCGACTTGTTCTTGTTTCAAGCAGAGTTGCGCATGGCAAGACAGTGTTGCTCCATCAACTTGATCACACACCGAGTCGGCCACTCGATTGCCATCAACAATATCGGTAGGGAAAGCAAACTAGACCATGTCTACTTTGATGTGACCACGCCACAAACACACATGACCATACTGCCCAACATCAAGATTGAACTAAAGGCGAATTCATTTCTTCATCTTCAACATATTTTAAATGAGAATATGATGCTACCTAATGATGGAAATATATATTTTTGTAGCACCACATCACTTTTGAACCAATTCAAGCAAGAGCTCAAGTTGGATACGTTTTGGAATCCAATTCGGCCTCCAGATCAATTCGGATCCAGCCTGACAGGCCCAACTTCAAATATGCATAACTTTTACATACAGAGTTTGTTTGAGCTCCACGAGTACTTGTTGAAAAACTTTTCTCGTTCTCTTTCCAATGGATCTGGTTTCAACTTAAAATTCCTCCTGTGCAAATCGAAATCATCAAAATAAGGTGCTGCATCACCTTTTTGGGCCAAAGTGGGCCTTGTAATGCTTGGGCCCAAGGGGAGGCGGCCCCTCGCCAGGCCCATACTGTTCACAGATCTACTGTTCACATGAACAGTACTATGAATAGTATCACCCCTTATTTCTTAGTTTTGCGTGGCTTTCCCTCGCCTATTTAAGGTGGCTGCACCCCTCTAGTTTGCCTTGATTTCGTTTACTTAGTTTTTTCAATATGAAAACTCTTGTTCTTCGCTTGTGTCGACAAGATCAACCGTAAAGAACTTCTAGGAATCCCACCTTTTGAACTCAATATAAATATTTGCAATTTCAGATTGCTTGTTATCTTGTTTTTGCGTGTTCTTCGGTTGCATGCAGGAATAAACCTTCATGGTCAGGTCAACCACGTTCTTGGCACGATTGATAACGATTTGGAGTGTGGTTTAGCGATTGCTTGGTGTTCTGGTTGTGGCCAGTTGGAAGCCTGCATCGTCAAAGTCATTCTCCTCCAAATCGAAGTTATCATCCTATCGGAAGATCGGGACCCCGTTGCCTCATCAGGTGGTATCAGAGCTTCAGTTGACCGGTAGGAATTTCTAGTATCCGTAGTTAGTAGATTGGTTTTTATTTTTGTGAGACCATGTGGAGGTCACCCTATGGTTGTGATGAGTAATTGACTCTTGATCTAGAAAGATTGAGTTTGGTTTTTGATGTTTGAGCTGACTCTACAAAGTCGTAAGCCTTGAGATAGGTTGGCAGACCATTTACGACCACGTTGTCCTTGGTCGAAACTTGGTAGATGCGTTTTTCGAGTGGTCGGAAGGCTTTACGACCACGTGGGTCGTGGTCAGAAGCCGTGTGCACTGTTTTATGACCACGTTGTGGCGTTTACGACCACTTTGGGTGTAGTCGAAGGTCCCAGGAAGCTTTACGACCACGTTGGTTGTGGTCGAAGGCCATCAGGCAAGTTTACGGCCACTTTGTTGAAAGTCGAAGGCCAGCCAGAAGGTTTACGACCACGTTGTCGCTGGTCGAAAGTCGAGAGGACATTTACAAGTGGTCAGAAGTCGAACACATCTCTTTGATCGTGGTCGGAAGTCCCCAGATGAATCTATGACCATGTTATCCATTATCGGCAGAGAAACACGATTGTGGTCGGTAGTCGGCAGATGAGCCACGACCTTGTTGGGAAGTCGGTGGCCTACGACCACATTATCGAGAGTGGCGATCGGAAGTCGATGCTTCGACCGCTGTGACCACGTTGAGAAGTCGGTGCCTTACGACCACGTTGTAGCGAGCTTCGGCGCTCAGGCATGTGACCACATGGTTAGTCGGCAGACTTCGACTATGACCACGTTGGGAAGTCGGCGGACTCCGACCACGTGGTGAAGCGGTCGAACGAGGTCGGGTCGGAGTCAGACGCGGTCGGTTGTAGTTGATATCGGTCGGACTTGGTCATAGAGCAGTCCGGCGCGGTCGGACGTGCTCACACGCTGTTGGAAGCGGTCGGACTTGGTCGAAACGCACTCGAACGAGGTCGGACGCAATCGGACTTGGTCTGTAGCAGTCGTAGCTCAGCCGGTAGCGGTCGTAACACCTGTGGACCGGTCGTATGGCCTCCCAGAGCAGTTGTAACCTCTGGGAATTGGTCGAATGGACCACTGGGGTAGTCGTATGGACTATGGTAGTGGTCGTAGGTCTTGTGCATGTCATGTTCTACCTTTTTGACCAGTCGTAGGGCATTTAGACTTTGGGGGAGTGTGTTTTGAGTTCTTTTCCTCATTCATTCTTATGTTCTTTTTGAGTGGTCGTAGCCCTCTGGGATGAGGTCGTAGGCTTTGAGCATTGCTTGTCTTGTGACTTTGACCAGTCGTAAGTTGGTACGACCTGGTTGGATAAGTCGTAGCAAGCTACGTGGTGGTCGTAGCGTTGTTGTGTGTGGTCGTAGGCTCGGTACGACTTGGTGATCTGTTGAGCTTCACGACTTGGTGGTCGTAAAGGCTCGTGACTTGATTCTGGCTCTACGTCTTGGTGGTCATAGGAGTTGGTACGACTTTGTAATCGTAGCGACCTGTCTGTGGTAATCGTTGCAAGCTAGGGATGGTCGTAGCTTGTGTCTTGGCGGTCGTAGCAGCCTAGTGAGTGTTCATAGGTTGTTGGCATTTCATGTATTGTTCTTTGGATCGGTCGTAAGGGGTCTACGACTAGGTGTTGTGCTGTAAAACTTGTTGGTTATACCGATTGATGGTCTGCATGTATTGTGCGGTGCTATGTAACGGTTTGCTTGTTTGTGTGGCTGCAGGACTTCGGAGCTATTTCATGGTGAGGCGTGGAGGACCGGGACTAGGCACAGGAGGTGTTGAGGTCCAGACAGACGGAGACACCGAAGATGATCGAGGCTGGTGAGGTGGTTGCAAGCCGAGGAGACAAGGAACCGGAGCTGGAGCTGCCAGAGGATCTTGGAGACAAGTCTTGGTGAGGTTGGAGTGGTCGGGGCTAGACATGGGAGATGTTGAGGTCCAGAACGACTGGGTGAAGCCGAAGAAGACTTGGGGCTCAAGGTGGTTGCATGCGTGGACAGCAAGGCAGGAGGAAGTTTCCAGGAAAATGCGGGGATGGTATTTTGGTGAAATGCGCAAAGCCTGCAAGGTGGAAGTGGATTCTGTTGGCTCTGTCAGCTAAAGTGTGGGTAAAGCACTGAGTTAACGAGTAAAGCACTGGGATGGTCAGTGTTGTTGGGTAAAGCAGTGGAAAACCCGGTGTTAGGTGGGGTTTACGGGTTAGCCCCAGTGAGGACTAATGGGTGGATCCATTAGGTCAAGTCTCGTGCGTGAGGCTATAAAAGGAGAGGGGAGGCAAGTGTTTTGATGGGTTGGCCGACTGGGCCTTGGAGGCAGCCGCCTCTCCCTCCCATGGGAGTCTCTGTGTGTGAGTTCGCTCTAGGGTTAGAGCTTGTCCTCCCGAGGGGAGTGGCTGTTGAGAGTGGCTGTAAAAACCTCCTTTGTAATCATTCATCTCTCTGTATCTATCTATCTGAGAAGTTTTTTGTCTGAGATGTCTTGATTACTTGTGTTTTTCTTTCTCTATTTTGTCGATTCTTCTCGGGTGCTCTTGTTGGCTTTCCTATTTCTTTTGTGTTGAGTTGTTGATCAAGACTGCCTCAGTCCCTTCTGCTCTGATCTGGGGAATCAATCTCAAGGCCATTTGGCCAGTTCTTCCCAAGAGCAGCAAGTGGTCGGAGAAGGTCTCTTTGCCGAATGGTCATGCGCCCCATGTCCTCTGATCTAGTTGTGACTTTGGCTTTCTTATTGGTCTCGGCAGAAAAGTTCTGGTTTCTTTGCAAATCATCTTTCAGAGGTTGATTTCTTGAATCGTTCAAAGTCTCATGACCAAAAGATCTATGAGTCTAAAGTTACATGGAAATTAGATCTTGCGGTCGAGCACTGAGTGACTCCTTTGTTTTTCAGTATCGACCACGTTGTTCTTCTTGGTTGCAGCAGAGAGACTTCGACCGCTCAGTGATTTCTCAACTTGAGGTCGTTCCGCTACTGTGGTTGAAGTCTCCTGGTTATTTGACTCAAGTCTATCAAGTTATTCGTTTTTGACTCTTGTCTAGAGATGGCAACGGGCACAAACCCGCTAGGTTTTGCTATCCCAAACCCGTGCCCATGAAAGTTGGGCGTGCCCGCTAAAAAATTCATGCCCGTGACGGGTACAGATTTTTGCCCAAACCCATGCCCACTCGGGTAACGGGTACCCACGGGTCATCCGTGCCCAACAACAGCTGTGCAGATTGCAGACAGTGCAGTGTTTAGCAAGTCAATAATAAGTTCAATTTATATGCTACAATGCATGAAACAAGCAATGACAAATCCACAATGCACATCATTATTTCACTCCTTTTTGAGTGAGATCACTGCTGTTAGATTCATAACTTCATTATCCATCTTTCTGTAAAATTTTACATCATTCCAGTAAGGCAGTTAAGATATATCTGCAATGAAAGTTGACCCAAATTTCTGAATTTAATCTGTAACAATCGGCAGTTGTGAATTTTGTGTGAATTTTTCAGTCAGTTTCCAGAATTTAGCCCCAAAACAAAAGTTGTAGAAACATCCGTTAGGAAACGAAGAAAAAATAATCATTGAAAAAGAGACAACTGAAAAGATGTTACGGCCAAAATACCGATGTGCTGTCTAGTGAACAGAAATCTTCAGTTTTCTGTTTTGGGTCAATCCTTGTGTTCTTCAATTCCAGATTGCATTCGATTGAATTATCTTGGTTGATCAGCAACATAGACTAAGAGCTAGATACGAACTATAATTCAATTCTGTGCAATTTCTGAAATTAACTGATTGTTCTCCATTGCTACATATCAAGCCTTCTAAGCTATACCTTATACTAACCGAGCAGATCACGTTGAACCGTCCCTTGCAATCGCTACACACATCACTTGAGTCAAGTTATCATGAAACAGCCACCGGTTGCACCACTTGTTTGCATTGGTAAGAACATGTAAATGCTTGGTAAGAGTTTGAGAGATGTGTGACTTGTTATGCTCCAGATCCTAATAGTTGATAGGAACATATTTTTGTGATTTGTTTCTTTGTTTTTCTACTAACCATGGTAGGTTCACGGGATGATTATGAGATAGATCCATGTCTTGTTCGAGCCATTGAATGGGAGGTCAAGAAAATTCGCGAGGAACATGCACGCTTGAGACAAGCTTCTTTACCACGGGAGGTACATGATCATGATAGTACGTCCAATAAAACTAAAATCACTTTGCCATCCTTTACTGGTAAATTTGATTCTGATGCTTATATTGACTGGGAGATAACTTTAGACAAAGAATTTGAATATTATGATTGGTCTGATAGGCAAAAGATTAGAGCTGCCACTAGTGTTTTTATTGATGATGCAAGACTTTGGTGAAAGTATTTTGGTAGGCATGGTAGAGTGCCTCAAACTTGGAATGCATTAAAAAATGTATGAGAGATGAATTTTTCCTAAAAATCATGCTGCCTATTTGTTAGCTAGATTACAATGTTTGAAACAACGAAGTAGAATTATAAGAGAATACTATCATGAATTAAAAACTCGTTTGTTGCGTTGTGGCTTAAAGGAACATGCTGAAGCTGCAGAGAATAGATTCTTACATGGGCTTAATAAAGAAATTCAGGACCTTCTTATTCACGAAGAATATAATTATCTCCCTCATTTGTTTATACTTGCTTGAAAGGTTGAAAGTCAGATTGAAAAATTGAGAGTGCTTGATGATAGGAAACATAAGAAGAAACCTATATTTGTGCCTTTTTCTATAACTAACAACTTACAGGAAGTTGAGAACCATGCTGAAGAAAAGAGTGAGCTGTGTGTTTCCACAATATGTGAAATTGAGAGCATTCAAATTGAGTGTGAGAGAGATACACTAAAAGAAAAAGATGAGGAGATAACCATGGTTGGAGATGAAATGCTTGCTACTCCGTTGTTTCTTCGTAAAGATTTGACACCTACAACACCTACATTAACTAAGAAGGTCGACAAAGGTAATAACCATATTGCTGAATTTAAATGTGAAAAGGTGAGTAATTGTGAGAACTCATGTGTTCAATTAGAAATTCCATGTTCTAAAATTTGTTTGCTCAATTTACACAATGTGGAATTGATTACTCATAAGAAAGTTTTTACTAGAATATCTCTTGATAACTCTTTATACTATATTATGTTCGATAATCCTATAGAGCTATCTAGTGTGATTGAGAGAACCTTCCTGAAATTGCATGTTTAAAATCACTAGTTAGTACTTATGCCTACACATATAAGTTCAATTTGATTGGAGATTATGGTGTAGATGACAAGTTCTATGTTTACCGAATATGCGTTACATGTGATAAGCTTGTTGAATTGAAATTGCATGTTTTGGATAAACAATTTTTGGTTCCATGTCATGATCACAATGTGTTGAGTCTCAACAATAGTTCTTGTTGTTTAGAAAGATTTCATAATCCTACTTATTCACCCTTTGATGTACAATCATGTACAAGTGATCAGAGTAGCGCAGTTGAAGCATGGAATGCACTAAAAATTTTCTCCCCTATATTTGAACAACTTAATCAAGTTATCATCTTTGATACCTTGTCTATGTTCTTAGAAAAGTCGAGGATAATTTTTTCATGGAAGAGAGAATGATATGAATGACAATATTACAATGTATACATCTTATAGCTGTTGTTGTGCTAAATGGTTTGTGCAAAACAACGAGACTAACACCATCATTGATTCATACATATACCATGCATATGTGTTATTCTATTTGTTTACTACACCTTCGGATGTTATTGATGTGCTAAATAGGAGAAGTGTGGATGACACATATATATACCATGCATACACATTGGATTCTTTGTTACCCTATTTTCAGCATATCAAAAGCTGAGGGCGGCTTTGTTTTCAAGAAGGGGAGAATGATAAGGACAAGTACCCTATGGATACAACCATATTTGCTATGCTTATTGTTCCAATTACAAGAGCTCCTATGATCACTTAAATTATCAGGTGAGCTCAATTCAAAGAGGTTTTACTTTGCTTCATAAAGAACTTATGATATTACATAATGAGGGTTTGTTGCGTTTGTTATCATATACCGATATTTATGATCAAGATCATGCAATACGTGAGGCTACACATATGTTAAAACCGATGGCGGTTTTCTGTCAAGAAGGAGAGGATGATGTGACCATGTCACAAACACACACGACCATAGTGCCCAATATCAAGATTGTAAAGGTAAATTTGTTTCTTCAGTTTCAACATATTTTAAATGAGAATATGATGCTACCTAATGATGGAAATATATATTTTTGTAGCACCACATCACTTTTGAACCAATTCAAGTAAGAGCTCAAGTTGGACACATTTTGGAATCCAATTCGGCCTCCAAATCAATTCGGATCCAGCCTGACAGGCCCAACTTCAAATATGCATAACTTTTATATACGGAGTCCGTTTGAGCTCCACGAGTACTTGTTGGAAAGCTTTTCTCGTTTTATTTTCAATGGATCTAGTTTCAACTTCAAATTCCTCTTGTGTAAATCGCAATCATCAAAATAAGGTGCTGCGTCACCTGTTTGGGCCAAAGTGGGCCTTGTAATGCTTGGGCCCAAAGGGGAGGCGGCCCCTCGCCAGGCCCATACTATTCACAGATCTACTGTTCACATGAATAGTATCATGAATAGTACCACCCCTTATTTCTTAGTTTTGCGCGGCTTTCCTTCGCCTATTTAAGGAGGCTGCACCCTTCTAGTTTGCTTGGATTTCGTTTGCTTAGTTTTTCCATTATGAAAACTCTTGTTCTTCGCTTGTGTCGACTAGACCAACCATAAAGAACTTCTACGGAATCCCACCTTTTGAACTCAATATAAATTGTTGCAATTTCAGATTGCTTGTTATCCTGTTCTTGCGTGTTCTTTGGTTGCATGCAGGAATAGACCTTCGTGGTCAGGTCAACCGTGTTCTTGGCATGATTGATAATGACTTGGAGTGTGGTTTAGTGATTGCTTGGTGTTCTGGTCGTGGCCAGTTGGAAGCCTGCATCGTCAAAGTCATTCTCCTCCAAATCGAAGTTATCAACCTATCGGAAGATTGGGACCCCGTTGCCACATCATACTTGAAGGCGTTGTTTTCTCGAAGGCATAGGTATTCGAGAAGTTTCTGCTTCCTGTGTCAAAGATTTTGAGTACGTGAAAACTAAGCAGTCGTGTGAGCAGACGAACGTCTTGTGGTTGAAATCCAAATCTGGTAAGTTAGATTGTTTTTCTTTTAGTTTGAGATTTATTTTTAGGTACTAAAAAGCGGAGGCATTCATTCACCACCCCCCCTCTGATTGTGGTATACGATCCTACAGGTACTGGGTACGTGATGTTAGGTATGGAACATTTGTTCATGTTCTATGGGGAGAGCATCATACGGGACAGTCCATGTAGGGCAGTTTTACAAAATTATGAACGGACCGTATGGAGGTTCGTATGGAGTGTATTTGATAGGGAGATAGGCAGGAATAAGCTTGTCATCGAGTTGGTGATAGCCACTATGGTTGGAGCTTCGAGGAGTGTTTCTAGGAGTTGAAGAAGGCGGTTGGCAACGTCGCTTGGGGTGGTACATGGAGATTGCAGGCAATGCTGGTGCGGTGATATATGGAAGGCTGATAGTGTATATGCAGTTTGTAGAGATAGGGGAACAATTGAGCAGGGTGAGGCCGGTGGAAGTGCCCCTGTTGGTCAGTGGTGGTGTTGCAGAATGTAATGGTGGGGATGAAGTGGAACCTATTGTTGGTGCACATTGCGGTGGTGTGCCGAAACATGGTGCCAATCAGGATGAGTAGAGGGAGATGAGACTTGCTCATAATTTTGAGCCAACCGAAGATGACGGGAGATGGTGGGTAGCACATATTAATTGCTATGAACATTTTGCATGGCATGTCAGATGGAATAAGGAAACACGCATATAGAAAAGCATCATCCCAAAATTGAAGTGGCATCTGGGAATGAGCTAAGAGTGCAAGACCAGTTTTGACAATATATCGGTGTTTTCATTCGGCAACACCATTCTGTTGATGCGTGTATGGGCAGGATACATGGTGTGATATGCCAACTTGTGTGAAGAATGGGTGGAATTTTTGGTATTCCCCTCCCCAATCTATCTGAACACGTAAGATTTTCTTATCAAGGATGCACTCAACATATGCCTGAAACTGGACAAATGTTTTGAATACATCAAATTTGTTTTTCAACAAGTAAACCCCAAGTAAATTTGTTGAAGTGATCAATAAAGCTGACATTATATTTGAATCCTTGTGCAGATGTTCAAGCTAGTCCCCAAACATTCAAACACACAAGTTCAAGGGGAGCACTAGACATAGTACTAGATAAGGAAAAGGGCAATTGATGACACTTTGCCTGCATACAGGCATCACACACATGATTGTCGTGTTTGGAAGAACATGATAGATAATTGGAATCTATGACTTGCTGAATGATAGCAAACGTAGGATGACCAAGTCTAGGGTGCCAATCTTCAGATGAAGGTCGAGTGGCACTAAGAGCTTGCTCGTTGACACAACTGGAACTAGGACTAGATGGAATCTAGTATAGCCCCCCTTGCAATGACCCTTGAGCAGAACTTCACTCGTGGCTTGATCCTTAATAAAGAAGACATCAGGATGGAATTCAAAGTAAACATGATTATCAGAGGCTAACTTATGGATAGAAAGAAGGCTCCGACTAGATTGAGGAACATGAAGTATATTGTTGATTTGCTAGGGTATTTTATGTGTAGAAATCTGTGAATGTCCAACGTGAGCTATACCCATACCTGACCCGTTGGCAGTGTGGACTTGATCATTTTTGTTGTACCGCTTCTTGGCGCTACATACCAATTGGTATCCATGGTGTAGGCCGTCGGCATGCATGGTTCATCTTGGTAGCGTGATCGAAGTGATGGTTGCAACGTAGAGCCATGTGACCCACTTTGCCACATACCTGGCACATCAGATGCCACTCGTTGCCTCGGGAGAAGCGGCTATCATTGCCACGTGATGGTGCATGGCCATCAGTGCCACACCCACCATCATTGCTGGAGATTTGGAAGGTCCTGGAGTTGCCTTTGCGATGCTTCCAGTTCTCCTTGTTGCCATGTCCATGGCCTCTGCTTGTGTTGCCGCGAGAGACGACATTGACAGAGGAGCCGCCCATCATGACAGATTCATCTTGCTGCGACCCCAAATGAATCATGTAGCTCAGGAGATGAGCGTAGAGGTCATTTAGGGTCATGGGATCAGTCCTGGTCATGATCGATGTGATGAGAAAATTCCAGTCCGCAACTCCGCATCGAGTCCCGTTAGGATGTAGATGATGACTCAAAATCCTTGAGGGGCTCGCCAATGGCAGCAAGCGTGTCAGCGAACTACTTCATCTTGTGGAAGTAGTAAGTAGTGAGCTACAGATGATACAAGGTTGCCCGATCTTGTCGACGTAGGATTGGATACTCACGGGAGTCTTAATGAATCGTAGTGATCCTCCAACGCCAGTGCAAGGGCCGAACACTCTTTAATCCAGCAAAACACACTTGCGTTGATTTTGCCGACCACCAAGCGAAGATCTATTGTGCACCCAATTCCCAGCAGAAAGGTTGAACGATCTTGATTGAAGAAACTACCTAATTCCCCATAGAAATTCGACAGCAAAGGAAGAACTCAAGCATGAATAATAGTAGATTAATTCTCAAAAGATAGTCTGAGTTACCAAGAGGGGTGGTGGCTACCTTTAGGGGGTGTGCATGCCCCCCTTGTGCACACTCTTGGGCCCCACGCCCCACACATGCGCTTTAGAGTTTCACACGCACACACCTGGCCTAAGGTTCATACTACTTAGTCTTTATTTGGTTTTTGGAGCTCATAACAAGAGCTAGCTCCAAATTGTCCATTAATCACAATATGGCAAACACGCCTTTCTAAAAGCATAAACATAAACATTTCTATAGATGGGCTGGCCGCGTGACTTGGGTTTGCTTCCCTCCTTAGTGGTTGGCTGCATGGGCCTCCTTACCTGTGGTCGCATGAGCCTTTCTCCCCTTGTGCTTGGCCGGTTGGTCCTTCTCCACTTGTTCTTCCATTGCTTCAAATCTGAGAACACACAATGATAGTATACCATTCCCTTCTAAAGCAATAGGAAACTCTCTAAGAAACGAAAGCATCTGTTATTGGAGTAGCTTAACTCTTGCTCTTGTCATAGGACCATTTGGAGCCTCGTTACTAACTTGTCATGCACCCATGGAGTGGAAGATGAATATATAGTAAAGATGCCATCATCATCCTCCCCCTCTTGAAAAGGAGTCATCCTCGACTCTACACAGTCTAGTCCAAACAAGGGTGATAAATCAACAACATTAAAGGTGGTGCTTACTCCATAATCATCTCCTAGAAGCTCAATCTAGTATACATTGTCATTAATCTTGGTAAGTACTTTGAAAGGTCCATCACCACGGGGCATCAACTTGGATTTACGCTTCAATGGAAAGTGTTCTTTGCGAAGGTATACCCACACTAAGTCACCAGGTTCAAAAAGCATTTTCTTTCTAGATTTGTTAGCCTTGGAAGCATAAGCACGTAACTTTTTTCAATTACCTCTTTCATTGATGCATGGAGCTTTTTCACAAAGTTGGAATGCTTGGGAGCCTGCATATTAGCATGTTCTAATAGTGGGAGTGATAATAAATCAAGTGGTGTAATTGGTTTGAACCCATACACCATCTCAAATGGACACAATTGAGTTGTACAATGTACCATCTTGTTATATGCAAACTCCACATGTAGTAAACAATCTTTTCACTCTTTTAAGTTCTTTGTCATGGTCCGTAGCAACATAGAAAGTGTGCGGCTCACCACCTCCATTTGTCCATCTATTTGTGGATGACAAGTCATTGAAAACAATAACTTCGTCCCAAGCTTGGCCCACAAAGTCTTCCAAAAGTAGCTTATGAACTTGACATCGTGATCTGAAACAATAGTTCTTGGCATTCCATGTAATCTCACAATCTCCCTGAAAAATAAGTCAGCTACATGCGACGCATCGTCACTCTTATGACAAGGAATAAAATGTGCCATCTTAGAAAACCTATCCACAATAACAAAACAGAATCCCTCCTCCTCTTAATCCTAGGCAATTCTAACATAAAATCCGTGCTAATATCTTCCCAAGGAGCACTAGGAACTAGAAGTGGAGTATACAAACTATGTGGATTGAGTTTCGACTTCGCTTCATGGCATGTGATGCATCTTTGAACAAACCTCTCAACGACTCGCCTCATCTTTGGCCAATAGAAGTGATCGGCCAACATCATGTCCATCTTCTCTCTTCCAAAATGTCCCAACTGTCCCCCTGCATGAGACTCCTGCAATAGTAGCAAACGCACGAAAGATTCTGGAACATATAGCTTGTTCATGCGAAAGAGAAAACCATCATGAATATGAAACTTATCTCACCATTTCTCATCTTTGCAATTAGAATATGGTACTAAAAAGTCATGATTGGAACCATACAATCTCTCAAACTTTCCAACCCTTGTAGCTTTACTTCCAATTGAGTCAAAAGTACATGTTTTCTGGACAATGTATCAGCTACCACATTTTCTTTGCCTTTCTTATATTTGACAATGTATTTAAAGGTAGTCTACGATTCAATTCGCTTGGCCCTTTAAGTATTTCAAAGCTTTATGATCAGAATGTATGACAAATTCCTTAGGTCAAAGATAATGCTATTAAGTTTCTAACACATGCACAAGAGCATAAAATTCTTTATTATAAACAGAATAATTCAATTGTGCACCATGAAGTTTCTCACTAAAATATACAATATGTTTTCTTTCTTTCATCAAGACACCTCCAATACCTATTCCACTAGCATCACATTTAATCTCAAAGGTTTTAATGAACTCAGGTAAAATAAGCAATGGTATTTCAGTCAAATATTTCTTCAATTCAGCAAAAGATTTGCCTTGTTTTTCTCCCCATTTAAAAGTGGCTCCCTTTTTTAGTTAATTCATTTAATGGGGCAGCAATGGTGCTAAAATCTTTCACAAATCATCAATAAAAACTAGCAAGCCCATGGAAGTTACGAATTTGACTAACATTCACAGGAGTAGACCGATTTCGAATAGCTTCAATTTTAGACTCATCCACTTCAATGCCATGAGCAGAAACAACATAACCTAGAAACACAACCTTACTAGTGCAAAATGTACACTTCTCAAGATTGGCATACATGCATTCCCATCTAAGCACTTCTAGCACTTGTTTGATGTGTTCAACATGATCATCTAAAGAGCAGCTATATATCAAAATATCATCAAAGTAAACTACCACAGATTTTCCAATGAAGTGTCTCAAAACATGGTTCATCGAGCGCATGAAAGTATTAGGAGCATTGGATAACCCAAATGGCATCACTAACCATTCATACAAACCAAATTTCATTTTAAAAGCAATTTTCCATTCATCACCATGTTTCATTCTTATTTGATGGTAGCCACTATGCAAGTAAATCTTAGAAAAGATAGTAGAACCACTTAACTCATCAAACATGTCATTTAACCTAGGAATAAGATGATGATAGCGAACAGTGACGTTGTTGATAGTTCTACAGTCTACGCACATTCACCAAGTATCATCTTTCTTAGGAACAAGAATGACGGAATGGCACAAGAGCTAAGACTCTCATGTATGTACCCTTTGTCCAAAAGTACTTGCACTTGCCACTGAATTTTCTTTGTCTCCTCTGGGTTAGTGCGGTACGGTGGCCGGTTGGGAAGAGGGGCTCCTGGAACCAAGTCAATTTGATACTCAATACCTTAAATGGGTGATAGACTAGCGGGCACCTCCTCTGGAAACACATTATCATAAGCTCACAAAACTTGAGAAACAACACTAGGAAGAAATGTGAAGTCATTAGTAGTAATCAAGGCATCTTTGTACAGCAAAACAAAGTGAAACATAGTGGGATCATCTCTCATCTCCCCTCATCTCAGATTTTGTGGCTATCATTACTAGCTTTTTATCTCCATCACCTTGGATTTTCCACTCAATTTCAGCTTTTCTTTCTCACTCACCTTTTGTGGAAGTACACTATTTGGCTCCTGCCCTCTTTCACTCTCTATTTGCACCTTTTTATTTTGCACATTTTCAGCCACAATTTGGGAAGAAGTCAAAGGTCGCAATGTTATTTCTTTGTTATTCCACATGAACTTATATTGATTTGTTCTCCCCTCATGAATCACAGATCTATCATATTGCCATGGTCTTCCTAAAAGTAAATGACATACATCCATGGAAAACACATCACACTCCACATTATCCTGATAATTACCAATCTAAAAACTAACATCAACAGTGTATCCAACATTCATAGAGTCATCATTATTCAACCATTGAATTTGATATGGATGTGGATGTTTCTTGTATTTCAATCCAAGTTTAATACAAAGTTCTTTACTAGCCAAGTTATAACAATTACTACCATCAATAATAACCTTACAACACTTACCATTTTTGCTTACCTAAGCTCTTGTTTGGAAGAGATTGCAGCGCTGTTTATGGTTGAACTTTGCTTGCACGCTCAACACCGAAGGGGTACACATAAGGATAGGACCAGACTTGGGGTCATAATACCCATCCCCATGCGCCTCCTCTCCTTGTTCTCCACCATGGTCATCCTCATTTATCTCGAAATTAGCAAGGTACTCTCCATCTTCATCACTAGCAGAATTATACTCTCCATTCTTAGTTATCAACATTACCTTGTTATTCGGGCAATCCTTCTACATATGTCCACAACCAAAGCATTTAAAACATTGAATGGAGCTACTCTTGGCTGTAGAACCCACGGAAGATGATGAAGAATGTGTTGGAGCTCTCTTTGTAATGGAAGGAGTCGCATTCTTTGCACTTAGGGCAGCACATGTACTTGGAGCAAAGCTTCCACTAGATATATTAGTTTTAAACGAATTGAACTAGAATGTGGATTTACCTCCTATAGGTGCTATACGGGGAGTGTAGGAATTGAACCAGAATGTGGTTACCAGTTTAAACTGCCTAAATTCAAATTTTGAATCACAAAATTTGTACAGATTTTTCATGGGTTCTAGAATTGGATCGAATATGAATCGAATAATCTCGAATACGGATACGAATATTCTCGAATATGAATGGGAATATGAATATTCTCAAATACAGATACGAATATTCTCGAATACGAATACGGACATTTTTTAATACGGATTTTGCTTACCACATTCGTGTTGTCTCTAATACGAATATCAGATAAAATGAATTATCCGTTACCGTTTTTCACCCCTAGTTGTAGGGTTGAAACTCGGCAATTCGCTTGATAGAAGGGTGCAAACCATCAAAGAATCCAGCTATGGTCTGCTCTTCTTGTTCATAAACACTAGACCTAATCATAGCTATTTCCATCTCTTTGTAGTACTCCTCAACCGTGAAGCTCTCTTGCTTCAATTGCTGAAATTTATCAAAGAGATCATGTTTGTAATATTTAGGAACTAACCTTGCCCTCATGTGGTACTTCATCTCCTCCCATTTAATAATGGGTGGCTCATTATTCTCCCTCCTTTGATTTTGCACTTGTTCCAACCAAATCAATGCATAATCATTGAATTCAACTCCCGCCATGTGCATTTTCTTCTCTTTAGAATAATTGTACAAGCGGAACACCTTGTCCACCTTGATCTCCCAAGTGAGGTATTCTTCGAGCTCATGAATACTTGAAAATGATGGCATTGTAAATTTAAGCTTACCAAATTTCTCCTTGTTTGGTCGTTCATCGCCAAAATGATTACAGCGGTGGTAGCTGTTGTCATAGTGTAGAAAGTCTTCGTCGTCGAGGTGTTGTGCTCCCCCACCATGGCCTCCATGTCCATGGCCCCTCCCTAGACCATGGAAGCCGCCCCCTTCACCTCTCCCAGGTGGGGTAGATGAATGGTGTTTCCCACCACGCGGTCTCACCTTTGTTGAGCTTCTTAGTTGACTCGAGGGGCAGCTGCTCCCTTATCTCGTGGAAGAATTGCACCCCCCCCTACGATGAACACTTCCCTCCTCTTGTTGTGGCTGAAACACATACACAACATCGTTCACAATGTTTGTACGTAGAACATTCATTTGCTAGTTCATCTCAATGTGCATATCTTGTGCAGAATTTTTGATCTCTGCCTTGAGTTGCTCTTCCAAGGTGGAAGTAGTGGCGGCGAACTCATTGCACAAATTCAAATTCCCCTCTAAGCTTGGAATTGGAATCGAGTCACCAGGGTGTTCAGATCATGCTTTTCGCCCATATTGTCGTTTCCACCTGACATGGTTAGTTGCGCACAAGAAGACAGAAACAACACCAATACATGTATGATATGTGGAGTTCACTTAATCTCACTCTTTCCTCTCCCAAGTAAAGTTCTTATCTTTCCGAAGTGAATTTAAGGCCGAAAGAAACTTACACTTGGTGGTGGTTATAATAGCAAGTGATGCTCAGGCAGATTAAAGAGTGAGTCACAATTGCACAACACTAGTTATTTAGTGGAGCTTGCTATGAAAGTATTTATCCTACACAATCTGAATTTCACGATGTTGTAAAATTAATAATCCAAGATAGAAATTTTGTCTAAGTGCTAATCTAAAAGATTTAAGTGAAGTGTTTGAACACGCTCGCAAAGATCAATGTGACTCAATCAAACAAAGGAATGGGCTAATTGGAAGCAATTTGAAGTTGAGAGTTAAATAGCTTGTTTTGCACCAAGTACTAGGAGAGACGCTAGCTAATTGTAAGAATATGAATAGACGGCACAAGATTGCTCAAGATATTAAATACGCAAACTGAATTTATGAACTAGAGCCACTCACCCAATTCAGCCCTTTTTTTGTTTTTTCACCTCTCATTTTTTTGCTACCCTGCAATTGACTCAATCTCTTCAAATCCCTCTCCCGATCCTAGGGAGGTATATGGGTCACAAACGTTTTGTAGAAGGCAAGGGTATAAAGGTCAAATCCCTCTCTCTCTCTCTCTCTCTAAACTCTAAATTTTTTTTATCAGCCGAATGAATGATGTCCAAGTCAACAAATGTTCAGTTAAGAGTGATTAATTCAAGAGCAGCCTACAATGCAATATCAATGACTAGTCTCAAGTATTCAAAGGATTTAAGCGAAGATCAATTTATATGGTGTTCGGTTGTTTCAATTGCTCAAGGCAAAGAATTCAAGAAAGCCAACCGGAACACAAACTCTTCTCTTGGATTTCGGTTAGCACTTCTCTAGAGTTGGTTTTCAGATGGCAATATCTCAAAGAATTTGGAAGTGGGCAGCTAGCCAAAATCGACTTGGATTCTAGGGTTGTACTCGGATTGATCTTGGAAGAGTTGTAGACACACACTCACAGGTGACTAGGGTTTGGGGTTCAGCAAGCCTCCAAGAACCGAAAGCAAGATTGAATATGTATGTATGTATGTATGTATGTATGTATGTATGTATGTATGTATGTATGTATGTATGTATGTATGTATGTATGTATGTATGTATGTATGTATGTATGTATGTATGTATGTATGTATGTATGTATGTATGTATGTATGTATGTTTTTTTCGGAGCTAACAGAAGTATCAACTAGCATATTTTCAAGGATTGGAAAAACAACGATTAAGTAACGAAAGGACACTAAGATCAGCACCAAAACAAATTTTCTATTGGACTAAAACCTAACTAAACTCACACGAAATAACAGATTAATCTAAAGGTTCGGATTTCATATTTTTTTGTGAGGCAAATTTTTGGCTATAATGGACTATAGGACAACAAGTAATGAACTAAAAATTAAAGGGATAAAATTCTACCGAGTAAACCGCGCTCTAATACCAAGATGATATGAGATCGCTCGATCTTCTCGACGTAGGATTGGATACTCGCGGAAGTCTTGATGAATCGTAGTCCTCCAATGCCAGTACAAGGGACGAACACTCTTTAATCCACTAAAACACACTCACGTCGATTTCACCGACCACCAAGCGAAGATTTATCATGCACCCAATTCCCAACGGAAAGGCTGAACGATCTTGATTGAAAAACTCTCTAATTCCTCATAGAAAAGAAGAACTCAAGCATGAACAATAGTATATTAATTCTCAAAAGATGGTCTAAGCATTCCAAGGGGTGGCAGCTACCTTTAGGGAGTGCGCACGCCCCCTTGTGCACACTCTTGGGCCCCACACCCCACATATGGGCTTTAGGGTTTCACACACACACACACACACACCTGGCCTAAGGCCCATTCTACTTAGCCTTTATTTGGTTTTTGGAGCTCATAATAAGAGCTAGCTCCAAATCGGCCCTTAATCACAAAATGGCAAACACGCCTTTCTAAAAGTATAAACATGGACATTTCTATAGATGGGCTGGCCACATGACTTGGGTTTGCTTCCCTCCTTGGTGGTTGGCTGTATGGGCCTCCTTCTGTGTGGCCCCATGAGCCATTCTCCCCTTATGCTTGGCCAGTTGGTCCTTCTCCACTTGTTCTTCTATTGCTTCAAATCTGAGAACACACAATGTATTTGCATAAGGTAATATACTATTCTCTTCTAAAACAATAGAAAACTTTCAAAGAAACAAAAAACACCTGTTGTTGGAATAGCTTAGCTCTTACTTTTATCATAGGACCTTTTGGAGCCTCATTACTAGCTTTGTCATGCACCCATAAACTGGAAGATGAATGTGTAGTACAGATGCCCTCATCAATAGTGGAGTCTCCTTTCTTCATGTTCGCCAATTGGAGACAAATCTGCATCACCTTCACCTGCGTCTGGGAAAAGAACAATCGCTCTAGTGCACTCCACACATCTCGTGCGGTGGTCAGCAGATGAACCTGAGCGAGAAGATCCTCGGTCAAGGATGTGAGGAGGGCACTTAGGACGAGCTGGTCCTGTTGCGCCCAGGCCTGATGAGCAGGATTAGGCACCTGCAACTTCTATGTGCCATTAGTCCAGGCGATCATGGTGCTCAGCTTGGCGGTAGTGCCGTCGACATAGCCAAGCATGGCATGAGCCCTCAGAGCTGCCGTGACTTGCGCCTTCCATAGCATGTAGTTGCCCACGGCCTGTCAGATAGTCACCATGAAGGCAAAGGAGGGTGCAACAAGATGGCGTGCGGCACCGCTTCCTGTGCTTGGGAGAAGACATCTCGTTAGAGATGGTAGAAAGCTGTGATTCCATAAAAGATTGACTAGATGAGATTGAATGTTTGAGTTGCTTGACACCGAACTCGGTATCCTCTCTTCTCTTTATATATACCGATGAATCAGTAGCCATCTCAGTTACATAGTTACAACAGATTGCAGATTACAACAGGGTAGTTAAGATACAACTCTATCTCTAATTTTAGCCGTGTCTAGTTCGCACCGAATACATCTTTTATTAGCACTGGTGAGCATGAGCCTTCCTTCTGAATTGGCAACCAAATAACCAATTAACCATGCACTGGTGGGCGTGAGCCTTCCGTTTGAATAATTCATATCTCATTCCTGAAACAGCAGCCCACTGTCTAGCAATGATCATATTGGCCTCTTAGATATCAACTATCTATTAGCTATTTGGACTATACAATGGATGTGCATGCATGAACAACACAGGTTGTTTAGGACTGGATTTGTATCTTTGTGCCTAACAGTTTATTCGGGGTTATCTTCATGTTGTGCTACTGACGTACTCTACCTCTATGCTTTCTAATTTGCTCTATGCTAGATGTGTCCCTGCTTGACCTTGGAAGGTTCATTCACATAATTTTCCTTAATTTTGGTGTACCCTAGACTATTGACGAAGACTAAACAATGGTAGAATGGTTCTCATAACTCAGTTAATCCAGCATTGAGGCATTGAATTGATCTCACAATTCTGTTAATCCTCCATTGAGCTATTCTGCTGTAAGATTGGTTCTTGCATGCTTTCTTTATTTTTTTTTCTTTGTTCAGATGCCAGTGTTTTTGATGGATTATGCAAGAATGGTGTTAGGTAAAAAAATGCTCAGTTGCATGTAATCTTTGGTGATAGGAACAAAAATTAATGGTAGTTGCCGTAGCTACAAAGAGTGGCATTTTTGCTTACAATGATGTTTCTGTTATCATCTTAAATACTGTTTGTGAGTTTGCCTATAATGTTTGATCATCCACATTTCCTATTTTCATCTTCTGAGTTTCGATTTGCCCCTTTCATAGTTCTCTTTATAAGACAACTAACTGTATACTGCTTTTTTGGCCTGCGTGTGAAATTTCATTCATCTAGGCTGAAATTTCGGCATAGCTGGGGGAATTCTATGGGGTTTTCTTGCTCTATCATTCTTTCCTTTTCGGTTTGTTTTCCGGTTATGCATTTTAGATCGATAAAGATCGGGTAAAAATGACTGCAGAAGGTTATAAACATAAAAGTTTTTTGGCCGTACAAACATGTAGTTTACTGCAGCATTTAGGTGGCCCAATTGTATTAGATAAGCATTCTTTTTAAAGATGGCCTACATCATCAAGACCAAGATACTACTGCCCATGGTCTCATATCGCATAGACCTGCTACTTAAGTTGCTCGCCTTGCGGCCTTACCTCGTGATGTGATTTTCTTTCTCATCATTTTATGCCCATAGGATTGGCTCAAACTTCTGCTCAACGATCAAGGCCATGCACTCGTCAAAACTCCATAAAATCCAGTGGAAAAAATTTGGAGTACATAATACATGTTATGCTGCGTTGCACGAATTGCCTCATTAAAACCTTAGCCGAGAAATTCAGGAAAACTCGTCAAGTGAAAAAGAGTACAATCCATCCAATTTCGTTCAATATTCAGAACTTATTCTTTGGGTACTCGATCTTCATGATCAAAGTTTAATAACGGATTTGAGAAAATTATCCCCCTGAATTCTGCACTTCTCTAAGTCTCATCATTCCAATTCCTCGTACGCATCTTTCAAAGCTAGATGCAGGAAGTGACTTAATTAATAAATCTACAAGATTCTCACATGACTTAGTATGCATTACATTAATTTCGTCCATCTTTTGTAATTCATGAGCATAGAAGAACTTGAGGTTGATATGCTTTGTGAAATAACTCTTCATGTAGCTGTCTGTACTTGTGCAATGCAAGTTGCATTATCTTCATAGATAATAGTAGGAGCTTGTATAATATTCATCCCACATGACTGCTAGATGTGGTGAATCATTCATCAGAGCCAAGCATATTCTCGTGCGGCTTCGTACAGTGCTATGATTTCTGAGTGGATCGTCGAAGTCGTTACAAGACTTTACTTAGACGATTTTCATGAAATTACAGTTCCACCACATATGAATACATAGCCTGTTTGTGACATTGTGGTATGCAGGTCCGCTAGGTACCCAACATCTGCATAGCCAATCAAGTTCAAATCTTGATTCTTTCTGTAGAACAATCCAAGATCTTTGCTTCCTTGGAGGTATCGGAAGATGTCCTTTATTCCCTACCAATGTCTTTTAGTAGGTTCTACACTATGCCTTGCTAACAAGTTTATGGCAAATGCGATGTTCGGTCTAGTGCAGTTTGCTAAGTACGTAAGTGCTCCTACTGTACATAAGTATGGGAATTCCGGTCCCAGGATTTCCTCCCCCTCTTCCCTAGGTTGGTATGGATCTTTTTCTTGCTGTAAAGACCTCCCGGTCATTAGTACTTTCAATAGATATGCCTTCTCAAAGCCAAACCTTTCTAACACCATCTGGGCGTAGGCTGACTGATGTACTAATATTCCTTCATGGACATGCTAGAGCTGCAGGCCTAAGCATTATTTGGTTTTACCCAAATCTTTCATTTCAAATTCTGACTCCAGGTAAGAACTTGCTTCTTTTATGTCTTCCATTGTCCCGATGATATTCAGATCATCTACATATACTGAGATTATACAAAATCCATTCTGGGATCATCGTATAAATACATAGGGATAATCTTCATTGTTCGTATAGCCTTTCTTGCATAGAAAGTCGCTTAAGCGATTATACCACATCCTGTCTGATTGCTTGAGTCCGTACAGTGATTTCCTGAGCTTCACACTGTATAGATTTCTATTTGCTCTGTCTTGGTTCGGGATGGGGATACCTTCAGGTACCTTCATATAAATCTCCGAATCTAAGTTTCCATAAAGGTATGCAGTTACCACATCCATCAATTTCATTTCTAGATTCAAGTTTACTGTCATTGAGATCAAATATCTAAACGTAATTCCACTCATGACTGGGGAGTAGGTTTCTTCGTAATCAACTCATAAACATTGAGCGAAACCTTGTGCTACCAGCCTTACTTTATATCTTACAACTTCATTTCTTTCATTTCTCTTTCGAACAAATACCCACTTATGCCCTACAGGGTGCACATGGGGAGATGTGCGGCTTACGAGCCCAAACACATCTCTTTTGTTTAGAGATAATAATTCAGTTTCTATTACCTTCTTCCAATCTTCCCAATCTGATCTTTTCTTACAATCAGCGAGCGATGCAGGCTTGTGGCAATTTTCTTTACAAAGTAGATATCAATTGACTGTTGTCCTATTCATGGACTCTCTCATGTGCACATAATTTATAGCTATTTCTTCATGAGTTGCTTCTTCTGGAGCTTCTCCTTGCTCATCGCTTCTTCCAGTTGCGATGGCAAGTCCCTTTAGTTTTTCGGTTCCGATGTGTGCGCGCACATCCATGCTGATTTCTTCTTCCATGGGATATTCATATCTGGTATGCCCTTTTTTGAAGGTGTCATAGTGATGCCAGGTCTCAACTAGCTCCCCTTCTGGTTATGGGAACTTCAGTGATCGGCTGTGTCAAGTCCTTCTTATCCTTCTTCACCAGGCATCCCCGGTTACTTAGGATTCGAGGGGCCAGATTTCTCGTCCTTTTATTCTGAGGCCTCTGGATAGGATTATAGATACCTTCTAATTTCTTTGGTATTTCAACACTCTCCGGTGCATTGCGTGCAGGCACATGTGACATAATCACGCTCTTCAAATCACTAAGGTGGTCAGGCAGTTGATTTGCTAATGCTTGCAAATCAATGATCTTCTAGACTTCTCTATTTGCTTGCAAATCACTAGTGCGCGGGTCATGTGCATGGATTCCTATGGCTTGCCACGTATTCCGAACATTTTTCATCAAGGGATTGATTTCCTCTCCCTAATGTTGGGAAATTATCCTCATCAAATATACAATCAGCGAAGCGAGCAGTATGCAAATCTCCTATCATGGGTTCTAAATACCTGATTATGGATGCTGTCTCACAACCAACGTATATAGTCTTTCGGAGAGGACCCATTGCAGCACGCTGTGAAGGGGGTATAGGTACATAAACCTTGTATCCAAACCTCCTGAGATGAGAAATTTTCGGTGCTGATCCTTGCACTAGTTGCATAAGTGAATGGATGTTGTAGGCCGATGGTCTAAGGTTGATGAGATTTGCTGCATGTAAGACTACGTGTCCCCAACATGTAGCTTGCAATTACAATTGTGCAAAAGTGGTCAGGCAATAAATTTAATTCTCTTGATTAATGCCTCTACTAAACCATTCTAGGTGTGGACATGCGGTACAGAATGCTGAATTGTAATTTCCATCGCCATGCAATAATCATCAAATGCCTTTGAAGTAAATTCTCCAGCGTTGTCCATTCTGATGGACTTTATGTGATGATCAGGGAAAATATTTCTGATGTGAATTATATATGAGATCAGCTTTGCGAAAGCATGGTTTCTCGTGGACAATAAACCTACGTGCGACCATTTTGAGAAAGCATCGATGAGCACCATGAAATATTTAAATGGCCCTGAAAGTGACTGAATGAGACCGCAAATGTTTCCTTAGATACGTTTCAGGAATGCAAGGACTTCATGCTTCATTTTCAGAGTGGAAGGTCTAGTAATTAATTTCCCGGAAGCACATGCAGGGCACACAAAATCTTCATGACTCGGGAAATTATTTACATTAATATTATGCCCTTGGGAATTGTTGATTTATTTTTCATCATCCTAAGACCTGGGTGGCCTAATCTGTCATGCCAGTGACAGAAAAGTTGAGAGCTTCTAAATATTGTCTTCAGGGCAGTATAGGCTACAGGTGCCTTGATGTTGGTGTAGTATAGCCCAGTTTGTAGTGAAGGAAGTTTTTCTAGTACCCTTTTTCCATTTGCTTCACGCTTCGTAATGAGCAGGTATTCTTTACCATACTCTTCTTCAGTCTCAACATAGAAACCGTTGGCGCGAATATCCTTAAAACTTAGGAAAGTTCCAGTCGATTCTGGGTACAATAAGGCTTTTTGAATGACCAAAGTTGTGCCCATTGGGAGTATAATTGTGGCTCTTTCTGAACCTATTATACAAGCATCACTTTCGACGATTGTTGTAAGGCTGCTAGCATTCTTACTAATCAACTAAAAGTACTTCGTCTCTCTTAAGATGATATTCGTTGTGCCGCTGTCGGCTAAGCACACTTCCCCCATAGGACGTCACACGTGTTCTAATATAAGGTATTTTATTAATATGCATTAGAAGGCAATCAATACATAAACAAAATACTTTAATATCAGAACATATCATGTCATTATAAACTGAATAAATGAATGAATTATTCAAATATCATCCAACCATCACGAGAAAATAAAATTGCTTAAGTACCATCCATGCAAGTTCTAACTTGTTCTTTTACACAAAAGTAAATGACAATTAAAGTCTAAATGCATTCTATGCATTAGACAGAATCTGCTAAGAAATCAGAGACTGTGTCTACTATTTTCTCGGGGGTGATATGCTCTTGAGAGAAATCATGGCGATGGCAGCTGCTACGTCAAAAAGGGATGCTGCTGCCGGAATGGTTTCAACCTCCATCAGCGTAGACAGCTGCTCAAAACTCTCCCCCTTAATAGATGCAAAGTGGGTTTCATGCTGCCCTTTGCCATCCTTTTTCTTCTGGGCTTGGTAGGCATCGATGACATGCTGCGGCTCTTTACAGATCCGCGACAAATGCCCCCACTTGCCACACTTGTAGCAGAATTGGTCCTGCTGACCATAGGCCTTGCCATCCTGCTTTGGCTTGCTTGCCTTATTCTCAAGTAAAGCATCTGACTTGCCTTTCTGGGCTGCGGCCATACCCTTCCTTTCCCTTTTCTTCATCATAGGCTTTCGCACCTTGTAGCTCCCGACATTGGCTTCACGGCCAGCGGAGCTTCCAGGTGGCTGAGTGACATAGTTCTTGCAGAGAACTTCATCCTGAGCCTCTGTAACCTGCATCATATCAATCAATTCGGCATACTCCTTACAGCCGTTTTGACGATAATTATGTGCGGATTGCACTGCATTGGGGTGGAAGGTAGATAAGGTCTTCTCAATCTTCTGCTCATCTGTGATCTGCTTGCCACATAGTTGAAGATTGGTACAAATTCTATGTAAGGCAGAATTGTACTCCCCAACCATTTTGAAGTCGGCAAACCTCAGTCGGATCCATTCTTGCTCTACCAGAGGAAGAATGGTGTACTTTAGCCTCTCGAACCGCTTCTTAAGTGCAGTCCAAAGTGCTAGCGCACTCTTCTCTGCCATGTACTCATTCTTGAGAGTGAGACAGAGATGGTGCCTGAGGAAGTGAAGTGCCTAATCATTTTCCTCAGGGATGGGTTGGGCATCTTGCGGTGCGCCAATCCCAATAGCAGCGCAGAGCTTCTTGGCTTCAAGTACTATCTCGACCTCAGAAACCCAAGTCAGATAGTTTTGGCCATGCTGGGCCAGCTCCTCGAACTCCCGGTTCGTGATACCAGTCATCTACATGTGCATGAAAGGAATAAATAAGTTTACTGCCGGTAAACATGCATATAATTAATTTACTGTAGGTAAATCAATGGTACAAAAGATTCTTGTAATGTTCCAGAATTTTCTATGCATTTTCTATAAATTTTACTATTAATTTCGGTGATTAAAGGCAATTTAACTAATTACGATTAATCAAAAACAGTAAATAAATATAGAAAACATAGAAAATAATAATGACAGAAATAAACATGCTTCAAATGCTAAAAATAATTCAAAATTTGAATTCCCGAGGCCCTTTCATGGCCAAATATGAATTTTCAGTGAATTCTGCAATTTTTGTAGGCCTATACGCAAATTTTCAATTCAGAGAAAATTTTCGCAACATTTTCTGATTTTCCAATGGTCTTTTCGCAAAAATTTGGGACCCATCTAAAATTTCTGAGGACCCTCTTGTAATTTCTGAGGACCGCAACATTTTCCGTGCTTTGCTAGTGGCGGCGGCAAGCGGCAATCGGGCGGGCGCGCTGATCATGGTGGTGGGCCGACGGCAGGGGCAGCGGAGCTCGGTGGAGGGGCTGGTCGGCGAGAGCGGCTACGAGCCGAGCAATCGGCGGATCGGCCGACGCGGTGGCGGCCGCGGGCGGCGAGCGGCGTTCGGCGGAGCCGGCGACAGCGCCTCGAGTGGCGCCGGCAACGGCCTCCTCGGGCGCGACAGTGGGCGGCGTTTTGAGCACGAAGCCGGCGACGGCCTCCTCGGGCACAACGGCAAGTGGCGCTTCGAGCGCAGAGCTGGCATCAGCCTCCTCAAGCGCAACAGCGGGTGGCCTCCTCGGGTGCGGAGCCGACGGGCAGCCTCCTCGGGTGCGACGGCGGGCAGTGCTTCGAGCGCGGAGTCGGTGGGCGACCGGCCGTGCAGGGCTCAAGGCAGCGCACGAGGGGGTCCAGTGGCGCTTCGGGCGGCGCAGCCGACGATCGGCGACTTCGGACCACGCGTGTGGGGTGGCGCCGGTGGCAGGCTAGAGTGGAAGCTGAGGCAGCCCCAAGCAGTGCGGTCGAGTGTGCGAATTTTTTTTCTTTTCTTTTTTTGCTTCCATTTTTTTCAATCTACAGCGTAATCATCATCTACTCTTTCATGTAATGTACTGATTGACATTGTGCCGATGACTTCAAGTCTACTTGCGGTAGATTAGAGTGGATTTGCATCATAGAAAATAATCTAGAAAGTGAAATCTACGAATTTAGAGCGATATAGATACAGACAATTCAATATACTGCTTCGATGATTTACCTTCGATTCACCGGAGCGATTCGTGCTGATAACGTGTTGAGGAACCATCGTTGGCGACTAGTCCGATCGATTCCTCTTCTTATGCAAAACAAGATCAATCACAAAAGACAAAAATAGTAGATTGAAAACATTGAGAGATATAGAGAACTCCTTGTCTTTTTTTATTGCTTTCTTTCTGATTCCGTATACAAAATAGCCAATAGTGCTCCCTATTTATAGCCTAATGGTGAGGTGCCCACCATGGGTCAAGGCTTCAAGCCCAGGCCTAGATTTCCTAACAATGTCAATTGCCACTAGCCCAGGCTGTTAAATGGGCCGACCAAACCACATGACGTTCCAGCTAAAGAAAGATGCGCCCATATTTGGTAAGGCGCATCCAGCTTGCTGAGGTTATCTCTACTACTTAGGTGGTGCTCAGTTGGGCTGATTTTTGTGGTTTATGGCTAAAATTTTACTGTAGCTAGCTGAAATTAAACTGTAGCAGATGGTGGCTTATTTGGCATAATTAAATTTAGAAAAAAAAATTAAAAATGAAAAAACGGGTTAGCCCAGCACGTATAATGCAAATGAATATGGAAAAAAGAACCGGCCAAAAAGCTCAAAAAAATCCAAAAAACAGAAAAAAGACGAAATTTAGAAATCGTAAAAAATAAGCCGAAAGCCAAGAGCCCAAGCCCAAACGAGTAGGGCCTCATGATAGTGGCCATATTATTTTTTTCGATGGGAAATCGAGCTTGCTATTATGATAGTGGCCTTTGTATCATACATGTTCCTCAAGCTTGCTATTATGATAGTGGTCTTTGTATTATACATGTTCCTCAGTACATTTTGGGCACATCGAAGGACAATCTCGCAGCTACAACACAATTGTGACTATTTCTTTACACAAAGCTGTCTTAGCCTTTCGTGGACATGAGTTCCTTAATCTTGCGTCCTTGAATATGAGTGCTTATGAGTTATATTGCACCATTTGTAGCTGACCATAAACTACATAGGATGTGGAAGTGCTAGGTATATTTTCTATCTCTTTGTTTTTATGCACCTTTGTTGTATAGAGCTAAAACTACCTTCTGTTGTTGTTTGTGTCTAAGTGCTTTATATTCTAATTTACTCCCTTGCGATTGATGTGTAATACTGAACCATGAATAGTATGTTTATTTTATAGTATTGAAAATTTTAAATACTTGTACATTCTATGTTTTCTACAAATTAGGTGTGTGGTATTGATATAAACACATCAATTTAGCAATTAATTGTGTCATATAAATAGTATCTTGCTCAAATGCAGGTATGTCCTCGAAATGGAGCTTTGAGCAGTTGCTGTGGTAAAATAGGTTGTCAATTACTGTTTTGTGTCAAACAGCAGCCTAAAATGTCAAAACCAGCAACTTGTGAATACTCCTTTTTCATATTTTCTATAGCAAGGTATGCAGGCTTGAGTTACTCAAATAAAATTGAAATAGCAGTGACCTTTTCTACCAAGAGTTATGCAGACTAATCACCAACATTTTTTAGCTCGTGAAATTATTGGGGCTATTCAAACAAATGCTGCTCCAGTTGAAAAATTACTACAAATTACTTCCTTTCCATTAATTTTTCCATAATGGTAGATGAGGTTGGCAAGACTTGGAGTTGGACCCATGCAAATTCTTCAAAATGCCATTTCTCGAGTCATCTTCACAATAGATTCAGCTAACTGATATTTTGGGCGCAAAACAACCTCATAAGTAATATGTTTTTGTTAGACCATGTGGATGGTCATGATTAAAAATGATGATAAATAATTGACATTTGAATTTCTTTATAATTTGCGTTTGTAAAATTGTCAGGTGATCGCAATCGAAGATTTTGGGTTCAAGTGTTTTGACTAGCTTCGAGTAGTTTTAATAGGGTTCCGAGTGGTTTTAATCGAGTTCGAGTACTTCAACCTGATCTAGTTTATGACCACAACAAACTTCATCTACGAGTCGTTTACGACCATGCATGGCTTTACGACCACGGCTGTTGTTTACGACCATGCACGGCTTTACGACCAAGATTGTACGACTACAACAGCTTTCAACCACATTCGACTACAACTATGTTCGACTTCGACCACGGCAACACAACCACAGTAACATGACTTTGACCACGGCAACTCGATTATGACCACGACAAATCAACTACTAAAGGTAATCATAGCTACAGTACTTTTACATGGCCGTAGCTTTAGTGCTTTTGATAGTCATGGGCTTTACTGGTCATACTTGATAGTCGTAGAATTTACTAGTCAATAGTCAGTGACTTTGCAATCGATGGTCATATTTTGTTGACTGCTCTTATAGTTGTATATTTTGTAGTCTTGTCGATAGTTGTAGACCAAGCAGTCTGCTGTCATTGTCTTCGGTAGTCGAAGGCTTTACGATCGGTAGTCGAAGGCTTTACGATCGGTAGTCGAAGGCTTTACGATCGGTCGCCGTAGGCTTCTCGGTTGCTACTCGTAGACTTCATTGTCGAAATGAGTGCCTCAGTATTTATGATCTTCGAGTATTTTGAGTACTCGTGTTAGGTTAGCGGAGTGTTTGGCTGGTGCTTGATGGAACGGTGTCAGTAATCGGTAGTCAGAGCGACTAGGTACTCGATGACCAGTGAGTGACAGTTGTGAGTTTTGCAGTCGGTTATCGGTTATGAGTACTTGTTGAGCTAGTGGTTGTGCTAAGTGGTCGTAAGAGTGAGTTTTGGAGAGCGATGGTTTTTAGCGGTCATAATTGGTAGTCTGAGATTGTTTTCTGGAGAGCGATGAGGTGGTTGGTCGTGTACGACCAGGTTGATGGTTGTGGACTATTTTGTTCTTGTCTATGGATGGATAAGGGTGGTGTGAATTGTTGTGCTGATGATGGTCAAGCTGGGAAGAGCTTGTCCTAAGAAAAATATTTCTTTGGTCTTTGCATGTGCAAGAGTGTGTGCAGACAATCACGGTCAGTGACAAGGATGATCAAAACAAGGATAGGGAGATCTAAGGTCTAGACAGTTGAGGATGTCACGCAAAGTGGTCAAGCTAACACTAGAGCATGTAGAGATCAAGGATGGTGAAAGTGAGATGGGACTACGGGAGGGGATATCCTGGAGGCTTCGTCACGTGTTGAGTTTGGAGTGTTATTGATAGTCTGTGGGCTGGAAGAGATAGAGTTTGAGTAAAACCTGTGTTAGGAAAGGGTTTCAGGTCTCTTGATTTGAAGAAGAGATTAGGTGCTGTGTTCGTGTTTGAATCGGACACGATTAAGGACATTGGTCTATAAAAGCAGGGTGAGGCTTAAGCTAACGTAACCAATCTTTAGGGCTTTAGTCGAGGAAGTTTTTAGGGGTACTGTGAGGGAAATTTGTAGCCCAAAACTTATTGCAAAAATAATAGATCAGATGTATTCCCAAAGAAGTTAATCGGCAGCATGTTTTTGTGACCATTGTTCTTCTTGCGTCGTCAACAGCTGACTAACAAATCTCGTTCGAGTGTGTTATGAGCACACTGTTGCCTTTGGCCGGTTCTCATTCGAGCGGAAGCGTTCGAGCGGTCAATTTTCACGCGGCTGAAGTCTGCGAGCGAGTCCGACCATGTACAGAGGCGGTCGTAGTGAAGCGATCAAGCATGCGATCAAACGACAAGCACATCTGGTCGAATGACTAGCACATTTGTGGATGAGTAATCATTCAAGCGATCGTTATCGACCATGAAGAGAAAGAGTGAAGCGGAAGAAGCAGAGGCGATCATTCACCCCCCCCCCCTCTAATAGCGCCATACGGTCCTACAAGTGGTATCAGAGCAGAATGCAATGGCGTTAGATCGGGAATAGTTCTCTAGTAAGCCACCATTCTTTGATTTTACAGATTATCTCTACTAGAAAATTTGCATGGAAGTCTTTCTACAAGCTCAAGGTAATCTGATTTGGCAACAAGTTGAATCTTCGTTTGAAGTACCTTCTGTCATTACCATCGAAAACATTGCTAATGTAGAGGCAAATGGTAAGGCTAGAAATATTTTGTTACAAGGTTTAAGTAGAAACGAGTTTGTTAGAATTGTTCATCTTAAATTTGCAAATAAAACTTGGACTAGTCTAACCGATTACCATGAAGTATCAAAGTCTATTAAGGGTGTGCATCAAAATCAATTCAAAAGGAGTATTCTAAATTTGAGATGAAACCAGAAGAATCAGTAAATGCTCTTTTCAACCACTTTAATAAGCTTGTTAGTGATTTGCAATCTGTCGATGTCACATATTCTGATTCCGACAATGCTCATCAAATTCTAAATTCTTTGGATATGTCTATTTGGAATATGTTAGTCATCGCTATCAATCACTCTGTTAGCATGGAAACACTCACTCCGAATGATCTTTATTCAAAGATGAAAATACATGAGATTGATGCTTTGGCCAGAATAAATAAGTTGAATTCTCTGGGCTTAGTGACTAACCAAGCTGACAACTCCTCTAGTTCCTCTATTGGTTCTTTGTCTGCATTATGCTCTGTTTCAGATGAACAATTGGAGGAGATCCCCGAAAAGCAGTTTGTACTTCTCTCCAAGTGGGTGACCAAGGCAATTAATAATATCATATCAAGATAAAGAGTTGGTCCAATTAGATGCTATGAATGTGCTAAGCAAAATCACATCAAGATAAACTGCCCTAAACTGAGGAAGGAGATCAAGCATGAAAAAGCATCAACTCGTTGATCTCAGGTCAATATTGACCTAAACAAGAAATGCAATTATCGTAGGACAGCCAACAAAATAATTTCAACACTTGAGGAAATCAATTTGAGCGATGATGAATCTACAAGTGATGAGGACAGTGGCAAGAAGGTCAATCAGGCAGATTTCACAGGAATGTGCTTTATGGCAAAGAGTGAGGATCTCGACGATGATGATATCTACAGTGATCCTGATGAGATAAAATCTTCTTACACAGATATATCTCGTGCTATGCTAAGATTGACAGAGGATCTTAAGAAATATAAAAAGAAAATTAAAAATCATGATCTTGTTGTTGAGAATTTAAATTCTAAAATCGATAAACTTAGAGCTTCAATTCCTAATGATGAATCTCGTGAGTCCTGTCAAGTTTTACATTCTGAGTTGGAGTCTGCAAGAAAAATTAATGCATCAACCTTGGGTCAATTTAGTGATGTAACTGCTAAATTTGATGAGTTAAAACTGGCACATGGCTCTTGTGATGAAAAGGTAAATCATGCATATAATGAAATTGAAAAGCTTAAGTCTAACTCATCTAAAGCATGCTCTAAATGTGATTTGTTTCAAGCTAGGCTTAACTCTTCTCAGGAGTCTATTCAACAGATGCTTTAGCATGAGGCTTCTCTAGCTCTAACTGCCCCAAGCTTAACACAAAAATAGAAGTTTGGACTAGACAACTTAAGGAGTTTGCTAAAAAGGAAAAATTAGCTCAATCTAGTGCTTCTAAGAGTCTTAGTGATGAATATGTTAAATGCACAACCTAACCCACATTGGCTAAAGAGAATGAGTATCTTAAAGACACCGTAGAGAGATTTTCTTTTGGCAACAAGAATTTGAATATGATTCTAGATCAGTCAAAAACAAGCATGAAGAAACATGGTCTATGATTTAATTTTGTTGAGCATGCCAAGAATAATCTTTCTAAGGTTGTTAATCTTTTGAAACCTGGAAAACCTGTAGTAGAATCTCAACCAAAACAGATTATTTTTAAATCTGCTAGTATCGCAAAGAATTTCTCTACCAAAGACAGTGTTGTAAAATCAATAGATACGACTTCTTAGCAAGTCAAGTTCAAGTGTACTCACTGTGGTAGAGATGGTCATCAAGTTCAATTTTGCTTTTGAAAAAACAAAAAGAAGAAAGACACGTTAAGAAAGCGTTCTTGAGTGAAATCCATGCAAGCTCCAAACCATGGCTCTGCTCCCTCTAATCAGTTCTCTATAGGCTTAGGAGTTTTTGTAACTGGACCTGGTCGTAATACTCAGTTGGTGTCCAAACTAGTCTTACCAATGCATTCAGACTGCTCTGTAGTCGGACATTCCCTGATCGGACCATCACTTCGACTAGTGTATTCTATTCTAAATCTTCAACACCAAAAACTAGTGCTTTCGAGCACGCATGGTCAGATGAGGAAGGGTTTTTGACCAGTTTCTTCAACATGGTCGGATTAGCCCCGGGGATCACAAGTGATCATGAGAGACCATGTGGAGGTCATCCCGTGTGAATGATGAGTAATTGACATCGGTTTAGGAAAGTCGAGTTTGGTTTGGGTGGTTTGGACCTTGACGTTGCGAGGTGCAATCGGGCTCGGTCGGACTTGGTCAAACTTGGTCGTATGGGATTAGGATGTCTATTCTTTGATTCAACAGGTTGGACTTCATCATGGGTAAGTATGATGCTTTTATGCTATTTATGCTTTCATGTGTCGAGCGGTGCTATTTGATGTGTTTCTTGTCTGTGATGGCTGCAGGACGTCGAGGCAGAGTTGTGGTGAGACACGAGGTGACCAGCTAGACACAGGCGGTGTCGAGGTCAGAACGGTCGGATGTGTCGAAGACGGCGGAGATTCGATGTGGTTGCGAGTCGTGGATGACAAGGAGCGCGGAAGCTTCCCGGAAGGTGCAGGAGGGGCGAATTGGTAATTTCGCTAGGCTGCACAAGCGGGAGACGGCTCCGTTCGGGTTTAGCGGGCATAACGGGTTGGAGACCCGTTAGCCAAGGGTTATAAATAGGTGTTGGTGGCTGCATGTATTCCCATGGCTTTGGGAGAGAATTAGGGTTTGCTTGAGTCAAAAGAACCTTTGGAGAGGTTGTTTTGCTTTAGGCTTTAGTGGTTGGTGAGTTGGTGAGAAACACAGAGGGTGTCTCCTTCGTTGTCTCCTTCCTGTGTGTTGTTCTTGTGTATGTGAGAGCTAGGGAGAAGGATAGGAGATGGGTTCTTGATTTCTCTAAGCATGTATGGGGTTGTAGGGATGGTATGAGTTGATACTCTATGCAATCATGTATCTCTCTTCCTCATTATCAATCCAAGATGTCTTTATTTGAGATTGATTGTCTTCCTGTTCTTTGTTTCCCTTCGATGCTTTCTATGCATGATTTCTTGATTTTTCGATTTCTTGTTGTTTCTTGCTGAGGAGTACCAAAATGGGTTGCTCTAGGTTGGGATGATGTCTCAAGATCATTTGATCGTTTTTACCAAGAGCAAATCTCATTTAATCTCAGATTTTGGTTTTTGGCCTTCCCTGTTCTTCAGTTTGTTTCTAGGGTTTTGGTGCTCTTTGTGATTCCCTTCATGAGATGGCACGAAACTTGGCATGATGAGTCCAGAGGCTATTAAGTAGCTATCCTCAAAGTTTCATGGCCAAGGGATCAAAGATTGGGGAGTAATTTGGATTTTGGTGGAGCACTCTGTAGTTTTTCAGATTTTGGGCAAAATCTCAAGTTCTTGCTCAATTGATGAAATCCTTTGTACCAAAAGTCCTTGATGTTATTTAGAATAGGTGTGTGCTCATTTGGCTAAGGGAAATCAGCTGCATATCTCCTATTTGGCCAAAAATCAGAGTTCTCGATTTTTGCTGCGCAGAAGTTTTAGTCTGCTGTCTGCCTGCCCTGAAATTCGTCGGGCGGTCAGACCAGCGTGTTGGGGGCGGTCTGACCGGGTTTAACCCAGCGGTCATCTCGGCGTTAGCCACCGGTCGACCGCCTCTCGCGTCCGACCGCCGACTCCATCGGTCGACCGCCCTCCTGCAGGTCTTGTGTTTTTAGTGCTTGTTTTTCATGCCTTGTCTTCCCTATTGTTCCTCTTGGTCTTTCTCTGGTATTTGCATGTTGGTCCTGTAAGATTTTTCAGTGAACTTAAATCTTTCTTTTCATAGATTATATATCTATCGGAGAGAGGATTTGAGTCGATCCTTTTGGGGGCAAGATTTTTTTGAAGTCGACATTCACCCCCTTTGTCGCTATTTCGGTCCAACAGATCATGCAATAGTCAGACCACCCCGTGTATAGACATCCCGTGGTCGGACATTCCATTGTCGAACTAGATTTTCAACTAGACTTTACTGCACGCTTAGACCAGTCAATAGTCAAATCAGCTTCGTTGAGGAGGTCATACCGTCGAGTGGTTGAGCCTATGTCTCATTATCTGTCGGGTCAAAATTTAGCAGAGGCAAAATCTTCTCTTAAATCTTTATCATTGCCTGCTGCTACTCCTGTTTTTTGAGCGTTACAATACTGGATTCCTAAAGCGTATTTGACTAACCCCAGTACTGTGAGACCGACACCTTCTGTGATTTAAGACCAACGTACGTAGGGTGGAGAATATGCGCTTGATGAGGTTCCAGTCTTTTACATCATTTCTTGATTGGAACACTTGATGGTTTTCCATGTTCTTTGAGGGCTTCCAAGAGATTTCATCTTCAGGTTAGACCATGTGGAGAAGGTAGTGTTATCCTACGAGTGGTCTTTTTCAAGTGGTCCTTGAGTTCCTTCTCAGATTGCTAGTTTTCACTCTTAACTGCTTGGTTCTTTTCTCTATGCTCAGTTGAGGAGTGAGTTTATTCTGTTTCATCTTTTTGGGGATTATTCTGAGGGGGAGCTTGTTATTTGAAGTGGTGTCAGGAGCTTTGTTTAGTATACCTGTCATATAATTCATGAGATCAAGCCATTGAAATCAAATGAGTAGTGGAGCTCTCTGTATTATATTCACTCATATGTTGTGTAGCTTTGATCATGAATGATTTTAATTAATCTACTATATTTGAACTAAAATATGACATGGCATAAGACTTCGACTAGACTAACTATTGATAGTACTTCGCGATGTTCATCTAAAAGGATTAGCTTAATTGTGAATCTATTTTAAATCTTGGCTATGAGGCTCACATGGTTCGTTCATATTGCAATCTTTTATGTTCACTCAGGTTGGCATGTTGTAAAAAAATTGAGATTCTCCAAGTGATATCAAATGAGAATTGAAAAGGAAAAGATTGAAAAGATGTATGTTTCAATCATGCCATGGTCAAATAAAAAAATAAAAGTGCATAAATTAAAAGAAATATGCTTTAAGCATGCCACCATTTAAAAGAAGTTTGCTTTAAGTATGTATCATGAAAAAGAAGTATGCTATAAATATGCCACATGCCTAAGAATCGTGTGTGGAGCAATAGGTTGTTATATGAGACTACTAGCCCATCTAGATTTAATGTTTGCTTCAATTTTTAGGCTAACTTTTTATTTTGATCTCATTGTGCTCTTTCTAGTTGGTTTAGTCATTGATGAGATGCCTGTCATTGATCTAAATTACTTAATTGTGCTAAAAGATTAGTTTTGATCTTGCTATATGATTTTATATGATCTAGGTAGCTCTGCTCATACAGCTGGCTTGGTCAAAAATTTTAATCAATGCAAAGCGACTTGTATAGTCTACAAAACTTCCTGATCTTTATTTGCTCGGCTCCTTTTAGAACTATTCTCACTTTTGAGCGCTAAATGATTTCATTGCCAATGGGGGAGAAAAGTAGAAGAGAGGGGGAGATTTGCTGTAGAAGTGGTTCTTTGGGTTGGTTCTCGTTTGGTTGTGTTGTTGGTTATCTCGGATACTCGTTGTTTCGGATCATAAATTCTTTCATTTCGGATCGCAAATTATTTCATTTTAATGTTTTTCGAGGTGTTGTCAATGTATTCATCAGGGGGAGGTTATAAGACCATGTGGATGGTCATGATTAAAAATGATGATGAATAATTGACATTTGAATTGCTTTGGAATTTGCATTTGTAAAATTGTCAGGTGATCGTAGTCGAAGATTTTGGGTTCAAGTGTTTCGACTAGCTTCAAGTGGTTTTATCGAGTTCAAGTTCGAGTACTTCAACCTAGTCCAATTTACGACCACGACAAACTTCATCCATGAGTCGTTTATGACCACGGAGTCGTTTACGACCATGCATAGCTTTATGACCAGTACAGCTTTACGACCACGGTTGTATGAATACGACAACTTTCGACCACATTCAACTACAACTACATTCAACTTCGACCACAGCAACATGACTTAGACCATGGCAACACAACTTCCACTACAGCAACTCAACTACAACCATGACAGATCGACCACTGAAGGTAATCATAGCTACAGTACTTTTACATGGTCGTAGCTTCAGAGCTTTTGATAGTCATGGGCTTTTACTGGTCGTACTCGATAGTCGTAGGATTTACTGGTCGATAGTCAGTGACTTTGCAGTTGATGGCCATAGATTTTGTTAAGTGCTCTTATAGTCGTATATTTTGCAGTCTTATCGATAGTCGTAGACCAAGTAGTCTACTGTCGTTGTCTTCGATAGTCGAAGCCTTTACGATCGGTCGACGTAGGCTTCTCGGTTGGTACTCGTAGACTTCATTGTCAAGACGAGTACTTCACTTTTTATGATCTTTGAGTATTTTGGGTACTCGTGTTAGGCCAGCGGGGTGTTTGGCTGTTGCTTGATGGAACGATGTTGGTACTCGGTACTTGAAGCAACTAGGTACTCGATGGTCAGTGAGCGATAGTCATGAGTGTTGCGGTCGGTTATTTGTTACGAGTACTTGTTGAGCTAGCGGTGGTGCTGAGTGGTCTTAAGAGTGAGTTTCGAAAAGCTATGGTTTTAGCGGTCGTAATCAATAGTCTGAGATTATTTTCTGGATAGCGATGAGGTCGTTGGTCGTGTACGACCGGGTTGATGGTCGTGGATTGTTTTGTTCTTGTCTATGGATGGACAAGGGTGGTGTGAGTTGTTGTACCGATGACGATCAAACTGGGAAGAACTTGTGCCAGAAAAAACGTTTCTTTGGTCTTTGCATGTGCAGGAGAGCGTAGAGACGATCACGATTGGTGAAGAGGATGACCAGGACTAGGATAGGGAGATCTAATGTCTAGACGGTTGAGGATGTCACGCGAAGTGGTCGGGCTAACGCTGGAGCACGTGGAGATCACGGATGGTGAAAGCAAGACGGAGCTACGGGAGGGGATATCCTAGAGGTTTCATCGCGTGTTGAGTTTGGAGTGTTACGGATAGAGTTCGTGGGCTGAAAGAGGTAGAATTTGAATAAAACCCGTGTTAGAAAAGGGTTTCGGGCCCCTTAATTTGAGGAAGAGATTATGTGATGTGTTCATGTTTGAATCAGACATTATTAGGGATGTTGGTCTATAAAAGCATGGAGAGGCTTAGGCTAAAGTAACCAATCTTTAGTGCTTTCATCGAGGAAGTTTTTAGGGGTGCCGTGAGGGTACTTTGTAGCCAAAAACTTATTGCAGAAATAATAAATCAGATCTATTCCAAAAGAAGTTGATCGGTAGCATTGTTTTTCTGAGCATCGTTCTTCTTGCGTCGTCGGTGGCTGGCTAACAAACCTCGTTCGAGTGCATTACGAGCACGCTGTTGTCTTTAGCCGGTACTCGTTCAAGTGGAAGCGTTCGAGCGGTCGATTTCCACACAGTTGAAGTCTACGAGTGAGTTCGACCACGTACAGAGGCGGTCATAGTGAAGCGACTGAGCGTGCGATCGAACGACGAGCACATCCGGTCGAATGACCACTACAAGAGAAAGGGGTCTCTGACAACACATATCTTGCAACGGAATTAATTTGCGCTGTAGGCTAAACCACTGGCAATGGATAATACCTTGCCATCCCACCTCACCACGCTAACCGTGCACCCACTCAATACTTATCCCTTTGAGCCTTTCCTTCAATACAACAAAGCTATCAGCCGGCCCTAAAAATTTCTCTTTCTTGTGTTCCCCTCCAATCCCTTCCATGATGTTGTGCCACCTCCTCATCTTCAACTCCACGTTCCCACCACCAAAATTTCCCTAGACAACAGCTACGCCTCCTCACCACCCTTGTCGTGTACCGTCGTCTCCATCGTCGCATTGGTGTGGTCGCCTCCTTCGCCATCTCTATAGCAGTGATCGCCTCCTTCGCCATCTCTATGGCCTCAATCGCCTCCTCGAAGCTGGAGATGGAGATGGAGTTGCCGTGAAATCATCTAATTTGGTGAGTTCATTTAAATCCATGCAGCTGCAATTCATTTAGATCTGTTTGGTTGATTGTGTTATGAGAACTTTTATCTAGATTTGCATGCTTTACCTTTCTTTTTCTTTGTTTCAATTTGTGCTGCAACTATCCCAGCATCTAGGATTCCAGGGCCACAATGGCCTCCAAAAGAGCTCCTTCTCTCTCATGGTGTTTCAACAGATTTTTTTCATGTTCACAAGGTGTTTGATGAAATTCCAAGTAGGTTGCAGGTCAGTGGTTGAGATTGTGAGAATGAATCTGTGTAAATCTTTATGCTGCGGTCAATCATAATGAGTAGATTAGGTCCATTAAGCTATTTAATGTAGTTCTCCAGATTTTCTTAGACATTATCTCTAAAAGATAACTGATTTCTGCCACCATAGAAAATATAAAGCATATGCTATTTTGATTATTTTGGATTATCTATATTATTACTGGATTTGTTTTTGTACGGATAGATTAAGCCTAGTTGTGTCATCGTGGTGGATGCATCAAGCCATGATCAAGACACACGCACGCACACACGCACTAGTTAAATGCCCGTGCGTTGCTACAGATTTTTAAAATTTATCATATTATATGTTTTAAAACGTACGGGTGGTAAAATTTTTTAGAATATGAAAAAAACAAGTCATACTATCCTTGATGATGTTGTGCAGCCGACATGGTGAACTAAAAAAAAGAGAGCATCCATTGAGGAATTAGATTAGCATATATGGACTAGCACATTCGTGTGACGAGTAATCATTCGAGCAGTCGTTATCGACTACGAAGAGAAAGAGCGAAGCGGAAAAAGCAGAGGCGATCATTCACCCCCCTCGATAGCACTATACGGTCCTACAGTTTTTCCACTAATATTACCATGGTAAAAATTACATGAGTTGCAAATGTAAACCTTGTCTTCTGGAATCCTATTGTTATTGTAGAGCATGGGTCAATATTGTAGAGCATGGGTTAATATTGTTTGTTACTTTGCATTTTGACTGTAATTGTCTTAAGTCTGCCATCTACGAAAGTTCTGACCAGAAAACTTCTCAGGTTTCATCGTATCAGAAGCACTAGCCATTGCTGTATTGCAACAAAATTCACAAAAAGGTTTCTGGATTGTTACAAATGTGGGCAATATTTTAATTCCAAGTTTTATTAGGAGACAGAAATAATAAACTAATGATGCAAAACTCACAACTAATAGCAAGCTACTCATCATACTTCAGAACATACACAAGAAAAACAATATAGTAACGAAGTCAAACGTGCGCATGAACGACTTACTTGTTAGCCTGACGAAGAACAGGAAGTCGCGCAGGCTTGACGCAGATCGCGAAACGAGGTGTCGCGGTCGCGTGGCGGTCGCGCAGATGCGCTACCCAGAAACCTTATTGCCGCCCCATGCAGGTACTCTCTACGGCAACGGTTCGGAGATAGCCGCTCTCCCTCCTTCCAGGTGCACACCGGGAAGAAAGGTCGACGAGGTTCAGACAGCACGGTACTTGAGCGCAAAATCTTAGGGAAGTTGAAAATGGAGGCAGTGAGATTCTCACTTTTACACTCTGGACGTCTCCAGGTATATATAGACAGACTGATAACTGACATGATTAAAACAGCCATGTACCCACTAGTAACTGACACATTCAACCAGCCATTTATCCACTAGGAACTGTCATCATCAAAACCCTAGTAAAGCCTCAAATTCAAACGTTTGAATCCCATTCAAATAGAGAGAGTGCGGTGCAGGGTTCAGCAAAAATAAAGATAGACTTGGTCTGCCAAGTCACGTGATTTTCACGCGAAAATATGCGAATACGCGCGCGCATTTGACTAGACAGAACCATCCTCATACCATCTCTATTCATATTCAAGGAGTGGTGAGGACTCCACCTTATAAATCGGTCTTCCTCACCCTGCCTTAGCAATATGGTACTAAACCATGCATACTTTGAAATTAAGGAAATAGGCCATAATTAAATGGGCTAATTTCTAACAGTATGTACCTACGTACGTACCCCCTATTTTGGGACCGTCACAACGCGTGAGCATTGTACTAGTAGTAAAAATATTAGGACAACATATGATAAGCCATTTCCTAAAAACAAGAAAAAATATATTAGACCTTTGGGAACGCATTCTTCAACCATATTCTTTTGCTTCATCTATAAACAATGTCAGAGATAATGAGCTTCTCTTTACACTATTTCCCACTTTTCACCACTGAGGATATATCCTTGACATGCATCCTAGTGATCTCGTCACCAAGCAACCCACTTTGCGCTGCAACTCAACATGAGATATGCAGCTGATTCATTTATGCGATTTTCAGTTCTTGAAGGAGTGCTATATGCGTCGACCATGATGATGTGGGAGTTTTGATTAATCCTAGCGGAGTATTTCATCTTGTTTACACCTCACGTGGTGTCATCTGCTGCTGAACTGTCATCAACAGTCACTTCAGAGGCCGAATTTTGGTTCATTACAAACCTCAAGCTGTCACCTTCTTCAAGCTCCCACTGCTTTCTGAGTTCATCGATGGCGCTTGCTGCAGCCCTAGCTACAGCATAATTGGAATCTTGAGCCAACCTCTGCATATTAAAAGAAAGACATTGAAACAGCATTATTTCCCAATGTAATTTCAAAGAAATGCACCACATGTAACAAGTTCAACAATCAAGTGAGCATCAGACAGAAACGGCTTCAATTTGTATGGCTTGTAAGCATGGTGGAAAATGAATAATGATTTGCAAATTTGATTCTGGGACATAATTTTGAGCTCTTGAGAGATTCAGACATGACTAATACAGAAATTCAGATGTGAAGTACTCAACAGTTGACTATGGTTCTCACTTTATGATTAACAGGAGAGATATATGTTAACCTGTAATGCACCCATCCCAGCATTCCCTAGAGTCCACATGGACGGAGCTGCAGCCAATGCATTAGCTAAAGCTTTCCTACAAGAGTACAAATATATAATGGTCATTTATAATGCAATATAGTAGCACCAAAGCAGTATAGAAACACAACATACCTATGTTGTGTTCTCAAGGAAATTCATATACGTGCTTTCTATTAATCTAGGGGCAATATAGTTGAGCCAGAAATAAATGAACATTCTGTTTCTATATCCGTCAAAAACACAAATCCTATTTGTTTGTATGAAAGCAATAGGTCATCTCCCTCTATAGTAGAACAAAAACAATGAGTGACAAAAGATGGTAAGTACAATAGAATAGGCATGTATAAACAAGTAGACGGACATAAACCAATTTTTTAATAAAACCATGAAAGCAAAAACAATTTTTCTTGTACTGTCTAATCATCATACTGTCGGCAAAATAGTTACAGTCAATGCTCCATGTTGTCCTTTTTGGTTGAATATATCCTAAACTTGAATCTAGTTCTCTTAACAGGATTTGGCAATTCTGGAATGATAAGCTCAAGCTGCACAGTTATCTGTGTATTTTCTGTATATTCTCTCGTTACAAATTAGCCCCTCAAGAAAACTGTACTGCAAAAAGCATTTTGGAGACATTGCTTACTGCTCAGAGGTTGGATATGATGAATCAATGATCACAAAAGCAGCTCCAAGGATTGGTTTTGGCTAAAAGTTTTCTTTCTAATTATCATCCAAATTTGTGATATTTGGATTAGAGATTAAAGGATCTCTTGTTTTTAAAGGGGAGAGATTTTTTTCAAATGGGAGGGGGTAGAACTCAAGGGGAGGGGGGAGAATTCATGGTCATTGGATCTCTAATCCAATGGTCTTAAATCTGGATGATAGTTAGGAAGAAAACATCCGGATGATATTTAACAAAACCCAATACTTATCATGATGTTTGTAAAGAATGTGACAAAGGCCCCTGTTTGGGCATCCTCTACCATGCGTTCGTGGTGAAAACATATGGGGTGATGCATGGACAAATCGTGATTCTATAAAACCCTGCAATACCTTTTTGGTCTTAGTCTACCCTGCTTTATAATCTACCCTACTCTATAATACACCAAAATTTTCTTTACTAAATCCACCTCCTCAACCACCCCTACAGTCATGCCTAATCTAAGTCCACCCAAATTTATGTACTAAAGTAATCCAACTTCATACAAATGAATGGTCTGAATCTCTCCTTAAACCTTCTTCTCTTACTCATTGAATATCCTAAGGCTAAAATTATTTGGATCATGCTAATCATTTTAGCAGAATCCCACCCGCGCCTCCGCCGATTTCTCCCCCGTCTCCCCGATTCTCTGCGTCTCCCCGCCTCCTCCTCCCCCCGCTCAGCCGTTCTCCGCCCCCGTGCCTCCACTCCCGCCGCCTCCTCCTCCCCACCCCGCGTCGCCGCCTCCTCCCCGTGCCTCCACTCCCGCCGCTCCCCCATCTCCGCCTCTCCCCTGCGCCTCCACTCCCGCCGCTCCCCCCCACGCGCCGGCGCCTCCTCCTTCTCTCCCCACCCGCCGCCGCCTCCTTCCCTCCCCACCCCGCATCTCCTCTCCCCATCCAGACCGCCTCCTCTTCCGCCCCACGCGCGCGCGCCTCCTCCTTCCTCCCCACCCGCGGCGCCTCCTTCCCTCCCCACCCCGCATCTCCCTCTCCCCATCCACATCCAGCACCGCCTCCTCTTCCGCCCCCACGCGCCGACGCCTCCTCCTTCCCTCCCCACCTACCGGCGCTGCCTCCTTCATATCGGTGAATAGGAGGTGGTTGTGTGCAGAGTGCTGCGTGCATGGAGGTCAAGCCGGGAGAAGCGAGTGCTGCGCCTGCAGCCGCCGCGCGGGAGGCTACGGTGGGCTTCGATCGCCGCGCGCCTCGGCGGCGAGAAGGGTGGTAGCTCGGCGGTGTGTTGGTGTCGCCGCCTATGGTGATGGCGAGGATGGCGGCGGGAGGAGTGGGCGTGGCGGGCCGGTGGTGAAGGTGGCGAAGAAGAGGGAGGCCGAGGAAGTACGGGCGAGAGGAGCTCGATCCGCCGCCGAACGCGATGCCGATCTCGGTGTCGGCGCGATGGCGGCGCCGTGGCGGCGGGGCCGTACACCGGCGGCGGCGGTGGCGCCGCCATGAAGCGCGGGAGGCGGACCCTCGACCGCCATGCGCGCGCAGCGGCAAAGATCAACACCATCGATGCGGCTTCCACCGACTCCTTGGTTGGTATCCATCCCTTGCTCGCATCTCCTTTCCTCCCCAATTGTCCCGGCATATCCGATTTACGAGGTGCGGTACAAGTTTGAATGGTTGGAGTGAACAAGTTTCGTCAAGAGTCGTGAATGTATAAAGTACTCGAATTGGATGTTATGGAAAGGATCTGCTACTGCGATTGATGATCTCTGGTTGCATTCTCTCGAGCTTTCAATTTGTTTTGTAAAATTCTCATCGGTTTGTTAACCACGCTTTCTGGGCAGTGACATTGTGGCTCGCTCTGGTATGCAATTTCACTCCTCATATCATCACCGCTGCTCTGGTGAGGTATGGATTTCAATGTTTTCTTTCAAGTCTTCACCGATAGTTTACATTGGAATTTGTTCGAATGATCAACATATATGAGTTCATGTTGGCAAAGGTATTCGATTGCACACACATTTCACCCAACCTTAAATCAGACTAGCGATTTCCCCGTGTCCAATCGCTCGTTGTGGTTTTTAGGTTCGTGCTTAATGCCCGCTCTCTGTTCCTTGGTTGGTTGCGAGTTAGAGGCGGCGGAGATCCTTAGCCAAGTGGTCTCTTCCCAAGTAAGCAATTTGCGGTTCGATTCCTTTTCACTCAATATATTTCAAGATTGGTCGTGTTTTATTCCATCGGGAATTTTAGTATACATGAGGATCCTTTACGCGTTGCTGATTGTTCTATTTTTCTGTGGATTCCCTTTGCCAACAATGGGAAGGCAGATTTGCTTGCGAGGTACGGGGGTGTCGCTCCTACGATGGCCGAGGAGGCTCACGCTCTTGCAATCAATCAGGTTTGTCTTTCCTTTTAGAAGAAGGGTAGCGGTTGTGCGGATTTTGTGGTATTTTACATTTATGCTAACTGTCTTCTATGTCTTCATCTTGCAGGTTGTACAGAAAGCACTCAACGATGCGAAAGTGTCAGAGAGTGATCTTTCTGCTGTGGCTATGACCATTGGACCGAGACTTAGTCTATGCCTTAGAGGTTCCCCTTTTTGCTCTTTTAATCTTGATTGAGATGATCATGATTAATCGCTATTTCTTGTTACATGCTACTGAAATGTCTTTTGTTAGATATCATATCCAGTTTGTAAGTTTGCACATGAGATACTTTTACCAATTGTAGATTTCGTGTGTGGTCCAAATGAGTTAAATTCATCGAGCTTAAGAATCATGTTGTTCACTTAGAGAACGATTTTGGATAATTTGTCACTTGACTTGCTTGAAGTGTCCATGTATGGTCAAATACTCAAATGCGATCATATGACTTGTGATGTGCAGATTTCAGGATGGATAAATGGTAATGTGTAGTATGATTCAGGAAGGCAATTGCTTTTTGCTGCTTCCATGTTCCATATCTATTACACTGTACAAGTGATGACTAAAGCTTCATCTTTCATCCATGTTCTCCTTTTTCTCTCTTTGTAGTGCTTAAGCAAAAATTTTTGGTGTCGTGCAATTTTATCACTAACTTGTTTGCCCTTTAGCTTTTCTAGAAATCCTTTACATGTAGTTATTTGCAATGTCAATCTGTACAATTAGTCAATAACCATTAGAAGTTGTGTTCAAGTGACATATTGCATAAACTATTTACCAACCCAATCAGAGTTAGTCCTGTTGTTTTCAACGTTACTGGAGTTAGTCCTATTGTTTTCAACGTTACTGAGTGTATCACTGTTTCTTCTCTTGTATGTGGGACACTATGAGCTTGGAGGCAAACTAAAATTTGCTTCTTCTTAAATGTTAGTGTAATGACCAATGACCTGTCTAAATTGCAGTTGGGGTTCACAAAGCTCAAAAAATAGCAAAAACATTTGGCTTGCCATTTGTTGGAGTTCATCATATGGAGGCACATGCATTAGTTTCCAGGTATTTAACTCAATGTTCCATTTTTTGCACAATTCAATGTTAGTTTTTAAATCTTTGGACTGTTGACATCTCTGTAAATGGTGAACAAGTTATTTGATCAGTCCATCATCAAACAGAGGAGGGTTTAGAATTTTTTTCTAGGACTGAAGATTGGAAGTTTTTTAATTCCCATTTGTTAGGAAGTTGATGTTTTTGTTTTTTTTGGGGATCTGGTTTTGCATCACTACTTCCACATTCTTTTAGACTTTATGCAACCCTACTTTCTATTGTCCTCATATGTTAGTTACGGATTTATCCAGATATTGAACTAGGCTTGTAAAGTAGCATAAGCTGTGAAAAGTGACGTATTTTTTAATGATAATTTCATATTACTTTGAAACATTGAACCAAATTCCCCTTTGTAAAAACCACAATTTGATGTTTTGAGTAGGAGCAAATTTACATCTATAAACTATTTCTTAATGTCACGTCTATTACCAAATTGATGTCTATTAGTGAACTGAAGGTATGGATTTTGTGCTTTAATTACTTAGAGTCCTGCAATAGTTTGTGCTTCCATGGATATTGTATAATGCAATGTGATAAGCATTCTGATGTGATCTGGACATTTGCCACCTTATGTTCTTGCTAGAACTTTCTTTGTGCTCTTATATATGCTTTTTCTAATGCTATCCGTTGATTGGGCTGTGTCAATCTTTTATCTAAAAGTGAAGTGTTTTTTGACATTGCAGTGAGGTCTACATCAAGGCATTCTCAAAGGTGACTCCACTCACAATCAGGCAAGTGAAGGCATCCAACATCGGGCAGCTTGTGAAAATATCTGGAATTGTGACTCGCTGCTCGGATGTGAAGCCCTTAATGCAGGTGGCTGTTTATACATGTGAAAAATGTGGTTTTGAGATATACCAGGTATTTTATCTCGTTTTAGGTTCTCATTTCTGATATGACTATTCGTCAACCCCTGTGACAAATCTTCCTAGACTGGTTGAGAACATAGTACTCTTGAGAATGTTAGACAGCATTCTTCCTAATACATGATAGAATCAAGTGTACTGTTGTGAGTACCGAGCGGCACATTGTGGATTTATCGTTGCTTGTTTCATGCATATTAGTATATAAATTGAACTTATTGTTGACTTGCTAAGCATTGCACTGTCTGCAATATGAGACGTGAATCTTAATGAATCTGATTGTTCGTTTTATCTTTTACAAATTTTATCTTGTTTTGTATTTTACCGTAGCGTTAGCACGGGTACACTACTAGTACATATAATTCATTATGAGAAGAATATAAAATACAAATAGCATCTGGTTAAGGCTTAATTGAATTATTGTCTTGGGCTCTTTGCAGGAAACAGATGTAGCTATAAGAAAGGAAAACACAATGAAATCGAGTCATTAATCAGGAGGAACATGCTGCTATATACCTGGTATTAACATCTGGAGAGCTTGAACATTCAGCTATCAAGGAAACACTCTTTTTCCCATCCATGGCATCCAGGTCAATAAGAGTTGCTACTAACAATTCAAGCTTCACAAACAGAAAAGAGTTGGAAAATAAAGATAGCAAGGTTCATGTTGATCAGATGAGTTTAAAAATGGTTCACCTCCTCAGGATCTGTGTAGTCGATACCATCAGCCTCAGACAAGGCAGATGCCATACTCCAGTATGCATCCTGTGAAGAATAGATTAAATATAGAAAGAGCAACGCAACAAGTGTGTGCTGCTAAACAATGTAATCTTGAGATAACCTCTATGGCAGTAATCTGATCAGTGGAAACTTCACGAGGAAACAGCTCAAGAGTCTTTCCATTTTTCTCGAGTGTGATGAATCTCGTTGAATTAGCGGGAGAAAATGAACCGTCCTTAGGAAGCCTACGAGTGAACTTTAGCTTAACTCAGACTGATCCACAGTGAATAAGCAACAGGGCAAAAGTAAACTAGTTTGCTCTTTAATTAAACATCCATTTGTTCTAAGAAAATTAGCAATTGGAAGTTTGTATTAAAAACTTACTGCTCCTGTAATTTGTTTGCCATCATGTCATGGATGTCCCGAACAAACTGCACTAAATATTAGAGGATTACATACAAGTATAAGAATCTATAATCAGTATATTATAGGAGCGATACCGATATTTGGCAAGTCAGGTTTGAAATTGGTCAAAACTAGTTAGTATTATCTAGATCTAAACTTAAAAGTTGTTTTCATCAACAAATTTCAAAACTCAAAAGCTTCCATTATAGACAAGTCTGTTTTGATCCCATGTTGAATTAAAATACATGGACTAAAAGGTATCCCGTACGCGAATATGTTCAGGTGGCAAGGTATAGACAGAGTATGATGAAGTCGGAGCCTCTTGGCTAAGCTACTCATGTTTGGATGTAGGGTTATTTATTTTCTGTTAAGCGGCCAAGAAAACTACACTTGGCTATTATTGTAGAGCATAGAGGCCATTGATCCGTCATTAAAGCAGACTCAAAACACAGGCAAAATTTGTTGGAACGCTGTACACTGAAGATACCCTACTATGATGGATAGAGCACTGTAGGATACTATTACAACGGCATAGTAATTGGTTCAAAGATAGCTTTGAGTTTGCATACACAAAGACCCAAGAAGTTACACATCCTATTTACAAAATTGAAGATTATTGATTGTGTTTTTTTCTTCATCCTAAAATTTGCCTTGAATACAGGCTTTGCACATAACCACCAGTTCCCGGTAATGCTTTATTTAACTTGTAACTACGTCAGATGTCTCCTTGATATGTTATTTAGTATCGTTTCATTAGTACATCCAATAATGAGAACAATAAGCAAGCGCAAGGAGGTTGGTTCGCACTGATGGATTACCCAGTTATAAAGATCTCAGGACATATCATCATGTAATAAAAAATGAAATCAACATACGGGAAGATGTTAGAGCTAGATGAACAACTAGTTAAGCTACCTTTAATGCCATGAAAGCATCCTCCATGGCACGTCGTCTAACAACCAAGTCAGCTCGTCGCAGATCTGCCTGGGTTGCAAATAAATACAGTATTAGATCAGCATAAAGCCATGAATTTAACAGTACCATACAAATAGCACGCTAACATGGTTAATAAAACAATATGGATACTCAATAACATAGACAGGATGCTTGCAGTTTTATCTAAAGTATATTGATCAGATCTTTCAATTAGTTCCAACAAAAAGAAGTGAAGGAAGAACAGGTACACACCTCTAAAGCGCCATCACTCCAATGTTGATCTGCTGCTTTCTTCAAGTTCGACTGAGCCCTCTCCTTTAATATCTGAGTATGTATACAGAGGTCCTAGCTTACAGTAGATAGAAGTAGAAAGAAACCAAGAGTTGTTAGATTGATTTCAGCCGATTAGCCCAATGGCTAATCGGGCCTTGATCCGCGCCCTGATCGGGGGCGCCCAGTCCATCTCTTGGCTGGTGGGCCCCCGTCGCGCTACGCAATAAATAGAGGGTGGGGGCCGGCGGCTCGACTTACGAGGTTGGCCTGAGCCGTACATCCCCACCGACACACAAACCCTAGACCGATCTAGAGGGGGCGCAGTCAGCGACGGGAAACTCCATCGTCGTCTCCTTCACCAGATCCGCTCCGCCGGCACCGTCTTCCTCTTCCCCGACCGTCGCTGCCCGTGCGCAGACTTCACCGACGAACCAGTGATGGCCGGGACCTCCACGACTCCGGCGACCGGCTTCGACGGTAACAATCTCAGTCCTCTCTCTCACTGCTCGGCCTCTCAAATCTAAACTCCCAGGCGCAAAGAACCCACAACATTGGTATCAGAGCAGGCAAAGAGATCGGGCGGGGCTTACGGTTTTAGTCGGCTCCGTTGGCGCCGCCGCGCCGCTGCCTACGCTCGGGGCCGCCCTCCTCGCGCCGGGCTCCGATGGCGCCGCCGCGCGCCGCTTTGCACCGCGCGCGCGCGCCTCGCTCGGGGCGCCTCGCCGAGCGCGTGGAGTCTTTGGGCCGCCGCCGCGCAGACGCCGCACCGCCCCTGGGCCGCCGCTCGCCCGCGTAGCCCGCCGCAGCCGCCGCGGCGCCGCGCCTCCGCGCAGCGCCGCTTTGCGCCGCCGGCGCTATGCCGCCGCCGCCGCCGCCGTGCGCGCTTCTTCTCACGCCGCCGGGCACCGTGATTTTCGGGTGGAGAAGGCTAATGCCCCTAGGGTTAGGGTTTGAGGCCTGCGGGGGTTTTTTGTTCGAGCTATTTTCACTCCGAGCCGTCGGATTCTGATGGGTGGCCGAGATCGGGCGGGCACTAATGGGCTGATCGAGGGCGTGTGGGCTGTGGGCCGCACGTTTCCAGTTGGGCCGGCCACGCGCGCGTGGGAGCTGGCCGAGTGGGCCGCCGTGGGCCGCGACTGCGCAAGATGGGCCAAATGGCCATTTTGCACAGTAAATTCCAGAAAAATGAAAGTTAATTATTTCAGAAGCATTTATGAGTGAATTTGAATGAAATTTGAATCAAATCTCTGTAAATTTTGCACCAACGTGTTAATTTTTCCAGAGATTAAATGTGTACAGTATAATGCTTCTGTATAATGAATTATTTTTAGAATAATTACAGTTTCCGCTGCAAAAGTTAATGTTGATTAATTTTCATTATTAAATTCGAACCAACGGGAGAATTTAATTTTGGAAAAATAGATATAATTTCTAGAGATTTATGATATTGTTATTTTCTGACCAACGTTGATAATAACAGTATTATAATTTTTTAATTGATGATTTTATGCATTATTTCTATTTCTGCCCAACGGTGATGTAGATTTAATGTATAGATAAAATTGATTTAATTGTATGTCGTATTTTTGACCAACGTTGGAAATAAGGCATATAATTTTGCTGTTACGTTCTCACTTTATTTGAACTATTTTTCAGGCGGATACAACTTGATGAGTTGTATCAGAGAGATCCCCACTCTCAAAGGAGATAATTATGGAGAGTGGAAGAAAAAGATAGACTTAGCGTTTATCTTGGCTGAGGTGGACTGGGTCCTCACTACAACACGTCCCACTAAGCCTATGGCACCGGTGAGGGATCAAAATGAGGATGATACTGCTTGGCAGAAAAGACAGAGGGATCATGCTCACTTACAGATGTCTTATGACCTTAAGCATAAGAAATGGACCACAGCCAACAAGAAATATATGGCTGTGATAAAGAACACAATTGAGCCTGCAATTGTGGGCTCAATCGCAGAGTGTGACACTGTCACAGAGTACCTTGATAAAATAAAGAGTCAGTTCACTGGCTCTTCAAAGACTTATGCTACACAGCTGATTAAACAGCTTGTGACAGAAAGGTACTCTGGCGGTGGCAGTGGCATAAGAGAGCACATACTAAGGATGAGCAACTTGGCATCCAAGCTTAAACCAATGGATTTGGCTCTCAAGGATGAGTTCCTTATTCATTTGGTTTTTGCTTCCTTGCCGAAAGAGTTTGACACTTTTGTTGTCAACTACAACATGCACAGAAATGGGACTTAGAAAAGTGCATAGCTATGTGTGTGCAAGAGGAGGAAAGAATTAAATCCTCACATGGTGGTTCTATCAACTATGTGAAGGACAACAAGAAAAAGAACTTCAACAGTAACTTCTCCTCAAAGAACAAGGGAAAAACCCCTGTCCATCAGCCTCAACAGAATAGTTTTACAGTAGACAAAGATCAGTGTCTTCACTGCAAGAAGACGGGACACTACAAGAAGAACTGTCCCGATTACTTACAAATGATAATGGCAAAGAAAGGTGAGAGCATTATTACCTTTATAAATGAATCCCTGTATGTGCATTATTCAAAATCTACTTGGTGGATTGATTCAGGTGCAACTGTTCATGTTGCCAATAATTTGCAGGGATTCCGTTCGACGAGGACTACGCAAAGAAAAGAAAGATGCATTAAAGTCGCAAATGAAGTCCAAGCTGAAGTTGAAGCCGTTGGCGATCTTTCATTAGAGCTAGCTGATGGCTTCACTCTTTTACTTAGAGATGTTCTTTATGTACCCTCTTTACAGAGGAATTTGATTAGTGTTTCAAATTTAGACAATGATGGTTATGATTGTCATTTTGGAAATGGCAAATGTGAAATAATGTTTAATGATAAATGCATTGGTCTTGCCATCAAACAAGACGAGCTTTATTTATTGTCACTTCGTGAAAATGTGAATTCCGTATGTGATGTGAATGAGCGTATATCCTCGCCTGTGAATGCGAACAGAAAACGAAAGCGAACTCATAATGCATCGTCGAAATTATGGCACTGTCGTTTAGGTCCATATTTCGAGGGGGAGAATAGAAAGACTAGTTAAGAATGAAATTCTTCCTCTATTAGAGTTCTCAGACCTAGAACAATGCAGAGAATGCATTAAAGGAAAATATGTAAAGAAAATTAAGAAAGACGCCAAAAGAAGCATAGGAGTTCTACAAATTATTCACACAGATATTTGTGGTCCTTTTCCTGTGAAAAGCACGGATGGTTATGACTCGTTCATAACATTCACGGATGATTACTCTCGTTTTGGATATATTTATCCAATCAAAGAAAGAAATGAAGCCTTGGATAAATTCAAAATATTTAAGGCTGAAGTTGAAAACCAACACGATTTAAAGATTAAGATAGTCCGATCTGATCGTAGGGGGGAGTACTACGGTCGACATACCCATATGGACAAGTTCCTGGACCTTTTGCAAGGTTTTTACAGGAAAATGGCATAGTGGCCCAGTATTCTACACCGGACGAACCTCAGCAAAATGGAGTAGCTGAAAGACGCAACCGTACCCTGATGGATATGGTGCGAAGCATGATGAGCTATTCCACACTCCCATTGAGTTTATGGATGGAGGCGTTGAAAACCGACATTCATATTCTCAACAGAGTGCCTAGTAAGTCGGTGCCCAAAACACCGTACGAGTTGTGGACAGGAAGAGTTCCCTCACTAAACCACTTACGTGTGGGGAGTCCTCACGAGGCTAAAGTATTTAACCCAAACCTTGGGAAGCTTGATCCCAAAACAGTAAGTTGCCATTTCATTGGCTATCCCGAAAAGTCAAAAGGTTTTCGTTTCTACTGTCCAGACAGATATACAAAGTTTGTAGAAACGAGACACGCTGTCTTCTTAGAGGATGAAATGATGAGAGGAAGCATGGTAGCTCGAGAGATTGACCTTGAAGAGAAGCGGGTGTATGCGCCCACTCCGATGATTCAAGAGCCATTCTTCACACTACTGCTGTTGTTCTTTGCACCGACGGTGCAAGACATCTGTGGTGCCAAAGACTGCTATTGTTCCTCCCGTGGCAACAATGAATGATAATGAGGAACCTGTTCTTCAGATCCTATAGAACCTATTGCCACGATGATGAGGGAGCAACAAAGACCTCAAACAGAAGATGTACCAAATGAGGAGGCCCTGAGGAGGTCTCAAAGAGTAAGAAGATCAGCTATTTCTGATGATTATCAGATTTATCATACAGAGGAATTTCAAATGGAGAATGATCCCACCTCATTTGAAGAAGCCATGAAAAGCGAAAATTCCTCAAAATGGCTTGAGGCCATGGAAGAGGAAATGAGGTCCATGAAGACTAATAAAGTCTGGGACTTGGAAATTATTCCTAAAGGAGCCAAAACAAGAGGGTCAGTAAATGGGTCTACAAGACAAAGCTTGACTCCCAAGGGAATGTAGAAAGATACAAAGCGCGACTTGTGGCAAAAGACTTTACGCAAAGAGAAGGGATTGATTACAATGAGACCTTTTCTCCAGTCTCATGTAAAGATTCTTTCAGAATCATAATGGCATTAGTAGCACATTATGACTTAGAGTTACATCAGATGGATGTAAAGACGGCATTTCTTAATGGGGATTTGGAGGAAAATGTTTACATGCACAACCGAAAGGTTTTGTTGTGGAAGGAAATGAAAGAATGGGATGCCGCCTAAAGAAATCGATTTATGGGTTAAAACAAGCTTCAAGACAGTGGTACTTGAAGTTTGACAGTACAATAAGAAAATTTGGGTTTAAAGAGAATGTAGAGGACAACTGTGTTTATGCAAAGTTTAAAGATGGGAAGTTTATCTTCCTAATCCTGTATGTGGATGATATCCTACTAGCTAGTAGTGATGTTAGTCTGCTACTGGAGATAAAGAAGTTTTTGTCCTCAAACTTTGATATGAAAGATCTTGGTGAAGCTTCGTTCATTCTAGGGATCGAAATTCACCGGGATAGAAACAAAAGGACATTGGGACTATCGCAAAAGACATACATAGAGAAAATCTTAAAGAAATTTGGTATGCATAAATGTAGTCCTTCACTGCACCTATAGTCAAGGGCGATGATATGGGGATTTTCAATGCCCCAGAACCAAGACGAGCTCGATCAAATGAAATCGGTTCCATATGCTTCAGCTATCGGAAGCTTGCAGTATGCTCAAGTGTGTATGCACCCTGACTTAGCGTTTGTTACCGGGTTACTTGGCGATTCGAGCAATCTCGAATAGAACATTGAAATTGGTAAAGAAAGTCTTGCGTTATTTGCAAGGAACAAAAGGCCTCATGATGACATACGTAAGATCGATTCACTCCATATAGTGGGGTATACTGATTCGATTATGCGGAGATGATAGAAAGTCGACATCCGGATATGTGTTCACTCTCGCTGGAGGAGCTATATCGTGGAAAAGCTTAAAGCAAACCGTCACTACATCGTCCACAATGTATGCCGAGTTTGTAGCATGTTATGAGGCTACGGGGCGGTGAATCGGCTAAAGAAGTTCATACCGGTTTAAAAGTGGTTGACGACATCAATAGACCACTTAAGTTGTATCTGCGATAATGGACCCACAAGAATGTATGCCCACAACAATAAGTCAAGTGGTGCTGCCAAACACATTGACATAAAGTACTATGTTGTGAAAGATAAAGTTCGGGATCAAATTATAAGTCTTGAGCATATAAGTACATAAAGATGTTAGCGGATCCGCTTACTAAAGGCTTACCACCCAACGTGTTCAGAGAACATGTAGCGGCATGGGTTTAAGGGAAAGTCTATGATTCTGGACTAAAAGATGGCCCAAAAGATTAAAGTAACTATTTGAGCAGAGAGTGTATTGTAGTCATTAAATCTATCGGCGATTTACCGTGACGATGAGACATGTTCTGTGCACTAATCTGTGATGGAATGAGTAAAGTCAAAAGTAATTAAAGTTAAAGCATAGATTGAGATCAAGGGGGAGAATGTTAGATTGATCTCAGCTGATTAGCCCAACGGCTAATCGGGCCTTGATCCGCGCCCTGATCGGGGGCGCCCAGTCCATCTCTTGGCTGGTGGGCCCCCGTTGCGCTGCGCAATAAATAGAGGGTGGGGGCCGGTGGCTCGACTTACGAGGTTGGCCTGAGCCGTACATCCCCACCGATACACAAACCCTAGACCGATCTAGAGGGGGCGCAGTCAGCGACGGGAAGCTCCATCGCCATCTCCTTCACCAGATCCGCTCCGCCGGCACCGTCTTCCTCTTCCCCGACCGTCGCTGCCTGTGCGCAGACTTCACCGACGAACCAGTGATGGCCGGGACCTCCACGACTCCGGTGACCGGCTTCGACGGTAACAATCTCAGTCCTCTCTCTCACTGCTCGGCCTCTCAGATCTAAACTCCCAGGCGCAAAGAACCCACAACAAGAGTAACATGATAGGCAAATGAATAATTCAATATCTAATGAACACACTAAATACATACTCTAGCAAAATGGGTAAGGCGCGCTGCCCTCTCCTTCACACTGTGGTCAATCTTTTGAGTGTCCTTCCTTGCACGAGCTTCCAGGCAATCATAATTTTAGATGAAACTAAATCACAAGAAAAAAATCTAAGAGCTTATAATGGAAAAGAAGAAAGCATATACCATCAAGCTTGAGAAACCCCAGCCCTAAAACAGCAACATCCTGGCATGCCCGTCTGTTCAGTCTTGTTATGCCACTATGATTAAAAGGAGATCAGAGATCAGATTATTTGGAGATATTATGAAAATGATTGTGCAAAGTGCACAAGAGTACCGTGAAAGCAAGAGAATATCACTTTGAGCCCTTTCATTCACAAACTTTGCATCATTGTAAACAAATTTGCAAGCTTCAGACAATCCTCGATTAGAATAGACTGATTTTTTCTGAGCTGCAACTTGATTATCTGACAATTGAGAAATTCCTCTTGCATGCTCTTCAAATTCCCTGAAACAATTATGAATGGATTATATCCACTTAAAACATGGTCATGTGCAGCTTAGCACATAGGCTCGTGTAATCCTGGTACAAAACATCAGTTTATGTTGGAAGAAATTAGATATGTACGAAAATAATGAAAGCCACTACATGAAACAAGAGGAAATCTTCTATGGCACTTAAAGTCCTATAAATCTTCAGCTGACTGAGTTGGATATTTTAAGTCAATTTCTTGAAGCGTCCCAGCTGAATTATTTTACATGACTTGCAGGGCAATGACCAATAAATGTACCAGGTTGAATGTACCAAGGCCATGGCCCATGGGATATCCAGCAAACCACAACTTGACTAACAAAAATGTCATAAAACATGTCAAATTTAATGACAGTAGGAACATAGGAAGATGGTGAATTTTCCATGCTCTAAAATATACACAGATTCTGAAGCATTGGTCATTTGATTTAAAAATAAGCTCAGAGACTGGTAGATGTAGTTCAAAATTTACCTGTAAGGATTGATGCCATCTTCAGAACTCTTGCATTCTTTAGTTTCACTGCTATTATGAGAACCATAAGAATGACACCGAACATTCTGGCCTCGTCGGAACAGGGAACCATTGGACTTCCCATTGGTTTGCCCATGTCTATCATTTGGACAGAGCCTGAAGACTAAGTGATATCCATTCATCCACTTCCTTACCTCTACTTTTTGGGGTATACAATTCAATGCAATGCAATGCAGTCCTTTCAGCTTACATGGCATTCCGTATTGATCATTATAGCAAACCCCACTAGCTGCTACAGTGCCAGAGATATGTCTAGCCATATGAGCAGAAGCTGTATGTTTACTGTAAATTATGAGACTTAGGCCCTATAAACAATCCCAATTATGCCTTCATTAAGCAGATTTCCCAGCCAGTTTGAAATTCTGATCTGTAATCCTTTTCATTACCTGATGTCAAATATGGACATTAGTTTCACGTCACAATAAGTGGGCACATATCACACGTTTAGTGCAAAAACTCTACGTTACATCATACAGATATTGATAATCGTTTCTAGATAAAAAAGAATTTAATAAGTGCATCAAGGGTAGCATGTAAGATGTATGTCCACTAACAAATACGTGCACCAATTGTTTGTTCAACAGACCATAAAAGATGATCAGGTCAGACCATACAGTTGAGAACGACATTAAGACACACTGAAAAATGGTACTTGTAGACTTGTAGTAACAGTTGCTTCGAAACTCTACGGAAGAATTCCAAAGTTAAGAAGAAGCCAATCCTACCTAGAGAAGTGCAAGGTGTGTGTTTGTGCAAGATGCATAACAAGCATATGGAAGATGAGTGATTCAAGAGTTTCACGATTCCAAAAGTATTAGAGTAAAAGATTTCATCCATCCTCAGCCAGTATTTCCATGGAAACATCTAACATGTTCAAATATAGCACCAAATTATGAGCTTCGGTAATTTACAGAGGCTTTTGACTGAAACTAGTTTACAAACAAGCTCAGCAGCTTCGGAACATATCCCAGTCCTTTTCACAACTTATAATACCCAGAAAAGCATGTACAAAATAATCAAACGGGAAAGGTATACAGCTAGACACCAAAGAACGATTGGACTTACTGTTTCATGTGTAGTAGGTGGAGGCCGGAGATGGGAGGGGAGGAGAGAGAGAGAGATGCGAGGAGCAAGGTGGTGGATGCTATGGAGGAGCCGAGCAGGGGAAGGAGATACTGGAAGCAGCAAGGAGCGCGACGCGGGGCCACACAAGTTGGGGAAGCGAAGCGGTAGCCACCAGTTGCCCTGCGGCGGGAGGCGGGCTGGGCCCCTCCTCCTAATCCGATCTTCTATGGCAGCGATACATTGCCGGTAAGTGTTCCCTTGCAAGCTGGAACGCTAGATTAGATATTGGCTGAGTTCTGTTCGGTTTATAATTTATATTATAGTAACTAAATTTTAAATGATGTATTTATTTAATACATGGTTAATAAGAACATTGTAGTAAAAAGTGTACTAAATTCAGCTGTACTGTTTAAAATTATATATGACTATTTTCTTTTACGTACTGCCTCTTGTAAACACACAGAATTCAAATATTAAAACCATAAACTATCAGTCATCAATCCAAAAAAAAAACCCATCCATTGACTTGGCACACCTGGTGGCGGGTAATTTAGGGAAGCTGCTAGCCAACGTGCTTTTTCTTTAAAGAAAAACAAGAGCAGGAGCTCTATGATTCGTCTTAAGGAGAAGAGAAAAAGCATCGGTTCCCATAAGCTACATCAATAGATACCAGATCTAAGAGAGGCAACACTAACACCGAGAAGAGTCAAATCTAAAACTCTGACCAAAACACTAAAAACCCACAAGACAAACACCTTAGAGAGCAACATCCCTTAGCACACAACAAAGCCTAAAGCTAGCCATCCATGACACCAGGCAAACACCTTGTGCTCGCCAATGTGCTATCCCATTGAAATAGCACGTTGAACCTAGTTTCAAATTTCGGCCCAGTGAGTTTCGTACATAATGTCCTCTAAAATTTCTCTAAGTCCAATGTGCTAAAAAAATCTCAAGAAAACGGTTAATTCTTAATTTCTTGGTCCAGCTAGAGTCTAATCATCAACCTCCACGTAGAACCTTTCCAGCAAGAACATCTTGGTCCTGCTCTTTTCAGCTTTTAAAAGCTATTTTTCGGTTTTTCTATAGTAACTAGCTTTTAAATGGAGTATTTTTCAAGATAGGATCTACTAGTTAATTGTAGTACATACTTTGCCGACTTCATTTATATCGACAAAAACTGCACATGAATTTCTGTTACTCTGTAATCTCTTACACAAACAGCCCAAAAGCCACAAGCCACAGCCATAAGCCATAAGCTCCAGCCAAAAAGAACAGGCCCCTTGTCGGCTAAGTTTAAGAGAGTGGGCGGCGGTGGGATGGATGTGAAAGAGGCGAGGGGTAGTGCGGCATAAACGTGTTAAGACACATCATGTAGATTAACCCAAATTTCTCCTTCACACTAGCCAAATGCATGTGCGTTATAATGAATCTCAAATAATTAATAACGTAAATTCTAAACTCTCAAATAAAATACCATGCAAATTCAACAATACTTGGATATTTTAGAAAGTGAAACCAGCCAATGAAGAACAAATTGCCAAAAGTATTCGAACTAATAAAGTTGAGAATATGTAAGGGTTTTGTGTTACCTTAAGCACATGTTGTAATAAATGCTTGTAAAAAAACTGCACCCAATCAATTTTTATAGATACCACCAACCCACCACTACAACACACAAAGTTCCTCACCTGCCAATCATATTTGGCAAGAGACTGGTGTAGATAGAAGCAATGGCAAAACATTGTTGTAGCTATTGTCATCTGAGGTCTAAAAGAAAGAAGAATATTAAAATAGATAGGCAAGCTTAGCAAATTTCCAAAATAAATGAGATTCACTTGAGAGGGAGAAGGAAATTACATACAGTTTCAATCTAATCCCAACAACCCGAATAAATAAGAGTTGAATTTCTGACTCCTTGCTTTCAGTAATATCATCTTTCCTTGATAAGGAAAACATCTAATTCTTCCCTAGTGAAGTACCAAGAGTACATGTGCTCACATGATGATTTCTCAATGATCTTGGATTCCACACCCATCAGTGTGTTTGAGAAATCCTGCCAAAAAACCCCTCCACAACTTACCTCCGAAATATTTAGAGGAAGTTGTAGAAATAACTCTTGGCTATTCGTATACTGGTTTTTTATCACTTGGGCTGAACAACCTGCAGAGCCACGAAATTTAGATAAGGAACTATCTATGTCGTACATCAACATAATGCTTGAGTGGAGCAACAGACATTATACATGCAAGGAAATGACAAACAAATATATACAAATGATAACTAAAGTAGACATCTTGTGCAAGGACCTATTCCCTTGATAGCTTGCTATAACTATATTCACTAAGCCCTACGCCGTAAAGTTTTTTTTCTCTTTCCTCATATAAAAGAGGAAACAGAAGATCTTTCTTCTAGCTATCTTTAACCAGGCTTTACCATCTTCTGGCTATCTTTAACTAGGCTTTAGCACAAATAATAAAAATTTTCTCATAGAAAAAAGGAAATTAAATTATATTAAGAAATAAGATGCAACAAGAAACTCTTTAATTTCTTTCCCCCAACTAAAAAAGTGAAGTAGGTCACAGCTATCAAAGCAATTTTAACTTCTCCAATTTTGCTAATGGTAGTGGGATTTTGCAGATGCAAAATGAACATTGTAACAAGTTAGTCTGCACACTTCTAGTTGAAGACCAGTACATTCATTTAATGAACTTGTTTGACACAAGAAATCGCTCACAGGTTTCTTGCCGTGGGGTATAAGGTGCGGGTGTGCCAGTGTACTAAAGTACACAAAAATAGATAAACACAACAAAAGTAGGGAAAACATGTATTTTATTCATTGATTTGAGAATAACAAAATTACAAGTTCCCTATATATGTATATATGTATATATATGCGCTCCATAGCCTGCTTTGCGTAGCAGATCTGACATATGTGATGTGGTCTCCTAGTTTCCGGGGCCTCGAAAGGCTCCCAGTTAATTACATCCACAGGGTGAACCCACAGAATACCTCCGATTAAGCTATGTATTGATCGTCGTCTTCAGTCTTCGCTTCATGTTCTCCATGCATGTGATAAATGGTTGATCTAGATGTGGGTGTTGGCATTGTTCATAGCCTCGTCGGTCTACAGGGCCATTGAAAATGTAGCCCTTGCATTGGCCACGCCTGCCTATGCCACTCGACGTCATCAGTATCAAGCAACACAAGAGAACAGGATGATTAAGCGTGTGCAGGAGTCGCTTCAAGCATGATTGATCTGACGGTAATGGCAGCAGAATCAGTATCGTAGACATAGCCTAAGTGGTGAGATTAGCAGAGCAGGACATTGGGGTCAAGTATTAACATAGTCGATAGTGACTACTGGGAAGGACTCCTCGAAAGTTAGAAGCCATCGGCATTTGGGAGTAACTGATAGTCGAAAACTGAGAACCATCGGCAGAAACCATCAGATATCGGATGTAGTTGGTAGCCGAAATCCAGAAGCCATCAGCAACCGAACGTTGGTGTTGGCCGAAAGCAGGAAGCCAGATGCAATCAAATGTAGTTGGTGATCGAAAGCTGGAAGCCATTGGCAATTTGAAATAGTCGAAGATTGAAAGCCGGAAGCCCTCAGCAATTAGAAGTAGTTGAAGGTCAAAAACCAAAAGCACTCAGTGATCGAAAGCTAGAAGCCATTGGTAATTGGAAGTAGTCGAAGGTCAAAAGCCGGAAACCCTCAGCGATCGAACGTAGTCGGCAGTCGAAAGCCAGAAGCCATCGACAATCGAAAACAGCCAAAGGATGAAAGCCAGAAGCCATCGGTAATTGACGTAATTGGTGGTAGCTAGAAACCATCAGCAATCGGATGTAGTCAGTAGTCAAAAGCTGAAAGCCATCAACAATTCAATGTAGTTGATGGTCACAAGCTAGAAGCCATCAACAATCGAACGTAGTTGTTGATCAAAGCAGCCATGGTCGAAAACCATTAGAAAGCGTCCATGGTCGAAAGCCATCATGGTCGAAACCCATCGGAAGATGTCTATGGTCGAAAGCCATCATAGTCAAAACCCATCAAAAGATGTCCATAGTCAAAAGCTATTGTGGTCAAAACCCATCAGTAGTAGTCCATGGTCGAAACCCATCGGAAATTGTCCATGGTCGAAAAGCCGTCGACCGATCACTCTTAGTCGTAAGTCAAGAGCAGTTAACCATCACTATTGGTCGTAAGTGGGCAGCCATCGACCATCGATCATGGTCATAAATTGGGAGCCTTCGACCATGGCTCGTGGTCGTATGTCAGAAGCCGTCGACCATCGCTCATGGTCGTAGGTCAAAAGCCCTCAACCATCGCTCGTGCCGTTGACCATCGCTCCTGGTCATACGTGGGTAGCCATCGACCATCGGTCCTAGTCATAAGTCAGAAGCCATCGACCATCGCTAGTGGTCATAACTCAGAAGCCATGGACCATTGCTCGTGGTCATAAGTTGGCAGCCGTTGACCATCGATTGTGGTCATAAATCGGGAGCCTTCGACCATGGCTCATGGTCGTACATCGTAAGTCATCGACCATCGCTCGTGGTCGTAAGTCGAAAGCCATCGCCCATCACTCGTGGTTGTAAGTCGGAAGCCATCGACCATCACTTGTGGTCATAGGTCGGAAGCCCTCAACCATCGCTTATGGTCGTAAGTCGAAAGCTGTCAACCATCGCTCATGGTCGTAGGTCAAAATCCCTCAACCATCGCTCGTGGTCGTACGTCGGAAGCCCACAACCATCGCTCCTAGTCGTACATGGGTTGCCATCGATCATCGGTCCTGGTCGTAAGTCAGAAGCCATCGACCATCGCTCGTGGTCATAACTCGAAAGCCATCGACCATCGCTCGTGGTCGTAAGTCAGAAGCCATCGATCACAACTCGTCGTTGTAGGTCGGTGGCCATAGTCATAGTGTTTTAGCACCACGGTTGGAGGACATGCTCATAGAGTATTGTAGCCTAATGGTCGGTGGCAATACTCGTAGAGTAGTGTAGCTTCATAGTCAGAGAGAGCGCTCAGAGGAGTACTCTAGCATATGGTCGGGGCCATACTCATAGATTACTGTAGCCTTAAGGTCGTAGACTTCTGAGTATGAACAGTGATTGGCGCCATCCAAATCCAGCAGGTGGTTGATGATGCTTACGCACGACGTGCGGTCATGACCAGCTAGGCATTGAGGATGGTCAACGATGTTCAAATACGATGAGCGGTCGAAGGCAGCCAACTTTGATAAGCAGTCGGAGGTGCCGTAGTTCAACATGTGGTCGGAGACACCTGTCTTCAAGAAGCGATCAGAGACACTCAACTTTGATAAGCGGTCGGAAACATCTGTCTTCAAGAAGCAGTCAGAGGCACCCGTCTTTGTGAAGCAGTTGGAGGCACTTGTGTATGACAAGCAATCGGAGGCATCCGTCTTCAAGAAGCGGTCGGAGACGTCAATGATAAGTGGATGGAGACGCCCATCTTTGTGAAGCAGTCAGAGGCACTTGACTTTGAGTAGCGATCAATTGTGGACATCCAAGCATTGAAAGTTGCAAATGTTCAAGCATCACGAGTGGTCGGTAATGTTTGTAAGAAGTGGTCAGAGATGTCTGTCTTCAAGAAGTAGTCAGATACATCGATGACAAGTGATCAGAGACACTCGTCTTTGTGAAGCGGTCGGAGGCACTAGGGTATGATAAGCAATCGAAGGCGTCCGAGTACCAAAAGCAACTGATGACACTCAAGCATGACTAGCGGTCGTGAGCGACCAAATATCAATGGCAATCCATGACTTCTGAGTATAGCAAGCGGTCATGAGCACCTGAGTATCACAGGTGGTCGAAAGTGCCTGAGTATGGCAGGGAGTCGAAAGAGCCTAAATGTCACAGCCGATCGAAAGTGCTTGTGTTCTGAAGGCGGTCGAAAGTGCCTGAATATGGCTGGGAGTCGAAAGAGCCTAAATGTCACAGCCAGTCAGAAGTGCCTGTGTTCCGAAGGCGGTCGACGAAGTCTGAATATCAAAGGCGGTCAACTACGCTCGAGTACAGTGAGCGGTCGTGAGTGCCTGGGTATCATAGGTGGTCGAAGGCGCCTGTGTTCCGAAGGTGGTCTCAGAAGTCTGAATATCAAAGGCGGTCGACGACACTCAAGTACAGTGAGCAGTCATGAGCGCCTAGGTATTGTATGTACACATATCACAGTTTTCTTCCCAAACATGCATCTCTATATTTTCTTTCACTTAATATATTTGTATAAAAACTCATCAAACAGAACTCTCCTCACATATGTAAAGTACCATGAGGAGTTTCAGATAGATAAAATAATAGCTGACTTAGTAGGTATGTAGTGAAAGCTTGTGCTGGGTGACAAAATAATAGCAGGATAATAGCTTTGAGAAAAAGAAAAAAGTTTAAAAGCTCCACTTGTCACGATGGCAAACTTCAGTGTAATTTCAACCAATTCCACTGTTAATAAAGTGATCCTAGTTTCTCCGCAATTTGAAGTGATATGAGCAAAATAGGACAAATTGCAAGAACAAAACACAAGTTTCCACCCATCCACCATTAGGAAAAATAACAACTTTGAGAGAAAAATCTAGAATTCTCATAAGCTATGAACAATTTACACCTAGTCCAAGTCCAACAAACAATTTATCCCACCAGATATTCTATTGTGGCTACAGAAGGATGGAAAAGTAACAACTTTACGATGAATTATGTATATGCCTTACGATAAATCCCTCCAACAACGAAATGATCCTAAAATTCAGTATGAATCCAGGCCAAGCTCAATGATTCATTCCTAAATTCACCTCTAATGCAATGCTCATATATGCATAAAATGCATTAGGGAGTTTCCAATGAAATAATAACTTATGTCAACCATATTGGACACAGGTGATTCCTTAAACATCTTTGCCCATGGGAACTGCGATGTGCTCATGCTTGCAAATGCTCTGCCAAAGTAGTCAGCAAACCACATGAGCTGGATATCCTGCTGGTTCTCATACAATCCATGCACACAGAAAAACAATTGGAATATAAGAACATAACACAAAGCACCAAAATCTCAAGCTTTCCAAGATCCCATCTTTACATCCTAAGATCCCAACTTATTGGTAATACTATCGTACTACACCAGAATTTTCAATCTTAATCCAAAACTCCTAAGAACCCAACATTTCATCGCAATTTCTATGAGGCCCACAAGATCCAACATTAAACCCTTATCAAATCCGATCCTTAACAAACAGACAAAATCTTGATCTAGACCAGTCTCCCAAGATCTGGTTTTTAAACAGAAATTTTGCAAAACGAGATGGCAATTACCGAGATCTCAATGAGATGCGCCTCGAGGATCTCAGCATCGATAAGGATGGTCGCCTCGGCCACAGCCACCTTGGGCTTCTTGGGTCTCTTCACCTTTGGCTTCTTCATCTTCCCCTCCAAGCGCGGCATCACAACCTCGTCTGAGTCCACATCATCGGAGTACGCCACTATCGCCATGGTGATCCGCGCATCGGGGTCGACAGCAGGAAGTGGGTGAGAGGGTAGGAGAGGGGTTAGGGGAGTAGGAGGCATCCGTGGATGGTGAGGGTAGGTCACGTTTGAGAGAGAGGGTAGTTGAGACGGAAAGGGGTGATTTTCTGGTTGTGGGGGCGGTTCAGGTGTGTGGGAGGGGAGATCATGAGATCGGATGGTTCTGAAGAGTCGAGTGAGAATGGACGATACTGAGAGTCGAAGGAGAATGCATCGGTGGCCACCAACTCGTGATTTTAAGGAATAGAGATTAGAACTTACCGATGAATTAGATATAATAGACCCAAGTATTTCTTCAGTGTGATGATGCGATAAGAGTAAAGCCATGTTCTTTTTGTCTTTTGACTTCTGCTATTGGCTTTTGGTTCTCTAAAAGTAAAAAAGCCAAACGTCGAAACGGAACGGCCTCTTGAAACATATTCTCCAAATGGATTTCTGAATCTAAAACCATGTACACCATCCACATCGATGTCTATGTTAAAAAAGCGTAATCAAAAGCCATTAACCGCAGCCCAAATAACACCATCTAAATCAAGGCACGCTGCCACAGATGCCCTACATCATATATATGATTGTTGAATGACATCTTTTGATGGTAGCGGAAAGCATGAACAGAGAGGTGGTGGAGTGGCAACACGAAGGCCCCCTTCTTTCAAACTTATAGCTTCTCCTAAACAAACAAATGGGACAACTTCTCTGTCGTCTTTTCGAAACAGCTTATCGGAATAGCCCTTTCGAAGTGACTTGTCAGTATTCAATTGGTTTGCACAAATGCTCATGCTAAAACCAAAACACATCAACCACCACAAAAAAGAACCCACTAAACATTATCTAGTGTGCCTTCAAAAAGAAAATGTAACTAGAACTGTTCACATATCTAGCACTGTTGCAACATTTTTTTTCAATTTTGGCCCCATAGCACCCGTTTTTGCAAAAATAACTCTATTGCGATTACAGATTAAACAGTGGATGATAGAGGCTACGAAAAGGCCACAAAGGGGCTACTCGGAGCTCGACACTCACAATGAAGAGTGGATGTAGAATATGTCTATGTTGTCTGAGCTATAGCCCTTCTCTTAAATAATGAATCATGTCTCCTCCATGGCGTCCTAAGGAACGTATTTATAACCATGAGGAGACTGTTTACATAAGTGCCCTAATTGGGGTCAACAATAGTGGGGGCAAACATGTCTTTTTTTGGCATAGCCCTCACTAGGCCTGCCTCACAATTACACACTTAATGGGCCTTTTGGCATAGTGGGCCAATTGGACCAAGGTGGGACCTCTCCCCCCAACAATAGCCTCTCATGATAAAGGACTTTATTTCTAGTGGGCTGAGACCATGTTACTTGCTCATTGGCCCCCTCCATTGTAAGATCGAGGAGGCCGACTAGAGAGGAGGTGAATAGGTTGTTTAAAATTTTTCTTCCAATTTAAGCTAACAATTTTGACTTAATAAATTGCATAAAGCAAGTAAACAATGTAGTGACTAAAAACAAGTTAATATGGCTCAAATAGACACTAGAACAAATGAACTATCCTAAGAGCAAGTATAATTCTAGTCTAGGTCAAAGTTTGCTACTCTAAAAATACAAGCAATCAAACAATTCTAATGAAATAAATTGCTTGAAAGTAAATGAGGCACAAGAGAGCAAACGACAAATGACACAATCACTTTTTACCGTGGTGATCAGAGACTTGCCGGTCTCCCCTAGTCCACGTTGAGGTAAGCCCGAACGAATCGGACCGGCTCCACAAATTAAGCCGAATCACCACGATCACTAGCGGTAGCTCTTTCCCTCTCTGGGTAGGCGAGCTCCAACCTTCACAATCTTGTCGGGCCTTCTCACAACCTTCTTGAGAGGATCACCGAACACTCCCGCCAAGCCGTCTAGGTGTCGGCAAACACCAAGAGTAATGAATGACAACGTGCTTGACCTCACTCAAGTGCCAAGGATCAATCTACGGATGAAATGCACTTGAATTCGCTCAACTGCCTCAATTGAATGCACAAGAGATGAAATAAGGTGTGAGAGGTTGCTCTATGCTCAAGGATGCTCAATAATGGTTCAACAACATGTCCTTATGCTGGTGGGGTCGAATTTATACCCCCACCAAACTAAACTAGCCGTTGCAGTAATTAATCTTGAAAATTCAGGGAAATCAGAAGTTCCGCAGGTATAAACCCAAAACTTCTGGTTTTCTGCAGATGACTCAGAACGGCATGTCAGAGAGTCAGAAGTAACCGTTGACATTAAATGCGGTACTTCCGCCATTGAAAATGCAGTACTTTTGGATTTCCGGAAGTTCTGATATAGCCCCGGAACTTCTGTTTTCCAAGAGGTTAAGTTTTGGAAAGCTTGCTCTCTGGAAAAAACGTTCCGCTCACATTTGCCGAAACATCTGACCTAGCGGAAGTTTCGCTGTTCAACTAGCAGTACTTCCGATTTCCGAGAGGCTAAGTTTATTCGCGGTCGCTCTCTGGAAAAAAAAAGTTCCGCTTTGGAAGCTGGAGCTTCCGGCCGATCGGAAGTTCCACAATTTTAACTCCGGTACTTCCGACCGATCGGAAGTTCCGCTTTTTGAACGCCGGTACTTCCGAAATTTCTGACAATGCACAGTTTTAATTCAATTTTATTTTAAAGTGCATGCATGATCCTAGATTGATCCATAAGGCACAGAAGCATGTTATCAAGCACTTAACCATGATCCCTCTTAATAGTACGGCATCTAACCTATAATCCGGTCTTCCAACCTTTCTTCTAAGACCAGTAAAAATAAAAGAACCCTAAACTATTTACCTTGTTGTCTTGGAGTTCTTTGAATCTCGTGAAATCTTTTTGTGTACCTCTTACTTTGCCTTTGGGACTAATCCTTCCAAACACTTAACACACATATTAGTCCCATGATCACATAATGTCATTAATTACCAAAACTAATATTTTTAGGGGCCTAGATGCTTTCATCCGTCCCTTTAGCTCACTAGATGGTTTCCCGTTCAATTCCTCGCCTCTTTTGCACTGATGACGTGTGCACACGTGATAGCCGTCAGCCTTGTACACTACCTCTACTAACCACTCTTAATTCTTGACTCACCTCTTTTAATTTTATCTTTAAATTGTTACTCATACCGTCTTGTTCAATTGTAGATGGTCGGATCAGATAACATTGGGCCATGGGACTACATCCATGGAGAGGACAAAGGAGATTTTCTCGATATACTACACAAACTAATGTAGTACATATGTTACTGGAACCGTCCCATCTTCAAGGGATGGAAGACTCAGGAAGAAGACAAGCAGGGCCTGGATGATGGGAATCTTCCTGTATGCAAGGGAAGGCAAGTACACCTCTCGCGCCTTCCGCACAGAGCACCTAAGAAGCACTTGCATCGACGCCCTTCAGGATGCCACCCGCTTGGCTTGTGCTCGCCTATGCGAGATCCACGAGGCCGCCATGCTGACCTTCCCATTTCGCTACTATCCATTCTTTCGAGAAGGAGCATGCTACGGTGAGACATTTGTCCCTAGCTCTGAGGACAACCTGCTCCTGACCCACCAGGTCTAGCTCACCCGAGATATGGGAGCCACCTATGTTGAGGCTCTAGAGGAGATCTCGGATCTTCGCTAGCTCCTCATCGCTAGCTACAACCAGGTTGAGACTCTCCGCACTTAGCACACCAAGTGCGAGAAGGCCCTAACTCCAGTGGGGCATGAGAGAGATGATGTAGTCATTGAGCTAGAGGGCACTGCAGTAGCAGCAGCAGTCCACGCTCCAGCACCTATCAGACCCCCATCATCCCCACCAACCCCACTCTGACTCAGCCACTCATAGGACTACGCTTGAGGAGCATCGCGCATAAGAGCGTGCAATGACCCAGCCCATCGATCGTCATCAACATTGGAGAAACCAGCCGAGGCTACAGTAACTCCCACTCCAGCTCAGTCATCTATAGTTGCTCCCGCCCTCGCTATAGTTCACCCATGTACTAAAAACTAGATGTGTAATGTATTGTACCCACATGATAGAGCACGGCCTAAATGCCATGTGCAACTTGACTAAAATATTATTAATGTTATGTAGCCATCTTAGGCCCTGTAGTTTATTTTTGTTTTTTTATTCACCCGGTTCTTGGAATCCTTTGTCGAGATATCAGTGAGTGGACAACATGCACCAGCTTTTTCAGTGATTTGACAATATGTACCACCTTTTTGTAGCCAGCGAACAACACACACCAGTTTTTTCAGTGATTTGACAATATGTGCTAGCTTTTCGTAATGAGTGGACAGCACACACTAGCCTTTTCAGTAATTTGACAATACATACCAGCTTTCTGCAGCGAGTGGATGAATGCACCAGTGATTTGACAACACGTACCAGCTTTTTGTAGCTAGTAGACAACACACACCAGCATTTCCAGTGATTTGATAGCATGTACCAGCTTTATGCAGCCTGTGGACAGCACACATCAGCTTTTGCAGTGATTTGATAGCACATACCAGCTTTACGCAGCACGTGGACTTGACTGCACACACTAGTTTTTTGTAGTGACTAGATAGCACACACCAACTTTCTTAAAGATTTGACAGCACGTACCAGTTTTTCCCAGTGAAACGACAACATGTTCAAGCTTTACTCCCGAATAATGCATACCAACCACCTATAAAATCTGTCTAGACACCAAGACCAAACCGAAGACTCCAATTAAGATAATCTCAAAACTAGGGGAAGGGGAGAGGGAGTAGTGAGGAGAGATATAGGACATAATTGTGCCGCTTGTAAGGATGTCAAACTACGGAGATATACTTTGCAAGTGGAAGTGTGTGGTCAAGAAGACGAGATCATACCCTAATAATTCTTACAAGGATGCACCCATGTCGCCGGAGCTTCCATGGCCGCAATACGACTGCAGCAATCCAACACGTATCATTCAATTCACACATCCGGCAAACGACACTTGGGAGCACTACATATACGTCGAAGTTCTTGTAAGCACGTATCTGCTATTTCACATTGCATGTTCTATTTTGCACATATCTAGCCCACTCCATACATGCCGGCAAACCATCGAGCGTTGTTACTTCTTCCAATGGATAGACGGCTTGGATATATACAATGGATCATTCCTCGAGGAAAAATACATGCTCAACTATTCGGTGACGCCTAAAAGATTCACACACTGAAAACCTTACACCCCAGATGACAGCAAAAATGACAAGGTTAATGCGTTGGTGATCCCTGAAGCCCCCACATTGAATGCCAGGTTATCTCTGACTGAGGCAAACCTGCACAAGTTATAGAAGCTGAGTACTAGGCCTAGGTCATGAGGGCTAAAGCCCGCAAAGGAAAGAACGGAAAGGCACCGTTGGACCAAAATGCGTACGACGACTAATTGGAACCATGGCTTCCAAAAGACACACATGCATCTTAGTTGTAGTTGGAGTTGATTCACGTATGTTACCACTTCTATCGTATGAGTAGTGAGGCAAACATACAAATATAACCAAACCCCGCGCATCATACAATTCGCACATTCATTTGTGAGCTGCTTTGTCAGTTTACACATGGTCTATTACAACAACTGTTTGCAACAACATACCTTTACTACGTAACATAGGGAGTTTATAATGGTGGTTCATCTGCCCCCTTTGAATCCCTTGCACCTTCCTAAAAATTTCTACGCACATGCAAATAAAACATAATAGGATTTCTTAATGCATATCAAAGCACGTGTTTTCAATTAGTTTGCATGGGTATTGATGAGGCGATGGGGTCCCGATCTTCCGATAGGATGATAACTTCAATTTTGGTGGAGGTGACCCTTGCGATCCGACTACAACCGTACGACGTCGCTTGCACCATAGCAATCGCTGAACCAACCCCAAGATATTATCAACCGTGCCAAGAACGCGGTTGACCTGACCACGAAGGTCTATTCCTGCATGCAATCAAAGAACACGCAAGAATAAGATAACAAGCAATCTAAAATTGCAAATATATAAATTGAGTTCAAAATGTTGGATTCCGAAGACTGTCTTGACAGATGGTCATCCGACACAACTGAAGAACAGAAGTTTGCATAATAGCTAAACCTAAAATCAACAAAATCCAAGTCCTAACTGAGGAGACGGCGGCTCTTATATAGAGAGAACGACCAGGGGTGACAGCCAAGGTGCACACCCCTAGGGTTACAAGGCCCAAAGGCCCAAGTGGAGGTAGCGCAGCGCCCTTTTTGACTCGAACTCAGAAACCAACGCGAACTCTTTTGACAATTGCGGCCGGCTCGGATAGAATTTGAAGATGGGGTTGAATCCTTTAGAAAGTAGACTTGATAAGCTTTCCATCAAGTCTAAGAACGTCCCAAACTTGTTATCATTATGTGAACCATGTTTTTGAGAAGAATAGATAGATATCATTATGTCATTCTAGGATGAAAAGTTTGTGTTGTTATTCCCAAGACTTGTTTTCTCAAATGGATTGTCATGTATGTTATAAAATTATGTGAACCATGTTTTATATATTTCCCTGTGGAATGCAATGTTGGTGATAGTTATAATTTTGTGCAATATGTGATTCTTGTGAAAGAAAATAATTCTGCAATTAATTAATTGTCATTTTGAAAAAATCATTACTTTTTCCTCTCTCTAGATCTCTGTGTATATATATTTATATGTATTAAAATAAGTTTCCACAAAATATTTTGGTGTAAGAAAGTGTGTTGCTACTCATATTACAATGGTGTTACTATTGCTTCAAAAATGTGTTACTGGGGTAGTTTGTTGTAGCACATATTTGTGTTACCAGGGTAGTTTGTTGTAGCCCATAATATGTGTTCTTATAGATAAGATATGTGTTGCAAGGTAGTAACATGTTTTCAGACATGTAGTAGCACTTATCAGTGTTACTTCAAACCTAGCTAGTAACATGGGCTATAAGAACACTTAAAAATTGTGTTACTACAAAGACTAGTAACACCTTTATTGACATGTTGTAGCACATAGACGTGTTACTATAGCTCCTTCCTGGTGTAGTGAAGTTACGTCCATTTAAACTTGCACCATTGCAGCAGTCCGAATCCGATTCGAATACGTGCCCAACACAGATTATTTTGATGATTGCGGTGCGCACAGAAGGAATTTAGAGGTGAAATCAGATCCATTGGAAAGAGGATGAGAAAGGCTTTCCAAAAAGTACTCGTGGACCTCAAACGGACTTCATATGTGAAAGTTATGCACATTTGATGTTGGGCCTGTCAGGCTGAATCCGAATTGATCTGGAGGCCGAATTGGATTCCAAAACATGTCCATCTTAAACTCTTGCTTGAATTGGTGTAAAAGTGACGTGGTGCTATAAAAATATATATTTTCATCTAGTAAGGGTGAAAAGATTTGCAAGTTCTTCCATACACCAATTTCATTATTCAGATTGTCAATGTTAGATGGTTCAACAAGAGAAGAACACATAGGCATTGAATGATCACTAAATTTTATTTTTCTTTCATAATGAACAAGATTGAGCATACAAGAGTTGTTGTTCAAAACAACAAGCTGCAATTCGATATACAAGAAATTGATTTTCTACACCATAATCTCCAATCAAATTAAACTTATACCCAGGGGTGTAGGCACTAAACAAGAATTTCGAACATACAAGTTCAGAAACTTTCTCCATAGCACAATCTAAACTAATGGCCTCATTAAGCATGATATAGCACAATGCATCAGCAGGGGATATTCTATCAAATACTTCCTTATGTGTAATTAATTCTACATGTGCAAAATTATGAGAATTTAGATCAGCACATGGTCCGTTCAAGTCAACACAAGGAATATCAAAATATTGCACTACAGTAGGTATATACTCACAAGGTTACTCTATGTCTTGTTGTAGCACCAAATCAGTACCTTTGTCATTATCGTCCTCATCAGATACTGTATGAAGGCATTGTGATTTTGATTAAGTATCCAAAGTTAACAGAGACTACCCTTAGTTAAAATATAAACATATATGCCCTAATAATTATCATACCACGAAATAAATCTTAATGATAGACTTTTGCTAAATGACAGATATTGAAATATGACTCTATGGAACAAACTTTGCCCAGATTTAAATTAAAATAAAACTAAGCCTAATAATAACGAAAGTAGTAGACAAAATAACAAAGGTGCCATTAATTAAATCTTAACACTAGCTTTAGTACATATTAATATTGAGCATAATTGTATATATAGCAAGCTGGGACCCGTATAAGTAGACCCTAATTTAAATTAAACTTAGTCTAGTGATGACTGAAGGTACATAAAATGTCGTACCATGAAATGCTATATACCCAGACTGTAAGATTAACCCGGTAGGATAAAAATTGTATATATCACTTCTATATAGCATAAGCCCTAAATATTAGCGCTCGATAAAATAATGCTTCGCTAATCCTGCACATTGATTCATAGATCTAACCTAACTCATGGAACTTCCTTGATAAATACAAAAATAATAAAAGAGGTTATTAGTAAAAAGATCAAGTCATCATGTTCTACCATCGACCTTACCTCAAATAACCCAAATCACCCATTAACTCATAATAAAACTAAACTGAGTTATTCGGATTTATTTGGATCTTTTGAGTTATTTGCTTTTATTTGGATTCAGTCATTCGTAGCGTAATTAGAAATTGGAAGTCATGAAGATTCAACGGATCCAGCGCGATCAAGCTCAAAGTGAAGATAGAGACCAAAAGATCAAGATAAAGCATTGTGTGAGCTCAAGACCGCAGTAAACCGCGCCAGGCGAGTCAATACTTTGATCATGTTGAACCTACGTTTTCTGCAAACTACTTTGGTTTAAATTATCAAATTGCATGCTATTATTTTATATGCAAATACATGTTAATTTAAGATTTTAGTTATATGCCCATTGTTTGCTTGATTAATATTACACCTCCTTTGGAATACTTGAATATGTGAACCATGTCGCCTTAGCAAAATTATAATGGTAACTTATCAAAAGTAAGTCCGTAATTATATGCCATGCTTAGTTTTGCTTAGATACTCGTGGGCGCAAGAGCGTCCAAGCATCACTTTTAATCCTGAGAAAACAGATTGGTTGGGCAGTCATGGTGGTAATGACTGGTGTATATTGAAAATGGTTATTTTATATTCCCAAAAACCTCAAATTGCTTATCTATCTGGGCGGATGGTTCGGGGGTATGGTGCAGGTGTGCACGAGAGTGTGGTTTTGTGGTAGAACCGCCCAAATACCACTAAGGACTGAATCTTGTCATGTCAACCCGTGTAAAACAGTACAACCACAAGTCTGTAAAATACAACTTGGCTTAGTAGATTTACTGGGACCACGAAAGTCATCCTTCCGGAGGAGGTGTGGGGTAGTGCAAGCGGCGCCTATGTGTGGCGGCTTGAATGGGACACTCGCAGAGGTGAAGTTCTGCGTGGCGGGCTAGCGAGGGGCGTGCCACCGCTAGACGTTCAGAAGGAGAACATCCCGCACAACGTATGAGACCCACCGCAAGTGGGAGCGACCCATAGGGTGAAATGATGGAAGGGGCGAGGTACTTTGAAAAGTCACTGTGATGGTCTACTCAACCACATGACTAAGGAATCATGTGGGGCAACGAGTTGATTGTCTCTTATGGTGAAAGTGTACAAACTCTGCAGAGTCAAAACTATTCGAATAGCCGTGCCCACGGTCAAGGGCGGACATGGGAACTTAACTAGATATAGCTCTATTTCAAAAACTTTGTGGGTGGGAATGGAAAATGGAAGGGCAGTGGAAAGCCCTGATTTGAATTGTCCTGGGTGTCGTCCCAGTGGTAAGTTAAGCGGCTATAACGCTGAAAGATGCTATATGGTGCGGATGCCATGTAACGGTAGATGGAATCTGGATCGCTATTATTATTGCATTTTCTTGAACATTATATTTTTGTTCAAAACTGCTAGGTCTTAGGAAATTTTTATGTATCATATTGCAAAAAGTTAAATGTTTTCTCTTCTCGCAAAGTAAAATATATGAGGAAATAAGTAGAGTCGGGAGTAATGAAGATGGAAGTTTGTGGTAAAAACATAAATATATTGGTGGACTCATGTCGATTATAAAAAGAAAACGATAGTGTGGATTCTGGGAGAAATGAGCCCAAATGGATATCTAGACTAGATAGATGATTTATATAATCTTTGGAGTATTAGGAAGTGCAAGGGTATTGGTTGGATTACAACACTAATATTTGATATAAATTCTTGGGAGATGTTGACAATATTGGGATTAATAGGATTTGAACAAGTCCTGGTGGATGAATACTGGTGAATCGTAGACCTAATCAATAATATACTTGGTGGAAATAAACTACTGAATCATACACTTGGTCAATGATATTCTTGGTGGATGTATACTCATGAATTAGTTAGAGATAGATAATGGAAAAATAAGATTGATTATTGAAGAATTATGGTTGTGGATCAATAACGAAAGGATTGTTAAGAATTTAGAATGCAAAGGATACTGGTGGATTAAATAAATGATATTAGATAAATGATGTCGCTAGCTGTTTGGAGTTTTAGGCAGTAATTGATCAGTGGATTATATAAGTTATGATACTCGCTATTTGGGGATTTAGGCAGCAATGAAGGTATGATTGGTGGATTGCATAATTGATGATAATTGTTGTTGGGAGTCTTAGACAGCAAACAATAAAGGAAGTGTATTTTTGGTGGATTAAGTCGATTATGGTAGTTGCTAGGTGGAGCGTAGGCAGTAACAATAACACTATGATCAAATAATAACAATGCTGCTAAAAGCGATTTTTGGCAAATAAAATAACTCGAGCCTCTCCTTTGTTAAGCCATGCATACTATTTATTTGCATTCTGTGTATTGGCTCGCGGAGCACGGGGTTGGAGTGTTCACACTCGCTTTTGCGACAAAATTCAGAATCAGGAATCAGATCACTTCGCCTCAGCAACACGGTTGAACATGCTGGCAGAGAAGATGCAGATGTCAAGGGCTAGGTCGCGCACCTCCAGTTGGCTGCCTGTGGGCATGTCCTGAAGGTCCCACTTGCGTGCTTCATTCTTCCGCTGCTGCAATTTATTGATTTCGGCCTAATCGGCCCATGAGTAAGTTTACTATTATATTTATGCTTCCATATGATATGTACTTTTGATATTCAGAACTGTAATCTGTGAGCACTATCTACTGATCCAGGGAATAGTGCGGTGGAATCACAGAAGATTCCGGATTGAAAAATCTATGATAATGTATGGGAGTGGTAAATACAAGATAATTCAATCGAATGCAATCTGGAATTGAAGAACACAAGGATTGACCCAAAACTTGAAAACTGAAGATTTCTGTCCACTAAACAGCACGTCGGTATTTCGGCTGTAACTTTTTTTGAGTTGCCTCTTTTTCACTGGTTATTTTTTCTCTGTTTCCTGGCGACTGTTTCTGCAACTTTTGTTTTGGGGCCAAGTTCTGGAAACCGACCGAAAAATTAGCACAAAATTCACAAGTGCCGACTGTTACAGATTCAATCTGGAATTTTAGGTCAACTTGCACCGCAGATATCTTTTTACTGCCATACTGGATTGAAGCGCAATTTTGCAGGAAGATAGATAATGAAGTTATGAATCTAATGACAGTGGTCTCACTCAAAAAGGATTACTGAATCAAACGTTATGGTGTTTTTGTGGTGGTTGCAGAGAAAGGAAAAATCAGCCGAATTGGAATTAGGGTTTGTGGTGGGGGAATTTTTTTGTTTGGATTTTTATGGAATCAAGGATATGACAGCAACTAGACAAAGCTAAAACCGACACAAATTTGATTTAGCAAACCAAAACTAAAAGATTGAAAGGCACAACGGGGTTTGGACAGCGGAAATTAACTCTTTTTGTGGAGCAATTTTTTTGGACTATAGGAAATAAAAACCAACCTACTAACTAGGGATACAAGAAATTCCTACCGGTCAACTTGAAGCTCTGATACCAACTAATGAGGCGATGGTGTCCCGATCTTTCGATAGGATGATAACTTCGATTTTGGTGGAGGTGACCCTTGCGATCCGACTACAACCGTACGACGTCACTTGCTCCATAGCAATCACTGAACCAACCCCAAGATATTATCAACTGTGCCAAGAACGCGGTTGACCTGACCACGAAGGTCTATTCCTGCATACAATCGAAGAACACGCAAGAACAAGATAACAAGCAATCTGAAATTGCCAATATATAAATTGAGTTCAAAATGTGAGATTCCGAAGGCTGTCATGATAGGTGGTCATCCGACATAACTGAAGAACAGAAGTTTGCATAATAGCTAAACCTAAACTCAACGAAATTCAAGTCCTAACTGAGGAGACGGCGGCTCTTATATAGAGAGAACGACCAGGGGTCGCAGCCAAGGTGCACACTCCTAGGGTTACAAGGCCCAAAGGCCCAAGTGGAGGTGGCGCGGCACCCTTTTTACTCGGACTCAGAAACTAACGTGAACTGTTTTGATGATTGCGGCCGACTCGAATAGAATTTGAAGATGGGGTTGAATCCTTTAGAAAGTAGACTTGATAAGATTTCCATCAAGTCTAAGAACGTCCCAAACGGAGTCCGTATGAGAAAGTTATGTCCGTTTAAACTTACACCATTGCAACAGTCCGAATCCGATTCCAGTACGTGACCGACACGGACTCTTTTGACGATTTCGGCTGGCTCGGATAGAATTTGAAGATGGGGTTGAATCCTTTAGAACGTAGACTTGATAAGCTTTCCATCAAGTCCAAGAACATCCCAAACGGAGTCCGTATGAGAAAGTTATGTCCATTTAAACTTGCACTATTGCAGCAGTCCGAATCCGATTCGAATACGTGCCCAACACGGATTCTTTTGATGATTGTGGTGCGCACAGAAGGAATTTAGAGGTGAAATCAGATCCATTGGAAAGAGGATGAGAAAGGATTTCCAAAAAGTACTCGTTGACCTCAAACGGACTTTATATGTGAAAGTTATGCACATTTGATGTTGGGCCTATCAGGCTGAATCCGAATTGATCTGGATGCCGAATTGGATTCCAAAACGTGTCCATCTTGAACTCTTGCTTGAATTGGTGTAAAAGTGACGTAGTGCTGTAAAAATATATATTTTCATCATTAGGTAGCATCATATTCTCATTTAAAATATGTTGATGCTAAAGAAACGACTTACCTTTAGTTCAATCTTGATATTGGGCACTATTGTCGTATGTGTTTGTGGCGTGGTCACATCATCCTCCCCTTCTTGACAGAAAATCATCCTCGGTTTAAACATATGTGTAGCCTCACGTATTGCATGATCTTGATCATAAATCTCGGTATATGATAACAAACGCAACAAACCCTCATTATGTAATATCATAAGTTCATTATCAAGCAAAGTAAAATCTCTTTGAAACGAGCTCACCTGATAATTTAAGCGATGCATAGGAGCTCTTGTAATTGGGACAACAAGCATAGCAAATATGGTTGTAACCATAGGGGTCAAGTCCTCATCATCTATTCACCTAGTTACAAAAATACTAAATTTACCGATGGCTCTTCTGAGTCGATGTTGCAACGAGCAGTCCGAACCACAAGCTCTCCTCGGTTAAAGGTGGATATCGAGCCAAGTCCTCGTCTTATCTAGTTTTCTTTTTGAAGTTGGCATATTTTTATTTAATACTATTTTACATATAGTTTGGAACTATTTTTAAAAGTAAGCTAAAGCAGAATCTAAATTAACGAGTATGATTGAAGCAATTTTAAATTGAACTAGTGAGTTTTTGTGCCACCCCTACCCTTTTACCTGCTCTGCCCGCCTGCCCAGCTACTTGCCAAGCCAGCGCTGCTTGATAGCGCCTACTGTGCAGGGGCGACTTGACTGCCGCACCTGCTTGTCACCTCCCGCGCTAGATCGGCCTGCCGCTTGGCTCGTCTTCTGCCGAGCTACCCCGGCGCAGTAGGTGACATATGTTTCACGCCTGTCGAGCTCAGAGATGGGACTAATTTTGCAAAAACAAGTGCTAAAAGATTAAAATAAAAAATATTACAACAATATTAGATACGTGAATAGTTCAAGTAACCAGCGAAGTAATTTTTCTTCAAAATGTGAGCAGTCTCTCCTTGCAGGAGTGAGGTCCTTTCGTTACAAAAGGATAACATAACTCACAACACATATGTTCGTGCTTAACGAAAAATTGGCTATCAAAGGCACTTTTTTTAAGGAGAAAAATCTAATGAATGGTATACCGTCCGATTCCATTCTAACGGCATACCATCTAACTATTGCTAAGACCTATGCGCTCCTCATCCGTCCACTTCTTATCCATTCGTCTGAGTCTGTCTCTTTCTTCCTCTCTCCATTTCTCCACTGCCGAGAGCATCCCTACTCCCTCTCGTTCTCTCTCCCCTCATCGCCACATCCCCTCACTTTCCTCCACCACCAGCCCCACCGCACGTCGAATCTGGTGGCTTGGAGGGGCACCGCCGCCGGATATAGCGTCGGAGGAGGGAAATCCGGCTCTCCACTACAGGTTCATCTTTCTCTCAGGCATAGAAAGAAGTCAGGGAGGTAGGGCCCAGCGAGGGGCAATGGATGGGGTAGGAGGGCGGTGGATGGAGCCGGAGGACAGTTGCAAAGGCGGATGTGGCAGTTAGGTTAGACGGGGCGGCTGGGAAGGGTCTAGGGGTGGCATGCTGACTAGGGCGGTGCGGCGACAGCGGCCGACGATGAGGTGTTCTTCCTCTTCTTCTCACTCCATGAATTTAGCTTAAAACCCAATAAAACTTATCTATATCATTAAAATTATTTCTAATAGTATACCGTACGCTAACATCACTCTTTTTTTAAGGTAGGACGGGCCTTGAAGGCCCTAGCTCTCATATTCATTGCTAAAAAGGGGAAAATTGCACATGTACCACATAGTTAGTAGGCACTTGTAGATTTGCCCCCCACTTAAGTGGCGTTGTAATTTTGCCCCATACTTGACATGCCCCCTTATTATTTTGCTCCATTGTCCATTTAGCTGCTATTTTAATTTTGTTTTTCATTTTTTGGGGCAGGAAATGATAGATCTACCCCTACCTTTACCTTTCCCCATCGCCTGGTTGGGGCCGTGTGGTGGGAGGCGTCGAGCTCGCGGTCGCGCACGCGCCAGTCGATGCCTTTCTCGGCCAGCACCACCTCCCGCGGCCGCGCCGCGCCGAACGGGTCCGCCTTGGCCCGCTCCCCTTCTCCTCCAGCGCGCGGCGCCCCTTCTTGTCTCGCTTGTTCCCGCCTCTTGAGCTCCTGGGTGGCGCTCGACATTGCTGCTCGACCAGCGCATCTTCCTCGGCCCGCGACGCGCGCGCTTGCTGCGGCGCACAATGCTTTGCCGTGGCCGTAGTTGGCGGTGCCCGAGCCAAGCACGTCGTGGCGTGTGGCGCGGGGCGGTGGCGGGTGGCGCGGCGGAGGACAAGCGCGGCGGCTGGCGAGCCGGCCGGAGGGCGAATGTTCCCGCGGGAGCGCGTTGGTGGCGGCGAGGTGGCCGAGCCGGAGCATGGCTCGAGCCGGATCTATGAGCGGCGAGGTGGCCGAGCTGGAGAATGAGCGGCCGCCGCGGCTGGAGGAGAAGGGGAGCGGGCCAAAGCGGACCCGTTCGGCACGGCGCGGCCACGGGAGGTGGTGCTGGCTGAGAAAGGCGTCGACTGGCGCGTGCGCGACCGCGAGCTCGACGCCTCCCACCGCATGGCCACCTGCTGCTCGGCGCTCGGCTCCCCCAACCAGGCGATGGGGAAAGGTAAAGGTAGGGGTAGATCTATCATTTCCTGCCCCAAAAAATGAAAAACGAAATTAAAATAGCAGCTAAATGGGCAATGGGGCAAAATAATAAGAGGGCATGTCAAGTATGGAGCAAAATTATAAGGTCACTTAAGTGGGGGGCAAATTTACAAGTGCCTACTAACTAGGGGTGCATGTGCAATTTTCCCGCCAAAAAAGTAGTGCACAGCATACCTGGATTTTACACTGTGATTCCTGACAAAAAGTAAATTACACACGAATCCCTGGGACCTAGCCGAAGAAGAAACCGATGCAGCTCTGCGTCTCGCCGGCGATTGAAGTGCTTCTCGCCGTGAACTCCGGATCAGACAACCGCGAATTCTTCGCAGGCGATCAACTGCGACAAGAAGCGTTGAAGTGGCCTCCCTAACGCAAACGGCTCTTGGAGGTTGAAGGAAGGAGCTTCCAGATCGGCCCGTCGGCAACAGCGGCAAAAATCGCCGGCGACAGTTGATCTGAGGATGCTCAAGGTTGCCGCGGACAATGCATATGATGGTCCTCAACCACGGCAACACCACCAGGTGAAAAAAGAAAAGAAAAAACCATGGATGTAGAAGACCCACAACCAGTGAGGTAGGGGGAGAACTCGGAAGCTTGGGAGGAGCCGAAGGGAGGCCCAACCTGGAGGCGGCTTCCGGTGACGGCGAGAAGCTCGGGAGCTCCGAAGGTAAAGGCATCACGCCTAGGCCCATGACGGAAGATGGTACAGGAGCTTGCTCAAGAGTCATTGCTCGAGAGGCACCAATGGTGGCTCGGTTGTAGGGCTGCCACCGGTATCATTTCCTTTGTCCAAATCCATACATATACCACTAGATAGAGGACCTGTTTGAAACAGCTGCAGCTTATGACTTTTGACTAAAATTTTTAAATTTTTACTGTTTGTGATAGAGATTAAGGAAAAAAAATACTCTATTGCAATTTTGGTTGATACAGATGTTAGGCTTTCAACATGTATTACAATTAACTTGTATACCCCATCTTAAGAAAATGCTCCGTTTGCAAGTTAGTTACTATAGCAAAAGCCAAAAGCTGTTTTTAGAAGCCGTTAAGAACAGGCCCAGAATATAGATAAAAAATAAAATATCTATTTAAATTTAGATATAGAGAAGATAATATCTACTTATTCATCATTATCCATATCCATTCAAACATAGAGATAAGAGCATACTTAGACTATCTATGGGCTTAAACTATATATACTTATTACTTTCTATAAAAACATGTAGAAACCACATGTGCACATGTACCCGTCAATTTGTATAGAGTAGCTCCATACACACATAATCATTTCCAATAAATTCCAGTCAATTTCGTAAAATTTTGTGATGTCAACGTGAGGATGAAATTCCACATACTAAAGTTTTATGAAAGCTTCCTATAAAAACATGTACGGTCTATGTGTGCGCTTAGCTCTGCCAATTTATATAGAGTACCTTCCTTACACATATAATCATTTCCAATAAATTTTATTTGATTTAGAAATTTTTATGGTGTGAATATGAGATTGAAATTCTACATACGGAAGTTTTACAGGAAGTTTTTGTAAAACTTCCTTCATAAGCCTTTTTGACTTCACCTCTCTCTTTCCTTCTCCTTTACTCACTGGGTTACCCAAAACCCATTAGGTATATCATTTTTCATTTAATATATATAATATCACTTTAAATAGGTATGCATAAAATTGAATGTAGATTTGGATTACCCATACCCTACCCAGTGGCAGCCCTACTCGATTGAAAACTGAGCAAATATTCCAAAGGAACCCAAACAAACTATATAAAAAAGAGAGAATAGATTATATGCCACTGGGGAGTAGTCGATTCGATAAACTGCCATCTGTGAAGGGCCTAATTACTGTACACCATGACCTTAGGATTAGTTCTATTATAGTCACTGTCGTTAGCTAACCGTTAGGGGGTGACCATTATCTTTAGAAAAAAAGACCAAAATGCCCCTATGAAAGGCCGAAGACCCAATTTATTTAAAAAAGAAAACAACCTTTAAAATTATTAAAATTCACAGGGGCATTATTCAATATGTCAATGAGCTAGGAAAAATATTTCAAATCACTGTTTAAAGAAACTTTTTAGATTTTTAATTTAAATACTAATAAAGACTACTATTTACAAACAGAGACTAAATGAGGTCTAAAAATTCTGGAAAAATTATTACATGCTCCTAAGATATCACATAGCTCCCAAAAAAATTAATTTTAATTTTGCTACAATGAATTTGTCCTAGTTTAAAAAATAGCTCAAATAGGCTAATTTTGGATTTGAATTTTAAAATAGAACAAATGGAAGATTCAGTTCACTAAATTTTATATTTGAGTTGTGTACTGCACCAATGATCCATTAAAAAATTTAATATTTTTTGCTAAGCCAATTTGCCCTATATTTAATTTTTATCATAGGGACAAATTTGAATTGAGAGCAAAATCATCATTTTCCTGGGGCAAACGTGCCCCAATTGATGATAATGACATATAATAGAATTTTGATGGAATCGAGTGGCATACAATAGTTAAGTCCTTTGCCAATGGTAGTTTGTCGAATTCACCACTCCCCAGTGGCATAGAATTTACAATAGCCGGACAAGGAGGGGAGGTGCGGGATTTGAAGCCTTTTGGGAGAGCTCTGGAGAAAGGTTGGGGTGGAGTCCTCTAAAAGCAAGGTATACAGGAATACAATCTCTGGCCCTATTTTTTCTGCAACTAGTGACTTTTGGCTACAGCTGGTAGAGAGGTCGTGAGAGAAAGTATGAAGAAAGAGAAACTAGCGTGCGGGTTTGGCCAATATAGATAAAGTCGCTACAATGTCTACTATAATAATTTGTAGACTCCACCTTAAAAATGCACTTCATTTGAAAACTAGTTACTGTAGAAAAACACTTCATTGTATAAAAGCTAAAAGCTGAAGCTGAATAAAAGGTCCAATACATTGGCCTAGTTGTTTTTAGCTTATAGCTTATGATTTCTCTCGAATAAATAAATAGGACGACTTCTCTGACATTATTTCGAAGTAGTTTATCGGAACAATCTTTTCAAAACAGTTTATCAATACTCGGTTCATTCACATAAACATTTGTGCTAGTGCCATAAACCATAAGCAGCCGAAAAAAAACATACCCTGTTGTAACGTAATCTGTGTTAAACAAACTCAACAAATGAGAAAACATACTGAGCTCGTGGAAGGAATCTGGCACAGGATCTGAATTCGGTGATATGGCCGAAAAAAGGTGAAGCCGATAGCCAGTTAATTCAATGACATCGCATGGAGTGTTAGGTTCAAAAAAGGAGCTGAAGGCAAATGTATTACATTGGAGCGGCTGCAAGAAGAATTTGCACATCAAGATATGTACACTGAGATCAATGCGGTCGAAGACAGAATCAAGGAGCGACACACCTGCATGCTAGAGAAGAGATAATGCAGGTGAAATGTCAAGGGTAGAATCACCTCCTAGAAGGACCAGAAAAACCAAGAACAAAATAAAAGCACAGAAGAGATATGATAATAGCTTATATAAGAACAGGAGATGAAGCAAATAGCCGCCCAATACACAAATGGGAAGCTAGTGTACAACATGTTCCGACCAAAGTTACCAAAGCAACGAATCAGCTGAGTTGCGAATATGATAGAGGGTAAAGGCAGCAATATTCAGATGAAACCTCTTAAGGCTCATTTCTAACATAAAAATTGGGATCTCTCTGCCGAAGAAGTGACAAGTCATTGTTCAATGTTATAAATGGATGTACCTTGGAAGATCAGGCAAATGAAACCTTGATTGTGCTTATACCAATAGTGCCATGCCCTGATGTACTGACACAATTAAAACCTACTAGTTTTCGTAATGCGATATACAAAATTGTCCCCTACATACATTGCAAAAATAAATTACCTGATATGATTGCAGTAGCTGAAGAGTAGTTGGCAGAAGACTAATCGCAGTCAATTTTCTGATTTCGTGTGAATGAAGCCACAAGATAAGAATAGTGAGAAAGACAGAAGAAGTCTACCGTGCTCTCAAGCTAGTTATGGCTAAAGAATGACAGGGTGGAATAGGGGTACCTACAGGCTAGGAGAAGTACTTGGGCATGTCAATGGCAATTAGGAGAAATAAAGGAGTATTTCGACCAGTGAGAGGATAATGTTTGATGAAGCACCTGAAGGGCTGGTACGAGACAGCCCTGTCGTTATATGGAAAAGTACTCTTCATAAAAGCGGTCATATAGGCTATTCCAGGGTTCGATTTCTCATTTTGGTGACCGCCCAGGAACCGGAGATCTAGGCCCACTATTCCCACATACTCCATGTCTAAATTTTGATTGCCCAACCCAAGAATTTGTTAGCCAGGTTGAGTTACTTAATCAGCAATTCTGGTGGCACAGCAAGAGTGGATAGACAAGTGCACTGGGTTACTGGGTGGCATGGGAAATTATTGCGAGGTCGAAGTTTCAAGAAGGTGTTGGATTCAAAGATCTAAATGTGCTTAACATTTCACTGTTGGCAAAGCAAGAGTGGTGATAGCTGATTAGTGACTAATCCCGGCTCTTTAAGTGCAAGAGTGTTCAAAGCGATGTACTATCAAAACACCAACATGGCAGAAAATTGAAGTTGGGATCTTTCACATACAAAGCATAATGGGTGAGAAGGGCATTCTCCAATAAGGGCATGTTCTTTACCTCAAAAAAGCTAGTGGCTTTTGGTTTTTGCTATAATACCTAACTTTCAACCGGAGTATTTTCTTAAGACGAGGTCTACAAGTTAAACGATCTACACGTTAAAAGCCCAATATTTGTACCAACCGTAATCTGTACCGTAAACAGCCAAAATTTAAAAATTTCAACCAAAAGTCATAAGCCGCAGCCGAAAAAAACAGGCCCTAAGGCCTACTTTAAAGGATGAATTGTAATACATGGCCGTATAAGCCCAGCCCGGCCCATCCCAAAGCCCTATATAAGAGAGAGACAGGTGGGGGGAGGAGGCAAAAATCGATTTGCTCTCCCCATCCCCCGTGCTCACCTGGCTCCTACTGCTGCTCCCACGCGCACGCTGCTGCCGCCGCTTGCATAGCCGCCGGCGTCGCCACCGCTAGCTCGCCGGTGCCACCGTTCGTCGCCTCCGGCAACCGCCGCCGTCCTACCCCACGTGCCGTCGTGGAGTAGCCGCCGTCGCCGCTGCCTTCACCTGGGCGCACGCTGCCGTCGACCAGCTGCTCATGCCGCCGCTCCGCTGCGCCGCACTTCACCTCCGATGCCGCCGCGCGCCGCCGCCGCCGCGTCGCCGCCGTGCTCCTACTGACGCCGCCGCTTCACCTGGCACGCGTCGCCGCCCATAGCTCACTGCCGTCGCCGCCCTCGACTCACCGCCACTCGCCGACCTTCGGCCGCCACCGCTGCCGCTCCCCTGCTCCACCGGCTGCACGCCGCACAAGGGAGTGAAGGGGAGGCTGAGCTCTGGTGGTGGAGAAGAAGAGAGGGAGAGGGTGCGGCTGGTGAGGGAGTGAGGGAGGAAGATAGAGAGGAGGGTAGAGTCGGCGTGGAAAGAGGAGAAGCCAGGGGCGCCGCCGTCTGGGAGGAAAAGAGGAAAGAAGGAGGAGAGAGCTGGCCGAAGGGAAAGGAAAGGAAAAAAAGAAAAGAAAAGGAGAGAGAGAAGGAAGAGAGGAAAAGAAAGAAAGAAAAAGAAAAGAGGAAGAAAAGAGAGAAGGAAAAAAGGGGAAGGAGAAGAGGGGAGGCTAATCTGCGGCCAGATCTGTCCGATCCGGCTGAGACAACGGAAAGCAGTGTCCGATCCGGTCGTTCGGGGCCAGGGTAACGCCTCAAAGAACTCTCCTTTAAGTTTATTCACCGAGTCGTGCACAGATTTATATGTCGATGCTTAGGGCGGCTACATGGGACCATTTAGGTATCATTCATTAGTGTGGATACCTAATTTTACAGACTAGTTAAGCATCGGGACTATGGGAAATTATCCGATAGTACAGGATTTGAGTAGATTGAGTTGAATGTTACAGCGATGTTATTTGCTCACATGTATTGCATGAGTGATGAATTGAAATAGTTAATGCTTGTTCAGGTGGCGGATCGAGTCTGGTGCCATCCACGCACCGTCCGCCAGGTTAACATGCAAGTGCATGGTAGAACAGTAAATTGTGGTGAATGTTTGTTATCGTGTTTTCATGCCATGATTTACAGTATTTATGAGATGATGTATATGAATTGTGCTAATCATATCCTGATGAATATTGTTTATGATTAGGCATTCATATTTGAAGCATATTGCATCATGCAAATGCATAAGAGCCAGGCCGGTGAGAAAGTCATGACTAGTCTGGAGTGCTCTTGAATAAGAGTAAGGTCGGTGAGAAAGTCAAGTGACTAGTCCGGAGTGCTCTGAAGTAAGTCCTACAGAGGTAGGCAATTGAGTGGTCCATCGACGGGTGGACGCTCCGCTATACCGATATTAGCTACAGTTATAGGTGCATTACAGATGCATTGCATTGCATTGCATTTACAGGAAATGAACAGGTGACAGAGAGGAAACCCAGAGGTTCTGGGTTACAGCTCATAAATGTGATTTGGTGGTTACCGAGGCATTACAGATGCATTGCATGAAAGTAACAGAGAAAGTGATACAGATACAGAGTTGATGTACAGGTTACAGTTACAGGGTTGATTTACAGTTTACAATTACAGAATTAATTTACAGCTTACAGTTTGTGAAATTGATTGGATTGCTAAAGTGATGTTACTGTTTTATCGTGTGCTTACTGAGTCTTCGGACTCACCCTTGCTTTAATGTTGTTTTTATAGGAATTTGTTGAAGGCGACATGCATGGGTGGAAGTAGCACAGTCGTTCACGTACCACAGTGATTCACAAATCAACTACAGTTGACACATTTTCTCTTAGGTAGTCTAAGTGCCTTTTTGGTAATTATCAAAGTTATATCTCTACTGCGCTTAGTGTCAAGTGTACTGGCTTTTGTCATCTGGGTACTATTTAAATAACATAATTGCTTCGCAAAACCAGCGGTAAAAGTTGAAGTTGGTAGCATTATAGAGTAGGTGGTAGTACTTTGGGCTCAGGGAGGAGTCGGGGTGTTACATGAATGGTGCTTCTACACACATGGATTGAATAGTTGGATTTCCTGGTAGTGAAGAATGAAGCATTTAATTTCTGCTGAGGCCCGGCGAGGCACTGTAGCAACTCGCTTAGGCCCCGTTTGGCACAGCTCAGCTTCACTAGTGAAGCTGTTTTTTTTTTGTTTCAGCTTCATGAGCAGCTTCACCGATGAAGCTAAATCTGTTTTAGAAAACTGTTTGGCAAAACAGCTTTCATGCATGGCTGAGAGAGGGCAATTGTCCAAGATGCCCCTGTCTACCTGACTTGTTCTAACATTTGGAGTTGTATGTTTGTATATGGTCATATGAATTAAAAAATAATATATTTGAATGAGTATGAATTAAAACATTAAAATAATAAATAATAAAAAATTAAAATCATTAGGAAGCAATATTAGTGCCTTGTTTATGTTTCGTGAACGGGATGGACTAGTGACAAATGCGTGTAATTTTGGTGAACCAGAGGGGCAGTGGGTTCCTAGGACTGCGGGCCTGAGGGAGAGAGCTGTGAAAAGCTACTTTTTTCAGCTTCACCTCTCCCCATTCCTTTGTGAGAGCAGAAAAAAGGAGCTTCACCCATGAAGTTGTTTGCAAAAAGGGTGTTTGGCAAAAAACAGCTCACAACAGTTCATGAAGCTCTTGGTGAAGCTGTGCCAAACAGAGCCTTACTGTGGCACACATCAAAAGCAACAGCCTTATTTCCAACTAGATTAGCTGCCCGGCAGCTAAGTTATTCGTTCAGTTTAGATTTTATCTTATCACTAGTTGGTTTAGTTTAATGTCTCTATATGCAATCTTTGAGAACCCCTCTATAAATAATAAAGGGGCATTGTTATCCACTTAACCTTTTCATTAAGCAAGAATAAAATAAGAGTCTTTCTCTATTCTCTCTCTCTCTCTCTCGCTGCCAGCCTCTGAGCCTTGTTGTGCCATGGCTGGGGAAGAACCCTGCTAGAAGTAAGAGGGCAAGTGCCCTATCCAGCCTGTCCACTGCAGTGAGTATGTGACTGTGTGATTGATCAACATACTTAAAGGAAGATTTTCGGGCTTGTAACTATGAAATGCCCAAGCATTTTTCAATCAGATTGGCATACAACATGCATACCAATTTGAACAGACAAGTGGATGAATAGCACAGCCAGATAACCAACGCTTAGAATCAAGTAAAAAATTCAATATAATGAAACTGATACGGAAAATTCAGGTATCTAGTATCATACGTTCTTCCAATGCCTTCTGGCAGCAGCAGTATGATTAATATGTGATCCAGGAGCTAGGATGTGGTATAGATGAAAAAGAATGTCCAAGAGAAGTGCCGATGGATGTAATTCAAGCCATGTTAGACGAAGTCTAAAAGAGGTTTGGGTGTTTTCTAAATGCTATACTGAAGAGATTCAACAATGAGCTAACAGCATTGTTCTTTGGAATTCTATAGGTGCAAAGTAATATGAAGGACCATGTGATATGGTCTAAGTTAATATTGTGATGAACTATTGCAATATTTGTGAAGTGGTCAATTGGCTTTGCAAAGATTACACTTTGTCAGGATTGGTTTTGGCAGAAATTGAGGATTTAGGATTTAAGTCATGGATTTAGTTAGGTTGACCTGAATCATTGGATTAAGGTTGCATGATGCATATCTTGACTAATGTAGGTCAAGTTATAAAAGAACTTGTGTCTGGAAACGAATTCTTTGTCTTTGGATGTGCAGGGTCGCTTGGAGTCAACTGTAGTCAACGGCGGTGATCGGGGCTAGACTCATGGAGAAGTCGAGGCTCAGAACGATCAGGGATGTCGGGTGAGACAGCGAGCTCAAGCATAGTATGAGAAAGGCGGGAACATCGAAGACGAGTTCGAATGGCGGGATAACGCCAGGTGGCTTGCACGAGCCAAGTGAGCCGTGGTTCGGTGGAACTGGGACGGGAGAGACTTGGTGATACGTGACAAGCTAGTGGTGTATCTACACGTGGCAAGCATGGCAATTGCTTGAAAAGGATAGTGATGACTGGGTCAACAAAGGGGCATTTTGGTATTTTGACCAAAATATCGGAAACCATCTTGGATCAAAATCGCGGCGCATGAGCAATGCGTTGGAGAGTGGTTTAGGTCAAGATGGAGCTGATTTGATCAAGGCAGATTAAGACTAAGCATTTAGCGGATACACACCTATGCGCTTTTAAAAACGTGCATAAGTAAACTTGAGTGAGTCAAACCCATGTGTGTGGGGTTAATATATTTCCCCCATTGCAATAGTGGATAGGATTCATTTTGGGGTGTAAGTGACTGATTGCCCACCTATAAAAGGAGTTGAGATAGAGACATATATGGTTAACCATCCAACCCCTCTCTCATGTGCTTTCTTGTTTAGGGCTAGGGTTTGAGAGTGGAGCACATGGTGTGCTCTTTGTTCTCCAAGGTGGAGTGGTTGTAAACTTAACTTTCTCAAGTGAGCAACACATCAATCTTTGCATATTTCTATAGATTCATCTTGATTTGGTTGTTTTCCTCTAGATTTGGCCTTAAAGTGTGATTTTCTTGATCCAATGTTTTTTAGTCAATTCCTTTGGTGTTTTAACTTACTGTGGTATGTAGAAATACATCTAGACTCATCTTGATCATCATCCTCCCACGAGCTAGTTATATTCACTCATTTTGATTTTGACTTGGTTTTGGTGACTGAAAAAGATCTCATCTTTGACCATGATTTTTATGATCGTTTTTTGGAATAGGTTCACAATACCCTAGAGATAATCTCTACAAAGTTTTACATCATTGGATCTACGGATCAAAAGTTCTATCTATTTTCATTTTGAATTAGAGCTGAAATAGTCAGTGCAGTTCTTTGTCTGGAACGTCGACCAGATATACGACCACGTTGATTTTGACCATGGTCAAGTTTCAAATCACATCGCATCGTTTTTGACCTCGTTCAGTCTTCTGGCCGCTTCGTGTGTTTCCCTACCATGTGGGATTTTTGACCGCTCACTGACCGTCGATTTCACTGGTTGGTTTTTGAACTGAATCGACCATGTCGGTTGTAAATCGTTCATTGGCTTCCGACCACATTAGTTGTTTGATCACTCGTTAGCTTACGATCACGTTGGTTATGACCATGTTGATCACTTTAGTTGCCGACTGGTTCTGACCACGTTGATTATTCGCCCACTTATTGGCTTATGACCACGTTGATCACTTTGGTTGTTGACTGGTTCCAACCACATTGGTTGTTCGACCACTCGTTAGTTTATGACCACGTGGGGTTACGGCCATGTTGATCACTTTGGTTACCGATTGGTTCCGACCACGTTGGTTATTCGGCCACTCATTGGCGTCCGACCACGTTGGTTACAACCATGTTGATTCTCGATCACTTTGGTTGCCGACTGGTTATGACCATGTTGATTGTTCGACTAATTGTTGGCGTCTGACCACGTTGTTTACGACCACATTGGTTTCGACTATATCGATTTTCAATCACATTGGTTTTGGTCTCGGCGGTTATCGACTACGTTAGTTCTCGACCGCTCCCTGGTCGTTGACCGCGAGAGACTACTTCCAACTACACTGATTTCCGATGTACTATCAGTTCTCGACTACAGTGATTTTCGTTCGGTAGTCGATTTTTGACCACGTTGTCAGCTTTCGACCACGTTGTTTTTCCTACTGTCTAGTTGTGTTCGACTTTGTTTCTTCGGTTTTTAAGTGAGAGTTCAACCCTAATCTTCATAGCTTTGTAATTATCGAAGAAAAGAGATAAGTGATTACTTAAGGGAGAAATTTAAAGGTATCATTTACCCCTTCTATTGCCTGTCCGGTCCTACACAATAAAATAAGGAGTAACTACATTCGACATGTCATTTTGATGGATGTCACAAAGAAAGGGTAAAGAAGCAAAGGATTGTATAAATACATTAAAAGAGTTCAACAAAAATAAATTACCTAGTCGCAGCCTCCACAGACTCGATCCAGTTTGAGATATGCAAAACCCTTACAAATAGGATCACGAGTCTTCTTATTTGCAAAAACTACTGGGTTTATAGTTATCAAGCCAGGAAACCCTTTGAAAGCTAGCTTCGAGTCCTTGTGTATGTTCTTTTTTGGGAGGTTTCAAAACATGAACATGAACACCATCATTTCTGAGATCTGTTACAAAGTACGGAGAATTCATCAAGAAAACAAGGTTAATGTACAGCAATACTTTGAGGGTCTTCAAACCCTTCCACAGTGGATAAATGAAGTGATAGCAATTTCAAAAGATTTGCAAAATGTAATGCTGAGGCAGCTGAGCTATCTACTGAGGAGAGCTGATAACAATAATATATATGAACAAACATTTATCTCCATATATTCTTCGCTGATAGCAAAAGATAAATTGCATCATACCGACACATTTTTTAGTGACAGATCAGAAATCAGATCAAAACTCAATGGCATATAAGGAACTTTCCTCTTTTTAAAAGAGAGATCGATTCAATCCACGTTTTTTAGGTGTGGACATGGTCTATAGCATACTTGCATCATCACCCACTTTTTGAAAGGGAAAATACGGTCAATCTAGCTTTTCTTGCATCATATTAAAAGCTTTACCATCCAAAAAAAAATCTAAAATAAAAATTTTTAGTATCTTCGGATATGTTCTTTTTAGATTATAGTTTATGATTTCTCTTAAACAAACAAATAAGATGGTTTCTACACCTCCGTTTTGAAGCGATTTATTGGAATAACCTTTTAGAAGCGGCTTATCGGCTTTTGATTCGTTCGCACAAATGCTCGTATTAGAACCAAAAGCCACAAGGCACAACAAAAAAGAACAAGCCATTAGTTGTCTATGGCCTTATTCAAAAGTGTTATAACTTTTGACTTTTCCTTGAAGCTCGCATTAGAGCCAAAAGTCATAAGGCACAACCAAAAAGAGCAAGTCATTAGTTGTCTATAGTCCTATTCAAAAGTGTTATAGCTTTTGATTTTTACTTGATTGTGAGAGATCGAGGAAGTAAGAGACACTTATTTTGAAAAGCCATTCCGTTCAAAGTGACTCCTGCAAATGACTTATAAAAACTACCTTAAGAAGTTACTCTGTTCAAAAGCTAATTTCTAAAAGTCAAAAGTTGTTTACAATGAAACCTATAACTCGTGTCGAAGATAGATGCATACACGTCCAATTTATTTAAAACACATTCTATCCTATATATTATCTCTACTACTTAAAAGAAGTTAGTGGTGGTGGTTCACCACCATCTCCTGGTGGTTTATTTGCCATTCCACCACCTCTCACATTAGTTTTTGCACTGACAAGTGGGCCCTAGCCAAGCTGATCCGATTAGGCCTGCAGCCAATTCATTCCTTTCCTTGGTTGAGCTCCAATCCTTCTTCTCAACCTCGTCCGTCATCAACAGCGCCGCCGCCATGTGTAATTAGTTTATCATTACAATCAATTTTATCTTAATTTCTGCACATGCATGCATGTAACTGATTCTTTTTCTTATCTGCTTTTGAGGATCAAATTAGTTGGTCCACTTATCAGCGCAAAACTGATATGAGAGATTAGTTTATTTCTATAAGCAGACTTTCATAGGTTTTATTGTTGAGCGTGACTGCATGAAGGTGAAACATTTAGGGTCTGTTTGGTTCATGACCAGAAGTTGCCTAGTCACAAGTTAGGCGTGCCACAGTTTTTAGGTAGCTGTTTGGTTCACTAACGCAACTGTGGCATGCCACACTTTCTTAGCACCCGGTCCCACACGTCATAGATTTAGTTTCTTGCCAAACTTTGCCACAAGTGTGGCTTCGATTTTGTTAGCCACACTTTCTGTGGCAGCCACACATTGCCTAAGTTTAGGCATGACAAAGTTAGGCACCAACCAAACATGCCCTTAGCCATTCAACCATGGAGTAACACTTCACATAAAGTAAGCTGTTTTTTTAAAAACTTTCATTGGTGTTGTACGAATTCATATTGATATTTCCCAACTTTTTATTTTCTAAAATTTTATACCCAGTAAATTCTGCTTTTTTAAGGCCTATCTGTAGATTCAAGATGTAGATGCTTTGTTCATTGAGCGTGTTTAGTGTATGGGAGAGGAGAAAAATATTGATATGCTGTATGAGAAATGTGTGTGAGACATGTCTATATTGTTTCAGTTGGCATGTGTTGATATAGACTTCCTCACCCGTCTATAGCAAAAGGCTCCCATTTTTCTTTCTTCCGCATGTGTTGTTCAGTTATTCAAAGCTGCATATAAGGTATGATAAGAACTAAGCTACTTTGTTGTGTGTAAAATACTGAAAACTGGTATATTAAATGTAGGGCAAGTGAAGCATATATGATTTTCATTTGTTCACCACTCAAAGTATTGATAAAATTAATTTCCTTTTAAGTATAAATTCATGATTGCATCCAAGAAAAATACCATATAGTGTTAGCTACAGAATTCTTTCCTTGTGCGGTTTTAACTTCATTCACTGTAACATTTGCATCGTTTATTGTAATCTTGCTTTCATAAAGAAAATATTATAATGTAGTGTTTTGATTTTTTCGTAAGCTTTACATAGTATACTATTTTATTTCTATTATAACGCACAAGCATTCAGCTAATAACGTAAAAAAAAAACAACTCCGTTTGGAAGACTCCCTGACATATGTTCATGCTAGGTAGTAGGTATGCACGAAGCAGAGGCGGAGGAAAAAAAAATTGGAGCGAAGCGAGGAGGATAGTGCGACGCACTGTCACGCGAGGGGGAAGATTTCAAAAGTTTTGGGGGCAATTAACAGGCAGTACGGCATCCGTTGCTAGCTTCCTCCCCCTTTCTGCTTGGAAAATTGTCAAATTAACCACCTTCCCTCCCTCGTGAGGCACCCCAAAACGGAAGAAATCGCAGTAGAAGCCTTTCACACACAAGCAATTAATAGGCATATATATATACGACCTATCCTTTGAGCTATCGGAAGCATTTCATATCATTTTTACATCTGATAGTCGCGAGTTCTTTTCTCCTTCCTCGAGCGCGTCTTCCATGGAAACCGCGATGGCTAGCTCGCCGGATAGGAACGGCGCAGGCGGCGAGGAGAGCGTCGCCGGGCAGCAGCTGCAGGAGGTCAAGGGGGCGAAGCCCAAGAAGCGCAGCCCGTCCCCCGGAGTCCGTGCTGTCGGCGGCCGGATCTATGATCCAGAGAACGGGAAGGCCTGCCACCAGGTGAGCACCTACCGTCGCTCATCTCCTCCTCCCTCTAGCTTCTGCGATCTCCTTTCTGGTGGTTGGGTTTGATTCTTTTTTCTTTTGTTCGTCTGCTGTTCCTCTCGCAGTGCCGTCAAAAAACCAGAGATTTCGCGGCTGCTTGCAAGCAGCTCAAGAAGAAGGGGCCGTGCCCAATCAAGTACTGCCACAAATGCCTGCTTAACAGGTGCGATTTCGTTCTTAGTTTTAGGCAATCGTCATCTCCGTGGTCGAGCAAGCTGGTCATCTCATGGCTTGTTTAGGTATGGCGAGGATGCTGAGGAGGTGGCGCTGAAGGGGGACTGGACCTGCCCCAAGTGCAGGGGCATCTGCAACTGCAGCTTCTGCAGGTGAGCCGTACGAAGCTGATGCGGGAAGGTGCTCATGGCCATCGGGGATTATGAATTTTTTGTTGTTAGATTTGATTTTCCTGTTTCGTTTGGCAGAAAGAAGAAAGGGGAGTTGCCGACGGGGATACTGGCTCACGCTGCCAAGGCGTCGGGGTGCACCTCCGTCCATGAATTGTTGAACAAGGGGTCAGACGCGGTGGCTGCTGCGCAGATGTTGAGATCAACCCCTCTGAAGGTGAATGGTACTGAGAAGGTGCTAGTTTTGATTTGCAATTCCTTGTTGTATCATGCAATTGTTCATTCTGGTTGGTATGTTTTGCTGACCCCTTTGTTATGAACAAGCAGGGCAACCCAAAGAGGGCCCTAGGGACAGAGGATGCTGCCGATGAATTGTCGGCTGAAGGGGATGAGAATATAGGCATTGATCTCAATGCAATTCCTTCTGTTCCTATCAACAAGAGGCTGAAGTGCAACTGCAGGGTAAATAACAGTCCTGCTGATGCAATGTGCCCTGTTGGAAACAACGGTGAACCTCTTCTGAGGGATGAGAGCCCCGACGCTCTTGAGAATAAAATTGTGCTACCCAGGGGTACTCCAGTTACTAACATTGCAGGCGCAGAGCTGGAGGCTGAATATGTTGGGCCTGCGATTCAGTTTTATGAATTCTGCCGCACATTTGCTGAGGTAGTTAAGGAAAAAGAAATAATAAGGTTTATTTTATTGTTTGATAGTGCATGCCTTGTTATAATAACATCTTGCTAGCATCCGCAAGAAAGTAAAAGGTCTGATTTGTATTTGGATGTCTGACAATTTGACCAGTGCTGGCACCTTCATAAAGTTTGCTAAAAGTAGGGAATGCCAACTAGGCAAGGTGAAAAATGTGAGGGCGATGTGTTGAGGTAGGCAGATCATGGCAAAGAGGTGCTGAGTTGGTGAGGGGAAGCAAACCATTGAGGGTAAGGAATATTTGGATTGGGGAGTGGAGACGGGGGTGGTGAGGCAGATCATGCTGCATTGCATTATGCATAGACTCTTCACCTCTGAGTCTGGTTTGCAGTAGCTAGTTATGGTTAGTTATATTGTTGGAGATCGTTGTTGAGCTTGTGGTGTTTTTTGTTGGCGAGGTCTAGAATCTCAGCCCTGTTCTTATTACTTCTGTTTTGTTAACACAAAATAGAACATTAACTTGAGGGACATATGCTATATGATTTCTCAATGTGTGATGTAGTGAGAGTTTTAATTGCATAGTACTGATCATCTCACATAAAACTTTAATAGGACAAGAGGGGCATTTCTCTTCATGCTTTGATATTCCCGACCTTGGTCTAGGTTCAATCGGATTTAAGGCATGTACTTATCAGTGTGTGGAGTGTTGTGTCTTAGGTGTAAGCTGTTTGTCTGATACCAGAGATGAACATTTCTATTAGGGTTAACCTGTTGCCAGAAGTGAGCATTTCTGTTCATATTTTAACAATGGATACCACAATATGTCCTATAAGGAGATTTAGCCTATGAACCGCAAAAGCACAGTGCAAATGCTAGTAGTCTAGTATAGATTGAGTGGACATGCTGTCAGGGTAGTGTACTTGCATCCGCGCATGCATCCAACCTGGATGCAACTCACATACATCTAGGACTAGAAATTGCCCGATAATTGGCAGCTTAAAAACATCTCAAACTTTTATCTGGATGCGGTCGGACGCGATCTAAACAGCTTGGACCACAGTCCTTTGGGGACATCGTATTTAAGGCTGCTGAGGTGTTGACAAAGAAAATGATGTGTTGAATCCATATTTCTGTTTTGTTCATCACTTGTGTTGTGTATGCTAAAGAGTGCACTATTAGTATTTAAGTTAGAAAACACGTACATGACTTTTTATTTATTGATATGTATATCTATGTCTCTGTGTTAGTATTTAAGTTAGAATGCACTATTCTATGTTTGTCGGTGCAACCTTGCAAGTACTGTCTTCATTAAACTGATGATGGAGCAATTTATATAGTACATTCTAGATATTTGTATTTCGTATTTACAGAGGATAGCATATATCTGCAATATTGTGGGTTCAACACACTTGGCTATATTTGCCAATCTGGCTATGTCATGGATATGTGAAAATGTCAGATGATAAAAATATATTGTAATAATTTTGTTAATCATATCCTTCGATGAAGATGGTGAACCAAGATCTAGTTTATTCATCCTTATTTGTCCTTTTAGAACGTTTGGTCTTGCAATTTGCTGTTTGTCTTTTTCTGGTTGGCCCATCTCACTTCTCACATCTTAAATAAAGAATTAAAACTGGAAGAAAGCTGGAATATGCAATAATGGGTCATATGGAAACCAAAAATGTATTTGTACTGAAGATATACTCTTTTTACATTAAAAGTATACAAGAATAATATGTTAGTTAATGTATTGTATTTTTCTAACAATGCCTTCATTGTTTTATTTTATAAATATAAAGCAAGCAGCTATTGTCCTGATAGAATGAATAACTGAACGATGTAATGTTATAGACGTGGGCCTTGGGCCAGTTGGGTTATTATTAGGAATAAGAGATTGGTTTCTATTTGAGTTAGAGATTGGTTTCCTTATATTAGAGATATAGTTAGAGATATGATTGGAGTTAGATTACATCTGTTAGGGGGAGCCATCTATATAAAGAGGCTACCGCATGCTATTGGAAGGAACCAGAGTAATAACAAAGTCTTCCTAGTCTATAGTCTCTCCCCTCTTCCTACGCCGACGCCATCCGGCTATCTTCTTGGTGGTGTTTACCCGTTATGAACTAAGGTTCATAACAGATTGGTATCAGAGCAGTCGATCCCCTCCCACGACTTCTGCTACCATGGCTAATGGATGGAGCGACGCGATCACGCTCTGCAAGGAGATCAGCAAGCAGTTGAAGGATATCAAGGAATCGAGTGAGAATGCGATGAAGAAGCTACAAGAGATAATGAAAGCACATGATCAGCCAACACCAGATCTCCAACTACAACAAAAACAGGAGCATCCACAACAAGAACCACCACAGCCTCGTCCTCGGAGCCAACGTCGCTCCGCCATCCCACCACGCCGCTCCTCCCTCGGTCGCAACGTCTCCCGCAGCGTCTCCCCGCCGCTCCTCCATCGCGCCATCTCGCCGGTGTGCCCGCCTCCTTTTCCACCCGTGCGCCGGCCAGTCAATCGGCCCTCCCGCAGCAGCCATTCAGCGCCGATCTGCCGCCGTCTTTGCCGCCGTCGGTCCACCGCTGTCGACGCCCTGGATCCGCTCCGCCGACCGCTCCACAAAGCCGCGCTTCCTCGGCCGCCGCTCACGCCACGCCCTCCACCGTCGCCGCTCCGCTTACCACCTGTTCGCCGCCGCCGCCACACCGGCCGCGTTCGCGCCGCTTGCTCGCCGGTTGCTCGTTCGTGCTCGAGACGCCGCCGCCGCCGCTCGAGATCCGCCTCGGCCGAACCTTCTCCGCCGCGTCGTCGCCGCTCCGCAGTTGCCGTCCTCCTCGCCGGAAGCCTCGCGATCGCTCCTCCCGCCGGCGCTCCGTGCAAGCCTCGCGGGTCCGCTTGCCGCTGCGCGCTGATCGCCCACTCCGCTCGCCTCTGCTCGTCGCCCGGTCGCTGCGCCGGCTGCGCCGCTGCCTCTGCCGGAGCCGCCGTTGCCGCCGCTTCGCCGTTGCCAGCCGCTGCTCGCCGGAGCCGCCGCCGCCGCCGCCCGCACCGGCCGCCACTTTTTGCCGCCGCCCTGCTGGCGCGAAATCGCCGCCTCTGTTCCCGTTGTGAGACCGAGCCGCCCGCGCCAGGTGTTTAATAGGATGAGGAGCCGGTGAAAAAAAAAGAGAGTATTTTGCAGGCATTCTATTTCCGAAGGCGCTACACTTCGTCTAGCTTTGTTCCGCGTGGATCTGGCCGTCCGTCTCCATCCGCCGCAAAGACTCGCCACCGCTCGTCTTCTACATCGGCATCAACGGTCTTCCATTGACCGCCGTTTAGCAGCTCGAGGACGAGCTGCTTGTCCGGGAGGGGTGTAATGTTATAGACGTGGGCCTTGGGCCAGTTGGGTTATTATTATGAATAAGAGATTAGTTTCTATTTGAGTTAGAGATTGGTTTCCTTATATTAGAGATATAGTTAGAGATATGATTGGAGTTAGATTACATCTGTTAGGGGGAGCCATCTATATAAAGAGGCTACCGCATGCTATTGGAAGGAACCAGAGTAATAACAAAGTCTTCCTAGTCTATAGTCTCTCCCCTCTTCCTACGCCGACGCCATCCGGCTATCTTCTTGGTGGTGTTTACCCGTTATGAACTAAGGTTCATAACATGTAATCATTGTTTGCTTCAAGCATTTCATGCTATCTTGAGGAATGATCAAACTTCCAATGTCACTCATCATAATTATATATATTAATTTGATTATTTTTCTTCGGACAGAATCAGGCTTTTTGTAAACTTAGTCTTTGTAAAAGGGTTTTTTGTTTCCATTGTTTAACATGTTAATCTGTTCTAGCATACTCTTTTGCTTTAGACATTATTTGTTTGTACAGTAAATGGAATAATGTAGGAAATGATTTTTACACAGATTTTTCAAATAAGGAAAGGGCAACCACAAAAAATTCTTCAAGACATAACTGGAGGTCGTGAACTTCGAGTGGTGCCTTCACTTATTGCTGAGCTTCACATAAATTTGTTGTCTGTCATCCAGAAAGACAGAGGGAAGAAGTAAATACATTCTAAATTGATATTTCCTTGTAGTTTTGTTCAAATGTAACTAATAAATGACTAACTGAGGTTATTATGTTCCTAGGCCTTTGAATTATTCGAGAGATGGAGATGCATGGATAATTGACATTGGCAAATATATCAGTGAATCAACGCATATCTCAAAGGAATTGCCTCTTGACTGTTTAAATCAGGGATTATTGGGATATAGAAATTTGAGCCCTTCTTGTAAGCTGCGTGTGCTGAACTTTCTGTGTGATGAGACCCTCTCTACTGCGTAAGTATGGCCTACCACATTTTCTGGAATAGTTCACTCCAGACTTCACTTCTGTACTTTTGTATTAATTATCTTTTGACTTCGTTCAGAAAGTTGAGGAACTGGATTGACAAACAAAATGAAATGGCAGCTGAAAGAAAGAGTGCTGCCAGAGAAAAAATCCGTGCTGCAAAAGAAAAGGTCTTAAGCTTCGGAAGCCTTTTTTGTCTAGCCACTTGGTTTTACAGTAATCAACAACACTTTTCTCTGGTTTCATAGGAAAAGGAGCTAAAAGAAAGACTAAAGGATGGCACGGATAAAGCAATGCTTTTGATAAAAGGAGGAGAAACTCCTAGCATTGAAGAAACTAATAATCTCATTTCTCAAATAAAGGAGGCAAAGGAAGTCCAGCAGGCAGCCATAAATGGTCTGAACAGTATGACTTGATATATCTACATGTTCTGCATTAAATTTGTTTTAGCTGTATGCATTTTCTCAGTTCTCCATATGTTTTGATCTCTTGCACTTTTGTTCAATTCCTCATTGTACTTGGTTTAGCTTCTGCACTTTTTCAAGCTTTAGCTTGAATCTGCATTCAACAAATGTTCTAGGTTCATTGTACTCCCTTCTTAATTATATAGTGTTAGGTATGCATATATTTTCATTTTTGGTAATGTTGTCTCTTTGATATTGAGAAGATTTCATTCTTAACCTACCCTAACTTGTTTGGGACAAAAGGCTTTATTGTTGTTATTGTTGTCTCCAGCTCAACATAATGGGAACATGTATGCAGTTGCTAAGTTTTCTTAGTTGCAGACTTGCAGATAGCCATTTTATGCTTATAGCCATGCAGTGTATTACAAATAGGATCAGTTGGCTTGAGGATTTAATTAACTAGTTCTCTTTCCAATTTTGGGCCATTCCTATTAAAGATTATTAGCACAAACATCCCCAGAGTTAACATAAAATATTCTAATTCAACTAGATTTTGTTTAACCTTGTGGCAGGGCCAGCCGCATAGCCTAGTAGTAGAGCACAAGGCTGTGATAATTGGCAGATCGTGAATATGGGTTCAAAGTCCCATTCTCCTTAAAAATAAAGATACACAGCTCGTCCTGCATATTTTCAAATTTTAAACCTTGCAGCAACATACTATAAAGATACACAGCTCTTTTAATTTGGGGACTGGTTGATGACCTGTGTTTACAGCCTTCAGTTCCGGATCAGCACAAATGGAAGCTAAGTAATTTTGGAACTTATAGCAGTAGATCTGCATACAATGCCTTTTTCCTTGGAAGCATCAGGTTCGCACCTTGGAAGCGTATTTGGAGGAGCTGGGCACCCTTGCGGTGTAAATTTTTCGTTTGGTTGGCTATTAACAACCGGTGTTGGACAACCGATCGCTTTGCCAGCGTGGGCTCCTCACCCGCCAAAGATGCCCGCTTTGTGATCAGGTGAGGAAAATATTCAGCACATCCTCATCTCATGTGTGTTCGCCTACAGATTTGGACCCCGATTTTTCAAAAGTTGGGCCTGCTGACTTTTGCTCCTCAAAGATCCAATACCCGTTTCTCTGGTTGGTGGTGCAGCACCATCAAAGGCGTTCTGAGGGATTTGCGCAAAGGCCTCAATAGTCTGATCATCTTAGTTGCTTGGGAGCTTTGGAAGCACCGAAATGCTTGTGTTTTTGAAGGTGCTAGGCCTGTCGTGGAGGTGCTGCTCCAATCTGTGGCCAATGAAAGTAATCTTTGGTGTTTGGCGGGGGCCTCAGCCTTGCATGAATTCCTTGCTAGGTCGTGGGTCCTGGATTCCTAGGTTCTTGGTTATTTTAGGCTTCTGGTTGTGTTTCCTTTTATTTGTTTTCTAGTTTCTTGTTTTGGTTAACCCCCTTTTGGGGTTCCTGGGAGGGGGTTTCTTTCTCCCCTCCCTTTTGTATCCTTTTTTCTTCTTAATGAAATGACACGCAGCTCTCCTGCGGAGTTCGAGAAAAAAAGCAACATACTCCGAAGTTATAGAATACTGTTTAGTTACTTATCATAATGGGCCCATGCATGTGGCATGTAAGGGAGTCAGTAACATCAACAATCAGTAGTTTTTTTGGTTAGATTATCTTATCTTTTAAATTGTTACCTTATCAGTTAGTTTCCGTAACATTAGACTGTTTTTTAAGACAAGCTTCTATGTTTGTTAGGGACTCCTATAACAAGAGACTTTGCTATCATTTGTGGTCAAGCAAATGAAGAATGATCTCCCTTGCCTAATTATTTCTATATATTGTGTGCTCTTTGACCTGCACATCCCTCTCCTTCTCTGCCCCCTGTGGAACCTCTTCGTCTTTGCTATTCGTAGCATCTTTCCCTGAGCATCTTCATGATGGAACCAAATTGTAAGGTTCCATGACCTCGTCCTCCTATACAACATAGTTACCAATTGCATTCCATGTGGGAGGGATGTGACAACTTGGTATCAAAGCCACTAGCTATGGTTTCCGAAGGCGCTTACTTGCATGACCATGGCTCAACTCGGGAGAAAATGAAAGCATCAAAGTCCATATGGAGGGGTTGAACTACAAGGTTGATGACATGCGTTAGCAAGCTGTTGTCACTAATTCAGCAATCATGGACATGTATCAGCAAACCGCCACCATCAACTCATGCCTTGCTACAATGGAGCAAAAGATGGTGGGCTCCATCGAGCCCTTGGGCGTTGCATCTTGCCAAACCAGCAGGATCCAAGATGTCGTAAAAAACGACAGCTACACAGATGATGATGGGTGATGGCAACATGAATGTCGTTGAACCTTCCATCAACGCCACCACTGATATCGCCGTTATTGGTCTCCTACCCTCACCGTTAAGGTTGAGGTCATTGGGGCCAAGTCCATTGTACACCTTGTGGTGTTAGCCTACCCACCATTGGCACAACTTCCGCCACATTGGGTCAAGTCATCCAACTCTAAGTTCCTTGAGAATCATGTTTTTTCAAGTTTGAACTTCACATCTATGATAGCAAGCAATATCCCTTGAGCTAGCTAAATTGCCATGAGCAATTTTTCGGGGCCAACGCACTAGGGTGAAGAGAAGATGTGGCAAGCCTCATACTACAAGACTTGGGTGGGCCCAACAGTTGTACTACCCAAATTTTCGCTTATCGTCTATCTCCTGCGGTTTGATTACTAGATCATGGCAACTTATTATGTCAGGGCCTTCCTATAAAAGGCACATGTGGTTTGTACATTGTTTCTTGGATCTAACTACACCATAGACGACTCGGACGAGACAACCACATACCGAAGTCTCGTGCATTTGAACCAGTCTCAACATACATTTGCCTAAGTCCAAATCAAGTTTTCCATTTTATTTGCTAACCAAAATAATAGAGTACCATCTCTGGACCATTTCCAAGTATTTTCCATAATTTGACAATTTTGATAAATTTTACCAACCTAGCATAGCTAATATCAATGAGTATGACTAAGCATCAACTACTTCATTTAATCTACAAGTTCCACACTTTACGAACAGTGGATAATAATGCTAAGGTGACAACAACAAGGGTATCAATTTATCAAGGTGAGATTAATGCAACAATTGGGATACAACTATCGACCTTACTAACGTGGCAATTTTACCGAATTTACGCGCATGTATAATAGTTTTGAAACACAACATACATAACAGTGAATTATAGGATCAATATGGTGAAAGGGGTTGCTTGCCTTGCTAATTGAACACTTGGTCTTGTTTTGGTTTGTCAGCGAGAGTTACGGGATGTCGGTGTCTACACGTGTAACACTGAATAGCACAAATAAGAGCCAAAGGAATATAAATAGAGGGCTATTCCAAATATTTTTGCAGATTATGAAAGAAAATGGTTTTATAAAATTTTAGAGACAAAAATCACTTAATTGGAGTTCGGATGCAAAAGTTATGAATATTTGAATTTAGTTTGGTGGAGCAATTTCGGAAAAAGAAAAGGAAGGTACTGTGTTGAACAAAGGAGGCAACGCTTGGGACAGAGATAGATCCTGGGAGTATTGTGACGCGAAGGGGTGTGGCTCGGGGAATGGTCATCGAAGCGGCGACGACGGTGATTTCCGCGGTGGTGCCATGGACAGCGACAGTGAGGATAACAAAGGTGACTCGCTCGAGCCAAAAACAAGGGATATTCAGCATCAGCGGCTTACCGCAAGCATAACAACGAGGTCGGTGATGTCGGGGAAGGCTCGAGGTGGCTGAATGGTGGCGATGACCTTCACGCCGACGGTGAGCTACGACGGAGAGGCTAGAAGATGGTATGCATTAGCTTGCATGCATACTGAGGATGGTTCAAAAGCAAGGAATCGACGAGAAGCTCACCGGATTGCGAGAATCGACAAAAATGGCAGTGGTGGCCGGAAACAATGGAGATGCATGGCCTCGGGGTCTCACTACGAAATTGATGAGATTGCCTGTGGGGGAAGCATAAGTGGGCGATGGAACACGATGTGATGCAAGTGATGCGAAGCCAAACTCATCGGAGTGGTGGGAACACGACGACGCAGAAGGGTGGGTCATTTGAAGAGGAAGACGACGATGGCAACGGTTGTCCCTACAGCTTCTTCTGTGAATGCATGTACGGCGGAGGTAAGGGCGAAGCTTAAGGAGAAGAATGATGCACATGTCGAGCAAGGAGAGCTTAACAGGACGTCAATGGCACGGTGGTGTACCCACCAGCGTTGAGGACGACGCGCACGTTCCCGGTGAACTAGAGAACAAGGTGCTTGGGTTTTTGCGAAATTGGAACAAGGGGCAAGCTGGGAGGATGGCTTAAGTATTGAGGAGGACGGTGCGAGTAGAACATAATTTATATAGAATTTAAATTGTTGGGCTATTACAGGTTCATGGTGACTCGCATGTCGGGCCAGTTGGCCAGTCGCATCTGATGAATAAGTCTCTGTACTGTGGTCTTTGTGGGGCTGTGGTAGTTTTTTTGACTGCTTTAGGATAGCATCTGCTTTTAGGACAGCATCTGCTTTTGCTTTAGGACAGCATCTTCTTTTAGGACAACATTCGCTTAGGACAGCATCTGCTTTAGGACAAAGATCTGCTTTTAGGACAAGATTCGCTTTAGGACAGCATATTGACCGCTTTAGGACAGCATCTAGGATAGCATCGTAGCATATGCTTGGCTGGTTCTCACCTATAAATTTGTAACCCCAACCCTCGAGTTGGTATGGCATTTGTGTGAGAAATAAACAAGAAAACTTGCCCCATCTCCTAGTGTCATCCTCTCCATGAGAGTAAGGATCTTGCTATCACCAAGAGCAAGAGTCCAATGACTAACAAGTGGTATCGAGCCTTAGTATCCTGTAGCTCGAGCATCTCCTGCTCATCTCCTTCTCCGGCTTTGCAGGCCCACCCGATGAGCAGATGCGCGGCCGGGTGTCCCGCTCACTCCTCTCCGAGGCGGCGGCTCGTCGAGCGCCTCTCTCCACGCAACAGCCCGAAGAGCGCCATGTCCGCAGGCGATCTCGGCCTTCGCCGCCTCGAGCATGCGGCGTCGTGACGGCCGAGCTCGTCGCGCAGCAGCAGCGAAGCAGCGGCGGCAGATGGCCGCGGCGAAAGGGCGCTAAGGCGCGGCGCGGGCGGGCAGCAGCCGGCGAGGCGGAGGCGGAAGCGGCGGCGGCAGATGCGGCGCGTCAGGCGCGGCGAAGAGAGGTCAAGGCTGCTGCGCGGCAAAGAATAAGGCTCGGCTCTGTTGATGACAATGGCGACGCGACCTCACCGCTGGAGAGGAGCGCGCAAGCGGCGCAGCGCAATGGCGCGCGCGCCGCCACGCGCGTGGTGGCGGCCAGAACGGCGCGGACGCGCGCGGCGCTCTGAAGAGGCGCGCACGGGTGGCGCTCTGGAGGAGGCATGCACGGCGGCGGCGTGACGGGTCGACGGAGAGCGCGCCTCACAGTAACGCGCGCTTCTCCCGGTTCGATGCGTGGTCACCACGAGTACCAGGTATCGTCGGGGCGTCGGCCCGGCGGCGGGTGGCCTACCTCGCCAAGACCAACTACGTCGAGTGGGCTGCGGTGATGAGGTGAAGCTCCAGTCGCGGCATATGTGGGATGCGATCCGACGGCGGCGTCGACTACGACCAGATCGGCGGCGCTGGATGCTCTCATCGCCGCATCCCCGCCCGAGATGCGCTTCGCTACCAACAAGCGGATCGCCAAAGAGGCTTGGGACGCCATCGCCGCAAAGACGCACGCAGCGGCGGCGCGCGCGCAAGTCTACACCGCAGCACTACGCGCGGGTGGGAGTGCACGCCTTCGCCGTGAAGACGTTGATGACTTTGCTCTCCTCAACACTCTGCTGCGAAGTTGGTGCGGTTCGGTGGCGACACCTACGGTGAGAGAGAGCGTGGAGAAGCTCTTCCGCCGCGTCCCGAGAAGTACAAGCGGATGGCTCGCTCGATCGGGTCTCTGCTGACCTCTCCACGATGACCATCGAGGAGGCGTTGGGTCGCCTCAAGGTCGCCGACATCGATGAGCCACAGCGCCCCTCGGGACCCGTCACCATTGGCGGGAAGCTCCTCCTCGCTCGGGGCGGTGGGATGCCGGCCAAGGTGACAAGAAGAAGGGAGCCTTCTTCCACGACAGCGCGCCGCAAGAGTGGCAGCGCGCAAGCGCGCAAAGCGCCAGTGGCGTCGATGCCGCAAGCAAAGCGGCGACGAGGCGACTCTTGCCACAATCTGCGGCAAGCTTGGTCATTGGGCCAAGGAGTGTCGACGACCACGACGCGGCCAGCCCACGTCGCGCAAGCGAGAGGAGGAGGAGCGGCCGGTCTGTTCATTGCTCATGCGAGCATCGAACTACCTCCGGCGGCCGCCGCGCGGGCTCTCCTCCACCTTGACGAGCCAAAGCACACGCCTCCTCGGCGGCGATTCGGCAATGACAAGACCGACGGGTGGTGCCTCGACACCGCGCCACCCACCACATGACCGGCGGCGGAGTTCTTCTCGAGCTCGACTCGAGCGTTCGAGGCACCGTCAAGTTCGGCGACGCCCGCCGTGGTGGAGATCAAGGCGTCGGCTCTGTCGTCTTCGCCGCCAAGATCGGCGAGCACCGGCCGCTCACCGGCGTCTACTACATCCCCGATCTGCGAACTCCATCATCGGCTTGGGACGGTGGATGAGAACGGCTCGCGTGTCGAGATCGAGCACGGTGCTGCGGATTTGGGATCTTCGACGCCGCCTCCTTGCCAAGGTAACGAGGCGCAAATCGACTCTACACTCTTCACGTCGCGGTGGCACAACCCCTCGTCTCGCGGCTCGTCGGACGACGAGCGTGGCGATGGCACGAGCGCTTTGGGCACCTTCACTTCGAGGCCACGGCGGCTCGGTGCCACGGAAATGGTGCGAGGCTGCCGTGCCTTGACCATGTGGAGCGGCTCGCGACGTCTGCGTGTTGACGGCGCGGCGACTCCCTTCCCCAGCGGGCGAGTTTCGAGCCAAGGAGAGGCTCGAGCTCGTGCGGGACTTGTGTGGCCCGTGACACCGCCACACCGAGGACGACGCTACTTCCTGCGCTCGTCGGCGACCTCTCCGCTACATGTGGGTGATGGTCCTCGGCGGCAAGGAGAGGCTGCGGGCGCCATCAGCGCGCACGCAGTCGCTGCGAGGCGAGTGCGGCGCAGCTGCGCGTCTTTGCACGAGGACAACGGCGCGAATTCCACGGCGGCCGACCGCGTCGTCTCGCGCCGATGAGGGCATTGGCGCCACTACTCGCGCCGTCTGCCCGCGCGCGAGAACGGCGTCGTCGAGCAGCGCAACCGCAGACGGTTGTGGGGATGGCTCGGGCCTCCTCGCGAGAGGATGCCGGCCGCTTACGGGAGAGGCGGTGGTGGCTGCGTCTACATCCTCAACCGCTTCGCCTACCAAGGCGCCGACGCAGGGCGCCGTCACGAGGCTGGCATGGCGCAAGCCGGCGGTCTCCCACTTGCGGGTCTTCGGCTCCCTCACGTTCGCCAAGGAGCTTGGCCACATCGGTAAGCTCGACGACAGGAGCACTCCGGGAGTGTTCATCGGCTACGCGGAGGGCTCGAAGGCCTACCGCATCCTCGACCCTGTCACACAGCGCGTCCGCATCTCGCGTGACGTGTTCGATGAAGGCGGGCGTGGGACAAGGCGGTGGGCGGCGGTTGGCCTCGACTCGTGGACTTTGTTGTCGACTCGTCCACCGAGAGAGCCGGGGGAGCTAGCAGCTCGTCTTCACCGAGCTCGTCCACCTCGACACCTTGCTCGCCACCAGCTCCGGCGAGTGCTCCACCACCTTCGGCACCGGCTACGCCCCACCCTTCACCACCGGCTCACCACTCTCCTGCACCGGTGGCCACACCACCGGAATCGGCCCCAACAGCTTCGGTCCACGATGAGCAGCGCATGGTGGAGTTCGCTACTCCGCTGTCCCACGACGAGGACCGCGTCGACGCCTACCACGACGACGAGCCTCTGCGTTATCGTACCATGGACAACATCCTCGGCGAGCTGCCCGTCCCGAGTACATAGCGGCTTCCACCGCCGACTCGAGCACTCGCTCGCTCGATCGCTGGTGATCTCTCGGCGGGGACATCAAGCGGTGGAGCTCGGGTGGGCAAAGAAGTCCGCTCTAGCCACGCAAAGAACCCGCTTTTCATGAGCGAGCAAGCACATCCGGGTGAAGTATCATTTCATCCGAGGTCGCTGGATGAAGGAAGCATCAAGGCAAGCTACATCAACACCACGGATCGGCTTGCGGATCTGCTCACCAAGCCTCTTGGAAGGATCAAGTTCCTTGAGCTCGCTCCAAGATCGGGATGGTTCAACCCTCCCACAAGACGACGCACAAGACTTAGGGGAGAATGATGAATAAGTCTCTGCATCTTGTGGTCTTTGTGGGGCTGTGGTAGTTTTTTGATCGCTTTAGGATAGCATCTCGCTTTTAGGACAGCATCTGCTTTTGCTTTAGGACAACATCTTCTTTTAGGACAGCATCTGCTTTTAGGACAGCATCTGCTTTAGGACAGCATCTGCTTTTAGGACAGCATCGCTTTAGGACAGCATATTGACCGCTTTAGGACAGCATCTAGGATAGCATCGTAGCATATGCTTGGCTGGTTCTCGACCTATAAATTTGTAACCCCAACCCTCGAGTTGGTATGGCATTGTGTGAGAAATAAACAAGAAAACTTGCCCCATCTCCTAGTGTCATCCTCTCCATGAGAGTAAGGATCTTGCTATCACCAAGAGCAAGAGTCCAGCGACTAACAGCATCATGTGCACATGACAGCTTTGCCATGCAGACACACCAAGCTTGCAAAAGCAAGCACAAGTTTCCATGCTTCATTGATTGATCCTATTCGAACGATGTGAAGTTGCTAAATACAATGAACTTGCAAGTGGCCATGAGCTTGGCCAAGGCATATGAGAAGTGATACATGGTGGCAACGTGGTCTTGTTCGGATCTAACTCACATTCGCTTCCTCACACCAAATAAGATGGCAGACCCTTATCAAAAGGGCTTATGCTTCAACTACGATGAGCCTTTCTGCTAAGGTCATCATCTCACCGATGCAAGCATCGGTTTTTTCTGGATATTGGTGACAACAGAGAGCGGGGACTGTCAAGGGTGATTGCTCCCTTAAATTACAACATGAGGATGTGCTGTCCTTCCGCGCGCGGGGGGGGGGGGGGGATGTGATGGCGCAATAATGCGCCCATCCATGTGGCACACAAGGGAGGCAATAGAATCAGCAATCAATTAGATTGTTTAGTTTGGTAGGTTATCGTATGTTTAAGTTGCTACCTTCTCAATTGGTTTCAACAATGTTAGATTATATGTTTGTTAGGTAGTCCTATAAGAAAGGACTTTGTTATCCTTTCAGATCAATCAATCAAAGAATTACTTGCCTAAACTATTTACTATTTATATCTCTCCTCCCCATATGTCATGTTCCCTCCTTTGCGCATCTCCTCCCCCTCTCTCACTTTTCTCGTTCTATGAAACCTCCTGTTTTTTGTTCGCAGCATCTGTCTACTGTTTTTTTGAATTTAATATAGTTTACTTGCAGTTTTTGGTTTCTTTTAATCTTCATAATTAGCTTAGTGCGGAGTGTAGCTGACTTACAGTGTTTGTTTATCTTAATTCTGTAATGTGGAAAGAAACTGAGCTAGTTGTGTGATACTGATTTTCTTCTTTTATATCTCAATCATGGCAACATTAGAGAAGAAGCTGGGAGGTGTCCTTGGGACCAAGCCTGTCATGGTAGACAAAGGGGTAGTATATTGGAATCTGGACGGCTATTGTAATAACACATCACTAATGCTCCAAGGTTTGTTTGAAGTTATTGTGTATTAAGCTTTCATTTCACTCATATGCAATATATAATTAGTGACTAGTAATATCATGTTTGTATCAGAGTTTGACAATGAAGATTTATTGGGGAATGAGGACAAGTGGTTTATGTTTACTGAAGATGAAGAGAAAGTAATTAAAGATTATGTAGCCACAAGGTAAGGAGTTTATGTTACCAATTTATTAAGATGTGTCTATCATTTTTAAAGCTGGTATACTTGCCGTTTCAGTGCTTGAATATCACTAAAGTTTTTTTGGTACTAACCCCATCTGATATTTAATTCTGCACTTGATCAGCTAATTATGGTATCAAATTTCATTTTTTGTATGGTTTTGTCATGATTGGACAACCTGACACTGTAGTAGTGTAATTGAAGCATGATCCTTTGAAGTAGCATTCTCAAAAACGATCATACATTTGCTGTATCTTAGAATGTACAGTAAAGAGGTTTTCCTAAAATTGCTGCATTTATGATATCCATGAAGCTCAAGTATCAACTGATTAAGTCCGAATCTATGGATGGCAATAGGGGGCCATTCTATTAGGGTACAGGGATGGGAATATTTTATCCCCCATGGGGCACATCTATCGGGTCAATGGTTTCCCGATCGGAAGAACCCAGGTTGGGTCCGTTACCCATTGGCTCCCTGTTTTACATGTATGACAAGTGGCCAGAATGAATATCTCGTACAACATATTGCACAGAATACCTTGCCTTTCCCATTCAAATTTCAAGAACTAGATATGAATTTAGCACCGCCCCAGTTCCACTGTTGCCACAACCTACTCCTGAAAAGCAACTAAGTCGCCTTTGTCGGTACTCATCGCCACCGGTACTCTCTGCTGCCTGTTGCCTCTTGCCACTGCCCTCCCCAGCTATTGACATCTGATGCTTCCACTACCCGCTGTTCAGGGATGGTGGATGTCGTTTGAGTATTGGGGGTGTTCCACCATCCCCTGGTGGGGAGCTACTTAAACTAATAAGATAAATATGACATTGCCATCCCGAGTCCAACAATGCTTGAACTAGTAAGATCTAAGATCAAGAAAATTCAGCAAGTATAAAATGGTTGAATTACTTTGACAGTCAATTGCTTTTATAAACATTGACACATTCAAGCAGCTTGTTCTTTAAACCTGATGGAAAGATACATCCATTCCGGTCTTCTTTTCACTGCACAGAACTGAATGCCTCTGCTCTGATTTCTTTTGAGAAATATCTTATTTCAGATTGGACCTAATATTCTTTCTTCCCATATTTACCTAGAAGTTATACCAGCTTATTAAATTGTCCTTGGTTTTTTGACATCCACATAGCAGTAAAAATAATTATTGTTCATACAATTCTTATCTCTAATCTGGTATCTGGTTGCAACTGGTTAATATAGGCCCGACGCCGGTAGAAAAAAACATGCCCGTGTATAGTGGTCTACTGATCTTAATCTCCTGGTCTCTCTGCTGGTTGAAGGTATTTATTTTATCCTTTTCTCTGCCTTTTCCCCTTGGAATCGATATACATCCCATTTCCATTCAACTGAAACGGAAATAAGATTTTTTTTTACAACGCCACCATCACCAGTTGCTTTCAAATGACAAAACAGAAACATCAGCCCCAGTGTAGTACCTAACAACCTGATGGGTGTTCACTTACAATTTAAGTTTACTGGAAACATAAAAATGATAACAGCAGAGAGCTACTAAAGAAATTTTCACACATCTTCAATTACTTCAAAACCCTTGCCCTCTGTAGTAGGAACATGTTACTCGCTGGATTCTTGCTGTTGGTGATAGCAAGATTCTCACTCTCATCGAGAGGATGACACTTGGGGATGGAGCAATTTTTCTTGTTTATTTCTCACACAATGCCATACCCACCTGAGGGGTTGGGGATATATATTTATAGGCTGCTAATCAGCCAAGCATATGCCAAGATGCTAGTCCTAGATGCTAGTCAAAAGCTGTCCTAAAGCTAGTCTAAGATGCTAGTCAAAAGCTGTCCTAAAGCTAGTCTAAGATGCTAGTCTAAAGCTGTCCTAAAGCACAAAGATGCTGTCATTGACACAAAGACTTATCCATCATTCTCCCCCTAAGTCTTGTGTGTCTCCTTGTGAGGAAGGTTGAACTACCCGATCCTAGAGCGAGCTCGAGGAATTTGACCCTCCCAAGAGGCTTGGTGAGCGTGTCCGCAAGCTGATCCGTGGTGTTGATGTAGCTCGCCTTGATGCCGCCTTCATCCAATGACCTCGGATGAAGTGGTACTTCATCCGGATGTGCTTGCTCGTTCGTGGAAAACGGGGTTCTTTGCGAGCCGAGCGGACTTGATGTCCACCCCGAGCGCCACCGCCGATGTCTATGCCAAGGAGATCACCAAGCGATCGAGCGAGCAGGCGCTGAGTCGGCGGTGGAAGCCGCTATGTACTCGGTCTCACACCGACAGGCCACCACCGCCGCTTGATCGATCGCCGGCTAACGAGGCACTTGCCGAGGAAGAAGAGAATCCGCTTGTGCTCTTGCCGGTGTCGATGTCGCTGCGTGGTCGCCGCCGCCGCATCCGATGAAGTCGCGCGCGGACACCTCGGGTAGTGCAAGCCGTGTCGGAGGTGCCCGCAACGTAGCGGAGGATCCTCTTCACGGCTGCCGATGCTCCGTCGTCGGTCGCCGCATGAACCGATCGACGTGCCGACGGCGAACGCCAAATCGGGCGCGTGTGGGCGAGGTAGCGAAGGCGCCCACAATGCGCCGTCTTGCGTCGCGTCCACCTCCTCCGCCGTGCTCTCACGACTCGGCCGCCTCTCCTCCATTGGAGTGTGGGCGGGTTGCGATCGGTGAGCCCGCCTAACTCGACGGTGCGCTTGGCGTGGCGGTCCGACGAAGGAGATACGAGCTGTCCCGTGGACCTCGATCCCGTGTAGAAGGAGAGGAGCCCCAAGTCGCTCATCCGAAGGCGGTCTTCATCTCCGCCTTGAACGCCTCGACCTCGGCCTCCTTGGAGCCGGTGATCATCAGTCGTCGACGTGACGCCCACGCCAGGCGTTGCCGCTTTGCCCCGCCGGTGAGACCGCGACCTGCGTGTGCGCTCGCTAGAACCCCATTTGCTTGAGGTGGAGTCCAGCTTAGCGTTCGGGCTCGTGGTGCTGCCGCAAGCCGTAGAGGGCCTTGCGCGGCGGAGAACCTGCCCTCCTTGCCGGGATGACGAATCCGTGGTGCCGACGACGTAGACCTTCTCCTTCAAGTCGCCGCTGAGGAAGGCGGACTTGGCGTCCATGTGATGGACGCGCCAATCCTCTGGGCCGCAAGTGCGAGGAGAAGACGAACGGACTCCATGCGCGCGGCGGCGCGGCGTCATCGGTCGACCCCTCCGCCGCGACGGCCTCGTGCCACCAAGCGAGCCTTGTGCTTGACGATGGCGCCGGCTTCATCCCGCCGCCTTGAACACCCACTTAAGGGTGATCGCGCGGTGGCCGGCGGAAGATCCACCGGCTCCCACGTCCCGGTTCCGCTCGGCGGCGTCCATCTCTCGCTTCATCGCGACACGCCACGCCGCGTCTCCCTCCGCCTCGGCGAAGGAGCGGGGCTCGCCGTCGTCGCCGCGCCAAGTGCGGCTACGCCTCGAAATCGTCTTGCGCCGATCCGAGGACGGCGGCTTGCCGAGATGTTGTCCATGGTACGATAGCGCGAGGCTCGCCGTCGTGGTAGGCGTCGACGCGGTCCTCGTCGTGAGACAATGGAGTAGCGAACTCCACCATGCGCCGCTCGTCGTGGACCAAATCGTTGGGCGATCCGGTGGTGTGGCGCCGGTGCGGGAGAGTGGTGGCCGGTGCGGGAGCGTGGAGTGGCGGTGGTGAAGAGTGGGCGAGGCGTGCCGGGCGGTGGTGGAGCACTCGCGGGCCGGTGGCGAGCAAGGTGTCGAGGTGGACGAGCTCGGTGGCCGAGCCGCTAGCTCCCGCCTCTCGAAGTGGGCGTAGTCGACAACAAAGTCCCCGAGTCGGTCGAACCGTCGCCCACCGCCTTGTCCCACGTCCGGCCGCCCGCCGTCGAACACAACGTCACGCGAGATGCGGGCGCTGTGTGACAGGTTGAGGATGCGCCGCGTGGCCGATGAACACTCCCGAGTGCTCCTGCCGTCGAGCTTACCGATGTGGCCAAGCTCCTTGGCGAACGCGAGGAGCCAAGACCCGCAAGTGGGAGACCGCGGCTTGCGCCATGCCAAGCCTCGTGCGGCGTCCGCCGTTGAGCGCCTTGGTAGGCGGCGGTTGAGGATGTAGACGGCCGTCACCACCGCCTCTCCCGAAGACACCGGCATCCCTCGCTGAGGAGGGCCCGAGCCATCCCCACGGTATGCGGTTGCGCCGCCGGCGACGTCGTTCTGCGCTGCGGGCATGCGGCGCGGAGTAGTGGCACCAATGCCCTCATCGGCGCAAAGACGACGCGACCATCAGCCGCCGTGAATTCGCCGCCGTTGTCTGCGTGCGCAAAGACGCGCAGCTGCGCCGCGCTCGCCTCCGCGGCGACTGCGTGCGCTGATGGCGTCCGCAGCCTCTCCCTTGCCGCCGAGGACCATCACCCACATGTAGCGGAGAGGTCGTCGACGAGCGGCAGGAAGTAGCGTCGTCCTCCCGGTGTGGCGGTGTCACCGGCCACACAAGTCCCGTGCACGAGCTCGAGCCTCTCCTTGGCTCGGAAACTCGCCCGCCGGGAAAGGAGTCGCCTCGCCGTCAACACGCAGACGCGTCGCAGAATCGCTCCACATGGTCAAGGCACGGCAGCCTCGCACCATTTCCGTGGCACCGAGCCGCCGGGGGCCTCGGTGAAGGTGCCCAAAGCGCTGCGTGCCATCGCACGCCTCGTCGTCCCGACGAGCGGCGAGACAGAGGGTTGTGCCACCGCATGTGAAGAATGTAGAGTCGATTTGCGCCTCGTTACCTTGGCAAGAAGGCGACGCGAAGATCCCAAATCCGCGGCACCGTGCTCGATCTCGACACGCGAGCCGTTCTCATCCACCGTCCCAAGCCGATGATGGAGTTCCGCAGATCGGGGATGTAGTAGACGTCGGTGAGCGACTGTGCTCACCGGACACGGTGGTGAAGATGACGGAGCCGACGCTCTTGATTTCCACGCGGGCGTCCCCAAACTTGACGGAGCCTCGGGCGCTAGAGTCAAACTCGGCGAAGAACTCCGTCGACCGGTCATGTGATGGGTGGCGCGGTGTCGAGGCACCACCCGTCGATCTTGTCGTTGCCGAGCCGTGGCCGAGGAGGCGTGTGCTTTTGGCTCGTCAGGCGGAGGAGAGCCATCGCGGCGGTGCCGCCGGAGGTAGTTCGATGCTCGCATGAGCAATGAACGAGCCGGCCGCTCCTCCTCCTCCGCGCGCGCGACGGCTCGCCGCGCGTCGTGGTGCCGACAATCCACGCCCAATGACCAAGCTTGCGCGCTTGTGGCAAGAGTCGCCTCGCGCGCTTTTGCTTGCCGCCGCGCCGCCTGGCGCCTCCACGGTCATCACATTCGGCACGTCCTCGCGCCCCTGCCTGGGCGTCTTTGCGCGGCTTGCCGTGCTTGCCGCGCTTGCGGCCGCCTGTCGTGGAAGAAGACTCCCCCTTCTTCCTGTCACCTTGGCCGGCAGCCCACTGCTCCCGAGTGAGGAGGAGCTTCCCGCCAATGGTGACGGGTCCCGAGAGGCGCTGTGGCTCATCGCTGTCAACGACCTTGAGGCGACCTAACGCCTCCTCGATCGTCATCATGGAGAGGTTCACCAGAGACTCGATCGAGCGAGCCATCTGTTTGTACATCTCGGGGACGCAGCGGAAGAGCTTCTCCACAGCTCTCTCTTCGCCGTAGGTGTCGTCACCGAACTGCACCAACTTCTGCAACAGAGTGTTGAGACGGAGAGCAAAGTCATCAACGTCCTCACCGCTTGAAGGCCGTGTTCTCCCACTCGCGCGTAGTGCCCGCAATGTAGACTTGCGCGCGCGATCGCCGCCGTGCGTCTTTGCAGCGATGGCGTCCCAAGCCTCTCTGGCGATCCGCTTGTTGGTAAGCGAGAATCGCATCTCGGGGGGCTGCAGCGATGAGAGCATCCAGCGCCGCCGATCCCGGTCGTGGTCGACGCCGCCGCACGGATCGCATCCCACATATGCCGCACTGAGCTTTACCTCATCACCGCAGCCCACTCGGCGTAGTTGGTCTTGGTGAGGTAGGCCACCCGCCGCCGGCCGACGCCCTGGCGGCGATACCGGTACTCGTGGTGACCACGGTGCCGAACCGGGAGAGAGCGCGTTGCTGTGAAGGCCGCACTCCGCCGACCCGTCGCCGCCGCCGTGCATGCCTCCTCCAGAGCGCCACCGCGCGCCCGCGCTATCGTTCTGCCGCCGCTGCTCGTGGCGTCGCGCGCCGCCCATCGCCGCTTCGCCGCGCGCTGCCTCCGCTCAAGATCCGCGTCGGCGCGCCATCGCAGAGATGGAGCTGCTGTTCGCCGCCGCAGAACCTTGACCTCCGCTGCCGCCGCGCCGCCGCTGCACCGCCGCCGCTTCCACCTCCGCTCGCTGCTGCCGCCTCCGCCACGCCCGCCTTGACGCCCTTTCCGCCGCCGCGCGTCTCTACCGCCGCTTCGCTCGCTGCTGCTCTGCCGCGAAGCTCGGCTGTCACGACGCCGCGTGCTCGAGGCGACCGAGCGCTGAGACTGCCCTGCGGACATGGCGCGCTACTGGGGGGCTGTTGCGTGGAGAGAGGGCTGCTTCTGACGAGCTGCTGCCCGTCTCCGGAGAGGAGTGAGCGGGGACAGCCGGAGCTGCTGCTGCTACCGGCTGGGGCTGCTGCGAGGCCGGAGAAGGAGATGAGCAGGAGATGCTCAGGCTACAGGATAGTATAGCTCTGATACCACTTGTTACTCGCTGGATTCTTGCTGTTGGTGATAGCAAGATCCTCACTCTCATCGAGAGGATGACACTTGGGGATGGAGCAATTTTTCTTGTTTATTTCTCACACAATGCCATACCCACCTGAGGGGTTGGGGATACATATTTATAGGATGCTAATCAGCCAAGCATATGCCAAGATGCTAGTCCTAGATGCTAGTCAAAAGTTGTCCTAAAGCTAGTCTAAGATGCTAGTCAAAAGCTGTCCTAAAGCTAGTCTAAGATGCTAGTCTAAAGCTGTCCTAAAGCACAAAGATGCTGTCCTTGACACAAAGACTTATCGATCAGAACACTCCTGCGTGTCGAGTAGCTTCTTCATGGCTATGTCAGGCATGGGAAATTTGGCAAGTATTATACCAGAAGGATCAAACCGGTACAGCCAGTTGCGGCTGCTTCTCCTAATGAAGGTTAGGTTTATTTGTGTGTGTTGCGTCCAGTTAGGCAGATAAGTTATATGATTCGGAATTGATTTAGGAGATAAGAGTTATATTTAGAAGTATGAGTTATATTTGGAAGTGTGAGTCCGGATGAGTTGTATTTAGGGAGTCCTCTCCTATTTAAAGGGGAAGAGTTATGTCAATAGAACAATCAGAGATTTACCTATTCTTTCTTCCTTCCCAATTATTCTCCTGCGCCCATCCCCTGCGCATCTCTTCTTCTCCAATCTCTCCAGCACGGCTCCACCGAAATATTCCAGACCAAGGCCACCTGCAATTCACACATACAACCTTTGGTCAGGAACAGGGCGTGATAGGCTACCTGAGATCTTCAAAGCTCATGAAATTGATTTGTAGCTAGCAATTCTCTTCAGCTCATCTTTCTGGAGATCTGCTCAATATTTTAGAAAGGAACAAGAATAGTACATCACCTCTCGAGGAGAGTGGTCTCCTGGATTAGATTATTTGACAAAACAAGTTCTGTTTCTAGTCTTCCATATATCCCAGCAACAGCACTGCTAATCCTACCACATAAACTCTCTCCCTTCCGCAAATACTTGCGCACCCAAACAAAATATTGCAGATGCTGAAAGCACGAAGGGAGACAAGATGTTTCCAGGCATGTGCCTACAATCTGCCTTATGACCTCTGCGATATAATGATATAACACCGAAAACAAGATATCTTAACATTTCTCACAGAAATAAATAACATGTTGCATCTCCCTGCTACTTCCTTTTCTTCATGAGTTCATGTTATCTTTGGTCAGAATATCCTTCTGCCTAATCAGACATAGAAATGCCTTCATTTTAATGGGGATGGGATTTTAGCTTTCAACAATTGGTGATTAGATGCGCCACCTTAATCTCGTAAGGTGGTTACACAGTGGAGCTTCCAGAGGGCTCCCAAGAGCACTTCGCAAAATCTTCAGCACCAGCGAGATGCATACCCAGTTTAACTTTCAATTCTAATTGTCTGTAGGGAGACAGATAGCCACCTTTGAAATGAAAAGTACCAACTTGTTGCTATAGTATCGTGAATGGCAATCAAATGGACGTAAATGTAATCCCTCGTGGAAGCTTTTTCTAAAATCTACTGTCTTCTTTTTCCTCACCTTGTAAACAATGAGAGCACACAAAAAAAAAACAGCAAAGGAAATGTTTTTTTCTCGGGTACTTAGCGTACTGTAGCAGCCGAAACTATCCCAAGCCGAGACTCCTTGCTTTAATCGCTAACACCTTCAATCCATAAAATATGAGCTTGTTCTTTACAGCTTCTAAAAATGGCTTTTGATTTTTGCTATAATACCTAACTTTCAAATAGAGTATTTTCTTAAGACGGGATCTACAAATTAATTATAGTACACGTTAAAAGCTCAACATATGTATCAACCAAAATTACAAGTGAGTATCTCTCTCCGTAATCTTTGTCGTAAACAGCCAAAATTTAAAAATTTTAACCAAAATCTATAAGTCGCAGCCATATCAAATAGGGCCTATCTCGGCCATAGCACTCATCAATCAATACATGCAACACTTAGCCGCATGTATGCTACCCAAAAGCTGACTTGACCGAGGGAGAATAAAAGAGCTGTGTAACTCTCCCGTTTTTGAAAATAGGAACATCGTTTACTCGCATGTATGCTACCCAAAAGCTGACTTACCGAGGGAGAATAAAAGAGCTGTGTAACTCCCCCGTTTTTGAAAATAGGAACATTGTTACCTTCCTAAGTAGTTGTACTTAGCAGTTTTAGGCGCGACTATGAAGTTAGGTGGACGGTCGAGATTTGATTTTGAGTGTGAAGTCGACGGAGATCGGATGGTATACAAGTTGTTACTGAGATCGGACGACGTTCGAGTAGTTACGGGGATTGGATGGTATCTGGGTGGCTTAAGAGCATCAGACGGTGTGCAAGTAGCTCAAGAGACCATTGGATGGCGTACGAGTGGCTTAAGGGACTATCGTACGGCGTACGAGTAGCTTAAGAGCACTAAACGGCGTACGAGTGGCTTAGGAGCATTGGACGGCATACAAGTGGTGTTGCTTAGGACTCGAAGTGGTGCGGCCAAAGTTTCTCTCGATTACAAGGTGGTCGGAGATTTCAAGCGATGGAGCCGTCGGAGAATTCAAGTGATGGAGCGGTCGGAGAATTCAAGCGGTGGAGCGATTGGAGATTCGTGGTCCAAAGAACAATTGGCAACCACGGGTGGGTTCCTGGGGTAACAAGGATTCCATTTTTGGGCTTGGGAGCAGTTGGAAGTCAGGCGAGCGTCTGTGGTGAGGTCTTCTTTTCTCGAGACTTTTGAATGGTACGGGGGTTAAATGCGGGTTAAGAGGACAATAGCGTTTGCGATAGAGCATCTCTAGGAGTAGGGGGAGCTTAGGGGTGTGGTGGTTTGGGTCGGGGATGGCTGAGCCGAGTTGTCACGGTGACCTTTGGCCGAGTGGCAGACAAAGGTGCCGGCACAGCAGGGGGCTCAGGAGGTTAGGGCAAAGCTTTGGCAAGATTTCTACAGGCATGAGGAAGCTGCAGACCAAAGCAATTGAAAAAGGATGGACTGAATCAAAGGAATGGAAATATGAGCTTACTTCGGGTTTTCCGGTGATCGCCGATGGAGCTTTGGTCGTCGGAGCGATTGGGGTGGTTGGCTCACTTTGGACGCCGATGCATCTCACAGGAGGTGCTTGGGGGTTTAAATACAGTGAGGAAGACAGTTTTGCATAGGGGACAGCTATAGCGGTAATGGCACGTGGCAAGGTCGAGAAGGCGCGTGAGGGCACTACGCTGCTGGCTGAGGGGATATTTGTGCTTCCTTGGGCTTGGCATTGTGGCGGTCAAAAGGTGGTAGGGGAGGTGTCAGGTCGGCTGTGAGAGGGTGAGAGTAGAGAGCGAAATGGACGGCGGCGGCAGGGTGAGATGGGTACAACGCTTGGCTAGGTGAGGGTCGTGGCATTAAGGAGAGTGTTTGTGTTAGGGATGTCGTATATTGGCTTGGCAGTAGCTGGCAGGGTGGCAAGGAGGTTAGCGGCATGAGGCAGTCAGCCGAGAGAGAATAGAGAGAGCGGAAAGGCAGAGGTGGCGGTGAGCTCTGTTGGTCGCTCTAACGCGCGGTAGGGGCAATTAAGAGGGGGTCAGAGGCGGGATAAGCGAGGAAGTACGACCTCTGACCGCTGGCAGAGGCATGGCAGCTGCGGGAAGAAACGAGGAGCGGCGGCGAAAAGATCAGGGCGGTGGCAATATTTTCGGTTGATGAACAGTGTCTACTCGTCGTACTGTGCATAGAGGAAGAAGGATAGAAGCAGAGGCGGGAGGGAGAGGTTTGAACGGTGGTGAAAAGGGGAAAGAACCAAATGAAGTTAAACTCAAAAGTAAATTTGAATTTATTTTGAAATTCGGTTTTTCTTTAAGCTGTCGCTTTCGCTTCCTGTGCTCTATGGTTGCACAAGCATGCAGACCAAACTAAGCCGCGCGTACTGCTATGCTGTCACACTCGAACGATGAATCTTGGACATAACTAGCTCCTGTGCCAGAGAAAACCCGAAGTTGACCCCTCCCATGCGGAATACCAAAATTTGGCCCCTGACACAGCGCCGTAGCGTGCACGCAGGATGGCGCGCCTACCCACCGCGCCAGGCCGCCTGGTGCGCCCTCCTGCCGCGCGTGGCGCCTCGGTTCGACCAGGCCTTCACCACGCCATGCATGCCTTCCTGGCTCCACGTCGTCACGTCGTGCTTCATCACACCTCCCTCTTTCTCGGCCGCTTCGGTTTTCTTTTCTTTCTTCCTCCAAAACACCACCAACTTGAGCACCAGTAGTAGCATGCGAAGTAGAAATACAAGCTGACGTGGTTATAGCAGTGGGCGCGGTATTAGGCCCTGTTTGGTATAGCTTCACCAACAGCTTCATGAGCTGTTGTGAGCTGTTTTTCGCCAAACACCCTTTTTTGCAAATAGCTTCATGGATGAAACTCCTTAAATCATGCTCTCACAAGGGAATGGGGTGGGGTGAAACTGAAAATAGTAGCTTTTCACAGCTCTCTTCCTTAGACTCGCAGTTCTAGGAACCCACTGCCCTTGTAGTTGACAGAAATTACAGCACTTTGCCACTGGGTCCCCACGCCTGTTTCCTCTCCTCCCGTTCGCACTGATTTTAAATTTTTTATTATTTTATTATTTTATTATTTTAATTTTTAATTCATACTCATTCAAATATATTGTTTTTTAATTCATATGACCATATACAAACATACAACTCCAAATGTTAGAACAAGTCAGGTAGACGGAATCGGATCGCCTGACGTTAGCGATCTGGACTGCCCTCTGCAGTCCATCATCTGAGCCATCCATTTTAGATCCAATGACTTATATTCAATCTTCTAGTATTTAAGAAATATGTTATAAAAAGTTCTAAATAAATTTTATTAGAATTAGGATTTTTATACTTAAAAATAAAAATTCTAATTTTAATAAAATTTATTTAGAACTTTTTATAACATATTTTTTAAATACTAGAAGATTGAATATAAGTCATTGGATCTAAAATGAATGGCTCAGATGATGGATCGCAGAGAGCGATCGATCGCCAACGCCAGCGATCCGATTCCAGTAGACAGGGCATCTTGGACAATTGCCCTCTCTCAGCCATGCATGAAGCTGTTGGTGAAGCTGTTTTGACAAACAGTTTTCCAAAACAGCTTTAACTTCACCGGTGAAGCTGCTCGTGAAGCTGAAACAAAAAAAATAGCTTCACTAGTAAAGCTGAGCTGTGCCAAACGGGGCCTTAGTTTGTTTAGGAAAGCGATTTTAACACCATGATCGACGGATGCGAGGAATAGGCTCTTAAACCAGTTTTTCTTCGGTTTTATTTCAGCAATTTTTTTATGGGAAGTGTGAGGCTGCATGAAGCAGATATTGTGGTCGTGGCAAGCAAATATGTAGTTTGAGAATCTAATGCGCGACGCATGAGGATCAATCGGGCTAGAAGGCATAACATTTTTCTCACTCTGTTCATGGCTAAGTAGAAACGCACATGAAGAGGTTGGGGTTGGACAATGAATTTCCCTGCTTTCTTTATGTAGTGTAGTACATGCAAGAATACTTTGCATGATAGAAGCACATAAATACGGCAAGGGGACTACTAGTATTTCTTATCAGGAAGATGGGAGGAAGATATGCCATGGTGAAAAAGGTAATACCCCGCTGACAAGCACATAGAAGAAAGCACTCAAACATTCTCTAGAAGGGAATTGGAAAATTGCCAATCATTGTGAAGAAGAAAATTGCCCGTGCGGCAGGGGAGCGCGCCAGGCGGCATGGCACGGTGGACGGGCGTGCCATTATGCTCGCGCGCTACGGCGCCGCACCAGGGGGCCAATTTTGATATTCCGTGTGGGAGGGGGCCAATTCCGGGTTTTCTCTGGCACAGGGGGCTAGTTATGTACAAAATTCACGAACGATGACGATGGCCATGACTCAACGTACGCCGCTCGGGGAGGTAGATGGTGGACGAAGAAAACCAAGACGTCGACGAGACCAGGACGACGCGAAGCAAAAACGCGCCGCCAGACTTTTTCTCGAAGTCGACCTGTTATTTTATTTTTGAATCATGCTTGTGGCTATAAAGTGCCTTTCTGGCACCCCTAAACCCTAACATGGAATTAGCATCTCAAAAGCCATAGGGTTAGCCCCTAACCTCATCTCTATTTATAGTCCGAGGCCTAAAACCTGGGGTTTATCCTAAGCCCATGAGTTCTAATCCAATTCCAACAAATAAGGGACCCGAAACCCTTTTTAACATGAGTTTCCCCCCAAAATTCTAACTTTTACAACTTGTCATGTGTCGAAGCCTTCAAGCCCGCACCTCCATAGCTTTTTCACGCACCTCCACCTTTCATCTCCACGTGGCCAAGCATGAGCCCGACTATCTCATGATATCCTTGACCGTCTGAACCTCGAATCTCTCCATCCTAGTCTCGGTCCACCTCGTCATCGACCACGATCGCCTCTATGCTCAACTTGCACATGCAAAGATCAAAGAACGTTTTCCGGTACAAGTTCTCTTCAACTTGACCAACATCAGTCCACACATACGCGACACATCATAAGTAATATCATAACCAACGTTGTCAATTATTCATCACCAAAAATCTTAGACCTAGCCACATTGATGTGACGATGGCCCGATCTTCCGAGAGGTACTGATAAGTCGATTGTGGAGATCTCGACGTTGATGATCCAAAGGCTCCGACCAAAACAGATCGAACCCCTCGCAATCACTACACCACTGCTCCGTTGGTTATCAACCGTGCCGAACACGATTGACCTCGCCAAGAAGGCTATCTCCTGCAAGCGAATCGAGAACACAAGTAAGAGAGTAAAAGATGCAATCTGAAATTGCGAATAATGTTTAAGTTCACAAGTTGGGGTTCCTCAAACCGAACATGCGGCGAAACTGCTAAGCAGAATAAACTCTTAAGAAAAACCCGAGGAAAACTAAAGGGGTGCGACCTCCTTAAATAGGAGTGGGGGAGGCCGCACTTATCTAACAAAAGGGGATGTGGTACTATTCACGGGTACTGTTCACGTGAACAGTACACCCATGATTAGTGCAGGCCCAAATAGTCTAAGTGTGATTACAAGGCCCAAGGCCCACTTTGACTCGGACTGGAAAAGTGACGCCACTTGTTTTGCAGTTTCTGATCGGCTCAGATGGAATTTTGAGGTGAGACCAGATTCATCTGAAAGTAGACTCCAAGATCTTTCCAACGAGTACTCACGGGCCCCGAGAAACCTTCTAGATCAAAAGTTATGGTCATTTGAAGTAGGCGCTGTCCAGCAGTCCGAATCTGAGTCGAACTCGCGAATATGAGTTGGCTTGCGCTGACGGTTCCACTTCTACACTTGAGCTCGCGTGGTTCTTCTCCATGGTTCCTAAGGACAAGAAAATCACAAGTCTTAGGAAGTATCGAATGCTCAGTGGAAATATTATTGACTCCTAAAAACGAGTTTACTCGATAGTTGAGTTGACGAGCACGTGCCCGAGTGATTGGACCTTGCCCATCATTCATGGAAGCAGAAGAGGGGTGTTCATATCAATAGAAGTGATGTCCTCATCATCCTCCCTTCTTGAATTGGAGTCGTCCTCGACTCAAGCTCATCTTCCACGCCCAAGCAAGGTCGCAAATCTGCAATGTTAAAGGTGGGGCTAACCCCAAAATCTGCAGCAAGTCTAACTTATATGCATTATCATTAATACGTTCAAGCACTCTAAAAGGACCATCTCGCACGAGGCATGAGTTTAGACTTTCTCAATTCAGAAATCGTTCTTTACGCAAGTGTAACCACACAAGATCACCCGGTTCAAAAGTAATATGCTTGCGTCCTTGACTACCAAAGAACTTTATATTTAGCATTCATAATCTCAATGTTCTCTTTAGTTGTCTCATGCATCTTACGTATGAAATCAGCACGTTGTTGCGCATCACAATTTACTTTTTCTCAAGTCGGAAGAGGCAACAAGTCGATAGGTGCACGAGGTATGAAACCATAAACAATTTCAAAAGGGCATTTCTTCGTGGTAGAATGCAGCGAACGATTATAAGCAAATTCCACATGAGGCAAACATTCCTCCCACATTTTTAAGTTCTTTTAAGCACAAACCCTAAGCATAGTAGACAATGTTCTATTGACTACCTCGGTTTGTCCATCGGTTTGGGGATGACAGTAGTGGAAAATAACAGTTTAGTTCCCAACTTTCCCACAAGGTTCTCCAAAATGACTAAGAAATTTAGCATCACGATCTGAAACTATCGTATTCGAATACCATGCAAGCGAACAATTTCCTTAAAGAACAAATCAGCAACATGTGTAGCATCATCACTTTTATGACATGGTATAAAATGAGCCATCTTAGAGAATCTATCCACGACAACAAAAATACTATCCTCCCTTCTTTGTCCTAGGAAGCCCTAAAACAAAGTCCATAGAAATATCTTCCCAAGGTACGCTTGGAACAGGAAGAGGCATGTATAAACCATGAGGATTAAGTCGTGACTTAGCTTTTTGGCACGTGGTGCAGCGAGAAATGAAGCGTTCGACGTCACGCCTCATCTTTGGCCAATAAAAATGGTGGAACAGAATGTCCTCGCCTTCTTCACGCCAAGTGGCCCATCAATCCTCCTCCATGCGCCTCCTGTAACAACAAAAGACGAACGGAGCCAACAGAATGCATAGCTTGCCAAATGGTATATGAAACCATCATGCACAACAAATTTATTCCAACCCTTTCCTCTTGACAATTTAGCAACACGTCTTTAAAATCAGCATCATGCACATATTGCTCCTTTATTGTCTCTAACCCAAAGATTTTGAAATCAAGTTGTGAAAGCATGGTATATCTCCTAGACAACGCATCGCCTATCACATTTTCTTTCCCTTTTATATTTAATGACATAGGAAAAGATTCAATAAACTCAATCCACTTAGCATGTCTACGGTTCAGGTTGGTTTGACTTGAATATGTTTCAAGGATTCATGATCGAATGTATTACAAACTCTTTGGGCCATAAATAATGCTGCCATGTTTCCAAAGTTCGAACTAGAGCATATAATTCTTTATCATAGGTAGAATAGTTCAAACTAGGACCACTTAACTTTTCACTAAAGTAAGCAACAGTTTTCCTTCTTGCATTAACACACCCCAAGACCTATGCCACTAGCATCACATTCTAATTCAAAAGTCTTGCTGAAATCGAAGTTGAAGCAAAGGGGCATGTGTTAACTTATCTTTGAGAGTGTCGAAAGCTTGTTGATGATTGGTGGCCCAAGTAAAAGGAACACCCTTATTTGTAAGCTCATTCAATGGTGCAATGAGGGTGCTGAAATCCCGAACAAAACGCCGATAGAAACCAATGAGCCCGAGAAAACTCCGCACTTGTGTGACCGCTTTAGGAGGCGGCCAACTCGGATAGCGATGATCTTGGCTTGATCAACCTCAATTCCTGCGGAGTAACAACATAGCCAAGAAAACAAACTCGATCGGTGCAAAGGTGCACTTTTCGAGGTTACCAAACAAACGTGCATCTCTCAAAGCAACAAAAACAGCACGTAAGTGTTCAAGATGTTCATCTAGTGACTTGCTGTAAATCAATATATCATCAAAGTAAACTACCACAAACTTACCAATGAAAGCACGTAAAACCTCGTTCATTAATCTCATGAAAGTGCTAGGGGCATTAGTTAAACCAAAAGGCATCACTAGCCACTCATATAACCCGAACTTAGTTTTAATAAAGCAACTAAGCCATATTTTTTAATAGAACTATCTAGACATATAAAATTATATATATATATATATATATATATATATATATATATATATCATATAGCAATATCAAAACAAGATTTTTAACATGATTAAGTAATTTATATCAATGACAGGCATATCAATAATAACCAAATCAATTATAAAGAGTACAATAAGATATCACAACGAAAAGTGAAAGGTTAAAAATGAAGCAAACCTTAAATCTAGACGTGCTAGCAGTCTCGCGTAACAACCTATTACTCCACACTCAATTCTTAAGCATGTGGCATACTTGTAGCATACTTCTTTTTATGATGGTATGTTACAGGACGAGCTAGCAGTCTCGTGTAATAACCGAAAATCACGTATATATATGATTTTGTTCAAGTATACCAAAATCACGTACATGTGGACGATCAGAATGCTGAAAAGAACATGGATTATTTGAATTAAATCCAAATCCAGCACGTGAAGTAGATTTAAAGTCATCATAAAAGTTCTCTAAAAACCTATCTTTTGCATTAGTTCTATGAATAAAAAAAGTTGAACGTTTTTGTTTTAGAGCATTCAATTTTCCCTTCTCTTTCTTCGTACGCCTAAAATAAAATTCATGCAAATGCCCATCTTTTCCGCAGTAGGTGCAATGAAATTTAACATAACTAGAATTGTTTTGAGATGATGAGCTAGCACATATAACATTATTCAATGAGTTTTGCATAAAACCAGTAGATTTAAAAATAATTTATTTTGATTTAATTTTTCTTCAAATTTTCCAGGTTCAAGAAGCTTAACAACTTTAGAAAGATTATTCTTGGCATGCTCAACAAAATTAAATTCTAGACCATAATTTTTCACACTTGTTTTTGACTTGTCTAAGATCATATTCAAATTTTCTTGCCAAAAGAAAATATCTCTAAAGTGTCCGTAAGATACTCATTTTCTTTAGCCAATGAGGAACAAGATATGCACCTAACAAGTTCATTCGCTTCTTGGAAGTAATTGATTGAGCCAATTTTTTTTTCAGCAAACTCATTCAATTACCTAGTTAAAACATCAATTTCAATAGTTAACTTAGGATAATTTGAGCAGAACATGTTTTCATGATAAAACATTTGTAGAATAGATTCCTGAGAAGTACTAAGTCTAGTTTCTAGTAATTCACACTTAGAACATGCTTAAGAAGAATTAAACTTGAGTTTTTCAATTTTATCATTAGTAAATTTTAATTTTTCATCACACGAGTCATGTATCAATCTTAAATAATCAAATTTAGTATTTACATCACTAAGTTGAACCAAGTTTAATGCATTAATTGATCTAGCAGTTTTCAACTTAGAATGTAAAACTTGACAAGACTCACATGATTCATAATTAGGAATATAAGCTCTAAGTTTATTTATCTTAGAATTTAATCTTTTAACAATAAATTTATTTTCTTTTGATTTCTTTTTGGTCTTTTTCAAATCAATAGCAAGTTTAATCAAATCATTTTCAAACTCATCAAACGCTGGTCTTATTTCATTAGGATCACTGTAGTTGTTATCGTTGTTGTTGCTTGTGATGAAGCATATGGCTGTGAAGTCGTCGTTGTTCTTCTTACATTTAGCATCATCATCGTCGTAGTCATCATCGTCGCAACTCTCATATTTGACATCACTTAAATCATAACGCTCAATAACCGACATAATCTTTTCAGCAAACTTGCGATGGAAATTGCCACGTTTGGTGTTGTTATTCTTAGATGACCGACGGCGATAATTCTTGTCTTCTTTAATCACCTTCCCCTTAAATTTGAGACAATCTATCTTAATATGGTCTGGCTCACCACACTTATAGCACTTGATCAAACCTGACACGCCACCTCGCTTCCTCATCCTCATGTTGTTGAGTGCCTTGTACGCCTATGAGGAGATAAACACCAAGTTCTCTTCAATAATCTGCTCAAATTGTTCCTTTGAAAAAGAAGACAAAGCAGACAAAGAAATATAAGACAAAACACTTGATGAAGTAGCCTGCACGGAATTAGTTACAAGTGCTAAAGATGAAGATTTATCTATCTTAAATGGCAAAACTTCCATCTCATAGGTTTTTAATTTAGAATAAACATCATTAATGATTAAAGTATCTAGATCGACAGTTTGATTAATAGCTGTGATAACCATCAATCACTCAGAACTTAAATATATCATAATTTTAGTTGCATTATGTTCATTAGTAGAAATAACATTAACACCACGTAAATTACTCAATATTTTCTCAAAGCGAGCAAAAAGATCATCAATAGATTCATCAGGCTTCATAGCAAAATCAGAATACTTTTTTTGATAAAGATTTTTACACACTTTCTTAATTTAAGTGGTTCTTTTGTGATAATTGTAAAGAGTTTTTCCATATTAAGTGGGCAGAATCAATATGAGCTTCTTGATAATTTTTTTTTGCGAGAAATCACTTGAAATAGCAAGTTAAGAGGTTGAACATTTTAAATCAACACCTACTTTATTTAAATTGGTAACAGTAGTAGGAACCTTATATGATGTACAAACTTTTTTTTTCAAATATCACTATCTTAAGTCTCAATATAAGCTTGCATACGACACTTTTAAAAAGCAAAATATGTATCATCTAGCATGAGGGGTTGATTCACGTATCTCTCTGATATTATAGTAACCTGCTCTGATACCACTTGTCGAATCGTCAATGACAATAAGAGAGAATAAATAATTGCAATTTCTCATGGAAGTTTTTTCCCCAAAATCTACTGTCCTCTTTTTCCTTGATAAACACTCAGAGTACAAAAAAAAAGCAAAGGAAATATTTTTTCTCGGGTACTGCAGTAAATTACTATAGTGTAATGTAGCTGCTACCTCCAATACATTTCCATGTCATCAAAAGATAATGATGCAGCCAAATTATACAATAAGCTGGCTATAAATTGTCTTCACAAGAGCTCTCAATCATTTAATAGTGTGATCATTTAATACATGCATGGGTATAACAGTTAGTCCTATTGGTACATGCATGGATAATGCCTCTTTTCCTGTGCTATAGCCTGACTCTTGCATGGGAGTCGGCTTAGCTCTCTCTCTCCTTTTCTCTTCCCTCCACATAGGATTATACTGACATGAATTCCCTTATAGCTAGCACAGTCAGTCTTATTAAACTTGCTCTTAGTCGCATGTATGCTACCCAAAAGCTGACTTGAAAGAGCTGCCGCTTTCGCTTCCTGTGCTCTATGGTGGCACAAGCATGGAGAGTACAGACCAAACAAGCCGCGTGTCTTCTTTGTCTTTGTCACACGAACGATGTGATCCAGATTTATAAAATGAGTATTCAGAGTTAACAAATAAAATATAAAAGTCCATAATAGCAAAAAAAAAGTACAAAATGTTTCATGCTAGATATAATACCTGTAAATAATTTAGAAAAATTAAAAATATTTTAGAGAAATTACAAAATAATTTAAGATAAAAACTATATTGATACGGTTTGATATGTATAGCCTGTGTGTACTAATGCACGACAACGTATAGTCGTTGTCTAGTGCCTACTAATTTGTCGACTTAGCCACCGCCGCCGCACACTCTCTCCTCGGCTCTCAGGTGACAGTTGTTGCCCTTTGCTCCTTGCAGACGTATTGCCGCTTGTTGTGGCTATGCCACTTGCTACCGAGGTCAAGCCAGAGACCAAAGTTGCTTTCAGCCCCTCACCAAGTCGTTTGGTGGTCAATTACCTCTCGATCTCGTACGCCAGTGCCACCGGGTTTGGCAATTTTAGTCTATATTAGTGAAGCCTGAGAGAGACACAAAGAGAGAGGGGGAGGGGATAGGTTAGGGTTTACGAATAGGCCAATGAGCCAGTCTGATGAGGTGACGGACGGGTTATTAGACCGTGCCATTCTTGGTGAATTAGAGAGGAAGTGTGGAAGTAAGTTCAAATCAATTAGGGGAGGGGAGGTGTGACAGCACGTTGAAATCAATTAGAGGTACATATATGAAATATTTTGTCTAATAATTAGTATATATGTGTAATATACCTACTAAATATTAGGTATTATACAAAAAAATTTGGGTATTCAATTGAATACCCTTGAATCAAGTTGGGTCCGCCCATGCACGCGAACGATGATAACGGCCACGACTCAACGTACGCCGCTCGAGGGTGGAAGAGGATGAAGAAAACCGAGACGTGGACGAGTCAATTTTTCTCAGAATCAATCTGTTATTTTATTCTTGATTCATTTTTATAGTTGTAAAGTATTTTTCTAATATTTTTAAACTTTAACAAGAAATTAATATATCAAAAATAATAAGATTAGTTCCTAAACTCATCTCTATTTATAGTCTAGAACTCAAAACCTATATTTATCATAAACCTATGAGTTTTAATCTAATTTCAACACATAAGGGAACCGAAACCCTTTCTACTACGAGTTTTTTCAAAATTTCAATTTTTCCAACTCGTCACGTGTCGAAGCCTTCAGGACTGCACCTTCTGTAGTTTCTTCATGCGCTATCCACTTTTAATCTTCACATGTCTAAGTATGAGCACGACCATCTCGTAACATTTTTAACCGGTTGAATCTCGGATCTCCTCATCCTAGTTCCTGTCCATTTTATCATCGACCACGATCGTTTCTATGCTCAATCTGTATATGCAAAAACCAAAGAACGTTTTTCTGATACAAGTTCTCTCCAATTTAACCAATATCAGTTCACACATCCGCGACACACCATAAGTAATATCATAACTAATGTTGTCAATTATTCATTATCTATATTATTAATTATTCATCACTAAAAAATCATAGAACTAGTCACAGGGTCTTAACAGTTGCATGCATATGTCGGACTGCTGATTTTCTGATCATACCTCACCATGTCCTCGTGGTGATCTAGCTAGTTAGGGCCGGTTGGCTGATGTGCTGCGTTACGTTGTTGCCTACACTAGTATTGCTGTTATGGCTCCATAATAATACCTTTTAGTAGTTAATAACCAAAACAGTAAAATAAAACCATATATTATAAGCCACCACAACGCCAGACTAAGCCAGCTCATCAAACCATCTATGTATTCTCTCTTAGTATTCAGTTCAGAGTGGAAGCTGTGAAATTATTGTTGATGTTCTGTTTTGGCAGGTGGATGGACATGTCACTATGCTAGCTGAGGACCTGGGAGCGTTTGTCGAGGCCGTGAGCAGATGACATTTTTGCTATAGAAAAGTTTTACAATTACAGAACAGCCAACAACTATTGAAGATTCAGTCACAGCATTTGAGTCCGAAGCTTTTGACATGTTTTGTCCAGATGGCAATGCAGGAAGCTTTTGTAACACCTTTTGCAGTTGTTCCCTAGACGTTCCAAAATCAAGGAAAAGCTACGAGTATGCAGCCTTATGCTGGAATTTAGCATGATCATTTGGATGTGGTGTGGTAAATTATCCCCGTTGTATACTTATTCGTTCTGTACCAACTAATGACTATCAACATCGACTCAGTTCAGTTTCGAACCGAGAGACTTTCATTGATTTGGTTTCTTTAGAAAAGCAGGATTAAAAAAATTTAAATTATCGAAAGATGTATGAACCTTCAGAAAAGCATAAATGAAGTTAGGATGATCTTTCAGGCTAGTAGCTTTTGAGATTTGACGTCATAACGTGGGTGGTGCAAGATTCGCAACTTCACTATCATATGTAAAACTACAATGTCGCTATGTCACTTGGATGTCAGATCTACTTTTCTCTCTAACAGTTAGCACATGTTTCACTTTCTCGTCGGACCCACTAGAAAAAAGGGACGTATCTAGTGCTAAAGCTTTTACACTGTGTGAGATCTAGCGAAGGAGATTTGTAGCTAACCTTTCCCTTACTTTGTAGAGTGGTTGATTTAAACTCACGACCACCAGTGCACAATAGAGAGACTTCACCAATATGTCAGGCTTGCCCTTCCTCCCCGGCATCCATCCCATCCATCTCTGTCTCACGTATCTCTCTCGCTCCCATTGCTCCACCGCCTCCATAGCTGCTTGTTGCTTTGTCCTCGCGGGCATAGTTTAAAGGGATTGACTATAGAGCACAGAGAAATTTCGATATTTGACACTAAATACGTGCGCCTCTCAACTTTTAACCCCCAATTCGCACGCCTTTGGAAATTTAACCCTGTCACTGCGAATTCTTTTGATTCAAGGTATTCTCTTCATTTTCGCAGTGACAAGTGTCAAAATAGGAAAGGAGAGAAAATGAGAAAAAATGAGGAGAATCGCTTGAATCAAAAGAATTCGCAGTGACAGGGTTAAATTTCTAAAGGCGTGCGAATTAGGGGTTAAAAGTTGAGAGGCGCACGTATTCAGTGTCAAATATCGAAATTTCTCTAGAGCACCTAGGTCCCTTTAGACTTATAGAGCACTCATTTTTTCTTTTATGTAATAATCTTAGAAATATTTGTTTTTTTCATTTATGAAATTTACCACTAAATTATATCATCTAACTCAACAAATTCAGAAATACAATTAAAAATAAAAGTTATCATCTGGATTTTTAAATAAACTACCAGACGAAAGTCACATAAACTACCATCTGTTAGACCCTAAGTTACCACCGATAGTTTAACAAATCACCAACATAAGCTTAAAATTACTATTAGTTTACGAATTTGTGAAAAGTTTAGGAATTACCACCATTGGAACCCTAAGTTATCATTATAGTTTTAAGAAATTATCCTCCCAAATTCAAAATTACAATCATTTCTATAAGTTTGAAATAGTTTAAAATTTACCATCAGTTGCACTAAAATTACTATCAACTATACTCTAAATTATCAACAATATTTTTATTAAATTACCACCCTAATTTCAAAATTTACCATAATTTGGTGTTTGAGTGAAAAATTAAAATTTTACTATCAGTTGCTCCTAAGTTATCATTTGCACTTTTAACAGATTACCACCATGATTTATGAGCTTACCATCATTTTGTGTTTGTACAAACATGTTCAATATTTATCATAAGCTACACCCGAAATTACCGCGAGTTGGTATCCCTAAGTTACCATCAACAGTTTTAATAAAATTGCCACCCAATTCGGAGTTACCATCAATTTTATGAGTTTGAAAGGGTTCAAGAATTATCGTATGTTGCACCTAAGTTATCATTTATAACTTTTTAAAAAATTATCATCGTAAGTCCAAAAATTACCATCATCCTTTTTGAGAACAAGTTCATTATTTACCACAGTTCCAATAGTAGGTTATCATGTACAATTTTAATAAATTATCACCCCAAAGTTCAAAAACCACAATCGATTGCATCTATATCGATGTATACAATTTAAACAAAATTACCAACCTAAGTTGAAAGTTACCATTAGTTTGTGGGTTTGTAATACGATTAATTGCACCCTAAATTTTCATACACTTTATTAGAAAAATTACAATAAAGTTATACAAGTTTCCATCTATAGCTAGGCAATGAGGATGTAGGCAGAGATAATAAGTGTAAAGGACAAGTGTGCTTAGCAATGTGCAAGAGAGAATGTGGCTTGCCACAAACAATTGCATAGGCCCGTAGAGCATAGGGAGACAAGGCTAAGGCCCCAACATACTGCAGCTTGGATCCCATGAAAGCAAGTCCCACACGAAACATGTAGGGGCTCCTTGCTGTGCTCTATCTCATCTCATGTATCAGCCGCACTCGATGATCTCATCTGCCCGTCCGCTGCCATGTGACTGCACATACGGCTAGAAAAGCGATGCACCGTAAGACTATAGTGCGCCTAGCCGTGCTATAGATTTTGCATTTTAACAACGTGTTGCATTTTTGAAATTGAAAATAGTTTATTCATTCGGTAACTCTTTTGCTTCATACCCACATCGCTGCAAATTGGGTCCAAAAAAGGAAGTGGTCCCAGCTATCATTAGGTCCCCAACATCATAGTCCATTGGTTGTTTCCTTGTCTATCCATTTAATCATAGGCGCTTGTTTCCCACTCGGTGGCATCGTACGGTTATAAAAGGGCACGAACCGAGCCAATCGTGCACTCCTGGTAACAACTTCACTACTACAAAAAGAGTCATCATAGACGGTTTTTTGAGCCGTCCAAATTTATGCGTCAGTGATAATAAGAGGTTATCATAAACGGTTTATGAGCCATCTATGATAAATATATCACAGACGACTCAAACCAAAAACTGTCTATGATACTCATACTTCACAGACGGTTCTAGCTACCAACAGTCTATAATGTGTGAGTATCATAGATATTTGGTTATAGAACCGTCTGTGATACTTCCCTATCACAGACGGTTTCTGGTTCGAGCCGTCTATGCTAATTCTTCATAGATGGTTTATACCACAAAATTGTTCATTCTATGTCTAAATTTTTTTCTATTTTTCGGCTAACCTTAGGAAATGTTAACTATATCATCTGAAAACAAGCAAATATATCAACAAATACAGCAACACATTCTATTTCCATTAAGATTAGAATCTACCATTACAACATCACAAAAGGACACACAAGAGGACACTTACAATTTTACAAAGATAAGCTTCACAGTTACAAATTTTGAAAAATGCTTACACTACAAGAAACTTCAAGCTAATGTAAGCTAGACTTACACATCCTTCATTAAACTACAATCTAAAACAAGTGGTGCAGGAAAATTTCAAGTAACAGAAACAAAAAGGCAACGAATATCATTTTTAGTTTCTATGCTAAAATCAACAGTTTCTACACCGGCGACTTAGAATAGTGTAGATTTGTCATTGCCTTCTTCCTTTCCATCTTGCTTCAAGCAAAATTTCAGTCGCCACATCCTTCATTAAACTACAATCTAAAACAAGTGGTGCGGGAAAATTTCAAGTAACAGAAACAAAAAGGCAACGGATATTATTTTTAGTTTCTATGCTAAAATCAACAATTTCTACGTCGGCGACTTAGAATAGTGTAGATTTGCCATTGCCTTCTTCCTTTCCATCTTGCTTCAAGCAAAATTTCAGTCGCCCTTGCCGAACCCTTCCCACCCTTGCTGTACACAAATGAGTTGGAGTAGCAGTGGCGGATCTAGAATTTCAATCATGGGGGTACGGATCAAAATGATATAGTTCATCGACATTGACATTGACATAATTCGATCACTAAATGATGATAAAATAGTTACGATTTTCAGGTCTTGCTTCTTGATCAATGTCATTGAGTTGATTTGGAGTGGACGAAGATACCTTTTGTGCTTTCTGTTTCTGAGCATGAGCATTCCATAGAGATGCAAGATCATTATTCCTCTTCATGCTGCTTGATGTTCTGCAATTATAAAATTAAATACATACGATTCGAGTACTCTAGGGATGAATATTTTCTAAGAAAATAATTGGCCAAACTAGAACTAATATTCCTCAAACTAGAACTATTGATTATTGAACTAATATGATTGATTGGAACAGAACAAGACTGAATTTTACCCTCTGCAACTTGTCAGTTCCTGGCTTGCCGCTTGCACCTACGACCAGCAAAGTGGCGTAGGAACTAGGAGGGCCGGAGGGATCATCGGCGCAGAGATCGTAGGAAGCAGGAGCGCCCCGGCCGTCAGTATGACAGTACGGCGACGAGGTCACGAGGGTTTCCGAGTTCTGACGGGGTTGAGGAAGGAAGCTGAGGGGATCGATTTCTCGTCGTTTCGTCTTCGGCAAATTTCCTATACATGTACGTGCAGTTTAGATTTTAGAATTGGGCTGTTGTTGGGCCTAGAAAGGAACGAAGGTAAAATACTGGTGCTGTTGCATGGGCTGAGCAGACTAGCAATTGTATTTAACAATGTATTATACATATACAAAGTATTAAAGGGTATATATACTTGGTATTTTTCCAGAAATTTTGGGGGTACAGCTGTACCCCCATGCACCTACTGCGCATCCGCCCCTGTGGAGTAGTACTGGTGGTATTGGTTCTTCGAGTAGGGAGAGAGGGGTTAATAAGGGGTGAGAGGTTGGAAGGAGAACTGTGCCTACCGTTCGATGCAGAGAGAATGGACGGGTGAAATCGGGATCCTAGGGGATATGCCACGGATCGGTGATGTGGCGGGACATCACAGACGGTTCAGATTACAAACCGTCTATAATAGAGACATCATAGATGGTTCATAATGAAAATCATCTATGATAACAGGAGATATCACAGACGGTTCATAACAAAAACAGTTGGTGACAATGGCGTCATAAAAACAATATATCAGCATAATATAAATAGCTAGTCTCAAAAGATAAAATAGCAAAATTTTATATGACTTATATATGCTCGTTTGAAAGGTTTCAACGAGATCTACAGCTTTGCAGTTGAGACAAAACCCAAATTCCGAAGGGAACATAAAATTTTTTGGCAAAAACAGAAACTTAAAACACAAATTTGGGGCTAAAAATGAACGGTTTTGAGGGTCTTAGAGGGTTATTAGTGAAAAATGGTCATTTTTTTGAACCAGGCTCATCGTTAGCTTTCTAACAAGTACAAGAACGACGAAAACGGACACCGTATGCAAAAGTTATGTCTGTTTTACTAAAGGTGTCTCAAAACTGAACATCTTTCAACAATCTTTTATGAAATAGCACTCAAGTCTAGGGGACAACTGTAACTAGTGCCAAAGTGTCGAACCCAAATTTTATAATCTAGAATCATCTATGATTCCACTACACTATTCTTTGGATCAGTACATAGTGCTCACAGATATATTACTGAGCATCAAATGCATATCTTACGGAAGCGTAATCAATACAAAAGTAAAACATACACATGGACCGATCAAGACGAAACCTTTAAAGAGCAACAGTGGAAATGGAAACTTCACTTAGGTGGGACACTCAAGACATGCCCACAAGCAGCCAACTGAGGTTTGCGGCCTAGTTCTTGTCCTCAGCGTCTTCCAGTCTTGTTAACATCCTTAGATGATCAAAGGGCATGTATTTCTCCTTCTGACTTATTGAATAATAGTAATTGAGTAACAGTAAGTACAAAGGTACTTAGCAAGCCATAACATAGAATGCAGTAATAATATATGAGAGGTTGAACAAAGGGAGGCTTAAAGTTCTTTTATTTGTGAAGACGACACCATTTTGAGATACAGACATAGGAAATTCCTGAAACTTAGCAATTTTAAATAAAACATATTTTCTAAAGTGTGTGAAAGATTGTAATAATAATAGTTGTGTAGGTCTTATCCACCATTATATGGCTATCTGCACCATATGCTAGTTTTTCAGTGTTACATATGCCCATTTTATCACTGGGCTTGACTACCCAGGGTAACACAATACAAGGCTTAAATTTTCAGACACTTTTTTATTCCACCTATAAAGTTTTAGAAATATTTACTAACTCAAGTAAGTTCCCATCCTCACCCTTGGTCGTGGGCACGACTGTTCGAACAGTTTTCACTCTACAGAGATTGTACATTTTACCCATAAAAGATATCAACTTGTTATGTCTCATATATTTTCTTAGACATGTAGATCGAGAAGATCGCCATGAGGCCTTTACAATACCTCCACTTCATCATTTTGACCCATAAGAATACATCTAAAGAAAGACCAATAGTTGTGTGGAAAGTTTACCCCAATGACTAGCGTAGTGGGAACAACTCCCCAACGAAACTAGCGTAGCAGGAAACATCACCCTCCACTTGGTATCCCATTCAAGCCAGATCAGAATCCGCATGCACCATCTCCACCTCACCACCATTCGAGATGACTCCAAGGTTTGGTAAATTATTTTGCCAAGTCATATCTATTATAGGCATGTGGTTATACTATTTTACATTGGAAGGTCATCACATGATTCAGTCCTTAGAGTTATCTGGGTGGTTCTACCACAAACTACATATTCTCGTGCATCTACTACATCGGCCTTTCTTACCATCCGCATAGATATTTAAGCAAGTTGATGGTTTTCGGGAGTGTAAAATAATCAAGTTACAACATACTAGTCACTTTCCACCACTGTCTGTCCAAACCAAAATTTTATATTTGAAATGATGCCAGAGCAAATTAATGCAACCGAGTATCTAAGCAAAACTAAGCATGGAGCTTAGATATGGACTTATATCTAGTATGTTTACCATTAATTCTAGGGTGACAAGGTTTTATGTCCGAAGTTAAGGAGTGGGATATAATAAATCAATTGTCTAAAGGGAATTAATTATGAACTAATGTGAATACAATTTGCATAATAAGGTAAATCCTGCAATTTGAAATTTTCAAGTAAAATAACCTACATTCAAAATGTAGGTGCAATATAATCAAAGTGATGACTTGCCTCGCTCAATTTACTGCAGTCTTGATCTTGCTCGTAGCTTATTTAGTCAATGTGTGAGATCATGTGGAGGTCACCCTATGGTTGTGATGAGTAATTGACCTTTGGATTTGATTTTGAGTAGATGTTGAGTTTGGTTTTTGAGGTTTGGCTCTCTGTCTGTGAGGCTTTATGACCTTGTGCTCTACAACATCTGCTGTATGCTCTACGACTTCTGGTCGTTTGACTTGGTGGTCGGCAGAGGTAGTCGGTAGAGCCCTTATGACTGTGTGGTCGTAGGTGATATTTCATCTGGGTAGTCGGCTGAAGCCTTTCGAATTGGCGGTCGACAGAGGTGGTCGGTAGAGCCCTTACGACTGTGTGGTCGTAGGTGATATTTCGTCTGGGTAGTTGGCTGAAGCCTTTCGACTTGGCGGTCGGCAGAGGTGGTCGGCAGTTAGCCTTACGACCATGTGGTCATAGTCGGTGTTACGACTTGATGGTCGTAGGCAGTTTTATGACTTTGAAGTCAGTAGGCTCTACGATTTCTGACTTTACGACTTGGTGGTCGTAGTCTGGCTTTACGACTTGGTTTTCGCAGAAGCTTTTACGACTTACTGGTTCGCAGTCGGTGTTACGACTTGGGGGTTGGCTGGGGTCTTATGACTTGGTCGTCGGCAGAGGCCCGTACAACTAGGTGGCTTTCACGACTTGGTGGTCAGCAGAGGGTTTTATGACTTTGTGGTCGACAAGTGCTCCGACGACTTGGTAGTCGTAGCCTACAGTCGATGGTCGTAGCTTTGCCTGGTTTGTAATCGATAGTCGTAAGTTGTAGTGACCAGCTGCTGTGAGTGGTAGTCGTTGTGCGTAGTGGTTGTAGCGCTCTGCCTGTGTAAGTGATAGTCGTAGACTGGCGATCGATGGTCGTAGCCGAGGTGCTCGATAGTCGTAGCCTTTGCTTTATGGAAGTTGTAGGTCATAGCGACCTGGTTGGGTAAGTCATAGCCGAGGTGAGCGATGGTCGTAGCGCTCTGATCAATAGTCGTAGCTTGTGTCTCGATGGTCGTAGCAAGCTGTTTGATGGTCGTAGCGGTCTTGTGTGTGGTCATAGGCTACTGAAAGGTTCTTGTGGGCTCGAGTACTTCTCTGTCTTGTGCAACAGAGTGGTCGTAGGTTGTTTAGACCAGTTGGTTGGCTGTGGTTATTCATTGGAATACTTTTTGAGTGTGCTAATGGATGATCTGGTGTATTGTGCGGTGTTATGTGATGGTTTGCTTGTTTGTGTTGGTTGCAGGACTTCGGAGCTAGGTCATGGTGAGGCGTAGGAGGACCGGGACTAGGCACAGGGAGGTGTTGAGGTCCAGAACGGTCAGGGAGACGCCGAAGATGATCGAGACTGGTGAGGTGGTTGACGATGAGGAACCGAAACAGGAGCTACCGGAGATGGACATGACGGGCAATGGCGAGGTGGACTGGGACTAGGCTTAGGGAGGAGTCGAGGTCCAGACGATCAAGGATGCTGGGTGCCGTCATACACGAGGAAAAGGACGTGGTGCGCTAAGTGACTTGGGTCGTTTGCAAGCGAGGACGGTTCGGTGGGATCTGGATGCGTGAGAGACTTGACGACAAGTCATTGGGGCCATATGGAGGCTGCTTTGAGAAGCGTGCATGAGTAAAACCCGGTGTTAGGTGGGGTTAACGGGTTATCCCTGGTGTGAACTAATGGTTGGATCCATTAGGTCTAGGGTTTGCTTGTGAGACTATAAAAAGGGAAGGGGAGGCAAGAGTTAGGGTTGAGCAGGTTGGCCAAGCCTTGGCAGCTGGCGCCTCTCCCTCCCATGGGAGTTCAGTTAAAGAGTGGGTGTGGCTCTAGGGTTAGAGCTTTGTCTTCCCGAGGGGAGTGGTTGTTTGAGAGTGGATGTTGGCTCTAGCCTCTAGGGTTAGAGCCTGGTCCTCCCGAGGGGAGTGTCTATGAAAGCACTCAACTGAGCAATACATCTATCTTCATCTATGTGTTTTGTGTATTGCTCGGCTTGATTTGGTTTTTGTATGACCATTCCATTGGCTTACGATCACGTCGGTTCTGACTGCACCATCTTTCGATCACGATGTCTTTGGTTTTGATAGTTACCGACTACAGTGACTTCTGTCCGGTAGTCGATTTTTGTCCAAATTGTACTTCGGTTGAGTAGTTGAATTTACGACCACTATGCAAGCTATCGACCACATTGTCGAACTTATGACAACGGTGTAATATTCGATCATGTTGTCATTCTTGATTTGATTTCTCCGATGCTACTGCTTGCTGTGACATGTGGGGTTGGATGCAAAGCCATCTTGACTGTTTTCTTCCCACGAGCAAAGAACTGCACATCATTCTTGTCTGGTGGTCGTGCGTCTCCTTTGGTACTTGTAATCGTTTACGACCACACTTTCTTTCTATCACTCAATGGTTCTAAGTCATGTGATCACTCGACTTCTCTACAGCCTCTTGTCATCTACGACCGCACCTGGTTTCAATCGCTCAATGGTCGTAGTTCTCTTAGTCACTTTCTGAACTGTTAATGCCACAGACTGGTGTTCGACTTCTCATATTTTCTGTCCACACCTTGGTCAGTGACTACAGTGGTGTCGACCACACATTGGTCTTCGACCATGTAGTTCACGATCTCGTCGGTCTTCGACTGCACTGGTTTTCGATCACTCATTGGTCCTGAACTACGCTGGTCTTTTGACCGCACATTGGACATCGCCTACATTGGTATTGACTACGTCGGTCTTCGACAACGTTGGCGTTCAACCATGTTGGTTTCGACCACATTGGTTATGACCACGGTGATTTCGACCACGTTGGTTTCGACCACGTGGTTACGACCGCGTTGGTTTCGACCACGTTGTCTGTTTACGAGAATGGGGTCATGGTGGTTTACGAGAATATAAACTTTTGGATTATTTACGTTTACAATCTTAATAGGATCTTATCCCAGTCTATGGATAAGAGGAGATGGAATTGGACTTTGTGCTTTAGTCTGGAACTATAATTATTCGTAAGTATGTTTGGAAGTAGAAGAACAAAAGGACTCTGGAAATTCTAATGATCGTTGGTCAGATTTATTTAGATGTGGTGTATATGTGTGTGCCAGGATCTTCAAGGTGATTGTCCTTAAAAAGTTGAGGTGATAAGGTTCAAGGTGAAACCTATAATTTAGCTCACATGGAATAATCTGTAGGGATGTTTCTTTGGTAGAGGAGTTGACTAGTGCATTTTGTGGATTAGTGGAACCTCTATAGATTTAGTGGATGTTGCTCTAGGATCGTACATATCCTTGAAGATGTTAATTTAAGAAACATGAGTTAATGTGACATGGGAGGATTTGAAATTCCAGGATTTAGGACTAAATTTAGTCCTTAAAATTGAGTAGATTGTGTTTTGCTAGTGTAGTGAGATATCCATCTTGTTCTTTACTAATTTATGTGCTTATATCAGATGTTGGAATTTATGTGCTTTTATGTTGGAATATGTGGTCACTTCCTTGTAAGAAAAAGAGGAAGCTATTAATTTGTGAATTTAAGTGATTTCACCTTTGAATTATGTGCTTTCTGTTTGTAATTGTTTATTTGGGAGGTGAGGGTTTCATAGTGAGTCCTTCGTCTTCATAACATGTTCTTTTTGGAAGGAAATTGGCTAAATGAATGTTTTATCTGCTTCTCTTGTCAAAGAGATGTCCTGAAACACCCTGAAAAATTAAAATTTCTTGAAATTTCTTGAATTTTTTTTGAATTCAGATTTCTTTCCCAATTTGGCAAATCACAGTGAAGTTACGCTTTCCATTTTTGGCAAATGTGCTTTCTCCTCTTTCCTGGCGTTCCCGTGCGCGCAGCGCCTCCCTCTTTTCTCTGGCGCCGCACGCGCGCAACGCCTCTTCACTGCATCTGCGCTTTGGCCACTGCGTGCTTCACCCCCCTGGCCGCAGCTCCTTCACGTTCATCTCCCCTGGCCACCACTCCTTCGCGTTCATCCCCCTTGCGCCTCTCCAGTGCGTCCCCCCTCCCCGCTCAGCGTGAACCGAACGCGACCAAGAAAATATCCCCGGAGAAACTGACCTACGACGCTTTTAATACCCGGCCTCCACTACCTTAAGCTCTCTAGCACCGCCAAGAACCCCACTGAGCAAGGAATTTCACTTTCGTCGCGCCTGTCGCCTTCGATCATCTCCCCTGCGCCCGGTAAACCCTAGAGGGGATCTTGCAATTCATTCAATAATTCTTCGATTCCTTGCAATGTCATGATCTCCTTTGCTTGCTCATTACATTGGCACACTTCCCTAAGCTTGAGCTTCCACTAGAAGCCCTAGCGGCTAAAACCACCACCGGCCGAGCGTCGGTTCCGGTTCAATCCCCGCCCTCAGCGCCTGTTAGTGTCGCCCATCCGAGCATCCGCTCGCTACGCATCCGGGCCGCCCGTGCTAATGGCGTGTCGCCCATCGGGCGAGCGAGAGCACGCGCGCCTAGGCCACGGCCTGCCGGCCCAAGCGGCCGTGCGGGTGCGGGAAGGGGCCGTCGGCCTCGCAACATGGTTGGGCTGAGCCCATCAATGTGCACCCGGCCGGGCCTACTGTTTAGCCAGGCCGGCAGTGACACTATTCACATATATTATCCCCAAAATCCCAGAAAAATCCAAAAACCCCAAAAATACCAAAATACACCATTTTGACCAGTTTAATATCCCAAACTCAAATTTGGTATCCATTCTTTCAAATTTAAATTCTAAAAATTTAAACTTTACCGTTTCACGAACTTAACTCTTTAAATTTAAATTCCACCGTTCCACCCTATTCAAATCTTGTAAATTCAAATTCCTCCGTTTCGTCAAATTAAATCTCGATAAAATTCAAATCCATCCAATTCAAAGATCAACCATCCATTTCTAAATGTCTATCTTCTATTTTCCAAAAATTGGTCTAACACCTATATTGCCTATTCAATCGTCCTAAACCTATTTAATTCAATTGAACCTCGACCTCCCAACCCAACCCATTTCTTTTTATACTTTTCCTTGTTTTTAATTGCATTTTGTTCCCAGCTTGCATCTCGCAAAGCAGGAACATATTTGACTTCGTTTTCTACGCTAGTGAACGGACCAAGCGAGTTGGTCAACTGAAGGACAACAAAGGCAGGCGAAGTAAATTTGAAACTGATCAAGAAGATCAAGAGCAACAAAAAGAAGGCAAGTCACATGTTTTTGATCATATTGAATCCCATGAAATCTATATTATTTAATTAATGTATTTTCATTATTGATAGTTGTGAAATGTTACTTGCTTAAAATAAAATGTTTAGAATGGCATGCTATGTAGATAAATCCTACCACTAAAAAATGCCCTGCCTTGATGGCCATATTCACCTTGATAACCTTAGTAAGAATTTAAATATTGTATAAGTGTATATAAGATCATCTCATCCAACATTTTACACTACTAAGCGACTTGGCTGTGGGCCAGTAGAATTTAAAATGAATTGAACCTAGGGTAAAGAGGTTGTGGGGATCCGTGCGCGGATTTCGCCCACCTCTTGACCCTAGGGTTGGACTTCGGGTAGAGGAATTGTGGGGCTCCGTGTGGCGGACTTCACCCACCACTTTACCCGGGGATGGAGGCTGGTATGATTTGGTAGTGGTGAGTGCTGTTAAGCATAGTGGAAGCTGTGATTGGGTGCCTCAGGTGAAAAATATAAGGACAAGAACCTTGTGCCAAGTAACAGACATAGTGATCGCTCAAACCACAAGAGTTGACTTGTCAACACTGGTTTAGTAGCTGCTCAGTTCAATTGAAACTCTACAGGATGAGATGACAGGATGCCGGGGAGTTAGGTATGCCGCAGGGTAACTAACAACGGTAGTAGACACTTAAAACGGCAGGGAGAAGTTTTTGTTTATATTTGGCCGTGACTAGGTGATGCTACCGGGTAGAGCCTACATAAAGAATTGAGCAGTGAAACGACCTGGCTTTCTTAACTCAGTCATGAGGGTTAAGGAATCGTGTGGGTAAAGTTGAGCAACTCTGCAGAGTAAATAAAGGGTATTCGAATACGCCGTACTTTCGGTTAATGAAGCTGTGTTAATTGGGTGATTCCAACAATGAGGCATAAGTAGAGTTTCTGATGTTAATCTGAGTAATGATGAAACTTTGTCCGATAATAAAACCCCCTGATCTTATAGAGCAAATGTTTTAATTTTATTTGTTTGCAAATAAAACTGCATCCACCCACTGTAATAAAACCAATATATTCCCATCCTTGATTGTTCCTTGCAAGTAGATATATAGTATTTCCACATGTGATTTGCTGAGTACGGTGGTTGGTACTCAGTCTTGCACAATTTTCCCCCTATCAGATACTAGAAGAAAAGAGGATGCTGCAAGTGTTCGTGTTAGGGTTACGACTACACTGAAGTGTTCCTGTGGAGTTTTCTTCGGCCTTTCTGTATGTAAGTTGAGATTTGGGCTTGGACGCCCGTATTGTTATTAAAATTGGCACTTAGGTCTTATTTCAATCAAATTAACTCTTTTTAAATTGTTCGTGAGCAAGCATGATACACTGTTCATCCGCAACTGTAGTCCTGGGCTGTTGCGGGTGTACGACGTCCCTATTCCCAAAAATAGGGGCGTTACAGAATGGTATCAGAGCATGCTTGACTGTAGGTTATAACCCTAAGTATAGATTTGGTCTCGATAGGTAATACAATTCCATAAAATCTTAATTTTTGATACAAAAGAATTACGAAAATCATAAGTAATATTGCTGTTCCATTCTTCTTCCTATGTCTGCCTTACCTTTCCTAGACATGCATTAAAAGTTTTGTTTTGGATTTGTCAAAACCTTAAAAATACGAGTAGTGGTTTAGACTAATTTCTTACTGTAAGTCTTGACCAAATGGAACGAAAGCAAACTTTAGTGGAAGTACTAAGGATGGTGTTTAGAAGGATAGCGCGAATGCCCTGACCAAAACTTTTCCTTTTGAAAAGTTGAGGTCACCGTTCGAGTAAGTAATACATAACACCCGTTTAATTCCCTTGATATAACAGGTAAAAACCATTTGAGTAGACGAAGTTTTTCTGTTTGTAATAATAGCCAAATTGCACTACTAACCTATTAGGCTGCTATATAAGCAATTTGTGCAAAAATAAATTTTCGGTTTTAAATAAAGTTTATGTGGAAAACTTTTCTACTCCTACCTTACTTCATCTCAGTTCGTATCTATATTCTTTCGTTCTTATTCTTATCTTACCTATCAAGCCCTAAGTTTTGGAAGGAATTAAAAGTAAATGCCTGATTGCCATGAATAGGTTAAATCCCATTCCGAAGAACTGTAAGAGGATAAATGAACCCCTAAAGGATTGAAGTGTGATGTGATGAATAATGAAAGGTGTTAGAAGAGTTAGGTTTGATTATCAGAAAGAATTAATGAGAGACCATGTGGATGTTATCCTGTGTTTATGATGAGTAATTGACATCGGTTTAGGAAAGTCGAGTTTGGTTTGGGTGGTTCGGACCTTGACGTTGCGTGGTGCAACGGGCTCGGTCGGATTTGGTCAAACTTGGTCGTATGGGATTACGATGCATATTCTTAGATTCGACAGGTTTGGACTTCATCATGGGTAAGCATGATGTGGTTATGCTATTTACGCTTTCATGTATCGAGCGGTGCTATTTGACGTGTTTTTTGTCTGTGTGGCTGCAGGACGTCGAGGCGGAGTCGTGGTGAGACACGAGGGACCGGACTAGACACGGGCGGTGTCGAGGTCAGAACGGTCGGGATGTGTCGAAGACGGCCGAGACTCGAGGTGGTTGCGAAGCTTGGACGACAAGGAGCACGGAAGCTTCCCGGAAGGTGCAGGAGGGGCGAAATGGTAATTTCACGAGGCTGCTCTGAAATTAATTTTTCTTGACTGTTTCTTTTTGGATCTGGTTTAACCTTGTTGCTGTGACTTCCAGTAGTGCCTATCTTCTTTCTTCATAGCTTCCATAGCTATTGTAGAAGAAGCATAAGTGTGGATTCTTGAGGGGCGAATTTGATTTTTGAGAGCGCCATTCACCCCCCCTCTGTCGCCATTTCGGTCCAACAATTGGTATCAGAGCCGGTTAGCTCTAATCAATAGATCTTAACCGGTCTCAAGTGCCATGGCGACGGACAAGTACTCGACCAAGCCGCCCGTTTTCGATGGCATCGATTACCCCTTCTGGAAGAGCCGAATGGAGACATACATCCAGGCTCAGGGGTATGCCATCTGGTGGAAGGTGAAGGTGCGATTTGTTGTTCCTGTCGATGAGAACATCAACGCCGGGAACATGGCTGATGTTGAGGCGAACGCTAAGGCAAGGAACATCATAATCTAGGGGTTGAGCCGAAGCGAGTTTGATCGCATCTCTCATCTCACGTCGGCTTTCGACATCTGGGTGACCCTCGACGCATACCATGAGGGCACCACCCAGATCAAGACTGTCCGACAGGACCAATTCAAGCGAGATTACAACAAGTTTGAAATGCTCACTGCTGAGTCCTTAAATGAGTGCTTTGCACACTTCCACAAGATCTTGAGCAACCTCCGAGCGGTCGATCTCACATACCCCGACTCATATAACGCTCGTCAGATGCTCGCGGCTCTCGATTTGCAGGTTTGGGAGATGAAGGTGACTACCATCAAGGACACCACGGACCTCTCGACTTTGACTCTTGATGCGCTGTACTCGCGCCTCAAGACTCACGAGATTGACATTGTCTCTCGCAAGTCGAAGTCACAGTCGATGGCTCTAGTCACCGATCCTAGTTCGGTTTCAGGTCTTTCTTCTTCTTATTCGATTTGTGGTTTCTCTCTCGCTGCTCTCTGTGACGTAACTGATGATCAGTTAGAGCAGCTTAAGGATGAGCAGCTGGCCCTCCTAGCTTGGAAGTTTTCCCATGCTTACAAGAGGTGGAGGGATAGAAAGAGAGGAGGACATGTGATTTGCTTCGAGTGTGGTGGCCCCAACCACATTCGAACAACCGCCCCAGCCGAGAAGGCCAAGAACGACTACGGCGGTTCGGGCAAGAACGACTATACCGACAAGAACCGCAACAAGAAGCCTCCAGCGCACCCTCAAGGCAAGAAGAAGTTCCGCGACTTTGGGAAGGCCAAGAAGCTCTTCCACCGCGTCCTTACCGCCTTCGACGACCTTGACCTCAGCGAGGTGGAGGGATGGAGTGACGACGACGGGACGGATGACCAAGAACCCAAAAGCGGTGATGACTTCTCCGGCATGTGCTTCATGGCCCTTGAGGGTGAACTAAGCGACAGCGAGCTGTACTCTGACTCGGACGAGGTATGCCTCACCTACGACCAGCTTAATCATGCTTTTCTTAAGCTAGGTGAATTTCATGCTAGAGCTAGGGCTAGGTGTACCGAGTTAGAGAAGGAAGTAGAGGGCTTGTCACGGGAGCTTACTTCACTTAGATCTGCTCCCTCCCGTGACGATTGTGATGTTTGTTCTGCTTTGCTAGATGATATGGAGAAACTAAGGACCTTGCATGATAGTGTATCCTCTGAGCTAGACATGATTAAGGTGGAGAATGTTAGTCTTCTTGCTGAGCTTGAGATGAGTAGAGTAGCGCCTATTTCATCTGCTGTTGTTGAGACGATATCTTGCACCTCATGTGAGGATAAGGACAATGCTTTTAGAGGTCTTTATACTATGTTGCTTTATCTGCCCGAGACATGTGAAAATTGCAATAATCTGAAGATGAACCTAAAACGGGCAGATCATAAAATTGCAGAACTACAAGCTTTTCTTCTTGAGCCGATTGCTTCATGTATGAACTGTCCCAAGCTTACTGCTGAGCTTGAAGCTGTCTCCAAACACACTACTAGTTTTCAGGTCTAGGACAACGGAGCGAAATCGTTGCAATAGGGCCAAAATAGATGCAATATGTACCTATTGCAACACATCACTTCCGTTGGCAAGCGTGGCAAGTACTTGCGTGCTTAAAAGATTGTGCAACAGATTGTGGTTTCGTTGCAATACCTATGGTTATTGCCATGCAATGTGTTGTGGCAATTGTTTGTTGTTGCAACGAATGATGTCGTGGCGATATAGGCTATTACCACGTCTGACTCCGTGGCAATAGCTTCTTTTGCCACGAAGTTTGGTCGTGGCAATAGTATCATTTGCCACGAAAATATTGCGTAGTAATAGGTTCTATTGCCACACCAATGGTTCGTGGCAATAGACCCTATTGCCACAGAGAGCATTTCGTTGCAACAGGATATATTGCTACGGAGGCGTTTCGTTACAAAGAGTTTAATTGCCACAGAGGTGTTTCGTTGCAATATGTTTTATTGCCACGGAAGGCATTTCATTGCCATAAAGTTATTGCGACAAAATATGTTGTGGCAAATAGATCCTATAGCAACGAACATTGTTCATGACATATAGTGGAATCGCAACATAGTAGCGGCGTTGCAACAACCTATCACAACGAAATACCAATTTTGCATACGGGTTTATCGCAACGGTAAAATTTATGTAGCATATTGAGCATATGATATTTTATTATAATTTGTTGCAAATTAATAATCAAATTAGGAACACGTTGGATCAAAAACACATATATTAATTCAACACATAATATTTTAAAAGTGCCACCACTCATGCAGGAATTGCATATCAATCTCCATACTTAAACTACAAAGTTTGTAACTAATAACAAAAGTACTATCACTTCTATTCCATTTGTCCTTACTTCTTTGCCTTGTTGAATTTCCTGACTTGACGACGCCACGACTGCTTGCTCTAATCAAATTGTTTTATCCCGATAGAACATGAACAATAAAGAGGACCTTAATGTGAGTATTGTCCAAAGAAAGATATACTTAAGTAAATCATAGTGCAAGTTTAGAGATACGAGTTACAATTGAAAATAGCAATCCCGAGTTCTCTAGTTCAGTTATGTAGCAAAGTATTTAGCAATTAATTCCAGTGAATTATTTAATTTCATTTCATTTACCGATATATAGTAGCCCTACTTCACCGGCATAATTTTCTAGTAGTTTAGAACAGTATGCTATATTTGACATAAGAACAATGACAGATGAAGATTAATCATATTTTCATTTCATACCTGCTGGTCCTTCCTTTTCTTCGTACGAGTTGTAGCAGTATTCTTCAATTGTTGTGGAGGAATGAAGTTCGATGAACCATTATTAACAGCGACATTTTGGAAGAGGTTTCGGTTAAGATTAGAAGCTCGAGTGATGCGAATAGGTGGCCTATCATCTTTTTGTGTGGTCAGGATACTTGTTGGGTCATTTTGCAAATGTAAAATGTAGAATAAAAAATATTAGCATCCTGATGTGTACTACTATTAAAATATGTTCAGCATGCATGCATCAATTGAAGTTCAGGGAAGATACACATCAGGAGGTCATCAATAGAATGTACAAAGATGCAACTTACCAACAAATAAAAAGATGCAACTTACTAGCAAATCCTCTGCTATTGTAATTTTGACATTTTGCTTTATATCTTTCCACTTTTGACTCCAATAAGTGGAGCCCTCTTTCTTGTGAACATTACCACTTCATCCACAAATGTTCGGGAGTTTTCTCCTCGGGCCTCCTAACCTTGCTGAAAATTGAATGCTTAGATGAAGAAAAAAGAAAAATGATAATCCACAGATAATGTTAGAAGATATCGTTGTTTGGAACAAGACATTAGTAGTATGACCTTGTTATAAATTTTGCTTTCTATACCAGTTTCGGACCTTTCGGTGTGTTTGATAGACTGTCATACAACACTCGGTACTGAATCTATTGGCCTGTGCTATGACTAGTGGGTTGTGCGCATCTTGAAGAAACTTTCACAGGCTGACTGAGGATATCAATGGTACATGTTGAGTGCCTGAGTATGCAAGGTGTCATTCTAAAATGACAATTCAATGATCAAGATGGTACCTTCCAATCTTTGAAATCAAATCTGAACACAAAATGGTTGTAGGAGACTTCTCCTAAGGCAATGGCATTAGCAGCAGGTGCATTTCTTGGATCTGTTCCAGTCAACAGGATAATATCAGATGGACTACAGAATATACGTGATATTAGCAACAAAATAGTGATCAAGTAACGAAGCCCTTACAGACAATATGGTGTCCCTCATCATTCACATCGATTTCCACTCTGCCATCTTTCACTAGGAAAGACAAGGCAAATATATTTTCCACTGTTTGGGCAAAAGACATTCTGTTTAAAATAAGGTTTTCCAGACTTGCATTTTTCTTCTTTCTCAGAACATCAAATATAACAGACATGTTCCGATCAGTATCAGTCTTCGCTGTCTCTGATGGGTCAGCAAGCTGCTTTTTTTTGGGGGGGTGTCAAATCGACATATTGTTAGAAGTTGACAGGTTAGTGGTCTCCAGATATAACATAGAACAAATAAATTATTCATGTGGCGAGAAGCCTAACTCCTAGCCAAAAACAGAACTTGGAAAAACAAAATACAAAATATTACAGGGGTGAAAATTGCAGAATACAAAAAAGTTGCATACAATTAGAAATTTAACCAGAGTTATGTCCAGTAGAGACCTTCCTAGATGTACCTCCAAAGATAAACAGTGTTCCCCAACTTTAAGCATCCTCTCTACAAATGATGAGGCAAGAATTTTTTTTGATAATGATAGGGAATTTACTACTGATGCTGACACATTAAACAGGCTCTAACTGTGAAATAGGAGTATAGTGCTGCTGTGATATAAAAGATCATCAGCTCTACATTACAAAACCCAATGTACATTGTAAGGGATTGCAATGACAGTATTTGCACTGACTAGTAGCTTACATATATATTTACAACAAAACTTATTAAGGAATAATATAGAGTATGCATCTAATTTATATTTTATCAATACTGAAAATCTATTTTCTACCTAAGCAGTTGCATTAAAATTGCACAATGCAAAGGGGGAAATAGAAGAAAAACAAAATACTGAAGTTAGAAGAAGAAAACCATGTACGAATCAATTCACCTATACATAAATATGGATATATATACAAACCCATTCTCACAAAGTACACTTCTACAGCTAATCAAAATATAACCACGAAGCAAATATAAAGGGCAGTTATTTAGTCTCTACTGACTACCATCTAGTATAAATATGATGTTTCAAGCACCAAATAGTAAACACAACTCTGTTCATTAGAGTATCTGGAGATTTTAGACGATATGGGTACCTGTTCAGGGCAAGCACTTCCACGTGGCCTTGCAGTCCTCTTTCTACTGGTCTGAACCCTCCGCAGCTTCACTTCTGTATTCATGGGACCAATGCTGTCAGCATAGTAGTCATACGTTGTTAGTCCTCCAACAGCTCGATTGTAAACCAGACACCAAAGCAAAAAAAATTATAAAACACAGTGGATCCGCATTACATGGTGCAGCATCCAGGCACAGCCATGAAGACATGAGAGGCGGCAAGCCCAACACCACCCCAGCTCAATGAGGCACCCTCATCATCGGTTCCCCCTTGCTTCCCAAACTTCTTCAGCAGTCCAGCAACAAGATCAGACGGCGTGATTCCTAGAGCTGACTGGGACCTCATTGATGTTACTAAACTGGTGGCGATGTCCAGCAAGGCCTCTGAACTGCAGCAGAAAGACACCACTGATCAATTGTGTTTGTGCGAATAGCAACTCTGATGTCAACAGGAGGGTGCTCCAAAAACACTGATGCCAAAGCTAGCAAAAGTGCAACAAAAAAGCAATTCAACATGTGACCATGAAACAAGTTCCTCTGTATCATCTCCTTTTTTTCTCCCAGATTTCAACTGTGTATCTTACAAAGAAAATATGGCCACGTTAGTACAGTAATTATGAACAGTACAGTACTTACAAATTGCCATGGGGATGTGACCAACAACGTTAACGAAGCAGTACACATAAATTCAATTTTGTAATTAAGAGATCCCGCAAATGGCTAAAAAAGCAAAAACTTGCACTTAACCACACTACGCCTCGTCCAATTACGGAGAATTCTAGCTTCAAAAAAAATTACGGAGAATTCGCCAACCAAAATTGAAAATCGCGCTCCCGAGCGTGGGTGATCATCCATACCAAGCTTGTGCAGGTCCTCCACCTGTGTGAAGATGGACCGGAATTTGACCGAATCCGCGCTCGCCATGTCGTCCTTCTCATCTGAATCAAATGGCATTAGCCCCAAACACAACAAGCCTCGAAACCCAAAACACCAAGCGAAACCAACGCGATCGCCTAGCGGGGACCCCTTACCGCTGATGAGGCTCTTCACGGCGAGGTACCGCGACCACAGCAGCCGCCGATCCTCCACCGGCTGGCTCCCGTCCGGCGCCGGCGTCGCCGGCTCCCCGCCGCGGCCCTCCGCCACCGCCGCTGCCATCGCGATCCAAACTCCACCCCCCTCGAGCCCTAGGGTTTCGAAGCGAAGAACCGAAGCGAATGGAGGGGAGGCAGTGGTGAGTGAGAGGGGAGGAGCCGAAAAATTTTGAGAGTGATGTACAAGGGAAGGAAACGGAGGAGGTGGGTATTTGAACCACCGCTCCGCTGCTACGGCGGAGGCGGGGAGGCCGGGGGAGGTGGGGGACGAGGCGACGGCGGGGGAGGTGGGGGATGAGGCGGCGGGGCGGAGACACTATCTGGCGGCGGCTCTCTCTTTCTCCCCCTCCAGATTAGATCGCGGCGTCGGCCTTGGGGTGTATAGAGGCGGCAGAGGCGGAGGGAGACGGGGACTGCGGTGGAGGTGGGGGAAGGCGGAGGGGGGCGGCGGCGGGGGAGGCGACGGAGGCAGAGGGGGCGGTGGGCGGCGAAGGGGCCGGGGAGGCGGAGTGAGACGGGGAGGCGAGGAGGCCGGGGGAGGTGGGGGACGAGGCGGCGGCTGGGGAGGTGGTGGATGAGGCGGCGTGGGAGGGGGTCCCGTGGGAGCGGCGGCTCTCTCTTTCTCCCCCTCCAGATTAGATTAGGGAGGGGATTAATTTGGGCGGAGGGTAGGCGGGGCGGCAAAAACGTGGGTCAGGCGGGGGTTTTGGCGGTTCGTCTTTTTTTTTGCAATTTTTAGCAGGAAGAAGACGCATTTGTGACTTTGTTTGGGAGAATATTGGCGGGATCTTTATTTTGGCGGAAATTTAACTTCGTTTATAAATTTGTGAGCTGTCCAGTTTGTCAAATTTTAGAAATTTTGTTTGGGTGTCATCACATCATGTTCGTGGACCATTAATGATTTGATGAACTTTGTATAAGTTTGAGTGAAACTTAAAACCATGTTGATTAGGTACAAATGAATAACATGCACGCAATAGTTTAAAGTATGAGATTTGGTTCAGTCCATACGGAGGTGCTGGAGGTGCTAACACCTCCACCACATCCGCCGTTCAATTGGTAGAGCGAATTGTATTTTTAGTTTTCCATGTTTAATCGAGCAGTTAATCGTACAATACATGCTACAATACTTTGGAGCCGGTATTCGAAACTTCCAAAATTATATATTCGAAAAACTTCCTACAAGCTACAATTATAGTATTGCACATGAGAAATCGTAGAAGGCGATGCATACCGCTTTGGTTGTATCAACCTATACAAGTGGCGATCATTCTCGAATGAGTGAAAATTTCACGTTACACTCCCATCTGCATCGTTGACGTGCCATTAGAATTCGCCGCCAAAGTTCATTTCATACGCGCATGAGAAATCGTAGAAGGTAGTACGTACACCGCTTGGTTGTATCAACCTATACAAGCGAGCGATCGTTCTCGAATGAGTGAAAATTTCACGTTAGACTCCCATCTGTACTCACGATGTGCCATTGGAATTCGCCAAAAGTTCATTTCGATCGCATATGAGAAATAGTAGAAGGCGATGCGTACACCGCTTGGCTATATTTACCTATGTGGGCGAGCAATCGTTCTCGAATGAGTTCAAAATTTCACGCTGGACTCCCACCGCACCGACACGCCATTGCAATTCGCCACCATAGTTCATTCTCGTACTCACGATGAGAAATCATGGAAGATAGTGCGTACACCGTTTGGCTGTATCAACCTATACAAGCGAGCGGTCGTTCTTTAAATGAAAAATCAAAGCTGATAATGTCCGTCTACTGATAATTAGGTAGTAGCCAATTCTCATGTAAATTCTCTTGGCTGAAGATTATCTGAACAAAAAATCATATTCATTTTCTTTTAATCATGTATCTGAAATAAACAAAAAAGCACAAAGATAATTGTGTGAAAACTAGGGGTAACATGGTCTATTTTCATCAAATCCCCTTTTTATGAATCTGGAGCTAACCTACTAGCCAAACGCTTTTCAGTGGCAGCTCCAGATTCTCAGAGAAGTGGATTCTTAGAGAATCCAGAGCAGAAGCTAAAAATGAGAATCTAGAGCTCTACCAAACAGGCCCTTATATTTCTTTGTTTTGTATTATTTGTCTTAATTGTGTATTTCTGTATAAATTTGAAATTCTATAAGAGTAAAAGACTATATTTATGTCAATTTAGTTTAGTCCGACAAATAATTCAGCCCACCCTCAATTTTATTCCTGGCTTCGCCGCTGGTTCCTACTACCCATCGGTTTAGAACATTACTAGCACCATGTACTACATATATATATGTAGTAAATAAATAAATAGTATAGCATAAGAACTCTAGGTAAATAGTAGTCACCTAAGAATACATGTATGAGTTGGAGCAGTACTAATTAATATCTTGAGTTCAAATGTAGTAGCTAGATCTTTCATGTAAATTATGACTAGTAGTACAAGTATGAGTTCGATCATGTATGAGATGGACCTACAGGTTTTTTACAAATAAGGGTTTATAACATAGTAACAAGTAAGGGTTTATGTATGAGTTGCATAGTAACCTTTGCGGTAATTAGAGATATATATAGTTATAGTTAATAAGTGTGTACTTGTACTAATTTTATATGTTAGCTCAAGTTTGAACCAAGGTTGTTAGGATCAGGATCCTAGGTAGGATCGTTTTTTGCCTGACAGTATAGGATCGTAGGATCGAATTGTAGTATCGGGATACTATATCAGATTTTATAAAATATAATTTTATATAAGATTTGTAATATGTGGTAAAGTTTTTGGCCTGATGATAGGATCGTAGGATCGAATTGTAGTATCGGGATACTATATCAGATTTTATAAAATATGATTTTATATAAGATTTGTAATATATGGTAAAGTTTTTTGCCGGACAGTATAGGATCGTATGATCGAATTGTAGTATCGGATACTATATCGATTTTATAAAATATAATTTTATATAAGATTTGTAATATATGGTAAAGATTAAAGGCTACAATATTATTTTTATTAATTTAATTGACTTTTGTATATTTAAGTGGACTTCTAGACATTATTCTCAATGCAACTCACTTTAAATAATATTTTATTACATTAGAAAGATTTTAAAAAGTTATTTATATCAATTATTATGGAGTATCATATGATCGTAGTATCGGGATACTAGAAATTATGTGTAGGATCGTGTTGAAGGTCCATTTAGGATCTGTATCGCTTACTTCCTGTAGAATCCAATATTACATGTTCGATATATATATATATATATATATATATATATATATATATATATATATATATATATATATATATATATATATATATATATATATATATATATATATATATATATATATATATATATATATATATATATATATATATATAGTTAATAAGTGGGTATTTGTACTAATTTTATATGTTAGCTCAAGTTTGAAATGAAAAATAAAAAAATCCAATATTACATGTTCGAAAGAGTTGAAAAATACAAAAATTACCCATGCAGAAAGGGCCAATTGGCCCTGACCCAATCATCATAGGTAGCAACGCATGTCGATTATAGTAGTATAGGAGTCCAAGCGAGGCGCTTCACGCTTTTAAGCAGAGCTACACGCCGTTGAGTTGGCGGTATGGTACTAAACAATTCTACGCAGGGGAGCGGGAGTGATCATGCAGTGCTAATGGGCCGGCCCAATCGGACTATACACGTTTGGAAGGAGGCGTGACCTCGGCTCCCCCTCCACATCAGATAGCCGCCGCACTTCTCCCCTTCGCTATCCCCCCTCCCCTTCCTCCAGCCGCGGCGATGGCTCGGCGATCGCCCGGCGTGGTGAAGATGACCGGCGGGAAGAGGGGCCACAACGCCCCCATCCTCCATCTCGCCTCCCCCAACCTCCCCTTAAACCCTCCGCCCCCGCTGCCGGCCGGCCGCCGCCATGCGCCGCTTCGTCTGAGCCCTCCGCCCCCTCCAAACCCTAGCCCTAGCCCTAGCCCCCACCCCGACCCCTCTCCTTGTCCTCTCCACCGCCTCCTCGTCCTCCTCTGCCACGGCCGCCTCCTCTGACTCTGACTCCTCAATTCTGCAAGCACTTCTTACACTTACAGGCTAGCAAAGGTTGCATTATTTTAGGACATTGCTATTCAGTTAAATCCTTGAACTGCAATTTTAGCTACCAAAGATTGATCCTCTACAATGTCATTGTGTCACAATATTGCTTTAGGAAGAAGAAGTTATGGCACGGAAAGCTAAGGAGGAGGAGGCTGCTGCTTTGGAATTTGAGAAATGGAAAGGGCTTTTTCGATTGATCTTTGAAGTTACTACTGAGAGCGAGACACAAGATGATGGCAGTGGTTTGCTCCAAAATTTTGTGGAATACATCAAGGTACATTGTTCTTTTGTGGATGTAACATAAATGATTTTCAAGATTTTTATTGCCTAGCCGATATAACATAAATGAATGGTGCAGTGCTGCATTGTTGTGTGACAATGTGCAATTTGCGAAATAACATACTTTTAGTTGTAGTCTCGAAATTGATGACTAAACATGATGTGGAAACCGAAATTTGTTTTAGATATCTTTCACATTGTGAAGTGTATGAAGGTTGTTCACTGTCTGCTCATAAACAACATAGCTGCTGCGGTTACCAAAGCGTAAAGATGGATTTATAAATTTTGAGCTCATGATTACTTGATTAGTCATACCATTGGAAAATCAGAGCTGGAATAAACTACTGATGGATCATTGCGATCATTGTGTTTACATGAACTTTGTATCAAAATATAGTTACAGGACATTTCAATTGCATGATCTTTGTATCAAATCGATAAACATAATTTGAGTACATGAACTTACATGCATGAAGGTTCAAAATAAATCAATACACCACACAAGCACAAGGTTCCCAATTTAAACAAAAAATCATCATCTTCATGTCCTCTGAATTCACAGTGCGACAATTCCATCATCTATGTAGGTGTCATCATCTTCATCATCATCGTCTAAATCCTCATCATTGGGTTCAGTATAGGAACCGCCTTATCTATGATGAAGCATCAACACTTACCCCTTCCATGTCATTCCTTTTCCAATTTGTCAAGACTTCATGTAGGCGGGATACATTCATGTCTTATGAGCATGCGATTGTTGTGTTTGCACATGATATATAGAAATTTTGTTTTGTGTTTCAATTTGCTCAAGTCGGTTCCTCCCGCACTTGCACTCCTTAATTAGATACCCATAGATTTACATGTGGCGTAGACTTTCTACTAAATTATGCTCTTTTCTTTAGTATTCATGCACGTCCTGGAGGGAGCTACTAATATGAAGCTATTAGTAGTGCTTGCTATCTACTCCTGTATTTTTTGGAGGCTTATTAGTTCATCTTGAGATAAGCTGTACATTGTGGCCCCTGAGGGACTAACAAAATATACAAATGTATTTGTTGATGATTTTTGTCTTGAGTACCAATGTAATTGTAATTTTGGTGCCATCCTCAGTCAGCGTGGATATAATTAGGTGTATAAGTTTGTTATGAAAAAAAGAAATATCAAATGATTGTCTTCGAAATGATAAATGCATAAGTAACACTATTTTCTTCTTAAATCTATTGCACATCTCACCATGGTTTTCTATAGTGTCACATTATAACTTAGTTTGCCAATGATTAAATTAGCAACATTAGAGATATGCTATCTGATTTATTATCAATGTTGGCCTTAAATTTTTCTACAATAAATTCTCATGTAAATGAAAGAAAATGTGTATAGTATTTGATTTTCCGTTGCAACGCACGGGCACACAACTAGTTCTATAAAGGGGCAAGAATAATCGGCCGGCCAAATATGGAGTATAGCACAGTACTATGATACTTGATTTAGGTAATTATTTACTACTAATTAGTGTAGGATCGTCGATGGAGTCATTGCCATCGTCGGCGGAGGGGTCGCGGAGGCGGCGGAGGCAGAACACTGTATCCTTAGTAAAAGTTCTAGACAGAACATTGTATCCGTAGTAAAACTGATCTCGATAAAAGACCGAAACTTCAATTAACCTCAAACTTTGACAGAATAAACTAGAGAAAGTTATTGAACTAACCCAACTGGAATCACGTCAAACGGAGGTCTAGAACTCAAGATATAAAATAAACAAACTCGCTGAGGAGATAGTAACGAAAATTGATTAAGCCATAATTAAGCAATTAAGCAAAAACGTAAGACATTAATCAACTAACCTTTTGATACATGCATGAATCACAAGCCTAAAAAAACTTAATGCTAAACAAAAAACATAAACCTAATTAGCCTCACGTAATCCCCTAGCATTAATTATATTTTCCTCTCCTCATGCATGATGCATTTGCATGCAAAAGTCACGGCATATGCCTAAGTCTGATGAATGTCTTGCGGATGGTTTTTTTTTACTCAGAACGGCACAAAGAAAGCAATGCATACATACCAAGACAGAATACGTATAGTATATGTGAAGAGTATTCACCGTGCAACGCAGTCGACGCTCGTCTTTTCGATCAATCCAAGTCGGCTGCGGCTCAATGCTTCGATCCACCGAGGAAACAAAAATCAGCCGCTCTCCATACGATCGGCGCGCTCATTGTTTTCAATCAACGGCTGCTCATTGTTTGTAATCAACGACCACGAACGATCAGCAATGCATGCCTCACGAGAACTCAATTCTTCATCAACACTTATCCATCGTGCAATATTTTTCCTTTTCCAATCACAATCGCATCAAGCATCCATGCGACCTTCTTTTGTTTTTCCTACTCGCACGTCAAAAGTCACGGCCTGCCCAAAAAAACACAAACACGCCCAATACAATTTTTAGACGCTCTGTATTTTGTTTTTCCAAAAGGCTTGACAAGCCATAAACAAAACCAGCCGCCTCTATTTATCTAGTGCTCTCCTCAACCTACTCCAATACATTATCAACCTAATACAACTCATCTTGGCCCACTACTTTTAAGGGACCCAAAATCCTTCATAACATGGGTTTTTAATTTTACACTTCGATTTTTCAGCCTTCCACGTGTCTTTCCATTATACGTGACTAACTCGGTCAAAACATGTAATACTAATGTCCTCATTATCATGTACACTCAAAATGATGGACAATGGACTAGTGTCGATGAGACCTTCTAAACGCATCTTCACTTTAGGCTTGTATAGATCGAGTATGGGCACTGTATATAATTAAATAAAATAGTAGTAACTCTATATCTCTAAATATAATAATTAAAGACCCAATTAAATTACAGTTCACTGATATATTTAATGTGGCTCAACAATTCCTTCGATTAAATAATATATTTAATCGAGAAGTGCGAGACATGAGCGTATCCGCGTCATCTGTGGAGGCGGGCGATCGCTAGGTAGCGGCGTTTGCGCGCGCGCCCGGATGGTGGAGGCGGGATGACTGCTGGGCGTGCGGTGGGAGGTGCCCAAGGTTTTATATGACAGTGCTTACCATGCTTAGATAAATAGAAATTTACAATTATAATTGTGATGGGGTACAATAGTCTGGTGGTAAACGCCTTGGCCTCCGAGCTAGAAGGTTTTTGGTTCGATTCCTCCACACCCCATGATTTTTGTTTTTATTTTTTCTATTCTAATTTTTATCCTCTCCTGTTTTGTCAAGTGAGACCTCCTCAACTGCGTTTTAGTTGTCACTTTTCAATTTTTTTTATCTCCTATAGCAATTAATAACTATAGATAATATAGTTCCTCCACACCAATTCGGCCCTTGTGTTGAGCAGTTAGGCCCACGAAAACAAAGCGTTGCAATAACAGATTATTGCAACGAACAATCATCATATATAGCAACAAATTTATTTCGTGGCAATACAAACTCATTTCATACGCATTGTATAGGAACCTTTTGCAACGCAATTGATGACTATGACAACGCAATAAAATTGTGGCAATATTGTCACCCACTCGCAACGAAATTCTATAAGGTGGCAATACCTTCTAACTATTGCAACGAAAATCAATATTATCACAACGCAAGACAACCGTGGCAATAAAGTCATACTACTCGCAACCATTTTCTAAATGGTGGCGATAAAGCCACCTTATTACAACGAATTCAATGACTATCGCAACGCAATATTTTAGAGGCAATACTGTGCACATATCGCCACGATTTTGGCAAAATGTTGCAATAGTACATACCTATTGCAACTAATTTAGTGTCGTTGCGATGCGTTTCGTGGCTAAAGGGTCGAAATCCAGTAGTGACAGTTTCAAGAATTAGTTGATGGCAATAATAGATTGGCTCAACTGTTCTAAGGACACTGTTAGCTCACCATGCATTAATTGTAACAAACTAAATCTGACTTGATTGCATTGGATGAGAAATGTGTGAAGCTAACTAAGGACCTTCTAGAGAAGCCACTTTCAGCTTGTGATGTGATTGATGAGAAGGGGGAGAAGCCTCAGGGTAAGGTAGAGACGCCTAGTCACGTGAACCAACCTGCTAGTAGTAGGACTGGCCCCTCAGAGTCGGCTGTGCGTGCACAAGCCATTCTTTCCTCTATTGTTGGTTCTTCTTCTGCTCCCTTACCTTCTGCTGTCTCTTCTTCCCCCTGCTCTTCTTGCACCTCTCTCTTTCGGGGGTGTCAGTATCTTATGAACACTCTCGAGAGATTTGTAGGAGGCAAGAAGAAGCTTAATCTTATTCTAGACCAATCTAAGATTTACATATTTAATCAAGGTCTAGGATACGATTTCTATGAGGACATGAGGAAGCATCCACCTGCCGTGCTCAGACCCATAGCACCAGGTGTGATCGAGACTGAGCCCAGGACCGAGAAAGTTCAATTTAAGTCAGCAGGTTTTGTCCAGGGGATTTCTGACAGCAAGGTGATTCCACCTGCTGCTTCGGCCTCTCAGAAGGCGAAGCCTCCCCGTGCTACTTCTACCTCTCAGAAGGTGAAGTATCACTGCACCTTCTGTCAGAAGGATGGACACTCAATCGATCGATGCTTCAGGCGCGCCAAGATCGCGTGTAGAGACCGTGTTGAGTCTCTTAGGCGCATTCAAGGTCAGCCCCAGACCTTGAGTGCACCTAAAACCAACACGAGGTCCAGGTTTGCTTCTGATGGGTTTGGGCAGCATCGAGGACTTGGTTTTTCCGAGTTCTCTTGTCTTCGTCCTCATGCTGCTCTTGGTCGTGACTTCCGCCGTTCTGAGGGTAAATCTCGTTTCCCCCGTCGAGATGGCTACCCGTAGCGTGATTAGCGTGTTGCCGGTGCTCCGACTCGCTCTCCCATAGCAGTCGGACCCAACAACGCCTTCGTGTGCATTCACGATCTTACGCTTCTTTGAGCAACAGAGGCGTAGGGTAGTTAGAGTCGATCGTGTTTGACTACTTCGCCGCTTTCGGCGTGTTACTCGGTATTGGGTGCCAAAATCTATGTTGATTTATCCCGATCGAGCCTTCACTGTTTGACTCGAGTTCGCCGGCGAGGAAGGAAAGGTTTGGCTTGTAGACTCGGTGTTCACGACACATGACCGGAGACTCCCGTTGGTTTTCTTCCCTAGCCTGTGCTCCAGGTGATGAGACGATCACCTTCGGAGACGCTTCATCTGGGCGTGTCATCGCCAAAGGTACAGTGCGCGTTAATGATTCTTTCATTTTGAAAGATGTTGCTTTGGTTAGTAAGCTGCAGTATAATTTGCTTTCCGTTTCTCAGCTTACCGATGACGGTTTCGAGGTGAGCTTTAAGAAAAACGCTTGCAAAATTCTTGATTCTTCAGGTAGTCTGGTTTGCGAGATTTCTCGTTTTGGGAGGATTTTTCGTGCTGATTTTTCTGAGTCTTTTGGTGATCCTCTCCGGTGTTTGGTTTCTTCTGAGTCCCGCGACCTTTCCTTCTAGCATAGGAGACTTAGTCATATTGGATTTAACCATTTGACTCGAGTTAGCGGCCACGACCTCATTCGTGGTCTGCCGAAGCTTAAGATGGTCAAAGATCTAGTTTGTGCTCCTTACCGGCACGGCAAGATGGTTGCCGCCTCCCATTCTCCGGTCACAGTTACTATGACCGATGCACCAGGACAGCTGCACCATATGGACACAGTTGGACCAGCTCGAGTGCAGTCAGCAGGAGGGAAGTGGTATGTTCTTGTCGTGGTCGATGACTTCTCGAGGTATTCTTGGGTGTTTTTCTTAGCCTCGAAGGAGGAGACGTTTACGCATTTTCGAGGTCTTTTCAGTAGGCTTTCTGTTGAGCTCCTGGGTGCCTTACGAGCGATCCGCAGTGATAATGGCACAGAGTTCAAGAATTCCTACTTTGAGAGGTTCTGTGATGGGACAGGTGTAGAGCACCAGTTCTCTTCTCCGCACGTCCCTCAGCAAAATGGCGTCGTGGAGAGGAAGAACCGTACCTTGGTCGAGATGGCCAGGACGATACCCGATGAGTACTCTACACCGCGGATATTTTGGGCTGAGGCTATAGCTACCGCTTGCCATGTTTCTAATCGAGTCTTTCTTAGGGCTCACTTGCACTGCACTTCTTATGAGTTGAGATATGGGCGAAAGCCCAGTGTATCTCATTTTCGTGTGTTTGGTTGCAAGTGCTTTATTCCGAAGTCCGGGAATCTAGACAAGTTTGAGTCACGTTCTTGTGATGGGATCTTTCTAGGTTACTCGACTTCTTCGCGGGCTTATCGGGTTGGAACTGCGAGTCTAGTAAAATGGTAGAGACCTGTGAGGTGACCTTCGACGAGGTCAGCCCGGGGACTAGGCCCAATATCTCAAGTTCTTTAGAGCAGTCCGAGACCATCTTTGTGGATGATGAGAACGATGGAGATGAGGGTTGTCTACCCGATCCAGTCCCTCATCCACCCCTTGAGGTGCCTTCTTCCACCGCACCTCGAGGCGATCAGATTGTGGAGATCTCGACGTTGATGATCCAAAGGCTCCGACCAAAACAGATCGAACCCCTCACAATCACTACACCACTGCTCCGTTGGTTATCAACCGTGCTGAACACGGTTGACCTCGCCAAGAAGGCTATCTCCTGCAAGTGAATCGAGAACACAAGCAAGAGAGTTTAAGATGCAATCTGAAATTGCGAATAATGTTTAAGTTCACAAGTTGGGGTTCCTCAACCGAACATGCGGTGAAACTGCTAAGCAGAATAATCTCTTAAGAAAAACCCAAGGAAAACTAAAGGGGTGCGACCTCCTGAAATGGGGAGGGGGAAGCCCCACTTATCTAATGAAAAGGGATGTAATACTATTCATAGTTACTGTTCACATGGCTGTGGTACTGTTCATGTGAACAGTACCAGCCCAAATATCCCAAGTTACAAGGCCCTCGGCCCACTTTGACTCGGACTGGAAAAGTGATGTGACGTATTTTACAGTTTCCGATCTACTCGAGTGGATTTTGGAGGTGAGACTAGATGCATCTGAAAGTAGACTCTAAGAGCTTTCCAACGAGTACTCACAGTCCCCGAGAAGCCTTCTGGATCAAAAGTTATGGCCGTTTGAAGTTGACTTGTCAAGCTGAATCCGAATTGATCTGGAGGCCGAATTGGATTCCAAAACCTGTCCAACTTGAACCCTTGCTTCAATTGGTTCCAAAGTGATGTGGTGCTACAAATATATATATTTTCATCATTAGGTAGCATCATATTCTCATTTAAAATGTGTTGAAGTTGAAGAAACGAATTCACCTTTAGTTCAATCTTGATATTGGCCGCTATGGTCGTATGTGTTGGTCACGTGGTCACATCATCCTCCCCTTCTTGACAGAAAACCGTCCTCGGTTTTAACATAGGTGTAGCATCACGTATTGCATGATCTTGATCATAAATCTTGGTACATGATAACAAATGCAACAAACTCTCATTATGTAATATCATAAGTTCTATATCAAATAATGTAAAATCTCTTTGAAACGAGCTCACCTCATAATTTAAGTGATGCGTAGGAGCTCTTGTAATTGGAACAACAGGTATAGCATATATGGTTGTATCCATAGGGTAAATGTTCTTATCATCCTCCCCTTCTTGCAAACAAAGCCGTCCTCGGCTTTTGATAAGCTGATAATATGGTAACAAAGAAGCCAAGGTGTATGCATGGTATATGTATATGTCATCCGTTTTAACAGTTCTTCGTTGTTGCACACTTAATGTTATAAAACAGCAATGATCATAAAAGTTCATTGTATTATTAACCCAAGAGTAATCATATATGTTAATGAGCAATTCGAAATTTCTCACACAGTACTTATTGCAACTTGTTTTGCAAATGTAAGTGTAGCATTTATGCAATTCAAATCGTTGAATTTGTAAACTTGTAGTGGTGGCACATATGGGCAAAATTACAACTTTTGGAATCAAACAAAGTTCATCCATATAATCATATCTCAATCGAACAATAGCAAATTTATCTAACAAGGGTGAAGAGATTTGTATGTTCTGCCATAATTCATATCTTTATTCAGATTGTCCATACTAGATGGTGCAAAAAGAGATGAACACATAGGCATTGGATGAGTACTAAATTTTACTTCCCTCTCACATTGAACATGATTCAGCATACAAGAATTGTTGTCCCAAATAGCAAGTTTCAATTCATCTGTGCGATCGCAAGTTATGCATATTCGATATACAAGAAATTGATTTTCCACACCATAATCTCCAATCAAATTAAACTTATATCTAGAGGTGTAGGTACTAAATAAGAATTTCGAACATGCAAGTTCAGAAACTTTCTCCAAAGCATGTGACAATTTCATAGGTAGATCTAACATGATGTAACACAATAAATTAGCAGGAGAAATTCTAGACAAAACTTCTTTATGTGTTATTAATTCGACATGTGCAAAATTATAAGAATTTAGATCAGCACATGGTTCATTTAAGTCAACACAAGAAATATCAAAAGATTGCACTACAGCAGGTGTATACTCACAAGGTTGCTCTATGTCTTGTTGTAGCACCAAATTAGTACCGTGAGCAATGATAGCACCATGTTCTTTACCTTTTTGGCTCTCCTCAGATGATGTAAGTGCATCCATCTCCTTATCTTCATTCTCAACCAATGGGGTCAGTGATTCAATCAGCTCACGCTCCTCTTTGGCATGGTTCTCAACTACCTGCAAGTTGTTAGTCACAGAAAAGGGCACAAACACAAGTTTGTTCGCATGATCATCACCATTGCCTGCAAGGTTAGCTGCGAGATCATATTCATCCTCAACATCACTAGCACTTACATAACCACCATCTTCTGTCGCAATGTACGCCCACTGACTTGGGCAGTCTCTCATGACGTGGCCCATCCATTTACAACGGTGGCACACAATGCCCGTCGTACGGCCCGTGGAAGTAACCGATGAAGAGCTCTGTGCTGGTGCTTGGACACTAGTAGATTTGCTCGTCTCGGGTGCACGTGATGGTGGCGGCGGTGTTGCTGAACGCGCCCTACTCACAGAGGGGGCAGCAGCTCGAAAAATAGGAGGTGGGGTTGTCTTGGCTTGCCTAGGCGTCGATCTTGATGTAGACGTACATTTAAAGTTGCTCCTTGTCCTTTGTTGCCTACCTTGCAATTTTTTTTCTGCCAAACAAGCAAGCTGGAACAATCTATTGATATCGTTACATTCTTTGTAATCAATTATGTCCTGAATTTCACACCTTAAGCCCCCATAAAAACGATCCATCTTATCCTCCTCATCTTCTACAACATTACAACGCAACATGCCTATTTGTAGTTCTTGATAATATTCCTCGACAGATTTATTACCTTGGTCTAAGCGCTGTAATTTCTTATGCGTTTCATGTTTAAAAGCAGGAGGAACAAATCTAGCACGCATAGCTACCTTCAATTTATCCCATGTATCAGGTGCTAAACCAGAATTAACTACATGAGTCCACCAAATGATAGCACGATCTTTAAATTCACTAGTAGCTTGTCTGACTCTATGCATTTCAGGAACTAGATGAGCATTAAATTTTTGTTCAACTGTCATCTCCCAATCTAGATAAGTTTCAGCATCATAAACACCGGCAAAAGATGGTATGGTAAATTTAACTTTAGCAAATGGTTCATCATTAACACGAGCATTGTAGTGCTGAAAATTATTACCTCCCATACCGTGACGGTTGTGATGTAGGTGGTGTCGTGGGCGTGCATCTTGGGCAGCAAATGAAGCTCTGGCATCGCGGTTTTGTCTCTCATTATCATCTCCCTCCTCACGATCGTGGTCCGCATCGTGATCATACTCGCGTCCATTGTTTGGTGGCCGATTGACCATTCTTTCAATGCGTGCAATACTCTCATTGATGGCGCGCTGCAATGTATCTGTCGTAGCTTGAAACTTCCTGTCGAAGTCCTCAATAATGGTAGTGCGTTGTTCATCCAAGAGCGTCATGAGCTCTCCCTTTAAAACACACTTTTAATCATCAGACGACTCACCTGTTATAGTTAGTAGAAAACAAAAGACAAAACAAATGTATTATCCCTATCAACTACTAGGTGGTGGAAGGTGGAATCACACATTTTTAAACGTCTTACCGCACTCTTACAAGTGTTCTGACCAATGCAGCAGGTGGTACAACCGGTGGCTGGTTCGTGATACCATGTCGAGCGTGGGTACAATTGCAAGAGAGAACCTGTTCTGATCAAGAGTAGGTGTAGCTTGGAAGGCACAATATGGTAGCAATAGAGAACAATCAGTTAATTTCAGAATTGCATAGAATTGAATTATAGTTCATATCTAGCACTTAGCCTATGTTGCTGATCAACCAAGAATGGAAGAAGGCTAAAAACAAGTGTATGGCAATGTGTAGGAGTGGTAAATACAAGATAATTCAATCCAATGCAATCTGGAATTGAAGAACACAAGGATTGACCCAAAATTGAAAACTGAAGATTTCTGTCCACTGGACAACACGTCGGTATTTTGGCCGTAACTTTTTGTCAGATGCCTTTTTTTTACTGATTCTTTTTTCCTCTATTTTGTGACAGATGTTTCTACAGATTTTATTTTGGGGCCAACTTCCTAAATCCGACATAGAAATTCGCACAAAAATCACAACTGCTGACTGTTGCAGATTCAAAACAGATAATTGGGTCAACTTTCACCGCACATATCTCTTAACTGCCTTACTGTAATGACGTGAAATTTTACAGATAGATGGATAACAAATTTTTGAATCTAATGGCGGTGGTCTCACTCAAAAATAATCTCGGAATCAAAAGTTATGACGTTTTTGGTGGCGGCTGCAGAGAAAGGAAAAATCAGCCGAATTTGGAAATTAGGGTTTGGGGTTAGGAATTTTCCTTTTGTTTGGATTTTTAATGGAACAAAGATATGACCAGCAACTAGACAATGCTATGATGGACACAAATTTAATTTAGCAAACCAAAACTAACAGATTGAAAGGCACAACGGGTTTGGACAGCGGAAATTAAATCATTTTGTGGGGCAATTTTTTTTCTAGACTATAGGAAATAAAAACCAATCTACTAACTAGGGATACAAGAATTACCTCACGGGCAACCGTTCCTCTGATACCAACTGATGTGACGATGGCCCGATCTTCCGAGAGGTACTGATAAGTCGATTGTGGAGATCTCGATGTTGATGATCCAAAGGCTCCGACCAAAATAGATCGAACCCCTCGCAATCACTACACCACTATTCCGTTGGTTATCAACCGTGTCGAACACGATTGACCTCGCCAAGAAGGCTATCTCCTGCAAGCGAATCAAGAACACAAACAAGAGAGTTTAAGATGCAATCTGAAATTGCGAATAATGTTTAAGTTCACAAGTTGGGGTTCCTCAACCGAACATGCGGTGAAGCAGAATAATCTCTTAAAAAAACCCAAGGAAAACTAAAGGGGTGTGACCTCCTTAAATGGGGAGGGGGAAGCCCCACTTATCTAATGAAAAAGGATATGATACTATTCACAGTTACTGTTCACATGGTTGTGGTACTGTTCACATGAACAGTACCGGTCCAAATATCCCAAGTTACAAGGCCCTCGGCCCACTTTGACTTGGACTGGAAAAGTGACGTGATGTATTTCGCAGCTTTTGATCTGTTCGAGTGGATTTTGGAGGTGAGACTAGATCCATCTAAAAGTAGACTCTAAGAGCTTTCCAACGAGTACTCACAGTCCCCGAGAAGCCTTCTGGATCAAAAGTTATGGCCGTTTGAAGTTGACCTGTCAAGCTGAATCCGAATTGATCTGGAGGCCGAATTGGATTCCAAAACCTGTCCAACTTGAACCCTTGCTTCAATTGGTTCCAAAGTGATGTGGTGCTACAAATATATATATTTTCATCATTAGGTAGCATCATATTCTCATTTAAAATGTGTTGAAATTGAAGAAACGAATTCACCTTTAGTTCAATCTTGATATTGGCCGCTATGGTCGTACGTGTTGGTGACGTGGTGACATCACCTCGTGGTCACAATGTCATCGGGACCAAGTGGGTGTTCAAGAACAAGCAGAGTGAGGATGGGGTAGTTGTTCGAAACAAGGCTAGACTGGTAGCTCAGGGGTTTACTCAGGTTGAAGGTCTAGACTTCGATGAGACCTTTGCCCCTGTAGCTAGATTTGAGGCCATTAGAATCCTGCTTGCCTTTGCAGCTTCTAAGGGTTTCAAGCTTTACCAGATGGACGTCAAGAGTGCCTTCCTAAATGGCTTCATTGAGGAAGAAGTCTATGTCAGACAGCCTCCAGGTTTTGAGAACCCTAAATACCCACACCATGCCTTCAAGCTTTCCAAAGCGCTGTATGGACTAAAGCAGGCCCCTAGAGCTTGGTATGAGAGGCTTAAGTCCTACTTGTTGAGTCATGGGTTTGAGATGGGTAAAGTAGACAAAACCTTGTTCATCCGCCGGCATGGCACTGATCTTCTGCTCGTCCAGATTTATGTGGATGACATCATCTTTGGCGGCACCTCGCATGCTCTTGTTTCCCAGTTTTCTGATGTCATGAGCTCGGAGTTTGAGATGAGCTTGATGGGCGAGTTGAGCTTCTTCCTTGGCTTCCAAATTAAGCAGACTCGGGAGGGTACTTTCTTGCATCAGGGCAAGTACACTCGAGACCTCCTGAAGCGCTTTGATATGAGTGATGGTAAGCCAGTGTCCACTCTGATGGCTACATCAGCTTCACTCGACCCAGATGAGGACGGCGAGCCAGTTGATCAGAAGGAGTATCGTAGTATGATCGGCTCCCTCTTGTACCTCACTGTCTCGAGACCGGACATACACTTCTCCATGTGTCTTTGTGCTCGGTTTCAGGCTTCTCCTCGCGTATCTCACCGCCAGGCGGTGAAGCGCATTCTTTGGTACCTTCGAGCTACCATTGACTATGGTATCTGGTACTCTTCCTCTCCCTGTCTTTCCTTGAGAGCCTTCTCAGATGCAGACTTTGTCGGCTGTAGGATAGATAGGAAGAGCACTTCGGGCACCTGCCAATTCATTGGCACTTCTCTCATTTCCTGGTCTTGAGGAAGCGATGCAGTGTTGCGATCCACCGCGAGGCGAGCACGTTGTCGTAGCAGTGCTCGGATGGTCTCGACCCTGCGGGACTTTGGGTTAGTTATCGACAGTGTTCCACTCTTTTATGATAACACTTCTGCGATCAACATTGCTAAGAACCCAGTGCAGCACTCCCGGACCAAGCATATTGATATTCGCTATCACTTCCTTAGAGACCATGTAGAGAAGGGTGACATCGTGCTCCAGTTTGTGGAGAGTGACCACCAGTTGGCTGATATCTTTACCAAGCCATTGGATAGCTCTAGGTTTTCAGCTCTGCGGGGAGAGCTTGGGGTGGTTTGTCCTTACGGACTGTTGTGAGGGGGAGCTTTGTGTTTTACTGCTTTATTATATTAATTATGCTCTTGCTCCTTTCTGTTGCATTGCATTTTAGGTGCATTGGGATAGTCCTTCTAGCATAGGTTAGAGTGGTCTTCTTGTCTAGCGTTTACACTTCTTGCTCTTATCTTGTGACTCTAGGATGCTGCTTGTTAGCTGTCTCTCTTCTAGGTTGAGCTTACTCACTTCTTGTGGGTTCTAGCGAGGGTTGGGCCACCCTCGGGTAGACAGGGTACGTGTTTGCTCCCTAGGTTGTTAGCAGACCAGCTGATAGTACTCGAGTCATATGGGGTAGATGAGAGTCAGTCTGAGCCATAGTTGTCTCTATATCTTGTCTATGCTTTAAGGACTGCCTGTTTGGTTTTCTTTGCCAGCTTCTCGATTTTATTGCTTTGGTTCAGGGGGAGTTCATTTGGGAGCTTCTGGAGCTTAATATTGACATAACTCAACTTGAACTAAAAGTTGCATCACATGTTGAGGGGGAGCTGGATTTTCTTGCATTTTAGCATTTCGCATTGTAATATAACTACATTGAGCCTTGATTATTATCCTGTTATGACATGTTTACAATGCTTACACCTTGCCATGACTTATGCTTACTTGCTAGCTTTATCATGACTTCATATGTGTAGACTAGCTTTTGCCATGATAAGTAAATTAAAAATTGCTCAATTTACATTAAAACTTGTCATGCTAGCATTTGAGTCTAGTCTTTCTTGAGCTATCCTCTTATGATTCATGCCTTGTCAAATAGACTGAGTTGAGCGTTGAATCTCTAATTGAGCCTTAGATTGAGCTATTTTAGTCTCTTGATGCAGCATGAGTTGGTACAACATGTTTAAAAAGCAAAAAGATCTCCTTTGTGCGAAAAAACTGATTTCACCAATTCTTTCTCGTGAGACGGCTTGCCATTGCACTAGGCATGAACTCAGGGGGAGTTTTGGATGACCTAGACTATCTTCTTAAGCTTCTTGCTTGGAGTAATCACATAAGGCTTGAGATCTAGCACATAACAAAAATTGGGTTGGAAAAGACCATGAGCTTTAAAAAGACAATGTTTTATGTGCTCAATTTGCTTAATTACACAAAAAGAACTAAGTAGTTGAACCATTGTTTCATTCTTGAGCACAGCAATCTAATTGGTCTCATTAGTAGCTTCTTGGTTTCGCTTAGCTTATTGACATGGCCTGCATCATCATTGGATATCTCTAGCTAGACTTTGCTTATTGATGACTTGACATGCTCACAAAATGCACTACATTTCAGATTGTCATCTATATATTCTAGCTGGCTTATACATATCCTGTCATGATTTAGATAGCCTTTTATTGAGTTATGGTATGGTGTAATTATTTATGGTCCTTATGGATAATTCTCATGGCTCTAAATGCTTAGAATAAACAAACTTTAGCCATTTTCATCCTTGTCATGTCATATTCTCTCCTTTGCATCCTTGATGTGTTTATTGCCAAAAGGGGGAGAATAGAGGAGAAAAAGTCTTTTGGAACATTCTAGAGCTTTGAAGAACAATTTGCTCTTTCAGTTGTTGCTCCAGTGTTCCTTCGGTCGACATGGTCATTAGCTTCATTTTCCTTCTTTGGACCATGTTGGACTTTCCAAATCAAACTCTACTTTGTGTTTTTTTCTGGGTTTGTCAATATACTCATCAAGGGGGAGATTGAGAGACCAGTGGAGGTCATCCCGTGTTTATGATGAGTAATTGACATCGGTTTAGGAAAGTCAAGTTTGGTTTGGGTGGTTCGGACCTTGACGTTGCGTGGTGCAACGGGCTCGGTCGAATTTGGTCAAACTTGGTCGTATAGGATTAGGATGCATATTCTTAGATTCGACAGGTTTGGACTTCGTCATAGGTAAGCATGATGTGGTTATACTATTTACGCTTTCATGTATCGAGCGGTGCTATTTGACGTGTTTCTTGTCTGTGTGGCTGCAGGACGTCGAGGCGGAGTCGTGGTGAGACACGAGGGACCGGACTAGACACGGGCGGTGTCGAGGTCAGAACGGTCGGGATGTGTCGAAGACGGCGGAGACTCGAGGTGGTTGCGAAGCTTGGACGATAAGGAGCGCGAAAGCTTCCCGGAAGGTGCAGGAGGGGCGAAATGGTAATTTCACGAGGCTGCACAAGCGGGAGCGGGCTCCGTTGGATTTAGCGGGCGTAACGGGGTGGAGACCCGTTAGCCAAGGGCTATAAATAGAGGTGAGGGGCTGCATGCCTCCTCATGGCTTTAGGAGAGAGTTAGGGTTTTAGTGAGTCAAAAGAGACTTTGGAGGGTGGTTTTGTTTTGCTCTTTAGTGGTTGAGGGCAGCAACATATGTCTCCCTATGTTCATCTCCCCTCTGGGCATTGTCTCCTCTCTAGGGAAGCATGTAGTAGGTGGTGTTCTTGAGAGGGATTGAGAGGGAGAGGAGAGGATTGAGTGGAGACCCTTGTAATCACTCCTCTTGTCCTAATGTCCATGCGTATCGGGACTCCTATGTAATCCTTGCTTGGTTGAAATGAAAATCTGAAGTTTTTCTCCCGTGCAGCCTCTCTGTTCTTCGTTTTCTCCTTTTGGGGTGATTTTCCTCTTTTTGTGATTTGAAGTTCTTTCTTGCTGGGAAGGCCCAAAATGGATTGCTCTATGTTGGGATGATGCCTCAAGATCATTTGATCAAGTTTCCCAAGAGCAAACTTCGTTTAATCTTAGATTTCATGTTTGGGACTTCTCTGTTCTTCATTTCCTCTTCTAGGGTTTTTGATGATTTTCATGTTTCCCTTCATGAGAAAAGGTGAAACGTGGTATGCAGAGTCTTATGGCTATTAATTAGCTACCCTTAAAGTTTCGTGGCCAAAGGATCATTGGTTAGATGGGAATTTGAGTTTTTGGGTAGCTCTCTGTATTTTTCAAGTTCTTGGCTAATCTATGAATTTCTTGTGTTCTTGCTTAAGTTCCCATGTTGTTTGAGGCCCTAAAGGTATTTAGAATAGTCCCTTGATGTCTCTCTCTGAAAAGATCAGAAGTTTTCCTTTCGTTTCGTTGATTTAGCCAAAAATCCGAAGTTTCAGAACTTCTGTCAGGCTGCTCTGTTTGCTGTCGTGCGGTACTACCGCTCAAAGGTACTACCGCTCGGCTCAGCGGTACTACCGCTCGTCTCGGTATACTACCGCTGCATCGACCTGCTCTGAAATTAATTTTCTTGATTGCTTCTTTACGGATCTGGTTTAGCCTTGTTGCCGTGACTTCGGTGAGTGCCTATCTTCTTTCTTCATAGCTTCCATAGCTATTGGAGAAGAAGCATAAGTGTGGATTCTTGATGGGCGAATTTGATTTTTGAGAGCGCCATTCACCCCCCCTTCTGTCGCCATTTCGGTCCAACAATTAATAATGTGAATTTTAAGTGGATGAAACGATCAAATTTGTTGGATGGGATTAACTAAATACATGGATAAGCTGAATTCTGAAGAAATGGAGAATGTAATAATTGGATTTTAAGCTTGATCAATAATATTGTTCATAGTGGATAATGGTAATGGCGATTGTTGAATTGAATTAATTAGATAAACGAATAAGCTGAATTTTGAGAAAATGGAAAATGCGATAATTGGATTTTAGGTTTAATTAATGATAATGTTCATAATGGATACTGATAATTATGATTGCTAGATTGCAAGACTAGTCAGAGTATTCTCCTCGGTGGATGTTAAATATGGTAATTGTTGGATTGCAACCCTGACTAAAATGTTAAATTTGGTAGATTTATAATAGTGGATTAATTTAGAAGTAGATAATAAGAGCTTTAGTTGATGATTGAATGAGCATATTGAGATTGTGAAACAATAACAGGAGGAATCGGATTTCTAAGGCAAGTTATGATGGAAATGGTATTGGTGGACTAAAATAAAGATGTCGAATTATAACAGACCTGAAGTCAGATCTATGAAGTTGTGGTTGAAATCATTAGGTTGGAATTAAGTAGTCAAGATTTGATTATTGAAGTTAATGGTGTTGCGATAAAAATTAGGTATTTGGAGGATCGAATAAATAAAGATAATTATTTGGAGTCTTAGATAACAATAGTACCAATAGTAATCAAATCAATGAAGTAGCATAGACGTAAATAGCCAGGAGTAGAAATTGAACTAATAAGGCTATTGGATTTTAAGATTGAATATAAAAGTAATGTGGGAGTGAATTGATTTCATAATTGATACAGAATGATGGAAGACGTTGGATTATACAGGAAAGCGATTAGAGAAAACATTTAATTTCACTCGACCTACGCCTTTCCTACTTCTTGCTCTTATCTTTATTTCAGTCTTACTTCTCCTTGCTAGCCCAAAAATGTTACAGAACTGATTCCTAAGTTTTGGGAGCGGTATTCCACTGAGCAAATTAAAGATCTATCAATACATTAGATAAAGAGAGGAAATCTTGAAGAGCAGTCTATGGAAATGAGAACCCAAATTGTCATGAAGAAGAATCAGATTGAAGACAAACAGGACCAGCCAGGATCTTAGAACAACAGTTCGTTAACAAAATGTCATCAAAAGAATCAACGTCGACATCAAGTGCAACTGCAATTAAGTTTGCAACTTTCTTGAAGACTCAACCACCTATTTTCTCAGCAACAACAGAGCCATTAAGTGCCGACAATTGGATGCAAGGTTCAGTAAATGTGGCTACTGAATGAAGGAAGTTGCCTTTTTGAGCCATAGAATCTCTGAAAAAGGAGTCCAAATAGACTCAGAAAAAAATCCGTTCACCCAATTACTTAAAAGAAATAAACCATTAATTATAAAGGAAACTGCCACCAATTGAAAACAAAGTTGATAACTGCATTGATCATGAAATTCCCCAATCCAAAGAAAGAATTTTAAGTATATTAAGATGCTTCAAGACAAAGGATGAATGTGTGTTAATGCAAAAAGGAAAGGATCGTAGCTTGTGCTTCAAGGCAAATTACGACCACATGAACTGAACTATCCCACACATGGTTTGAAACTAGTTGCAGTAATTCATTTATTAAAAATTCGGAGGCATTACTTATTAGGTAATCACTTTAAAGTAGTTTCAGATCACAAAAGTTTGAAATATATCTTTACCTAACCGGAATTGAACCTGAGACCACAAAAATATTTAAACTAATTAAAGATTTTGATATAGACCTTCAGTATTAACCAGGCAAAACCAATATTGTGGCAGATGCATAATAGAAGAGCTCATTAGAGTGTAACCAGAAAAGTTGGTCATTCACCACAACTATTAACAAAGATGCAGAGTTTAAGCCTAATAATAGTTGAACGAGGAAATGTACACAACGCTTAAAATTCAGCCAATGCTGATAAATCAAATTAAGTCAGCATGAAACGAAGACGAAGGGACACAATAACTTAAGAAGGACAGTCAAGAAAAAGGTTCAATAAAGCTTACTGCAGACGAGCATGGAATCCAAACATTTCGTGATCATTATTGCATACCTGATGAGAAAGAGTTGAAGGATTTAATCCTAACTGAAACCCAATCTTCAAAGATCCTTAATACATTCTGGAGGCATCAAGATGTACAGGTAAGAAAGCAGAAGTAATGAGAGCCTGAACAAACGGAGCACAGGTACAATAAGATAGAATTATGTAAGTTTATAATACACAAGGATGATATACAGGTACAGGCAACGAAGGGCATAAGGAACCCAGATATGACCAGCCAGGACAGGAACTGATAAAACTCTATGAAGGTGATGAATATTTTATACTATGAGTAAAGGATACAAGTTCAGGAAAGGAATCAGGACTGTAACGAATTTTATGTTACACCCCATTTTCAACCCGGGCGAATCTTGGGGTCGAGATTCTTTTTAAGGGGGGTAGGTTGAAACACCCCCAAAAAATTAAATTTTTTTGAAATTTCTTGAATTTCTTTTGAATTCGGATTTATTTCCCAATTTGGCAAATCACAGTGAAGTTACGCTTTCCATTTTTGGCAAATGCGCTTTCTCCTCTTTCCTGGCGTTCCCGTGCGTGCAGCGCCTCCCTCTTTTCTCTGGCGCCGCACGCGCGCAGCGCCTCTTCACTGCATCTGCGCTTTGGTCGCCGCGCACTTCACCCCCCTAGCCGCAGCTCCTTCACGTTCATCTCCCCTGGCCACCGCTCCTTCGCGTTCATCCCCCTTGCGCCTCAAAAGTGCGTCCCCCCTCCCCGCTCAGCGTGAACCGAACGCGACCAAGAAAATATCCCCGGAGAAACCAACCTACAACGCTTTTAATAGCTGGCCTCCACTACCTTAAGCTCTCTAGCACCCCCAAGAACCCCACTGAGCAAGGAATTTCACTTTCGTCGCTCCTGTCGCCTCCGATCATCTCCCCTGCGCCCAGTAAACCCTAGAGGTGATCTTGCAATTCATTCAATAATTCTTCGATTCCTTGCAATGTCATGATCTCCTTTGCTTGCTCATTACATTGGCACACTTCCCTGAGCTTGAGCTTCCACTAGAAGCCCTAGCGGCTAAGACCACCGCCGGCCGAAAAGGTCCTCTCGTGGCCAGGCCATTCAAGCTTATTTTGACCTAAGCCAACACCACAATAGTAATCCTGAGCAACCCTAGATGGTGAAAAAGCAGTTAATTCAACCTAAAGCCCACCGGAGTCCCTAGGCGCCGCCGTGAGAGCCATCACCTTCTCGGTCGCCGCCAGTCGATACCGTCCATTCCCGTTTTCCCCAAAGCCCAAAAACGGAAACCCAAGTTCACAAACTACCTCTCTGTGAAACCCATTACTCCGGAGAGCCCCCACTGCCGCCGTTTCGCCGAAGCCGGCAGGCTCTGCTTTGCCGCCGGAAAGAGGTGTCGGGAGGAAGACGATGAAGCGTCGTCGTTGATACCGTTTCATCCGAGCGTCGGTTCTGGTTCAATCCCCGTCCTCAGCGCCTGTTAGTGTCGCCCATCCGAGCGTCCGCTCACTACGCATCCGGGCCGCCCGTGCTAATGGCATGTCGCCCATCGGGCGAGCGAGCGCACGCGCGCGCCTGGGCCACGGCCTGCCAGCCCAAGAGGCCGTGCGGGTGCGGGAAGGGGCCGTCGGCCTCGCAACATGGTTGGGCTGAGCCCATCAATGTGCACCCGGCTGGGCCTACTGTTTAACCGGGTCGGCAGTGACACTATTCACATATATTAAAAATTTCAGAAAAATCCCCAAAAATCCCAGAAAAATCAAAAAACCCCAAAAATACCAAAATACACCATTTTGACTAGTTTAATATCCCAAACTCAAATTTGGTATCCATTCTTTCAAATTTAAATTCTAAAAATTTAAACTTTACCGTTTCACGAACTTAACTCTTTAAATTTAAATTCCACCGTTCCGCCCTATTCAAATCTTGTAAATTAAAATTCCTCCGTTTCGTCAAATTAAATGTCGATAAAACCCAAATCCATCCAATTCAAAGGTCAACCATCCATTTCTAAATGTCTATCTTCTATTTTCCAAAATTTGGTCTAACACCTATATTGCCTATTCAATCATCCTAAACCTATTTAATTCAATTGAACCTCGACCTTCCAACCCAACCCATTTATTTTTATACTTTTCTTTGTTTTTAATTTCATTTTGTTCCCAGCTTGCATCTCGCAAAGCAGGAACTTATTTGACTTCGTTTTCTACGCTAGTGAACGGACCAAGCGAGTTGGTCAACTGAAGGACAGCAAAGGCAGGCGAAGTAAATTTGAAACTGATCAAGAAGATCAAGAGCAACAAAAAGAAGACAAGTCACATGTTTTTGATCATATTGAATCCCATGAAATCTATATTATTTAATTAATGTATTTTCATTATTGATAGTTGTGAAATGTTACTTGCTTAAAATAAAATGTTTAGAATGGCATGCTATGTAGATAAATCCTACCACTGAAAAATGCCCTGCCTTGATGGCCATATTCACCTTGACAACCTTAGTAAGAATTTAAATATTGTATAAGTGTATATAAGATCATCTCATCCAACATTTTACACTACTAATCGACTTGGCTGCGGGCCAGTAGAATTTAAAATGAATTGAACCTAGGGTAAAGAGGTTGTGGGGATCCGTGCGGCGGATTTCGCCCACCTCTTGACCCTAGGGTTGGACTTCGGGTAGAGGAATTGTGGGGCTCCGTGTGGCGGACTTCGCCCACCACTTTACCCGGGGATGGAGGCTGGTATGATTTGGTGGTGGTGAGGCACAGTGGAAGCTGTGGTTGAGTGCCTCAGATGAAAAATATAAAGACAAGAACCTTGTGCCAAGTAACAGACATAGTGATCGCTCAAACCATAGGAGTTGACTTGTCAACACTGGTTTAGTAGCTGCTCGGTTCAATTGAAACTCTACAGGATGAGATGACAGGATGCCGGGGAGTTAGGTATGCCACAGGGTACCTAACAACGGTAGTAGACACTTAAAACGGCAGGGAGAAGTTTTTGTTTATATTTGGTCGTGACTGAGTGATGCTACCGGGTAGAGCCTATACAAAGAATTGAGTAGTGAAACGACCTGACTTTCTTAACTCAATCATGAGGGTTAAGGAATCGTGTGGGTAAAGTTGAGTAACTCTGCAGAGTAAATAAAGGGTATTTGAATACGCCGTACTTCCGGTTAATGAAGCTGTGTTAATTGGGTGATTCCAACAATGAGGCATAAGTAGAGTTTCTAATGTTAATCTGAGTAATGATGAAACTTTGTCCAATAATAAAACCCCCTGATCTTAAGGAGCAAATATTTTAATTTTATTTGTTTGCAAATAAAACTGCATCCACCCACTGTAATAAAACCAATATATTCCTATCCTTGATTGTTCCTTGCAAGTAGATATATAGTATTTCCACATGTGATTTGCTGAGTACGGTGGTTGGTACTCAGTCTTGCACAATTTTCCCCCTATCAGATACTAGAAGAAAAGCGGATGCTGCAAGTGTTCGTGTTAGGGTTACGACTGCACTCAAGTGTTCCTTTGGAGTTTTCTTCGGCTTTTTCTGTATGTAAGTTGAGCTTTGGGCTTGGACGCCCGTATTGTTATTAAAATTGCCCTTAGGTCTTATTTCAATCAAATTAACTCTTTTTAAATTGTTCGTGAGCAAGCATGATACACTGTTCATCCGCAACTGTAGTCCTAGGCTGTTGCGGGTGGTACGACATCCATGTTCCCAAAAATGGGGGCGTTACATGTGCCAGGTTATTCTCTTCTAAGAATGGGTAATTTTTGTAATGGGTGGATTTTAAGAAGTGTTTCCTTGCTAAGGAGTGAGTAATTCTTGATTTGAGGCGTGGAGGAATCGAAGGATGTATTGCATTCGTATGTGCACAAAAGTATCGTGGGGTCTTGAGGTGCATTGTGTTCTTCAAGCTTTCTGTGTGGAGTCGAAGTATTTGTGTGTCCTGAGTATTTATCTTGGGTATGGGTTGGAAGGTTAGAGTTGCGAGTAGAATCATGAGGTGTAGAATTCGAGGTTGAATTATGCTAAGGGGTGTAGAATGTAATTTTTCAAAAACATTCTCCTAAGGATCTATGTGTAGTTAGCGAAAAAGAAGTACGTGAAAAAGGATGCTTGGATTTTCTTTAGAGGAGGAATGGCTTTCCTGAAGTGAGTGGTACGGGGAAATTCGGATGTGGAGTCAAACTCGTACCGAGATAAAAGAATCGTGGGGAAAGAGAAGAATTCCAAAATCACATAAAAAAAATACCTAGCCACCGTCACTTGCCATCGCTATCCATGCCGCACCAAACTTCTTCGTTACATGCCGGAGCAGCCACCCTCCAGCGCTTGCGCTTTTCCTGCGCGCACCCACGTCACCATGGTTGGCGCACCCCGCTTCACCACGTCGCCAGTGATATCCTGCACGCAGTGACGAAGCTAGAAATAAATTTAAGAGTGGGCTGAATTATTTATCAGACTAAATTAAGTTGGCACAAATATAGTCTTTTACTCTTATAGAATTTCAAATTCATACAGAAATTATACAATTGGAGTCTTAAAGACAAACAACGAAAAACAGATAAATACAAAACAGATACCTCGACAATAGAAAGCGCATACCAAGAATATATAATTTCTGTCAATATAAAGCTATAAATATATAAATTAATTATAAGAACTAAACTATCTATATATACTAAAAGTGAAAGTCTAAAATCTAAACTCTAAAATACTAAATTGATAAGAAAAAAATTGGGGAAAAATTACTTCTCTATAGACACGGCTGACCCTATGTCTGATGAATTGATCTCTACTTGACTACTTCTCTGATTCTCTCTCTGTCGGTCCTCGCGCCTCTCGCAGCTTCTTAAGACTGTGACTCAGTCATCACTTGTCTCACTCTATCTCTCTCTCTCTCACTCACAATCGCTCCAGTCGCTCGCTCCATCCCGTCGCTCCTCGCTCAGTGCTCCTCCACGCCGGTCCGCCACCTGGTGCTCCTCCGCGGCGCCGCGCCGCCGCCCAGACTCGCCAGCGGCGGCTCGGCCCTCACCGCCTCGGTCCGGTTCCCCCTGCCCCGGCTCGGTCCCCCTCTTCACCCCGCTCCAACTCCCCCTGCCGGCCCGCCCCCGGCCCCGCGGCCTGAGTTTGTTGGGCCTCTGTGTGTGATTGTCGACGTCGCTGGACGCCGCGGGCGCTCGGTGGGGGTGGTTGGTTGGTTTTTTTTGTTTGTCGTCCTGAGACTCTGGGCCTCTGTGTGACTGTGACGATGCGGGAGCTTGTCCGCCCGAGGGGTGGTGTTGCCGCCGTCGGGGGAGGTCATGACTTGGTTGGTTTTTGTTGTTTGTCGTCCTGAGACTCTGGGCCTCCGTGAGACTGTGACGATGCGGGAGCTCATCCAACGCGGGGGGTGCCGCGGCGAGGGAGGTGAGGCTTGAGTCTTACTAAGCCCCCACCCCCGGCTGGCTTCGCCCCTGCCTGCACGGGTGAAGGCTCTCTCACCATGCCCGCTACGCCGATCCACCGAAAAACCTCCATGCACCTACTTTTCCTGCGCCCAGTCGCATCTCCCACACCTGCCGACGCAGCGTGCACCGGACCGACGCGTAGCACGCATAATACATTCGCCCGATGCTACAGCGCCAGTCGGGCGAAGCTTTATGTGCTAGCACGTGCATGAGGGTGTACTAGCCGCCATGCACAATGTCGCTATCGCAACACCGCTATCGCAACACCGCATGCTACAGTGTTCAATGCTAAAGTACGCACATGATACAGTAATTGCTGCTACAGTGCTGATGCTGTCTACAGTGATCACTGTTACAGTGCTTTGTCGGGGTAACGCTCTAAATATTTTTCCCTCTGTTTTGGTAATTTTAGTAGAGATGAGAATCTAGATTAGAGAAAGAGATTGCAAGTGTTCATCAGCGGATTGAATAGGAGATCGGTTTAATCCGCACTAATTTTATATTGTTGTTTCGGGAGCCGTATGGTAAAAATTTAGGAATTTTACCTAATAGAAAATTATAGATAATTTTGATAGCTTTCTACAGAACTTTTATTCGTGTCAATCGGATGAATAGATGTCAATTATGAATTTTGTAATCCTACTATCTCGTAAATTTATCGTGTTTTCGTGGCACATATTAGTCTGTTAATTAAAAATAGTAAATGGGCTAATTTGGGGATTTGGTCTACACAAAAACATTAGATAATTTTTATGGTTTCCAGAAAGTCCATGAACTCAATTTTTAGATAAGTAGAGTAAAAGTTATGAATTTTGGGAGGTTGCAGTTATGGAAAATCATTAATTTGACTAATTTAATGGCAGAAATAAATTTTAAGAATAACTAGAAAGTGGTAGAAAATTTCTTGTACATTCTAAAAATGCCATAGTTCAATATAGTTGCATGTGTAGAGTAAAAGACATTAAATTATTTAGCCTGCTGTTTAAAAGATGTTAGATCTGTCTTCTGGGTTAAAATAAGTGTTTAGATTATTTAATCTAAACATTTGATCAACTAGGAAGTTCTGGGGATTTTTGTATAGATTTCAGATCTGATATGATTTGCTGCATTTTGATATGGGAATTGAAAGTTATGATACTTTTAGTACAGAGACAACGGGGTTGACTATTCGATAATAGGGGAGAATGGTGGATTTGGGAAGCATATAGGAGCGTTGTCATTTATTATTATCTTGTATTGCTATGGCATGTATTGAGAGTGAGTAATTGCTATAGAAGTAGCGTTAGGTATATGGTCATCTCCTAATCAAATCAACCATAGCAACTAAAGAGGCAAGTGTATTGTAGAATAGTTTTTGAGGGCTTAAAATTATGGTCAAATGAATACTTGCAATGATTGTTCATATGACAATACCTGTTTTATATTACTCTCATGCTTAGGGCATCTCCAATGGTTCTAGCTAGCAACTAACTAGAAAACTTCCACATCATTTATATAGTACACACTAAAAGCTAGCATTCTAAAGAACTATATATAAGGATAGCTATTTGATGCTTACATGCACACACAGAAAAGGACTATCATTTATAGAGGATGCCTCGTTTTGCGTTATAGACTAGTGCTTAAGAAAGAGCTGGCTCGGTTTTGTTTTGCATACTCTCTTTCCTTCACATAGGATATATGCTGATGTGTACATACATATAGCTAGCTGACTCAGACCATTGGAGGTGCCCTTATGAAAAAAGTGATGATGATGTTGATGATGACAATTTGGGCATTTATAAAATAAGACTAGACTATGAATATTTTATGTTGGCCACAACATTAAAGTATCCTTCGGTGGACTTAATGTTGATACAAATGTCTGAGACATCTTGAGGGCTATGATTTAAAAGGCTAAAATAGGATCCCTAATCTTTTTACAAGTGTAACACCTCCGTTGAAGGTAACGGTTATTATTAGGGAGAAATTACCTTATTACCTTGGGAGGATTTAGACAAGAATCAATTGAGCCCATGATGGGCTCATACATATACTTTGTGGTACTGATTAATGCCTCTAGTAGGTGGAAGCAAGGTGCTCCCACTAAATGGATATTATACACTAGCAATTATACTCGTAGGGAGAGATTGCTATAACTCGTAGAGTTAAGAACCCAGTTCTGGAATTTCTGGGTATAAGAGTGGAGTATGATATGGTTTTGTAAGAAGCCTTAACTAGCAGAAATGTCATCTAAGAGACACTGGTTCAGACAAGTCCAAGGGATGACAATGTCCATTATGAAAGAAATGTGACAATTGTTCACCCTAGAAGAGAGGGAAACACCCAGTTCGGATTTTTCAGCATAATGATGCATTAACAATGAGGCTAGTACACTGTAGTTACCCCCAGTGACTAGGTCCTGTGAAAATTATCCAGGAGACACTGGTCCATGGAGTCATGCAGAAGAACACAATGTCTAGTCATTATGGGGGTAGTTATATGGGGTTGCGTACCACACAAAAGTTTCCAAAAGCGAGCCTATCTTCATCCTTACCAATTCTCACGTTCTTAAACTACTGCTAAGGTTTTGAAGTAGGATGAAAAAAAGGGGAAAAAACAACATGCTTTGAATTAGAGAAGGATGGGATAGAACATCAAAACGGATAATAGTACTTTCTTACTATAGGATAACTTAGGCTTTAAGTTTTAAAATTTTGGATAGTACTTTATATATTTTTGGAGGAAGTTTTTTGAAACTTAGGCCAAAATAGGTTTTGACAGAAAAGGCTTTGGAAACAAGTGTTCAAAGTTAAGATCTTTGGTTAAAAAGGCCTAAATAAATAGGTTTACAAGGGGAAGGGCTTCAAAAGATTTTAGGGTTTAATCTTTTGAAATTAGACTTGATAAAATGGGTTTTTGAAAATGGCCTTGAAAAATAATATTTAAAAGTAGTTTTTTGGGGAATTTGATAGAAAAGGAGTTTTCAAATATGCGGGCTTTAAAAACATCACCTTGACTAATTTGGAGAAAGGAAATAAATTTTGAAATAATTCTTGGATAAAAAAAATTCTGTGTCTAACTATTCTAAATGAGAAATCAAAACATCGAAGTGGTGAGAAGTAGATCTTTGGGCGCTTGCTTCAGAATAGAATCAAGGGTAAGATAAGAGAGATTGAGATAAGTGAGAATAAGAGAAGAAAGATCAGCAATATATTCTCAAAAGGGTTTTATTTATGAAAATATATTTTTCAAAACAAGATCCTTAGTTTAATAGCCATTCTAACTAAGGTTAAGTCCTATAGTCAATATGGTTCTAATACTACCTTTGAAACGATCTAGATTTGGCAATTCAAATATTTTGTGTATTCTGAGTTAGTCCCTGGATCATTAGCTAGCTCACACAATATAACGATGATGAATATCATATCTATACATGCGCATAAATAATAAGCGTAAACGGGCCAGATGGCCAAGGTATCATAAGGCGGGGAGGCCAACAACGAATGAAGTCTTGAAGTGGAAAAGACATATAGCAGTGGAGTCCCTCAGGATATGGCCATAGGTAATCGTTGGGGGCACGTGACTTAGTATTCAGTGTTATCTTCAACCTTTGATAGATGGTGATAAATGTTCATCGGCAGATCATTCCTTGAGCACTAAATTCATATAGTTGAGCAACAATGAGTACAAAAGTACTTAACAGAATACAAGTGTATATGTATATATCTACATGCAAGACTTAACCAAGAGAAGGTCTTATGTTTCTTTTAGCCTAAAGCCAGTTTGTCAAATATCACACTATAGCTGGTTTATAAACCTATGACTTAGCCATTTTTAACTAAAACCAAATGTCCAGTTTAAGTCATGTTTACCATGGGAGCGGAATTCCTTTACTTCCACTATCCATGTACATACCAAGATACCAGATTTTTCATACCAAGGTACCATTTCCATTTCAATACCAAGATACCATATCCATTTCCATGATCATCAAATGAAAATACCACTTTCATACCAGAATACCATATCCATATCCACCATTAACCGGTAACTATTTTGTGAAGACTATGCAAGTGTGGCATTTCTACACTTGACTATTCGAATAGATTTTTAACACTCTACAGAGATTGTACAACATTACCCGTAAGATATGATTAACTCATAATGTCGACCATTACACACTTCTATAGGTGTGTGACCGAGAAAATTATAACAAAAGCCTTTACAATGCTTAGTTTTAATGCTTTCCCCCACTCCGGAGGTGTAACCCCTCAGCATTGAGGGACCACTTTGTTAGAGAGTCACTCACCCTTCACGTTAAAAGAAATCCACAATAGGATAGTGACCAGCATGGGTCACTCCCAGAATAATCACAACAGAAATCCACATAATAGACCATTGCACAGGAGTTCATACCAAAACTAAGCAAATTAGTTGGCTAGGCCAATCCTGTACTTGACTTGTAGTTGCATGATTTGGTGTGGAAAAGAGCATCACAAGATTCAATCCTTAATCGACTCAGGTGAGACAAACTAACAAACCCAGATCTTATGCGTTACGGCACTGGTCTCCTTCCAACCACTCACCCGAGTCTCTACTAATTTATAAAACATTCCCTGTCTCTAGTGTTAACCCACATTCCATTCCTATTATCATGTCTCTAGTTTCAGTTGGCAATGTTCATGTTGTATTCAATTTTACCACTAAAGCATTTCTAAACACAACAATAATCTAGTAAGGTTTAACCAATGGTAGAGTTATTACTGTTATAAGTATCCTAGAGTGACATAGAGAAGATATTATCAATAAACAAGGATGGGAAAATAATAGGTATCAATTGTACGGTGTAGCTAGGCAATCAATGTTTAACATAGCATTTAAGTACATAATAATAATAGGCATGCACTTGTATTTGAAGACAAAATATTTGCATTTGAAAACTAGGTTAAACATGATCAATTATAAGGACTTGCTTTGCTCAGCTGTGGATAGCATAGGTTCTTGTTCAGCAGTGATGGAGGTGTCCGGAGCGTCAAATTCTATAAACGTGCAAACATCCGTATTCAACATAAATCCAAATAAATTCAAAATAAAATTCAAATGAACTCCCAAAAAATGATTTTGTTATGTTTGAAAGATCTCAAATTTAGATGGATTTAAAAACATAAACTAAATCATTTGGATTTAAAACAAGTGAGAATGAGCACTTTGAATTTTGACCCAACAGGAAATTCTAAAAAATTATAAAATCCTGACAGGTGGGGTCAGCTAGGATTTTTTTTCTTTTCAATTACTTTTCTTAAGGAAAAACATTCAAGGGCTGACAAGTGGGGTCTAGGGGTTTATAATTCCTTTCTAATTATTTTTACTTGAGAAAATAGGAGAGATTGATAGGTGGGGTCATGGTCCACATGGACTTGGTCCATGCAACGGTCTATGAGAATTGGGATGGCTATGGCGGCTTGGGTCAAGCTTGGCGTCGGTAAGAAGGGCACAACATCCTTTCACAGTGGGCAAAAATGGAACGTAGGGGTTATGATGATCCCAATGGTGGAAACAGCAAGACGAGAGACTCCTGAGGTGGCAACATGACAGTAAGGGCGGTGGCGGTGCTATTGTGCACACAGGTGACTACAAATACTTGCTCAAAACTCCAAACTGACGTGGGCGTGAGCTTCTATAGGGCATCGTGAGGCTAGGGGTGGTCTCGGTGCTACGGATATGGCGACGAGTGGAGCTCTCCATGGTACAGTGGTGCAACGGCAAACTACACAGCTCATTGCCTATCCTACCATGTTTGCCATGTATTGAATTGCATGGGAATAGAGGGGCTCACCGAGAGGTTGAGCAAAGGGGGAGATTGTCAATGGCGGTGGGTGTTCCAATGGCTCTAGGGCATGGCAAAGCAAATCAATGGGTGCATTAGCATGGGGAGGTCAAGGCGAGTACTAACATGATGGCTAAGGTCGAAGCTCACCAAAGCGAAGGGGATAGGGTGGCGAGGTCGACGACAGAGCTACGCACGATAGCGAGGTTGATGGCTTTGACTTTCCTACGAGCAAACGAACACGGGGAAGTGATCACAAGGTAGAGGAAAATGATATGAACACGAATATCATGATGGCGTCATTGGAAACACACCGAAAGGCGAGGAATCGGGTGAAGCTTTCGGACGATCTTGGGAAGAAGGGTAAATCCTTCCTCTCTGAGGGCGAACGAGGCACGGTACGTAGCGTAGGGGAAAGGATAGCGGTTTAGGGTGAAGGTTTTGACGAGCGAGGGGTGGCTTAAATAGAGGGGGAAGGAAGAGGGAGTGTGGTGCCATGGCGTGGCTTTAGGTGTCAGGCAAGAGAGAGTATGTGAGGGTGAGAGAGTGAGCTGGCGATGGGATGAGGTCATGGTGCGCAAGGCTTGAGGCTACAGGCTTCTTCAATGCTCCTACTGCGCGCGGATGCACATGAGGAAGAGCGAGTCTCAAGAGAGCGCAAGAGAGAGGGAAGAAGAAGAATAGTATCGGCCCTGATATGTGGGACCGGGGCCCACATGATAGTGGCAATGAGAGAGTGAGATGGCGGGCTGGGTTGGTTGCTGCGAGATGTATCTGAGGCAACGGTATGAGGACATCAATAGTTGTTGTCTTCAGGGGGAGCGGATATCGATTCTCATGCTGAAGACTAAGTCTTAGGGTAAGTGAAATCTGGAATGACCATATCAAATATCCTATATCTCCCGTGGTGAGGAGAAGCTTAATTGCTTAACTTAAACTTAGAGATCAAAATTATGGGATGGTGAAGGACACAATCAAATCCGAGAGGATTGATGTTGCACTCTTTTTTCTTTAATTGAGTTTTTGTCTCACTGGGTTTTCTCACTTGAAGGTTTTTAATGAAGCAATATATGCAATAACAAGAACACGAGCAATGTACTCTTTTCTCCTCTCAGTTTTACCTAGCGGGTTTTTTGGAAGGAGTTTTTAAAGAGATATGAGCATGGCATTAGAGAAGTATCCAAGGGGGAGTGTGGTGGAATATTCTAATTCCATATATATGTGAACACTTTCCTAAACGGACTCCTGGGAGTTTCCTGAAGGAACTCATGAGAGTTTCCTGATGAGGACTAATAATCCTAGTAGATTACTTTAGATCCGTGCTTAGCTTGCAAGATAAGTCTCCTCTCCCGCTATGTAAGTGGGAGCATGGGGCACGCTGTACACACACACTAGAAATATCAACTAAGAGAGAGCCATGGGATCTACATCTGCTCTCTATTCTGATCTCGTGTTTATGTGATCTTGATTGGTTGGTAACAAGACCTCGATTATACATTTATACAACAAGCTGCACTTATTCTTGGAAATGAAAATTGGCTTGTTCCCTGATACAAGTAACTCGTTGTGATGTTTCAATTTCATTTAAGGTAGCTATTGTATGTTGTGTCCAGCTTTAATACTCGTTCATTATTCGAGGGCTTTATATTCTGCAATCCGTAAGTACTCTTATATTTTAGCTGTCTGTTTACGTTCGCTTTCACTTGAAATATGTTCGAATGTTCAATGACCTCAAACTACTTTTGCTGTCCTGTGTTTTTTTGACAACTTTGTTGTCCTTAATTGTTTTCTGTTCAACATAATTTGACTTTATTTCCATGAGTTTACAGGAGCTTGAGAAACTCAATTACTGAAATTCTTTTTTCCTAGCATTGATCATTGTTTGTACATATATAACAAGTACTGAAGTGTTTCAGCGTTGTCTGTTTACTTTATTCCCTCCGAACACTTATTGAGCTTTTGTAATATAGTTGAGATCCTTGAGTAGGCTTTCTTGTAAACATGATATATCATGTACCTAAAGTCCTAAACACCTTAGGACACATCGTTGTTGCAGCTCTTAAGTTACGTAATGAAAATGAACTCAGATTTGTTCTTTATTTCAGAACACAGTATGAGAAGTCTCACACTATCAAGGCCAGCATTTGGTGAACACAAGTACCTTGAAATGGTTATGGCGGGCAAGTCTCTCTTTGTTTTTTCTTAAGCTCTCTGTTTGTTGAGATTGCATTGCAGCAAGCAGAATTAATAATGTGAAGGCAGCCCACTACGTTTCAAGCAGCATACTTTTTTACTTGTATTGTGAATATTTCCTATGATAATCTTCTTTAAATTAGTCTGCCATGGGGCATTCTCCTGGCCAACTGAGCAACGTTCAGTTCTCAGCTGCCACTGTTTTACCGCCACACATTCCTGCTGTCAGCTGCTAGGGATTGTCACTGACGGCATCTACTTGCCATTGGGCCTGAAAGCAAAGAAAGGCAAGGGCACAAGGGAGGAAGGGGCAGAAAGGAATGGTGGTAAAATGGACAGCGTATATCGGTGTATGTGATAGTTCTAACGTGAATTTTATGAAACAACGGAACACTTACAATTCTTTTTGACTTATGGTTTTCTCAAACAAACAAACAAACGGTTGTCATTTCGAAGTGATTTATCAGAATAGTCTTTTTAAAATAGCTTGTCGGTATTCGGTTAGTTCATACAAATACTCACGTAAAAATAAAAAACATAAACCATAGTTGAAAGAACCCACCTTATAAATAGCTCCCATATGCCTAGGGGTGCAAATGGAGCGGATATTTCCCGACCGTCCATCCGTCCGTTTTAATTCGGATACAATTCGGAGCAAATTTTCGGATATCCGAAGGTTTTGTCGGATACGGAAACGGATTCGGAAAAAGTATTATCCGACGGATACGGAACTATCTGGGTATTTTTCCGGATAGTTACTCGGATAGTTACCGGATACGGAAACGGAGTCGGATACCTGGCCTTTCCACCGGCCAGGTGGGATCTCCGACTCTTCTTGAAATGTAGCATCATTTATTTATATAAGATTGTTTGTTTTGGTAGTTGTTGCAATGTCGGTACATTTGTATTAGATCTCAGTTTGCTTAATTTGTCTCTGTCACCATGTGAAATTTGTTTTCGCGTATTATCCAATTAAATATTTGTGATTGAAATTAACTATATTCGAAGCGGCATGTATTCGTTCCGTATTCGTGACCGAGAATATCCGCATTCGTATTCGTATCTGACACTATCCGTGTCCAACTCCGACTCCGACAAAAAAATATGAAAAAGGATACGAGATGAGCAATATCCATCTGTATCCGCTCCGTTTGCACCCCTACATATGCCATTTGCACTACCAGAAACAATGACAAACGGGTTCAACATGCTACGTTACAATAACAGATAAGCTAGACGTCTCCGCTTCCATTACGTCTAAGACGTAGAATGGAAATAAAGTCAAATCGTACCAATCAATATGCGGTTAACCAAAAGGAGTCCACGTTACTCCCTGAAGTATCCAGTTTGCCCGTTTAACACCCCAACTTTAGGGCATGTTTGGTTCATGACCAGAAGTTGCCTAACCACAGTTAGGCGTACCACAGTTTTTAGGCAGCTGTTTGGTTCACTGACGTAACTGTGGCATACCACACTTTCTTAGCACCCGGCCCCACATGTCATAGACTCAGTTTTTTGCCAAACTTTACCACAAGTGTGGCTTCAATTTTGTTAGCCACACTTTCTGTGGCAGCCACATATTGCCTAAGCTTAGGCATGACAAGCTTAAGCACCAACCAAACAGGCCCTTAATTTGGATCGTTTAACCCCTTCATGTTTGAAAACAGTTCACTTTTAAACCACTGACAATTGTGCGGTCATGGAGTCTAGGGATTGCGCGAGCCCAACGTTCTGCCAGACATTGGACACGGGTAAGCTCTGTAAATGTGTAGAGCCAGGTGTACCGAAATGAAGTTCGAGGAGTTTAATGCCACTTCAGAAGGATAGTCAGCTTTTTACTAACTGAAAGGAAAATTTAAATGTTCAGTTTTATCCAATTAGAGATCATCCCGCCTGACAAGCGGCTATTCTAGTAACGGCACCAACCAGAGCAGCCTGTAAGAAATTTCTATCTCAATTTACCTCTAAATAATCGTTACAATTTACCTCTCAATAATCGTTACACAATCACCACTGTGACCGCATAATGGTCAAGCGAAATCCAATAGCAGAAATACAAGGAACAGTAGAGAAACCATTCTAGTTTCACAACACTGGTAAGATTGACCGTGCAAATCCTCTTCTATTTTTCCAGCAAGTAAAAAACACAAATTGAAGCAACTGCATATGATGAAATAGACGAGGGTATGCATGAGCCTCGAGGTACATGAACATTAATGTCAAGAGGCGACTATCCAGAAATTCATCTCTAATGTTAATTATATCGCCACTTCGCCAGCAGGAAACATGTATCCAGATTAATGTTTCCTCATTTGTAGAAGTCAAAGTCCGTCTCTGGCTTCTTCACGTTGGTTCGGTAACCCTTCTCAAAGTCCTTGGGGAGGATAACATACCTGTTTTTGCGGACAGCATGCATTCCGGCTTCTTGACAGATAGCAGCTATCTGAAAGGCAAATGACGCAGTGAATATAAAATAGGATGCACAAAAAGGAGTATCGGATTTACAGCACCAATATCATAACTCGTGGTAAAAAAAATATCATATATCTACTACTGCATAGGACAAGGAGGAGAGCAATATTTCTTTATGCTTATACTATTATAACGAGCAGTGAAAGGCAGAGCAGAAGGTATTTAAGTGTGGCCACCAGCAGAACTTTTCATGCCGTACCATAAAATGAAGAGAGATGTAGAAAATTACAGTTAGATTGTGAATTGAACTACAGAACTTATGATTACTAGAGTCAATACAAACAACCAAGATTTGTAAGGTTATTTTGATCTAATAATCTCTTAGAAATGTTACATTTAAAGCAATGACCATATAAAATCCAGCACAGTAATAACCTGAATCCATTGTTGATATTACTGAATATTATTTAACTGAAATCGGCTCAATAAGCCATGTCTGACTTGCTCAGTAGAGGAAATCAGTATCAGAAAATCTTTCTGAAACAAAATTATATTTTAATTTGAAACAATTAACTGTGATGTTGTCTTATTTAGGGGCAGGGAGTTCGACTAAAGCTATTTAACCACCAGACGTGCCATGAAACTGCATGCTAATTTACCAAGATAACTAACAAGTATCATCAGCACTGGATGTGCTTTGTCACACGTGCAGATTAAGGGATTATGATAAGACTCAGGTCATAATGAACAGAAGCTTACATCAGCAGCACTGATTTTATCCGGTCTGGAAACATAATCTTCCAAATCAACCTCGTCACTCAAGTTCATTTTAGCAGTACAGACCTGAAGAGAAAGAGGTAGTCAAACCAAATGAGACCAAAAAATATAATCTCAAAGGATCTAGCAACTAAGAATTCATTAGTAACACCCCAAAGTGACGGATTGGAAATAGAAAGTTAATAAAAAAACGAAGTTATTCATAAGCTTAAGGATACAATACAACCTTGTGTGCAAACCACAGGCATTCGGTATCATAAGATATTAACCCTATATCAATTGTTTGCTTTCATGTGTAAGATACGAAGACAGTCTAAAGATGAGCATGCTCATCAGTGCAAGCTTCTAACTTGTTAGATAGTTGTTGGTGTGATCTGATGGACCCATGCTATATGTCAATTTATCCCCAATAACTGCAATACACAGTATTAGATGTGCAATCAAAAGAAGATGTGTCTAGTTAAGCTCCATTTAAAGAGTAAATTTTAGGAGCTGCTTACAACTCCACATACAATGACTACAAGTGAAGGAACAACAATGGAATACCAGACCATCAATATAATCTAGTACATTCAAATTGTTACGCAATATGTGATACTAGTACTACAAAAGTTCTACCAAAGAAGAACTATCAGTCAGTAATATCTCGCTAAGGCATACCACACAAGTTTTTACAAAACAAAAACGTACTTGGAAAACAAGCCTCTTCTGCCTCCGGTCAGGTAGAGGGAACTCAATTTTCCTGTCCAATCTACCTGGACGCAACAGAGCAGGGTCTAGAGTATCTGCCCGGTTGGTCGCCATAATAACCTTCACATTCACTGTTTGATCAAATCCATCCATCTGCATTACATACAACAAGCACAATGAGAAATAATCAGACCACTCAAGCATTTAGGATGTTGCACATAGTATTATTAACAATTATTTTAAGAAACAGTTGTTTCTCAGATTTCAAAATTTTCATTTTCCTCACATCAAATGCCTACCCATATTAATTCTAAGAGGATAGAAAAAAATTGCAAATTAGAATGGAGACATCTGAACTTTACAAATTTAAGTTTAAGTCGCAAAGTATTTTTTTGATTTCTCCATCCAAAAGCAGGTTCCCCCTTTAAGGTGTTTCATGGTTTTCTAAGATTCGAAGTGGCAAACTACAAAAGTTCCAAAGAGACAATGACCTTACCTGGTTGAGTAGCTCCATAAGAATACGCTGAACTTCTCGGTCAGCACCAGTCTGAGCATCAAAACGAGCAGTGGCTATAGCATCAACCTCATCAATGAATATGATAGCCGGGGCATTCTCTTTAGCCAAACGGAATACATCTCGAACCATCCTTGGGCCCTAAACATGAGATAAAATGAACACAATGCATCAAGAATGGAACTGACAAATCTTGAACAAACGAAAGAAAAGCCTCACATGGCGAATTCTTGTGCAAACCATAAGAATGCATGGACAATCACTAAATACCCAAAACATTACGCAAACATGAAGCATAACATCGGTGAAAGCATGTAGCGTAAGAACGATTAACAGTAGTTGGCTTGGTAATGCGCGGCACCAAAATATAATTGTGCAGTGAGATGTTCACACTTCACAGACACCACATAGGTTGTTATTATAGTTATGTCCTTGTGCTACTGGTCCCAAGAAATGCTTCAGTTCAAACAGATAGTCAATTTCAACAAACTGGGCGACTTGAGAATACACTAGGCAACCTAACCAACTGTTAACACATTCTGCTTAGCACTTTAACTTTTAGTATACAAGACATAAAACAAAGAAATCCATCTATTTTTCCCCCACATTTTTTTATGGGCAGACTTTTTTTAGCAGACCTGAAACACTCAAATTGCTGTTACCAGGAAGCATTCAGCATTTGGTCATAAACAAATAAGGGTAGAAGCAAAATTGTTTACATGTTAAGCAGTCGAACCTTAAAGCATGCAACAAATAGTTCTATTATTTGTAAGAACAAGAGGATGGAATGGAGAGATCAAGGTTATAAATTCATGTTACAATATTTCCCAGCTTACCTCACCCAAATACTTCTGCACGAACTCTGAGCCAACAACTCTGATAAAAGCAGCAGTAGTGTGATGCGCCACAGCTTTTGCAAGCATGGTCTTGCCAGTTCCTGGAGGACCATACAGAAGCACCCCTCTTGGAGGATCAATACCAATCTGTTTGTACAACTCATGATGTGTCAAGGGTAACTCGACAGCCTCCCGTATTTCTTGTTTTTGGATGTCACATCCTCCAATATCCTGAACATAATCAGAAAGCAACAAACTGTTAAGATTTCATTTATTTACTATAAGAATCAACTACAGTAAGCAACAAAGATATACAATTCGCAATATGCGAAGTTTATATCACATCAAGCGCACAGTTTTTAGTCTAGTAAAATTGAGATAAACTGTCCAATCTTGGTTGACTTCAAATATTAATTATTGATAGTTACACATATCTGTGATACTCTAAAACCATAAAAAGGGAAAAGAGCTAAGAGACTAACCCCTTGCGAAATTAGTTCGAATGATAACATCGACAGAAACATGCTGAAGTAAAAACATAAAAAAATTCCAAACAGTACAAAAGCCAAACCATTATATACCTATGTTTTTACAAGGCCAAATATTATGCAATCAATTCTACACAACTATGGTATGTTTTTAGATCCTCTACTATTTTGGTAACAGAGGTGTATGACATGGAGAGAAGTGCACTAGCAAGAGTACTAAACTGTCAGAAAATCTTAAATTTCAACTGTCAATCTAACTAGAGCATAGTTTCAAAACTGATCCCAGCATCTTATGGACTCTGTAGCTAGAACCCCATTTGTCAAAGTCCCACAAATGCAAAAAATATTTTTCAATAAAGACAAAGAAACATTGCACTTTTACATACCAACATAAAAATTGCAGAGAATTAGCAAAACAACTGAAGCACACTTCCAATGTCTAATACATCAACTCTCTCACATTCACAAAGCATCTAAATTCTTCAACCAAAACTACCAGTTCAAAATAAAATCAAAATTGCCCCTTACCACTAAGTTCAATACTCTACATTAAGTCAGCCCAAATTGTATAAAGCCCACAGGTGGATCGAACTTTCAACCAATCCTCCAGCTCAAATTTCCACTGTGTACTCAACAATTATGCTAATACCCCCATTATTATCGCCAAAATTTGGTATTGTGAGAAAATTATTTTTTCCCACAGGGTTGAGACCCAACCAGTGAGAATCCTACCGTAATCAACAGCACGGACAAATCTAGGGTTCCAAGCTGACGGATCAACTAATAAACACATCTTGGGTTTGGAACAACAAAGCATCCTAGAACACATCTATATATAGATCCATAACACATCAAATCGACCTAGGAGGATACGGATCAGGGAAATTGCCACAGAAACTCACAGTATACGTGACGTTGGGCTTCTCCGATGAACCGAGCAGCGAGATGCTGGAGTCCGCCTCGGGCGGCAGCACGTCCACGAGGGCGTTGGAGTGGCGGTGAAGGGCGACGGACGCCGACGGCTTGAGCACCTCGCGATTGATGGTGCTCAGGATCCGCACGTAGTAGTTGCTCCCGGTGGTAGATCCCACGATGCCGTTGTTGCCGTCGACCATCTCCATGAACTGGCCGATGACGAGCGGCACGGACTGGATCCGCTTCACCTCCTCCTGCGCGCGCAGCAGCTCGCGCTTCAGGTTCTTCTGCTCGTCCTTGACATACTCCTCCTGTATGTCAACGAATTCCATGTGGCGCTGGAGCGACTTGAGGCGGCCGTAGAGGTCGTCGTCGTCCTCGGCGGTGGCGGCGGAGGCAGAGGGGGCGGAGGTGGCGGGATAGGACGGCGGGGGCGCCGCCGGGAGGGCCGCGGGAGGGATCGGGGCGGTGGCGGCTGCCGACATCGCGGAGGCTAGGGTTACCGTTTCGAGAGTTGGGGCTCGGGTTTGGGGACGGATCGAGACAGAGGGGGCGTGGGAAGAAAAGTGTGCAGCGGCTGCAGAGTGTGGGAGGCGATGCGGGTGGAATAAAAGACGGGGTTTGCTTGGAGGGAGGGAAAGAGTGTGCGGCAGCTACATATATATAATATCCATGTGGCTTTTACGTACGGAGTTCTTTTTCCGATTCGATATGTATGTCTTTTTCAACTCTGATTCAAAAATACAGTCCCCTCTTTTTATTGAGTGAATTTTCTCTGTAACATAGTACAAAGAATTATTAGGAAACAGTACTCAGCAAAAGTTCTAGAAGTTTCCAATATTTCAATGAGAAAAACTAAAGAACCATATACCTTTCCACTAAAAAACGACGGTATAGCTCTGTAGATGGTATAGCTCCCTACCGTTCGATCTTTCTCTCTCGCTCTCTCTCTCTCTTCTCTCTCTCGCTCACACCGACGGGGGTCGCCGCTATCGGATCCATCATCTCCAGCCACAGTGCCGCCATGTATCGCCATCCCGACAGTAGCGTTGCTGTATCTGGTCGTCCTCCATTAGAGGCGAGGTTGACTAGCTACCCAAGCTCTAGCCCCAACGGTACGCCCATCGTTCCAACACTCTAGCTCTCTTCCCTATCTTCTTGAGCTTCGGCGAGAGGAGCGGGGACACCGCAGCCACCGATGGATTCACCATGCCCCTTGGATGTACTGCGGTTTTGTACCGGTACTACTGGACTTGGCCACAACTAAAACCCTCTAAAAATGACCGTATCTGAAAAATAGTTAAATCCATCTAGAGATTGATCATACCGCACCTATGGTAGTACCGCCACTCACCTCTGGTACTACCATTGATGCCAGGCTGGTACTACCGTCATTGCTAGGCTGGTACTATCGCCTAAAACCAGATAGCAACATGAATTTTCAAGGAATTGCAAACCCATTGCAAAACCTTACATTCAACTTTGCCCAAATGTCAATTGTTCATCATAAATTGACCTAAACCTACCTACATAATCTCTTAGTCTCCTCCTTGGTGAACACATTAGCAATAAACTCAAAAATACAAATGAGTTGATTTTTGAAAATAAGAGAGAGAGGTTTTGCAAAGATAAGCTCTCCTTGGTCTAGAATTGAGCTCAAAGCATTGATGACCAAGAGAACACAGAAATAGATTGAGAGCAAATGAAAGAGCAAGTTTTATAAAACAAAACACTCAAATACAAGGAAACTCAAGAATTTTGGGACATTCTCACTCTAGGTCCAAAAGAAAGAACAAATGTTCTATATGATATTGATCATGGTGAGAAAGGAAACTCAAGAATTTTGAGAAATTCTTACTCTAGGTCTAAAACAAAGAACAAGTGTTCTATATGACTTGATAATGGTGAGAAAACATAAACGAGATGAAAATTTGCAAAAGGATATAAACTCCTAAGAGAAACTCATTGCAAATTTCAAAAACTCAAAAAATTCAAATTCCCCTCTTTCGACAAAACCCTCCCCCTTAGCCTATGCATGCATTTTGTCTAAATTCTCCCCCTTTGACAATGAATTCATCAATATATGTGAGGAAGAAACTAAATGAGGTTAAAGACAAGAAATGCCAACATTGATATTTTTTATTTTAGTTTAAAATTATCCATTCAATGAACAAAATATTTCACCAAGCTATGCTATGAATGAAGATTGCAAGACCACATGAACACATATGTAGCAAACTAGCCAATAGTGATTACAAGCTGAGTCATGCTTGATCAACATGACAAAGTGGAGCCTAGAAGCTAAATCAAGCATGGAACATACTAAAAGATCCAAACTAAGTTACTTAAGCTCAAGACACATTTGAACATTGCAGTTGACAAATATAGATATTCATGGTCTATCTTAGTAGAGCAAGTCCTGGACTATGAGCTATCTACAACTGCCACCTAAGTTTTAGCCTAGTTTAGTTCACAAAAACATATGGTCTATCTCAGTAAAACACATCCTAAAGTAGGAGCCGTCTATAATAGCCTTATGAGCTTCAACCAAGTTTCAATTTAGTTCATTTTGTCAAGTTACAACATCACAAGCCATTATCAACCATATCAAGGATTACACTTAAAAGAGTCATCTTGGTTATACAAAACCCTCTGACTTCATGCCAAGTGCAATGTCAAGCTATCTAATGAGAAAGAGTTGTTGAGATGCTATTATGAGCACAAATGAGATTTTAAAGCAATGTTTTCTAAATCAAGAGCTGACTAGTGACTCAAGGTTGAAACGGAAATAGCTCTAACTAGTCTTGACTTAGATTCAAAACTCAACTATGTAGTTTGATATGGTAGGAATAAGAATGATCACTAGAGCTAAACTAGTCAAATGATTCAGCCTTAACATTTTCAATGTAAGTTGAGCAGATTTAAAAGCTAGTCATGGGACAAGCTAAGATACACATGTAGACATATAATAGGAAAAGCTCAGTAAAGAAAGAATGACTGGATGCAACCATGGACCAGAATAATGAACAAAGCCCAAGAATATATTACAATGCATGGCAATAAGTAAAAATGTATTATATGACATATGGATGCAAAAGAGTCAAATTTCCTCTTAAACCAGTCCTATAGGATGAATAACCCCGATCTCTCCCCGCAAGAAAGCAAAATGAAAAGAATACAAAGTTTTAGTGAAAATATTAGTAACTTGGAGCTTAGACTTAATAAAGTAAAGAACTACGTCTCCCTTCTCCACATGGTCTCTAAGGAAGTGATACCTGATGTCTATGTATTGATCCTAGAATATTGCACTGGGTTCTTGGCTATATTGATTGCACTAGTGTTATCAAAGAAAAATTGAACACTATCTAGCTCTAACCCAAGGTCCTTAAGAGTAGAAGAGATTCAAAGAATTTGAGAGCAACTACATATAGTAGCTACATACTCTGCCTTAGTAGTAGACTGTGCAACTAAAAGCTACTTACTAGAAGACCAAAAGACAAGAGAGGTGCCTAGAAAGTGACAAGTCCAGAGGTACTATTCCTATATATCCTACAACCCCCAAAATTAGCATCTGAGGAAGCTTGAAGAGTTATACAAGAAGAAGAAGAATACTATAGCCTGAACTCGACAGTTGACTTGAGGTACCTGAGGATGCACTTCACCGCTTGGCGATGAGATGCGTGAGGAGAAAACTAAAATCAAGTGCACATAAACATGGTGAAGTTTATGTTCGGCCTCGAAGCCATGAGGTAAAGGAGGAGGCTAATCATGTTGTGGTGCTTCTTCTTATCAACAGGCTCACCATCCTCATCTGGGTCCAAACTGGATGTAGAAGCCATTAGTGTAGAGATTGGCTTGCTACATCCTATGTCAAAGTGTCGAAGTAGGTACCTAATGTACTTAGCTTGATGAATGAAAGTACATTGCTTCGTTTGCTTGATTTGGAATCCTAGAAAGAAGTTTAATTCCTCTATTATTCTCATCTCAAATTTCCTGTTCAAAGTATCTGAAAACTTAGAAACAAGAGCATGAGAGGAACCATCATAAATATATAATCATCCACATATATATGAATCAGGAGAAAATCACTACCATACTTGAGGGCGAATAGTGTCTTATCTACCTTACCCGTCTTAAACATATTTTTCAACAAGAATGACTTGAACCTATCATACCAAACTCTAGAGGCTTACCTAAGGCCGTATAGGGCTTTGGATAGTTTGTAGACATGGTCTGAAAACTTAAAACTCTCAAACCTAGGTGGTTGCCTAACATAGACCTATTCTTCTACAAAACTATTAAGAAAAGAACTCATAACATCCATCTGATACAATTTGAAACCTCTAAAGGCTGCTGTTGTAGGGGTGGCCCCCACCTAAACCCAGCAGGCCTGTTAGAATACAAAGACCAGAGTAGAACATGTGTAATGACTCAAATACCCTTAGGGGGATACACAGATGTAAGGGCATGATTGTAAAAGCACCCCCACATGAATATATATAACATGATGAGGGGAGGAAGGCAAGGACACTTCCCACTCCCCACTACCACTTCTCTCTCTGTTTGGTCTGTAACCACAACAGCTGCAAAAGCTAAGAGTATCCTAATGGCCTCTAATCTAACAATTAGAGCAATCTAAGCCATCCATCTAAGTAAAGCTCTGAGTTATAAGTCTAGCCTTGTTTCTAATCACTATCCTAACTTTACTTGTTCTTGAAAACCCATTTGGTTCCTATAATATTGTGACCATAGGGTAACTCAACTAAGGTCCAGACATTGTTTCTCTCAAAGTTCTCTAACTCCTCATGCATGATATTGATCCAAGACTCATCACAAGTCCTTCAATCATCTGGTCAGGAGGATGTTATCGTTGAAGATGTCGAGGCAGTCCTGGGATAGAAATGGCCTCTACCTCATGGGTTGTGGAGGTAGGAACTGAGACACCTTGTGCTAAAGAAGACATGGGAGCAAGTTGTCCACCTGAAGGTGTAGTAGCACAAGCAAGTGCTTTAGCTGGCTGAAGTAGAAGTAGATCATCAGCCTCAACTTCTCTATCGGACTCCTCAAGGAAGATGTTTGTTGATTTTTCTCCAACTTGTGTACCTACAATGTCTGGTCTAATTATTAGATTAGCATCATGAAAAGTAACCTTGTAGGTCTCCACAATTTTGTTAGTTTCAAGGTTTAATCGACAGTGAGTAGGATAGCCTAAAAAGATCCCATCTGAAGATCTAGACTTAAACTAATCAATGTTGCCAGATTTTATAATGAAGCACTTGCAATCAAAAACTAAAATGAGATACATTAGGCCTACAACCAAATCTCAATTCATAGGAGGTCATGTGCAGTGAGGCTCTCAAGAAAATGCTAATAGTCACATAGCAGGCAGTGTAGATAGCCTTAGCCGAATACCTCCTAGGCATTGCATGCTCATCTAGCATAGTCCTAGCCATCTCAACCAAAGTTCTGTTCTTCCTCTCAACTACACTGTTGTAGGGGTGGCCCCCACCTAAGCCCAGCCGGCCTGTTAAAAGGTTGTAAGGCCCAAAAATGGGACATGTATAATGACATAAATGCCCCTAAGAGGGATGCTTGAGCGTAAGGGCATAATTGTAAAACACTCCCCACATGAATATACATCTGCCGTCCAGGCCATGGGGGAGGCCCCAAGCATTGCTCACCTAACTCTCCATTACCATACCACTCTCTCTCTATTTGGTCCGTAACCACAACAGTTGGCGCCGTCCGTGGGGAGGACGAGAGCAAGCTCCAAGATCTGAAGAAGGATGGCACCAAAGAAAGCTTCATCATCGGCGGCGAAGAAGAAGAGGAGCGCAACGGAGGCGCGCATCAACACCAGGGCCTCGGCATCGGTGGCTGCGGGCGCGGACATCAACGCCAGCGCCGCAGCTGCTAACGTCGACGCTCGTGGTGCGACGATCAACCCCTTCGCTGGCGCAACGCTCGGCACTGGCAACATCAATCGGGTTCTTGGGAGCGATGACGCCGACGCCCGCATCGCCACGACCGTCGCCCCCACGCCAGACACGGGAACAACAGGTGGCTCCGGCGGCAACGCCGGCCTCGTCACCGACCTCGGAGTCCATTGCACCGACGCGCCGAGCAACTCTGGAGCGCACGTCGTGGTCGCTGCCAACCTGACAGTGCAGCCACCGGCGCCGACAGCAGTAACCACGGTAGCGGGGGAGAGCGCTCTTCTGACCGCTATTAGCACACTCCAACGGGAGCTGGCAGACCTCCACGGAGCCGTGCGAGATATGCAAGAGGCTCGGAGCCAACAAGTCCCACCGGTGGCCATGCTAGAGCCCACACCGAAGCGAGCGGATAGCCGCGAGGCCCCTACCTCCAATCGCATTCCGCTGCTGTGCGTAGATCCGGAATCACCCCTCTCCACGAGCCTGCAGCAATCGGCGTGGCCGGAGGGCTTCATGTTCCCTAATGCCATTGAACCGCAGAAGGGTGACACGGACCCTCGGGAGTTTGACCGCGTGTACGAGACTGCCATCGAAGTTGTAGGCGGAGATGTGTTGGATCGAAATCGGCAACAGAGGGGGGGGGTGAATGTTGCTCTTTAAAATTTCCCCCAAGAAGTACCCACTTAACAGTTTCTCCTATAGCAATTGATGCTATGAAGAAGAAGTTAGGCTTATTGGAGACTCAAACACCCCAAGGAGAAAAGAAAACCAAGAACACACAAGAAAGATAAGGGAACTGAAATCCAAAACATCACACACTGCAGAAGGCCGGCCAAACCGCCATAAGAGGGCCGGTCAGACCGCCTGCTGTGGGCCGGTCTGACCGCCTGCTGTGGGCCGGTTAGACCGCCCTGTATCCTCCGATCAGACCGGGCATCGAATCAGAGCGCAGTACAAACTAAATTCAGACAACAGAAATAGCAGACTTCTCACAGCAGAGAAATTAATTAGAGGTTTGCGCCTGAAATTCTCACCCCAGAACAGCAAGATAACATCCTAAATAGCGAGGAAAGCCTAGAGAAACAAGAGAATCCACCATAGGAACAAGAATCAAAGATTTGGGCTAAAATCTGAAAAGGAGTGGAGGATGAGGCTATTTTTCAGATTAGTCAACATCCTCTAATCCTTTGCTCAAGAACTTTTGCATCAGCTTAGCAATGACAGGGGGATTTGAACACATAAATCTTGTGCCATCTCAAAAAGGGAAATAACAAGAACCAAACTACCCCTAACAAGAAACCCTAGAAATGCAAAAACAGGGGAATTTTGACGAAGCTCAAAGAAAAGAGGGAAATCAGTGAATCTTCCATTTGCTCTCGGGAATGGAGTGGCCAAGTGGTCTAAAGTATTTTCCCTTCACTAAGCAACTCATTTTGCGAATTCTTGAGCAAGATCAAACTCAAATCCAAAAGAGAAGAGAAGGAACAGAGAGAGTGCAGAAACTGAAATTCATCACAGAAAGGGAGAAACAAAACTAAAAATCTCAAAGAAATACATTCCCATGGATGATTGTCTACAGAGGAATGATTACATGAGGTTTCTACTGCCACTCATCTCATCCTCCCCAACCTGAGAGCTCATACACAGAGGATGACACACAAGCCAGAGGGAGACATCCCCATACGCTGTTTGCACTAGACAGCAAAACAAGTGCTCTGCATCTTCTCACCAACTCTCCAACAACTAAAGCTCAAAGCAAAAGAAACTCCCAAAACCATCAACCCCTCTCACAAGCCATAACTCCACCAGGAGACATGCATCTATTTATACCCTTCTCATAATGGGTTCACAACATGCTTTCCCCATTAAGCTTTATACTTTGCCCACTAACTCTAACCAAAACCACTTCCTTTAGTGCAGCTTTGCGTATTCACCAAAACGCCCCTCCTGCACCTTCCGGGAAGCTTCCTCATTTCTTGTCTTCCAAGCCTCGCAACCACCACGAGTCCTCGCCGTCTTTGGCACACCTCGACCGCTCCGACCTGGGCACCGCCTACGCCTAGTCCGGTCATCCCGTGCCTCGCCACGACTCCGTCTCAACGTCCTGCAGCCATCACAGACAAGAAACACATCACATAGCACCGCTCGACATAATGTAATCAACAATAGCATTACGAGAAATCTTAAGCATGAAAAAGCCAAACCTGTCAAATCAACAGAATAGACATCCTAAGCACTTCGACCAAGTTTGACCAAGTCCGACCGAAACCAATTGCACCGTGCAACGACATGGTCCAAATCACACAACCAAACTCGACTGTCCTAGAACAGATGTTAATTACTCATCACACACACGGGGTCACCCCACATGGTCTATCAATCTCCCCCTTGATGAGTATATTGACAAACCCAAAAAAAGCGTAAAGTTGAGTTTGAAAATGTAAGAGAGTCAACCATGATCCAAAAGAAGTCAAATAAGCTTATGACCATGTCGACAACCAGAACAAAAACAGAAAGAGCAAGTTTTCCTCAAAAGGTCCAAGATTTCCTTGAAAATGACCTTTTCTCCACTATTCTCCCCCTTTTGGCAATAAAATCATCAAGGTGCAAGGAAGAGAAAACAAATATGAGAATGAATGGAATGGCTGAATTTTATTCAATCTAAGCATTTAGAGCCATGAAGATTATCCAAAATGACCGTGGAGTATTACGTCAAGTCATAACATATAAGAATGCTAGCTAGAGCATGACAAGACATGTAAAATGAAGCTAAGCCAAATAAGTCACAATCTGAAAATTAGTCAAATTTCTTAGCATGTCAAGTCAACCATGATTCTAGTCTAGCTAAAGGTATCCAAAGATGATGCAAACCATATCAATAATCTAAGTGGGATCAAGAAGCTAGTATTGAGTCAATTTAGAGTGCTACAAACTCAAGAATGAATCACTTGTTCAAGTACTTGGTCTTTTTGTGTATTTAAGCAAATTGAGCACATTTGACATGATTTTTCTTTTAAAGCTTATGGTCGTTTCCAACCAAAAGTTTAGTCATGTGCTAGATTTCAAGCCTTATGCAACTACACCAAGCTAGAAGCTTAAGAAGATAGTCTCGGTCATCCAAAACTCCCCCTGAGTTTATGCCTAGTGCAACGGCAAGCAGTCTCATGAGAAAGAATTGGTGAGATCAGTTTTTTCGCACAAAAGAGATCTTTTTGTTTACTTAAAAATTGTACCAACTCATGCTTCATCAAGAAACTAGCATAGCTCAATCTAAAGCTCAATAAAGATTCAAGACTCAACTTAGCCTATTTGACATGGCATGAATCATAAAAGAATAACTAACGACAGACTAGTCTCAAGAGCTAACGTGACATGATTTTAATTCAAGTTGCGCATTTTAATCAACCTATCATGGCAAAGACTAAACTACACATATAAAGTCATGATAAATCTAGCAAGTGAGCACAGATCATGGCAAGATGTAATTCATTATAAACATGTCATAAAAGGATAATAATAAAGGCTCCATGTAGTTATATTACAATGCAAAATGCTAAAATACAAGAAAATCCAGCTCCCCCTCAACATGTGATGCAACTTTAGTTCAAGTTGAGTTATGACAACATTAAGATCTAGAAGCTCCCAAATGAACTCCCCCTGAACCAAAACAATAAAAAAGAGAAGCTGGCAATAAAAACAGAAAAGAACAGTCCTTAAAGCATAGACAAGATATAGAGAATACTATGGCTTAGACTGACTCTCATCTACCCCATATGACTCTAGGACTATTAGCTGGTCATCTAACACACTAAAGACCAAACACGTACCCTGTCTACCTGAGGGTGGCCCAACCCTCGCTAGAACCTATAAGAAGTGAGTGAGCTCAACCTAGTGAGAAGTGAAATAGCTAATAAGCAGCATCCTAGAATCACAAGATTAGAGGAAGAAGTCTAAACAACTAGACAAGAGAAATACTCTAATCTATGCTAGAAGGACTAACCCCAATGCACCCAAATACAAGACAGCAGAAAGGAGTAAGAGCATAATATACAAGCTAAAACATGAAGCACAAAACTCCCCCTCACAACAGTCCATAAGGACAAACCACCCCAAGCTCTCCCCACAGAGTTGAAAACCTAGAATTATCCAAAGGCTTGGTAAAGATATCAGCCAACTGGTGATCACTCTCCACAAACTGGAGCACTATGTCACCCTTCTCCACACGGTCTCGAAGGAAGTGATATCTGATATCAATGTGCTTGGTCCGAGAATATTGCACTGAGTTCTTAGCAATGTTAATGGCAGAAGTGTTATCACAAAAGACTGGAACGCGGTTGACCTAACCACGAAGGTCTATTCCTGCATGCAACCGAAGAACACGCAAGAACAAGATAACAAGCAATCTGAAATTGCAAATATTTCTATTGAATTCAAAAGGTGGGATTCTGAAGGCTGTCTTAACAGGTGGTCGTCCGATACAACTGAAGAACAGAAGTTTGCATAATAGCTAAACCTAAACTCAACCAAATCCTCGTCCTAACAAGGGAGGCGGCGGCTCCTTTATAGGGAGAATAACCAGGAGGGGCATCTAAAGTGCATGCTCTAGGGTTACAAGGCCCATGGGCCCAATTGGTGGTGGCGCAGCACCCTTTTGACTCGGACTCAAAAACAAACGTGGATTGTTTTGATGATTGCAGCTGGCTCGGATGGAATTTGAAGATGAGGTTGGATCCGTTGGAAAGTAGATTTCATAAGCTTTCCATGAAGTATAAGAACGTCCCAAACAGAGTCTGTATGAGAAAGTTACGTTCATTTCAACTTGCACCATTGCAGTAGTCCAAATCTGATTCCAGTACGTGACCAACACGGACTCTTTTGATGATTGCGGCTGTATTGGATAGAATTTGAAGATGGGGTTGAATCCTTTAGAAAGTAGACTTGGGGCCTGTTTGTTTCAGCTTCTGGCAGCTGCAGCTACTCTCAGAATCTGCAGCTCCCCCAAACAGTCCAGATTTTCATCCAGATTCTAAGTAGCGGCTACGTAATCCGAAAATGAACTAGTAGCCAGAAGCTGGGGTTATCCAGCTTCTCCAGATTATGACTAGCTGGATACTCACCAGCTACTTCTCAGAATCTACAGCTGAAACAAACAGGCCCTTGATAAGCTTTCCATCAAGTCCAAGAACGTCCCAAAAGGAGTTCGTATAAGATAGTTACGTCCGTTTAAACTTGCACCATTGCAAAGATCCGAATCGATTCGATGACGGGTCCAACAAGGACTCTTTTGAATTGGTGTAAAAGTGACGTGGTGCTGTAAAAATATATATTTTCATTATTAGGTAGCATCATATTCTCATTTAAAATATTTTGAGGCTCAAGAAACGAATTCACCTTTAGTTCAATCTTGATATTGGACGCTATTGTTGTATGTGTTTGTGGCGTGGTCACATCATCCTCCCCTTCTTGACAGAAAACCGTCCTCGATTTTAACGTATGTGTAGCCTCACATATTGCATGATCTTGATCGTAAATCTCGGTATATAATAACAAACGCAACAAACCCTCATTATGTAATATCATAAGTTCTTTTATCAAGCAAAGTAAAACCTCTTTGAAACGAGCTCACCTTATAATTTAAGCGATGCGTAGGAGCTCTTGTAATTAGGACAACAAGCATAGCAAATATGGTGTATCCACAGGGGTCATGTCCTCATCATCCTCCCCTTCTTGAAAACAAAGCCGTCCTCGGCTTTTGATAAACTGAAAGTATGGTAACAAAGAAGCCAAGGTGTATGCATGGTATATGTATATGTCATTCGTTTTAACAGTTCTTCGTTGTTGCACAATTAATGTTATAACACAGCAGCAATCATAAAAGCTCATTGTATTATTAACCCAAAAGTAATTATATATGTTAATGAACAAATCAAAATTTCTGACACAGTAATTATTGCAACTTGTTTTGCAAATGTAAGTGAAGCACTTATGCAATTCAAATCTTTGAAGTTGTAAACTTGTTGTGGTGGCACATATGGGCAAAGCTACAACTTTTGGAATCAAACAAAGTTTATCCATATAATCAGATTTCAATTGAGCAATAGCAAATTCATCTAGTAAGGGTGAAAAGATTTGCAAGTTCTTCCATACATCAATTTCATTATTTGGATTGTCAATGTTAGATGGTTCAACAAGAGAAGAACACATAGGTATTGGATGAGTACTAAATTTTACTTCCCTCTCATATTGAATAAGATTCAACACACAAGAATTGTTGTCCAAAACAGTAAACTTCAATTCATCCATGTGATCACAAGTTATGCATATTCGATATACAAAAAAACGGATTTTCTACACCATAATCTCCAATCAAATTAAACTTATACCCAGGGGTGTAGGCACTAAACAAGAATTTCGAACATGCAAGTTCAGAAACTTTCTCCATAGCATGTGACAATTTCATAGGAAGATCCAACATGATGTAACACAATGAATTGGCAGGAGAAATTCTAGTCAAAACTTCTTTATATCTAACCAAAGCCACATGATCATTGTATGTGATCAATTCATCACATGAATCACTCAAAACAGCAGGCAATTCAATTATTTTTTGACAAGGTGCACTCAACTCATTCTCAACACTCAAATCAATGCGGTGTGAATTCTCTACTTGAAATATGGGCATGTCAGAATTGTTTTCCACTAAATTTTGCTCTAAAATAGCATGAACAGTGCATAATTGTAGTTCTTCACAAGCATACTCACCGTGAGTGATGATAGCACTATGATTTTTACCTTTTTGGCTCCCCTCAGATGATGTAGGTGCATCCATCTCCTCATCTTCGTTCTCAACTAATGGAGTCGATGATTGAATCAGTTCATGCTCCTCTTCGACATGGTTCTCAACTACCTGCAAGTTGTTAGTCACAGAAAAAGGCACAAACAAGGGTTTGTTCTCATGTTTCTTATCATCAAGCACTCTCAATTTCTTCTCCTGACGTTCAACATTACAAGCAAGTATAAACAAATGAGGGAGAGAATTATATTCTTTGTGAATGAGAAGGTTCTGAATTTCTTTATTAAGCCCACGTAAGAATCTATTCTTTGTAGTTTCAGCATGTTCCTCTAAGCCACAACGCAATAAACAAGTTTTTAAATCATGATAATATTCCATTACAATTCTACTTTGTTGTTTTAAACATTGCAATCTAGCTAGCAAATAATCAGCATGATATTTAGGAAAATGGTGATCTCTCAAAAGTTTCTTTAAGGCATGCCACGTTTGAGGCACTCTTCCAAGTCTACTTAAGTATTTCCACCAAAGCATTGCATCATCAATAAAAACACTAGTGGCAGCTCTAATCTTTTGCTTATCAAACCAATCATGATATTCAAATTCTTTATCTAGTGCTATCTCCCAGTCAATATAGGCATCAGGATCAAATTTACCAGCAAAGGATGGCAAAGTGATTTTAGTTTTACCGAACGCACTATCACGATCATATACCTCCCATGGTGAAGAAGCTTGTCTTAAGCGTGTATCTTCCTCGCGGATTTCTTTGCGCTCCCGGTCAATGGCTCGAAGAAGATATGGATCTATCTCATAATCATCCCGTGAACCTGCCATGCAAACAAGAAAACAAATCACAAGTATATGTTCCTATCAACTACTAGGATATGGAGACTCAATTCAAGTAATGCATCTCTCAAGCTCTTACCAAATTCTTACAAGTTCTTACCAAAGCAAACAGGTGGTGCAACCGGTGGCTGGTTCATGATAAATCTAACTCAAGTGATGAGTAAAGCGATTGCAAGGTACAGTGAGACCTGTTCAGTTAGTAGAAAAATGGAGCTTGGATAGGCTATGTATTTTGTAGCAAAGGAAAACAACCAATTAATTTTAGAAATTGCACAGAATTAAATTATAGTTCGTATCTAGCACTTAGCCTATGTTGCTGATCAACCAAAGATGGAAGAAGGCTAAAATAAGTGTATGGCAATGTGTGGGAGTGGTAGAAAAAAATAATTCAATTGAATGCAATCTGGAATTGAAGAACACAAGGATTGACCCAAAACTTGGAAACTGAAGATTTCTATCCACTGGACAGCAAGTCGGTATTTCGGCCGTAACTTTTGGTCAGTTGCCTTTTTTTCAATGATTCATTTTTTCTCCGTTTCCTGACAGATTTCTCTACAACTTTTGTTTTGGGGACAACTTCTGGAAACCGACCGAAAATTTCGCACAAAATTCACAAGTGTCGACTGTTGCAGATTCAATTCAGAAATTTGGGTCAACTGTCACCGCATATATCTGATGTGAAATTTTACAGATAGATGGACAATGAAGTTTTGAATCTAATGGTGGTAGTCTCACTCAAAAATAATCTCGGAATCAAAAGTTATGGCGTTTTTGGTGGCGGCTGCAGAGAAAGGAAGGATCAGCCGAAATTGGAATTAGGGTTTGGGGTGGGGGATTTTTTTGTTTGGATTTTTATTGGAACAAAGATACGACCAGCAACTAGACAATGCTAAGACGGACACAAATTCAATTTAGCAAACCAAAACTAACAGATTGAAAAGCACAACGGGGTTTAGATAGCAGAAAATTAACTCTTTTTGTGGGGCAATTTTTTCTGGACTATGGAAAATAAAAATCAATCTACTAACTAGGGATACAAAGAATTCCTACCGGTCAACTGAAGCTCTAATACCAACTGATGAGGCGATGGGGTCCCGATCTTCCGATAGGATGATAACTTCGATTTTGGCGGAGTTGACCCTTGCGATCCGACTACAACTGAACGACGTCGCTTGCGCCTTAGCAATCACTGAACCACACTCCAAGTTGTTATCAACCGTGCCAAGAACGCGGTTGACCTAACCACGAAGGTCTATTCCTGCATGCAACCGAAGAACACGCAAGAACAAGATAACAAGCAATCTGAAATTACAAATATTTCTATTGAATTCAAAAGGTGGGATTCTGAAGGCTGTCTTGACAGGTGGTTGTCCGACACAACTGAAGAACAGAAGTTTGCATAATAGCTAAACCTAAACTCAACCAAATTCTCATCTTAACAAGGGAGGCGGCGGCTCCTTTATAGGGAGAACAACCAGGAGGGATGTCTAAAGTGCATGCGCTAGGGTTACAAGGCCCATGGGCCCAATTGGTGGTGGGGCAGCACCCTTTTGACTCGGACTCAAAAACCAACGTGGATTGTTTTGATGATTGCAACCGGCTCGGATGGAATTTGAAGATGTGGTTGGATCCGTTGGAAAGTAGACTTCATAAGCTTTCCATGAAGTACAAGAACGTCTCAAACGGAGTCCGTATGAGAAAGTTACGTTCATTTCAACTTGCACCATTGCAGCAGTCCGAATCTGATTCCAGTACGTGACCAACACGGACTCTTTTGATGATTGCGGCTGTATTGGATAGAATTTGAAGATGGGGTTGAATCCTTTAGAAAGTAGACTGGGGGCCTGTTTGTTTCAGCTTCTGGCAGCTGCAGCTACTCTCAGAATCTGCAGCTCCCCCAAACAGTCCAGGTTTTCATCCAGATTCTAAGTAGCCAGAAGCTACAGAATCCAGAAAATGAACTAGTAGCCAGAAGCTGGGGTTATCCAGCTTCTCCAGATTCTGACTAGCTGGATACTCACCAGCTACTTCTCAGAATCTACAGCTGAAACAAACAGGCCCTTGATAAGCTTTCCATCAAGTCCAAGAACGTCCCAAACGGAGTCCGTATGAGAAAGTTACGTCCGTTTAAACTTGCACCATTGCAGCAGTCCGAATCTGATTCCAGTACGGGTCCAACAAGAACTCTTTTGAATTGGTGTAAAAGTGACGTGGTGCTGTAAAAATATATATTTTCATTATTAGGTAGCATCATATTCTCATTTAAAATATTTTGAGGCTCAAGAAACGAATTCACTCCTCGCTGACTTGAATTGAACTTTCTCAGTTCTAGGCTTGACCTCGATCACAGCTGCGGCTATGGGTTTGAGCACGGCAGGTGGATGCTTCCTAACATCCTCAAGAAAATCATATCCTAGACCTTGATTGAATTTGCAAATCTTGGACTAGTCTAGAATAAGATTTAGCTTCTTCTTACCTCCTACAAATCTCTCGAGAGTGTTCATAAGATACTGACACTCCCGAAAAAGAGAGGTGCAAGAAGAGTAAGGGGAAGAAGAGACAACAAAAGGTAAGAGAGTAGAAGGAGAACCAATAGCAGAAGAGCAAATGGCTTGTGCACGCACAGCCGACTCAGAAAGAACAGTCCTACCACTAGCCATTTGGTTCTCGTCGCTAAGCGTCTCACCTTACCCTTTGACTTCTCCCCCACATCAGCACACACATTATAAGCAAATGATGGTGGCTTCTCTAGAAGGTCCTTAGTTAGCTTCACACATTTTTCATCCAATGCAATCAAGTCCGATTTTAGTTTGTCACAATTATTGTATGGTGAGCTAACAAGGTCCTTAGAAGCATATTGAGCCAATTTGTTATTGTTATCAATCATCTCTTGAAACTATTTGGAAACAGATTCAAGCTCAGCAGTCAATTTGGGAGAATTCACACATGAAGCTATGAGCTCTAACAGAAAAGCTTGTAATTCAGCAATTTTATGATCTGCCCTTTTTAGGTTCATCTTCAAATTATTACAACTTTCACAAGTCTCGGGCAGATCAATAAGCATGGTATAAAGGCCTCTAAACGCATTGTCCTTATCCTCACATGAGATGCAAGATGTAGTCTCAACAACAGAAGATGAAGGAGCAACAGTCCTACTCATCTCTAGTTCGGCCAAAAGACTAACATCCTCCACCTTAAGCATGTCAAGCTCAGAAGACAAACTATCATGAGAGATCATTAATTTCTCTATGTCATCAAGCAAGGCAGAGCATATATCACATTCGTCACAGGAGGGAGCAGATATAAGTGAAGTAAGCTCCCGTGACAATCTATCTACTTCCTTCTCCAACTCGCTACACCTAGCTCTAGATCTAGCATGGAATTTACCTAGCTTAAGGAAAGCATCATTAAGCTGGTCGTATGAGGGGTATACCTCGTCGGAGTCAGAGTAGAGCTCGCTGTCGCTCACTTCGCCCTCAAGGGCCATGAAGCACATGCCGGAGAAGTCATCGCCGCCTGGGGTCTTGCTCGTCCTTCCCATCGTCATCGCTCCACCCCTCCACCTTGCTGAGGTCGAGGTCGTCGAAGGCGATGAGGACGTGGTGGAAGAGCTTCTTGGCTTTGCCAAGGTCGTGGAACTTCTTCTTGCCTTGGGCATGAGCTGGGGGCTTCTTGTTGTGGTCCTTATTGTGTAGTCATTCTTGCTCACGCCGCTGTAGTCGTTCTTGCCCTTCCCCAGCTTGGGGCAATTCGCCCGAATGTGGTTGGGGCCACCACACTCGAAGCAAATGATCGGGCCACTCCTCTTTTGATCCCTCACCTTCTTGTATGCGTGGGAAATCTTTCTGGCTAGAAGGGCTAACTGGTCCTCCGGTAGATGCTTTAACTGATCATCAGTTACATCACATAGAGCAGCTAGAGAGAATCCACAAATCGACTCAGAAGAAGGTTCAGAAACCAGACTGGGATCGGTGACTAAGGCCATCGACTGCGACTTCGACCTACGAGAGACTATGTCAATCTCGTGAGTCTTGAGGCGTGAGTACAATGCGTCAAGAGTCAAGGTCGAAAGATCGGTGGTGTCCTTGATGGTAGTCACCTTCATCTCCCAAACACGCAAATCCAGAGCTGCGAGCATCTGTCGAGCATTGTCCGAGTCGGGGTATGTGAGACCGACCGCTCAGAGGTTGCTCAAAATCTTGTGGAACCGTGCAAAGCACTCATCGAGGGACTCACCAGCGAGCATTTCAAACTTGTTGTAATCTCGCTTGAACTGGTCCTATCGAACCGTCTTGATCTGGGTGGTGCCCTCATGGTATGCATCGAGGGTCACCCAGATGTCGAAGGCCGACGTCAGATGAGAAATGCGATCGAACTCGCTTCTGCTCAGACCCTAAATTATGATGTTCCTCGCCTTACCATTCGCCTCAACATCGGGCATGTTTGCCACATTGATGTTCTCATCGGCAGGAACAACATACCGGGTCTTGACCTTCTGCCAGATGACGTAGCCCTGAGCCTAGATGTAGGTGATCCGACTCTTCCAGAAAGGATAGTCGATCCCATCGAAGATCGGGGGCTTGGTCGAGTACTTGTCTGTTGCCATGGCTCTAGAGACCGGTTAAGATCTATGAGAAAGAGTTAACCTGACTCTGATACCAATTGTTCGATCGAAATCGGCAACAGAAGGGGGTGAATGTTGAGCTTTTAAATTTCCCCCAAGAAGTACCCACTTAACAGTTTCTCCGATAGCAATTGATGCTATGAAGAAGTTAGGCTTACTGGAGACTCAAACACCCCAAGGAGAAAAGAAAACCAAGAACACACAAGAAAGATAAGGGAACTGAAATCCAAAATAGCACACACTACAGAAGGCCGGCCAAACCGCCATAAGAGGGCCGGTTAGACCGCCTGCTGTAGGCCGGTCTGACCGCCTGCTGTGGGCCGGTTAGACCGCCCTGTATCCTCCATACTTCTCACAGCAGAGAAATTAGAGGTTTGCTCCTGAAATTCTCACCCCAGAATAGCAAGATAACATCCTAAATAGCGAGGAAAGCCTAGAGAAAGAAGAGAATCCACCATAGGAACAAGAATCAAAGATTTGGGCTAAAATCTGAAAAGGAGTGGAGGATGAGGCTATTTTTCAGATTACTCAACATCCTCTAATCCTTTGCTGAAGAACTTTTGCAATCAGCTTAGCAATGACAGGGGATTTGAAAACATAAATCTTGTGCCATCTCAAGAAGGGAAATAACAAGAACCAAACTACCCCTGACAAGAAACCCTAGAAATGCAAAAACAGGGGGATTTTGACGAAGCACATAGAAAAGAGGGAAATCAGTGAATCTTCCATTTGCTCTCGGGAATGGAGTGGCCAAGTGGTCTAAAGTAGTTTCCCTTCACTAAGCAACTCATTTTGCGAATTCTTGAGCAAGATCAAACTCAAATCCAAAAGAGAAGAGAAGGAACAGAGAGAGTGCAGAAACTAAAATTCATCACAGAGAGGGGGAAATAAAACTAAAAATCTTAAAGAAATACATTCCCATGGATGATTGTCTACAGAGGAATGATTGCATGAGGTTTCTACTGCCACTCATCTCATCCTCCCCAACCTGAGAGCTCATACACAGAGGATGAACACAAGCCAGAGGGAGACATCCCCATACGCTGTTTACACTAGACAGCAAAAAAAGTGCTCTGCATCTTCTCACCAACTCTCCAACAACTAAAGCTCAAAGCAAAAGAAACTCCCAAAACCATCAACCCCTCTCACAAGCCATAACTCCACCAGGAGACATGCATCTATTTATACCCTTCTCATAATGGGTTCACAACATGCTTTCCCCATTAAGCTTTATACTTTGCCCACTAACTCTAACCAAAACCACTTCCTTTAGTGCAGCTTTGCGTATTCATCAAAACGCCCCTCCTGCACCTTCCGGGAAGCTTCCTCATTTCTTGTCTTCCAAGCCTCGCAACCACCTCGAGTCCTCGCCGTCTTTGGCACACCTCGACCGCTCCGACCTGGGCACCTCCTGCGCCTAGTCCGGTCATCCCGTGCCTCGCCACGACTCCGCCTCGACGTCCTGCAGCCATCACAGACAAGAAACACATCACATAGCACCGCTCGACATAATGTAATCAACAATAGCATTACGAGAAATCTTAAGCATGAAAAAGCCAAACCTGTCAAATCAAGAGAATAGACATCCTAAGCACTTCAACCACGTTTGACCAAGTCCGACCGAAACCAATTGCACCGTGCAACGACATGGTCCAAACCAAACTTGACTTTCCTAAAACAGATGTCAATTACTCATCACACACACGGGGTCACCCCCACATGGTCTATCAAGATGACATGACCAAAGTGAAGGGGCTCCCCCTCGCACTGCAGGGAGTGGTGCTCTCTTGATTTTTCACCATAGAGGCAAACTCCATTTACGTGTGGGAGCAGATCCGCGACCGCCTCTACAACAACTTCCAAGGGAACTACGTCGAGCGCGTCGATGCGGATCAGCTCTTTGCCGTCAAGCAAAAACCCCCGGAAAAACTACGGGAGTACTTCAAGCGCTTTGCTAAGGTACACTGCCAAGTTAAGGACATCAATGAGACAACCATTATCAATGCAGCCGTACAGGGCCTCCGCCCAGGGCTGTTGGCCGAGTACAACGCACGCAAGCCAATTAAGACGGTCACGAAGCTCTTCGACAAGATGGAAGAGTATGCGCTGCGCCCCTGAGGACACCACCCTCGCCTTTCGCGGGTAGGGCCGCAGAGGCCGGGGGTGGGGAAGCGGACGGGGCAGCGACAAAACACCCCGCGCAGAATAGGAAAACCAGGGCTATGGCATGTGGTGCGAGGTGCATGGCCGCGGCGACCATTTCACGTAGACATGCACCGCCATCGCGGCGCTGTGGCAGACGACCACTATGGATGGAGCCCTGGAAGCGGCGCCTCTCGACGTGGCCCACGTGCAACAGCCACAAGAGAGCCCCCTACGAACTCAGGCCCCAGAGGGGGCCCAGCGCCGGATCATTAACGTCATCTCCGGAGGCTCCTCACTGGAGGCCTCTTCGGCGCAAGCACCTTCGGGGGTGGTGCATTGTGAAATCACCTTCACGCCTGCCGACGCCCAGGGCGTGGAGTTCCCCCACCAGGATCCCCTGGCCATCTAGGCCACCATTGCAGGCTGCGATGTCAAGTGTGTTCTGGTCGATGGGGGCAACTCTACAAACATTCTGTTCACGGCGGCCTTCGATCAAATGGGGATCCCCCGGAGTCGCTTGGGTCCCTCAAGAATCCCGCTCCAAGGCTTCGGGGGCTGGCCGCTAAGGGCATTGGGCCAGGTACGCCTCCAATTATCCTTTCGCCAAGGTGATAACGCCAGGAGAGAAGATGTCACCTTCGACATCGTTGACATCCCGCACCCGTACAATGCCATATTGGGGCGTCCGACCCTCAACTCCTTCGGCGCGGTCCCGCACCACAGCTTCTTATGTATGAAGCTCCCGGGCCCGTGAGGCGTCTGAGAGACTATGTGGATGTAACCCCATGTGTGTGATGAGTAATTGACATCTATTTTAGGAAAGTCGAGTTTGGTTTGTGTGGTTTGGACCATGTCGTTGCGCAGTGCAATCGTTTCGGTCAGACCTTGTCGAACTAGATCGAACAGGCTTAAGTCGTTTATTTTTCGGTTCGATCGGTTTGAACTTTGAGTTTTTCTTCTGATGGTAATGTATGATTACATGTGTCGAGCGGTGCTATGTGATATATTTCTTGTCTGTGATGGCTACAGGACGTCGAGGTGGAGTCGTGGCGAGGCACGGGATGACCGGACTAGGCACGGGCGGTGCCGAGGTCAGAATGGTTGAGGTGTGCCGAAGACGGCGAGGATTCGAGGTGGCTGCGTGGCTTGGAGGGCAAGGAATGAGGAAGCTTCCTGGAAGGTGCGTGAGGGGGCGTTTTGGTGAATACGCAAAGCTGCACTAAAGTAAGTGGATTGTGGATAAAGCGCCATGAGTTGTTGAGAGCTAATAGATAAAGTGTGTTGCAAACCCATTAGTGGAGGCTATAAATAGATAGGTGCTCTCTAGTGCTGAATTCGAGAGAGAGTGTGTGTGAAAGTTGTATTTGTTTCTCTCCATGTGTTGAGGAGATAGTGTGAGTTCTTGATCTTTTAAGCATGTATGGGGACTTAGTTAGTGTGAGATTGAGAGAGAGGTGAGTTGAGAAATCCCCCATATGTAATCGCGTATGTCTCTGTATCAATATCAAGAAATCTTGTGCTGAAATTTGTTTGTTTCATGCTTCCTTCAGTCTCTCTTATTTGCTCTTTGTTTCTCGTTGAGATTTCTTGAGCTTGAGTTGTTTTGATCTTTCAGTTTCTTTGCATTTTACTGCAGTCTGGTTTTCTTGCTCTCAAGCCAAAAAGCATTTCTTTTTTTGCAGTTTACTGCAGCTTTTAGTGTTTCGGCAGCATGCAGTGTTTTTGCTGTTTGGTCTCTTTTCTTTTTCTTTCGGTTTGCTCAGTCCAGTTCGGTTCAAAGTGTTGTTTCTTTTCTATTCGGCCAGCTTTGTACCTTCAGTAGTAAAGACTGTGTTTCCAAAGTGTTGTACCGAAGAAAAGAGTGCTTTCTCTCGGCAATTGCAGTCTTATGTTCGGTTTCTTCTTTGGCAGTAAAGTCAAAATTTTTGTTGCCGTGACAGCCGAGTTATGCAAAGTTCTCTGCCGTGATAAGATTTCGAGCTGTTTTCTTGCTGTGTCTCCAGTCTCTTGCCGTGACAGTGTTTGAGCCGAGTTTCTTTGCCGTGGCAAGTCTTTTCTGCTGTTTCTTTGCCGTAGTAATATATTACTGCAGGTTCTTTGCTGTGGCTGTTTCTCTGTCTGATTTCTTGCTCTCGGCAATCTGAATTTTTAGTTTCTTGCTTCATAGATTTTACATAGCTAACGGAGAAGAAATTTTAAAAGTCGACATTCACCCCCCTCTATCGCCGTTATCGATCCAACAGCGTCATCACCATCTTCGGTGACCAGGACCTCGCCCGTCGCGTGGAGTCTGGTGCTAGGGGCCCACACCGCAAGGTGCACGTCCTCATCGACATGGCAAAGGCGGACATGCCGTCCGTTCCGGGATGGACGCCTAAGCCCCGGCTGGAGGGTGGGGTCAAGAGGGTGCCTCTCCAAGCCGAAGATCAGTTCGTGTCCATTGGCGAGCGCCTTTCCCCGAAGGTGGAGCAAAACTTGCTCTGGGTTCTCTGGGACAACGCGGATGTCTTCGCGTGGTCCCCGGAAGACATTAAGGGCGTGGACCGCGCCCTCATTGAGCACAACCTAGCGGTCCACCCCGATGCCAAACTGGTCAAGCAGAGGCTTCGGCGCATGTCCATCGACCGGTAGTAAGCAGCTAAGGTGGAGGTAGCGAAGCTCCTCCAGGCTGGAGTCATCCGTGAGGTCCAACATCCAGATTGGCTTGCCAACCTGGTGCTGGTAAAAAAGGTCAGTGGCACCTGGCGTATATGCATCGACTTCATCGTCCTTAACAAGGCGTGCCCGAAGGACGACTACCCCTTGATGCGCATAGAACAGCTGGTGGATGCCACCGTGGGGTGTGAGCTCATGAGCTTCCTGGATGCAAACTCCGGCTACCACCAGATCTACATGGCCAAGGATGATGAGGACAAGACCAGCTTCATCATGCCGATTGGGACATACTGCTTCGTCAGGATGCTCTTCGGCTTGAAGAATGCAGGGGCGACATTCACCCACCTCATCGCGCTAGCACTGGCCTCCCAGCTAGGGAGGAACGTGGAGGCTTACGTCAACGATGTGGTCGTCAAAACCAGGCAGCTCGTCTCCCATGGTCAGGATCTCCAAGAGACATTCGACAACCTCAGGAGAGTAAGCATCCAACTCAATCCGGACAAGTGTGTCTTCGGCGTGCAAGTAGGCAAGCTCCTGGGCTTCCTCGTGTCCGGACGTGGCATCCAGGCGAACCCCGACAAAGTCAATGCGATCCTCGCTATGGAGCCGTCTAAGACGACAAGGGAGGTCCAGAGGCTCGCTGGCCGCATGGCCGCGTTGAGCCGCTTCCTGTCTAGGGTAGCGGAGCGGGGCCTGCCGTTCTTCAAGACCCTTCACGGATGTGACGGGTTTCACTGGGATGACGACTGCGCGAAGGCCTTCGACGACCTCAAGAGGCACCTCGCAAGCCTCCCCACCTTGGTCGCCCCAGCGCCAGAGGCACCCCTCCTACTTTACCTTGCTGCAACAACAACAGCGGTTAGCGCCGTCCTTGTCCTCGAGGAAGGCGCCCTTCAACGCCCTGTATACTTCGTCTCCGAAGCCCTCCAGGGCGCCAAGACGCGGTATACAGAGCTGGAGAAGTTGGCATACGCACTGGTCATGGCCTCGAGGAAGCTCCAGCATTATTTCCTGGCCCATCCAATCACGGTGCCATCCTCATTCCCTCTAGCGGATACGCGCTGGTCCACGGGGCGCATTGGCAAGTGGGCGGCCGAGCTCGCGCCGTTCTCCTTGACTTACGCCTCGCGAACAGCAATTAAATCTCAAGTCCTTGCGGACTTCCTCGTGGAATGGACTCCGCCGACCCAGCACGTCCAATAGCCAGAGGACCCGGTGTGGACGCTCAATACCGACAGAGCTTACGGCGCTTCGGGCGCTGGCGTGGGCGTAGTGGTCACTACACCGGAGGGGCACCGCTTGTTGTACTCAGCGTGTCTTGGATTTTCGGCTACCAATAATACGGCTGAGTACGAGGCGCCTCTTCGGCCTCGTGAAGCTTAAGGCTCTTGGTGCATGACGGGTCCTTGTCTGCACCGACTCACGCTTGGTGGCGGGCCATGTCGACAAATCCTACCAAGCCAAAGACCCTGAGCTGGCCAAGTACCTGGCAGCCGTGATAGCAAAGGAGCGACACTTCCTGGGCATCACGGTCAAGACCATCCCTCGCGCGGACAATGAACAAGCTGATGTCCTCGCAAAGGCTGCCAGCCAACAGCTTCCCCTCCCTGAGGGAGCATTCTACGAGGTCCTACCTGTGGCAGCCATAGCACAGGACAACCGTGATGCGGCGCTCATCCACCAAATTGCCCAGCAGGATGACTGGCGAGAGCCCATCTACGGTTTCTTGCAGGGCATCACGGAGCCAGACGACCCCCTAGAGCTCCAGCGCCTGCAGCATCGTGCCAGATCCTTCCAGGTGCTCGATGGTGTACTCTATAAAAAGGGAGTTTGCGCCCCACTCCTACGATGCCTCTCACACGAAGAAGGAAAGCAACTTCTCACGGAGATCCATGCGGGGCTCTACAGCTCACACATCGCGCCGAGGTCACTAGTCGGCAAGGCGTTTAGGCAGGGTTTCTACTGGCCAACCGCAGTTGCCGATGCGCAAGACCTCATGTGTCGGTGCCAAGGTTGCCAATGGATGGGGAGGGTCATCTGCAGACCCCCGACGAGCTTGCAGCCTATTCCCCCAGTATGGCCGCTGGCACAGTGGGGCATTGACGTCGTTGGGCCACTTCCCCGGGCCTCGAGGGACCTCTGGTTCGTTGTAGTCTCCTTGGAGTACTTCTCCAGGTGGCCAGAGGCTGTCGCTCTGGCTAGGATAACCTCCGCGACCATGCAGCACTTCCTTTGGCAGAACATCATATGTCGCTTCGAAGTACCTAGGGAGCTCACCGTAGACAATGGTTTACAATACGACTCTGTCCCATTCAAGGAGTTCTGCGACAGTATGGGCATCACACTCAGATTCACTTCAGTCGGGCACCCGCGGTCCAACGGAGCGGTTGAGCGGGCCCATGGCGCCATCTCCGCCGAAGTCAAGAAGCGTCTCGTCGGGCTACCAAAGGGCAAGTGGCCAGACGAGGTCCACAGCGTACTCTGGTCCTCCGCACAACTGTGACACGTTCGATGGGATTCACGCCGTTCAAACTCCTCTTCGGCGATGAGGCAGTGACGCTCGAAGAAATTAAGGCTGGCTCGAGGAGGGTCCTCGTCCAGGCACCAGTGGAGGAACGCCAATTGTCCCTGGATCTTCTTGATGGAGATCGAGTAAGCACCACCTAGCACGTCGCAAAGTACGCGAGTCAAATGGTGCGCGCACGCGACCGCACCGTATACTCACGGGAGTTCCAGCCAAGAGATCTCGTCCTCAAAATGGCGCTCCATGCGGAGACTGTCAGCAAGCTGGAGTCCAAGTGGGAGGGACCATACATCGTCGCTGCAGCTCTGCAGCGGGGGGCTTATCGCCTCGCAATGCTAGAAGGGCAGACACTTCGCCACACATGGAATGCAGAAGGGAAGCTTGTAGCAAGGTCAGCACCCTGCCGGTTGTAAGATGCTCGCCCGCATAATACATTAATAAAGCCAACCGTCTGCAAAACTGTCTCATTCTGCACAAAGACGCGAGGAGGCATGCCTCCGCGCGCACTCTCTGAAGTATAAAAAAGATGCGTAGATGTTGTCCCTACGCGCACTCTCTGGAGTATGAAAAAGATGCGTGGATGTTGTCCTTACGCGCACTCTCCGGAGTATGAAAAAGACGCGTGGATGTTCCCTACGCGCACTCTCTGGAGAATGAAAAAGACGCGTGGATGTTGTCCCTACGCGCACTCTCCAGAGTATAAATAAGACGTGCGGGGGGACGCCTCCGCGCGCACTCTATGGAGTATAAATAAGACGCAGATGTTGTCCCTGCACACTCTACGGAGTATAAATAAGACATAGATGTTGTCCCTTCGCACTCTACGGAGTATAAATAAGACGCGGATGTTGTCCCTACGCACTCTACGGAGTATAAATAAGACACGGATGTTGTCCCTGCGCCTTCTACGGAGTATAAATAAGATGCGGATGTTGTCCCTGCGCACTCTACGGAGTATAAATAAGACGCGGATGTTATCCCTGCGCACTCTACGGAGTATAAATAAGACACGGATATTGTCCCTGTGCACTCTACGGAGTATAAATAAGACACGGATGTTGTCTCTGCGCACTCTACGGAGTATAAATAAGACGCAGATATTGTCCCTGCACACTCTACGGAGTATAAAGAAGATGCGGATGTTGTCCCCGCGCACTCTACGGAGTATAAATAAGACGTGCGGATGTTGTCCCTGCATGCACTCCACGGAGTATAAATAAAGCCCGCGGGGGCTTGCCTCGGGCGCCAGCTCCGCTGCCACCACTTCGAAGGTTAGGGACGGAGCGCTCGAGCGTCTACTTCGGATAGGCGCCAACTCCGCTGCCACCACTTCAAAGGGAAGGGGATGGAGCGCTCGAGCGCCTACTTCGGCTAGGCGCCAGCTCCGCTGTGATTACTTCGAAGGGTAGGGGACGGAGCACTCGAGCGTCTACTTCGGATAGGCGCCAGCTCCGCTGCCACCACTTCAAAGAGTAGGGGACGGAGCGCTCGAGCGTCTACATCGGTGAAGCGCCAGCTCCACTGCTACCATTTTGAAGGGTAGGGGACGAACTGCTTTGCGGAGCGCTACGTCTTACAAGCTGGCCGGAAGCATGCGCAATAACGAAAGGCAACAGCGGCATGTACCCGAACCAGCCTTTATTGCATTTATAAGGGAATGATTACACGAATTCGACTACTACATTTACGAAGGGATAAGGTTTACAAGTGCCTTCGAGTGCCTAAGGTCGTTACTCGCCGGCTCCACCTTAACATGCCTCTGTGTTGAAGTACCACCCGTTGAAGTACGGGTCGCCCAAAAGTCCCGGGCCTCCTCCGCCCATGCCCAACGCCAAAGATGCCGCTGAATCATGTGGTCCGAAAGTATTAATCGGTCTCTATCAAACATCAGCTCGGACCAAAAATAGTATGCATCGTCAGAACGCTCGGGGCAATACCATTTCATTCATGCAAAGGGGAGGGGGCCATAGGGCACCAGCTTACAAAAACAGATACATAGCAACGCACGCCTACACATTGGACCCCAGCATCACACCTGTGGGTCTACGCCGTGCATAGGGACGGTGGCACCATCTTCGTTGCACCGGGGAACTTCGTCGAGCCACTGGCCGAAGTTCCCCTCCCTATGCAACGTCCGTCGCAGTGCTACCTTGGCCGCACCCTCCCCGACGTAGCTCCAAATCCGGTCGTAGAAGGCCCGGACGGCACTTGACATCGCCCCGGCTCCGGCTGGCAACTCCAGCTGGGGATCTTCCAGCTTGGCGATGTGCTGGCACCCTCGGTTGTGGAGCATGGCGAAGGCAACACAAGCACTGGTGAAGTCGCAGTGGTCGCTGAAGGCCTTGGCGTCGCGGAGGGCGAGGCTCGAACCCTCTCCGATTCGCTGAAGCGTTCGCGCCAAGTCCTCGGGACCGAACGTTAGGTCCAGCACGTCGACGGAAAGGTCCGTGAGGGCACCCTCCAAAGACTCCATCGCCCCCACGCCGCCACCGACGTGTCTCCCAGGGTCCAATTCCTCTCTTTAAGAGACGCGGCGAGCTAGGCCCTCTCCTCCTCCAGCGCTGCAATCTGCTGGAGCAGACCATCGCGCTCCTCCGCCGCTGCACGCTGGGCCTCCGCCGCGGCACGTTGCACCTCCGCCGCTGCACAATGCGCCTCCGTAGCGAGTATCTGCACGTCGGAGACCGCCCTCGCGCTTTCCACCTCCAGCAGGCGGATGCGCTCGTCCATGGCGGTGTGAGCCTCTTCGACAGCTCGGAGCTGGCCTTCCAGCATCCTCCGCTCATGGTATGTGCCTCCTCCAGGGCTCGGCTAAGAGCAATGGTCTGCAAAAGCACATGTGTTAGCGAAGCCCTCAACAGCAGCATAGGTCGTGAACCTAAGCACCCACCCTCATCTCCGAGGCCTCCAGCGCACCCGCCAGGAGCTCAGCCCTGCACGTCGATAGTGCCCGCCGATCTAGGTTGGAGTCAGCATACTCTGCGACCTCGTGAAGGACCCGAAGCATCTCCGGCCGGGGAATGAAGTCGGAGACGACCGGTCACCGAGCATCCGTGCCAACGACTTCGACCGCACCAGGCACTGACATCCAGGAAGGGAACGGTCACTATCGTAGTGTTGAGAGAATTCACCCTGGAGTGGGAGGATGCATCAAACTAGGCATTGTAAAAGTTTTATCATGATTTTCTCAGTCATACGCCTATGGAAGTATGTAGTGGCTAGTATTATGAGTTAATCATATCTTGTGGGTAAAGTTGTATAACCTCTGTAGAGTGTTAAAAATCAATTCGAATAGCCATGCCCCCAGACATGGGCAAAGTGTAGAATCCCCACACGTAGTTTTCATATATTAATGGTTACTGGATAATGATGGTTATGGACAAAGTATGGAAATGGTTGTGATAACTTGGTATGGAAATGAATATGGTGAAGATAATTCGTTCTCTTGACTTAACTAAACTGGACATTTTGGTTTTAGTTAAAAATGACTAATTTGTAGGTTTAGAAATTAGCTATAGTATGATATTTGGCAAATTGTTTTTATGCTAAAAGAAATATAAGACCTTTCATTGGTTAAACCTTGCATATGGATATATACACCTACACTTACATTCTGTTGTAGGGACTTGTTGAGTACTTTTGTACGCATGGTTGCTTAATATGTGGTTTTAGATGTTGAAAATGATGACTCGGTGTATGGATACATCCATGCCTTCGGTTACAACATGAAAGACGATGGCTAGGACTAGATTTAGCTCTAGTTGGTTGCCTATGGTAGATCATGGAGGCCATTTTTGATTTATTTACTTTCCACTGCTTTATGTGAACAATCTCATTTGGCCTGTCGGCCTATTTTGTAAAACTTGATCATAAGATCTATTTATGGATACCTATGTAATATTAAATACCCTTTTATTTATACACATATATGGATGTGACATTTGACAATGTTATATTGTGTGGACTAGCTACTGATCCAGAGACTAGCTAAATATATACAAAAGATTCGAATTGCTACAGTGTGGTGGAACCTCCTTATTCATAGTCGAAGTCGTAGCAAACCCCATAAGAATCCCACTAATCCTTTATGATTATGTTATGCAATATAATGCAAGCATACATGATCTCCGCAAGTATTTGCCTTTGTCACTGATGTGCTGGACTATGTATAATGGCAAAACATGCTTGTGGAACACCAAATGCACGTGCAACATCTTTTCTTGCTGATTATTGGTGCTATGCAAATAACTTGTGCTTGTCATTTTGAGGCAAGGTCACGAGTGCTGCCCACTCTAGATAAATACCACCTGCTAGGTAGTATCCCAATTTATACTCATTACCATTCACCATATATTCAACCTCTAGAGCTCTTCCTTGCAATGTTTCTGTGAACAAAGTTAATTAGTTTAAGACATTTATATCGTTGTTTGATCAACAACACCAAAAATGCAAGTGTGGCTGAAAATTGGGGCCAAATTGTGGGGGTAGACAATTCATGGGAAAATAAGGACCGAAATTTTGGTGTTGTTGGCTATTTGGATTTGTGGATCTGCACCCAAGTTTGAGTTCAACATTGTGAAACTTGAAGAAGATGAATGCTTCATGCTTGGGACAGAGTGTGTTTTGGATGAAGTTGAATGAGTATGGAAATGCTTATATGAATGAATTCATGTATATACACACATTGAAGCGACGGCACGTGATGAATGAATGCATACACGTAGCTGTTGTATGTATTGTCATAGGGATGGAACAAATAAATGTGTTGCAACCGTAGTAACGATCATGTCCTCAATTTGGCAAAGAAAAAGAAATTTCTATTGCTCTAGCTAGGCACTTGCACCATTTGAATAAGAACTTTGCACGAATTTAATGGGAAACAATTCGATTCTGCAAAATTTAGGAGAAATTCTTGCTTTCCAAATGGGACATAGCAAATAGAAATTGACAAGAAAAATGCGGTCACAATTCTACTAAGGAAAAGGGTTATTACCTATTAGACAGCTTTTAAAAAAATAATGAATTAGATTTTGTGGCCATTAGATCCAGATCTAATAGGTCTTACTTCTCCTACACACTAGGTCTCAATTCTCCTTAACCTTATAGGTAATCTTGAGGCCTTCTAGTTTGCATCTAACCGCAAAGAACAAATCTCACAGACGCAGCACCAAGCGCCACCCCTCTCTTCAAAACTTTCAAATTATTCCAAAACTTTTGAATAAAAAACTTTTATTTGCTTCAAAAACTTTCAAATTGTGAATTGAAAACATTCAATTGCTTTCGAAAGCTTTCAAATTATTTCGTAAACATGCAATTTGAAAACAATTTTCGAATTGTTCAAAGAACTTCCAAATGCAAACTTTTAAACTAGTTTCAAAAACATTTCAATTAGAAAAAAAGCAAATGGGATTTTGGGAATAGACTCGCCATCCTACGCCGGTGAGTGGTGACAGTGGCAAGCGCGGGGACCGGATCAGGCGATGGCATGGGGGATGGAGCCGAACCCAATGTCGGTGACAACGGCATAGAGTAGGGGCATTGGCGGTGCATACTGATGAGGAAGCTCTACTGAATGTGCAGGTGGCAGATGCATAAATGTGCAGCTTGCTAGTCTGATGGAAAAATGGATGGGAAGAAAATGAGCGCAACTGCACAGGAGAGAGTGAAGGGAGAGGGAAGGGAAGAGTTCAAGAGAGTGTGGGCTAGTGATGTACGTGTCGTGAGGACGTGCAATGTAAGGCCATGCATGTCACAACCAAGTGGGGTGTCCGTGAGATTTGTTATGTGCACGGGCAAATTAGGAGACGCCTATAATTTTTTCTTACCCTTTGCTGCTTTCCCCCCAAACCACCTCCCTCGGTCATCAACGAATTGTCACATTCTAGATTTAAGTACTCTAAAAAGCATGCAGAAGAGGGCCACTGCTGGAGAACTCTATTACCCTATTTTTTTATTTTGATTTCTGTTTTTGGTTTTTGGTTTCTCCAAAAGTTAAAAAGCCAAACGTCTTAACAAGTTGGTCTCTTAAGCGGATTCTCAAAATGGCTTCCCGAGCTCAAAACTGCATACGATATTCGCGTTAACATCTCTATCATCCGCTACCGTATCAAAAAGCTAAAGAAAATCTATCAGCCGTAGTAAAAACAAAAAACACCCACATATCTCGAGACATATTAGAAGGTAAAAAGTATGCCTAACAGTAGACAAAAATTATGCTTATCAAAATCGGATAAAATATGCTGGATTCAGATCGTTCTTTTTTACGCACGCTCTCACGCAATTTTTACACATTAACCTCACGCAACCAAGGTTGGTCACATCAGCTTTCGGGACTAAGCAAAGGACAAATCACGTCGTCTGGGCTCTGGATACAGGCAGTCGTTTCGTGCCCCGGGCACATGAAACTATCTCCTCGCGTCGACATTCGACGGTAGAAGTGTCCAAAAGAAATAGCGGCCGGCCATGGCATCCAACTGCTGCACTCGTCGTCGCGTATCACGCGCGCCGCTTCTTCGAAAATGTTTGCGACCTGTCAAGCCATGATTTGCGCAGCCCATGCTACGGACGCTAGCGTACAACATCAAATCGGTTACTTCTGCCACAATTTTTTTTAAAAAAAAACGAGGATGCCTGCCTGAACCTAACAAAATTGGAAGCAGTCTTCTTCCACAATTCTTTTTACCCGTTTGGAATGCGATAGTTTTTCTTAATTTCTGTAAAAACTAAAATATTTCTTATAAAATTTATAAGAATTTATATAAAACCTATGAGAACTGAACTGCTATTATAGAATTCATATGAAATTCTTGTGTTCCGAATAGAGCCTAAATCTTAGTAAAATGAGTAAGAACACGTGTAAACAGGAATTACTAATCCACGACAACGAATAGCACGCAAAAAATTTAGCATCGGACCAGAGTGAATGTATTCATAATTCCAATGATAATCTCATCCAAGTAGCAAGAAGATCGCCAAGAGAAGAAGAAAAAAGCATGCGCCTAGATTAGAGAAAACAGAACTAAATGACTGACTTGACTCAAAATGCAGGACAAATTGGCAGCGAATTACACCGAGGATTCACTGCCATTACTCCATCCGACCCGACGGCGATGAACTCAAAATCCAATAGGCGATAGCGCGTGCTCGATTGCATTTTATTCGTTCCGATGCGGACACCAAGAAAGCTCATCAATGGCTCACACCTTGAAGCTGAAGCTGAGGAGGATCTTGTTGAGCCCGCCCTTCCAGCCTCCGCTCCCCTTCCTGCCCGGGCTAGAATTCGCCGCCGCCGTCGCCACCGCCGGCTCCGACGCGGCGTCGTTGGCCACGGCCTCGCGCGCGGCCTTCTGCCAGAGCAGGAAGCTCCTGCACCCGTTGAAGCTGATCCTCTCATCGGCCTTGAGCGCTGCACGGCACGAAAGATCAAATCGAGAAGGGGTCAGAGCCAAGAAACGGCGCAGACTGCGACGGGTTAAGCAGGGAGGAACTTGTGTTTGAGTTGGGGCCGTACCGTCGGATCTGCCGTTGGAGGTGTAGAGGAGGAAGTCGGCGGGGTCGGCGCCGAGCAGCGGCATGCGGCCCTCGCGCGCGTAGCAGCGGAGCACGGTGCGGATGAGGCCGGTGACCGACTCGCCCTCGTCGACCAGGAACCGCAGCGGCCCGGCGCTGCCGAGCACGGTCACCGTCACCAGCACGCGCGACCGGCCGCCGGCACCCGCCGCCGCCGCCTTGCCTTGGAGCTCCACCTTCCTCAGCTTCATCGGCAGCGTCGACGGCACCGCAACAGCCATATTAACGAACCAATCGGATCAAAACCAAACTAATCAACCAAAAATCGCTGCTTCTGTTTTCCCCCCTCTCCTTTCTTGGCAAAGAAAAAACCTCTAGATCAAAAAGAACCGAAGAACCGTCCGCTCGTCGGCGAGCCGTTCACGGGTCGAGGCCGATGCAGCGGTGGTACCAGCCCTGCATGCAGGATCCGAAGACGCGGAAGGAGGCGGAGGCGGCCCTCTCCGGCTGCGGCAGCGAGGAGGGCGAGGCGGAGGTCGTGCGGGATCCCACCATTCACAAGGGCGGACTCGTCTTCGCGCGGCGATCGGAGAGATCTGGAGGCGCTTCTTGGCTCCCTGCCGTTCCGCGGCCGAGAGGAGGACGACGCGGTGGGTTTGGTTGGGGCTGGGGACACGAGGGCCCGAGGCGTGCGTGATAATAAAGCAGGGAGAGATCACAACTTCGCAAGCCACGGCGCCGCTGGCCTGTTTGGCAACGGCGGCTGCTTATGACTTTTATCGAAATTTTTAAATTTTGGCTGTTTACAGTACAGATTATGAAGAGACAGATACTCACTTGTAATTTTGGCTGGTACAGATGTTGGGCTTTTAACGTGTAGATCGTTTAACTTGTAGATCTCAAATTGAGAAAATACTCCATTTGAAAGTTAGGTACTGTAGTAAAAGTCAAAAGCCGCCGGCTTCGGAGTAAAAGAACAGGAGTCTAGTTCTGCGGCCGCGTGGTGGGTTGGGCTGCGGTTTCCTAGTCTTTCTGCTTTCTCTGAGAGACGATCTTGGCCGTTGGCCCGGAGAGGGGGGTGTGGAATGCACGGTGGATGCTGGGTGGTTCGGATGTGTAGGGCTGCTTCCTTGCAGGCTTTGCTTGCTTGCTAGGGTTTTCTTCTTCTGTTTTAGTTTCGTTTTTCTTATCTGAGGACTGGAACGGTCTTTGTGGATCTTGCTTGGGGGCTACGGAGAGCGTGTTCGTCCTTCCTTCTATGTAGAGTTATTAGATGCATAAGCGCGGCGTACGCCGCGCTAGCTACCGTGTGGACTAAAGTAAAAGAGACGGTAATTCGCAGGGGTTTCATAAAAAAAATCGAGGGCACATGCGTAATTTCGAAAAAACCAAAGGGGTTTTTCGTAAAAAACTAAGGACCTGCAAGGGCTTGTATGTAAGTAAATAAGGACCTATACGTAATTTTGGAAACCCGCGGGGCGCTATCCAAGATTTTTTTAAAAAAACTGACAGAGACCTTTTTGCGAGGAAAAAGGACCTCTACGTAATTTTCAGAAAACACAAGGAAATGGACTCGGCCGGCCGTACACAAAACCCGGAGGCCACGCGCCGGCCGACCGAGCACTGGGGGCGACGTGGCCATTCTCTCCGCGCAGCAATCCCCCGAGCTTTGTATTGGTTATTATTTGTTTCCTCCATTTCTATCGAGTGCAGTAATACTTCATCCGATTCAAAATATGAGTTGGCTTTGGCATGAACTGCAGGCATCGTCTCTTTAATGTAACCACATTTGTAGCGAATTTTGGCTAAAAAATACAAATCATAAGAATTATACACATTTGTCTCCTTTCATGTAACCACAACATTGATTTGTTTCCCAAAAGACAGAAAAGAACACCAACGAGCCGGCAAATGCATCCTTCTTTTCTCCCAAAAAAAAGTTAAAAGAAAAACACTCCATTTCCCAATTCATCACAACTGAAGCATAAAACTCATGATCACTCCCGAGTCCTAACCCCGCTTGTGCCATTTTGAGTCATTAGACTACCGAACAAAATTAAAAAAAAAAGTCACCGCATTCGCTTTTGAAGGTTAGAAAATAATCCTTTTTTGTCTCATTAGTGTACCATGCTAATCAGACAGAAAACAGAGTTCCATCATGTTGATCGGTGACATGGATCCAGAATATTCAAGATGAGGATTCGTAGTTATAAAAACTAGTAAAATTACATGTGCAATTGCGTGGGGGCGGGCTAGTATTAAGAAACTTATATTTCTACAATCAAACAAACTCTTATAAAATTTGAAACCATTTCTAAAAAGTGAAAGAATATGGTAAATAAATATTAATTGTGAATCCTAGATTTCAAAAATTCAAGTTCTAAATTTTTAAATTTTATAAATTCAAATATTTTAAAGTTCCAAAATCTAATTTTAAAAATAAAATTTTCAAAAATTGAAAATTTGAACTTTTGAATCATAATAATTAAATGTTTTAATGTTGCAATTTTAAATTGTAAAATTCAAAATTTAGTATTCAATATAAAATTTATAAACGTTAACCTTCAAAGTTTGAAATTTCAAATGTGTAATTTAAATTTCTGGACTTGTTGGTTCGAGTTATGAAATATTTGAACTATTATAAAAACCATTTTGTAGTTTCTTTCAATCCAACGAAATATTGTAATATTATATTACTAGTAATGTGTTATCAGTAATCAGATTGAGGGGAATATTAGATTATAGCGGAATATGAAATTATGCATACCAAACATACCCTTAAAGTAGTTCAAAATTGGTCCATTGTTGAGGTTTATTTTCTTTAGAAATTTTAAAGCGTATATGGTTAAGTACATATTATCTAACTAAATAGAAGGAAGTTAATTTGTAAGGTACAGTCCGTGTCACTTATTCAAACATGTCACACATGCATTGGGATGACATAAGGAGGGTTTTGTCTAAACACACACGCTCGTACATGCACATGTGTATTCGTTTATTTTTGTGTGAAAAATCGTGTGACTTGTCACTTAAATCCACCTTTTGTTTTGCTGAAAAACTGGGCCATGTCGTAATGCGTCTTCTAGTACATTAAATATACTATCTCTCTATTTTATTCTAGTTAAATGTAATTTTAATGTCTAGCTTAATTCGATTTAATTGAGTTAATGCTGTCAATTACTAGTGAGTCATTGTTCGCTTGTTTTCATATGACCTGGAGATGTCTAGACTTAATTAACCAAATTTCTTCTCCATTCTTCTTCCTCCTCGCTGGAGAGTTGTACTGTGGTGTTGAGTAGCTGAACCACACTAGCCTTCCTCCTCGGCGTGCACTGGGAAGGAGGATGAGCGGTTTCTCTGAGTCATTACCACAGAGAACACTTGCACGAGGTGGCAATAAGGTTTATGAGCAACGCACATCTGCGCGACCACTCACTTCGCTGCTTCGTCTACTTTCTATGTTGCATCGAGCCTACACTGCTTCCTGTTCTCCATCCATTCCAACCATAATTCATTCGTTTGACCAATCGACTATGCTATTTGTTTTTAAGCATAGTTCAAAATGTAATGTGTTGTCTACTGTTAGTATTGATTTATACATCAGTAGTTATTTGTAATATTTACCTTCTAATAAAATTTGAAATTAAAATATTACATATATTTCCAAAGTAGCTTACAAAGCGAGAGAAGATGGACCAAAGTCTAGAGCGTTCGACTCCCATCGACCCCAACCCCCAATGAGAGAAGATGGAGCAAAGCCGTAGGGCCTTCGACTCCCATCAGACCTCCCCCCTTTCGTGTTTCGGTGAGCCCACCCTTCAGGGATCATGAAAGTGTGAGCTTCACATAAGGCCCTGTTCTGAATGGCTTTATGTTCTAGGCTTCAAACAAGTGGCTTATTTGGCATTTTTGGTTTTTCTTTTTTTTTCCTCTTATTTTTTACATTGTCTTAAAAGATATAGTAGTGTTTTCCAATTTTCTTATTTTCTTATTATTTTTCTCATTTTTAACTCAGAAAAATCTAACGGTCGCTACAGTGCATTTATAGCCAAAACTCTATACAAAAAGCTAAAAGGCCACCTTTTTGAAGCCCTTTGGAGCATGCCCTAATCGGATCTTCCTCTCCCTCTCCCTCTCCCTATTCAAACTTTCGTAAAAACTCTTCTCCCTAGTTAATTGAATGGTAGAGCTCATGTCTTTCCTTTAGAAAAATATTGCGCATACGGCTTGCAGGTCAGTGCAATTTAATAAGTTGGCCAAGTCGCCATGTACATAAAAATATGGAGAAAAAATCTAGGATAAAATTGGGGTCCTTGAGAAGGAAAAAATATGCAGGATGACTACGGTAGAATACCATTTTTTTCTTGTCACTGAACTCCTTTATAGCTAATCCGGAACTTTTGAACCACGTCATCTCTTCCTTAAACACATTTTGCAAGGGCAGGGATTATACTAGTTTATGATCTGGAGCCCATTTGGAATGAAGGAATTTAATAGAATTTCTACATAACAAATAGCCCTTTTTTATATAAAAAACTCCAATCCAATTGGGCACTTCCCAATGAGAAATGGGCTCAGATAGGGAGCGGACCATGTAGCTCAAGCTTTTCCTGCTATCTTTGCCAGGGTGCCCCATGAAACACAGCGCGGGCCAAGCCTGCCGGGCCATGCCGTGCAGGGCTAGCTTCGGGGCAATTGGGTAAAGCATGATGGCCAGATAAAACTTCGCATGCCTATCCACGATCCACAAATTTATTCTTTTAAGAAAAAAAACATAGAAAGATGTGCAGAGTTCCTTCGATTTTCCTGCGCAATTTTTTTTTTACTGAATAACTTCTCTCGGCTACATTTGTAATTGAGAAAACTGGATATATATCACTTAAATGTTTCCATTTTAAAAATATATCATCAAAAAAGTTTGGTTCACTTTAATACATCCAAACTTCCGAAATCTTAAAATAACAAGTACTCCTTGGGCTTAGGCACCAAGTCTAAAATAAATATGTATCGTTTACGAAAAATTTTAAAATTTCTTAGATGTCAAGTTTAACTAGTTTACTGACTAGTTCAAATAGTTTGGACTAAATTTTGAATTGTAGTTGTTTTTTTTATGATAGTTTAATTGTAGGTATATGCTGATTATATATATAAATCAACAAAGTATGTGATCTAAATTTGTTCAAAACATTGAATTTATGTATAGTTTTTCAAATTTATATATTTCATTTGAATTTCTATAGATGAGTATATACCCTAAAACTGATATTTTCAAAAAATATACCCGAATTTAGATGAAATTGATGCATTTGAAATTATGGTGTCCGGACACTATGATGCCCCATTTCATCATATATATATATATATATATATATATATATATATATATATATATATATATATATATATATATATATATATATATATATATATATATCACTTCAATACTACCCAAACTTACAATTCTCCTCGGTATAGCCCTCTGTTTGCTTTCGTCGCTTCTCCCTAACGGCGACGCGATTCCACGCACTGGCTCGCCCTTACTTGGCTCGAGCAGACCGGCTTGTTCCCCCTGTCTGGCTCGAGCAGACCGGCTCTTTCTCCTTCTCTCATTCACTCCTCATCGCGCCCCCGACGCCCAGCTCGTGCCGCCCTCCTCTGCATCGCCGACGCCCAGTTAGAAATTACGAGAGAAAATTCACTCCCAGCTGACCAGATACAAAGATTGGATACATCACTTCTCAATTTTGCAGCTACTATCAGCAAAAAGAGGAACACACAAAGCACAACATCACATGCTTTTGTATCCACAGGCAAGACTTGGAGATCTGAATCTACTCACAACATCAACTGCTTTTACATCCACAGGCAAGACTTGAGCAGTGACGGACCAGGAATAAAATTTAGATCAGATGATATATACCAATAAAATTATCTAATAGTAAAGCAAGATATGTAGAATTCATATTACATCCACACTAATAAAAGCATATGACACTAAATGTAATCCAATAAAATAATTTACATGTAAACATGTAAGAACGAACACTATTACAGAAAGTCTAATACTAGACGGCCAATCACAGACGGTTTGACAAAACCGTCTATGACCGACACTAACACAGAAGGTTTTAATTTGGACACCGTCTGTATTGATGGCGTCGGAGAAAACGAGTATCACAGACGGTTTTTAATAAAAAACCGTCTGTGATAATACCGCTAAGCATTTATTGCGCCGGTCAGAACCGCATCTGTCTTCATTTCAATCCAGATCTAGCCGGTGCTGCACTCTTTCGCTCAGGAGGCAAGCTAGGCAATTTCAGGCCAATTAATTTGGTGGGAGGAGGCAGACATTGAGCTTTGAAGATTCATACGTTTCTAGTTGCTCTAGATATGGTTAGTAATGAAATTTATTTTTCTTTGCATTACAATTTAAATCTAAGTTTTGGTGAGTGTTATTAAAGATGGTTTGCATCTACTTGACCATACATGATCAGTTCCCGTTATGTGGGAGACCAAATTTGTCAAAATTGTTGGTTATATACCTTCAGCGATCGCTGGGGAAATAGCTGTTGTGTTTATAATATGAATTAAGGTAGCAAAGCCTCAATGCATGTGGTATATATGTAGTAATAATTAATTAATTTAATTTTTAATACTAAATTGTTATTTATATATATATATACATAATGTAGGACCAAAGTTGGATGTATGCCGCGAACCGTGTGAGTGAAGAGTACATTAATGGTGTGTCTACTTTTACAAGAGCTACCGAGGAGGATATGTTGAATAAGGGGGTGAGATATATGTACTGTCCATGCACTGACTGCGAGAATTTAAAGATGTTTAAGAACCGAGGGCGAATTGAAGCGCACTTGATTCGGAGGGGTTTCAAAAAGGGTTATACGTGTTGGACCAGTCATGGTGAAGTCAACGATCATATGCCACCGGATGACATCGCCGGTGAAGTGAATGACATGCCGCAAGATGATGTCGATTGTTGTTCGGATCAGATAGGTTGCACGATGACAATCTGGATCAGATGCTTCGCGATGTAGAAGAGAACTATGATGAGAGAGAGAGTATGTTAAATTCCGAGACTTGATGGAGGACTCAGAGAAACCTTTGTTCACGTACTGTAGGTCAAAGTACACGAGGTTGTCGGCCGTGCTTGAACTGTTGAAATTGAAGGCAAGCAACGGTTGGTCTGACAAGAGTTTCACAGCGCTGCTAGGTGTTTTAGCGGACATGCTTCCGGAGGGAAATGAGTTGCCTAAAACCACGTATAAAGCCAAGAAAGTTCTTTATCCATTGGGAATGGAAGTAGAAAGAATACATGCATGTCCGAACGACCTGTATCCTCTACCGTAAAGAGTATGCAAATATACATGTATGTCCGGTGTGCAACACATTTCGATACAAACGTAACAATCAATCAGATGACGACGAGGGAACAGAGGTGAAGAAAGGACCTCCTGCTAAGGTGGCATGGTGTTTTCCTATAATTCCTCTTTTGAAAAGGTTTTTTGCAAATCCAAAGGAGGCAAAACTGCTGCGTTGGCACTCAGAGGAGCACAAGAAGGATGGAATGCTGAGACACCTTGCTGATTCCGCCTAGTGGAGAAACATCGATAGGAGTTTTGCAGACTTGGTGCAGAACCAAGGAATATAAGGTTTGGACTGAGTACAGATGGAATGAATCCTTTCAGTAGCATTAGCAGCCGACATAGCACATGGCCCGTGACTCTCTGCATATATAACCTTCCTCCTTGGTTGTGTATGAAGCGAAAGTATATTTTGCTGTCGATACTTATCCAAAGGCCAAAGCAACCTGGGAATGATATTGATATGTATCTAGCACCGTTGGTGGAAGATCTAAAAGTACTGTTAAACGAAGGGGTACAGGTATGGGATGCATACAAATGAGAGAACGTCACTTTGTGCTCCTTATTGTTTCGCACCATAATTGATTATCCTGCCCTTGCTAACATATTAGGCTAGAGTACAAAAGGTGCCAAAACTTGTACCCACTGTTTAGATGGTACCGAGAGTGTGTGGCTAAACACTCAAGTAAAACCGTCTACATGCGTCACCGCCGGTTCATTCGGAGGGCTCACCCATACCGCAAGATAAAGAAACAATTTGACGGAGAGAAGGAAGACGGTTCAGTTCCAAGGCATTTAAGGGGAAAAGAGGTTTATAATATGGTTAAGGATTTAGATGTTATCCTCAGAAAGGGACGTAAATTGAGGGCTCATGAGAAGAACACCTGGAAGAAGAGATCAATATTTTGGGACTTACCTTATTGGGAGTACCTATATGTTTGACACTGCATCGACGTCATGCACGTAGAAAAGAATGTATGTGACAGCTTAATTGGTCTCTTACTGAACATTCGTGCTAAAACAAAGGACAACGTCAATGCATGGCTTGACTTGGCTGATATGGACATCAGGCCTGAGTTAGCACCGACAAAAACAGATAATGGATGAACGTATCTTCCCCCTGCGTGTTACACTCTGTCCAAGGCTGAGAAAACAGAACTGTGCCAGTGCTTGCACGGTGTCAAAGTTCCGTCTGGTTACTCCGGCAACGTGAAGAAACTTGTTTCGATGCAAGATTTGAAGTTAAAAGGCATGAAGTCTCATGATTGTCATGTGTTGATGACACAGATGCTCCCTATTGCAATTAGAAATATTTTGCCAATCAAAATCCGAGAGACAATCATGAGGCTATGTTATTTCTTTAACACAATTGCTTAGAAGGTCATCGATCCCGAAGGACTAGATGCTCTGCAGGATGAGGTAGTGATGACTCTATGTCATCTTGAAATGTATTTCCCTCCTTTGTTTTTCAATATCATGGTCCATCTCATTGTTCACGTTGTGTGGGAGATAAAAATATGCTGGCCCGTATTCCTACGTAGCATGTACCCATTTGTGAGGTTCATGGGAATTCTCAAGTCCTACGTACGGAATCGATCTCGGCCGGAGGGCAGCATCGTCGAAGGTTATGCAAGCGAAGAGGTCATTGAGTTTTGTGTTGATTATATGGCTCAGATTCTACCGATAGGTGTGCCTCAATCTCATCATGAGGGGAGGCTGAACGGTATCAGAACTATCGGAAGGAAAGCAATCACTCCAGATATGGACGCGTATACTCAAGCCCATTTCACGGTCTTGCAACACATGACTGAAGTGGCGCCTTATGTTGACCAGCACAAGGATGTGCTTCGGCAACAGAATCCGAAGCGGCCGGATGTTTGAATCATGAGGCAACATAACAATCGGTTCAACCAATGATTGAAGGAGCAAATCGCTAGGAGCTCGCCAAGTGAGATGATGACATGGTTGGCAAAAGGGCCAACATTTACAGTTGTGATATGGCAAGGATATGACATAAATGGGTACACATTCTATACACAGTCTTAGGATGTAAAGAGCACTAACCAGAACAGCGGTGTCCGCATAGATGCGTTCAGTACCGATGGGTTGAGAAACTCGTACTATGGATTCATAGAAAAGATTTGGGAGCTCGACTACATGGTTTTCAAGATCCCCTTATTTCGCTGCCGTTGGGTGCATCTCCCACAGGTGAAGGTTGACAAGTACAGTGTCACTACCGTGGACCTCTAATGTGCTGGGTACAAAGACGAACTATTCGTACTCGCCAACCAAGTTGTTCAAGTTTTCTATGTAACTGACCCGGTAAATAAGAAACGCCATGTAGTTCTTCATGGAAAAAGGAGAATTGTCGAAGTAGATAATGTAGTGGACGAGGAAGAATATAATCAATTTGACGAGTTACCTCCTTTTGGAAATGGCATGAGGGTCGACGACGAACAATGTGACGAAACTAGTTACGTACGTATTGATCATCATGAAGGGCTAATTTTTAAAGGAAATAAGCAAGTGGAATGAGAATGTGCGACATATATGTGGGCATTTGTGTTTATGTATATAACGATGAATGTATGTGATGTATATGTAATTGGCATTTATGTATACAACAATGCATGTGTGTGATATATTTGTGAATTTGCATTAATGTATATGTAAAAATGTGTGAGGTCTTATTGATTTTGTGAATTTCAACAGTCCCAGGCAGCTATTGTAAAGAAATACACTGTGTGAAGTCTTATTGAATGCTAGTTGGTGTTTATATTAATAACTACAGCCGGGGCAAAGGCTTATCACAGACGGTTCTCAGTTTAGAACCGTCTGTGATATTTAGTATCACAGACGGTTCTAAATTTAGAACCGTCTGTGATAGTTATATATCACAGACGGTTCTGTGTTTAGAACCGTCGGTGATATTGATATCACAGACGGTTCTTAAATAGAACCGTCTGTAATAAGCCTTTATATATAACCCCCGCTAGGGTTTTTCGCGTATGCAGTTATTAGACTTAGTCGCTCTCCCGAAGTCCCGATCGAGTCCATCGCTGCCGCCATCCCCGAGCCCGTCGCCGGCCGCCTCCGTCCCCCCGAGCCCCTCGCCGGCCACCTCCGTCGAGCCCCTGAGCCCCTCGCCGGTCCCCGTCCCCCAACCCCTCGTCGGCCGCCTCCGTCGAGCCCCCGAGCCCCTCGCCGGTCGTCGTCCCCCGAGCCCCTCGCCGGCTGCCTCCTCGGACCTCCGTCCACGCCGCCATTGCCACCGCCTACACCTCAACGCCCAAACCCTAAGGTACCATCTTCTCCAACTTCTTAGATCCAATACTGCAATGCTCCTTAGGTAGAGTATTGTCTTGGAATAATATGGTCTCCCTGCCCTTGTTTATGGTTTAAGTCCTCTCCTTAAGATCTAAACATATTGAGCTGAATTCATAAATCTAGTCTGCCCTAAGGATAATGCCATAGCTCTGTAAGCTTAAAAGAGTTTGTGAAACTGGTTCCTTGTATGTTATAGCCAACTTTGGTCTTTCAGTTTTGATAGGATTTACCAACTTTGGTCTAGGTACCCTGGATGTATGTCACATTAAACTTGTTCCTATTCCAACTCCCAACAGGGTTAGGTCTCCTGGCAGTTGATGCTTTCTCATATACCCTAGCATACCAATATGCCTCCATTAGACCCTAAGGTCTCTGACCACTAACATAATGTTTAATATCTCCTCTGAGACCACCAATAAAACAATTCAATAAGAAGTGCTCTTGTAAGTATGGATGGTCCCTTTTTACCAGTGCCATGCATTCTTCAAATCTACCAATGTAATCGCCTATATTGGGTTGATATTGTCTGATATTCTGTAAGGATTCCATAGCTTTATGAGCGCTGCATAGTTTGCTTGCCTCTTTTGAATCTTGTTATCACTAAAACTGGTTGCTCTACAATCTTATGGTCTTATCTTATGGTATGGCACTTTCTTATCTTATCCTAATAGACCCACAAATTGAGCGAATCATAGTATGGCACTTTCTTATCTTATGGTCTTCTAGGATGGTTCTTCATAACTCCTTATAACAATTGGAGTGTGAGAACTATGGTCTTTCTCTTTCCACCTGTTTATATCTTGAAGAAGTCACTGGATTCTTCTTTTCTGTTGCTTATAGTGCACGTAATTTGAATATATCCCTTGTATATGTTGTTTAGAAGGCCAACATGTCATCCGCACATTCTTCAACATCATCGCCGGATGCGTTCGCTCCAAAATCAAAACGCTAGGGAAGAGGGCTATCAAAAAAGCCTGAGGGCCGATTTACCATCACAGAGGTCGATGGATCTGGGACCCTTCTCCTTCCTCGCCAAGCAGTATTCGCATTTCAAAGAATGATCAGAATAGTTGCACGAGAACGAATTGAGATCACAATCGATTCGTGGAAGAGCGTGCCTAGGACTCGGAAACGTGAGCTGCTGATATAAATTTTGGCATCGTTTAAGATCCTAGAAGAACACCAAGATACCGTGCAACGACAAGCCTTGCTAGCGGCGTGCAAAGCATGGAAGAACTTCAAGAGCACGCTTGTTAAGGATTACGTGGAGAAGGACGAAACGCCCTTTCATAAATACCCATTTCTGGAACCACAATGGGAAGAGTTCAAGGTGATGAAGACGACCGAAGATTTGAAAAGTACAAGTGCGGCGCACAAGGCCCTCCTGGCAAAAAACACACACCCCCACAGACTTGGCACAGCTAGGTATACGGGTAAAATCCCGCAGTGGAGGAGGAAGGATGAACAGGCAGTCCTGTAGGACACCGCCCCGCCATTTGCCAATATCCCGGATGACCGCGCTCGAAATTGGATTAGAGCAAGGTCATCTACAATGACATTGGGGGACGTCTCCTTTCGAAACCCTACAGACCAGCAAGTGTCCCAGCGCCTAGTAAGATATCAATCGAACTACGTAGCTTGTAATTACTCCACAACTTCGTAGGAAGTGAAATGACATGTCGTGCTCTTGCAGGAAGCGCTGAGTGTTGAATCTTTCCCAGGGATCATTCCAGGGAACAAGGGAGAAAGATATACTCTTCGCGGCCCTGGGAAACAAGGAGCACCCGGGTCGTACAAGAGGCCTTGGGCTTTACGTTCCTTGGAAACATGGTTTCCAAGATGACTCCGAAATGGATCAGTGTAGGAAGAGAACCAAAGCCAAGCATGAGGCACGGCTACGAGAAGAGATCAAGGCATCTCATAGAGAGGAGCTGGCTGATTATGTCAGAGATGAGATGCGGAGATTTACAGAAAATCAGCAGGCCACCGCCGCCGCTCCTGTGCGAACTAGCCCGCACAACCATTCGAGTAGTTGTGCGTCCAATCCGATGGAAAGCGAGGCCAGATTTCCTATGGACGACATCCTGGTAATAATTATTATCTCTCGAATGTTTGCTCCATTGATAGACCTATTGGAGTAGCTAATTTTGTATCGTTATATAGGAGCCTACGAAGTACAAGCTCCAAGTGAGATATGCTTTCGTTTCCTTGTACGCTGCTTGGGGCTAGGCATATCCGTCTGCTCTCGGGGCCATGGTGCACCGTACACCTATAGTACCAGGCTTCACAAAAGTTAATGTGGATGATGTGCATGTCAATTTTAAGGTCGTCCCGCTACCGAAGCCCCCCAAAGACGAGATCGTGACTCTATGGCTGGCCATTGGAAATTCATCCAGTGGCCCAAAAGAGACATCTCCCGAGAGGCTTTTTCACCGGTGGCAGGACCACAAGGGCAGTGTGAACCAGAGCTACATGCACTAGTGCCATCTCCACAAGACTTATCTCCACCACCGCTACCTGCACCGGGGCTATCTCCACGGGTGCTATTCTCGCCAAAGCAACTTGCACCGGTGCTACCTTTACAGTCGACTACCATAAAGTCGACCTACAGCCGAGGTAGCAAGGGCAGCAAGGTCAAAAAGGGCAAAGCAAAGAAGACCGATGATGATATCACTCCAGAATCGAGGTCTTGTGAAAGGAACAGATCCATAATAAACGAAATTGTCAGCTGCACAAGCAATACTTGAATGTCAATCATGCACCACCCAAGTATAGCTTATGCAGCCTGACAAGTTCGTTGATTATGGATCTGTTCCTTTCGCGAGACCTCGATTCCGGAGTGATAAGAGCAATAAAAAATGCAATGTTACCATCTAAGTACAAATCCAATGTAGATCTTTTGTAATTGTGTATTTGTTAATGGATATTTTATTTCATTTCAATTAATTGATTTATGAAATGGATATTTTATGTTTGTGAAATGAAGTGCGATGTGAATTGAATGTTTTATGTTTGGGAAATGAATTGAGATGTGAATTGAATGTTTTATGTTTGTGAAATGAATTGAGGTGTGAATTGGATGTTTTATGTTTGTGAAATGAATTGAGATGTGAATTTTATGTATATATATACATGTTGATCTGCTTGTTTTAGAGGGTATGGCTAGCATTTCCTGAGGCTAGCCAATAAACAGTTTTAGATTTAGGGTTAGAAAAGAATATCACAGACGGTTTGTAACTAAAAACCGTCTGTGATAACTGATAATCACAGACAGTTTTTACTTACAAACTGTTTGTGATAGGTGATAATCACAGACGGTTTTTAGGTAAAAACCGTCTATGATATATCAATATCACAAACGGTTTTTAACTAAAAACCATCTGTGATACCTGATAATCACAGACGGTTTTTAGTTACAAACCGTCTGTGATATTTACACCACAGATGGTTCAAAAATCGTCTGTGATAACCTTCGATTATCACTGACCCATAAATTCAGACGATTCAGAAAATTGTCTATGATGACGTTTCTGAACCGTCTGTAATACGGTTTTCTGTAGTAGTGGAATGCATGCTTTATCTGTACCTGCATGGGAATAAAACCATCTAGTCCCACTCTTCCTGCCTTAGCTCGCTCGCCGCCTGCCTTGTTGATGCCGCTTGACGCCTCGCTGTGATGTCTACATAGCCACGCCCACAACAACCTCTCCACTGGCCCGCGGTCGCGCCGTGTCTTTCTCGCTTCTTGCCATCTCGCCGATGCTATTGTGCTGCCATGTCGCGTGCCCCCTCAACCCTGTCTCCAGAGTCCAAAATGACAAGATGAGCTAGGGTCAACAGGGTGTTCGTATGATAAATATCTAATGCTACGTGATTCCTATATGTCCCACAGTTAACAGGGAGCCAAGCGCCTCCTACCTTACAGCCCATGGTCCACTCGCGCACCCACTCTCTCTTTGAAACACAAAAAGTAAGACACATAGATAGCACCAGGCCTACCTGGCCACCTAGGCGGTAGGGGCGCCCAGGTGGCATATAGGAGCTCCTCTAATTATTGTGCCTTGGTGGTTTACCGGGCTGGTCCGATGGGTTGCCTCATGCAGCATCGGCCCAAGGAGCAAGCCATCTCGCTAAGCCTAGTATACACAGCAGCGCGCTGCTTCTTCTTCCTTCCTTGTCGAGACAGACACACAGGAGAGCTCCTGATGAGGCGATGGGGTCCCGATCTTCCGATAGGATGATAACTATCGATTTCGGTGGAGATGACTCTTGCGATCCGACTACAACCGTACGAGACGTCACTTGCGCCTTAGCAATCGCTAAACCAACCCCAAGATGTTATCAACCGTGCCAAGAACACAGTTGACCTGACCACGAAGGTCTATTCCTGCATGCAACCGAAGAACACGCAAGAACAAGGATAGTGAGCAACCTGAAACTTGCTAGATATAAAAGTCGCACAAGGATAGTTGAGGTTCTGTAACACGAATCTGTTGGTCTAGCCGACACAAGAGAACGTGGAGTTTGCACAAGGGGCTAAACTGATCTAAACAAAACCTAAGTCCTAGAAACGGAGGCGGTGGCTCCTATATAGTGAAAACAACCAGGGGAGGCGTCCCAAAGGGTACACCCTAGGGTTACAAGGCCCATGGGCCCAAGTGGAGGTGGCGCAGCACCCTTTTGACTCGGACTCAGAAATCTACGTGGATTGTTTTGATGATTCCGGCCGGCTCGGATGGAATTTGAAGATGAGGTTGGATCCATTGGAAAGTAGACTTGATAAGATTTTCATGAAGTACAAGAACGTCCCAAACGGAGTCTGTATGAGGAAGTTATGTCCGTTTAAACTTGCACCATTGCAGCAGTCCGAATCCGATTCCAGTACGTGACCAATGTGGAATCTTTTAACGATTGCGGCCGGTTCGAATAGAATTTGAAGATGAGGTTGGATCCGTTGGAAATTAGACTTCATAAGCTTTCCATGAAGTACAAGAACGTCCCAAACGGAGTCCGTATGAGGAAGTTATGCCCGTTTGAACTTGGTACCATCGCAGCAGTCCGAGTCTGATTCCAAAACGTGTCCAACTTGAATTCGTGCTTGACTTGGTCCCAAAGTGACGTGGTGACCTCCCTTATTCCTTCCATGCATGTCCAAGACTCCATGTCCCTTTCCTTCATCCTTTCCCATGTTCCTAAGCACAATTAAATCACTTGCATTAGGTAGCGGTCTATTCTTAGTAACATATGAAGGCTGAAGAAACGAATTCACCTTTAGTTCAATCTTGATATTGGGCGCTATTGTCGTATGTGTTTGTGGTGTGGTCACATCATCCTCCCCTTCTTGATAGAAAACCGTCCTCGGTTTTAGCATATGTGTAGCCTCACGTATTGCATGATCTTCATCATAAATGTCGGTACATAATAACAAACGCAACAAACTCTCATTATGTAATATCATAAGTTCTTTGTCAAACAAAGTGAAACCTGTTTGAAACGAACTCACCTGATAATTTAAGTGGTGCGTAGGAGCTCTTGTAATTCGAACAACAAGTATAGCAAATATGATTATATCCATAGGGTACATGTTCTTATCATTCTCCCCTTCTTGAAAGTAAAGCCGTCCTCGGCTTTTGATAAGCTGAAAGTATGGTAACAGAGAAGCCAATGTGTATGCATGATATATGTATATGTCATCCGTTTTAACAGTTCTTCGTTGTTGCACAATAATGTTATAAAACAACAGTGATCATAAAAGCTCATTATATTATTAACCCAAAAGTAATCATATATGTTAATGAGCAAATCAAAATTTCTCACACGGCAATTATTGCAACTTGTTTTGCAAATGTAAGTGAAGCATCTATGCAATTCAAATCTTTGAAGTTGTATACTTGTAGTGGTGGCACATATGGGTAAAGGTACAACTTTTGGAATCAAGCAAAGTTCTTTGATATAATCAGATTTCATTTGAGCAATAGCAAATTCATCTAGTAAGGGTGAAAAGATTTGCAAGTTCTTCCACACATCAATTTCATTATTCAGATTGTCAATGTTAGATGGTTCAAAAATAGATGAACACATAGGTATTGGATGAGTACTAAATTTTACTTCCTTCTCATATTGAACAAGATTCAACACACAAGAATTGTTGTCCAATACAGCAAACTTCAATTCATCCATGTGATCATAAGTTATGCATATTCGATATACAAAAAATTGATTTTCTACACCATAATCTCCAATCAAATTAAACTTATACCCAAGGGTGTAGGCACTAAACAATAATTTCGAACATGCAAGTTCAGAAACTTTCTCCATAGCACAATCCAAACTAACGGCCTCATTAAGCTTGATATAGCACAATGCATCAGCAGGGGATATTCTATCAAATACTTCCTTATGTGTAATTAATTCGACAAGTGCAAAATTGTGAGAATTTAGATCAGCACATGGTTCGTTCAAGTCAACACAAGGAATATCAAAAGATTGCACTACAGCAGTATATACTCACAAGGTTGATCTATGTCTTGTTGTAGCACCAAATCAGTACCTTTGTCATTATCGTCCTCATTAGATATCGTATTTACCTCAAACTTCTCCTCTAATGGCATAAGTTGCACCAGATCATCCTTCACCTCTTCAAGTATCTCGGTGGTATCTGTAGATGGAGTAGAAACCAAAACAATATCAACATTTTTCAATTACCTCAGATTCCACCTCGCTTGTGACCGTGAGTGCTGGAGGTACAAAACGATGTCGCAATTTCTTTTTCATCTCCTCCCATGTGTATATATAGTGGAACTCGAGATTCGACCACCAATGTTGAACATCACCAATCAGCGCCGTCCTTGCCATGCTCATCTTCTCATAAGGATCAAGATCTTGTCTTTCAAAGTAGCTATCCATCATAGTAACCCACAAGAAGTAGTCCGACGACGTACTCTCAGCGGTGAGTGGCAAGATATATACCGTAATTGTTTCCCTTCAAGTTCAAATCTGCCCGCGATGACATCATAATCTACCAATTTTCTCAAGCCTGTCATTGTTAGTAGAAAACAAGGAAACAAATCACAAGTAAATGTTCCTATCAACTACTAGGATATGGAGGCTCAAATCAAGTCACGCATCTCTCAAGCTCTTACCAAATTCTTACAAGTTCTTACCAAAACAAATGGTGGTGCAACCGGTGGTGGTTCGTGATAAATCTGACTCAAGTGATGAGTAAAGCAATTGCAAGGTACAGCGAGACCTGTTCGGTTAGTAGAAAAGTGGAGCTTGGATAGGCTATGTATTTTGTAGCAAAGGAAAGCAATCAATTAATTTCAGAAATTGCACATAATTGAATTATAGTTCGTATCTAGCACTTAGCCTATGTTGCTGATCAACCAAAGATGGAAGAAGGCTAAAATAAGTGTATGGCAATGTATGGGAGTGGAAAATACAAGATAATTCAATTGAATGCAATCTGGAATTGAAGGGCACAAGGATTGACCCAAAACTTGGAAACTGAAGATTTCTGTCCACTGGACAGCAAGTCGGTATTTCGGCCGTAACTTTTTGTCAGTTGCCTTTTTTTCAATGATTCTTTTTTTCTCCGTTTCCTGACGACTTTTTCTACAACTTTTGTTTTGGGGCCAAGTTCTGGAAACCGACCGAAAAATTCGCACAAAATTCACAAGTGCCGGCTGTTGCAGATTCAATCTGGATTTTTAGGTGAACTTGCACCGCAGATATCTCTTAACTGCCTTGCTGGAATGACGTGAAATTTTACAGATAGATGGACAATGAAGTTTTGAATCTAATGGAGGTGGTCTCACTAAAAATAATCTCGGAATCAAAAGTTATGACGTTTTTGGTGGCGGCTGCAGAGAAAGAAAAAATCAGCCGAAATTGGAATTAGGGTTTGTGATAGGGGAATTTTTTTTTGTTTGGATTTTTTTATGGAATCAAGGATATGGCCAGCAACTATAGAAAGCTAAAACGGACACAAATTCAATTTAGCAAACCAAAACTAACAGATTGAAAGGCACAACGGGTTTGGACAATGAAATTAACTCTTTTTGTGGGGCAATTTTTCTGAACTATGGGAAATAAAAATCAATCTACTAACTAGGGATACAAAGAATTACTACCGGTCAACTGAAGCTCTGATACCAACTGATGAGGCGATGGGGTCCCGATCTTCCGATAGGATGATAACTATCGATTTCGGTGGAGATGACTCTTGCGATCCGACTACAACCGTACGAGACATCACTTGCGCCTTAGCAATCGCTAAACCAACCCCAAGATGTTATCAACCATGCCAAGAACACAGTTGACCTGACCACGAAGGTCTATTCCTGCATGCAACCGAAGAACACGCAAGAACAAGGATAGTGAGCAACCTGAAACTTGCTAGATATAAAAGTCGCACAAGGATAGTTGAGGTTCTGTAACACGAATCTGTTGGTCTAGCCGACACAAGAGAACGTGGAGTTTGCACAAGGGGCTAAACTGATCTAAACAAAACCTAAGTCCTAGAAACAGAGGCGGCGGCTCCTATATAGTGAAAACAACCAGGGGAGGCGTCCCAAAGGGTACACCCTAGGGTTACAAGGCCCATGGGCCCAAGTGGAGGTGGCGCAGCAACCTTTTGACTCGGACTCAGAAATTGTTTTGATGATTCCGGCCGGCTCGGATGGAATTTGAAGATGAGGTTGGATCCATTGGAAAGTAGACTTGATAAGCTTTCCATGAAGTACAAGAACGTCCCAAACGGAGTCCGTATGAGGAAGTTATGTCCGTTTAAATTTGCACCATTGCAGCAGTCCGAATCCGATTCCAGTACGTGACCAATGTGGACTCTTTTAACGATTGCGGCCGGCTCAGATAGAATTTGAAGATGAGGTTGGATTCGTTGGAAATTAGACTTCATAAGCTTTCCATGAAGTACAAGAACGTCCCAAACGGAGTCCGTATGAGGAAGTTATGCCCGTTTGAACTTGGTACCATCGCAGCAGTCCGAGTCTGATTCCAAAACGTGTCCAACTCGAATTCGTGCTTGACTTGGTCCCAAAGTGACGTGGTGACCTCCCTTATTCCTTCCATGCATGTCCAAGACTCCATGTCCCTTTCCTTCATCCTTTCCCAAGTTCCTAAGCACAATTAAATCACTTGCATTAGGTAGCGGTCTATTCTTAGTAACATATGAAGGCTGAAGAAACGAATTCACCTTTAGTTCAATCTTGATATTGGGCGCTATTGTCGTATGTGTTTGTGGTGTGGTTACATCATCCTCCCCTTCTTGATAGAAAACCGTCCTCGGTTTTAGCATATGTGTAGCCTCACGTATTGCATGATCTTCATCATAAATGTCGGTACATAATAACAAACGCAACAAACTCTCATTATGTAATATCATAAGTTCTTTGTCAAACAAAGTGAAACTTGTTTGAAACGAACTCACCTGATAATTTAAGTGGTGCGTAGGAGCTCTTGTAATTCGAACAACAAGTATAGCAAATATGATTATATCCATAGGGTACATGTTCTTATCAGCTCCTAGGCCATGGCAAAAGTGGGGAGGGGGTTTGGTCAACAGGGTAGCTCGGGCGGCCGCCCAGGCTTGCCTGAATGCTGGATCCGCCCTTGACATGGGGATCTCAAAAACTTGCTATTGCATAACTCTGAACACACATAAGAAAAAAAACATCAACTGCGAATGCATCAAGCTAAGATTGACCAGTTGAGGCCTCCCCTCCTTCTATGTGATGACGATGACGAGCTTGTCGACTCAATTGGTCGTTTCCTACTGGGCTACAGCGGCAGCGGTGACGGCATACAGGGCGGAAATAGGTGACGATGATGGCGCACCAAACCTGCAGCTGCGCTATGGCTTGGAGAAGAGGAGAAACGGGGTGGCATGAGGGCTTGGATGGCATAGAGGGCGCAGAGGAGGATCGCGCAAGGTGGGGCATCGGGGGCACAGAGGAAGGCCGTGCTTGGAGGAAGCGGACAAGAGGAACGAGAATGAGAGGGAGAATGGCGGTGATGTTTGGATATAGGAAAATTTTGGGATAAATTTAGTCGTTGGATTGAGAAATTGAGGGATAGATTTATCCCATCTCATATTCTAATCCTCTTTCTACCCATCATTTTCATGTACCCAAACAGCCCGAATAAGGGAGAAGAAGCAGCATGTACTTGGTCTGGTCGAGCCAGATAGAGGTGAGCGGGTCTAGTCGACCTGGGGGCGTGCGAGAAACAATGTCATCGTTAGGGAGTGGAATACCAAGGAGATTTGGGAAGTTTGGACGGTTTTAAAGTAAACCAAATTATTTCAGTGGTATATATCTAAGGGGCAATTTGTTATGCGCCATTGAATAACTTCAAATCTTTGTAATATATCACTGATGTCTCACTAACACGTGGGCTCTAGACCCATGTGTAGTCTTATAATAAGTGGCATATTGTGAATCGTGTAGTTATTCTGTGGTATATTGTGAATTTTCTCTATATAATATTTTAGTGGTGTATACTCAATTTTCTTTTTGTAATATCACAATTTTTTTTGCGGTTAATATCCCGAATCTTGGTAGGTTCATGTGGTAAGTGGCGCAGACGCTCAGACCCTTCAGTGTCAGTTTGGCATTATGCGAAGCCCAACTCTAACAAAATATTTATGTTATAAATCTAAAAAATATTGTATTATAAAGTTAATAAAAATATAAAATTACATATTAAGACACCACTGCGATGTGAAATGTGATGCCAACCTAAACCTCTTTTTCCCGTCATTTGCGGAGTTTAAATGGGTTCAGGTTTATTTTGACGAGTTAAAAGGCTGTATTTTGTTACATTTAATTCTCCAACTTTTTTTTTGAAAAAAGAGAGAGCTTTATTAATATATGTAAATATCAACAATCGGTGGAATTGAGTCACAAATTTCTATATTAATCCATAATAAAGAAAATATTAGAAATTCTCTCCTCAATCGAGAGAAATAAATAAGGACATAGACCATATTTTAGCAAACAAGATTATAACACTACGGATTAATCAAATATAGTGTTATATAGTTACTCCCTATTTCGTATATAGAAGATGCTCTCAGCTATGCCTGTAATTGTTTTGAGAAGAACGAGTACACAGTACTAATCAACGGCTGAACGCCACTCCATTGTTCTGCACAGGTGTCTGTTTACTCAACGTACTTAATTACGTACTTGTCATTAGTCACTGCCAGCTAATTAAGCAAACATCCATTGATTACATTAATATATCCACACTGATAAGACTAATGACCGTACGTACGCCGCTACATGAGAATAATGAGGGTGTTGCTAGCGCCCGTACGCGAAAGCTCCCATACAACATCCTTATATAATTTATGCAATAATTTTAGTTACTGTATACAATAAAATATTTGATAAAAATCTCAGTGTTGCACTAGTTATTGTTAATTATTGCACATAGAAAATCAAAATGTTGCAATAAAATAACAACAACAATTAATCACCGTCGATATTGTAGACATCAAAGGTGGCGCACAGCTCAGCCTCAAGCTCGCCATCCCAGTGGCCGTGGTGTGGAAGGCGAACACCCTCAGGTCAACAAAGCTATTGCGGTCGGTGTCGAGCTCGTCCACCATGGCGGCGACCTCATGGCTGCCTGCGGAGGAGCTGGGCGGCGACGAGATTGTGTGGGATACTACGGTGAGCTCAAATGAGAAATCTGGTCATCACTACTATGGGAGCAGTAGAGTAGTTTCTTGACGTGAGAGTTGTAAGATAGAGGTGGGCAGTGGACTTGTGGTTCAAACTTGAATAGGATGAATCGATAAGAATGCTTCGTTGGCACAACACTGATATTTTTAGCTGGAAGTGGTGGGTTAGTCATGTGAGCGATAGGGCGTCCGATTTTTTTACTCTCACTATATGTACACTATCTAGTGATTCCATAAGAATAATAATGGAATTAATGTACTGTACAATCAATTAAATATAGCAAGCCCACTAACTAGCTAGTGAGACTGGCATGCTTGGTAATAGTCGGCGCGTCATAAGTATTATGCGTTTATATCGCACGATATAATTGGATTTTTTGCGTAACTTGTTTTTGTAGGGACTGATATGAATTGTACGACTCATTGTGTATATGACGAATAAATGAGTTTTTTCGTGGCTTATGTGTCATACTGAATTATAGCTTATGTGACTATATATTATTGTATAATGGTCTATGTGTCGACATGTAATGCTTGATATTCTCATATGTAATTCATTACTAGTTGTTAGGCGCAATAACTTAGTATATGCATATGGTGACTTCAAGCGTGATGGCTCAATGAATAGGAAGCGTAACTGATGAGGACATCTCTATTACACATTCTTCATCCACTCTAAGTGTGCATGACAAAGCTAGTGATGAGGCTCCAAAAGGTCCTATGACAAGAGCAAGAGCTAAGTTACTTCAACAACAGGTGCTTTTATTTCTTAGAAAGTCTTCTATTATGTTAGATGAGAATAGCATACTACCTAATGCAAATATGTTATGTGTTCTCAGATTTGAAGCAACAGAAGATCAAGTGGAGAAGGACCAAGTGGCCACGAGTCATGAGAAGAAGAGTCCATGCGGGCAAGGAGCTAATCAACGGAAGGCCACGTGATCATATATCTCGTGGCGTGCAAAAGATGTGGCCTGCGTGCCAAAGGGTGACCGAGTCCAACTCAATCTCGGTCTTGTAATAGGATGGGGGCTTAGCCCAAAAATAAAGGAAATAGATTGCTAAGTTTTAGGAATTGGAATAGGATACCTTGACCGAATAAGAGATTGATTCGGCCAAGACTTTCCTTGCGTGAGTTCGGGGACGTACTATAAAACCCCTTTGTATCCCCTTTGTTTTGCTGGGACCACGTTTGAGAAAAATCAATCTACTAAAGTTTTCGAGTTTAGCATTGCTGCCGAAGGAGTGTTTTCTTCAATCAAGATCGTTCAGCCTTTCCGTTGGGAATTGGGTGCACGATAGATCTTCGCTTGGTGGTCGGCGAAATCAACACGAGTGTGTTTTGGCGGATTAAAGAGTGTTCATCCCTTGCATTGGCATTGGAGGATCATTACGATTCATCAAGACTCCCGTGAGTATCCATCCTACGTCGAGAAGATCGGGCGACCCCGTATCAGTAACGATGGAGATTGCCATGCTTAAGCCATACTATCTCACAGTTTAATTTGATTATTAGCGAATGTCTTTATGTTCATGTTATACTATTGTTCATGTTATTATTTTGAGTGTTTTTAATATGATAGAATAGTATCCTTTTAAAAATAAGTAAACTTGATTTTCTTCCAATTATTGCACCTATCAAGATTTTGATAATTAATTATTAAGTCTATCAAAGTAGGGTACCATTAATTAATTATCTTAAGATAGAGAAGTGTTTGACACATTCTTGCATCATATTGATTTAACTTGACTAGACTATCAAAATGGTTTTGGGTCTAGGGGCATGGTGTTGAGGCCACCACATGTGGATGTCACTCAACAAACAAGAGTTATACGTGATATAATTAGTAAGTAGTTGTTTACCTATATCGCTAGGTTTCTAACAGTGATACCAAAGCTCACTAGAACTTGGTGAAATATGGATCTTGACTCATTATATAGTATTAGAGGGAATATGGTTTTTAAACGTATAGTGGAGTACCTTTTGTTAAATTGTTTAACAAAATATTTTACATAAACATAGTGCTGAAATTTTGTATATACATTTTATGTTGTAGATAACACCACCACCTACTTTCTTCACACTCAGTTTTAACTTCCGATCTATGTTGAGAAAGGAAAACTAAGTAGAATAAATTTCATTGACTAGTGTTGCAACTTGAGAATTGTTCTCAAGCAAGAAAAGAAGAAATATATTCTAGAGGTTCTATATCCCGATGAACTAGCGGCTCATTTTAAAAAGAATTAATGTGAGAAACATAGCAATGACTCATTGGAGATTAGCCATCTCATGCTTGGCACCATGAACTCTAAGTTTTAGAAGCAATATGAGAATACATATGCCTACAATATGATTGTGGATCTTAAAGGCATGTTTGAGAACCAGGTAAGGGCTAACAGGTATAACACCAACAAGTCATTGTTTGCGTGCAAACTAGCTGAAGGAAGTTTGGTCAGTCCTCATGTAATCAAAATGATTTGTTATATTGAGAGTTTGGAAAAGGTTAGTTTTCCCTTTAGCCAAGAGTTGGCTACTAATATGATTATCTAGTTGCTCCCTTCGAGATTTTAGCCAGTTATTTTGAACATTTATATGAATGGTATGAAAAAGTCAATGACCAAATTGCATGAAATGCTCAAGTGAGCAAAGGAAAATATTAAGAAAAGCTCTAATAATGTGATAATGGTTCAAAAGATCACCAACTTCAAAAAGAAGGCTAATACTTTGGACAAATGAAAGGGTGCAAAAAAACCTCAAGATGAAGTCTCGAGTATCAAATCTAAGCTTTGGAAGCTCAAGATTGGTGCCACACTAATACTATTTGCTACCATTACCATGGGACGAGACATTAGAAGAGGAATTATAAGTACTTGGTAGAACTAGAAAAAAAAAGGGAAGTAAGGCTTCCATTTTAAGTATAAATATTATAGAAATACATCTTGTTACTTATTCTTGAGTATTTGATACTGCATCGGTTGCTCATATTTGCAATTTGATACAGGGGCTGATAAGGAGAGGAGTTTAGCAAGAGGTGAGGTTGATCTTCGCGTGGGCAATAAAGTAAGAGTTGCTACATTGGCTATTGGCACTTTATCATTATCTTTACCTTCAGGATTAGTTATGGAATTAAATAATTATTATTGTGTTCCTAACTCAAGCAAAAATATAATTTTTGCTTCATGTTTGAGAGCATAAGGTTATGAGTTCAGAATAAAAAACAATTGTTCAATTTATTTGAATGATATGATTTATGGTTATACTCCGTGAATGAATTATATGTTTTGAACCTTGAGGTTGTGTCTATCTATAACATTAATGCTAAAAGATTTTAGCCTAATGATTTGAATCCTACTTATATTTGGCATTGTCGTTTGGATAACATAAATGAGAAGCGCATGATGAAGCTCTATAAAGATGGTCTTCTAAACTCATTTAATTTTGAATTATTTGAAACATGCGAGTCTTATTTACTTGGCAAAGTGACTAAGACACCTTTCACTGGTCTAGGTGAGAGGGCAAATAACTTGTTGGCCCTTGTACATACGGATATATATAGATTAATGAGCTCATCGGCCAGAAGTGGTTTTTAGTGTTTCATAACTTTTATCAATTATTTTAGTAGATATGGTTACATTTACTTAATGAGGCATCAGTCTGAATTATTTCAAAAGTTCAAGAAATTTTGGAATAAGGTACAAAATCAATTAGGTAAGACAATTAAAGACTTATGATCAGATTGTAGAGATGAATATTTGAGCCATGAGTTTGGTGATCATCTAAAATAATATGTAATTTTTCCATAGCTGACTTTGTCGGGAATGCCTCAATGGAATGGACTGTCTAAACGATAGATCTGGACCTTGTTAGACATGGTCTGATCCATGATGAGCCAGCTGATCTGCCATTGTCTATTTGGGGGGGGGGGATGCTCTAGAAACAACCACATTCACATTAAATAGGGTTCTATCAAACTTCGTAGAGAAGACACCATATAAGATATGGACAGGGAATCATCCTAGACTATCTTTTCTCAAAATATGTGGATATGAGGTATATGTAAAATGTTTGATGTCTGACAAGCTCACACCCAATCAGATAAATACTTCTTAATGTGTTATCATAAGAAAACTAAAGAATATTACTTTTATAAAAGAGATGAGAACAATGTGTTTGTTGCCCTGAAACGGTGTCTTTTGGAGAAAGAGTTTCTTTCAAAAAGCGTTAGTGGGAGCATGATGCAACTCGAAGAAATTTGGGAACCATCAAAAAATGTTTCAGCTCCTACTGAACTTTCAAAGGATGTACATGCTATTATAGAACCTATGGAAGAGACACCAGCCACACGTAGGTCTGAAAGGCCATATCAATTGCCGAAAGGTATCAACATAATATTTTATTGTTAGATAATGATGAGCCTAAAACTTATAGGGAAGCGATGATGGGCTTGGATTCTAAGAAATGGCTTGGAGCCATAAGACCCAAAATACAATCCATATATGATAATCAAGTTTGGAACTTCGTTGATCCGCCTGATGGTGAAACTATGGAAAAGTTCATATTCATAAGGAATGATTGGTGACAAGATTGGTGATAAAGGGTTTCAAACAAGTTTAAGGTGTTGACTATAATAAAACATTTTTGCCTGTCACTATGTTAAAGTCTATCCAGATCATTCTAGTTATTGCTTTATTTTTTGATTATGAGATATGGCGGATGGATATCAAAGCATCTTTTCTAAATGGAAAACTTAATGAGAATGTGTACATGACACAACCTGAGAGTTTTATCGATGCACAAAATGCTAAAAAGATATGCAAGTATCAGAGATCTATTTATGGATTGAAGCAAGTATCTTAGAGTTGGAACATTTCTTTTGATAAGGTAGTTAAAGGGTATGGCTTCATCAAGAACGAAGAAGAGTCTTGTGTTTACAAAAGGGCTAGTGAGAGCGCATTTATTTTTCTGGTCTTATATGTGGATGACATATTACTAATCGAAAATAATATTCATATGCTTAAATTATGAAGTCTTTATTAAAAAATAGTTTCTCTATGAAAGACTTAGAAGACGCATAATATATTTTGGATATAAAGATCTATAGTGATAGAACTAAAATGCTAATTGGATTAAGGAAAAATATGTATATTGATAAGGTGTTGAAGCGGTTCAACATGCAAGATTCTAAGAAGTGTTTTTACCTATGTCACATGGTATTGGTCTTAGAAAAACTCAGTGTCCATTGACACTTGATGAGCGAGACCGGACGAGTAAAATTTCATATGCCTTTGCCATTGGGATTATCATGTATGCCATGCTTTGCCATGACCAGATGTGTCATATGCTCTAAGTGTTACAAGCAAATATCAATTGGATCTAGGTGAAGATTATTGGATAGCTATAAAGAACATCCTTAAATACTTGAGAAGGAATAGGGATACATTCCTTGTTTGTGGTTGATGCGGATACGCACATGATTTGTACTTTTCAATCAAATACATTATTTCACTGGAAAGAAGTATTGAGCTGTATTAAATATTGTCAGGTGAATTTGTTTCTTAATAAATTTCCTTCTATTCGTGGGAACGATATACTACCTTGTGCCAAATTCTTGTTTATTATTAGGTTTGAATATTATGATGATTCTGAGGCCAAAGCAATGGAGAAGCACAAGGAGGTTAATCATATTTGCTACCAAGAACAAAAATCTCAAAACCCATGGGAATGGAAAGGAGAAAGCCAAGCAACCCATGCAGCTGATCAAGGAGGAAAGAAGCCCATGCAGTGGGAGAGCAAAAGGGGAGAAGCCCAAGGACTTAAACTATAAGTTTTGGATAAGATTTTTAAGCTAAATTCGGACTTCCCACGTGCTCAACCCAATTCAAACTCGGATTCAACTCAGAATTCAATTCGGATTCGGTTTGGGACAGCCTGACAGGCAGTTACTAAACGGAGTCCGATTCAGGTGTTCTTGTACTCGTTGGAAAGATAATTTCAAGGGATACGCAATGGATCTAGTCCCAGCTTCAAATTTATCACAGATAAAAAGTTATGATTGAAACAATATGACGGGTGAAAAATATAGTTTCCTTTTTATGAGAGTTCGTATCCAAACCATATAGGGTTGAGTTGTACTTGGTTTGGGGACTATATGGACGTCCCAAGGGGCTATATAAGCCTTGTATTGGCAGCCTTTAGAGTAGACCAATTTTATGCATAAGATTGAAACATAGGTATTGCTTGTTCTTTCAACACCAGAGTTCATGCGAGGACTTTGAGAGAGAACTAGGCGATCCATTGTTCGTTCTGCAATTCAAGGTCAAACCGTTGTTCCATTGGAAATTGGGGACTTGGCGTTCATCGTTTGTGGTCTCGCGACGAACAATTATCCGGTGTGTTTCGGGTGTATTCCAAAGAGTTGAGGGTTCGTGCATTGGCGCAAGTGTTCAACTAGCGACATCGTCTACTTCGCATCAACTATCCACGGTTCCTCACTGAGAAGATCGGGACCCCTCCCCGTATCAGTGGCGGTGAGAAAGAACTGATTGTAAATGGTTATACTGATGCTAGCTTCCAAATCGATAAAAATGATTTTTGATCACAATATGGGTTGTGTTTTGTCTCAATGGAGGAGTAGTGAGCTAGAAAAGTTCCAAGCAAGCAACAATTGCTGATTCTACAATAGAAGTTGAATATATTGTGACTTCTGAAGCTGCAAAGGAGGCTATTTGGATAAGAAAGTTCATCACTGAACTAGATGTCATCCCTAATGCTTCTAGTCTAATGGATCTCTATGTGATAATAGTGGGAGCCATTGCATATGCCAAGGAGCCTAGATCATATCAAAAGTTCAAAAACATACTTCGGTGTTATCACCTCATTCGCGAGATTGTTGATAGTGATGATGTAAAGATATGTAAAGTGCACATAGATTTAAAAATGGCTGATCTATTGACCAAACCTCTCGCAACTAAAGCATAAGACACACACAAAAGCTATGGGTATTACATACTTATATGATTGACACTAGAGGGAATAATAGTGATGATTGTATCACTTCTATATTTAGGATCTTTTAAATAAATATTATTATGTTTCTTGAATGAATTATCATTTATAAAGATTAGCAAGTATGTGACTTGCTTGTTAATTTCTTTATTTTTTTGAATGATATCATTCTAAAAGATCCCTGGTTAGATGTCGCTCGTTGGGACACTAGTGACTTATAGACCAACACATGTATTGATTGAAGACTATATTTCATTAGTCATAGATATAGGGATATCAAATCAATAATATAAACACATGTTAGTGAACTTGGTGTTAGACTTGAGACACTATTGAGATTGTTATGTTTATGTGTCATTAGTTAGTCTCAAGCAATTATGATGACAATCTTTGTACCTAAGATTAGCATAGTTTCCTATATGTGTAATAGTGCACTTAGTGGTTACCAAACGCTACACTGTAACTTGGTAGTTATAAAGGGAGCTTTTGAGTATACTATGAAACGTGCGGAGAAAAGTAACTAGTCGGATATGAGATTTACCCCTCCTATATAACAGGAGAGATATCCCTAGGGCCCTCAATGTGGTCGAATAAAGGAAGTGCATGGCCATGCCACAAGTGGTCAAAGAGTCGATCACATGAAGTTATCATCACTAGATCATGAAAAGATCAAACAGTCCATGGATTACATATTTCTCACCTAGAGTTCAATTGGGTATCGTGAGGTAAAAGGAGAATATACAAACAGGTCATTTAGTCAGACCAGATACAAACTGGTACTATGGGTATACTGACTGGCCGTGAGCTAGTCAGACATATCACCAACTGGTTGTACAGGATACAGACTGGTTGTAACCAGATATGGTCTAGTCATAAGGAGTTATGAACTGATCATGAGCGAATAGGACTTGGTTGTAGATCATATTACATAAGATTCATCCAGATTGGTCTTTATATATATTTGGTGGTCGATATATTCTGCTAGGGAATGCTACCGACCAGTGATTGGAAAGTGACGAGGATACAGTAATCTACAAATTATTACGTCATTATGTTCTTCGAGTATACATCTTATCGATAAGGGAGAGGTGTCACAAGATAATCGTAAGTCATTCTATGACCATATGGTCATAAGTGCTTCCACAAGGTGGTTGTGGATATTCCTGTGACCAGTTTATCTTGAACTGGCTTATCTACGATAACCTACAACATTGTGGGTTCATCTGACAAGGCGGTTAGAACCTGTGATTATTCTTAATAATAGCACATGATCTCTCTCTGACAAAACTACTGAACAGCGAATGGGCCATCACGTCTCTCTGACAATGGGTGGGCTCCTTGCAGTTCGCCCACACATTCGTAGAACACATATCCAAATGGAGACAGTTATAACCCAAAATTCCCCTTCCTGGTGGGGTTTACTCCAATCCATGATGTGCTCTCGTTGGAGGATTCTTCAAGTGAGGGGTCCTCCATTGAAAGTAGAGATTCTCGACAGGAGGTCTTTGCCCTCCCCGTAAATTCTGATCACTCCCTCGGAAAAATGCCTAAGGATGCTCCCCACCAATCACACTCTACCATCCCTCGTGAGGGTGGCGAGGAGGCCTCCAGCAATGAACCAGGTCAATTCTCTGATGAGCATGAAAGAAATTCTAGAAATAATTGCTCTTTTTTAAGGTGGCCTCAACCAGCCTTAGACATTGAGGATCCAAAGACCATTCAAAGGAGTCAACTGGGTACCTAGAGGTCTTTGCCTAGGCGTGCCTAGTATCAGTCCAAAGAAGCTTGAGAGCTTCAACACATCAACGACTTGCTCGAGAACTTGACTCAAGAGCTCGCTTGAGTGCTAGGCTATAACCACTTCGCTGAAGGGATCGCATGGAGACTCCGCAACATAATGGCCAGATTCAAGCAACCTTACCAGCATAACTCCGGGAGTCGGACAGGTATGACCATGTCTAGCCGTTCACAGAACTCACCTCATAGAGTTCAACATGATGACAGGTCATGACAGTCTCCTAACCACCACTCTAGCTGGAGGTGAGTACCTCGAACGACTCCAGATCGATGAGATTATCGAGGAGGTGATTGAACACCACTTTGAGCAAGGAATATGCAACAGCAGATGGAGTCTGAACTCCGAGTAGTACGCTGGCCACTGCGATTTTGTCTAGTAAACATGGAGAAATTTGATGGGACTCAAAATCCCATCAAGTTTCTTCAGATTTACACAACTACGGTTTGGTCGGCAGGAGGAGACGAGCACGTCATGGCAAATTATCTTTCGATGGTACTCAAGGGATCCACTCCTTCATGGTCGCTCAATCAACCATTCGAGTCAATCTACACATGGTCACACCTCTACGATCTTCTATTGCCCAACTTCTAGGGCACATACAATCACTAGGGGAAAGAGGATGACCTGCACCGAATATGGCAGAACAGCAATAAGACCCTACGATAATTCATCAGACACTTTAGCCTAGTTCATAATTCAATTCCAGATGTCTCTGATGCTTATGTGATCAGGGCATTCAAGCAGGGAGTCCGCAATAGGGGGTTCACAAAGGACATTGCCTTGAATCATCCAACCACTGTCGCCGAGCTCTTTCAGATGGCTGACTATTATGCAACTGCTGCCGAAGCGGTCGAATGGACAAAAACCATTGATCAAGTTAATCAAAGTTCCACAGAGGAAGGCGAAGGTAGTAAGAGGAGCGAGAAAGACAAGAAGTCCAAGAACAAGGCTAAAGGCCAGAAGCCTCGCACTGGCAATTCGAATGAAGTCTTGGCTATTGGCGATAAGGAGCCATAGAACCCTAAGCAATACTCTAATCGAGGCAAGGGCAAAGCACCCACACAGAAGGATAATAAACCGAGGTGGTGCCCTCTCCATAAGAAGGAGGGGCACAACCGTCACAATTGTGAGTTTTCTAATGAAAACTTGAGGACTATTACTCCAGCAAGGGGCCATTCCCTGCACTCGAACAAGGGCAAAAGTGGTCGGAAGTAATCGAAATATGAGGAGGAGATGTCATTCTAGGACCCGAAGCACACCATCGAGCACATCTATGGGGATCCTTGGTATACGAGTCAAAGTGATAATACAAAGCTATCGAGCGAGAGGTAAACTCCATGGACTCTCCTCTAGTTAATAATCTTCCTAAGTGGTTGGAAGTCCCTATCTCTCTTGAGAAAAGTGACTATCCGATCCCCTCAACTCGACTTGGTCAATTTCTGATTATGGTCAAGCCTACCATCAATAACTGTCAAGCGAATCGCGTGTTGAATTATGAAGGCAGTTCTTTAAGTATTTTATTTGTATGTGCTCTGGACGAGATGCAAGTTCCTCGTACCAGAATAAAGCCTGTGCGATATTCATTTCATAGAATCATACCAGGATCTTCAGCCAAGCCCATCAGCCAAGTTTTTCTGCCTATTACGTTCAGATCTCTAGGCAACTTCAGGACAGAGAAAATCTCCTTTAACGTGGTTGACTTTGATATGGCGTATAGTGCCATACTTAGACGAGTGACCCTGGCACATTTTCTGATTGTCGGTCACTATGCGTATCAATGTCTTGAGATGCCAGGTCTCAAGGGAGTGATCACAGTTAGCTATGATAAGAAAATTGCGCTAACATGTGACCGCAAGTCCCTTGAGATGGTCAACCAGCTACCAATTCGAGAAGTTACCAAGATGCAACCTTTGACTAAACATTCAAAGCCTAAAGCTATGTCAAAGCTAAACGAGGAAGCCAAGGAGGTTCCTCTAAACCCAATAGAGCTTTCAAAGATTGTTTGCATCGGGGTCACTTCCGACCCCGCATAGGAAGATGCCCTCATCACTTTCCTTTGGGCAAATGCCTGTGTTCGAGTGGTAGCCATTCGACATGCCTAGGGTCCCCAGGGAGGTGATCAAGCACAGGTTAACTCCACGGCTTGATAAAAAGCCTGTAACACAAAAATTACAAAGATTTGTACCAGATCAATGATAAGATATCGGATCAGAATTGGACAAGTTGCTAAAAGCAGGCTTTATAAGAGAGGTCGATCACTCCGAGTAGTTGGCTAACCCTGTAATGATTAAGGGTCCCTTTGGTTGGGCTTTTTGGAAGGGCTTTTGCTTCTAAAAAGCTAGAAGCTAACCAAAGGGTAGCAAAGCAACAGCAGATTTTGGAGAAAGCCACTTTTGCTCTGTTCATTTTTCACAGCCCGTCTAGGGGTGCTTCCACTGGCATTTTCCTCCGCAGCGTCGTCTTTTCCCCTTTTCCCCATCCGCGTGCGCATGAGGGCGGCACTCCCGGCGGCGGCAGGCGCGTGAGGGTGGGCGCGAGGGTTCCCGGCGGCGGCGCCGCGGCCGCTCCGCTCTCGGCTCGGCACGCGCGAGGTTCCCGTGGCGCAGCGCGTGAGGGCGGCGCGAGGTTCCCGCGCGGCGCTTCTCGGCTCGGCTAGGGTTTGTGCCCGGCGGCGGCGCTGCCCGGCGACCCCTGCGCAGCCGCCTCCCCATCCGCGTGGAGAGCCGAGCGCGGCGAGGCCGCCGAGGCCGCGTGCGCGCGACGAGGCCGCCGCCGAGCGTGGGGAGCGCCGCCGAGGCCGTCGTCGAGCGTGGGCTCCGCCGCGTGCGGGCTCTGCCGCCCCTCGCCGGCCTCCCGCGTCGTCTCCGTGCCGAACCTGAGGAAGAAGAAGAAACGGCTTTTCCAAAAGTCACAGCTGTTCAACCAAACGGCTTTTAGCTTTCTCACAGCCCACAACCTACAGCAGCTTTTCCACAGCCTATAGCTCACAGCAGCTTTTTCAGAAGTCACAGCTCAACCAAACACACCCTAAGAAGTCTAATAGTAAGTGGTGTATGTGGATAGATTATACTGATTTAAATAAAGCTTATCCAAAAGATGATTTCCCACTTCCTCATATTGATCAATTGGTTGACTCTACTCCAGAGGTAGTAAGTGTAGTACTGGTGGAACACAAAGACATCCAACGACCAGTCTACTATGTAAGCGAAGTCTTACATGAGCCTAAGAAGCGCTACCATCAGGTCCAAAAACTCTTATATGCCCTCCTCATATCTTTGAGGAAGTTGAGGTATTATTTTCAGGCGCACAAAATTATTGTGCCGTCTGAGTTTCCCATAGGAGAGGTCCGCTAGAATAGGGAAATAACAGGATGTATGGCAAAATGATCGGTAGAATTTGGGGAGTTTGACCTCCATTTTGTGTCTTGAATGACCATTAAATCCCAGATTTTGGTAGACTTTTTCACCGAATGAACAAATCCTGAACCCGTTCAGGATCCCTAGTGCAATTTCCATGATCAGTGGACGATGTATTTTGATGGGTCACTTACGCTAAGTAGCTCAGGGGCTAGAGTGGTCCTGGAATCTCCTGCAGGAGAGACATTAAAGTATGTCATTCAACTACACTTTTCAGCCACTAATAATGTGGCCGAATATGAAGGTTTATTGGCTGGCATACGAGCCGCAAAAGCACTTAGGATTCATCGACTACTCATGAGAAGAGACCCTCAACTAGTCATGAATCAGGTCAGAAAGAAGTATTAATACTTTAATTTGACCATGTCTCAGTACTTGTTGGAAGTCAGGAAGCTAGAAAAGCAATTTTTTATTTCGAGTTACAATATATCCCTCGGAAGGATAACTTTCTCGCTGACCAGGTGGCTCAAATGGCTTCTTCCCAATCAAAAGTACCACTAGGAGTCTTCGTGGAGCAACTCTAGAAGCCGTCTCTGGTCGAAGTACCGGAGACAACTCCTAACGAGGCAGCCTCTTTAGAATCGAGGATGCCTAGATGGCTCCCATCTAAGAGTATCTTCAGAAGGGTTCCATACCCGACAATGATCTTGAAGTAGATCGTCTATCCCATAAAGCCAAAATATATAAGGTCAATGGGGTACTCTATAAACGGGGTATTCAAGGGGTTCTTATGCGATGCATATCGCAGAAAGAAGGATTACAACTCCTTAACGATATACATAGGGGTATCTATGGAGCACATGCCTATTACATAACGCTGGTCTGAAAAGCCTTCCGACAAGGTTTTTACTAGACAACAACCTTAATGGTGTCAAAGAGCTAGTTAAGAAATGTGTACAATGTTGGTTTCATAGCAGGCAAATACACCAACCAACTCAGGTTCTTCAAACGATTCCACTATCTTGGCCTTTTGCGACCTAGGTCTAAACATCCTAGGGCTGTTCCCAAGAGCACCGAGGGGCTTCGAGTTTCTTTTCATAGCTATTGATACATTCGCAAAATGAATTAAGGCCAAACCTATGACTGGGATAACAACGAAAGCTATAAAAGGGTTCATGATGAGAAGTGTGATTACTACATTTGGAGTCCTAAATCGAATAATTACAGAAAATAGTAAGCAATTTTTTAGTACAAAATTCCAAGAATTTTGTGATGAGTTAGGTACCAAAATTTGCTATGCCTCAGTCACTCATCCACAAAGCAATGGGGTAGTCGAGCACGCGAATGGTCAAATAAAGCAAGGAATTAAGACTCGAGTCTTCAACCAGCTTGTAAAGCACTTAGGGACTTAGGTACAAGAATTACCTTTAGTATTATGGGCAATTCGCGTGACTCCTAGTCAAGCAACAGGAAAGACTCCATTCTTCCTAGTTTTTGGGGCCGAAGCCATGCTTCCCTCAAAACTGAAGATTTGGTCGACAAAAGTCGAGAAATTCAGTGACTCCAACCAAGAGCAACTTCGAGCGAATAACATCAACCTGCTCAAAGAGAAGAGGAATCATGCTTTAATCCGCTCAGTAGTCTATCAGCAAGCCATGCGTAAATACTACAATCGTAAGGTCCAACCTCTTAATCTTGCTATAGTGACTTGGTATTGAGAAAAATTCAATCCTAGTCTAATTGAAACAAGCTTTCCCCCAAGTGGGAAGGTCCTTACACTATGGTTGAGGTCACACGACCAAGGTCGGTATGACTTGCTATGGAAGATGGCCAGATTCTCTCAAACTCTTGGAATATCGACCAATTGTGTAAATTTTATGTGTAACATTTCTACTCTTTCAATAAAGCTTTCATTGTGTTCTAATATTTATTATTGTATGTTCAGTAGAGCTTCTTTTATGTTTATTTTGACCATTTCTAGTACATCCGATTTGTTTAACTGGTCAGAGAAGGAAACATCACTAGTCAAAGTCTCTCCTCTCTGCACGTGGTCCTACCCACTAGAATGAGCTTCCTAGTGTCGATCCATTCCTGACTCTTGTTATCAGCACAAAACAATTGAGTTGTCTATGAAAACGTTGAACAGATGTACGAGAAGGAACTCTAAGTGTTTATCCTCTTATATTTATGTCTTTGATTTCATTAACCTGGTCGAAAGGAGGTAACGTCACCCAGTCAAAGTCTTTTCTCTCTGCACGCGGTCCTACCCACTAGAAGGAGCTTCCTAGTATTGAGTCATTCCTAACTTTTGTTGTGAGAACTTGATGATCGAATTCGACAACAATGGTCGATGAATTACTCTGCTCTCTCCATACTCTACTCTGTACTATTTACTCCGTTTATCCACATAAAACAAGTAAATAGTTTGGGGCTAGGATAGAGTTAGTATAACTTTATTTCTTAGTCATAAAATTCATCCTCTTTCATTTCTTTTTCATCTTACAAGTACTAATTACTCAACAAAATGGATTGCAGGAAAAGGAAGAAGTTTTTTCATTATTGAAAGGTAAGTCTTTACAAAGTCAATATTTTTACAAACTACACTAAAGGAGGGGAGTCGAGTTGCATCTCCTTTGTGACCCTTTAACCAATAGGCTCTAGTTCTTCGATTAGCTGGGCACCTCTGCTTCAGAGCAACTGAAGTTGTGATCGATTGGGTGAAGGTTGAGGTTCTAGTTGCATGTCTTGAGTTTTGCCAAGGCATAGCTTATAGCGCCCTTAACCGCCTCCCAAATCGACTTAGTCTGGTCGGTCTTCAGAGTGGATAAGTTGATACGGGGTCGCCCGATCTTCTCGACGTAGGATGGATACTCACGGGAGTCTTGACGAACCGTAATGATCCTCCAATGCCAATGCAAGGGACGAACACTCTTTAATCCGCCAAAACATACTCGTGTTGATTTCACCAATCACCAAGAGAAAATCTATCGTGCACCCAACTCCCAGCGGAAAGGTTGAACGATCTTGATTGAAGAAGATACTCCTAATTCCATAAGGAATTTCGGCAGCAATGCTAAACTCGAAAACTTTAATAGATTGATTTTTCTCAAACGTGGTCTGTGCCCTAAAGGCTGCCAATACAAGGCTTATATAGCCCATTGGGATATCCATATGGTCCCCAACCAAGTACAACTCAACCCTATATGGTTTTAGATACGAACTCTCACAAAAAGGAAACTATATTTTTCACCCATCATATTGTGTTGGTCATAACTTTTTATCTGTGATTAATTTGAATGTGGGACTAGATCCATTATGTATCCCTTGAAATTATATTTCTAACGAGTACAAGAACACCTAAATCGGACTCCGTTTGTGAAAGTTATGGTCTTTTTAGTAACTGCCTGTCAGGCTGTCCCGAACCGAATCCGAATTGAATCCTGAGTTGAATCCGAGTTTGAATTGGATTGAGCACGTGGGAAGTCCGAATTTGGCTTGAAAATCTTATCCAAAACTTGTAGTTTAAGTCCTTGGGCACCTCCCTTTTGCTCTCCCACTGCATGGGCTTCTTTCCTCCTTGATCAGCTGCATGGGCTGCTTGGCTTTCTCTTTCCATTCCCATGAGCTTTGAGCTTTTTGTTCTTGGTAGCAAATATGATTAACCTCCTTGTGCTTCTCCATTACTTTGGCCCCGAAATCATCATAATATTCAAAGCTAATAATAAACAAGAATTTGGCATAAGGTAGTATATTGTTCACACGAATAGAAGGAAATTCATTAAGAAACAAATTCACCTGACAATATTTCATGCGGCTCAATACTTTTTTCCAGTGAAGTAATATATTTGATTGAAAAGTACTAATCATGATGGACCATGTGGAGGTGACCACATGTGTGTGATGAGTAATTGACATTGGTTTAAGTAAGTAGAGTTTGGTTTGTGTGGTCGGACCATGTCGTTGCGTGGTTCAATGGGTTCGGTCAAACTTGGTCGTTTGGGATTAGGATGCATATTCTTTGTTTCGACAGGTTTGGACTTCATCTATGGTAAGTATGATGTGCTTATGCTATTTACGCTTTGATGTATCGAGCGGTGCTATTTGATGTGTTTCTTGTCTGTGTGACTGCGGGATGTCGAAGCGGAGCTGTGGTGAGACACGAGGTGACCGGACTAGACACAGGAGGTGTCGAGGTCAGAACGGTCGGATGTGTCGAAGACGGCGGAGATTCGATGTGGTTGCGAGTCTTGGACGACAAGGAGCGCGGAAGCTTCCCGGAAGGTGCAGGAGGGGCAAATCGGGAAATTCGCGAGGCTGCACAAGCGGGAGCGGGCTCCGTTGGATATAGCGGGCGTAACAGGGTGGAGACCCGTTAGCCATGGGCTATAAATAGGATTTGGGGGCTGCATGCCCATGTATGGCTTTGGGAGAGAGTTAGGGTTTATTGAGTCAAAAGAGGCTTTGGGAGTTGGTTTTAGCTTTGCTCTTTAGTGGTTGAGGGCAGCAGGTTATGGTCTCCCAAGTGCTCCGTCTCTGTACGTTGTGTCTCCTCCCTGAGTGTTCTTGAGTTGGGTTCTTGATTGAAAGAGAGGAGGAGAGGTAGAAGATGTGTTGAGCCACCATGTAATCTTCTTGTTCTAATGTCCAGTGGTATCGGGACTCCTCTGTATACCTCTTGTTCCCTGAAATGAAATCTCTGGAGTTAGTTTTCAGTTCATGCTTATTTCTCTTCGATGCTCATTTGGGTTGATTTTTTATTTTTCGTGTTTTGAGTTGTTTCTTGCTGGGAAGGCCCAAAATGGGTTGCTCTGTGATGGGAGTAGGTCTTAAGATCATTTGATTGGTTTCTCCCTAGAGCAAAGTGAGTGAATCAAGATTTTTCATTTCTCAGCTTTCTCTGTTCTTCATTTCAGTTCTAGGGTTTCTTGATTTCTTTTCATTCCCTTCATGAGATGACCTGAGATTTGATCTGGAGTGTCTTGATTCCCTTGCTAATCTAGCTGCAAAAGCTCATGATCAAAGATTCAAGGATTGGAGAGAAATTGAGTTTTTGGTGTTGCCTCTATAGGTTGTCAGGTTTTGACATTTCTAGGGTTTTGGTGGATTTCTCATTTCCCTTCTTGAGTTGACTTGATTTTTGGCATGTAGAATCCAGAAGCTATTAGTTAGCTATCTGCAAAATTTCATGGCCAAAGAGTCTATGGTTAGATGGGAATTTATACTTTTGTGGTGCACTCTGTAATTTTCAGATTTAGGCTCAAATCAAGATTCTTTGCTTTATGGCTGCAATTTTCTTTCCCTTTGAGGTCCTCTTGCTATTAGATTTGTAGCCTCACTCTTTTGTCAAAAGATCAGCAGCTAGAATCAAAGTATTTCATTGATTTTGACTGTTTGCAGTACCCTATGTTTCCCTTCATTTTCAGTCTGAATTTTCCTTCAGTTTTTGGCCGCTAACAGTCCTTGTATTTGGCTGGTTGTTCCCAGCCTGCAGTGTGTATTACTTGCTGCCAAAAACCTGTCCCAAGAAGTTCCTTGCAGCCGAAAGTTGTTGCCCCCAAATTGCTGTTCGGCTGGGATTAAAAAAACTGCACTCGGTTGCTCTTTTTCTCAACTTTTGGTATGCAGCGATTACTGCATTCAGCACCACCGTTCAGCTGAACTGCACTACTTTATTTTAGTCTACAGCAAGCACTCTTGGGTGCAGCAAATCTGCATTTTTCAGCAAGACTTTCCTCCCTTTTTAGACCAATGCAGTGAACAGTTTTTAGTGACAATCGGCCAGCAGTTTTTCTGCACATTTCCTTTTGGGCTGCATGTATTTTATTGGTCTTGTCTGTTTATCTTGGCCGGGATTTTGAATTTCAGTTTTAACGTTTGTGTTAGCTTTTTCGCCAAGCTCGCTCCAATCTCTCTTGTCAGTAAGCTATTGGTTTTCATTGAGCTTTTGGTTCTCTCGTTTCATAACATTCGGTGCTATCGGAGAAGAACATTTTATTTGGTACTTGTGGGGAACGATTTTAAAGTCGACATTCACCCCCCTCTGTCGCTATTTCGGTCCAACAAATCATGTGCATATCCGCATCATCCTCCCCTTCTTCAAGAAAAGCCGTCCTCGGCTTTTGGTAGCCTGAAATTATACTAAGCAAAGAATACAACGTATATGCATGGTTATATATATTTGTCATCAACACTTCTTTTGCTAAGCATATGAAGAACATCTGAAGGCGTAGTAAATATAAAGAACAACACATATGCATGGTATATGCATGAATCAATTATTGTGTTATTCTCGTTGTTCCACACAAACCAATTAATATAGCAGTAACCATAAGATGTATACATTGCAATATTATCTTTCATATCATTCTCCCTCCCATGAGAAAAAGTCGTCCTCGACTTTGCTAAGCACATGGACAAGTCATTAATGGTCCAAACCAAATTAAGTTGTTCAAATATGGGGGAGAAAATTTTTAGTTCCTTCCATGCTTCAACTGCGCTACTCTGATTATTTATACATGATTGTATATTAAAGGATGAATAAGTAGGCTTAAGAAATTTTTTAAGACATGAAACACTATTGTTGAAACTCATCTCATTGTGATCATGATATGGCACAAACGTTTGTTTATCCAAAATATGCAATTTCAATTCAGCAAGCTTATCACATGTAATGCATATTCGGTAAACATAAAACTTATCATCTATACCATAATTTCCAATCAAATTGAACTTATATGTATATGCATAGGTACTAATTAGTGATTTTAAACATGAAATTTCAGCAACATTCTCAATCACACTAGAAAGCTCTTTAGGATTATCAAACATGATATAGCACAAAGAATCACTAGGAGATATTCGAGTAAGAACTTCCTTATGAGTAATCAATTCTACATTATGTAAATTGAGCAAAGAAATTTCAGAACATGGAATGTTCATTCGCACATATGAGTTCTCACAAGTACTCACCATTTCATAATTAATTTCAGCACCAATATTGTTACCTTTATTGTTCTCCTCAGTTGATATAGGTGTTGTAGGTATTAAATCATCATGATATAACAACGGGACAGCAAGTACTTCATCTTCGATCATGGTTATCTTCTCATCTTTGACTTCCAATGATGCTGGTTGTTGAATATTTAATTCCTCATCTTCAATTTCAACCTGCACAATGTGAGAAACAACACTAGAAGTAGACATTAATATGTTAGTTTCAAAATCAACCTCACTTTGTCTATCTTCTACTTCTCTCTTTTCTTTTGGTGTATCTCTCACACTTTTAATTTGGATGCTCTCAAACTCACATATGGTGGGATCACACAGCTCGCTCTTTTTAACACTCCCACTCAATTTGGCTATGTGGCTCTCATTCTCACATGGGTTTTGTTGCATCTCAATTATTGTATGTGTCATTGGGGTAGCACAAGATGTCTCCTTTACCGAAGGGAAAGTCCAATGCTCGGTCATCTTCTCACATGACACACCAGTAGTAGCATAAGAACTGAAGAATGGACTTGGATAGAACTGTGGTGTATGCCTCTCCAAAAGTCTCTTCTCCTACTCAATAGCGCAATTCACAAGGTCATGCATGCTACTAAAATATTTACCTTGAAGTGCAGTGGCGATCTCAAAATTCAAGCCTGCTTTGAAATATGCCTTCTCCCTTAATGCACTTGTGACACCGGCACGACGTAATGCATGCTTCAACTCATAATAGTAATCTTGAACATTATTACTCCCTTGGGTGATATTCTCTAGATGGTGAAGCAATTCCTGTGCATAACAAGATGACACAAACTCGCTTATCATGAACGCCTTCAAATCTGACCAAGATTTAATGAATTGTTTTCCAATTAGTTGTTGCCACCAACTATAAGCATAGTCTTCAAACTCCCTCGTGGCACGCATCACCTCTTGGTCTTTGGAAAGTTTCTGAAATTTAAACACTTTCTCCATTCGCCATTCCCACTCAAGATACTCCTCTGGATCATCACTGCCATAGAAAGGAACAAAGCTGTCTTCTTCTTCTTGGGGACGAAGTGCTTGCACAATATCATTCACGATGTTTTTGTGTAACACCTTCATTTGTTGATTGAGCTCAATACGGAAATCATGCATATCCGCCTTAAGTTATACATGCTTAGCAGTGGTGCCTGATTGGAGCTCTTGTTGCAATGTACTTTTTGATGCCTGATGTTGAAAGCGAGTCACCGGGGAATTCAGACCATGCTCCTCTCCATGTTGTCTCCACCTGACATGGTTAGTAGCACAAAGAAGACATAAAAGCCACAATATATCGGTAATATGTGGAGTCACTCAATCTCACTTTTCCTCTCCCAAGTAAAGTTCTTACCTTTCCGAAGTGAATTGAGACAAAAAGAAACTTACACTTGGTGGTGGTTACAATAACAAGTGATGATCAAGCGGATTTAAAAGTGACTCACAATTGCACGGCAAAGGATATTTTGTGGAGCTTGGTTAGGAAATATTTATCCTACACAATCTGAATTTCTCGATGTTTGTAAAATTAAGTAATAATCCAAGCTAGAAAATATTGCCTATGTGCTGATCCAATAGATATAAGTGATGTGTATGAATGCACACGCAATGATCAATGTGACTCAATGCAATAAAGGAATGAGCTAAATAGAAACAATTAGGAACAATAGCTCATTTGCATCAAGTACTAGGAGAGACGCTAGCCAATTGCAATAACAAGAATAGAGGGCACATGATTGCTCAAGAATTTTAGTCACTCAAACAGAAAATAGGAACTAGAACTACTCACCCAATCAGCCTCCTCACCTTTTTTCGCTCTTTTTTTTTGCTCACCTCTTTTTTTTCTTTTGTTTTTTTTTGTTTTGTTTTTTTTCGCTACTGAACCACTGACCCAAATATGTTCAACTCACTGTTCTGAGTCTATTGAGGTATATGGGTCACAAACTTTTTGTGGAAGGTAGGGGTCTCTCTCTCTCTAAACTTTGATTTTTTTTTTGATCGGCTGGGATGAGTGATGCACAAGCCTAATGTTCAGCTAGGAGTATTCAGGAGTAGCCCTCAATGCAATATCAATGACTAGTCTCAAGTATTCAAAGGATATAAGTGAAGCTCGTATGTATGGTGTTCGGCCGTATGGTGTCCAAGGAAGCCAATGCGAACACTAACACCTCCCTAGAGTTGGTTTCAAATAGCAAATTCCACACAAATTCGGAAGTGGACAGCTAGCCAAAATCGACTGGATTTTAGGGTTGTACTCAGATTGATCTGGAAGGAGTTATGGACACGGACTCAACTTCAAGAGTAAATTGAATATACTTTTCTTTGTTTTATGGGGACACAAGATCAAGTTACGCGAAGGAACACAAAGATCAGCATGTAAACAAAATTTCTAAAGGATCAAGACTTAATAAAACTCACGAAAACAACAGATGCGAAACTAGGGTTTGGATTTTTTTTGTTTTCGGTTTATGGACTATAGGACAGCAAGTAATAAATTGAAATTTAAAGGGATAAGATCCTACCGAGTAAACCGCGCTCTGATACCAAGATGATACGGGGTCGCCCGATCTTCTCGACGTAGGATGGATACTCACGGGAGTCTTGATGAATCGTAATGATCCTCCAATGCCAATGCAAGGGATGAACACTCTTTAATCCGCCAAAACACACTCGTGTTGATTTCACCGATCACCAAGTGAAAATCTATCGTGCACCCAATTCCCAGCGGAAAGGCTGAACGATCTTGATTGAAGAAGATACTCCTAATTCCATAAGGAATTTCGGCAACAATGCTAAACTCAAAAACTCTAATAGATTGATTTTTCTCAAACGTGGTCTGTGCCCTAAAGGCTGCCAATACAAGGCTTATATAGCCCATTGGGATATCCATATGGTCCCCAAACCAAGTACAACTCGACCCTATATGGTTTTAGATACGAACTCTCACAAAAAGGAAACTATATTTTTCACCTGTCATATTATTTTGGTCATAACTTTTTATCTGTGATGAATTTGAAGGTGGGACTAGATCCATTGCGTAGCCCTTGAAATTAGCTTTCCAACGAGTACAAGAACACCTGAATCGAACTCCGTTTGTGAAAGTTATGGTCTTTTTAGTAACTGCCTGTCAGACTGTCCCGAACCGAATCCGAATTGAATCCTGAGTTGAATCCGAGTTTGAATTGGATTGAGCACGTGGGAAGCCCGAATTTGGCTTAAAAATCTTATCCAAAACTTGTAGTTTAAGTTCTTGGGCTCCTCCCTTTTGCTCTCCCACTGCATGGGCTTCTTTCCTCCTTGATCAGCTGCATGGGCTGCTTCCTTTCCATTCCCATGTGCTTTAAGCTTTTTGTTCTTGGTAGCAAATATGATTAACCTCCTTGTGCTTCTCCATTGCTTTGGCCCCGGAATCATCATAATATTCAAACCTAATAATAAATAAGAATTTGGCATAAGGTAGTATATCGTTCCCACGAATAGAAGGAAATTCATTAAGAAACAAATTCACCTGACAATATTTAATGCGGCTCAATACTTCTTTCCAGTGAAGTAATATATTTGATTGAAAAGTACTAATCATGCGCATATCCGCATCATAAGTGCTTCTCTAGCACTCTAACTTGTAGTCCGGTCATACTCGCATAAGCGGTTATAGTGTCCTTGGAAGGACTCATCTTCGAACCAAACCCACCTAGTAGACTGTTCGGAAGTACAACATTGTTGTGAAGGATTACCTTCATCAACTCTATTTCCTCTTAACTATGAGTTGAGGCTTCTACGAGACGCTTTATTTCAACCTAGCCTCTACAAATAGGTTAAGAGTGGTCAGGACAATACTTATCAAAAGACTAGTTAATCAAGAATTAGTCGAAGGTAAAGTTTTTCTTACCAGCTAGTCGAGCTTCAAGCTTATCAATTTCAGCTTTGTGCTGTTCTTCTAGCAACTTTATTCTCTAGTTGGACTCTTTATTGATACAAGTAAGTTCTTTGATCAACTTGGTCTTCTCTTCAACCTGAGTATGGAGTTTACTCATTTCATTCTTTTCATCTGCCAAAGGAAAAGAGTTAGAAAAACACCAAAAGACATCCAAATAGACAACCTTAAGTTCAGAACTTACTACTTATTTTCTCTTGCAAGGCTTTAATCGCAGAATCGGCCTTCGCAAGGTGTGTTGATAGGTCAACATTCTTTTCCTGCAGCCTCTGCGTATCGGCCTTTTGTTATCGAGCGCAGCAGCCAAAAACTCCATGTCGCTTTTAGACCTGCAAAGGTTAAAAGTAGATATGAAAGGCTAGACAAGTGGTCGAAACAGAGTTCAACTATATGGGCTAGTAGCTTACCATGCCTCTGCCTTCTTGGAGAGTTTAGCATTATCTTGTTGTAGAAGCATGAGTTGCCTATGGTATTCGGCCATATTTGCCATGTCTTCTAACGTTCTCTAAACAAACAAGGATAGTGACAGACTAAAAAAGACCAAGTACAAATGCTTAAGTACTTGATACTTATGTTCATGCTCCTACGAGCAAACTTGACAAGTACCCCTATGGAATCTTTTAATTGGTTGAGCTCGTCTACCTTGTTCGACCACACCTTCTCAGGGCGTTCATCATCGAAGATGTTCCCCTTGTTGGGAAGGTCCTAGGGTGTGGAACTCGGCTCAAAGGTTGATCAGAAGAAGATCGCACTACAAGTGTGGGGTTAAAAAATGTAGAGAAGAAGTTAGGTTGTTCTTCTCCTCCTTTTCAGGTTGTACCTTCTTAGGAATAAGGAGGGGTATCCTCGATGTTCTCCTCCTCGGCGCAGTGGTTAAAAGGATTTTCAACCTCTTGACCAGGTATTTCTACCTTATCTTTTGCTATTTGAATTTTAGTTGCTACGACCATCTCCGTGGTCGTAGTCATTGCAGCTTCGACAGCAGCCTCTGTTGCCGTGGTGGTCATTTTTTTACCATTGTTTCCACCATCTCTTTGGCTGCAGGTAAAGCCACGAGAGGCTTCTTAGCAAAAGCATCCTCGAGCAGTGGAGAAGCCGAACTAAAATCGTGAAAAGTAAGTCAGCATTCAAAAAGACATAGAGGTAAAAATGATATATTTAGGTCTGTATTTTTATACCTTGCTATCATACCCTTGATCTTGAATTTAGAAGAAACTTTTTTCAAGATTAGTTTCTTTGACTTCTTCTCTTTGACCACATCTGGTCGTATGAGAACATCTTCGACCATTTCTGGTCAAAGGTTTTGAGCAAGAGTTACTGCTCCTCTTCCCTCCTGCCACTCCTGGTAGTCGAAACTAGTTTCGACCACTTGGAGAGTAGTCTCCTTTTTTATCACAAGTTCTACTACTGCAGTAGTCTTCTTCACAAAAGATACAAAACTTTTCAAATCTTCTTTTTGAGCTGCTTGATAAAGCCTTGAGAAGCGCCTACTAAATGAGTTTTGGTATCATAATAGAAGGGTACCTTGATCTTAGGAGTCAATTGCTCGAGTACGACTGCCCATATCTCCTCTGCAGCAATCAAATCCGTGAGGAATCGCCCGACGGGGCCAGTCGAAGCAGCAAGAGGATGGATAGTGAGGGGAACGGTAGCACTCGTGCTCCCCTTCTTGTTGGCGGCCTTTGTCAGCCGATGTCTCTTGGCCGATGGAGCTTTAGTTTTATCCGCCTATTCTCCAATAACCATCAGTTCAACCTCTTGCTATCCTGAAGGTTATTCATTTCTACATTCTGTGAGAAACAAGGATACTATTTAGTCATTCTCTATGACTACTTAGTCCTAAATATGAAATCAATTTTTCAATTTCCTTTAGGCATTCTTATCTTTCTTTAGTGGATACATCCACCAAAATAAGAGAAGCCTCCACTTTGAGTGATGGGGCCTTTTCACAGACGAGCTTGACCCAAGATTCAATTTCCCCCAAATCAAGGTTTATTCATGCAAAATGATATATCATCCATCTCTGACACCGGCCAATTGGATGTGAACTTAGTCATTTTCCCAAGTGGTTGGAGAGGATATAGAACAGATTGGAGGAAGAAGATGATTTGTTCAGAGGCGAAAAGCTCGAAATGGATTGAAGCACAAGGGGAAAGTAAGAAGACCAAAAATTACCCAAAGGTAAGCTTTTATAACCATCTAAGTCAATTACCTATCTCGAGAACCGAACGGTTGTCTTGGGAATTGCTTTGACAGATAGATCGACAAAAATCGATTGGAATTTCTCTGTTTGAAGTCCATCTATCTTCATAACTCAAGTGAAATCACCTTATTGACCAAGCTCATTCCTGGTCGAAGAGGGTCGAAAAGGCTTTGCTTTCAACCATCCTTCGTCTACGACCTTTCTTCCTCAAATAAGTTACTTTCACTTAAAGTTCCTCAAATATATGATAAGGATATAGTAATCCTCAAATTATTATGTCATTATATTCTTCGAGTATACCTCTTATCGATAAGGGAGAGGTGTCACAAGATGGTCATAAGTCCTTCTACGACCACCTTGTGGTTATGGATCTTCTTGCGACTAGTTTATCCCGAACTGGTTTGTCTACGACAGCCTACAACATCGTGGGTTTGTCTGATAAAGCGGTTAGAATGTGTGATTATTCTTAATAACCACACATGATCTTTCTTTGACAACAACCGCTGCATGGCGAATTGGCCATCACGTCTTTCACAATAACTCCCGTCGGACAGTTATCACCCGAAGCGTTAAGACGTTTTTGGCCTAGGACAATGACCGCCACTTCATCAACTATAAAAAGGTTGACGTCGGAGATAAAGGGGACAGAAGAGATGGCAATCCAAACTAGGCATAGTGCAAAGTATTTCGCAGCATTCTCTCAGCTGTAATCAAATCTTTGAGCAATAACCGCACAGGAAGTAGGATTATTATTCTCCCAAGAGAAGGCCCGAACCTTTATAAAAATTATCGTGTCTCTACTCTACGTGATGATAGTTCAAGTCTTCAAGAGTTTCCCCCAAATCCAAGAAATCATATGTAAGATCGGTATTAAAACACCAATAGAAAGGTATTTCTGAGTTACAACCAAGTATATATAAACCTACAGGGTCACACACTTAACAGATTGGAACAATAGAAGTCCAAATGATAGACTCCGAGTGGGATATGATCTCTACTTGTATTTGATAAAAATCTGGTTGGAGGCTCTCCTAGTTAGATACGATGTCTAATCACATCAGATAAATATCCGGTTGAATGCTATATATCATTAAGAGAGGCATGGGGCTTAAGGCGTATCTGAGGAAATCTCGAGAAATACACACCTACCAAAATCTCGAGAAATACAGGCCCAGCTATGCGCACTGGTCGGTGTACGGTGTTCTATCTCTGGAAGTGTGGACTTCGGTATAGGTATAGCTATGACTGCAGCTAGCGCTAATCAGGATGCTCACGAGGAGACGGTTGGCTTATGAAGATCGACTACTACTCTTGGATGATCAACTACTTCCACTACATCAACGCGCACTACATTCAACCAGGCTGCTTCAACTCTTCTTCTGCTGCACTGTGCATTTTAATTGTAACGATGTATGATCTCTTGCTCGCATGATTTTCTGGTTTGCATGGTAGAAAATTTTAATTTGTGCTAGTGTAGACTACCCTGTATCCCAACACTGAATTCATGGAAATTTAGGGAGAAAATGATTTGGCGTAAATAAGAGGACTTAATTTGTATCTGAAAAGAGGAGAGGCGGAAACGGGGAGAAGAACAAGTACACAGTACTGGTTGACAGCTAAAGAGTTTTTGGCCAAAATGGCCGTATTTGACGCGGGATTAGCAAAAATGGCACTCGTCACACGGAAGGCATTACTCTCGGGCAGACACGTGGTGGAGTTGGTTACCGTGTGGTATTAACCTTGAGCCGACACGTGGAGGAGTGCCGCAAGGTGGCCCGACCTGTGACATGCTAATGGCGCACGGTCACCATGAGGCATTCCGCTACATGTCGGCCCGAGGTTAATGCCGCACAGTCACCATGCGATGCTCTGCCATGTGTCGGTCCAAGGGTAATGCCGCACGGTCACTGTACGGCACTCCGCCACATGTCGGCCCGAGGTTAATGTCGCATGGTAATCGTACGGTGAAGAGCACTATTTTTACAATTATAACTACAAGGATACCATTTTTACTAATCACGCTTCAAAATTTACCGCTGCGGCCAAAGAATCAACGGCTGAACGCCACTCCATCGTTCCGGACTGGTGTTTGTTTACTCTACGTACTTAATTAGCGTACTCGACATTAGTCATTACCAGCTAATTAAGCAAACATCCTTTGATTATATTAATTTATCCGCTCTGATACGACTAATGTCCGTATGTACAGGCACCGCTGCATAAGAATAATAATGGAACGAATGTACTGTGCAATCAATTAAATATAGCTATTAGTTAATGACTGATTGAGCAAATTAATTAGTTGTTCCTGATCGATGAGCTTTCACCGAAAATTCTGGTTTGCGTACACCGACAGACCTAACCTCCGCAAGTTCATATGACCTTGACAAAGTAATAATATACATGAGCTGGACTGCCCATTAGGATTTGCCTCCCCATTGAGATCCATTGGCAGGTCCTCAAATGCCAATTAATGGAGTGGCAAATCCTCAAAATTCAAATCCTCAAAATTCCCAGTAATTATTATTATTTAAATCCTCTTCGAGATGCATTAATTTTCTTTTAATCATTATAAAGAAAAGGAACATTAGGTGTAATCAGTACAAAATTTCACAAAATTCCTACATTCCAAGTCGTTTCTTAAGACAAAGTCGTAACCAAAAGAAATATGTATGAATTTTATTTTGTAGAATTAAACATCGCAATTCCTTCTGAAATTCATGCTAGAATTAAACCTACATCGTGGCCAACAGGGTCTTAGGATTTACATCAAGGTAAAGATTGTGGGTGGTTGTGTTGCATATATTCTTTAATTAACACTCAACATTTCACATGCTTCGACGACATCCTAGCTACACTATCCCCTCTCTGAGCCAGCCACATGTTTTTAGCAACTGAAGGTCGATCGATGTAACAACAATTACCCTTTGCTTTTCACCCAGTTTGGTCCAGTGTCACATCATTCCCTTGATCCCCTACTTATTCCATGCCACCTTATTTGACATCATACAGCATAATTAAACACCAGCTCATATCCCACAACAACCCCGGCTTTATATATACCACACAACCACACAAACTTCTTTAATTTAGCCTCTTGTGCACACAAGCAATGTACTAGTGCATGTGGCAAGTGCGTGTTCTTGCTGCATCATGTGCCCTAAAGTCAGATGGGGGCAAGTCAAAACCGGCTTATTATATTGGCTCCATGCACTTAGTGCCAAAACTATCATGGGTATCAAGACCTGGGGAAAGGGTAATATATGTGGTGATCTGTGTCATGTACCCATACTACATATGCTCTGCGATGCCGTGCCGTCGTGGCTACTCTTTCGCGTGGATTTTTACAGCCTGCCTATCTATCCAGCTCTTGCGACGTAGGACTCACTTAACGAGCAGACGCATGCATTTCCCAAGAAGTGAAGCAAAAACTAGCAGATGATTAGTTATAATTTACTGCAAGATTACAGTAATTGCATCTCTCGTGTGCACTGATCTTATTCATGCCAAGATTTGATCATGCAGGATCGGGAGAAATCAAATGAAGAACAAATTAGAAAGAATGAAGTAGAAACTGGAAAGAAGAAACAAGAAACCAAGCATATCCATTCTCTCCTTAACATAACTTATATGTACTATAGCTAGTAAGATTGTTTTTTTCCCTCTCTCTTTGCTTGTTTTGCTGCTTCTGACCTCATCAAGGTACATGAACACACCGCTACTAGTTATACGTGTGACGATCACAGCAATGCTCTCTGCATCCACAATGAAAGAATACTGGACTCGATCAACACAACAAGACGATGTGCGCCACTCACCATGAAAGCCAGGACCATGAACTGCACCATATACTACTCATCTCTCCCTCAGTGATGCAAAGGGTTTGGACCTGATGGGACCAGCCTCTTCTGCACGCCGTACCGCGGGTCGATCTCCTCGCCCTTGCCAGCAGATGGTGGAATTCCCTGCCTGTTCCATTGATCGTGGTGGCTGTGGTGGCGATGATGATGCTGGTGATGATGCCATTGCTGCGGATGGTGATCGGTGGCTGATGAGGCGTCGATGCTCGACACGGCGAGAAGCACCTTCCTCGGGAGGGAGACCGAACTTCTTCTGACGGAGCTTCCACAGCCGAGGCGGCTACACCCGTGGAACGCGAAGGTGAGCACGGCGAGCCACAAGAGGGGAACGACGACGGCGGCGGCGGCGCCGGCGTGAGGTCGTCTCATGGCCACCGTGCTGGCAGACAGACGAGAGTAGCAGTCATGGACGATGGGGGAGAGCGAGCTAGCTACCTAGCTATCTAGCCACAGACAGAATTGAACGAGACAAAGATGCGACTCTAGTACACAGAGAAAGAAGGAAGGGATGAGGGTTGTATGTCAGCTAGCTAGCTGGGAAAGAAAATCTGGGAGATTGGTTACGGGGAAGCTAAGAGACGGATGGGACAGGAGGTGGTGTTGCGTTGAAAAATGTATGGGTGTTGGCGTTAAGAAGGCGGAGTTGCTTCCATGGGACTCCTATTGCTGGGCTCGATCCATCGCCCGATCGATTTGATGCCGCTTGCGTAAACCAACACTCGCCGAGGCTTTCCCGGACACGGAGGAAGGAGGGGGTAAATGGGCCAGTGGTGTTGCGTCCCAGGAAGATAGCATGGGATGATTTTTTTTAGTTACTAGCTACCTACAGGACTACTAGCTTAGAAGCCGGGCAAACCGGCTTGCTGGTCTTTACATGGCTGATGATATGATTAACAAATAGCATACGTGCATTATTCTTCCTTTGTTTCTCTTTGGAAACTTGGGACTAGTCGATTTTGGTATGGATGGATGAACGGATGCAAGTTGTTCGAGGGTACCTTTTGGGGTTGGGTCAATTGACGGTACGAGACGCGCTAACAAAATTGAAGGTACAAGGTGAGAAATATATATATTATTTTTTTCCTTTCCATTTTGTTTCCCACTCTTGAAGGAACTGTTGGCTTCACCCAACGTCTGGTTTTGACTTTGGTGGGAGCAAGCGAGAAAGCGCGAGAAGTGGCGAACATGGCCACGAAGCTAGCTGCGAGTAAGGAGCACTGCGACAGAGGAAGGATAAGAGCTGAGGTTGGTTTGTGAGCTGAGCTCCACAAAGTGAACAAAGTGAGGTGCCATGATCAAGTCATAGGCGCCATCACGAGTGTCAAGGCATTCACATTTATTCACACACACGACATACCAATTCACTTTGTAAATTGCGGTTTTTGAGTCATTGAAACGGTCAGAGGATTGTTAATTTCAAACGGGCGTCACAACTACTCCGTAGAACACACTGCGGTTGTGATTGTTGATGTGTGTTTTTAGGGATTTGATTAATGCAAGTCAAAAATGTTAGGCTGGCATGGCAACCTGTAGTACATACGTTGCGCCACCGAAGGTCTTCGAGTGATGCACAAGGAAGACTTGGGACAGCGGATGCACAGCTCACCGTTGACAGCAAGCACATACAGATACAGGGTATCGGCTACAACCGGATCGCAGTGCCAAGCCAGTGCCGTCTCCATCGGTTGCAGTTGTTGGAGGCTTGTCATGTTTTGATTGCTCCCAAACTGATTGCTACCGATTTAGCTAGGGCCGGTACACAGGCCCTTAGTAATAGCTTTTGATTTTATCTGATAAATAGTAGTACAAGAGAGAAACAGCTTATCGAAACTGAGACGGTCGTATTGGCTTATAGCTTTTTACTAAATGCATTATGTAAGAAAGAGAACAAACAATGGTACAACAAAATGCACTGCCACATTTAGATTGCCATGCAACTTACAGAATTGTGACATAATAAAATACAAATACAAAATATGTTACAACATGCAAAAATGCAAAGTAATAGATAATGAATAATAGTAGCCAATAGAAACAGTTTATATAGAAGCTGGAACGTATATATTAGCTTTGACTTCTCTAAACAGAAGTCAGCCCAAGCTAATAAGAAAGACGCTTAAACAGGGCCAGTGCCAATCCAAGTACGTAGACGATTAGTAGGGGAGTTCAGAATCTGTTCAGCATCAATTGGCATAAAGCAATTCAGTTTTTCATCTTGTAATCTAAGAGGCACATTGCTGTCTGCAATCATTACAACGCGACCATCATCATATGTACAGAACAAAACTATTTCTTTTTTCGTTTTTTGCACATAATGTCACGACCCCGCACACACACCAGCAGGAAATCAGAGTGCATTGAGCCAAAATCACGCCGAAGTTACATTACACACGTTCATATAGAGGAACGAAACTATCACGACGAATGGGTTTTACAGGGTAGCAAATCAGATAAGCTTTTAATTGCACATGCACAACTTTCTTTCGACGCGTTCTTCTTTGGGGTGGCTACTTGCAGTGGCGGAGGACCCGATAGGGCAAAGCCTGGTGTGCGCCAGACCTTGATACGGGCGGCGGGAGGCGGGCGGCCGGCAGGAGGCGGGCGGGAGGCGGCCGGCGGGCGGAGGCGGCCGGCCGGCCGGCAGGAGGGCGGCAGGCGGCGGGCACCGGCGGGCGATCCGCCCCACCTCATTTTTTTCCCGTCCTCCGCCGCTGGCTACTTGCGTGTTGCCACAATCGGCAACTGAGTCCTTGAGTTTCCAGAACCGACGCTCTGCCATGAGGACGCCTTCACCTTGCCTGCCATCAGCGCAGAGGCTGCCCCGGCTTTTATACATTGCCTCTTCAGTGCAAGGTCTAGTTTTTTCTTTGAAGCTGAGCTTGATGACTCTGGGAAGATGGAGGCGGCCTTGATGGCTGCTCTTTTGTCCTTTCTGCTCTTCTCAAATTTTGATGCAAACTTCACAGAAGCTGCTGTAGCGGCATCTTCTGCAGAGGGTGGTAAAAGCCGTACTCCAAGTCCCATCTTTCTCGCTGATTTTTTCTCTTCAGCAACTCTCTTCTTTTGGCTCTACATAAATAGGACAAGTGGATAAGAATCTTGACGATTTAACGAGTGACTGTGGAGGAATTATTAAAATAGGAATTCATTGGATGACCCTAAGACGATCACGGAGGGCTCTGTTCAGAGCATAATCATCAGAATGCCGGCTATCAGAAAGTCGCTGAAGGCGAACTAAAACAGGCTCAGTGTAACACCCCGCCCATCCTCTGGGCCTAGAGTGCTACCATCACTGCAATAAAACCACTACTGGACATCTACTAAACAATTTAAGAAAACTCTACCTTAATCATGAGGCAACAACCACTTACACCATACCATTCCTAAACAACTTTTCTAACTTACTAGTGGAATTAAACATACTACCAAAAGCTAGATATGTGAAGTGTTGCAAAAACGTGTAGTCATTCATGTGCTACACCCGCCCGTGCAAGACGTCCTCAATAGTTACCTAAAAAAAACAACAAAGCAAGGGTGAGTCCAAAGACTCAGCAAGTACATAATAGAACAATAGACATTACCAACATAAGCAAGCATATAACCATAATGCACTTATATCATCATGTTCATAACATCATTCTCATGGCCAAGCAATGCAATGCCATCAATGCCATGCCTCATTACTCTACATGCTCATATGCTCTTCACTTTGCAAGTACCGCATGCTGCCGAGTGAACACCGTCGATGTTCACCCATCGTGGGCCCGCCCTCATAGGCACGGGACCCTCCACTCCCGTGGAGGCCTACCAAGTAGGTCTTACTCAAGAGCACTCGGATTAGTCCACTAGCTTTACTCATAACTAGGGACTTTCTCACCGCCTCACTCTTGAGTGCTCCTCATGCAAATGCACATGTCCATGATCATATTCACGCTCATCACTAGCATTACTAGTAGACAAGCATCTTTGCCTACCTCACTCCATCATCATTGCCATCATTTACCATGCAACCTTATGTCGTAAATATCACATTTCCCATAGATATCATGTAATCAACGCATTTCTACATAAATATCAGCATACCGGATAAACATCGCATATTCATAAATCTTGGTCTACCGCTCTACCATGTACTTGCTCATTAGCCGAGCGGAGCGAACGACGTCGCGGAAGGCGTCGACTCGCGACCTCCACATCCCGCCTCGCGTAGAAATGCACGGGTTTCGAGGATCTGCATGCAGTCCCAAACCCCTTTTTTCCTATTTCTTTTTCTCCTCTTTTCTTTTCTTTCCTTTTTTTCTCTTCTTCTTCTCTTTTTTCCTTCATTTCTTTCCCTTTTCCTCTCTCTCTTACCCAATGCACCAACCGGCCTCCCTTTTTTTTCCTCTCTCCTCCCCCTCTCTCCCTTATCCTCACCTCTCTCTCTCCTCCACTCGGCCGAACGGCTCGCTCCTCCTCTTCTCCGCACGGCGGCGCGGCCGGCCAGCGTGGTGGCGCCGGCAGCTTCTCCCGCCGCCTTCCTCTCCTCCCCTACCCCACTCTATCCTCTCCCACCGGCTCTCCCAGCGGCGTGGGGATGGCACACGGCCGAGCTCGGGCTTGCCGGCCTCGAGCTCGCCGCCGCGCCTCCCGCCTGCTCGCCCCTTCCTACCTCGCCTCCGATCCGGCCGGCTCGTCCGGATCCGCGCCTCCTCTGCGCATGCGGTGGTGGCGCTGGGCGCCGCCGCCGGCGGCTCGGCTCGCGCGGCTGGCCGCCGTCCTCGACTCGGCTGCGCCACCATGCCTCCTCGGCGTGCACAAGGTACTCCTCCTCTCTCTTCCCTTAAAGCTACGGTGAGAGACCTACCCGTGATGGCTTGGACGAAGAAGGGTATGGCCATGGCTTACGGTTTGGGTGGATTTAAGAAGGGGTTGGGTGTTGACTTCTGCAGGTTCGTGGCCAAGGTGGCATGCATGCACGCTAGGCAAGCTGCGGCCGCCACGTCTCCTTGGCAGTGGGTGAGGTGTTACATTCTACCCCTTAATGCAATCGCTCCCAATTCGGCATTCGACAATATGCATGAATGAACAAAATGTAATAAATCGCACATAACATGACATTAGCTCATACCCATGGAGAACAAGTCTCGGTACTTCTCGCGTGATCGATGTGCCCAAAGCACTTTAACATACTTTATCGTTCTATGTCTCAACACCTTCTCTCGATTCCTCCGAATCGAACCGACGGGACTCGAAGGTGAGGTTTTGCTTTTTTTTTTTGCACACCGGTTCTAACACAATCTCATGCTCTGGATCTCGCACATACTTTCTCAACATCGACACATGAAACACATTATGCACTCCGTGCATAGACTCAATTCTCATGCCTCGGCATAAGAAAACCTCCAATCATTCAGGAAAACACTCTCATTGCTTGCACAAAAGAGTCAATGCTACTCTTATTTGCAACAAGGAGAGCTCTTCTCTTTTACAAGAGAAGTATCACGCGTCATCGTAGAATCAACTCATTCATCCCCAAACATCAACCCTTCTCTCAAAATGAAGGTAATTGCTCCCCACGGAAATCATTTCATCACAATAAATCCACTCAGAGTGAAAACCAGACAGAAATCAATCCTCATCCTAACCAACAACTTTATGTCGCATATACCATGCGAAATATTTCTATTTCCCAAATCGGTCTTTTCTTTTCCAAGAAAAGAAAGCATATTTCTTTAGGCATAAGGATAACGCCTAGCCGAAAACCACATAGACCACCAAGAAATGCGAAAATACCGCAACTTTCCACTTAAATCCACTATCCTCAAAGTAGCCCCGAACGAATTCTCAAATCGGGAACCCAAAATAATCCTTTGACTATTGATCAACCACTTGATCGTTAACATGAGGGATATTCTAGTTCGTGTTCCTTAAAAAAAATCCGTATCGATCACACATCCACGTGACTAAACCCGCAAGGACAATTCTCACTAACTCTCTTAGCAAGAATAATAGATTCCCATCAAAACATTCCAATTACTCATTAGATGGCCATACAACAATTCATTCTTCCATTGCTCATTATGAGCTACAAGGCCCATTCAATCTTAGGGCAACATTCCCATAAATATGGGAAGCTTTAGTATAGTACCTAAGCAAAATCCCTCACCAACGACACATTTGCCGGCGGATAGTCTCTCATGCCCGCTAAAATTGCATTGGTTTCCATCAGTTCAATCCCTTCAGCACTTTATTCCTAGGGTTTCATTCACACTCTATTGGTCTTATGATTAATCCCATCAATGGTCGACTTTAACTCATGGAATGGATTATTCCTCTAACTACTTCTTTAAATAATGATCACCAAACATGGTGGATAAAACAAATCATACACCAACTCTCAATCCTCTCACATCCACAAAATGAGGTAAGATCTATTAGGATCTCATTTAACATCAAATAACTAAATCTTCCAATAGCTCTACTTCATCTTTACCTCAATCTATGATATGGGAATCAAGCAATCTAAAACATTAACCCCTAACGCTGACACCTCAAAACATAAGTCAAGGTAGTTCTTTCTCCAAAATCTCATACTCTCATTGCTACCTGTGCTTTACCAACTTAAATGTGACATCACCACCACTATTTCCCATAGACACTACTAGTTGCAAAGACACAATCGACCTTGGGTTCGCCTTTAAGGCCAATTTTTATCCCTAATCAATCTCCCACCAGATTATGGCATAAGATCAACTCGAATTCTATTAGCCACACAAGTCTTTATTATCACCCTAGTATCGCATGTCAATCATTTCACTCTAGATCTAGGCCTAATAGAGCTTCATGTTATGAATTTAACATTTGCTTCGAGAACAAGGGATTCCAATCCTCAAAGAACCCTCCGAGTTAAGAAGTCTACCAAATTTAAACATCCGAAAATGCAACGAAATCCCAACAACTTTCATTCTCCAACAAAATAGGGCTTGAGAATGAGTTCATCACTCACTCCCCAAAACAACTACAAAACTCCCCAACACGGATTCACTCTTTCAATGATGCAACGCCTAGACAGAGAACCATTCCCTCCGCCATAGCATCACATCACAACAAACACAATAGGCAATTAACACCAAGAAAACGGAGAGATGCAACAAAATCCAAATATTACATTACCCTAGTTGACGCGCTTGGCCCACTTTAGACTCTCAACTCAAGACAATCGAAATTACATGTTTGGGAAACGCCAGACTCATTCTCGAGTACGCCTAGACTTCGTTCTAGGTACGCCCAAACTTACGCGTTCGGGAGCGCCACGGACCACTCGTCCGAAATCTCATATCAGTATGAGGAAGTCATGTAGCACTCACAACACATGCACATAAATCAATCTGTGAGTCATGCGGACCTCCTACCGTACCTCCAAGTATTCATTATTGACGGAATCAACATGACCTCCTTCAAGTCATGAACCCCAAAGGATAATGCACGCCAAACACAAAGTGTTTCGTCCAAATACCAACATAGAAATCAATTAAAATTCTCTTTCCCATAACCACATCAAGCCAAGATTCTTGTATCGCTTACGCAGATTAGCAAATATCAATTCGCTAATACATAAGTCATTGACTTTTAGTATCCCATCTTGAACCTTCCCACGGCTCACGGATACTTTATTCTCCATATTTACTATATAGCTCATCAAACACTACCATCTTACTGCATAAAGCAACACAAACATAGCAACTATCAAGCGCGATACGGCAAGATGCGGTCAAGTCTCTTTGATCAAAAGATCCACTATCAATAAATAATCCCATGAGCACCTAATTTTCAAGGCGCTAACTAATATCCGCTACTCAACTCTAGGGATGATCAATCACCCGGATTTTAGCACACATACTATGTACTTAGTAAACCACGCTACTTTTAAGCATAGAATCTATCTGTTCTACTTCGTAGGTGTGCACAAGGTTTCCTCCAAAATGCAAAGTGGCAACTCCACCAACTCATGCTTAAATATTGCCACCAAATCTCACTAGAACATTATTAGCTTCATCCCCGAATTTGAGTCTCATACGACTTTACAACAATTCTTCTCCATTCAATTTGGTGAGACTACCCACATCAAGATCCCTATTCAAGTCCTCCTAACAAATTCCAATAGAGTTATAAAATCATGACTATTTGAACCTTTCCAAAACATCAATCATGATTAAAATAATCAATCATGGTGCAAGGTTGGCGGACTTAGTTCTATAATCATTCACCTATTACCAATTGAAAGGATAACTCCAGATGTGGGATCTTCCACCAAGACAATAGATTAACACACCCTTTTTTTTTAGCAAGATTCGATCGCCTAGCTAGGTTTACCGATTGGGACCAAAGTAAAACCAGTCATTCAATGTGGCTCAATAGTCTAAGCAACCGTAATCACCAACTGGTTCACCAATAATTCAAATCCAACTATTAAGTAGAAATGGATCTGCCTTATGCCGCTACTCCTCATGTAACTACTAAATCTCCATTGATTCAAATCAACTCGATCCCACAATCATAACTAAAGTTAATTACTCTCCTGGGTTCTCACAATTTAGAATACCATGTCCTACTAACTTGTTACTTTAACCTCCATAACCCACATACACCTAATCCAACACTTCAACCACTATTGGATATTGCCTTCTCTAAAAAAATATTGGTCTCATCCTGCAAGTTACTCCAACCATTCATATAATCAAAATTCTCCCTGAAAACCAGACTTGCATGGAACACTCCCCTCTATCGGGTATTAACCAAACAACTCAACAAGTTGCTAACCAAAGGGAACCAACTTCCCGAAACTGAAACGAAACATCACTACCTCAATGCCACAATTGGCAACATGACCAGGCCTCTCCAGTGGCCACGGTCTCAGTCTCTATTGCACCGATACACGACACAATAACGGCAAAGTCCCGTAGGACACACAAATAACCAGTTCAAATGCTTGCTATCAACTCACAAGCATCAACATCAAGCATTGCAAATCAACAACATGACTAATGAGCGAAAATGCAATGCTTGACCCAATCCCATCCTCATCAGCACACATCCGCGTCCTCTAGCTCTCGGCATTTCGTCCGGACAGATAGCCAATCACACAACTTGCTCACAAACATCCATTTCAACAAAGACAGATCAACATCAAGGTCACAAAGCGTAAATGCAATGTAAGACCCATTCCCATCCTATGGTGCACCAGTGTGTCAAATTTTAATTTAATTATTAGGCCTAAGTTAAATTTTAGTTGAATAGTTAAGCTAAGTTATCAAATTTTCTTTACCACGGACCTAACGCCCGCTCTGATACCAACTGTAACACCCCGCCCATCCTCTGGGCCTAGAGTGCTACCATCACTGCAATAAAACCACTACTGGACATCTACTAAACAATTTAAGAAAACTCTACCTTAATCATGAGGCAACAACCACTTACACCATACCATTCCTAAACAACTTTTCTAACTTACTAGTGGAATTAAACATACTACCAAAAGCTAGATATGTGAAGTGTTGCAAAAACGTGTAGTCATTCATGTGCTACACCCGCTGCAAGACGCGTCCTCAATAGTTACCTAAAAACAACAAAGCAAGGGTGAGTCCAAAGACTCAAAGAAGTACATAATAGAACAATAGACATTACCAACATAAGCAAGCATATAACCATAATGCACTTATATCATCATGTTCATAACATCATTCTCATGGCCAAGCAATGCAATGCCATCAATGCCATGCCTCATTACTCTACATGCTCATATGCTCTTCACTTTGCAAGTACGCAGATCGCTGAGTGAACACCCGTCGATGTTCACCCATCGTGGCCCGCCTCATAGGCACGGGACCCTCCACTCCCGTGGAGGCCTCACCGGCGTGTCTTACTCAAGAGCACTCGGATTAGTCCACTAGCTTTACTCATAACTAGGGACTTTCTCACCGCCTCACTCTTGAGTGCTCCTCATGCAAATGCACATGTCCATGATCATATTCACGCTCATCACTAGCATTACTAGTAGACAAGCATCTTTGCCTACCTCACTCCATCATCATTGCCATCATTTACCATGCAACCTTATGTCGTAAATATCACATTTCCCATAGATATCATGTAATCAACGCATTTCTACATAAATATCAGCATACCGGATAAACATCGCATATTCATAAATCTTGGTCTACCGCTCTACCATGTACTTGCTCATTAGCCGAGCGGAGCGAACGACGTCTTGAAGCGTCGACTCGCGACCTCCACATCCCGCCTCGCGTAGAAATGCACGGGTTTCGTGGATGCATTGCGCAGTCCCAAACCCCTTTTTTCCTATTTCTTTTTCTCCTCTTTTCTTTTCTTTCCTTTTTTTCTCTTCTTCTCTTTTTTTTCCTTCATTTCTTTCCTTTTCCTCTCTCCTTACCCAGTAGCGAACCAGCCCTCCCTTTTTTTCTCTCCTGGCTCCCTCTCCCTTATCCTCACTCTCTCTCTCCTCCACTCACCGAACGGCTGCTCCTCCTCTTCTCCGCACAGGCGCGCGCGCGCCAGCGCGTGGTGGCGCCGGCAGCTTCTCCCGCCGCCCTTCCTCTCTCCCTACCCCACTCTATCCTCTCCCACCGGCTCTCCCAGCGGCGTGGGGATGGCACACGGCCGAAGCTCGGGCTTGCGGCCGAGCTCTCGCGCGCGGCGCCTCCTCGCTCTCCCCTCCTCCTGCTCGCCGATCCGGCCGCTCCGGATCCGCCGCCTTCTGCGCATGCGGTGGTGGGCGGGGCGCCGCCCGCCGGCTCGGCGGCGGCTGCCGCCGCCTCGACTCCGCCTGCGCCACCATGCCTCCTCGGCGTGCACAAGGTACTCCTCCTCTCTCTTCCTTAAAGCTACGGTGAGAGACCTACCGTGATGGCTTGGACGAAGAAGGGTATGGCCATGGCTTACGGTTTGGGTGGATTTAAGAAGGGGTTGGGTGTTGACTTCTGCGGTTCGTGGCCAAGGTGGCATGCATGCACGCTAGGGCAAGCTGCGGCGCCACGTCTCCTTGGCAGTGGGTGAGGTGTTACATTCTACCCCCTTACTGCACTCGCTCCCGATTCGGCATTCGACAATATGCATGAATGAACAAATGTAATAAATCGCACATAACATGACATTAGCTCATACCCATGGAGAACAAGTCAGGTACTTCTCAAATCGATGTGCCCAAAGCACTTTAACATACTTTATCGTTCTATGTCTCAACACCTTCTCCGATTCCTCCGAATACGAACCGGACGGGACTCGAAGGTGAGGTTTTGCTTTTTTTTTTTGCACACCGGTTCTAACACAATCTCATGCTCGGATCTCGCACATACTTTCTCAACATCGACACATGAAACACATTATGCACTCGTGCATAGACTCAATTCTCATGCCTCGGCATAAGAAAACCTCCAATCATTCAGAAAACACTCTCATTGCTTGCACAAAAGAGTCAATGCTACTCTTATTTGCAACAAGGAGAGCTCTTCTCTTTACAAGAGAAGTATCACGCGTCATCGTAGAATCAACTCATTCATCCCCAAACATCAACCCTTCTCTCAAAATGTAGGTAATTCGTTCCCCACGAAATCATTTCATCACAATAAATCCACTCAGAGTGAAAACCAGACAGAAATCAATCCTCATCCTAACCAACAACTTTATGCGCATATACCATGCGAAATATTTCTATTTCCCAAATCAGTCTTTTCTTTTCCAAGAAAAGAAAGCATATTTCTTTAGGCATAAGGATAACGCCTAGCCGAAAACCACATAGACCACGGTAAAATGCGAAAATACCGCAACTTTCCACTTAAATCCACTATCCTCAAAGTAGCCCCGAACGAATTCTCAAATCGGGAACCCAAAATAATCCTTTGACTATTGATCAACCACTTGATCGTTAACATGAGGATATTCTAGTTCGTGTTCCTTAAAAAAATCGTATCGATCACACATCCACGTGACTAAACCCGCAAGGACAATTCTCACTAACTCTCTTAGCAAGAATAATAGATTCCCATCAAAACATTCCAATTACTCATTAGATGGCCATACAACAATTCATTCTTCCATTGCTCATTATGAGCTACAAGGCCCATTCAATCTTAGGGCAACATTCCCATAAATATGGGGAAGCTTTAGTATAGTACCTAAGCAAAATCCCCTCACCAACGACACATTTGCCGACAGATAGTCTCTCATGCCCGCTAAAATTGCATTGGTTTCCATCAGTTCAATCCCTTCATACCCTTATTCCTAGGGTTTCATTCACACTCTATTGGTCTTATGATTAATCCCATCAATGGTCGACTTTAACTCATGGAATGGATTATTCCTCTAACTACTTCTTTAAATAATGATCACCAAACATGGTGGATAAAACAAATCATACACCAACTCTCAATCCTCTCACATCCACAAAATGAGGTAAGATCTATTAGGATCTCATTTAACATCAAATAACTAAATCTTCCAATAGCTCTACTTCATCTTTACCTCAATCTATGATATGGGAATCAAGCAATCTAAAACATTAACCCCTAACGCTGATTACCTCAAAAACATAAGTCAAGGTAGTTCTTTCTCCAAAATCTCATACTCTCATTGCTACCCGGGCTTTACCAACTTAAATGTGACATCACCACCACTATTTCCCATAGACACTACTAGTTGCAAAGACACAATCGACCTTGGGTTCGCCTTTAAGGCCAATTTTTATCCCTAATCAATCTCCCACCAGGATTATGGCATAAGATCAACTCAGAATTCTATTAGCCACACAAGTCTTTATTATCACCCTAGTATCGACATGTCAATCATTTCACTCTAGATCTAGGCCTAATAGAGCTTCATGTTATGAATTTAACATTTGCTTGAGAACAAGGGATTCCAATCCTCAAGAACCCTCCGAGTTAAGAAGTCTACCAAATTTAAACATCCGAAAACAGAACGAAATCCCAACAACTTTCATTCTCCAACAAAATAGGGCTTGAGAATGAGTTCATCACTCACTCCCCAAAACAACTACAAAACTCCCCAACACGGATTCACTCTTTCAATGATGCAACGCCTAGACAGGAGAACCATTCCTCTCGCCATAGCATCACATCACAACAAACACAATAGGCAATTAACACCAAGAAAACGGAGAGATGCAACAAAATCCAAATATTACATTACCTAGTTGACGCGCCTGCCCACTTTAGACTCTCAACTCAAGACAATCGAAATTACATGTTTGGGAAACGCTCAGACTCATTCTCGAGTACGCCTAGACTTCGTTCCTAGGTACGCCCAAACTTACGCGTTCGGAGCGCCACGGACCACTCGTCCGAAATCTCATATCGCAGTGAGGAAGTCATGTAGCACTCACAACACATGCACATAAATCAATCATGAGTCATGCGGACCTCCTACCGTACCTCCAAGTATTCATTATTGACGGAATCGAACATGACCTCCTTCAAGTCATGAACCCCAAAGGATAATGCACGCCAAACACAAAGTGTTTCGTCCAAATACCAACATAGAAATCAATTAAAATTCTCTTTCCCATAACCACATCAAGCCGATTACCTCTTGTATCGCTTACGCAGATTAGCAAATATCAATTCGCTAATACATAAGTCATTGACTTTTAGTATCCCATCTTGAACCTTCCCACGGCTCACGAGATACTTTATTCTCCATATTTACTATATAGCTCATCAAACACTACCATCTTACTGTACAAAGCAACACAAACATAGCAACTATCAAGCGCGTATACGGCAAGATGCGGTCAAGTCTCTTTGATCAAAAGATCCACTATCAATAAATAATCCCATGAGCACCTAATTTTCAAGGCGCTAACTAATATCCGCTCAACTCTAGGGATGATCAATCACCGGATTTTAGCACACATACTATGTACTTAGTAAACCACGCTTACTTTTAAGCATAGAATCTATCTGTTCTACTTCCGTAGGTGTGCACAAGGTTTCCTCCAAAATGCAAGTGGCAACTCCACCAACTCATGCTTAAATATTGCCACCAAATCTCACTAGAACATTATTAGCTTCATCCCCTGAATTTGAGTCTCATACGACTTTACAACAATTCTTCTCCATTCAATTTGGCTGGGAGACTACCCGACATCAAGATCCCTATTCAAGTCCTCCTAACAAATTCCAATAGAGTTATAAAATCATGACTATTTGAACCTTTCCAAAACATCAATCATGATTAAAATAATCAATCATGGTGCAAGGTTGGCGGACTTAGTTCTATAATCATTCACCTATTACCAATTGAAAGGATAACTCGGATGTGGGATCTTCCACCAAGACAATAGATTAACACACCCTTTTTTTTAGCAAGATTCGATCGCCTAGCTAGGTTTACCGATTGGGACCAAAGTAAAACCAGTCATTCAATGTGGCTCAATAGTCTAAGCAACCGTAATCACCAATCGGTTCACCAATAATTCAAATCCAACTATTAAGTAGAAATGGATCTGCCTTATGCCGCTACTCCTCATGTAACTACTAAATCTCCATTGGATTCAAATCAACTCTGATCCCACAATCATAACTAAAGTTAATTACTCTCCTGGGTTCTCACAATTTAGAATACCATGTCCTACTAACTTGTTACTTTAACCTCCATAACCCACATACACCTAATCCAACACTTCAACCACTATTGGATATTGCCTTCTCTAAAAAAATATTGGTCTCATCCTGCAAGTTACTCCAACCATTCATATAATCAAAATTCTCCCTGAAAACCAGACTTGCATGGAACACTCCCCTCTATCGGGTATTAACCAAACAACTCAACAAGTTGCTAACCAAAGGAACCAACTTCCAAATCGAAACGAAACATCACTACCTCAATGCCACAATTGGCAACATGACCAGAGCCTCTCCGGTGGCCACGGTCTCGATCTCTATTGCACCGATACACGACACAATAACGGCAAAGTCCCGTAGGACACACAAATAACTAGTTCAAATGCTTGCTATCAACTCACAAGCATCAACATCAAGCATTGCAAATCAACAACATGACTAATGAGCGAAAATGCAATGCTTGACCCAATCCCATCCTATCGTGCACACATCCGCGTCCTCTAGCTCTCGGCATTTCGTCCGGACGGATAGCCAATCACACAACTTGCTCACAAACATCCATTTCAACAAAGACAGATCAACATCAAGGTCATGCGGCGTAAATGCAATGTAAGACCCATTCCCATCCTATGGTGCACGAAAGTGTCAAATTTTAATTTAATTATTAGGCCTAAGTTAAATTTTAGTTGAATAGTTAAGCTAAGTTATCAAATTTTCTTTACCACGGACCTAACGCCCGCTCGATACCAATCTGTAACACCCCGCCCATCCTCCGGGCCTAGAGTGCTACCATCACCGCAATAAAACCACTCTGGACATCTACTAAACAATTTAAGAAAACTCTACCTTAATCATGAGGCAACAACCACTTACACCATACCATTCCTAAACAACTTTTCTAACTTACTAGTGGAATTAAACATACTACCAAAAGCTAGATATGTGAAGTGTTGCAAAACGTGTAGTCATTCATGTGCTACACCCGCCTGCAAGACGTCCTCAATAGTTACCTAAAAAAACAACAAAGCAAGGGTGAGTCCAAAGACTCAAGAAGTACATAATAGAACAATAGACATTACCAACATAAGCAAGCATATAACCATAATGCACTTATATCATCATGTTCATAACATCATTCTCATGGCCAAGCAATGCAATGCCATCAATGCCATGCCTCATTACTCTACATGCTCATATGCTCTTCACTTTGCAAGTACAGAGATCTGCGAGTGAACACCGTCGATGTTCACCCATCGTGGGCCCGCCTCATAGGCACGGGACCCTCCACTCCGTGGAGGCCTCACCAAGTAGGTCTTACTCAAGAGCACTCGGATTAGTCCACTAGCTTTACTCATAACTAGGGACTTTCTCACCGCCTCACTCTTGAGTGCTCCTCATGCAAATGCACATGTCCATGATCATATTCACGCTCATCACTAGCATTACTAGTAGACAAGCATCTTTGCCTACCTCACTCCATCATCATTGCCATCATTTACCATGCAACCTTATGTCGTAAATATCACATTTCCCATAGATATCATGTAATCAACGCATTTCTACATAAATATCAGCATACCGGATAAACATCGCATATTCATAAATCTTGGTCTACCCCATGTACTTGCTCATTAGCCGAGCGGAGCGAACACGTCTGGAAGGCGTCGACTCGCGACCTCCACATCCCGCCTCGCGTAGAAATGCACGGTTTGAGGATCTGCTGCGCAGTCCCAAACCCCTTTTTTCCTATTTCTTTTTCTCCTCTTTTCTTTTCTTTCCTTTTTTCTCTTCTTCTTCTCTTTTTTTCCTTCATTTCTTTCCTTTTCCTCTCTCTCTTACCAGTACAAGGCAAGCCTCCCTTTTTTTTCTCTCCTGGCTCCCTCTCCCTTATCCTCACCTCTCTCTCCTCTCACTCACCGAACGGCTCGCTCCTCTCTTCTCGCACGGCGGCGGCGCGCCGCCAGCGGCGTGGTGGCGCGGCAGTTCTCCCGCCGCCTTCCTCTCTCCCCTACCCCACTCTATCCTCTCCCACCGCTCTCCCAGCGGCGTGGGGATGGCACACGGCCGAGCTCGGGCTTGCGGCCTCGAGCTTCGCCGCCGCCTCCTCGCTGCTCGCCTTCCTACTCGCCTCGGATCCGGCCGCTCGTCCGGATCCGCTCTCCTGCGCATGCGGTGGTGGCGCTGGGCGCCGCCGCCGGTCGGCTCGGCCAGCGGCTGCCGCCGCCTCGACTCCGACTGCGCCACCATGCCTCCTCGGCGTGCACAAGGTACTCCCTCCCTCTCTCTTCCCTTAAAGCTACGGTGAGGAGACCTACCCGGTGATGGCTTGGACGAAGAAGGGGTATGGCCATGGCTTACGGTTTGGGTGGATTTAAGAAGGGGTTGGGTGTTGACTTCTGCAGGGTTCGTGGCCAAGGTGGCATGCATGCACGCTAGGGCAAGCCTGCGGCTGCCACGTCTCCTTGGCAGGTGGGTGAGGTGTTACACTCAGCTTCTTTCTTCTTGCGTATATCCTCTTCCTGGTGTTCAAGCCGATACATAGGATCTGCAAGCTTGTCTCTTTCTGAAGAAAGATTCACAATATAACATTAAGCATTTGAAAACAAGGAATTAATGAATAGAAAATAAAAAAAAGCATACAGGTGTTAGAACCTTCATCTGCAGGAAGCAGCAGCGTCTCTGCATCTTCAACATCAAAATCTTCGGTCTTCTGCTGAGCACCACTGATTATAACATATTTAGTATTCTTTGGGTCTGTCTGTATAACTATTTCATGCTTGCAACAAGGCGACTTCATAGTGAAGCTCCATATCTGACACAAGAAACATATGTCAGAACAACATAACGTTATATGATTCAAACAAAATGTATCAGAATGATGCAATAGGAAAAACTCTAGTTTCCCTTGAAAGGAGACGTAAAAATATTGAGTGCTCTAGTCTAGACCGTTAAGTACTTCGGAGATTTTTATGAACACAGTAAAGAGTTAGTGCACACGAGTCGCATGCAGTTCTCTTCCAGTAATATGGCTGAGGCAGCAACATACAACGACACAATGTATGTAATGCATCCAAGGAATTTGAAAACTGTTAAGATAACAGAAGCATTTTCTACTTTTCTCTCTCCTTCTCAACACACATTTCTAATATTGAAATAGGCATTGCTAAGGCCACTTAGACAATCTTTATCATGTAATGTAATATCTCCCTACGAACCAATATGAACCTATAACCAACTCAAATTTTGCTTACACAATTTATGTTCTACAGTAAATGCAACAGGAATAATAAGTTGCTATCACTTGTGCCCAACAGGACAACAGAAAGTTCCTTAGTTTTCAAGATCAAAATGGCAAGTTGGCAACAGAAGGTACTTTTTTCTCACTGTAACAACACTCCCTGATTACTAGAAAATCATCTTAAAAGAAATATAGAGCAAGAACCTAAAAGAAAGAAGCATGTTATTGGATACACAATCTGAACTGACAATACATAGCAAACATCCATGAACAAAGTAGGTTGATAACATAAACTAAAAACAAGGTTGCACATTGCACAAGGCTCATGATCTACACTACCTAGAGTAATATGTCTGTGTTGGTTGTATTACTGATGTAACCTTAGCCAATTAACAACAGAACTAAAATGTTACATTATGAAGGGTTTTGAAGTTGTCTAAAGCACCCATGTGTGTCAAGAATTATTTTTCGATTAATTGCACCTCTGATGTTTTTCAAATTGATACTAACCATAATAAAATCCTGGGCTAACATCACAATTTCTCTAGAGATAGAGCTGAGCAGTGGCTCAACTCCGCACAGTTGAAGCTACTTAGGAATATATGGTCTGCTGTCCATTACTAAACACAGTTCTCCCATGCAACCATGGACTACAAAGGGCCGGTTCTAAACTTTTCCTGGCCGAGCGACAATTTGCTCCCCTTCTTTTCAAAAGAACAAATGAACTCTTGAATGGATCAAAGTTATAGTTATCCCTTTGGTTAGTTTCTTCAGGTGGAAAACTGTCCTGTACAACTCATGGCATTCAATTTGGATTAGGTAGCACTGACTAAGAAAGAGTGGAATACTGTTACTTGAGTTTTCCATCCAAAACTAATAGTTAACCTAAGTACTCCCTCTATTCAAGAATGTATGACATTTTGGACATCGACACAGTCTCCATTCTCCAACATACAACTTTGACCACTACTTTTTATATGAATATGTTCATTAACAAAAATAAAATTATTATATTATGGAAATATTTTTTTATAACTAATCTGTTGATACCATTTTCATTTGACCAATCTAAATAGTTTTTTATATATAAGTAGTAAGTAAGAAAAGTTTGACCACATGCTTTCTAAAACATCAAACATTTATGGACCGAGGGAGTAATACTCAGGAGTGAGGCCCAACGTTCATGGGCTAATTTGTAACTTTGAAGAGATGAACTGCTATGTTCAAATTGACCAAAAGTTCAAGGACTGATTTGATAGTATCAAAATATCAAATATGATTATCAACCAACCATTGATGCTAACGTGTGTGACAAAAGAACATTTAACTCCGATTATAAGGCAATGCCATCTGTAACCCTGTGTTGATTGAAAAATTAAACATATGATATTGACCCATTCTAAACCATTACTCCATTAGTCAATGGATAACTTGGTGAACCATAAGTGCAGAGAATAAGCAGCCATTATTAGAGATAAAATCATATTTTCTTTGGTTTCGGATTTGTTAAATGCTGCTTTATCATAGTATAGGTACAATATGATAAGCACGATGCCCCTGTTTTTCTTTACGTATCCGATTTTGCTTCACAAGACAATTTCATTCATGCTTTTTCAGTTAAAAATAGTCACATAAAATACATCATCAGGCAACCTCAAGCTACAAAACATGTAAACTTAGGCAACCTCAACTCTATGGATGCATATCTAAAACTGCCTCAGTTTTGCCCCAAGTTTGAGGCCACCTCCGTTTGATGAAATTCTGCCAATTCTCCAAAAATTGTTAAACCACCTTTTTACAATTTTCTTTAATTAATCTTTTCCTAGGGCAAGGCTTGGAATTTTTCTTTACACCTAGCATTGAGGCATGTTTTGACTGACCTAAATCTTGAGTCATGCTAAAATTTGAGACCAATATTTCAAGTTTGGGAGAACAGTTGAGGCTAAGCCAACTTTCTGGGTCAGCAACCAAATACTTCAGCTTCATGACCTATAATGCACTAGGGAAATTAGCAGATTAGGAAAAAAAAGTTAAAATTAATTATTTCCCAATTAAATGGAGTCACTGTAATACAATAGGGATTTATGACAGGGATATATATTACGCTAGTTTATGCACCTACAGCTGCTTCTGCTATGCAGGAGGGGAAAAAGAGTAAAGTAAAGGTAATAGCTACAATACAATGTACCAAAAACAACAACAATATGATGCAATTTAAGTGAAATTTGTATCACAATGTGGTACAAACCTTGGTCGAATAATAATTCCCAACTTGTTTCTTCTCAGCATTAAACCTTACTCCCTTGGCTATCATGGAGTTGCATCCTCCACACCAAATATTGAATGGCATCTCGAATCTGCAGATGTAACATAAAAACAACATATGGTATCAAAGCTACACATACACTTTGCAAAACAAGTTACTAGTTTTATATAAATAAGCATTAAGGTAGCAATAACATGCATATGGTTCTTTTGTGTGCCTGTCAGCCTGCATCCGCCAAACTTCACAGAAAGTTCTGTGTTCATACATGATCTTGCATCAAATCAGGTCATACAAGAAAGGTCATGCCCATCAATTTGTAAGACAAGTAGTGAGGGCCATCAGGAAAACCATCAGCTGAATTCAGATAGTACTTTGCCAATTGCCTATCCTGAACATTAACTGGCTGGCTAATCAGTTCAATCATTATGAAACTTAATTAATTATAACTGCAGCGCAAAACAGTGGTATCTGGAGTTGTAGCTATCTTCTGGGTTGGTGATATAATGGAGTTACCGCCAGTACTGGATAGCTGTAGCAGCCATCAAACCAACAAGTGTAATAGTATGGAAGCTGAATTAATCATGTTCAGTTGCATAGGGTTTTCTATATCAATGGTTCCAAGACACCAAGTGAATATCTTTTTTTTCTGAACCAACACACAACTTTAATCAATTTGAGCAAATAAAATTAAGATAAACACTTAGCATATTTGGGACTTGGCGCTTAATTAAGAAAACTGACAAGTTAGCAGCATTTTCCAGTAATCAATTATAATATTGCTTGATAAGTATTTATTAATAATTATGACTATCTGTACATATACTAATGATAAAATTTTGTTCTAATTAATTTGTCAAATACGATCAATCTTTTAGTAGTACCCTGCCTTTCAGTCAGGCAATTTTTTTTTACAAAAAACTGGATTGCATGGAAGGAACAGGACAAAGCAACAGGATCAATATATTGTTGAAGAATGTGCGATACCAACCTATGTAGAGATCAGTTAACTATTTTCCTTGCCAAATAACATACAATTAATTTTGCATTTGCAACTACTAAAACAATTGTAGCTTCAGTGCTCCAGGAAAAGGCAATCAACAAATTAGTTAATCACAAGGATTAGTGAGGCTAAAACATCCTATGACCTATTTGTCACTGGTGAACTGTAAATAGGGATGGAAAAAAGCTCGTTAGTGGGGCTCGTTGGCTCAATTCAAAATTGCTTCAATTATACTCGTTAATTGGTTAAACATTGAATGAGTCGATTTCGGAAGAAATTAAAATTTGCTTTGGCTCGGCTTGTTAGCTCGATTCTAAAAATACTTCCAAACTATCAATAAAATGATATTAAATCAAATTGTGTCAATTTCAGAAAAAGCTCGATAAGGCGAGGATCTAGCTCGATATCCACCTGTAAACCATAAACCATTCTAGGTCTCCACAATCTAAAACCTAGTAACCCCCCCAATTCCTTCCCAGTGTCCCCATTATGACAATGCCCAACATCTTCCCAACTTTCAATTCCATTCTACTGCATCCCTCTACCCCGAAAACCCCTAACCATCTGCTTGATAAGCTGCAATATGCAAGAGTTAAGCTTAGCATATGAATTTCTATCTCGCTGGCCTTTGCCGTGTTCGTGTATGATCGATATGAAAGTAGGGTATTTTCCACAATAACCAAACCTTATAATCAGGATGCCCTGGTCCAGCTTCCTCGCCCGCTCCCTGAGCGCATGTTGGCCATGGAACTTGTTCAGCCCACCCTAATTGATCAAAGTAAGAACAAAAATACACACGCATCGGCATCAGCAACCACAACACATCAAACCAAATGAAAGCGCTACACGATTCACCAACGGAGAGTCCCGTACCTTCTTTGCGCTCCATTCTGGCGGGTAGTAGAAGTTATCCGCCCTCGCCGCTGCAAGCGACGACTGCACAAAGAAACATAAAAAAACCGTCAAATAGTAGAATCGACGGCGAGCAAATAAAGGATGATGCCCACGCCCAAAGGCCCAGATTTGAGAGGCGCGAGAGCAAACCGAAGAGGCGAGAACGAAAGATTTGGGGATGGGGGAGAGGTCAAATCAAGAGCAGCGAGTAGGGTTAGATCTCCCACGTACCATGTTTCCTCCTGGGGGGAGGTGGCGGGGGAAGAAAAGGAGATCGGCGAAGGAGTCGACCGGCTGGTGGCGGCGGCGATGGCGAGGCTTCGGGCGCGCGGCGGAGGCGGTGGCGTTGGCGGGGACGGCGGCGAGAGAAACGGGGATGTGTTAGTTCAGGACGTTTCTTGTGATGTTTGTGTACGTCACCTGAACCGACTCGGTCGCTTGGTCGGGCCGGTCCGGTGGCTGACTTTTCTTGAGCTCCTAATGGGCCGAGGTGACACTAGGCTCAACACGGCTAGCAAAACCACTCCAATTATGCTGTAATTGAAAAAAGTTGCACTTCCTTTCAAAAAGAGGGAGAAAGTGCACTCCTCTAAAAAAAGAGAAAGTTACATTTCCTCTAAAAAGAGGAAAGTTGTTGTCGGTCTATTTCCAAGGTCAGATTATGTGCAAACATTTTACCTAAACTAAGGCTTATTAGGGAATTACTAGTCCACAAAGCTTATTAGCATAGTTTAGTACATATTGCTTATTCATGGGTGAAGGGGGACCTTCTCCGCCTATATAAGGGGCAGGGGCTTTTATTGTACATACATCATCTATGGCAAAAGATCAATAAAGAGAGAAGGTTGGGCCTACATTTTGTGTTCTTGTCTACTTTTAATTCTTGTTTATGAGTTGAGAGCTTTGTTCATCAGCAATGCGATCATGATTATACAACACGTTATCAACATAATAGCACTCTAAGCTAAGGCTTCGAATTAAGATGCTTTGATCTAAGTTTTCAATTCTAGGGTGTAATGTTTCTATTTAGTATATTAGTTTTATTTCTATTGCTCATTGCCGCCGATCCATCATAAAAGCTTCATCTACATCATCAACATCTTCATCATTAGACTCACGCAACAATAATAAGACTAGTGTTGGTCCTACAGTTGAAGCTTTGCAAGAATTGTACAAGGGACTAACCACTCGAGCTAGAGCAAGAGAACTCACTGAATAGGTGAAGCTGATTCTAAGTTTCTTTGATTTCACTTTTCAGGACAGTTTGCTACCTAATGCTTCCACTTTGTGTATTCTTATGTTATTAGGTAGGCAAGAACTTGGTGTTACCAAGTGCAAGGAGAGGGAGGCTAGTGCACCAAGAGAAGGCCCAAAAGGAGGAGATGATGACATTTCACTTATATTAGTAGGAGAAGCCATCAACTTGTTGGAATCAAGTTTTCAAGTTTCGGATTGAAGATTGGAGAAGACTACGCTTCGGAAGCTCGATTGTGTCTAGTTTTCAATTATGAGTTTGTTTGAGTTTTTAGCCAAGTTTCATGTGTCATGGGCTGGTTTATAGCTATATTAAGACATATTACATGTGTGTTGGGTTTAGTATTCGTTTTGGTTCAACTTTGAGGTGATAGCGATGCTAAAGCTTCAAACGGGCTGAAAATAGATACTTGAGCCATAAGGAAAGTTAGGTTGTTGCCAAGGGAGGTGTTCATCACTCCCATTGGCCAGCAACCATGTGGGGGCCACCCTCATGGGCGCACATACCAAGGCAACAGCTAGCCACTTCTTATTGTTTTCGGTTTAAGAGAGTTTAAGTTAGGTAAAAGTTATCTAAGATTTGAGTTGTTTTCATTTTGTGTGGCCGGCTAGGTTAGTACGGATGGCTGTAAAGCCTTGGTTGCTGCTCCCTATAACAAGTGAACGTTAATTCTTAGTATAAGGTATAAGCAATTTCTTGCTCTTTGTTTTATGCTATGTGCTACCTTGAGATCTGGTTACCAGTGTTCTTATTGTTTCTCATGGATTAGCAAATTCATATTCTTGGTGTGGTGAGAAGACAGAGATCCAAAGTGTATTGCTAGTTGAACTTTGGTACATAGGAGTCTACAATCGAGATAGGCAATCATGTGCTTCCATTCACTAGTAGTGTGCCCGTGCTAACGCTACGGTAAAATACAAAACAAGATAAAATTTGTAAAAAATAAAACGAACAATCAGATTCATTAAGATTCACGTCTCATATATTGTATAACCAAATATTTTTGTCACATAATGAATGTCACATAAATACGTGACCGGTCAGAACCACCCAACACGCAATGCTCAAAAGCCTACGACCGATTCCCAGGTCTTGCGACCACTTTGCGAGACCATACGACCGGTTAACAGAAGCTACGACCGTTTATCGCGTGATTTAAACACCTTCCCGACATACAATTCAAAATGCGCAACAAAATGCGCAACAACATACAATTCATGCCACTGTCTCACTGAAATTATCATAGAAAAAGCCATTTGTATCAAATGCAAGTATATATATACCTCATAGCATTATAAAGAGGGCGATACCATAACACATCTGCACGGGAACCTCGGAGATGAAGTAGATGATTGCGAAACAGATCTTCATACGAAAATGGATAGACCATTCATAAATAAGTGTTAATTAATTTTCTAGATGCACATTGCACAGGCAACACCAAAAGGGCTTACCTTCCCCCTTGATCCAAGCTAAAGTAACTGCAATGATGTTCCAAAAGAGACAGCAAACCAACCCTATTCAATGCCAGAGAAAGCTTTCTTAGTTTTGCTGATAACGAAATAAAACAGTCGATATATTTAACACAATATAGGAGGAATATTTATTCTCACTATGGCCTCCCATTTCTACCTTTAAAAATAGAATTGGAATGTGTTCACCTGAGATTGCAAGGTCCAGATCCCACAAATCTTGTATAAGATGAAGCACTGTTAAAAAGCTTGGGTAATCTTGCTATGCTATTTACTACCACATCCTTATATAGGATTTAAAATGCTTGCACTGTGTGTCACATATATCTGGTCCTTTTTGTTTTCTCATTTTTTTCAGTTTTTAATGGCATCAATCATTATGGCTACAAAAGTTATAGCACTTTCAGAGAGTTAATCAATTTCTGAAGTTGTCGGGCTCTTTGCTATACAATGAGTCAATGGGGGCATATGTGGTCCGGATGCGAGACCGAGATCATGAATATTTGATTTTGAGACAAAGCTTTCTTACCTTGGAAAAGGAATAAACAGGCGACAAATGCAAAATTTAGTCCTTCACATTGGCGCATAAACGGAGATGAAGTACATGGGTACGATCCTTCTGCTGCCATCAAGAGCAAATTGTTTAGCCATCGTTTGAACACAAAATGCAACCTGGTGTAACAAAACAATCCTTCCTTCTGTTTTTAAATAATGCAAGCTGGAACTCTTCCTGCATGGTAAAATTATGGCAAAAATTAATTACTCGTAGTTGCCAAAGAATCTGGTTCCTGATGACATCAACATTCATGATAACTAACTGTGGTATATATAAACTCAGTATGTCCGTGCAACATGACAATCAATAAACTTCTTTGATATATGACCACAAGATGCAAAAGATCAATAAACTCCTTTAATATATGACCACAAGATGCAAAATATAAATAAAGTGGATGAGAAAGACATTCTCTCTAGCTGTCTAGAACGACTGCTCAAATCGAATTTTGCATTACTGATTTGCCAATACAATAGCTTGGCTTATCTACATAGTTGAGCCAAGAAACAAGTCTTGCATTTCGGCCAAAGTATAGCAAGGCAAGATGCGAGAGAATGGCTACAACTCTGAGCTACCATAATGTTGATTGCTTGATATAACTTGCGATAATATCTGCTCTAGGCCACAATCATATGAACAAGTTTTGCCTATTATATTTGGTACACGAAAAATTATAACAATAAGCTCATTCTGATTTGATATACAAACAATTCTAACAATTTATCAAATAGAATCGTTGAGTTGTGCTTCAAGAATAAAGGTTTAGTAAGGAACCACATATAGAACAAAGATCCATGTTCGTTTACAAGGTGAAGTAATAGAACTATTGGTGGATAAAAGTAATCCATGAAAAAAGGACATTGTCGCATAAGTTGTGCAGCTGAAGGGGGCCAGTATGTAGTACAAAAACAATTTCAGCACAACAAGGTTCAAATTTTTGGTTCCACAATAAATGAACAACAGCTAATCACGAACAAATCTCATGTGCTTATTTAATGTTCATACATGCCAATATGACGAGGAAGCACAGAGATGTACTGAGGATAGTTAGAAGCTTACCTTATTGATCAGCCCATCATCGATCATCGAACCACTAATGCTCTTGAACAGCTCGAACAGAGCCTCGACCTCACTAACACTGACTACACGAACAAAACAAGTGCACGAAGTTAAGTAACATCCAATCAGAATTCAGCAGTCGGGCGGTGAATCAATTGCGCAAAGTAGATGGATCGAACTTATCTAGTACTAAAGCATAAGGTAAATTAAATTGGATTTTGGGATATCGATTTTCCTGGACTATCTAAAGGAGGATCCTAGTACCCTACACGCCAGATGCACGAAACAATTTACATTTCCAATCATGAATACGAGAAAGCTATTTAGCTCACGCTGATATGCATAGGAAAGCAGAAGTTAGATTAGATAGAACGGGATAGGGATGATATGCATAGGAAAGCAGAAGTTAGATTAGATAGAATGGGATAGGGGATGAGATTGAGCTCACAGGCGGTGTGGGAGGCAAGGTGGACAGGGTCCTTGTAGCCCGGGTGCTGCCGCTTCGCCATGGACTGGACGCACCCCATCGCCGCCGCGCCCAGCAACTCCTCCAATGCCCCAACCAACTAAATCAACCGAGCATCGCCACCCACCTCCGAGGTGGCGGCGGAGGGGTTCAGTGGGGTCGGGAAGTGGTGCTGGCGCTAGATCGGTTGGGGTTTGGAGGCGGCGTCGCGCTGCCGCCGCCAGCGGCGGGATAGGAATGGGAGATACTCGAGCGCGTCGATCTCGGCAGCGACATTGCCGCGGAGGTGGAGCTCGGCGGAGCCGGGGTTTGGGAGGGCTAGGGTTTTGGTGGAAGCACGCGACGGCTTTTGATTAGGAGGCGACGGCGGAGTGGAGGAGAGGGGGAGGAGGCAGCGGAGCAAAGGAGTGGGGGGAGGAGGAGGTGGCGGTGGCGCGGGGTGGGGTGGGGAGGAGGAGGCGGCGGCGGTGCGGAGTGGGGAGGAGGAGGTGAGGGGAGCAGCGGCGCGGGGGAGGACGGGGCGGAGGAGTGGGGCGCGGGGAGAAGTGGAGATGGGGAGCGGCGCGCGGTGGAGGACGGGGGGAGCGGAGGGAGTGGCGGCGCGGTGGAGGACAGGGGGAGCGGCGGGAGTGGAGGCGCGGGGGAGAGGCGGAGATGGGGGAGCGGCGGGAGTGGAGGCACGGGGGAGGAGGCGGCGACGTGGGGTGGGGAGGAGGAGGCGGCGACAGCGCAAGGTGGGGGGAGGAGGAGGCGACGGCAGAGCGGAGGGATGGGGAGGAGGAGGCGATGCGGGGTGGGGAGGGAAGGAGGCGGCGGCGGTGCGGGATGGCAGGGCAGGGGAGGAGGGGTGATGCGGGGTGGGGAGGGAAGGAGAAGGAGGCGACGCGTGGGGAGGGAAGAGGAGGAAGGAGGAGGTGCCGGCGCATGGGGGCGAAAGAGGAGGCGGTGCGGGATGGGGAGGGAAGGAGGCCGCGGCGGCGGCGGGTGGGGAGGGATTCGTGGGAGGTGAATGGCGCAACAGGTGCTCGCGAATTTTGAGGGAGGAGAGGGTGGGGAGCGGAAGTGGCTCTCTGGGTTCAATGATGTGCATGATCCGAATGACTTTGGCCTTAGGATATTCAATGCGTAAGAGAAGAAGACTTGAGGAGAGATCCAGGCCATTCATTTGTATGAAGTTGGAATTTTTGGTACATCTGGGTGGACTTAGATTAGGCATGACTGTGGGGTGGTTGATGGGGGTGGATTTAGTAAAGAAAATTTTGGTGTATTATAGAGTAGGGTAGATTAGAATTCATGGGATTTTAGGTTAGCCACATATTCCTAGCCCTACGTCATGAAGATGAGGCAACCCCCACATCGTCTTGGTATCAGAGCGCCGGGTTGACATGGTAGGATCAATCTTTTACCCTAGTTTAGTTTTTATTTTCTGTCCTATATACAAATCTGAAAAATTCCTAGCCCTAATTTTCAATTCATTTGCATCTTGTGTGTTTTGTTAGTTTTCAATCTGTTAGTTTCAATTGCATAGTTGCTATCCATTGCATCTCGTATTTCCGTCGTGTTGCTTGAACGTTCTTTTAGTGTTCTTAGTTTTTGTATCTACAACAGAAAATTCGTGTGTTAGAACTCCTCTAATCCGCACCACAAAAAAAATCATAATCTGAAATTGTGGTTTAGACTCCCTAAATCACAACCAAAAACATCCTCTTACCTTGTTTGAATTGTTGGATATCCTAAATCCAAATCCGGTATGGTTGTTCTTACAACTTTACATCTACGGCTTGTCTCAGTACTGTCTATGCGTTGTGCCATGTTCTGGGCTATGACTTGCATTTTAGAAGTGTCCAAGACATGTACAACACTTTTACAGAGCCAAGTTTGCTTTGAAAGCCATCAAAGAAACCATGTAGAACTTCAAAAAAAAGTGTCCACCTTCCCAAAAATACGCCAAATCTAGTGAAAATTGGTTCAGTCCTACATGTAGCCACAATGTCCATAAATAAATTCAGCAAGTTTGGCTCACGGGATTGAAATATATAGCAGTTTCAAGTTGAACCCGAGACGAATTCGAGTCGAGTAGGATTCCGTTGCCGAGACACCTTCAGTAAAACAAGCATAACTTTTGTATACGGTGTTCGTTTTTAACGTTCTTGTACTCGTTGGAGAGCTAACGACAAGTCAAATCCAAAAAATGACAGACATGCCCTTGTCACACTATAGGTTCCCCAAAATCAGCCATCTTCTGCCCCAAATTCGTGTCACAAGTTTTTGGTTGCTGTTTTTTCCTTTTGTTTTGATCTTCCCTTCCGAATTTAAGGTTCACCTCAACTTTAAAGTTGTAGATCTTATCAAACCTTTCTATTGAGTATATATAAGCCATATAAAATTTTTCTATTTCATCTTTTGAGATTAGCTATTGTTTACTACTTAAACTAAAGGGTTGTTTACATTACACCATTACATTATCTTTGTGCTCTACATCATGTAAACAATATTGTAACCCTAGATAGAAATTTGAGTAGCTGGATAGTGTTTCTTCTAGCACTTGGTGTGAGAACTTCCTTTGCTTACATCAAGTCGCATTAATCGGTTGTGTGTGTGTGCATCACTTATATCTTAGATATTGCAACTAGGTTTTTGTTAGCTATGTGGATTATTTACTAACTTTACAACATCTTGTGCATCTAAGTTGTGGTAGGATTATACACTAGCCCTATCCTAGCTCCACATAAACTTGGTGACTGCAGCTCCTGTGTTTGGTATTCAGCTTGTGACACCTCTGGCTTGTTTTCTCGCCGCACAGGTATGTGATATTGCTATTCATACGAATTGACAAGATACTTGGCCAGTGGTTGTATCAGGTGTTCCTTTGTATAGTATACATCATTTGTATTGTTTTCTTGTTGTGCTAACAATGTCAAGGGACAAATCAACTGAGGAGCAACCACTCAGGGATCACTTTGCTAACATGGATGACGTCAAGCCCAATTGTGGAGGGGTTTAATGATGTACTTGAGGAGATTCATGCTAACTTACAAGAATTAAAAGAATGGCACAATAATTCTATAGCTAACCATGTTATAGGTGAAAGCACAATGGTGGAGCACGAACTCGATAAAACTGACACCGAGATGGCTGCCCGAGTTCAACGAGAGGAGGAAGAAGCAGGCCGCAAGAGCGAAGAGATGCTCATCTTGCTCGTCAACAATAGCAAGATGAACAAGCTCACCTGCAACGACAAGCATGTCTACCTTGCGCACCATAGGATGTACAATTGTGCCTAGTTTTTGGGACCATGGAGCAACAACTCCTGGATCCTCTGTGTAAATCGCACTAGACCAGGATTAGGTAGTGCACATAGTGATAATAGGGATACATATTAAGTACAATGATAAACTTTATTTAACTAAATATGAGCTTGATGGCCAAAGTTTACATCCACGGCCCATAAGCCAATTTTAAATATAAGCAGTGGAAGATAAAGCCAAAGCGAAAGAAGTCTAACAAACCTACCCAAAGGCAAACGATAGTAAGACGTGGCCTAATCATCCTGATCCTCACCTAAGTCGAAGTAGTCCTCCTCTAGGTAACAGAATTAAGGGTAAGCACATAAAATGTACTCCACAAGTTATACAGGGGAATGCAATATTAATGCAAAGCTAACAAGTGAAGGCATATAGGGTTAATTGAGCGTAAATCAACATTTAAAGAAATACAGTAAATATATTAGAAATTACTGAATTTAATATAGTAAGTAAAAATAGTAATTTAAATAAATAATACCATTGGCATAGGCACCAACCTAACCACGAGCATCCCACCCAGACCATTTTTCTCCAAAAAGATCTTATATGGATTCCATCCATCCCTAAGCATTTTGTAAATCTAAGTCTAATCCATGAAAAACTCTACTTAACTTGCCCATGATTGTGGGTACGGCTATCCAGGATAGTTCATATACTCTGAAGAGGTTATGCAACTTTACCCACAATATATGATTATCTCATAATGTCGGCCATTACACGCTTCCGTAGGCGTGCGACTGAGAAAATCATAACAAGACGTTTGCTATGTAAAAGCTGTCAACCTGGCCACGCCTCCACTAAGGTTTCACCACAACATGAACTACAAGTTGGGCCCCCCTCATGTGCCGTGTGAGACTTCTCTTGGCCTACGTCACGCTCACATTTAGCCTATAGCGAGATTCAAGTTGGGACCCACAAATTAGTCAGCTAGGATTGTCTCATACTAGCTTGTGGTAGTACATTTGGGCTTTGTAGCAGTAGCTCACAGACCGGTCCTTATTGACTTAGGCTCTTCCCATGTACCCCTTGTGCCTGACATCGCCGTTTTGCCACCAAACAACGATGTGTGCCAGCAAGCATCCACCATCATACCATTTGCCTAAGTCTAAATCGGATTTTAAATTTTATTTTGAAATAATTCAAATTCTTTCTTGACTCACTAAATTCAAGAGTACATTTTAAAAGCTTGTCATTTTATGTGAAAAAAGTATCCCAACCTAGAGTTATCTCTAAGCATGTCTAAGCATTTGCTACAAAAATTCTCTTGTCAATACTAGTGTACTAAGTAGAGTTTCATTCTAGGGTGACAATATATTTAGGAATCAATGTCAAAGGAGGTATTAATAAGTAGGCAATAACTATGTTTAAAACTAAATTGAAATAAGTTGAATAAAAATATGCATGCAGAATAATTTAAAATAATATAGTTTTATTTGTAAACTGATATTAATATGATCAAGATATGTAACTTGCCTTGCTCCACGAATTGGTGAGAATTGTAGTTGAAGAAATCCTCGGAATCATCATAGTTTACACAGAAATAACCTGCCAAACTCAAATAAATTCAAATAAACTCCAAATTTTAAAGCAAGGAATATTTGGATAGATCTTGAATTTCGATGAATTTAGAAATTTGAATGAGTTCAATCGGAGCTAGAATGAAGGAGAACAGGCTTCTGGAAGTGTTTTTGCCGTGGTTGAAAATAGCAGTGGTCAAAAGCTAACATGGTTAGAGCTACAATATTTTGTATGGTCCGAAGCTATAGTGTTTTGTGTGCGGTCGATGGTTGAAAGCTCTATAGAGTGGCCGGTAGTTGGAAGCTCCATAGAGTGGTCGGTGGTCGAAGTCTATAGTGGTTGGGAAAGTGGCAGAGGATAGCAAAGGTTTGGGAGATGGTTGCAGGCAGTCAAAAAAACAGGGAGAGGGATTGAGTAGCTCAGCGCAGACTACGAGGAGGTTAGAAGTTGGTCTATGGTGAGGAAGAAAAGGCAACAGTACTGCTCAGTCATAGTCGACGGCGGTGTTTCGGTGGTGGGTGAAGCTCAGCAGAGTGGTCGACGAGGTCGAGCCAGGGTGGAGAAGGTGTTGGTAATAGCCTCGAAGCTCGGAAGTGGTTCCCTTGCTAGCAATTACTTGCCAGAGGAGCTCGTTGACGCACAAACGAGGAGACGATGCAAAAAATTACTCAAACGCTGAGGAGAGGATTTGAGAGAGGGATGAGGTGCGGTGTGAGGCTAGGTGCTCAGGGAGGCTTTAATATGGCTCGGGGAAGTGAAAACGGCCGAGCATTACCTCGCCGGAGTTATGGCGGCTGAAGGTGGCACGAACCAATGGTAGTGAGGTTTAAAGAGGGAAAAGATGGTGGGGTGAGTGCGGGAGTGAAGTGGGGTCTTAATGGTAGCTAATGCCTAGGAAAGACAGAAGGAAACGGAAGCTTTAAAGGCTCTGAGGTTTGGACATGGCACCGGGAGGGGAAAGAAGAAGGGAAGGAAGAAGAAGATGATGGGTGGGCCATGGCTGTCAGCGAGAGAAGAGAAGAGCAAGAGAGACAGGGCGAGCGGATGCGCGATGTGTGGCGGCGGGAAAATCCTGGCCGTCACACAGAGGAAGGGGCGCGGGTACCCGCAGATGGGATCACGTGGCCATGGGGTGAATCTAGGTCGTCCAAGTGCCGGCTCGGGATGAAGGTTGGGTTTTAATTATCTTTTTGATTTTTAGAGAAACCAGGAAACTTTAAAAGGCTTAGAAAAATCAAATAAAGTCTAAAAATTCTTGAAAAATTAATAGAAATTCCTGTAGATATTTTCGACTTAGGAAAATTATTTCCAATTCAAGATTGGTCTTTATTTTTTTACAAAAAAAATACTTTTTAGCTTTGAAGTTAATTTTTAAATTTTTGAAAAACACAAAAAATTTAGATAAAAGCTATATGCTTTCAAATAATTAATATGATTTTTTTTACAGAAATTCAAAAATACCATTTCTTTAATAATATTTTAATGTTTTTAATTAAATTACATTTAAGAAAAGCCTTTTTAAAAGCTAAAAATAGGCAATAAAATATTCATAATTTATGCAACCAAATAACACTTGCATTTATTTTAAATTAAATTAAAATTTCACTAATAATTTAAAAATAAACAGCTGGGCTATAATAGTTTTCAATTCTGAGTTTGTTTGAGTTTTTTTGCTAAGTTTCATGTGTCATGGGCTGGTTTGTAGCTATATTAAGACATATTACATGTGTGTTGGGCTTTAGTATTCATTTTGATTCAGCTTTAATGTGATGGCGATGCCAAAGCTTTAAATGGGATGAAAATGGATACTTGGGCCACAAGAAAAGTCGGGTTGTTGCCAATGGAGGTTTGCGCCACCCTCATGGGCCAGAAACCATGTGGGGGCCACCCTCATGGGTGCACATACCAAGGCAACAGTCAACCACTTCTTATTGTTTTTGGTTTATGAGAGTTTATGTTAGGCAAGAGTAATCTAAATTAGGAAGATAGAGATAGAATCTGATTTGAGTTGTTTTCACTTTGTGTGGCCGACCAGGTTTGTACGGATGGCTATAAAGCCTTGGCTACCGCTCCCTGTAATTCTTGAATGTTAATTTTTAGTCTAAGTTACTTCTTACTCTTTGGTTTATACTGCGCACTGCCCCAAGAGTTGGAAAGCTGACTAGTTATCGTTCCATCAAATTACTAATTAACAGTGTTCTTATTGTTCCTCACGGATCAGCAAAGTTGTCTTTCTTGGTGTGGTGCAAAGACGGAGATCCAAAGCGTGTTGCTAGTTGAACTCTGGTACATAAAATTTTGTAATCAAGATAGGCAATTGTGTATTTCCGTTCATCAGAATTTGTAGGATTTCAGGTTAGTTATACATTTACCCCTTAAGAGAGATCCTACATTATAAAGATCGGACAGCCCCTGTATCACCATCAATTAGCCAAGCACACGCCTCCTCGTGCACGCCGACCGCACCTTTCCCTTGCTGCACTGGCTGCACGACTTGTCAGTGTGTTAGCGCCACCACTGACCAAGCACCACCTCTATGGTGTACCACCAGCCAACTGAGCCGAGCAGCTGTGCATCTCCGTGCATGCGTTGCTGACTCTAGATTAGTTTTGGGTGCGCCTCCGTGTACCTTCACTGATTACTACTAACGGACTGTTCGATTGTGCTCCTTCGCTCACGCGTCGCCGGCGACCAATGTCTACGCAGCGGTATGCCGTATCCGTGGACTGAGCTTTGGGCTTCGCCCCCGTTGTGCGCCATCATTGGATCAATCTTGCCATCCCATCGAACTGGGCCTCGCCTTTACACCGCACCACCGTTGAGATCGGGCTTGTCGTCTATGTTTCCATGCACGCAATTGAGCTCCATTAGAGCAAGACATCACTGTCATGTGAGGTGTGCCATGCACCGCCTACACATCGCATGTCACCGGGGCCACCGTCGTCACCTAACTCCGTTGCTGCCTCCACGCAAGCCGCCAGAGAATAAGAAGGATGGAACAACCTCGGTGCTTCTGCGCCATGGTCGCTGCTGTCTGCCTCTGCGCCTGTACTGCCGCCTCCGCGGTAACGCCCTGCCGAGGTTGCTACTGCTGTCGTACATCCCTCTGCGGCAATGCTTTGCCTAGGCCGCCTCCACACTGCACCGACTTCGTGTGTGTATGCGCGAGCGAGGCTAGGGGCTCCGGCTCCGTCCCCAGTGAGGATGAGGTGGGGCATCGGTGCGCCAGCACCGCACCAGTCCGGGACCGAGCCGGCACGTGGGACATCGTTGCCGCCTCGTGCGTGCGTGCTGGACGCACTACAGTTGAGGGGAAACCCTAGTGGGCTGGCTACACAAGCCTGTAATTTTTACAGAAAAGCCCTTGACATTTTTGTAATTGCGCATAAGTCCTTGGTTTATTAAAATTGGATCCTTGTGGATTGAAATTTTGCAATAAGGACCCTGGAAATTTTGGAATAAAAAGTATGAGGGCTTCACTTGGTGGAAAATTGCAAATTAAACCTCAAAAGTTTTATGGTTCTTTTAAGTCTTTTGTGATTTATTTAATTAATAGAAATTGTTTGTATTGATTTGTGGTATAAAAATTGTTCTATGCCTAGAAAATTAATAGAAAATTGATATAAAACTATTGGAAACCCATAAATTTGTTATTTACTACTTATGAAAGTCGTTCTATTGCTATAATATATGTTTTGACTGATACGATACATGATGTACATATTCATTACCTTATGGTAATTATGTATCTTACTATACAATACTATAGATGATGTGGACAGCATGTTCAGGACTATACCAAGAAGGGAGTTTCCTGAGTTGAAATGCGACAGTAGTAACCATCCTGTGTGGGCAATTGAGGTGAGGATGCATCTCACTGCACGTGACTTCCATCATGCACTTGTGCCAAATTAATGGGCACGCTACCGCTTCAACCTGTGAACCATGTTGAGAATATTCTTGGTTTATTTGTATTGAACAATTAGCAATCGTGTCAAGTTGAGTTGAATTTGCGAAAATTTGTAAGTTTTTATTCCTACTATCAGGGGGCAGCGGTCTAATTGGTTGTGGCAGCGGTTTGACCGCAAGTCTGATGTGACCGGTCTTTGAGGGCAGTTGGGCCACCGGTGTGGTATGACCAACTTTTAGTTGGCGGTAGCAATTTTCTAGAGAGAGCCATTTTGGAGGATTTGGGTTGTGATCAAGTCTGGCAGTACTGGAGTTGGAACACATTATGACCTGGCGTTGTGTGGCGGTACCATCGAGGCAGTAGTACTAGTCTTATGCAAGTGGTTATGCCAATCCCTTGTTACCGGGGTTTGACTGCCATAGTCTAATCTGCCAGTCAATAGCAGTCAGACCAGATTTGTCTGAAAATATACTGGTGTTTTTGATATTTATGGGAAATAATCATGGGTTGAGTTTTGGGGTCCTAGCTTATTTGCATCTATGATGCATGGAGCATGTTGGACTAATATGAGTCAAGTTATGAATAACTTATGCCTAAAAATGATTTTTTGGTCTTTGATGTGCAGGGAGCTTGGAGGCAATCATGGTCGACGGTATGGATCGAAACTAGGTTCGAGGATAAGCTAAGATACGTTCAAGGAAACCGACTAGGATGGTTGGGTTCAAGTAAGGCACAGGGAAGGTAAGAGATGTTGAAGGGAAGATTCAAACAACGATTTATTAAATCATGCGGTCAGTGCATGTGAGGCGTGGTCAGGGAGAACTGATACAGACAGACTTATCGATGTGTGATCCATTGATGAACTTACACATTATAGACATGGAGATTTCTTACAAAGTAGGAGATAACTATGGACTAGACTCGAGAAAGAGGTAAGGTCCGCGGTCAAAGTGAGGGTAGCAGAAATGGCGATGAGATCAAAACCGCGGTGTTTGGAGGGTGTTGGGAGGGCGGTTTAGGCCAAGAAGGCGTTGAGTAGGCCAAGTGGATGAAAACTTGCTCCTTAGAGCAAGTACAATAATGGTCTTATAGCCAAGCTAGTCAGCATTTTTCCTGACGTGGAGGAGAGAAGAGAAGAGAGAGATGAGAGCTTGGCTCTCATGCAAGCAACAAGCTGGACACGGGAGCCTATGCAGTGGTGGACCAAGATAATAAATGTATGTGAGGAGGAATAGGAAAGAGAATGTGAGACATGGTACCACATAATAATAAAAAACCTTTTGTAGACAAATAGAAGACAAATTATTGTATAACTTGGCTCTTATAACTTGACTTATAGCCAAACACTTGGCTCTATTATTGGACTTGCTCTTAGCGGGTTAGGCTTATATGCTTTGAGAAGCGTGCATAACTACATGAGTGTAAAACCCGATGTGTGTAGAATTAATAGGTTTCTCGATTGTGCTAATCAATAGTATCTATTAGGATTAGACATAAACTGGTTACTAAGGGCATCTCCAATAGTCTGAGTCAGCTAGCTATATGTATGTACACATCAGCATATATCCTATGTGGAGGAAAGAGAGTATGCAAAAAAAAAAACCGAGCTAGCTCTTCCTTAAGCACTAGTCCATAACGCAAAACGAGGCAACCTCTATAAATGATAGTCCTTTTCTGTGTGTGCATATAAGCATCAAATAGCTATCCTTATAGATAGTTCTTTATAATGCTAGCTTTTAGTGTGTACCATATAAATGATGTGGAAGTCTTCTAGTTAGTTACTAGCTAGAACCATTGGAGATGCCCTAATGGATAATATCCATAGTATCTATTGTGATAGGAGCAGGGGTTGCTAGAGTGCTTAAGAGTGACATACAGAGTATATTGTAAGATGAAACTAGGGGAGGATCCATGCGGGTCAATGCATTGGAAACCAATATTTTTTTTTATATCTCTATTTGGACAAAACGGTTTCTACAAGACTTCTATGGAAATTATGTTTCCTTATAGTTGAAACTCCCGTGAGAGTGTCTACCAAGACTAGAGATAAAATGGATACAACTTTGTTACTAGCGGTTGATCAAATATCCTACCCCTTCAGTCACACATTGTTTTGGGATATGTGTAACCAAATTTTTAAATATTTATATTGATTACATGAAAAGCACATCTATAGATTTATCTCAAAAATACTTTCATAGTATTATATTTTTATTGTATTTTTATAAATATATTGTAAGTAGAAATTAGTGGTTAAAATGATGTTTTGATTACGGTATCAATGTCTAAAACAATAAATATTTTGTGGCTGAAAGGCGTAAAAAAACAAGATAAATACTTAAAAACCGTAAAAAAATAGGCGTGATAGTTTACAAGGATACGATTTTACACGTCAACGCGTGGCTCATTACACGGATGGCTGTTCAAAGTTGGCCGGATTTTATCCTTTCAACCAATCAATTATTAAGCCACAATCACATCTCAACTCGCGGAAAAGAGAGCTCTAAACAATATGCCATACATATTCCCACGTACTACACGGGAAACAAATAGGACGAACTGGCCGAGTCCAGGAGAACATAAATATACCCACCAAGGCGCCGCACGCCCATGCAGATACCATCGTCCCTTCTCTTCTCCTCGCCTCCTCTCCTCTCAGCTAGTCTCTAGCGCCGCAACAAAAACCTGAACCGCGAGGCGTGAGGAGGGCAAGGTAGCGGGCGCGGATCGATCTCGCTAGATGGCGGGAGGGGGAGGCAGCGATGCCGGCGGCGGCGGGGGAGGAGGGGTAGGAGGAGGCGGCGGCGCGAAGAGGGTGCCGATGCACCGACTGTTCGCGTTCGCGGACCGGCGGGACGCGGCGCTGATGGCGGTGGGCTCCGCGGCGGCCGTGGCCAACGGCCTGGCGATGCCGTTCCTCACCTTCCTCATCGGCGACCTCGTCGACGCGTTCGGCGCCGCCGACCGCGCTTACATCGTGCACGTCGTCTCCAAGGTTCGCGCCGCGCCCCGTACCCCGTCGAGGGTTCTTGTTTTCGCGTTCTTGGATGGCTTAGCTTTTGGGTTTGATCGATCCCTCCTACCTGCATTGTTTAGTTTCTTGCCTGCCCTGTTTGGTCCTGTTCTTGCCTCACTGGTTTAAGGGTTTTGGAATATGAGGTGTCGTTCTCTAGGATGTGACCAATCTTTTTTGAAGTAAACTTGGATAATTTCGGTTCGAGATATAACGAGCTCTCCGATCAAACGCTTATTTGATAGGACTCTACGAATCCATTAAAAAGGTTTGGTGATGGATTGAGCAATCTGAACGAGTGGCCGGTCACAGACTTTTGGTTAATTCGTTTCGAAGGTCTCGTTCTATATTGTTGTATGCAGTTTCAGATCACCAGAATTTGCACTTGGTTCGTTTACAGATGTGTCTGTTCTTAACCAGCATTAATGAAGATTTTGTCACGCTCGAGCTGAATGCGGAAGGCTTACGGACGATTTTCCTCATTTGGTATGAAGTTTGAGAGGTGTTAATGTCACAAATGCATGTAAGACATGCAAATCCTAACACGCAAAGAATTGTCACAATGTGCTTAATTTAATGAAGGTTTGACAAGCTAGACCTGAATGCGGAAGGCTTATGGAGGATTTGCTTCATTTGTTATGGAGTTTGAGAGGTGGCCATGTCATACATGCATATAAGGCATGCAAATCCGAACACGTAGATAATTGTCACAATGTGCTTAGATGTACATAAGGAAGCAAGGTCGTTAGATGTGCATAGGTAGTTGAAGATTCGGTGAGATAATTTGTAATAACACATTTGGTAAAGATGGCAATAGCACATTCTAATAACACTGGTTTATGGTTTCCTTGTGATCATTGATTATAAGCTCATAGATAAGATAGGAGGATTAATTCGTCCCTTGCTTATATCTCAAATTTAACTGGCTGTATAGTCTTTTTTACAGATGTTTCTGTTCTTTTTCTCCAAGAATTTTATCAGTAATTTCCATTTGTTGTCTACATATTGTCAGAGCCATGGTAATATAAGACTCTGTTTCTGTTGCATGCTTAATTTTCTTTAAATGTCATGTCCAACGTGTAGTAGTTTCATCTTCCTGAAGAGGTTATTTCCTGCAGTTGGCATTTCTTACCCGAATTGCTGGCTTTCTGCTTTAGGTTGGCACTTACTTTTCACCTTTTTTTAATGGTATAACTGTTGTTTTTCAGGTTGCTGTCAGATTTGCATACGTGGCAATAGCTTCTGGAGTATCTGGGTTTCTTCGTAAGTACCAGAAGTACCATATCTGTCATAAATGTAGTTTGGATGATCACATACTGTCTTCTGGAAAAAAAAACTTTCTGAGGGGATATAGATATTTGCTTTGCTGACCGGTAGTTCTTTACTTTATTACAAAGATTGTGTACTCCTGTTCAGGTGGCATTATAGAAACTGTAGCTTCAACATGCATAAAATAAAGATGAGGAATCTTTGTCACATTGCTGGAAATGAAGGAAATTTGTAAAAATGTCAAAAACTGCAACTGGATTCTTATGTTCATCATAATACAATATCCATATTAAGATTTCATGTCGTTTATGTTTACTATCTCACTGAACTGTGTTCCTGCAGAGGTATCATGCTGGATGGTGACTGGAGAAAGGCAGGCTGCACGAATCCGTGGCCTGTACCTCGAGACTATACTTAGACAAGATATATCATTCTTTGACGTGGAGACATCAACTGGAGAAGTTATCGAAAGGATGTCTAGTGACACAGTGTTGATTCAAGATGCCATTGGAGAGAAGGTGAGATGACACATATTCATGTGAATCATAATTACCTCTTATTCTTCAGCTTTATGAAGCGCCTTCTCTTGTAGTATTTTTTATGCAAAAAATATGATGTTATGTATACAACATCTACCTTAATTTTTTAGTTTCTCTTGGAAATTATCACATAATCGGGTCATAATTAGGTCAAGTATATGGATCTAGATGTTATTTAGATGGCCCCTGGATATTTGAAGGTCAAAGACATTGTCCTGCTGCCTGCGTTGTGCATGTTCATGAATTATGATTCCAGTGTGCATCAGTTCCCAGTAGTAATCAGGACTGTTTCTGATTTATGAATTTACATATTAGAGAAGAAAGATTTTATATAACACATAAAACTGCTGTCTTTAGAAATTTATGGTTTGACACATTTTCCATTTGGCCCATTTATGAAGGTGGGGAAGTTTCTCCAATTGGTATCAACATTTCTGGGTGGATTCATAATCGCATTTGCAAGAGGCTGGCTTCTGTCCGTAGTTATGTTGTCAAGTATCCCTCCTGTCGTGCTTGCTGCCGCAGCCATGTCACTGGTTGTATCGAAGTTCGCAAACCGTGCCCAGATGGCCTATGCTGAAGCAGGGAAATTGGTTGAGCAGACAATAGGATCAATCAGAACAGTAATATCTATCTTTCAAGAAACTCTTCTCTTCTAATTATTCTTGTGCCTATCTACCTTTTCATTTTCCTTTATGATAATTTTCAGGTGGTATCTTTCACCGGTGAGAGGAGAGCAATTAACAAATACAATGAGTTCTTAAAAATATCATACAGATCAGCAGTTCACCAGGGCGCCGCTGTGGGACTCGGAGTTGGTTCACTTTTGCTTATTGTTTTCTGCAGCTATGGATTGGCTGTATGGTATGGTGCAAAGCTGATTATTGAAAAGGGATACACTGGGGGATATATCATTAATGTATTGATGGCCATCATGACTGGTGCAATGTTAGTATCTTCATTTGTATGACAACAATTCTTTCAAGATACAAAGAACCAAATTTAAGTTGTAGGTTTTAGATTCTCACAATGCTTTTTTTTTCTTTTTTTGTAGGGCTCTTGGCCAGACTTCTCCATGCTTAAGTGCTTTTGCATCAGGACAGATTGCGGCTTGCAAAATGTTCGCAACTATTTATAGAAAACCTGAGATTGATGCCAGTGATATGAATGGCCTTGTATTGGAGAACTTTATTGGAGATGTTGAGTTGAAAGATGTTTATTTCAGTTACCCTGCAAGGCCTGAGCAACTGATCTTCAATGGCTTCTCTATTAGCATTCCAACTGGCATGACAATGGCATTGGTTGGGGAGAGTGGGAGCGGGAAGTCTACTGTGATTAGCTTGGTAGAAAGGTTCTATGATCCACAATCAGGTGAAGTTCTCTTGGATGGTGTTAACCTGAAATTGTTAAACCTTAGCTGGATAAGACAGCAAATAGGGCTTGTTAGCCAAGAGCCTATTCTATTCACAACCACTATAAGAGAGAACATAGAGTATGGAAAGATTGGCGCATCGGAGGAAGAAGTCAGAAGAGCAACTGTGCTTGCCAATGCCGCCAAGTTCATCGACAAGTTACCAAATGTATGCTCATTTTCCCCCTCTTCTTTTACCTTTTTGTCATGGATTCTGTGTATAGTACTTTCCCAGTACCTGTTGCATCTACTTTTGAGCCCAGAATGACAAGTTACAACTATTACCAGGGACTAGATACAATGGTTGGTGAGCATGGAACACAGCTATCCGGTGGACAGAAACAAAGGATTGCAATTGCAAGAGCAATTTTGAAGGACCCCAGGATACTACTTCTTGATGAAGCTACAAGTGCACTTGATGCTGAGTCTGAGCATGTAGTTCAGGATGCACTTAATAATATCATGGTGAACAGAACAACCATAATTGTAGCGCATCGCCTGAGCACCGTGAAAAATGCTGATACAATATCAGTGCTACATCGCGGACAGCTTGTGGAACAAGGTAAGATGGATTATCACTGCTCAGCAACTCAGTTCCTTACTGTAAGGGTTCAATTTCACATTTCCATTTCAAGACCAAGCTCAAAATAATAAATGGATGTTTGCACAACAGGACCACATGCTGAGTTGATAAAGGATTCCAACGGAGCGTACTCTCAACTTTTACGGCTTCAAGAGGTGAATGCGAAGAGGAACGGAGCTTATGCAGACGACTCCAACAGGCTACAAACAATATCTGATACTGCAAATTCTATAAGTCCACACAGCAGCAGGAAGCCGTCCTTTGATAGATCTGTGAGTAGACATTCCTCACAGGGTGGAAGCCGAAGGAATTCACAAACATTCTCATTACACATACAAGAGACCAAGGGGGTTGATGATGTGAGGTCAGAGAAGAATGTACTCAGACGCCTACTCCACCTCCATAAGCCTGAAACTTCAATCCTTTTGTTAGGATGCACTGCCGCCATTGCCAATGGGGCTATACTTCCTGTGTTTGGCCTCTTGCTTTCAAGTGCTATCAGCACATTCTATGAACCACCACACAAACTGCGAAAAGATTCAGTATTCTGGGCAGAAATGTACGTGACCTTGGGTGTGATCTCCATGCTTGTGTTGCCAGTGCAATACTCTTTGTTCAACATGGCAGGTGGGAAACTCATCGAGCGCATACGTGCTTTATCATTTAGTCGGGTTGTTTACCAGGAAATAGGATGGTTCGATGACCCGCTGAACAGCAGGTATTTTTTTTTTATGTTCACTCGTTCATTTGATACATCAGTGTTGTAGAGTCGCCATTTTCTTTGTCTTCCCTAATTTTCCAGCTTTCTTGGAATTCTTCAGTGGTGCAATAGGCTCTAGGCTATCTGCGGATGCAGCGTCTATCAAAACCATTGCTGGAGATGTCTTGTCATTGATAGTGCAAAGCATAAGCACTGCTGTTGTCGGTATTGTAATAGCCATGATTGCAAACTGGAAGCTAGCATTCGTAGTCTTGTGCTTTCTTCCTTGCGTGATTGCGCAGAGTTATGCTCAATCAAGGTTTATGAGGGGCTTTGGTGCTGATGCCAAGGTATATCGTCTGTTGGTTCTTTTTCACGACCATCATATGGATCGTTGTGTAGCTATTTGCTCTAAACTGTGTAATGTTGCCTGCAGGAAATGTACGAACAAGCGAGCACGATTGCCAGTGATGCCATCGGTAACATCAGAACTGTTGCTTCATTCTGTGTAGAAGAGAAGATAATCGAAAGCTACCGAAAGAAATGTGAAGGTCCTGTGAAGCAAGGAGTTCGTCAAGGGGCTATAAGTGGCTTGGGCTACGGATTCTCATTCGCGTTGCTCTTCAGCTTTTATGCTGTATCATTTTACGTTGGAGCTCGCTTTGTACATGATGGGGCAGCAGACGTTGGGCAAGTCTTTAAGGTGAGAACCAAAGAAGCTGACGGATCATTCTCTTTTTCCACTTATTTGGGGCTTCTTTTCATAGCCACTGTTTTTCTTGAAAATACAGGTCTTCTTTGCTTTAACCATGATGGCTGTTGGAGTTTCGCAGTCGAGTTCCCTAGCCCGGGATTTTAGCAAAGTGCAAGATGCAGCTGTCTCCATTTTTAGGATTATTGATAGGAAATCTAAGATTGATGCGAGCTCTGAGGAGGGAACGGCACTAGGGTCAGTGGAGGGGAATATAGAGTTGCAGCACGTGAGCTTCAAGTACCCTGCTCGGGCTGACGTGCAAATCTTCAAAGATTTATGCTTGAGGATCCCATCTGGCAAGGTACATGTTGTTTTCATGATTAAGCGATCTATGCACACCGCTTAATCTTCAGAGATTTTCTCCCAGTTAAATTTAGTTATATGTTAATAGAGTTTTTTTTCCATATTCATGTCGAATATCGTACTGCGACAAGGTGAAAATAACTTAAAATTTAACAGAAGCCAATGTAAACAGAGCTGACAATTCCTTAAAGATACCTGAAACAATGGCACAACTTTTGAGTCAATGCAGTAGCTTAACGCAACAATAATTGGAATAGAGTCTTACCCGGAACAAATTTAACTGGAATGTTCATGCACAAGTTAAAAAAGCAGTGCCCAGAACTGAAACCTAATTGGTTATTACTAGACCTTGAACTGAAAGCAGAAGTCACTCATGCAGATCTCAAGAGCTCATGCCTTTGTCATTACTGAAATGCTGACAAGTTTGATCACTCGTTGCAGACTGTTGCGCTTGTCGGAGAAAGCGGAAGCGGGAAATCGACGGTGATAGCCTTGATAGAGAGGTTCTACGACCCCGACTCTGGCGCCATCTTACTAGACGGTGTGAACCTGAAGAGCCTCAAGCTCAGTTGGCTCAGGCAGCAGATTGGACTAGTTGGCCAAGAACCCGTCCTCTTCAACGACACCATCAGAGCAAACATCGCCTACGGCAAGCAGGAGCAGGTGTCCGAGGAAGAGATCATCGCCGTCGCTGAGGCCGCGAACGCCCACCGGCTCATCTCCTCCCTTCCGCAAGGGTACGACACCAACGTCGGCGAGCGGGGCGTGCAGCTCTCAGGCGGGCAGAAGCAGCGTATAGCCATCGCCAGGGCCATCCTCAAGGACCCCAAGTTGCTGCTCCTGGACGAGGCGACCAGCGCGCTGGACGCCGAGTCGGAGCGCATCGTGCAGGAGGCGCTGGACAGGGTGATGGTCGGGAGGACGACGGTGGTCGTGGCTCACCGGCTGTCAACCATCACCGGCGCCGACAAGATCGCCGTCGTCAAGAACGGGGTCGTCGCCGAGGAAGGCCGCCACGAGCAGCTGCTCTGCTTGCCCGGTGGTGCTTATGCGTCCCTTGTAGCCTTGCAGTCTAGCAGTTCGTGAATCGTGACGTGATGAATGCTGCTATTGCTTCGTAGGATCATGAATGGTCTTTGCCTATTTCGGTTGATTGTTTTCGTAGTTACAAGAGAATCTTCCACTTTTCTTTGAAGGGCAAGGGTGAAGGATAGGACTTTAATTCATGTATAGCAGAGTGTTCTTGGTTCCTTCGCTACACATTGATACTCTGTTTTCCACTTCATTCATATATCGGGAGCATCTACTCTGTTTCGCACTTGATTCCACTAAATAGTTAGACTTTGCTGTCTTTCAGCAAAGATTTATGAAAAACAATACATGTTACACTAACTCTGCAGAAAAAGGAAGAGAAATACGGGAAAAAGAAGAGATATCACCACCTATTCTACTTGTGCTTCAGATTGCCTCCTCTCCTCCTAGCCACAATTGTGCTGTCGTGCTCTTCCCAAGCACCTCAACCTGTCCTCTTGTCACTGTTCGTCTATCTTAAGATTAGATGGTAGGATTGTTCTAATGTAGTTAGTAATTTTAGATTGTATTACGTGTGTATTGAATCATACCAGTGTTATTTACGTTACATTATATAATAATAAAGTCCAAAGCATTTAAAAACATGACAACATATACAACTAAATATATGAATGTTATAAATTGCATGGATACACAAACCAAAAGTTCGTGACATGGAATGTTTTGAATTATTGCTTTCACCTATCATGTGACCAACATTTGATTTCACGTATCTGGCACCTAGATTGCATCGTTATCAAGAGTTCTTTTATTGCAAGCAGGTTTGTGTAGGAAAATTTGTGATACCCCTTTACTCATCAACTTGGAAGATACCACCTTTTAAAAAAGAGAAACTTGGTGGCTACCATCTGATCAACGAAGAACATCCTACCACAACATATTGCCTCCCTTATTCCTTTGGCTTATCCAGTCTAAACCAGTCTATTGTGGCTGAGTGGTTGATGACGAAAAAAAGTGTATGTGAAATGTAGACATAAAAACACATGTCCTTTTTTTATCTAAAAAGATCACTTAAAATTGGTATAGCTAAATTTGTTGTTTGAGAACACGATGGTTCAAAGTCAATATGCATGTAGATATTTTTAGAACGGTGGGATTGGTTATCGTACTTATCGCTCAAGCTCAGCAGCCGAGAGGTTGTGAGGAGATCAAATTATGAAAAATCTACGGATCAGCCGACCAAATATGTAATTAGTGAGACTTAAACTCAGGCTGTTAGTCACTAGACACTTGTATCATACCAGTTGAACGAGCCATCGGTTGGTAATATATATGAATATTTCAAATTAGTTAATATGCACTATCTGTGCAATCGTGCGGGCCAATTGGCTAGTTTAGTCAAACTTACTAAATTTTTGGTCACCAAATAGCCCCAAATGCAAAGATAGAAGCCAAAATGCCGACACATTTTCATCGTTGCTTAGCAATATGATAGAACACGGAATATGATCCGAACATATCTGCACACAAAAAGCCTTGCTTACCGCAATTGTATTTCAAAGTGATGGAGTGAATAGGAAAAAAAATCCATTTTTGATCTCTTAACTTTTGACTTAGTTTAATTCTCGCCCCTTATCTGTAATACAAGGTAAAAACATGTCTTCTAACCCTTAAAACTGTTTAGAACTCATTCCTCCCATTAGCAAAAGACGTTTTAACCGAGTTTTGTTAAGAGAGTACAAGGCAGGCAGATATACTTAACACACACCACCCACACACACGTGTGCATTCTCTACACATCCTTGAAATTTACAGGAGGCACCAAAGGTCTCACGGAGCTCGGGCAAGCACTTTCCCACTGAATACACACATGTGTGTGTAGGGGCGTAGCCACCGGGGGAGCTTAATGAGGCTTGAGCCTCACTTTCCTCGATGACAACTTTATATATAGTAAAAATAGAAAGAGAAAGACAGAGATTAACAAATCTAAAGAGAAGCTAACTCTTCTTGATGGGAAGGTTAATAACAAGTATAAAATTAAAGAAGATGAGGAGGAGGAGGAGAAGTGAAAATCATAAAATTAAAGAAGAGCTAATCAATCAATCAAAGAAAGAAAGAAAGTGAAATAATATATGTAATTAGTAAAATTAAAGAGGAGGAGGAGTAGTGAAAATCATAAAATTAAAGAAGAGATAATCAATCAAAGAAAAAAAGAAGAAAGAAAGTGAAATATATATAAACATTTTTGAGTCCGGGGATGACGGTGGAGAGCTCAATGAATCTTTGGTTGATTTCTCCCTCCGCTGCCGCTCCGCGATGATGTGGTCCTGCACGTGCCTCGAAGACACCGCCATTGTTGAGCCCCCCGCCGTGAAAATGATAAGAACATTGGATAGAGTGTGGAAAAAGATGCCGCCTTTTGTTTATATTGTCTCATGATTCAAATTAGTTTAATTCTGATATGTTTCATATGATCTAAATTTTCATTATCATTTATAATTTTTTATTATATCACTAATTTTGATATTTTTTATACATAGGTGACTTATCGCTACTCCGCACTCATGGCGTTTCTATTTTTCATTGTTTGTCTCCATCCAATGGTTATAATTTCTATATGAATTTGAAATTTTATAAGAGTAAAAGACTAATTTTGTATCAACTTAGTTTAGTAGTTTAGACCCAGCCCACCCTCAATTTCATTCCTGGCTTCGCCACTGTGTGTGTACTCCTAAAATTGGTAGACACCTTCGCCAAGTCTAGGACTTGAACCCTAGTGGGATGGGTGCACACCACACATCTAGCCATCTGGCCATATGTCAGCTTCTGGTTTTGACGGAGTTTGACCCATGTGGCATGCCACATTGGTAGGGATGAAAAAGGGTAAAGGATAACCTGTTTTATCTGATATTTGTATCCGAGAAAACGCGAATGTAGTAAGCAAAATCTATATTCGAGAATGTTTGTATTCATATTCGAGAATGTTCGTATCCATATTTGAGAATGTTTGTATTCGTATTTGAGAATGTTCGTATCCGTATTCGAGACTACTCTATTCATATTTTTGTTTCCATCCCTGGCGACTTTCCTAGGGATGATTGCAGGAAGTAATTTTCTGATGAACCAAGGTTCACAAGCAAAAAATGAAAATTACTTTTCATAATTGTCAACTTTATGAGCTACACTGCTAGCTCGTGTAGACATTTAATCATGTTACATAAATTTATTCTACCAAGAGTTGTTACAAAAGTCTTAGGATATTCGCATTTGACTGAATTAAGTACATATTCGATTCAAATTCGTATTCGTTACGACATTTGATTTGTATTCGTATTCGAGAATGTTCAAATTCATATTCATTTTAAAAATATGAATTCATATTTGTTTCCATATTTGTTTTAAAAATATGGATTCGTATTCGTATTTGAGACTATTTGATTCGTATTTGATCCATTTCCATCCCTATACATTGGATCCTATGTCGCCAAAATGAGATGGGGTCAGCATGTCCATGGTGCACTGAGTCCACATACAACTTACGAGGTAGGCTGGACCCATATGTCCTTGAACAATTAAGTATTTTTGGTTTTTTAATATAAGAAAGAAGGTGGCCCAACCTTGTTTTGGACAACTAAGATCTAATGTGGCATACCACGTAGATCAAACATGGTCAAAACTGTATTTTGATAGCGAGAGGGATGAATTCTAAATTATTTTAAGAGTTAGAGTCTGCTTTTATCTAGGTTTACAGATGAGGGACAAAAATTAAACGATGTGAAGAGTTTAGGGAACAAGAATGGACTTTTTTTGAGTGGACAACGTATTATCTTCCACTTGCACCACAAAATCTTGCCACACCGCACACATGGAAGAGGTAAATTGATGATGGGCTGAGCTTTCCACGCAGACTTGCACCGAGTGAGTGACCCGATGAGATAGCTCATAGTATGGCCCTAACTCACTATTGACATAGTTTTTACTCATATTTTACCCTTGGAAATCCTACAAAAGGCAAGGTAAAATGAAGATTTAATCTATGTTCAAGCTCATTTGTGCAATTATTTCCATGTATATTTTGTGTCAACAAATTTTGCAGGAAAATCAACAACAAAAGGGAAAATCAAGAAAACAAAAGAATCGGTAGGACCTAGCAGTGGGCTGGCCAACTTGCAGCATGGCACCAACATGGCCAGAGGGCCCACCAGCTAGCCAGGCCAGCCTAGCACCTCCACTGCCACATGGCTGATGGTAGGAGGCCTAGGATGAGGCTAGGCCAGGTGGCTAGGTCCACTTGGCTGGTCAGCCCTAGCTTGGCCCAAGCCATCACCGACCTAGCCGGGTCAAGCTATGACTTGGCTGCTCGACTAAGTCGCCCTTCCCCGGGCAGTGCGCACGCTTAGACTTGGCTTCACAACATCTCCATAGCATTGTGACCATCCACGCCTTGGCTGGCTGGCCCATCAAGCCACACTAAGCGGCCACGTGTCCCCTTCTCCATCGACCTTTGGCCAAAGCTGGCATGGGTGCCACCTGGCTGGCCAGCTAACTGACCGACACCAACCGGCCATCGTTGTAACACTCCACCCATCCTCTAGACCTAAAGTGCTACTACCATCATTACATAATATTACCTTTTTAACAATTGCTAACCGATTTAAGAAAACACTACTTTATTCATAATGTAGAGAACACTTACATCATATCATTTTAAGCAACTATTCTAGCATACTGATGGAGTTTGAACATACTAACGAAAGCTGATATGTGAAGTGCTGCTAGTACGTGAAGTTATTCATGTGCTACTCCTTCCCGTGCATGTCATCCTCAACGATCACCTAAAAAAACAAACAAAGCAAGGGTGAGTTCGGAGATTTAGTAAGCACATGATAAAATCACTAACACACCAATTTAATAATTTCCATTTCTGTGAACTGTACATCACTATCTTTGTAATTGTTTCTCTGTTGTCACTTTCATGCAATGCAATACATCTGTAATTGTATCACTGTTCTGTTCTGTTTTCATGCAATGCGATGCAATGCGTCTGTCACGGTAGCTTATATCGGTATAGCGGAGTGTTCACCTATCGATGAACCACTCAATCCCATCCTCTTTCATATGAGAATCCAAACTCTACTCCCTTGGAGTACCTATCGAAGTAGGTCCAATTATCTGTGTATGAGTGCAATGCAGGATCCAACATGCTTTCAATGTTGGCATTTAATCATAAGCAGCAATCATCAAAGTATGATTAGCACGTAATCATAAGTATTGTAGAACATGGCATGAAAGACATAAAATACCAATCATTCACCACAATGTACCTCGGGCTAAGCTTCTCTTTGGTACTAAATCGTACGATGCCTTTTATGGGAGATACTCTTAGGAGCACCTGATCCCCCACTTTGAACTCTATTTCTCACCTCCTAACATCCGTGTAGCTCTTCTACCTACTTTGGACAGCTAACAGATTCTATCTAATTTCCGCCACTTGTTCCACTGTTTGTTGGACCCAATCTAGGCTTAGAACGACCTTCTCACCTACAACATCCCAACAGAGTGGCAGTTTACACTTCTGCCCATATAGAACCTCAAATGGTGCTGCCCGAACACTGGAGTGATTGCTATTGTTATAGGCAAACTCTGTGAGTGCCAAATGATCCTCCTAGGTACCCTTCTAAGACAGAACACATGACCTCAACATGTCCTCCAGTGTCTAAATGGTGCATTCAGACTGTCTATCCGTCTGCAGGTGGAAAGCAGTACTAAACTGGAGTTTCATGCCCAGAGTGCCCTACAAGCTCTCCCAAAACCTGGAGACAAATTTGGCATCTTTGTCCGAAACTATCATCTTAGGCACACCATGCAACCTTACTATTTCTTACACATCGATGGGTGCCAACTCACTTGTCGAGTTCGTAGTATGAATGGGAATAAAGTGCGTGGACTTACTGAGTTGGTCCACTACTATCCAAATCACATCCTTAATTCTCTAGGTACGAGGTAAGCCGACTACAAAATCTATGGTAATATCATCCTATGGCCACTAAGGAACCTCCAAAGGCTGCAATAACCCAGCGGGACGCTTGTGCTCAGCCTTCACTTGCTGGCAAATCCCGTAAGATGCCACATACTGAGTGACATTCACTTTAATTCTCTTCCACTAGAAGCTCTTTTTTATATCTTGATACATCTCGGTCTCACTAGGATGTACTGTCTACAGGGTACGATGAGGCTCTCTCAAAATATCATCCTTGACTTGAGCCTTTTGTTGCATACAAAGTCGACCTTTAAACCGCAATGCACCTTCTTTAATATTAGAGGGCCTCTTCCAGTCCACGATAGTGGAAATCTTGCTTGGATATACTGAAATGCCTTCCTAGCTAATCACATGACCCAAGAAGCCCACTTTAGAAATCCAGAACTCGCACTTCTTCAACTTGGCAAAGAATTGATTTTTCCTTAGAGTCTCAAGCACGAGCCTCGGATGCTGTGTATGCTCTTCCTCCATCTTGGAATAAATTAGGATATCATCGATAAACATGACTACAAAGTCATCAAGATACATATGTAGCATGCTGTTCATTATCTCCATGAAGACAACAGGGGCGTTCGTTGGTCCAATGGACATAACTATAAACTCATAGTGCTTGTATCTTGTAGAGAAAGCTGTCTTTTCAATATCTTGTTTCCGTACCCAGATTTGATTATATCCAGATTGCAGATCTATTTTGGAGAACACCTTGGCTTCCAAGTCCTTGATATGAGGCAAAGCGTATTTATTTTTGATAGTCACCTGATTGAGTGCATAGTAGTCTATACACATGCGCCAACTCCCATCCTTTTTCTCAGTGAATAGGACAGGGGCTCTCCAAGGTGACACACTATAACGAATCAACCCCTTGGACAACAACTCGTCCAACTGCTTCTTCAACTTCTCTTGCAAAGGTCATTCTAAATAGCACGGTGTCATAGAGATAGGTTGGGTGGTAGGAACAAAATCAATTCTAAACTCCACATCTCGCTCAGGTGGCATTCCCAGACGCTCTTCAAGAAACACATCGAGATACTTGTGCACCACAGGAATATCCTCAATGCACAAAGGCGCACTTGGCTTCTCCGCAAGGGCTAAGTAATCCAGACTTCATTGTTTGTTGGCCAAGAAACATGCTGGCCAACACAAAGAGAGAACATATGGGTGCACTGCCTTGAAAGATTATCTCCCTTGAAGGAGCTTGCAGAGTGACTATCCTCCAGAAGTAGGAAATCATGGCCTGGTAGCGATGCAACCAGTCCATGCTAAAGATAACATCAAAAGTCTCTAACTAGATAACCATGAGGTTGGTAATAAAATCCTCGCCATCTATTGCAAACACATAGCTAGGGCACACTATGGAGCTAGCAATGATACCTCTTGGGGTACTAACCATAATCGACTAGGAAATTTGCTGAACACTCAGCTTGGCTTTTCTAGCAAACTCCCAGGACACAAAAGAATATATAGCACCGAAGTCGAAAAGAACAAGAGCTTCACATGAGTCCACTAACAAGATACCTGTCACCACATCAGGTGAGCCCACAGACTCAGCTACAGGCAGTGAGTGGACTTCGCATGACGCCGGGGTGGCTAGAGCCCTGACGCTCTACTGTGGCGGCATCGGAAATGGAGGCAGTGTAGCATGCTGGAATGGAGAAGTCGGTGCAGGATGCTAGTAATACCCGACAGGTGGCGCCCAGGGAAGAGGAGGCTGCGACACAGGGGCAACCACCAACACCTGGACTTAACCCTAAGACAGTGTTCAATGACATAGATAGCGGCTCCCACTTGACGATGCTGGATGGATTCTGACGATAGACCATCTCCATGTGGCCCAACCAGCCACAGTGTAGACATTCTCCTGTCCAGGAACATTCGATAGTACGGTGCCCACTACAACACTTGAAGCAGATCATGCCCTGCCCTGAGACAGGACGTAATGCCAGTGGTGCAGGAGAAGACTTCGACAACTTAGATTTGGATGACTTGGACTTCTTAGGACCAAGTCGCTGGGATGACCCACCCCTCTCACTAAAGCTCCTCTTCTGGTCACCACAAAAAGCACTCAAACCATCAGAGTGTTGCAATACTTTAGTGAGCTGCATCTCCATCTCCATCCCTCTGGCCTGCTCTACCACAGAGCTAAAGTCATGTGGCGCAGTAGCTCCCATGACATGCCGAAACTCAGAGTTGAGCCCTCGGCGGAACCTTTTGGCGTTCTCAAGGTCTTTTCTCGCAACCAATGGTACAAAGTGAATTAGATTGTTGAATCCTGCCTCGTACTCATTACGGTCATCTTTCCCTGCACGAAGGTCGACAGGGTGACCTCCATGCTCTCCACAAAAGAATCTGGGTAAAACTTCACCTTAAACTGCTCAGTGAAGATTTCCCAGGTAGCGGGACCCTAGGTAGCGGTCCTGGCTGAAAGAACCCCTTCCCACCAGATGTCCGCCTGACCCTTCAACTGGAAAGCCACATAGCGAGCTTTCAACTAAGAGCTCATCTCTAGGGCTTCAAATTACCTTTTCATATTAGGCAACCAATCCGTAGCTTGGACTGGTGTACCCGTACCACAAAGGTATCTAACCGCAAGGCCAACAACTCGCGAAGGCCTAATCTTGCCTCTGGCACAACCGGAATTGCAATAGGGGCAGCAACGGTCCCGGCCACAGCGGCAGCTACCAGCACTTGTCGATGAAGCGCATGGACTTCCTCTATAAACTCCTGTAGTAAGGTCGAAGACCTTGCTGGCTCTCTAGCTACAGACTGCTCACTGAAGCAACCTCTGCGTCTGGTGCCTCTGGCTGAACCTCAAGCGGTGGCTCCGCTTGGGCACGGCCACAGCCTCGACCATGACCCCCACGGCCTTGGCCATGACTGCGTTCCCTACCTCTCGGCATCTCTATTCATGATAGTCAACCAATCGCATGATCGACCCACAAACATTTACCTCCATAGTACAAATCAACAACATAGCTAGCGAAAGCATATATGCAATGCAAGACCCAAACCCTATCCTATTGTGCACCAAAGTGTGTCAAAATTTGAATTTCATTATTAGGCCTAAGTTAAATTTTAGTTGAATAATTAAGCTCAGTTGTTAATTTTCTTTGCCACAGACCTAACACTCTGTCTGATACCAACTGTAACACCCCGCCCATCCTCTAAGCCTAGAGTGCTACCATTATTACATAATGTTACCTTTTTTTAACAATTGCTAACTGATTTAAGCAAACACTACTTTATTCATAATGCATAGAACACTTACATCATATCATTTTAAGCAACTATTCTAGCATATTAAACATACTAACAAAAGTGATATGCGAAGTACTGCTAGTATGTGAAGTTATTCTGTGCTACTCCCGCCTGTGCATGTCGTCCTCAATGATCACCTAAAAACAAACAAAGCAAGGGTAAGTCCGGAGACTTAGCAAGCACACGATAAAATAGTGGCATTAATACACCAATTTAGTAATTTCCATTTTTGTGAATTGTACATCACTATCTCTGTAACTGTTTCACTATTGTCACTTTCATGCAATGCAATGCATCTGTAATTGTATCACTGTTCTGTTATGTTTTCATGCAATGTGATGCGATGCGTCTGTCACTGTAACTTATACTGCTATAGCAGAGTGTTCACCCATCGATGAACTACTCAATCCCCATCCTCATTTATATGAGAATCCAAACTCCACTCCCATGGAGTACCTACCGAAGTAGGTCCTATTGTCTGTGTATGAGTGTAATGCGTGATGCAACATACATTCAATGTTGGCATTTGATCATAAGCAACACTCATCAAAGTATGATTAGCACATAGTCATAAGTACTATAGAACATGGCATGGAAGATACAAAATACCAATCATTCACCACAATAGACTCATTCTAGCATATAGAGAATCGTAGATACCACTCTTCAAAACTAGGAGAGAGCCAATGAGATACCCCGTAATGAACGAGGACATCAACAGGCCTTCTAGTCTATGGAAAGCAACAGCAACATACACAATGAAATGTATATTATGATAACTAGAATAAAATGTGAGATCTGAATTGTTTAAGTTACCATTGCACCTGCCTTGTCGGATTTAGGATCAGTTGCTCCGTAGAATCGTTCATAAGTACCCCTGTCACAACCTAAAATTTTGTGTGAAAAATTAGAATAACAACGTTGTCTGTTCATGAACCCCTATTTTGAGTTACTAGTGGGAATGAATTGAAACTTAAAACAAGGTTGTTGAGGATTATGATGTTGCACTATGTGACCTTTGTTTGCAAAATTCTTAGTAAGGTTAGAACCTCATAAATTATTTTCCATCACTTTTGAAACGCACCTCATTATGCAATTACACTCTTTAAGAAGAGATGGCTTGACTTTATTCTACTACAATGGCCATACATATTCCAAAATAAACCCCCTCCATTTTTGCCACCTGTAATTTTGGTTAGGGTATGTTTGAAATCCTTTTTGGGAATTGACTCTCCAAATCTAGTCAATTCCTTTCGCGTACCCTTTGATTGCTAGCCTTTTATATTAAGCAATGATGAAGTTACATCAACCTTAGGCATACTTTGCTAGATATTCCACCCTAAAACCCCAAAATATCTCACCACCTATAATAGTCAATCAGGTCCATCATTTCAACTAGGAACAAAAAGAAGCGCTACCACTACAGAGGAATCAGGCTTCAAGAGGATGGAAATCCAGCATCATCATTATTATAGTAAAAAAATCAGAAATTAGACTGCTGGATTTCCCCAAAAGTCTCCATCACAATTGCATAGCCAGAAACCTCAAGCGCACTACCCTCAAATCATTACTAGTTTGCACCTGACTTTTCCTCCTTGTGCAAATTCTAATAACAGGGAATTTATCTATGCCCTGGGATCCTTTGCATTGCACAAGTCTTCTCAACTCCTTTGGCGTGAGTCGTTTGATGCGAACCCCACAACAATAAAAGTGTGTGCAACCCAGCAATAGAAAATGTCGCACAACCCCAAGGACCTCACGGTTAACAAGCTCGATGTTGGCAGGAAAAATGGTATCACACCAAGGTCCCAATGCCCTGATGATAAGTTAGTTTGAATAGCAAGAACCAATCTTGAGTTCAGAACCCTTTCATGAAGGAATAACAACACAAATGTGTTTGATAATATGCAAGCTAAAAAGTTTTAGACTATTACACATGGGTGTTTATAGACTAGGAACGTTCCTCCTAGCTAGTTGTGAACACTAGGGACCAACTGAATGGTCTTCAAGCAGTTGAAAGGTCTCCAAAGAAAAGAAACTCGTCAACACTCGCACAGCTCCCTAATGCCTGTACAGCTTCGACCCAAATAGTCATAACTTTGGAAACACACCTCCAAATGTGCATTGTTTGAAACATGTGATGGAGACATCTAGATTAATATAGACATGTCTTGGAAGTTGATGAATAGATCAATAGATTGATTGGACTATCAGTTGGTGTCACCTCCTCTGTTGCCTCATCAATTATTTTCCATATCATCTTCATGAGGGTTTCCTTGAACTTGTTTGTATGAGATATTGTGATGGGTCCACTTGGTAGATTGAGTGGGTCCATCTTTGAGTCATGCATTGCATAACTTTCGTTTAGTGTAACACCGATGTTAGCTTCTCCGCTTCATTCTCCCCCTCTTGAGAAGGATTTGTCCTCAAATTTTCGATCGCTTCATCATCTGTAGTATACAAGGACAAGTTTGAGACATTAAAAGAATCACTAACTCCATACTCATTAGGAAGTTTATGTTTGTAGGCATTGTCATTTATGCGTTGCAACATGCGAAATGGTCTATCTCCTCTCGCATTCAACTTTGAGCTTCATTGTTTAGGGAAATGTTCTTTTCTCAAATGTAGTCATTCCCAACTCCTGGTTCAAAGATAACCTTCTTGCTCCCCTTGTTAGCTTGCTTTCGCATATCGTTTAGTTTGTCATTCAATATTCTCTAGGGCTTGCTCATGAATCTTCTTGGTGAATTTAGTTCTCTTCTTGCCATGTATGTGGTAAAGCATCTGCAACCACGTTTTCTATGTTTTCTTGTCCTTGATCAAGTAGGAAAAAGTTTCAATGAATTCTACACATCTCACATGCCTCTTATTTAGTTTGTCTTGACCCTTCAACTGCATCAAGGGTTGATGATCAATGTAGACGATGAACTCCTTTTTCAATAAGTAGTGCTACCATGTTTGAAGTGTCTGGTACAATGCAAATAGCTCCTTGTCAGAAGCGGAGTAGTTGAGTGTTGCTCCACTTAACTTCTCATTGAAATATACAATTGGTTTTCCTTGTATCAAGACTAACATATTTTTTTCTATTTTTAAATTTAATTACGCTAAATAAGCCACCTTTAGCTACAGTAAAATTTTAGCCGCTACAGTGCAATTTCAACCATAAGCCACAGCTTTTCAACCCAACCGAGCGGGGTCTAAATCATTCCATTACTCCTTTTCAGCCCAACTGAGCGGGGTCTAAATCATTCCATTACTCCTAGCTAGATAGAAATTCTAAGGAATGTCACTTCATGTCTTCAATTTTTTCCATGGACTCCTACAATAAAAATTTAGTTGTAAATAATAAAGAATCTCTAGCAAGTGAATCTAGTCTCCACTAACTACCCTTAAAAAGGTATCCAAATTTGAAAAAGGTAATTCACTAAAGAACAATTCATATATTATGACATTAGTTCAGCATTCCTCACCATTGGATTTACTACCATATTGAGTAGGTTATCACACCAAATTTTTTTCATCATTGGGTGACATGGTCTAGTTACCCCATAGAAGATCTGACAATGTACCTAATGGTAACAGTCTTAATAATGCGTCAAGTTTGCACACCATTGATAAATTCAATATTCCACAAGCATATATAATAAAAGGACAATGAAACGATAGCACAAATAAAAAATTTAACACTTTGCAATGAGTTCACTTACACGATAATTACGTCACCCTATTATTATTATCACCAATACTGCTACCAAGAAAACTGACAAACTCGAAACGAAAGAAAACTGACAAACTCGAAATGAATTATGTAATTACCAATTTAACAAACTCTTACCAAGAATTAACAAAAGCTACTATTATATCTTCCACTTTCTAAAAATAGACTGAATTGCTTCATAATATTTTATTATTGCATCCTAAGTTTTTTTAAAAAAGAAAACAAATTTACAAAGCATCGCAAGATTAATGCAATAACCACAATAGTCTAGCAAAACTCTTTAGTCAAATACAACTAATACTGAATAATATCAGAAAGCACACAAATTTAAAACATTCATTACACTTCATTCATTCAACCTCTAATAATGCTTACTACCCATCCTATCACACATTAACTTTTCTCTAGTGATTCTCATTAATGATCGACAATTATTTTGGTTATAGAATCTATTTGTTATCCTACTTTTAGATGCAATCACATAAAATATTCACAAACACAGATTCAACACACTCATCTTATGTTCAAATCTTAGGGCAAAATACTATCAAAACATCAATATTAGAACATCTAGTAAACAAGTTTTCATACGGTAATACAACAATATTCATTCATTCATAATAGTTCAATTTACCTTGGCATGTAGTATGTAAGTAAATCATCCACATCTGTTCACTAAGTATCCATAGAAAAGATTAAATCAGGACTAATATTTACTAAACACATAAAACCTCACATATCTTTAGCATAACCTTCACAAATAATTAGAAGAAAATATTGGGACCAAACAACCTAATTCACTCAATATAATTTGAGAGTTCTTAACATTATAGCTATATAATCAATTCAACTATGCTCCATATTTCCATAGGACCATAACAATTCAAGTAATAATGGACATACTTTAGGACATTGTCACATTTAATCAATTTCACTTACAAAAATGTTACTTACAATCATTTATACACTACTTCCTTTCCCCAACTCGATATTCCCCACATATATATTCTCACACTAGGTGTTAAACTTCAACACACAAGTTACTCCAAAAACACATGGATTTAAATCTCCACATAAATGTGAGCTCTGCAAAAGATGTTCTCCTTTATCTAAATAGAAAATAGCGAGCCAAGAGACAAGTTGAATTCCTCAATAAAATGATAAACCACCGCAAAAAGATGTCCCAGCAACATGACAACTTTCATGAGCAACAAGAATAGCTCAACGATTGGAAAAACCACAATTTCTTCATAAATAGAATGGCAAATAGAAGCACATTACCAACACTTTAAATAACTACCAATGAAAACACATGGAAAGATCAATAACTCAACGATTGAATAAAAACGACCAATGGAAACTCATCCTCGACTATTGGTAACTAAGGTTATCCATAGGGAACTCTTCACTAATCATGTACCACACCTGGTGGTACAGCCTGGCTATGCCATAGCCACAATCATGACCTCTATCTCTTGGCATCACTATCCATATCAATAAACCAACCATCCAACACAAATATAGGCAACAACTCAATATTCATTAATAATTATACAACTAACAAAAACGTAAATGCAATATATAATCCAATCACATACTACTGTGCACCCGTGTGTCAAATTTCTATTTTAAGTTAATTATCCTAAGTCCAATTCAAATTTAAGTTGCTCTAAGTTATTTATTATTATGGATATTATTTTCATTAGGTTACCAATCATATGTCAAAAGTTTAGTTGATAAACAAGCAAATTTACCAGTTTATTCACCACGGACCTAACGCTCGCTCTGATACCAACTGCAATACCCTCGACTTAATAAAAAACTCAAGATGTCACCTACAACCACTATCGCTACCAAATTAAACCAATAAGCACCTAAATAATGTCACAAAGATATCAAGAACAATATTCCATAAGAATTTATCTATAAATTCCAACATCATAAATTAAATGTAATATGAACTAATTAAATACCAAGGGCATCATAAATAAGACCAAACCACACAATGCATCATCTAGCAATAATACAAGTCGAAACTAAGGGAAACCACAAGTTATCCCATTTTTATAATAAGTGATGCTCAAATTTTCATAACCAAAGGCGATGAATAATATATGAGGTGAAGAGCTATATAGTGCAATTATCCATATGCTACAACTACCCATGCATGTCACCTTCAATGTTCACCTAAAATAACAAATAAGCAAGAGTGAGTCTACGACTCAAAGAGTACAAAGTAGAATAATAGATAAGGTTAGCATCATTTTAATATTTCATCTTAAACCATCAATATCTCATTTTTACGTACTCTTTTTCATCAAGTTCCATACACATGCCATTACATTACCATTCTCTTCTCATGAATGCAAATGCTCATGACTCAACCCCTCTCTGCATATATCAATATAGCTAGGTGTTCACCCATCGATGACACGCCTTTGCCTTGTCCTTTTTCATACAGGGTCATCTTGTTCTTTTCATACAAGGTATCAATACAACTCTTTACCACATGCTGGTCCTGTTCTTTTTCATACATGTTGCCCTATTGTTTTTCATACAGAGTCTCAGCTCACATTGTGTAACATGAATGAATCAATATGCAATGTAATAATCATAATTTCTCTTTAATTTATCTCCATCATTTAAACAAAAGGTGTATTATTCACCCTACCATAGTTCTCATCTTTATAATCATATCATAAGCATAGAGCAATATAAATAAAACATTGTCATAAGAATAATCAAGGCAAGTAATCATTTAACCACAATCTTAATCACTCGAATACAATTCTACAATGTACTTGCCTTTCTCTTAATTGCAACGGCCGGAAAGATTGGAAGATGACAACACTTCTGAAGCTACACCTCCTATAGTAAGTCATTCACTCTTAATGCAAGATGAAGCATTACAAAACACAAATAAATGACAGCGTTCCTACATGACCTCAAAAACCATGACTTTCCCGCCTTTTACTGGACAATTCTCTTGCTGTCCTGGTACTAAAAAATATTACAACTCTCAATTCTCATGTTGTAAAATAGCAAACCAAACCATTTCTAAAATCTACACAAAATTCTCCATAGTTTCTTAGTTGGCAAAATTTCAAATTAATCCATCTAAATCGCTGACTTTAACGTGGAAGATCGATCTATCATTCCCTGAATAGCAGACTTATTATTTTTTATATATTTTAATCTATAATGGTAAATATAGCAAAAATGACATTATTAAAATCTACAGGAAATTTACCATTGTTTCTAGTTATCACTAAATTTTATTTCTGGCATTTATTTAATCAAATTATCACTTTCCCACCCAATGCCAGACAGCAGTACTACAAAATTCATAACTTCTAATCCACCCATCTAAAAATTGTGTTCTTATATTATCTGGAAACACTAATAAATTACCTACAATGTTTATGTTGATCAAATTTCTAGATTGATTCTTCTATTTTTAATCTATTTTTTACTACAGACTGTCGACACCTGATAGACAGACTGAATAGTAGTACTATAAAAATCATAACTCCCAAATCACTCATCGGATTGATGTGAACAAGTACTCTACAAAAAGCTATTTAAATCCATTATGAAATCCCCAATTTCGCACCCCTGGTACCCAAAACTGCAGTACAACACAGATTGTAAAAACTGATCTACTAACCAAAGTTCTCTCGGTCAGAAAAGAATTGCTCAGAAAAAAGAAAAAGGTCTCAGAAAAAAGAAAAAGGAACTTGATCGTCACCGTAGGAGGCCACAATGAAAATCACTGGAGTTCCCGCGAGACTCCCCGTCTTCTCCCTCCTTCCTCTTCCCTTCTTCTTCCTGGTTCTCCCTCTTTCCTCCTTTGCTATTGTCTCTGCCACAATAGCACAAACATTGTCGTGGTAGTCAAAACCATTGCCACGATATCGACTTTCTTCAATGTAGTAGCATTTTCCCCTGCTGTGGTAGACCTTGGTGGCATTTGGCAGACCGACAGCAAAACCTTGCCGTGGCAGCCGAAACCCTTTCTACGGTAGCACTTCTGAGGTGGCGGCTGTGGAGAGGTGGGAAGACAGGGAAAGGCGCAAGAGCTGGGGTAGGGGCGGCCGCTGGGGGAGAGTAGGGGGAAGGTGGGTGACGGCTAGGGTTTATGGGGAAGGGAGGGGGTGGCCGGCCAACCCTATATGGGCCAGGCTGCCGTAGGCCAAAGGCCCATGGCCAAAAACTCCTCTAAAATATTGAATTTTCTTCTTTTTTTTCAAACCCCAAAAAACTACTTCTTTATTTCTATCAATTTTATCTCCTTTTAAATCCACCGAATCCTCCGAACGCCAATGGGGATATTACAAAGTTAATGACAAATATTGCTAGCTATATCATGGTTAGCAGTAGACGATACGATAGCTAATCATAACCAATATTATTCAGACTCAAACAACAAGAAAAAAGAGCTGAGTGTTTCATAGCTAGATCTAATTTAATTTTGAGTTTGGTTAGTAGGGTTAGGCCTATTTCAAATTTTGTGAGTGCCAAAAAGAAGAGCAACAAGAAGAATAAGGAAAAATATCATTGATGTGAAATCCACTTCTAGAGAAGCTGCTGCTCAATGCCATTAATGAGTCAGCCCCAAGCCCCTAAAGGATATTTTAAATTGTGAGCTTTTTAGCCGCATTGTTTGAGTGAGATTAAAGGAAAGAATATATTTGCCTTGAATAAAAGGCAATGGAGCAACAACAACCTAAATGTAATTTATATTTTCATCCTAACTTGGAAATAAAGCTCTCAGTTTTTGGTTTTGATGTCTCTTTTGAACTATAGCTGGGACATTATTGGGCCTCACTAATGAAGACCTACCTGCTGAATCTTCTTTGTAAGTGCTTTCCACACATACATGCTTTTCATCTCTGAACATCCAGACTATTTGTGCTATTGGTTAGTCACCAAGTTTTTGGGTCTGAATCACAGGTGCTACAGCAACCCTTGAAATACCTAGCATATATAAAGTTTCACAGTAGATTATTTGAATTTGCAATGGTAGGTGATGTGTAATTTTATATTAGTGTTTATATAGTTTTAAACTTTCTATATTTGATCTACATTTTTTCTTTATGTAAAAGTATCAAAACAGGTTTTGGCCTCATGGTCCACATATCCCATTTGAAACCTTCATTGATAAGATATCGTTGTCAAAAAGAAACCTAATTGTTTATACAATTCACACATTTTTCATTGTACAACTTGCATACCATTTTAAGTAAACTTTTAGTCTCATGTAATATGCAACTTTAGGAATTTTTAGTGCTTTTATGTTACATGAATTTACACATGACCTACCATTGCAAATTCACTAGTGTTTTCCAGTGGCTAGATTCCCTAAGTATGTACCATTGATATGTGGATCACGTGAAATAGTAACTAGCTCACCTAGGTTACAATATTTCTTTCCTTTCTAGAAATAATACTAATCCTTATGGGTTTGATTATGTAATCTGTAAGGGTACACCTAGGCTAGGAAATGTATGTCTTTCTTAGAAATATTGTGAAGCTTTTTACTTGGATTATGTCTTCTGTTAGGATTCACTTGGTCAGGAAATTTCTATCCTTCTTACAAACTTTTAACTTTTTGGGTTCATCTAGTCCCAAATGAAGATAATTTTCATATAAATCCTATTCTTTTATAAGCTGCATATTGTTTCAATTAAACTTTCAGTTTCATGTAATGTGCAATTTTCATACATTGTCAGTGCAATCTTCAGATTGCCCTAGGTAAGGAATTAATAGTCATTCTTACAAGAAAATTGGATCATTTGGGACAGTCTATTGTGGTTCACATACTCTGTATTGTTTGTAAGAAGTAGATTAAGAGTTTTCGATTGTATTGTACGACATTCTTCTTTGTTTCCTTGGTCAATTCATTGATTTCATTTATATTTGTATCACATGAGGTAGTAACTATTTCACCTATACCATTGAATATGTCCATCTAAGAAGCAGAATTTTGATCTTTGTTAATTTTTTGTGTTCTCTGTAAGGTTTCACCTACGCCAAGGGATTTGTCCTTAGAAAAATGTTGATCATTTTGGCTTAGATTTTGTCCTCTATTTGGGTACACCTAGGTTAGGCAATTTTTGTCCTTATTAGATTTTTTTTGATCATTTTGATTTTGTATTATGTTAGGGTTCACTAGGTAAGTTGAATTCTGATCTTCTTAGAAATTTATTTTCTACTCCCTCTGCCCCATAATATAAATTCAAAGCCCACCATGTGCACAAGCAAGAAGGCATTAAATTTAAGAAAAAATTAATGTCATTGGACTATGCATACCCCCTATGAAATGACATACTACAACTACGCACCCATTTTTTCAACATTAAAGTAGGAGTGTATAGTAGAAATATTATAATAACTACACATTTAGTCTCTACAATAGACTTGTACTGTGGGATGACGCTTCCCAAGAATGAGAACTTGTATTGCGGAAGGAGGGAGTAGTTGTGCTTGTGGTTATGATTTTTGTTTTGAGATACTTGTGGTTATGATTTTACATGTATGTATAGGAGCTATTTAAAATTTTTTCGTTCCGGTCAAATGTGCCTTCATCTATGGCCAATAAATTGGTCCACATTCACTACTTCAAAAGAATGCCCTGTATTCTGTGTCCCATTCCCTGCTTATCTGTCTTTGTTCTGTCTCCCTGAATTTGCAAGGGTCATCTTAATTTTTTGGTGATCCACAAAGGTTAGGATTGTTGTTGTAAAGTTTAGTTTAATTTTGTTTGTTCCTGTTATATGTTAGGGGGGGTACAACTCTCCATATAAGAAGCAAGGTTTTTGGAAATTTCTACCAATTAAAAAAGTACCGATTCGTTGTAGTTAAATTTTCAGTAGTTAGTAATAATTTTAGTTCATCTTTGCTGCAATTTTTGGTAGTGTGTATGAAAGTTCTTTAAGTTGTTGGTTCAGTTCCTGTGATTCCTACCAAGTCAAATGATTTTAACATTTCAATATTTAAGCTAGGTTTAGTTTCACTATAGATAGCTCAATATGGTTAAGAATTTTCAATGCTTCTAAAATAGGTTCAAATTGAACAAGTTAGTGGGGTCACTAAGTTTGTTGCTTCTTGTTTTATCTGCACTATGTTTTAACAATTATAGCTGTTATTAGACCACGGAAATAACATATAGACAATTACACGTAGGTAGCCTATGTTTTTCTTTTCTATCTTCTTCTGCATGTAAATGATTTTTTTATATGTCCGGTTTTGACTAGGCTTTTTTATGTTTTTCTGAAACGGTCCATGCTCTGATTTTTTTAGATGAACATTTTTCTTGCCATTAATCGAGTAATCTAGAAAATCTATTTGTCTTTGGATATTTGCAGTTTGCTGCAATGCCCCCAGCTTCTTTTAATCTCATTTGGTGTAATCACCTCTAGAAAATTAGAACTTTACTGGTGGAGATACCACAAAATTGTCAGTTACTGCTCCTCTGCTATTTAGCTTTTGCTTATCAACAGTTTATAAATCTATTATTCAGTACTTTGGTAATTGCTACTCTCCTAGGTTCTGACATTTACTATATGTGGCACTTCAATAACAAAGCTATACTTTGACCAAGGCAACATTATGACTTCACTTCATTAGGTGCGTGTCTACTTTTGAGTGATTTTGCTTAACCACGACAGTTTGATGACTTTCTCATGCAGTGTTGTGGAATACTGTTTGTCTGTACAAAACTCTCTAAATCCTCCCATGGGATTATTGATTAGCCATTAACCCTAAAAACAAAGCACACCCTAAAGAAATGGGCTTACAACACAACCCAAGAAACTGACAAAGCACACTCTGAGAAACTGACAAAACTGACAACACAACCCAAGCCAAATGATCTCTTTTGTGCGAAAAAACTGATCTCACCAATTCTTTCTCATGAGACGGCTTGTCATTGCACTAGGCATGAACTCAGGAGGAGTTTTGGATGACCTAGACTATCTTCTTAAGCTTCTTGCTTGGAGTAGTCGCATAAGGCTTGAGATCTAGCACATAACAAAATTTGGGTTAGAAACGACCATGAGCTTTAAAAAGATAATGTTTTATGTGCTCAATTTGCTTAAACTACAAAAAGAACCAAGTACTTGTATCAATATTTCATTCTTGAGCATAGCACTCTATTTGGTCTCAATTGTAGCTTCTTGGTTCTGCGTAGCTTATTGAGATGGCATGCATCATCCTTGGATATCTTTAGCTAGACTTTGCTCATTGATGACTTGACATGCTCTCAAATTGCCTTATATTTCAGATTGTCATTCATTGGATCTAGCTAGCTTATACATATTTTGTCATGATCTAGATAGCGTTTTATTGAGTTATGGCTTGGTGTACCTTGTTATGGTCATTATGGATAATTCTCATGGCTCTAAATGCTAAAATAAACAAACTTCAGCCATATTCATCCATTGACATGTTGTTTTCTCTCCTTTGCATTCTTGATGTGTTATTGCCAAAAGGGGGAGAATAGAGGAGAAAAAGTCAATTGGGAACATTTTAGAGATTTGGAAAACAATTTGCTATTTCTTTGTTGCTCTAGTGTTCTTTCTGTCGACATGGTCATTAGCTTCATCTTCTTCTTTTGGACCATGTTGGATTCTTCCAATCAAACTCTACTTCATGCTTTTTCTTGGGTTTGTCAATATACTCATCAAGGGGGAGATTGAGAGACCATGTGGTCGTGACCCCATGAGAGTGATGAGTAATTGACAAGGGTTTAGGTTAGTCGAGTTTGGTTTGGGTGGTTTGGACCATGTCGTTGCCTGGTGCAACGGGCTCGGTTGGTTTGGTCAAACTTAGTCGTTTGGGCTTAGGATGTATATTCTAATATTTTGACAGGTTTGGACTTCATCATGGGTAAGCATGATGTGTTTATGCTATCTTACGCTTTCATGTATCGAGCGGTGCTATTTGACGTGTTTTCTTGTCTGTGTGACTGCAGGACGTCAAGCGGAGTCGTGGTGAGGCACGGAGGACTGGACTAGGCGCAGGTGGCGCTGAGGTCAGAACAGTCAGGAGGTGTCGAAGACGACGTGGACTCGAGGTGGTTGCGAGGCGTGCGAGATAAGGAGCGCGGAAGCTTCCCGGAAGGTGCAGGAGGGGCGAATCGGGAAATTCGCAAGGCTGCACAAGCGGGAGCGAGCTCCGTTGGATTTAGCGGGCGTAACGGGGTGGAGACCCGTTAGCCATGAGCCAGGAGGAGAGGGCTACATGCCTCCACATGGACTTGAGAGTGAATTAGGGTTTTGTGGTTTACCTTTGGCTCTTTAGTTGGTAAGAGTGGTTGGGGTAGACAGAGTTCTGTTGAAGGGTGTCTCCTTCGATAGTTTCCTGAGAGCCTCTCCTTCCTGTGTATTTCTCCCAAGAAACATGTGAGGTTCTTGGTGATTTTGAGGATTGAGAGGGAGAGATTGGAGAGATGAACTTGTAATCTTCCTTGTTTGAATGTCCATGCGTATGGGGACGTATCTCTTTGTATTTCGCTTGTGATTTGCAATGGAAAATCTGAAGTTTCTCTCTGTTCTTGCCTCTGTTCCTTCGATGCTCTTTTTGGTGGATTTGTGATATTTTCGTTTTCTTGTTGTTTGTTGTTTGGGAGTGCCAAAATGGGTTGCTATGACATGGGAGATGCTCAAAAGCCATTTGGCTAGTTAATCCTAAGAGCAAACTGAGTTTAATTTCAGATTTGGCACTTTGAGTTCCTCTGTTCATGTTTTTGGCCTTCTAGGGTTTTGATGCCATTCCTGATTCCCTTGGAGAAATGGCATGAAATTTGATCTAGATTATCCCATGGCTATTGCTAACATATCCTCAAAGTTTCATGGCCAAAGGATCAAAGGTTGGGCAGTAATTTGAGTTTTTGTGCCTCTCTCTGAAAACTTTCAGTTTTGGGCAAAATCTGAATTTTTGATCTCTTGTTCATTTACTTGTCTTCCAAAGGCTCTAGAGGTATTTGGATCATTTTCTTGAGCTTTTGGTTGGAGGAGAGGAGCAAATTTTCTTCAGTCACTTGACTTAAGTTGGTTTGAGTATTTTCTGCAGAGAAGTGGTTTTCGGGCTGCAACAATACCTTGGTTTGGCTGATTCAGTTTGCAGCATGAAATTCCCTAGCACCTGATGATCCTTGTTTAGTCTGCAGATTTCTTAGATTGGTAGCAGTTTTTCTGCCTAATCATTGCTGCAGTCCGAAAGTGTTCAGAGATTGGCTGTTAATGAATTTGTGCTTTTCGGCCAACATGCAGATCAATGGCCTTGATGCCTTCTCTTGCAAGCGTGAACACTCTTTAGTGCTTTTCTTTTTATTCTTTTGCTGATCTTTGACCATTTTGCATGCAGATCAAACGGCAATATTTTCAGCTGAAATTTTTACTGGTTAATCTCTGATTTATGCTGAATTTGTTAGTATCGCATGCGTTCCAGATTTCAGCAAAATTAATTTTAATTTTCTGTGAGTTGCTTTGTTTTGCATCTTTTTGAAAAATCAGTGTTCGATTTCTCTGGGGCGATTTTGAAGCGAGCGACATTCACCCCCTTCTGTCGCCATTTCGGTCATACAATTGGTATCAGAGCCGGTTAGCTCTAATCAATAGATCTTAACCGGTCTCAAGAGCCATGGCGACGGACAAGTACTCGACCAAGTCACCCGTCTTCGATGGCATCGATTATCCCTTCTGGAAGAACCGAATGGAAACATACATCCAGGCTCAGGGGTATGCCATCTGGCGCAAGGTCAAGGTCCGGTTTGTTGTTCCTGCCGATGAGAACATCAATGCCGGGAATATGGCTGATGTTGAGGCAAACGCTAAGGCAAGGAACATCATTATCCAGGGCCTGAGTCGTAGTGAGTTTGATCGCATCTCTCATCTTTCGTTCGCCTTCGATATTTGGGTGACCCTCAATGCTTACCATGAGAGCACCACCCAGATAAAGAAGGTGCGACAGGATCAGTTCAAGCGAGATTACAACAAGTTTGAAATGCTCGCTGGTGAATTCCTAGATGAGTGCTTTGCGCGTTTCCACAAGATCTTGAGCAATCTCCGAGCAGTCGGTCTCACATACCCCCGACTCGGACAACGCTCGTCAGATGCTTGCTGCACTCAACCTTTGTGTTTGGGAGATGAAGGTGACTACCATCAAGGACACCACCGACCTCTCGACTTTGACGCTTGACGCGCTGTACTCGCGTCTCAAGACGCACGAGATCGATATTGTCTCTCGTAAGTCGAAGTCGCAGTCGATGGCTCTAGTCACCGATCTCAGTTCGGCTTCTGGTCTTTCTGGCGATTCGCTATGTGGGTTCTCCCTAGCTGCTCTCTGTGACATAACTGATGATCAGTTAGAGCAGCTAGAGGATGAACAGCTGGCCCTCCTAGCTCGGAAGTTCTCCCATGCTTACAAGAGGAGGAGGGACAGAAAGAGAGGCAGACTAGTCATCTGCTTTGAGTGTGGTGGCCCCAACCACATTCGGGCAAACTGCCCCAAACTGAAGAAGTGCAAAGCTGACTACAGCGGTTCGGGGAAGAACGACTACACCGACAAGAACCGCAACAAGAAGACTCCAGCGCACCCTCAAGGCAAGAAGAAGTTCCGCGACTTCGGGAAGGCCAAGAAGTTGTTCCACCGCGTCCTCACCGCGTTCGACGACCTCGACCTCAGCGAGGTGGAGGGATGGAGCGATGACGACGAGATGGGTGACCAAGATCCCAAGAGCGGCGACGACTTCTCCGGCATGTGCTTCATGGCCCTCGAGGGCTTAATCGAGCGACAATGAGTGCTCCGACTCGGATGAGGTATGCCCCACCTACGACCAGCTCAATCATGCTTTTCTTAAACTAGGTGGATTTCATGGTAGAGCTAGGGCTAGGTGTACTGAGTTAGAGAAGGAAGTAGATAGATTGTCACTAGAGATTATTGCTCTTACATCTTCTCCCTCTAGTGATGATTGTGATACATGCTCTGCTTTGCTGGGTGATATGAAGAAATTAAGGACCTCGCATGATAGTTTGTCCTCTGAACTTGACATAGTTAAGGTGGAGAATCTTAGTCTCTTGGCTGAACTAGAAATGAGTAGGATTGCTTCTACTTCATCTACTACTGTTGAGACTACTGTCTGCACCTCATGTGAGGATAAGGATCATGCTTTTAGAGGTCTTTATACCATGCTCTTACATTTGCCCGAGACTTGTGAAAATTGCAATAAATTAAAGATGAACCTAAAACGGGCAGATCACAAGATTGCTGAGTTGAGTGCTTCATTACTTGAGCCTATCGATTCATGTTTGAACTGTCCTAAGCTAACTGCTGAACTTGAATCTGTCTCAAAACAGTTTCAAGAAATGATTGACAACAACAAGAAAATGGCTCAGTATGCGACTAAGGATCCTGTTAGCTCACCATGCATTAGTTGTGATAAACTAAAACTTGACTTGATTGCATTGGATGAAAAATATGTGAAGCTAACTAAGGACTTACTAGAGAAGCAACCATCAGATTGTAATGTGATTACTGAGGAGGGGGAGAAGCCCCAGGGTAAGGTAGAGACGCCTAGCGACGCGAGCCAACCTGCTAGCAGTAGGATTGCCCATTCTGATTCGGCTGTGCGTGCACAAGCCAATCGTCCCTCTGCTGTTGGTTCTTCATCTGCTCCCTTACCTTCTGCTGTTCCCTCTTCCCCCTGCTCTTCTTGCACCTCTCTCTTTCAGGAGTGTTAGTACCTTATGAACACTCTCGAGAGATTTGTAGGCGGCAAAAAGAAGATTAATCTTATTCTAGACCAATCCAAGATTTGCAAGTTCAATCAAGGTCTAGGATATGATTTCTATGAGGATATGAGGAAGTATCCACCTGCTATTCTCCGACCCATCGTAGGAGGTGTGATTGAGGTTGAGCCCAGATCTGATGAGGTTAAATTCAAATCAGCGGGCTTTGTCCAGGGATCTCTGACAGCAAGGTGATTCCACCTGCTGCTTCGGCCTCTCAGAAGGCGAAGCCACTTCGTGCTACTTCCACCTCTCAGAAGGTGAAGTATCACTGCACCTTCTGTCAGAAGGATATGCACTCGATCGAGAGATGCTTCAGGCGCGCCAAGATCGCGCGTAGAGACCGTGTTGAGTCTCTTAGGGGTATTCAGGGTCAGCCCCAGATCCTGAGTGCACCTAAGACCAACACGAGGTCTAGGGTTGCGTTTGCTGATGATTTTGGGCAGCATCGAGGACTTGGTTTTTCCGAGTTTTCTAGTTTTCGTCCTCGTGCTGCTCCTGGTCGTGACTTCCGCCGTCCTGAGGGTAGATCTCGTTACCCCCGTCGAGATAGCTACCCGCGGCGTGATCAACATGGTGCTGGTGTTCCGACTCGCTTTCCCGTAGCAGTCGGACCCCGCAACAGCTTCAGGTCTGCTCACAGACCTTCTGCTTTGAGTAACAGAGAGCGTAAGGTAGCTAGAGGTCAGTCGTGTGTGGCTACTTCTGCTACTCGACGTGTTGTTCAGTATTGGGTGCCAAAATCACTCTTGATTTACCCCAGTACTGAGACTTTACTCTCTTGTTGACTCAGGTTCGCCGGGCAGGGAAGGGCAAGATTTGGCTCGTAGACTCTGGGTGTTCACGACACATGACTGGAGATTCCCGTTGGTGTTCTTCCCTTACCCGTGCTCCAGGTGATGAGACGATCACCTTCGGAGATGCTTCATCTGGGCGCGTCATCGCCAAAGGTACAGTGCGGATTAATGATTCTTTTATTTTGAAAGATGTTGTCGTGGTTAGTAAGCTGTAGTATAATTTGCTTTCCGTGTCTCAGCTTACCGATGACGACTTTGAAGTGAGCTTTAAGAAAAACAATTGCAAAATTCTTGATTCTTCGGGTAGTCTGGTTTGCGGGATTTCTCGTTTTGGGAGGATCTTTCGTGCTGATTTTTCTGAGTCTTCTGGTGATCCTCTCAGGTGTTTAGTTGCTTCTGAGTCCCGCGACCTTTCTTTCTGGCATAGGAGACTTGGTCATATTGGATTTGACCATTTGACTCGAGTTAGCGGCCACGATCTCATTCGTGGTTTGCCGAAACTCAAGATGGTCAAAGATCTTGTTTGCGCTCCATGCCAGAACGGCAAGATGGTTGCCGCTTCTCACCCTCCGGTCACAGTGACTATGATCGATGCACCAGGAGAGCTGCTCCATATGGACACAGTTGGACCAGCTCGAGTGCAGTCAGCAGGAGGAAAGTGGTATGTTCTTGTCGTGGTCGATGACTATTCGAGGTTCTCTTGGGTGTTTTTCTTAGCCTCGAAGGATGAGACATTTTCACATTTCTGAGGTCTTTTCAGTAGGCTTTCTGTTGAGCTCCCGGGTGCCTTGCGAGCGATCCGCAGTGACAATGGCACGGAGTTCAAGAATTCCTACTTCGAGAGTTTCTATGGTGAGACAGGTGTAGAGCACCAGTTCTCTTCTCTGCACGTCCCACAACAAAATGGCGTTGTGGAGAGGAAGAACCGTACCTTGGTCGAGATGGCCAGGACGATGCTTGATTCCTACTTCGAAAGTTTTGGGCTGAGGCTATAGCCACCGCGTGTCATGTCTCAAATCGAGTTTTCCTAGGGCACACTTGCACCGCACTTCTTATGAGCTGAGATACGGGCGAAAGCCCAGCGTCTCTCATTTTCGTGTGTTTGGTTGCAAGTGCTTTATTTTGAAGTCCGGGAACCTAGACAAGTTCGAGTCATGATCTTGTGATGGTATCTTTCTAGGTTACTCGCCTTCTTCGCGGGCTTATAGGGTCTGGAACTGCGAGTCTAGCAAATTGGTAGAGACCTGTGAGGTGACCTTTGACGAGGCCAGTCCGGGGACTAGGCCTGATATCTCAGGTTTTTAGAGCAGTCCGAGACCATTTTCGTGGATGACGAGGACGATGGAGATGAGGGTTGTCTACCCGATCCAATCCCTTATCCACCCCTTGAGGTGCCGTCTTCCACTGCACCTCCAGTTGATCAGCCCATGCCTTCTGCTTCCTCTGGAGCTAGTGGCTCTGTTCCTACCTCTTCAACTCATGAGGTAGAGGCCACTTCTTCTTCTCATTCAGGACCTCCCCGACATATCCAGAAAAGGCATCCTTCCGAGCAGATGATTGGAGATCTTTTTGAGCGAGTCACTCGTTCAAAGTCTGGTATGTCTCAATTCTGTCTCCATTCTGCCTTTGTCGCCTCATTCGAGCCCAAGGACATTTGTCACGCCCTTTCTAACGAGTCTTGGGTCAATGCCATGCATGAGGAGCTAGAAAACTTCGAGAGGAACAAGGTCTGGTCGCTTGTCGAGCCCCCACGAGGTCACAATATCATTGGGACTAAGTGGGTGTTCAAGAATAAGCAGAGTGAGGATGGTGTGGTTATTCGAAACAAGGCTAGACTGGTAGCTCAGGGGTTCTCCCAGGTTGAGGGTCTATATTTCGAGGAGACCTTCGCCCCTGTAGCTCGACTTGAGGCCATTAGAATCATACTTGCCTTTGCAGCTTCTAAGGGTTTCAAGCTTTACCAGATGGACGTCAAGAGTGCCTTCCTTAATGGAGTCATTGAGGAAGAAGTCTACGTCAGACAGGCTCCAGGTTTCAAAAACCCCAAATACCCAAACCATGTCTTTAATCTTTCCAAAGCGTTGTATGGACTTAAGCAGGCTCCCAGAGCTTGGTATGAGAGGCTTAAGTTCTACTTGTTAAGTCATGGGTTTGAAATGGGTAAAGTAGATAAGACCTTGTTTATCCATAGACTTGGCAACGACCTTCTGCTCGTCCAGATCTATGTCGATGACATCATCTTTGGCGGCTCCTCCCATGCTCTGGTTTCACAGTTCTCGGATGTCATGAGCACCGAGTTTGCGATGAGCATGATGGGCGAGTTGACCTTCTTCCTTGGCTTCCAAATCAAGCAGACTCGGGAGGGTACCTTCTTGCATCAAGGCAAGTACACTCACAACCTCCTGAGACGCTTCGATATGAGTGATGACAAGCCGGTGTCAATTTCAATGGCTTCTACAGCCTATCTTGACCCAGATGAGGATGGCGAGCCAGTTGATCAGAAAGAGTACAGAAGTATGATCGGCTCCCTTCTTTACCTCACTACCTCGAGACCAGACATACACTTCTCCGTGTGTCTGTGTGCTCGTTTTCAGGCTTCTCCTCGCATATCTCACCGTCAAGCGGTGAAGCGCATCTTTCGGTACCTTCGAGCTACCATTGATTATGGTATCTGGTACTCTTCCTCATCCTGTCTTTCCTTGAGAGCCTTCTCGGATGTAGATTTTGCCGGCTGTAGGATAGATAGGAAGAGCACTTCTAGCACTTGCCAATTCATTGGCACTTCTCTCGTTTCTTGGTCTTCAAGGAAGCAGTCCGGTGTTGCACAGTCCATTGCAGAGGCCGAGTACGTTGCTGCAGCCAGTTGCTGTAGCCAAGTGCTTTGGATGGCTTCGACCCTGCGGGACTTTGGGTTAGTCATAGACAGTGTTCCACTCTTTTGTGATAACACTTCTGCGATTAACATTGCTAAGAACCTAGTGCAGCATTCTCGGACCAAGCATATTGACATTCGCTTTCACTTCCTTAGAGACCATGTAGAGAAGGGCGATATAGTGCTCCAGTTTGTGGAGAGTGACCACCAATTGGCTGACATCTTTACCAAGTCATTGGATAGCTCTAGGTTTTCAGCTCTGCGGGGAGAACTTGGGGTGGTTTGTCCTTATGGACTGTAGTGAGGGGGAGCTTTGGGCTTTATTGCTTTACTATATTGATTATGCTTCTGTTGCTTTGCACTTGGGGTGCATCGGGCCTAGTCCTTCTAGCATAGGTTAGAGTGCTTCTCTTGTCTAGTTGCTTAGACTTCTTACTCTTATCTTGTGCTTCCAGGATGCCTTTGATTAGCTGCTTCTTATCTCACTAGATTGAGCTCACTTCTTGTAGGTTCTAGCGAGGGTCGGGCCACGCTCGGGTAGACAGGGTACGTGTTTGCTCTCTAGTGTATGTTTTACGGTCAGCTAATAGTCCTGGAGTCATATGGGGTAGATGAGAGTCTGTCTGAGCCATAGTATCCTCTACATCTTATCTATGCTTTAAGGACTACCCGTTTGGATTTTCTTTGCCAGCTTCTCATTTTTATTGCTTTGGTTCAGGGGGAGTTCATTTGGGAGCTTCTAGAGCTTAATATTGCTATAACTCAACTTGAACTAAAAGTTGAATCACATGTTGAGGGGGAGCTGGATTTTCTGCATTTTAGCATTTCGCATTGTAATATAACTACATTGAGCCTTGATTATTATCCTGTTATGACATGTTTACGATGCTTTACACCTTGCCATGATTTGTGCTTAGTTGCTAGATTTATCATGACTTCATATGTGTAGACTAGCTTTTGTCATGATAAGTTAATTAAACTTGCTCAACTTACATTAAAACTTGTCATGATAGCAATTGAGTCTAGTCTTTCTTGAGCTATCCCTTTATGATTCATGCCATGTCAAATAGGCTGAGTAGAGCGTTGAATCTCTATTGAGCCTTAGATTGAGCTTTGTTAGTCTCTTGATGCAACATGAGTGAGTACAACTATTTAAAAAGCAAAATGATCTCTTTTGTGCGAAAAACTGATCTCACCAATTTTTTCTCATGAGACAGCTTGCCATTGTACTAGGCATGAACTCAGGGGGAGTTTTGGATGACCTAGACTATCTTCTTAAACTTCTTGCTTGGAGTAGTTGCATAAGGCTTGAGATCTAGCACATAACAAAATTTGGGTTGGAAACGACCATGATCTTTAAAAAGATAATGTTTTATGTGCTCAATTTGCTTAAACTACAAAAAGAACCAAGTACTTGTATCAATGTTTCATTCTTGAGCATAGCACTCTATTTGATCTCAATTGTAGCTTCTTGGTTCTGCGTAGCTTATTGACATGGCCTGCATCATCCTTGGATATCTTTAGCTAGACTTTGCTCATTGATGACTTGACATGCTCTCAAATTGCCTTATATTTCAGATTGTCATTCATTGGATCTAGCTAGTTTATACATATTTTGTCATGATCTAGATAGCGTTTTATTGAGTTATGGCTTGGTGTACCTTGTTATGGTCATTATGGATAATTCTCATGGCTCTAAATGCTAAAATAAACAAACTTCAGTCATATTCATCCATTGACATGTTGTTTTCTCTCCTTTGCATTCTTGATGTGTTATTGCCAAAAGGGGGAGAATAGAGGAGAAAAAGTCAATTGGGAACATTTTAGAGTTTTGGAAAACAATTTGCTCTTTCTTTGTTGCTCTAGTGTTCTTTCTGTCGACATGGTCATTAGCTTCATCTTCTTCTTTTGGACCATGTTGGATTCTTCCAATCAAACTCTACTTCATGCTTTTTCTTGGGTTTGTCAATATACTCATCAAGGGGGAGATTGAGAGACCATGTGGTCGTGACCCCATGAGAGTGATGAGTAATTGACAAGGGTTTAGGTTAGTCGAGTTTGGTTTGGGTGGTTTGGACCATGTCGTTGTCTGGTGCAACGGGCTCGGTCGGTTTGGTCAAACTTGGTCGTTTGGGCTTAGGATGTATATTCTAATGTTTCGACAGGTTTGGACTTCATCATGGGTAAGCATGATGTGTTTATGCTATCTTACGCTTTCATGTATCGAGCGGTGCTATTTGATGTGTTTTCTTCTCTGTGTGACTGCAGGACGTCGAGCGGAGTCGTGGTGAGACACGGAGGACTGGAGTAGGCGTAGGTGGCGCTGAGGTCAGAACAGTCAAGAGGTGTCGAAGATGACGTGGACTCGAGGTGGTTGCGAGGCGTGCGAGACAAGGAGCGCGGAAACTTCCCGGAAGGTGCAGGAGGGGCGAATCGGGAAATTCGCAAGGCTGCACAAGCGGGAGCGGGCTCCGTTGGATTTAGCGGGCGTAACGGGGTGGAGACCCATTAGCCATGGGCTACAAATAGGAGGAGAGGGCTGCATGCCTCCACATGGACTTGAGAGTGAATTAGGGTTTTGTGAGTCAAAATAGGCTTTAGAGGTGGTTTTACCTTTGGCTCTTTAGTTGGTAAGAGTGGTTGGGGTAGACAGAGTTCTGTTGAAGGGTGTCTCCTTCGATAGTTTCCTGAGAGCCTCTCCTTCCTGTGTATTTCTCCCAAGAAACATGTGAGGTTCTTGGTGATCTTGAGGATTGAGAGGGAAAGATTGGAGGGATGAACTTGTAATCTTCCTTGTTTGAATGTCCATGCGTATGGGGACGTATCTCTTTGTATTTCGCTTGTGATTTGCAATGGAAAATCTGAAGTTTCTCTCTGTTCTTGCCAATGTTCCTTCAATGCTCTTTTTGGTGGATTTGTGATATTTTCGTTTTCTTGTTGTTTGTTGTTTGGGAGTGCCAAAATGGGTTGCTATGACATGGGAGATGCTCAAAAGCCATTTGGCTAGTTAATCCTAAGAGCAAACTGAGTTTAATTTCAGATTTGGCACTTTGAGTTCCTCTGTTCATGTTTTTGGCCTTCTAGGGTTTTGATGTCATTCCTGATTCCCTTGGAGAAATGGCATGAAATTTGATCTAGATTATCCCAGGGCTATTGCTAACATATCCTCAAAGTTTCATGGCCAAAGGATCAAAGGTTGGGCAGTAATTTGAGTTTTTGTGCCTCTCTCTGAAAAGTTTCAGTTTTGGGCAAAATCTGAATTTCTTGATCTCTTGTTCATTTACTTGTCTTCCAAAGGCTCTAGAGGTATTTGGATCATTTTCTTGAGCTTTTGGTTTGAGGAGAGGAGCAAATTTTCTTCAGTCACTTGACTTAAGTTGGTTTGAGTATTTTCTGCAGAGAAGTGGTTTTCGGGCTGCAACAATACCTTGGTTTGGCTGATTCAATTTGCAGCATGAAATTCCCTAGCACCTGATGATCCTTGTTTAGTCTGCAGATTTCTTAGATTGGTAGCAGTTTTTCTGCCTAATCATTGCTGCAGTCCGAAAGTGTTCAGAGATTGGCTGTTAATGAATTTGTGCTTTTCGGCCAACATGCAGATCAATGGCCTTGATGCCTTCTCTTGCAAGCGTGAACACTCTTTAGTGCTTTTCTTTTTATTCTTTTGCTGATCTTTGACTATTTTGCATGCAGATCAAACAGCAATATTTTCAGCTGAAATTTTTACTGGTTAATCTCTGATTTATGCTGAAGTTTTTAGTATCGCATGCGTTCCATATTTCAGCAAAATTAATTTTAATTTTCTGTGAGTTGCTTTGTTTTGCATCTTTTTGAAAAATCAGTGTTCGATTTCTCTGGGGCGATTTTGAAGTGAGCGACATTCACCCCCCTCTGTCGTCATTTCGGTCCTACACACTCTAAAAATATGGGCGCACAACACAGCTCGAAATCCACAGGAAGAACAGCTCGAAAGCCACATGAAAGACACTATGGCATGTTCTTTTTTGCTGCGACTTGTAGCTTTTGGCTGTGGCTTATGACTTTTAGACTGTTCATACGAGAGATTATAGATTAACAGAAACTCACGTACGGTTTTTACCGATATAAATAAAGTTGGTATAGTATGCACTACAATTAACTAATAGACTCTATCTTGAAAAGATATTCTATTTAAAAGCTAGTTACTGTAAAAAAAACCAAAAATAGCTTTTAGAAGCTGAAAAGAACAAGACTAACCCAAACCTAAAGCCGAGACCAGATTAACGGGTCGAAATTGCCAATCGGCGGGCCCATTAGCAGCAATGAAAATAACACATGACATGTGGACATAGGATCAAGATCCAACGGCCAAAAAAGTTGGCTGAAAAGTAATAAAATATCAACCGCCTAGGAATTAGACGACCCCAATTGAAAAATGATCTTCATGTCAAATCTTTTCAATATGTTTTTTTTCAAGTCAACGATATGTGAGTTGCTGTCTTGGCCTTGCTACCTACTTAGCTTCTCCTACATGTTGTTTACAAAAAAAAAATTTATTTTAAGTGGAAACCCAATAGATCTAAGCATAATCATCTAAAAGAAAAGGTAGAGAAATATACGGTTGCTGCACATCTACTAAATGCCATGATATCTCGCACTCTCTGCAGCAGCTACATTGTAGCACGCCACCCAGTGAGGTAAGCACCTTATATGAATGGTGAATACTCTGCTTTCCATAATGACATAACATTTAATTGCTTTCTCATTTTCGTTTTTCTCTAATTAAAATTAATAAAAGAAGGGATCAGACACAGCGATGTCGCGCTAAGGCCCATCGTATCCTCCTTGCATGTACTCTCTCTCTCTCTCACAGCAAATAAGAAATCACGTATCAAACAAGTTATTTCGTTCTTTATCCCAGAAACAAAACACGACCAAAACAAAATATCCATAATTTTCATACGAGAAATACAACTCCGTGCTATCGCGTGTGCCATTCGCTAGTCCTTCTGAATTTGTGGACCGGGCGGATGGTTCCACTCCTGACTCCCTGAGCAGAATTTGGATAAGCCGCTCAGCTCTGTTCGAAATCAAAGGTCGGGCGCCTCGTCATACGCAGTTGTCCACTCCACTTCACTCCACCCTGGCCTACAGCGCATTACCATGCCGCAAACGGCACAAAATAAATTAAGCTGTAAAAGTGATCATCTTCTTTTTTTAAAAAAAAAGTACATTATCCATGAGCTAATCTCTCTCCGCCGTCTGCTCACCCAACACATAAGCTCCATGTTCCAACTCCTCCATTTGTAGAATTCATCAATGCTGGACCACTTACTTATCCTGTTATCAAAAGGGAAAAAAAGACAATAAGAAAGATGCTACTTGCTGAGATGATCATGTAGTTCAGTAGTTACAAGTATTTTTCGTGTAAGTTACACTGGATCACTCGAACTAACGCATTAATTAGGGTAAATACACATGTGCGGCGCATTAATTAGGTTACAAATACCTGCTTGCCTGCAGTGTTTCAGAGACGGTAAATGAATCTCGGGGGATTTTCTGGGAATTTTTTGGATTTGGTTGAAACTACTAACAACCTGCTCATTTGTGCTGAAATTTAGTGGCTTATGGCTGAAATTACACTGTAATTAGCTGATACATTGCAGCTGATGATGGTTTATTTGGCATAATTAAATTTAAAAAATTAAAAATAGAAAAAATAGGTTAGCCTAATCACGTGTAATGCAAACAAATATAAAAAAGAATCGACAAAAAAGCTCAAAAAAGCTAGAAAAAAAAACAAAATTTAAGAATAATAAAAAATAAGCTAGAAGTTTAAGCCGAAATAAACGGGTCCTAAATTCGGTCAGCGCAATGGAAAAATAAGCAGGGGTCGACGGTGATTTAGGTAGAGGCACTGGCTGCGCAACCTGGTGATCACACTGCACACGACAGCATGACCCGTTGTAATCATAGAGCTAGGGCCGCAATGGCAATTAACGTTGCTTGATTAGCACCCAGATGCCTACTGCCTACTGTCATTCATGCTTTGAAACAAACCAAAAATTTGAAAAATCAAATTGGATTTGAGTTTCTCTAGCCTCCCTAATCTATTCCACACTAATCTCAAAGCAAAAATGGCCCTTAATCCTTGTCATCATGGCGGGAACGGAGATTCATTACACGACCACTGTTCATGACCGGCAAATATCCTCACCGCCCCCGATTTTTGTCACCGCCGACGTTCCCGCGCCTTCTCGTCCCTGCAAGCCGCTGCCAGCTCCTGCCCGTTTGTCAGATGCCGTACCTCACCCTTAATTGCCGCTGCACCGGTGTCGAGCCAACCCGGCGTTGCCGCCATCGCCTTGCCCTGATTTTCTCTGCTGTCGCCGGTCTTTCTGCAAGCCGCGCCTCCTCGCGCCTTCCAGACCTTGCCACTGCAGCCACCCAATCATAGCCCCGTACGCCTTGCTTCCCGCGCCCTGGCACCGCCTTGACCGGCCGCAAAGCGTGGCAACGCCGCCACCGTCCGCGCGCACCTGCCTCTGCCAAATTCCCGCTCCTTCCTCTCACAGCCGACAGCCACCCCTCTGCCACCATCCTGACACCCCTTGACTGTCTTCGTCTTCGTGCCCAAGCCAACCCAGACCATCTTAAGCTCCAAGCCATGGCCGCCTAAATATCCTCCCTCCCCTCTCCGGTGCCAACCGCCTTCCCCTCCTATTTAAGCGCTCCCTGCCCTCCATTGAGACCCACCAGCCTCCCTGAAGCTCACCAAGCAATCCCAAGCACCCCTCTCTTCCCCATTGTAGGTAATTGAGGAAAATCCCCAAATCCATGCCCTAATCCAATGTTCCACTCACGGCCAACTATTTTCTAATTGCATTCGTCTGTAGCATCCCTAAGCTCCCAGAAGCCTCCCCAAACCGTCACCTTAATCTCCCGACCACCCATCTTCCCCAGCGTCGTTCACCCCTTCACAGCCGCCCACCTCCGCCGTGGCCAGCCTAGCCCAAGCCTCCCGAGCTTCGGTCAGCCCTCCCCTAACCCTACCCAAGCCCCAGTGATGCCCAAATAGCAACCCAATTGCCCTAGGGGACCTCCGGTTGCCCTAATTTTCAAAAATGGCCGCAAACGAGTAAACCTCACCACCGGCGATTGCCGCCTCCATCGGCCCTCCAACCACCCAAAATGGACTCCCCTTAGTGTCCCAATCCCATTCATGTCCTTGGTCGCCGTCGCAGTTCATCCTAGCGCTGCCGCCAACCGCCGCCTTCCTCCTCTGCCTCCTAGCGCACGCGGGAGCCGAATGAGGAAGAAGAACAGTGCGCACGCGCACTGTTCCCCCGACCGAGTCGGCTCGCCCGCACTGTCCGTTATTAGCTATGTCCTACCACCCGAAAAGCCCAGTTTAACTTGATGGTCATATTCACCTTGACAAACCTAGTTACATTGAATGTAAGATTAATATTATCATGGTAGTTAGGGACACATCACATGTTTCTACTGTTAAGATTTGGTATTGGTCTAGAGTTTTGGAAAGTTGGAAATAGGATAAATGAGGATCGCAGAGGTGGATCCGAAGACCTTATCCTAGGGTGGAGGCTGGTTGTGGATTGGTGGCAGTACAGTGTGTACTGAATTTGGGTTTGTGCGTGGTTGATGCCTCAATTAAAATGTAAGGACTAGACCCTTGTGCTGAGTAAAGGACACAGTAATCGCCCAACCACAAGCGTTGACTTGGTCAAACTTGGCTTAGTCAAACCTGACTTAGTAACTGCTCAACTTCAATTGAACCTCTGCAACTGGAAAGGGGGAGACAGAGGGTGAGTCTGTATGGGAGGTGGTTAACCATACAACGGTAGGACTACGATAAGTCGGACGAGATCCGTGGGGTCATCCGAGCTTGTCGAGATTAAACACCTACTGGGCGGAGTCTATACAAAGAATTGAGCAGTGAACATCCTTGTTGTCTTAACTCTTTAGCGGGAGTTAAGGGATCTTGTGGGTAAAGCAGGGCAGCTTTGCAAAGTCATGACAAATAGTATTCGAATACGCCGTGCTTCCGGTTAATGAAGCTATGTTTAATGGGTGAATCCAGTATCAAGGCATAAGTAGTTTGGAATGGTTTGGTAATGTTGAGTAACGATAATCAAGCTTGAGAAACCCCTTTTACTTAAATGAAGTACATTTTAAAGGATTTCCAAATGGTTCCCAACTAAAATTGCATCCACATAAAATAATAGACTTGATTCCCTTTTCTTGATACTCCATGCATGTAGTTATTGCTAAGCTCCGTGTGACTTGTTGAGTACGGTAGTTGTACTCATGCTTGCTAAAAACATAAACAGAGACAGCAAACTTTGAAGAAGCAGGAGAAGACGATGAGGTGGTGCTGTACGAGATCGATGAAGCGTGGAACTAGGGTCGTTCTCCGCTCAGGCCTGCCTGTGGCATCTTTTGTGTAATGTAGCTAAGGGCAGTTGACCCTACTGTGATACTTGGCTTTTAGCCTTTATATTGTAATAAAGTTCGCTTTTGCTCTTAAACTTGTGTTGGCAATGTTATACACTCGATGGATGTACTCGCAGTTGAACAGTCCTAGGCAGCTGCGAGAATTTCATAATACTCCCAGAAATAGGGGTGTTACATGCTTGCAGAGACTGAGTCTATTTACGGAGCGGAGGCTATCACCAGTACGGGCAGGAGGGGATGCTTGGACGGCAAGCAATGGTATAGCTTGCGACGGAGCACTGGAGTGTGCTTGTGACCAACAGCTGTTTGTCTGTCTAGCTAGGCAACGTAGCATCGCGAAACCGAGGAATAAACAAAACGGCAAGGCAGGGCCCCATTTCACACTCTGCAGTCGATAGATTTCGGCTGCGGCCGGTATTTTTAGTTAAAAATAAATAATAGTATATAAAAAAGTGGTTTTAGAAGAAACATATGAGCGATGAAAAAATAAAATAAAGATACGTACATAAGAAGAGAGCGAGCGAAGTGAAGTTTATAATGCATTTGTGACCTCTATATTTTCTCTGAAACAAGACGATAGTAAGAGTAGCGAGAGAGTCACTCTAAGAAACCGATAATTTAGGGCCTGTTTGGGGAAGTTTCACCACTGAAAACGTGGATCTGGAGCAGCAGCTCCACCATGGAGCAACTCCACCGTAGATCTGGGATCCCACCATGGAGTGTTTGGCTTGTACAACAGCTCCAGATCCACGAAATTGAGGTTTTGGTGCGAATGGCCACTTTTGGTGGGATGGGGTGTGTAACCAGTGGCATTGGTGGGTAATTACCACGCAACTCCACGGTGGAGCACTCCTTGAGGAGCTCCATGAAATCCATGGATCTGGCCCTCAGATCCAGGATTTTGGTGGATCCAGATTTCGCGGAGCTGAAGCGTTTGGGTAAAATTTCGTAAAGTAAAACTGTTTTTCGTGGATTTAGAGCTGATGAAGCTCTCTTAAATAGACCCTAATATTACCCTAACTGTTTAGAAGTCGATATGAACGACCCTTTGGCTCCACATTTTCTGGTCGCCTTCGCGGTGCAGCACCACGCGCAGGCCGCACGTTTTCCTCAGTGATCTCTCTCTCTCTCTCCCGTCAATTCTTCTCTCTCGATCCCTGTATGGTGACCAGTTCAATTGTTGTACGTACGACGTGCGAAGTCCATGTCCGTGTGATACTGACCTGAAGCCAGTGTCGCTTAATTGGCCTAGCTAATATGCACACCTTTCGCAACCAACGACATCTAAGGACCCCACACCAGATATATCTTCACGTGCTAAAAAGATTTGTTTCAAGTAGACGACTGTTACAGGTTGTACATCACTGACACATAGGCTCCACCTACAGGTGCGTACAATTGATATTCCAAGCTCGCTTGTGAATGACGGTGCGATCGCCGATCGTGCAACAAATTAATTAACGGCAGTTTCGCAGATCATTAATTCGCGCGCTTAGACGTTCATTATGGCTTAACCTGCCGATCTTCAAGCTCGCACCTGTACGTCAGTACGTATGCCAGCCTGCCGACCCATTCCGGTTTTAGCAGCAGCTTTTCAGCAAATTCCGTGGGATCTCCGTATACCACACATCTACACATGACTACTTCACATTTTGCCCGATGCACTTGACTTGGCCAATGCATGACGCCACAGAAAGCAAGTATGCTAGATAGCTGTTGGGTGGGTTTTTTTTTACTATAACTTATGATTTATTACTGTAGTTTATAACTTTTAGTCCTAATATGAGCTTTTGTGTAAATAAATCGAATGTCAATAAACTTATTTTAAAAACTATCATAATAATTTGTTTCGAAATAACGATAAAAAATTATCTTATTTATTTATTTGATAGAAATCGTATAAATTATAAAGTGAAAAAAACTTAGCCATTGGTGAGTGGGTCAGCTTGGACGGGACGACTAACCAACCAACCAACTAGCTGGACGCGACCATTCAACTCCCGTATTCCTGCAGCTTTCCGCATGTGTGACGGCCGCAACGGCACCTTACACCTCTCTACCTGAAAAGTTGGGTCAGGTCGGGTCAGGTGGTTGCACGCGCTGCGCCCCCTCGCGAACCTCATGCTCAAATGCCAACGTGGACCAATTGTGCGTGTATCTTTGGTTAATGTCAATACATCCGCAGCATATCCGTGACTGCGGTGCTTAACAATCAATAGCTTCTCCTAAACTGTATCTCTCAATCAGATCCACTGTCAACCAGTGTTTATGGACATCATTTCAACTTCAAAAGGTTATTTTTCTCTTTTTTATAGTAAATAACTTTCAAACAAAATATCTTTTTAAGGCGGAGTTTATAAATTGATTGTAATATATATTATAACGACTTCATTTATACTGATCAAAACCATATGTAGGTTTCTGTTACTTTATATTCTCTCTTATAAATAGTTTAAAAACTATAAACCACAGCTGTAAACCGAAAAACAGAAAAGAGCTGACTTACACGTACCGAATGGTTTTCGCAGAAATGGCGCAAGGGAAACAATTCTTTGTTCTTTTTGAGGTTCGCAGCTAGAGCTGTCCAAATGGGCCGGGCCGTGACGGGCCGCACCGCGGCCCGGCACTGTAGACCCGGCCCACGAAGGCACGACACGGCCCGCCCAACGGCACTAAACGGGCCGTGCCGGCCCGGCACGGCCGGCCCGATTAATTTGAAAAATAGCCGTTTTTTGTGACCGTTGGGGGGTAAAAAATTCGAAAAAAAATAGCAAAAAATTCAGAAAATTTTCCTATAAATAGGGGGGCATCCGGCCTCCTTCTTCCACACCTCAAATCTCATTCTTCTCTCTCGGTTTAGCTGTGAAAAATCTGAAAGTGTTAGCGCAAATTTGGTCAAAATTCGAGCAAAATTTCGAAAATTCAAAAATCTTCAAATTGTTTTGTGAGAGCTGCAAAGGAGGTAATAATGTTGTCTTATTTTAATTTTTTGGTATTATTTGTTGGATTAATTTTTTGTTATTATTTGTAAGTTTAATAGTAAGTTAATCGTTTTTGCTATTTCAATTTGCAGTTAATTACTTGATTAATGGAGAACTACAATTTTCAACTCTCCGAGTTCGGGCTCTCGGCGGAGGATATGCAATCGTTTCAACAAGCATATCCATCCGCGGAAAGTCCACATGTACAAACTGGAGATGCCAAAGAAACGACGGCCCCGGTGGCGCAGGGTCCAATCGATCCATCTTCTGCTGGCTCAACAAGTGCATCCATGACCCAAAGCACGGGTGCAAAAAGAACAAGAGCTAGTACATCAACAGTTTAGAATGATTTCGACAAGAAGATCAAGACCGACAATGATGGAACTGAAGTGAGGTATGTTGTTTGTAAAATTTGTGGTAATGAATTGAGTGCAAAATCTTCAGGTGGGACGGGTCATCTACAACGACATGCTGCAAGCTGCAAGAAAAGGCAAGGAATACAAATGCGCCAGACACAGCTGCAATATAACCCCGACGGCTCGGTAGATACGTGGGAGTACAACCCAGATGTAGCTCGGATGAGGTATATAATAAATATGAAAATAAGTTTGGATCTGTGCGTTTGGAAAGACCCCCGGTAGTCCCTGGCACCTCTAGGGGGCTATGCAATGGGGCAAGATTTTTTGTTCTTCGTCTAGTTCTGCAGTGCGGTACACAAAGATTAGGAGGAGGAAGGCGACAAAGCACTGGAGACCTATCAAGCTATCTCAACGATGATAGCGTCGACTTCGAGCAGAGTTGAACATCCTCTCATGGTGGCAAACCCGAAGGTATCATATCCATGATATCCATATTAGCGCGAATGTGTTGGTCGTTCTGTCTCTACAGTCTCCTGAGTCGACATTCGATCTTCCGAAGAATAATCGAGGAGCGACGAACAAGTCTCTCCAACGAGATGGTCGAAGTACTTATGACCGTCAAAGACCGGGAACAAGTGAATCAAGACTCCAACATATCATGAGATAATAAAGATTTAGAAGAATCTTTTGAGAATTTGTATTTAGATAGCAATGAATAGGATTTTCAATATTTTTCTTCACATGTGGTCACTAATGAGCTTTATAGGCTGTACTCTTTTTGCTTATCAAGGTTTCTCAAATTGAGTTTTTACTTGGTAAAGTTTTTAATGAGGCAGCCATCCCATGTAATTTAATAAGTTAATAAAACTCATTATGTCATTGGAAATATTTATTTTTGTGATTAACAATGTCTACAATTTTCTATATTTTTTTCTGAATTTTGTATAATTTTTTTACAATTTTTTTAAATTTTTCTTTTTTTCCGACTAAACAGGCTAGCGGTAGCCAAGCCGGTCGCTCAGAAAATCGTGCCGGCCAAGACGCAAGCGGCCGGCCGGGCGTGCACGGTTCCCACCGCGCGCGGCGGCGACGCACGCCCGCTTAATACACAGGTCTTAACGGGCTGTGCCTAAACGGGCCGTGCCGAGCCCGGGCCCGTGCCGGCCGGCCGGCACATTGGCCAGCTCTATTCGCAGCGACGCGGTGAGCTGGGAAAGCTGTAAGCCTCTCTCTGTAACCACCTCCACCAAATTACGGCTCACGCCTGGCACGTGACGAATAGGACGCTGCCAAAAACGTAGGGGGAAAAACGAAACACAGCACGCGGGAAAGTAAACAGCTGCCAGCTCGGACAAAAGTTAACCGACTTGATAAACCAATACCCATTGCTCGTGCTTGCCAAGCTACTACAGCTATTATTATTATTACAGCCACTAATCACGCTGTTACCGCGGCACAAGCTACAGCTCCAGCCCGCGTCGTCGTCGTGAGCTGAACCACCCTGGTCGCCATGTGATGAGCCGTGGCCGCGCCGCGCATCCACGCCCGTTCGCTCGTCGCCACCGGACGAGGAGGAGGAGCCATGCTCCTCCTCGTCGCCACTGTTGCTGCCGGCGTCCGTTGTGCCCGCTTCGGATTTTGGGGAGAGTGTGGCGTCGTCGCTGTCGGTGAACCCGCACACGGTGATCCAACCCTCGCCGCTCCAGGTCCAGTCGGGCGCGGCGGACGCGCCGGCTGCCAATGCGCGGACACGGTCGGCGGGCGTGAGCTCCACCGTCGTGTCGGAGTCCGTTGATGATGTATCGTCCCAGAAGCCCTGGTCGAGGATGCTCTTGGGCGACACCCACTGCTCGATCGGCGCGGCCTTGGAGGTGGAATTGGCTTGCGAGGAGGCCACGAACGGGTGCTCGAGCAGCTGCTCCGCCGTCCACCGTTCGGCTGGGTCTCTCATCAGACACCTGGCCAAGAAGTCCTTCCCTTCGTCGGAGAACCACGCGGGGGCCTCCGGGACGTCGCTGGAGTGAGCGACGTGGTGGAGCGCGGCGACGGGGTCGGCAAACGTCGGCCACGGAGGGCCACCGGTGGCCATCTCGATGACCGTGCACCCGAGCGCCCAGATGTCCGCCGCCGTCCCCTGCGCCTCGCCCCGCGCGGCCTCCGGCGCCAGGAACATCGGCGTGCCCCTGATCGTTGCGCCACCGGCATTGCTGTCGTCGGCAGTCCAGCGGGCGCACCCGAAGTCGGCGAGCTTGGCTCGCCCATCGGCGCCGACGAGCACATTCCAGCCCTTAACGTCGCAGTGCGCGATCCCGGCGCAGTGGACGTGCGCCAGCCCGCGCAGGACGTCGCCCGCGCGCGACCGGATCAGGGGCTCCTCGCACCGGCCGCCGCACCGTTTGATCTCGTCGGCCAGCGACCCCCCCGGGGCGAACTCCAAGAACAAGTCGTAGCACACCGCACCGCACCATCGGCCGCCGCCGACACGCCGGAGCCCACGCACGACACGACGTACGGCGATCTAAGAGCAGAGAGCACGCTCTGCTCGCGCCGGAGGACGCCGGAGCGTGCGATCTCCACGGACTTCACCGCGAACACGTCGCCCGTCAGGCGATCCGTGGCGATCGACACCGTCGCCGACGCGCCACGCCCGATGACCGGCCCCCGCTGCCACTCCCCGATGACGCCCATTCTTGCGCTTGGAGCAGACGCAAGAATGAGAGCTGAGCTAAAGCTTCTACTCCTCCTTGTTGCTTCTTCTTGTTGCTATTGTTGATAGTAGTGTTGAAGAGGCAATTGTAGTAGCTGGATATGTGGTGTATATGTTGTGCTCAGTTGTGTTTGCTTCGGCCTGTTTTGGTGTTTGTGTGTGTGGTCATATATAGGATAAAGGAGGATGCTTTGGCATTGGAATGTGGTTAAGTGCAGGCTGTCCAACCAAAGCAACAAGGCAACGAAAGGGTGAAGGAGTCTAAGCTGGCACAAGGAGATTCTCCACTTGGCCACAGTGCCACACATGAGTGGTAGAGGCAATTTTGGGGAGATGGCAGAAGGAACTAGCTAACAAAATATTAGGACTTGGGGATAATTTTGTCTACGTTTTTTATCGTGGGGGAAGGGGACACTTGTCCATGTTGTCTTCACTCTTGAGGGTTTGCCAATCTCATGTGGTTGGAAATGCCTTTCGTTTTGAACTGGTGGGCTGTGTATGCTGGTGGAGTTTGAGTACCTGTATAATATTGTGCAATATTTTAGATAGTTGAGAATGGATAGGGAGGATTGGTTATATGTCAGCATTCAGAAACTAAGTCTGGTATATTGGTATAAGTGAGTTCATAGGGGCATTTTGTGATGATATTAGAATACAAATGGGAAGTGTTAGTTGAAGTAGTTAGTTGGGTTTGACAAGTTAGTCTAGTTGTCCTTAGGTCTGGTCTAAACCACGACCACGAGTACTTCAGGTCTAGTGGAGTCCACAACCAGAGTATGTCTTTCAAGTAAGTCAAGTTTGATCGAGTCCACGACCAGAACATGCCTTTCGAGTAAGTTAAGTCTGTGGGTGACGGCGGCTCTCTTGGAGCGCTGACCAAGGCGACACGACGGTGACACTGTGCGGTGGGACTGTGGCGGTGTCAGCAGTGTGGGAGAGGTAGGCGGTGACCGACGGAGCTTGCGAGGCATGGCGACGAGACGCACGGAGATGGAGCGGGTGAGGCATGGTGAATCGGGCCGGCCTAGGCCACCTCGACCAGACCAGGTATATTCACTAGGACTGTGCATTCGGTTAGTTCGGTAAAATCGGTTCGGTATATACAGTATATACGGTATTGTTAGTTCGGTAGTATACGGTATTTTTGAAAATACGGTTCGGTATCGGTAAATCCCAATTTATTTCGGTACGGTATCGGTAAATACCATATTTACCAAAGTTGACGCAAATTGCAAACGATATAGTGACTAGCGAGATGAGTAGGGAACAATATATATACTACGAGCCGTCACAACGCCGGCTACTACGAGTGCATTCACATACGCTGCACGTCTGCGCCGGAGATTACAGATGCAGGCTCCTTTCTTGGAAGGCGCTGTTCTTTTTTCTTTTCAGCTATTTTTAGTTTTTAATTTCTATTAGTAATCATTATTTATTAGATTAATAAATTACAGTTTCGGTTTATGCAAAATAGCAAAAGCGCGGGTTGCTTGCCGGCCAAGAGGAGGCGGCCGAGAGCAACTGAGTTTTGAATTGCAGCATTGGACGTGAGCTACTGAGCTTGGCCTGGCCCGAGTGCATTTTTTCCCTGGGAGAGACAATGAGACATGAAGAGTAGACAGGATTCTAAATAAAAAAGGGTGCACTCGTCGTAGTGCTGCAGTGCGAATTCACTGGCCACACCTCACCGAATAATGAATTCGCCGTGGAGCCCAAAGGGCTGGCTTGTCCGTCTGCTTGATGGCCCCAAATGGCAGGTCGGCCCGTCAGTCCCGTCGCTGCGAGCGGCCGAGCGCTTTCCAACGAAATTTTCACGCGCGCGCGGTTTCGGTTTTTTTCGGTTTTTCGGTTTTTAGTCGGTTTTTCCCGAAAAAACCGAACTCCCAAAAATCCTAAAATATAAAAACCGAACCGAATACCGAAAACCGGTCAAACCGAGTTGACCGGTTCGGTTCGGTTTTTCCGGGTCGGTTTTTTCGGTTCGGTGACAAAATGCACAGCCCTAATATTCACACATGTATGCTTATCAATTACATATATTTATTTATTGGTTTACTTATTTTCTTATATCTATTTATTTTTACATTTCCTTCATGACTTTCCATTTATTGCATTTTTCATGATTTTCTTCATTTGTTGGAACCTCAACCAAAATTCAAAGGAACACCATTAAAATCCAAATATCGAGAAAATATATTTCAAAATAATCCAAGGGCTACACGTTTCCAAATTCAAAATTTTGAGATGTTACAGCTTATACGACCACTGCAGCTTACGATTAGGTCGTAAGTTGAGTAGCAGGCGAAGACGAGTACTGTAGCAGTCTGAATCGAAAAGGACCGAAGTAGTTGGAGTCAAAAAAGAGTTGAAGTCGAAAAGGACTGTAGCAGTCATAAAAGGTCAGGATTCAGAGTTCACATGTAACTAGGATTCAGAGATGTCGTAAAGGAAAGTCAAGGTGTGTTTGTGTAAGACTCTTAACGTAGGATGGCACATTGGATATGAAGTCTTGTATTTTGCTTCTCTATATAAGAAAAATGGAAAGGACCCAGGCATATCGCATTGCCAAAACTGATCTGTGTTTTACTCTTGAGTTCACATGCGTATTCTCAATGCTCGAGTTCGTTGGTCGCTAACACCCTGGGCTAATACTCTAACAACTGGTATCAGAGCCTAAAGGGGCGAAGCGATGGTTGGCAACACTGGCGATCCATCAAAGTCAAGCGCGCTCATCAAGACCACGAGCAATGAGCTCGATCCATCAATGTTAGGGGTGGTCGTCAAGCTGACGATAAGAAGAGCCTCGATCCCGATCCAATACTTGATGTTGAGCGAAATGAATTATGGTATATGGCCACCAATATAAAGATAATCTTGTGTTCGCTAGGGGTATGGTCGGCGGTCGAAAATGGAGATGACGACGACGACAAGGATCAAGGCGTGATGATGGCCATCTCACAAGCGGTGCTAGATGAAGCGAAAGAAGCCTAGAATGCACTCAGGGAGATGCAAGTAGGCGAAGATCGCATCAAGAAGGCACGCACTCAAGTTCTGAAATGGCAACTGAGCAAGTTACAAATGGGGGACTCAAAGACGATCACTGAGTACTCCATGAAACTCACCACGCTGGTGGGTGAGATCCGCTTGCTCGGCACAAAGCTGGAAGAGAGAGACGTCATGGAAAAATTGTTTCCAGATCATTTCCTCTAGATTATTAGAATGATTGAATAGTTTAGCAATGTCACAGCAATGTCGGTCTTAGAGGTGATCAGTCACCTCAGAACCTTCAAGGAAGGACTCAAGGGGCGGCGACACTCGAAGGACGGGGGAGATAAACTTCTCTTTACCCAAAATGAGTGGGAAGCAAGGAGCTCAAAGACTATGAAGCATGAAGGCTCGAGCAGCGCCAAGAGAGGAGGTCATCACGAGAGAGGTCAGGGATGTGGCCATGGGCAAGGCAGAGGTCCAGGCAATGGCAATCGAGTCATGGATGAACAAATGTCACGCAACTTCGACAAATCCAAGGTCAAGTGTTTCAACTGCAATGAATATGGGCACATTGCGAAAGAGTGTCCAAAGCCAAATCGAAGAGAAAGAGCCAATCTCATAGCAAAGCAAAACAATGAAGATCCCCAACTGTTGATGTTGAAGTATGTGAATTCCATACAATCCCGACACCTACGGAGAAGGTGTTCCTGCACAAAGACAAGGTGATGCCAAAGTTTAGTGGCACCCAAAACAAGGTTTGGTACCTTGATACTGGTGCAAGTAACCACATGACCAGCTTGCATGGAGAAGTTTGCTAAGATTGAAATGATTGTAAAAGGTCCAGTCAAATTTAGAGATGGTTCGGTTGTGGAGATACAAGGAAGGGGCTCGGTGTTGTTGGAGTGTTCTATGGTGAACATCATATCCTTACGAATGTTTACTATATCTCAAAGCTGAGAAGTAATATAATTAACCTTAGTCAGCTGGATGAGAACGGTTATAAGATTGTGGTCGAAAGAGAAGTAATATTGATCTTAGACAGAACTCACAGGATGTTAGCCAAAGTGAACAGATTAAGAAACCAAATGTATGTGTTACACATTAATCCGGCACTTCCGGAGTGTCTCCTTGCAAGAAGCACTAAAGGGGTGTGGCGTTGGCATGCCAAGTATGGGCATGTGAACTTTCATGCTCTGAAGGATTTGACTCACAAGAAGATGGTGCATGGGATGCCCATGATCGAGTATACGGACCACATCTGTGATGGTTGTCTGATCGGCAGGCAACACCGGAACCTATTTCTAACCACGTCTCTATACCGAGTAGTCGTGGCCCTTGAGTTGTGGCATGATGACTTGTGCGGGCCAATCACTCCGACCACGCATGGAGGAAATTGATACTTCCTGCTATTGGTGGATGATTGAACAAAGTTTATATGGCTGACTTTACTCCAAAGTAAAGATGAAGCATTCATGGCATTTAAGAGGATCAAGGTTATAGCCAAGATGATGAAAAATCTAAGGCTGAAAACTCTGCGCACCGACCGCACGGCGAGTTTACATTGAATGAGTTCACCGACTGCTATGAGCTGTTGGGAATTAGGCCAATAGAATTGAGTGATCGAATGGAGGAACAAGACGGTGGTCAGTATGGCAAGGAGTCTGACATGCCAACCATAGAAAGCGTAGTCGGGGGACCTGATAGTGATGCAGTCATAGGTCCAGACGATCACATGGAGACACCCACACTCTGACCACTAAGGGTGTAGCCGAAGCACCTAACCACGAAGTGGCAACTCCAGGCACAACCACGACCAAGATGAGCACGAGATTCGGTACGCCCGGCTCATCTACACCTCACACTCTGCAGTAACTCTAGGAGTACCAGTCTCACCTGGAGCTCCGCTACGGATGGAGCTCGACATGGGCTCATCTGAAGGACCACGACAGGAGTGTGACATCAAAAGTCTCTATAATGCCACATCCCCCATAGAGCTAAAAGATTCAGGGTTCTGTTTGCTCGGGGAGGAGAGCCTGCGAACTTTGAAGAGGCCAAAGCAAATATGGCCTAGAAAGAGCTATGGGGGAGGAGATGTCCTCTATCCAAGAGAATGGAACATGGCAATTTGTTCCATTGCTAGATAGCCATAAGCTGATTGGCTTGAAGTGGGTGTACAAGTTAATGAAGGACACTCAAGGCTTGATTGTGAAGCACAAGGTAAGGCTAGTTGAAAGGGGTACGTTCAACGACAATGCGTTGATTTCGGTGAAGTCTTTGCCCCTGTTGCGAGGCTAGAGATAGTATGCTTGCTCATTGTGATCGTGACACATGAAGGATGGGAGGTTCATCATATGGATGTCAAATCAGCCTTCCTCAATGATGACTTAGAAGAAGAAATTTATCTTGTGCAACCTCCAAGATTTAAGAAGAAAAGAGAAGAACACAAGGTGTTAAGACTACACAAAGCTCTATATGGTCTGGGTCAAGCACCAATAGCTTGGAATTCAAAGCTAGACAAGTTCTTAGTGACACTTGGTTTTGAAATATACCTGTGGAGCATAGGGTGTACAAGCGAAGCCAAGGAAAAGGAAATTTGTTAGTTGGAGTCTATGTGGATGATCTGATCATCACTGGAGAGAGTATCAAAGAGATCAATAGCGACAAGGCGTTGATTTTGAGGCTAGAGATCGTCCATTTGTTCATTGTGATCGCAACACATGAAGGATAGGAGGTTCATCATATGGATGTCAAATCAGCCTTACTCAATAGCAACTTAGAAGGATGTCAAATCAGCCTTACTCAACAGCAACTTAGAAGAAGAAATTTATGTTGTGTAACCTCTAGGATTTGAGAAGAAAGGAGAAGAACACAAGGTGTTAAGATTGCATAAAGCCCTATATGGTCTTTGTCAAGCCCTAATAGCTTGGAATTCGAAGCTAGACAAGTCCTTAGTGGCACTTGATTTTGAAAGATGCCCGTTGTAGCATGGGGTGTGCAAGCGAAGCCAAGGAATAGAAAATTTGTTGGTTGGAGTCTATGTGGATGATCTGATCATCACTGGAGAGAGTATCGAAGGGATCAATAACTTCAAAAGACAGATGAAGAAATTGGTTAGCATAAGTGACCTCAGGTTACTCAGCTATTACTTGGGATTGAAGTTCGTTAGAGCTCCGAGAAGATCACTCTTAGCCAATCCGCATATGCAACAAAAGTATTGGGCAAATGCGACATGAAGGATTGTAATCCAACACAGGTTCTGATGGAACCCCGCCTAAAGTTGAGCAAGGGTAGAACAAACCCTCCTGTGGACAAGACCCTGTAACGAAGCATAGTCAGAAGCCTAAGATACCTGCTATACACGTGCCCAGACCTGGCGTTCTCGATTGGCATGGTAAGCAAGTACATGGAGAAACCCACTACGGAGCATATGGCTACTATAAAGCACATACTGAGGTATGTGAGAGGAACTTTGAGTTACAGTTGTATCTACAAGAAGAAAGAAGAAGGTTTGTTATTGATTGGTTACTCTGATAGTGACCTAGCTAATGATACTCATGATTGGAAGAGCACTTTAGGCATAGTGTTTTTTCCTTGGGTCGAACCTAATCAATTGGTATTCACAAAAGTAGATGGTAGTTGCTTTATCCTTGTGTGAAGCGGAGAATATCGCAGCTTGTGCAACAGCATGTCAAGGGGTATGGCTGAGAAGATTGTTGGCTGATATGCTAGAGATGAAGGTTGAGAAAGTAACTCTGAAGAACGATAATCAGTATGCAATTGCATTGAGCAAGAATCCAGTCTCCCATAAGAGAAGCAAACATATCGATACTCGTTTCCATTACATTAGAGAATATGTGGAATCGGGGTTGATAGAGGTGTAGCATGTTTAAATAGAAGATCAGCTTGCTAATATCCTGACCAAATCACTTAGAAGATTGAAGTTCATAGAGATGAGGGAGAAAATCGGTGTGCGGAATATCGACGAAAGAAAACAAGTTTAAGGAGGAGATTGACGAGTTAATCTAGTTGTCTTTAGATTTGGTTGAAACCACGACCACGAGTACTTCAGGTCTAGTCGAGCCCACGACCAGAGCATGTCTTTTAAGTAAGTCTAGTCTGGTCGAGTCCACGACCAGAGCATGTCTTTTAAGTAAGTTAAGTCTGGTCGAGTCTATGAGTACGTCGTGTAATCGGTCGAACCAAGTTGCCGACCCCAATAGCTTATATGACCACTGCAGCTTACGACCAGGTCGTAAGTCAAGTAATAGTCAGAGACAAGTACTATAGCAGTCAAGTACTATAGTAGTCAGAGTCGAAAAGGACTATAGCAGTCGTAAATGGTCAGGATTCAGAGTTCGCATGTAACTTGACATATCGGACATTGGTCGTATGTCTAGATCCAACCGGATTTTACTCCCTAGGCCATTGGTCCAACGGGTTGAGCACCTAAGCCCATGGGCTACCGTATGCAACCCCTAAAGCAACAACCTTATAAGTGGTATTGGGTTTTCTCCCCCCAAAAGACTAGTCCTATGGGTGAGGTCTCCCTCACACTTATAAGTTGTACTTTTTTCTTTCTCACAACCAATGTGGGACTATTCTCAACATTCTCCCCCTCACATATTGATTGTGCACTTCTGCAACCAGGGAGATGTTAGGCGCCTAGACTTTGATACCACTTGACAGATCAAACCCTGGCCATATGCCTAGATCCAACCGTGTTTTACTCCTCGGGCCACAGGTCCAAACAGGCTGAGCACCTAATCCATGGGCTACTGTATGCAACTCCTAAGGCAACAACCTTATAAGTGGTATTAAACTTTTCTCCCCCAAAAGACTAGTCATCTCTCTCCCACTTATAAATTGTGCCTTTTTCTTTTCCACAACTAATGTGGAACTATTCCCAACAGGTTATACACTCATTACAACCACTCCAACTATAATTTGCAAGTTCTCCCCTACATACCTTTTATTCCTATTTCAACAACCTATTGGACTAATGTCGAGCTACATGGAAAAGAACACAATTCTCAACACAGTTGAAGCATCACTCAATTGCTTGGCAAGTCTCCTTTTCTCTCTAGAAGTAAACTTTGGCTTTGCTCCCAAGGATTGCGCACGATTATATTATGTTTTATCTATGGGGCAAACAATATAATTAGTTATATCTTTCTCTTTCCAACTTTATGATGTAGATGTTTATACCTAATTATATTCTTGGTACATAAATACAAATTAGACATAGCATCTCTTTGTATCCCTAGAGATAGTCATATTTGAACAATGCAATTAGTTGTTGCTACTCGTCAAGCAAATTAGAGAGCCTATAGGCCCCATTCATATTGGCTTCTAAAAGCCGCTTTACTACAGTATCTAGCTTTCAAACGGAGTATTTTTTGAAGATGGAGTCTACTAGTCAATTGTAGTAGATACCGTAGTGACTTCATTTATATCGGCCAAAATTACACGCGAGTCTCTATTTCTCCATACTCTCTTTCGCGAACAACCAAAAGTTGTTACTATTCATAAGCCAAGGCCAAATCCACTAGCAAAAGCTAATATGAACAGGCATGCCTAAAAAGTATTTAATTGTATTTAATGTTTTTACCGCTGATGAAATCCCAAGCACACTTTCTATCAACTTGGTGTCTAATTATATTGAAAATCAATCAGCACCTTTTGGAATAAATAGTTTCTAAGACCCGATATGGCAATCTAAGACCCTTCACCGCTTTTGGTATTTTGTCTTCCCCACCAAAACACTTTCACCTTGACTATGGACCTCACCTCTTCCCCTAACCTAGTCCATGATCTTCTCTTCCTTTGCAAGCAGTTATCATACTTGCAATGTATAGGTTCACCAATGACTCACGCATCGACAAGTCTCTCCATGTTGGATCCCTTCGACTGCGCCTCACTTGCATTGACCGTATCATTCGATGAACCGTTGTTCGAACTTTCCCTTTAACATCCTTTGTCTTCTCCTGTGACTTGTTTGAGCCTAACCATCCTGCCCGACTTCTTGACCGCACCTCAGCTCATCCCCAAGCCTAGTCTCGGTCCATACCGTCGACCATGACTACCTCTAAGCACCTTACACATCAAAGATCAAAAAATTATTTTCGGGCACAAGCTCTCCATATCTTGACCTACACGTCAAGCACTAGAGCAACCCTCTATGGAAATTCGGTATAATGCTATCTAGTTTTTACTCAAACCTCTATTTGAGGTGACACCTAGTGCAAAGATATCTCTAGATATACCTACACATTAGTTTAGTGTCCAAATGCCATAAGCCAAATAGGCCAGCCTGACCACTAGGATCAAGCCAGTCAGATCGTTACTGGCAAAATGCCCAAGGAGCAACTCGGCCAATTTTACCAGCTATGCAAAGCAGTCAGACTGCCCCTGCACAGCAATCCGAGCGCCCTGCAAATTTCAACGTGACATGATTGTAAATTACTAATTATTCAGTATAGATAAAGCGTGGACATTCTCAACATAGTTCTACACGATTTATGGCTACAATTTGCTTCATCAAGTGATAACTTGAGGACGTGGTCTCAAAAGAAAAAAATGGTAGCTTCTGAGGTTGTGAACCTGGGTATCCTCTCGTGCTATCAAGCAACAGGATGCTCCATCCATAGCATCTCAATCGTCGAATCAGAGTTATCGGATAATCCACGCTAGTAAAATGCACACCTTAATTTCCAAGATTGAGACACTCCAATCATAGTTACTCCTTAGTACAACCAGTACACCAGCTGGGGCAGCTAAGTACTTTTTAATGGTACCACGTGAAATACACCATTGCCACTAGCAATTATTAGGCCATAGTGTTTTTCTCGTGCATTTTCCAAAACAGTGTCTACCTCTGCTTAATTGTGGTTACCGATAAACAAAGATGACCCGCGCATCCACATAACAATCATAGCATACATACAGCTTAACCTAGCTGAATAGTTGGGGGCAGATCATCGTTGTGCTTGTGCATATCTGGTTTAGTGGCAACTCCAGCATCAATCACCAGATTGAGATTTTTTGTCCTTGCAAATAATTAACAATAGGAACGAGGCCAATGGGATCAGTCGTGCTAGCTAACCACCTGCTAATTAATCGCACGTTTGGATTTAGGTGCCATTTTTTTAGTTTATGATTTTTTCAAATAAATAAATAGGACGATTTCTCCACTGTTTTTTTAAGTAGTTTATCGAGACAATCTTTTCGAAGCGGCTTATCAACTTATAAGTATTTGATTCATTTGTACAATTCCCTCGTGTTAGAACTAAAAGCCATCAGCCATAACTATAATCCATTAGCTACAGTCAAAAAATACACCATTAATCGCGCTGTTACTCACCCCCGGATTGTGTGTGTGACATGCTGCATCTTTTTTATGCGTATTTCGTGACGCAATTGGCATGAGATCTGTTGTTAATTAGCTGGCCCAAGGATCTACCTCGCTTTGTGATGGGAAGCACTTTGGGAGTGATCTTCCATGAGATATTTAGCGAGTAATATAATCACTTTTTTTTGTCTTCATTGCCTCCATTTGTTTAATCCTATAACTTTGGTTGTAAAGTTTATGGAATTTTTCTTTATTTTTGGGTTGGTTTCGCCGACGCCTTGGCATGGAAGAGAAGGGATATGAGATCTGGAAGAACAAGATGGGAGATAAAAGCTAGTATAGTGTGCAAGTAAAGGCCCGAAAAGTTTTTCTCCCAAACCTGATGAACTGCACATATTCTCTTTGGAGCAATTATGATGTAGCTAACGATTAACTTGTTGCTTTTGCATAGACATCCTCCGATTAATATGCCCTTCAGGCTACATTTTAGAATGCAGGCATTCAGCGAGAATTTTTTAGGAATTGCTCTCTTTCTCGTAAAATTCATATATTCCAAATGACCGAATAGCCCGTGCAAAAGTACACTTACTGCGTCAGCGAACAAAAACATGGATGTCAAACTAGCATTTTAATCTACGAGTCCAACTTTTGTAGGATATCAAAGGACTGGACAGCTCAAGCGATAAAAGTACGCCTATTGTACACATGTAAAAGGTTACACGTTAGACACTTGAGAGCTACCTAAGCTACCTCTAACTAAATTATGCATCAATTCAACGGTGACAGGGCGAGCGGCAGCAGTGATGGTGGGCTAGTGGCCGGTAGGGTGGCCACACCAACCGGGTTTTCCAACACGTTATGCCGTGACAGCAACCATATTTCCACCCGTTTCCTCGTTTCCGTAAGTCCAGGAACGTACTTGGGATTGGGAGGACGCAAGGGAGAAGAGGAGACAACGTGGCCGCCTGTTGGCCACTGTCTCGTGCAGAATATGCCTGCCGAATTGTTCTGTTAGAGAAGGCAGGATTTAATATAAATATCTGATTTTTTAAAGTAGTTTTTCTATTTTTTTTACTTCTGTCTTGTTCTAAGTATAAGATAAGGAGTCACGGATGTATCATGTATTCTACTCCTTTCACTTCTATCTCATATATACATCTCTCTCATACTTTTTTTACTATTTGTCCTCTCCTTTTAAAAGCTATTTTTTAATCACTAATATTTATTTTTAATTAAAAATTATTAAACATAATTAAAAATCATCCACCGCAGTCTATCCGAGGAGGCCTTGGCAAGAAAATAAGGCTCACCTGTTGCAGACTCAGCCAAAGTGCTGCTGCCGCCATACCGAAGGTCTCTCTTAAGTCCGATTCGTTGGGGTTGGTGCCACCTAAGCGACTGTTGGGAGATGACAACAAACGTGTCGGTCAGCATGTCTTCCTCCCCCTTTTTTCTAGGAGATGTGATGAGCGTGAAATTGAGTATGAATTAGAGTGGAAGAGTAAACATTTTTTATCCTATAAAAAAGTGGGAGACCATCTCCGAATTAAACCATTTTTACTTCTCTATTGGGTTGTTTATTAAGAGAAAAAAGAATTATGACCTACACCAGATAGCCATGGCTAGTCCTGTGAGTTGGCCCATGCTTTTTCTGGACCAGCTGGCATGGCACGGCCCAGGCATAACATGGTACTAACTATCAGACAGGGCCATATTTAAGAATCGGGCACGTTGGGCGACACAACATGACACGCTTCAATAGGCCATGCTCAGACCGACACAGCCCAAATTCCCAATGCAGCCCGGCACACCTTGTCGATGTTACCGTGGTCATTGAGGAGAGGGGAGGAAGACCATTGCCGTGGCCTATCATCGACTCGCCGCCCCAAATCCTCCCATGCTTAGCTCTACTCAAATTTGGGGGAGGGGAAGGGATAGCCACCATCGTCGTCGTCGGCTGACCATTACTCTTCTCACCACACATGAAGACAACGGAAACAGATCTGGCCGAGGGGACGAAGGGGATGGTGCCATTGAACCTGGACACCAGGGAGCTCAGGGATGACGAACAGTCGTCGGATCCAATCACCTTGAGCTCAAGGTGATTGGATCCGATATTGCCAGATCTAATTGGCTTGAGCTCGGGGAAGACACGCGGCCACCAGATCCGACTGCCTCTAGCTCGGGGGAGGTGCTCCGTCGCTGTATCCAACTGGCTCAAGCTCAGGGAAGATGTGTAGGCACCAGATCCGACTAGCTTGAGCTCAGAGAAGACACGTAGGCACGGGATCTGACCGTTTCGAGTTCAAGGAAGACACTCCACCATCAGTTCGATTGCCTTGAGCTTAGGGGAGGCACTACCGTTGTTGGTGCATGTCGAGGAGATGAGCAACTACCATTGGTGGGAGAGTAAGAGGGGGAGGAGATAGAGAAAAGAAGGGGGTGAGCTAGTGCGGTGGTAGAAGGGATGGCATGGTGGGAGCCGGTGCAATGATAAAGTGGGGTGGCATAGAGATGGCTCGGATGATGGGACGGGAAGGAAGGAGAGGAAGGGTGGATAGAGATAAAATGGGACTATTTATATGTTTCTTCCGAATTGAAAACAGGGTCTGACCTAGGCCGGCACATCATAGTAGCGGCCCGCCTTGAGCCTTGTCGGAGGCTAGTCGTGCTGGCACAGCCTGATTCGGCCCGAAGCCCACCAGGCCCATGGCCCAACTCCCTGGTCTAGCCTTGCCTAGAGTTTCTCAGGAAACCTGGTGATGGCTGGAACATATGACCTTTCACACGAAAACAGGTATTAAGCATGGTTGAAATGCCCCAAAAATTCAAACCTAAAATTTTTTTTGTGATTTTTCCTGAATTTTTGAGTGATTTTTGGCAACTTTCCTTTTTTAGAAAGTTTCCCCGGAAGCCACTTTCCCTTTTCGGCCTTGTCGTGTTCCCTTCTCCTTGGGCCTTTCTCCTTTTCCGCCTTCCCTTTCCCCTCGGCGCCTTTCCCCTCTCCCCGCTCCCTCCCTTCGCTTGCGCTCGTGCCCAAGAGTGCGCCTGCGCCCCGGTTTCGCCCCGCCCGCGTCACCCTCACGTTAGCCGATCGGAAACCAGCGGCACTCCCCCTCAGCACGTGTCACCGCCTCCCTCCCTTGGCCCGCTTGGCAGTTGCCGCCACTCCTCCCTCCTCTGCGCGAGAGCACGCCCGGCCGTGCCGTTCGCCCACCTGCTCTCTCTCTCGTCCCCTCGCCATTACTCCTGCTCAGCACCCGGTCGCAGCTTCTTCACTCCGAGGCGATGCCCCAACAGCTCCCTGTCACTTCCCTTGACCGCCGGTGCTGTGCCCATTCCTCCCCCCTCTTTTTCTCCCCTCCGCCTGAGCTTACTCACACGCCCCTCTGCTCCCTCGCACTCTCGTGCTCCTCAAGCCTCCCTACCGCCCCCATTTGCATCCTGCCAATTCCAAGCATCCCCAGGAGGTCCCGATCGAAGCCCCATTGCCTCCATCGCCGTCGCTACCCTCCCCTGCGCCGGTGACCCCCGTGAGCTAATCTTCTCCCTCTTCCCCTCATTCTCCAATTTCTTTTGCCCAAAGCACCTTCACTAACTCCTGATCGTGTTGGTACACCTTTCTGGCCAGGTGAAACCCCAAGGAACCCTGACGCCGTTGCTCACCGCCGGCAGAAGCACCTTCCCGTGGCCAGCTCTCCAGGAGCTTTCCAGCTAAAACCACCTCCTCCAAAGTGAGCCCCGAACCCCGAAGATCGTAAAAACCCTGCCAATTTGGCTTGATCGCCTCCGGTGAACCCCTTCGCTGCCGGGAGGCCGAATCTCCCCCTTTTGCCTCCTGCCTCCTCCTTTGACCTTCTCGCCTCCCAAGCCCCCAAAATGGGTTCTCCTCGTTGAGACCTACTCGGTGGTGCCTTCCCTAGCCGCCGGGGACCTCACCGTCACCGGAGAGCGGAGACGCTTCCGGCTCTGCCTCACTGTTGCGCGCGCCCGGTGAGAGGTAGACGACGATCGATGTGGCCGCATCCTCGCCGTCCTCTTCCTCCCATTGCCATTTAACCTCAGCCGCCAGATAACGCCACCTCCGCAGCCATCTGATGACACTTAACTCGCCTCTCCGCAGCCACCCAATCAAGTCCCTTCCTCTGCCGTCCGATCCTTTCCCATAGCGCATCTCGTCCACTCACTCTCGCAGCATCTCCGCCGCTCGCCCGAGCCGCGCGTCGGACATCCAAGCTGCGTGGGCGCACGCGTGCGTGGGCCGAGCCTCTCGGCCTGCTCAACCGTTTGGCCACGCGGGCCACTTTCTCGCCCAGGCTGCGCTGTAGCTCCGGGCCGGCCCAGCACTGTGCAAAATGAATTTCCAGAGATTTATCAATTTCCAAAAATCCAGAAAATCCAAATAAATTCTAGAAAATCCCAAAAATTCCCAAATTTCACCAACTTGCTCATTTTGATGCCTTGAATCAATTTTTGGCCTCCATTTCCCCAAATCATCCCAGAAAAATTCAAAAATCTCCCATTTGAATATTTATGCAATTTACTCCTTTTTCATAGATTATTTTTCCTCGCTTGATTAGGCTCAAGCCAGACTTATGTTATTTTTCTGTGTTTGCACTAGTTTCGGAGATTCCGGAGGCTTCGGTGCAGGGCCAGGATTAGGGAGTTGCTGCTTACGAGATTGCCGAGATCGTCCAGATTCAAGGCAAGTCGCAAAACCTTGATCATTTTGTATCCCTTGTCGTTTAATTATGTAATTATGCTAATTGCATTATCGTTAATTGTGAAATGCTAATTTGCATAAAATAAAATGTTTAGAATGACATGATATATAGATAAAACCTACCACCGATAACTGCCATGTTAACTTGTAGCCCTTCCCTTGTCAAACCCAGAATTACCCTAAGTATAATATGACTACCTGTAGGTTTTTTACATTTCATGCAAATCTTTACACTACTAAGGATGTGGCCGCGGGCCGCGGGCCGGTAGATTTGGAAAATCGAGAATTTAGGGTAAAGGTGTTGTGGGACAACACGAGACGGTCTTCGCCCACCTCTTTGCCCTAGGGTGGAGGTCGTGGACCTCGTGAAAATGTAAGGACTAGACCCTTACGTCAAGCAAGTGACATAATTGACCGCTCAACTACAGGTGTTGACTTGTCAACCTTGGTTTAGTACCTGCTCAACTTAAGTGAAACCCTGCATTGGTAGTTGATGTGGATCGTGGATCCGGACTAAGACAACGATAGGTCCCCACAACTCGGGTCTGGCGTTCCGTGGTGGCCAACGGATACCCGAGGGTGTGCGGGTTCCTAACCTATCGGGTGGAGTGTATACCAAGGGTTGAGCAGCGAAAAGACTCGGTTCCTTAACTCAGTCATGAGGGTTAAGGATGTGTGTGAGTAAAGTTGGACAACTCTGCAGAGTCAATCAAATGGTATTCGAATATGCCGTGCTCCCGGTTAATGGAGCTGTGTCTATTGGGTGATTCCAGCTGCAAAGCATAAGTATATTTTACAAGTGTTTTAATTGGATTAGTTGGTTAATTATCTTTTTATGAAAAGCCCCTCAACTTTAAGGAGTAGTCATAGGCTTTTGGGTTTCTTAAAGCTGTTTGTAAATAAACATGCATCCACTCAAAGTTAATAAACCAAGTATACTCCCTTCCTTTGTTGATCTGTGCAAGTAGCTAAGATAGGGTTTCCGTTGTGACTTGCTGAGCTGGTTAGCTCATGGCTTGCTAAACCCTTCAGAAGATTAAGATGCTGGAGAAGGTCTCCCCATTAAAGAAGCTCCAGAAGAGCCTTTTTACGACGAGGACCCTTGGTTTTAGGTCTCTGTTGCGCTCGAGTTTCTTAGTGGTTTTTGTAATATAATATACTTTGGGCTTGCACGCCCGCTGCTGCAAAACTCAGTTGATAAACCATATGTTGTAATATAAGCTGGTCTTTTGTTATAAGCATGTGCTGTGATGATATTTGATATTCTCTTTGCGGAATGCTGTGTCCCAGGCACCCCTGGAAACGGGGGCGTTACAGTTTAAGCAAACGGCAGGACGTCTTCTGGTCAAAACAACCAAAGGTTTTTTTTTCATCTTATCAGATTGTGACATCAAGCAAGTTAGGCCCCACTTGTAACACATGTATTTTCCTATATTCTTGCGACAACGGGACTGTTAATTGAGTTCCAAATAGGCCCTTACCATTTATCCGAGGTTATGTCCAATTTAACTAGATTCAAGTGTTTGATGTTTCTTAGAAAAATCCCAGAAATGTTCTTACGAATAAGTTCTTAACCAATGGAGTAGATCAATTTCGCATTACAGTCATGCTTGTAACGTGCTACATAATCTAGTTAATTAAGAGAATCTTTACAATTTCAACTAATTCTAGTCAAATATCTGTGTTTATATAGCCATAACTCTAAGCCACCACCACAAAAAACTAAGCGTCTAAGCCTGGGTTACCACCGATCCTCCAGCTTGTGATGTAGAAGTGTCTTCAACATAGACAAGCCAGACTGTTGTGACCGTGTTTGCAATTCTGCATGTCTATTTCTTTCCATCGAAGAAACGATGAGGAATGATATCTGAAAATGAACGATTTAAAGTAGTGGTGTAGAGTAGCAAGACTGCAAATTGTAGAGTAGCGCGTACTGAGCAATGCACCATACTGAGAGATCTGAGGGTTAATTTGGTCCGCGTTGCCCTAAACTAACAAGTAGTAGGTCAAATGACACCAATTGATCATGTACACCATGTATGAACTCGATGGATCGATTTGGCCAGAGAAGAGATAAAGATCTGGTAGTGGAGACATCACTAACATCACATATCCAGCTGAAAAGTGCCTAACATCTACAAGTAATTGAACAGGGGATAAGTACATTTTCAAATAAATAACAACAAATGCATATACGTGGTGCGTGTCAAAATTAACCTATTCCAAACGCGGTTTGGAGTAGCAGTCCCCTGTACACCACCTATTCGTAGTTTCTTTCCCCACCATTAGTTTAGGCTAACTGAGGTAAAATAAGAGAGGTAAAATCCGCATAAACAAACAAAAGGAATATATGCGTGTCTGATCCCTCCGTTCTTCAATGGATGACATTGACCAAGTGAAAATGATATTATTAGATTTATCGTTAAAGGTATTTTTATAATATTATAATTTCATTAATTTGCAGTAACTTAAAGTTACGTGGCATTATTTATCAAATCTCGTCTCGAAGACTGATCAGACAACATCATTAAGAAAGAACGGAGGAAGTATCATGTGTGGCTAAGGCAACTACTTGGTTCGTGTATGGTGATCGGTTCGGCTGAAAGCCTCATGGCTTATGGTTGAAAACACTGTAGTTGGCTGAAAAAAGCACTGTAACTGACAGAGGCTTATTTAGCATAATTAAATTTAAAAAATTTAAAAATATAAAAAATATGTTAGCCCATTACGTATAATACAAACAAATACGGGAAAAAAGAACCAGCAAAAAAGCTCAACAAAAAGCCAAAAGTTCAGAAAAAGACGAAACTTATGAATAGTGAAAAATAAGCCAGAAGCTAGAAGCCGAAGCTGAGTTGATCAGAGCTAAACCTTAAAGCGTCAAATCAAATGTGGGTCCCCTTCAACTTACTCCCGATCTCTTGGCCCTTTTCAGATGATGCAAAAATAGCTGTGATCCATGAGGGATTGATTAGCTTTCGAGCTTTCCCAACCACACGTGATGCCATGGATAGAGCAAGGCTAGCCTTCCAAACATGGGCGCGGGCTAAGCTGTGATCGATGAAGTGTGTTGGCTGAAGAGCACGAGTGGCCAGTCGGGACCAATCAACAATGGTGCTCCTCGCTACATGCCTACATGTATCATGTAAACAATGTATCAGCATAAGGCTGGGCCAGCCATTCTTTGATCACACGACTCCACGGGCTGCATTAACTCACGGTTGCACCTAATTCGACCTGGACCATGCGTGGCCTTCTTCGCACGAGTGAGCGAGCTAGCTAGCTTGCTACAGCGGGTGCCTAACCTGGAAAGGGATCTTCCTCTGGCTTTGTGCAGTAAAGTCGATAGAGAGAGAAGCGCAGTAGGATGGATCTTTTTTTCTCTAGGTTGCCGCCGTGACAATTTCTTCCCAAAACAGCTCTCACCGTGTCCCTATGGAGGACACTCCTAGCTTGACGGCATACGCGACATGCCAGATGATTTTTAAGCAAATCGGCAAAGAAGATGGAACGAAAAGAGTAACACAAGATTGAACATAATTGATCAAAGACGAATTATAGATGGATAGTGGGGTTGAATCTACTAGCTAGCTAAACTAAACCTAATTGGAAAAGAAAGTAGATGTGAAAAAATAAGTATAGGATTGGCATGTGCAAAATTTTCCGACCTAAAGAAAATCCCTAAAAATGGCCGATTCATCTCGAATCTATCTATATTTGCGATCCTCCTTATCGCCCCAACTGTCTAGCTAGAATATCTCCTCGTTCCCGTCCTTATCTCTTGTTCTGCATTTTCAGCTATGTTTAAAAATGTTATGGCTTTTGGTTTTTGATCGTAGCTTTTGATTGTGAAAGAGATTGAGGAAGTAATGAATACTCGCATTACGAAGCTACTTTGTTCAAAACGGCTTCTGCACTCTCTTACATATAGTTTATAGAAACCATATTGAGAAACCACTCTATTCAAAAACCAATTTTTAAAAGCCAAAAGGCGAACTTTTTGGAACAGAGCGTTCATCTCTTCCTCAAAAAACCTTCTCGTGCCCGCTCAGATTCTTTCTTTCAAACAATGGTTCTTATCCCCATACCGGCCGATGCATGATCTGCTAAAATTCGGGTGCAACACTACAGTAGAGAAGAAAATCACCGTGCCACAGTACGGTGGACAATCTTTGTACTTTGCAGTCGGGATTGGACAAGGATGCGCGAGATTAGTGCTAATACTGTACAGGGTATTATTGAACTAAAACAATACAACACATGATAAGGTAGAAATACATTTAAGCCATTGCGTTGCGGCAGGCGGATAAATAGATCCGGAAGTATATATGAACGGAGGGAGTATACAAGGTGCTACGCAAGAATGCCCGTTGCAGTACTCAGAAGGTCCTTAAGCATCTATATGCAAACCGACGGAAAGGCACACTACAATAGCACCATGGAGTTAGGGTTCAGAGGACCAGCAGTAGCCGGCTGGTTACTGCGGGTTTGCGGTAATCTCGGTTAATGTTGAGATTTCCATACCGCACGGATTTGAAAACCATATTATTAGACTTTTAAAATTAAAAAGTAAGTATCGGCCTATTTTTGTTCAATTTGGTCTTTTTTTTTCAGTCGGTCTGACCAGCTTTTGTCTGGTTTCCAAATTCAATTTCAAAATGTGAATACACATTTTCGGGTGGTTTTCACGTAGTTACCTCCGCCCGCCGGCAACAGGCGATAAACCAGAATCGGCATTTCATCATTTGGAGCTAAAACGAAAACCAGAACCACGGTGCCAGGCAACCGTGGTTTGCAAGCCACACAAGTTCCACCTCGCTTTTCGTCCCCAACTACCTCTCCCGAGCCCCAACCAATTCATGGCACCATTGAAGTGTGTTATTACAGCATAATTGCAAGCAAGGCATATTCCTGCATCCAACTGTCGCTGAGTGCATGCCTAATTGTTTTGTTTGTTTCTTTGCCTCCACTGCACTCTCTCTCTCTCACTCTCTCTCTGGATTTAATTACCTCCATGCCAACTAGCTAGATCGATCTCTATCAGTTTGCTGCCTTACTGTATGTAGTTGGAATCACCAAAGTTCTGGACCAACGCATCCACGTGAAGGCATGGCTGGTCTAGTTGTTAACCAGAGCTCTCCTTGGTAGCCGTACGTTATAGCTAGTGAAAGGAGCAAACAAAGATTTACTTAGTTTCCATATAAATGTTTTACTATATTTAGATATATTGCATACACTTCCTTGCTTTGAGGTATAAGCTTCTTAGGCCCTATTTTGAACACACGAATTTTACAAGAATTTCATGTAAAACAATTCAAATCTCATAGAAATCGGAAAATTTTCACGTTTCAAGCAGGCCTTGCTAGATAAATATACCGTAGCAGCGGAAGACTCCATGGCAAAGCACAACAACTAAAAAGTGGCCATTGGTACTTCTACTAAAAAGGTAACCAATGATTTCTAGAAACAATGTGTAACACCCGACATTTTTGGTTAACTTTAACTGACGAATTACGAAGCAAAGTAGGATTAATTAAGTAATTGATGAGTTAAAATGGGGGATAATTTAAACTTTTTTATGTATCAGTTAAATTGGAGCCTACAAGCGATAAATAAACATATTGCTTTCACGATTCCATCAACGAAAACTAGAAACAATCTGCAGACACCAGAGTAAGAAACCGGATTTAACTAAGAGTCAATCTAAAAAGAGTTTAACTCAAGTAAAATAGATATCCATCTATATTACAATAATTAAATTAATTACAACCCTTTACAACAAACGAATTGTATTCATCAGGCGACAATTAAATTTTTTCTCAGACCACATAAAAATGGTCCAGCCTTCATTGCATTAATAAAACAGTACTTAAACATCTAATTAATGTCATAGATTAATTAATTCAAATTCACACCATTGCATAGAAATCTCAATTGAATAAAAGACAATAAAGTGAATGAATATAAATTGTGACACACATTGAAATCAATAAATTCCATTGTCGTCAGTACATCAAGTATAAAAGTAAAATTACATTAGGGACATTTCATACATTTGCAATTAATCAGGAGCTAGGGAAAATATAAATTACATGCATATCATCTCATACAACAATTACTGGTTTCCTGCATTGCAAAAGAACTGCGATTTCATTTGTAAAAAACGAATGTAATGACACCAACAAAGATCGAACAAAACAAAATAATTAAAAGAAAGAATTGTCGTCAAAACCTTAGAAATTAATTTTGAGCTGGGCATTCCGCTCATCGAGATATTGGACTGTCCAAGGACCAATCACACCTCTCGCAGCCGTAGGGTCATCACTCGGCAATAAAACAAACCTGAAGTTATACAAAAGTCCATATTTCCAACCCATCCAAGCAAAATATCTCAAGTTCACCCCCTTGGCACAGTAGCAGTGAGAGCATAGAGACGCATAGCCAAAGGATAAGGGCAACCATTTCGGCCAAGAGAGAGAGAGCACAACCAAGTAACCAACACAAAGATCCCAAGAACAACCATAGCCGAGCAAGCAAGCCAATACTAGGCCACCCCAGTTCTTCCCCATCCCATTCCCTACTCCAGATCCACTCCCCCACAAGCCACATTGCTTTGGCCAGCACAAGGAGAGCTCATGGCCAGCCAACCAGGAGCAAGAGGCTAAGTCAAAGGAGGAGATGACCACAAGTTCCCCACCTACACACTGACAAAGAAAAGTGATCACCATTGCCCTCTCTAAATCTTTACCCAAAAAGATCAACCCATAGCCAGCCGAACAAGGTAGGCCATGCCCCTATCTTCCCCATGGTTTTGTCACCTAGGACCACATCAGTAGTATAACAAATCACTAAGGCATCTCTAACCCAGAATCACCAAGAACGACATAGCAACCACAAGCGAGCACCATGTAACACTCCAAACTACTAGATCACCATTGTGTCACTATTCCACAAGCTAAAGCATAGAGTAGTCAAAACATAGGTACAATAAGGTACCGATGGGCAAGCCGTCGTAGTGTCAGTCTACCACACGCACCTGACAGTCAAGTCCACACTCCCCTAGTGCATGGATTAACTTTGAGCCCTGTAGTAGTAACCACGCAGCACCACCCTCAATTCAGCTAAAATCAAAAAGGCATGGGAAAGTATACAAATAGACTTAACCAAAGCAAGTCACCAAAGTAAGTAAAGACCAAGAGGGGAGTTAAAGAGGAGGAGGCGATGGTGTCAGGGAGCTGAGCAAACCCTAGCCACCGATGGGGAGAGGCAATGCTAGGGGAAACCACAGCCAAGCACAGGGTCAGCACCAAGGAGGAGCTGGGAGTAGTTGTAGTCGGAGTTGAGAGAAGAGACGAGGGTGGTGGTGCCTAGGGCACAGTAGGAGGTGGCGGCATAGGGAACCGAGGGGACTGGCAGAGTGAGGGTGCAAGACTTTCAACTGCTCCTTCGACCACTTTGCAAGTACTCGTAACTCTGATTGGTTAGCAAATCCTCATGAACTTCGGCTGCTACAGTAATTGGTTTTGAGAACAAGCATGTACATGTCTTCTCTTTGCACCGGAAAAAAACCCTCTCGATCACCTGTGCTTGCAAGGATTCAGCACTTGTGCCATACAGTGAACAGTAACAACAAAAATATATTTGGGCAAAAGTTTGCGGTGCCAAAATTGTGCACCCTTTTTTGGGTTTTCTGTCATATTTATACTCAACTTTACATTTTACAGTTAGATTATATTACTACCAAAACTTGACACAAACTCAACTAGAGATAGAAACTAAACTCCGAAACCAACTCTACTTTAAATTGAACTCTCACAACTAGAGATAGACTCTATGACTCAAACAACAACTGGAGACCAACATCAGGATTATCTCCAACATACTCCCCCTAATCCTGATGCGTATTAGGAACTTTCTCAACACCAATTAAATTGTGCATCCTACTGAAGTTCAATATGCCAAGGCTTCTACAACTCTGAAGCTATATGTTGCACTCTGATCAATCCCTCTTGCACACATTCTCTTATAAAATGGAACTGTATGTCTATATTGATGCAGCCACCTTTGACCCAACTCCTCCAATTGAACCAACAGGACCAATTACACAAGCACGTACAAAGAAGATTCTCATCAACAGGTGAATTTCTTCTTTAAAGAGTTTAATTGTGATAAGGATTTGCTACTGCCTAATTCTAGTGTGTTGTGCGTGCTTAGGTATGAGGAGGAGCTCACTCACAAAGGTCTGGGATTATGCGTGCCAAAAGCCGACCGGATAGCTACCACGAGCGGTGCGTCGTGAAGAAATCCAGACGGAGACGTTCAGACCGTCTGAACATTTCCCCTTGAACGTTCGGACCGTCCGAAACTAGAGACATGTTCGCTACCGCCCGAACGTTTTCCCTTGAATGTTCGGACCATCCGAAACAAGAGGCGTGTTCGGGTCCGAAACAAAAGGCGTGTTCGCTGCGGGCTGTTAGAAGTCCGAACCATATCAAATAAGTTGTAAAGTAGGATAGGGGCTTAACCCGAATTTGAATGAATCAGACTTGCTAAATTTTAGGAATTAGATTAGGAAACTTGAACCGAATTAGAGATTGATTCAGCCAAGGCTTTCCTTGCGTGAGCACTATAAAACCCTTGTAATCCCTTTGTTTGAGGAGACCACTTTATTTTTTTCAGATTGAAATTAGAACATCATATTGCTTGTTTCTTTTCACCAAAGTATCCATGCGAGGAATACTTGAGAGGAATTGAGCGATCGTTCTTGAATCAAGGTCGTGTTTGCTTTTCCATTGGGAATTGATAGCACGGCGTTTCTCCACTTGTGGTCTCATGGAGAATCTTTTGGTGTATCTTGGTGAATTTCCAAAGAGCTGTGAGTCCTTGCACTGGCACGGGTGTACAGCTAGAGATATTAGTTGAGAGACACTAGTTATCGTGATCCTACGTCGAGAAGATCAGGGCCACCCGTATCATCTTGGTATCAGAGCATAGGTTTACTCGGTAGGATCTTATCCTTTTAATTTTAGTTTTTACTTCCTATCCTATAGTCCATATTGCCGAAAATTGCCTCAAAAAAAAAATCCAAACCTTAGTTTGCATCTGTTATTTTCGTGAGTCTTATTAAGTCTTGATCCATTAGAATTTTTGTTTAAGTGTTGATCGTTGTGTTTCTTTCGCGTAGTTTAATCATTGCATATCAAATTTTCTTGAAAATATGCTAGTTGATCTTTCAATTAGCATCCCAAAAATAGTAGATTCAATCTACTTTTGAATTCTTGCTCTAGCTATCCACATAAAATCTTTTGGCGCATCTTGGACATATTTCATATCCGAACACATCAGGGTTTCCTTTTATTCTTGTCGCCACAAAGAATCCTAGCCGAACATGTTCGGCCGTCTAGAGTTTTCCCGCCGAAATGTTCGGACCGTCCGACGCCTTCACTCAGCAACATTGTCGGATTCCAATCGGACCGACCCAAGCAACTGAGACGTTCGGACTGTCTGAAGCGCTCGTCCCCAACCGCGCTGTCTGATTTCGATCGAACCATTCGCAGCGGTGGGAACAATCGGACCAGCCGAAGGTTTTAACAATTTGAACCTTCGCGCGCCTGTTTGAGAGCTTCACTTAAATCCTTTGATCCTTGAGACTAGTCTTTGATAATTGCTTTAGGGCTGCTCTAGTATTAATTACACAGTGCTGAACAAACTTTGGATTTACGATTAAGGAACAGTTAAAGATAGTTCGGCCTTGAGTATAAAAAAAAGAGGTTAAAAAAAGCCTCAGCTTGAGCACAAGAAAGAAAAGAAAACATTGGCCGAATTTGGGTGAGTTACCTTAATCCATAAATTCAGATTGTGTATTTACTTTCCTTGAGCAATCTTGTGCCCTTAAAATTCATATTATTACAATTGACTAGTGTCTCTCCTTGTACTTGGTGCAAAACGAGCTATCTATTCCTGAATTCTTTTAGCTCATTCCTTTGTTTGCATTAAGTCACATTAATATTTGCGCGTGTGTTCATATACTTCACTTATATCATTTGGATCAGCACCTAGACAAAAATATTCTAACTTGGATTATTACTTAATTTGATAACAACCTAAATTTCAGATTGCCTAAGCATTAAACCTTCCAAGCTCCACTTAAACACCATGTGTCGTGCATTGCTTTCACTCTAGAAACTCGCTAAGTATATCACCTTTGATAGATTCTGAGGTTTTCTGAGACCACGAGGTAAGAAACTGTTGTTTTCAATTGCTTCTGGAACGGTAAAACCTTCATTGATTCGAGATAGTGAGTTTAGTGATTCATACACATACTTGCTATTCGTGCACTAACCATGGCTGCAGAGGGTGATGAAGTTCTAGCGGATTTTGAAGGAAATCTTGAAGCACCCGTCACTCGTTTTCAACAGTGAGCATTGAAACAACACTTTGATCATCAACTAGAGATGGTGTATGACAATCTAGGAAGGGACATCCAAGACATGGGAGTACGACTGGATGACAATGTTCGTGCGTTACAAGACTCCATCAACAACCTTACCACTTTGGTGCGACATGGTGCAAGAGGTGAAAATTTAAGTCAGCAAAGCGTCCGTTTGGATGATACTGATGAGTAGTTCGTTGCCATGCGACGTGAGGAGCCACGACACCGAGCACCACAAGCTGTTGGCCATGGAGGACGCCCTCCCTATCCCGGTCGTGATGTCGGCCAAGGAGGTCGCGGTGTTCGACGTAACGAAGATGACAAGGAAGCTTTGGCCAATCCGAAATTCAACATGCCTAACTTCACAGGAGGTACCGATGTAGAGGATTATCTCACTTGGGAACTCAAGGTTGACAAGCTATTCCGTTTGAACCGTTACACTGAAGACAAGAAGTTGAAACTTGCGTCAATGGGTCTTGACGGGTACGCTATGCATTGGTGGAAACAAGTTGAGCGAACACGTATGGAGAGGCATGAGCACCCCATCGTCACATGGAATGAGATGAAACAAGAAATGCGTGGCAGGTTTGTCCCCCGTCATTACAAACGTTCACTGTATGAAAAATTGCATCAGCCATATAATAACCGCCAACCAAACAAGAGCACTTCGGTTGCGAGCAATGCGGCGATGCGCAGTTCCGCAAGTAAGAAACTGGAGAGTACACCATCACCGGTGCGTCGACCTATGGCGCCCGCTGCTAGTGCGACCTCGTCTATGGGGTCAACAGGCCGTTCACGTGACATTATTTGCCACAAGTGCAAGGGCGTTGGGCATTTTCAGATGGATTGCCCATACTTCAATTCTTATGCCTCAACAAGTGTGATACATGGGAAGATGACCGAGTATGGGACTTTCCCTTTAGTCAAGAAGACATGTAGTGTTGCCCCATTGCTACAAACAACACTTGAGATGTATCAATACCCATGTAAGAATGAGTGCCACATAGCCAAATTGAGTGAGAGTGATAAAAACAGTGAGTTGTGTGATTCCACCAAACGTGAGGTTGAGAGCATCCAAATTGAGAGTGAGAGAAATACACAAAAAGAACAGAGAGAAAGAGATGATAGAAAAGATGAGATTACTTTTTATACTAACGGCTTACTCTCTACTTCTAGTGTTGCTTCTCATATTATGCAGGTTGACATTAAAGATGAGGAGTCGAATATGCCACAACCGGTACCATTGGAAGTCAAAGATGAGAAGATAACCACAGTTGAAGATGAAGTACTTGCTGCTCCATTGTTACATCATGACGATTTGATACCTACAGCACCTGCATCAACTGAAGAGAATGATAAAGGTAACCATGTTGGTGCTGAATTTATTTGTGAAAAGGTGAGTAATTGTGAGAACTAATGTGTTCAATCGAAAATTCCATGTCCTAAAATTTCTGTGGCCAATTTACATAATGTGGAATTAATTACTCATAAGGCAGTTCTTGCTAGAATATCTCCTGATGATTCTTTATATTATATCATGTTCGATGATCCTAAAGAGCTATCTAGTGTCATTGAGGATGTTGCTGAAATTTCATGTTTTAAATCACTAGTTAGTTCCTATGCCTACACATATAAGTTCAATTCGATCGGAGATTATGGTGTAGGTGACAACTTTTATGTTTATCGAATATGCATTACATGTGATAAGCTTGATGAGTTAAAATTGCATATTTTGAACAAATAATCTTTTATACCACGTCATGATCACAATGAGATGAGGTTTAACAATCGTGCTTGCTGTTTACAAAGATTTCTTGAAGCTACTTGTTCCTCTTTCGATGAACAATCATATACAAATAATCAGAGCAGCGCAGTTGAAGCAAGAAAGGCCCTTAAAATTTTCTCTTCCATATTTGAACCGTTTGATCTGGTTTTTCCCATTAATGACTTGTCCACGTACTTCACAAAGTTGAGGACGACTTTTTCTTATGGGAGGGAGAATGGTGTGAATGAAAACATTACAATGTATGCATTTGATAGCTGTTGTAGTATCAATTGGTTTGTGCAAAACAGTGAGAATGAGAATGACACAATAATTGATTCATACATATGAAAACATTGCAATGTATGCATTTGATAGCTGTTGTAGTATCAATTGGTTTGTGCAAAACAGTGAGAATGAGAATGACACAATAATTGATTCATACATATAATACACACATTTGTTGTTCTTTTTGCCTACTACACCTCCATGTAATAGTAATGTGAAATACGGAAGGGGTGTAACTGACCAATACATATACCATGCATACACATTGTATACTTTGTTTAGTACAATTTCAGGCTATCAAAAGTCGAGGACGGCTTTTCTTGAAGAAGGGGAGGATGATGCGGCCACCTTTGACCCAACTCCTCCAATTGAACCAACAGGACCCATTACATGAACACGTACAAAGAAGATTCATCAACAGGTGAATTTGTTCTTTAAAGAGTTTAATTGTGATAAGGATTTGCTACTGCCTAATTCTAGTGTGTTGTGCGTGCTTAGGTATGAGGAGGAGCTCACTCACGAAAGTCTGGGATTATGTGTGCCAAAAGCCGACCGGATAGCTACCACAAGCAGTGTCGTGAAGAAATCCAGACGGAGACGTTCGGACCGTCCGAACGTTTCCCCTTGAACGTTCGGACCGTCCAAAACTAGAGGCGTGTTCGCTACCGCCCGAACGTTTTCCCTTGAACGTTCGGACCGTCCGAAACAAGAGGCGTGTTCGGGTCCGAAACAAAAGGTGTGTTCGCTGCAGGCTGTTAGGAGTCCGAACCATATCAAATAAGTTGTAAAGTAGGATAGGGGCTTAACCCGAATTTGAATGAATCAGACTTGCTAAATTTTAGGAATTAGATTAGGAAACTTGAACCGAATTAGAGATTGATTCAGCCAAGGCTTTCCTTGCGTGAGCACTATAAAAACCCTTGTAATACCTTTGTGTGAGGAGACCACTTTATTTTTTTCAGATTGAAATTAGAACAGCATATTGCTTGTTTCTTTTCACCAAAGTATCCATGCGAGGAATACTTGAGAGGAATTGAGCGATCGTTCTTGAATCAAGGTCGTGTTTGCTTTTCCATTGGGAATTGATAGCACGACATTTCTCCACTCGTGGTCTCGTGGAGAATCTTTTGGTGTATCTTGGCGAATTTCCAAAGAGCTGTGAGTCCTTGCACTGGCACGGGTGTACAACTAGAAATATTAGTTGAGAGACACTAGTTATCGTGATCCTACATCGAGAAGATCAGGGCCGCCCGTATCATATATGTTTACTCCTCCCTTGAAACACCAGGTTTTTCATCAGCGTTAGGGCTGACTAATTATTGACGTACAGTCCAACCAGCCCATGATCCTTGCCTTCCAATCATGAAGTAATGTTTTTAGCCAAATTCCCTGACTCGCCACTGAGGTTGCAACCATGAATTCAGCTTCACAGGTAGAGAGCACCACTGATTTTTTGCTTTTGTGAGCACCATGTCACCACATTGCCGTACATGTAGAGCACAGTGCCAGTCCTACCTTTTCGATCGTCAAGATCTCTGGCCAAGTTACTGTCACTATACCCAACCAAAATTTGCGCCTCCTTTTTCTTGGAATATACCAGTCCATAATTGATTGAATAGGCAACATATGTCAGGATATGTTTTAGTATCTGCTGATGTGTCTTAGTCGGCCTTTCCATGAAACGGCTTGCAACTTCGACTGCATAGAAGAGGTCTGGCTGTGTATGTAGCAGATAGCGCAGACATCCAATCAAGCATCTATACATGGTAGCATTGATCGGATCAGTTTCACCATCTTTCTCAAAACCTTTTTTGGGTTTCATTGAGTATTTGCATGCATTGCAACCCACCAGTCCTTCCTTGTCAAGGATTTTCTTAGCATAAGCCAACAACTTAATTGTGATGTAGTGGCCTTGCTGATTGACTTCCAAACCGAGATAGAAACTAAGAAGCCCCAAATCGCTCATCTCAAACTCTTGCATCATTTGATTCTTGAACTCCTAGATTTTGTCAACCATCGTCCCTATGAGAATCAAGTCATCTACAAAGACTCTAACTAAAATTGTGTCACCATCTTCCTGCTTCTTGTACGGAGTTTGCTCTTGTTTGCATTTTTCAAAACCATGTCACCTTAAGCTTTCATCCAACTTCTGGTTCCAAGATCTGGGTGCTTATTTTAACCCGTACAACACCTTCAACAGCTTGTACACCTTCTCTTCATATCCTTTCACAACAAATCCCTTAGGTTGGCTGACATGTACTTCCTCGGTGAGCTCTCCATTCAAAAAGACTGATTTGACATCTAAACGATGAACTTCCCATCCAGAGTGTGCAGCAAGTGCAAGAATTACTCTCACTATTTCAAGCCATGTTACAAGCACAAAGACTTCTTCATAATCAATGCCGTGTTTCTGAACATACCCCTTTGTGACTAATCTTGCCTTGTAGTGCACAACATTTCCTTCAGCATCTATTTTCAGTTTATATACCCACTTCAACTCGATGGGTTTGTGGCCATGTGGGAGGGCTGTTAACTTCCATGTGCCATTCTTCTCAATAGCTTCTAGTTCATGCCTCATTGCACTTCTCCAATGCTCCTCCTTAACTGCCTCACAAACTTAAATGGTTCTCTAGCAGCCACCATATAAAGTTCTCCCTTAGCAAAAATAGGCTCGGTTTCCTCATAAATATCTCTCAAGCTTCTGTATTTTGGTGTAATGCTCTCAGGAGTGGACACTTCTGAACCTCCACTGGTCATATTCTCGACCTCTGCATCTGAATCCTCTCCTAGATGGCTGTGATCTGGTGCTGTATCATTGCTTGGTAGCAGTGGTGTAATTGGTGTATCAGGTTCTCCTTCTCCCTCAACAGAAAAGGTTACCCAATTTCCCATCTCTCGACATACTTCTTGACTGTTTTCCCACTGCCACACTTCATCTTCCTAGAAGACAACATCTCTGGACACATGAATTTTGTCAGCAATAGGGTCAAACAAATGACATGCTTTGCTTCCTGACTCAACTCCCATGTACACCATAGCTCTGCTCCTGTTGTCGAGTTCTTTAGATGTGTATTTACTTTGGCATATGCTACACATCTGAACACCCTTAAATGTTCTAGATTTGGCTTTCTTCTGATCCATGCTTCATATGGTGTGATGCCATCTAATACCTTGGTCTCCACATGATTAAGAATATACAGTGCATGCCTTACTGCCTCTGCCTAGAGTTTACTTGGCATGAACATGCTTTTCAATAAACTCCGTGCCATGTTCATCATTGTCCTATTCCTCCGTTCCACCACCTCGTTTTGTTGAGGGCTATATGGGGCAATGAGGAATCTTATGATTCCCCTTTCTTCACAAACTGCCTCAAATTTGCTGGAAAGAAATTTGCCACCATGATCTGATCTAACTCCCTTTAGCTTTTGATCAGACTGTGTTTTAGTGAGAACAATAAATTCTTGAATGCTTCTTTGGCTTCTTCATTCCTCTTAAGCATATACACCCACATCACTCTTGAGAAATCATCCACTATGAGAAGAAAGTATCTATTTCCAGCATCGGTACTAGGATTAATTGGTCCACACAAATCAATATGGACCAACTCCAAAGGTCCTGCAGCTCTGTAACGTGCATGTGCTGGAAACAGAGTCTTGTCTGTTTTGAAACCAGGCAAGCTTCACAAATTTGAGTGGGATGATCAATATGTGGTAGACCAAGAACTGTCTTCTTGTCAAACATCTGTTTCAAGGACCAAAAATTCACATGCCCCAATCTCGCATGCCACAACCATGCCGAGTTCAGCAGTGTAGCACTAAGGTAAATAGGCTTGCATGTATTCAGCTGCAACTTATATAATCTATTTGGTGTTCGTGGGACTTTCATCAAAAGACTGCTAGATCGGTCATACAAGAACAAGTGAGACCATTTCAGTGCTACTTCACACCCATCTTCTGTCAATTGTCCAAAGCTAATAATGTTATTGCAGAGTCTAGGTATGTAATATACATCTGACAATAATCTCTGTTCACCACTCTTACATTGGAGCAAAATTGAACCTTTGCCTTGGCCCTTGTATATGGACAACATACCCATTACCAAATTTCACCTACCCATGATACTTCTCATTCAGTTCTCTAAACTTCCCCTTTTTGCCGATCATGTGGTTCGAGGCTTTTGAAGGTGCCATACCTATGAGTCAACCATGTCCTCCCCAATATTCAGCAGCTTCGGGTGCAAGCTCTTCTCTTCAAGCATGACCAGACTATAGTCATTTTCACATGTGGATAAAAGTAATGCCAGTTCATTCTCTTGAGTCCGTGTGAGAATGACCTCATCCTTCTTCTTCTTCTTGTTATAACAATCAGACGCATAATGACCATACTTGTGGCACTCATGAAACTTTATATGGCTGCAGAATTCTAAAGCATAATGGCCAAATTTGTCTCAATCAAAACACTTCACCTTTGACTTATCTTGGGCGAAGCTATTGTTTCCACATTCAAACTTCTTGCCGTGACTAGCGTTGCGTCCTCCACCTCCTCGGCCATGGATGCGGCCACAAGCACCTCAGCCATGCCATGTTGCAGAACCATGCCCCCATGGTATTAGGTTGATTCTTGCGAACTTGCTTGATCTCAGCCTTCATATCAGTTTTTGTAAGATGTGCTTGATCATTCCTTGCCTTATAGCCTTTTAGGAACCCCTCGTGTGCCTTGAGAGACCGAGTCACTTCCTCAACCTTTACCTTCAGGAGGTCTCTTGAGTACATTAGCATCATGACCACCAGGAGGGACTTCTCTTGAAGGATCCACAAATACTTCTTCACGACAGTGCTTTCCTCCAATTTGTCATTGAGAGACCGAATCTCACTCACAATTGCAATGAATTTTGCAGCAAACTCATTCACGAATTGGTTCTCACCCATCTGCATATTCTCATAGTCGCTCTGCAAAACCTGCAGGTGAACTTCCGTAACATGATCCGTGCCTTTATTCATGACATGATGTGCTTCCCAACCCTCACGTGCTATTTCTTTCCCGACCAGCTAGCTCATCATTGAAATGGGAACTACCTGGTAGATGATAGTCAATGTCGTTTGATCGAGCTTGTCATCGACCACCTCCTTCGCCTTGGGATCAACAGTGCCCCAGATGCCCTAGGCGTGCATATTTGCTTTCATCTTCATTACCCACATGGGATAATTCTCAAAGCTGAGGACATGATACTGGAGTGACACCGATCCTTCCTTCGCCATCTTGATCTTCGGCAGCCCAATCTCTGATACAAGGCTCTGATTCTAGATGAGAGTTTCAACCACTCCTTTGATAGCTTTCCAAGTACTCGTAACCTCTGACCGGTTAACAAATCCTTGTGAACTTCAACCGCTATAGTAATTGGTTTCAAGAACAAGCCTCTACTTGTCTTCTCTCTACACCAAAAGCAAAAGGCACCTGTGACATACGATGAATAGTAACAACAAAAATAGATCTGGACAGAAGTTTGCAGTGCCAAAACTATGCAGCCTTTCCTAGGCTTTCTTTCATATTAATACTCAACTTTACATCTTAGAGTTAGATTACATTACTACCAAAACTCGACACAAACTCAACTAAAGATAGAAACTAAACTCTAAAACCAACTCTGCTTTAAACTGAACTCTCACAACTAGAGATAGACTCTATGACTGAAACGACAATCGGAGACCAACATCAGGATTATCTCCAACAGGGTATAGGGTCTTGAGCCCGAGAGGTGGTGGTGCCACAACCAAGGGCAGGGGCGGCGCATGGTGCTAAGGGGCGGCGGCACGGTGAGGAGGTTGCCATGGTTTCAAATCAGGAGGAGAGGCCAAGTAAGGGGGATGAGATAGGAATGAAGAGGCCGATGGCAGTGGTTCAGCCAAAAATAGAAGAAACGATGACTAAGGATATGGGGATGAGGGAAGGAGGAGGCAAGGATGAAAAGCCAAACCATTCGATTGACAGGACAAAAAGAGAAGGGAGAGGGGGATGTGAAGATGAGGTAGGGAATGAACTGGAAGAGGACTAGGTGCCTTCGGTCAACAGTAAAAAAGAAAAAGAGAGAAGAGAAATAGAGTGCAAGAAGAGGAAGAGATAAGGCAAAGGAGAAGAACTAGTGAGTGGCTCTATACAGAGCCGAATGGAAAAAAGGAGAGAACAGAGAAAGAAAAGAAGAGAGAGAAGAAGCATTCGCTACAAAATTGTGTTCGTGAATTTTACTACTGATTATTTCGTGCATGTTTAATTAATTTAATGAAATTTTAATAGTTTTACTAAATTGTAGAACACCACTAGTAAATATTTATAATTACTAAAAACAAAGTAAGCACTATCAGTAGATTAAAACTTGTATGCGTGTTGATTAAATTTGCGTATATCTTCTAGATTGCTCTATTGCATATTTGAATACCCAGATAATTTTGGTAGTTGTATTTAAATTGTAGAATCCCACTCTTAATTATTCTAGAATACTAGAACAAATTAATGCCATTAGAGGATTTAAAACCGTACATGCTGATTCAAGATAGTACGTGTCGATTTAAAATTGTATGCAACGATTAAACTTGTATGAGGCAATTTAAATTGCATTTAATTTGTACAAATCCACAACTAATTGAAATAAAATTTAGGGATCACACAGTGACACCTTAGTATACTTCATTTAATTATCTATTTAAGATTTAATTTCTTTTGTGTCTATATGTGGACCATTGTGCGCATACTAACTACAGGAAAAGCACTGGCACCGAGAGGGAGGATTTTATCTGAGTAACCTTGAGACTTATTTATAGAGGTACATAAATGCGTACGCACCTATGTAAAAATTGAATAGGCATAATTGTATGCATAAAATTGGGCAGGACTATTCTGCAATTATATTCGTACATGTATATATTTAATCACATCTATACAATAAATTACCAAAAATCAACAAAATACTAACCATACCTCCTAGGTATGCCATATCCCCTAATGCCAGTACAATAACGTCAAGCGGCGTGTATCAGATGAAATTAACTATGATTACCGTGATCGGTTTGAATTTATCGAAGCATCACCCTAGTAGCACGAACACATCGGCATCACATTTTATTATGATATCATGAATTAAGTTGTAGTCTATGTATTTAAATGTAGGTGACAATCCAAGTCACGGTAAGGACTTCACTTGGACTTACCTAAATCCGAATCTATGGTTAAAGTCCAGGCAAGCGTTCCTTTGAACATATGACCAAAGTATCTTTCGTGAAACAAGTATTTACCTATTAAATTATTATCACCTTGTATAAAGATGAAAATCATGTTTAAATCGGATGAATGTTATGAGAAAGAAATGAAAGAGATAAGAGTAGGCAGTTGAAGAAGCCACTATCGTACCAACAAATAAGAGGTGGGTAGAGGGTCCTCAGGGCAGGAGAAAATGAAAAAGAGGTAGGTCTAGGACCTTCTACATATGGATAGTATATAAGGAAAGAAATATTTCACTTGTATAATGGACCATATAATTTGTATCAACTATTGTTCCATCTAGAGACGATAGAATTAGTAACTCTATCGAGATATTATACTCTCCACATGTGTAAGTATTATAATTAGGGGAGGAACCTAGAGCTGGTACAGAGGCCAGGAGTGGGGGATCCACTTGCAGGAACCTAGAACGGGTACATAGGCCAGAAGTGGGGGATGCGGGCCGCAGGGACCAGAACTGGTATAGAGGCCAGAAATGGGGGACGCATAGGCGATATATTACACAGTGGAGTGTTGGCTGAGGGTTAGACCGCCCCAATTAACAACTATGTCGAGGTAGGTGGGCATCGGGTGAGGGTGATAAACCACCCTGAACCGCTGGTTGAGAGTAGTTGGGTGGAGATATAATATACTAAGATAGCGGTAAAAGTTTTATGCTCTGATTTGGGCATCATATATAAGGAAATGCGAATATTCACTTGCTACAAGAATCAGAGTGACTATGGGTAAAGTGGTATAAGCCTACCTAGTACTATATATATATCATGAATTTATACTTGTCTCCTGGACTGGAGACTACAAAACCAGTAGAGGTTTTTATCCACTATATGAGTGTTAAGTAGATTTCTAAACTAATAATCTAAAATCCTTTCACAACCTAAAAAACTTTATTTTTATAAGTCATGAAAATGTAAAAGAGAATAAAAATGAGAAGAGAAAAAGAAAGAGAATGAGGATGAGAAAGGAAAAAAAGAATGAGAATGGGAGTGGATATTCGAAGAAATGTTGGATGATGAGTATTTAGTTTATTTTGTTAATAACACTTGCTGAGTAGTTTTGTACTCACTCTTGCTATTATCTTTTCTTGTTTAGCAGTAGGTCAGTCTGGAGATTTACTAGGATCTGGCGAAGCTTACATGGATGATAAATACCACTTTGGACAAAATACTGTGGACTTAGGGTACGACGAGTATGAGGCGGACACCCAGTGTGGAGGTCGGGTTGCGTAGGCTGCGGTTAGGAATCATCCTTGGTGAACCCGAGTAAAATAGGGCATAGTATTATTGTAGTCTTCGTTTTTGGATAGTTATTAGTTAGAACTTTTCCTTTGTACAGTATTCAAGCCCTTGTGGCTTTGTAAATATGTGTTTGTAATATTGAGTTTTGTCTCTAATTATTGCTTTGCTACAATACTCTCTTGAGCTTAGAATTCATTGAGAGGTGTTTTACTGGGCAAACGAATAATAATCCATTGACTAATGTTTTTACCCCTTGGTAAAAATGTGGGTCATCACACAATGTAACACAAATAAATTAAGAAAAATGTTGCAACTTGCCATATTATTTACAAATGTTTACTATCTTGATATTCGATAATTCACATTAACAAACGGACACACCTAATACACAACTAGTTGCACGACAACATGTTGGCACTATCAGTTACACTCCCACAGAAATGGTTATCACAGATAGTTCTAAACCGTCATCACAGATGATTTTTTTGAACCGTCTGAATTTATGTGTCTGTGATAACAGACGGTTATCATAGACGATTTGTGAGCCGTCTGTGGTAAGCCATAACATAGACGGTTTGTGTTATGAACCATCTGTGAAGGAGACTATCACAGACGGCTCAACCTAAAATCATCTGTGATACTCGTACATTACAGATGGTTCTAGCTATCAACCATCTGTGATAGGCGAGTATCACAAATGGTATATAGAACCGTTTGTGATACTTTCCTATTATAAATGGTTGGTAGATAGAATTGTCTGTGATGTGCAAGTATCACAGGCGATTTTTGGTTTGAACCATTTATGATAGTCCTTCACAGACGGTTTATACCACAAAACCGTATATGATAGTTCATTCTATACCTAATTTTTTTCTATTCTTTTGTTAGCCATAGGAAAAGTTAGCTATGCCCTTTGAAAATAAGCAAATATAGTAGCACATTCTATTTCCATTAAGATTAGAATCCACAATTACATTACAAGATAACGAGCAGGTTACCCATCTAACATAGTAAGAACATGGCAAAACACATTTCCTAATCCTACGAATCCAACTCTTAAACATGACAAGAACATAAAAGAAGCAAAGATCCTAGTAGACAGTAGAAGTTCAACTGCGTCGATAAGGCCTCTATGCCTAGGCCCTCTCGCCCTTGATGCAGCGCTGACTTGAGTGCTATCTTGGTAGTCAACTACTTCCACGACGCTTTGCCACCCGTAGACTTGCGTGTCGTCTACTTTGTAAGGGCCATTGGGGTCCAGGTCGAGGAGGAGGATGGTGAGGAGGCTGTAGTGGGAAATTTTTGAGCGCAGTAGGTAGGGGATGGGTTTGGATGAGTATTTATAGGGGAGAGAGAGGTGGGAGTGGGAAATTTTTTGGTAGAATGGATGCGGGGACAATGAGGTGGAGCTACGATCCATGGGGTGGGGGTTGGTGGGTTTTTATTGGCTGGGATTACGATGGAGAGGATCGATGAGCCCAACAGTCAGGGACATAATTATCATAGGGACAAAATATGTATGCATGCACCTAGGTGCCTAGGCACCTATATCAATATCCGTTGATATGCTTTGAGATTCGTGCTGTTGGCATGGGCATCTTCACATACCCATATAAAAGTATATTTGGGATATCAAGCTCTGAAAAAAATTAAATTCAACTTCAGTTTAATTAGTTCGAGCTACTTTCATGGTATATATCACTGTACTTGCATCAAATTCAAAAGTAGTTCAAACTAGTTTAAATTGAGTTCAAAATTCATTTATGATAAATATATGAAGGGTATCAAACATTTTCATACCCAACCTCCAAAAAAATTATCAACCATACACGTGTATCGGACGGTTATTGATGTGGGTGCCTAGGCACCCAAGTGCCTTAAGTAATATATATATATATATATGTGTGTGTGTGTGTGTGTGTGTGTGTGTGTGTGTGTGTGTGTGTGTGTGTGTGTGTGTGTGTGTGTGTGTGTGTGTGTGTATCAGTGCAATGTAAACAACTGGTCTCAAAAGATGAAAATAGCAAAGTTTTATATGGCTTATTTATACTCAATTGAATGGTTTTGATGAGATCTATAACTTTACAGTTGAGGCAAATGCCAAATTACAAAGGGAAGACCGAAAGAAAGGGCAAAAACAGCGATTGAAAACTTGCAACACGAATTTTGGAGCACCTAGAGGGTGACTAGCACAAGGTGGTTAGTTGTTTTGGATTGGCCTCATTGTTAGCCTTCAAACGAGTACATGAACGTCAAAAACGGACACTGTATGCAAAAGTTATGTCTATTTTACTGAAGGTATCTCGGAACAAATCCTACTCGGACTCGAATTCGTCTCGGGCTTAAATTAAAACTGCTATATCTTTCAATCCCGTGGGCCAAACTTGCTAAATTTTTTGTGAAAGTTTGTGGTTATTTGTAGAAGGACTACACCAATTTTCACTGGATTTGGCATGCTTTTGAATTTTTGAGAAGGTAGATAATTTTTTGGAAGTTCTACAGCCACACCAAATTTGGGTTTTAGGAGATCCAACAACTCAAGCAAGGTAAGAGGATTTGGATTTTCAAATGGTTTTTAATTGTAACATCATAGATGATTTTTAATCTGAACCATCTATAATAATTGTAGACATCACAAACCTGTGATAATTATGTATCACAGATGGTTCTAGCCATCGCTAGTAATATAAATGGTCACATTTGTAAAATAGCCTGTGATAATTATAACACAGATGGTTCCAGGGAACAATCTGTGATGAAGCATCTAGTATAGCGTTTTTTTGTAGTAGTGTTAGGGCTCAATCTTCTACAATAATGTCATCTTCCTGCACGCGACAACATTTCCTATTATGACAATCCAAGGTGTGCCGCGCGTGTGGCTGCATGCCCATCTAACACCAAAAAAAGATGCATGCAGGCCCTTTTATATGAGCATCAAAATAATTTTTTTGACATTTTATACTAGTTTATGTGGATGCTTTGAGTGATTGTATCTTTTTAACTGAGCATCTGTTTTGCAATTCATTTGAACCATTATGTTCCATATAACAAACTGAGCAAAACAAGATCTATATTACATATATTTTAGTGGCATAATAGTAAGCTGAATTATTAGTTTGCTAATACCTTAAGACTTGTTGGTTGTCAACAACTAGAGTTACTAGTTGTCAAGACCTAGAGTTACTAGTTACTAATTATTATTATATTATAGTTTGTTAATAGCCATCAGCTATAGTTGTTAGAGGCTAGTAACTAATATAACAGATAACATGTAGAGAGCTACTAGCATATTTTAGTTGCTAGTAGACAATGGTTATAGTTACTAGATGTTATCAACTAATGTAGTAAGTAATATGTAAAACTAGCAACCCATAGTTTTATAGTTACCAGCATCTAGAGGTGCTAGTTGTCGCACCTACATAGTGAAACCTAAATTACTAGCAGCGAAAATTTGCTTGTTACCAATACCTAGAGTTGCTAGTTATCAACACCTAAAGTTGCCAATTGTCATTATCTAGGTAGTTAGAACCTATAATTACTAACACCTATGAGCTGCTAGCACCTAGAGTTGTTAGTAGCGAATGCCTAAAGTTGCTAGTTCAGAAAATTAACAATATGTCTCTAAAATATATTTAATATGGTTCTAGTTTTGTTAAGCTCTCGTATAGATCACAATGGTTTAGACAAAACGTAAATAAGAAACTTGGTTTAAGAGATACAATTATTTAAAGAACAAAATTCAAAAAGTTAGTTTAACGTATTGCGTCATGTGAAATAGAAGGCATTACTTGCTGTCACATTCCTCATGATGAAAATCAAATTGACTCCAATTCCTCCTTGGTGATCACACGGCATCCGCACGCGGTAGCGCGAGATGACTAACGCTCCACCGGCTGTAACGTATCATTACCGCTAACAAATAGGTTTCTAGTAGCATGTAGTGGTGTACGTGACTTAACAGTATGCTAGACTTTCTGATGCTTACTTGTTCTTGACTAACATACTATAAGCTCCTGTTGGTGTAAACAAACTAACCAAAATAAGTCATAACTTTGATTACTATTCTTAAGTTTGCATGGCTACGGTACAAGGACGAGTTTTCTTATGCAAAAGAACGTACTAGCTACAATGCCTCTTTTTTAAAAAGTGAACAGCTGATTATATCTTGCATGGATTGTATATGTCGTTGAGATGCCTCCAAAGTAGAATGCTGTGCTAAGTATTTCACGCGGGCCATGAATCAGGCCGTGGAAGTGGAACTGAAGCAGGCGACAAAGGTGTTTGAAGTAGGTACCGGAGGTTTCAATGATGCCGGTGAGGTTAGTGTTCCATTTTCGCAAGTTCATCGCGTCGTGAGCGCAGCGCTGCAATGGATCAAGATTCTGGAAGTTGCAAGAGGGTGACTCTTCTGATGATGAAGATCTCATCTTGGCGGAAATGGTTGGATATTCAAAGGTAGAATTTCGGCTGTCTATTGTTTCCAGCAATGTTTCAAAACCTTCGCAAGGTATTGGAGTCCATTCATCTAACTCGCCTAGAATCTGCAGTTTGTAGGATGGCGATAAGGGGGCTCATGTCTTGGGTCTACTCCGAAGCTTTTGAAGGATCTAATTTTTGAAGAAGCCATTGCTTTGGGGTACTCTTTAGAGGAACTCCGTGAGGTAGGGATCTTGTCGGGCCAGAGCAAGCAGCAGGCTAGTGTTGGTCGGCCATGGCAGGGGCTGTTACAGCCTCCTCGCCGATCGCAATCGGTGATAGTGGGTGATGTCTTAGTTAATGCTCACCATGATTCTCGGATCCAGTCGATTCACCATGAAAAGCATGAGGCAGTTTTTACAGGTTTGATGATAGTTCAAAAATCTTTTGAATCGGTGATCTCTCTAGAATTTTTGCCCGATCTTGATACGTTAGGCTCTGGGGTGACTAGGCCGGGCCCAGTAGAGGTTGGCTTAGATGTTGTTTCACTAATTCAAGCCATCAACAAGGGGCTACCCTAGCTACGTAGATTTCTTTGATGCAACTGGTCAATAGCCATGTTAAAACCTAAAAAGTTTCCTGGCGGCTGATCAGGGACTTCAATCGGTGATCATCATTCTTTCTCTCAAGTGCTTCGATAGAGTAGTCGCATGGAGTTTGGACAGGGTTCAGGTGGTCCTAGAAAAGATCCAGGCTTCGGTGGAGGACCAGGTGCGAGCAATTCACTGTAGGGGCTGGGTAATTCTCTGTTAATGGAGGTGCCAGTGGGTAAATTGCAGGGCCAGGTGGAACATTTGGGAGGCAGCGTGGTGAGCTTGGTGCACATGTATCCAATGTCAACTTCGACGGCAGACAAAACCCAGACAAGGGAGGCACTGGACATGGCCAGGTTGCTAGGTCTGGTGGCATTATTGGCAGGTAGGGAGATGGTTTGATGCAGGGCAGCAAAGGTACTGGCCAACTCTCCAGCAGTGGTGATGGTAGCGGACAGTCTGCTAGGTCTGGTGGTGTTTTGGATGGACAGGGAGTTTTCTCAGTCGCAGGTCATGGTGGAAGATCGGCACTGATCTGATGGTAGGCTCGGGTGCACAACAATGGCTGTGGTCATTTTTGAGTAGGCATCAGAGGCCGGGGTCTTGGCCGGTTTAGTGGAGGCAGTCATAATGTCATCAATGGTTCCTCAGGTGATGCTTCAAACTTAATTTGCTTTCAGTGTAAAGGAAAGGGCCATGGAATTGCTAATTGCAATGCTATTTTAATATGTGATATTTGTGAGGGAAATGATCATTTGGCAAATAAATGTCCGTTGTTGATGATGTCGAAACCTATCGCAAATCTATGTGGGTTTGGTGCTGATGGATTGGGGTTCTATCACATCCCAACATCAGGAATGAAGAAGCTAAAGAAAGATAATAATAAGATGGGGCTTGTTAAGATCGTTGGTGTTCCACTATCTGCTAACCTTCTGATTGCTAAGCTGTGAAGATTAATTCCAATGAATTGCTAGCCGTAGGTGGAGATTCAGGGGAAAATGTGTTTTTGGTTCACTTTCCAACTAGGCTCGATATGCTTTGTATGCCGGTGATTGGTGACATGCATGTGAAGGAACATAAGGTGGTATTTCAATTCTTAGAGTGGAACCTAAAACCCACGCCTAAGTACCAGCTTCAGAAGATTTGGGTTCAGGTTTTAGGAGTGCCTTTTGAAGTTCGTGACTTTCTGAGCCTTTGTGCTATAGGATCAATCATTGGTTCAGCAATGTGAGTGGACATGGAAAAGGTCCATAAAAATGATTTGGTTCGTATGCTGGTGGGAGTTCCACATAGATGCAATACCTTCTAGTGTTGAGATCGTGGTCGATGAATATGTATATGATATTTTTTCAAAGTGGAAGATGCTGTGGTGGATATTGTTGATGAGGATATTCACCGGTGGGAGGATCATGAGGGGGAGGATAAGTTGGGCAGAAGCAAAGATGTTGAGATGGCAGATAGAGGTTCTAAGAGATTGAAGAATAATTCTGACGTTAAATCAAATTCTCCTAAGAGCTACGTGGGACAGTCCACCATTGTTACTAAGGGGACTACCTTAGGGCTTTCGACTTCGGACATGGTTTGGGTTACGCCTAGGGCGTTTAAAAAGAGGGCAGTCAATGTGGTCAGTGTGTAGGTGCAGAAGTAGGAGATTGATATGGCTGAGGTGAATGGTTTGAACTCAACTCAAGAGGCTTTAGTAAAAGTGAATGGGTTAATACCGGAGGTTGGTCTGGGGGCGCTCACTAGTGTAGACGTAAAGGATAATGTGGTGGCTGTTGAAGTGAGTCCCTCGGGGTAGATTCTTGCTTGGTTGCCCAAGGTGTTGGATGACTCCCTACCAGCAGGAGTTGTCACGTTGCCAGCGATAGAAGCGTTGGGAACTGTTACTCAAGAGGTGATAGGAGGTGTTAACAAAACAGATGATGTCCTCGATACCAAGCCAGGTAATGTTGGGGAGATCTCTAAGAGTTATGAATCTATGATGCAGTGGAGATGGTTTTGTTAACTCGGATGGCTGATTCTATGGCTAACGGAGGGGGAGGCTTTGATGGGTGTTGTGATAACCAAATCGGCTGCCGGGATTGCTAAGCCGGATACAATAAACAGAAAGGTGGGCATACGAAGATCAAAATCAGTTGGGCTTTTTTTACCAGAGTGGGACCCTGTTAATGAAACAGTGGAACTAAGGCAGAGTGAACATATCAAGATGCAGAAGTCTGGTGATGAAAACTTTGTCCAGAAGACTACACAACGTGCTAAAGGTCATAATCTTGAACTTGATCCAAGTAAGTCTATTAATAAATTTTCATTTTTGTCTTTTTCTGACGAGCAAGTTGTTGAAAACATTACTAGCATTGGCATTTCTTTAGGAGGGGATAGAGCAGAGATTGGTAATACAGTTAATAATCTTAAGTCTCTTGAATTAGAAAGATTAAAAAATAAAGGAATTGTAGATGTTGAGGAGTTGGAGGATGAGAATTTGGACATCTCAGGCCTTAATCATCTTTTGTGATGATTTAGATGTTGATTTAGAGGATGATCTCTCTACATTTACTTTAGTAACAAATAAAAAGAGGTCAAAAAGGAAAAATGTTCATAATAGGCCTATCAAATTAAAGTTAAAATGTAAGGTCTTTTTTAGAATAGTAGAGGTCTAGGAGACTTGGCTAAACATCATTACATTTGTGAAGTGATTAAGGAATAGCATTTAGATTTCATGGCCATTCTTGAAACTGGTAAAAAAGACTTTTCAGTAGCTAACCTTAACCATCTTTGTGGTCGACAAGATTTTTTGTGGCATTTCTCTCTGCCACAAGGACGGTCGGGGGTATCCTTGTAGGGGTGGACCCTTGGGTTTACGATATTGGGTCTATTGATGTGGGTGATTTTTATGTTAATTTTCTTTTAAAAAACAGAAAGGATGATTTCCAATGGGTTCTTGTGGCTGTTTACAGTGCAGCTTAAACTCAATTCAAGGAGAAGTTCCTTACTGGACTTAGTCATGCTTGTAGAAAAGAATCACTTCCTATTTTAGTTGGGGTGATTTTAGTATCATCTGGCATTCAGGCAAAAAAATAATGATAATTTTGAGTATAGATGGCCTTTTTTGTTTAATGCTGTTATTAATAATTTGGAACTAAGAGAAATAGTTTTATCTGGTAGACAATTCATTTGGGCCAATTTATTAGATAATCCAACTTTTGAAAAGCTAGATAGAGTCCTTATGAGTACAAAATGGGAACATAAATTTCCTTTGGTCACTGTTAATGCTCTTGAAAGGTCTTTGTATGATCACACACCGTTGATTGTAAATACAAAAGAAGGTCCTTCTAGAGGAAGTCAGCCTTTATTTAAATTTGAATTAGGCTGGTTATGTAGGGAGGGGGTTTAGAGAGCTGGTGGTGGCTGTGTGGAATAAGGAAATTAGAGGCCATTCTGCTTTACATATTTGGCAATGTAAGATTAGAGCTCTTAGACGTTTTCTTCGTGGTTGGGCTAAAAATACCAGTAGGACTTATAAAAAGGAAAAGAAAGATCTTAAATTGCTAATTGATGAGCTAGATAAAAAAAGTTGCGCTTTTTAGGTTGTCCGATCAAGACCTAACCTTAAAAAGTTGCTAATGAGAGAATGACACATCTTTTAAGAGAAGAAGAAATTAAGTGGTATCAAAGATCCAAAGCGAAGTTTCTTTTGGAGGTTGATCGGAATACATGTTATTATCATTTAATTGCGAATGGTAAGCATAGAAGACAAATGATTTTTCAGCTCGATCAAGAGGAAGGGATAATTTGGGTTGATGTACAGTTAAAAAAGTATATCACCAATTATTATAAAGGTTTATTTGGACCACCCAAAGTTAATCATTTATCTATGGTTGATGCTTTTATGAATGATATACCTCAAGTTTCGAATGCGGAAAATGTTCTCCTTACAGAACCTTTCACTGAAAAGGAGGTGAAAGAAGCAATCTTTCAAATGGAACATAATAAAGCACCGGTGCCAGGTGGATTCCTAGCAGAGTTTTATCAGGTGTTTTGGGAAGTCATTAAAAAAGACATATGACCATGTTTCATGATTTTCACAAATGTTCATGGCCTTTGTTTAGCTTGAATTTTGGGATCATTACATTGCTCCCCAAAAAAAATGGATGCTACTCAAATTCAGCATTATAGACCTATATGTCTTTTAAATGTAAGTTTTAAATTTTTTACTAAAGTGGTTACGAATAGACTTATGGGTGTTGCAATAAAAGTCAATAATGGCCTTGGTTCTTTTTTCCAAACTCAGAAGGGTAAGGGTCTTAGGCAAGGTGATCCTATGTCCCCTATTCTTTTTAACCTTGTAGTGGACATGCTTGCAATATTCATTTCAAGAGCTAAAGAAGCAGGTCTTCAACAGGAGTAGTTCCTCACTTAATTGTTGATGGGTTGTCAATTTTACAGTATGCTGATGGCAGATCCTTTTTCTGAATAATGATTTAGAACAAGTGAAAAATCTCAAGCATACCTTATGTGTCTTCGAACAATTATCTAGTTTAAAGATTAATTTCAATAAGAGTGAATTTTTTTGTTTTGGTTCTGCCAAAGATGTTATGTCACAGTATACAAAGTTATTTGGTTCTGAAGTGGGGATTTTCCTTTCAGGTACGTAGGAATCCCAATTCATTTTAAAAGAAATTAAGGAATTGTGATTGGAAAGGGGTTGAGGACACAGTTGAGAAAAAGCTTAGTAGTTGGAAAGGAAAAAATATGTCTGGGGGTGGAATCGTGCTTATTAATTCGGTACTGAGCAGTCTACCAATATTAATGTTTTCTTTTTTTGAGGTTCTTAGAGAGGTTCTTAGAAGACTAGACTTTTATCATTCTATATTTTACTGGTAGAGTGACAGTCACAAACATAAACATAGGCTTGCTAAGTGGAGACTAATTTGTTCACCCAAAGAGCATGGAGGTCTAGGAGTTCAAAACTTAAACACAAAAAATAAAAGCTTGCTCGAGAAATTGTTGTTTAAGTTGCTTAATGAAGAAGGAGTTTGGCAATCTTTGCTAACTAGGAAATATATGGGTGACAAGAGTCTTTCGTAGGTGGTTAATAAATCTGGGACTTCCCATTTTTGGTCGGGCCTTATGAAAATTAAAGATCAATTTCTTCACTTTGGTTCATTCCAAATTAAAAATGGAATGCAAATTAGGTTTTGGGAAGAAACCTGGTTAGGTGATTCTCCGCTGAAAGGTAATATCCAATTCTTTATAATGTAGTAAGGAGAAAAGATGATATAACGGTGAATATTCTGATATTGACTCCTTTAAATATTACCTTTCACAGACCTATTATTGGGCCTAAGTTAAATGCTTAGAATGAGTTAATTTTAAGAATTTCTAACTTACAATTAAGCTCTCAGAAGGATGTGTTTAGGTGGAATTTGAATAAGTCTGGACTTTTTTCGGTACAGTCTTTGTATGGGGGCACTTATTAGCAATTATCAAGCCCCAATTAAGAATTTCTTTTGGATAATTAAAATTCTTTTAAAAGTAAATATATTCCTATGGTATCTCAAGAGAGGGGTAATATTAACTAAAGATAACCTATTTAAAAGAAATTGGAGGGGAAGCAAATAGTGTTGTTTCTGTATTAAAGAGGAAACAATTCAACACCTTTTTATTGACCACCCCTTTGCACGTCTTGCATGGTGGGTTGTTCAATGTGCGCATAATTAATCTTTCTCCTCCTGTGAGTATATCAAACATGTTTGGAAATTGGTTAGCCGGTATTCCGAAAAAAATTAAAATCACAACTCCTGGTGAGAGCTAGTGCCTTATGTTGGTCTATTTGGTTATTTCGGAATGATATTGTTTTTGACAAAAAGTTTATCTCTAATCTCTTGTAGGCTATCTTTTTGAGGTGGTATTGGTTGAGTGCTTGGGCAAATTTACAAAATTCTACCTAGAAAGAGTCCATGTTGGCTGGAAGTATAAGGTTAGAGATGGCGGTGAAGCAAATCTTCAATCATGGGTGGCGACTTAGTCATAGGATTTGCAATGTTTGAACTTAGTCTCCTTTAGTATGTTGGTTGTAAGGCCCAAGCCACTCTTGTCCTTGTAATAAATTGGGTTGTGTGCATCCTTGATGCAAAGGTCGGAAGAGATTCTTTCTCTTCCATTATCTGAAAAAAAAGCTACAATGCCTCGAGATTTGTGCACAAGAGAGTAGCCTATACCCGAAGGACCAAGTCCAATGGAAGTTGCATGCAGAAATTCCATTTTCACACCGCGGCAAAAGGGGAAAAAAGCATACTGAGTAGATCGCTCACCGACATCGCTAACTATATATACCAGGTCGTTTTCAGCAACGACATAGAGGTAACTTGAATAAACATGATAAAAGATCGTGATCAATGATGAATTGAAAAAGAAGGCCATACCTGATGATGGAGTGAGTGCACTAGACAAAAAGGGCCTTGAGAGAAGGCATAAACACAGCTATGAAGAGAGGAGAGAAAAGTCCACGTTTTCAGCATGAAGAAACCCAACAAAAAAAGGGCTTGGGGGCATGTCTCCAACAACCAGAATTCTATAGTGGCAATTCAATTTGATGTAAATTCCCTGTCAGTCACACACACACATAGAGGTTGTGGACTATGGGGATTGGTTCTAACGATCGTGATATTGAAACAACCCAAATTTGTTTTAAAATAAAACATGCATAACTTTCATGGATTTAAAAATTTTTGGTGCATTTTAATTTTTTCCTAAAGCCTTGCTTGAGTTTTAAGATTTTAAAACAATTTCATTGGCCCAAAAAATGTAATGTCAAACTTTCTAAAAGTTAATTGGGTGCTAATAAATTTTTTCTAAAATTTTTGTGTGCAAACACCCCTTGAAATTCAAATTTCAAATTAAAAGCAATTTGAAATCCTGGATAAAGTTTAAACCCTTTTCATTCCCTCCCTCGCCTTCGGGCTGATTTTTTGTGTCCCATTTTGCCCATCCCAGGTGGACGTTGTGCCCTCTACCACCAGCGCCAAGTTTGCCCCGAGCAGCCATGATCGTCCCCTGCTTCGAGCTAGGAGGAACACGACCCATGTCACCGACATGTGGGCCTCGCATGGTAGTTAAATTAGGTTAATCTAGTAATTAGTGGGTGATTAAGGAGTTAGTTAAGATTAGTATAACATATGGGCCCTACATAATCAGAAATCTTATTTAACCTATTAAGTGGACCCTGCACCTGTTAAGTGTTGTGTAGACCCAATCCGGGGACCACTCTCTATGACATGTGAGCCCCAATTTTCATAGATCGCTATGTGAACCAAGTCCATATAGATCGTGGCCCCACTTGTCAGTCTCACCTATTTTCCCATATGAAAACTATTAAAAAAAGCAATTAAAACCAACTGGAGCCCACTTGTCAGTCGTTGAATGTTTTTCTAAGAAAAATAATTAAAAAATAAAAGAAAATCATGGTCGACCCCACCTGTTAGAAATTTCCAAATTTCTAGAATTTTCCCTCAGGTCAAAATTCAAAGAGCTCGTTCTCCCTCATTTGAAATCCAAATGACTTGGTTTTTATTTCTAAATTTATCTAAATTCAAAATTTTTCCAACAGTACTAAAATCAAAATTTTTGGAGTTCATTTGAAGTCTTATTTGAATTTTATTTGAAGTTGTGTTAAATGCGCTAACTTGCACTTCTATAGACTTTGACGCTTTAGCCACACCCATCACTGATGAATAGATCCTATATTATCTCCCTTTTTCTAACATTCATTGTATGATTTGGGTCACATTTGATGATATGTATCACATTTTTTTAGACCTTCTTCTTTGCAAGCAAACCTAAATCAAACAAAGAAGCAATGCATATGTATGATCAAATACTGATAATTTCATGCTGCAAAAAGGCATGTGCTAGAATCACAGGAGGCATTCAAGATTTTCTTTAGGAAGCTAGGTCAAAAGAACATCAGACATACTCCTAGTCCAAGCACGATAGTTTTTAAACTGCATGAAAACATCAAAATCAGAATAGAGATGGATAATGATTTATGCTTCTTGTGAGGTCAAAAGCAAACTCGGTAGTAACTAACAGAAGGACCAATTATCATATTTAAATTCCTACAATCCCTAAACATGACTGAAAAGTTGCAGCAATCTGAGTGGTTATTGATCTGTAGATTCTCAGTTCCCATAATATTTGAAAGGAAAGTAAATTTCGTATCAACTGCATTACTGACCCTCAACACATTGAAATGAACCAACACAAGTAGCATTTGACCTTTTCAGCTACACTGCGACGTCCCGCTCATTTTGGCTTCTGACTTCTAGTTCATTATTCCTTAATTTTATCTTTTTTTTATTTTTGGTTTTTTTGGTTTTTTTGTCTTTTCTTTTTTTTTTCATGTATTCGTTTGTATTGTCTATGATGGGCTAACTTGTTTTTTTATTTTTAAATTTCATTATGCTAAAAATTTATCAGTAACTACAATATAAAATAAATTAATTACAGTATAAAATAAATTATAAGTAAGTTTATTTTAACCGAATTAAGCGCCCTATTTGGTCTGTCATGCTAGTAGCTTAATTTTCATGTAAAAACAGGTTGAGTTTGGTCAATTAGTAATGATTAGGAAGACACCTCCTCACTTTCCAAGGAACATTTCAATACGTCCTTTCTGCAATAAAATATTACTCCCTTGATTTTAAAATAAGGCCTCGGACCTTGGGCACACAAATTAATGAGACGTAAGAAAGAGATGAAGCTTAGGATTGGATTGAAATAAATTAATTTATGATTAAAATTATACTATAAATTAATAATAGTTTATTTGGTGAACTAAATTTTTTAAAAATTAAAAATAAAAAACATGTTAGCCATAAAAAACATGTTAGCTTGTTATGGACAATACAAACAAATACATAAAAAAAAGAACGACAAAAAAGCTCAAAAAAAAGCAAAAAACCATAAAAAATGAAATTTAGGAACAGTAAAAAACAAGCTAAAAGTCAGAAGCTCAACCTAAAATGAGTGGAACCTTAGATCATACTGCCCATGTTAATAAAATCAAATGCTGATCTTCAACTCTACGAATAAAATTCCTACCAACGGGGTAGTGCAAATTCAATATTAAAAATGACTGACGGATATTTGCATTGTTGCCTTGTTGGACATCATCATGCAATGAAAATGATGCTAAGAAATAGTCCCTTTTTTTCTCTTGAAACCGCAGGCTCCAATTTCCATATCTAGAGATCTGGTATGGTGAGCATAGAACCAACATGACGTGGCAAGTTTGATAATTTTTGTTTGAACATGGATTTGCTAACCTACTATTTTGCTAAGTAAATGGAAGTACAGGTGGGAAGATAATAGCAATATCAACTTTTGAGTATGAAATTCTGTTGGGTACCTCAAGGTACTCGGATGAGGAACCTATTTGAACATTTCCAACTAATTATCTTGTAATACCCCAATTATGCATAAGGGAAAACAATAGCGATTAAGGAGTGTAGTTTTGCCGTCAGACCCATCGACCTTTTTGGAGTGTCGATTTAGTATCGCGCGCAGAGATTCCAAGACCATCCTAGGACGGTCGGCACCGTCTAGAGAGCCGTATATTAGCGCTCTCAGAGGTTCCCGGACCGCCTAGGGACAGTCGGCACCGTCTCGCGTTTCGGGTGTTCATCATCCAGCAAATTTCTCCTTACCTTTTTACCGTCTTACCGCTGCAGTAGAAACCCCAAGCCCACACGGCCGTGGACCAAAAAGCCCTTAGGGCCATAGCCAGCCAAGGCAAAAAGGGAGGGGTAGAAGCGACATTTCGCAGCGAAAAGGATGGCCATGCCTCTTAAGTAGACAAGACAACACAGCCACCTTTTCCTGCTCCACTCCCTGCCTCAGCCACAAAGCCAAGCAACATCATTTCACTTCCCCCCAGCCGAGAGACAGAGAGGGAAGGCAAGAAGGAGGGCAAGAAGAGAGGAGACCCGAAGGGACCTAGAAGGGCAGGCGCGAGAGGATGGCATCGACGGCAGCAGAGGACGCCGGCGACCGCCGAACTCACGCCAAGCTAACCCTAGAGTACGTCCACCATCCCCTCCACAACCCTTAAGAGCAGCACCGAGCACCCGCGCACACAAGTAGTAGCTAAATCAAGTTAGAGTAGAAGGGAGAGGAGGGAGACTTCCTTGGTAGGAGTGGCTCGCCGCGAAGGAGCCGTGGCGGCAGCTCGAATCATCGGGACCGAGGCCGAAGCGCCGACCTGCGCTCGCGCAAGGGTTGGCGGCCTGGGGCTGGTGAGCTGAAGCCAGGGGCGACGTTGTCGGTGGCGGGTGGTGGCGCAAAAGACCGAGGGCGGCGGCCGTTGGCCGTGTCAACCCGGTGGCGGCACCTAGCGCCCCACCGCCGCGCGCACGCCAGGGGAGGCGGATCCGGTCCCGTCCGGCCGGATCCGAGGCGGAGCAAGGGAGGGAAGTAGGCGGTGGCCGGCAGCATAGTGGCGGCGGATCCGCCCTTGCCCGGCTGGATCTGCCCACGGCCGGCCGGTTTTGGGAGGCGGAGGGTGGTGGGAGCGGCCGGGCCGGGCTTCGGCCGGCCGGACCTGAGGGAGGAGCGGCGCCAGAGGGGGAGGCCTTCGGCCGGGAGGAGGAAGAGAGGAGGAGGCGAGCGGCTTCGGCCAGGAAGGAGGAAGGGAGAGGCAGAGCCAGAAAAGAAAAGAAGGGGGTGCGGCCGAATGGGGAAAAGAAGGGAGGAAAAAAAAGGAAGAAGAGGAAGGGTCGGCTGAGTAAGAAAAGAAAAGGAGAGGAAAAAAAAGAGAAGAAAAGGAAAGAAAAGAGGAGAAGAAAAGAGAAGAAAAGGAAAGAAAAGAGGAGAAAAAGATAGGAAAAAACGAAAGGGTTTCGGTGGCATGCGCAGTGGATCCCTTAGTCTTGAGTGACCTGTCGTGAGTTTCGAGTCGCGTGCATAGTGCCGACGTCGTCCGTATGCATGCGCATATTATTACAAAGATTTGAGTCGAGTTAATTGCCTGTTCAGGTGAAGGTCCAGGATCGACGCCGCCCGCACGACGCTCCACTTCGTTTGGTTAACAGGCAAGTACATGGTAGAGCGGTAGACCAAGGTTTATGAATATGCGATGTTTACCTGATATGATAATATTTATGCGGAAATGCGTTGATTACATGATATCTATGTGGAAATGTGATGTTTACATGACATAAGGTTGCATGGTAAATGATGGCAATGATGATGGAGCGAGGTAGGCAATGATGCTTATCTGCTAATAATGTTAATGAAGAGCGTGATTATGATCATGGGCATATGCATATGCATTTGCATGAGGAGCACTCAAGAGTGAGGGCGGTGAGAAAGTCCCTAGCTATGAGCAAAGCTAGCGGACTAATCCGGAGTGCTCTTGAGTAAGACCTACTTCGGTAGGCCTCCACGGGAGTGGAGGGGTCTCGTGCCTATGAGGGCGGGCCCACGATGGGTGAACATCGACGGGTGTTCACTCGGCAGTACCGGTACTTGCAACGTGAAGAGTAAAAGAGCATGTAGAGTAATGATGCATTGCATTGATGGCATGGCAATGTTTGGCTAAGAGGATGATGATACGAACGTGATGATATTTGTGGATTATGTTTTACTTATGTTGGTAGTGTATATTGTTCTATTCTGTACTTGTTGAGTCTTCGGACTCACCCTTGCTTTATTTGTCGTTTTTAGGTGACCGTTGAGGACGACATGCACGGGCGGGAGTAGCACATGAACAATATGCACGAACCAGCAGCACCCTTTGAACTAACCTTTTGTCAACTCATTTTAGTCTCTACTAGTATGCCAGAGTGAAATCCAGGCGAAACCAAATCTTGTCGTTTGTGCTCGCTGCTATCTGATTATATTAGTGTTGGCTTAAATTCTTCTAGTGTTGATAAAAATGGTATGAGTTTGCAGTGGTGGTAGCATTTTGGCCCAACGGGTGGGCGGGGTGTTACAGTTGGTATCAGAGCGGGCGTTAGGTCCGTGGTAAAAAAATTTGACAATCTAGGTTAATTATACAACTAAAATTTGACTTAGGCCTAGTAATTAAATTAAAATTTGACACACTGGTGCACCATAGGATGGGGAATGGGTCTTACATTGCATTTACGCCTTCGCAGCCTTGATGTTGATGCTTGTGAGTTGATGGCAAGCATTTGAACTTGTTATTTGTGTGTCCTACGGGACCTTGCTGTGATTGTGTCGTGTACCGATGTAATAGAGACTGAGACCGTGGCCACTGGAGAGGCCCGGTCATGTTGCCATTTGTGGCATTGAGGTAGTGATATTTTGCTTCAGTTTCGGGAAGTTGGTTCTCTTTGGTTAGCAACTCGTTGAGTTGTTTGATAAATACCCGATAGTGGGGAGTGTTCCATGTAAGTCTGGTATTCGGGAGGATTTTGATTGTATGAATGATTGGAGTAACTTGCATGTTGAGACCAATATTTTTTTTTAGAGAAAGCAATATCCAATAGTGGTTGAAGTGTTGGATTAGGCGTATGTGGGATATGGTGGTTAAAGTAATAAGTTGGTAGGACATGGTATTCTAAATCGTGAGAACCTAGGAGAGTAATTAACTTTAGTTATGGTTGTGGGGGATCAAAGTTGATGTGAATCCAATGGGGATTTAGTAGTTACATGAGAAGTAGCGGCTTAAGGCAGATCCATTTCTGCTTAATAGTTGGATTTGAAATATTGGTGAACCAGTTGGTGATTACGGTTGCTTAGACTGTTGAGCCACATCGAATGACTTGTTTTAGTTTGGTCCCAATCGATAAACCTAGCTAGGCGATCTAGACTTGCTAAAAAAAGGGGTGTGTTAATCTATTGTCTTGGTAGAAAATCTCTCATCTGGAGTTACCCTTTCAATTGGTAATAGGCGAATGATTATAAAACCAAGTCCGCCAACCCCGCACCATGACTGATTATTTTAATCATGATTGATGTTTTGGAAAGGTTTTAATAGTTATGATTTTATAACTCTATTGGAATTCGTTGGGAGGACTAGAATAGGGATCTAGATGTCGGATAGTCTCCCAGCTAAATTGAATGGAGAAGAATTGGTGTAAGGTCATATGAGACTTAAACTCTGAGCACTACTAGTTTTCAGGTCTAGGACAACGGAGCGAAATCGTTGCAATAGGGCCAAAATAGATGCAATATGTACCTATTGCAACACATCACTTCCGTTGGCAAGCGTGGCAAGTACTTGCGTGCTTAAAAGATTGTGCAACAGATTGTGGTTTCGTTGCAATACCTATGGTTATTGCCATGCAATGTGTTGTGGCAATTGTTTGTTGTTGCAACGAATGATGTCGTGGCGATATAGGCTATTACCACGTCTGACTCCGTGGCAATAGCTTCTTTTGCCACGAAGTTTGGTCGTGGCAATAGTATCATTTGCCACGAAAATATTGCGTAGTAATAGGTTCTATTGCCACACCATGGTTCGTGGCAATAGACCCTATTGCCACAGAGCATTTCGTTGCAACAGGATATATTGCTACGGAGGCGTTTCGTTGCAGCGAGTTTAATTGCCACAGGAGGTGTTTCGTTGCAATATGTTTTATTGCCACGGAAGGCATTTCATTGCCATAAAGTTATTGCGACAAAATATGTTGTGGCAAATAGATCCTATAGCAACGAACATTGTTCATGACATATAGTGGAATCGCAACATAGTAGCGGCGTTGCAACAACCTATCACAACGAAATACCAATTTTGCATACAGGTTTATCGCAACGGTAAAATTTGCGGTAGCATATTGAGCATATGATATTTTATTATAATTTGTTGCAAATTAATAATCAAATTAGGAACACGGTTGGATCAAAAACACATATATTAATTCAACACATAATATTTTAAAAGTGCCACCACTCATGCAGGAATTGCATATCAATCTCCATACTTAAACTACAAAGTTTGTAACTAATAACAAAAGTACTATCACTTCTATTCCATTTGTCCTTACTTCTTTGCCATGTTGAATTTCCTGACTTGACGACGCCACGACTCTGTTTGCTCTAATCAAATTGTTTCATCCGATAGAACATGAACAATAAAGAGGACCTTAATGTGAGTATTGTCCAAAGAAGATATACTTAAGTAAATCATAGTGCAAGTTTAGAGATACGAGTTACAGCTGAAAATAGCAATCCTGAGTTCTCTAGTTCAGTTGCGTAGCAAAGTATTTAGCAATTAATTCCAGCAGAATTATTTAATTTCATTTCATTTACCGATATATAGTAGCCCTACTTCACCGGCATAATTTTCTAGTAGTTTAGAACAAGATGCTATATTTGACATAAGAACAATGACAGATGAAGATTAATCATATTTTCATTTCATACCGCTGGTCCTTCCTTTTCTTCGCATTTAGTTGTAGCAGATTCTTCAATTGTTGTGGAGGAATGAAGTTCGATGAACCATTATTAACAATGACATTTTGGAAGAGGTTTCGGTTAAGATTAGAAGCTCGAGTGATGCGAATAGGTGGCCTATCATCTTTTTGTGTGGTCAGGATACTTGTTGGGTCATTTTGCAAATGTAAAATGTAGAATAAAAAATATTAGCATCCTGATGTGTACTACTATTAAAATATGTTCAGCATGCATGCATCAATTGAAGTTCAGGGAAGATACACATCAGGAGGTCATCAATAGAATGTACAAAGATGCAACTTACCAACAAATAAAAAGATGCAACTTACTAGCAAATCCTCTGCTATTGTAATTTTGACATTTTGCTTTATATCTTTCCACTTTTTGACTCCAATAAGTGGAGCCCTCTTTCTTGTGAACATTACCACTTCATCCACAAATGTTCGGGAGTTTTCTCCTACGGGGCCTCCTAACCTTGCTGAAAATTGAATGCTTAGATGAAGAAAAAAAGAAAAAATGATAATCCACAAATAATGTTAGAAGATATCGTTGTTTGGAACAAGACATTAGTAGTATGACCTTGTTATAAATTTTGCTTTCTATACCAGTTTCGGACCTTTCGGTGTGTTTGATAGACTGTCATACAACACTCGGTACTGAATCTATTGGCCTGTGCTATGACTAGTGGGTTGTGCGCATCTTGAAGAAACTTTCACAGGCTGACTGAGGATATCAATGGTACATGTTGAGTGCCTGAGTATGCAAGGTGTCATTCTAAAATGACAATTCAATGATCAAGATGGTACCTTCCAATCTTTGAAATCAAATCTGAACACAAAATGGTTGTAGGAGACTTCTCCTAAGGCAATGGCATTAGCAGCAGGTGCATTTCTTGGATCTGTTCCAGTCAACAGGATAATATCAGATGGACTACAGAATATACGTGATATTAGCAACAAAATAGTGATCAAGTAACGAAGCCCTTACAGACAATATGGTGTCCCTCATCATTCACATCGATTTCCACTCTGCCATCTTTCACTAGGAAAGACAAGGCAAATATATTTTCCACTGTTTGGGCAAAAGACATTCTGTTTAAAATAAGGTTTTCCAGACTTGCATTTTTCTTCTTTCTCAGAACATCAAATATAACAGACATGTTCCGATCAGTATCAGTCTTCGCTGTCTCTGATGGGTCAGCAAGCTGCTTTTTTTTGGGGGGGTGTCAAATCGACATATTGTTAGAAGTTGACAGGTTAGTGGTCTCCAGATATAACATAGAACAAATAAATTATTCATGTGGCGAGAAGCCTAACTCCTAGCCAAAAACAGAACTTGGAAAAACAAAATACAAAATATTACAGGGGTGAAAATTGCAGAATACAAAAAAGTTGCATACAATTAGAAATTTAACCAGAGTTATGTCCAGTAGAGACCTTCCTAGATGTACCTCCAAAGATAAACAGTGTTCCCCAACTTTAAGCATCCTCTCTACAAATGATGAGGCAAGAATTTTTTTTGATAATGATAGGGAATTTACTACTGATGCTGACACATTAAACAGGCTCTAACTGTGAAATAGGAGTATAGTGCTGCTGTGATATAAAAGATCATCAGCTCTACATTACAAAACCCAATGTACATTGTAAGGGATTGCAATGACAGTATTTGCACTGACTAGTAGCTTACATATATATTTACAACAAAACTTATTAAGGAATAATATAGAGTATGCATCTAATTTATATTTTATCAATACTGAAAATCTATTTTCTACCCTAAGCAGTTGCATTAAAATTGCACAATGCAAAGGGGGGAAATAGAAGAAAAACAAAATACTGAAGTTAGAAGAAGAAAACCATGTACGAATCAATTCACCTATACATAAATATGGATATATATACAAACCCATTCTCACAAAGTACACTTCTACAGCTAATCAAAATATAACCACGAAGCAAATATAAAGGGCAGTTATTTAGTCTCTACTGACTACCATCTAGTATAAATATGATGTTTCAAGCACCAAATAGTAAACACAACTCTGTTCATTAGAGTATCTGGAGATTTTAGACGATATGGGTACCTGTTCAGGGCAAGCACTTCCACGTGGCCTTGCAGTCCTCTTTCTACTGGTCTGAACCTCCGCAGCTTCACTTCTGTATTCATGGGACCAATGCTGTCAGCATAGTAGTCATACGTTGTTAGTCCTCCAACAGCTCGATTGTAAACCAGACACCAAAGCAAAAAAAATTATAAAACACAGTGGATCCGCATTACATGGTGCAGCATCCAGGCACAGCCATGAAGACATGAGAGGCGGCAAGCCCAACACCACCCCAGCTCAATGAGGCACCCTCATCATCGGTTCCCCCTTGCTTCCCAAACTTCTTCAGCAGTCCAGCAACAAGATCAGACGGCGTGATTCCTAGAGCTGACTGGGACCTCATTGATGTTACTAAACTGGTGGCGATGTCCAGCAAGGCCTCTGAACTGCAGCAGAAAGACACCACTGATCAATTGTGTTTGTGCGAATAGCAACTCTCTGATGTCAACAGGAGGGTGCTCCAAAAACACTGATGCCAAAGCTAGCAAAAGTGCAACAAAAAAGCAATTCAACATGTGACCATGAAACAAGTTCCTCTGTATCATCTCCTTTTTTTCTCCCAGATTTCAACTGTGTATCTTACAAAGAAAATATGGCCACGTTAGTACAGTAATTATGAACAGTACAGTACTTACAAATTGCCATGGGGATGTGACCAACAACGTTAACGAAGCAGTACACATAAATTCAATTTTGTAATTAAGAGATCCCGCAAATGGCTAAAAAGCAAAACTTGCACTTAACCACACTACGCCTCGTCCAATTACGGAGAATTCTAGCTTCAAAAAATTACGGAGAATTCGCCAACCAAAATTGAAAATCGCGCTCCCGAGCGTGGGTGATCATCCATACCAAGCTTGTGCAGGTCCTCCACCTGTGTGAAGATGGACCGAATTTGACCGAATCCGCGCTCGCCATGTCGTCCTTCTCATCTGAATCAAATGGCATTAGCCCCAAACACAACAAGCCTCGAAACCCAAAACACCAAGCGAAACCAACGCGATCGCCTAGCGGGGACCCCTTACCGCTGATGAGGCTCTTCACGGCGAGGTACCGCGACCACAGCAGCCGCCGATCCTCCACCGGCTGGCTCCCGTCCGGCGCCGGCGTCGCCGGCTCCCGCCGCGGCCCTCCGCCACCGCCGCTGCCATCGCGATCCAAACTCCACCCCTCGAGCCCTAGGGTTTCGAAGCGAAGAACCGAAGCGAATGGAGGGGAGGCAGTGGTGAGTGAGAGGGGAGGAGCCGAAAAATTTTGAGAGTGATGTACAAGGGAAGGAAACGGAGGAGGTGGGTATTTGAACCACCGCTCCGCTGCTACGGCGGAGGCGGGGAGGCCGGGGGAGGTGGGGGACGAGGCGACGGCGGGGGAGGTGGGGGATGAGGCGGCGGGGCGGAGACACTATCTGGCGGCGGCTCTCTCTTTCTCCCCCTCCAGATTAGATCGCGGCGTCGGCCTTGGGGTGTATAGAGGCGGCAGAGGCGGAGGGAGACGGGGACTGCGGTGGAGGTGGGGGAAGGCGGAGGGGGGCGGCGGCGGGGGAGGCGACGGAGGCAGAGGGGGCGGTGGGCGGCGAAGGGGCCGGGGAGGCGGAGTGAGACGGGGAGGCGAGGAGGCCGGGGGAGGTGGGGGACGAGGCGGCGGCTGGGGAGGTGGTGGATGAGGCGGCGTGGGAGGGGGTCCCGTGGGAGCGGCGGCTCTCTCTTTCTCCCCCTCCAGATTAGATTAGGGAGGGGATTAATTTGGGCGGAGGGTAGGCGGGGCGGCAAAAACGTGGGTCAGGCGGGGGTTTTGGCGGTTCGTTTTTTTTTTTGCAATTTTTAGCAGGAAGAAGACGCGTTTGTGACTTTGTTTGGGAGTTTGTCAAATTTTAGAAATTTTGTTTGGGTGTCATCACATCATGTTCGTGGACCATTAATGATTTGATGAACTTTGTATAAGTTTGAGTGAAACTTAAAACCATGTTGATTAGGTACAAATGAATAACATGCACGCAATAGTTTAAAGTATGAGATTTGGTTCGGAGGTGCTGGAGGTGCTAACACCTCCACCACATCTGGCCGTTCAATTGGTAGGGGCAGAATTGTATTTTTAGTTTTCCATGTTTAACTGAACGGTTAACTGTACAATACATGCTACAATACTTTGGAGCTGGTATTCAGAAACTTCCAAAATTATATATTCAGAAAAACTTCCTACAGGCTACAATTATAGTATTGCACATGAGAAATCGTAGAAGGCAGTACGTACACCGTTTGGTTGTATCAACCTATACAAGTGAGCAGTCATTCTCCGAATGAGCTGAAAATTTCACGTTACACTCCCATCTGTACTGTTGACGTGCCATTAGAATTCGCCGCCAAAGTTCATTTCATACTGCACATGAGAAATCGTAGAAGGTAGTACGTACACCGCTTGGTTGTATCAACCTATACAAGCGAGCGATCGTTCTCCGAATGAGTGAAAATTTCACGTTAGACTCCCATCTGTATCACTGATGTGCCATTGGAATTCGCCGCCAAAGTTCATTTCGATCGCACATGAGAAATAGTAGAAGGCGATCGTACACCGCTTGGCTATATTTACCTATGTGGGCGAGCAATCGTTCTCTGAATGAGTTCAAAATTTCACGCTGACTCCCACCGCACCGACACGCCATTGCAATTCGCCACCATAGTTCATTCTGTACTCGCATGAGAAATCATGGAAGATAGTGCGTGCACCGTTTGGTCAGATCAACCTATACAAGCGAAGCGGTCGTTCTTTAAATGAAAAATCAAAGTCGATAATGTCCGCTCATCGATAATTAGGTAGTAGCCAATTCTCATGTAAATTCTCTTGGTGAAGATTATCTCAACAAAAATCATATTCATTTTCTTTTAATCATGTATCTGAAATAAACAAAAAGCACAAAGATAATTGTGTGAAAACTAGGGTAACATGGTCTATTTTCATCAAATCCCTTTTATGAATCGAGCTAACCTACTAGCCAAACGCTTTTCGTGGCAGCTCCAGATTCTCAGAGAAGTGGATTCTTAGAGAATCCAGAGCAGAAGCTAAAAATGAGAATCTAGAGCTCTACCAAACAGGCCCTTATATTTCTTTGTTTTGTATTATTTGTCTTAATTGTGTATTTCTGTATAAATTTGAAATTCTATAAGAGTAAAAGACTATATTTATGTCAATTTAGTTTAGTCCGACAAATAATTCAGCCCACCCTCAATTTTATTCCTGGCTTCGCCGCTGGTTCCTACTACCCATCGGTTTAGAACATTACTAGCACCATGTACTACATATATATATGTAGTAAATAAATAAATAGTATAGCATAAGAACTCTAGGTAAATAGTAGTCACCTAAGAATACATGTATGAGTTGGAGCAGTACTAATTAATATCTTGAGTTCAAATGTAGTAGCTAGATCTTTCATGTAAATTATGACTAGTAGTACAAGTATGAGTTCGATCATGTATGAGATGGACCTACAGGTTTTTACAAATAAGGGTTTATAACATAGTAACAAGTAAGGGTTTATGTATGAGTTGCATAGTAACCTTTGCGGTAATTAGAGATATATATAGTTATAGTTAATAAGTGTGTACTTGTACTAATTTTATATGTTAGCTCAAGTTTGAACCAAGGTTGTTAGGATCAGGATCCTAGGTAGGATCGTTTTTGCTGACAAAGATAGGATCGTAGGATCGAATTGTAGTATCGGGATACTATATCAGATTTTATAAAATATAATTTTATATAAGATTTGTAATATGTGGTAAAGTTTTTTGCCTGACAGTATAGGATCGTAGGATCGAATTGTAGTATCGGGATACTATATCAGATTTTATAAAATATGATTTTATATAAGATTTGTAATATATGGTAAAGTTTTTTGCCGGACAGTATAGGATCGTATGATCGAATTGTAGTATCGGGATACTATATCAGATTTTATAAAATATAATTTTATATAAGATTTGTAATATATGGTAAAGATTAAAGGCTACAATATTATTTTTTTATTAATTTAATTGACTTTTGTATATTTAAGTGGACTTCTAGACATTATTCTCAATGCAACTCAGCTTTAAATAATATTTTATTACATTAGAAAGATTTTAAAAAGTTATTTATATCAATTATTATGGAGTATCATATGATCGTAGTATCGGGATACTAGAAATTATGTGTAGGATCGTGTTGAAGGTCCATTTAGGATCTGTATCGCTTCGGCTCGGTAGAATCCAATATTACATGTTCGATATATATATATATATATATATATATATATATATATATATATATATATATATATATAGTTAATAAGTGGGTATTTGTACTAATTTTATATGTTAGCTCAAGTTTGAAATGAAAAATAAAAAAAATCCAATATTACATGTTCGAAAGAGTTGAAAAATACAAAAATTACCCATGCAGAAAGGGCCAATTGGCCCTGACCAATCATCATAGGTAGCAACGCATGTCGCTTATAGTAGTATAGAGTCCAAGCGGAGGCGACTTCACGCTTTTAGCGAGCTACACGCCGTTGAGTTGGCGGTATGGTACTAAACAATTCTACGCAGGGGAGCGGGGGAGTGACTGCGAGTGCTAATGGGCCGGCCCAATCGGACTATACACGTTTGGAAGGAGGCAGCGTGACCTCGGCTCCCCCTCCACATCAGATAGCCGCCGCACTTCTCCCTTCGCTATCCCCTCCTTCCTCCACCGCGGCGATGGCTCGGCGATCGCCCGGCGTGGTGAAGATGACCGGCGGGAAGAGGGGCCACAACGCCCCCATCCTCCATCTCGCCTCCCCCAACCTCCCCTTAAACCCTCCGCCCCCGCTGCCGGCCGGCCGCCGCCATGCGCCGCTTCGTCTGAGCCCTCCGCCCCCTCCAAACCCTAGCCCTAGCCCTAGCCCCCACCCCGACCCCTCTCCTTGTCCTCTCCACCGCCTCCTCGTCCTCCTCTGCCACGGCCGCCTCCTCTGACTCTGACTCCTCAATTCTGCAAGCACTTCTTACACTTACAGGCTAGCAAAGGTTGCATTATTTTAGGACATTGCTATTCAGTTAAATCCTTGAACTGCAATTTTAGCTACCAAAGATTGATCCTCTACAATGTCATTGTGTCACAATATTGCTTTAGGAAGAAGAAGTTATGGCACGGAAAGCTAAGGAGGAGGAGGTCACGCTGGAATTTGAGAAATGGAAAGGGCTTTTTCGCTTGATCTTGAAGTTACTACAGAGAGCGAGACACAAGATGATGGCAGGGTTTGCTCCAAAATTTTGTGGAATACATCAAGGTACATTGTTCTTTTGTGGATGTAACATAAATGATTTTCTCAAGATTTTTATTGCCTAGCCGATATAACATAAATGAATGGTCCAGTGCAATGCTTGTTGTGTGACAATGTGCAATTTGCAGAAATAACATACTTTTAGTTGTAGTCTCAGAAATTCGATGACTAAACATGATGTGGAAACCGAAATTTGTTTTAGATATCTTTCACATTGTGAAGTGTATGAAGGTTGTTCACTGTCTGCTCATAAACAACATAGTTGCTGGTTACCAAATCGTAAAGATGGATTTATAAATTTTGAGCTCATGATTACTTGATTAGTCATACCATTGGAAAATCAGAGTGGAATAAACTACTGATTGGATCATTGCGATCATTGTGTTTACATGAACTTTGTATCAAAATATAGTTACAGGACATTTCAATTGCATGATCTTTGTATCGTAAATCGATAAACATAATTTGAGTACATGAACTTACATGCATGAAGGTTCAAAATAAATCAATACACCACACAAGCACAAGGTTCCCAATTTAAACAAAAAATCATCATCTTCATGTCCTCTGAAATTCACAAAGTGCGACAATTCCATCATCTATGTAGGTGTCATCATCTTCATCATCATCGTCTAAATCCTCATCATTGGGTTCAGGTATAGGAACCGCCTTATCTATGATGAAGCATCAACACTTACCCTTCCATGTCATTCCTTTTCCAATTTGTCAAGACTTCATGTAGGCGGGATACATTCATGTCTTATGAGCATGCGATTGTTGTGTTTGCACATGATATATAGAAATTTTGTTTTGTGTTTCAATTTGCTCAAGTCAGTTCCTCCCGGCACCGCACTCCTTAATTAGATACCCATAGATTTACATGTGGCGTAGACTTTCTACTAAATTATGCTCTTTTCTTTAGTATTCATGCACGTCCCGGAGGAGCTACTAATATGAAGCTATTAGTAGTGCTTGCTATCTACTCTGTATTTTTGGAGGCTTATTAGTTCATCTTGAGATAAGCTGTACATTGTGGCCCCGAGGACTAACAAAATATACAAATGTATTTGTTGATGATTTTTGTCTTGAGTACCAATGTAATTGTAATTTTGGTGCCATCCTCGATCAGCGTGGATATAATTAGGTGTATAAGTTTGTTATGAAAAAGAAATATCAAATGATTGTCTTGAAATGATAAATGCATAAGTAACACTATTTTCTTCTTAAATCTATTGCACATCTCACCATGGTTTTCTATAGTGTCACATTATAACTTAGTTTGCCAATGATTAAATTAGCAACATTAGAGATATGCTATCTGATTTATTATCAATGTTGGCCTTAAATTTTTCTACAATAAATTCTCATGTAAATGAAAGAAAATGTGTATAGTATTTGATTTTCCGTTGCAACGCACGCACACAACTAGTTCTATAAAGGGCAAGAATAATCGGCCGCCAAATATGGAGTATAGCACAGTACTATGATACTTGATTTAGGTAATTATTTACTACTAATTAGTGTAGGATCGTCGATGGAGTCATTGCCATCGTCGGCGGAGGGGTCGCGGAGGCGCGGAGGCGTAACATCTTGTATCCTTAGTAAAAGTTCTAGACAGAACATTGTATCCGTAGTAAAACTGATCTCGATAAAAGACCGAAACTTCAATTAACCTCAAACTTTGACAGAATAAACTAGAAAAGTTATTGAACTAACCCAACTGGAATCACGTCAAACGGAGGTCTAGAACTCAAGATATAAAATAAACAAACTCGCTGAGGAGATAGTAACGAAAATTGATTAAGCCATAATTAAGCAATTAAGCAAAAACGTAAGACATTAATCAACTAACCTTTTGATACATGCATGAATCACAAGCCTAAAAAAACTTAATGCTAAACAAAAAACATAAACCTAATTAGCCTCACGTAATCCCCTAGCATTAATTATATTTTCCTCTCCTCATGCACGATGCATTTGCATGCAAAAAGTCACGGCATATGCCTAAGTCTGATGAATGTCTTGCGGATGGTTTTTTTTTACTCAGAACGGCACAAAGAAAGCAATGCATACATACCAAGACAGAATACGTATAGTATATGTGAAGAGTATTCACCGTGCAACGCAATGACGCCGTCTTTTCGATCAATCCAAGTCGGCGCGCTCAATGCTTCGATCCACCGAGGAAACAAAAATCAGCCGCTCTCCATACGATACGGCGCGCTCGCTGTTTTCAATCAACGGCGCTCATTGTTTGTAATCAACGACCCTCAACGATCGGCAATGCATGCCTCACGAGAACTCAATTCTTCATCAACACTTATCCATCGAGCAATATTTTTCCTTTTCCAATCACAATCGCATCAAGCATCCATGCGACCTTCTTTTGTTTTTCCTACTCGCGCCAAAAGTCACGGCCTGCCCAAAAACACAACCGCGCCTAATACAATTTTTAGACGCTCTGTATTTTGTTTTTCCAAAAGGCTTGACAAGCCATAAACAAAACCATCGCCTCTATTTATCTAGTGCTCTCCTCAACCTACTCCAATACATTATCAACCCTAATACAACTCATCTTGGCCCACTACTTTTAAGGGACCCAAAATCCTTCATAACATGGGTTTTTTAATTTTACACTTCTGATTTTTTCAGCCTTCCACGTGTCTTTCCATTATACGTGACTAACTCGGTCAAAACATGTAATACTAATGTCCTCATTATCATGTACACTCAAAATGATGGACAATGGACTAGTGTCGATGAGACCTTCTAAACGCATCTTCACTTTAGGCTTGTATAGATCGAGTATGGGCTGTATATAATTAAATAAAATAGTAATAACTCTATATCTCTAAATATAATAATTAAAGACCCAATTAAATTACAGTTCACCTGATATATTTAATGTGGCTCAACAATTCCTTCCGCTTAAATAATATATTTAATTGAGAAGTGCAAGACATGAGCGTATCCACGTCATCTGTGGAGGCGGGGCGACTGCTAGGTAGCGGCGTTTGCGCGGCGGCCGCGGATGGTGGAGGCGGGGTGACTGCTGGGCGTGCGGTGGGAGGTGCCCAAGGTTTTATATGACAGGTGCTTACCATGCTTAGATAAATAGAAATTTACAATTATAATTGACAGTGGGGTACAATAGTCTGGTGGTAAACGCCTTGGCCTCCGAGCTAGAAGGTTTTGGTTCGATTCCTCCACACCCCATGATTTTTGTTTTTATTTTTCTATTCTAATTTTTATCCTCTCCTGTTTTGTCAAGTGAGACCTCCTCAACTGCGTTTTAGTTGTCACTTTTCAATTTTTTTTATCTCCTATAGCAATTAATAACTATAGATAATATAGTTCCTCCACACCAATTCGGCCCTTGTGTTGAGCAGTTAGGCCCACGAAAACAAAGCGTTGCAATAACAGATTATTGCAACGAACAATCATCATATATAGCAACAAATTTATTTCGTGGCAATACAAACTCATTTCATACGCATTGTATAGGAACCTTTTGCAACGCAATTGATGACTATGACAACGCAATAAAATTGTGGCAATATTGTCACCCACTCGCAACGAAATTCTATAAGGTGGCAATACCTTCTAACTATTGCAACGAAAATCAATATTATCACAACGCAAGACAACCGTGGCAATAAAGTCATACTACTCGCAACCATTTTCTAAATGGTGGCGATAAAGCCACCTTATTACAACGAATTCAATGACTATCGCAACGCAATATTTTAGAGGCAATACTGTGCACATATCGCCACGATTTTGGCAAAATGTTGCAATAGTACATACCTATTGCAACTAATTTAGTGTCGTTGCGATGCGTTTCGTGGCTAAAGGGTCGAAATCCAGTAGTGGAGGGATGAAGTTAATGACGTTTAGTGAAATTTGGTAGCAATATCTAAGCCTGAGTTGGTGGAGTGGCCATTTCATTTTGTAGGAAATCATGTGCACACCTACAGAAGTAGAACAGATGGATTCTATGCTTAAAAATAACTGTGGTTTACGGAAGTACTTATGATGTGTGCTAAAATCCAGGTGATTGATCATCCTTAAAGTCGAGCTAGTGGAGATTAGTTAGCACCTTGGAACTAGGTGCTCATGGGATCATTTATTGATAGTGGATCGTTTGATCAAAGAGCCTTGATCACATCTTGTGGTATGTGCACTTGATAGTCGTTATGATTGTGTTGTTTCGTATAGTAAGGTGGCAGTGTTTGTTGAACTATAGAGTAAATACGAAGGAATAAAGTATCCGGTGAGCCGTGGAAAGGTTCATGATGGGATGCTAAAAAAATCAATCAGTAACTTATGTATTAGCGAATAGACATTTGCTAATCTGTGCAAGCAGTACAAGAGGTACTGGCTTGACGTTGTTATGGAAAAAAAATTAATTGATTTCTATGTTGGTATTTGGAAGAAATGCTTTGTGTTGTGAGTGCTACCTGACTTCCCTCACATCTGCATATGAGATTTCCCGGACAAGTGGTCCGTGGCGCTCCCGAACTCGTAAGTTTCGGGCGTACCTAGGAACGAAGTCCTAGGCGTACTCAGAAGTGAGTCCTGAGCGTTTACCCAACACGTAATTTTGGTTGTCTTGAATTGGGAGTCTAAAGTGGGCCCAGGCACGTCGTCTAGGGCAAGGTAGGATTCGGATTTTGTTGCATCCGTTCATTTTCTTGGTGTTAATTATCTAAGTGGTTGTTGTGATGTGATGCTATGGCTAGCGGGAATGGTTCTCCTGCCTAGGTGTTGCATCATTAAAAGAGTGAATCCCGTGTTGTGGGAGTTTTTTTTGTTGTCTTGGGGGAGTGAGGGATGAACTCATCCTAAGTCCTGTCTTGTTGGAGAATGAAAGCTGTTGGGATTTCGTTCTGTTTTGGATGTTAAAATTTGGTAGACTTCTTAACTTTGGAGGGTTGCTGAAGGATTGGAATCCCTTGCTCTCGAAACGAATGTTAAATTCATAACATGAAGCTCTATTAGGCTTAGATCTATAATGAGAGGGTTGATATGCTGGTAATGAGGTGATAATAAAGACTTATATGGCTAATAGAGTTCTGAGTCGATCTTATGCCATAATCCTGGTGGGAAATTGATTAGGGATAAAAAAATTGGCCTTAAAAGTAAAACCGATGGTCGATTGTGTTATCGCAACTAGTAGCATCTATGGGAAATAATGGTGACTGATGTCACATTTAAGCTGGTAAAGCATGGGTAGCGATGAGAATAGGAGATTTTGGTGAAAGAGCTTCCCCGACTTATGTTTTGAGGTAATCATCCCTAGGCGTTAATGTTTTGGATTGCTTGATTCCAATAACATAGATCGAGGATGATATTAATATCGGAGTTTGGGGGAGTATTGGGAACCTTGGTTTATGAGCCTCATATTTGTTGACAACTAGTAGAGGCTAAAAGATTGAGGTAAAGTCAAAGTAGAGCTATTGGAAGATTTAATCATTTGATGTTAAATGAGATCCTAATAGAGCTTACCTTATTCTGTGGAGGTGAGAAGTTGAGGGTTGGTGTGTGGTTTTGTTTTATCCACCATGTTTGGTGACCATTATCTAAAGAAGTAGTCAGGGGTATAATCCATTACATGGGTAATTGGAATGTTTTGACATGTCAAAACATGGGAACCTATGATTCTTGCCAAGAGAGTTAGTGAGAACTATCTTTGCGGGTTTAGTCACATGGATGTGTGATTGATACTGATTTTTAAGGGACACGAGGTAAAATATCTCTCGTGTTATCGACCGAAGTGATTAACCGATAGTCAAAGGATTATTTTGGGAATTCGTTCAGGGTCACTTTGAGGGATAGCGGATTTAAGTGGAAAGTTGTGGTATTTCCGCATTTTACTTGTGGTCTATGTGGGTTTTGGCTAAGGCGTTATCCTTATGCCTAAAGGAATATGCTTCCTTTTCTTGGAAAAGAGAAGACTGATTTGGGGAAATAGAAATATTTCGCATGATATATGCGGCATAAAGTTGGTTGTTAGGATGAGGATTGATTTCCTGTCCGGTTTCCACTCTGAGCGGATTTAATGTGATGAAATGGTTTCCCGAGAGGAAACGAATTCCCTTCTGTTTTGAGAGAATGGTTGATGTTTGTGGATGAATGAGTGAGTCTATGAATGTTGCGTGATACTTCTCTTGTAAAAGAGAAGAGATCTCCTTGTTGCAAATAAGAGTAGCCTTATCTCTTTTGTGCAAGCAATGAGAGTGTTTTTCCTGAAGGATTGGAGGTTTTCTTTCGAGGCATGAGAATTGAGTCTTTGCACGGAGTGCACAATGTGTTTCATGTGTTAATGTTGAGAAAGTACTGGAGAGATCGAGAGCATGAGAATGTGTTAGGACCGGTGTCCATAGAGCAAGACCTCATCTTCGAGTCCCGTCCAGTTCATATTCTGGAGGAATCAGAGAAGGTGTTGAGGCATAAAAAGATAAAGTACGTTATAGTGCTTTGGGCACATCAGACTGAGCGAGAAGTGACATGGGAGTTGGGGTCTCGCATGCACGAGAAGTACCCGGACTTGTTCTCCATGCGTACGAGTTAAGGTTAGGTTGTGCAGTTCATTTTGTTCTTCCGTGCATATTGTTTAATGCCAGAATTCGGGGTCGAATTCTGTTAAGGGGGGTAGAATGTAATACCCCAATTATGCATAAGGGAAAACAATATCGATTAAGGAGTGTAGTTTTGCCGTCAGACCCATCGACCTTTTTGGAGTGTCGATTTAGTATCGCGCGCAGAGATTCCAAGACCATCCTAGGACGGTCGGCACCGTCTAGAGAGCCGTATATTAGCGCTCTCAGAGGTTCCCGGACCGCCTAGGGACAGTCGGCACCGTCTCGCGTTTCGGGTGTTCATCATCCAGCAAATTTCTCCTTACCTTTTTACCGTCTTACCGCTGCAGTAGAAACCCCAAAGCCCACACGGCCGTGGACCAAAAAGCCCTTAGGGCCATAGCCAGCCAAGGCAAAAAGGGAGGGGTAGAAGCGACATTTCGCGAAAAGGATGGCCATGCCTCTTAAGTAGACAAGACAACACACCACCTTTTCTGCTCCACTCCTGCCTCAGCCACAAAGCCAAGCAACATCATTTCACTTCCCCCCAGCCGAGAGACAGAGAGGGAAGGCAAGAAGGAGGGCAAGAAGAGAGGAGACCCGAAGGGACCTAGAAGGGCAGGCGCGAGAGGATGGCATCGACGGCAGCAGAGGACGCCGGCGACCGCCGAACTCACGCCAAGCTAACCCTAGAGTACGTCCACCATCCCCTCCACAACCCTTAAGAGCAGCACCGAGCACCCGCGCACACAAGTAGTAGCTAAATCAAGTTAGAGTAGAAGGGAGAGGAGGGAGACTTCCTTGGTAGGAGTGGCCTGCCGGCGAAGGAGCCGTGGCCAGCAAGCTCGAATCATCTGGGACCGAGGCCGAGCGCCGACCTGCGCTCGCGCAAGGGTTGGCGGCCTGGGGCTGGTGAGCTGAAGCCAGGGGCGACGTTGTCGGTGGCGGGTGGTGGCGCAAAAGACCGAGGGCGGCGGCCGTTGGCCGTGTCAACCCGGTGGCGGCACCTAGCGCCCCACCGCGCGCGCCACGCCGAGGCGGATCCGTCCCGTCCGGCGAGATCCGAGGCGGAGCAAGGGAGGGAAGTAGGCGGTGGCCGGCAGCATAGTGGCGGTGGATCCGCCCTTGCCCGGCTGGATCTGCCCACGGCCGGCCGGTTTTGGGAGGCGGAGGGTGGTGGGAGCGGCCGGGCCGGGCTTCGGCCGGCCGGACCTGAGGGAGGAGCGGCGCCAGAGGGGGAGGCCTTCGGCCGGGAGGAGGAAGAGAGGAGGAGGCGAGCGGCTTCGGCCAGGAAGGAGGAAGGGAGAGGCAGAGCCAGAAAAGAAAAGAAGGGGGTGCGGCCGAATGGGGAAAAGAAGGGAGGAAAAAAAGGAAGAAGAGGAAGGGCCGGCTGAGTAAGAAAAGAAAAGGAGAGGAAAAAAAGAGAAGAAAAGGAAAGAAAAGAGGAGAAGAAAAGAGAAGAAAAGGAAAGAAAAGAGGAGAAAAAGAAAGGAAAAAAAGAAAGGGTTTCGGTGGCATGCGCAGTGGATCCCTTAGTCTTGAGTGACCTGTCGTGAGTTTCGAGTCGCGTGCATAGTGCCGACGTCGTCCGTATGCATGCGCATATTATTACAAAGATTTGAGTCGAGTTAATTGCCTGTTCAGGTGAAGGTCCAGGATCGACGCCGCCCGCACGACGCTCCACTTCGTTTGGTTAACAGGCAAGTACATGGTAGAGCGGTAGACCAAGGTTTATGAATATGCGATGTTTACCTGATATGATAATATTTATGCGGAAATGCGTTGATTACATGATATCTATGTGGAAATGTGATGTTTACATGACATAAGGTTGCATGGTAAATGATGGCAATGATGATGGAGCGAGGTAGGCAATGATGCTTATCTGCTAATAATGTTAATGAAGAGCGTGATTATGATCATGGGCATATGCATATGCATTTGCATGAGGAGCACTCAAGAGTGAGGGCGGTGAGAAAATCCTAGCTATGAGCAAAGCTAGCGGACTAATCCGAGTGCTCTTGAGTAAGACCTACTTGGTAGGCCTCCACGGGAGTGGAGGGTCTCGTGCCTATGAGGCGGGCCCACGATGGGTGAACATCGACGGTGTTCACTCGGCGATGCAGTACTTGCAACGTGAAGAGTAAAAGAGCATGTAGAGTAATGATGCATTGCATTGATGGCATGGCAATGTTTGGCTAAGAGGATGATGATACGAACGTGATGATATTTGTGGATTATGTTTTACTTATGTTGGTAGTGTATATTGTTCTATTCTGTACTTGTTGAGTCTTCGAACTCACCCTTGCTTTATTTGTCGTTTTTAGGTGACCGTTGAGGACGACATGCACGGGCGGGAGTAGCACATGAACAATATGCACGAACCAGCAGCACCCTTTGAACTAACCTTTTGTCAACTCATTTTAGTCTCTACTAGTATGCCAGAGTGAAATCCAGGCGAAACCAAATCTTGTCGTTTGTGCTCGCTGCTATCTGATTATATTAGTGTTGGCTTAAATTCTTCTAGTGTTGATAAAAATGGTATAAGTTTGCAGTGGTGGTAGCATTTTGGCCCAACGGGTGGGCGGGGTGTTACATATCTTTTCCCCTTCCACGAATGCCTCCACGTCTCCAATTTATGACGCACTTCAAAATTTACTGACACTCCATGAATGCAACTCCAAATTTCCAGAGGTAGAGTTTTGCATACTTGCATTTAGTATTTTTATTTCCCTCCTTTTCTGAGTGTCCATGATCAGGACAAACCTAAAAATTTTGCACCATTATACAATCTACAATGCTAAATAAATTGAGATATTAGGCTAGCACCTATAACCATGATTCTTTCAACTACTCCCCGATGAGTTAGAAAGTTAGTTTTTTTTACTTTCCAATAAAAGAAAAGGCAAGTTCCAATCCTAAGCAAATATTTAAGAAAGAATTGTCACTCTATTTAGTTAGTAAAGGTATTTTTCTGCGGTCTGGAAACCTTAATAGAGAAATTTTTTAGACTCAAAACCATAGCGGCATCAAGTCCAACACAAATAATACTAAGAGCAACTTCAGCAGAGCCCTTATTTAAGCCATCATCCTACTTTTGAAAGTCGAGGGGCAAAAAACTCACTCCAGCAGGGCCCCTACTTGAGCCCTCAAAAGTAGGAGGCCCTCAAATCTCCCCCTCGAGCCCTCATTCCTGGGGGGTCTGGAGGGAGCCCCTACTTTTGAGGGCTCAAGTAGAGGCCCTACTGGAGTGAATTTTTTGCCCCTCGGTCAGGATGAGGGTGGGTCCTATGTGTCATCCCCTCTAAGAATGAATTTGAGGGTCCTGTTTTGAGAGCTCCTGCTGGAATGTAGCCTAAAAAACAGAGCCCTCAAAAGTAGGAAGAGCTCTCAAATAAAAAGTAGAGGCCCTATTTTGAGGGCTACTGCTGGAGTTGCTCTAAGGTTATGATATTTGATCATGTGAATGCCATCTTAAGTCATCATTATAGCCACATTAGGGAAGCTTCAATGTGCTAGACCATATTGTGCTCGCCAATCTAACTTCGGTACCAGTAATATTGCAACTAACAGTTTTAAGTAAAGATGGTAAAACTGATATGTGAGAATACTAGTAATTAGCATTCTCTTTCGGTACTAACATCCAACACCACCAGGAGAGTATCCTATGAAAGAGTAAACTTGAATTCTCAGCAAAACTGCCACGCATAATTTGCTGCAACAGATGTAAGATAACGTTATACTCAAATATTCTTCTTTCAAGAAGAATTGGAGAGCCTGAGGTCAATTGACTGCAGCTGCTCTCGGAGATGCTGGTTGTCCTTCAGCAGCCGGTCATACTCAAGCAGAAAGCTTTCAGATTGTTTTCGAATAGCAAGCGCCTTGTCTTCAGCAACGTGGACCTCCTCTGTCTTTTCTTGGACTTGCAGCTTCAGTTTCTTCATCTCCTCGTTCAGAGTGGCAATCTCTTCTTGGTACTTCTTTGTCTCCTCAGATCTTCCATGTTTTGCTTCCTCTAAAGTTTTATTATGCTTCGATACAGCCTCTACATTCTTCTTTAATCCACGTAGTTCTCTGATGTATTGGTGTAGCCGGTCAATAACTACAGCAAGAAATAAGGAGTACCCTGAAAGAATAGTACTGTATTGCTCAGAAATTTGGCAAAGGTCAATAAGACAGAACGAATAAAGTGATGAGACACATAGTGGAATTTTTTTTCTGAGAGTTAATGGACACATTATATTCTATATAATCATTAATTTCCACGTCACGCCCCCACTCCCGCAGAAAAAGCACCCCACGTCCCTAACTCTCATCAACATTACACGTTAGAAATGGAAAGAACAGTTCTGATAAACATTAGTACAAGCAAGCACTGATGAAACAGTTCCAAACAACAGTTAATAATGGGAGTGCGTGGCAAGTGCGAATCATCCAAACAAACTTATCCATTGGTGAAACATACTATAAAATTAATAGAGAGCATGAATAGACACCATATTTTCCAGTTGTTTCAAGAAATATACATGTAAAGACAATCAATATGTAAGAAGAGTATGTGATCAAACAAACTGAGCTTTGGGGCTACTAAATCCAACAGGAGTTATATACATAATAGAAATTCCATCACAACATGAATATATAGAAAAAGTTCCAAAAGAAGCAATTCAAGCTGTCAAAACAGTATTCATATTTCTTCATGTTTTGTGAAATTTCTTGACCTTTAGAATAAAAATGCACCCTCTAATATAATGCATCTGAATTGTATATCAGATAAAGTTTTTTCAAGGACATATTAGATAAAATTGAAAATACATATAATTTTGTTCTTCAAAACATATGTTCTAAAATATTATAAAAAACAAAAAAAGGAAAAATCAGTGGGAAATGAGATAAACATAACAAAGGCAATTATTTTTTGCTGGGCTCATATTTCTTGTTCTCATTTCATTGATTGGTTTAGAGAACTACTTTTGCCCAAATTTTTTAAGTTAAAACACATGAAAATCTGCCTGCCACCAGTAATTCTCGATTCTGTTTTCACGCTTTGGCAGTTCTTGGGCAAAAAAAGGGGTTAATACCATAAGGCACCTTACACCTAGATCAATAGATAGCTTCCATTCCTCTCTATAGCACTTTGACAAACTGGGAAGACAAAGAAGAATAATACAGTACTGAACAAAGATTTTGCTACACCAAAGCTAAACCAGATTTACTAATAGCTCTTTTATTTTGGTTGCACAACTACTAGCACTTCACAAGTAAATCAAATCTGAACATACATTAAACTAGCAGGAAGAATAAAAATTCAGCATTCGAGCATCAAATAAACTGAACAAGAGCAATTTGTTGGGCCAAAACTTCTGTACAAATCAAGGTCATGACAAGTCAACAAGACCTGAACTGTTGATTTTGGCATGAATTTACTGAAACAGATGCAACTTAATTTTTCATGTAAATAACTCAACTGAAGAAAATGGTTGCATAATTCATAACATGACATCAAATATAATGTTCCGACATATCATTCATTGTGGATTCAGCAAAAAAAGGAAGCCTGGTTACAAAACTCTTTAAGCCTGAGACCTTTTTTATAGGAAGCCAGAAAATGTTCAGAATAAAAAACGTTCACAGCTTTTAGCACATGCATGCAGATTTGAGAGCTTCAACTAAACTAAGTTAGTATGCACTTTGCACATTCAAAACTGAACTTGTACAAGAGTGCTGACAGCTGTCACTGGATTAGACAGTGGCACTGCAACGTACAGTCAGCAGCTCGGCATGCCATAGTGCACCTAAGAAGACCGTGCAAAGCAGGAAGCAGCATAGGGCAGCAATAAAAACAGGAACAGTACAGTGGAGCAGAAGTTGCAGTGAGTTCTGTGGTTAGTGCTGCCTTGGCATGAACAGAGAAAATAGGTTCCTATAGATGGAATACAAAAGTGCAGAGGCCAGAGGATGAGATGTCGTTTGAAGAAAAAGTACGTGTTGCTTTACATTTTGGAAGGAAAATAAAATCCACACCAGATGCAAAAGAAAACAGCAAAGTGGAGAAGATGCCAGCGGCTAAAACATTAGATAATGCAATCTTCATTAATGGAATGTGCTCATGCAACTGACTGTTTCTGTGTTTACCCTCACATTGACATAACAACTATCCTTGTTCTTGCATCTGCTGTGCCCACTCCCACTGCGAACACCACATGCCTTTTCCTCACCTGCCATTGCAGTCAGCATTGCCACCCTCAACTTCTGGCTCTGCACCTTTGTGCCAATCACTCATGCCACAACCCTGCTGAACAATGGTCCCATCCTTCCAGACAAGCAGCAAGAAGTGTAGCCATAATGCACACTAAATAGTAAGCTAGAGTCCACACAGACACCCCTGGCGTCCAACTGACTAAGGTGGGTGCTGTTCTTCCCCATTTTCATTTTTCTCAAATTAAAAAAAATATTTAAGAGCCAAATCCAGCAATTAAGAAGTACAGCCAACAAAGGCAAAAAAAAAAAAAAGAAGCCCCCCCCGTGTCAAACTGCCAATTCTTCTTGTATCAAAGTAAGAATCTTTGTTTCTTCATATTTGACACAAAACAAATTATTAATGTGTAGTAACAAGAAAACCTCATTTCTGCATAGCAATAGTAGCACACTTTTTAGTTACAAAAGAACATCACAATTGGTTACCTTCAAACCATAAAGTACTACCAGATTCAATATAGAAGCTATAGACACCAGCTAATAGCAACATTTGGACTTTGAAGTCACATCTTTCAAATTCCAAAAATAAAATGATTGCGATGAATTAGACCACACTTAGAGTACATATCACCAAATTACAAAAAAGGATGAAAGAATGCAATAGACGCCATAGTGTGAATAGACTAATAGAGCCATGTGTGTAAATAAGCAACACTATTATATTATCCATCCAAGTTCACACTGAGAGAAAAACATGTGGTGCCCCTCACCAGGGGCGGACCCACAGGGTATGCCGGGTGGGCCACGGCATACCACAGGGCCCGAGACTCGATCGGCGTGCTGCCGGCGGTTCGGCTACCGCGCGCGCGCCTCAATCTTGCCTTCTCCGCGCTCCTTCCGGGCGAAGAACCGACGGGATGCCCAAACGTTCAACAAGCATTCCGCTCCCAAGAACACAGGAGACACCGCACCGGGATGAGGGCGACGGAGCTGCGCGCCGTCGAGATTCCACCACGCTGGTCTCTGCGGCTCGCCGGCGAGGATCCGGGCGCCTAATCGTGATCGGCGGGCAAGCAAGGTAGGCTCCGTTGTTGGTTGCGAAATGGGTTCGATTTGGGGCTACAGGATACTTTGGTTGTTTCGTTGGTTTCTGCCTCTCTGCGCATTGTAGTCATCTGAGAAGGAGATGATATGATTTGACCCCCTTGTTCGGGTGTTTTCCTCACCTGTTAGACAGAACCCAATTTCGTTCCCCAAAATTTGTCATTGTTTCTTGATTTATGGGGATTTCGTAAAAGGTTTTATTGATCATATACCCTCCCCTTAGATAGAAATTCAAGATTTACCCTCCTGGTCCACGCGTCAGTGACTTATGATGACCCCATATGTCATTGAGGTGGGAGGGTAAATCCTGAATTTCCCAACTAAGGGGAGGGTATATGATCCAATCCCCCTTCGTAAAAATGATGGATTCTGAATAGTAACATATTCTAGTAAATCATGCCTACCAAGCACTCTATCCTACCTGTTTAATAAAAGGTTAGTTTTTTTGTCGTGTGTTACTAGTGGTTCGCCCATCTGCTTCTTGATATATACGTTTCCTATTGATTGGATCTGTTTCGTGCCCGTCCAATCCTAATATCACTATGCTCGCTAAAATTTTGAAGATAGGTTGATGAACGCTGAGGAAAACAATGAAGAGCTAAGTGGGATGAAAGGAGTACTGCGACAGTTTTGTGGTTCAGATGATTGGACAGAAGAGCAGGACATGGCATTGCACGAGGCTTACTTCACTGCTCGACCATCCCCACATTTCTGGAAGAAAGTTTCCAAAATGGTATGTCAATCCTTCCGTTTTGTTGCTTTAGTGGTGCTGGCTGAAGAAACACTATTCTATATTGTTGTTTGGGCTTGATTAATAAAACAATAATGATAATGCTGCAGTTGAAGTGTTGTCCTTGAAAATTGTTTTGCATTTTTGTGGGTCTTGGTGCTAGGCTTTGTGATATTTGGCAGCAAGGTTTTGTTGATGTGCTTTATAAACATTGTAAAGGCTGTCATATTCCAACTCCAAAATACCATTAGTGTCTTGGCAATCAGTAAGCTAAATAGTAAAGAACATTTACTGAAAATGTGATGAATTGTTCACGATGTATGGGTTAATTATCGTGGGCAAAACGAGAACATTCTTCCCCTAAATTGATTTTGCGTTGAAGGGGAAAACAGTAATAGTGACCTAATGCTCCCTGTTTGTTATTTTATGAAACATATCCATGTGATAGCTAATAGTTTTCCACTCCAAAAAGAGAAATTCCTGTCAAATAGCTAGGTGCAGAAATGTGGCAATGGTCACAGGTAATTTGTAGATGCTGACAAGTGGCAAGTAACACATTAACACATGGCATTAATTGTAATAAATAGCATTTACAAGAGAGCTAGTCTTGTTTTCTTTCTTCTCAGTACGTACCGACACCAACAATGATGTGGGAAACATGGTCGTTATAAGATTGTTAACTTGTTAGTTAGATGATGCATGCAACAAAATTTTACTGTCAAATTATGATTGCTGGTACTTCAATTCTGCTCTGTTAATGTTGTCACAAATGGATTTAAAACACTCGGAGTTGCGTAAAATTTTACAATTATTTACCGAATTGGCAAATGATTTTACTGAATTGCATATAAAAATTTTGGTGCGGCATACCCTTTGGTAAAATCCTGGGTCCGTCACTGCCCCTCACGAAGTCACGACACTAATCAGATGCGGTGCAGTACAGTGTGACTTTGTAGTGATCTTTACATTGGGTTGCAAAATACAATTAAAATAGATAAATAATACAACACCAAAATGGGAAATAGCTCCGATGGCGAAATTGGGTTGTACACTTGTATATGTGGAGTAAGTCTAAATGGAGGGATGGTTGACTCATAAAAATGCATAATCGATTATTTGCCCCGAAGTTGAAGCGCCCTTGGTAAAATGCGTCATTGTATTGTAACGGAGGTTTTGGCCCGAACCTCATGCGCCATTTGTTAGTTTGCCCTTTTTTAAAATTTTAACCGTATTTTGTTGAATTTGAGCTAAAACTTGACAGGAAATGACCGTAAAGCCCCTCAGCCACTGCTATGTGGCTGGGTTGGGCCCGACGCCGAACCTGACCGAGTGGTTTCCCTCCTATTCATCCCCTCCACCACCTCGTTCTCCTTCCACCCGCCGATATATATTTCCTCATCCTCCCACCCCACCCCACCCCCCCAACCCACCAAATCCACACCCAAATCTCTCTCTCTCTCCCGCTCCTCCCTACTTCCCCTCTCGGTTTCTCGGTCTACAGCACCGGCCAGGGCGCATGGCACACCCGTCCATGGACCACAACCTCCGCTCCCCGGCGGCGCACAAGTCCCCGCTGAGCGCTCTCTGCACCATCGCTTCCTCTGCCCTAGCGCCCTCGCCTGCCTCCGCGACTCCAAGATTATCGCCCACTCCCTCCACTACACCGCCTCTCCTCCAACCGTCCTCCCCTTCCCAGTCCTCCGCGTCGGCACCCGTGGCCGAGGATGGCGGCGGCGTGCCGCACTTCTTGGGGGGGAGGGGGGCGTGAAGAGGCTACAGTACCCGCTACGGAAGAAGCTGGCTGTGGCCCAGTGCGTGGTGTTCCTGCCGTCGCCGGACGCCGCGGAGGTGTTCTTGGACGCGTTCGAGACGGCGCCGTCGAAGTTGGTCGCCGCGCATTGGAGACTAATTTTTGTGGTGTTCGGCTATTGTGTAGACCGTAGATCTGTGCAAATGGCTTCTCTTTAGTGTCTTTGTTTTAGAAAGAAATTTGGACTCACAACAAAAAATCTCGGATTTGTTTACAACATTATACTTTTTTTGTTGAGGGTGTAGATCTTTGATTTTTGGTTTCAGCACTGGTAGTTTTAGATTCTGATTTTTAGTAGCGATTTCAGTCAAATTTGCTGTGCCTACTGGCACTGAACAAGGCTAACAATCAAATTTTAATCCAACAGCCTTCAGTGTCATTGACATTGTACCACAATTCGCAAGATTCACATAGATTGGGCTCGACAAAGAGAGATTATACAAACAGAACCCACTGTAGGCACATAGCAAGGGGCAATCCGGTCATTTCCACTCCAAATATGGTTAAAAATTCAAAAAGGAGCAACTAACAAACGGCGCATGAAGTTCGGACCAAAACCTCCGTTACAATGTAATGGAGTACATTTTACCAAGGGCGCTTCAACTTGGGGCAAATAATCGATTATCCCCATAAAAAATTAGAGAAGAATGAGTTTGATACAGCTAACCAATTTGAACCTTGTGCTTTCATACTTTTGGAAGGATGAAGGGAATGAGTTCCCAGACCAGCTACAATTTTCTAGAGTTTAACCCATCATATCTTCTGCCTGGCATTTTCAATTATTTTAAGCACGTTGCGATCAGAACAAATATCTGTACGAGATGGATTTCTACATCACCAAATCTTTCTACTGTTTAATCCAACAGAACTAGCAAGATTGAAGCAAACACAGAGATAATTCCAATCATGTGGTGGGATGTGCGTTACCAAGACCTACCCATGAGGGACGCCTCCAGGAGGTGGCGCGAGAAGAGGACCTGGTCGGTGGGCGAGAGGGCTCCCCCGCCGCCGGACTCGGGGTCCCTGGCGCGACCGCTGATCTCGGCCATGCTGTAGAGTGTGGAGGCGAGCAGAGTGAATACGACGCCGGCGACGGTCTTGACGGCGACGGGCGCGCGGCGGCCGCGCTTGAGGCGGTCGAGGCCCAGCACGGCGAGCTTCCGCAGCGGCGTCTTGAAGAGCAGCACAGCCGCCACGGTCGCCTCCGCCACGAGCACTACGAACAGCAGCTGGATCATCGCTGCTGGTGCTGGCTGCGTCGCGTGGGTTCGATTCGACGGGATCGAGATCGAGGATGACGAGGAGGCGTTTGGGAGTTTGGGGTTCCGGAGGAGGCGGTGATCGGAATTTTCGATTTGTTTTTTCTTCTTCTCGCATATGTCTGGGTTTTGGAACAGGGAAATGAGAAATAGAACGTTTCAATGCTTGAATTTATTTACTTGACGCGGCGGCGCTCCGATGGCCTTTCAGGCTTCTGCTGTGGGCTTCGGTCAATGAATTTTGTCTAAAATTATATTATAGTAATCATTAATTTTTTAAAAAAATTAAAAATTAAAAATATCATTACATCATCATGGATAATACAAAAGAATAGACAAAAAAAGCTGAAAAACCAAAATAAATCAAAATAAAAAATCAATATGTTCTACGTGGTTTCTGATTTAAACAAACTAAAAGCTAAAAAAGACATAATCTAAAACCATTTGAAGTGGGATTGACTTCAACTAATGGTTTTTTTGCTACGGCTAATGGTTTTTAGCTGAAAATAAATAACAATGGTTCAAAGAAGTGACTTTTAGAAATAGAGCATGAGCGGTGAGGAAAGTGAGGGAAAAATTCATACGCGAAATGGGAGGGAGAAGTGGGGACTGCTTCGGAAAGCTAGATATTTATATTGACTTTTTGTTTCTTTAAGTATAAACTAGAAATAAAAGCTAATATGAATAGACCCTAAAGCATATCACTTTAAGATATATCACACAGTTTCACGAAAGTGGATATATGCCACCCTACTTTATTGCGCCGTGGAAATATAACAACTTCTCTACATTTACCCGTTTTCTTTTCTTTTAATTATTTTCCCATATGTTACCTAGTCTCGTTTTGCCCTTCTTCTATTTCGATCGACCCTAACCAACAAAACTCAACCGATCGAACCAATCCATGCGATCATGCTTGACTCGAACAAAACATAAGCCGAGGAAAGCCATCCTGGATCCCCGCGGCGGCGTGACATCTTGGCGGTGGCGGTCTTCCCCCTAGCTTGACGCCACACCCCTAGGTTGGAAAATCTGCTCGAAGCTCATGAGCCAGCTCAGCTCAGCTCGAGCCGGCTCGGATTGGGCTTTTGAAATTTTGAACCAAGCTGAGCTAACTATCTAGCTCGCACAAAAAATGAGCAACTATCAAGCTAAGATTGAGTATTTTATGAAAAAATTGCACCAATATTGAAGTCCTTGTCTGAAGTGACTAGTACATTTTCTAGATCAACTTATCCAATGGTAAATATTTTTTATCCTTACATAATTAATGTCAAGATTGCATTAAGAGCTGCAATTACTTCTAGAGATGATCATTTGAAGAAAATGGCTACTGCAATGTTGGATAAGTTTGATTAGTATTGAGAAGAAAAGAACAATGTCATGGTCCTTGCTACCATTCTTGATCCCAGGTTTAAGATGAGGTTCATTAGTTGGTGCTTCAACCAAATGTATGAGCCCTCAAAAGCTGCAAAAGAGCTTGATGATGTCAAGGTTAAATTGGAAGATTTATATTCACAGTTTGATATGTATCATTGACACAACCGAATGGGCAACAGAGATGATGCAACCTCCTCTTTAGCTATGGGTACAAGAAGCTCATTATCATCAGTCTCATCTCAGTTTCAGTCATTCTTGCATTCTACTACTACCGATCCTTTAAAGTCAGAGTTGCTCATCTTCCTAGATAAAGTTAAAGGAATGCGCGTAGGTTACGAAAGCAGAAAACAAAATTTTTCTACCGCGCACACAAGGACATCATGCTTAAGGAGAGATCATGAATCGTTACCACTAGACGCGCAGCGCAGCGGAAGAAGAGTTGGAGAAACCAACCCAACCACGCGCGTCGAGGTAGTAGTGGAATTAGCCGATCGTCCCGAATAGATCGTCTCCTCCACGCGATCAACCACACCACGAGCAGATCCAATCTGTAGGTTGTTGATGCCAATCAACACCGCAACGAGCAGCGCCTCCACCGAAATCCACACGTCCGGGGCTGGAACGCCGATCGCGAGTGTACTAGCACTCATGAGCGGCTAGGGTTTGGCTCGGGAGGTGGCGGCTAGGGTTATGCTAGAGGTTAACAGAAGCGTGTACCCCTCAGCCCCTCGCCACCATATATATAGACCTCCTCACTTGGGCCTTGTAGACCGAGGCCCAATAGGAGTCTATTCGGATCTCTATCCGAATTGAGCCCACATCTGAATCATATTCGAATTAGTGCTCCAACCCGTCAAGTGTGCGACCCTGTAGGTTCACGTATACTTGGTCGCAACCCAGAAACGCCTTTCCGGTCACCCTGTTAATAGCGGCCTCTAGTAAGACATATTAACCCTAAAGTATACGTAAGGATCATATCGGCTGAACCTGTAATGTTCTCATGTACGAATCCCTTTGCCTCACGATATAGATTGAGATCAAGGCGAGACCTGTGTCATCCTCTTAATAGCTCAATCACTCTCTCGATTCCGTGATGGATTATAAACTTGTGATTGACTCCTCAATCACCTTGGCATGGCCATGCACTTTCATAACCCATTACATCGAGGGCCCAGAGATATCTCTCCCATAAGGAGGGGCAAATTCTATCTTGACCATTCACATCCCACTATATGTTTCATGGCAAACCCGAAGACTACTTTTATAACTACCCAGTTACAGAGTAATGTTTAGTAGTCCCAAAATAAGCTATTACGCATGTTGGGAACCATGATGATCTCAAGTCTAAGGATTCTACATAAACACTACTTGAGACCAGCGATGACACATGGAATCTCTACGATTGTCTCATGGCGGGTCTATCCAACATATGTTCACTAACACATGTCCATATTATTGATTTGGTATCACCATACCATGATCCATGAGACATGATCATCAATCAATACATATGCTGATCTTTGAATCATATTTGTTCCTCATATGATATATGATCGAGGATCATTTAGAAATAGCAACATTTTAGCATTAAGAGTCTCATGAATAAGTCACATACTCATTGATCAATAATGATAATGTCTATTTCAAGGAACAAAGTAATGTATCATAAACATAATATGTGATATATATAACATCTCCATGTTGCCTCTAGGGCATATCACTATGATCTCCCACTTGCACTAGAGTCAACCATGTAGGTATCTAATACCCATTGCCCTAGTGTGAGCCTCATGCTTTGGTGGGAAGCGCTTTGTCAACAGATCTGCAATGTTCAAATCCGTTTGTACTTTGCATATCTTCACATCGCCTCTCTCCACTATCTCGCGGATGAGATGAAATCGTTGTAAATGTGCTTGGACTTACAGTGCGATCTAGGCTCCTTGGCTTGCGCAATGGCCCCACTATTGTCACAAGATGAGGTCCATTGGGTTGGAGGCACTAGTCATCACACCAAGCTCGAAACAAATTTCTTGATCCAAACGACCTCTTTAGCGGCTTGAAGCTGCTATGTACTCGGCTACGTTGTAGAATCAGCAATCGTCTCCTGCTGGAACTCTTCCAGCTCACCGCACCGCCATTCAGCCAGAACACAATCCAGATTGCGATCTAAAATCATCTTTGCCAGTTTGGAAGCTAGCATCGGTGTAACCATTTACAACGAGCTCTTCCTCACCCCCATAGACAAGGAACACATCTTTAGTTCTTCTCAAGTACTTCAAGATGTTCTTTACGGCAATCCAGTGACCTTCACCTGGATCTAACTGGTATCTACTTGTAGCACTTAAAGCATACACTACTAGTTTTCAGGTCTAGGACAACGGAGCGAAATCGTTGCAATAGGGGAAAAATAGATGCAATATGTACCTATTGCAATACATCACTTTCGTTGGCAAGCGTGGCAAGTACTTGCGTGCTTAAAAGATTGTGCAACGGATTGTGATTTCATTGCAATACCTATGGTTATTGCCATGCAATATATTGTGGTAATTGTTTGTTGTTGCAACGAATGATGTCGTGGCGATATAGGCTATTGCCACGGCTGACTCCGTGGCAATAGCTTCTTTTGCCACGAAGTTTGGTCGTGGCAATAGTATCATTTGCCACAAAAATATTGCGTGGTAATAGGTTCTATTGCCACGCCAATGGTTAGTGGCAATAGACCCTATTGCCACGGAGACCATTTCGTTACAGCGAGGATATTGCTACGGGAGGTGTTTCGTTGCAATATGTTTTATTGCCACGGAAGGCGTTTCATTGCCATAAAGTTATTGCGACGAAATATGTTTTGTGGCAAATAGATCCTATAACAACGAACATTGTTCATGGCATATAGTGGAATCGCAACATAGTAGCGGCGTTGCAACGACCTATCAAAACGAAATACCAATTTTGCATACGGTTTATCATAGCGGTAAAATTTGCGGTAGCATATTGAGCATATGATAGTTTATTATAATTTGTTGTTGCAAATTAATAATCAAATTTAGAACACTACTGGATCAAAAACACATATATTAATTCAACACATAATAATTTAAAAGTGTCACCACTCATGCATGAATTACATATCAATCTCCATACTTAAACTACAAAGTTTGTAGCTAATAACAAAAGTACTATCACTTCCATTCCATTTGTCCGTGCTTCTTTGACATGTTGAATTTCTGACTTGACGACGCCACGACTCTGTATGCTCGATCAAATTGTTTCATCTGATAGAACATGAACAATAAAGAGGACCTTAATGTGAGTATTGTCCAGCAGACATACTTAAGTACATCATAATGCAAGTTTAGATATACGAGTTCTGACTGAAAATAGCAATCCCGAGTTCTCTAGTTGATTGCGTTTACCAAGTGATTCAGAGACACATACTTAAGTACATCATAGTGCAAGTTTAGCAAGTGATTCCAGCAGAATTATTTAATTTCATTTCATTTACCGATATGTAGTAGCCCTACTTCACCTGGTATAATCTTTTAGTAGTTTAGAACAGTATGCTATATTTGACATAAGAACAATGACAGATGAAGATTAGTCACATTTTCATTTCATACCTGATAGTCCCTCCTTTTCTTCGAACGAGTTGTAGCAGTATTCTTCAATTGTTGTGGAGGGATGAAGTTCGATGAACCATTATTAACAAATGACATTTTGGAAGAGGCTTGGTTAAGATTAGAAGCTCGAGTGATGCGAATAGGTGGCCTAGCATCCTTTTGTGTGGTCACGATGCTTGCTGGGTCATTCTGCAAATGTAAAATGTAGAATAAAAAATATTGGCATCCTGATGTGTACTACTATTAAAATATGTTCAGCATGCATGCATCAATTGAAGTTCAGGGAAGGTACACATCAGTGAGTCATCAATAGAATGTACAAAGTCCAAATCCCTTATGGCGACAAACTATTTGCAAATTTTGTTACTGTTGTAATGTTTCTTCCACATGTTCAGTGTCTTTTACGTGGTGTTCAATGTACTATCTGGGTTAGCCTTGTCCAATGTTGTCATGTTTTCGTCTTCCTCACTTGGATTAGCCTCGCTTTCCCTTGTGCTTAATATACTTCCCTGGTTAGCCTACATATGGACCATGAGGAAAAACATTAGGACCTGTTAGGGTGGGTGGTGCTGCAAATATCAACAACAAGCAGCGATGAGCTGCGATGCGTATGTACAGATGTAGTACCTGTAATGTTGCTTCTCTCTGTTGTGCTAGCAATGAAAGGAACTCTTGCCTAAGTTGTTCTCTTGCGTTCCTTTCCTTCTCCAGTTCCTCTTGCATCTCTCGCCTAGTTTGTTCCCTTTCAGCAACTCCATTTGCAATTTGTTCCTTTAACATTTGCACCTCATCTTTGAGCTCATTATTTTTATTTGAAATGCACTGAAGCACGTGATTGTTCATCAGTCTGTCTTTCAACAGTTGACTTCGTGTGGGATATTTCGCCATGTATCCATGACCATGAGCTTTGCATGATTTGGTACTGGTGTTTTCCTTGTGACTTGATTGGAAAGCAATGTTTTCCTCTTCAACTGTAAGGAAGTCTTTATCTGGCTCTGTTGATAGGTCGAGTAATTTTGAACATTTGCATCATCCTAAGTGTGATAAGGGAAAATAAGAAGTTAAATCAGTTAAGTTTTATGCACAAAATTATGATAAATGTACTAAGTCATGAACAAATTAAATTTACTACTCACATAGACATCCCTAGAAGCGTTGTTTGACCATTCCCGTTCTTCGTGTGGGTAGTCATCCAAAGAGTCGATCGATTGGCTCTTCTCCGATTTGGGTCTCTCTAAGATGGCAAACATTGTGCCTTGTGAACAATTGATCATTTAAGAACAGAATCGAGATAAGTTTAATTTTTCATTACCTGCTCGTAGCTACATTGGGAGAACGGTTTGGATCCCATTAGATGCTTGGTCTTACATTTTTGACGGTTTTGAGTTTTGGCTGCTGACCCTCTGCAAAAAAGTTTACAAGTGCACTCAACAAAGCATTCTTGTCACCATATATGTATTAAAAAATAAATAAAGTAAGACAGTAATGTTCAAATTCTTCGGCTAAGGTAAAATTAATAGTCTAGAAGATAAAATTATAAAACTACTCTGTCTCTAATCAAATAGGTCAACGATCAATAGTCAACTATTGATAAAAATGATGTATGTGCCTTATTTTAACTACTACTTACAAAGGTGTTCGAGCTAACTCATATATGCCTTATGCAGACAATTGTTCAAGTCTAAATAAGAATTATATGCATCCTAAATAGTGGTAGTAAAAGCATATATGTCTATAACACATCTTCTTGCATATATTTTGTAATTGCTATTGCTAATGCATCAAGCTGTACAAGTCCTTACATTAATGGTTACTATCTCAATTCCATTCACTAATTGGTAATTGCGAGAGAAAAATTGAACCTTGAATTTTCAGTTCCAAAATACATTATCATGTAGTGCCATTTGACAATGTCTATATCTTGAGCTTATGTTTCATTCGCTCAAGATAAGTGTTGTATGCCTTGTATGTAGAACTGAATGTTGATCGTCATCCTTTGTACCGCTCTTTAGCAATGTCCCATATCTTTTCCGTTGCATTCTCAATGTTTGGAAAATCCCACCTACTCTGCTTGTATTGAAGCAGAAAGTGAAGGTGAAGTCGCATGCGTAATTCTGAATTAACATGCTTATTTACCAACAAATAAAAGATGCAACTTACTAGCAAATCCTCTGCTATTGTAATTTTGACATTTTGCTTTATATCTTTCCACTTTTGACTCAATAAGTGGAGCCCTCTTTCTTGTAAACATTACCACTTCATCCACAAATGTTGGGAGTTTTCTCCTCACGGGCCTCCTAACCTTGCTAAAAATTGAATTGATAGTTTCGCGATGCATTCTTGACTCTCTTGTTAGTCTCTTGCTAAACCTTTAAGGCATCCACGTACACCTTTCTTGCAATTTGTTGGGAGCCACCTCCTTATGAGCAATTTAAATGTCATTTAATGTACACATTCAGAAAAAACTAATTGAACCTAGAAAAAGAATTGTGAAGGATAGCATACCATTTTGTTGTTGCTTGTTTTTCCGAGCATGAGATGGCCTCTCTGGTGGTGTTGGGTCATTGTCTTGACTTTCCTCATCTTGAAGGCCAATTTGGATTGTTGGTATGGTCCTCTTTCAAAAGGATCTGCACACATTATAATACTCATCGAGAAATATATGTGAGTTTGTAAAACTAATAATATGCTTGCATAGTTCGGTGAAAGATTTGAAAATTACAGATATCATCAAGATGGCCTTTCGTCCTTAACCATTCCTTATATGTTTTGATTGTTTCATCCTGTAGTCATCCATAAATTCTGCAAGCCATGAATATATGTTAGTGCGATTGCCAATTCAGTACTTCTATTAAAAACAGTGCGATTTTAATTGTAGCAACATATATAACTTACCGTGTGTTCTTCCTCGGCTTGCGATTCGCTAGCCAAACCTTGTATGCATCAAGTTGTTCATTTGTAATTGGATCATCACAATTTTGTTGACTCCTCTTTCGCTTCATGGGTGTTATGGTCACCTGATTGTCTTTTACTCGCTCCCTTGACACTACTAATCGGACTTTTCTTTCATCTTGATTGCTTTCAATCATTTTGTGCATCACGACTATAATCGATCGGCTCGAGTTGCTACCGCCATACATCGCTTCTTATAGTATAAAAATCCCTAGCGAGTATCCAAGCTGTTCTTTTAAACTTAACAATGTCATAAATGAGACATTAGTCCTATCAAGATCGCACTCTAAGAATTCTTTTTCTGGTGGTGCTCCCTTGCATTGAATAACTAAAGTCCACTGCTGACCCGACCCTTATTTCGTTCTGTATATTTACATAGAGAAAGGTTAAATAGTCAAAATGCAGTTGTCAGTATGCAAAATCTGAGAGGAAAATAGTAGATGATCAGAAGGAAACAATAAATTTGTAATGAAAATAAATGACAGGATCTAAAACTATTATGTGCTGATAACCAACAGTAAAAAAACTGAGCTGTCATAACTAAATTTTGAGATGGAATTATAATTCCACTGAACTGGTTACACCACCAAATAGCAGGCCACCGTACTCATAACAAATTCTGCGATTTGGTCAGTCCACACAACAGCCCCAAATCGTCATTGCTCCATGCCTCACAAGACCATGGGCAAATTTATGACAGTTCGTGAGCAAGAAGAAACTTAAATTTCAAGAAATTGCTAGCTTGAGCAAGAGGAAACTTTAATGTCAAGAAATCACTAGCCAACAAAGACTTCAAATCCCTTATGAGCACCTCAATATCGACTTGTCATACTCGATGCCCTGAATCCTCAATAGCGCGTGAGGAAAAACGCACACGCTGCTTTGCAGTTGCAATCATCCCTGAATTTACACATCGTTTGCTAATATCCTGGACAATCAAACAGTACATAGTAACTCTTGAATTTACACAAGAATCAAATTCCGGAACTTGCATCTCTGGAGACAAATAAGTCCTTTGGAAATATGCCAGGAATGGGTTCAGATCCTTCCTCTACCGCCATGAGCGAAGAATAAATTGTGGTGGTTGAATGAAAATGTAATGGCTTTTCAATGTTAATTGTGTAATGACCTGCAGAGAAGTGAAACCTGATACATGTACTTATGCTCAATTCACTCAGTTCATGTAGCTATTGAAATGGGTTATCCACTCATCCATATTGTAAAATTGGCAAATCTGAGTACCATGGATGGTATCGGATGTTCTAATTTAGAAAACAGGCAAGCCACTTGATAGGAAATAAAATCACTCTTGGAGTGCCCTCAAGAGCCCAGTTGATCAGCTGCCAAGTTAGGAGCACCAGGACAACCATTTTTAATAGTGAGAGTGTCATTCCGATTACTAAATGCAAACAATGAATAGGACATCTTAACTTCTAACATAAGTATAAGACTACCTAGACATTCGGCAAATGAACAAATGAATATGCATAATGACGTTATAATGACGTCAACTGTCAAGAACACAAGATCTTACTTATATCTTTAGCTTTGTGTTCACTAAACTGCAAAAGTCTAGCATGGGAATAAAACAGAGCTTAAGGTCTGCTTTGAATGGCTTATTATTGAAGGAACGGAAGGACTCAAGATTGCAAAAACCAAGGGAGGCAGTGTAAGCATATTATGAATGGAATGTGTAGTGAAAATCAGTGAAGTGGTCATGCGCTACATGTACAAGGGAAGAAATATTTTTTTTAAGAATTAAATTCAAAGGGCTAATTAACTCATCTTTGTTGGACACACAAAGCACATATGGGCACTCTTTGCATGACAATGACTATGCTCACTAGGTTTTGAAAGGCAGAAGAAATATCGGACAAAAATCTCCTAAAGGCACCAATAGGAACATACCAATACAAAGCTAACTTCAAAAGTTATCATTTTACCATAACTAACACATTACAACCATTGCAAAAGTGAAAATAAAATAGTTTAAACTAAAATTTTCCTATAAGCGATGCGATGTTAGGTACTTGCCATTGCGGCGATGCACATACGACCATAAAAAGAATTGGCAAGGATAAACCTCAAACCCAACATTGATTATCTTGACACTCCAGGTAAAACATTACATTCTGATTTACTGCTTCAAACTCCAGGTAAAACATTACATTCTGATTTACTGCCTTAACTGATTCGGGAAAATGATTCCGAAGGATACAAATTGACCAAAAGGTGAATCAAGCATATTTAAAACATACTGAACTGGCCTAACATCCAGAAACTTATTGTGCACGATATAAATGTTGGAACAACTTTAGGAGTTATTCCCCGGTCTTGTTCTTGTTGTTCTTGAACTAAAAAACCTAGTGTAATTCCTGCATCTCAATATGTTTGGTTTTCATGTTCGTTCTGGTAAGAGTATCAACATTATGGGATACATTAAATCAAAACAATGATGAACTTCTCAGTATTGATATGATTTTAATGGATGAACAGGTACACATTTATATAATGACATTGAAAATGTTTCTCCAACCCATATTAAATCACAGTACTCTTCTTCTACAGGGTGGCACAATTCAAGCATCCATTCCACAAAAGATATCTGATATTCCACAAAAGACAATCACACACATTTGCACCACAACAACAGACTTTCCTGTATTTCTTAAAAAATAAAAGACTAACCTAAGATACAAAGGGGTTCAGCTGTACATGAAAGCTGAAAGTTTGGATCTTACAAAATTTACAGATTCAAATGAGGATTGAACAAACCTTCTAATGATTTTCTGATATAAGGTGTTATTGCTATTACAGTTTAAATTAGTGCCAAAGTGAAAGGGGTGCTCGGACTGTTTGATATATTGAACAAACCTGGGGAGGAAAGCATCATCCGTGTCGTCTTCTTCAGCGCCAGAAGTTCGAGGTGGAACCCGTCGGTCGGCCCTCGTGATGGCGAAATCCCCGTCGGTGGCGTTGGCGGCGGCCGAACCAGTGATCGGCGTCGTCGATGGAGTCATCGCCATCGTCTTGTCGACCTAGGAGGCAGAGGGAGGCGGGGAGGTAGGGAGGCCGGGGGAGGTGGGGGACGAGGCGGCGGCGGGAGGTGGGGATGAGGCGGCGGGGCGGCGTGGGAGGGGGTCCCGTGGGAGTGGCGCCGGGCGGAGTGGGGCCGGGAGGCGAGGCGGGGGCCGAGGGCGGAGGCGGAGGGAGACGAGGCGGGGGGCGGGAGAGGTGGGGGCGAGGCGGGGGGAGGTGGGGATGAGGCGGGCGGCGTGGGAGGTCCCGTGGGAGCGGCGCGGGCGGAGTGGGAAGGCCGGGAGGCGAGCCGGGAGGCGGAGGGAGGGGGAGGCCGGGGAGATGGGGGCGAGGTGGCGGCGGGAGGTGGGGATGAGGCGGCGGGCGGCGTGGGAGGTGTCCGTGGGAGCGGGCGCCCGGCGGAGTGGGGAAGGCCGGCGGCGAGCCGGGAGGCGGAGGAGACGAGGGCGGCGGCGGGGAGGTGGGGATGAGGCGGCGGGCGGCGTGGGAGGGTCCCGTGGGAGCGGGCGCGGCGGAGTGGGAAGGCCGGGAGGCGAGCCGGAGGCGGAGGGAGACGGGGAGGCGGGGAGGCCGTGGGAGGTGGGGGACGAGGTGGCGGCGGGGGAGGTTGGGGATGAGGCGGCGGGGCGGCGTGGGAGCGAGAAGATTTAGGGTGTCCCGCGCGATGGTTTTGGACGGGGGGACGAGGAATTTGGGCGGGTTGTGCGTATTGTGGGGAAGTTATTAGGGAGGGAAACTTTTTATGTTTTTTAAAAATATAATAAATAAATAAATAAATATATATATATATATATCTTTACTATTATAAATAAACGGTGTTGCAGCCTAGTGATTCAGAGCTGAAACGTTTATTACAATAATAATTAGAGTGTTGCAGCAGAACAATAATTAGAGACAAAACACAATATTACACAAGCACAAGGTTTATTCCCAATTTAAACAAAAAAATCATCATCTTCATGTCCTACAGAATTCACAGGTGCGATAATTCCATCATCTATGTATGTGTCATCATCTTCATCGTCATCGTCTAAGTCCTCATCATTGGGTTCAGGTACAGGAACCGCCTTATCTATGATGAAGCATCAACACTTACCCTTCCATATCATTCCTTTTCCAATTTGTCAAGTCTTCATGTAGCGGGATACATTCATGTCTTCGGTCAAGCGACCAGCGACTCAACATCGGGTTCTCCTCCTTTTCGCACCTCTGCTTCAAGCATGGAAAACAAATTCCTAGGTTTCATGCGAAACCTTTGCACCAATTCGGTTTTGTCGCACAAGGCACAAAAAACCTGCTCAGCTTGTGTCCCTAAAATGTAAGGCTCGTTGAAATATCGAAACGAGTCTTATCAACATCGATGATCCGTATTGATCTCTGCTGAACCCTCTTCCTTTCTTCGTAGTAGCGGCGGTACATCGTACGATCACTGCTGAAAAATACGACTTCTTTTTGGTTGGCAAAATCTAGCGTGATAATTTTTTTAATCACGCCATACCGATCCATGTTGCGGTGCTATCATCGCCCTTCACAAAGACACCACTGTTTTTGTGTAGTTAGGTTCTTCTCTATGGCGGCCGTCAAAAGCAGGATATCCATTTATGTAGCATCTGTTGAAAAATCGAGCCCGATGGTCGGTCCCGGGAAAGGGCATACATTAGATCACTTGTTTTTCCTTCTTCATATAGTTTGGAGATCTGCAATTAGTTCAAAGAAAAATTATTAGGCAAATACGTGTGACATAATGAACCAATAAATAAAAAATAGTAACTCACTTTACGCTCAAACTAGCCTACAAATTGCTCCTTGTGACGGGTTTCAACATTCATGCACTCATATTTCTAAGCTCATCCTTGTGCTTACTAAATTAAAACAAAAAGAGGGCATCCATTAGTTGAAAACATGAAAAATAATATATACTTGAAATTTAGTACATGTAAAGTACAACTTACTTAATCCATGGAATGGCCTCATCACAGTTTGTAATTATGTAGTGCCTCATTCGATGCAACTCCAACCTAGAAAGAGACTCGATAGTACATCCTTTCTTACTATAGTCAATGCTCCCAAATATGCTTAGCCCGGATGGTGGTTCGTTCACGGCAGCGCTTTCATGCCGCTCGGGCGATTAAGCTTGGTGTCGGCGTCTTCCAAGAAGCGAGAGCAAAATGTCATGCACTCCTCAGAGATATCCTCGGCTATTGAACCCTCGAGTGCGCTTTGTTCCTCACATAGCCTTTAAGCGTCGTAGATACCTCTCAATAGGATACATCCATCTGTAACACACGGGCCCTCCAAGTCTAGCCTCCTCAGCTAAATGAACTGGCAAATGCATCATGATATCAAAAAAAGCTGGTGGGAATACCATCTCAAGCCGACAAATAGTCTCTCCAATCGAAGTGCTCAAGTTTTCAACCTCTTTTTCATCCAACTCCTTTGAACATATTGCATTGAAAAACCTACTGAGCTCAATCAGTGGGATAACAACATCTTGTGGCAATATGTTGCATACTACTAAGGGTAAAAGTTTCTGAAAGATAACATGGTAGTCATGAGTTTTGAGAGAAGACAGCTTACACCCAGTGACATTCACAGATTTCTTGATATTGGAGGTGTAACCATCAGGCATTTTCACTCCTAGAAATTTGCATAATACCGTCTTTTCATCATTACCTAGAGAGTACAGAGCAGGTGGCAAAGTATACTTACCATTCTCGAGCAAAGGATGTTGATCCTTCCTTATCCCTAGATGTTGCATGTCTAGCCGAGCCTTCTCACTTTCCTTAGATTTATATTTTATGTCGAGCAAAGTCCCCAATATGCTCTCACATATGTTTTTCTCAATGTGCATCACATCCAAATTATGCCTTATAAGCAATGAGCTCCAGTGAAGGCGGTTCAAAAAAATACTCTTCTTCCTCCAATTGTGCCATCTAGTTTCTTCTTCACGCTGCTTCCTCTTTCTTGTTGCCTTCCAGAAGGTCACTTGCTCGAAACTCTCATCTTGTTCCATCACTTGCTGACCGTCGGTGTACTGGAGCCTCCTATTTTCCACCTTGTTGTTGAAGCTGATCTTGTTCTGCGCCACCGTGGTTCAAAGGCAAAAACGGCGATGTCCCATGTAGCAATGCTTGGACCAATTTCAGCCATAAGTAGTCGGTATCCTTGTGGCGGTATGGACATGCAAACTTTCCTTTAGTGCTCCATCCGGATAGCATTGCATATGCAGGAAAGTCATTAATTGTCCAAAGTAGAAGTGCACGCATAGTAAAATTTTCTTCAGCTTTGCATCCCATGTTTCAACACCCTTTTCCCAAAGATCCTTTAGCTCATCGATAAGGGGCTGCATATATACATCAATGTTCATTCTGGAGATTTCGGCCCTGGTATCAACATCGACATCATCCAATATGGTTGTTTCAAACACAACCAAGGAGGCAAGTTATAAGGGATTATGATCACAGGCCATGTAGTGTATGTAACATTCAACATCCCAAATGGATTGAAGCCATCAGATGCAAGGCCCAACCTAACATTGCGAGGATCCAATGCAAAATCCTTATACTTGTCATCTACATACTTCCATGCCAATGAGTCTGCAGGGTGACGCATTTTCCTATCACGGACCAATCCTTCCTTATGCCATCGCATATATGATGATGTGGTCTCATTCATATACAGTCTTTGAAGCCGAGGAATAAGTGGGAAATATCTTAGGATTTTACGTGGAGAACGCTTTTTTGCTCCATCAGTGCCACTAGCCTCATCATTTCCAACGGAATCGGCCGTTTTCCACCTAGACTCACCACATATTGGACATGTATCCATCTTACCATAATCACCTCGGAATAACACACAATCATTCTCACATGCATGTATCTTCTGGTAGTCTAGCCCAAGATCTCGAACAACCTTTTGCACTTTGTCCTAGGTGTTTGGGATACAATGTCCTTTAGGGAGCACAAGCGAGAACAGATGAAGTATGGACTCCAAGGAACTGTTACTAAGTCCATACATGCATTTAATCTGAAATAGCGACAATGAAAGAAACCTTAGTTGCCTCCTTGCAACCTGGATACAATTCATACATGCCTCATTTAATAATTTAAAGAATTTCCTTGCTTGTTCATTTGGCTCTTCAATATTAGAACCGATGATGTCACCACGAATAGCGCCACGATTATTGAAGAAACTAGATCATTGTGAAGCCCCATCACTGTTGCACCTTCATTGCAATCTCCTTCATCTTTGTTGTCATCGTCGGTCAAAGCTTCACCATTACCTTGTTCTTGGATGAAACTTTCATCAAACCCTCTAACTAGCAAGTGTCTTTCAACCTCATATTGTAATCTATAGGACATGCAACGACACCTTGAACAAGGACAGTGCGATTAAACCTTTAGATGTGCCTCCAAAAGTAGTTTCAATGAATTTTTGAATCCTTTTGCCACTCGGATGTTGACTTATCCATCGCATCCAACTGCTCCCATCATGTGACATGCTTCCAATGATTATCAATCAAAGTATAACAAATTAAAACCAATCTGTCCAAATTAACCCTACTGCAAAATCACAACATACACAATTAAAAAACTTATTAATAAAACAGAAAAAACTTAAACCTCGTTGCCATCTCGAAGAAAACCGCACGCCCGCACGTCTACCAGTCCCCTGACGTCTCCTCTCCCTCCCCACCGCCCCCTCCTCCTCCCTCTGCACCCGCCGCCTCCCCTCCCGGCCTCCCCGCCGCCCCCTCCTTCCCCTCCCCTCCCGGCCTCCCTCCTCGGCTCCCCGCCGATCCCACCGCTCCTCGCACCTCCGCTCCCCGCCGCCCTCCTCCCTCTGCCCCGCCGCCCCCTCCCCCTCCCGGCCTCCCCTCCTCGGCTCCCCCGCCGCTCCCACCGCTCCCCCGCACCTCCGCTCCCCCCCGCCGCCCTCCTCCCTCTGCCCCCCGCTGCCCCCCTCCCCCTCCCGGCCTCCCCGCCCCCTCCCCCCTGGCCTCCCCGATCTGGTGCAATCCCAACCCCAACTCAAAGCGGACCGTCGGCGGATTTAATACCACCAACGCTGATTCATCTGTATTCCTTCTGCGCCAAGAATGAGACTTACCATGCCCCTACTAGTTTTCTCATCCTCCCATTTCTTGGGCTCGATTGTTGCCTCGACTTTAGCGGCGATGGACTTTTGAACGCCGTTATCATGACTCTTGTTGCCCACATAGTCTTCACATGGTGTTTTGCCTAACAAGATTTGAGAATTTATCGAATTTAGGGTTGTAGATGTGACAATTAACTTAAAATCCTGTCGACGTGCAACAACCTTCTTCAATATACCAAACGAACATCGGTATTGAGCGATCTCTCATGTGCTTTATCCATAACGACAACACAATATTTGTCAGGTTTAGCATCCTTTAAGGTTTCACGGAGCAGTACTCCATCTGTCATATACTTTACTATAGTGCTAGGGCCAGTGACATCCTCGAATCGAATAGCACCTCCAACTTTATCTCCGAGCTCTGTCTCCATCTCCTCACTAATCAGCTTAGCAACACTCATGGCAGCCACACGTCTTGGTTGAGTACAGCCAATAACACCAGTAGTGGTATATCCATCCTCATGCGAATACTGAGTCAGTTGCGTAGTCTTCCCAGAGCCAATTTCGCCCACAACCACAACTACTTGATTTTCATGCACAACCTGTAGCAGGTCATCCCGGACGGTATATATGGGAAGATATTGCCTCTGTTGAGCAAGAGATTTCAATTTTGCAAAGTCACTCATAGCTTCTGCTTTTTCCTTCAAGTGCTGTGAAAACTTCGCTTCTTCTTTGAAATCTAAGGCCCCTTGGTCACCTATAACTGCAGTATCTGCATCAACCTGTTCGACAGTTCTCTCAACACCCAATATATTACCAAGCTTAGATCCGGCAAGCTCCCAAAAGCGTTGCCGTGACTTACTCATACTCTGCTTCTCACGATTTTCCCTAGCCAAAACAGAATCCTTGCGTGCAATAATAGCCATATCAGATGTTGGATCCTTCCATGGCATTACAGGCTCTGCTTGTTTTGTAAATACAACTCGTCCATCCAGAAATAGAGGTTTCGTGTCATGAATAAGAAGTATACCACCAATTGCATTCCCAGGGGTCTTGATCTCAACCAGGTAAGCATGCTCCAGTTTTTGCTTTTCATCTAGCTGTCTTTCTAACTGCAGGATTTTGTTTAGAGCAATCACCTTCTCTTTCTTATTTTTCTCAACAAGCCTTAGCACACTTTTGTCAGCTTTCTGTTGCTCAATTCTAGCCATGTGAAGAGAGTCATTTTGGTCAGCCACTGTCTTCAGATCACCAGCTTTGTAATCCTCTTCTTTTGCTAGCCATCCATAAACATACTTCCCATATTGATTTGTCTCATTCCAATCCTTGGTGAAACGGACAACAGTAAAGCCAGTATACCCCTTAGAGCAGTACACAGCATTATATTGCAAGGGGCTGAACTCAGCTAGCTGCCTTATCAGAATGGCTCCATAGTTTATGACATGGACATATGCTTTCTTGTATATATTTCTGACAAACCAGAGTTTCATAGCAATAGAAGCTGCAATGATATTCTTAGATAGTATAATATAGGGCCTGTGTTTTGGATTATTGAACTTGCAAAACCCTATAAAATACGTCAAACTCGCATCTCATGTGCAAAATGTTTATTATTCAAGTTTATTTGGGGAAAGCTTCTCATGTGAGCAAACTATAGCTCGGTTCAGCCATAAGTTTCATCTTGTAGAGTATATTACTTAGTTTCATCTTGCGGGCGAGCACTTGCGTTCTTGATCTTGCTCGTTAGGTCATGCGCTTTCATGCAGCTTGCTCGAGAGTTCGGAGATGTGACACCGTGTAGCTCTGTTTCTTGATGCGATTATGTGTTTGCGTTGGTATGATTGATTGATTGTGTGCAGGTAAGAAGAGGAGGAGGAGGAAATGGTGAAGCGCAACAATGTTATCCCCAATGGGCACTTCAAGAAGCACTGGCGAACTATGTCAAGACTGGTTCAACCAGCCCGCCATAGCGAGCGCGCATCGGTGAGCACCCCCCGCCCTTTTGTTGTTTGCGCGTTTGTCAAGCACGCATTGTAATCGTGTATGTATATTGCCTAATGATAATAATGATGTATGCAATGGTAATGACTGTTAAATTGTGGCTGGTTAATTAGAGTGCGCATACTAGAATGCTGTGCTATGTCATTAAGTAGGCTAGTAGGTTGGTATCTTCGTACACCTTGGCCGTTCGTTGTAAATATTGTCAACATTTGATTTTTATTATGTCGCAATTGTGATGCATGGTTCTTGGCAATCTAGTCGAAAATGGATGTTATGTCATAAGTTACTCTGTGCGGAATTGTCTAGTGGAAGACTGGTAGGTTGGTTGATTTGAGTTTACTACTGCTATTTTTTCTTATTTAGGCACTAGATTCCTGTGTAGTTTTTCTTTATCTGCAACTTTTATGTTTAATAACCAGGCTAATTAATTGTTTCTAGTACACCTACCCGATAGGTTTTAGCGAGTGCAGGATAGCTATTAGAATTGCATCAATTAAGCAGTCCTAGTGTACTTATCTGAAAAGCTAACTACAATGAGTACGACGAGATGCAAGATTGTTCTTGATCCATCACTTCTCGATAACCGACATGGTATATTTCTTCATTAATTGCCTTAGATACATGGAGAAAGGATGTAAAGTCTAGAGATATAAAAGACACAATTGTTGGCTTGTTTCTTGACCTACATCTTGCTCATTTTCAAGATCTTATGTCGAGGTAAGCAACCGATCGGGCTATAATTAACATCCATATATCATTTGCTGAAATTAGTGGATTGACTCTTGAGCGAGGAGTTTCTTGAGCAGAAATTAACTGAACCTACATCTTGTTTCTTGAGCGAGGAGTTTTGGGTTTGTACCTGGGCTGTCATGTGTGTTCTAGCGTGGTTGGCGATCAATGGAAATGTCGATCTGTTGTTCTAGCGTGGTTGGACTCGGGAGAACTTTGTAGGTTTATATTCTTTTGCTTGGATGAGAAAAGTGCAAACAACTTCACCATAAACATTCTGATTTTCGATCCGCTTTTGTGACTCTCTTTGAAGAGAAGAAGACTGCTGGATGGGTTTTGATCATTGTCTTTTAGATCCAATTCAGTAGGAGAGAGGCCTACCTATAGTTATTAGTTACTCATTTGATTTCATGTATATGAATTATGTTATGTTCTTTGCATTTTCCATTACACATTGATTAAGGTGTAGTATGGAGGCCACGAAGCTTGCAAATGGGAATGGTCGGTCATTACGAAGAGATTGTTATCATGCTTAGTTCTGATCAATACCTCTGTCAATTTTATTTTATCTACTTACCTTGCATATTGATATAAGAAATGTCTATTGTTTTTATATCTGTTTCACATTAAGATTAATCCATCATCTTTGTTATCACTGAATTACTGTAGCATTAATAGATGTTTCTAGTAAGTTGAATGTGTTATTGTTCAGCTATATGCTCACGAGACATATAGCGGATGTTCTTGATTAAATTGCATCGAAAAGTCCTAATGTCTTCAAACTTGGCAATTTGTGTGCGATAAAGTTGCTTAATTGCACTAATGTATGTCCGTTTGTTTGTTCTGCAATGTGACTTGGTGAAACTTAGTGGTAGAACTAAAACCAAAACCAGAACTTAGTGGTACTATGACTGCATGCATCCGAATCCGTCACGTTGTCTTAACCAAAACCGGAGGTAGTAGTACTATGACTGCATGCATCCGAACGTCTTGACCGAACCGGAGTGTACTACGGCTGCATGCATCCTTGCTCTAGACGTGGTGCTATTAATTAAGCAGCGCCATGCTCGGGTGAATGGTCGAAGACTTCTAGCGCATGCATAAATCATACAGACAACGTCTTCTTTGATTTGCGTTGATTGCCTCTGTTGATGAACGTGCATGCATGCACAGAACGTCAAACGCGCGGCCATGCACAGAACGCACGTGTAGCTCTTTGTTTCTTTTCCGTCATGCGCTCATGCACGTTGTCTTCATTTCCTCGTGTCTCGTCCGTGCATGCATGCAACAAGTTATTTTTCACGAGATGGCTCCAAGTTATGTGCATGATTAGATAATCTTTTCATTGCTTCATGGTTTGTACACATTCTTTATGTTTGTAATAGTAGCTTCTCCAAAGCTTTAATCCCGTACAAACCTAAGAACAGTTAAAATACTAACATTAAGTAGTAACCAGTTCTCATATAAATTAAAGCCAAATTTAATTAAGAGCGAGTTCACATGTTGATTAATCTTTTTAGCTTATGCTCGCGTAATCAATCTAGTCGGAATGTCCTCATTATCTTGTACACTCCAAATTCTTCAATAAGACCGATACAATTGATTGGTCTGTGCGCTTCTCTTATTACTTTTTTTGTATCCCCTGTTCCTCGGATACAATTCAATCCTTCTACGGCCAAATCTCAATTTGTGGAAAGCTTTCGAAGTAATAGATCTATTTCTGGTGGTCTCTCTCTCGCACACGCAACATGCCTTTTTAACATCGGCTTAGTGTAACTGTTCGGCCGAAGGAAATTCTATCCGAGACCGACTCACAACAAAAAAATATAATAACAAAAATAACCATCGAGCGGTACTTTCGTGACCACGCTGTGAAAATAACCATCCGAATAATGCTTGGCCCTCCACACCAATTCGGCCCTTGCGTTGAGTAGTTAGGCCACGAAAACAAAGCGTTGCAATAACAGATTATTGCCACGAACAATCATCATATATAGCAACAAATTTATTTCGTGGCAATACATACTCATTTCATACGCATTGTACAGAAACCTTTTGCAATGCAATTGATGACTATGACAACGCAACAAAATTGTGGCAATATTGTCACCCACTTGCAACAAAATTCTAAGGTGGCAATACCTCCTAAATATTGCAGCGAAAATCAATATTATCACAACATAAGACAACCGTGGCAATAAAGTCATACTACTGCAACCATTTTCTAAATGGTGGCGATAAAGCCACCCTATTACAACGAATTCAATGACTATCGCAGCGCAATATTTGGAGGCAATCTCGTGCACATATCGCCACGATTTTGGCAAAACGTTGCAATAGCACATACCTATTGCAACTAATTTAGTGTCGTTGCGATGCGTTTCGTGGCTAAAGGGTCGGAATCTAGTAGTGATACGAGACATCTGGACGTGTACAAAGCATGGCATACATAATGGACCCAATAGCCGAAGCATATGGAATCGCATTCATTTTATCCCGCTCATCAGGTGTACTAGGACACTGATTCTTGCTAAGATTTACACCATGTGACATAGGTAGAAAGCCTTTCTTGGAATCCTGCATGTTGAACCTTTTCAACACCTTGTCAATGTACGTATCTTGGCTTAATCCAATTAGTCTTTTTGATCTATCTCTATAAATCTTGATGCCCAGAATATATGCCGCCTCTCCTAAGTCTTTCATAGAGAAACTATTTTTCAATGAAGACTTAACAGATTCGAGTATAGGAATATCATTTCCGATCAGTAATATGTCATCCACATATAAGACCAGAAATACGAGTGCGCTCCCACTAGCCTTTTTGTAAACACAAGGCTCTTCTTCGTTCTTGATGAAACCAAACCCTTTGATTACTTCACAAAACGAATGTTCCAACTCCAAGATGCCTGCTTTAATCCATAAATGGATCTTTGCAGCTTGCATATCTTTCCAACTGATTGCGGATCGACAAAACCCATGGGTTGTGTCATGTACACATCCTCACTCAGATTTCCATTAAGGAAAGCTGTTTTGACATCCATTTGCCATATTTCATAGTCGAAATATGCAGCAATCGCTAGAATGATCGAATAGACTTTAGCATTGCGACAGGCGAAAAGTTTCATCATAATCAACACCTTGAATTTGTTTGAAACCTTTGGCCTGTCGCGCTTTATAGATGTGAACATTTCCATCTATGTCCATCTTTTCTTGAAAACTCATTTGCACTCAATGGTTTTAACACCATCAGGTGGATCAACCAAGTTCCAACTTGATTATTGTGCATGGATTCAATTTCGGATCTCATGGCTTCAAGCCATTTCTCAGAGTCTGGTCCTACCATCGCTTCTTCATAGGTCTTAGGCTCATCGTTGTCTAACAACAATATGTCCCGTTGTTGAGTAGTCAAGAACATGTACCTCTCGGTGCACGCGTGACCTCTCGACCTCGTGGTGTGGGTGTGTCCACAACGGGTTCTTCAACGATTGGTTCATCTTGTTGTGGTTACGTAGGAGCTGAAACGTTTTGGTGTTTCTCGAATTTCTTCAAGTTGCACCGTGCTCCCACTATCCCTTCTTGAGAGAAACTCTTTCTCTAAAAAGACACCATGCCGGGCGACAAACACTTTGCCTTCTTCTTGATTATAGAAGTAATATCCTTTTTTTCCTTAGGATACCCGATAAAGAAGGATTTATCAGATTTAGGAGTGAGCTTATCAGATTGTAAACGTTTTACATAAGCTTCACATCCCCAAATCTTAAGAAAAGACAAGCTAGGACGTTGTCCTTTCCACATCTCATATGGTGTCTTTTCTACTGATTTTGATGGAACCCTGTTTAGTGTGAACGCGGCTGTTTCAAGAGCGTACCCCCAAAAAGACAACGAAAGATCATTTTGGCTCATCATGGAGCGCACCATATCTAATAAGGTGCGATTTCTCCGTTCAGATACCCCATTTGGCTCATCATTGATAATTTAACAAAGTCATGAAAAAGGGCAAAAGGGCACAACAAATATACGTAATGGCTGAAGGGCAAAAGGGTCACTTTGGGTAACAAAATACATGTATTTAGATGAGAAAAGAGACTTAATACACCAAATGTCATGAAAAACAAGAAGCCAACGTTTCAAGGGTCATTTTAACGAAGTTGATGTTTGGAGTCCTATAATTGCGAAGCGCATTGTTTGCTGTCCTATAAGATCTTGTCTCCAAGAGATATTCCCACCTCTTACATGTCTTTGGCACCAAAATATTTCAAGAGAAGAGAAATCCAACCAAGAAAGCTAAGAAAATCAAAAGCACAAGAGGGAATTCATGGTACAACCCACTTGGAGAGGAATATTTTTATAGCCAATCCCTCAGGATAGCAGAGTTGTAAGCCTAAAGCATAGACACCCACAAGGCTCCAACCCAAGAAACCCTAATCTCACATGGGAGGGAGCAAGAGCTAGTCACTAAAAGGCTTAGCCAACCTTCTCCAATCCTAACACTTGCCTTTCCTCCCCTTATATAGCCTCACAACCTAAACCAAAACCTAATGGATCCACTGATTAGGCCAAACCGAGGATAACCCGTTAACCCCACCTAACATCAGGTTTTACCCTATCATGCATGCTTCTTACAACAGCTTACAACTATTAACCCATTAATGAATCAAATTTGATCCACTTCACATTGTCAGCACATACAAGATCTAAACCACTTAAACTAACGCCATGGTTTCACACACATCGGGTCTCTCTGACCAAACTGGACCTCAGCACCACCTTGTGCCTAGTCTCGATCCTCCTACGCCTCACTATGACATAGCTCCAAAATTCTACAACCAACAACAGCAAGCAAACCATCACGTAGCTCCTCACAGCACATAAAGTCATCAATTGACACAATTAGTCCATACAATGTACCATGCAAAATATATACAACCAAAATACTGATCCAAAATCTAGGACCAAACAATAAACCTATGTGCAAACAAGCAACAACACACATACCATGACCACATGGTTACCCCAACTCAATCCATAACTCAAATCCCATAATCCTATTTTTCTGTGAAAATTAGTAGTATCGCATGTAACACACCAGTACTACCACATAGCAGTAAGACCGCTCTCTAAACCGAAACTACCACTCCATTGCACCTCGCACCGGACCCCTCTGGAAAATACATGCCTCAACTCAGACCAAAACTACCATTCGTGCGGTTTGACCATGCTCACAATGTCATACTACCGCTTTAGGTATGACCACTGCCACAACGACGATACTACCGATTTACCTAACACTTCCAGAAAATACCTCAAACAAAATACGATTTTTTGCAAAAACACTTCACTACTCCATAAAACTTACAATAGTTCATCACAACATTAACCAGGACCTTCTCACATGGTCCTTACAATCTTCCCCTTAATGAACCCATTAGCAATTATTCAAATACAAATAGGAGGTGGTTTTAGGCCCTACTCAAAAGAGCTTTTTTTGAGTGGCTTATGGCCAAAAAGCACTGTAGCTGGCTGAAAAAACATTGTACCTGACGGAGGCTTATTTTGCATAATTAAATTTTAAAAAATTAAAAATAAAAATGTTAGCTCATCACGTATAATGCAAACAAATACGAGAAAAAAGAACCGGCAAAAAACTCAAAAAAGCCAAAAGTGTACAAAAGACAAAATTTATGAATAGTACAAAATAAACCAGAAGCCAGAAGCTCAAGTCGAAATGAGTAGGGCCTGAGACAACGAAGAAGAATTTGGTAAAGAGAGCTCCAAAATGGTCACAAGAAGAATGCAATGACTGAAAATTACCATACGAAATAGAAATAGAGTGAAGCTACTGAAAATAACAAGTTTTTCATAAAAAGCTTCAAATCCACCAAATGAGTCGGGAAATCTCACTCTAGGTTCATATGAAAGAAGAATTGTTCTATTTGACCTTGATCTTAGCGAGAAGAGATCAAAAGCTCTGATTTAGCAAAATTGATCACACGCTCTAATTTAGCAAAGAATTTTCACAAAAACTCTAAATTATGCTCTAGATATGCATTGTTATCATTTTTGTCTCTTTTTGACAATAGAGTCATCAGGATGTATGGAAGAAGATATAGTATAAATGAAATAAAATGACTGTATTTTATTGATTTTTAGTATTTAGGAGCCATAAAAATTATCCAAAGTGACTTTACAAGTATTACACCAAGCTATAAAAATATAAAAGTGCTAGAGCCAAATGAGCAACAACCTGAAATTAAATGGATTTTTAGCATGTTAGGTTGCTCAAAATTACAGTTTAACCAAAGTTATCCAAAAATGAGTCAAGCCATGTCAATATTTTAAGTGGAACCAAGAAACTATAATTGAGTCTGTTGTGGCTACAGGCCAAACAGAGAGAGAGATGGTAGTGGAGAGTGATGGAGATGAGTAAAAATGGCTTGCCCTTGTCCTCCCCATGGCCTGTATTCATATATATATATGCACATGAGGAGTGCTTTTCTGATTATACCCTTACATCAGGTTTATCCCCTGCAGGCGGTTATGTCATTACACATGGCCTATTCTCAGGCCTTATAACCTCCTACCGAACTCTTTGGGTTTAGGTGGGGCCACCCCTCGACGAGAGCCTCTCATGGTAAAGGGCTTCACGGGCCGAAGCCATGTTGCCGAGTCCTTTGGCCCCCTCCGTCCCGCGGCTGTGAACTTTCAAACTTGACCGGGGCTGCGCCAGTGGCGAAGCGAGCGCGCGCTCCGTCCCTCACCCTTCGAACGGGCGGCGGTGGAGGTGGCCCTAGCTGAAGTAGACGCGCGCCGGGGGCGTTGCACTGGCACAGTTAAGCGTAGCGGGCCCCCTGAGTCGCCGCGTGAGCCTTAAGTGATAAGGGACGTGCTGCGACGCTCGCTCTTCCAGCCGTCCACGTGGTGAAGCGTGCTTGGCGCGGTGCGGGCCTTGAGGCGTCGTGACCATTAATACAACGGCGGACTCCCGGCAGTTGGACTTCTGCCGATTGGACTTCCGCCGGTTGGCTCCCCTGCTGATGGGGTATATATATGGCGCTGGTACGACGTTGTTCCTGCGTATATTGTGATAGAATCTGCTCCTTAAAATGGGCCCCTGCCGTGCATCAACATTCCTGGGTGACGCTAAGCGGCTTGGGGAACGTTGATGCACAGAAGGAGGTCCATTTTTTCTTGGGAGCGTGGTCAGCGCCGATTATCGACAGCCAGCCGCGCTTCCTGCCCTCGCACCGCGCTTCCGCAGGCAACAACAAGGTTTGCCATGTTTTTCTTAACATGCCTACCAACAGACGGTGTTCCTGATGGAGCCCGCCGGCATTACCTTTTATGTTGATGCACTGTAGGTGGCCTATTAAGAAAACCGAGGCAGGCTTTGTGGGACAAGACCCCCGCCATTGCGGTGCCCCGCCGAAGTAGGCACACGCGCTCCGTCCCCCACCCTTCGAACGGGTGGCGGCGGAGCTGGCGCCCAGCCGAAGTAGACGCGCGCGCTCCGTTTCCTGCCCTTCGAACGGGTGGCAGCGGAGGCTGGCGCCGTGCTCGAAGTAGATGCGCGCGCGCTCCGTCCCCTACCCTTTGAACGGGTGGCAGCGGAGCTGGCGCCTAGCCGAAGTAGACGCGCGCGCTCCGTCCCGTACCCCTCGAACGGGTGGCAGCGGAGGCTGGCGTCTTGCTCAAAGTAGACGCGCGCGCGCTCCGTCCCCTACCCTTCGAACGGGTGGCAGCGGAGCTGTCGCCTTGCCGAAGTAGACGCGCGCGCTCCGTCCCCTACACCTCGAACGGGTGGCAGCGGAGGCTGGCGCCTTGCTCGAAGTAGACGCGCGCGCGCTCCGTCCCCTACCCCGAAGGGTGGCGGCGGGCTGTCGCCTAGCCGAAGTAGGCGCGCGCCCGTCCCCTACCCCTCGAGCGGGTGGCGCGAGGCGGCGCCTTGCTCAAAGACGCGCGCGCGCTCGTCCCCTACCCTTGAGCGGGTGGCGCGGAGCCGGCGCCTGCCGTAAGACGCGCGCCGCGCTCGTCGCCTACCCTTGAGCGGGTGGCGGCGGGCCGGCGCCAGCCGGCGTAGACGCGCGCTCTGTCCCCTACCCTTGAGCGGGTGGCGCAGAGCTGGTGCCTAGCCGGCAGACGCAGCGCGCTCCGTCCCCTACCCCTCGAGCGGGTGGCGCGAGGCCGCGCCTTGCTCGGTAGAGCGCGCGCTCCGTCCCCTACCGTCGAGCGGGTGGCAGCGGAGCTGTCGCCTGCCGGCAGAGGCGCGCGCGCTCGTCCCCTACCCCTCGAGCGGGTGGCGGCGGAGGCCGCGCCTTGCTCGGCGTGAACGCGCGCGCCGTCCCCTACCCTTGAGCGGGCGCGGCGAGGCCGGCGCCTTGCTCGAAATGACACGCGCGCCCGTCCCCTACCCTTGAGCGGGTGGCGGCGAGGCCGCGCGCTTGCTCGAAGTGAACGCGCGGCGCTCCATCCCCTACCCTTGAGCGGGTGGCGCGGGTGGCGCCTAAGTCGGCCGACCTTAGCGCTTGCCGAGACCATAGGCGGAATTGGAGTTGTCCCTTCGGTCCGTGGCGCCTTTAATGTCGGCTGGGACCGTACCGACGCTTAGCCTGCCAAAAGGCGGGTTGCTGCGTCGTGTAGCGTCCGTTCACGTGGTGAGGGCACGCGGCGGCTTGTAACTGGAGCGTTGTGGTGGGTCAGGGATTGCGTGGCCGTGACCGTTTGCGTTGATGGTCCTTGTTCTGCGGTCGCGTGTGGCGTGTGTCACCACGACGCCCCATCTTCAGTTACGGGGAATCGTGCGGGGCGGACTTTTACACCGCTGCGGTTGCATCTGGCACGCGGATCGTTGCGATGCTTCGGTAGTGGCGGTATGGGCGAGGTGGCTTGAAATAGCCCCCCCGTAACAGCGTCCCCGCACCTTTACGCCCTCTTTCCTGTCTGCTCCGCCCTCTATACTTTCACGATATTTTCACCGCTTCAATCTCTCCGTGGGAAGCGATGGCCTCCGGTGGCAAGCGCGGCCAGGCGGTTGGTGGCTCTGGCATTCGCCGGCGGTCTTCGCTGTTGGAGGTGAAATACGCGCTCCAAGAGCGTGACCCGGCAGCGGCGGACAAGGAGTGGTTGGTGGCGGAGGAGGAAGGCACGTTCTCCGGCGAGCTAGGCCCCTCGCTTGTGACCGAGAAGACGATCCAAGGGCTTCTGCGCGCGGGGAAGTTGTCCGAGCGCCAGGAGGTACGATTGCCCGTCGCCGATGAGTCGGAACCGTATCCCGAGAGGTCGGAGGCGGTCGTGTTCGTTGCCTTTGTCGACGCGGGGCTCCGCATTCCAGCGGCGTCTATCGTGGCGGCGTCTTGCGACCTTCGGCCGGAGCCGCTGCAACCGACTCAACGCCGCGGCTCGCGGTGTTCAGTGGGCCTTGCGCTCGGGCGTGTTGGCCCAGCGCCTCGTTGTTCGCCTACCTTCACGGCAGCGGTGCGGCCCAGGGCCGGAAGGGCGGGGCGGCTGTCGAGCTTCGGTAGCGTCACCTTTATTCTTCGTCCGTCGTGCAAGAAGCTCTTCCCTGCGAACTCAACTCGCGGGAAGTGGGAGTCTTACTGGATGAAGCGGTGGTTCTACCACCGTGTGGAGAGCGGGAGCGGCCTTGAGTGCACAGGCCGACCGATCGCGTTCAAGCCCTCGCCCAGCCGGATGCTCGATGATGAGGACAGGCGGAGGGTCCAGCGGCTCGTAGGCGTGGCTGCCCGCTTCAACATGCGCGACCTCGCCGAAGAGTACGTGATGTACGGCGTGGCACCGCTTGCCCGCGACTGGCGTCTTGCCGCTGAGAAGCATCGAGACGACAATGTTTCGCCATCGATCTGCTTGCTGCCGGCGCCCTCCAGTCTTCGTAAGCCTCGATCGCGTCTCTCCTTTGTTCACGCGAAATGCGCTATATGCTGATGCTATTCTCCTTTGCTTCAGGGATTTGCTTGGAGGAGGCGGAGCAAGCCGCGCACGTATTCCTGGGGCCGTACACCGGCAGGGAGCACGAGCAGCGCGCGTCTGCTATCGCCGAGGTGGGGCTGGGGCGAATAAACCGCGTGTGCGAGGCCCTGGGCCTTGCCGTGCTGGACCGTGTCGCTCCAGACGACGGGGCAGCGAAGAAGAAGAAGGCGTCGTCTCGGAAGAGGGGCCGCAGCGGGGCGCCTGCCGTGCTTGGCGCGGCGGCACTCTCTGCTTCCGCTTTCGTGCACCGGCGCGGCGGCGCGAGTCGGACTCGGCAAGGTATGCCGATTCAGTCTTGGGTGGTGCAGACGCCGAAGGCGAGGTATCTTCGGCGAGCGCCCCGGACGGCGGGTTTGCCGCGAGCAGCCGGAGGGGGGAAGTCTCGCCGCCCGCCGAAGTCGTCGAGGTGGAACCCGTGCGGACCGGCGATGCTGAGGTGGAGCCTTCGGCCGTGGCCGCTGTGGTGCCGGAGGCGCCCTCCACGGGGGCGCATGGAGCCATGCTGCCTTTGCCGACAGCGGCAGAAACCGAGGTGCCCCCCTGCAACAATTGCCACCGCGGAACCTTCGCCCCCGGTTGCTGCAACCGCGGGGGCTTCCCCAGCCGCGACTGCGGGGGCGGTATCGCTGCTGGCTGCCCGGCTAAACGGCCGTGTGTGCGGCCGGAGCTCCACCGGACACCGCGGGGATTCGTTGTGGCCACGGGCATCAGAAGCTTGTGGGACTCCAGTGCAAGTGCCGGAGATCCTGCGGCATATGCGCCTTCCGCCCCCTGGCCACGCCGCCCGCCGCGCAGGGACAGCCATCGCCTGCCCCGAACGCGGAGGCTTGTGCCCGTGGCGGGACCATTCCTTCTGCGGGGGCTTACGCCACCGCCGCCCCGCCCGGGGATGATGGGGCGAGTCCCCGGGACCCTCCTTCTGCTACCGAAGGTAGGGTGGCTTAGCTTACTCTGGTGTATTCTTTCATGCCTTGCGGTGCTCACCTGCTGCCCTGTTTGCAGCGTTGCTCATTCCGGAGGGGGAGTACTTGGCGGACCAAGGGACCTCTGCGCGCGTAAGCCCCGCGGACTTCGTGCCGCCCCCGGAGACGCTGAGGGCGTGGCGCGGGATTGTGAATGACGCAGCCACCAGCGTCAACCCACAAGTGCTGCAGGCCTACGGGGCGGGGCGCCTCGAAGACGCCTTCGAGGTGTCTGGGGTGAGGGTAAGTACTCATGCGACAACGCCTGGGCTGGCTGAGGTTGCTAAGTCTTTCCCTTCTGCAGACACTTGTGCCGGGGCAGGCCTTGCAAACGGCCTATACTCGTGGCCGAAAGGCGCTCGAGGATAGGCTGTGGGCCGCCGAGGAGGAGTTACGCGAAGCCTCTGGAGCTCGCTCTGCCCAGGACGCCCGCATCCGCCAGCTGGAAGCGGAATGCGCCGAAGCGAGGGCACACGCCGAGGGACTTGTTGCGTCGGCGTGGGAATCGGCCTCAGAAGCTGCTCAACAGAAGTTTGCGGCGGAGCGGGACGGGCTCCTGGAACAGGTCGCCTCGCTAGAGAAGAAAAAATGCGAGCTTGCCTTGACTCTAGTGGAGCGTAACCAGACGCTTGGCGACGCCTCGGTGGCTGCGTGGGACGCCCTGCAAATGCTGGAAGTCCACCTCCAAAGACTCGTGGCCGGAGTGCCAGACCACGCCTTCGGCCCGGAGGAGTTGCTGCGGGCCCTTCGCTGGATCCATGACGCAGCCGACGTTGCGCGCGGGGCTGAGACGAACTTTGGCGACCACTGTGCCTATGTGGCGTCGTGCCTGGTGTGCGCCCTCCTTCGGCACCGTGGTTGCACGCATATCGCCGAGCTGGAGAACCCTCAGCTGGAGATGCTCGGCGGGGCCGGAGTGATGTCCGGTGAAATCCGTGTCGTTCGCCGCCCCATCAAATTCTTCTACGAGCGGATCTGGGACTACACCGGGATAGCCGCCACATAGGTCGAGCTTTGGAAGTCCCTTCGTGGTGGGGGGAGCCTCGGCCAATTTCTGGACGAAGTCCCGCGGCGCGACGAGGGTGGCGCTGAGGCCTCCGAAGATGTCGAAGGCTCACAGGTGCGGCGCCAACGTGGCTAGGTGTGGCGTGCGTTGTAGTGTCTGCCCCTTAATTGAATGAATAAAGTGCGTGTTTGCTTCACGAACTGACTACTTGCCTTCATTCCGGGCAGCTTCCTTCTTTGGGGCGATCTCCGTGTCGCCTTTGCGACCCGGCGGCGCCTTCGACGCTGGCAAAGGGCCGAGGAGTCGTTGAACTTTTGGGCAGGTCGTCCTTCTTCGAGCGAGGCCCCAGCTTTAGCGCGTGTTAAGGACGAGCCCGCGGGATAGCGGCTTAGAATGGCAAGGATGCTACCGGACCTTTGTACTTGTGTGATTTGTCCGATATGCAGATTTTCTGTCATCTTAGGATATGCGCTGTGTGTTGATGCCACTGCGGGTTCACCGGTACGCCACATGCTGCGCGGGGACGGGGTCTCCGCGCTCGACGCGCGCCGTTGGTGAAGTAGTCACGCAAGGGTTCCTTAGAACGGCGCTTGCGGGGGCAGTCCTTGGCGCCTCACCTTTTTACAGTCCGTAGACGGGCGGGTGCAGAGGCGGACCTCGACACTTCACCTTTTTATAGTCCGTAGACTGGCGTGTGCGGAGGCGGACCTCGGCACTTTGCCTTTTTATAGTCCGTAGACTGGCGGGTGCGGAGGCGGACCTCGACGCTTCGCCTTTTTATAGTCCGTGGCGGCGGGTGCGGGGCGACCTCGGCGCCGCCTTTTATAGCCCGTGGCGGCGTGTGCGGAGGCGACGCGTCGGCGCCGCCTTTATAGTCCGTAGATCGGCGGGTGCGAGGCGACCTCGGCGCCGCCTTTTATAGCCGTGGATCGGCGTGTGCGGGGGCGACCTCGGCGCCGCCTTTTCATAGTCCGTGATCGGCGGAGTGCGAGGCGGACCTCGGCGCCGCTTTTTATAGCTGTATCGGCGTGTGCGGAGGCGGACCTCGGCACTTTGCCTTTTTATAGTCCGTAGACTGGCGCAGGCGAGGGTGGAAGTGCGCGCACGTTCCGTTCCTCTTGCTCCTCATGGCGGGGGTAGCCTCTGGCGCGCTGTGTCTTCGGCAACGCGCGCTGCGCTCACCTCCCGCAGTACGCGAGGGTGAGCCTCGCTCCGCTGCGATTAATACTCGTGTCCTCCGCCCGCGTTGCGAAACGCGTGGGGGGCCTCCGTAGTTTTATTTATACTCCGCAGAGTGCGTGGGGTCAACATCCACGTCCTATTTATACTCCGCAGAGTATGCACAGGGACAAGGTCCCTGGCATGCGCGGAGTTCGCGTCTTGTTTAGACTCCGTAAAGTGCGCCGGGAGGACATCCGTGTCTTATTTATACTCCGCAGAGTGCATGGGGTCAACATCCACGTCCTATTTATACTCCGCAGAGTATGCACAGGGACGAGGTCCCTGGCATGCGCGAAGTTCGCGTCTTGTTTAGACTCCGTAGAGTGCGCAGGGAGAACATCCGCATCTTATTTATACTCCGCAGAGTGCGTGGGGTCAACATCCACGTCCTATTTATACTCCGCAGAGTATGCACAGGGACGAGGTCCCTGGCATGCGCGGAGTTCGCGTCTTGTTTAGACTTCGTAGAGTGCGCAGGGAGATCATCCGCGTCTTATTTATACTCCGTAGAGTGCGTGCGAGGGCGTCCCCTCACGCGTCTTTTGTTTATACTCAGTCCCGTACCCCTGGCTACGGCGAGTGCACACGCGAACGTGCGTCTTTGTTTATACTCAGGCCCGTCACCTTTGGCTACGGCGAGTGCACACGCGAACGTGCGACTTGATTTATACTCGATCCGTACCCGCTACGGCGAGTGCACACGCGAACGCGCGACCGATTTATACTCGATCCGTACCCACAGCTCGGCGAGTGCACACGCGAACGCGCGTCTTTGTTTATACTCGTGCCCGTCACCTTTGGCTACGGCGAGTGCACACGCGAACGTGCAACTCGATTTATACTCGATCCGTACTGCTACGGCGAGTGCTGCGAACGTCGCGACTTCGATTTATACTCGATCCGTACCCACTCGCTACGGCGAGTGCACACACGAACGTGCGTCTTTGTTTATACTCGTGCCCATCACCTTTGGCTACGGCGAGTGCACACGCGAGCGTCGACTTCGATTATACTCGATCCCGTACCCGCTACGGCGAGTGCACACGCGAACGTGCGTCTTTGTTTATACTCAGGCCCGTCACCTTTGGCTACGGCGAGTGCACACGCGAACGTGCGACTTCGATTTATACTGCGGGAACGCGCGCGCTAGCCAAGCCTGCGCGCACCTCCGCCGCGTACTTGTGCGTGATGAAGAAAGATTGGTGACAAACGGCGATCTTCATTACATCCCCGTTTGCGCGGGTAAGCAATTACAGGGGGTGGATATACTAACCGTTTGTCCTTGGTGCGGCCGAAGCCTCTAGTCGCTAGACATTTGCAGGGCCCGCCAAGGCGCCTCTGAATGGCCCCGCGGACCTCCGCGCTGTGACGCCAGCTCTAAGAGCGCCGTTGGGCTTCGCGACGCGGGCACACAGTACTGGCTCGATCGCGCGGGCCATATCACGTCGCCTCGGGCGGTGATGATGGTCCGGGACCGGATCTTCATGCATAGATAGCCGTGATGTGGTACCGCGCCGAAGGAGTTGAGGATTAGGCGCCCTAATATGGCATTGTAGGGTGCGGAAGGTCGATAACGTCGAAGGTGGCATCTTCGCCCGCACATTGTCATCTTGGCGAAGGAGACTTGAAGACCTATTTGGCCCGGCGCGCGGGGCTGTCCCCCGAAGCCCTGCAGTGGGATTCCTGAGGGCCCTAGGCGGCTTCGAGGGATCCCCATCTGGTCGAAGGCCACCGCAAACAATACGTTTGCGGAGCTACCGCCGTCCACCAAGGCACGCCCCACGTCGCATCCCGCGATAGTGACCCGGATGACCAGGGGGTCCTGATGAGGGAAGTCCACGCCTTGGGCGTCGTCGGGTGTGAATGTAACTTTGTGCTGCGCCCAGTCTGGCGGTGCTTGCGCTGGGTATGCCACCACGTGATGTAGTCTTCACGCATAGGCCTTCTCGCTGCGGTCTTTGAGGTGAATTCCAGCGCGAGCTCGCGGATATGGCGTTAATGACCTGCGGTGGGTTGCCTCGGGGCTGCAGCGGCGGGAGGCCCTCCCGGGCTGCAGACGTGAGCTTGGATCCGTAAGGGCCCTCCGGGTTGCATCCCTTGCGCTGTACCGCATGGGGGCCTCGTCACGGAATGGGCGTGGGCCACCGCAGCGGACGCGCGTCTCGGGTTCTGTCCCTAGCGACGCTTCTCGTGGAGCGCCGCGATGGAGGTGCAGGCGCGGGTATCGTGGTTGCCGCGGCCGTGGACTACGCACCACAGTCCCTGGTGCTGGTCGTCATAATCTCCACGACTTTTATCGTCGCGGCCCCGGCCACGGCCGCGCCCCCGGCCACGGCGCCTCGACCACCTCGGCCCGCGGAACGCCGTCGAACCGCCTTCAATGTCGAGGATGTACCGCCGCCTCGACCTGCTGGCGCGCTTGGGCGGCGGGCGACTCCTTGCGCGGCGTCCTGCGGTCGGACGCATCCCTGGACGACTCCTGCTTACGTTTTCCCTTCGAAGAACCGTCCTTCGACGGATCTTCGACTTTTGCCGAGGCTCCGGCCTGGTTGGTGTCGGAGTCGTCACCTTGCCTTCACCGCGCGTCTTCTTCCGCCCTGGCGTATTCCTCCATTTTGTCAAAGAGCTTTGCCACCGTCTTGATTGGCTTTCGCGCATTGTACTCGGCCATCGGGCCCGGACGAAGGCCCTGTATGGCTGCATTAACGACGGTGGTTTCATTAACGTCTTTCACTTGGCATCGAATCTTGGCGAAGCATTTGAAGTAGTCCCGGAGCTTCTCCGAGGGTTTCTGCTTCACAGCGAAGAGTTGGTCCGCGTCGACTCGCTCGATATAGTTTTCTTGGAAGTTGTTGTGAAGGCGATCGCGGAGCTGCTCCCACGCGTAGATGGAGCCTGGCTCTATGGTAAAGAACCAAGAGAGCGCCACTCCTTGCAGCGCGAGGGGGAGTCCCTTCGCCTTTGTGGTGTCGTCTCGCCCGCGGCCGATCGCGGTTTCGTACACGCGTCATTTAACTCACGAGGTCCGTGTCGCCTTGTACGGTCGATGGCGCTAGGAAACTTGAAGTCTTCGGCCATGCCGCTGCTGCAGCCCCGCCAAAGCGGGACTCAGATCTCGCGCGCAACGGCACGCGGCTAGGCGTGGGGCTTCGCGATCGCCCGCCCTCTCGGCGTGGGCTCGGGCGCGACATCGGTGCGACCTGCGGCTCCGAGCCTCTTGCATATCTCGGGCGGCTCCGCGAAGGTCCCCTAGCTCCCGCTGGAACACGTTGAGGGCTGCTAGTATGGCGCTTTCCACCGCAGGTGCTGTCGGGGCCGCCGGAACACCCAGCGAACGGGTCGGTGCAGGGACCATCGCCTCATGATCTCTGGATCTGCCGAATGCTTTATTGCAGCTACCCCCGGCCGCCTGATCCGCGCTGCCGGCGAGGGTGGCGGGGGCTGTCGTTGCAGTGCCAGCGACGGGGTTGGGTGTCGCTGTAGCGACGCTGGCGGGGTCGGATGTCGTTGTAGCGGCGCTGGCGGGGTCGGTCGTCGTAGTGCCAGCGACGGGGTCGGATGTCGTTGTAGAGGCGCTGGCTGGGTCGGTCGCCGTAGTGCCAGCGACGGGGTCGGATGTCGTTGTAGCGGCGCTGGCGGGGTCGAGTGTTGTAGCGCGAGCGTCGACGCCCGCGACCACGGCGCATGCGCGCGCCCGGCTCGCCGGCGGCGATGCCGGCACTCGTATTCACGTGCCGCTCCGACCCAGCCGCCTTCTTTCCCTTCGCCGCCGCTGATGAAGCTTTTTTCGGTGCCATCCTTCTTCTTCGGTCTTCAGGCTTGTCCTTGTCCTCCCCACGGACGGCGCCAACTGTTGTGGCTACAGGCCAAACAGAGAGAGAGATGGTAGTGGAGAGTGATGGAGATGAGTAAAAATGGCTTGCCCTTGTCCTCCCCATGGCCTGTATTCATACATATATACACATGAGGAGTGCTTTTACAGTTATACCCTTACATCTGGTTATCCCCTCTGGGGGCAGTTATGTCATTACACATGGCCTATTCTGGGCCTTATAACCTCCTACCAGGCCTGCTGGGTTTAGGTGGGGGCCACCCCTACGACAGAGTCAATTTAGAGTGCTACAAGTCCAATGTTGAATCATTTTGTTTAAGCACTTGATATCACTAGTAATTGAGCAAATTTAGCACATTTGGTTTTCATAAATTTTATTTTCTTAGCCATGTGCTAAATCTCAATCCTTATGCGATCACTCCAAGCAAGAAGTGGTCTTGGTCATCCAAACCTCGCCCTGAGTTTATGCCTAGTGTAATGGCAAACCGTCTCATGAGAAAGAATTGGTGAGATCAATTTTTTGTACAAAAAAGTTCATTTTGTATTTTCTTGACTTAGTTCAAGAACAAAGAGCTAATATTAACTCATGCTTCAATAAAGACTAGCATAGCTCAATTTAAGTTCAAGACTCAACTTAACTTATTTGACATGGCATGAATCATAAGAAGACCACTAGAGCAAAACTAGTCACAAGATCCAACAAGACATGATTAATTCAAGTTTCTTACATTTAATGTGGTATGGGTGAGGATGCGCACGTGTGGTCAAGCCAAGCTTCTTGACCAATCCCGAATCCACCAAGTTATTGCAGCTCTCGCCATCAATTATGACACGAACACGGCAATCCTTGACGATGAGGAACATCTGAAACAGATTATGACGTTGTAGCTTCTCCTCTTGCTCTCTTTGAGTGCTCAATACTCGTTGCACAATTATGGTTCTATAATTCGCCGTAGCAGCGGCACCTAAAATTTCCTCACCATCGCTATCTGTCTCATGATCATCACCATTACCTGCAAGGTTAGCTGCAAGAACATATTCATCCTCAACATCACTAGCACTTACATAACCTCCATCTTCGTCGCAATGTACGCCACGACTTGGGCAATCTCTCATGACGTGGCCCATCCCTTTACAACGGTGGCACACAATTCCCGTCGTACGGCCCGTGGAAGCAATCGATGAAGAGCTCTTTGCTGGTGCTTGCACACTAGTAGATTTGCTCGTCTCGGGTGCGCGTGATGATGGTGGCAGTGCTGCTGAACGCGCCCTACTCACAGAGGGGGCAGCAGCTCGAAAAACAGGAGGTGGGGCTGTCTTGGCTTGTCCAGGTGTCGATCTCGATGTAGACATACCTCCAAAGTTGCTCCTTGTCCTTTGTTGCCTACCCTGCAATTCTTTCTCTGCCAAACAAGCAAGCTGGAACAATCTATTGATATCATTATACTCTTTGTAATCAATTATGTCCTGAATTTCACGCCTTAAGCCCCCATAAAAATGAGCCATCTTATCCTCGTCATCCTCTACAACATTACAACGCAGCATGCACTACTAGATTCCAACCCTTTAGCCACGAAACGCATCGCAACGACACTAAATTAGTTGCAATAGGTATGTACTATTGCAACATTTTGCCAAAATCGTGGCAATATGTGCACAATATTGCCTCTAAAATATTGCGTTGCGATAGCCATTGAATTCGTTGTAATAAGGTGGCTTTATCGCCACCATTTAGAAAATGGTTGCGAGTAGTATGACTTTATTGCCACGGTTGTCTTGCGTTGTGATAATATTGATTTTCGTTGCAATAGTTAGGAGGTATTGCCACCTTATAGAATTTCGTTGTGAGTGGGTGACAATATTGCCACAATTTTATTGCGTTGTCATAGTCATCAATTGCGTTGCAAAAGGTTCCTATACAATGCGTATGAAATGAGTTTGTTGCTATATACGATGATTGTTCGTGGCAATAATCTGTTATTGCAACGCTTTGTTTTTGTGGGCCTAACTGCTCAACGCAAGGGCCGAATTGGTGTGGAGGAATTATATTATGTATAGTTATTAATTTCTAGAGGAGATAAAAAAAATTGAAAAGTGATAACTAAAACGCAGTTGAGGAGGTCTCACTTGACAAAACAGGAGAGGATATAAAATTAGAATAGAAAAAATAAAAACAAAAATCATGGGGTGTGGAGGAATCGAACCAACAACCTCCTAGCTCGGAGGCCAAGGCGTTTACCACCAGACTATTGTACCCCACTGTCATTTATAATTGTAAATTTCTATTTATCTAAGCATGGTAAGCACCTGTCATATAAAACCTTGGGCAATAATTTTACCGTTGCGATAAACATGTATGCAAAATTGGTATTTCGTTGTGATAGGCTGTTGCAACGCCGCTACTATGTTGCGATTCCACTATATGCCACGAACAATGTTCGTTGCTATAGGATCTATTTGCCACAAAATATATTTCGTCGCAATAACTTTTATGGCAATGAAACGCCTTCTGTGGCTGACATGCGTCATATTTGCATATATTTTGCCGTCATTTTACCCTCATATTTTTTGCATTTTGGGACCATTTATCATCATTTACACGTTTTTCCATATTTAATTGCTCGAAATGGACCATTTTACATTTTTCTATATTTTTCTGCAGGCCGACGCGATCGAGGCGCATAAACGACAAATATGGCATTCTAGGGCTACTCCGTACAGATGTACGCGTCGACACGAACGCGTAGGATCTTTCTGTGATGAAATCGGAGCTCAGAAGGGCTGGAATAGAAGAAAGCATAAGAAGAAAGGACTCAACTATAAACCCTAGATTTTTTGAGGGCTCAATCACAAAATGCCAGAATCCCCAACCGGCCTCAAAGCCCTAGCCGCCGCTTGCCGAATTCCTTGAGCCTGGCAAAGTCTTCTTCCCTAACCCCATTTGCGTTCTTCCCCCTTCTCTAGCTCCGGCCGGCGGCGAGGCCAGGCCGGCTCGCCACCGCGCCACCACATCACCGAGCCGCCTACTTCCTCTGCTTCCTCCCCCTTTCCTCTCCTACCTCGGCACCGCCACCTACTCCCACCGGTCGCCACACTCCTTTCACCCGTGCGCCTCCCTTCACTTGCTCCCTCCGGCGCGCCCCCGTTGCTCCTCACCCGCGCCGCCTACTCCCTCCTCACGAATCGCCGCCCCTTGCTACTCCCTACCTCTCTTCGCCGCCTCTCGCCGGCCGCGCCTCTCTCCCTCTGGCGCACCGCCCCTCCAGATTCACCTGCGCCTCCTTCTTCACCCGCGCCGTCACCCACCTTCTTCCCGTGCGCCGCCGCTACCTCCTCCATCTCTTCCACCATCGGCGCCCCACCAACGCCCCCTTTCTCTACCAACCGCAGCTCCACATCGCCGCCCCCTTCTTCTTCGGCATCGGCCCCTTCACCCGCCGGTCCTCCTCTTGCGTCGCCCCCCTTCTCCCATCGGTGAGCGCCGCCATCGCCTCTTCCCGAGCTCCGCCCCACTTCTTCGCTTCCTTCTTCCACACCGCCGCCCGTTCCTCTCCTACCTCGGCACCGCCACTCCCCTTCACCTCTGCGCCGGCCCTCCTCTCGGCTCTTCATCTCCACCGCCGGTGTCTCCACCGACATCAGCACCGATCCCCGCCGCCTCTACACCGACGACGGCTACCTCGACTTCATCAACCCCGACGACCGAGACCTCTTCGACTTCTTCTTCATCTCGGTTGATGCCTTCCCCCAAATCTTCTAGTCTCGATTACTGTTACTGATACTATTAACTTGTTGATTAGTGATGCTATAAGAACTGTGAATGTTTGGGCAGCAATGTGATTGTGTTCTGTTATGTCTTACTGTGATGGATGCTTGTGATCAGAGGATTTGTTATTGTGCCTTGTTAATTTGATTTCTGTTATTGTGTTATATGCTCTGAGATAACTATGCAATATGTTATGTTAGTAGTATTTTCAGCAGTGTTAATTGTGTTCTATGTTGGTAGAGATTATAGTATTAGCTTGTGAGTTCTTGTTTTCAATAATTTGTCATTTCAGCATCTGTGTTTATCCTTGTGTGCCTATGTTGCGGAAATTAGCTAGTTAGCGACCGTTCCCTCTCTCTTGTTGTCTCGACACCCTTGTGCTTCTCGTCCTCTCTCTTTTCTCCCATCCGCGGTTGTTGATAGTTAAGTTGTGCGGTGTTCGTCGTAGTTTGGTGTTTGTGTTGTAGTGTGCCGTCGTCGTTTAGTTAGCCACTGATCGTTTTCTCCCTCGTTCTCTCTTGACTCCCTCCGTGCTTTTAGACTCCCGCAGTGCTTCTCGACTCCCTCTTTCTTTCTCGTGGTCGGTAGTTAGTTAGATCGTCGATCGGTAGTCGTGTTCGTTTGTTTAGTCGTTGCGTCGTTCGTGCGTCGTTTGTGTAGTTAGTCATCGTTTTGTTCGTTCGGCCATACGACGTCAATTTGTACAGCCGTTCGTTCTGTCGTCATTGGTTCGTTCGTTTAGTTAGTTCCTTTAATCTCTTTAGTAGCTGTTTTAGGTTTAGTTCTCCCCCGTTTCGATTGACCTAGCTTTAGCTGAGCGCCGGTAGCCTCAGTCTAGTCCCTATGGAGAACATGACACTCGCCGCTATTTCAGTGGCAACCCGTGCACTTGCGGGTGTGCTATTTTTGCACGATCAGTGGCAATAAAATATATTGCAACAAAACAGCTCCCGTGGCAATTAAACCTGCTGCAACGAAACGCCTCCCGTGGCAATATATCCTGTTGCAATGAAATGCTCTCTGTGGCAATAGGGTCTATTGCCACGACCATTGGCGTAGCAATAGAACCTATTACCACGCAATATTTTCGTGGCAAATGATACTATTGCCACGACCAAACTTCGTGGCAAAAGAAGCTATTGCCACGGAGTCAGCCGTGGCAATAGCCTATATCGCCACGACATCATTCATTGCAACAACAAACAATTGCCACAACACATTGCATGGCAATAACCATAGGTATTGTAACGAAACCACAATCTGTTGCACAATCTTTTAAGCACACAAGTACTTGCCACGCTTGCCAACGGAAGTGATGTGTTGCAATAGGTACATATTGCATCTATTTTGGCCCTATTGCAACGATTTCGCTCCGTTGTCCTAGACCTGAAAACTAGTAGTGATGCCTATTTACAATTCTTGATAATATTCCTCGACAGATCTATTACCTTGGTCTAAGCGCTGCAATTTCTTACGCATTTCACGTTTAAAAGCAGGAGGAACAAATCTAGCACGCATAGCTTCCTTCAATCTATTCCATGTATCAGGTCTTAAACCAGAATTAACTACTTGAGTCCACCAAATGATAGCAAAATCTTTAAATTCACTAGTGGCTTGTCTGACTCTATGTATTTCAGGAACTAGATGGGCATTAAATTTTTGTTCAACTGTCATCTCCCAATCTAGATAAGTTTCAGCATCATAAGTACCCGCAAAAGATGGTATGGTAAATTTGACTTTAGCAAATGGGTCATCATGAGCACGAGCATTGTGGTGCTGAAAATTATTACCCCCCATACCGTGACGGTTTTGATGTAGGCGGTGTCATTGGCGTGCATCTTGGGCAGCAAATGCAGCGCCGGCGTCACGGTCTTGTCTCTCATTATCATCTCCCTCTTCGAGATCTTGGCCTGCATAGTGATCATACTCACGTCCATTGTTTGGCGGTCGATTCCCCATTCTTTCAAGGCGTGCAGTGAGTGTTACAATGCTCTCATTAATGGAACGCTGCATTGTATCCATCTTCCTATCAATGTCCTCAGTAATGGTAGCACGTTGTTCATTCAAAAGCGTCATGAGCTCTCCCTTTAAAACACACTCTTGCACATCAGACGTCTCACCTGCCATGGTTAGTAGCAAACAAAAGACAACACAAAGGTATTATCCCTATCAACTACTAGGTGGCGGGAAGTGGAATCACACACTCTCAAGCGTCTTACCACACTCTTACAAGTGTTCTTACCAATGCAGCAGGTGGTACAACCGGCGGCTGGTTCATGACACCGTGTCGAGTGTCACAAGTTGGGGTTCCTCAACCGAACATGCGGTGAAACTGCTAAGCAGAATAATCTCTTAAGAAAAACCCGAGAAAAACTAAAGGGGTGCGACCTCCTTAAATAGGGGAGGGGGAGCCGCACTTATCTAATGAAAAGGGATGTGGTACTATTTGAAGTTACTGTTCATGTGTGCCGTGGTACTATTCACGTGAACAGTACCGGCCCAAATAGTCTAAGTTACAAGGCCCTCGGCCCACTTTGACTCGGACTAAAAAAGTGATGTGTGTTCTTTTGCAGTTTCTGATCTTCTCAGATAGATTTTGGATGTAAGACCAGATCCATCTGAAAGTAGACTTCAAGAGCTTTCCAACGAGTACTCATGGGCCCCGAGAAGCCTTTTGGATCAAAAGTTATGGCCGTTTGAAGTAGACGCTATTGTAAAGGCCGAATCTGAATCGAACTCGCGAACAGGACTTGGATTGCGCATGACGGTTCCACTTCTACACTTGAGCTCAAGTGGTTCTTCACCATGGTTCCTAAGGACAATTAAATCATCACAAGAATTAAGTAGTATGCCATTCTTTGAAATATTTGTATGCAAACTTAGGAAGGCATTCACCTGATGGTTAAGTTGACGTGCTCGTGCTCGAGTTATTGGTCCTTGAGTTTGTGGAGTTTGTTGTGGAGTTAGCATAGTTGTATCTATGGAACGGATGTCCTCATCATGAACTCCCCCTGAACTAAAGCTATAAACTGAGAAGCTGGCCAAGAAATCAGAAAAGGCAGTCCTGAAAACATAGAGAAGATACAGAAGATGCTATGTCTCAGACTGACTCTCATCTACCCCATATGACACCAGGATTATCAACTGCTCTACTCACCCACTAAGGAGCAAACACGTTCCCTGTCTACCCAAGGGTGGCCCAACCCTTGCTAGAACCTATAAGAAGTGAGTGAGCTCAACCTAGTGAGAAGAGAGACAGCTAATAAGCAGCATCCTAGATCACAAGATGAGAGGAAGAAATCTAAGCCACTAGACAAGAGATACACTGTAATCTATGCTAAGAGGACTAACCCAATGCACCCAAATGCAATGCAATCAAAATAAGAACAGGAGCATAATATACAAGATAAAGCAGTAAAGCACAGAAACTCCCCCAAACTTGATGTGGCACCAAGTAGCACTACAACTTTGGTTAGTGCTTGCAGTTCTGTGCACAATGTTCAAGAAGCTTTGAATACCAATTCTGAGGTTTCTAACGTGCATAAAAGATATATTTGGAAAGCTAATGAAGTCTATTTTCTAACGAATCAAACGACACTTGATTTGGAGCTTCCTACACAAAGTTATGGCAATTTCATTGGATGCTGCACGAGCTGTCCGGAGAGACGCGCGAGACTTGCAAAACATAAAGAGTTCGAGTATTGCAATGCAAGTAAGGGTAAAATCCGACCACACCATGACTTTCTAAAGGTTGAGAAGGATTCCTTTTCAGGTTCCAAACGGATTTGGAATCCCCTTGAACAAGAAAACAAAACATATAAAGATTTGAAACCGATTCGGACTCGGATTGGGACAGCTGGCAAGACCGATACTAAAACGTCCATAACTTTCACAAACGGAGTCCGATTTGGGCGTTCTTGGACTCGTTGGAAAGCTATTTTGAAGCCCCACATAATGGACAAGGTGCCAGCCATGAAATCCTCATAGTCAGATCGCAAATTAAGAGAGAATCCAGAGGTAGCAGTTTAGGTATTTCCTTTTTAGTTCGTATTGGAGTTTGTTTCGGCCTTAGGCCAAGTAGTGCGTGAGTTGTAATCAAGGCCGTGCATTGTGCACCAATATAAGGCTAGAGCCTTAGCCCCATTGTAACTTAGACTTTGATTTGAGAAATAGAAACCAGAAAATCACCATGGTTTGGTGGCCATTGTTGGCGTGTTCTTGAGATTTCCATCGAGGAATTGCTCTTGGTGTGTTGAATCCAATTGTGGTGTTGGATTCTACTCGCTGAAACTTTGGTTTCTCTACCCTTTGTTCACGTGCTGCGGTGTGCGGGGAGAAGGCTTATCTTGGAGAGGGCATCCAACAAGGCGTATCGTGAAAGATCAGGGCCAAAGCAACGGGGTTCAGCTAGCTTGCTAGTGGATCCGCATCATCTTGGTATCAGAGCGTGGTTGATCACGGTACGAGGTTGCTAAATTTTTCTTGATGGCGGGTTCTATGAAGATTGAAGATGGCAAGGCGCGGCATAATCATGCCGAGCCAATCGGGGAGGTGCCCCAATATGCGGCATCTTTGCTGCCCGAGGTGCGACACGGGTTTGAAGCGACACGTGACTACTTATTAAATTGTCACCAGAAGCTTGAAGGCAAGATTGATGATTTGGGGGCGCGAATTGATGCTTTGACGGAGGAGATACGCAACCAGCCACCACAATTTCAGCATGCTGAACGGGGACCTCAATATTCCGAACGACGTGCACCATATGAAGACGATGAACACGAGGAGATCTTTGATGGTGCAGCGGGCTTTGCTCCACAACCGCGCCATGCTCGGGACTACCGTGGTGTTGACCGTGGCAGGGACATGCGTGGCAGAGGTGCTGCCAATGGTGGAGGTATGCGTGATGGTGTCGGGTTTGCTCAGCGTGTTGCCGTGGATGATGGAATTGGGCGGATAAAAATTTCTATCCCATCATTTAATGGTAAAGCTGAACCGGAGGAGTACTTGGAGTGGGAGATGCGTGTCGAACAAATTTTTTACAGCCATCACTATACTGAGGATAAGAAGATTCGTTTGGTGACAATTGAGTTCACCGGATATGCTCTTGTTTGGTGGAATCAATTGTGTCGCGTAGGAGCTCATCCGGATACTTGGGTACAATTGAAGAATATTTTGAGGCGTCGTTTTGTCCCAGCACACTACACCAGGACCTTGTACAACCGGCTACAACAACTACGCCAAGGTAATTCTAGTGTTGACGAATATTATAAAGAGATGGAGATGTTGATAATCCGTACAGGAACAGAGGAGCATGATGAGGCTACTATGGCACGTTTCTTTAATGGGTTGAATGAGGATGTGCAAGATAGGGTGGAGATGGTCAATTACTTCAACATCCAAGACTTGGTACATCAAGCTGAACGTGCTGACCAACAATTGAAGCGCAAACAAGCCAAGGGTAGGCATGCCAACACTCAAACAAACCCATGGAGGCGTCCATCACAGCAAGGCGATGATGTGGGTTCACCCTACAAAGTGGCGGCATCAAGCCGTTCAAATGGTGCTCTTTCAAAGGAGGCAAGCAACAGAGGTAAAGAAGCAACTAAAACTGATTCTAGTTTGCCTTCTAATGCTCATGCTAGAGAAATTGAGTGTTTCAAGTGCAAGAGAAGAGGTCATATGATGCGTGATTGTCCAAATCAACGAAGAGTGCTTCTCACTAAAGATGGCTATGCTTCAACAACTTCTAGTAGTGATTCTGAAAGTGACAAATCCGATGATTCCAAGGAGGATGTTGTCTATTGTGATCCAGAATTGAATGGTGTTAATCTTTTGGTCCGGAAGGTGCAAAGTAAAGAAACTGAAACAAAAGGACAGCGGTGGAGTGTTTTCCAAGCGGAGTGCAAGATCAAAGATAAAACATGCAAGTTGATCATAGATGGTGGAAGTTATACCAATGTGATTAGCAAAGATTTGGTGTACGCTTTAGGGCTGTCCACGTGGAGGCATCCTCAACCACATCATGTGGAGTGGCTACACAACTCCGGAAGGCTAAAGATAACTCACAAGGTGCGTGTTCCGTTTGTTGTTGGTGACTATGTTGACAAGGTGGATTGCGACGTAGTTCCAATGGATGCATGTGGGTTATTGTTGGGAAGACCATGGCAATATGATCGCAATGCTACGCATGAGGGCCGGTCCAACACATATACATTTGTACATGAGGGAAAGAAGCATGTGTTGAAACCAAAATTGGAGAGTGCTATTCATGTTGATGAAGAAATTACAGCCAAGAAGAAGCAAGCTCGCAAGATTACCCCAAAGCCGAGGACGGCTTTGCTTCAAGGAGGGGAGGATGATGTGGCACCAAGTAGCACTACAACTTTGGTTAGTACTTGCAGTTCTGTGCACAATGTTCAAGAAGCTTTGAATACCAATTCTGAGGTTTCTAACGTGCACAAAAGATATATTTGGAAAGCTAATGAAGTCTATTTTCTAACAAATCAAACGACACTTGATTTGGAGCTTCCTACACAAAGTTATGGCAATTTCATTGGATGCTGCACGAGCTGTCCGGAGAGACGCGCGAGACTTGCAAAACATAAAGAGTTCGAGTATTGCAATGCAAGTAAGGGTAAAATCCGACCACACCATGACTTTCTAAAGGTTAAGAAGGATTCCTTTTCAGGTTCTAAATGGATTTGGAAGCCCCTTGAACAAGAAAACAAAACATATAAAGATTTGAAACCGATTCGGACTCGGATTGGGACAGCTGGCAAGACCGATACTAAAACGTCCATAACTTTCACAAACGGAGTCCGATTTGGGCGTTCTTGGACTCGCTGGAAAGCTATTTTGAAGCCCCACATAATGGACAAGGTGCCAGCCATGAAATCCTCATAGTCAGATCGCAAAGTAAGAGAGAATCCAGAGGTAGCAGTTTAGGTATTTCCTTTTTAGTTCGTATTGGAGTTTGTTTCGGCCTTAGGCCAAGTAGTGCGTGAGTTGTAATCAAGGCTGTGCATTGTGCACCAATATAAGGCCAGTGCCTTAGCCCCATTGTAACTTAGACTTTGATTTGAGAAATAGAAACCAGAAAATCACCATGGTTTGGTGGCCATTGTTGGCGTGTTCTTGAGATTTCCATCGAGGAATTGCTCTTGGTGTGTTGAATCCAATTGTGGTGTTGGATTCTACTCGCTGAAACTTCGGTTTCTCTACCCTTTGTTCACGTGCTGCGGTGTGCGTGGGAGAAGGCTTATCTTGGAGAGGGCAACCAACAAGGCGTATCGTGAAAGATCAGGGCCAAAGCAACGGTGTTCAGCTAGCTTGCTAGTGGATCCGCATCATCATGTGGCCAAAGGGCCAATATATATATACATGTACAGGTGGCATATATGCAGGAAACCCCTTATACAATGGGGTAAATACACAGAGTTGTAATACATATCTAACACCGCCCCTGAAACTTATGGTGGATCAACAACATGAAGTTTGGAGAGATGAAAACTGTGTTGGGCTCTGTTTGTGCCTTTGTGAAAAAGTCTGCCAACTGAAGCTCAGAAGGCACATACTGAAGAGCAACAACCTGGTCCTGCACCTGTGTCCGCATGTAGGAAGCATCAACACCAATATGCTTTGTAAGCTCATGCTTCACCAGATCTTTAGCAATAGTAATAGCCCCTGTACTGTCAGACAAAAGAGGAGTAGGTGTAGAAACAGAAACACCAAAATCCTCAAGTAACCATCGTAGCCAAGTAACCTCCGCAGTCAATAAAGCCATAGCTCGCAACTCAGCCTCAGCACTCGAACGAGAAACTGCTGTCTACTTCTTAGTCTTCCAAGCAATGAGAGAACCACCAAGAAAAACACAATAAGCAGAGATAGACCGGCGATCAGAGGGATCACTAGCCCAGGTGGCATCAGAATATGCCTGAAGCTGTAAAGAGCTCGAGCGAGGGAAAAAGAGGTGACGAGAGATAGTGCCACGAAGATATCGACAAACCACCCCAAGCTCTCCCCGCAAGGCTGAAAACCTAGAGCTATCGAAAGGCTTGGTGAAGATGTAAGCCAACTGGTGGTCACTCTCCACAAACTGGAGCACTATATCATCCTTCTCCACATGGTCTCTAAGGAAGTGATATCTAATGTCAATGTGCTTGGTCCGGGAATGCTGCACTGGATTCTTAGCAATTTTAATAGCACTAGTGTTATCACAAAAGAGTGGAACACTGTCTATAACTAACCCAAAGTCCCGCAGGGTCGAAGCCATCCAAAGTACCTGGCTGCAGCAACTGGCTGCGGTAACGTACTCGGCCTCTACAGTGGACTGTGCAACGCCGGACTGCTTCCTAGATGACCAAGAAACAAGAGAAGTGCCAATGAATTGGCAGGTCCCAGAAGTGCTCTTCCTATCTATCCTACAGCCAGCAAAGTCTACGTTCGAGAAGGCTCTGAGGGAAAGATAGGAGGAGGAAGAGTACCAGATACCATAGTCAATGGTAGCTCGAAGGTACCGAAGAATGCGCTTCACCGCCTGGCGGTGAGATACGCGAGGAGAAGCCTGAAACCGAGCACAAAGACACACAGAAAAATGTATGTCCGGTCGCGAGGCAGTGTGGTACAAGAGGGAGCTGATCATGCTTCTGTACTCTTTCTGATCAACTGGCTCGCCATCCTCATCTGGGTCAAGTGAAGCTGTAGAAGCCATAGGAGTTGACACCGGCTTACCATCGGTCATGTCAAAGCGTCTCAAGAGGTCACGAGTGTACTTGCCCTGATGCAAGAAAGTACCCTCCCAAGTCTGCCTGATCTGGAAGCCAAGGAAGAAGGTCAACTCAACCATCATGCTCATCTCAAACTCGATGCTCATGACATTCGAGAATTGTGAAACGAGAGCATGAGAAGAGCCGCCAAAGATGATGTCATCCACATAAATCTGGACGAGCAGAAGATCAGTGCCATACCGGCGAATGAACAAGGTCTTATCAACTTTACCTATCTCAAAACCATGACTAAGCAAGTAGGACTTAAGCCTCTCATACCAAGCTCTAGGGGCCTGCTTAAGTCCATACAAAGCTTTGGAAAGCTTGTAGACATGGTTGGGTATTTGGGGTTTTCGAAATCTAGAGGCTGTCTGACATAGACTTCTTCCTCAATAAAGCCATTGAGGAAGGCACTCTTGACATCTATCTGGTAGAGCTTGAAACCCTTAGAAGCTGCAAAGGCAAGCAGGATTCTAACGGCCTCAAGTCTAGCTACAGGGGCAAAGGTCTCCTCAAATCTAGACCCTCAACCTGGGAGAAGCCCTGATCTACCAGTCTAGCCTTGTTTCAAACAACCACCCCATCCTCACTCTGCTTATTCTTGAACACCCACTTAGTCCCAATAACATTGTGACCTCGAGGGGGCTCAACAAGCGACCAGACCTTGTTTCTCTCGAAATTCTTTAATTCCTCATGCATGGCATTGACCCAAGACTCATCAGATAGTGCATGACTAACATCCTTGTGCTCAAATGAGGCAATAAAGGAAGAATGGAGGCAGAACTGAGACAGTCCAGACTTGAGCGTGTGACACGCTCAAAACGGTCTCCAATAATCTGCTCAGAAGGATGGTCCTTTTGGATGTTTCGGGGAGGTCCAGGATGAGATGAAGAAGTGGCCTCTACCTCATGAGGTGAAGAGGTAGGAACAGAGCCACTAGCTCCAGAGGAAGTAGAAGGCATGGGCTGATCTCCCCGAGGTGCGGTGGAAGAAGGCACCTCAAGGGGTGGAGAATGAGGAACTGGATCGGGTAGACAACCCTCATCTCCATCGTCCTCATCATCCATAAAGATGGTCTCGGACTGCTCTAAAGAACCTGAGATATCAGGCCTAGTCCCCGGACTGGCCTCGTCGAAGGTCACCTCACAGGTCTGTAGCTTTTTACTAGTCTCGCAGTTCCAGACCCTATAAGCCCGCGAAAAAGGCGAGTAACCTAGAAAGATCCCATCACAAGAACGTGACTCGAACTTATCTAGGTTCCTAGACTTCAAGATAAAGCACTTGCATCCAAACACACGAAAATGTGAGACGCTGGGCTTTCGCCCATATCTCAACTCATAAGAGGTGCGATGCAAGTGTGCCCTGAGAAAAACTCAATTCGAAACATGGCATGCGGTGGCTATAGCCTCAGCCCAAAACTTCCTCGGTGTAGAGTACTCATCAAGCATCATCCTGGCCATCTCAACCAGGGTACGATTCTTCCTCTCCACAATGCCATTCTACTGAGGGACGTATGGAGAAGAGAACTGGTGCTCTACACCGGTCTCACCGCAAAACCTCTCAAAGTAAGAATTCTTGAACTCCGTGCCATTGTCACTGCGGATCGCTCGTAAGGCACCCGGGAGCTCGACAGAAAGCTTACTAAACAAACCCCGAAAATGGGTATACGTCTCATCCTTCGAGGCCAAGAAAAACACCCAAGAATACCTCGAGAAGTCATCGACCACGACAAGAACATACCACTTCCCTCCCGCTTACTGCACTCGAGCTTGTCCAACTGTGCCCATGTGGAGCAGCTGTCCTGGTGCATCAGTCATAGTAACTATGACCAGAGGGTGAGAAGCAGCAACCATCTTGCCGTGCCGGCATGGAGTGCAAACAAGATCTTTGACCATCTTGAGTTTTGGCAGAACACGAATGAGATCGTGGCCGCTAACTCAGGTCAAATGGTCAAATCCGATATGACCAAGTCTCCTATGCCAGAAAGTAAGGTCACGAGACTCAAAAGCAACTAAACACCTGAGAGGATCACCAGAAGACTCAACAAAATTAGCACGAAAGATCCTCCCATAACGAGAAATCCCGCAAACCAGACTACCCGAAGAATCAAGAATTTTGCAATTGTTTTTCTTGAAGCTCACCTCATAACCGCTCATCAGTGGTGAGAGACCGAAAGCAAATTGTACCGCAGCCATCGACCAAGGCAACATCTTTCAAAATAAATGAATCATTAACGCGCACAGTACCTTTAGCGATGACGCGCCCAGATGAAGCGTCTCCAAAGGTGATAGTCTCATCACCTGGAGCACGGGCTAGAGAAGAGAACCAACGAGAGTCTCCGGGCATATGACGAGAACAACCGGAGTCCACAAGCCAAACCTTTCCCTTCCCAACCCGGCGAACCTGAGTCAAACAGAGAGTAGAGGCTCAGTACTGGGATAAATCAAGAGTGATTTTGGCACCCAATACTGAGTAACACGTCAAGCAGAAGAAGTAGCCACACACGACTGACCTCTATCTACCCTACGTTCTCTGTCTCTTAAAGAAGCAGAAGGTCTATGTGTAGACCTGAAGCTGTTGCTGGGTCCGACTGCTACGGGGGAGCGAGTCGGAGCACCAACAACACGCTGAACTTGCCGCGGGTAGCCATCTCGACGTGGGAAATGAGATCTACCCTCAGAACGGTGGAAGTTACGACCAGGAGCATATCGAGGACGAAAAACAAAAAACTCGGAAAAACCAAGTTCTCGATGATGCCCAAACCAATCAGTAGAAGCAACTCTCGACCTCGTGTCGGTCTTAGGTGCACTCAAGGTCTGAGGTTGACCCTGAATACGCCTAAGAGCCTTGACACGGTCTCTACGCGCGATCTTGGCGCGCCTGAAGCATCTCTCAATTGAGTGTCCATCCTTCTGATAGAAGGTACAATGGTACTTCACCTTCTGAGAGGTAGAAGTAGCATGATGAGGCTTCGCCTTCTGAGAGACCGAAGCAACCGGTGGAACCACCTTACTGTCATAGATCCCTTGGACAAAACCCGCTGATTTAAATTTGACTTTATCAGATCTGGGCTCAACCTCGATCACACCTGCTGCTAAGGGTCTAAGAATAGCAGGTGGATGCCTCCTCATATCCTCAGAAAAATCATATCCTAGACCTTGATTGAATTTGCAAAACTTTGATTGGTCTATAATAAGATTAAGCTTCTTCTTGCCTCCTACAAACCTCTCGAGAGTGTTCATAAGGTACTGACACTCACGAAAGAGAGAGGTGCAAGAAGAGCAGGGGAAGAAGAGACAGCAGAAGGTAAGGGAGTAGAAGAAGAACCAATAGCAGAGGAACGGATGGCTTGTGCACGCACAGCCGACTCAGAAGGGACAGTCCTACTGCTAGCCAATTGGTCCACGTCACTAGGCGTCTCTACCAAACCCTCATGCTTCTTCCCAACACACACATCACAAGCAACTGATGGTGGCTTCTCTAGTAGGTCCTTAGTTAGCTTCACGCATTTTCATCCAATGCAACCAAGTCAGATTTTAGTTTGTTACAATTATTGCATGGTGAGCTAACATGGTCCTTAGAAGCAAACTTAGCCAATTTGTTATTGTCATCAACTAATTCTTGAAACTGCTTAGAGACAGATTCAAGCTCAGCATTCAGCTTAGGACAATTCACACATGAAGCAATAGGCTCAAGTAGAAAAGCTTGTAATTCAGCAATTTTATGATCTGCCCGTTTTAGGTTCATCTTTAAATTATTACAACTTTCACAAGTCTCGGGCAGATCGAGAAGCATGGTATAAAGACCTCTAAAGGCATTCTCCTTGTCCTCACATGAGGTGCAAGAAGTAGTCTCAACAATAGAAGATGAAATAGTAGCAGTCCTACTCATCTCTCATTTGGCTAAAAGACTAACATTCTCCACCTTAAGCATATCAAGCTTAGAAGACAAACTATCATGCGAGGTCCTTGATTTCTCCATGTCACCAAGCAAAGCACAGCATGTATCACAATCGTCATGGGAGGGAGCAGATATAAGTGAAGTAAGCTCTCGTGACAATCTCTCTACTTCCTTCTCTAACTCGCTACACCTAGCTCTAGATCTAGCATGAAATCCTCCTAGCTTAAGAAAAGCTTCATTAAGTTGATCATAGGAGGGGTATACCTCATCGGAGTCGGAGTAGAGCTCGCTGTCGCTGACGTCGCTGATCTCGCCCTCAAGGGCCATGAAGCACATGCCGCTGAAGTCCTCGCCATCCTTCGGATCTTGCTCGTCCTTCCCATCATCGTCACTCCACCCCTCCACCTCGTTGAGGTCGAGGTCGTCGAAGGCGGTGAGGACGCGATGGAAGAGCTTCTTGGCTTTGCCAAGGTTGCGAAACTTCTTCCCTTTGCTTGTGGTCTTCTTGAAGCAGTTCTTGTCGGTGTAGACGTTCTTGCTCGAACCGCCGACGTCGTTCTTGCCCTCCAACTTGGGGCAGTTTGCCCGAATGTGGTTGGGGCCACTACACTCGAAGCAAATCACTCGTCCTCCTCTCTTTCTCTCTCTAGCCCTCTTGTAAGCATGAGAAAATTTTCTGACCAAAAGAGCTAGTTGGGTCCCCGAAAGCTGATCTAGATGCTCATCATCAATATCACACAGAGCAGCTAAGGAGAAACCCGAGAGAGTGTCAGCAGAAGAACTAGAGGCAGGACTGGGATCAGTGACCAACGCCATCGATTGTGACTTCGCCTTGTGAGAGACAATGTCAATCTCGTGAGTCTTGAGGCGTGAGTACGACGCATCAAGAGTCAAAGTCGAGAAGTCCGTGGTGTCCTTGATGGTGGTCACCTTCATCTCCCACACACACAAATCCAAGCCGAAAGCATTTGACGAGTGTTGTCCGAGTCGGGGTATGTGAGACCGACCGCTCGGAGGTTGCTCAAAATCTTATGAAATCTCGCAAAACACTCATCAAGGGACTCTCCAGCGAGCATTTCAAACTTGTTGTAATCTCGCTTGAACTGGTCCTGTCGTACCGTTTTTATTTGGGTGGTGCCCTCATGGTAAGCATCGAGAGTCTCCCAAATATCAAAGGCCGACGAAAGATGAGAAATGCGATCAAACTCATTTCGGCTTAAACCTTGAATGATGATGTTCCTTGCCTTAGCATTTGCCTCAACATCGGCCATATTCCCGGCATTGATGTTCTCATTGGCAGGAACAACAAAGCGAACTTTGACCTTGCGCCAAATCGCATAGCCCTGAGCCTGAATATAGGTCTCCATCCCACTCTTCCAAAAGGGATAGTCCATCCCATCGAAGATCGGGGGCTTGGTGGAATACTTGCCATGGCTCACAGACCGGTTAAAGATCTATCAAGAAGAGCTAACCGGCTCTGATACCAATTGAAGGATCGGAAATGACAACAGAGGGGGGTGAATGGTGCCTCTTTAAAAACGCCCCTCAAAAGTATCCACGAATGAAACTCCGCTTCAGTAGCTATGGAGAGCTATGAAGGAGAAAATTCATCCTCTGACCAACTAATGAAAAAAAGGGAACAAGAAATAACAGGGAGGAACCAAGGACTGAAAAGAATCACCGCTGCCAAGCAGACCTGGCCGGTCAGACCGCCATATGGGGGCCGGTCTGACCGCTCCTTGAGGGCTGATCTGACCGCCTCATATTGGCCGGTCTGACCGCCCGGGGTCCGGTCTGACCGGCGGCACTCACCTGGTCTGATCGCCTACTAGGGCCCGGTCAGACCGCCCCTCGGGACAGACAGAGAATTCAGAACTGCAGACAAAAGCTGAAAATGAAAATCTTGCAGATTTTAAAGAAGAGTGAGCTAAGCTTCAGTTCTTTTTGTCCCAGAAGAATAAGGTCTTATTCTAAATAACATTTGAAGCTCTAGAAACTTAAGAGATCATCAGGGGAGCTTTGAATCTAGTTTTTGACTAAGAATCTGAAACTTGACAGGGAAGGACCCAAATTCCAAATCATTCATTCATTTCTCATCTCTTGCTCATGAGCTTCTGCAAACAGATTAGCAGTGAACTTAGGAATTAGAGACAAGAAATTGAAGCCATCTTGAAAAGGAAATCACCAAGTTCTCACATAGCTCTGGCAAGAAACCCTAGCTACAGGGAAAAGCAGAGGAAAAGCTCAAAAAGGAATCTTCGGATTTTCCATTGAACTCTAGGGATTTTCTTTGACCAAATGGTCTTGAAACATCATCCCATCACAGAGCAATCCATTTTGCTACTCCTCACTCAAAGAAACAACTCAAACATCGAAGTAAAGAAAATGAGCAGAGAGCAGCAGAAAAGAGAGACTAAGAATAAAATTCATCACAGAGAGAAATAAAATGAGAATAGCCAACACAAATCATTCTCATATTGATTTAGAGGCAGAGAGATGAATGATTACAAATGGTTTAGCTCACATCTCACTACATGCTTGAGATGAACACACACACTACATGATTCTCTCAGAATCACTCACGAGAGCACGCTGCCCACTCCCTCTCCTGAGCTCACTCTCTCCAGAACTACACACTCTCCATTTCTTCACTAGAATGAGCTAAATACTATTGCCCTCCTCTTCTCTTTTTGAAGGCAAAGACTTACCTCAAACTAGCAAATCAAGAAGTGGCATACCACCTCCACCCATTCTCCTCATATCCACATGAGGCAATAAAGTCAAACACCCTTTTGGAGGGAAAGAACCAGCCCTCCACCTCATTGCTTGGGTCAAAAGTCCAATTTGCCCCTCAAGTACCTTCCCGGAAGCTTCCCGCGTCCGGTACCTTGACCGCCTGGACCTCGACTCCTCCCTGAGCCTAGTCCGGTCCGCTTCACTACACACGACCGCACCTGGCATCCTGATCGTCTGGACCTCAACTCCTCCCTGAGTCTAGTCCCGATCCACTCGCCGCTGCCCGTCGCGTCCATCCGATACCGACCGAGACCTCCGACTCTACCTGAGTCTAGTCTTGGTCTGTTCCGTCACGTACGACCGCAACTGACCTCCAAACCGTCTAGACCTCCGACTCCTCCCTGAGCCCAGTCCCGGTTCTCCCGTCGTCGCCCGTCGTGTCCGTCACCGGTAGATCCCGCTCCGGTTCCTCGTCTCCCGACTCGCAACCACCTCACCAGCCTGGATCATCTTCGGCATCACCGACCGTCTGGACCTCAACACCTCCTGTGCCTAGTCCCGGTCCTCCTCGCCTCACCATGACCTAGCTCCGAAGTCCTGCAGTCACACAGACAAGCAAACCGTCACATAGCACCGCACGAAACAGCATAAACTATATTAGCACCGCACTATTCCCTGGATCAGTAGATAGTGCTCACAGATTACAGTTCTGAATATCAAAGTACATATCATGCGGAAGCGTAAATATAATAGTAAACTTACTCATGGGCCGATTAGGCCAAAATCAATAAATTGCAGCAGCGGAATGAAGCACACATGTGGGACCCTCAGGACATGCCCACAGGCAGCCAACTGGAGGTTCGCGACCTAGCCCTTGACGTCTTCATCTTCTCTGCCAGCATGTCCAATCTTGTTGCTGAGGCGAGGTGATCTGATTCCTGATTCTGAATTTTATCGCAAAAGCGAGTGTGAGCACACCAACCACCGTGCTCCGCGAGCCAATACATAGAATGCAAATAAATAGTATGCATGGCTTAACAAAGGAGAGGCCGGGGTTATTTTATTTGCCAAAATCGCTTTTAGTAGCATTGTTATTATTTAATCATAGTGTTATTGTTGCTGCATATACTCCACCTAGCGACTACCATAATCGACTTAAATCCACCAAAATACACTTTCTTTATTGATTGCTGCCTAAGACTCCAAACAGCGAATGACATCATTTATCTAATATCATTTATTTAATCCACCAGTATCTTTTGCATTCTAAATTCTTAACAATCCAATCCTTTCGTTATTGATCCACAACCATAATTTGCTTCTTCAATAATCAATCTTATTTTTCCATTATCTATCTCTAACTAATTCATGAGTATACATCCACCAAGAATATCATTGACCAAGTATACGATTCACTAGTATATATCCACCAAGTATATCATTGATTAGGTCTACGATTCACTAGTATTCATCCACCAGGAATATCATTGATCAAGTTTATACTCTAGGAATTGTTATCATACCTCAAACTCCAAAAATCAATTCATCCAGAACTTGTTCAAATCCTATTAATTCCTCATATTGTCAATAGCTTCCAAGAATTAATAAACATCAGTGTTGTAATCCAACCATTACCTTTGCATTTCCTAATACTCCAAAAATCATGTAATTCATCTATCTAGTTTATAAATCCATTTGGGCTCCACCAATTTATTTCTCCCAGATTCCACACTATCGTTTCCTTTTTATAATCGACATGGGTCCACCAATATATTTATGCTTTTACCACAAGCTTCCGTCTCCTTTACTCCCGACTCTATTTATTTCCTCATATATTTTATTTTGTGAGAAGAGAAAACATTTTACTTTTGAAATATGATACATAAAAATTTCCTGAGACCTAGCAGTTTTGAACAAAAACATAATGTTCAAGAAAATGCAATAATAATAGCGATCCAGATTCCATCCACCGTTACATGGCATCTGCACCATATAGCATCTTTCAGCGTTATAGCCACTTAACTTACCACTGGGACGACACCCAGGACAATTCAAATCAGGGCTTTCCACTGCCCTTCCACTTTTCCATTTCCACCTACAAAGTTTTTGAAATAGAACTAACTCGAGTAAGTTCCCATGTCCGCCCATGACCGTGGGCACGGCTGCTCGAACAGTTTTACACTCTGCAGAGGTTGTACACTTTCACCACAAGAGATGAATTATCTTTATAGCCAACATGCTTCCTTAGGCATGAGACCCAGATAATTTATCACAAAGCGTTTACCTTACTCCGATCTAGCTAGACACCACCCGCTGAGGTTTCACCGCTGAAGGGTTACACCACCACAGTCAGAAGCCCCCTCTTGCGCCGTGCGAGTACAGTAAAACCCTGTGCCTCACTGTGAGTAAATCAGTACACCCTGGCACCCACTTTCCACTGGTGATATCTAAACTAAACCCTTGCAAGTTATTCAGCTAGGTCGTACCCATATAGACTTGTGGTTGTTCTGTTTTACATCAGGAGGTCATCACAAGATTCAGTCCTTCGTATTATCTGAGCGGTTCTACCACTCTCCATAATTTGTGCTTCCACTGCACCACATACCAGCCCCCAATTCATCCGCTCAGATATTTAAGCATGTTGGGATTTTTGGGAGCATAAAATAATCATGTCAAAATATACCAATCATTCCCACCATGACTGTCCAAACCAGTTTATCATGAGTAAAAATGATAATGATACTTGGGGCATTTCAGCGCCCCACATATCTATGAGTACTAAGCATGGCGTAAATTAGGGACTTATTTTTGAAAGGTTACAATTATAATTTTGCTAGGGTGACAAGGTTCACACATTCAAATATTCCAAGGAAGGTGTAATATTATTCAAGGTAAACAATGGGCATATAACTAGATTCTTAAATTAAACATGTATTTGTAGATAAAATAGCAGCATGCAATTTGATAGTTTAAACAAAAATAATTTGCAGAAATTGTAGGATCAACATGATCAAAGTATTGACTCGCCTGGCGCGGTTTACCGCGGTCTTGAGCTCACACAATACTTTCTCTTGAACTTCGGGTCTTTTTCTTCTCTTCACTCTTAATCTTGCTTGATCCCTTAATGCTTCAGGACTCCAGTTTCTAACACGCGATAAGCGACTGAATCCAAATAAAAACAAATAACTCAAGAGATCCAAATAAATCCAATCACTTTAAATACCCGATTTACTTTAAATTATGCATTTATTATGGTTGGAGAATAGAAGGATGATTTAGGTTGATGTGTTGTAAGCACAGCAGTAGCTGGGTTTGAGCAGGAGGACGAGTTGTCTGAATGCTTTACCGTGAGGGAAAATTTTAGAAATACAAGGGATCAAAAGTGAAGATGTACCTATAGGAATTATCTGCTTTTGGGAAAGGAAGGTGGCCATACATGGCCGATTGGGGAAAAGCGAGGCTTGACCTTTTTATTAATAATTTCTTTTATCATTTTTGTATTTATCAAGGAAGTTCCATGAGTTAGGTTAGACCTATGAATAGGTGCGCAAGTTTATCTTAGCATTATTTTGTTGAGTGCTATTGTTCAGGGCATTTTGGCTTACCGAATTAATTTTAGAGTCTAGGTGTATAGCATTTTATGGGGTGATATTTTATGTAGCCTCAGTTTTCATTAAGCCTATTTCAGTTCGAATTAGGATTCAGTTGTATGGGCTATATCTTGTTATTTCATGCTCATCATTATTATTTACTAAATCTAGTATTAAGATTTAATTAATGATACCATTATTAGCTATTTGGGCAAAGCTTGTTACGTAGGGTTATATTGTAATATTTGTTGCTTCGCAAAATCTACCTCTAAGATTTATTTAATGACAGCGTGTTAATTACTGGACATATATCTTAATTATATTTAAGGGTATCTTTACTGAATTTGGGTATTTAACCAAAGCCACATTTTCTTATTAATGTCCGTATTTGATAATTAGACCTCCATTAAATATTTAATCTACATCAGTTGCTCATGCAATAAATAACCAGATACTACATGCTAAATAACCTTACTTTACATCCTAAATAAATTTATTGTGTTCCCTAGATTATTCCCAACTTGTCCATAATTTTCACCAAAAATTCATATGAGCTCTAAAATTTCTGGTTTCAGTTCCATTGGATAGATCTTGAATTTAGATAAATTTAGAAATTTGTTTCACTAAATTTGGAGTTAAAATGAATAAGTTATGCCCATTTGAAAATCTCAGTTCTGTGAAATTCCATGAAATGGAAAACTCTGACATATGGGTCCCGCTGGAGTTTTTAATTCATTTTCTTTTTATTTTATTTTCTTGTGTACTGTGTCTCTGACATGTGGGGCCGGCTACTGTTCTGTGGGGGTCCGCATGCCAGTGTGCCGCTGTCTGGCGGGGCCCAATGGTCAACGGGCCGCTCGACCTGGCCCCCACTGACAGGTGGGGCCCACCTGTCAGGCGGAATTAAAAGAAAAGTTTGACCTCGGCGCGCTACGGAGTCGGGGGCTCGAACGCGCGCGGCCGAGGGAACAAGAGGGGGGAATAGAGTTAGCGCTGCTAGCCAGGGGAGCGCTCGGGTGTTTCTTACCCTATAAGGGTAATCATACCATTTGAGTTAGCTCGCGTAGGGGGTCGGCAGAGGAAGTCAAGGATGGCGGTGAAGTCGCGGTGCTGGCGGCGAGGGATGGTCGGGGAGTCCAGAGGAGTGGCAAAACGCGTTCCTGGGGCGGCGATGAAGTCGAAGGCGTAGTCAGCAGGGACCGAGGAGGCTCGGAGGCGGGTCGACATCGTGCGGCGGCGGCGGCTCGGGGAGGCTCTTGGTGACGGCGAACCACAGGCGACGGGGAGCTCTGGCGAGGGTCGGGAGAGCTTCGCGATGCTCCGGAGGTGGTTCAGGCGAGAGGAATTGGGCTCTGGTGCAGTGGAATAGTGGGGAGCTTATTCATCGGAGTTGGGAGAGAATGGGCTCGCTGGTGGCTATAGGGCACGGGTGCTCAATTACCTTCGACGCAGCGGAGAGTGTGGCGTGGCGAGGCGTTTGGGAGTGGCTACGGGTTTTATAGGCGACGGGGTGAGGCTGGCAACGGGCGGCGCCGTTCGGTCACTTCGGGGCAGCGGCGGCAGCGGGAATCTGGGCTGGCGCGCGTGCCCTCCCGGACAGCCTTTTGCGCCGCGCACGTGAGAGGACGCATCAGGCAGCGGGCGGCCGCACCCGGGCGCATGCATGCCACGGGGAAGAAAGGAGCTGCACTCCGCGCAGAGAGACGGAGCGGGGAGGAGGAAGACGCCTCTGACAGGGCGTGTCCACCGGCCAGCGGGAGAGGGGAGGGGGAAGCGCGATGGCGCGGATGAAGCCGCGTGGCGGAGGAGGCCGATCGGGACCGGCCAGGTGGCGGCCCGAGAGGAGGGAAAGGCGAGATGTGAGTGGCGACGTGGGCGGCATCTGGCTGTCCACGTGGCGGCCGTAGGGTGGGTTGAAGTTTTAATATTTCTTAGTTTTAATTTCAGCTTTTTAGAAATTGCCAAAAAAATCCCAATAAGCTCAGAAAAATATGAAAAGACATCCAAAAATTCCAGGAAAATTCACAGAAGTTCCTGATGACATTTTGGACTTAATAAAAATATTTCCAACTAATGTTGGTATTTAATTTACTTGCTTCCATTGTTATTCATGCCATTATTTTCAGAAATGATATTTTATGTTCTAAGTCAAATTTCTTTCTTACTTCTATGGATCATCTTATCAGATTCTTATCTTAGATTTCATCTTTCTAATATTTAAACATGTTTATATTCTTTCTTGACCTTTTAACTTTATGGAAACTCAACCAAATTTCAGAAGAATACCATAAACTCCAAGTTCAAATAAAATATATTGCAAGAATAATTCAGGAACTCCACATTTTCCAAACTTAAATTTTCAGGATGTTACAAATACCCAAAACAAACTCAAACTCACTAAACCACCGTCAATTACTCATCACCAACATGGGGATACCTCCACATGGTCTCTCATATACACACACCATACTCATACCACCCATGTACACACATGCGCATGGGAGAAATTGATAATGATAGGGTGAATGAATGTACTTCATCCAAATCTGATCCGATTGAACCTTAGCCTCGACCCAGGCATCCCCTTGCTTTTGCCCCCGTGCGAGGAATAATAATCTATGGTGACGGGATGGATGCTTCTACATCATCCATGATTTATGGCCAAGGTTGTTCACGGAATAGTTTCGTAGGAATCCCTGTATACAATAGGAATATGACTAGATATTTTTCATCTTACAAAATTCCGACCTCAATACGGGTTTTGAATCATAATGAAGAATTGAAGCCAAGAAGTAGGCGGTGCACCAAAATATGCAACAATTAGAGCAGGAAATGCATTAGCATTGTCGTAACTGCCTATATTTGATCCAGGCCACTAGAGCTTGTTGTGGCCACTGCCCATCCTAGGATGTCATGCATATCCCTGCTTATTTCTACTGTAAAATTACCGAATCATGTCGTATGACTTCTCTGCCAAGCAACTTCCCTTGCTGCTGATGTGATCATGCTAAAATCCAAATTTTCTAGAATATAAGCAACCTACGTCTCATTTTGTTCTCTTCATCTCAAGCAACTGTAACAGTTCAAACGAATCGCAAATAAGATATTTATTTTGAAAGACGTGAACTTTTCTATAGGATCAATTTTCGCAATCAGAGGGGTGAATGATTGCCTCTGCTTTTTGATACCTGAAAACAACGAGTCTCAAACCAGAAAAAAGCAATCTAACTTATCAGATGTAGATTTCAACTACAAGACATTCGACTGCTCGCTCGACCCTTTTATATGTTCTAGTTGAAGGTTTCAATCGCTCAACGTTTGACCTCTCGCTCAATCGCTCGACCGCTTCAACCTGTAGGATCTTTGACCGGTTTGCATGTACTCAAAAGCTTTGACAATGGAAGCAGAACTTCTCGATCACTTGGGCCTTCGAGAACCAGCGTCATCAAAGTACTTGTATTTCCCCTTTTTCAGGTAGTGCTTCAACACCTTTGCATGTAGTCATAAAACTTCAATCCAACTATAATCACCAGCACTTTTTGAGCAAATCAAGAACTAGATTGATTCAAATAATATTTATTGCTGGATTTTTGTGCATTTACAAAGTGCCTTCCCAAGCACCCTAAAAAGCCTAGCCGAAACTAAAGTCTCTTCAATCTTCTCCATGTAAACCTTTCGTTAACCCTTAGCCTCACCATGTTTTTATAGGCTAACGCTCCAAATGTGTCCTCATCAAACATGGACACGAAACCCTATCTCTTCCGAAAACCAAGGGACTCGAAACCCTTCCAAATATGGGTTTTCCAAATGGACTCCTTCCTTAACTTCTCCAATATCATCATGTGGCGAAGCCTCTAGGACCTCACCCCCTGTAGCTTCTCCACGCACCATCCTCATATGTTGAAGCCTCAAAGACCGCACCTCCCTTAGCTTCTCCACGCATCATCCAACTTTGATCTCCACGTGCTCCAACTTGAGCCCAACCACCTCATGACATCCTGGACCGCCTAGACCTCATATTTCCCCATCCTAGTCCCAGTCCTCCTTGTCACCAATCATGATCGTCTCCATGCCCAACTTGCACACGCAAAGACCAAAGAACGTTTTCCCGGTACAAGTTATTCCCAACTTGGTCGACATTAGTCCACACACGCAACCACACTCTTAACCATCCATCAACACCAACCAGGTTAACCACGACCACAATTTCCACACTTTCCAGAAAATCAACTTTCGACCACTTAGTACAACTGATATGACCACCAAGCACAGGCTGTTCATATCGCTAGCTTAATGAGTACTTGAAAACCATATGTACTCGGGAATTACTACCACTCGGAACACTTGCAAATCACAAACATCATAGCACTCCCAGTCTACGACTACCGATCATCAACCTGTCACTGTACCATCAACTATCAAGTATTGACTAGATACTGTAGCACAGACTACCATCAACAAGGACTGTGGCACTGACCACTGAGTACCGACCGGGTACTGTATCAATGACCACCATGTACGTACCTGATACTGAAGCAACCACCACCGATCGGTTACTGTCACTTCCGACTGGTCCATTAAGCTCATGACCCCAACCATCCTAGTCAAAGCCTGCCAACTACTGACCGTAATCCATTGTATCTTGCGACCAGTTCACTATTCAGTACGATTGGTTCCCCGTACTATACGATCGATTCACTATAGCTATGACTGGTTACATTATAGCATACCGCTAGTTCCTCTTAGCTTTTGACTATCGACCGGTTCACTATAGCTACGACTAGTTTCTCCGAAGCCTCCGACTCTAGGGTCTTCGACCTCTCCAACTCCAAAGTCTTCGGTTCTTCTAAAAACTCCAAATTGAGGTCATTCTGCCTTGCTCAACTTGCCATGGTCAATCTGCCGTGGTCGTCCTATCTTGGTCATCCGCCGTGGTCAACTGCCATGGATGTCTGCTATTGCCAACCTATTGTGGTCATCTATCGTGGTGGACCTACCGTGGTCAATGCCTGCTGACCATACCTACTATCTCGAATACTCCAACAACAAAAGCACATCGACTAGAACTTTCACAAATGTAAATTCTAATAAAACCCAAATGTCAATTATTCATTATCACTAAATGCATGACCACCACATGGTTTGACAATCTCCCCCTTAATGAATACATTCACAACACCTCAAAAACTCTTGAATGAGAAACTTTGTGAAAAGAAAAATTCAAAGCTGTAGACAATAGCAGAAAAAGTTGCAGACCACAGCAAAAAGCCAAAAGCTCAGAAAACTCTGCCTCAACACAAGAGAAGCATTTTGGCAGCAAAGCAAATTCCCATTTTTCTCCGCAAAATCTCCAACTCTCCTCCTTTGGCATTGAAATCATCAAAAACTCCAGGGAGAGAATAATTCTAAAAAGGAGCAATAAGAGTAAACATCCAGAAGCTTTGTAGATTATCCAAGTCACTTTGCATTGATTTAAAAATATAACCAAACTACCTTTTGAGTAGAGCTCCCTAAATCATATAAAGTCATATACCATATAGCAAGTCAAAACAAGTTTTTAGCATGATTAAACAAATTGGATTAATGACAGACATTTCAACAATGACTAAACCGATCTATAAAGAGCATAATGGAATATCACACCAAAAAGAGTAAGCCTAAAAGTAAAACAAGCTTTAAATCTTGATGAGCTAGTAGTCTCATATAGCAATCTGTTGCTTCACACACAATTCTTAAGCATTTGGCATACTTGTAGCATACTTCTTTTTATAATAACATGTATTGTAGCAAACTTCTTTTAAATGGTGGTATGCTTGAAGTATACTTCTTTTCATTTGAACACTTTTATGCTTTTTCTTTTGTTTAACCTGGTATGCTTGAAGCGTACATCTTTTTAATCTTCTCTTTCTCATTTTATTTACATAACATGCCAGCTTGAGTGAACATAAAAAGATTGCAATATGAAATATATGAGTCTCATGGCCAAGATTTAAAAGAGGACTCACAATCAAACTAATTATTTTAGATGAACATCATAAACTGCTATCTATAATCAATCTAGTCAAAATATTCCGCCATATCATATTTTTGTTCAAATATAGCACATTGATTACAACTTGTCAAGATCATGACTACATAGTAAATGAGTAAATATGATAAAGACAGCTCTATTACTCATTTGATTTTAAAGACATGGACCTGATGTATTATTTGACAAGTATAATAAACAAAACTTCTGAAATTTTTAAACAACAAGCTGTAAGTTCAAGCTCCATTAAGTTGGTTTTGGTGATAATGATCAATACAATTGTGAGACTAATATGATTATTGATTATAATATTACTTAGTCTCATTTGGATGAAAAAGGTGGAAAACATAAGAGGTATGCATTCAATATCACATTCTTATCTTATTTCGTTCCTCGGATCTGAAATATGGAATGAACTTCACCAAATAAGTCAAACTTGAATATGTACATATGCTTTCACAATACATTCTTATATGCACATATTTAGGGGGAGTTTACTCTATATTTTGTGGTTTCATTAGTATTGATAAAAATTTCATTTCCACATATTAAGGATTTTTACTTTGAAATATATCCCTTAAGTATATATAGCTTGTGTAGTTCATATATTGTCGGGCCCAAAATTTTTAACCCAGAATCCTATGTGATTTACTGTACTATTCCCTGAATCAGTAGATAGTGCTCATAGATACATTGCTGCATCAACTCATACATCACATGAAACATACTAAACCATAATATTACATATCAGAGTTAAAATACACCACGTCGAGTGACAGTTTACACAAGGGCCGATCAGGCCAAATATTTACATTACAAGAGACAACAGCGGTAGCATAAGCCAAAGTAAGACAATTATCCACAGGCAAGCAACTGAGAGGTAGATGTGTGCAACATATATTATGTAGACCTAGACAATATATGTGCACACAAACTCCAGTAAGTCTACTTGTCTAGGATTCGAACTGGGGAAAGTCATCTTAGTTTTCTGTAACACCCCAGCCATACAATGGCCAGGAATGCTACCTAACTAAGTAATGTAACAAAGACAAACTACATTCACCTCACAAAATTTCGGCAGAACCTCCTTTGTGTAGTTATCTATGTCGGAGGTTTCAATGAACAGTTCTATTAAATAAAGAGAAACCAAATGGTAATGTACTCAAGACTTAATCAAAACTGTCTATTCGTTACTATGACATCCATGGCAATTAACATCTAAGATATAAATCGTGAACATCCTGAATCTTCTATTCCTTTATTACAATTTACTTCTAGCAAGCAATAATCATAAATGTACTTAAAGTAATTCATTCATCTACTAATTAATTTTTCCTTTCTTTCCATTGTGGATAGATCGTGCAAAAGTGCGACAAGACTAATCCTCCTTTTCCCCCATGCATGTCGATCTCGTAAAGGTACCTAAAACACAATAAACAACAAGGGTGAGTCCAAGACTTAGCAAATATAATAAATGGTAACAATAGCATACATGTACACAACTCCATAAGAAACACCCAACAGCTGCTTTACAAACACATGCTATGCAATGTGCTCAACAAGATCTTTATCCTTTCTCTTTCTCTTTTGCATTTTACTGGTAATGCAAAGTGTGCATCTGTAGGAGCCTAGATTTTACAATTTGGATTCCTCTGTGATTCCATCGCACTATTCCCTGGATCAGTAGATAGTGCTCACATATTACAGTTCTGAATATCAAAGTACATATCATGCGGAAGCGTAAATATAATAGTAGACTTACTCATGGGCCGATTAGGCCGAAATCAATAAATTGCAGCAGCGGAATGAAGCACACATGTGGGACCCTCAGGACATGCCCACAGGCAGCCAACTGAAGGTTCGCGACCTAGTTCTTGACATCTTCATCTTCTTCGCCATCATGATGCAAAAGTATTGCTAAAGCGTAGTGATTTGATTCCTGATTCTGGATTGGGGGGAAAAGTGAATATGAGCACAAACCACCGTGCTCGCGAGCCAACAGACAGGATGCAATTAAATAGTATGCATGGCTTATCAAAGGAGAGACTTGGGTTAGTTTATTTGCCAAAAATCGCTTTTGGTATCATTATTATTATTAAATCATAGTGTTACTAATTCTACCTAAACTCCACACGGCGATTGCCATAATTGACTTAATCCACCAAAGACACACTTTCCTTACTGATTGTTGTCTAAGACTCCAAACAGCGAGTGACATCAATTAACTAATCCACCGATCATACACTTTCTATATTGATTGCTGTCTAAAACTCCAAACAGCGGATAACATCAATTATACAATCCACCAATCAATTGCTGCCTAAATCCCCAAACAGCGAGTATCATAATTTATATAATCCACCGATCAATTACTGCCTAAAACTCCAAACAGCTAGTGACATCATTTATCTAATATCATTTAATTAATCCACCGAACACACACTTTCTATATTGAGCGCTGTCTAAAACTCCAAACAGCGAATATCATCGATTATACATTCCACCAATATCTTTGGTATTCCAAATTCCTAAAAATCCGATCCTTTTGTTATTGATCCACAACCATAGTTTGCTCTTCCAATAATCTACCTTATTTTTCCATTATCTATCCCTAACTAACTCATCAGTATACCTCCACCAAAATATCATTGATCAAGTCTACGATTTACTAGTATTCATCCACCAAGAATATCATTAATCAGGTTTACGATTCACTAGTATCCATCCACCAAGAATATCATCGATCAAGTTTATACTCCAATAACTGTTATCATACCTCCAAGTGCCTAAAAATCCAATTCATCCATCCATTATTTGACTAGAGCCTATTAATTCCATAATCGCCAACAACTCCCAATAATTAATCCAACAACTACCTTTGCACTACCTAATTCTCCAAAAATCATTTAAATCACCTATCTAGTCTATATATTTATTTAGGCTCCACCAATTTATTTCTCCCAGAATCCACACTATCGTTAACTAATTATGATCTTGATCGACATGAATCCACCAATATCTTTATGTGTTTACTACAAACATCCATCTCCTTTACTCTCGACTTTATTTATTTCCCCATATATTTGATTTTGTGAGAAGAGAAAACATTTTACTTTTGAAATATGAGACCTAGCAGTTTTGAACAAAACATAATGTGTAAGGAAATGTATTAATAATAGCGATCCAGATTCCATCCACCGTTACATGGCATCTGCACCATATAGCCTCTTTCAGCGTTATAGCCGCTTAATTTACCACTGGGACAACACCCAGGACAATTCAAACTAGGGCTTTCCACTGCCCTTCCACTTTTCCATTCCCACCCACAAAGTTGTTTTTGAAACAGAACTATATCTGGTTAAGTTCCCATGTCTGCCCTTGACCGTGGGTACGGCTATTCGAATAGTTTTGACTCTGCAGAGTTTGTACACTTTCACCACAAGAGACAATCCGCTCGTTGCCCCACATGATTCCTTAGTCACGTGGTTGAGTAGATCATCACAGTGACTTTTCAAAGTATCTAGTCCCTTTTGTCATCTCACCTTATGGGAAACTGCCCACTTGCGGTGGGTCCCATACTATGCACGGGATGTAACCACGTCTACTAGCGAAGCCCAGGCTCCACTCCCCGTAACGCTAGTACGGCTAGTTACTTCACCCTCCACTCAGTGTCCCTTTAGGCCTCCCTTTGCCCTTGCGTATCCACTTCCATCCACTACCAGTGAGATGAGTCCGGGGGTTTCGATAAATTTACTTAGCCAAGTTGTACTTTACAGACTTGTGGTTGTACTGTTTTACACAGGAGGTCATGACAAGATTCAGTCCTTAGTGGTATCTGGGCGGTTCTACCACTACCCACTTTGTGCTTCCACTGCACCACATACACACACCCTCGAACCATCCACCCAGATAATTAAGCAAGTTGGGGTTTTTGGGAATATAAAATAATCATATCCAACCTATACCAGTCATTACCACCATGACTGTCCAACCAAATTTTCTCATGATTAAAAGTGATGCTTGAGAGTTCTCGCGCCCATGAGTATCTAAGCAACACTAAGCATGGCATATAATTACGGACTTATTTTTGAAAGGTTACTATTATAATTTTTGCTAGGGCGACAAGGTTCATAATTTCAAATATTTCAAAGGAGGGGTAATATTAATCAAGGTACACAATGGGATATAACTAGAATCGTAAATTAAACATGTATTTGCATATAAAATAACAGCCTTGCGCGGTTTACCGCGGTCTTGGGCTCACGTAATGATTTCTCTTGAGCTTCTGGTCTCTATCTTCACTTCGAGCCTTAATCTCGCTGGGTCCACTGAATCTTCACGACTTCCAATTTCTAGTTACGCGACAAACGACTGAATCCAAATGAAAGCAAATAACTCAAGAGATCCAATAAATCCGAATAAAACTAATTGAACTTGATTAATTTTCATTATGATTAATTATGTGATTTGGGACAAGGTTGATTGGATGTGGAGTATTGTCGGTGTCACAGTGGTTGGAGTGAAGTGGGAAATGGCAGGAAACTGCCAAAATAGAGATCAAGGGATGGGTCATGATATAGGTATATTTAGTACTTGGAGTTAGCTAGGCATAACTGATGGCGGGATACGATGACTCGATCTTGTTATTAATAGATTCTTTTATTATTTTTGTATTTATTAAGGAAGTTCCATGAGCCACGCTAGATTTATGGGTAGATGTAGGACTGTAGTGGGGTGTAGGGCATTGCCTTGTCTAGTGTTAGCTTTCAAGAGTTGGGGCACGATTTATATACACAATGATATGATCTCTGATTTGTCGAATTAATCTTATAGCTTATATTTTTAGCTAGCCGAGATGTATTATTTTAGGTTGTGCTACTATTACCTTATTCACTAAAATACAAGGTGGTAAGATTATTTTAATTACCGGTGACGTAGGGATTTTAGTAGATACGCCAACACGACTCTTTAATTAAAGATGCTCTTCGGGTTAGGTATCGTAGATATTTTATGTACATTTTAGTTACTACTATAGTGTTATTAATATTATTATTTTTGTTATTTAAATTTATTTATCTAGGACCGAGCATGCCATACCAGGGTATACTTTAATATCAATATTTGATTAATCTACCAGCCTAGCCGACTCAAGGGGTAAGGAATGTAGCGGAAAAAGGGGGAGCCTGGGGCTGCTTTATAGCACGGGAGGGGTACCGTGGGGAGTTCTGGGGGCGGAGGCATGGCCGGGATTCGCGCGACGGGGCAGACTGGCGCGGTGTGGGCGCGGCAGAGTAGGGGATGGGCGCGGCGTGGGCGCGGCAGAGTAGGGGATGGGCGCAGCGTGCGGGTGCGGCAGGGCACCGTGCGGCGATGGTGACCGGGGCAGGTGGCGGCTGACGCGGGGCGACGGGCGAACAGGAGTAGGGAGGGGACGGGAGCAGGTAGCGCGCAATCGGTGGGCGTGGACGAGCTCAGCTGACGCGAGCGGAGGACATGAGAAAAGCAGGGAAGAAGGAAAGAAAGAAAGAGAGAGGACGGGGGAGGGAGAGGCGCCTGGGCCCACTGGACAGAGGAAGAAAAGGGAAAGGGAAAAGAAGAGAGAAGCCGGGGGGGCCAGAGGCAGGGGAAAAAAATGAGGGGAGGGAGAAAGAAAGGGTAGGGGCCCGCGCGGAAGAGAGAGAGGGGTAAGGGAAAATGTAGAAAAAGGTCAAGGCCATGATTTTGAAACAAATAGGGGGGAATTTTTAAGCACAACTCTAGGATTTGAATTTTTAACTTAATTTCTATTTCCTGGTTAACTGTAACATCCTGATTTTCTGGAGTTTATAAAGCCAATTTTCAAAAAAATTAATTTGCTGGAATTTTCTGGAATTAATTAAAGCTTAAAAGGAATTTTCAGAATTTATTTAGATTTAATATGATTAAATTAAACATTAACATTTGCCAAGATCATTTTATTTGAGTTCTCTGAGTCTCAAGGAATTTTCTGGAATTTTTGGTGTTTTTTTTCCGGATTTATTTGCTATTTTCTAGAGCTCAAAAGTCTTTATTTGAATTTCTGAAAAAGAAAAAGAATTAGAAAATCCTAAAAGCCAGTTGGGCCGCAGCCCACCCAGCTGGCCCAGCCAGGCCTCGGCCGCCGCCCGCACCCCAGCCACGCGTCGCACATCCGCCGCTCCCGCGCCCGCCTTGAGCCGCCATCTAGAGCGTTCGCCGCCGCCGCGCGCATCCGGCCGCCGCCTGCGTCGTGCCACCGGCAGGTGGGGCCCACTGTCGCCGCCACTTGCCTTAACCCTAGTGGGCCGGCGCACTCGGCCGCGCTGCCGCCGCCGCCACCGGGGTATTCAATGGCGCGACCGAGGTTCGCCGCCGCGCCGCCGCCGCCGCGCGCGCGCTGCCGCCGCCTCGCCGCCTCCTCTGCCGCTAGCCACCGAGCACCGCCGCCGCCGCCGGCAAGGCGCTGCGCTCGTCGCCGTCCGCCGCCGCTGTCGTTCGCCGCCGCAGCGTCGCCGTCGTTGCCATCGTCGTCGCCACCGGTGAGCGCCGCCGCCGCTCGCTGCCGTCCGCCGACCAGACCACCGCCGCCCCGAGCCTCGCCGCCGAACCGCCGCGCCTCGCCGCCTCGGCGCGCCGCGCGCTGTCTGCCGCCTCTGCCGCTGCTGTCTTCGCCGCCGGTGAGCCGCGCCGCCGCACCTCGCCGCGCCCGCCTCGCGCTTCGCGCGCTAGCTGGGCCGCACTCGCGCCACCCAGCCGCCGCCTTCCGTCGCGCCAGTCCGCCGTGCACCGAGCCGCCGACAAGCCGGGCCCGCCGTCGGCCGAACCGTGACCCGTGAGCCGATCCGCCATGTCGGCGCCACGCCGGCCGTCGCGTCGGCCGCCGTGTCAGCCGCCACGCCGCCCATGCTCGCACACGCGTTCGCCACGTCAACCCTAGCCGCTTGCGCCAGCAGCCCGGTCAACCCGTACTGTTTCGTGAGCCGAGCCCACCGTAGACCCAATCTCCCGTGCGCCCGGTCCACAGCACAGTGCACTTTTCCAATTTCCCGGTTTTCTATAGTTTTTTTTCCAGAGCCCCGTTCTCCCTCGTCCTAGCTCCGATTGACCCGATTCTTTTTTCTAAATTCATCTAAAATTGAGCTCTATATTTTGGTTCAGGTTTGAGAATTTTGGAGTTCATTTGAATTTTATTTGAATTTATTTTGTCTCTTCGTTCTGTTTTCTCTCTCGTTAGATCGCGCGTTCGAAGGAGCAGAAGTTGGATTTGAAGTTCAAGAGCCGTCAACTGAGCAAGGTCCAGGCAAGTCGTGTCCTTTGATCATGTTGAACCCAGTTTGCAATCTATTATTTAAATATTTTGGTTTTAAATTACATTGCACCGCTACTTTTATACAAACCTTGTAATTGGTAGTTATCACCTCAATTGAGTAATTCCCTCCTTGTTAAAATTGAATGCCATGATGCCATTGTCACCATAGGTTGGGAAACTTAGTAGTGATGCTATGTTACGATCACATTTGGGATGGCACGATTAGTATGCTTAGCTATGCTTTTAGTATCGTTTGAGTTCATCATCACATGTGATTAAATAATTTGACTTAATGATATATCGAATCGTGGTTGGTGCCACCAATATAAAATTTGTGCCATGGCATTGGTGTGTCGTTGGCGTGGTTATACAAAATTGGTTTTCACTCGGGCGAATGATCGTGTAGTAAAGGGGGTGCAGGTTGCACATTGGGATGTGGATGTTTCGCCTGGGTATTACTTAAGGACTTAACTTTGTGCGCCATTGATCTGAGCTTTACCGTGCAAACCACATGTCTAGTATGGGATAGACCTGGCATAATAATTTGTGAAGTCTCAACTTTGGTTACACTACTGATGTTGTTGTGGCGCAAGAGGGGGCAATTATCGACTAGGGGGATTTACCCTACTCGACGGCGAAACCTTAGCGAGTGGGATCGGGTTGAGATGGATCATTGTAAAAGCCTTGTTGTGATTATCTTTAACGTGAGGATTATCACATCGTGTGGGTACAGTTGTGCAACCTCTGCAGAGTGTAAAACTATTCGAATAGCCGCGTCCTCGGTCATGGACAATGCTCGGTGATTTCACACGAGGTATAGTTACCCTTGGAAAATTTGTGGTTGGTCAGTGGATGGTTAATTCACTATTGGTTTAACTTGTGGATGGGAGGTCCATAAGTAGTTTACTTCAATTCCTTTGATTATTCATTATTGTTTTATTTACCATTCGCCTTCAATCTATTTATGGTAATTTCAAATGCTGTTTTATGCAAATTAACCCTTTCAGCCTTCCATTGGTAAGCCTTGCATACTATATTGCATCATTTGTTACAAACGGCTTGCTGAGTACCAATGTACTCACGGCTTTACGCCTATGTTGCTCAGTTGAGGATGAGGAGTACTACCAGCAGGAGGTTCCAGGAGGAGAGTGCTTCGACGACTACGCGTTCTAGGCTTCGCTCCCCACTCGATTGCCCGTGGGCATGTCGATTGGCCGCTACGCTTTATTTTGGATTTTCCGCTGCTAAATTTTGTTAAGCCCCTAAGGCTATTGAGATTGTAAGCTTGACCATAAGGTCTTATTCTGGTTATTGATTAATAAATTGAGTTTTCCTTATTTAATACCGTGATGGTGGTAATGATTACCTCTATGTTTGACTGTGTGCACTAGCGTGATCCTGGACTAGTGCAGTATACACAGAGAGTCCGGATTTGCATATTCGGGTCTCGACATTAACATTATTGATTTCAATTTAATTTCAAATCTTTTTTCAATTATTTAGATACCAAAACCTAATATTTCTCTATTCTCTACTTTATTTAATTTGCCCTCGGATTTCGATGTTTATATTATTTTGTTAGGAATTGTATATACATAATCTTTGAATATTCAGCCTTGGACTTTGGTTTGCTAATTGAATTTAAAAGTAGACATTTTTTATTTAATCATTTGGGATAAAGTCTAAGATTCTTTTTAGCTTTATTTTATTAGCTTGCTTTCGAATTTAAGATTTTGGCATTTTCTTTGAATTCATGATCTGTAAAGTCACTTTCTATTTTTACTTATTGACATGATCATTATTTGTATTTAGGAGCACTCTTGATTGTTAATTTGTATGGCGCAAAACTCAAAAAGATTTCAAATAAATACTCAGAAGAAATTTGAGTGCTAGCTAAATGCAAGAAAAATTTTAAAAACTCCACATTTTTGAGCACTTGAATTTTCAGGATGTTATAGCATCTGTCGATGCACACCCATGCTTGTACCATCTGGTACAGGGATCAATTGCCCATACTCCGTAAGTATGGGGACCTAAACCCATGCTCTTCAAGCATGGGGACCTTTAGCCCATCATCAATATGACGGGGACCTCAGCAATTGCTTGGTCATTACATAACCAAGACTTCAATAAGCCAACATGATGCATATGCATCAAAGTCTCAGTTTAGTAAAAAACGTGCATCCACAACAACTTTGCACAAGGAAAACCTATTCATACTACAATGTTCTTCATAACTTTCAAACAACCATGAACATTACCAAATACGCCTTCATCACAATCATGAACATACAATTGCTCACAATATAAATCAAATATTGACATTCCATAACAACTATTGTATACATCATTATACTTGCCTTAACCGCGAGAGGACGAGGGACATGCAGAAGGTGCTGCCCTCGGGATCAGTCCACCACCTGAATAATAATTATAACGTATGCTAAGACAACATTAGTGGACCAAAATTATATAAAAAAACCAATCACGAACTCGCAAAAACATCCAACTCGACTTCAACCCCAAATCCTAAAGGTCGATCTGTCCCCTCTGTGAACAGTCAACTTCAAAAATCCATATCTATTGGTACAGGAGTCCAAATAAGGTATTCTTAGACTTTCTGGAAAGATAATTAAATTCGCCAACTAAACCTAGTCGGTGAACCTCCCTGAATCGGCCAAATTATACCCGCACAAGCCAGTTTTTTAAAACATCAATTTCACATCGGGTTCTCTGGATAGAATACTAAAAATACCATAACTTTCAATGCGAGTGTCCGAATCATGAGTTATTGAGCTTTCTGGAAAGCTGAGACAAGGATCTACAACTTTCATTATACTAAGCTTCTCTAATTCTCACGTTTTCTAATCGCCTAACACAATTTACCAAAACCTGACAGAAAACCTACAAATCTGCGGAACAGTCCCACTAATAAAATCATAACTTCTGCTACAGAGGTCCGAACGATGTGTTCTAGCACTTCACAGAAATATAGCGACGTTCTCTACATTTCTCTAGGAGACATCCAGAACTGAATCCACACGAAACTACATCAAAACAACCGTCTAACGCAATCTGTCCTGAGCAGACCACAATACCGACATTGCTACGACAATTAAATATGCATCTAACCGGGGGAAATAGGAATAACTCTTGATGAACCGCTGAAGAACACGATGAACTCCACGCGATCTCTGTCTCCCTTCCTCTTCCCTTCTTCCCCCTCTTCTCCTTCTTCCGGGACAAAAGTGCCTCCCGGCGCTCGATCTCCTTCCTCCACTTGGCCGGCAGCAATGGGGACCTTCTTCACCACCAGCAGGGGACTTCAATGGGGGATGAGGTGCTGCTGAATGGGATGAAGACGTAGAGGAACTAGCCAAAAGAAGAGAGGAGGTGGCCACCAAGGAAAAAGAGAGCAAAGGGGGGACTTGGGGCTGGCGGCTAGGGTTTGGGGGAGGGGCGCCTCCCCCCTTTTGGCCGGCCACCACTTGGGCCAGGGCCCAGGCCCAGGTTGCTGAGGTTTTATAGAAATCCCCCCAAAATCCCTGTTAAACTCTTTTTTATTTGGTCCTTCATCCCGGTTAATCTATTCTCTCTCGAATCACACTTGGAGTATTACATTCTACCCCCCTAAACGAAATTCGACCCCGAATTCTATCCACGCTTACGACAAGGTGTAATCACAGCTAATTCTTTGTCATATTAACACACACCTGTTGTGAATAATTCTGGATATTGCTCACGCATGCGAGACTCCAATTCCCAAGTGGCCTCTCTCTCTGTCTGCTGCGACCAAAGCACCTTGACATACTTTAAAGTTTTATTCCTTAATGTCTTTTTCTGATCTTTCCAGAATTCACACTGGCTTGGACTCAAAGGACAGATGTTGTTCAAGTACTAAGGGTTCTAGTGAGATATGAAGCTCCGGATCTCGCAGGTACTTCCTCAACATAGACACATGAAACACGTTATGCACCCCGCGCATAGACTCTGGAAGATCCAAGCGTATGCCAACTTCCCGGTCCGAGCCAGGATCGTGAAAGGTCCGACGTACCTTGGGCTAAGCTTCCCTTTGGTACCGACCCACACAACTTGCACAACACATGTAACTTTTGTTCGAACTCTCAATCGATCTCTTTACCTTAGCAAGGAGCACCTCCTTTAACCACCGACGCACAAAAGTGCTCATTGTAAACAAACTCTTTTATAAATAGAATCCAACTGAAAATAAAGGATTCTCATCACAACGACACATCACCAACTCCCCACCAAAAGAGTCAAATAAAAAAATTGAGGATTCAACACGAGAACCTCTCCACATTCCAAGTAGGTAGTTTGCAAATAAACAACACATAAGTCAAAGGAGAATCACTCCAATGTCAAACCCTTCCTCTGTTTTCCTGAACCGAAAAAACCACACATGCTAACATAAAGTCAACTCAAACCACAAAGACTTATGTTATCATCACATAGCTCAAACAAGAATCAACAGAACATCTCACTTCCCGAGAAATGTTCTTTCCTTTTATTTATTTTAGGAATAAACTCTCTTGAATCATGAGATTCCAAATCATCCCATACCACACCAACTCATTTCTATTAAATTGGCAATATCAACACTATACTCAAACCGAGTGCATTAACCACACCTTTGTAGAGAGACTCTACTAATCTCACAATAACATACTCTAGCCAACTCCTCAACCAATAGGGTTACTTTGATAAATAATTTCCAATGTACCTCATCATTGTTTTCACCCACAATCACTTCACCACAATCCTTTAAGGATAATCAACTTGAAATTCTCAGCACACACACTCATTTACTACACCCAAAGGACACTATCAAGGAGCATCACACTATTTAGAATCCACTTGTTCTACTATTCCCACACAACATCATTAGCCTCCAATGTTCTAGCATAGAACACCAAACCAAAATTTTCCATCTCCAGGGCTCCTATATATGTACTTCGATATAATTGATACGAAGACTCTCGAATTCGGTGACTGAAATTCCCACAATCAAACATGCTCAATCATTAACAACCACATGAAAACATATTCTCAACCTCATTATCTTTAGGAAGATTCTAACTCCTAGAGGGTTACTCATTGAAGCCAAGTCATACATGGCAATAATTCAACAATCCCTACTATCCCAATAATTCCCATAACGGTTAGACTTGTTCACAATTATAATATCATTAACTACACCACCATAATCCTCCTACTAAACCTTGCAAAGTACCCAATCACGATACTCTAATAAAATTGATCAGGATTCTCATACTTTCGATAATTCTAATGTTCCATCAAAATGAACGAAACATTCTTGAACCACGATTTATTATAGGTTCTCTAGTTGTAACAATGTAACCAGTTAACTCCAAAGACAAACATCTTCTTTAAATCAAATCCTCACCGAGAATTATTCCAAGGAATCAATTTATCACTCCATTAATCTCAAACGACTTGACACCCACAATCTCACCAAAATCAATCACATGACCACACCAACCAGTTGCCATACACATCCTAAAGGACTTTACAACCCAAATCCTTTCTTAGAAGAGGCAAAAAGAAGTAAATTTCAGCACAAGGGAAGATGTTACCATTCGCAATAGACACCAGACTAAGGGAAATAGCAATGCTCTTGGAAAACAAAAGATAAAATCACAGTTGAAGGCACATGCCCCTCAAGAAAATATCAAATCTCATTCAATAAGAATATAGTATTGCCATTAAACTCAAGAAACTCTTATGTGGCGAAAATAAGAAGTCAAGCACACCTCTAAAAGTTACACAACTTGACTCCAACCTCAAATACTTTTACCACACTCTTTCTTTTAACAAAGAGAACAACTTTCTTTGATTACGGTATTACCTTGACCATTCCAACAAAAGATATTTGAAGACCACAACACAATAATCCCTTAAGAACTAATAAAACCTCTCAACGCGTCACTTTGCTCAAAACAATTTCAACTGCCACATAAGTCATGAGGTCCAAAAGATCGCGTACGCAAATCTCAAAACTTTTGATTTAAATAGTATCATGGAAGTTATCAAATTCTTTTATTTATAGAACATTCAGCATTATCATCACAACCACATATTGACAATCATACTAACATCAAAATAATACACTCTTAACAAGAATCATCATATCCTCATATCCCTTCATAAACTTTTCCAAAAGGAACGCAATAAATCACTTTATCATGTTTCTATTATCTAAATAAGATTGTAACTATTTGATCTAAGGAAAGCCTAGTGCACAAGCCACAATATTAAAACAAAACTCTTTTAACAAGCTGGTACTAGAACATGGCAATCTCAAAAAACCGTTATGACCATAGATTCAACATCCCACCATATGTTCAGTAATTAGAACGAAATATCTTCAAACTTCAATAATATAAGCTCTATAAGACAATGTTTTACATGTCAATACATCAACCTTCCTCTATTTCTTTATACATATTTCAACAATTTAGCATGGTGAAAGATAGATGAACCTACCATCTGTACATGCTCATAAAGTATCTAAATAAAGGACAGATTAAATGTTAATATTACCAAGGCAATATTCTAACACCTCCTTACTTAATCATCCCGAACGGTCAGATTAATTACCAAAGACAAATAATTCAATTTATCCAATAGGATAGAAATTTAAACAATCATAATAATCATACCAATTGTTTTTCCACACTCCTCAATAACTACATGAGTTCCAATCATGTATAGACAAACTCTTAATCACAATTCTTCAAGAAACTATTACAAGGCGACATCAAATTAATCAACTACACTTCCAAGGATGCTAGTTGAAATTAATTATGCACCACACTAACATCTCAACTTGATAATTCATACCTTATGAATTAATTTATATGATTACCACCTCCCACTTAAGCACAACAAAACACCATGAAGGGTTTAACACTCTCTTTCATAAAAGAAAGGAATTAAACTTCAACACTCAAAATAATCCAAAAGAAAAACATAGATCCAAGGCTTTCACATGTTAATGAATTTACAACATAAAACTTTCATTAATAAAAATACCAAGCGAACAAATGAATTATGTTTCACAACAAGACAAAACTCCCACGAAGGGACCAACCTTGCAAATCAACAATGTTCACAAGTAGCAAAAGTGTCTCAATAGACCGAAAAAACAATAATTGCTTCAAAGACCAGGTAGAGACCAATAGAAAACCCTTAACTGCAATGAACCACAACCCAAGATAAATTCATCCACCACCACAGGATAAGAATTGACCAAATTCAACTCAAGGAAGAGAGAAACTTTTATAAATAACTCATTCCTAACCTCTGAAACTAAGCTGCCCAAGGAAAAATCCTTCACCATTTCAATACCACGAATAGTGATATAACCTGGCCATGCCCATAGCCACACCGTGGTCTCTATCTCTCGACATCAACTATCACCACACATAACAATCATATAATCGAATCATAAGCATAAAAGATTATCTCTTAACATGTACAAAGTCGAACATTAAGCACACATTCAACTATGATAATCGACGGAAACACAGATGCAATACAAACCCCATTCCCACCTACAGTGCTTAGTGTGTCAAAATTAATATTTCGTTAACCACGGACCTACAACCTGGCTCTGATACCAACTGTAACACCCCAGCCATACAATGGCCTGGAATGCTACCTAACTAAGTAATGTAACAAAGACAAACTACATTCACCTCACAAAATTTTGACAGAACCTCCGTTGTGTAGTTATCTATGTTGGACCTTCTTCACCACCAGCAGGGACTTCAATGGGGGATGAGGCACTGCTGAACGGGATGAAGACGCAGAGGAACTAGCCAAAAGGATAGAGGAGGCGGCCACCAAGGAAAAAGAGAGCAAAGGGGGGAATTGGGGCTGGTGGCTAGGGTTTGGGGGAGGGGCGCCTCCCCCCTTTTGGCCGGCCACCACTTGGGCCAGGGCCCAGGCCCAGGTTGCTGAGGTTTTACAGAAATCCCCCCTAAAATCCATGTTAAACTCTTTTCTATTTGGGCCTTCTCCCCAATTAATCTATTCTCTCTCGAATCACACTTGGAGTATTACATTTTCTTCATTGGCTTCTCCATCTATGGCAGGGGTGTCCTCATAGGCATAGTGGTCTTGGATCCCTGTTTCTGATTTTGATAATGCGAGAGTGAGCACAAGTCCTCCATGCTCTGCGAGCCAATACACAGGATGCAATAAATAACATGCATGGCTTATCAAGGAAAGGCTCGGGTTATTTTATTTGCCATCAATTGCTTTTAAGATAGGTTACTTAGAAATTTCCTAAGACCTAGCAGTTTTTAACTAGAACACAATTTTTATCAATGTATGAAAGAGTGCAATAATAATAGCGATCCAGATCCCATCCACCGTTACATGGTTTCTGCACCATATGCTAACCTTTCAGCATTATAGCCGCTTACCTTATCGCTGGGATGACACCCAGGGCAACACAAATCAGGGCCTTTCTCTGCCCACCACTTTTACATTCACACCCACAAAGTTTTTGAAATAAAAGTATATTTGGTTAAGTTCCCATATCCGCCATTGACCGTGGGCACGGCTATTTGAATAGTTTTCACTCTGCAGAGTTTGTACACTTTACCCACAAGAGACAATCTGCTCGTTGCACCACACGATTCCTTAGTCATGTGGTTGAGTAGATCATCACAATAACTTTTTCAAAATACCTTGCCCCTTCCATCATCTCACCCATATGGGCTTCTCCCACTTGCAGCGGGTCCTATAAGTTGTGCGGGATGTTCTACCCCTATGCGACTGGTAGCTGGACTACCCACACTAACTAGCCACCACGGTAAATTTCACCCTTGACAAGTGTCCCATTCAAGTCATCACATAGACAATCACTTGCACCTCACCTCCTCCACCAATGAGATGACTTTTAGGGTCCAGTAAATCTACTAAGCCAAGTTGTACTTTACAGACTTGTGATTGTACTTGTCTTACACAGGAGGTTATGACAAGATTCAGTTCTTAGGGTTATCTGGGCGGTTCTACCACTAACTATAGTCTCGTGCACCACTGCACCACACCTCTGAACCACCCACCCAGATATTTATCAAGTAGGGGTTTTTACGAGCATAAAATAACCATATCAAAAATATGCCAGTCATTTCCACCATGACTTCCCATTTAAGTTTCTCATGATTAAAAGTGATGCTTGGTCATTTTGGTGCCTCCGAGTATCTAAGAGATTCTAAGAAATGGCATATAATTACGGACTTATTTTTAAAAGTTTTAACATTATATTTTTGCTGGGGTGACAAGACTCAAGTATTCAAATGTTCTCAAGGAGGTGTAATACTAACAAGTTAAATAAAGGGGCATGTAACTAGAATCTTAAAACAACATATATTTGCACATGAAATAACAGCATGCACTTTGATAATTTAAAACGGAATTAATTTACAGAAAATGTAAGTTCAACATGATCAAAGTATTGACTCGCCTTAGTCATAGTTAACTTAGTTTTGGACATTGAGAGTTGCTTCAGCCTCAGCCTTTTCCTCTTGGACCTCATACACTATTTTTATATTGCGCAAAAATTCAGAGAAAAAAATCAGTAAACCAAACTAATTCTCATAAAAATTCAAATGAACTAAAAAATTCATGATTTTAGTTTTATTGGGTAGATATTGGTTTTAGATGAATTTAAAATTTTGTTTCACTCAATTTGGAGTTAAGATGAATAATTTATACCTTTGTGAAGTTTTCAGTTTGAATAAATCCGAAAAATAATTAGAATCTGACAGGTGGGGCCCATAGCAGATTTTTAATTTTTCTTTTATTTTTATTTTCTGTCATCTGTACCTATGACAGGTGGGACTGGTTACTATTTACTTAAAAGGGTAGGGTCCACAGGTCAGTGAGCAATTGTTTTAACTACTCATCATTAGCATTAATTTATCATCATTAACATTAACTATCCGTCTTAACCGTAATTAGTCATTTAGCTAAAGCAGCTTCTTCCTCCTGCTGACGCACGGCAAGCTCGCCGCCGGCAGAGGAAGCAGCGGCCGTAGCTGAGCATCCCCAAAATGGGTTGCTCACGCCCACGCCTACCCATAGGTGAAACGTCACCGACCAATTTGGCCGGGGCGTCGGCTGATGGCGACTGTGGGTGGCAATGGAACAGGGGAAGAACGGCTAGGGTGGTGCACAGTGTTTCAAAGCAATTCCTTGCTCTGGGAGTATGTTGGGGATGGCAGGAAGTTACCTCAATGGTCTATGAGGCTCGAGAGTGGCGGTGGCGAGTTGGCGGCATGCGACGGTGACGGGCGGAGGAGGCGCACGGTGCGGGCTCAGCTCAGGCGGTGAGAGGTCCGGCCTAGGAGGGGAACGGCATCGTGGTGCTCTGAGGGTGCTTTGGTGGGGCTGAATCGGACCACCGTGGCGCCAATCGGTGGATTGCTCATCAGCCAACGGTGTGGTCCTGTCGGAAGCCAGGCGGGGCTTTATAGCCAGTGGGGCGGGCTGGCATCACGCGGGCTTGTTGCGACGACCGTGTGGGTGATGCTGGCATGACATGGCCACAGGACTTGGTGACGGGACAGGTCGAAGCTGGGCGCAGGTGCGGACGCGCGATGACGCCGGAACAGTGAAGCGGTCGGGAGCGTGATGGGAGCAGGCGTGCATCAGAGAGGACAGCGACAAGACAGGTGGCAGTACTGGTTAGGGCGGTAGAGCGATGCGACAAGGTGATGCATGCGGCGGTGAGCTCACTGTGGCTGACGAGGCGTGGGACAATGATGGCGTCCGGCGATCACAAGGAGGGAGCGCGGTGGCAGGGCAGGCTACGGCGGCCTGGCGAGGCACGGCTTCAACCCTGGCTAGAGCTAGCGGGGCGGGGATGGAAGGAAGAAGGTGGGCCGGCCTGGCTGGCTCGGGCCAAAGCCAAGAAGGCCTCTTTTCTTTTATATATATATATATATATATATATATATATATATATATATATATATATATATATATATATATATATATATATATATATATATATATATATATATATATATATATATATATATATATATATATATATATATATATATATATATATATATATATATATATATATATATATATATATATATATTTGTTTGTTTATATCTATGTCTTTATTACTATTATTATTATTGTATTTATTTATTTATTTATGATTATTTTGTATGTACATGTATACATATTCATTCATCCCCTTATTATTATTATTATTATTATTATTATTATTATTATTATTATTATTAGACCCAAAGCAAAAAAAATTCAGGTTTTTGATTCAAATTATACCCTTCCTCTTTTTCTATTCTCGTACCCTAATTGATGGATCATCTTTTCAGATTTGATTTCAAATTATAAATTTCTATTATTTTCACATTTCCTTCATGATTTTCTATTAGTTTTATTTTTCATGATTTTCTTCAATTGTTGGAACCTCAACCAAAATCCAAAGGAAATCCACTAAAGTCCAAATATCAAGAAGATACATTTCAAAAATATTTCAAGGGCTACACATTTCCCAGAATTCAAATTTTCAGGATGTTACACATATACTCATAATCGGGTTGTCATTTGGTTCCTCCATTATGTGTTGATGGTTGGATGATTAATGACAACTTGATGAGTAAGCTTTACTTTGAAAGCTTATTCTAAAGTATACAATTGTTATGTACATATTGTATACTCACAATTCAATTTCTATCTACTCGTAATTCAATTTCTATCTCATTATTTGTTGAGATTATCATGGATTATAAAAAAGGAAGATTGTAGAATCTATTCCCTCTGTTATGTGTTAATGGTGAAGTTTGATAATTGATGACAATTATTTTATGGATTAATATTTTTCATGAGTTGGATGAATAGGTTAGGATCCAGAAATGAGGAAGACATGAGATGACTCATATGTTGAAGATCATCAAGTTAAGTGAAGGGTGCATCATGAGTTGATGCATGTCTAAGAGGAGATAATCATGTGTTGATCATCAAGTTAATTGAAGATCCATCATATATTGATGGAGGTCAAGTAAAGGATATATCATGAGTTGATGTATGTCAAGACTATGACTCAAGGCAATGGTGTGGCTAGTTAGGGCTAAGGACGCATTCCTACTCTTTTTCCGGTTTTAGTATTTGGTTGGAAGACCAGATTACTAGTATAGGTTGTCGTACTATTAAGAGAGGTTATGTCTAGTAGCTTGATTCTCATCATGTGTTGATAGCTCAACCTCACTTGCTCTAACTCTCATTGACATGAGACTTATATTTACGAATGTGTTTTACAAATAGTTGAAGCTCACGTATTGAATCCTTGTAACATGGGACTATCTATTGCAAATATATTTTGCAAGTATTTAAAGTCCATGTTTCCATTCTTTGTAGTATGAGGCTTACATTTGTAAATATATTTTGCAAATGGTTCAAGCTCATATATATATAGGACGCTGAAATGGGACACCAAGGTGCCCGGGCACCAAGCCTCCCTGCCTTTGGATTGCTTTTAGATGCGTGCAAGTGCAATGATATATAATATCAGGATGGAAAGTCTTAATTATAAATGGAAAGTCTCAATCATGGATAGAAAGTCTTAATCATAGAGCCCGGGCACCATGGTGCCTCATTATTATACTATATATATATATATATATATATATATATATATATATATATATATATATATATATATATATATATATATATATATATATATATATATATATATATATATATATATATATATATATATATATATATATATTCTTGTGTCATGATTCTAAAAGTATGTAAATGTGTTTTGCAACTTGTTGGGAATCATGGGTAATCCTTGTGTGCATGATACTGTAGTTTGCATATATGTTTTGCAAGATCTGTTGAAGTATACACACTTCTCAGGGAAATCAGAACTACTGAAGTGTATTATGCGGCATTACCGCTAGTCAGAAATATCGGCGTTGTAATCATTGAACTGCCACATCTGTTGGTGGTCGGAAGACCTGTGTGGTCAAGAACCATTATGGTCGAACCAATGTGGTCAAAGATCAATGTGGTCGGGAACCAGCATGGTCAAAGTTGACGTAGTTGAACCGATGTGGTCGAAGATCGACGTGCTCGATGACTTTTGTGGTCGAAGATCGATGTGGTCTAAGATTTACGTGGTCGGAACCGACGTGGTCGAGATCTGTGTGATCCAAACCAGTGTGATCAGAATTGGCGTGGTCGGGATCTGTGTGATTGAAACAAGTATGGTTGAATTCAAAGTGGTTGATATCTGTATGATCGAAGCCAGCATGGTCGAACCAACGTGGTCGAAATAGATGTGGTCGTAATTGACATGGTCGAACTGACATGATTGATTCAATGTGGTCAAAGATCTACGTGGTGGTCAGAGATCCGTGTGACCAACGATTGATGTGGTCGAATGTCGACATGATCGATGTGGTTGACACCTGAGTGGTCGGAGACCAGCATAGTCAAAGACCTGTGTGGTCACGGAGACCTGAGTGGCCAAATCATCAGACATGGCCAGGGACCAGTGTAGTCAACGATTGGTACTTTCGATCAGTCCTGTGTGAGTGGTCCAATCGGCTCTGTGTGAGCAGTGTAATCAACGAGCGGTACTACCTTCTTTGTGTGAGTGGTACTTCCGATTTGGGGAATGTCCGACTTGTGTAGCGATATATTTTTTTCCAGAGAGACACCTTTGTGGAGTCTTCTTATCCTTGAGGAAATCAGTAGTTTTGCATGAGAGCTGCAGTACTTCCGATGACCGGTAGTATCAGACTTTTCACAACAGAACTACCGGATTTGCCTGCAATTACTAGTTTTTTTACCATTGAAGAGGGGAGCGAAAGTACCGGTCATAAACCGGCGGGTCTTTCTAGAAATCCTGGTCCCAACTGCTAGTTTCGAGGTGTGAGGTATATATACCCCTTGTGGCCATTTGGAGGCGAACTTTTGGCACCCCATTTGACTCTTTTGAGCTAGTGTGAGATCCTCCTCTCAATTGTGCATGTATTGCCCCTTGTGAGTAAGGAGGAAGGCTCTAGAATGCATGTGTTACATCTAGAGGTGGATTGTGTATCTACTCAAGCTTGTGCATTTGTTGCACATGGTGAGAGTCAAAAGATGGGCTTGACTTATTACTCTTAGAGTTTGCCAACTCCTAGACGGTGTTGAAGGCGTCGTGCGTGGTAATCTTCTCAAAGAAGGATGTGTGAAGACCAGGTAAAGTTGTGAATGTTGGAGCTTAACTACCCGGAGTGAAAAAGAGCTACCACTAATAGATTGAGTTGTTTCGGCTTAATTCATGGAGCCAGTCTAATTCATTTGAGCTAACCTCAACATGGACTAGGGGAGACCGGCAAGTCTCCGAATACCATGGTAAAAACAACCGTGTTAATTATGGTTTGTTTTCTTGTACTCATTTTACATTTGGCAAATCTTGACATAGGCTTATCTTGTTGGTGTACTTAGGTGAACCTAGTTATTTTAGGCGTTATTTATGCTAAATCTTCTTGTGTTAAGTTTTCGCATTATTTGCTTGGTTTAGCCAAATAGAAATTGATAATTATTTGAAAAAATTTATACCTCCTATTCACCCCCTCTAATCGGCCTCCTCGATCTAATAAGTGGTATTAGACCTTAGTCTCTCATTTTTTAGTCTTCACCGCCTAGAGAGTAAAAGGATGGCGACTAGAGGTATAATGCCCCTAGATGAAGCACATCTATTTAATGGCACCAATTATGATAATTGGAAAATCCACATTATTTGTTATTTTAAGGCTAAGAGCTCGAAAATATAGTAGATTATAGATGCGGGTGTGGTGGTTACAGACCAAACAGAGAGAGAGTATGGTAGTGGAGAGTTAGGTGAGTAATGGCTTCGCCCTTCCCTCATGGCTGATATTGTACTCATATACCCTCTTGGGGAGTGCTTTTACAATAGTACCCTTACATTTGAGTATCCCCCTTGGGGGTACTTATGTCATTATACATGTCCCATTTTGGGCCTTACAGCCTTCTAACAGGCCTACTGGGCTTAGGTGGGGGCCACCCCCATAATAGGAGCCTCTCATGAAGAAGGGCTTCACGGGCCGAAGCCATGCCACTAAGCCCTTTGGCCCCCTCCGTCCCATCGGCCTGTGACCCTCGATGGACTAGATACACCTCCCTTCGTGCTGATGGTGCGAGAGCTGGCGTGCCTTCCGCTCCCGGAGCTGCGCGGCCTCGAGGTCGAAGATATCATGCAGGCCGAAGGCCTCGACGGGGCCGAAGTCAGGGCGTGGCATACCTCGCGCCCCGGATGTTTGTGGGCGCGAAGTAAAGCTTGGGCGGCTGCCCCGGGCAGCTGAGTTTCAGGAGGTGCTCCGCGTGATGTAGCACCAACGCGGACAGGTGGCTGCGTGGCCTGGGAGTGCGCTTTAATGATGCCCGGAATCGCGCCGGCCCTTGCCAGGGGCAGGCTGTCGTGGCTGCTCTATCTGCTCTGCGCTGGGTGGGGGCACGCGGCAGGCTGTGATTGGGGCGTCGTGGGATGTCAGCGGTCATACGCCACAGCCGTTCGCCTCTTCCCCAGGGAAAGTGGCCACGCGGCAGGAATGCATCGGCGCGTTACGCGCTGGTCGCCCACCTACCGCTGCCTGCCGCGGCTGTCAGCGGTTGCACTGCCCGATCGTGGGTAGCCGAACCACTGTAATTCTGCCGTTTGATCTTTATAAGTCATCACCGTGGGCATGCAAACGCTCCCCTTGGCTGCTTGCTTGCTTGTGCTCGCACGTTCCTTTCTGTTTTCTTGCGCACCCCGCTGCTGCTTCCACATCCACTCCTGCTCGTCGTCGTAGTGGGAGAGAGGAATGGCTGCGCGCGATGACCGCCCAGCTGACAGTGGCGTCGCCCTTGACGATCCTGCGCGCCGTCTTAGCGAGAGCGCCTCGTCGAGCCAGCGCTGCCTAACGCCACCACCGGCCATCGTTGGGATGCCATGAAGAAGTCAAAGGGCCGCTGCTCCCGTGTGTTGGGGCGGAGTCGCGTCACGGAGGAGACCCTCCGAACCCTTCTTCGGGAGAAGAAGCTGGAGGACCATTCCGGGGCTCATTTGCCTGGGCCTGATGAGACGGAGCCGAACCCGGGAGAATCGGAGGCAATCGTCTTCATGGCGTTCTTCGATGCTGGGCTCCGAATCCCGTCAACACTCTTTGTTCGCGAAGTGCTGCGAGCCTATGGGTTGGAGCTGGCGTAGTTGACTCCGACCGTGATCGTCCGGTTGGCCATCTTCACTTGGGCGATGCGGACGGAAGGTACCCGTCCCAGCGCCGATTTGTTTGCCATCCTGCACGACACACGGTGCCAACCGAAGAAAATGGAAGGGGAGGCGTACTCGAACTTTGGCAGCGTGGACTTCGTGTTGAGGACAGATTGCGCTCACTTGTTCCCCGCGTTGGCTACGCGGGGAAAGTGGGAGTCTGGCTGGACACGGCTGTGGTTCTACCACCTCGTGATGAGCACGAGCGGTCTTCGAAACCGGGGGGAGCCGATATCATTCAACCGCTGTCCGGATGTGAGGCCTTGATCCGGCGACAAGCAACAGGCACGAAGACTTGCTGGCATCGCCCTCTGGTTCAACATGCGTGACCTCGCCGAGGAGTTCACGATGTACGGGATATCTCCGCTTTCTTGTAACTGGAAGTATGAGCGGCGGGGGCCCGACCGGAAGGACGACATCCACCCGGGGGTGTCTCCGCTCCATAAGCCCTCTGCGCCCTGTAAGTATCAATGCCATAGGCCCCGCCCCGCCTGGGTGGTCGCAAACCCTTACGTATGACATTCGGCTTTCGCGTGCAGTGCGCCGGTTAGAAGATGCGGAGCGCACGGTGGTTGCGGTTCTTGGGCCGTACACGGCGAAGGAACACAACGCTTGTGAGTCCGCAACTTCCTTGGCAAAGCAAGGGCGGATTAACCGGGTATGCGAGGTTCTGGGAATTCCCGTTCCGGAACGCCTGGTGCCTGTGGAACCGCCGAGCGGCGCGACCTCCAGCGGCCCGAGCCTCATTGTTCTTGAAGATGATGCCTTGTCACCTCCAGCGGCAACCGCGGCCTTGTCGCTGACGACAGCTACCGCATCTACTAAGGCAACCACGGAAGCGTCGCCTGCATCTCCGAGGGCGAAACGCCCTCGGGTGCGGTCACCGCCGCCTTCAAAGGGCCGGTTCAGCATGGCAGGCCCAGTGACCGAGGCCCTGACACCCAGCGGGGATGTTGCTGAAGCCGAGAGGGTTGTTGCTCCTCAGGCCAGCGAGTGATCATGACCCAGGTGGAGGCCCGGCGAAGTACCGCGGTAGAGGGTACTGGAGGTAGGTGTGGTTTGTTTTCCTCCTGCGACTTCGCGAAACTCTCTCTGATTTGCTCGCTTATCCCGTCGACATCAGGCGAGACAAGGTCTCCAGACGAGGACAAGAATCAAGCAACGGGGGTGCCCGCGAGGTCTCTGGCCTAATTGAGCAGGGGACTGTGTGCGCCCCAACTGTTGTCGAAGAAGCCGGGGCGGGGGCTCTAGGGCTTGGCGTCTCCGACTTCGTTCCTCGGTGGGAGACGCTTCGCGCCTTGAGCGAGGCGGCGGAGTACGCTAACGGCCACCTAGATCGGCAGGCGCTGCAGTCCTGCGGGGGCAACCTTTTGGCGCTTGCGCTGGGTGCCTCAGAGATGAGGGTAACGATCCCTGCTCGTGCTGCATGTCTTTTGCTTATCTGATGGGTGACCCTTGTTCTTACGCCCGTGTAGACGCTTGCGATCAGCAAAGCCCTCAAGGAGACTCGCGCGCGCGAACGGAGGGCGCTGGAGGACCAGCTGCGTGTCGCTGACGATGCCCACGCCGCCAAGGATGAGCGCATTCGGGTGCTGATGGCGGAACGTGACGAGGCTATCTCCGACACGTAGTTGGTAGGCGCGAACGCGAAGAGCGCGGCGCTAGCCGCACAACACACGATGAAGGAGGCTCAACGCATCGCGGCGGAGGAGCGGACCGCCCTTCTACAGCGAATTACCGCGCTAGAGGCGGAGAAGGAGCAACTTACTGCTTCCCTTGCAGAGAAGGCCTTATCCTGGGACAACGCGTCTGCCTCCGCGTGGGGGGCGATGGAGTCTTTGGAGCAGGCCCTCCGGGGGCTTTCCGTGCACGTGGAGGACGCCACTCATAGCTGTCAAGATCTGATGGAGACGCTTGGGCGAATCGAAGAGGGCTCGAGCGTCGCCCTTCGCGGCGCCAAGGCCTTCGGCACCCACTGCGGCTACATGAGTGCTGGCCTTGCCCTTGCCTTGCTGCACGCTGGTGGGTGTGAGCATGTCAATGAGCTGGCGAACCCCCAGCTTGACTTGCCCGCCCAACCCGGGATGATATCTGATGCGGTTCGCGCTGCCCAGCCCGCCATCCGAAACTTTCACAATCGGATTTGGAATTACATCGGGGAGGATGCCGCCACGGTTGCTTTGCGGCGACGCTGCACGACGAGGGGGATGTGCTCCGCTGGCTCGAAGAGGTTCCTCGGCGCGGCGAAGGCGGTGCGGGCGCTCGTCGCGGCGAAGATGGCGCGGACTCGTAGGAATAGTGCTGGGTTTGGGTGCGCAACGCGCCGTGTGTATGTCTGCTACTGTAATGCAACTCCTGTCTTATATGAGCTAAGCGACAACTCTCATGTGCTCTTTTTGTTATGTAATATGCTGTGAGCTGGGGTGTCGTGCAAGGTGCGGGTCCTCAGGCTTGACTTCGTCCCTCGTGCTGATAGTAGCGAGCAGACCTGCGAACGTCGTGGCGCCGCACCACGGACTTCGAAGCGATCGGTAGACGCGAGCACTCGTCCCTACCTTCCGGCGGGTGGCGGCGAGCCGGCGCCTAGTCAAAGTCGACGCGCGAGTGCTTCGTCCCCTACCTTCCGAAGGGGTGGCAGCGGAGCTAGCGCCTAGTTGAAGTAGAGGCACGAGCGCTCCGTCCCTTACCCTTCGAAGTAGACGCGTTGGCGCTACATCACGCGGAGCACCTCCCGAAACTCAGCTGCCCGGGGCAGCTGCCCAAGCTTTAATTCACGCCCACAAACATCTGGGGCGCGAGGTATGCAACGCCCTGACTTCGGCCCCGTCGAGGCCTTCAGCCTGCCTGATATCTTCGACCTCGAGGCCGCGCAGCTCTGGGAGCGGAAGACACGCCGGCTCTCGCACCATCAGCACGAAGAAAGGTGTATCTAGTCCATCGAGGGTCACAGGCCGATGGGACGGAGGGGACCAAAGGGCTCAGCGGCATGGCTTCGGCCCATGAAGCCCTTCACCATGAGAGGCTCCTGTTGTAGGGGTGGCCCCCACCTAAGCCCAGTAGGCCTATTAGAAGGCTGTAAGGCCCAAAATGGGACATGTATAATGACATAAGTACCCCCAAGGGGGATACTCAAATGTAAGGGTACTATTGTAAAAGCTCTCCCCAAGAGGGTATATGAGTACAATATCAGCCATGAGGGAAGGGCGAAGCCATTACTCACCTAACTCTCCACTACCATACTCTCTCTCTCTCTCTGTTTGGTTTGTAACCACAATAGGGAGATTTCCTTATTATGCTTATTTATGTTTTCATCTTAGTTAAATTTCCTATGATATGTTCATTTTCCTCCAAATGCTATTATTATTAATGGATTTATCATTCATCACAAAAAAAGATTATAAGTTCAAACTCAATTCAGTTGGTTTTGGTGATAATGACAAATATAATTATGACACTAATATGTTTATTGATTATGATATTGCTTAGTCTCATTCGGATAAAAAGGTAAAAAATATAAGAAGTATGCATTTAATACCACATTCTTATTTTACTGCATTTCTCAGATCTGAAATATAGATTGAACTTCACCGAATAAGTCAAAATTGAATATTTGCATATGTTTTCACAATACATTCTTGTATTCACACATTTAGAGGGAGTTCAATCTACGTTTTGTGGTTTCATTAGTATTGATCCAAGTTCCATTCCCACATATTAAGGATCTTTACTTTGAAACATATCCCTTGAGTGTATATAACTTATGTAGTTCTCCATTATGTGTTGATGGTTAGATGATTAATGACAACCAGATGAGTAAGCTTTATTTTATAGGCTTATTCTAGATTATACAAGTATTGTGTACATATTATCTACTCGCAATTCAATTTGTATCTCATTATCTATTATGATTGTCATGAATTACCAAAAAGGGAAGATTGTAGAATCTAGTCCCCTCCGTTATGTGTTAATGGTGATGTTTGATAATTAATGACAATTATTTTATGGACTAACATTTTCTATGAGTTGGATAAATAGGTTAGAATCCAGAAATGAGGAAGATATGGGATGACTCATATGTTAAAGATCATCAAGTCAAGTGAATGATACGTCATGAGTTGATGCATGTCCAAGGGAAGATGATCATGTGTTGATTATCAAGTCAAGTGAAGACCCCTCATATATTGATGGAGGTCAAGTGATGCATGTCAAGATTATGACTCAAGGCAAAGGTATGGCTAGTTAGGGCTAAGAATGTGTTCCTACTCTTTTTCCGGTTTTAGTATTTGGTTGAAAGACTGGATTGCTAGTATAGGTTTCCGTACTATTATGAGGGGTCATGTCTAATAGCTTGAGTCTCATCATGTGTTGATAGCTCAACCTCACTTGCTCTATCTCTCCTTGAATGAGACTTGTATTTACGAATGTGTTTTGCAAATTGTTGAAGCTCATGTGTTGAATCCTTATAACACGAGACTATATATTGCAAATGTATTTTGCAAGTATTTGAAGTCCATGTTTCCAATCTTTGTAGTATGAGGTTTACATTTGCAATTGTGTTTTGCAAATGGTTGAAGCTCATATATATAATCCCTATGTCATGATTCTAAAAGTGTGCAAATGTGTTTTGCAACTTGTTGGAAATCATGGGTAATCCTTGTGTGCATGATACTATAGTTTGTAAATGTGTTTTGCAAGATCTGTTGAAGTATACACACTTCTCAGGGAAACCAGAACTACCGAAGTGTATTATGCGGTATTACCGCTAGTCGGAACTACCGATGTTGTAATCATGAAACTACCGCATCTATGTGAGCGGTACTTACAATTTGTGAGACATCCAGCTTATGTAGTAGTATGTTTTTTCTAGATAGACACCTTCGTGAAGTCTTCTTGTCCTCAAGGAAATCAATAATTTCACATGAGAGCTACGGTACTTCTGTTGATCGGTAGTACCAAACTTTGAATGATGGAACTACCGGATTTGCCTACAATGGCTAGTTTTCTGACCGTTGCAGAGGAGAGCGGAAGTATTGGTCGTAAGCCAGCGGTTCTTCTGGAAATCCTATTTTTCTGTCCCAATGGCTAGTTTCAAGGTGTGGGGTATATATAACCCCTTATGGTCGGTTGGATGTGGACTTTTGGCACTCCATTTGACTCTCTTGAGATAGTGTAAGGTCCTCCTATCAATTGTGCATGTGTTGCACCTTTTGAGCAAGGAGGAAGGCTCTAGATTGCATATGTTGCATCTAGAGGTGGATTGTGTATCCACTCAAGCTTGAGCATTCATTGCACATGGTGAGAGTTAAGCGAGGGCTTAATTTATTACTCTCGAAGTTTACCGACCCTTGATGGCGTTGGAGGCGTCATGCGCGGTGATCTTCTCAAAGAAGGTTGTGAGAAGACCTGGCAAAGTTATGAAGGTTGAAGCTCACGTACCCGGAGCGGGAAAGAGCTACCACTGGTGTATTGATGTGTTTCAGCTTAATTCATGGAGCCGGTCTAATTCATTTGGGCTGACCTTAATGTAGACTAGGAGAGACTAACAAGTCTCCGAATACCATGGTAAAAAGCAACCGTGTCAATTATGGTTTGTTTTCTTGTGCTCAATTTATATTCGCAATTTACATTCATAGAATTAAATTGATTGCTTACCTTTCTAAAATTGCAAACCTTGACACATGCTTATCTTGTTGGTGCACTTAGGTTAACCCGGTTGTTTTAGGCGTTATTTGTGTTAAACCTTTTTGTGCTAGGCTTCTATATTATTTGTTTTGTTTAGCCAAATAGAAATTGATAATTATTTAGAAGAAGAAATTTTTAGGCCCCTGTTCATCCCCTCTAGTCGGCCTCCTCGTTCTAACATAAGCTCCCCCTCAGACTAATCCCATTGGATGCAACACATCCAACTCACTTCACAAATGAGCAAAATAAGAAGAATCAAGCAGTTTGGTAAAAATATCAGTAACTTGAGAATCAGAATTAATGAAATGCAAGACAATATCTCCCTTTTCCACATGGTCTCTTAGAAAATGATAACGAATATCAATTTGTTTGTTTATTGAATGTTGCATAGGATTTTTAGCAATACTAAGATGTAGAGACTCAAATATTCTCCTATGTATTTTGCATTAGTCCAGGATCACGCTAGAGCACACAGTACAAACAAAGATAAAATATCGACTATATAATATTCACTAAGAAAAGACTCAAATATTATTAATAATTATCAGAGTTCTGACCTTATGGCCAAGCTTACAGATAATAACCTGATGTCTTAAGAAACTTGCAGCGGAAAAACAAAAATTAAGCGTAGTAGCAATTTGACATGCCCAAGGCAATCGATTGGGGAGCGATGTCCTAATCTGTGTTGGCTTCCCTTTCTGAGGACATCGGGAGGCTAGGTGTCCATCCCCACTGCAACGGTAGCAGACAACATATATCCCTAGATAATGGCTTTTAGGAGGATGATATCTTATGCTGTCATCCTGACGAAGTATTTCTTGTGCCTTGATTCTTAACGACTCATCAGAGGGACACCGTTGACAAGGTATAGGCAGAGCGACCCAAGAAGCTTTATCGTTGTTGTCCACCTGTTGTGACATTAGTTGTATGAGCTGAGTTTGTGCTGCCAAAAGCTGACTTAAGACTGGACCCAATCCTGTTGATGCTGACTGTTGCCCCTGAGCTGAAGGATCTGAGGCACTATTGCTAGGTTCTGAAGGCATTTGATTGTGACCAGTTGAACTTCATGTATCCACCATCTGACAGGATAACACCCAGGTTAACAAGAAAAAAGGGAATAGCAAAGACAAGAGGTAAACTCGTCTAAGGGGGATATAACTAATGGCAACCCTAAATTAAAAACACTCACTTAGCTGAAAAGGCTAATAAAAGAAGCAACAAACTCCACAAAAAGTTCTTGATATGACTATAGCATAATGCCAGAAGCAAAACTGCAGCTCACATCACACCCAATGGCAAAGAAAAAGCAAAATGATCTACACGTTACTAAAGCTATATCAGGGTCCAAATCTAATGGCTTCTAATCTTCACGGTAATCTTCAATCTTGTCTTGAAATATTGGGTGTTTCCTTGATCCAAACTTCATAGCAAAGCTTGAAGAATTCTAGGCCAACCTCCTCTTTGATTAAGGGGCACTCAAGACATCTAGGGATGTTATGGGGATAAGAGGTCAAATTAAGTCTTGAAAACGATATCTCAGAGGAGGCAAAGAGTAAGAATCCTAAGAATGAGGTAGGAATAAAGAATTTCTAGATAATCATTTGGTTGATTTGATTTAGAAAATATATTTTGAAAACTTTGCTAATTCAACCATTCTAACTAGGGCTTCGTCCTATAGTCAGTATAGCTCTGATACCACCTCTGTAGAGACCCGAATCTGCTAATCTGAACTCTCCTGTGTATTCTACACTAGTCCAAGATCACGCTAGTGCACACAGTATAACACAAAGATGAAATATCGACCATATCATGATTCACTAAGAAAAGACTCAAATATTATTAATAATTATCGGAGTTACAACCTTATGGCCAAACTTACAGATAATAGCCTAAATGGCTTAAGAAACTTGCAGCGGAAAAATGAAAATTAAGAGTAGTAGCCATTCGACATGCCCACAAGCAATCGACTAGGGAGCGAAATCATAATCTTTGAAGTTGTCAAAATATCCTCCTTTAGGTACCTTCTACTGGTCTGGTCCTTCCTCAATTGAGCAAATATGGATATAGCCGTGAGTACATGGAGTACTCAGCAAGTCGTTTATAACAAAGATGCAATATAGTATGCAAGGCTTGCTAATGGATGGCTAAAAGGTTAATTTTGCAGAAAACAACAATTTAAAGTAAATACAATAAATAGATTGAAAAGCGAGATTGATGGACCATGTGGAGGTGACCCCGAGTGTGTGATGAGTAATTGACTTCGGTTTTAGGAAAGTCGAGTTTGGTTTATGAGGTTTGTGCCGTGCCATTGCGTGGTGTAATCGGCTTCGGTTGGACTTGGTCAAATCTGGTCGTATGGGGTTAGGATGCTTATTCTCTTGATTCGTCATGTTTTGGCTTTTTCATGCGTAAGTATGATTCATTGATGCTAATTATGTTTACATGTGTCGAGCGGTGCTATTTGATGTGTTTCTTGTCTGTGATGGCTACAGGACGTCGAGGCAGAGTCGTGGCGAGGCACAAGGTGACCGGACTAGGCACAGGCGGTGTCAAGGTCAGAACGGTCGGATGTGTCGAAGACGGCGGAGACTCGAGGTGGTTGCGAGGCTTGGATGACAAGGAACGCGGAAGCTTCCCGGAAGGTGCAGGAGGGGCATTTCGGTAAAAGCGCAAAGCTGCACAAGTGGAAGCGGTTCCGTTCGGGACTTGGCGGGCATAACGGGTTGGAGACCCGTTAGCCAAAGGCTATATATGGAGGAGATGTCACCTTGTGGCTGCATGCATTCCAATGGATTGAATGGGTTATTAGGGTTTGCTTTAGTCAAAATGGCCTTTGGAGAGGTTGCTTTGCTTTAGGCTTTAGTTGGTATGGGTTGTTGAGAGCAGGTGAGGAGGCTTTGCTCTGTGTATGTTGTCTCCCGTAGCCTCCCTGTTCTTGGGTGTTCATGAGTTGTGAGAGGGAGAGATGAGTTCTTGATTTCTCTAAGCATGTATGGGGTTGTAGGGATGGTATGAGTTGATACTCTATGTAATCATGTATCTCTATTCCTCACTATCAATCCAAGATGGTTTTATTTGAAATTCTCCTGCCCTTGTGTTCTTCGTTCGTTCTTCTCTGTGTGATTTTTGAGATTTGTGTTTTTGAGTTGTTTCTTGCTAGGAAGGCCCAAAATGGGTTGCTCTGTGATGGGAATAGGTCTCAAGATCATTTGATTGGTTTCTCCCTGGAGCAAAGTGGATGGATCAAGGATTTTCTTTTCTTGCCTCCTGCGTTCATGTGTTTTCTCTGATTATCTTTTCTAGGGTTTGGAGTCTTTCAATTTCCCTTGAAATGTTGTGCCCAACTTTGAGTCTCAGAGTCCCAAGGCTATCCCCTTACTGATCCTTGAGTTTCATGATCAAAGAATCAAAGGTCAAGCGGGAATTTGATTCTTGGTGCAGCTCTCTGTACCTTTTCAATTTTGGGCTCAAATATGAAATTCTTGAGTTTCAACTGAATTCCCTTGTTGTTTGGTGCCTCAGAGATGTTTAGAATAGCCCCTTGGTGTCTTGCTCTGAAAAGATTAGAAGCATTTTTCTCATTTCCATGATTTTGGAAAAAATCTGAATTTTCAGAAGGTCTGCGCTGCTGTCCTGACAAAGCAACCGGTCTGACCGGGTTTGTCAAGGCGGTCTGACCGGCCAGACCAAGGCGGTCTGACCGGCCGTGTTTAACCGGTCTGACCGGCGGCTAATCGGCGGTCTGACCACCCAGACCATTGCGGTCATACCGGCCTATGGGTCTCGGCACTGTTTCACTAAAGTGTTCTTCTTCAGCTAGCTTCTTTTGATCTTTTTGATTGCCGTTTCTTCTTGTGGTTGTTCAGTAGACCTCCAGTGAGCTTCTACTTCATCCTCATAGCTTCTTATAGCTATCAGAGATAAAAGTTGAGTGTAGGTACTTGTGGGGGACAAAATTTTGAGAGCGACATTCACCCCCCTCTGTCGCTGCTTTCGATCCAACAGAGATTAAAAAAATGATTAATAAATAAATAATCAAAAAATTTGAGAAAACCAAAAGTGAACTAACTATTCACTCCAATGAACCACACGTGAACTAACCATTCATAAAATGAACCACTAGTGAACTAACCATTCATTTCCCTAAACTTAACCCAACTAGGTTTTTATGAAAACTCTACCCCTCGTGTGAAATCACCAAGCATTGTCCATAACCAGGGACACGGATATTCGAATAATTTTACACTCTGCAGAGGTTGTACAACTATACCAACAAGAGATAAGTCATCTTAATAGCCAACATGATTCCTTAGGCATGAGACCCAGATAAACTATCACAAAGCTTTTACCTCACTCCAATCTAGCTAGACATCACCCGCTAAGGTTTCACCGCTGAAGGGTTACCACCACAATCAAAAGTCCCCTCTTGCGTCGTATGAGTACAGTAACCATGTTCCCCACTGTGAGTAAATCAGTACCCCTAGTACTAGACTTGTGGTCTATCCCATACTAGACTTGTCAAGTTAATCAGTTAGGTCTATCCCATACTAGACTTGTGGTTTGTACGGTAAGGCTCGGATCAATGGCATACAAAGTTAACTCCTTAGACATTACCTAGGCGAAACATCCACATCCCTAAAGTGCTAACCACACTTGTCCCCTTTACTTCACGATCATTCGTCCAAGTGAAACCATTTTGTATAACCAACAATAATGACATTACCCATGCCAAGGCATACAAATTTTATGACTGTAACTAACCACCACGTTTCAATATATCATGAAGTCAAAATTAATTAATTGATCAGATGTGATGATGAACCGAACACGACTATAAGCACGGCTAAGCAATTTAAATGTACAACCCATGTGACAACATATAATGCATCACTAGATAATTACCTATCCTTTGGTGATAATAGAATCATGGCATTCAAATTATCACGGAAGGATTACTCAAATAGGTCATTAACTATAAGTACAAAGGTTTTTGTAATAAAATAGCGATGCAAGATAATTTAAAACAGAATAATACATAATAGATTTGAAAACTAAGTTCAACATGATCAAAGGATATGACTTGCCTTGGCCTTACTCAGTTAATGGCTCTTGATCTTCAAATCTTGTTTCAACCCCTTTGAAGGCGTGATCTAACGAGAGAGAAAATGAACGAGGCACAAAATAAATTCAAATAAAATTCAAATAAACTCCAAAAACCTTAAAACTAGAATTAAGAGATAGATCTCAATTTTAGATGAATTTAGAAAAAAGAATCGGGTCAACCGGACCTAGGACGGAGGAGAACGGGCTCTCGAAAAATATAATTTAAAGAAAAAGGCTGAAAATTGGAAAAGCTACTATGCTATGGACTTGGCTCACGGTAAGGCTAGTCTACGGTGAACTCGGCTCACGAAACAGTGCACATGCAGATGACAGGTGGGCCTCAAGTGTCAGCGAGATGGCGCGCGGTGGACAGGGTTCACGGAGAATCCGAAGAGATGTGCGGGCGCGGTGTGGGGTGAGCTAGCAGGTGTGCGAACTGAGGCATGGCGCACGTGAACCAAGGCAGCACAGTGGGCTGAGGCGAGCGACAGCGATAGTTGATGGCCAAAAAGGCAAGGGTGGTGATCTCGAGCAAACTCAATAGCGGGTTCAACGGCGAAGGCAGCGAGAGCGAGCGGCTGTAGGGTGTGAAAAAATAGAGGCGTGACTCTACTATTCATAGCGCGGACGACGAGGTTGACTCAGAGGCGGCTCGGACATGGCATAGAGTCCACGACGGGCATGCACGCCGAAGTGGAGATGACGTGGATGACAGCGATGAACGAAGTCCAAAATGAGAACGAAGATGAACAGTGCTACCACCATCTGATGGACGACACATAGCATCGTGAGAGATCGGACGGCTAGCGGAGAGGGCGGCTTAGATGGCTGGCTACGGGCGGGTGAGCGGCAGATGGCGGACGTGTGGCGGTGCGTGGGATAGGCTAGGACGGTGGGTGGAGCAGGCCGGAGGAATGGGCTTCGTCACATTAGGGTTTTAGGATTTTCTAGGGCTTTATATTTTCAGAAATTCAAATAAAATCTCTGGAGATCTAAAAAATAGCAAATAAGCCCAAAAAATGCAAGACAATTCTAGAAAATTTCTAGAGATGTAATGAACCCAAATAAAATACTTCTAGAAAATGTTAAAGTTTAATTAGTCATATTAAATCCTTTTAATTCATAAAAATTGTATTTAAGCTTTAATTAATTCCAGAAAAATCCAAATGGTGAATTTTATTTTAAAAACTTCAAAAAGGCTATGAAAATTAGGATGTTACATAATAGCACCAGTGTTATCACAGAAAAGTAAAATATTATCCAATTCTAAGCCAAAATCCTTAAGTATAGCTCTCATTCAAAGCAATTGTGAGCAACACCAAGCAGCTACTACATATTCAGCCTCAGTAGTGGAAAGTGCAACAGACAACTATTTTCTAGAAGCCCATGAAACAAAGATGTGCCTAAGAAGTGAAATGTGCCAGAGGTACTCTTCCTATCAATTCTACAACCCACAAAATCTGTATCTGAATAAACTCTAAGGGTAGGACTTGATGAAGAAGAGTACCATAAGCTAAATTCTAAAGTTGACTGAAGATACCTAAAAATTCGCTTTACCATTTGACGATGTGAAGCACGCGGGAAAACCTGTAAGCAAGCACACAAACACACAGGAAAGTATATGTCTGGTCTCGAAGTAGTGGATACAAAAGTGAGCCAATTATGTTTCTGTATTCTTTTTTATTAATAGGCTCTTCACTTCGTCAGGATCCAACACTAAAGAGACCCCTTGGTGTGTGGAAATTGGTTTGACTATCCCCATGTCGAAGCGACAAAGTAGATCTTTAGTGTACTTAGTTTGATGAATAAAAGTACCTAATTTTAATTGCTTGATCTAAAAGTCTAGGAAGAATGTGAGCTCTCTTATCATCCTCATCTCGAATTTTCTGCTCATAGTATCTGAAAACTTGAAAACAAGACCATGAGAGAAACCACCAAAGATGATATCATCCACATAAATCTGAATGAGTAAAAGATCAATACCATGCTTGAGAATAAACAGTGTTTATCTACTTTGCCCATTTGAAAGTTATTTTTTAACAAATATGATTTAAACCTATCATACCATGCTTTAGGTGCTTATTGTAGACCATATAAAGCTTTAGATAATTTGTAGACATGATCAAGAAACTTAGAATTACACTTTATTACCAGGTGGTTATCTGACATAAACTTTGTCCTCAAAGCCTTTAAGAAAAGCACTTTTCACATATATTGATATAGTCTAAAACCTTTTGATGCAGTAAAGGCTAACAAAATTTTAATGGCTTCTAATCGAGCAACAGGTGCAAAAGTTTCACCAAAGTCAAGACCTTCTACCTAGGTAAATCCATAAGCCACAAGTCTAGCCTTATTTCAAAGAAAAATACCATCCTCACTTTGTTTATTCTTAAAAACCCATCTAGTTCCAATAACATTATGACCATAAGGAGGTGAAACCAAAGTCTAGACTTTATTACACTCAAAGTTTTCTAATTTTCTCATGCATGGCATTAATCCAAGACTTATCAGATAAAGTGTGACTTACATCTTGGGGTTCAAAAGAAGAGACAAAAGCAGAGTGAGCATATGAGGCATTGAAGTTATACTTGCTACAAAGAACTCTCTTATTTTCGTAGGAGTAGTCGTATGAGTAGAAGTGTGATTTTGGAGCTCCCTTTGTCATTTTCAAAGTCATAGAAGATGTCCTCGAGTGCGTCAGTTACCTATATACCTGTATTGTCGGTTCAAGCATCAGGACTAGCCTCATCAAAAGTGACCTCGCAGGTCTCAACAATTTTGTTAGTTTCTAAGTTGAGTACACAATAACCTCAAGTGTGAACTGCATATCCAAGAAAGATGCCACATGAAGATTTAGATTCAAATTTATCAAGATTGCTATGTTTAAGTATGAAGCATCGACATCCAAACACCCTCAAGTGAGAAATATTAGGACAACAACCAAATCAAAGCTCATATGAAGTCTTATGTAATTTAGCTCACAAGAATACTCTATTCGAAATATAACAATCAGTCAAAACACCTTCAGCTCCATATTTCCTACGAGTAGCATATTCATTTAACATTGTTCTAGCCATCTCAACCATAGTTCTATTTTTACGTTTGACCACATCGTTCTATTGAGGCACAGGAGCTAACAAAAATTGATGGTCTAAACCCTTTTTAGCACAAAAGGAAGCATATAATGTGTTCTTAAATTCAGTTCCATTATCACTTCTAATTACTCTAAGTGCTTCTGGAAGTTCATTAGCTAGTCTAAAAGCTAACTCTCTAAAGTGATCGAAAGCTTCATCCTTAGATGTCACAAAATAAACCCAAGAGTATCTAGGGTAACCATCAACAATAATAAGAACATACCATTTACCTCCAACCAACTAAACCCTAGAAGGACCTATAGTGTTAAAGTCCAATAATTGACCCAAGAATCAGTCATGACAAGTGTGAGTGGAGGATGTGACGATGAGACCATCTTACCATGTCGATAGGGTGAACAAATTAGATCTATTAGCTTTTCAACCTTAAGACTAGGAATTCCTCTAACAAGATTCATATTACTGAGATGAGCTAGATGATCAAAGCCAATAAGATCTAATCTATGGTGCCAGAAGAACAAATCTTTATAGTATGATGAAATAAGACACCTAAGATCAAAAGATGCTGAAAACGAAAAGTCACCCTTCAACAAGTGATCAACTCGACTAATTTTGGATACAAGATCACTAGATGAATCTAAAATACAACATGAATGCTTTTTGAAATTCACCTTAAGATTATCATCTACCAACTATGAAACTAAAAGAAAGTTATAGCTCAACTTATTGACAAGAGCAACATCTTTTAAGATGAACTTGTTGTTGACTTGCACGGTATATCTTGCAAGAATTCATCCTTGAAAGTTGTCCCCAAAAGTGATCATCTCATCATTGGGGGGCACGAGTGAGGGAGGAAAACCATTGTGAGTCTCTGGTCATGTGACGAGAGCAACCAGAGTCAAGCAACCATGTGTTCTCCATCTGCTTGCAATGAACCTACAATGCACGAACAATCATCGGTACTTTAGAACTAGGGTTAGATAATAAGGATTTAGGCATCTAGTACTAAGATACTCAACGAATAGGAGCAAAAGCATGCACTGATAAAGATATAAGTGAAGCATTAGCATTTGACATATTTCAACCAGACAGTCATTGAGACGCTGGTTCGACCACGGGGCGGTCTGACCTCCTCAGCAGAGCTAGTCTGATCATCGATCGGCCGAATCGCATGGACACCACTGGTTAAAAATGATCTGATTACCTATGTAAAGTTGATCTGACCTCTAACCAATCTAAACAAGCAGAAAACGCTAGTCAAAATTCTCTTGAGAAGTTGGTCCGACCACAGGAAATAACTAGTCGAAAATCTTATCCGACCACACTGGTCTGACCATGAGAAACAATTGGTCGAACATCTGGTCCAACCATGCTAGTTCGACAATGGGAAACCACTGGTCAAAAACCCTTCCTTATCCTGTCTTTCTTCTCCTTCTTTGCATTTTAAAAATAGAATTGAACTAAATGATCATGTCTACCACAATGAGTACATTCATACTTAACTTGATGAGTGGTCGTGTTAGTCGACTTCACAGCACCCAGTTTGGTAGAGAGTCTTTTGCAATACGTACAGATCTAAAAACAATTTATTTTGGTTCAGGTTCTACTTCAAACTTTCCAGGTTTGAGAAGTTTAAAAACCTTAGGAGGATTACTTTTGGCATGCTCAACAAAATTCAATTCTAGACCATAATTTTTCACTTGTTTTTAACTTATCTACGATCACATTCAAATTCTTCTTGCCAAAAGAAAATCTCTCTAAAGTATTCTTAAGGTACTCATTTTCTTTAGCCAATGTGGGACAAGTTGTGCAATTAACAGGTTCTATCACAGGATTCTTGGAAGCACTAGATTGAGCCAATGTTTTTTCAGCAAATTCCATCAATTATCTAGTTAGTGCATCAATTTCAATATTTAACTTAGGACAGTTAGAGCAAGAAAGGTTTTCATGATGGAGCATTTGTTGAATTGATTCCTGAGATGAATTAAATCTAGCTTGTAGCAAATCACATTTAGAACAAGCTTTAGAAGAGTTAGACTTAAGCTTTTCAATTTTATCATTAGTAAGTTTAAACATTCCATCATAAGAGTCATGTAGCATTCTTAATTCATCAAATTTATCAGTTATATTTCTACGTTGAACCAGGTTTGTTGTATCAACTAATCTAGTAGTCTCCAACTTAGAATGTAAGCCTTGACAAGCTTCACAAGAATCATATTTAGGAATAGATGCTCTAATTCTATTAATCTCAAAATTCAAGCTTTCAACAATAAAATTATTCTCTTTCAATTTCTTCTTGGTTTTTTCAATTCAATAGCAAGTTTAACTAGACTATCTTCAAGCTCATCATACGACGGTCTTACCTCATCGAGATCACTGTGTCGTCATCGTTGTTGTTGTTTGCCATGAAGCACATGCCCGTAAAGTCGTCGGTATTCTTCTTCTTGCCTTTGGCATCATCATCGTGGTTGTCATCATTGCAACTCTCAAAATCCACAACTCAAGTCAATGCACTCGATAGCTGATGAAACTTTTTAGCAACTTTGCGATGGAAATTTTCACCCTTAGTGTTATTCTTGGATGGTCGACGACGATAATTCCTATGTTCCTTGATCACTTTCCCTTTGTGATTGGGGCAATCCATCTTAATGCGGTCTAGCTCACCACACTCAAAGCATCTCATCGGACCTGAAGCTCCCCCTCACCTTCACATCCTTAGATTGTTGTGTGTCTTGAATGCTCATGAGGATATTAATACCAAGTCCTCTTCAGAGAGTTACTCAAACTCTTCTTCTCAAAAAGAAGACAAAGCAAGCAAGGAAACAAAAAACAATACACTCAAAGAAGCAGCCTATATGGGGTTAGTCACAAGCGCTAAAGATGAAGATTTGTCAGTCTTAGATGGCAAAGCTTTCATCTCATAAGTTTTCAATCTAGAGTAAAAATCATCCATGTTCAAAGTATCTAGATCGATAGTTTGATTAATGGTCGTGATAACCATCAACCACTCAGAACATAAAGACCTAAAAATTTTTGTTGCATTATCTCCATTAGCAGGAATAACACTAACTCCATGCAAGTTACTCAATATCTTCCCAAAACAAGCAAAAAAATCATCAATAGATTCACTAGGCTTCATTGCAAAATCAGAGTACTCTTTTTGATAAAGATTCTTGTATACTTTCTTAATTTTAATGGTTCCTTCATGATAATCGCAAAGAGTTTTCTATTTTAAGTGAGTGGAATTAATATGAGCTACTCGATCAAATTCTTTGCGAGAAATTTCTTAAAACAACAAGTTACGAGCTCGAGCATTTAAATCAGCATCTGTTTTAGTTTTTGTAGTAACAGTAGCAAAAACCACAGAAGGTTGAGAAACTTTATTCCAACATCACTACCTTGAGCCTCAATGTTAGCTTACATATAACACATCCAAAAATTAAAATCAGTACCATCTAGCATAGAGGGACGGTTCACATATCTTTCTGATTCCATCGTAACTGGCTCTGATACCAATTATAGGATTGATTACCACAATCAAAGAGGGGTGAATGATTACCTCCGCTTTTTCATGCCTAAAACACAACAAGTCTCAAACCAGAAGAAAAGCAATCTAACTTACCAGATCGATTCAAGATAATGTTTATTGCTGGATTTTCGTGGATTTACAAAGTGCCCTCACAAGCACCCCTAAAAGCCTAGCTGAAACTAAAGCCTCTTCAATCTTCTCCCCGCAAACCTTTCAAAAGCCTTTTGTTAACCCTTAGCCTCTTTCTGCTTTTATAGGCTAATGCCCTAAATGTGTTCTCATCAAATACGAACACGAAACCCTATCTCTTCCAAAAACCAAAGGACCTGAAACCCTTCCAAACACATGTTTTCCAATATATCTAAACCTTCCCAGTTACGGACTCATTCCATAACTTCTCCAATCTCATCAAGTGATGAAACCTCCAGGACCATCCCCAGCACAAGTTCTTGCCAACTTGATCGGCATTAGTCCACACACACAAACCACACTCTTAGCCATCCATCAACACCAACCAGGTTAACTATGACTACAATTTCCATGCTTTCCAGAAAATCAACTTTCGACCACTTAATATGACCGATATGGCCGCCAAGCATAGGCCGATCAGATCATTGCCTCATTGAGTACTCAAAAACCACAAGTACTCAGGAATTACTACCACTCAGAACACTCGCAAATCGCAAGTATCGTAGCACTCCCAGTCTATGACTACCAACCATCAACCAGTCACTATACCATCAACTACCGAGTACCAACTAGGTACTGTAGCACAGCCTACCATCAACAAGTATTGTAGCACTAACCACCGAGTATCGACTGGGTACTGTAGCAATGACCACCGAGTATCTACCTAGTACTGAAGCAACGACCACCGAGCAGTTGTTGTCACTTCCAACCAGTCTACTGAAGCTCACGACCGCAACCATCCTAATCGAAACCTGCCGACTACCGACCATAGTCCATTGTATCTTGTGACTAGTTCACTGTGTCATATGACTGGTTCACTATTCAGTGTGACCAGTTCCCATAGCATATGATCGATTCACTGTAGCTATGGCCTATTACATTATAGCATACGACCAGTTCCTCTTAGTTTCTGACCATCGACTGGTTCACTATAGTTACAACCGGTTCACTATAGCTACGATTGGTTTCTCTGAAGCCTCCGACTCTAGGGTCTTCAAGCTCTTCGATTCCAGAGTCTTTGACTCTTCTAAAAACTCCAAACTGAGGTCGTTCTGCCTTACTCGACCTGCTGTGGTCGATTTGCCATGGTTGCCCTACCTTGGTCATCCACTGTGGTCGACTGTTGTGATCGACCACCATGGTCGTCTGTCATTGCCAACCTACCGTGGTCATCTGCTGTGGTCTACCTATCGTGGTCGACGCCTACTGACCAGGCCTGCTATCCTGAATACTCCAACAAAAGTGCATCAACCAGATCTTTCACAAATGCAAATTTTGATGAAACCCAAGTCTTTATTCATCATCACTAAATGCATGACCAACACATGGTCCAAAAATCAATCTTTGAAACAAAACGAGTTACATCTAATATCACTTGTCCTTTTGCCACCTTGACAAATGGCACACCAATAGGCTACTCTACATGCACACGCCAGTTAGTCTTTTCACAAATCTTTAAATTACAAATTCATTCAGTTCCAACTGGTTGTCCTCGCATGACTGCATGTTGGATAAGGGGTTCCTTTGTGGTGAACCCTGAGGAGAGGCAAACAGCAGAGAGGAGGAGGATGACATGAGGAAGAGGAAGCAGAGCTGATGCATGATTAGTCAAGTTTGATTTTTTTTTCATCAGAAATTTCTTATGTGGCTTTGGTTTGTCAAATGGTCTAAAACGGCCGATGTGGAAAGGAATTGAGAGGAAGAAGAATGAGAGGAAGAAGAGAGGAGGGGGGAAAGTCCGTTCAGGTGGATGAAAGCATCTAGACCCCTAAAATGTTTTTGTAATTAATGACAATGAGTGAATATGGGACTAACATGTTTATCAAGTGTTTGAATAATTTAGTCCCAGAAGATGGTTTATGACTTGAAGATGCATGACAATAATTAAAGAGAAGATCACAATGGCATGGAAGAAACGTATAACTAGTCTAGGATCTCTTTTTAATTTTACCAATCTTTGAGGATTTGGTGGAAGATTAGATTTTAGGCTAGACGCCGTACTATTAAAGGGATCTTGACTAGTAGCTTGATAGAAAATTCTTATGCCATTTATATCAACTAAGGATCATGTATGCACTCAGAATTCAAATTGAAAGCCAATTGTGCATTCATAGAAAATCGGTAGTACTGGAGGTTACTTGGCGGTACTACTGCATTGCGGTATGACCAAAAGATAGTGTGATATTACCGTACCCCGATAGGACTGAATTTTAGTTGGCAGTATGTAAAGAAAGGTACTTTTTGGAGCATGTTTGCTCCAATGGTAGTATTGGAGTACAATTGGCTGTACTACCACTTAGCGATATGATCGCAAATTAGGAGTGGAACTACCGCTTCCTGGTAGGACCAAAATTTAGTTGGTGGTACGTTATTTCTAGTGAGGGCTAGCTTTGGCTCTCAAGAAAAATAGTAATACTGCTCCATGAAAGTGGCACTACCGAAGATTGAAACTATTGCACCTTGAATGGTGGCAGTACCGCATCACAAATATAATAGCTAGTTCAAAAGCATTAAGTATGCATGTTATAGTCGTTACTATGCGGTGCAGTAGTACTGACCAATGAACGGCAGTACTACTGAATTTGCTGATTTTTTCAATAATCAACTTCAAACGATCGAATTTATTGGTGAGGAGTATAAATACACCCACACCAGCCTAGGGACAGATAGGGAACACTTGATTGAACATCCTTGAGATTGTAGCACACTTCCAACACCTCATTTACTCCATTTGAATTCATTTGAGGTAGTTGAGACATTCAAGTGGTACACATCATTTAGTTGATCCTTGGCATTTGAAATCCATCAAGAAAAGGCTGTGGTTTATTACTCTTGGTGTTTGATAGCACCTAGATGGCTTGGCGGGAGTTTTCGTGATGATGTCTGCAAGAAGATTGTAAAGAGGCCTAGTGACAAGTGTGACTGGCTCAGTGTTCACCATCTCCAGAGTGGAGGAAGAATAGTCACTAGTGGTATTGAGGAGTAAGGCTTAATTTATGGAGCCTATCCAATTTATTTGGGCTTTCCTCAACATGGACTAGTGAAAACCGACAAGTCTTTGATACCACGTCAAAATGTCAGTTGTCTACACTTGATTATTTCTTTGTCTCTACTATTCTACATTAACATTTCTAGTCATTAAAATTGTCTTATCTTGTTGAGTTAGAAACATATTTGTAGAGACTTAGGTTGTGATGCCTTAGTATTACTAGAATTGTGTAGGTCTTAATTGTAATAGAAATATTACTTAGCTCCAAATTTGTAGCAATTAGTTTAAGAAGATAAGAAATGTTAGAATCTCCTATTCACCCCTCTAGTCGGTTATCCTTGATTCTACAAGTAGTATCAGAGCTTGGTCTCTCAATGATTTAGACTTAACTATCTAAGAGAGAAAAGGATGGTTAGTGAGGATATTACTATAGGAAAAGCATATTTATTTGATGGCTCAAATTATACATACTAAAAATTAGAATGTCTATTTATATAAAGACCACAAGTCCGAGTATATGGAAAATCGTAAATGATGGTTACATTATGCCTCTTGATCCACTACACCCCACGGAACTTGAAGAGTATAATATTCATTTAAATGCTCAAGCAATGAATGCTCTCCTTGGTGCTTTTAACACGGATAAGTTCAATCAAATGAGCAATTTGAAAACCACTCACGAGATATGGACCACCCTTTTAGAAATACATGAGCGAACAGCCACGGTCAAAGAGGCCAAATTGCATAGACTCTGGATCAAATATAAGACATTTACAATGTTGCCACATAAGGACATCAACAAAATGTATTCTCACCTCAACAATATTGTATTGAACTTAAAGGCCTAGTCACTTCACTAACTGATGTTGATATTATAAGAAAAATGCTTAGGACCTTGCCGAAGTAATATGAGACCTTGGTGACTCTCTTTCTCAACTCTCCTGAGTTGACAAAGATGACACCAATGCAACTCTTGGGCAACCTCATAACTAATGAGCTATACAAGATGGATAAGAAGGAGCTTTTGGAGCAATCCTTCTCTAAAAGCAAGAAGGTCACCACTTTTAAAGCCAAATCGATGTCTAGCAATGAGTCTAAGGATGATGAGGATGACTCCGTTGAGGAAATGTCCCTTCTCATGAGAAGAATAAAGAAATTTATGAGAAGGCATTCAAACCGAAGCACTGGTCATGAAAAGAACAAGAAGGGGTGCTCCTAGAATGACAACAAGCGTTATAGTAATATTCATTGCTATGAGTGTGATGAGGAGGGACACATTGCCTCTCATTGCCCCACAAAGAAGGATGATAAGGGTAAGTCATCCAAAAAGAAGGATTTCAAAGGTAAGAAGAAGCTTTTCAAGAAGCTTCAAAAGGATGACAAGAATGAGGCTCACATTAGAGAGTGAACTCCAATGAGGATTACATCAACTCTGATGAGGATGAATCCCCAAGAAGAAGTGACTTGTTGGCATCGCCACAAGGAGGTTCCATCACTCTTCTCATCTCCTACATGCCTCATTGATGAGGACATCTCTACTACACATTCACCTTCCACTCCAAGAGTGTATAATAAAGCTAGTGATGAGGCTCCAACAGGTCCTATGACAAGAGCAAGAGCTATGCTGCTGCAACAATAGGTGCTTTTCTTTCTTAGAGAATTCTCTATTGCTTTAAATGAGAATGGTATCCTACCTAATGCAAATACATTGTGTGTTCTCATATTTGAAGCAATGGAAGAACAAGAACGGTAGGACCAACGGGCCAGCCCCAAGGAGAATGAGAGCCATGCAACCACAAGGGAGGAGGCCTATGCGGTCACATGTTAAAAGGAGGGAAGCTCCACGCAGTCAAGACTTGAAGAAGAGGCCCATACGCCAATTGAGGAGTTTGTGCGCCTGCGTGTCAATGGGCTTGTTCTTTAAGTTAAAAGCTGGCAGCTTTTGGCTTTTGCTACAGTACCTAACTTTCAAACAAAGTATTTTCTCAAGACGGGGTCTGCAAGTTAAACGATCTACACGTTAAAAGCCCCAACATCTGTATCAGCCAAAATCGCAACTAAGTATCTGTCTTTTCGTAATCTGTACTGTAAAAAGCCAAAATTCAAGAATTTCAGCCAAAAGCCAAAAGCCGCAGCCGAAAAGAACAGGCCTAATGATGGGCTGAGATTGCTTAATTCAGCAATGTAATTAGTTAGTGTTCAACTCTGAATTGCTTTAGGATTCGTAAACCAGATTGAACTCGGCCTTAGGCCCAAGTGTGTGCGTGCGTGAGGTTATGGTTGGCTTTAAGTAGCCGCCACCCCCCTCTATTGTTCTTCAGACCACTTTGATAATAGATTATTCTTGTTCTTTCTGTTGGCCGAACCAACTTGAGGGAAGAATTGGGAGTTCGTCGAAATCAAGATCGTTCAACCTTTCCGCTGGGAATTGGGAGCGCGATAGGACTTCATCTTGTGGTCGTGAAGTTCAGCACGTGAGGTTGGGTGAATTATAGAGTGCTAATCCTTGCATTGGCATCAGGGGATCACTACGATTCTTCAAATCCATGCGAGTATCTTGATCCTACGTCGAGAAGATCGGGCGACCCTGTATCACTCATGGCAAAAAGGAGATAAGGTAAAATGTCTTGATGATGATGAACCTTCATATGATGAGCTTATGGACATGTTGGAGGACTTGAATGAATATCTTAAAAAAGAAATGTCAAAATTCAAGGTCTAGAAGAAAGAGTATCTCTCTCAAAGATTCTTATAAGGAGTTAAGGGAAGCTCATGACTTTCTTATCGAAGAAAATTCAAGCAAGTCTCACACTAGCATTGGAATTACATGTGATATTTCTAATGAAATGTCTAGTGTAGAAATTGCTAGAACTAGCACATCTACTTCATATGATATTAATTTTGTCAGTCCCTCTGCTACAGTCGAGAGATGCTTTTTAGACATGAAAATTGTGAAAACAACTTTACGCAATCGCATCGATGATCAGCTTATGAGTGATAGTCTTATTTGTTTACATGGAGAAACGTAAAATGGGGGGAGTTACCAATGATTTTATAATATATTGTTTCTAGAATTTAAGAAGTCATTGAAACCAACTATACAATGTAATTTGCTTCACTTTATTCGATTATTCTATAATTCTTTACTTGAAATTTTACTCATTTATTTTTTGTTATCTATTTTATAAGTAATGAGGTCAGATATTGTTTTTTGCCGATGTTAACCATCCTTCACTAATAGTAGATTTCTTGATTTTGATATATTATCTGACAAATAGTTATTTACCATTGAACTTTATCATGAAATTAGTTGATGTTACAAAATTTAGAACACGTTACTATATACTATGTTATTGATGAATGTATTGATAAGTACATGCATGAAGTATGAGGTCTTGTGTCATTTTTATTCTAGATCTGTCACGGACCATGACGTCCCTGAGCAGCGATCATGATGACCTCGGCCACCTCTCAGGCCTAGTTTTCCTCCGTTTCTTTGTTGTGCCTTCCAATCCTGTAGATCTGTTCTTGTCTGGGGAAGAACTGCCAGTTGGAAATTGTTTTCATGGAATTGGTGTTGAGGAATATTGGTTCCCGTTCATGGCATGCCCTTGTTCATGATGTTTGATAGTTTTTTTGGGTAAATCTAAGGTGGATCGATGATACTACCTTGCAATTCTTGATTTTTTAGGTGATGTTTCATTGTTTTGTTTGCTGCCTAGGTTTGGAACTTTTGCAAAACACATGTTTACAACATTTGAGCTGCAATCTCTCAGAAACGTGTTAATGCTTAGAGACTGGTAAATGGTCAGAAATTTATACCTTTTCAGTTTGCAAGATGTTCAAAAACATTTGAGCCGCAATGTTCAGAGTTTGCAAGATGTTTGGAAACACTATACAATATTCAGAAATGTATATAACCTTTTCAGATATGTGTAAATGTCATAGCCTGTCTCAATGTAATGTCAGGATTAGGCCCAACTGACACTACTGCATTCTCTCTTTGCTATGTACAGACATTCTGTTCTTTGTTAGCATCAAATTTTATCGACTTGTCGAGGCTGTTGCAGCACACGTTCAAAGTTGTAAAAACATTAAGAGATTTTGAGGAGTTGATATATATGAAAAGTTGTGAAAAGTTGGATTCTATATGCCATATATTCGTATATTATCACATATAAACAGACTATCGGTCAGTCCTGAGAAATTTCTAAGGATTTTTATAAATTTATAAGATACAAAATAGACTTAAAATGTTAAAACAAGGGGTAGAATGGTCTTTTTGCAACCAATCCTCTCTTTTAGGGTCTTGAGAGTCAACTTTCTACCAAACGGTTCTCTCAACCAGCTCTAAATTCTTAAAGAAGTGAATGCTTAAAAAAAAAATCAAAAATAGATAGTGAAAAATCTGAATCTTGATTTATACCAAATAGACCTTTAACCAGGCACTCCATCTCGTACTGGACGTGATCCCACATGGGGAAATAAAAATCTGCACCTATGCCTGTGTTTCGATTTTTTTTGTACTTGTGCACATATAAAGAAACTTCAGAGATGTAGAACATGTTGGAATGTGTGCAGTTGAAAAAAATTGTGCAAAAATATGACCATATGTACACTATACAAAATTATGTGCACTATAAAAAGACAAAAGTTTGTACACATCTTTTGTAATTTAAGTTCGTTTCTTTGTTATTTTTGCAAAGTGCACATATGATCATATATTTGCATAACCTTTTGCAAGTACCTATGTGTTTAACAATTTTTTTTGAAGTGTATAGGTAAACAAAGCGAAATAGGTAAACAAAGCGAAATGCGTGGGCCCCATCCCTCGTCGCATGCGGACGAGCGGCGTCGGCGTGTCATGGTTTCACGTGTCGCGCCTCACGGAGCGGCGTCGCCGCGTCTGGCGATTGGGCTGGGCGATAGGGAGGCGAAACGATCATCGGTCGGCGATCGAGAATAGCCGAATATCAGAATAGGAAGCGACGGCAAGCTAATTCCTGATTGCTGGACTTGTGCTAAGTGTATAGGCCTTTAAATTTTCATTTCAATATACCAAATATATATACTAAGTACTATATACATACATATACTCATAAATCCCTCTGTGGCATGGACCCCCGGCCGTCGCACTTGCCGCCCTCCCTCTAAGACGGCCCTGTTCATATGCGTAAAATCCACTTCCCACACAAAAGAAAAAAACACCCCAGTGGGACGCAGATCTTGATGCAGATCAGGCGGCTCCGGCTCGCCTCCCCCCAAAATCCCACGCAAACGACAAACCCCTCCTCTCCTCTCCCTCTCCCCCATGCCCAAAAGGGTTACCCTTCCCCCGCCGCCGTTGTACCCCATCCCCCCTTCGGCACCCCAAACCAGTCTCTTCCCTGCGCCGCCACCTCCACCGCAACGGCGGCCGCCGGTGACCCCCTCCGTTGGCGACCATCGCGCGCCCCGCTGCCCTTCCCACCGCTCGGCTCCTCCTGCGCGGGCGCATGGCCTCCTCCGCCTCCGCAGCCGCACTCCTTCCCCTCCCCCTCCCCTCCTCCTCCTCGTTCAGCTCCGAGGACTCTGACGACGCCAAGCCCCTCCTGCCCCCGCCCGCACCGGAGACAACCTCCCCAACTCCGCAGGAGGAGCAGCGGAGGCGGCGGCGGCAGCTGGAGCGCGACTACAACGTGGCCATGAAGGCCCTGGCTCGCGCGGGTGACGTCGACCAGGTGCTCGCCCTCTTCGCCGAGCTCAGGCGCTCCTTTTCCGGTTACGGTGGCGGCGCGCACCCAAGCGTGCTCTGCTACAACACGCTCTTCAACGCGCTGGTGGAGGCCGGCCGCGTGGGGGAGGCCCTCAAAGCGCTCGGCGAAATGCGTGCGGCGGGAGTGGCGCTCAACGTGTCTTCCCTCAACATCCTCGTCAAGCTGCACGCGTGGCGGTGCGCGCGGTTCGACCTCGCGTACGAGGCGATCATCGAGATGCGGAAGCTCGGGTTGGAGGCCGACGTCGGCACGTACTCCACGCTCATTACGGGGCTATGCCGCGCGGGGGAGTTCAGGGAGGCGTGGGGCGTGCTCGACTGGATGCTGGAACGGGACTGCCGCCCGATGGTGCACACTTACACGCCCATCGTACAGGGGTATTGCCGCGAGGGCCGTGTCGAGGAGGCCAAGGAGGTGATGGCCCTGATGGAACGTGCTGGTTGCCCTCCCAATGTTGTCACCTACAATGTTCTGATCAGGGCGTTGTGTGACGACGCCAGATTTGATGAGGTCCAGCAGGTTTTATCGGAAAGTAGAACAAAGGGTTGGAAGCCCAGTACGGTCACCTACAATACATATATGAATGGTCTCTGCAAGTTTGGTATGACTGAGGAAGCACTTGAGCAGCTGGATGTTATGCTAGGTGAAGGGTTGGATCCCACAGATTTTACTTTGAGTATTCTTCTGAATTGCCTCTGCCATGACTCAGTTTCAGATGCTATATGCTTGTTAGAGAGGAGCGCAGAATTGAAATGTTATGCTGGTGCTGGTGCGTATAACACTGTGATGAGCAAGTTATGTAAGTTGGGCATGTGGAGGGATGTTCCAAAGCTCTTGACATGCATGATCAAGAAAGATATCATGCCAAACACGAGGACATTTAACATTTTGATCCGTAGTCTTTGCATTGGGGAAAAGCCTTCCGTAGCCAAGAGGTTGGTCCATAGTCAAGGGTTTGCCGCAAATGTTGTGACATACAATACACTCATTCAGGGGTTTTACTACTGTCGAAAGGTTAGTGAGGTGAAGCACCTAATTTCGGACATGAAAGTAGAAAACATTGCTCAAGATGAAATCACCTACACTATAAGGGTTGATGGATTATGCAGAGAAGGAAAATTTGACAAGGCTGCTGATTGTTTTCTAGAATCGCTTGAGAGTGGACTGTCAAGGGATCTTCTTTCTTTCCTTATAAAAAGGCTTGCTCACAGTGAAAGAATCTGGGAGACCTTTCGCGTTTTTGAAGGAATCGAAAGAAAAAAAATTCTGCTTGATTATGATATATTTGACCTCACAATTAGATCATTCTGTAGGGCCGGTTTTTGTCATGACAGACACATTTGTAACCTGAACCTTATCCTGGATACGATGTTGGGAAGGAAGTAAAATGAACGCTTGTGTATTGAAGAAAGAGACAGGTGAATGCAGGCAAGATGATAACAGGTAACTTTTTCTTTCTAATTCTTTGTCAAAGAAACTGGACTTTTTAGATGGATCAGCATGGTCCTTACTGCTGAGTGCTTCCAGATGAACAATAACAGTTCATTCTAGGCTGAACTTGCAATTTTCTTCTAATAATTTGGGTTAGAATTGAATTTATGGAATCTATAACTGTGAAATACCAAATTGTTGTACTCTATACTTGTCACTGGTTCCTCAGTGCTCTTTGTTCCAAACAATTATCATTAGATCTTCGACTAGCCGTATTTTATTTCTGAGTTATCAACAATGTTGCATGTACCATAACGATCAAATGATAATATGCAAATTGGTGAAGAAACATTCTTGCTTTTGAGGAAAAATGAATTTCTTTGCACCTAAAGAATAGTTTGTTTTATACGACATAATCTTCCTGTAGCATTTAGTCATATTCCTTTCTTAGGCCGATGTGCAGTAAAAACAATCTTAACAAATTTCAGTGACTTTGTTTTATTTTCTTGTTTTTAGTCAATCATAAGTTTTTCGTCTGTCCAGACTTGGAACCAATGCTAATATGAAGTTAAAACTTAGTCTGATAAATATTGAGGCCAATTTTTTTTAGATATTTTGGCAACTGAAATACCCTTTTTCTCTTTGGCATTCCTCCTAAACTATTATCCAATTTTGCTTCTTGCACATTCTGTGTGAAATTTTCTGATGCATGAACATAATCACCATATGTGAAATCTTGTTGAAATTTGCCAAAATTTTACCCAAGGTTTGCACAGAATATATTTGTTTTCCTCTGGGTACCATTAAAGCTATTTGACTGTAAATGATCGATTTCCTGGCCTGCTTGCCCAAAAGCAAAAGGCCTTTCATAAAAGGAAACATTAGGTAATATTATCTTTAAGAAGTATCATTTTTGTTTTGTTCAACAATAAAGGCACAAGTTTGAGTTGCTAACATGCTTGCAGTCTCTGTAGCATGGACACTTGCCTCTTATGCCGCATCTGTGTCAGCCACCGTGTCCGACATGGATATAACACGGACACGCTGCGAACACATGTTGTCTGGTTTTAAATCAAATTTTAATTTTAAAAAATCCCGATACGTATCGGACACAGCGTGACCACGTGTCCAACACGGCCCAGGACATGGCCTAGCAATGCGAATCCTTGATGGCTAACCCTAAATCCTAATCTCCTACAACAGAACGCCTCACCTCAATGCCATCCTTGCCTCCTCTCGCACGCGTCGGCTCCAGACGATGGAGCCTCCCGTCGCTCCACCTGCCCCTCTCATCGCACTGCCGGATCCAGACGCCGGAGCCTTCTCGGCCGCGCCAGCGCCTCCTGCAGCTTGTGCCGAAGGCTCCTGCAGCTCGCTCCACTGGATCTAGACGTCGGCGTCTCCTATAGCTCCGCATCGACGGCTCCTGCCTCCTACAGCTCCTCCGCCAGATCCAGATGTCGGAGCCTCCTCGGCCGAAGGCTCCTGCAGCTCACCTCGTCGATCCAGACACCGGTGCCTCCTGCAGATCCGCGCCGGCGGCTCCTGCTTCATGCAGCTCCTCCGCCAGATCCAGACGCCAAAGGCTCCTCCTGTCGCGCTGCCATCTTGCAGCTCTGCGCCGAAGGCTTCGTGCCGAGCCCGAGCTGGTGGTAATTGGTAAGCAATGAGCTCGAGCCCGAGGCGAGCCACTTTGTTTTGTTTCTTTTTAATTAAGGCCGAGTAGCCCAAGCAACTTTGCATTACTATTTAAGTGATTGAATCATCCAGCTCTGTGATCCCCTCATGCAATCTTCTAATTATCCTTGCTTACTAGAATTTGAGTTTGTGATGTAACTTAAATTGAACCACTCTTATGTTGCCTGGTGGCTACTTGCTTTTGGTTGAACTCTGCATTTAAGTTTCTATGTTTAAACTTGGCTTGTTAATTTTTATCGCTTGTCATTATCAGTTTCAATTGTTGTTACTCTATTAGTCTATTGCTTTGATTGTTCAAGAATCAAATATACATGTTACCTTTGTAGTCTTGCTGATCTGATCATGTTACTTTTTTCCAGGTTAACGGAATTCTTATTTCTGAAAATGGTATTCACATCAACATTCAACAATTGTCGCCATGATTAACAAAACAATCGATGAGGTATATATTCTGAGTTTACTTTACACTTTACAACTTTACATTATTCCAGATTGACAAATTACAAACCCTATACCCTAAATCGGTTCTGGTTCGATGAATCCCGTTCGCGATTCGCGGGGGTTTATAGCGAATCCGGTAACTATGGTATAAAGTTAAGATCCAAGTCAGTAATTGTCACGGCCGGTCGGCCGTCGGTATAGCCCAAGGATAAACATCGAACCAGCAGCAACAGCATTAGGCGCAGCAGATTTAGGTGCATTAGATTATCACGTGGCTGGTTATTTAGTTGCATTCAAATATCTATTTGCTATCTGTTAATTGCTTACAATATTCCGTTATTTATCTTGTTAGGGACTCCCTGAAAGGGTGTATTATCACTGAAGTTTGGCAAGCAATGAATAACCAGAACTTCTAAGTCTTCCTCCTGTACGTCTATCTCCCTCTCCCTGTACGCCTCTTCCTCTGCCCCTTCTCTGCTGAAGCCTCTTCTTCTCTGTCCCTCTGCCGTTCACCATCTACCTATTGTCTTATCTTCTTCATCTCTACCACAGCACGTACCCGCAGGAAGGGCTCTAAACAAGTTGAGCTTCAGCAAGCAATTCCGGCTTCGTGCTCCGCTCGATTGAAGCAGGAATAGGCTAGAGCTTGGCTTGTTAAGGCTTGGTGACATTATAAATGTATATATATGAGTATATTGTAGACTTGAGCTCGACTCGATAAGGCTCGTTAACTCTAAAGATACACATATATGGGTATGTTATATGGTTGAATAAGCTCGAGCTTAGCTTGATAAGGCTTGAAATTTATATACATTAATATATTATAATTCATACATGTGTATTTGAGCCTAATCGAGTCAAGCTCGAGCTCAACTTGACATCGTCCACTTACACGACTACCCGTTACTTCTCTAATCTGAGCACACGAGAGCAATGATCATGCTTGTGTGTTTCAAAGAATTGCAGTGTGTTTATAGGTATTTTTTTACCTGAACAAGTCCACTTTTCAATCCTGAACTATAGCCTAAGTCCGAATTTCAACCAACTCTAAAACCATTTACTTTTTAACATCTAACTCTCGAAACTGATGCAAAACACATCCTTGGCTCAAAACCACCATGGTTTTGGCTGACATGGCAGTGGTTTTTTTTGTATGTGGATCCAACTAGCGAGCTAGTTGAATCACGTTATTTTGGCCTTGATTTTCCACGGTACCCTTACTGGTCGCCTTCTCCCTTGCCCTAGGTCTTTACGCACAAAAGAACAGCAGCTTCTCCTCCGTGATAAACCTTCTCCCACACACACTACAACACGCGAACAAAGGGTAATTGAACCGAAGTTTCAGCGAGCAAAATCAAATACCTCAATTGGATTTAACATATATCATACGTATACAAAAGGACTCTAAGAAAACCAAAACACCTTAAATAAACTGACACGGTTTTAGAAGGAAACTCCCAAGAACCGTTTACAAAACCAGAAACCGAAACTAATTCAAACACACGTACGCAACACTCGGGCTCACAAGAGATCACGTTGGTTGTTAAAGAGTTATCCGAATGGGGATCTCCCCAAATCCGTAACCAATTGATTTTCGGATCTTGGCTTTCCGTGTTGGGTACGGCTCCCGCCTGGCTTGGCTTTCCTTGATACATATCTTCCTGGCTCAAGTCTTTCTTACGCTGCCATCTCGGACTCCCATGTGCTCGGCTGAATCGGTCTTCATGTTTCACACGGCCAAACTTGGGAATTCCACTCCGAGTTGTTGAGGAACCGTCGCTGGTGACCAGTCCGATCGATTCCTTTACTTAGAACAAGAACGAATTAATCACAAAATTACAAAACAATAGATTGAATACAGAGAGGTAGAGAGAACTTCTTGTCTTTCTTTATTGCTTTCAATTGCATCAGGTGTACATAATGAGTTGGTATGTCTCTCTATTTATAGTCTACAGTGGGATGCCAAGATATGTCAGGACTTTGGGCTGGGCCCAGGGTTTCCTAACACTCCCCCTTGGGCACTCACCCAACACGCTCATGCCTCGTCAAAACTCCATAAAAACCCAGTAGGAAAAATTTGGAGAAAGAGTACATGATGCATGTGATGCTGCGATGCACGAATTGCCTCATTAAAAACCTTTCGAGAAACTTCAGGAAAACTCGTCAAGGGAAAAAGAGTACAATTCAGCCAACTTCATTCAGTCTTCAGGACTTTACTCATTGGGTACTTAATCTCCAGGATCAAGATTCACTATCGGGCTTGAGAGAATTCTCCCCTTGAATTCTGCACTTCTCTAAGTCTCATCATTCCAATCCCTCGCACACACCTTTCAAAGCTAGATGAGGGGAGTGACTTAGTGAACAAATCTGCTAGATTTTCACAAGACTTAGTATGCAGTACTTTAATTTTATCCATCTTTTGCAATTTATGAGCATAGAAGAACTTGGGGTTGATATGCTTTGTGAGATGACTCTTCACAAGCCCGTTTGCACTTGCGCTACGCAAGCTGCATTATCTTCATAGATAATCGTGGGGATTTGCACAATGTTCATCCCACATGACTGCTGGATGTGGTGAACCATTCATCGGAGCCAAGCACACTTTCGTGCGGCTTCATACAGTGCTATAATTTCTGAGTGGTTCGTCGAAATAGCTACAAGGCTTTGCTTAGACGATTTTCATGAAATTGCAGTTCCACCACACAGAAATACATAGCTTGTTTGTGACTTAGCGGTATGCGGGTCTGACAGGTACCCAGCATCTGCATAGCCAATCAAGTTCAGATCTTGATTCTTTTTGTAAAACAATCCAAGGTCCTTGCTTCCTTGAAGATATCGGAAGATGTCCTTTATGCCCTGCCAATGCCTTTTGGTGGGCTTTGCACTGTACCTTGCTAACAGGTTCACGGCAAATGCAATGTCCGGTCTAGTGCAGTTTGCTAAGTACATGAGTGCTCCCACTGCACTCAAGTATGGGAATTCCGGTTCCAGGACTTCCTCCCCCTCTTCCTTAGGTCAAAAAGGATCTTTTTCTTACTGTAAAGACCTCCCGATCATAGGTACTTTCGATGGGAATGTCTTCTCAAAGCCAAACCTTTCAAGCACCTTCTGGGTGTAGGTCGACTGATGTACCAATATTCCTTCAGGAACATGCTCAAGTTGCAGGCCTAAGCAAAACTTGGTCTTGCCCAAATCTTTCATTTCAAATTCTGACTCCAAGTAGGAGGTTGCTTCTTTTATGTCTTAGGCTGTCCTGATGATGTTCAGATCATCTACATACACAGAGATTATATATAATCCATTCTGGGATCGCCGTATAAATACACAAGGACAGTCTTCATTATTCGTGTAGCCTTTTCTGCAGAGAATGTCGCTCAAGCGATTATACCACATTCTTCCGGATTGTTTCAATCCATACAGTGACTTTCTGAGTTTCACACTGTACAGATTTCTATTTGCTCTGTCTTGGTTCGGGAGAGGTATTCCTTCAGGGACTTTTATATAAATCTCCGAATCCAAATTACCGTAAAGGTATACAGTCACAACATCAATCAATTTCATTTCCAAGTTCAAGTTCACTGCCATTGATATCAAATATCTAAAGGTAATTTCACTCATGATTGGGGAGTAGGTTTCTTCATAATCAACTCCAGGACGTTGAGTGAAACCTTGTGCTACCAGTCTTGCTTTGTATCTTACTACTTCGTTTCTTTCATTTCTCTTTCGAACAAATACCCACTTGTGCCCTACGGGGTGCACATGGGGAGGCGTGTGGCATACGGGCCCAAACACCTCTCTTTTGTTCAGAGATAGCAATTCAGTTGCTATTGTCTTCTTCCAATCTTCCCAATCTGATCTTTTCTTACATTCAGCGAGCGATGCAGGCTCGGGATCAAGATCGATGATAGTGGCAATTTTCTTTGTGAAGTAGATATCGATATTGGCCGTTGTCTTATTCAGGGACTCTTCCGTGTGCACATAATTTATAGCTATTTCTTCATGAGTTGCTACTTCTGAAGCGATTGCTTCTTCTGGAGCCTCACCTTGCGCATCGCTTCTTTCAAGTGCGGTGGCAAGTCCCTTTAGTTTTTCGGCTCCAATGTATGCGCACACATCCATGCCGACGGGGATATTCAGATCCGGTATGCCCTTTTCTGGAGGTGTCATATTTGTGCCAGGTCTCAACTGGCTCCTCTTCTCATTCTGGTGACTTCAGTGATCGACTGTGGTAAGTCCTTCTTATCCTCGTACATGACATAGAGTCATCACCACCTCGTCCTGCAGAGCATCTAGTCTTTCGGGATCGATGACCTTCTGAGCAATTGTATTAAAAAAATAACATAGCCTCATGATTGTCTCTCGGAATTTGATCGGCAAAATATTTCTAATTGCAATAGGGAGTATCTGTGTCATCAGCACATGACAATCATGAGACTTCATGCCATTTAACTTCAAATCTTGCATCGAAACAAATTTCTTCACGTTGCAAGAGTAACCAGATGGAACTTTGACACATGCAAGCACTGGCACAGTTCTGTTTTCTCGGCCTTGGACAGAGTGTAACACGCAGGGGGAAGGTACGTTCATCCATTATCAGTGCATGTCGGTGCTAACTCAGGCTTGATGTCCATATCAGCGAAGTCAAGCCGTGCGTTGACGCCGTCCTTTGTTTTATCACGAATGTTCAGTAAGAGACCAATCAAGCTGTCACATACATTCTTTTCTACGTGCATGACATCGATGCAGTGTCAAACATCTAGGTACTCCCAATAAGGTAAGTCCCAAAATAATGATCTCTTATTCCAGGTGTTCTTCTCATTAGCCCTCAATTTACGTCCATTTCCAAGGATAACATCTAAATCCTTAACCATATTATAAACCTCTTTTCCCCTTAAATGCCTTGGAGCTGAATCGTCTTCCTTCTCTCCGTCAAATTGTTTCTTCATCTTGCGGTATGGGTGAGCCCTCCGAAGGAACCGACGGTGACGCATGTAGATGGTTTTGCGTGAGTATTTCAGCCACACACTCTCGGTACCATCTAAACAGTGAGTACAAGCTTTGACACCTTTTTGTACTCTGGCCAGATAGGTTAGTAAAGGCAGGATAATCATTTATGGTGCAGAACAATAAGGAGCGCAAAGTGAAGTTCTCTCATTTGTATGCACCCCATACCTATACCCCTTCATTCCACAGTACTTTTAGATCTTCCACCAACGGTGCTAGGTACACATCAATATCATTCCCAAGTTACTTTGGCCCTTGGATAAGTATCGACAACAAAAATATACTTTCGCTTCATACACAACCAATGAGGAAGGTTATAGATACAGAGAGTCACGGGCCATGTGCTATGTCGGCAGCTCATACTACTGAAAGGATTTATTCCATCTGTACTCAGTCCAAACCTTATATTCCTTGGTTCTGCACCGAAGACTGCAAAACTCCTATCGATGTTTCTCCACTGGGCGGAATCAGCAAGGTGTCTTAGTATTCAATCCTTCTTGCGCTCCTCTGAGTGTCAACGCAACAGTTTTGCCTCCTTTGGATTTGCAAAAAATCTTTTCAAACGGGGATTTATAGGAAAATACCATGACACCTTAGTAGGAGGTCCTTTCTTCACCTCCGTTCCATTGTCGTCATCTGATTGATTGTTACGTTTGTATCAAGATGTGTTGCACACCGGACATACATGCATGTTTGCATACTCTTTACGGTACAGGATACAGTCGTCCGGACATGCATGTATTATTTCTACTTCCATTCCCAACGGACAAAGAACCTTCTTGGCTTTATACGTGGTTTTAGGCAACTCATTTCCCTCCGGAAGCATGTCCGCTAAAAGAGCTACCAACACCGTGAAACTCTTGTCGGACCAACCGTTGCTTGCCTTCAATTTCAACAGTTCAAGCACGGCCGACAACCTCGTGTACTTTGACCTGCAGTACGTGAACAAAGGTTTCTCCGAGTCCTCCATCAAGCCCTGGAATTTAACATACTCTCTCTCATCATAGTTCTCTTCTACATCGCGAAGCATCTGATACAGATTGTCATCGTACAACCTATCCGAATCCGAACCACAATCGACATCATCTGGCGGCATGTCATTCACTTCACCGGCAATGTCATCCGGCGGTATATCATTCACTTCACCGGCGATATCATCCGGCGGCATATGATCATTCACTTCGCCATGACTGGTCCAACACGTATAACCCTTTTTGAAACCCCTCCGAATCAAGGGCGCTTCAATTTGCCCTCGGTTCTTAAACATCTTTAAATTCTCGCAGTCAGTGCATGGACAGTACATATTTTCCACCCCCTTATTCAGCATATCATCCTCGGCAGCTCTTGTAAAAGCAGACACGCCATTAATGTACTTTTCACTCACACGGTTCGCGGCATACATCCAACTTTGGTCCTACGTTATGTATATATAACAACTTAGTATTAAAAATTAAATTAATTAATTATTACTACATATATACCACATGCATTCAGGCTTTGCTAGCTTAATTCATATTATAAACACAACAGCTATTATATAACCAACAATTTTGCAAACCATCTTCAGTAATACTCACCAATTACTTAGATCTAAATTGCAATGCAAAGGAAAATAAATTTCATTACTAACCATATCTAGAGCAACCAGGAAAGTATGAATCTTCAAAACTCAATCTCTGCCTCCTCCCACCAAATTAATTGGCCTAAAATTGCCTAGCTTGCCTCCTGAGCGAAAGAGTGCAGCACTGGCTAGATCTGGATCGAAATGAAGACAGGTGCGGTTCTGAGCAGCGCAATAAATGCCTAGCACCATTATCACAGACGGTTTTTTATTAAAAATCTGAGATTATTACAGACAGTTTTTTTTATTAAAAACCGTCTGTGGTAATTCCAGATTATCACAAATAGTTTTTAATAAAAACCGTCTGTGATACTTTAGTATCACATACGGTTCGTCGGTAAGAACCGTCTGTGATACTCGTTTTCTCCGACACCACCAACACAGACGGTGTCCAAATTAAAACCATCTGTGTTAGTGTCGGTCACAAACGGTTTTGTCAAACAGTCTATGATTGGCCGTCTAGTATTAGGCTTTCTGTAGTAGTGTGTAGCACGACGACCATTTTCAATTGGGGAGGGGGGAGAGAGAGAGGATTTGGGGAAGAGAAAGAAGATGAAGTGATTTGGGGATTTGACCATGTGCCATACACGCTAGCGAAACCTCACACCTCAGATCCATGTGGCCGCCATGTCAAGGCAAAACCAGGATGGATTGCCTGGAGGAGGCAAATTAGACGGATTTGCTAGTTTAAGATTGTAAATTAAATGGTTTTAGAGTTTAAGGTTGATTTGTAGATCAACTCAATAATTGCGTGTTGAAAAGTAGACTTGTTCATTATTTTAATCAATTGATTGAGCTAAAAAACTGTTCCAATCTTTTCCCATCACTGATTGTTTTTTTTATTATATATGTTAGTTCCTGTCACTTTGCATCAAATATACACTGCATTACAAATTTTTTTTGTTTGCTTCTGTTTATTGTCTTTTTCTTGAACATGCAGATTGCATGTTGTCTTGTCATGCATCCATTTCGATTCCAGGAGCAGATGTATTTATTGAATTGTTGATGTATCACAAAGAACGGTGCCTAATAAAAAAGGCCACATTCTTTTTCAGCTTTAGATTTTTCTATAGTAACTAGTTTTTAAACGAAGTGTCTTTTCAAGATAGTGTCTACTAGTTAATTGTAATACATACTGTACTAACTTCATTTATATTGGCAAAAATCGCATGTAAGTTTCTGTTACTCTATAATCTCTCTGTCGGGACCCCGGATTTCCAAACCCGGACCCTCTGTGTATTACTGCACTAGTCCCAGATCAAAGCTAGTGCACACAGTTAAACAAAAATGATTCATGACCAACAACGTATTTATTACAATTATAAAGAGTACAGACCGAAAGGTCTCATTATTACAATTGAGGTTTCAAGACCTCGCACACACGAAACACAGCGGAAGCAAAAGATAAACTCGGTGAAGACCCATCAATACGCCACAGGCAATTGACTGGGGAAGCGAGACCTAGAACTCCTGAAATCTTTCGTCGAATCCACCCGCGAAGAAGTCGTAGTCACCTTCTTGAGCTTCATATTCTTCTGAGATTTATTTTTAAGTGTAGCATGTGAGTACATAAAGTACTCCGCAAGTCTTGGGAAAAATGCATAGATGCAAGGCTTGACAAAGGAAGGCTATATGTTTCTTTTGCACAAAGCAATATTTTAAAATTTCAATTACTACTAATTATTTTCGAAGGCATCCATTTAATAAAGTAAATGTTTTAACAGAAACTATCAATAATTCTATAGTGAAGGTTCCATCTACCAACACTAGCTTAAACAACTTGAACAAGTTTAATACTGCGGGTTACATCCACCCTCTCTGGCTCCAACTGCCAGGATACCCTTCCGAGAGTTCCTCCACTCTCGAATACAAAACTTTGATTTTAAAACAAAACCAGAAATCTACCATGTGAATGCATTACTTGCCCACCCTTGACCGTGGGCACGGCTATTCGAATAGTTTTACACTGCAGAGGTTGTACAACTTTACCCACAAGAGATAAATTATCCCGAAAGTCAACACGCTTCCTTTGGCATGAGACCCGGATAAAATATCACAAAGCCTTTACCTTACTCTAATCTAGCTAGATACCACCACGAGGTTTCACCGCAGTAGGCTAACCGCCCAAACCAAGCCCCTCTTGCGCCATATGAGTACAATAAATCCACTCCCTCACTTGTGAATAACCACCCATCCTCGGCATCCACTTTCCACTGGTGGCACCTAAACTAGACTATCGTAAGTTAGTCAACTAGGTCGTACCCATATAGACTTGTGGTTGTACGGTTAATGCTCAGTTTGGACAAACACAAGCGTCGGTCCTTAATTGACTAGGGTGGAACATACACTTTACAAGATCTCGTGCTTCCTGCACCAATCCAAACTAACCATCCACCCTAATCTAAACCAATTTTCACATTTTAGTTTATTTTAAAAGAACAGTGGCAACTCCAATTACCATAAATTTTCATAAACACAGGGTATTACAATAATTCATAATTTCCCATTTGCAAGATTTGTGAGGTATTCAATAGCATGACTAAGCATTGTTCTACCATTCTAATACCAACAATTTAATATATTACTCTCATTAGTGAATCAAAGGAATTTCTAGGGTTGCAAAGGTACATGGCATTCGAATTCAAATGAGGGCATAACAAGGTTGGATATAACTAATGCCTTAAGATTTGAACTAATATTTTATATAAATAGCAATGCACATAATTTAAAATAATTAAAACATTTCAAAATCATAGGTTCGAGATGATCAAAGGAGACTTGCCTTCTTGTGTGCTATTTGGTCCTTCTTGCTGCGGCTCGACAAATTCTTCGGCGACGTCGGGTTCTACGCGCGAAACGACAAAACAAACGAACAAATAAACACAAATAAAATCTCAAATATAATATATATATACTGGAAGGAAGTTTATGATTTCTTACAAATTTAGGAGAAAGATTCAGCGGATTTGGGGTTCACACGAGGGAGAACGAATATCTGGAAGATCGGTTGGGAAAAGAAATTACTGAGACAAATATTGGGACCAAGGAAAATAGAAGGAAAATATTGCAAGATTTGAATTTGAATTTTGAAAGTGCACAGAGAATTTGGAATGGAACTGAGGCTTTGAATTTAAACTAGGTATTGGAATTTGAAATTTAAATATTTGAAATATCAAATAAATTTCAAATATTTTAAAGGATGGAATAAATGGATAGTTTGGAATTTTTGATGAATTTAGAAATTTGAATGGGCTCAAACGGAGTTAAAACGAGAAAGTTATGGCTTCCGAAAGATTAAAAGGAGGGAAAAAGGAAAAAGCCGGCTTTCGGGAATTATTTTTGTACTGAAAAATAATATTTATGACGTCAGCAAATTTTGAATAATCCGAGCGGGAAAAAAATATTTGAATGACCGGTGGGCCCGGTCTACCGTGGACCGGATCCACGGACCACGGGATTCACCGACGTGGCACACCGGCCACATGGTGCCATGCGGGCGCGAGGTGGCGGCCACGTGGCCGTCCACGCGGGCACAACCGGCCACGCGGGCGCACACGCAGCTGCACCAAGAGATGGCCGGCGGCGCTTGCCGGTGGCCGCGCGGCGGCGGAGGCGCGAACGGCGGCGCGAATGAGGGGAGGCGGCGGCGGTGGAGGTGTGGGCGGCCGGCGGCGGCGCTATGAGGCAGCAGCGGTGGAGCTTGGAGGCGGCGGCGGTTTTTTTGATGGGGGCAGCGGTGGGGCGCGCGGGAGGCGGCCGGGAAGAGGAGAAGGGGCGGTGGGAGGCGGTGGTGAGGGAGGGCGAGGGGAGAGCGGTATTTATAGGCAAGGGGAGGAGGGGTGGCCGGATTTTTGGAGCTTTGCCGGAGTTAATGCAAACCGCGAATAAGGGAAATAAAAGAGGGGAAACGGCCGGAGGAATGGAGGGGATTGATTGAGCATCCGTTTCCACTTTTTATATGGGAATTAAAGCGAGTAAAACGGCCGGAATCAAAGCTTGATTTTTGGTATAATGGAGGTGGAGAGAGAGGGTGGGAGGAGGAAGAAGGTGAGGTTGAAGAAGGATATGACATATGGGTCCCATGTGTCACAGAGAGTGAGAGTTAGTGAAGGGGTACGGGCCGTTGGATTCTTGACACGTGGCAAGTGAGTGGATGATGGCCTTTAGATTTTATGAAGGGGTAAGTTGTGGTGGATGGCTAGGATTAAAACGTGGAGAGAGGTGGATTTAAACTGAGAGCGACACATGGCGGAATAGGATTAAATTGATTTTTATTTTCGGAATAAATTTCAGCAATTACTAGAAACTTTATAAACACTTGGAAAAATAATATTTAATGTCTAAAAATTCCAGAAAAATCATTTTGGCTTATTAAAAATATTTGTAATTTCATATTTGAATTTAATAATTTTATAAAATACTTTTTAACTTTGAAAATTGATTTTAAATTTCAGAAAATTCTCAAATAATAATTAATAATTTAGGAAAGGATAGGAAAAATAAAATAAACTCTTTTTGGCTTTAATAAAATATTTTAAATCCAGAAAATCAAATAAAAGCCAAGTAAAACCCAATTACTTTAAAATAGTTATTTTGAATTTAAATTTTTCCAGAAAGCCAAATTTTGGGATGTTACACTCTCGCACAAATAGTCTAAAAGGCACAAGCCACAGCCATAAGTTTCAGCCAAAAAGAACATGCCCAAAACTTGGTGAGGGAACCATCTGTTATTCTTTGCTTGCTATTTATTTTTTAATAAATTTTTTTAGGGAACACTTTCTTTTTTGGGCATAGGCATTGCTGTTCTGCAATAACCTGTTGTGTTACCATCCGGGATGTATTTTCTCACCATGTAAAATAGCTTTGTTCTATGTTTTTAATTACATCTTGTAATTTGTACAAAATAAAATAACTATTTGATCATAAGCATTTTGTGAAGGGGCTAAATGTGCCTTTGAAGCTTCACAGTATTAGCCCAAGTAATTTTTTGAAGGAAAAAATCCATATTGGGTCTCTCTACTTTTAGGTTGGTCCAATTTAGACCCTCAACTTTAAAATCAGATATTTTAACCCCCTTTACTTTGAAAACCAGTGCAATTTCGACCTTAAGGCTGGCATTGATAGGTTTTGCCATGCTGGTAGTGACGTGGTGATGACTAAGATGTTTTTTCCTAGCTGGCAGCCAAACTCCACCACCTTCTCATCTTACCCCTTCCTCCCTTCCCCAAATCCAGCTCTATCCCTCCATGTCAATTCTCACATCTTCTCTCGCCCCAATTGAAAGTACAGGGACCAAATATATACTGTTTCCTTTTTAAAATGCCATTTTAGTGCTTCTCCAGGTATGTGAACGATAATCTCAAGAAGTATCCTTGTTTAGTAGCTCAAAAAAAACCCTGACATTATGTTCAAATACTTTTACCACCACGATAGACATGAGTTTCTACTTTATTAGGTGAGATGGATCCTAGCTGCTGAATTTTTTGTACGGATAACCCATTTTTTATTCGAAAATACAGAAATATACCCGCGACAAAAATTTTTACACAAATAGGCTCGAGTCGCCCAACCATTGGGCGACTCGAGCTTGTCGCCCAACCAAAAAGCGACTTATAAAGAATCTGGTAACCGTTGGGCGATTAAATGCAATCGCCTCCCCGTTAAGCGATTAAATTGAATCGCCCCCCCCCCGTTCGGCGACATAAAGAGAGTCACCCAACGGGGGCGACTTCATGTGAATACAGTCCGACGGCCAACCCCTCTTTTCTTCCCCACGCCTGCTCGCCAATCTACCTCTAGGCGACTGCATGGTGATCCCGTCTTTCGGTTTTGTGAATTTTGTAATTTGAAACTCGTAAAAAATATGGTATAGTCACATATACTGTTAAGTCACACAAGAACTGGTATTTAATATTTGTCACATTACTTGATATAGAAATAATTTTCTATACGACAAGAAGAGATAATAGCATTGTTTGAATTTAAATGAACTTTATAATATAACGCATAACATGCCGCGTATTTATCCATTACATGCATGACATACACCCCACTCCCACCCTAAGGTGCTCCGTCACGCGCGCCGCGTCTGCCATACGGCCCGCTTGGCCATCCTCGGTCGACGGATTACGAGGCGGGTGACGAGGTCCAAAAAGTAAAGCGATCGGTGGGTTTCGCACCCGCGGCTGCGCCGGTGGAGTCAGCTGCACCTCTGGCTGTGTGGCCTTCGATGCACCGGGGAGGCCACTGCCGGAGAGAACCTCCGGTGCTGCGTCGGAGGACGGCCGAGCGATCAAAAAAAACGGTCCACCTCGATGTGGCCCGGGGAGAAGCGTCCCTGCTGCTGGTAAGGACCTGCAATAGTAATATCGTTAGTTCGTTGCATGTCGTCTTAGGATAAAAATAAAATCGGACGATGTGTACCCGTACATGGCACCATGAAATCATCCGTGTGGAAGCCGGGGATGTACGTAGGAGGTGTATGAGGCCGTGACCAAGCAGAACTCCCTGGCTGCTCCGGGGGAGGTGGACGTGTCCACGTACTACCTCCGGAGTAGTGCCACGCTGGTCGGGGTGGCACTGGTGGTCGGGGTGGCACTGGTGGTCGGGGTGCACTGGGCGTAGGTGTGGAGACCACCGGTAGCCTCGTGCGGAGACGATGGTCGACGATACGTCTACACCCGCCTCCATCCGTCGCGCAAAGTCGACGGCCTCTCGCGGTCAACTCCCACTGTGCCCCACCTCTGCACTAGTGCGGAGGACTCCGACCACATCGCGACACCGACGTCAGCCTGGACAAAAAGACATAGAATGGTTCATCATCGAAACGATATTGCTATTTGAGAATTTTTGAAATTACTAGTTACGTACCGCGATGTGAGCGTCGCGTGCGAAGTGCGCAGGGTACGCGTCTGTCGGTGCGGCGACGTGTGGGGCAGGTGGGTCAACGACATGTACCAGCCTGGTACAAGTCCGCCCCTGGTACCAGATGAGGTACTCCGCGTAGTCGGCTATGTCGTATGGCCGGTCCTCCTCCACGCGGTCATCAAGCGCACCCTCCCATGCGCAATCCGGTGCATCCTCTGGACCATCCGTGCCTTTTTGACGCCCGCGTGTTGTGCTGTTTATGGAACCATTACGTAATGTAAGTACTTGCGATCACAATAGTAAGTGCGTACAAAAATCTCGAAGCGATCACTCACGCGCACGCGCGCGCGAATCGGCGGCCCGACCGTACAGAAGTGCTCGCCGCAGCCCAAATCGCCGCATGACTCGCGGTGCGTAGTCCTCCACGTAGATGCCGTACACGAGCTTCCGCGGGTTAGCGAAAGCTCGGTCACGCCAAAGACATTGCGACGGCCGTCGAGCACGGGCTGCACGCCTCCTCTGCGTAAGGCTCCCACGCGCGTCGGAGTCTGCGAGGCGGTCCAATCGCTCCACGAAGGGTGGTACGCCGCGTGACCTGCACGTGCGCGAACTGTACCTGCAAGAAAGGCAAATTGTTTAGTACGACGATCGTTAATAAGTTGACTACGATAAAATAAAACTCACTCGTCGACGACACCAAATAGAACCCATTGTCGGCCGGTCGATGTCTCCCCCTGGTACATCTCGGCCCCGTAGGGACCCATGTCGTCTAGTACAGGTCGTCCGAGACTGAAGCGCTCGAACGACCACAACTGCAGCAGCAGGGGACATCCCGTGAGGATCGAGTTCGCCTTAATCCTCGTGCACGCATCGCACAGGCCGCGGTACATCGCGGCAAGTGCGGCCGATCCCCAGCTGAACTGGTCGGCCTCGCCGTTGGCAATCGCCCTCGCATAAGCGATAAGGCGCGCGTCAACGGTGTTGCCGTGGCTGGTGGTGAAGAGCACCCAACCAAACGACCACAAAGACGTAAGCCTCCGGTGGCGCGCGACACGTGTCGTCGACATCGCAACCATGCACTCAACCTGAATGCGAACAAGTTCTTATTAGTATGTAATTGCACAAATAAGAGTTTCGAAGACACGATCAACTTGAAACACCACGTACCCAGTACTGTGCCAGCCACCTCAGCGTCGGTCCATGCTTCTGCCTCCCGTCGAAGATGTGGTGGTGATCGGCCGGTGGAAGGACCCCGTGGAATCTGCCGAGCAGGTCATCGCGCCACTCGGCGGGAGCCTCCGGTAGGAAGGCAGCGTCTCCCGCGACCGGAAGGCCAAGGAGTAGGGACACGTCCTGCAGGGTCGGCGCCATCTCCCCGACTGGTAGATGGAAAGTGTGCGTCTCGGGCCGCCAACGGTCTACCAAAGCCATCAGCAGGGAACGGTCGAACGGGAAGCGTCGTGATCGCTCCACGCCCGCCTCGTCCCCCTCCCCGGCCAAGGCACCTCCGTCCTCATCCGTGGCCTGCACCATCCGGACAAGAGGGAGAAGTCCGGCATCCCGCAGCCTGCAAATAAAGTGAAAGTCAGCATGAAATGTTCTTATGGTAATACTAAAACGTTGGCGTAGTGCAAACCTGGTAGTCCAACGGGGGTTGAGTCCCCAGGCCACACGAGGTGTGCGTGTCCGGACCACTCCCAGCTCAGTCGACTCGTCCGTGCTCCCCGGTGGCGGCGCACGACGGGAAGTGCGGTGCACGCGGTCCAAGTGCTCGTCCAACAGCGGGTACCGCCAGTCACCCACCATAACTGCAAAATTATCTAAATGTAAATTTGTACACTACATTTTCTACAATAATACATGAAAAATAGTATACAAAATTTCGACACAACAATTTTCTACATTTAAATTTTCTTCATTTAAATTTTGTAAACTGCATCTACATTTGTACATTGAATGATCTACAATAAATTTCTAAAGTAAATTTTCCACAATAATGCATTACAAATATTATACAAAAAACTATATTTTTCTACATTTAAATTTGTACATCTAAATTTGTAAACTGCATCTACATTTCTAAATTTAATGTTATAAACTAAATTTTCTAAACTAAATATCTAAACTAAATATCTAAGCTAATTTTCTAAACTAAATATCTCAACTAAATATGTAAACTAAATTTGTAAACTAAATATCTACACTAGATTTTCTAAACTATATTTATCTAAACAAATTTTCTAAAATTAGGAAAATACCTGCAAATCCCGCGGCTTCTTCTCCTCTCTCTCTCCTTCTCTTCTTCCCTCTCCTCCCCCTCTCCTTCCCTCTCCTCCCCCTCTCCTTCTCTTCTTCCCTCTCCTCCCCCTCTCCTTCTCTTCTTCCCCTCTCCTCCTCTTCCTTCCCCTCTCCTCCTCCTCTTCCTTCCTCTCTTCTGCTTCTCTCTTCTGCTTCTCTCTTCCTCGCGCGGCCGAGAGTAGATTGGCGAGCAGGCGTGGGGAAGAAAAGAGGGGTTGGCCGTCGGGCTGTATTCACAAGAAGTCGCCCCCCGTTGGGCGACTCTCTTTATGTCGCCGAACGGGGCGATTCAATTTAATCGCTTAACGGGGAGGCGATTGCATTTAATCGCCCAACGGTTACCAGATTATTTATAAGTCGCTTTTTGGTTGGGCGACAAGCTCTAGTCGCCCAATGGTTGGGCGACTCGAGCCTATTTGTGTAACAAAATTTGTCGCGGGTATATTTCTATATTTTCGAATAAAAAATGGGTTATCCGTACAAAAAATTCCCTAGGTGCTTGCTTGATTGGAACACTGCCAATTCGACCAATCTGATAGTTGTCATTTCATGACTTGCAAAAATAGTGGAGCAGGGATGAATAAAACTACGGATAATGAAAGTGTTACAACATCAATGTGTGGAGCTTCAGATCTTCAATAACTGCCACTGTACACGATAAATATTGCTGCTTTCCAATAGAATATTCAACAGGGAAGTACTATTTCAGTCTACCATAACAAGTGACTACACGAGGTCTCTGAGAGTTGTAGAAGTCCTGGCAATCTTCTTTTCCCTTGAAAAAGAAGTCAAAATATACATTTAAGTTCTATGGGCATTCATCCTTTCAACTTCATATCTAAGTACTTCTTCACGGAGAGAGTGATGCAAGCATAGTGTGGCGAACTTAGGGCGTTCAGGGTTCTGGGCAACTTCGCCACCTTGGATATTGCAGGGTAGACCTAGATTCCAGATGTTGACATGCTGAAGGATGGGAAGGGTCGGCGGTAGAGCCATCGTATTATAAATGATATAGACAAAGCGCAAGCCAGAGCTCTGGGTAGATATGGGTGCTGCGGTTAGGAGGGCCACACAGCTAGACGATGCAAGGTACTTGCTGATGAGTAGGCACACGGGCATGGTTTCCGCTACCAGGAAATTGCAGTTCCACCACACATGAATACATAGCATGTTTGTGATCTTGCGTTATGCGGGTCAGACAGGTACCCAATATCTGCATAGCCAATCAAGTTCAATCTTGTTTCTTTCTGTAGAGCAATTCAAGGTCCTTGCTTCCTTGGAGGTATCGGAAGATGTCCTTGTTGGATCGAAATCGGCAACAGAGAGGGGTGAATGGTTCCTTTTAGAAAAAATCGCCCCCAAAGTATTCACGACAACTCAATTCTCCGAAAGCTAAAAAAGCTAAGGAGAAGGAGAAATTGATTGCGCTCACAAAAGAGGCTAAGAGAGAGATGAACCAAACTAGACTAAAAAAGGGTTAAAGGAGAGACAAGCTCATTAAGACAAATCAGCGAGTAACAAGCTAACAACTAGATACAGAGAGACAATCAAGGGCTCATGTTGCAGCTGACAAAAACATCCATCAATTGACTGAAACTGCTGCAAACCAAAGCTGGTAACCTGCAGTCCAAAAACAGCCAACAAGAACTGCAAGATTGCTGTTCAAAACAGCCAAGTACCTGCTGTCCAAAACAGCACAAAAAGCGACAGAAAATAGCAGCAGGAAGTAGTTTAAAAGCAGCAGCCGAAACCCTCTTTTTCAGACCAAAACAGCATACCAAAGGCACAAATTTCAGACCCAAAAGGCTGCTAAAAACAGCAAGCTGCAAGGACCAAAAATCTGTGTGCTGCCGATTGCAAAGGGAAGCTAAAAGTGAGCTGCAGCTGCAAATGGAGATGGGCCTGCAGGGACTAAACCGAAAATACCATACAGCAGAAATTGCTAGGAATGCATGCAGCACACGGTTAGGGAACAAAAAAAGAGACTACACTCAGCATGCAAGCTGCAGAAAAGACTCAACGAGAAGGAGAGATTCGGCAGCACGTTGAACCAAGACAACAAAACAGATTTTGGTAAAAACAAGCCAACACAAAAGAAGAGAACAAACTTAATGAGATGGTTGAGGCTTGCTGTCCTCTTCTGGCCGATTGAACAGAGAGTCAATCAAACAACAAATCAGCCTCTTGGAAGAAGGAAACACACACAAAAATTGATAGCAGCTAAAACAGAGCACAAGACTTTGAGAAGGGAGTCTGCATTCTGAGAATTGATCAAGTGGATCACTCCTTCTCAGAACAAAACAACCGAGACTCCAACTTTAGAAAACTGCAAACCACCGAAACCGAAAAGAAGATCAATCAGCTGCAGTCGGCTCAAAAGAAATAAGAAGGATCAAAGAGCAGTAAAAATGAAACCAAACACAGGGAAAAACGGAAGAATGAAGAGACATGAAGGATTCTATTAGAGAGGAATGATTACATAGTCTTGAAACCCTAACTCTTACACATCTCTCTCTCAATCTCACACTAAGTCCCCATACGCATGGAGAGGAAGAGAGAACCTCACACCTTCTCTCTTTCTCTCTTTCTCAACAAATAAAGACTAAGAGCAAAACCCTAATCCATCTCTAATTTTTCATACTCTCATTTCATGCTCTCTAAATCATACTCAATTTCATGAAAGCTACTAGAGAACACCCTCTCTATTTATAGCCTCCACTAATGGGTTTGCAACACACTTTACCCATTAGCTCTCAACAACTCATGGCGCTTTATCCGCAATCCACTTCCTTTAGTGCAGCTTTGCGTATTCACCAAAACGCCCCTCGCGCACCTTCCAGGAAGCTTCCTCATTTCTTGCCGTCCAAGCCACGCAGCCACCTCGAGTCCTCGCCGTCTTCGGCACACCTCGACTGTTCTGACCTCGGCACCGCCCGCGCCTAGTCTGGTCATCCCGTGCCTCGCCACGACTCCACCTCAACGTCCTGCAGCCATCACAGACAAGAAATACATCACATAGCACCACTCGACACATGTAATCATACATTACCATCAGAAGAAAAACTCAAAGCCCAAACCGATCGAATCGAAAAATAAACGACTTAAGCACGTTCGACCTAGTTCGACAAGATCCGACCGAAGCCGATTGCACCGCGCAACGACATGGTCCGAACCACACAAACCAAACTCAACTTTCCTAAAACAGATGTCAATTACTCATCACACATACGGGGCACCTCCACATGGTCTATCAGTCCTTTATGCCCTGCCAATGCCTTTTAGTAAGTTCTGCACCGTACCTTGCTAACAGGTTTACGACTAATGCAATATTCGGTTTAGTGCAGTTTGCTAAGTACATGAGTGCTCCCACTGCACTCAAGTATGGGAATTCTGGTCCCAGGACTTCCTCTCTCTCTCTTCTCTAGGTCGGAAAGGATCTTTTTCTTGCTGTAAAGACCTCCCGATCATCGGCACTTTCAATGGGTATGCCTTCTCAAAGCCAAACCTTTCTAACACCTTCTAGGTATAGGCTGACTGATATACCAAGATTCCTTCAGGGACATGCTCAAGCTGCAGACCTAAGCAGAATTTGGTCTTGCCCAAATCTTTCATTTCAAATTCTGACTCCAAGTAGGAGCTTGCTTCTTTTATGTCTTCAATTGTCCTGATGATGTTCAGATCATCTACAAACACTAAGATTATATAGAATTCATTCTAGGATCGCCGTATAAATACACAAGAACAATCTTCATTGTTCGTGTAGCCTTTCTTGCAGATAAAGTCGCTTAAGCGATTATACCACATTCTACCAGATTGCTTCAGTCCATACATGGACTTTCTGAGCTTCACACTGTACAGATTTCTATTTGCTCTATCTTGGTTCGGGATAGGGATTCCTTCAGGGACTTTCATATAAATCTCCGAATCCAAGTTTCCATAAAGGTATGCAGTTACCACATCCATCAATTTCATTTCTAAGTTCAAGTTCACTGCCATTGAGATCAAATATCTAAAGGTAATTCTACTCATGACTGGGGAGTAGGTTTCTTCATAATCAACTCCAGGACATTGAGTGAAATGTTGTGCTACCGGCCTTGCTTTGTATCTCACTACTTCGTTTCTTTCATTTCTCTTTCGAACAAATACCCACTTATGCCCTACAGGGTGCACATGGGGAGGTGTGTGTCATACGGGCCCAAACACCTCTCTTTTGTTCAGAGATTGCAATTCAGTTTCTATTGCCTTCTTCCAATCTTCCCAATCTGATCTTTTGTTATATTCAGCGAGCGATGCAGACTCGGGATCAAGATCAATGATTATGGCAATTTTTTTTGCGAAGTAGATATCGATATTGGCTGTTGTCCTATTCATGGACTCTCCCGTGTGCACATAATTTATAGCTATTTCTTCATGAGTTGCTTCTTCTGGAGCTTCTCCTTGCATATCGGTTCTTTCAATTGCGGTGGCAAGTCCCTTTAGTGTTCTTCCTTGGGGATATTCAGATCCGGTATGCCCTTTTCTGAAGGTGTCGTACTTGTACCAGGTCTCAACTGACTCGTCTTCTTATTCTGGGGGACTTCAGTGTAGTGGCGGACCCAGAATTTTACCAAAGGGTATGCCGCACCAAAATTTTCATATACAATTCGGTAAAACCATTTATCAATTTGAGAAGCATGTAAACTATATCATACACTTTATGCCTATTTGTTTTTAGCATATAGAATGGCACTCACATTGATTTCAACATAAGCATTAGAGAAGAGAGTACTTTTTTTTGTAAGATTTCAACACCCATGTATCATAGGAGTGGAATCACCTCTCATCACATCAACATCTCTCTTCATATGTATGCAGTAGGCTGGAACGAACAAAAAAATGCAACTGTTAAAATAACTCTGCTAATCTTCTATCAAAAAAGAAAAAGGAAAGGAAGGAAAGCAACTCTGCAAGTTAATAACAGGCATTCGATTCAACATGGAGGAGCAAAAAAAGAACACAAACCGAAAGAGCTTCATATTCACTCACTGAATCAACTCGATCGTGTGCATTCTAGATGAATCCATTTCAATCGGGGGATTGGATCATATACCCTCCCCTTAATTGGGAAATTCAGGATTTACCCTCCCACCTCAATGACATGTGAGGTCATCATAAGTCACTGACGCGTAGGCCAGGAAGGTAAATCCTGAATTTCCATCTAAGGGGAGGGTATATGATCAATAAAACCATTTCAATCCTATTTTGTCCTACATAACAATATCTGTGTTCTAGAACAGTCAATATACGCAATATGTCACAAACATTTATGTTTCCAGCATCTTTGTGGACAAATTAATTTCGGCATTCCAAATGCATATATTCTACATGTTGTTTTGGAAGTATTAATGTTGCGTACCTTTATTCCAGGCGAATTAATATCCACGCATTTGAGTACGATTCTATAACGAAGATTTGCACCGCCGCCAGTGTGCAATTATTTACATTTTTATTTTCACTTTGATGCCAAAAAAATCCGAAACTTTTGTAAAATTGACCACGTATTGACCATTGTATGATGTGCGGGAACAGTAAATAATACCTTTTACTCGTAAGATAAAAAGAAAAGAAGAAATGCTCGTTGCAGAAGAAAAGGAATGGATTACTTGGCAAAGAAATTGAACAGTACGTTTGACGAGAATAAGAAGAAGCACAGGGTAGAAACGGGAAAAAGCAGGGCGCTTAGCTCGCCTCGAGCAGGGAAAGAGAGAAAAATCTGCACTCACTCACTCCTGTACTCCTCCAATCCCCCTCTCTCCTCCGCCTCCGGCGACCTTTTCGTCCATCCAGTGAGCGCCTCCGCTCCAGTCCCTCCATTTCTTTCTTGCGTCTGCAGGGTGGGAAGAGCGAGAGGCGTCCCTTTTCTTCCTCTCAAACCCGAGCGAGCCCTAACCTAACCCCTCTTCCTTTCCTTCCTTTGCTTTCTTGGCTTCTTGCCCATCCGCATCACCATGGCCTCGCGCGCCAAAGCTTCCAAGAACGCCCCTGGGTACAAGGGGGCCACCTCCACGCGCCCCTCGTGCCTCCGCGCGCGTCATGCACCCGGACGTCGAGGAGGTTCTCGGGACCAGGTACTGAGTTCGGCTGGCCCCAGGGTATGCCGTGGCCCACCCGGCATACCCTGTGGGTCCGCCCCTGCTTCAATGATCGGCTGTGATAAGTCCTTCTTATCCTTTTTCGTCGGGCGTCCCTGGTTACTTGGGATTCGAGGAGTCAGAGTTCTCGTCCTTTTATTCTGAAACCTCTGGACGGAATTAGGGATAGCTTCTGCTTTCTTTGGTATTTCAACCCTCTCCGGTGCATTGCATGCAGGCACATGCGACTTAGTCACGCTCTTCAAATCACTAAAGTGATCAAGTAGTTGGTTTGCTAATGCTTGCAAGTCAATGATCTTCTGAACCTCTTTTTCTGTTTCACTAGTGCGCGGGTCATGTGCATGAATTCCCGTAGCTTCTCACGTAATTTCCCAACATTTTTCATTAAGGGGTTGATTTCCTCCCCCTAATGTTGGGAAATTATCCTCATCAAAAATGTAATCAACGAAGCAGGCGGTATGCAAATCTCCCGACATGAGTTCCAAATACTTGATTATGGATGCAGTCTCATAACCAACGTATATCCCAGTCTTACAGAGAGGGTCCATTGCAGCACGTTGCGGAGGGGGTATAGGTACATAAACTTTGCATCCAAACCTCCTGAGATGAGAAAATTTCAATGGTGACCCTGCTAATTGCATAGGTGAATGGATGTTGTAGGCAGATGGTCTAAAGTTGATGAGATTCGCTGCATGTAGAACTGCGTGTCCCCAACATGTAGCTGGCAAATTACAATTATGCAAAAGGGATCATGCAATAAATTTTATTCTCTTGATTAAAGTCTCTGTCAAACCATTCTGGGTATGGACATGCGATACCGAATGCTCAACTGTAATTCCCATCGCCATGCAATAATCATCAAATGCCTTTGAAGTAAATTCTTCAGCGTTGTCCATTCTGATGGACTTGATGTGATGATCAGGGAACACATTTCTGATGCGAATGATCTGTGAGATCAATTTTGCGAAAGCATGGTTTCTTGTGGACAACAATCCCACATTCGACCATTTCGAGGAAGCATCAATGAACACTATAAAATACTTAAATGGCCCTGAGATGGGCTGAAAGGGACCACAATGTCTCCCTGGATACGTTCCAGGAATGCAGGGACTTTATCCTTCACCTTCAGAGTGGAGGGTCTAGTAATTAATTTCCCGGTGGCGCATGCAGGGCATACAAAATCTTCGTGATTCGGGAAATTCTTTACATTAATATTATGCCCTTGGGAATTGTTGATTATATTTTTCATCATCCTAAAACCTGGGTGGCCTAATCTGTCACGCCAGAGACAGATTAGTTCAGAGCTTCTAAATACTGTCTTCAGGATAGTGTAGGCTGAAGGTGCTTTGATGTTGGTATAATATAGCCTAGTTTCTAGTGAAGGAAGTTTTTCTAATACCCTTTTTCCATTCTCTTCGTGCTTCATGATGAGCAGGTATTCCTTACCGTACTCTTCTTCAGTCTCAACATGGAAACCATTGGCGCGAATATCCTTAAAACTTAGGAGAGTTCTAATCGATTCTGAGTACAATAAGGCTTCTTCAATAACCAAAGTTGTGCCCATTGGAAGTATAATTGTGGCTCTTCTGGAATCAATTATACATGTATCGCTTCCGGCGATTGTTGTAAGGCTGCCAGTTCAATCTTGTTTCTTTCTGTAGAGCAATCCAAGGTCCTTGCTTCCTTGGAGGTATCGAAAGATGTCCTTGTTGGATCGAAATTGGCAACAGAGGAGGGGTAAATGGTGCCTTTTAGAAAAAATCGCCCCCAAAGTATTCACGACAACTCAATTCTCCGAAAGCTACAAAAAGCTAAGGAGAAGGAGAAATTGATTGCGCTCACAAAAGAGGCTAAGAGAGAGATGAACCAAACTAGACTAAAAAAGGGTTAAAGGACAGACAAGCTCATTAAGACAAATCAGCGAGTAACTAGCTAACAACTAGGTACAGAGAGACAATCAAGGGCTCATGTTGCAGCTGACAAAAACATCCATCAATTGACTGAAACTACTGCAAACCAAAGCTGGTAACCTGCTGTCCAAAAACAGCCAACAAGAACTGCAATTTTCGGCAGGCCTGCTGGATTGGCAGCGGTTGGGCGCACAGCTTCGGGCTGAGGCGCTGCTAGTGGCGGCCGAGACCGGCGGCGGCGTCGTGCGGCGCGCGGCAGCAGCGCGTGAGTGGGCTTCGAGCGCGCGTGTGGGTGGCGGGCGCGGCAAGTGAGCGGCGCCATGCGGGAGGAGCGGGCGGCACGGCCGCGGCCAGCAGCCGCCGCGCAGCGGCCAAGGCGGCCGGTAGTGCTTCAGCGCGCGCGCAGGAGGCGGGTGCCGGCGGCGAGCGGCGCGTCCACGGCGGCGTGTCGGGCACTTTGGCCGGCTACGGCGGCGGCGCCTCGTGCGGGAGGCGGTGGTCGGCCGACAGCGGGCCGACGGCCGGCACCTGATCTCCCCCTTTTTTCTGTGCATTGTTCGTGCATAACCGATGCAAAAATTTTCTTGTTTTCTCCTTTTTTTTTCTTTTCTAATCTATAGTGCAATCAACATCTACCCCGTGATGCAATCTACCGATCAATATTGTGCCGGTGACTTCAGGTCTACTCGTGGTAGATTAGGGCGGATTTGCACCGTAGAAAATCAATATAGAACGCGAAAATTGCGAATTTACAACGATCTAGAAAATTCAATCTATTAGAGCTTCGATGATTACCTTCGATTCACCGGACCAAAGTAGTGCTGATAACGTGTTGAGGAATCGTCGCTGGCGATCAGTCCGATCGATTTCTTTGCTTAGAACAAATCGAATCAATCACAGAAGACAAAATAATAAATTGAAATCACATAGAGAGGTAGAGAGAATTCGTGGTCTTTATTTATTAATTTCTGATTGCATGTGTACAAAATATGCCGGTACGACTTCCTATTTATAATCTCCGGTGAGGTACCCATCATGGGCTAGGTCTGCTGATCCAGGCCCAGGTTTTCTAACAGTTTCCTTCTTCTGATTTGCTCGGTGGACCATGACTTCCCTTCGCGGGAATACTGAGGTGGGCTGCACAGCACAAAAATTCTGCTGTTTTTACCGAGATCTCAGGCTTGTTGGGAATTCCTAAAATGCTCCAAACCATTGTCCCAACGTAGCACATAAATCTTAAAGCTACCAATATATAGCAGCTCTCCGTCCGTGCCATAAAACTATCTTCTGGAGGACTCGTTAATGTGCACGTGGAATCCAATAACAAAAAAAATATAAAGGTAGTAATATTAAATTTCAATCATTTCATATCATATATAGTACTATAAAAATATAGTACCAATATTCTGATCTTTAAAAATTGCTTTGCATTGGTCAACACATTCCGAATTTTTTAAAAATCATTTTAAAGATAACATCGTCCTAATTTTATTTGTAATTCTGATCTTTTTGACGACGTGAGGACACACCGGGTGGCCTAAGCACACTGCCACATCGCCTTTGTGGCACGGCCAAAGCTGCTACCTAAGTCCTCCCTGGCCAGCGTGAAGGGCTTGTGTGGTGCTGGGCGGCCTCTGCCACGTCGTAATAGTTGGCATGGCTGCGGCCCCGCTCAGTTGGGCTGAAAAACTATGGCTTATGGCTGAAATTGCACTGTAGCGGCTGAAATTTCACTGTAGCTGAAGGTAGCTTATTTGGCGTAATTAATTTTAAAAAAAATTAAAATAGAAAAAATTTCAGAAAAAGACGAAATTTATTAATAGCGAAAAATAAGCCAGAAGCTGAAACTGAAACGAGCGGGGCCTTAAACCTTGGGCTGAAGCCATCCTTGAAAGGTGTTCCCCTGCGCATCATGTTGGTGTGGCAGATGCACTTTGCCATGCCAAGGAAGTTGGCGTGGCAGATCAGGACTGCCACGTCGCATTTTTTGGCGTGGTAGAACTTACCCGCACGAGCCGGCGGAGCAAGCTGGAGAAGGTTTTTTTTTTCTAAAATAACGCATTATTTTAATAATATTATATAAATAAATGATCAGGAAAAAATAAACCAAGATTTCAAGTCCGATATAACACTATAACGAATGTGTGAATTACATGGTGCGCAAGATCATGTTATATGTATATGTTTGCCTCGCTACTTCTATAGTACAAATGGCAACATGCACGAACTATGAACCCAAACTACAACTGAGATACATATGCACCTTTTAAAAGTTAAAAATACTTGGCGGATAGAAAACAAGTCCGGCTTTTAGACATACGTCCTACTCCCCTTGTGGGTGCAGGCCTTCGCACGGGTGTCACGATACTGGGCTATAAGGTCTTTTTTGGGCTTGTCTTAGTATATAGAATAATCTTCGGTGCAATAGGGGCATCAGGGATGATTGGTGGTTTTCCATTGTCTTCCCTGTTCCTGGTTGAGTGAGGTTTCCAACGGTAAACACTTCGGGCACAACTGCATAGTTTAGCATATACTTATGTTGTATAAATGCCTTATCGTACTTTACCGGGCCGTTGAGCCATTGGAAGAAGTAGCAATGCTCTTCTGGTTGCCATGCACAAATAAAGTTATTAATTTTTAAAATGCAATATGCAATGTGGAATGTCGAGAGACATCACTTACGTGGCAATCTCCATGCATGTAGAAAGCCCGAGCGACGGTACTAGGATGTATGGATTTCGTGATCCATGTTGGGTTAACGCAGTCATACTACAGATGTGAAAACTATGGTGGTATAGGAGCATCCTTGCAAAAACTATTAGGTATGTTCCTGCCTTGTTGGCAACTTATTTTTGCTTCTGAGTCTCTTTGTCTTCTCCCTCCAATCTCCTATTTTCCAAATTTTCCCAAAAAAATGTGTTGCCTATAGCTGTGGAGTGTGCCCCGGTTTTATAAGCAGTTAGCTATAGAGTGTGCCATTGTTTTATAGGTATTTCGGGCGTAGCGTTGAGGGAGTAAATTTTGGTGAATGAAAGTGTACTCACGTTCGCGAGAAGGAATCTTTGGGTACAAGATAGCTCAACGAGTTGTCAATGCACTGTGAAAAGCTGATACATGTTGTCAATTCAGTCCAAAAAGGTGGCATGGTATGATTACTTTGGCCTGGAAAACTAGAAAAGATAAATAACAATGCACACAAAATAGAACTTCTGGATGATACTTATGGGGTGAGTACAACCTTCAATGTTGCTGATTTGTCTCTATATTTTGGACTGGAAGAGTCGAGGATGACTCCATTTCAAGGGAGTGAGGATCATGATGACACTCCCAACACTACTACATCATCCATCTCTCAAAGTGTACATGATGTGCCTAAAGGGCCAATGACAAGAGCTAGAGCCAAATTATTTAACCAACAGGTGAATTTATTTCTTAGTGAGTTTACATATGATTTACATGATAATTGGCTACTTTCTCATGCAAATACTTTGTGTGTTCTCAAGTTTGACAAGATTAAAGTTTCAAAGTAAATTTATCTGGTTTTCATTTTTTTTGGACTATAGGACAGAAATAAAACAATATAAAAAGCAAGGGTAATTGATCCTACCAAGTTAACTATACTTTGATACTAAGATGATTGCAGGGTATTTGCATGAGAACACATAAAGTATTTGTATGAGGTAGTGCCAATTATCATGTAAAGCATAAGTAAACTCATTAAAAATAAATTCACCTATTTGTTAAGTAATTTGGCTCTAGCTCTTGTCATTGGCCCTTCAGGCACATCATGAGTGACATCATGTATAAAGAGATGAATGATGTAGTAGTGTTTGTAGTAGTGTTGAGGAAGTCTTCATCATGAACACGATAGACATGACCTTCAAGATCAAAGCTCACTAAGGCGAACAGGACGGGGTGGTGATATTGGCAGTGACAATGTTCCAGCCTCCCTACGGGGAAACAAGCACAGGAAGGTAAGCATTAGGAAGAGGGGAGAGAGGCAAACTTGATGCGTATAACAATGGCCGTGGAAACTCACCGAACGGTGAGGAACCGAACAACAAAGCTGACGGCCACAATTAGAAAAGATAGCCAAATTCACCTCCACTAAAGGTAGAGAGAAAGAGAGCTTGGGGAAATGAAGGGGAGGTTAGGGGGATGGTTTTGACACACTCGGGTATGGCTAAAATAAAGGGGAGAAGGGGGGACAAGCATAGTGACATGGCGTGACCCTGAGTGCAAGAAAACACAAGTGTGAGCATGTCCAGAGAGGGAGAGGGGAGAGTGCAGTGACAGGACAAACTCACAACAACGTTGCGCTCCAGGTAGCAGGGTGACATGGTGCCTGGTGCACGCAACCGAGCATATGGCGTCATGGGCAAGCAAGCGAGAGAGAGAGCGGTGGGAGAGAGAAGGCTTGGGGAAGAAGATGAACAAGAGTTGGGACTAACAGGTGGGGCCAGGGGCCCGCATGGCAGCAACAGCACACGCAAGAGAGTGGGGGAAAGCTGGGCTAGCTCGGATAGGCCTGTGCTCGTGAGTGGACTACGGCTGGTATGGGGAGGGAAGGGGAAGGACGACGCGGCTGGGCCAGCTCAAGCGAGCGGGCCATGAAAGGTGAAAGGAGAGAGGAGAGGAGTGGGGGACACAGTGCGGGCCAGCTAGAACTGCTCGAGAGGAAGAAAGAAGGAAGAGGCAGAGCAGGCCAGTAGGGGGAGAAAGAAAAAGAGGGTTGGGCCTGTGACTGGGTTTCGACCAAAGAGAGAGAGGGAAAAGGAAAAGCTTTAAACTTTTTATTTCCAATTAAATTTTGATTTGAATTTGAAATTTGAACTTCTTGAGGGATTTTGCACACACAGATTTTAGAGAATTTTGAACAGCACACAAATAAATTTGAGAAATTTTCAAATTTGACTTTTTATCCAAGGTAATTATTTTAAAATTTTAAATTCAAGGCAATGCTTTAGGGAAATGTTGAAAATGCAACAAAAAATTTTGAAATCCATGAAAATCATGCAAGTTTTATTTTTTAGGCAAATTTGGGCTGTTACAAAAAATATTCATCTCATAATCCAACCTTGTTGCAGTTTCAACTTTCAAAATGAAAAACGGCATCTTATAGTTTCAAAGAAAATCCTACGTAGCCATTTCCTTTTTAGTTCATGGTGAGTCGATCCAATAAATAAAACCAAGCTCAATGGTTCTGGATACTATTATGTTTTTCTTGGAGTTACAAAATTCAACCAACATGCGAAGTCTTATGGTGAAAAGTTTAGAGAAATAGCATTATCTGGTACAAAATCGAGGTATATATGGAATTGTGATTTGCGTTGAAGTAGAAATTACTACCAATAAAAATGCCTAGCTCTTGATTTGATGGACCTTAATTTTAAAATCTTAGATTTGGCAGTTATCTTAGAGATATATTAATTTAGAATTATAATAAAATAGAGATAGCACTGCCAATAATTGAATGGTTGAGAGTGTGTAAATTTTCTAAACAGGCCTAACTCCCAATCCTCTCTTTCACATAGTGGGGAGAGATCTCAAAATAAATTTACTAAGTGAATATAAATCAAATATCTCACATGTATTTTGTTTGCCAAATAGAAATTTCAACAATTGGAATTAGCAAACAAAATTTTATACCATATACTATACTACACTACACCATGAAATGTGCAATTGCGTAGGCCACTTGGCTAGTTAAACCCCAAAAATAGAAGTCCTCCATTGACTTCAATTTCCTAATCCATTGACTTCACCATACACCATAAATTGAACAAAGTATTTGTCAACTGATATTACGTGAGAAATAAATATATACTTGGACTATATAACATATGAAAATAGTAAAAAAAATAATATTGGCGCAATCCACGGAACACAAGCAAGAATATCTATCGATCGAGGAATAAAACAGGACAAGTACGGAGTCGTGTATCATAAGAATGACCTGATGAACTCTTGATTATTGCAGGGCTGGCCTTTAGCTTGTGGAAAGCACATTAAGCCATCTTCCTAAATAACACAAATAAATCATCAGTTCATCACCGAGTCAATATTGTTACAGGACGGATAAAGAGCATGCTTGACCGGCAAGGAGGATAACCTTCAATCTCGCTGGCTGGCGATTAGACCATTGTTGTTGTGACGTGCGTTGGTATCGATGCACTGGCCAAAGGCGTCGAAGACTTGTCCAGAAGACCACAGACCCCGCCATTACAGTTGCATGCAGTGGTAAACGGTGTGCGATCCTTGCTCACTCAGTCACTCTTGATGACCATTCATGGTCACACAGTAGTGGGAGTGCCGAGCATGTCCAGTGGTGACATCCAGTCTTGGCCCATTCATTCGCTGGGACGCTGGAGCAAGCTGGCTAACCTTCCATGACATACGCCTGGATATTCTTGATGCACTGACCGTGGAGCGAGTTGGTGCGACTACGGCAGGCAACAGGCGTGGAAGCCGAACGGGACGACGGTCTTGGAAAAGACCATATAAAAGTAGGAACGGCTTCTTGTAAAGGGGCGTCTCTGTGGTCGCTGGGGTGGGAACTGGGAAGTGCAAACCTCTCCAACAGAAATTTGCACGGGATCAGGATGGTGCGTTTTATTTACTGTGACTTATAGTTTATTATTAAAGTTTGATCCGAATGCATACCGTATTCGTGTAGGATACTACATCATCTTATGCCAGACATAGTATGACCGGTGCCAGGACCATACGCAGACTACATCAAACATGGTGTCAACATATAGCAACCGACTCTGATTCGGTTTCCTCTGGACTTGTCTCCCTCGCCCTATATACGTACCCCTATAGTCCATAGAAAGAAAAAGAGTTTTATTGTAATATCTTATTATATAGTAAATTTCGTTTTTGTGCGTCTGTAGTTTTTCCATAAGGGTTTTTCACATTAAATCTGTATCACCCGTTCCTTTGATCGTCTATTTTTGTCGTGCATTTTATAACACATATGACTCCGACTGATGGCTTTTGACCCTAATATGAGTGCTCATACAAACAAACTTAATACTGATAACAAAATGCTCATGCGAAAAAGGCTATTCTGATAAGATACTTCGAAACGATGGTGGAGAAATTATTACGTTTATTTGTTCGAGGAAGCCAGTTTGTTTGTTCGAGAAAAACCATAAAATATAAATCATAAGCTAAAAAAAGATGATGTGGCTCAACAAAAATCTTCCTTTCTCGTCAATAATATAGGGGAGAAAAATTTTGTCTACAACTTTAAACATGTTGTAATATGGCTATACGAGGACAATTACCTACACATCCCTAGAGAGCCATCCTTGCACTCCTTATAAATAGACGGAATGGATTCGTCTGACCCCCTTATTGTATACACCAGATATACGTGGTTACATTATTTTTTATTGATTGGTTGGTAACATGACACAATAATATGCAAGAAATTCAAGTCCTGTTATATGTACTCTATTCACACAGAGGCATTAACCAAAACATGCCATGCACCAAAACTTAACCACTTTCAGTGTTATTACTGCCATGTGAAGCTCATCAACGTAGTGGTCACCATGCTTTACTGTCGAACAGCGCGGCCATGGCGACTCAGACGGCAAATTAGCCCCCACCTAGGTGATCGGAGGCCAGGAGATCACGGGATCATCGTTGGATGGTGGTGGGGCTGAAGGATGGCTAGCACTAGCCGATGAAGGCGATGTTGAATTAGGTTTGTGAATGGTGGTTGGTAGGGATGGAAAACGGAAAGGATAATCCGTTTTATCAGATAAAACATGAATGTAGTAAGTAAATCTATATTTGAGAATATTCGTATTCGTATTTGAGAATATTCTTATCCATATTCGAGAATGTTCGTATTCGTATTCGAGAATGTTCATATTTGTATTCGTATTCGAGACTATTTGATCCGTTTCCACGGGACCTCCCTGAGAATAATTGTAGGAACACTGCTACAGACAGCCCTATCACAGACGGTTCGGAACCGTCATCACAGACAGTTTCTGAACCATCAGTGTTTAGGTGTCAGTGATAGTTGGTGGTTATCACAGACGGTTCCCGAGCCGTCTGTGATAACTATATTACAGACGGTCTTGATTTCTAACCGTCTGTGATAGACGAGTATCACAGACGGATTTTTATAAACAACCGTCGGATACTCGCCTATCACGACGGTTAGTAATCAAGACCGCTCGTGATACGAGACTATCACGACGGTTATTTATAACCAACCGTCCGTGATACTCGTCTATCACGCACGGTTAGTAATCAAGACCGCTCGTGATACGAGACTATCACGACGGTTGTTTATAACCAACCGTCGTAATACTCGCCTATCACGAGCGGTTAGTAATCAAGACCGTCAGCGATACGAGACTATCACGACGGTTGTTTATAACCAACCGTCGTGATACTAAATCTATCACGCAGCGGTTAGTAATCAAGACCGTCGTGATATACAAATATCACGCATTGGTTAGTAGTAAGGGCCGTGCTGCGATATCATTCACACCACAGACGGCACTCTTTGAAACCGTCTGTGATATTGTATCACAGACGGTTTTTAATAACGAACCGTCTGTGATACCAAGTGCATCATCCATTTTATTTGCTGTTTCTTGGCTAGCCTCAGGATATGCTAGCCATGCCCTCTGAAAGCAAACAAGCAAGCAGATTACAGATAAATGACAGATATAAGTTAATTGCAACTCATAGTAAATTACAACAAAACTCGATACACAGATGAATGTAACAAACGGCTAGCAGATCACATACATATATAGAATGAAAATCGTTACACAAAATCTGACAAATGCATTTAGTTGAAGGAATTGTTTGATTTGTACAGTGGAATCCAATGTTTCAACATCTAATTATCACCATTGCCGGCGTAGAACTCTCCACTCTTACTTATGACCTCTGCTACCAAGAATTGGGAGATGATTGCACGAATTTCGACGAGATTGTCAAGATCATATGCACTTTGGTCGAACTTCACCCGTTGTCGCTACGAGCAATGTTAAGTCATTCATTAGCATATGTGTGTAATATAAATACATATATATAATCAGAAAATAATAATTATTGGAAGGACCTGACAAACCTCTGGATCATTGATCTTAGTACTCATGATTTCCTGCATATGGCGGCAAACGTAGAATCCACATACGTTGCCTTGTAGCTGCTGGTGGCACTGCAAAAATAGAATTACATACATCAGTATTGTCAATTCTAGAGGCATTATAACAAAGTATGATATAGGATTGTTGTGTTGTAGAGGGTACCGAAATCGTGTTCGTGTCGTGGCGTGTCATGGATTTTATATCGTGTGATCCTCCTTGGGCAACATATTCGCAAAAGCCCTACGTGATTCAAAAACTTAGCGTCGTAGTGGCAAACAAAAGAAATATTACAATAGAGTTATGTATGGAGGAAATGAGTTTACATTAAGTACTTCTTGCACAGATCAAGTCGTGGTTGCTCTAAGGAGGGAATCAAGGTATATTACCTTGCTCCACTTTGGTACAATCACAATCAAAATCCAGTGATGCCTAGTCATGTGTGTCGCCATAGTGATTAATCCTAAGTTCATGCTGCATGTAAAGTACAAATGAAACATATGTGTGGCAACTAGTGAAGCACTTACCCTTGGTTGAAGGGTACCATGACGTACTCCTTGTCATTGTGAGCAATCAATCCCCTCATTATGTAACCTTGCACGAAGGATGCATCTGCGTTGATAGATTGCTCGGAGACCAAGTGAGGGTCGAGAAACCCACCGTCGCCACGTTCACGGACTTCTTAGATCATGTATCTATACATAAAGAAAGAGTAATGACATTTACCCGTATAACGTGAATGTAGAACTTCATTGTACAAGACACTTACGATGTCCAAATCGTAGAAGTGAGGCGTCGAGTTCGTCGAGATTGAATAATAAGAATAAATCTTCGAATGTCACGACGATGTAGCCCGTGTCGTGGAGGAAATGTGTCTCGTTATATTTCAGAGTGAATGCACTCTGCCGGTTTGGCTTCAAGTTGGACTTCTCCATGTACCAGGCATGCAATCTATTGCAAATCATACCAAGATGGCGTAATTGTGAGTCGGGCACCAACGACACTCCTAGAGTAAACGTCCATGGCACGGGATGCGGCTTAATTTTCTTCGCATGAGCCTTGGAGGCCTTGGAGCCTCGCTTGTGAGATGTTCTCGGTGGCGTCTCGGCGGGAGCCGATGCAACAGACTTTACTGGATTTGGAGGTGGAGGTGGAGCCACCGGAGCCGATGTGCCAGTTCAGGCGACGTCCCTCTTGGGCCACCGGATGTGAAGATTGTGGCACGGACATGTCGAGGCGATGTCCTCTTGGGCCACCGAACGAATGTGTGGACGGCATCCCTAATATCTTAATCTCTTCGTTTGGGGCTTCTCAAGAGGGACGGACTTAAAAATATCATTAATCATGTCCACCTGGACCTTTATGAAACCGGTGTCTACTTGTACACCGTACGCGCAGCAAGGTTATCAAGTTCTGTAAAGTGCAGTGGAGCAACCATTCAGAATCGAAAGCAACTTGGGAGCGTGAAGAGGATCTCAAAGAAGAGTTCCCGACCTTTTTCCTATCTCATCCAATCTCTGGCCTAGATTCTTTCTAAGGGGGTAGGTTTGTCACATCCCAAAATTTGCTTTTGGAAGAAAATTAAATTCAAATTAATTATTTTAAAGTAATTAGATTTTATGTGGCATTTCTGGATTTTCTCGAATTTAAAACCTAATTTTTAAATTTAAAAAGTAATTCAAAGTATGAAACTAAAATACCAACAGTAGTTGGAAATAATTTTATTTAGTCCAAAATATGTCCAGAGCTTCGTGAATTTTTCTGGAATTTTGGAGGTATTTTCATATTTTTCGAGGCCTAAATAATTTTCCAAATTTTTCTAAAAATCTAAATCAAATTCTGAAAATAATATATCCCCTCTCCCTCCAGCCGACGCGTGGATGGCCCAGATCCATCCACGTTGCCGCTCGGCCTGATCCTGGCCGCATCCTCCCCTTCCCCTCGCTGTCTAGCGGGCCCGGCCCGTCAGCCGGCGGCCCCGCCTTCCCCTCCTCCTCGCCCGACGCGTGGACGGCTCGGAGGAGCCGCGTCTTTGCGCCCGGCCTCAATCCACCGCCCCTTCCACTTAACCGCACCACCGCCCGATCTTTTCCCCGATCCGCGTGGCAGCCATCCGCGCCGCCCGCCCGCTCCCTCCTCTCTCATCGCACGCGGGCCCGCTGCGGATCCGCTCGTCCGCGGAGCCGCCTTTCCTTTCTTTTTCCTCTTTCCTTTCTCGCCGGCCGACCGAGACCGCGCCGGATCCGGCCTTGCCTTCCCTGCCTCTCCCCGGTTTTGGAATCCCTGAGCCCCGGCGGGAAGCAAATCCCCAACCCCCGCGCCTCCCTTCCTTCTCTGCCTTCCCTTTCCCGTTTCTTCCCCTCCCCTTTTCTCGGCCACAAGACCGGCGAGCGATTGCCGCCCCTGCTCCCCTGCGCCCTATAAAGCCCCCTGGTTCGCCTCCCTCCGCCCAACACCTAGACACACTCCACCCCTCTCCCTAAGCCCCGAGCGCCGTCGCACCGCGAGTTCCCCGTGCGCCCACGGTAAGTACTCCGGCGAGCCTTCGCCGCCGCCTCGGTCATCCCGAGCCCGCCACATTTCCCGAGCTCCTCTCGCCTGCGTGCGATCCTCCCGACACCTCGCCCGCCTCCCGCCGCTGAGCGCTGCCGCACCGGAGGACCCGAGCCGCTCCGCCATCCTCGCCGCCGGCCACCTCCGCCTCGCCCCGAGCCTGCCGACCCTTCGTTGGACTCGTCTCCGCTCCGGGTTTGCATTTCACGCGTCATCCGCACCCCTCCGCCACTCCCTCGCCGCCGACGACCCTGCCTCCGGCCACCTTCCCCGGCCTCCCCTCCGGCAGGTAACTCAAAAGGTTTGATTGCCCTATATGGGTAGGCAAAGCCTCCCCGCTCACTTGGCTATCACCGCTCGCTCTCCCCTCCCCCGACTCCCTCGGCGCGCGTTCGAGCCCTCGGCTCCGCACGCGGAGGTTGAGTTTTTCTCAATTAAACCGCGCTGACAAGTGGACCCCACCCGTCAGTGGCAGCTGTCCTCGCAGGCCACTGTCGACTGGGCCCCACCCCTCTGCGCTGGTCACTGACAAGTAGGCCCAGAGTCCAGTGGGTCCCATGTGTCAGAGGCTGAGCCGTGGGCTCACTGTCCAGTGGGTCCCACATGTCAGGGACAGCTCTCTGTGGACTCACTGACCAGTGGACCCCACCTGTCAGTCTCTCAGAATAAAAATAGAAATTAAAATCTAATATTCCAGTGGGCCCCACCTGTCAGAAATTTGGGAATTTCTAGATTTATTCAATCTGAGATTTTCAAATGAGCATAACTTTCTCATTTTAACTCCAAATCCAGCCATTCAAATTTCTAAATTCATCTAAAATCATAATCTATCCAACTATGGCCTCTGTTGAATTTTTGGATTTTATTTGAATTTTCATTTGTATTTATTTGCTTTGTTTGCTTTGTCTTTTCTCGCATAGATTCCAACGTTGTCGACGATCCCTCTTCACAAAGAACAGAAGACCTAAACCCTGCAAGAAGGCAAGTCTCCTTTGATCATCTTGAACCTATGCTTTTGAAAATGTTTTAATTATTTTAAATTGTATGCATTGCTATTTACATAAAAGTCACTAGTTCAAATCTTTAGGAATTAGTTATTCCAACTTGGTTATGCCTCATTTGACATTGATTGCCATGTACATTGTCACCCTAGAACTCCCTTGTCTCAATAATGAGATTAATATTAAACTTTGTGAATATTAGAATGGTAGGATAATGCTTAGTCTTGCTATCTAATATCCTTTGGAAAATCTTGAAAATGGGAAATTATGATTTATTATTAAATCCTTGTGTTTGAAAGTGAAGTGGCAATTGGAGTTGTCACTGTGATTTTAAAATAAAATAAAAATGTGAAAGTTGGTTTAGGTTAGGTGGATGGTCATTGGGTTGGTGCGATGCACGAGAACTTGTTAAGTGTATGTTCCACCCTAGTCAATTAAGGACCGACGCTTGTGTTTGTCCAAACCGAGCATTAACCGTATAACCGCAAGTCTATATGGGTACGACCTAGCTAACTAACTTATGATAGTCTAGTTTAGGTGCCACCATGGAAAGTGGATGCCGGGATGGACCGTTATTCACAAGAGGGACAGGATTTATCAGACTCATATGGCGCAAGAGGGGCTTGGTTGGGCGGTTAGCCTACTGCGGTGAAACCTCAGCGGTGGTATCTAGCTAGATTAGAGTAAGGTAAAGGCTTTGTGATATTTTATCTGGGTCTCATGCCAAAGGAAGCGTGTTGACTTTTAGGATAATTTATCTCTTGTGGGTAAAGTTGTACAACCTCTGCAGAGTGTAAAACTATTCGAATAGCCGTGCCCACGGTCAAGGGTGGGCAAGGAATGCATTCACATGGTAGATTTCTGGTTTTGGTTTTAAAATCAAAAGTTTTATTTTTCGAGGGTGGAGGGAACTCTCGGAAGGGAATCCTGGTGGTTGGAGCCAGAGAGGGTGGATGGAACCCGCAGTTTAAACTTGACCAATGGTAATTGGTTAGCTAGTGTTGGTAGTTGGAACCTTCACTAGAAAGTTAATTCTGTTAAAACCTTTACTTCATTAAATTGATGCCTTCGAAAATAATTAGTAGTATTGAGATTTCAAATATTGCTTTGTGCAAAAGAACCGTATGGCCTTCCTGTGTTAAAGCCTTGCATCTATGCATTTTTCCCAAGACTTGCGGAGTACTTTATGTACTCACATGCTACACTTAAAAATAAAATCTCAGAGGAAGTTGAAGCTCAAGAAGGTGACTACGACTACTGCTTCGCTTGTGGCTGCGATGGATTCTTCCCGGAGGACTAGGCCGCGCTTCCCCAGTCAACTGCCTGTGGCATCTTGATGGGTCTACTTTGATTTCACTTTGCTTCCGCTGTGTTTTGATTGTGCGAGGTCTTGAAACCTCCAATGTAATAATGAGACCTGGTGGTCAGTACTCTTTATAATTGAAATAAATACGTTGTTGGTCATGAATCATTTCTGTTTAACTGTGTGCACTAGCTTTGATATGGGACTAGTGCAGAAATACACAGAGGGTCCGGGTTTGGAAATCCGGGGTCCCGTCAGAGGTGGTATCAGAGCCAATTTGACTGTAGGACGTGACCTAGATTAAGAATGGCAAACCATAAGGACTTATATTTATAAAAAGAGTATATTAAAAATATATAAGCTTCTTTGCATCTACTCTCTTCCTACTTAGAATCTCGTTCTTGTCTCCAACTCCATTTGTTAAAAACTTTTTACTAATCTTTTCTTTCACTCAACTTTGTAGATGGCTGGTTCATCCTCCGCTGCCCCGTGGGACTACTACTCACATGGAGAGGATGCTGGAGAATTCGCTAGCCTTCTCCGCAGCTTGATGCAAGCTTGAATACGCCACCGCCCATTTTCGTGGGTCGGAAGACGCGGATTCTGGACCGTGATTCTGGTCGATGGAGGTATTCCTGTATGCACGGGATGGGAATTCAAATCCCAAACATACCCCATCAAGCACCTCGGTCCCGCCGTTATGACGCAATTCAGACGCAAAGACGCCGCCATTGATGAATTGTGCCATCTCGCACAAGGATGCCGTACATCGCCCCTTTTGCTTCTTCATCAACCCCATGGTAGGACAGAGGTATCCAGATCCCTTTGATATTCCAGCTGACGATCCTCGACTGTCACATCAGGTGCAGCTCACCTAGGCAATGGCAGTCACTTATGCTAGAGCTCAGGAGGAAATTGGACAACTTTGGATGCTTCTCACTTCCAGCTACCAAAGATTCCGACACTCTTCGCGCCGCCTTCTTCTGAGCGTGCAACGAGTTTGAGCGGGGCGTCTCAAGGCGCGGCCGACTACGCGCCGCCTTCACCCGTAGTTGATTACACGCCGCCTTCTCCCGCACCACCGTCATCCCCAACAACCCGGGTGCACCACTCGACTTTCGGACTCCACATCGACTTACAAAGACGCAAGAAGGTGCGACGCCCGATCCGCCACCGTCATCACTCTCAAGAAGCGCAAGCCTTCTCCTTCGTTCTCGGTCGATCGCCTCGGTCGTAACCGTGCCTCGGCCGAGTGTGACTGCTCACGTCACCACGTGAGAGAGCGCCAGGAAGACCCGGAGGAGGATCCAGAAGAGGACCCGGAAGAGGACCCTGAGGAGCACGTCTTTGGAGAGGATTAGTAGTCTTTTGAGTCAGTAGTACCCAAATAAAATGTCCGCGTCCTTAGAACGCTTATTGTTATGTTTTGGTGTGCTAGATGGACTGTACCAGGCCTATGTGCACTTGTGGTACAGCCATCCTTGGAGTTATCTTGATTTTAATAAAAGTTTTTCCCTAAGTGGTTGATGGTTTCTTCTTGTGTGTTGGCTTAGGATGTGATATAGTTCCCCTAATCTCTTACCTTTGCTATTTCCCTCTTACCTTCTGCTAACCTAAACCGCTTCAGATGGTGAACACGAGGAGCAACCCTGGCAACAGCCGTGACGCCAACAATCACCAGAGGACAACATTCCACCACCTCCCGCTCAGCCCCCAACTTGGAGCAGATGATGGCTATGCAAACTGCAGCTTACTTCAAGCTCGCGCCTGAACCAAGTGCACCAACCCAAAGCAGCACCCAACCAGCACCCTACTAAGTTGGGAGAATTCATGAAGACAAGGCCTCCCACTTTTGCTGGATCGGTGGATCCCCGGAGGCGATGATTGGATCAAGGATGTGGAAAGAAAATTGGTCCTAGCTCGATTAACGATAATGAAAAGGTGTTGTATCTCGCTCACTACTCAAGGGAATGGTCGCTAACCGGTGGGAAAACTACCGCGCCGCCATCAAAATGCACAAGCCATCAATTGGGATGAGTTTGTTGAAGCTTTTATCGCCCATATTCCTACGGAATAATGGAAATGAAGAAAAGAGAATTTATCGACTACAGCAGGAAACCTCAAGAGTGTTTCGAATACCAACAAGTTCACCCAACCGTCTGTATGCATCCAAGAGGTCACATCGGATGCGACCAAGATTTGGAGGTTCACGCAGGGACTTGACCCCAATCTCAAGGTGCAACTGGTATCCAATGATTTCCCTACCTTCCAGCACCTAGTGAACAAGGCCTTTGTCCAAGAAGATGCTCAGCGTCAGCTATACGAAACTCGGAAGAGGAAGTTTCAAGCCCAGAAAGGAGCAAGCAGCTCTCGATTCCGCCCCAACGCACCTCACTTTCACAAGCCTTCAGAGTCAAGCGTGCCAAGGACTCCCTTTTCAGGACCCCGCCCAAATCCACAAACTCCCGGCAAGCAATGGTGGCCAACCCAGCAGAACAGACTTCAAGCGGCAGGAGTGCAGTGTTTCAACTGCAAGAACATGGGGCACTATGCCAGCAACTATCCCCAGAAACGCCCAGCAATGACCCCAGTTCGTTTCAATCTAGGGACTACGCCAGCACGAGCTCCAAATGCAGGACAAGGCCGTGGGACACCTCAGACCCCAAGGACTCCACAAGTGGTGAGCAGAGGGCATCTCAACCATGTGACCGCGGAAGCAGCCCAGGATGCACCCGACGTAGTGCTGGGTAAGTCCTTGTCAACTCAGTACCTGCATCAGCATTATTTGATTCTGGAGCTTCGCATTCTTTCGTGTCCAAAGATTTTGCTGAAAGATATAATTGGGATGTGTGTAAGCTAAAGAACCCTATGCTAGTCCAATCCCCTGGAAAGGAAATGAGGACTAACACAGTTTGCCCTAGAGCAACTGTGGATATAAATGGAGTTAAGTTCCTAGCGAACCTTATTATAATAGACTCCAGGAGTTTAGATGTGATACTTGGAATGGATTGGTTAACTAAGTATAAAGGACAGATAGATTGTGCTGATCGAGCTGTTACAATCACTAACTCTGATGGGATTCAAGTAAGGTATAAGTCAAACTCACCTACCCAGAGCAGGTGTGGTTTGAACAGTGTGAAGGGAGTGACTCTGGAAAAAGTACCTATAGTGAGTGAGTACCCAGATGTGTTTCCTGAAGATTTACCCGGAATGCCGCCAGACAGGGAAGTCGAGTTTGTCATCAACCTAGTACCTGGAACAGCTCCGATTTCAAAGAGACCTTATCGGATGTCTGCAAATGATTTGGCTAAAGTTAAGAAGCAAATTGAAGAATTGCAGAATAAAGGTTTTGTAAGACCAAGCCCGTCACCCTGGGGAGCACCAGTACTGCTAGTAAAGAAGAAAGATGGTAGTCTTCGCATGTGTGTGGACTATCGATCCTTGAATGATGTGACGATTAAGAACAAGTACCCTTTACCCGAATAGATGATCTGCTTGATCGGTTGAAAGGATCATGTGTATTCTCTAAGATTGATCTTCGATCAGTTATCACCAATTGAAGTTAAGACCAGAGGACATACCCAAGACCGCATTTGCTACCCGTTATGGATTGTATGAGTATACAGTGATGTCTTTCGGTCTAACCAATGCCCCAGCATACTTCATGAATCTAATGAATAAGGTGTTCATGGAATATTTGGATAAGTTTGTGGTTGTATTCATCGATGATATTTTGATATATTCCAAGAATGAGGAAGAACATGCAGAACATTTGAGGATAGTTTTGGAAAAGCTCAGAGAAAATCAGTTGTATGCCAAGTTTAGTAAGTGTGAGTTTTGGTTAAAGAAAGTAGCTTTCTTGGGCCATGTGATTTCAGCAGGAGGAGTGTCCGTAGACCCTGAGAAAGTAAATGATGTGCTTAACTGGACACAACCAAAGTCAGTATCCGAGATCAGGAGTTTTCTTGGATTGGCTGGTTACTATCGTCGATTTATTGAAGGCTTCTCCAAGCTCGCAAGACCTCTCACCCAGTTGCTGAAGAAGGAAAAGAAGTTTGAATGGAGTAAATCGTGTGAGGACAGTTTTCAAGAACTAAAGAGAAGGCTAACTTCTGCACCAGTGTTAACCCTTCCGGATATTAGAAAGGATTTCGAAGTCTTCTGTGATGCCTCAAGGCAAGGATTAGGCTGTGTTCTGATGCAAGAGAGAAAGGTAGTAGCATATGCTTCAAGGCAATTGCGACCTCATGAAGGAAACTATCCAACCCATGACTTAGAGCTTGCTGCCGTAGTGCATGCATTGAAAATATGGAGGCACTACTTGATTGGTAACCGCTGCGAGATTTACACTGATCACAAAAGCCTGAAGTACATATTTACTCAACCCGATCTCAATATGAGACAAAGGAGATGGCTTGAGTTAATAAAGGATTATGATATTGGAATACATTATCACCCAGGAAAGGCTAATGTGGTAGCTGATGCCTTGAGTCGAAAGAGTTACTGTACCAAACTGTGGATTAGGGATAGTATGCCCACACTTCAAGAAGAATTCCAGCGGCTCAACTTAGAAGTAGTGGAGAAAGGATTCCTAGCCACTTTGGAAGTTCAACCAACCTTAGAAGATCAAATCAGGGCAGCTCAAAAGGAGGACAAGTATGTCCAGGAGATCAAGGATAATATGAAGAAAGGGAAAGCCTCGGGATTTTCAGAGGATGAAGAAGGTACCCTTTGGTTTGGGAAAAGGATTATTGTACCTGAAAAGAAAGAGGTAAAGGAGTTAATATTGAAGGAAGCCCATGAATCTGGATATTCAATTCACCCTGGGAGTACCAAGATGTACCAAGATCTCAAGGAAAAGTATTGGTGGTCAAGTATGAAATGAGAAATTGCAGAATACGTAGCCTTGTGCGATGTATGCCAACGGATTAAAGCTGAACACCAGAGACCTGCTGGACTTCTGCAGCCATTGCAGATCCCTGAGTGGAAATGGGAAGAAATTGGTATGGATTTTATAACTGGATTACCAAGAACCAAAACAGGTACGATTCAATTTGGGTTATAGTGGATCGTTTGACAAAAGTCGCCCATTTCATTCCAAAGAAAGACCACCTACTGGGATAGACTTGCGGAGTTGTACATGTCAAGAATTGTGTGTTTGCATGGAATCCCAAAGAAGATTGTGTCGATCGAGGAACCCAATTCACTTGAGATTTTGGCAAAAGTTACATGAACTTTTGGGCACAAACTTAAACTTCAAGATGCAGCTTATCATCCATGCATGATGGACAAACAGAAGAGTAAATCAAATTCGAAGACATGTTGAGGGCTTGTGTCTTGCAAACAAGAATAAGCTGGATCGAGTTTGCCCTATGCAGAGTTCTCCTACAACAATAGTTATCAATCTAGTTTGCAAATGTCTCCGTTCAAGCCCTATACGGCAGAAAGTGTAGGACTCCATTGTATTGGAAGGAGACAGGAGAAGGACAAGTATTTGGACCAGATGTGTTGAAGCAAGCGGAAGAACAGGTTCGCCTAATCCAGGACAGATTAAAAACAGCACAAAACAAGCAGAAAAGTTATGCGGACAATCGACGTAGAAGCTTAGAATTCGTACCTGGGGATCATGTTTATTTGAAGGTGTCACCTCTCAAAGGAATGAGACGTTTGGAGTCGATGGAAAGCTAGCTCCCGATTCATTGGACCTTTTCTGTTGTGGCGAAACGAGGAGAAGTTGCTTACCAGTTGGAGCTTCCACCTCAACTGTCAAAGGTGCATGATGTCTTCCATGTGTCTCAGCTAAGAAAGTGTCTTAGAGTTCCAGAAGAGCAGATGCCTCTAGATGAAATAAACGTGAAGGAGGACCTCACCTATCCAGAGTATCCAGTCAAGATATTGGAGGAAGCAGAGCGCCGTACGCGCAGCAAGGTTATCAAGTTCTGTAAAGTGCAGTGGAGCAACTATTCAGAATCGTAAGCAACTTGGGAGCGTGAAGAGGATCTGAAAGAAGAGTTCCCCGACCTTTTTCCCAGTCTGTCCGAATCTCGGGGTCGAGATTCTTTCTAAGGAGGGTAGGTTTGTCACATCCCAAAATTTGCTTTTTGGAAGAAAATTAAATTCAAATTAATTATTTTAAAGTAATTAGATTTTATGTGGCATTTCTGGATTTTCTGGAATTTAAAACCCAATTTTTAAATTTAAAAAGTAATTCAAAGTATGAAACTAAAATACCAACAGTAGTTGGAAATAATTTTATTTAGTCCAAAATATGTCCAGGAGCTTCTGTGAATTTTTCTGGAATTTTTGGAGGTATTTTCATATTTTTCTGAGGCCTAAATAATTTTCCAGCCTTTTCTGAAAAATCTAAATCAAATTCTGAAAATAATATATCCCCTCTCCCTCCAGCCGACACGTGGATGGCCCAGATCCATCCACGTCGCCGCTCGGCCCGATCCCGCCGCATCCTCCCTTCCTCATCGTCTAGCGGGCCCGGCCACACGGCGGCCCGCCTTCCTCCTCCTCGCTCGACGACGCGTGGACGGCTCGGAGGCGCGTCTTCGCGCCGCCTCAATCCACCGCCTTCCACTTAACCGCACCACCGCCCGATCTTTTCCCCGAGCCGCGTGGCAGCCATCCGCGCCGCCCGCCCGCTCCCTCCTCTCTCTCACTGCACGCGGGGCCCGCCTGTCGGATCCGTCGTCCCCGCGGAGCCGCCCCTTTCCTTTCTTTTCCCCCTCTTTCCTTTCTCGCGCGGCCGAGAGATCGCGCGGATCCGCCTTGCCTTCCTCGCCTCTCCCGGTTTGGAATCCACGAGCCCGTGGAAGCAAATCCCAAACCCCCGCGCCTCCCTTCCTTCTCTGCCTTCCCTTTCCCGTTTCTTCCCCCTCCCTTCCTTTTCCGGCCGCCAGCACCGGCGAGCGATTGCCGCCCTGTTCCCCTGCGCCCTATAAAGCCCCTCGGTTCGCCTCCTCCGCCCAACACCTGCACACTCCACCCTCTCCTAAGCCCCGAGCGCCGTCGCACCGCGAGTTCCCTGTGCGCCCACGGTAAGTACTCCGGCGAGCCTTCGCCGCCGCCTCGGTCATCCCCAGAGCCCGCCGTTACTTCCCCGAGCTCCCTCTCGCCCGTGCGATCCTCCCCGACACCTCAGCCGCCCCTCCCGCGCTGGGCGCCGCCGCACCGAGGACCCGAGCGACTCGCCATCCTCGCCGCCGGCCACCTCGCCCGCCCCCCGAGCCTGCCGGCCCGCGTTGGACTCGTCTCCGCTCCGGTTTGCATTTCACGCGTCATCCGCACCCTCCGCCACTCCTCTGCGCCGACGACCCACGCCTCGGCCACCTTCCCGCCTCCCCTCGGCAGTAACTCAAAAGGTTTGATTGCCCTATATGGGTAGGCAAAGCCTCCCGCTCACTTGGCTATCACCGCTCGCTCTCCTCCCGACTCCTCGGCGCGCGTTGAGCCTCCTGGCTCGCACGCGGAGGTTGAGTTTTTCTCAATTAAACCGCTACCGACAAGTGGACCCCACCCGTCGCTGGCAGCTGTCCTCGCAGCCATCGCCGATGGGCCCCACCCTCTCGCGCCGGTCACCGACAAGCAGGCCCGAGTCCGATGGGTCCCATGTGTCGAGGTCGAGCCGTGGGCTCACCGTCCGATGGGTCCCACATGTCGTGACAACTCTGTGGACTCACCGACCAGTGGACCCCACCGTCGTCTCTCGAATAAAAATAGAAATTAAAATCTAATATTCCAGTGGCCCCACCTGTCAGAAATTTGGGAATTTCTAGATTTATTCAATCTGAGATTTTCAAATGAGCATAACTTTCTCATTTTAACTCCAAATCCAGCCATTCAAATTTCTAAATTCATCTAAAATCATAATCTATCCAACTATGGCCTCTGTTGAATTTTTGGATTTTATTTGAATTTTCATTTGTATTTATTTGCTTTGTTTGCTTTGTCTTTTCTCGCATAGATTCCAACGTTGTCGATTTATCCTCTTCACAAAGAACAGAAGACCTGAAAACCTGCAAGAAGGCAAGTCTCCTTTGATCATCTTGAACCTATGCTTTTGAAAATGTTTTAATTATTTTAAATTGTATGCATTGCTATTTACATAAAAGTCACTAGTTCAAATCTTTAGGAATTAGTTATTCCAACTTGGTTATGCCCTCATTTGACATTGATTGCCATGTACATTGTCACCCTAGAACTCCCTTGTCTCAATAATGAGATTAATATTAAACTTTGTGAATATTAGAATGGTAGGATAATGCTTAGTCTTGCTATCTAATATCCTTTGGAAAATCTTGAAAATGGGAAATTATGATTTATTATTAAATCCTTGTGTTTGAAAGTGAAGTGGCAATTGGAGTTGTCACTGTGATTTTAAAATAAAATAAAAATGTGAAAGTTGGTTTAGGTTAGGGTGGATGGCTGTTGGGTTGGTGCAGTAAGCACGAGAACTTGTTAAGTGTATGTTCCACCCTAGTCAATTAAGGACCGACGCTTGTGTTTGTCCAAACTGAGCATTAACCGTACAACCGCAAGTCTATATGGGTACGACCTAGCTAACTAACTTATGATAGTCTAGTTTAGGTGCCACCAGTGGAAAGTGGATGCCAGGGATGGACTGGTTATTCACAGTGAGGGACAGGATTTCTCAGACTCATATGGCGCAAGAGGGGGCTTCGGTTCGGGCGGTTAGCCTACCTGCGGTGAAACCTCAGCGGGTGGTATCTAGCTAGATTAGAGTAAGGTAAAGGCTTTGTGATATTTTATCTGGGTCTCATGCCAAAGGAAGCGTGTTGACTTTTAGGATAATTTATCTCTTGTGGGTAAAGTTGTACAACCTCTGCAGAGTGTAAAACTATTCGAATAGCCGTGCCCACGGTCAAGGGTGGGCAAGGAATGCATTCACATGGTAGATTTCTGGTTTTGGTTTTAAAATCAAAAGTTTTATTTTTCGAGGGTGGAGGGAACTCTCGGAAGGGAATCCTGGTGGTTGGAGCCAGAGAGGGTGGATGGAACCCGCAGTTTAAACTTGACCAATGGTAATTGGTTAGCTAGTGTTGGTAGTTGGAACCTTCACTAGAAAGTTAATTCTGTTAAAACCTTTACTTCATTAAATTGATGCCTTCGAAAATAATTAGTAGTATTGAGATTTCAAATATTGCTTTGTGCAAAAGAACCGTATGGCCTTCCGTGTTAAAGCCTTGCATCTATGCATTTTTCCCAAGACTTGCGGAGTACTTTATGTACTCACATGCTACACTTAAAAATAAAATCTCGAGAGGAAGTTGAAGCTCAAGAAGGTGACTACGACTCATCGCTTCGCTTGTGGCTGCGATGGATTCTTCCCGAGGACTAGGCCGCTTCCCGACCAATCGCTGTGGCATCTTGATGGGTCTACTTTGATTTCACTTTGCTTCCGCTGTGTTTTGATTGTGCGAGGTCTTGAAACCTCCAATGTAATAATGAGACCGTGGTCGATACTTTTATAATTGAAATAAATACGTTGTTGGTCATGAATCATTTCTGTTTAACTGTGTGCACTAGCTTTGATATGGAACTAGTGCAGAAATACACAGAGGGTCCGGGTTTGGAAATCCAGGGTCCCGTCAGAACATCCTATCGATGTTCCTCCATTGGGCAGAATCAGCAACATGTCTTATCATTACGTCTTTCTTACGTTGCTCGCAGTGCCAACGCATCAATCTTGCATCCTTGCGGTTTGCAAATAAACGCTTCAAACGGGGGATTACAGGAAGATACCACATCACCTTAGCAGGAGGTCCCTGCTTCACCTCGATGCCCTTCCCATCATCAAAGTCATTTTTACGTTTGTATCGGGATGCTTTGCACACCGGACAAACATGTAAGCTAGCATACTCTTTACGGTACAGGATACAATCGTTCCGACATGCATGTATTCTTTCTACTTCCATTCCTAATGGACAAAGAATCTTCTTGGCTTGGTAGGTGGTTCTCGCAACACATTTCCGTTGGAAGCATGTCCACTAGGAGACCTAATAATGCCGTGAAACTCTTGTCGGACCAACCATTGCTTGCCTTCAATTTTAGCGTTCTAGAACTGATGACAACCTCGTATATGCGGCTTGCAGCCGGGAACAAAGGTTTCTCCGAGTCTTTACCAAACTCTCTCACTATAGTTCCTTCGCATCACGTAACATCCGATCCAGATTATCATCCTGCGACCTATCCTCATGATCCGTTGTCATCCTGCGACCTATCCTCATGATCCGTTGTCATCCCGCGACCTTTCCTCATGATCGAAAGAACAGATCCACAACCGGCATATCGTTGCCTCCTCGACTATGTCATAACTACCTTCTTGTGTACTCTTCTCTTCACCGTGATCGGTCCAACATTTGTACCCTTTTCTCAAACCCTTTGAATCAAGTGAGCTTCAATCATACTGAGTTGCTAAACATCTTGAGATTATCACAATCAATACATGGGCAATACATATATTTCATCCCCTTCTTCAACATATCCAGCTCGCCGCCCTTCTAAAGGCGTACACGCCAAGAATGTACTCTTCACTCACACGGTTCTCAATATACATCCAGCTTCGGTCCATCTACGCTACACAAGTGAAAAATGGGTGTCAAAAATGATTATTACCTCTACTACTAACCTCTGATCAGATCACTAAGAATGTTAAGTAATTGAATACTAATCTCTGATCAAATCACTAAGAATGTTAAGTAATTGAGTATGCTAACCTCTGATCAGATCAATAAGAAGACGGTGATATTTTTTCACCCCCAACTCCCTAAAGCCGGCCGCCTTGCTCCACCGATGCAGCGCAATGAAGACAGATCGGTGTCGACATCCTTCAAGCAAGTACGCCAAGTAATTAATACTACGCAGAATATCACAGACGGTTCCAACTACAAACGGCCTGTGAAAATTACATATCACAGACGGTTCGTATTAATACCCGTCTGTGAATTATCACCGACGGTTATTAATATTAACCGTCTGTGATTTCTGCCTATCATAGACGGTTTGCATAAATAACCGTCTGTGATAGTCTCATTATCACAGACGGTTCGTAACACGAACCGCTCGTGATGTATATATATCACGAGCGGTTCAAATATCAACCGCTCGTGATTTATGCGTATCGCGCATTCGTTCGTGTGTAGAACCGTCTATGATAGTCCTTCACGCACGGTTTACACTACAAACCGCTCGTGATAGTTACACGGATGAATCGTTTACGTCAGCGCATGATCGCCAACTCGAAGCATATATAGCATAGCATTGAGGCACATCAGGGCTCGCCTTTGTGTCTTGAGGAATGCCAGAGCTGGTCTTGGATGTGGCCGCCACATCGAAGACCGTGTGGCCGCCACATCCAAGACCAGCTCTTGGCATTCCTCAAGACACACCGCAGCCTCGGATGTGCCTCGAATGCTATGTTATATATGCTTCGAGTTGGCGGTCATGCCCGATTTAAACAGATTCATCTTTCCCGATAAAATTCAAGGCAATTTTATTACAATAGTGCAAAGAAAAGACATTCCCATTCTTGGTTGAGCTGGTCGAGGAACATGCAAATACAGAGGCAAGCACAAAACTCAACAACACATTCAGATCGATCTATTACAGGATAACAAGCTAACAAACCCTTCAGGCACGACGGTTCACACTAAACAAGACACACTTACGGCAAGAGTGTGTTGTTTAGTATGAACCGTCGTGCGCGATGGAGGTGCTAGCTCACGGCGGAGGAGATGCATGCAGGAAGCTAGCTAGTGGATGAACTCACGCGTGACTAGTACCGTGGAAAGGTTGATGGGGAGTTATTAATAAGGGCCTCGCCGTGGAGGAACCGGTGCCACCATTCGATGTGGAGAGAATAGACGGTGAGATCGAAATCACGTGTATACGCCAATTATTGGTGACATGTGATTATTACACACCAATTATCGCGACATGGGATTATTACGAGCGGTTCTTACCAGAACCGCTCGTGTTATCTGGCTTTTCACAGACGGTTCTTAACAGGACCCGTCTATGTTATCTCGATTGGTATAGACGGTTCGTATTAAGAACCGTCTGTGAAAGTTCACAGACGGTTATTAACAAAAACCGTCTGTGATGTCTCTATTGCCAGAACGCTTCGCGCGTGTTTCGATTGCCAGAACACTTCGTGTTTCGATTGCCAGAACGCTTCGTGTTTCGATCGTCTAATTAACGTCTCTCGATCGTTATACGAAGCATCTATATCATTAATGTTTGGGTATACGAACCGTCTATGCTAAAGGTTAAATATGCGCGCCTAATCCAGGTCTCTTCTACGTACGTACAATATGGCGCCTTCTACTATTCTTGTGATCATCTCCTTCCTCTCATCTGTTCATCACGAATTGTTCGCCGGAACCTTACACAGCGGCCAGCAATTTGCATCCGGAGCAACTTCTCCGCACCCGCCCGCTCTCCTTCCCGACTTTCTTGCATCCGTCGGCTTGACTGATCCTCCGCCGTCGGCGGAGGCGTCTCGCCGCTCAAGAAAGGGAAACAACCTCACCCCGGTTCTTCTCCACAATGTGCGCAATGCGGAAGAAGCTCTACACGCATTGCGAGACCGATGGATAGCCTTGCCGATCAAGCGTAAACGGCGGTTCGAGGAATCTTTTCATGCTATCCCAGCGACATTATGGATGTCGCTGATCATTTGCCCAGCTGCACGAGGAAGTGCCGAGGACAAGGGCAATCTTAACGGCGTTCGAGAATTTAGCGGTGATCCTCCAAGTCCCCAAGTTGAAGAAGAAGCTTACGAAGCCCAAAAGAATACAATGGGAAACTCTTTACCTGTGCGACTTTTGTAATAAATTTGCCTCTAATTGAAATTAATAAATTTGCCTTTAATTTGTGACCTCTTGTCTCGATAGTTCGTAGTTAAGTTATTAGAAGCAATGTGTACTTATATATTAACCTCGATCTAGAATATGACAGACAAAGGGACATCACAAATGGTTCTTGTGAAAAACGTCAGTGAACATTTCGAGCAGTTCTTAACAACAACCGGCTGTGATAGTCGACACAACACGAGCGGTTTTTAATAAAAACCGTCGTGATAATCCTAGATTATCATAGACATTTTTAATAAAACCGTCAGTGATATTCCAAAGATCGCGACGGTTCAGCAAGAATAACCGTCTGTGATACTCCTTTTCCCGCCACAAATACCACAGACGGCCTTCAAATTAAAACCGTCTGTAATAGTTTACATTACAGACGGTTTCACAAAACCGTCTGTGATTTGCCGTCTACTATTAGCCTTTCTGTAGTAGTGGAAGTAATTTTCTGATGAACCAAGTTTCACAAGCAAGAAGTGAAAATTACTTTGCATAATTTTCCAACTCTATGCACTACACTACTAGCTCGTGTAAACGTGTAGTCATGTTATATAAATTTGTTCTACCGAGATTTATTACAAAAATTTTAGGATATTCATATTCAACCGAATTAAGTATATATTCGATTTGAATCCGTATCATTATGACATTTGATTCGTATTCATATTCAATAATGTTTGAATTTGTATTTGTATTCGTTTTAAAAGTATGAATTCGCATTTGTATCCATATTCGTTTGAAAAATATGGATTCGTATTTGAGACTATTCGATCATATTCGATTCATTTCCATCCCTAGTAAGCAGATGGCAAAGGGAAGGAGAATGAAAGTAGCCAGGGAGCGAAGAAGTGTAGTCGGTGTCGAGAAATAGGGTAGGGAAGAAGTGCCCACTCATACAGTATTGTCTTACCCTTGGTAAAATATTGCGAAATTTTTATACGCTATTGTAAATTTCCTGAATCCTTAGGATGCCATTGCAAAACTTTTTTCTCTTGTTTACTGCTCATCTTACAAATCAATTCCCTCCGTACCACTTCGTTCCTTTGACCGCTTTTTCCTTGTTAGTATTTTTCCAAATGACATCAATACCCTCGTCTCTCTCCTCTTCCCCTCTCTTACGGTCTTACCCTCCCCTATTCCCCTCTCCTCTGCCGTCGTCGGCAACCTCTCCAGCGGTGTCCCCGGCAACCCCACCGCCAGCGCGCGAGGAAGGGGAGGTTTGTGGTGGCCGGAATGGAGCTGCAACGTGGACTGGGCCGAGAGGGGAGGTGAGGTCACCAGTGGTGAAATCCGGCGACGTCCACCACGGTTAGCAGGCGCGTGAGCACGACACAACTCTGGGAGCTCTCAGTGGTGGCGGCTTGGTCTGGGACGCGACGACGAAGGCTGGTGGCGGTGGTCATGCGACGAGGAGGAGCTTGACGGCGGTGACCCAAGTCGAGAGGGACGGCAGAAGAAGGCAGTAGGGGTCTAGGGGATGGACTCGGCGCGTCGTGGAACATCTCGCGATGAGGTTGGCTTGGCGATTAGAGGTCGGAGGCGGCGGATCGACTTGGGCAGTGACGAGGCCCGAGCCGCCCCCATCAGTATCGAGGACTGGAAGGGAGCTCGTTGTCGGCGACTCCCTCCTCCTCCCTCGGCAGCACTGGGGGTTTGGGGTGTTGAGGTTGGAGCGGGGTGCGGGTGCTGTGGAAGGCCGTGGAGCATGAAACAAACTGATTTTTGCAAAAATTCGAAATTGCGTTTTGAAGTTGATTTCCCTTTGTTCCTTAGCCTATTCCGCACGAATCTCAACCTAAAACCGCCCCTAATCCACACCATCACTATTTGAACGGAGGAGAGCTATGCTGCTACTGTTCATTGTCTGAAAATATGCCGCCGCCGCTGATTTTTGTTGCCGCCGACTCATTCCTGCGCCTTCTCACGCCTGCTCACCACTACCAGCCCTGCACCACTTGTCAGCCGCCGTACACCTTCCATTAATGCTCCTGAATCGTGTCAGGCCCCACCAGTCACGGCCGCCACCGTCCGCCCGCTGTTTTGCCTCCCTCGGCCTCTTTGCTCTCTCTCGGCCGACCTGACACAACTGTTGCTATTGACCGCCGCACTGCGTCGCCCAAGGCAGCCCTGGCACTCCCCTCTGACCGCCGCACCGCGCCTCCCTAAACACTCCTGGCCATGCCACGCGCTCGCCATCGCTTTGGCTGGACCTCTGTGCCGAACCGCCTCCACGGCCCTATTTAAACGCCCAAGCTCCTACATTTGAAGTCATCGGTCCCCAGAGCCAGCCAAGCACCCCGAAGCTCCGGCCGTCCTCCCCGTTGCCGGCAATCGTCGGAAATCTCCAAGGCAAGCCCTACTCCAATTTCACCTCTCCGGTCAGCCATTTCTCAATTAACCTTTCCCGTAGCTTCCTCATGCCCCAGAAGTGTCGCCGAACCACTGCTTTAGTTCCCCGACCACCCTTCTTTCCCAGCTCCGAGAGCCATCGCACGGCCGGACAACCTCGTCGTGGCCAGCTCATCTCTGGCCTCTTCAGCTCAAACCGATACTTCCATTAGCTCGCCCAAGCCCCACTGATATTCAAACACCAGCCCGATCGTTTGAAGAAGCCCTCATTCACCCATACTGTTCAAACCGGTCGTGGAGAAGAAGAGCTCGCCGCCGGCGATAGCTGACCTCTCTGACCCTGCCAACCCCCAAAATGGAACCTCCAGAGTCTTAGCAACCCAACTATAGCCTCCCAAGCCACCGCAAAATACTTCAGCACCGCCAGCCGTTGTCGTCGTCTTCCTCTGTTTTCGCTCGCGCGTGCGGACAGAGGAAGAAGATGACACTGTGCACTTGGGCGCACAGTGTCAGGTCGAAGCGGTTAAACAGGCCGGACCGCCTAACACTGTAGCAAGCGGGTTTCGACCGAAAACATTGACCCGACCCACATAAATAGTACCAGATCCAGTCACTCAGACCCACTGTGAACAGTGCCAACCCGTGATGAATAGTGTAAACCCGTTAAGCATAGTAAACCTGACCCATTACTGTTCACCCGAAACCCAAAACACATATATATACCCATTTTAACCGTTTCGAGCCCGCCAATCCATTTCTCAGGCCCATTTCACCATTTGGACCCTCCTAAAAGCCCAAAACCCTATTTATTTGGATTTTTTGAATTTTCTTTCTTTATTTTATTTTTTTGTTCCTAACTCAATCCTTCGAGCGCGAAACTAAGTTATCTTGCTTGATTCTGCGCTAGTCTTTGACAGCGAAGTTCACCCGGAACAGGAAGGAGAAGCTCAAACCCAAGCTCAAGAAACCGAAGAATTCAAAATTGTCGAAGTTATAAATCCGCAAGGCAAGTCACATGTCTTTGATCATATTGAACCTACATTCCTTTAATTATTTATTTATTAGTATTTTCATTATGTTATTTACAGGTTGTTATTTTATGTACAAAGATTGTTTAGAATGACATGCTATTAGTTAATGTCCTACCACCCAAAAAAGCCGTGTCTAATTTGATGGTCATATTCACCTTGACAGAACCTAGTAATATTAAAAGTATTACTAATGTAATCATGGTAGTTCAGGAACTCAACAAACTTTTTACTACTAAAAGTCTTGATATTTTGCCAATAGAATTTTAAAAGGTTCAATGATAAGATATCACAGAAAGCCATGAGTTGGCTGAGCCCATCCTAGAATGGGAGTTGTTTTGTGAATTGATAGCAGTGCCGAGGGTGCTGAAATGTGAATTTGTAGATGAAGGTTGTTTCAGTGAAAAACAAGGATTAAAACCTTATCTACCCTACTCTATAATACACCAAAATTTTCTTTACTAAATCCACCCCCTCAACCACCCCCACAGTCATGCCCAATCTAAGTTCACCCAGATTTGTGTACCAAAATAATCCAACTTCATATAAATGAATGGTCTGGATCTCTCCTTAAGCTTTTTTCTCTTACTCATTGAAGATCCTAAGGTCAAAATCATTTAGATCATGCACATCATTGAACCAGAATCACACCCCGCACCCACGCGCACGCCCCAGACGCTGCCTCCACCCCGCTCTTCCGCCGAATCTTTCTCCCCCGTCTCCCCCGTTCTCTGCGGGGGAAATTGCACATATACCCCATAGTTAGTAGGCACTTGTAAGTTTGCCCCACACTTAAGTGGTCTTGTAATTTTGCCCCATACTTGACATGCCCCCTTATTATTTTGCTCCATTGCCCATTTAGCTCCTATTTTAATTTCATTTTTTATTTTTTGGGGCAGGAAAAATGCAGTAAAAAATATTTACAAAGTTGTCCATTAAATGCCTAAAACATTCTTATTTCGTTTTTCATTTTTTACTGCATTTAGCTCCTATTTTAATTTCGTTTTTCATTTTTGGGGCAGGAAAAATGCAGTAAAAAATATTTACAAAGTTGTCCATTAAATGCCTAAAATATTTTAATTTCGTTTTTCATTTTTTACTGCATTTTTCCTGCCCCAAAAAATAAAAAACAAAATTAAAATAGGAGCTAAATAGGCAATAGGGCAAAATAATAAGGGGGCATGTCAAGTATGGGGCAAAATTACAAGGTCACTTAAGTGTGGGGTAAACTTACAAGTGCCTACTAACTATGGGGGATATGTGCAATTTCCCCGTTCTCTGCGTCTCCCCGCCGCCTCCTCCCCCCGCTCCGCCGTTCTCCACCGATCCGCCCTCGCCTCCTCCCCTCCCTCCTCCGCCGCTCCGCGCGTCTCCCCGCCTCCTCCTCCCCTCGCTCCGCCGTTCTCCACCGCGCCTCCCCTCCGCTCCCCCCATCCTCCACCGCGCCGCCGCTCCCCCATCTCCGTCTCCTTCTCCGACTGCATTTCCTCCTCCGAGTCTGAGATCCACGCATGGCCTCTCCGCGCCGCACCCCCGCCGCCGGATCCGGTGAGTCCCCCCTCCCTCCCTGTGCATCTCTGTCCCCATGCCCCCCATCCTGCCGCCTGCACGCAAAAGCCGAGTCTCGCCGGGCGCCGCCCGCCTCGCTCCCCGCGCCTCCTCGCTCGCCGGATCCTCGGCTAGCCTGTCTCTCTCTCCGCTGCGCGTCGCCTCGCCGCGGCCCTTCCTCACCGTCGCCTCGCCGCCGCCACCTGCCTCTCCGCCGCTTATCGCCGCCTGCCGCCGCCTGCCTCACCTCGCCTCCGCGCCGCCTCACCTGCCGCCACGCCGCCGCCTCCGACCGTCGCATCAGCCTAGCCGATGAGCGATCCCAGCCGTGGTCGCCGCGCCACCACGGCTTTCATCGCCAACCTCCTCAAACTCGCCTTCGGCCTAATCGGCAGCGAACGTCGCCCGTGCTCGTGGAGGAGGTGATCGAGGCATATGGCGCAGATCCCCAACCTCGACAACGCCCGCTCAATCTCGCCGCCCTCGGTCTCTCATCCCGATGCCCGCCACCGCTCACCTCCCGCTTGTTCCTCTGAATTTTGACCGGTGTTTTTGATCTGTTTCGACCCCGGCCTTCAGGGAGCAGTCGCAGAAGGACCTGCTTAACATCGCTAAGAGTGTGCGTTTCTCATCCTGCAACTCCCTGTCGCTAAGAGAAAGGGCTCGTCGGCGCTGAGGGACCTCGCGAGGGGCGGGGGCAAGGAGAAGGAGAAGAAGAGGAGGAGGGAGGATGGTGGGGAGAGGGACAGAGGGATGGGGATGGCGAGGGAGAAGAGGGGCTCGGGAGGGAAGGGCGGTGGCGGCCACGAGGAGCAGGATGAAGGGGAGAGGGAGATCCAAGAGCTCTGGGACACCATCGCTGGGGGTGACTCTGAGGTAACAATTGCTTCCGATGTATTCGATATGTTCTTCACCGGTAAATTACTGTATGTGCTTTGTATGTTGCATTAAAGGTCACTCTTTTTAGTTTGTATACTGCTGCTGATGGTTCATCCAGTTGCAATGGATTGGTTTGCTATGGAACTCAGATTATTCTTGAGGTGTTCCATGTTAAGGCAGTATATCTGGAGAATATCGTATTTTTAGATGATAGGCAGTGGCAGGCTTGTGGCGCGGTGGAGTCAGGGTGGCGCCTCGAACTGGCGGGGAAGCATCGCGATGAGAGGAGGATGTAGAGGAGGTAGTGGCCGATGAGCTGTAGATGGCGCGGTGGCGAGATGCCTTGGCCTCGGCGCCGACCGGAGTTGAGGAGGAGAGCGCGCCGACCGCAATGAGGAGGAGAGCAGGTTAGGATTTGGCCGGTCGGGCGATTCGGCCGGCGTGGGGATTTATTTGAGCGCACGGTTGACATTTTGCTATTTAGTCCTCTAAAGTCTGCGATCATTGCAAAATAGTCCTTTTCTCTTGATTTTCTTCTGTTTAGACCCTCTAAAAGTCTATTTTCTTCGCAGTTTGATCCTACGTGTCCGTGATGACCCGTACATCTGCAGGTTTTACAACTTCACATTAAGTATTTAGTTATTTACATTAAATATATATGCATGTTTGCTCATATTTCTTCATTTTTAAGTCGGCCGCCTAGGCCCCGCCTAGACCCGCCTAGGCCCCCTAGGCGCTAGGCCCCACCTCGCCGCCCGCCTAGCGCCTTCTTGAACATTGATAGGAATTATGTCAACTGGAGATCACCTGCCATGTAACTTTTCAGTTTTGGTAGTTATCTCTATAACATACAATACATTTATGAATAGACTATACCTCTTCTTCGATTGCAACAATATTCGCTTTTGAACCGATCAATTACTACTTAACAATGGTTATGCTCTTGCTAAATGCAGGCCGACTGTCATGATTCATGAACTTGCAACCGATATAGGTGTTTAGAAGCTATCTGATGGAAATGCCTGGCACAGGAGCGCTTTGATAATGTTCCATCAGAGGTGTATGGCATATTGCCATCCATGTGTGCTCACAAATGCTATTCGTCTCGTCTGCCTGTAAGGGGCTTCTGGATGTTAACTACTACTGCAACACTTCTTTGCCAATACATATTTCTTCCACTTCCAAATGAATTTGCTCTCGTCACAGAACATAGTGCAGATGAGCTTCAGATGTATAAACTTAAATCCAAGTTTTGATTTAGTCATTGAGTGAAAGTGTAAAACATACCTCTTCTGTAGTACTTGTGTATCTGAAGCTTTGCAATTTTCTGCGAGTAATATACTTCATTTTTTTGGTGTACTCTTGTTCAGTACACTTCTTTCTATAGTCTCCAATTTCAGTATAGCCATTTTTGGAATTATACCCTATTTTCCCATATACCCTTTTCCACAAACATATATACGCTTAAGGGTTTTGTTAAACATCATCTGAATATTTTCTTTCTTACTATCACTATATTTTAGAGCTCCTTCACGTATTCATTGTTAATCCTTGGTGTTGATTCTTTGGTGGAGTGGAGAGGAATTGCGGCGATATTCATATTGAGATGACACTTTTTAATTTTTTCTTGTATACATTTGTTAGTGCGTAGTAGTACTACGATATACAGTCATTGGTGCTCCTGAATTTAATTGGATTCAAATGAGATCGATGATGACTGCATGGAATGAGCGTAACCTGATCCGAATAGCAAAGATCGCAGCCTCTCTCTCTCTCTCTCGCTCTCTCTCTGCATGGTTGTTGGGGCCTGAGATCTAGGTGCTGGGGGCGCGAGCTTAATCAAATGGATTTGTTGTTCTGTATTCCTGTGCGAATATACAATATATACAATATTTATATATGAGCTTAATAAAATATTTGGTTATACAATATATGAGACGTGAATCTTAATGAATCTGATTGTTCGTTTTATTTTTTACAAATTTTATCTTGTTTTGTATTTTATCGTAGCGTTAGCACGGGCATACTACTAGTGCCAAGTAAAGAACATAGTGATCGCTCAACCACAAGCGTTGACTTGTCAAACCTTGTTTAGTAGCTGCTCAAATCGATTGAATCTCTAACGGAGTACAGAAAAGTTAGTATGGAAACGGTAAAACCATATTAAACAACGGTAGATTCCTTTCAGGACGGGCAGTCTAGCCGTGTCAGCGGATACCCAGGTCTGAGCTGGAGATCTAACGGGTACAGGAAAGTTATTATGGAAATGGTAAAATCATACTAAACAACAGTAGATTCCTCTCAGGACCGGCAAAATATCTGGCCATGTCGGCAGATACCCGGGTTTGAGTTGGAAATATATCGGGTAGAGCCTATATAAAGAGATGAGCGGTGAAACGACCTTATTTTCTCAACTCAGTCATGAGGATTGATGAATCTTGTAGGTAAAGTTGGGCAACTCTACAGAGTCATTTACAAATGGTATTCGAATACGCTGTGCTTCCGGTATATGAAGCTGTGTTTGATGGGTGATTCCAATAGTAAGGCATAAGTAGATTTTGAATGGTTTTGAAAATGTGAAAATGTGTTCATCAAGTTGGGAACCCCCCCAAATTCCTTAAGAAGTTTATGACTTGATATTTTACGTTTAAAAGCAAAAATGTTTACAAATAAAATTGCATCCACATAAAATAATAAGCAAAATGGCAATCTCTTGCATATAGTTAAATAGCATTTCCCATGTGACTTGTTGAATACGATTGGTTGTACTCAGTCTTGCTCTATATCCCCCAACACAAAGATCAAGAGAGGAACATGATGTTATAAGTTTTCGTGTTAGGATTACGACCGCACTCAAGCATTCCTGTGGAGTTTTTCTTTGGTCCTTCTGATTGTAAGTTAAGTTTTGGATTTAGACGCTCTTAAAATTTTTAAAATTGACTGCTAATTCTTATTTTAATCCAATTAACTCTTTTTAAATATTCGTGAGTAGGCATAATACTTATTCTGTCTGTAACTGAACTCCTAGGCTGTTATGGAAGGTAATGACGTTCATGTTCGTAAAAACGGGGACGTTATAGAGCAGAGAACAAAGGCGGTGTTTGCGGCGGCTGGGCACAACGCGTGGATGAGAGAGAAGAAAGAAAGGAGGGAGAGACGAGGGGCAAAATGACCTTTCCAAACCTCCATCACGGCCTGACCGCCCAAAATCGCTCAACAATTGCATTGACATGATTGTTTTGTAAGAAGAGTGCAGACAAGCCATCTACGAATAAGAGATAACATGCTTGTCCAGGAGGGAGTCTAAGCATATAAACTAACGTAAATAGTAATAAATAAATAGTAATAAAGTGTGAAAAAATATAATAAAAATAACATAAATAATTAGATAAATTAATATTAAAGATGAACTATTGGAGATGTTATCTCTAATGTCATCTTTAAATAAAGTAAAAACTTTTAAGATAACCTTAAAAGACAGTATTGTACGTGCTCTAACAAGATGAAGATTTTGCAGTGGCATTTAATGCTCTCGGGAACTTTGCAATGATATATAAAAAATTTTCCTTAAAATATTATACATGACTACATCTATATATAATATATTGCCAAATGCTAAGAGATCCTCACCATCAGAACTAGGCTCAAGCTCAGGCTTGACCACTACCGAGTTGATCATTAGTAAAAATGTAAAATGCCTTTTTCTAATATTGATCAGATTGATCACCTGAAAAAAATATAAGTCGATTCACAATACAAAATATTTTCATGACCTTCATACTTTCATAAATATTACAAATATATTGTGACGAAAGTAACGGTACTAGTATAAAAACTAATCGTAAAGGTGCATCCCGGAAATGAGAAGTTGATGGCATCAAGAATTTGTGACAGGAAAGAGTAACATTCATAAGCTACTTTTCTGGCATTAGGTATAAGTCTAATCTCATTAGGCCTAGATCATGCAAATGTAGGTTTTGGCCACTCCGACTAATGCTGTATGTAATCTGACAGGCAGGCCATGGAGCTTAACACACACGTACACAAACATTGCGAGCCCTTTTTTCGCACACATAAACAAACACAAGAGTTCATAGAATGAAAAGGGACTGGCTACAACATTGCACAGAAAGAAGGCCTTTTCTGCCTTTCCGTTCACAACTACAGTAAACTTTTTGTTGCCCTTCACCTAACATTTTCTTTTCATAAACCTAACCTTACACTGTCATTAGAATTATATACACAAAAGAAAAAGATTTTGCTCCCTCAATCATCAGGGAGTTTTCTTCTGCATCCATTGCATCACAGTCAACGCAATCCGACAAAATGCGGCATCAAGTTTTCTGTCCTCTGTTTTGTACACTTGACAATCTACGGGAAGGGTCAGCATCTACTGCAGATCAATTAGCCTCCTTCAGAGAAACTTCCAGGTAGGCCATTTCACTCTGCTTGCTGAAACTATCCTTCGTTTGGTTCTCAGGAAGGACACGTCCTTCCAGCGTACCATCTTGCTGTGTCATGGAGATGTTTGTGCCATTCAACAGGATCTGCTCAAAGAATGGGATACTAGACAACTAAGGCATAGCTAATGGGATACTAGACAACTAAGGCATAGCTAGTTGAACAGAATAACAAATTCAAAGTGAAAAAAGAATACCCCCATGTTGAACAAAAGAGCAAAGAACGAAAGAACACGCACGGAAAGAAAATGTGTACGGTTGTGGCCAACAGCAGCATTTATCAGTAAAAGAAATTGAAGGATATGGCACTTCTCGAATTACATTGAGCTCCTAAAATGGCATTTATTGCCCTGAAAACAATCCTAACAAGTTATGTGAAATGCACAGCATTTATATTTTGACATTTGAGAATATGACCTAGTAGCAGCAGCAAAATGATGAGCTAGTAATTGTGATCTTGTTTATGGATGTTCATTTCTCATTAAATTTCCTTTTTTTCAAAGTGGAGAATAGCTATTTCCTCAGTTTGAAACCACTGATGCACCTACCATTTGCTTTATTCACCAATCCCAATAATTTGTTACCTAAGAGTCTTAAGACTAGTTAGTTCCAATAAAAATAAATAAATGCTTAACTTATTTCTTCAGTGGTCATATGTACCTGAAGACTAAACAGGCAGGCAAGGTGCATAAATTATGTCGATGTGTTGTGACCTTAAAAAGATTGTCGAGTGAGAAAGCTTCACAGATGAAAAAACTATTTTGTGCAACAAACATCTGAGACATAAATATTTTCAACTGACATTACATAGAATTAACGATACAAAATTGAAACATTATGTTTTACCTGATTACCACTTTCAGTATGCTTGGGATCAAATAGCATAGGATGGCAACGCTTGTCTTCATTCATCAAGCTTGAATTCTGGAAGTGATTTATAAGTGCAGCTTTACCCTGGATTCGAGCATATGCCAATGAGACTACTTTCTCACTGTTAAATTTTTCCCATTTCCGACCAGCAAAAGCCTGCAATAAATTAAATGCTGAATGGTTAGAAGCTTTGTAATTGTTAATTTTTATCATTCCCTAAATGCTGTGCCAACTTTAATTTTTATCATTCCCTAAATGCTGTGCCAACTTTAATTTTTATCATTCCCTAAATGCTGTGCCAACTTTAGCAACAAAATTAAGTAGCTTATCACTTTCTACCTGACAATATTTAGGTTTATCATCGATGTCCTGGCAGTTATAATCAAGGCATTTAATTGAACAGTTCTTAGTAACATAAGTAGCAATATCCTTAGTCTATATAGGATTGTAAGCTTTGCCTCGGTCATGTTCTCTCTATTTTTTATAAGATCACAAGTTCCTCTTGTATATGCTTTTCTATATTCAGATGGACCTTCTCAAATAGCCAATAAATAAAGTATTGTTACAAAAGGTAGGTGTAAAGGTAAACATCATAATCTGAACCATAAGAAAGCTAAAATATTTCAAGCAAAAAATTATGAGGTTTTTAGAACATGTGCCATCTTTCTAGTAATAGCACAAAGCCACAAACACAATATAAAGAGGTCGGACTTAGGAAACAACCTGATAAAAAGATACAATATAAGCAGGTGATGCCATATTGATGAAGGCATAGCCAACATTGCATTTATTCTGCAGAAATTGAAGCTTAAAATCAGCTGTAGATAAAAATATTACCCTGTCAGAATAGTGTGCTATTTATCAAGCAAAAAGTGTTACCTTGAAATCAATAGGCAAGTAGAAGAAATCATAGGTCCCTTCATGAGTTTCATCTATCACTTCTAAAAGCATATTCGATGTATACCTAAAGATATAGTAAGTCGTAAGCAATAAAAGCAGGCCAACATGACATTGTAATAACAGAAATAACAGCCAGGTAATGCAAGTCATACTTGTTTGGTATGTTCTTTATCATCAATGTTGTCCGAGTGTCTTTTCCAGTAATGATCTTCTCCAAATCTAGTTGATACTGCATCCTGCTATCTTCTTGACCACCAGAGTTTCCAACTGCCTGATTTCTGCCACGCTCAAGTAGACTCTCAAAACCAAGTAAACCTGGATCATCAAAGGGAGGATTTACAAAGAAATGAATTCTCATGGAATCGGTGTTATCATTCAAAAACTATGTACTCTAATATTTATTACCATTTTGCATGGATGGAACATTAATGTGGGAATGTGTGCGTAAGTTTGTCATAAGGCCTCCACCAACACGGCTGGGACCCATGCTGCCAAACTTACCCTGCCTCATGTAAGATGTGTCTGGGGAATCAGGATAATAGCTAAAATTACTCTCCAAGGGCAAAACAGATGGGGCAGACCCAACATGATGCTGGAAGAAGTGCTCTGACAGCCCAAAGGAACCACAAAGGTTCCGATACATACTACCCTGTTGTGTGTGGTTATTGGAAAAAAGTGAATTGCTAAGAGGTGGAGAATGGAAGGCTGAAGGCTGACAATGATCCCTCATGGTATTCTTATTACCCCAAAAAAATGGTGTTCCAGTCATTGTTGTACAACCAGATGCAGTAGAAGCCGATGAAGTTGCGGAAGACACAAGTGGGCCGGCACTCATAATTCCACCATGTTCTGGAAACGAATGTGAGTAATGAAAAGTGGGGGACCCATGAAACATATTATCAGCATGGTTATTCCTATAGGAGCTCTTCCCAATGGGTGACTTCATGGGAGGATATCCTGACGATAACCCAGAAAGATAGTTACTGCCCAAAGGACTCATCCCTCCAGTAAATGCAGTTTCATTGGGTGTATTCAATTGATTGTTTTCTGTTGGGCTGCCAAGTTGGGACCACAAACCTGCCAACAAATTGGAACACTCCAAAGTTTGAATTGCTCTACTATTAACATCAATATAGGAGAACAAGAATAGGGAACTAATTGAAGTAGAGCCAGGGTTAAAAAATACTAGTAATACTTGGTGGAGAGTTGGCAGAAGGTGAACCAAGATGGAATGTATTATGTCTTGTCTCATCTTGCTCAAACTCATGGTTAAATTGCTGTATGAAACTGCAGAATAAGAAGCAGAACTTTGAGAGTGTAGACAGCCAAGGAAAATACAGAATATCTGAATGCAGAAGAAAAAGGATAGAATAGAGGATTCCATTTTTGGAATTTTTCTTTTTCTTAGACAGATCATTCCACCATAGCCATTTGCTACATTCTAACACAAACTTTGTCAGAAAATTGACGAAGTTAGCAAATGCATTGTTCTAGATGGACAACATGGAATGATATAGCATCTGAAGCAGGGGATTATGTCAAGGCTGCTCTACTTTAAGGCAAAGAAAGCTCCAAAAGACTGGAACTTCATAATTAGAGGGTTCAATTGATGGTGAAAAGGCCACTCTATAAAAAAAATTAATAACTGTATGAAACAGGAATTAGGGGATTGGAAGCAACTATGCTATATCCAATAGTCATAATGCTAAATAAGTAGTCAAACACAAATTACAACATCATAGAAAGAAGGTAATCTAGAATTTTAACAGCAACTGAACAAAGAAAACTAGATGGCCATGGTATTAATATCTCAGCAAAGAACATGACAGATTGTAACCAAGTTTAATCAATTTGTTTGTTTGGTTAATTTTTATAGTGTTTTGAGATTAGAACAACTACAGTTATACAGTTACACAAGGGGCTCATGATGCGCAAAAATACAGACCTTCGACGAGCTCCACCAGGACGGCTAGGTTCCAATTTTACCCGTTTTCCCGCAATATCACTTTTGTTTAGTGACCGAAGGGCAGCTTCTGCAGCCCTGACATCATAGAACTCGATAAATCTATGGTGTCGCTTTTGTGGTGTCTCTCTTATCTGCACGGATGGAAAGCATGAAATTAAGTAAAATATGGTGTTCAACATAATTTTAATAAGTTAATTACTTTTTGCAGAAGGATAAATTAAATACTAACTACTGTTGGAATAACGCTTGTATTCCTCATGTGGCCAAAAGGGCCAATATATATACATGTACAGGTGGCATATATGCAAGAAACCCCTTATACAATGAGGTAAATACACAGCTATGTAATACACATCTAACACCCCCACTCAAACTTATGGTGGATCAACAACATGAAGTTTGGAGAGATGAAAACTGTGCTGACCCTGGTTTGTGCCTTTGTGAAGAAATCTGCCAACTGAAGCTCGGAATGCACATACTGAAGAGCAACAATCTGGTCTTGCACCTGTGTCCGCATGTAGGAAGCATCAACACCAATATGATTTGTAAGCTCATGCTTCACCGGATCTTTACAATGCTAATAGCACCTGTACTGTCAGACAAAAGAGGAGTCGGGGCAGAAACAGAAACACCAAAGTCCTCAAGTAACCACCGTAGCCAAGTAACCTCCGCAGTCAACAAAGCCATAGCTCGCAACTCACCTCGGCGACTCGAGAAACGATGTTCGCTTTTAGTCTTCGGCAATGAGAGAACCACCAAGAAAACGCAATAAGCAGAGAGACCAACGATCGGAGGATCACTAGCCCGTGGCATCGAATATGCCCAAGTCAGTAAGAGCCGGAGCGGGGAAAAAGAGACGAGAGAGATAGTTCCACGAAGATATCGTAGAACACGAAGAAGATGACTATAGTGGAGCTGAGTGGGAGCGGAAACAAACTGACTCAAGATATGCACAGGGTACGAAATGTCAGGGCGAGTGACACCAAGATAAACAAGGCTCCCAACAAGATGACGATAGCGAGTAGGATCAGCAAGAGGCTCACCATCCGTGGGACAAAGATGAACATTAAGCTCCATGGGAGTCTCAATGTCCACGATCGAAGAAGAGAGACACGATCAAGAAGATCCTGAATATACTTTTCTTGGAACAGATAGAAACCCTCAGGAGTAGAAATAACCTCAATCCCAAGAAAGTAGCGAAGAAGGCCTAGATCAGACATAAGAAACTGCTCATGAAGCCGCTCCTTGACAAAAGTGATATACTGAGGATCATCTCCAGTAATGATCATATCATCAACATACAAAAGGAGAAGCGTCCGACCACGAGATGAAGTGTGGATAAAAAGAGCAGGATCATGAGCACTCCCCGAAAAACCAGCTGCAGTGACAACAGAGGAGAAACGATCAAACCAGGCACGAGGAGCTTGCTTGAGGCCATAGAGAGATCGGCAAAGACGACAAACCATACCCTCAGGAACAGAATACCCAGGGGGTGGCTGCATGTAGACCTCCTCACGCAACTCACCATTGAGAAAGGCATTCTTGACGTCCAACTGAGAGATAGACCACTGTCGAACAGAGGCCACAGCAAGAAGAGTGCGAACGGTGGTCATGTGAGCGACAGGAGCAAAAGTCTCATCATAGTCACGGCCATGCTCCTGCTGGAAACCACGCGCTACAAGACGAGCCTTGTAACGCTCAAGAGAACCATCAGAACGAGTCTTAACCTTATAGACCCACTTGCACGTGATAGGGTAACACGCGCAGAAGAGGAACAAGATCCCACGTGCGAGACGCTCAAGGGCAGCAATCTCTCCGCCATCGCATGCCGCCACTCTGATGAACAACAACATCACGATAAGAAGTCGGTTCGGCAAGAGCAGCGGCAGCAAAACCAAAACGCTCAGGAGGCCGAATAGACTGGCGATCGCGAAGAGCATAACGAGAAGTAGCCGAAGGAGATGACCTGTCAGAAGGGGAGGGCATATCAGAAGGATCCTCAACTCACGGGCGACGAGTATAGTAGAAAGGATAAGGAACAAGATCAGGAGCAACCTCGGGAGAGGATGCCGGTGGTGAAGAAGGGGCTGACTGAGAAGGAGGCACCGGAGAGATCAAAGACTGTGGTGGAGTGGTGACTATAGGACTGGAAGGAAAAGTCAGAAATGAAAGCGGCTCGACAACAGATGCTGAAGTGGAGGAAGGAGAAGGACGAGGATAGAAAGGATGAGACTCATCAAAAGTAACATCCCAAGAAATCCGCATCCGTCGGCCAACAGGATCCCAACAACGGTATCCCTTGTGCTCAGCACTGTATCCCAGAAAAACACACTCAACTAACTGAGCGGTCAGTTTGGTGCGCTCACGAGGTGCAAGAAGAACATAGCACACACACCCGAAGAGGCGAAGACTGGAATAATCAAGAGTCTGGCCACAGAGACGCTCAACCGGATCCCCACAAGAGCAGAGGAGGGTGAATGTTGATCAAGAAAGTGGCAGAGAAAGCGACCTCGGCCAAATGTGGTGGAACAATGAAGCAATCATGAGAGCAGGAGCTGTCTCAAGAAGATGACGATGCTTGCGTTCAGCCACACCATTCTGAGCATGGGCACCTAGGCAAGAAAACTGAGAGAGAGTGCCCTGCTCAGCAAGAAAACCACGAAAGGCTCCCGACAAGTACTCGCCAGCGGAATCAGCGCGAAAAACACGAATAGGAGTCAAACTGAGTGCGAATCATGGCGGCAAAGGTTTTGTAGATAGATAAAACCTCACTACGAGATGACATAAAACAAATCCATGTATGCCGAGAAAAATCATCAATAAAAATAATATAATATCGATGACCTCCTTTCGAAACAAAAGGAGCTGGTCCCCATACATCAGAATGAACAAGATCAAAAGGACGCTGAGATACTGACTCACTAGAAGGATAAGGGAGTTGAAGCTGTTTGCCAAGCTTACAACCCTGACAATTTAAAGAAGCATCACCAGACACAGACCCTAAAAGACCTCGACGAAGTAATGAAGACATACGGGAACCACAAAGATGTCCTAAGCGATGATGCCACTGAGCAAACGATGCGGTGGAGGCGCAGCAGTGCGGGGCGATGGTGGAAGCGAAGACCGACCGGGCAGCGGAAGGAAGACGGCTACCAAGCTCCCGAGCCATTGGGAGTCACGGCGGCGAGGGCCAGTACCAACCAGAGCCCCCGTGCAACGATCCTGAACACAACAAGAATCAGAATCGAAAATAACACGACAACCATGATCAGTGAGCTGACCAGCAGATATGAGCTGCATGGTTAGTTTTGGAACATGAGAAACAGCAGGAACATGAAAAGACGAATTTGAAAGAGTGCCTCGTCCTGTGACAAAAAGAGAGGTACCATCTGCTGTGTGGACAGTGATAGGAGCAGCTAAAGAACTAATGGAAGTAAGACAGGTGGAATCATATGTCATATGAAAAGAAGCACCAGAATCAAGAATCCAAGGTGATGTACCTGAGGAAGAAGAAGGTGGTCTCTCACCAGAAGATTGAGCAGCAGAACCAGACGATGCAGAAGCAACCATGTGGTCTAGAAATGTGAGAAGCTGCTGAGTGTCAGGGGTACCAGAACTCTGCTGAGGAGGAACCTCCAGTGCCCCTCGGAGGACAAGCACCACGACGAAGAGCCTTCTTTTCTTGTAGCAAAACTGTTCCACATGTCCATCTTTGTTGCAATAGGTGCAGTGAAGACCCTTACCAACAGCAGCAGTCACTGGCGGAGGCACAATTGGGGAAGAAGTAACCAAAGGCACAGCGGGTGTAGAAGCCGGAGAAGCCACCAACACCGAAAGAAGTGATGATGATGATAGCAGACCCGCACCACGAAGTCAAATCTCCTCAGTACGAACAGCTGTAAAGGCCTCCAACAAAGTCACACGAGGATGACGAGCCAGCAATTGAGCACGAGTCGCTCAAACTCGGGCATCGAGACGTGTCAAAAGTCGTAGATGCGTGAAGCTCCATGTGAGATCGCGACGCGATAACACCGACAAAGTGCGGCAAACATCGGCCCCAAAGAGTCGATCGACGCCATATCGCGATAACCGAGCATAGAACTCATCCACGGTGGCATCTCCTCGCTGCAACGATCGCTCTGTCGCAACAAAGAAGGTACAAGGAATCAACAGATGGCTCGTGGCGGCTGCGTAGATGCGCCCACATCGCATGTGCGAAGCCACCCAACAATATCACCAATGAGACACACCCCATGCTAGCAACCAAAATAGCAGAGGCACGAGCATCTTCATCAATCCATGTCTTGTAAGCAGCATACTGAGTCTGAAAAATCTCCATGACATCCTCAAAAGCCTCAGAAGCCTTTGTACGAGCATCTTCAGAAGCATCCTTCGGGAGTACAGGCTCAACAGGTGGAGTAGGACGAGACGGGCAAGGCAACTCGCTCGTAAGAAACTCCCAAAGACTAGGGGTGGAAAACGGTAACGGATAATTCGTTTTATCCGATATTCGTATTCGGGAAAACGTAAATGTGGTAAGCAAAAATCCGTATTCGAAAATATTCGTATTCGTATTCGACAATATTCGTATCCGTATTTGAAAATATTCGTATTCGCATTCGTATTCGAGAATATTCGTATTCGTATTCGTATTCGAGAACATTCGTATTCGACAATATTCGTATTCGCATTCGTATTCGAGAATATTCGTATTCGTATTCGAGAACATTCGTATTTGTATTCGTATTACCGGGCGTCCGAACCCATGGCGCAGTGGCACAGGCCGATTTGGCGGGCACTAAAGCCTAAAGGCGGGCGTCACGCGCGCGGGAGTGGGACGGCGGGAGTCGCAGCTCGGTCGGAGTCGGACACATTCGGTCAACCGTCACACTAATCAGTAATCACTCTCACTCCTCACTTCCTCAGGCTCTCCGCTCTCAGCCGCTACAGCCAGCCGTCTGCGCGCGCATCCAGGTCCCGTGCCCTAGCACCGCCGCCGCCTCCCGATCCCCTTCCACACGCCGCCGCCGCCTCCCCTCGCTCCTCGCATCCGTTTCTCTCGCGGTCTCGCCCTCCTCCTCGATTCCAGATTTTTCTTGCGGTCTCACCGTCTCAGGCCTCAGCCGAGAGTTGGCGTCTTGGCAACTGGCGAGTGGCGACTGCCTGGCGACGGCGAGTCCCGAGAGTGGCGACTACTGGTACACTCCAGTCCTCAATCCTCATTTGATCATTTCGCTCAAGTGTCTTGATTTCTGTTGTTGTTGCTTGAATGGTGCTGATAATACATCTATTTGCGATAATCAAATCAGTGTTTACACTTCTTGCCTCGCATATGTGATATGTTCAGTTTGGGTTGTTGATTTATACTTTCCTAAGTTGCTTAATGACTGTCTAAAGTAATCCTTGCCACCTGTTCTGTTTACTGATATTAACCAAGTTTTTTCAACTGTAATTTACATTGATTCGACACAGATGTTATCACTCTTTAAGTGGCCTGAAACACTCGAGAGTGAGACTGATTTTATCTACAGTGAGTAAAAACATCTATTCTTATTCTGGATTTCTCACTTCAGATTTTAAATTATTTAATAGGTGCTTCATCCATTGGGACTTCTATTAATGCACAGTTCATTGCAAACTTTGCTTCAGTAGCTGGTAAACAATCCAATCAGTATTTTGACTCTGAAGAGTCTGATCCAGAGGTAATATTTTACTGTTTCTTGAAGCTTACATTATTCCAGTCAATTGCTGGTCCTTTTTACCATTCTTCACGGATATAATCATTTCCAATGTTCCTTGATTTTCCTAGTGGGGTTGCTGGACTGCAGGGCATGAGCTAAAGAAGCCATCAATCAGTCTGTTATTTCCAACAATTGACAGGATAAAAGACAGGGCTTGTGGAATTCAGTTGTGCAGGCATTTGCTTTCTCTACGTGAGGTAGATTTCTCTTTTCATAACTTCAGTTATTTGAATATTTTAACAATAAGAGAGCTCATGATATATTTGCATTATATTTGAGTGCTTCCCTAGTCACTTTCTTTGGAGTAAGGCTGCATATTAATCTGGGATGCTTAGTTCAGTGGATTCTGCAGTTATGCACAATGAAATAGGCAGCGTATATTTCTCTAGTTAGAGAAGCAAGTGCTAAGAATATCGACAATTTATAGATTATCCTTGTACAGCAGCTATACTGCAGTGGGAATCTCTTCCATTCATCGCCATTTCTTGTTCGAAACTTAGTAGCATATTTGTCAAATAAAATCATTCAAGCAACTAGAATTACAATGTCAAATAAAATCATTCAAGCAACTAGATTTAGATATTTCAGAAATAAATGACAAAATCGAACAAGATGAAGGTAAAGGTATATATGAATATATCATATATAGAATTACAGATAGAATCATAAAAGTTTAATATGTTGCATGCTCAATTATTGGTTATTAATTTATTATGTTGCAGGTGGCTATAGCAGCGCTACAGGGGATGGCAATGACATGGATGTGGAAGAAAATTAGAGCTCATTCTGATTGTCATGATGCTTTGAAATGTGTTTGATTTTGTGAGCTTTGAAATTAGAGCTCTTTTTCACTTGTTTGCTTTTTATCTACTATGTGATATTTGGTGTCAAGTGTCATGAACAATTGATCTATGTGATATAGTCCTACTCAGGGTCTTCCATTGTCAAAATTGTTTTTCCCTAGCAATTTTGTTGATTCTCACTATGCTTGATTGAATTACTTGGTATATTGCAATTTAGTTGCTCTATTCAAGCTCTGTAACATCTGTATATTGATAAAAATAATTGCATAGTAGAACTTGGTTTCTTTAGAGCTATCATACCTTCAGTTAGGCAATTCCCTATGCATCTCTTTCTTCATTGGTGAGTGTATACCATTTCATGCTTCATTTTTGTGATGCGAACACTCCAAGGAGAAATTCTCTCTTGTTGAAGTGAGGCAACATGGGAGGTCGACCAGGGCAAGGTGTCTGTGAACGCCTATTTCGACGCCGGGGATTTCACATAACAAAGCTTTGGCAAACAAAAATTATGCAGGTAGTGATTCTGTGACAGACCAGATGTTAATTAATCAGGAAGTCTATTTTGCATGCCAGCATTATGTCCTGGTTTGGTCATCAATATGTACTTCTGAGTTGCACAACAGCTTTTAGCAGGGCCTAGAATTTTCATCTATTACTTTATGATTTTATAGTGCAACTCCATTTTCGTTTGGTATCATTACCAACTAGTTGGGTTATTTGCAGGCTGCAGACACAGATATTTCAGCTCTAGTTGAAATTGAGAAAAATAGCCGACATCGCTTTGAGTTCTTCATGGATCTTGTTGGGGATCAGCCTGTCTGCGCACGCACAGCCTGGGCATACATGAGATCTGGCGGTCGCATTTCACATGCTTTGTCTGTTTATAGCTGTCAGCCTCGCCAGCCCAATCAGGTTCCTTTCATCCTTTGTGTTCTCTTAAATTTCTAAAAGCAATAATATAATGATGGGAACAGTACTTATTCAGAGAACTTTCAGGTGAAGAAAATATTTGAGTTTCTTAAAGATGGGTTTCATGAAGTCAGCAGCTCCCTCGATTTGTCCTTCGATGATGAATTGATGATTCTGTTGCTGATGAAAAAATTCCCTTCCTGGCATACCTAGCTAGTTTTTTGAAAGAGAATAAGTCCAACCCTTGTGAGCCACCAGCTGGATGTATAAACTTCCGGAATCTTGTTGCTGGTTTTATGAAGAGCTACCACCACCGCACCACATCCCATTAACTCCTGATGTAAGTCTTGGTGTATATTGCATTTACAATTATGTTCGCTTACTAGAAATCCTTAAGATCTAGCCATTCTATACTTCTTACTTATGCTTCATACGATGCTCATTTTTTCCTTTGTGGTGTACTAGAACGTTGTTGTATACATGTATTCCCTTCCCGTGCTGTGGCAATAGAAAATGCTCTTCGATTGTTCTCGCCGGCGCTTGCAATTGTTGATGAAGAACATCTGACCGTGACCAGACACTTGCCCAAGCAATGGTTAACATCTTTAGCAATCGAGGTACGTTGATTGCTGACTGATGGATATTGGCATATTGCTGCACTTTTCCAGTTTAATTTCTTTTTCCTGAACTTCCTGCTTATTACTAATCGGAAAAACCGCTAAATTCAAAATTTGACATTTGATGAAATTTGAAATGTCAAAATTTGAATTTAAAACCGCTAATCAGAAAAACCGCTAAATTCAAAATTTGACATTTGATGAAATTTGAAATGTCAAAGTTTGAATTTAAAACCGCTAATCGGAAAAACTGGTCGATTACGACATTCGTAGTCGTAGGAGGATATTCATATTCGACCGAATTAAGCATATATCCGATTTGAATTCGTATTCGTTACGATATTCGATTCGTATTCGTATTCGAGAATGTTCGAATTCGTATCCGTATCCGTTTTAAAAACATGAATTCGTATTCGTATTTGAGACTATTCGACCGTATCCGATCCGTTTCCACCCCTACCAAAGACGCTGACCACGCATGTGGATGCGCATGTGCTGAAACCAGTCCCGATAATTGAGACCATCGAAGATCACCGGGCAACGAGGAACAGAAACGGTGAATGCAGAAGAAGACATTTTTTCCTTTTTTTTGCTTCTTTTTTTTTGCTTTTCTTTTTCTTTTTCTTTTTTTTACTTGTTTTTATCCGGTCAAACCGACCGGCCTGACCGACTAAAAGGAGAAGCGGTCGGTTTTACCGACCGAGGCAGCACTTCGCCAAAACACCGAAGCCAGCGGCGGCGGCCTCGGGCGGGGGATGAGCAGCCGGCGGCGGCGGCCTCGGGTGGGGCAGAGCGGCGTCAATCTTCACCGACGCCGGTCGGCGGAGCGGCAGCCGGCGGCGACAGCCTCTAGCAGGGGCGGAGCGGCGCCGATCTTCACCGACGGCGGTCTCGGACCTCGGTGACTGCAACTCCCGGTCTTTACTGACGGCGGTGAGGGGTGGCGGCGGCCAGATCTGGCGCGGGGACAAGCTCCCGAGCGGCAGCCCCAAGACGAGCTCCCGAGCAGCGGCTCCAACGAGAGATCGACCGCCCGTGATGACCGGCGACAGCCGACGGTGAAAACGAGCAGCGGTGGAAAGCGAGCGGCGGTGGAAAAGAATATGCAAGCGATAAGCCAGGCAAAACCCTAGGTATGACGAAACCTGCTTTGATACCATGTTGGAATAACGCTTGTATTCCTCATGTGGCCAAAAGGGTCAATATATATACATGTACAGGTGGCATATATGCAAGAAACCCCTTATACAATGGGGTAAATACACAGCTATGTAATACACATCTAACAACTACGTCAGTCCCCCAATACTTCTACCAGAACAAATGCTGTTCATTATGATTCACATAATCACATATTAGTATATAATGATTGGATGAGTTAGAAAGTAGCAGTACTTACCTCCCTCACTTCACCAAATGCACCAAAAATTCGAAGGAGTTCCTCATTTGAAACTGCTGGTTCCAAATTAAAGATCACAAGGGTTCCTTGGTTCATATCTTTATCTGACGGATTCTCCTGTAAAGACAAATCAAACAAATCAGCAAACAATGATATTGAAAAGAGGAGAAATGCAAAAAGCTGGCAGAAGTATTGACCTTGGGAATCGAGAAGTGGATGTCAAGCTTCCTCCTCCTTAAAGGCTTATTTTGTAACGTCCGCATAGCAGTTCGTGCATGACGAATATCATAGTAAGATATCATAACGAATCCTCTGTGTTTTGTGGCAGTGTACATAGACCGAATGTCCCCAAATGGCTGAAACAAAGTATGGTTAGCAAAGCCAAAATAATGAGTATACAACTATGCATGATATATTGGTCTGAAGGAAATGAAACGTGGAAGCTTTCTTACAGAAGGTAAAAGTGCAAATTTAATCGAGTCAGATATACATTATAGCATCTGTTCAGGAGAAACGTACGTAAATACTGTGAAGCGACAAGTTTTCTATGCCAATTTGTTTACAAGCAGCAATTTTTTGTGACTGGACATAATAACAGCACTGGTATGGTGTACAGTTGAATGAAAAATTGTTTTTTTCATTTGCAGTAGAAGTTGTTGTCATAGACAAAAAAAATGTCCAAAGGGCATAGTTAAGTTTCTTTTGAGTAATCCAAATTCAAGAAAAGTTATTTTATGCTACATTTGAACAGCCATATCATGATCGCTAACAAAATATAGACTGACCAGCATACCTACTGTATTGTTTTGAATCTGTCTGTATGCATGTGTGTAACTCTGTTTCAAAACTATGTAAAAAGTGGAAACAGCATTTTAAATAGCACATAATGGAAGTTCAGTGGCCAAGTGTTTTAATAGTGTATATCAGCAATGTAGCGGTTGCAACACGCTCAGCTATATTTGCAAAATATGAAGCTGATCTATCAATCCTAAAGAAAACATCCAGACTATAAATCCATGACAAAGATCTAAAATAAGACTGGAGCATACAAGGCTAGATAATGATTCCGTTAATCAATATTGATCATCTGATGAAGTTGATGAACTGAACAAAACCATTTCTCCTTTTCTTTCTCCATCCTGAGAATCCAGGCTTTGCAACTTGTTTGTTATTTCTTGTTTGCTAACATAAATGATGAACCATATGCACAATGCATGGAACTTGTGTTAGATTGTTGTTGATCATGTTCATGCCTAGTTTTTTGGAGAGAATTCAAAATGTGGATGGCTAGATAAGGAAGTAACTAAGAGATAGATGAACGAATATAGAATGCCGAGGCACAATTAGCATGCTTGCATATATTAGTTTCTCTTATTAAAAAGAGCCGCAATGACAAATTACTAGAAAGATGGAAGATGCAATAAATGAATCGCATGAAAACATGAAATGTCTTTGTACTGAAGTTACCAGACACACTAAAGCAGCTGTAGTGCGCAGCATGGTGCCGCAACTTTGAAGACACCACAATAGCCATGGCCCCTTGTCCACTATAAGGCCATTATAGCTCGCTATTTGAAATAAATAGCAGTAAGATAAGGCACAGCCTTAAGCATGTGGACAAGGACAAACGGAGTGCGCTATTTAGATAGAGCTGCTATAAGACCAGGTGATCTGACTGTTCTATCATCTCTTTACAGTTGTGGCACCGTAGTGGCAGGATATACTGCGTAGCGTGCAATGGTGCCTTTTCTTTTATTGTTTCCATGTGAGTCACTTATTCTGTATTCCATTTTTCCAAGAATTTATTGTTTCTCTTGTACTAAATTTGCATTTACCTTTCAAATTCCAGCAATTTCTACTTGATTATTTTCTATCAGCCATCCACCATCTTGAACCAATTCTCCAATACCTGAAATATGCGCATCAACAAGTTAACAATAGTTTCCTCCTTTGTTGAAAGGGTTTATCACTTGTGTTGTCAAGGAAGAAACAAAAAAAAGTTGGAAGCTCAGATATTTCAATTGGACAGAACAGGAGGAATGATTGTTTTGGTTCATCGTTGGAGGAGGAGGAGGAAGCTCGAATGACTGGATTATTACGCTGTCTTTTATGTTTTGATGTTATTTTAGACCTTTGACAAAGCCATATTGGCTTTTATAGTTTGAATGTTTAACTTTGGGATTGATTAACTTAGTAGTTTTTCAAATATAACTGAGCATGTTATGCCCTCAAAATCACAGATTCACTACAAAAATGCATTGGTGCTATGTTTCCGCTACACATTACTTAATATATTGCTTTTGAATTATTTACTTCTTCAAAAAATGCATTATCAAAACTTCATGCTTGACCCAGCAGATTTGCAAAATGATAGAACCAACCTTTTTGCACACCTAGTTCTGGGCTTCACAGCAAAGACAATAGCTAATGTGTAAGCTTAACTAAACCAGGAGCGTCCACCCACAAGTATGAAGGACCAAACACAAGAACTGAATCTCATTACTTTGCATTTTAACCTTAAGCACAAAATATACCAATTTAATAACCTGCACATATGCAACATAACAAGCTGTGCTGGAGTAGAAGTATGCCAGTATGTCTACACGTTAAATGTCAAACTTAGCAATTCCCATGCCAGCGTCTCATAACGCGTTAATATTAAGCTTTAATTAGACAATATGTGCTGAATATGGATAACCCATAAGGCTTCAACACAACTTTGAAATTAGCTAGATTTATGCCTTGTGGAACACAAACATGGCCTTATATACTGCGAGGCATGATTAAATGCCCTCTCTTCTCAGTTCAGTAATATAGCATTTGGTCCTTAGCAAATAGTGTTGTAAGTCGTGCATGGGTAAAGGTTCCCTGTTCTTTGGGCTACAGCTGATGGCTTTTGGTTGTGCCTGATGACTTTTGGCTGCGCTTTTTGAGACGGTGGCAGACGAGACAGTGCACACGGTTTTGTGCTCAGGGAGCCATTTGGAGAAGTGGCTTCGAGAAGGCGCTTAGAGAAACCGTCCTATTTGTTTCGGCTTCCAGAGAAGCCGAAGTCAAAAGCCACAAAAAAGCCAAAAAGAATAGAGCCCTTCATGACAATCAACAGAGGTTCCACCATACATCTCAAGTCAAAAGGAGATTGTTGAATCAATAGTTGTCTGGGTTTTTGATCCACTGTGTCTTCATGCGTAACAGCATATTGTCCACATGTTTGTAGTACACTCCCTATAGGCTATAGCTAAATGCATAGCAGTATTGCATGATTATCCTAAAGTCCCTGCTAATGCAACAATATTTTGTTTTCAAGGTGTCTCTTGTTTCCTGTGGCTTGTACTATCTGCTAGTAATAACATAAGATATGGATTTACAGCAATAAAATTTACAAGATTTGCAGGAGAAAAACATTGTTGTTAAATAATTTTACATTATACATTTCTTCATTTAAACTTCAGTACAACAGCAACAAACAAGAGGAAGTGAGGAAATTCCATTTTTAAGTCAAAGTTAATTTACTACAAGAATGAAATACAAGAAAATATATTCTGAAAGAAGAAAAATAGTGAAAGCATAAAACGGCACAAATGTAGCAGGTAATATGTTAAGTTGTTAACTATCTAGTTTTCAAGAAGGCTCTACCTGACCATAACTAGTTAAAATCATGAAGAACAAGCAATAACAGAATCAAACCTGCATGGAATTAAGTACATACCTCAAACAATGAGTGCAACTCTGAGTCTTCGACATTACTATTAATGTTCCGCACAAACAAAGTCCTGGAAGGGTGTTCACCATATGGGTGCTCGCCAGTCACTGTCCCGACACCATTTTGGAGGCTGTATTGACTACTGTTACTTCCAGTGCCATTGATGAGACTAGCCTTTGCCGTACCAAAGGTGATGCTTTCCAGAGGGTCAACATCCAGCTCCATACCCCCACTATTACGGAAAACATCATATTCTTCCAATTCCTCAACTTGGGTTTGCAGTTTAACATGATCAAAATCATTTATTACTCCAGCTAGGAGCTCTTCTTCATCATCTGGTAACAGGTCTCCAATCAAATGTTGGGCAACATCATCCATGGGATCTGTCTCTCTCGTATTAGTGCCTAGATGCTTTGTTATGGGAAACATATCATCCATTGGTTGAGAAAGCTGCTCCCTTTCTTTACCTGGCAGTGCATGAGACGCTGTTAGTGGATAGAATCCATTTCCCATATGGGAACTAATCACAGGTTAACAAAGAAGCACATTTTCGTACATTTCCCAAATGGAAGAGATGATGGCAATGAGTGGGAGAATAAGACAGCATCACTAGATCCATTAGTTGTAATTGCAGAAGGAACTCCCCATGCCCATATGTTTCTCATCTGATGAGTCCTTTTGGATGGAATATTTGCAGGTTCTGTGGAACATCACAAATATGATCTGATTAGAATTTAGCAAGGTTTCATCACTATTAGTGGCATTAGAGTACCTGATAATTTTGCATTATCCTCAGGCTGCTCCATTACATCAACACTGGAAATTTTGAAACCATTATCAATGTTGATGTAAAACAATTAACATGGTGACAAACAAACCTAATTACGCCTAATGGCACCCCATAAAAGCAAAACAACTCCAGAAGTTAATAAGGAAAGACAGTGATTTTCTCCTGATAAGTAAGCACTCACCCAACAGTAAATTAGTCAGAAAGCAAAGGAAATATACACTTTCAGGCAAAAGTGGAATATGCCAAACATCAAGATTCAGAGAGAAAAGATAAGTACCTTTACAAGATTTTTTTCTTAGAATGTAAACCTTGTAGCATACCATTTTAGAACAACAGGGCCACAACCACGTCAGTCCCACTACTACTAATTGAAACCAAATGACATGCTCAGGTACGGGATAGAATCACAAAATCACATTTGATACCTATGGAGTCCAAATAATCGAAACCTCATTTCTCAAACGTATAAACCAGTTTCAAATTTATATTGGAATAAAACCCTTTGATATTTCTACATGGAACAAACTAATGGACAAGTGAGTGTGTATTGGAGCCATCACGTTCCCTTCAAATGCATGTTTTATTACTGACCTATTAATCACCTCATCTAAAATAAACCGAATGTTTTCTTCTCATAATGGACAGACCGTAATCAAATAATCAATCAATAATTGCAATAGTGGGTACCCCAGTCATAGCAAAGAACGAACTAATTACATGCCAACCATTAACCATGTCGGAGCTTACCAAGAAAAGAAATTAACCCAAGCCCGGGTGAATCCCCAGTCCACTCAAGTAGAGCCGAGGGTTCCTTGGGCTGCCCCTGCTTCCACTTCTGGTTCCGCGCTCAAAAAAACCCGTTCCAGAGGCGACCTGAGGCGTGCGCCACCCCCACAATGGTGTGGTCGTCGCCTCGCCGCACCACTCCTACGCGCACCTCAAGACACCCAAGACTAAAACACCCGGGGTCGGGTAGGCACGGGCGAGGCGGGCAAGCCGGGAGGCGCCAGGATGGGAGGAGCAGAGAGAGAGGAGAGGGAGGGGGGTGGAGAGGGGAGAGGAAGGCTGAGGAGATGGAAGTGAGGCGAGGGATATTCCGCCAACCTCTTGGATCTTCTGTTGCAGGCCTTTTCTTGCGGCTCCAAAGGGGTGTTGTGGCATATGTATTCTCTGGTAGAGTAAAATTGCTGGGTTATAAATGGTATAGCTTTTTAGCTAGATACAGACAACTGCATTGATTTACTAACGAAAAGGAAGAGATAATGTCTATCTCTTTTACATTCAATTGCAGCTGCGCATGGTTTATATAGGTTAAGCCAGAGTTAGAACCAGATGTCTAGGTTAGACTACTAATTTAACAAACCATACGGTCAATTTTTCTATTGTAAATTGTATTTTTTTACAAATACATAAAGAACTATAATTATTAGTCAGAAAGGTAAGAAGCACTGACTAATTTATTTTGATTGGATACGATGGTAAGGGAGAGTAATGTCTCACAGTTATAGCCATGTAACACAGAGTCGAATCATATGCTTGGGTTAAACTATAATTCAAAAATAACTAAACTACATAAAGAACTACAGTTACTAGTTAAAAAAATGAAGACAAAATGTCTAGCTCTTTTGGATTAAGACAAATATTACTAGAATTATTAAAGAAAATATGGATATTAGCTGTATGATTGTATCCAATAAGGCAGCTAGCAAACCCACGGTCTGTTTGGTCTCAACTAAAGTTCAAATCTCATACCTAGTGTGTTAGACCAGCTCAAAAACAAACATGTATAATAGGGATACAGATTCTTTTATCAGAGACCTAACTTCCTCTGCATTGGTCCGGACTAGTCGGGCAATACCAACTGAATTATATAGGTATTATTTGTTCCTATATGTTTTTTAGATTTCACAAGTCATAATCGTATAAATTCAACAAATTTAGACACTCAAAAGTATAAAATATACTCTAAACTAAAGTTTTTATCTGTAGGATCGAGTATGGTGAGTCAAGAGAGTTGAATGACTATCCAAAAATCTTTCCCTAAGTATTGACACAACGCAGCAGAAACACAAACCCTCAGACACTCAAAACCAAAAGCCAAGAACAATGTCTAACCCCAGCAACTCCGGCCTGACCACCTAGACTTATACAACATACCACGGCTACCAAGACTCAGTCTTGCCGCTAGCCGCAATCAATCATCAACACCTATACACCAAAAATAAAGCAATTGATCCGAGCATAAATAATATGCGTTTGACTCTCAATTAGCAAAACAAATGTATAGACATATGCCATGACTAACCCTTATATGAAAATACCATGACTAACACCGCACGAACTCTTGCGATGGCTAACATCACCAGACATAACTCAAAACCAACTCCTTTCAAAAACAAGGGCTGGTTTAACCGCAGCCACCTTGCCGATCAGACTGCTAGGGAACTACCAGTTTAACTGCTCCACAAATGCTGATTAGATCACTAGCACCGGCGGTCACGCCCCATCGGTCAAACCACCGCCCTAAGCTGGTCTGGCAGGTGCTACTGCACAAGTCAAAAATACAAATACACAAAAATCAAACTCAATTAGCAAAAGCAAGACACAAGAAATATTAAATACTCATCATTTTTATGGGGCTACCACCACATGATCTTACAATATCCCACAATATAAGTTTTTGATTCAAATAGTTGCAGGCGAAGACAAGTGTCACTGGCTTATATGGCAGTTGCGGAGTCTGATCACCACGAAATGGGCCGCAGAAAATCCCAGGAGGCAACCCCACTTCCCCCAATTTGCCGTATTTGAGTCGAAGAATTTGCGTCCGTTGACATTGCTTGCCCTGTCGTCCGGATTAAGTGCTAACCATTATTGTATAGCTGATATTTAAGGGTTAACTCAATATTTAAGTTCACATCCGATAGGTTAAAGCTTTTGATGGTCCCTAACACTGAATGATTTGATGACAATGACGTTGAATTTTTAACACTCACACCTCTTGTTTAGACCCTTAATTAAATCTAATCGTGATGCTTCCGTGTCAAGGCTCACCAGTAACACAAGCCGTGTGTACTCCGTAGTTTGGTTGTCCCTCATAATTTATTCCCGAGTTGGCCAAATATTAGTACTACTTGTACTCCCACCATGGTATGCATTTGTACTGGATGATGCCCAATTAATAAACGCATTTCCGAAATTGGCAAGCATGGAATCATGCATGCGTCATCAGATATTTTTGGTACTCCCTAGTGTGTGATGTCAAGGATATTTGTAGGTGTGTATAGATTCTCTTGGGAAAAGGCTTAATCGGAGTGTTTGAATGTTTCCGTTCCCATCAATTGGTTACAAATGCCAATTATTCGCATGGCCACATTTTCATGTCATAAAGCAAATACGTGCCAATCTTGTTAGTTTCAAGATGTTAGCCCAAAAAAACGTAGTCCCTTTTCATGAAAAGAGGAAATTTTGATTTGGCTACCAAATTTTTGGTCCCAAAAATAGAACTAGTGAATCCGGATGGCTAGTATAACCCAAAAGTAGTTCAAAAGTGATTCCAATTCTATTTACTAGTTATCAACCCGTGCGCCTACACGGGCTAGCCATTATATAAAGCATAGAATCTACATGTCACATTTAAAGTTCTATGTATGTTTAGTGTTAAATAACTTGTAAGAATTATACTTGATTTTAATTTTGAACTTCGTTTTCATCCTATTCAACTCTACTAAATTAAATGTATTTTAAAATTAATTTTAAATTTGTCTTTTGTAATGTCTGAAATTAATTCTTAAGGGTTTGTGAGAGTCCATGTGGAGGTATCCCCATATTTGTGATGAGTAATTGACGTTTGTTTTAGAGAGTTTGAGTTTGTTTTGGGCATTTCATGCTTAAGTACCTTCTACTGCTGCTTACGTATGATTATACTATTTCGAGCGGTGCTATGTGATGTTTTCTTTTCTGTAATGGCTGCAGGACTTTTAGGCTAGGTCGTGGCGAGGCATGGATGGCCGGACTAGGCACAGGCAGTGCTAAGGTCAAAGCGGTCGGGATATGCTAAAGACGGCGAGAACTCAAAGTGGTTGCAAGGCGTGGACAACAAAAAAAGAGGAAGCTTCCAGGAAGGTGCGTGTAACATCCTGAAAATTTGAATTTGAAAATGTGAAGCTTTTTGAATTATTTCTGCAATATGTTTTATTTGAATTTGGAGTTTATTGGCTTTTTGTAAATATAAAGGAATTTCCAAGGTAGAAAGATCACATAAAATAACAAAGAATCTGAAAAGATGATCCATAAATAATAAAGGAAAAAGGGTAAATAAGCATGAAGTATCTTCCCTAGAAATTTTGGTAAGCCAAATAAAAATGTTAAGAAATCCAAGTTCATGTGTATATATATGTATGCATACAACTATGTATAGCAAGGGAATCAAATGAATTAAATACCAACCATAGCTGAAGATATTTTTGATAAGTCCAGAAGGTCCTCATGAGCTTCTGTGAATTTTTCTGGAATTTTTGGAACTGATCTCATATTTTTCTGAGGAATATTCAATTATCTGGGCATTTATGAAAATCCTTAAAAACAAAAAGGAGAAAAACTCTCTCAAGCCGCCACTTGGCCAGCCCCGATGCGCGACGCGTCACCCCGCCCGCGCCCATCCGCCGCCCACCTCTCGCCCTCGCGCGGACCGTCCGATGCGCGCCTCGGCCCATCCGCCCGCCCGCCCACGCCTCATCGCGCGCGGCCCACGCCCGATCGCGCCTCTCCTCCCGCTGCCGCGTGGCCGCGCGGACAACGCGCCTGCTCCCTCTGGCCGGTGGGCCTCACGCGCCCGCGCCATTCACTCCCTCGCGTCTCTCTCTCGCTGCCCGGTGGGACCGAGCTGTCAGGCTCTTCTCCCTCCTCCCTCTTCTTCTCCACGCGGCCGCGCCCCTCGCGCTCGCTCTCCCTCGCGCAGCCGCAGCTGATCTCCCTCTCCCTCTCTCTCTCACCCCGAGCAGGTTCGGTGCACCCCCTGTGCTCTCTCTCCCGCGAGATCTCGGCAAGATTTGGTTCCCTCCCCCTCGCCGGTGCAAACAGGGCGGAGCGCCAGGTGCCGCCCTCACAACGCGCCTCTACTGGCTATAAAAGCCCTGCCAAGAAGCTGCAAACCCGCCGCAAAGCTTCACTCCACCCTCTCCCGGCCGCAATTGCACCATAGAGCCACGATTCGCGTCGGCCACCTCTTCTTCCCAACTCCGCGAGCGCCGATCCGCTGAGCCAAGCCACGTAACTCAATCCTCCACTGGAACCACCTCGAAGCATCGCCAAGACATCCCGCCTTCCTCACGCCTCCGTGGTCTCCACCTCGCCGCCACCGAGGCTCCTACCGCGCCGCCGTCACACGCCGCCGCCCGCCACCGTGCCTCTTCGCGTCGCCATTTGCCCCAAAGCCTCCCATCACTCGGGATTATACTCCTGACGTCCCGAGCCTCCGACCACCGCTCGCGCGCCACCGTCGCCTCCGACTACTCGGCCCGGCCGCCTCCCCGAGCTAACTCAAAAGAGTAAGCCGCCCTTATGGGGTAGGCAAAGCCTCCCCGCCCACTTGGTTACCAGCGTCGGTCTCTTCTCCCTCTCTGCTCTCGCGTCGCGCGTTCGAGTCCGACTCCGCGCGCGCGGTCGAGCAATTCTTTTATTTTCCCGACCGGCGGTGGGCCCCACATGTCGATCCATCGCAGACAGTGTGCCGCCACGATCACTGGGCCCCACCGGTCGATGGCACATCTCGCACTCACCATCTTGACAGTGGACCCCATGAACGATGCTCCGGACCCACATGTCGTTAGTACGTAACATAAAGAGAAGTTTAAAATAAATCTGAAAATACCAGTGGACCCCACATGTCAGAGATTTCATATTTTTCCAGAATTAATTCAAACTGAGAACTTCAAATAATCATAACTTATTCATTTTAACTCCAAATTGAACGAGACAAATTTCTAAATTCATCTAAATTCACGATCTGTCCAATGGAACCGAAATCATAATTTTTAGAGTTCATATGAATTTCTGGTGATCTTTTGAGTGATTGATTGCTTTTCTTTTATTTGGGTATTTCGCACGATTAAATAGCATACGAAGCTCAGGAGGAAGAGTTCGAGGCAGCGACACAAGAAGCACCAGAAAATCCGGATCCCGACCACTGTGACCAAGGCGAGTCAACACTTTTTGATCATATTGAACCCATCATTTCAAAGTTAATTTCTTTTAAATTATCAACATGCATGCTGATATTTTATGTGGAAAAATATGTTCATTTCCAGAAGTGGTAGTTATATACCTAGTACAATACTTGTTAATAATGATCCGTTGAAATGTTTGGATATGTGAACCTTGTCGCCCAAGCAAAAATATAATAATATCATTTCAAAAATAAGTCCTTAATCGTATGCTATGCTTAGCATTGATTAGGAACCGGGGCAAGAAATTGTCCCAAGCATCACTTTTGTTCATGAGAAATTGATTTGGGCGATCATGACGGGAATGACTGTATATGTTGGTATGATTACTTTGTGTTTCCCAAAACCCCAACATGCTTAAGATATCCGGGCGGATTGGTTCGAGGGTGTGTATGTGTGGTGCGGTGGAAGCACAAAGTGGGTTAGTGATAGACCGCCCGAGATAGCCCTAAGGACCGAATCTTGTGATGACCTCCCGGTGTACAACAAGTACAACCACAAGCCGGCAAAGTGTAGGCGGGGCTAACTAATTTGCATCGACTTAGTAAGAGTTGCGCGGTGTGACCACGGGCGGGTAGAGGATGGCCACATCCTCCGACGTGACGGCGCAAGAGGGGCTTCGGAAGGGTGGTCGTACCACGAAGGAAGTGGAAACCTTAGCGGACGTAACTCGCTAAGAAAAATGTATTGTAAAGGTCCTGTGATAGTCTACTCAACTGCATGGCTAAGGAATCATGTGGGGCAACGAGTGGATCTATCTCTTGTGGGTAAAGTGTACAAACTCTGCAGAGTCTAAAACTATTCGAATAGCCGTGCCCACGGTCAAGGGCGGACATGGGATCTTAACTGGATATAGTTCTATTTCGAAATGCTTTATGAAATGGGAATGGAAAAGTGGAAGGGCGATGGACTACCCTGGTTTGGAATTGTCCTGGGTGTCGTCCCAGTGGTAAGTTAAGCGGCTATAACGCTGAAATACGTTGCATGGTGTGATGCCATGGTGATAGTGTGCATATGATATAATGCCTTGTGTATGGAAAATCATGTTAATATTCCTTGAACATTATGTTTTTGTCCAAAATGCTAGGTCTCGGAAATTTTATGTATTATATTTCAAATAGTGGTATTTCTATTCTTACAAAATAAAATATGGGTGGAATAAACATGGTCGCGAGTAAAAGAGAGAAATGTTTTTAGAGTACATATAAAGGCATTGGTGGATTCATGTCGATCTTGAATAGGAAATGATAGTGTGGGTTCTGGAGGAATAAATTGGTGAAGTCTAGCTAAATGATAGGCTAGATAGAGGATTTAAATGATTTTTGGAGATTTAGGAATTACAGATAAATATTGGATTATGACACTGAGAAATAAATTCTTGGGAGATGTCAATATTAGAATTAATAGATTCAGTTACTAGATGAATCAAATGAATTTTCGAGGATTTGGTGGAATATTACAAGTATTGGATTATAATTCTTGATTAATGATATTCTTGGTGGATATATAATAGTAATTGTTAATCCTTGGAAGATGTTGTTAATATAGGGAATTAATAGGAGTTGATCAATTACTAGAGGAACAATTAAATTTACGAGGAGATTAGAGGAGTCATTAGTGGATTATAATCTTGGTAAATTGAATTTTTGGTGGATGTATATCTGAGGATTAGCTAGTGATAGATAATAGAAAAATGAGATGGATTATTGGATTATGGGTTGAAATCAATGACAAAAAGGATTGAATACAAAGTATGATCGGTGGATTAAATAAATGATGATACTTGCTGTTTGGAGTTTTAGACAGCAATCAGTAAATAGAATACATTTTTGGGGATTAAGTCGATTTTGGGTAACTGTAGTGTGGAGTTAGGTAGTAATAATAAAACTTTGATTAATTAAGAATAATAATGCCGCTAAAAGCAAAATTTTGGCAAATAAAATAACCCGAGCCTTTCCTTTGTTATGCCATGCATACTATTTATTTGCATTCATGTATTGGCTCGCGAGCACGGGTCGAGTGCTCATGCTCGCTTTGCGACAAATTGAAGCGGGAATCGATCACTGCGCTTCAACAATACTTTTGGATCACGATGACGAAGAAGATGAAGATGTCAAGGGCTAGGTCGCGAACCTCCGTTGGTGCTGTGGGCATGTCTGAAGGTCCCACTGCGTTCGTTCTTCCGCCGCTGCAATTTAATGATTTCGCCTAATCGGCCCATGAGTAAGTCTACTATTATATTTACATTTCCGCATGATATGTACTTTGATATTCAGAATCAGAATCGTGTGCACTATCTACGATCCAGGAATAGTGCAATTAAACACTGATAGATTCCGGATTGTAAAATGCTGGTCCGCGATCTGGCGAGGGCATTTCGGTAAAATGCGTAAGGCTGCAAAATGGAAGCGGATTCAGTTGAACCTGACGGGTAAAGGGCTGAGTTTGCTAGTGCTAACGGGTAAAGAAGTTGTGAACCCGGTAGTGGAAGGGTATAAATAGAGAGGGTTAGAGTTAGCAAGGGTGTGCTTGTTTCCCCCTCTATTTGCATGTGAGGCTTAGAGTTTTGTCTTTGCTCCTGCGTGGGCAACTCTGTCTGATGGGTGTGTTTTGCTTTTGTCACTTGCCCATTTGAGAGGAGTGGGGGTTGGCTGTCACTTCTTGAATTTCCATTCTTGTGGGTGAGCCGGGTGGCTGTTGGTGTTCTTGTCTCTTGGCTGAGTGAGTTGGTGTGTGTTGCCCAGGATGGAGAATGGGTAGGACATGGTTATAAGATGAACACTATGTAATCATTCATCGTGCTGAATCCTTTTGAGAAATCTTGGGTCTGAGTTGATATGGTCTCCTGTTTCTCTTTCCTGTGTTTGTGCTTCAGTTTCTCATTCCTCACTGCTCTCGGTTCCCTTTTGGCCTATTTTGATTTTGAGTGATTCTTGACCAAGAAGCTGCAAAATGGATGTGCTTTCAACTGGGAATCGTCTCAAAGCCTTTTTGGCTAGCTTATCTCCGAGCGAAAAGATTTCAAGTGCAGTCTTTCTTCCAAAATGTTCAACGGCAGATTTCCTCTGTTTTCACAATTTTAGGGTTTACTATTCACCGTAGTAAGAGGAACCTTGTTCTAGTTGTCTCAGCAAGAAATGTGTGTTAGATTTAAGTCTTCTTGGTCATAAATTGATTCCCTACTATATTCTAAAGTTTTTTCTTCAAAAGATTTGGGAATCAAAAGTTATTTGGAGTTTCTCTCTCGATGTGATTTTCTCAGCAATTTCAGCATTCACTGTTTCCTTTTGTTGTTCATCTGCATTTTCTTCTCCTTAAGGTTGATTTGCTGTTTAAGTTGAAGGTCTGATCTCTTGGCCAGAGAAGAGCAACAAGTTCCAACAATTCTCTTGTTTTCGGTTGTTTTGAGTATTTACTGTGATGCCTCTATTTTCAGTTAATTTTCTTTACTCCAGTACTTTCTTTGCTGACCAGTTCCAGCCGCTGTTTGCTCTCTCTTTGTCCCTGACTGCGTTTCCTTTTGGTCTGCTTTTCTTCTTTTTGTCTCCTTTTACAGCCGCTAATCTTCTCCGTTTTTGTTCCCCTTTTTCTTTAATCTGTTTTTGGCCAAAGTTCTGTTCCACGAAAATTCAAAACCAGAGCCTGAAAAACATGTTCTCGGTCAGACCAACCCTGAAATCAGTTTTTGGACAGTACAAGTATTCACTGTTGTGTTAGTTTTCTTTTACTTTGCTGACTGCTCTCTTCCTTCCAGTTTGATCTTTGTTGAGTTGGAAACTAAGTACTTTGTTATTTCTGTCAGTTTCTCTCGGCTAGTGGAGAAGCTTTCCATTCAAAACTTTAATCCTTGTTCAGTTTTCAGCAACCAGTATTTGTAGTCTGTTTTAGCTCTTCAGAATACCTCTGGTTGATTCATTTTACTCTTTTTTTCCTCTTCAGTCTGCTTACGGTTTGCTGCTGCATCTATTTTCGGTTCCATTTCAGTGTTTCTGTGCTGACAACATTTCTGACTTTTTGTCTTCTGCCTTCTTCAGTTTTCGGCCAAGTTGTTTGTGTTTTTCTGTCAGCCAAGGCTGTTTTACTCTCGGTTTAGCATCTATAGTCAGTCGGCTCTCTCTGTTGAGTCTTGGCTGTCCTTTCACTATTTCGGTTCCATTTGCACCTCGCCTTCTGTTTGATCTTTTGTCAGCTTAATGTTTACTGTGTGGGCTGTTCTCAAAAGCGACTGGCTTTTTGTTGCAGACTCCTCTCAACCAAGTGTTTGATCTTTGTTTTTGTCTTGACCATTCGGTCTGGTTTTCAGTCAGTGTTCGCTTTTGGTCGTTTGCTCTCTAGTCTTGCTTCATAGCTACTATAGCTGTCGGAGAAGAAATATGTGGATACTTTGGGGCGATTTTTGAAGGCATCATTCACCCCCCCCTCTGTTGCCATTTCCGATCCTACAATTAGTATCAGAACCGGTTAGCTCTTCTCGATAAATCTTAACCGGTCTGTGAGCCATGGTAACAGACAAGTATTCCATCAAGCCCCCTATCTTCGATGTGATTGATTATCCCTTCTGGAAGAGTAGGATGGAGTCTTACATACAAACTCAGGACTATGCTATCTGGAGGAAGGTTAAAACACGTTTTGTTATTCCTGCCGATGAGAACAGGATACGGGGAGGGGTCCCGATCTTCTCAGTGAGGAACCGTGGATAGTTGATGCGAAGTAGACGATGTCACTAGTTGAACACTCGCACCAATGCACGAACCCTCAACTTTTCGGAATACGCCCAAAACACACCAGATAATTGTTCGTTGCGAGACCACAAACGACGAACGCCAAGTCCCCAATTCCCAATGAAAAGACGGCTTGACCTTGAATTGCAGAATGAACAGTGGATCAAGCAATAGCTATGTTTCAATCTTATGCATAAAATTGGTCTCCCCCTAAAGGCTGCCAATACAAGGTTTATATAGCCCCTTGGGACGTCCATATGGTCCCCAAACCAAGTACAACTCAACCCTATATGGTTTTGGATACGAACTCTCACAAAAAGGAAACTATATTTTTCACTCATTATATTGTTTCGGTCATAACTTTTTATCCATGATGAATTTGAAGGTGAGGCTAGATCCATTGCGTAGCCCTTGAAATTATCTTTCCAACGAGTATAAGAACATCTGAATCGGACTCCGTTTGTGAAAGTTATGACCTTTTTAGTAACTGTCTGTCAGGCTGTCCCGAATTGAATCCGAGTTTGAATTGGGTTGAGCACGTGGGAAGTCCGAATTTGGCTTGAAAATCTTATCCAAAACTTATAGTTTAAGTCCTTGGTCTCCTCCCTTTTTCTCTCGCAAGTCTTCACACGAGTCATACATAAGAATATATAAAATACTAGCATGAGGTAGTATTCCAAGTTCATCATCAATTAAAGAAATCTCCTTAAGAAACAAAAGCACATGTTTGTTTAAACGCTTGGCTCTTGCCCTCGTCATTGGGCCCTCTGGTTCTTGGTTATTCTCATGCATGCTTGGAGTGGAAGATGTATATGTAATGGGGATGTCCTCATCAGTATGTGCATGACGACCAATAGGAGAAGATGTATAAGTGTTAGGGATGCCCTCATCAAAACATCAATGTGGCAAACATGCCCGATGTTGAGGCGAATGCTAAGGTAAGGAACATTATCATTCAAGGTCTAAGCCGAAGCGAATTCGATCACATTTCTCATCTTTCGTCGGCCTTCGATATTTGGGTGACCCTCGATGCTTATTACGAGGGCACCACCCAAATTAAGATGGTACGACAGGACCAGTACAAGCGAGATTACAACAAGTTGAAATGCTCGCTGGAGAGTCATTGGATGAGTGATTTGCGAGGTTTCACAAAATCTTGAGCAACCTCCGAGCGGTCGGTCTCACATACCCTGACTTGGACAACGCTCGACAGATGCTTGCGGCCTTAGATCTACGAGTTTGGGAGATGAAAGTGACCACCATCAAGGACTCGACGGATCTTTCGACTTTGACTCTTGATGCGTTGTATTCACGCCTCAAGACTCACGAGATTGACATTGTCTCTCGCAAGTCGAAGTCACAGTCGATGGCTTTGGTCACCGATCCCAGTCCTGCTTCTAGATCTTCTTTTGACAGTGTTTCTGAATTCTCTCTTGCTGCTCTGTGTGAAATTGGCGATGATCAACTAGAGCAACTCCTAGAAAACCAACTAGCCCTCTTAGCCAGAAAATTTTCTCATGCATACAAGAGAGTGAGGGACAGAAAGAGAGGAGGGCCGGTGATTTACTTTGAGTGTGGTGGCCCCAACCACATTCGAGCGAATTGCCCCAAGCTAGAGAAGGGTAAGAACGACTATGGCGGTGTGAGCAAGAACGACTACACCAACAAGAAGCCTCCAACTCATGCCCAAGGCAAAGAGAAGAAGTTCTGCAACCTTGGCAAAGCCAAGAAGCTCTTCCATCGCGTCCTCACGGCTTTCGACGACATCGACTTCAGCGACGTGGAGGGGTGGAGTGACGACGACGGCAAGGATGATCAAGATCCCAAGGACAGCGACGACTTCATCGGCATGTGCTTCATGGCCCATGAGGGCGACATCAGCGACAGCGAGCTCTACAGCGACTCCAATGAGGTATATGTCCCTCTTATGACCAGCTCAATGATGCATTTCTCAAGTTAGGAAAATTTCATGCTAGATCTAGAGCTAGGTGTAGTGAGTTGGAGAAGGAAGTAGAGAGACTGTCACAAGAGCTTACTTCACTTATATCTGCTCCCTCCCGTGACGAATGTGATGTATGTTCATCCTTGCTTGGTGATATGGAGAAGCTAATGACCTCTCATGATAGTGTGACTTCTGAGCTAAACATGCTTAAGGTGGAGAATGTTAGTCTGCTTGCTGAACTAGAGATGATTAGGGTAGCTTCTCTTTCATTTACTACTGTTGAGATTATTTCTTGCACCTCAGTGAGGTTAAGGACAATGCTTTTAGAGGTCTTTACACTATGCTTCTTAATCTGCCTGAAAATTGTGAAAGTTGCAATAATTTAAAGATTAACTTAAAGAAGGTAGATCATAAAATTGCTGAATTGCATGCTTCCTTGCTTGAGCTATTGTTTCTTGCACAAATTGTCCCAAATTAACTGCTAAACTTGAATCTGTCTCAAAACAATTTCAAAAAATGGTTGATCACAACAAGAAAATGGCTCAGTATGCTTTTGAGGACCCTGTTAGCTCTCCAAGTAATAACTGTGAAAAACTAAAATATGAGTTGATTGCATTGGATGACAAATGTGTGAAGCTAACTAAGGACCTTCTAGAGAAGTCACAAATTGCTTGTACTGTGTGTGCTATGGTGGAGGAGAAGCCTAAGGGTATGGTAGAGACGCTTAGCGACGAGAACCAAATGGCTAGCAGTAGGACTGTTCCCAGTGCGTCTTGCAAAGCCCTCAATGTTGAGGCAGTCGTGCATAAGGAGAAATCCGCACGTACTACTCGTTCTTCTGCTGTTGGTTCTTTTCCCTTACCTTTTGCTGTCTCCTCTTCCCCCTACTCTTCTTGCATTTCTCTCTTTCAGTAGTGTCAGTATCTTACGAACACTCTTGAGAGATTTGTTGGAGGCAAGAAGAAGCTGAATCTTATTCTAGACTAGTCCAAGATTTGCAAATTCAATTAAGGTCTAGGATATGATTTTCTTGAGGATGTTAGGAAGCATCCACCTGCTGTTCTCAGACCCATAGCAGTAGGTGTGATTGAGGTCAAGCCCAGAACCAAGAAAGTTGAGTTCAAATCTGCGGGCTTTGTCCAAGGGATCTCTGACAGTAAGGTGGTAACACATGTTACTTCGACCTTTCAGAAGGCGAAGCCCCATCATGCTACTTCTACCTCTCAGAAGGTGAAGTATCATTGTACCTTCTGTCAGAAGGATGGACACATGATCAAGAAATGCTTCAGGTGCGCCAAGATCGCGCGGAGAGACCGTGTTCAAGCTCTTAGGCGTATTCAGGGTCAGCCCCAGACCTTGAGTGCATCTAAGACCAACACGAGGTCTAGGGTTGATTAGCTTGACGTGTTTGGGCAGCATCAAGGACTTGGTTTTTCTGAGTTTTCTGATTTTCGTCCACGATTTGCCTCTGGTAGTGATATCCACCATCCTGAGGGTAGATCTCGTTTCCCCCATCGAGATGCTACCCGCGGCGAGATTAGCATGTTGCTGGTGCACCGACTCGCTCTTCCATAGCAGTCGGACCCAGCAACAGCTTCAGGTCTGCTAATAGACTTTCTGGCTTTCTAAGCGATGGAGAGCGTAGGGTAGTTAGAGGTCAGTCGTGTGTGACTACTTCTTCTGCTCGTCGTGTGACTCAGTATTGGGTGCCAAAATCACTTTTGATTTATCCCAGTACTGAGACACCCCTCTCTTGTTGACTCAGGTTCGCCGAGCAGGGAAGGAAGAGGTTTGGCTTGTGGACTCCGGGTGTTCTCGACACATGACCAGAGATTCTCGTTGGTTCTCTTCCCTAGCCCAAGCTCCAGGTGATGAGACGATCACCTTCGGAGATGCCTCTTTCGGGCATATCATCGCCAAAGGTACTGTGCACGTTAATGATTCATTTGTTTTAAAAGATGTTGCCTTAGTGAGTAAGCTACAGTACAATTTGCTTTCGGTTTCCCAGCTTACCAATGACGGTTTCGAGGTGAGCTTTTAGAAAAATACGTGCAAAATTCTTGATTCTTTGGGGAGTCTGATTTGCGGGATTTCTAGATATGGGAGGATCTTTTGTGCTGATTTTGTTGAGTCTTCTGGTAATCCTCTCAGGTGTTTAGTTGCTTTTGAGTCTTGTGACCTCACTTTCTGGCATAGGAGACTTGGTCATATTGGATTTGACCATTTGACTCGAGTTAGCGGCCACGATCTCATTCGTGGTTTGCCTAAACTCAAGATGGTCAAATATCTAGTTTGTGCTCCTTGCTGGCACGGCAAGATGGTTGCCGCTTCACATCCTCTAGTCACAGTGACTATGACCGATGCACCAGGACAGCTGCTCCACATGTGCTCCTTGCCGGCACGGCAAGATAGTTGCCGCTTCACATCCTCTAGCCACAGTGACTATGACCGATGCACCAGGACAGCTGCTCCACATGTGCTCCTTGCCGGCACGGCAAGATGGTTGCCGCTTCACATCCTCTAGTCACAGTGACTATGACCGCTGCACCAGGATAGCCGCTCCACATATGCTCCTTGCCGGCACGACAAGATGGTTGCCGCTTCACATCCTCTAGTCACAGTGACTATGACCAATGCACCAGGACAGCTGCTCCACATGGACACAGTTGGTCCAGCTAGAGTGCAGTCGGTAGGAGGGAAGTGATATGTGCTTGTTGTGGTTGATAATTTCTCGAGGTACTCTTGGGTGTTTTTCTTAGCCTCGAAGGACGAGACATTTACTAATTTTCATGGTCTTTTTAGTAGGCTTTCTGTTGAGCTCCGGGTGCCTTACGAGCGATCCGCAGTGATAATGGCACGGAGTTCAAGAATTCCTTCTTTGAGAGATTTTGCGATGAGACAGTTGTAGAGCACCAGTTCTCTTCTCCACATGTCCCCCAGTAAAATGGCGTCGTGGAGAGGAAGAACCGTACCTTGGTCAAGATGGCTAGGACGATGCTTGATGAGTACTCTACACTTAGGAAGTTTTGGGCTGAGGTGATAGCCACCGCGTGCCATGTTTCACATAGAGTTTTTCTAAGGGCACACTTGCATCGCACTTCTTATAAGTTGAGATATGGGCGAAAGCCCAGTGTCTCTCATTTTCGTGTGTTTGATTGTAAGTGTTTTATCTTGAAGTCCGGGAACCTAGATAAGTTTGAGTCACGATCTTGTGATGGGATTTTTCTAGGGTACTCGACTTCTTTGCGGGCGTATAGGGTCTGGAACTGCGAGTCTTGCAAAATGGTAGAAACCTGTGAGGTGACTTTCGATGAGGCCAGTCCGGGGACTAGTCCCGATATCTCAGGTTCTGTAGAGCAGTACAAGACCATCTTTGTGGATGATGAGAAGGATGAATATGAGGATTGTCTACCCGATCAAGTTCCTCCTCCTCTTGGGTGCCTACTTCTACCACCGCACCTCGAGAAAATCAGCCCATTATTTCCGCATCTTCTGGAGCTAGTGGCTCTGTTCCTACCTCGTCAGCTCATGAGGTAGAGGCCACTTCTTCCTCTCATCCAGGACCTCCCTGTCATATCCAGAAATATCATCCTTCAGAGCAGATGATTGGAGATATCTTTGAGCGTGTCACACGCTCAAAGTCTGGCATGTCTCATTTATGTCTCCACTCTGCCTTTGTGGCCTCTTTCGAGCCCAAGGATGTTAGTCATGCTCTTTCAGACGAGTCTTGGGTCAATGCCATGCATGAGTAGTTAGAGAACTTCGAGAGAAACAAGGTCTGGTCATTTGTTGAGCCCCCTAGAGGTCATAATGTCATAGGTTGGTGTTCAAAAACAAGCAGAGTGAGGACGGGGTAGTCATTCGAAACAAGGCTAGATTGGTAGCTCAGGATTTCTCCCAGGTTGAGGGTTTAGATTTTGAGGAGACCTTTGCCCCTGTAGCTAGGCTATAGGCCATTAGGATCTTGCTTGCATTTGTAGCGTCTAAGGGCTTCAAGCTTTACCAGATGGATGTCAAGAGTGCCTTCCTAAATGGGTATATTGAGGAAGAGGTCTATGTTAGGCAGCCTCCAGGTTTCAAGAACCCCAAATATCCAAACCATGTCTACAAGCTTTCCAAAACTTTGTATGGACTTAAGCAAGCCTCTATAGCTTGGTATGAGAGGCTTAAGTCCTATCTGTTGAGTCATGAGTTTGAGATGGGTAAGGTAAACAAGATCTTGTTCATTCGCAGGCATGGCAATGACCTTCTACTTGTTCAGATTTATGTGGATGACATCATCTTTGGCGGCTCCTCTCATGCTCTTGTTTTTCAGTTCGCTGATGTCATGAGCACAGAGTTTGAGATGAGCATGATGGGCGAGTTGAGCTTCTTCCTTGGATTCCAGATCAAGCAGACTCAGGAGGGTACTTTCTTGCATCAGGGCAAGTACACTCGAGACCTCCTAAGACGCTTTGACATGAGTGATGGAAGCCGGTGTCCACTCCTATGGCATCATCAGCTTCACTCGATCCAGATGAGGATGGCGAGCTAGTTGATCAAAAGGAGTACAGAAGCATGATTGACTCCCTCTTGTACCTTACTGCCTCGAGACCGGACATACACTTCTCCGTGTGTCTGTGTGCTCGATTTCAGGCCTCCCCTCGCGTATCTCACCGCTAGGGGTGAAGCGTATTTTTCGGTACCTTCAAGCTACATAGACTATGGTATTTGATACTCTTCATTATCCTGTCTTTCTCTCAGAGCCTACTCGGACGCAAACTTTGCTGGCTGTAGGATAGATAGGAAGAGCACTTCTGGCACCTGCCAATTTATTGGCACTTCTCTTGTTTCCTGGTCTTCTAGGAAGTAGTCTAGTGTTGCGCAGTCCACCGCCGAGGCCGAGTATGTTGCTGCCACCAGTTGCTGCAGCTAGGACTTTGGATGGCTTCGACCTTGCGGGACTTTGGGCTAGCTGTAGATAGTGTTCCACTCTTTTGTGATAACACTTCTGCCATTAATATTGCCAAGAACCCAGTGCAGCATTTTCAGACCAAGCACATTGATATCAGATATCACTTCCTTAGAGACCGTGTGGAGAAGGGTGACATAGTGCTTCATTTTGTGGAGAGTGACCACCAGTTGGCCGGTATCTTTACCAAGTCTTCGGATAGCTCTAGGTTTTCAGCCTTGCGGGGAGAGCTTGGGGTGGTCTGTCCGTATGGACTGTTGTGAGGGAGCTTCGAGCTTCATGTTTTATCCTGTTTATATGCTTATGTCTCTCCTTGTTGCATTGCATGAGGGTGCATTCGAATTAGTCCTTCTAGCATAGATTAGAGTGGTTCTCTTGTCTAGTTGCTTAGATAGCTTCCTCTCATCTTGTGATTCGAGGATGCTGCTTATTAGCTATCTCTCTTCTCACTAGGTTGAGTTCACTCACTTTTTATAGGTTCTAGCAAGGGTTGGGCCACCCTTGGGTAGACAGGGAACGTGTTTACTCCTTAGTGTGTTAGAAGACCAGCTGATAGTCCTAGTGTCATATGGGGTAGATGGGAGTCAGTCTGAGCCATCGTATCCTCTATATCTTACATATGTTTTAAGGACTGCCTTTTCTGTTTTTCTTGCCAGCTTCTCGTTTTATAGCTTTGGTTCAGGGGGAGTTCATTTGGGATTTGCTTGATCTTAATGTTGACATAACTCAATTTGAACTAAAAGTGCATCTAATGCTGAGGGAGAACTGGATTTTCTTGCATTTCTGTCTTTCTGCATGGAGCCCTGATTATTATCCTTATATGATTGAATCAACTGCTTTACATCTTGCCATAATCTGTGCTAAATTGCTAGATTTATCATGACTTCATATGTGTAGTCTAGTCTTTGCCATGATAAGTTGATTAAAAATGCACAACTTGAATTAAATCATGTCATGTTAGCTCTTGAGACTAGTCTGTCTTTAGTTATCCACTTATGATTCATACCATGTCAAATAGGCTGAGTTGAGTCTTGAATCTCTATTGAGCTTTAGATTGAGCTATACTAGTTCCTTTACGAAGCATGAGTTATTATTAACTCCATGTTCTCGAACTAAATTCAGCAAAAGTAAAAAGATCTCTTTTGTGCGAAAGAACTGATCTCACCAATTCTTTCTCATGAGACTGCTTGCCAATGCACTAGGCATGAACTCAAGGGGAGTTTTGGTTAACCAAGACCATCTTCTTAAGCTTCCAGCTTGGAGTGGTCGCATAAGGCTTGAGATCTAGCACATGTCTAAACAAAATCTTAGTTGGAAACGATCATGAATTTCTATAATTGTGCTAAATTTGCTTCATTACAAAAAAGCCCAAAGTACTTGAACAAATGATTCATTCCTGAACATGTAGCACTCTCAAATGACTCAACAATAGCTTCTTGGTTCCACTTAAATTATTGACATGGCTTGCATCATCTTTGGAGGTATCTCCATGTTTGTGATGAATAATTGACGCTTGTTTTAGAGAGCTTGAGTTTGTTTTGGGTATTTCATGCTTAAGTACCTTCTACTGTTGCTTACGTATAATTATACTATTTCAAGCGATGCTATGTGATGTTTTCTTGTCTGTAATGGCTGCAGGACTTTGAGGCTAGGTCGTGGCGAGGCATGGATGGCCGGACTAGGCACAGTCGGTGCTGAGGTCAAAGCGGTCGGGAGATGCCGAAGACGGCGAGGACTCAAAGTGGTTGCGAGGCATGGACAGCAAGAAAAGAGGAAGCTTCCAGGAAGGTGTGGTAGGGGCATTTCGGTAAAATGCGCATGGCTGCAAAATGGAAGCGGATTCAGTTGAACCTGACGGGTAAAGGGTTGAGTTTGCTAGTGCTAACGGGTAAAGAAGATTGTGAACCCGGTAGTGGAAGGGTATAAATAGAGAGGGTTAGAGTTAGCAAGGGTGTGCTTGTTTCCCCCTCTATTTGCATGTGAGGCTTAGAGTTTTGTCTTTGCTCCTGCGTGGGCAACTCTGTCTGATGGGTGTGTTTTGCTTTTGTCACTTGCCCATTTGAGAGGAGTGGGGGTTGGCTGTCACTTCTTGAATTTCCATTCTTGTGGGTGAGCCGGGTGGCTGTTGGTGTTCTTGTCTCTTGGAGTACAAGAACGTCCCAAACGGAGTCCGTATGAGGAAGTTATGCCCGTTTGAAATTGGTACCATCGCAGCAGTCTGAGTCTGATTCCAAAACGTGTCCAACTCGAATTCGTGCTTGACTTGGTCCCAAAGTGACGTGGTGACCTCCATTATTCCTTCCATGCATGTCCATGACTCCATGTCCCTTTCCTTCATCCTTTCCCAAGTTCCTAAGCACAATTAAATCACTTGCATTAGGTAGCGGTCTATTCTCAGTAACATATGAACCTAGGAATGAGTTCACCTGGTAATTAAGTTGACGAGCACGAGCTCGAGTAATTGGTCCTTGCAACACTTGTTGTGGACGAGTCGTATCCATGGAAGGGATGTCCTCATCATCCTCCCCTTCTTGCATTTGAGTCGTCCGTGACTCAAACTCGTCCTCATCTTCCAAGTAGGGCTTCAAATCTGCAATGTTAAAAGTAGGACCAACCCCAAAATCTGCAGGCAGGTCAAGCTTGTATGCATTATCATTAATCTTTTCTAACACCTTGAAAGGACCATCCGCTCTTGGCATCAATTTTGATTTTCTCAATTCGGGGAACCTATCTTTTCTTAAGTGCAACCAAACAAGATCCCCAGGTTCAAAAGTTAAATGTTTCCTCCCCTGACTACCAGCAAGTTTATATTTAGCATTCATGCGCTCTATGTTCTCTTTAGTTGTCTCATGCATTTTTAAAATCAATTCAACACGTTGTTTAGCATCAGGGTTCAATTTCTCCGAAGATGGAGTGAGCATTAAATCAATAGGAGCACGAGGCACAAAACTATAGATAACTTCAAAAGGGCACATCTTTGTAGTAGAATGCAATGAACGATTATAAGCAAACTCAACATAAGGCAAGCATTCTTCCCACATTTTTAAATTCTTTTTCAACACAGCCCTAAGCATGGTAGACAAAGTTCTATTCACAACCTCAGTTTGTCTATCAGTTTGGGGATGACAAGTAGTAGAAAATAACAGCTTAGTCCCCAATTTAGCCCATAAAGTTCTCCAAAAATGGCTAAGGAATTTAGCATCACGATTTGAAACTATAGTATTAGGCACACCATGCAAGCGAATAACTTCACGAAAGAATAGATCAACAATATTGGTAGCATCATCGCTCTTATGACATGGTATAAAATGGGCCATCTTAGAAAATCTGTCAACAACCACAAATATACTATCTCTCCCCTTCTTTGTCCTAGGCAATCCTAAAATAAAGTCCATCGAAATATCTTCCCACGAAACGCTAGGAACGGGTAAAGGCATATATAAACCATGAGGATTAAGTCGTGACTTAGCTCTTTGACATGTAGTGCAGCGAGCAACGTAGCGCTCAACGTCCCGTCGCATCTTTGGCCAAAAGAAATGATCAGCAAGTATGTCCTCCGTTTTCTTCACACCAAAATGTCCCATCAACCCACCACCATGTGCTTCCTGTAACAACAACAGACGAACGGAACTAGCAGGAATGCACAACTTGTTGGCTCTAAACACAAACCCATCATTAATGACAAATTTATTCCACATTTTCCCTTCTTTACAATTCAACAGTATTTACGCAAAATCAGCATCGTGCACATATTGCTCTTTAATAGTCTCTAATCCAAAAATTTTGAAGTCAAGTTGTGATAGCATGGCATATCTCCTAGACAAAGCATCAGCAATAACATTCTCCTTTCCCTTCTTGTGTTTTATGACATAGGGAAAAGACTCAATAAATTCAACCCACTTTGCATGTCTACGGTTCAGATTACCTTGACTTCGAATATGCTTTAAAGGTTCATGATCAGAATGTATAACAAATTCTTTGGGCCATAAATAATGTTGCCAAGTTTCTAAGGTTCGAAAGAGGGCATATAACTCCTTATCATAAGTAGAATAGTTCAAACTAGGCCCACTCAATTTCTCACTGAAGTATGCTATAGGTTTGCCTTCTTGTAACAACACACCACCTAAACCAATTCCGCTTGCATCACATTCTAGTTCAAAAGTCTTATTGAAATCGGGGAGTTGGAGTAAAGGTGCATGTGTTAACTTATCTTTCAATGTGGTAAAGGCGTTCTCCAGTGCGGCGCCCCAAACAAATGGCACGCCCTTCTTGGTAAGCTCATTTAATGGTGTGGCAATGGTGCTGAAATCCTTCACAAAGCGACGGTAGAACCCAGCAAGTCCTAAAAAACTCCGCACCCGTGTGACCGTGTTAGGAGTCAGCCAACTCTGTATTGCTTCAACCTTGGCTTGATCAACTTCAACTCCCTGTGGAGTAACAACATAGCCAAGAAACGACACTCGATCGGTACAAAAGGTGCACTTCTCAAGGTTACCAAATAGGCGTGCACCACGTAAAGCATTAAAAACAGCACGTAAATGGTCAAGATGTTCCTCTAATGATTTGTTATATATTAGTATATCATCAAAATAAACCACCACAAAATCTACCAATGAAAGCACGCAAAACCTCGTTCATTAGTCTCATGAAGGTACTAGGTGCATTAGTTAAACCAAAAGGCATTACTAACCACTCATATAACTCGAACATAGTTTTAAATGCCGTTTTCCATTCATCGCCTAATTTCATGCGGATTTGATGATAGCCGCTACGCAAATCAACCTTGGAAAAGACAACAGAGCCACTCAATTCATCAAGCATATATCATCTAACCTAGGAATAGGATGACGATACCTAATGGTGATATTATTGATTGCTATACAATCCACACACATGCACCATGATCCATCTTTCTTTGGTACTAAAATGACCGGGACAGCACAAGGGCTAAGAGATTCGCGCACATACCCTTTATCAAGCAACTCTTGAACTTGGCACTGAATTTCTTTAGTTTCTTCTGGATTGGTCCTGTATGGTGCTCGGTTGGGCAATGATGCACCGGGGATTAAATCAATTTGTTGCTCAATCCCACGAAGCGGTGGCAGCCCCGGCAGGATGTCCTTTGGAAAGACATCTTTGTACTCCTGCAAAATGTTAATGACAGCAGGTGGCAAAGAAGAAGGTATATCCTCAAATGAAAATAATGCTTCTTTGCAAATTAATGCATAGCAAACAGAATTACTAGCATCCAGTTTAGTCATATCAGATTTGGTAGCAAGAAAACAAGCACCTTTCAATTTAATTTCTTTATTCTTATCATGAACAGATTTAGGTTCTTTCTTTTTATGTTGCTCAAGCTCTTTTGCTACAATCTGATTTTCGCTCTCAGTATTCTCCTGACTTTTCTCTCTTCTAGCTCTAGCAAGGTCATCTTTAACAATTTGTTCAGGAGTCGTAGGATGCAACACAATTTTCTTTCCCTTGAATATGAGAGAGTATTGATTATTCTTACCATGATGTACATAGTCAGTATCGTATTGCCAAGGTCTTCCTAATAACAATGAACAAGCTTGCATAGGAACAACGTCGCAATCAACATAATCATGGTATGAACCCATAGAAAAATATACTCTCACCATCCTTGTTACCTTCAACTTACCATTGCTGTTGAACCATTGAATATGGTATGGGTGGGGATGAGGTTTAGTCGACAAAGCAAGCTTCTCCACCATATCCATACTCGCCAAATTGTTGCAACTCCCACCATCAACAATTATGCGAATGGAACGTTCCTTGACAACGCCCTTGATTTGGAACAAATTATGGCGCCGATTCTGCTCAGCACGAGACACTTGAGCACTTAGTACACGTTGCACTATAATGCTCAAATACTTGTCGGCATCTTCGGCGCCAACATGCTCCTCCTCATGGTCAGATTCATCATCATGTCCTGCAGAGTCATTTGCGAGCATAGCATATGTTTCATCATCAAAATCACTAGCAGAAGAATACCCACCATCATCGCGTATAATCAATACACACTTGCTTGGACAGTCCCGCATCATGTGTCCAAGCCTTTGCAACGATGGCATTGAGCGTCCCTCGTTCGTCCTATCGAAACAACCGAAGAGAAAGTTTTTGCAGAAAGTTGTGGTGCTGATTTGGGTGCTTCGGAAACTCGTGGCGCTGAATTTGATGTAGTAGAGCGCTGCTTGTTGTTGGAGGGTAATGGTGGGGGCGCCACAGTGGATGAGGAAGAAGGTGTACGCGGCGTCCAGGAATTTGTGCGACCTACAGAAAAGTTAGATCGCGTTCTCGTTTGGCGTCCCTGCAATTCTCGTTCAGCTTTGCAAACAAGATGAAACAATCTAGTCATGGAGTTGTAATCTTTGTAATCAAGAATGTCCTGAATTTCACGATTCAACCCTCCCAAAAACCTAGCCATTGTGCCTCCTCATTCTCAACTAACCCACAGCGCAACATACCAATTTGTAAATCCTGATAGTATTCTTCCACAGACTTTGCACCTTGTTGTAAGCGTTGCAGTTTATTTAACAAATCACGAGCATAATATGAGGGAACAAATCGATGGCGCATTAGCAATTTTAAAGCCTCCCAAGTGTTAGGTATGTTATTGGGATGTTGACGGCAATGTTCTTTCCACCAAATAGAAGTAAAATCGGTAAATTCACTAGTAGCAGCCCTAACTCGTCTATTCTCAGGAAAATCATGGCAAGTAAATTTTTGATCAACAGCTAGTTCCCAATCAAGATAACCATCAGGATCATATTTACCATTAAAAGAGGGCATAGTGAATTTAACCTTAGCAAAAGCATCATCGTGGTCACGTACCTCACGTCGTGGGGGTTCTCTTCGCATACCTTGTCGGTTAAAATGCACATTGTCAACTTCATCTTGTCCCTCTACCGTCACAGCAGGGGGGAACAGTAGCCGAAGCTTGGGCAATCTCCTCAAGGCGCGCCATAATATCTTCCAAAGAAGAGTTAGTGATACCTTGTGCTTTCTCCATCGCAGCGAGCGTTGCGTTTGTCTCAATCTGGGCGCTCTCGAGTTGAGCAAGTCGCTCATTTGTGACTCTGACGTCCTCCTCAAGGCCCTCCGTACGATGATTCATCTCGCGAGTGAAAATGTTGTATGATTCCCTTCGTACGAGGAGAATGAGATGTATCCTGATTTGTAAACTCTCCAGATCCTGCCATTGTTAGCAAAAACACAAGAATGTGTCCCTAACAAGTACTAGGGTATGGTGGTTCAAAAGTCGCTCGTCTCAAACCTTCTATCGAATTCTTACCAATTCTTACCAAGCACACAGGGGTGATCTGCCCAGTGATGACAATATATCTTCGAAGATTGGATGGAGCGATTGCCAGGTAAAGCTCAGCCTGTACAGAGTAGAAAAGGTGTAGCTGGGAAGGCTCAAGTTTAGTAGCAAGGAGTAGCAATAATCAATTCAGAAAATGCAAGCTGAAAAATCGTTCAACGCTGGTTGGTGCTGGCCCTAGGCTAGACCGTACTAGAGACGCGAGCCTATAACACAAACGAGTACACCGCGCAGAAAGAAACTAGATGACGTTGCACACGGAGTTCAAGAGCTCGAAAAAGGATGCCGTCTGCATGGGGAACCTTAGAATCACTTGTACAAGGTTCCTGTCAAATTTGAGCAAATTCTGATAAACTTGATTTTACCTCGGTTTGCGGGCCCGTTTTGAGGGCCTAAACGACGTTTTTTGGGGTCGAAGTTGCCGCGTATGCGCCTGAATGCTTACGCAGATTTGAAATCTCCAGATTTTTTTGGACTTCTTTTTTTCGCTCGATCTTCTCATTTGCTTTCCAACGGATCAAAAATCACCTCAATCGGAGGTCGTATGCAAAAGTTAGGTGTTTCTCTCTCCTCTTTTTTTTGCCGCGGCTCTTTTAAATGCAGCTGCCTATTTCTTCATTTCTCTTTTTTCTCTCTCTTTTTTTTCACACACGACGTGGTTGAAACTTACTCCGAAACCAACTCTGAGATCGTGTCCTACTCCGAAACCAACTAGGGCAAAGCCTCCCTAGAAACCGAGTCCTCCTCCTTTCCTTCCCTCACCGTGGCAGTTCGAATCTAACTGCAGCGGTGAGACCAAAATGTGAACAGAACTCAAAACTCTAGAGGAACTAGACACTAAGACCAGTACTGAAAAGAAAAATTGCGAGGCTAAGACTGGTTTGGACAGATTGATCTACTGCTAATTTTTTTTGTTTTTGTGTACTCTAGGGAAGGAAAAGCAATCTAATCTATGATAAACTGGAAATTTCTCACCGAGCAACCTTTGGCTCTGATACCACTTGATGAAGACGAGGTGCCCGATCTTTCGATGAGATTGATAACTATCGATTTTGGTGGAGTTGACTCTCACGATCTGACACAACCGTACGACGACGCTTGCGCCTTAGCAATCGCTGAACCAACTCCGAAGTGTTATTGACCACGCTGGAGGCGCGATCAACCTGAACACGAAGTTCAATCCCTACGAGCAATCGAAGAACTAGCAAGAATAAGACGTAGGCAATCTGATATTGCAAATATGAACGAAGCATAAATTGTGTTGCGAATAACAAAGATGGGATCTCGAAGCTGTCTTGACAGGTGGTCGTCTGACACAACTGAAGAACAAAGTTTGCACAATGGCTAAACCTAAACTCAACAAAATTCAAGTCCTAGCAAGGGAGGCGGCGGCTCCTTTATAGGGAGAACAACCAGGGGTGGCGTCCAAGTGCATGCCCTAGGGTTATAAGGCCGATGGGCCCAAGTGGTGGTGGCGCAGCACCCTTTTTTACTCGGACTTAGAAACTAATGTGGACTCTTTTAATGATTGCGGCCGGCTCAGATAGAATTTGAAGATGAGGTTGGATCCGTTGGAAAGTAGACTTCATAAGCTTTCAATGAAGTACAAGAACGTCCCAAACGGAGTCCGTATGAGGAAGTTATGCCCGTTTGAACTTGGTACCATCACAGCAGTCCGAGTCTGATTCCAAAACATGTCCAACTCGAATTCGTGCTTGACTTGGTCCCAAAGTGACGTGGTGACCTCCATTATTCCTTCCATGCATGTCCATGACTCCATGTCCCTTTCCTTCATCCTTTCCCAAGTTCCTAAGCACAATTAAATCACTTGCATTAGGTAGCGGTCTATTCTCAGTAACATATGAACCTAGGAATGAGTTCACCTGGTAATTAAGTTGACGAGCACGAGCTCAAGTAAGTGGTCCTTGCAACACTTGTTGTGGACGAGTCGTATCCATGAAAGGGATGTCCTCATCAGAAGAGCAACAAGTATCCAACAATTCTCTTGTTTTCGGTTGTTCTGAGTATTTACTGTGATGCCTCTATTTTCAGTTAATTTTCTTTACTTCAGTACTTTCTTTGCTGACTAGTTCTAGCCATTGTTTGCTCTCTCTTTGTCCCTGACTGTGTTTCCTTTTGGTCTGCTTTTCTTCTTTTTGTCTCCTTTTACAGCCGCTAATCTTCTCCGTTTTTGTTCCCCTTTTTCTTTAATCTGTTTTTGGCCAAACTTCTGTTCCACGAAAATTCAAAACCAGAGCCTGAAAAACATGTTCTCGGTCAGACCAACCCTGAAATCAGTTTTCGGACAGTACAAGTATTCACTATTGTGTTATTTTTTTTTGCTTTGCCGACTGCTCTCTTCCTTCCTGTTTGATCTTTCTTGAGTTGGAAACTAAGTACTTTGTTATTTCTGTCAGTTTCTATCGGCTAGTGGAGAAGCTTTCCATTCGAATCTTTAATCCTTGTTCAGTTTTCAGCAACCAGTATTTGAAGTCTGTTTTTGCTCTTCGGAATACCTCTTCTCGGCTGTTGATTCATTTTACTCTTTTCTCCTCTTCAGTCTGCTTACGATTTACTGCTGCATCTATTTTCGGTTCCATTTCAGTGCTTCTGTGCCGACATCATTTCTGTCTTTTTGTCTTCCGCCTTCTTCAGTTTTCGGCCAAGTTGTTTGTGTTCTTCTGTCAGCCAAGGCTGTTTTACTCTCGGTTTAGCATCTGTTGTTAGTCCGCTCTCTCTGTTGAGTCTTGGCTGTCCTTTTACTATTTCGGTTCCATTTGCACCTCGCCTTCTGTTTGATCTTTTGTCAGCTTAATGTTTACTGTGTGGGCTGTTCTCAAAAGCGACTGGCTCTTTGTTGCAGACTCCTCTCAACCAATGTTTGATCTTTGTTTTTGTCTTGACCATTCGGTCTGGTTTTCAGTCAGTGTTCGCTGTTGGTCGTTTGCTCTCTGGTCTTGCTTCACAGCTACTATAGCTGTCGGAGAAGAAATATGTGGATACTTTGGGGCGATTTTTGAAGGCACCATTCACCCCCCTTGTTGCCATTTCTGATCCTAAAGTTTGTGTGTAATTATTGGGAAGGAAGCACGTGAAAATGGGATGTAAGGAGTTGGGCTCGGATAAGGATTTGTTTGGTAACAAAAGGGGTCTTGGGCAGAGGGGAAACCAGAAACCCTAGCTGCTTTGGTTTTCTTTTAATACTGGGCACCGTCGTCTGCTTCCTCATGTGCACCGCATTTTTCTAGCACTCGCCAGGCAATGGCGGACGCGTTTGCCACCAACCGCTGTGGGTGGGTGAGCGGGGCTGTCCGCCGCGTGGATCACACGGCATTACTGTTGAGTCGTGTAAATTGTCTCATGCTCAACTCCTGACCCACATGCCGCCGGATATACGTTTCTCTAGATCCCGCGCACGTGTATGGTAAGATTCGGCTGACGAGTGCGTGCACGAACCGGGAATTTGAGCAACATGAAACTCTAAAAAAACTCTAAGAACATAATTTCGTAAGGTTTTCAAAAACACTAAGAACATAGTTTTTAGATAAGTAGATTAAATGTTATGAATTTTGGAAGGCTGCTATCCAATATCGGGTTGCTGCTGGACGCAGTCTTGGAAAAACATTAATTAGACTAACTTAATGTCAAAGTTAAATTATAGCAATAACTAAAAAGTGATAGGAAATTTTCTGTAGATTTTAAAAATATCATTGTTTAGCATATTTTCACATGTTGATCAAAAGTTATAGAATTAATAAGTCTACTGTCTAAAATATGACAGATCTGTCTTTTGATTTAAAAACGGTGAGTTAGATGATTTAATTCTGAAATTTGACCAGCTAAGAAAATGTAGAAAATTTTGTGTAAATTTTAGAACTGGTATGATTTGCTATTTTACGACGTGGGAATTGAGAATCATGAAATTTTGAATACCGAGACAACAAGTGAGATTGTTCGTTAAAACGAGAAAAAGGTGGTTTTGGGAAGCGTGTAGGAGCATTGTCAATTTCTTGATGTCTTGCACTACTGCAGTATGTATTGAGATTGGATATTTACTGTAGGAGGAGTAGCTCAGGTATGTTTTCGGTATTCAAGTGTCTAAGCTTGTTGTTTGTTTATGCAATTACTTGCCATGATGATTCATATAATGATGCTTGTTCTTGAATTGCTCATATATTTATGGTAACATCGATGATTATGGCAATTAATTAATGTTGTTGATTAACTAATGAAAAGAGATAATCATTGCATTGCATGTGAGTATTAAAGTTACAAAGACCTACTTGGTAGGCACTCTGCGGGAGTGGAGGTGAGACAGTGTATGAAAAAGGACAGGGCGAGAGACTGAGTTGTGATCCTGTATGAAAAAGGATAAGGCGACCCTATATGAAAAAGGACAAGCCAAGGCTGTGTCATCAACAGGTAAACACTTAACTATACCAGTATATGCAGAAGATGAGTTTGAGTCTTGAGTCACTACTACAAAAGGCCTAATATTAGACGCCACATCATATATGGTTCCCCAAAACTGTCAGTATTAAATACAATCACAGATGGTTTTAGTTTAGAAACCGTCTGTGTTGCTGCCAGCGATAAAAACAGTCTATGAAGCGATAATATCACAGATGATTCATAGTGAAAACCGTCTATAAAACTATCATAGACGGTTAGGTTGAAAACTCATCTATTATGTCTTTCATTATCACAGACGGCTTTTAGTTAGAACCGTCTATAAAACTATCACGGACGGTTTTTATTTACAACCGTGTGTGTTTTGTCCTTTGTCATATAAACTACAGAAGCTACTGAGCTGGAACAGATAAGTGTGACCAGTGTGACTAGTCACTTTTACAAAAGACAAATTCAAGTCAAATTTATTACAAAAGTCTAGAAAAAAGAGATTCCCAGATCTTGGTCTTCTGAGCTTTATATGCTTTCTCTTCTAATTTTGGAGTTGGAGGATCAACGGATGAGTTCTCGAATACCATGAAGATTGTCTTTGCCCTCTCCACTTCCTCCTCTAGCCTGGGCAAATCATAAGCATGGCCCATAATCTCAAGAGGATTCCATGATAAGCTTTCTCAGAATTGGTCGTTTCTGCTTGATCGGCAAGATTATCCATGTGTCTTTCCACTGCCACAAGAGCTTCTTCCGCTTTGCACATATTGAAGAGAAGAACGAGGCTGAGAGCGGTTTCCCTTTCCTAAGTGGCAAGGAGACACCTCTGTCGACGGCAGATAATAAGGTCCAACTGACGGATGGAAGCAACTCAAAGAAGGAGAGCAGGGTATGAACAGAGGAGCTGCTCCAGACATAAGTTGTTGGCCGCCTGTGTAAGGTTGCGGCCGAACAACTCATGATGGATAGATGAGATGAATGTGATTATTGAGAAATCTGTTGAAGAAGATGAGGGAGAGGATAGTTTAAAAGGAATTGTACACCGCGCTACATATAAAGCCAGAACCGTGTGGAAGTTTAAGGGTCGCACACATCGAAATATTAACAGATGGGAGTAGAGCGCATATTTTTAAGCATTATCAAAGATGGTTCATATACCAAACTGTTTCTGATATGTGCACTATCACAGACGGTTCGTATAACAAACCGTCTCTGATATGTGTCATTATCACAGATGGTTCATATAACAAACCATCTTTGATATGTACATTATCACAGACGGTTCATATAACAAATTATCTGTGATAATGCCATGACACCGATCCATGGTATCTGCCTAGGATTTCGATCTCACCCGTCCATTCTCTCCGCATCGAACGGCAGGTATTGGTTCCTCCCACCTCTCGCCCCTTATTACTCCCCCTCTCCCTTTCCCCCAATTTAACTCCAAAAATGCGTGAGTTCCATGGGTTTATTCCTGCTTCCTCCTCTCGACAACGCTGACTACCGCTGTGAGCTAGCTCCTCTGCCTCTGTTTGTTCTTCGTTGACTTCTCTGTTGATTTTGTGGCTTTCTTGATTTCTTGTTGTTTATTGTTGAGAAGGGCCAAAATGGGTTGCTCTATGATGGGATGATGCCTCAAGATCATTTGATCGACTTTTCCCATGAGCAAGTTGCATTTAATCTCAGATTTGGTTTTTGGGCTTCCTCTGTTCATCTTTTACTTTCTAGGGTTTTGATGCTTTTCTTGATTCCCTTCATGAGGTGCCCTGAAACTTGGCAAGTTTAGTTCTGAGGCTATCAAGTAGCTTTCCTCAAAGTTTCACGGCCAGAGGATCAAAGATTGGGGAGCAATTTGATTTTTGGTGTTGTCTCTGTACTTTCTCAAGTTCTTGGCCAATCTCTGAAATTCTTGTGTTTTTGTTGATCTCTTTCGTTGTTTAAGTTCCCTATGTTATTTAGAATAGGTTTTTGGTCTTTGGTCCAGAGGGCTTCAGCTACAATACATGAATCTTATTAAAATCTCGAAGTTTGATGGTTCCGCTTTCCCGCCGGCCCGAGTTTCTCGTGCTTATTTTCAGGTAACCGGTCGATCGAACCCCACTGTGATCGACCGGTTGACCGGTCAGACCGCGGCTGGCTGGCGGTCTCGACCGCTCTGACCATGCGGTCGGACCGCTCCGCATCGCCATTGTAGGTGTGATTTCTTGATTTTGCCTTTCAGTGCTCTTTTCTCTGTTGATCTGTGCTGTTGGTATTCTCCTCTGTGGTTTGAAAGTTCCAGAGAGTTTAAGTCATCTCCCTCATAGCTTTTCATAGCTATTGGAGGAGGGATTCGAGTGGGTTCTTTTGGGGCAAGTTTTTTAAAGTCGACATTCAGCCCTCCTCTTTCGCCATTTCGGTCCAACAATTGGTATCAGAGCCGGTTAGCTCTTCTCAATAGATCTTAACCGGTCACTAGAGCCATGGCGACAGACAAGTACTCGACCAAGTCTCCTGTCTTTGATGGCATCGATTACCCCTTCTGGAAAAGCCGAATGGAGACATACATCCAGGCTCAGGGGTATGCAATCTGGCGTAAGGTCAAGGTCCGGTTTGTTGTTCCTGCCGATGAGAACATCAACGCGGGGAATATAGCTGATGTTGAGGCAAACGCTAAGGCAAGGAACATCATAATCCAGGGCCTGAATCGTAGCGAGTTTGACCGCATATCTCATCTTTCGTTCGCCTTCGATATTTGGGAGACCCTCGATGCTTACCATGAGGGCACCACCCAAATAAAGACAGTGTGACAGGACCAGTTCAAGCGAGATTACAACAAGTTTAAAATGCTTACTGGCGAGTCCCTCGATGAGTGTTTTGCGTGTTTTCACAAGATTCTGAGCAACCTCCGAGCGGTCGGTCTCACATACCCTGACTCGGATAACGCTCGACAGATGCTCGCTGCACTCGACTTTCGTGTTTGGGAGATGAAGGTGACTACCATCAAGGACACCACAGACCTCTCGACTTTGACTCTTGATGCGCTGTACTCGCGCCTCAAGACTCACGAGATTGACATTGTCTCTCGCAAGTCAAAGTCACAGTCGATGGCCCTAGTCACCGATCCCAGTTCGGCTTCTGGTCTTTCTTCTGATTCGTTGTGTGGATTCTCCCTTGCTACTCTCTGTGACATAACTGATGATCAGTTAGAGCAACTTGTGAATGAGCAGTTAGCCCTCCTAGCTCGGAGATTCTCCCATGCTTACAAGAGGAGGGACGGAAAGAGAGGAGGACCCGTGATCTGCTTCGAGTGTGGTGGCCCCAACCACATTCGAGCAAACTGTCCCAAGCTTGGGAAGGGCAAGAACGACTACGGCGGTTCGGGCAAGAACGCCTACACCGACAAGAATCGCAACAAGAAGCCTCTAGCGCATCATCAAGGCAAGAAGAAGTTCCGCGACTTTGGGAAGGCCAAGAAGCTCTTCTACCGCGTCCTCACCGCCTTCGATGACCTCGACCTCAGCGAGGTGGAGGGATGGAGCGACGACGACGAGACGGACGAGCAAGAACCCAAGGGCGGCGACGACTTCTCCGGCATGTGCTTCATGGCCATTGAGAGCGAACTGAGCGACAACGAGCTGTACTCCGACTCCGACGAGGTATCCCCCACCTACGACCAGCTTAATGATGCTTTTCTTAAGCTAAGTAGATTCCATGCTAGATCTAGAGTTAGGCGTAGTGAGTTGGAGAAGGAAGTAGATAGATTGTCACGGGAATTTACTTCACTTACATCTGCTCCCTCCCGTGATGATTGTGATACATGTTTTGCTCTGTTGGGTGACATGGAGAAACTAAGGATCTCGCATGATAGTCTATCCTCTGAACTTGATATTGTTAAGATGGAGAATATTAGTCTCTTGGCTGAGCTTGAGATGAGTAGGGTAGTTCCTGTTTCATCTACTTCTGTTGAGACTAGTGCTTGCACCTCATGTGAGGATAAGGACAATACTTTTAGAGGTCTATATACCATGCTTCTCGATCTGCCCGAGACTTATGAAAATTGCAATAATCTGAAGATGAACCTAAAACGGGCGGATCATAAAATTGCTGAGTTACAAGCTTTTCTCCTTGAGCCCATTGCTTCATGTGTGAATTGTCCCAAGCTTACCGCTGAGCTTGAAGCTGTCTCCAAACAGTTTCAAGAGTTAGTTGATGACAATAATCGATTGGCACAATCTGCTTCTAAGGACCCTGTTAGCTCACCATGCATTAATTGTAACAAACTAAAAATCTGACTTGATTGCATTGGATGCAAAATGTGTGAAGCTAACTAAGGACCTTCTAGAGAAGCCACTTTCTGCTTGTAATGTGATTGCTGAGAAGGGGGAGGAGCCCAAGGGTAGGGTGGAGACGCTTAGCGACGTGAACCAACTGGCTAGTAGTAGGACTGTCCTCTTAGAGTCGGCTGTGCGTGCACAAGCCATTCTTTCCTCTACTGTTGGTTCTTCTTCTGCTCCCTTACCTTCTGCTGTCTCTTCTTCCCCCTGCTCTTCTTGCACCTCTCTCTTTCGGGAGTGTCAGTATCTTATGAACACTCTCGAGAGATTTGTAGGAGGTAAAAAGAAGTTTAATCTTATTCTAGACCAATCCAAGATTTGTAGATTTAATCAGGGTCTAGGATATGATTTCTATGAGGACATGAGGAAGCATCCACCTGCCATGCTCAGACCCATAGCACCAGGTGTGATCGAGACTGAGCCTAGGACCGAGAAAGTCCAATTTAAGTCTGCGGGCTTTATCCAAGGGATTTCTGACAGCAAGGTGATTCCACCTGCAGCTTCGACCTATCAGAAGGCGAAGCCTCATCATGCTACTTTTACCTCTCAGAAGGTGAAGTATCATTGTACCTTCTGTCAAAAGGATGGACATCTGATCGATCGATGCTTCAGGCACGCCAAGATCGCGCGTAGAGACCGTGTTGATTCTCTTAGGCGTATTCAGGGTCAGCCCCAGACCTTGAGTGCACCTAAGACTAACACGAGGTCTAGGTTTGTTTCAGCTGATGGTTTTGGGCAGCATCGAGGACTTTTATCCGAGTTTTCTGGTTTTCATCCTCATGTTCCCTTTTGGTCATGACTTCCGCTGTTCTGAGGGTAGATCTCGTTTTCCCCGTTGAGATGACTACCCGCGGCGTGTTCACTTTGTTGCAGTACTTCACTCGCTCGCCAGTGCGATCGGACTCAAGAACGACTTCCGTCTACGTAGACCTTTTGGCTTATTGAGTGACAGAGAGCGTAGGGTAGATAGAGGTTAGTCGTGTGTGGCTACTTCTTCTACTCGACGTGTTACTCAGTATTGGGTGCCAAAATCACTCTTGATTTACCCCAGTACTGAGACTTTACTCTCTTGTTGACTCAGGTTCGCCGGGCTAGTAAGGGAAAGGTTTGGCTTGTAGACTCCGGGTGTTCACGACACATGACCGGAGACTCCCGTTGGTTTTCTTCCCTTGCTCGTGCTCCAGGTGATGAGACGATCACCTTCGGAGATGCTTCATCTGGGCGCGTCATCGCCAAAGGTACAGTTCGTGTTAATGATTCTTTCATTTTGAAAGACGTTGCCTTGGTTAGTAAGCTGCAGTATAATTTTCTTTCAGTCTCTCAGCTTACCGATGATGGTTTCGAGGTGAGCTTTAAGAAAAACGCTTGCAAAATTCTTGATTCTTCGGGTAGTCTGGTTTGCGGGATTTCTCATTATGGGAGGATCTTTCGTGCTGATTTTTCTGAGTCTTCTGGTGATCCTCTCAAGTGTTTAGTTGCTTCTGAGTCCCGCGACCTTTCTTTCTGGCATAGGAGACTTGGTCATATTGGATTTGACCATTTGACCCGAGTTAGCGGCCACGACCTCATTCGTGGTCTGCCGAAGCTCAAGATGGTCAAAGATCTAGTTTGTGCTCCTTGCCGGCACAGCAAGATGGTTGCCGCTCCTCATCCTCCGGTCACAGTGACTATGACCGATGCACCAGGACAGCTGCTCCACATGGACACAGTTGGACCAGCTCGAGTGCAGTCAGCAGAAGGGAAGTGGTATGTCCTTGTCGTGGTCGATGACTTCTCGAGGTTCTCTTGAAAGTTTTTCTTAGCCTCGAAGGATGAGACGTTTACACATTTCTGAGGTCTTTTCAGTAGGCTTTCTGTTGAGCGATCCGCAGTGATAATGGCACGGAGTTCAAGAATTCCTACTTTGAGAGGTTCTGCGATGAGACGGGTGTAGAGCACTAGTTCTCTTCTTCGCACGTCCCACAGCAAAATGGCGTCGTGGAGAGAAAGAACCGTATCTTGGTCGAGATGGCCAGGACGATGCTCGATGAGTACTCTACACCGTGAAAGTTTTGGGCTGAGGCTATAGCCACCGCGTGCCATGTTTCAAACAAAGTTGTTCTTTGGGCACACTTGCACCGCACTTCTTATGAGTTGAGATATGGCGGAAGCCCAGTGTATCTCATTTTCGTGTGTTTGGTTGCAAGTGCTTTATTCTGAAGTCTGGGAACCTAGACAAGTTCGAGTCACGTTCGTGTGATGGGATCTTTCTAGGTTACTCGACTTCTTCACGGGCGTATAGGGTTTGGAACTGCGAGTCTAGTAAGATGGTAGAGACCTGTGAGGTGACCTTCGACGAGGCCAGTCCGAGAACTAGGCCCGATATCTCATATTCTTTAGAGCAGTCCGAACCCATCTTTGTGGATGCTGAGGACGATGGAGATGAGGGTTGTCTACCCGATCCAGTCCCTCATCCACCCCTTGATGTGCCCTCTTCCACCGCACCTCGAGGAGATCAGCCCATGCCTTCTGCTTCTTCTGGAGCTAGTGGCTCTGTTCCTACCTCGTCAGCTCACGAGGTAGAGGCCACTTCTTCATCTCATCCTGGACCTCCTCGGTATATCCAAAAAGACCATCCTTCTGAGCAGATTATTGGAGACCTGTTTGAGCGAGTCACTCGTTCAAAATCTAGCATGTCTCAATTCTGTCTCCATTCTGCCTTTGTTGCCTCCTTTGAGCTCAAGAATGTTTGTCATGCTCTCTCTGACGAGTCTTAGGTCAATGCTATGCATGAGGAGTTAGAGAATTTCGAGAGAAACAAGGTTTGGTCGCTTGTGGAGCCCCCTCGAGGTCACAATGTCATTGGGACAAAGTGGGTGTTCAAGAACAAGCAGAGTGAGGATGGGGTTGTCATTCGGAACAAGGCTAGACTGGTAGCTCAGGGGTTCTCCCAAGTTGAGGGTCTAGATTTCGAGGAGACCTTTGCCCCTGTAGCTAGACTTGAGGCCATGGATTGCTTGCCTTCGCAACTTCTAAGAGTTTCAAGCTTTACCAGATGAATGTCAAGAGTGTCTTCCTCAATGGCTTATTGAGGAAGAAGTCTATGTGAGACAGCCTCCAGGTTTCGAGAACCCCAAATACCCAAACCATGTCTTCAAGCTTTCCAAAGCTTTGTATGGACTTAAGTAGGCCCCTAGAGCTTGGTATGAGAGGCTTAAGTCCTACTTGTTGAGTCATGGGTTTGAGATGGGTAAAGTAGACAAGACCTTGTTCATTCGCCAGCATGGCACTGATCTTCTGCTCGTCCAGATTTATGTGGATGACATCATCTTTGGCGGCTCTTCACATGCTCTCGTCTCCCAGTTTTTCGATGTTATGAGCTCAGAGTTTGAGATGAGCATGATGGGCGAGTTGAGCTTTTTCCTTGGCATCCAAATCAAGCAGAGTCGGGAGGGTACCTTCTTGCATCAGGGCAAGTACACTCGAGACCTCCTGAAGCGCTTCGACATGAGTGATGGTAAGCCGGTGTCCACTCCTATGGCTACATCAGCTTCACTCGACCCAGATGAGGACGGCGAGCCAGTTGATCAGAAAGAGTACCGTAGCATGATTGGCTCTCTCTTGAACCTCACTGCCTCGAGACCGGACATACATTTCGTTGTGTGTCTTGTGCTCGGTTTCAGGCTTCTCGCGTATCTCACCGCCAAGTGGTGAAGCGCATCCTTCGGTACCTTCGAGCTACCATTGATTATGGTATCTGGTACTCTTCCTCGTCCTGTCTTTCCTTGAGAGCCTATTCGGACGCAGACTTTGCTGGCTGTAGGATAGATAGGAAGAGCACTTCTGGCACTTGCCAATTTATTGGCACTTCTCTCATTTCCTGGTCTTCGAGGAAGCAGTCCGGTGTTGCTCAGTCCACCGCAGAGGCCGAGTATATTGCTACCGCCAGTTGCTGCAGCCAGGTGCTTTGGATGGTCTCTACACTGTGGGACTTTGGCTTAGTTATCGACAGTGTTCCACTCTTTTGTGATAACACTTCTGCGATTAACATTGCTAAGAACCCAGTGCAGCATTCTCGGACCAAGCATATCGATATTCGCTATCACTTCCTTCGAGACCATGTAGAGAAGGGTGACATCGTGCTCCAGTTTGTGGAGAGTGACCACCAGTTGGCTGATATCTTTACCAAGCCTTTGGATAGCTTTAGGTTTTCAGCTCTGCGGGGAGAGCTTGGGGTAGTTTGTCCGTATGGACTGTTGTGAGGGGGAGCTTTGTGTCTTACTGCTTTATCTTATTTATTATGCTCTTACTCCTATCTGTTGCATTTCATTTGGGGTGCGTCGGGGTTAGTCCTTCTAGCATAGGTTAGAGTGGTTCTCTTGCCTAGCTGCTTAGACTTCTTGCTCTTATCTTGTGATTCTAGGATGCTGTTTATTAGCTGTTTCTCTTCTCACTAGGTTGAGCTCACTCACTGCTTGTAGGTTCTAGCGAGGGTCGGGCTACCCTCGGGTAGACAGGGTACGTGTTTGCTCTCTAGTGTGTTAGGTGGTCAGCTGATAGTCCTGGAGTCATATCGGGTAGATGAGAGTCGGTCTAAGCCATAGTATCCTCTTTATCTCATCTATGCTTTAAGGACTGCCCTTTCGGATTTTCATTGCCAGCTTCTCTTGCTTATAGCTTTGGTTCAGGGGGAGTTCAGTTGGGAGCTTCTGGATCTTAATATTGACATAACTCAACTTGAACTAAAAGTTGCATCTCATGTTGAGGGGGAGCTGGATTTTCTTGCATTTTCAGCATTTCTGCATTGTAATATAACTACATTGAGCCTTGATTATTATCCTGGTATCATTATAACACGACCAACCTTTGCCGACACATTCTAAAGTGGGGAAAGGGTACCTTTCCCGACAGATAGCCTCCTACCAAATGTTTTGCCGACAATTTAGAAAGTGTCGCGGTACAAGCAGTCGGCGAAAGTTTTGCCGACAGTTAAAACAATCGCCGACAGTTAAGGTGTAGCCAAATGGTGGACCTACGCCAACAGTTAAAATCTTTGCCGACAGTTAAATCTACGCCGACAGTTACTACCTTTCCCGACAGTTTGTATGTTGGTGAAATCGTTTCCAAGGCATTTTATGAAACATGCCCTTATCAGCAAATAAACTGTTAGCAAAACTATATAACAGATATAGATATCAATACAATTTGGATAATTTCACAAATCCACTTTTGTTTATAGAGAAGACATCACATTGAGCAAATCCACATGATTTCATAGAAATAATATATTAGATCTTCCATACATACATCAATTGGATATATAGCAAGTCAAGTGATGATCACAGTACATAGAGCCATGCATATACAGGTCCAGGATATAGATGAGGTACTAGCAGACTTATATAGACATATACTAAAAGTCTTGTGCTAAATGATTATGGCTAAAGCTAAGAGATCAGAAGATCATGACTTGGGCACAAAAGTGTCATTCAGCACTTCCATATGTTTGGCCTACATGATAGTAGGTGCAGTACAAAAGAACAGAACAGCAATTCATGTCTTGTTGCAAAATTCTTGGACACTTCAGAATACTTCTTTCCTTGATTCTTGGACACTGCAGCAGTCACAAACCAAAACATACTCAAACACAAGCTTGCTCCACAAAAGGTTGCCAACCCAAAATACTTGCAACACCATATAGCTTAAGTACCTAACATGAAAAAAAGGGTGAACTGTTAGTGCAATGTGCTCTATACTTTAAATTTGTTCTATACAATTTAAACAGTTTGGATCACATATAAGTTGAACTCAAGTAAAATACCTTCAAGCTATGAAGGCCTTACTGTGCCACCACCTTTTGAATGGTACAGTGACTTCTTGTCATCCTTCATCTAGTAGAAAACAAATATATTACTAATTAGTAAAATATAATAATCTTTTTTTCAAGAATATAGAGAGGTTAGACCATTACTCTGTCATGTGGCCATGCAATGCATCTCCCACGAGCCTCTACAATGGTGGTGACCCCTTCATATGGACGAGGCAGTACAACGTTCCTCATAAACACATGATTAACAACCACTTCACAGAACTGCACGCCAAGAGGAGTACCCCCCACAATAGCCCTTGGGTTCTTTGTTTGAATGGTAGCCTTTGCCACAGGAACATCATAGGGCCTTACTACATTATATAGTATCACATCTCTTCCACCCTAAAGCATAAAATATATTTTAGAACAACGTACATATCTATTAGCACCTCCATAGTTGACAGCATAGCCACTCAAGTCAAGCAGTTTGGAATAAATTTGCACTTAGAAAATAAACTTTGTCCATGATTTTGGCAATTACCTCATTATGCTGCTCCTCTGGAAGGACCACTCGCCTATTCAGAATCATGTCATCATCACCATATAAGTGCATATCATCCATATCATCCCCTGCATATGATCTAGCACCGTGTTCTTGTTCTTCTTCATGTACTTCTTCATCATGATGAGTTGGTGCAGCTCTTAAGTTCTACATCAAAGCAAAACCATTGAACAGTTATTGCACTAACAAAGAAAAAAAATATAAGAGATAAAGGTTAACAGTTACCACCTGTGGTGTATTATTAGATCCATGGGGAGTGCTACTAGCATTTTGAAAGGATAATTATTGCTGCATCCACCTATCCATTGTTTCTTGAAGTTTTTCTAGACGATTTGTTAGATCTTCTACTTTCTTATCAGATTGCTGACGAGCTTCTATCTCCATTTGAAGCCTTGTTGATGTATATTTTCTAGCTCCAGGCATTTCCAAATCAGCTGGACTTGGCCCCAAACCCACAACCCGAACATATCCATTCTTCTCTGGCCCACAAACATGGGAATAAGCATCACCTTCCTGGATACTCTTGTCTTTCAATGCAGGATTATCTCTAATTGCATCTTGAAGTGCATTCGTGCAAATAAAAATTTGAGCAAAATATGATGAGTCTATATGTAATAAAAAGCGTTGAGTTATTCAGCACTCTAAAATTAGCATGTTAGCATGTCAACAATCTCATCCCAATGCATGTTAGCATGCATGGACATGATTCGTTCTAGGCAAGCGATGGCATAAGAAAGTGTTGTGTTTATCACACTTACAATTGTTCTTGCAGCTCCTTTATGAGGTACTCCATTGTTGTGTGTGTGAGTTTTGATGAACAATTCATCTCTGCGAGGGGACGCCTAGCTCCTCACCCTAAACCAAGAATGTTATTGTAGTTACATGATATGAAGAAAGGGAGAACAAGCTAACAAGATACGTTGCATACCAGTTCATTACCAACACGTGCATGACTCTTACTCCCAGTTGTATGGTTTTGGGTCAGCTTTGAACGATTTGCTTTCCCCCTCAAAGAACGGGCCTAATAAATTATTTTATGTTTATAATTCAGTGGCACATACATTTTGAAAATGAGAAAGCAATTTGTAGCTTACAGTGCCTCCGAGACCTCCAATGATCAATTAGCCACTTCGGTCATCCTCATGAACTCTGTCATCGCACATAGCAAGCGCTTCATCATCTTCCTTATCATCATCATACACCTTTTTCAATTCTGATTTAAACTCCTTCCATTTTGTAGCTCTTGTCTTCATAAACCAATTGAAGACAGGTTGTCTATTTGCCAATATAGCTGTCTGACACACAAAAATTAAGTTAGAACTCAATCACATGACTACAGAGGTACATTTGCAAAGCTTATACTCGATGACTGTGCATCCGTCCAAAGCTTATACTTTTGGCGCGGACGGACCTTCCTCCAATCATCATGTGCAATTGGGAAACCCTTTGTTCTCACAAGTGTCCCAATGAAGTTAGCAAATCTAGTGCCTGATGGTCCACAAGGTTGACCATGTTCATTGACATCCATTTGGAGTTTAGGCTTATTTTGCCTTGCATAGATATCAGCCTTTTTAGTAGGTCCTCGAACATTTTTTTTGGGCTGTTCAGGAGCATCTGGAAAACAAATACAGCATAGTACACCCAACATAAGCATATATGATGCATTGCATTATGAGCTGCCACAACATAGAGAAAAATACCTTCATTAGGCTGATGTTCAGGATGTTCATTCACAGCCTCCCTATCAACATGTGGGGCACTTATTCTAGAGCTGGATCGTAAGTTACGTCCAATTGCAACTGCGGTTCCCTCAACAGGAGTATGGCTAGGTGTCTTCATTTGGGGACAACAATTATTTTAGATTTATATAGACATTTCATAGAGAAAACACTATATAGGAGAACATTACAGATTGTGCTACACATTTCAGATTTATATACAGATCTACACTTATATTTCATATTTATATACAGATTCATATAGGAATACATACCTTTGTCTTTCTCTTTGCTTGCTGCAATGAGTTAACTTCTTGTGCAATGGACCGAATATTCAGTTCTTCCATTCTCTGCATATTTCTCATGATGTGTTCATTCCTTTCATTTTCATACTCGCTAGGCTCCACGGCTTTTCTTTTCCTCCCTGCATTTGACATCTTTTCTCCTGAAAAAAATAAAAATGAATTAGTATGTAAGCAATCAACAATTAGTTCACACCAACAAAGCAATTATGTCAACGAAAAAACTGCACAACACCAGCAACAATTGAAGGCTTTTGAGACTTACTTCCTCTTTCTTTCAGCAACAATGATTCCATCTATATCAGACCTTACATGTACAACATCTCCAAAAAGACCACTGAGATCAACATTTGTATCCAAATCAGGCATCGGGTTACATATTCATTCTCATGCTCCATATCATAAAGATCACGTGGTTTTGACTGGACAACAGCATACCAATCTGTTTCAACAGCTTCTTTAACATAGTAAACCTGTACGACTTGTGATGCCAAGATAAAAGGTTCATCTAACATTTTTTCTCCAGTATTGAATAAATGCTTTAAATTAATAGTTGTAACCCCAAATTGATCTTTTTTTACCCATTTATCTTGTATGCGGTTGTCCACCCAATCACATTTAAACAGAACTACATTTCCTTTGTTGCGATAGTTTAACTCAATGATTTCTTTGATGATGCCATAGTATATCTTGTTTCTCATTACTGGGGTCACATTGTTTCCTTTTTCAAAGCAATAGGTCTGGGCAACCAAAGCTACTCCATTGCCTTGAATTGGTCTACCCTCATCATAGGAGGACGTATGGAATTTAAATCCATTAATGGCATAGCTATTGTACATTGTTGCAATCATGAAAGGTTCATTTGCCAAAATGTGTATCTCTTCCGGTACTTGTACACCACTTTCAACTAACCCTTCCACCTGGAAATATCACATTACTTCTGGTTAATTTAAGTGTATTATATCTGAACAGAGCATGTTAATCATGCCTTTACTTACATGCTTTCTAAACCAATCATGAAACGTTTCATGATGGATACAATTGATTTCTCGCTGATTGCTGCGACCAATCGAGGAAAGGTACTCAATATGTTTGCTGCAAAGGTGTGTTACCCATTGAGCAATATATAGATAACAAGAGAAATGCAATATGTAAAATAGTGTGGATTGCTTACCTCAAGTATGGTTCCATATTATCATAGTTGAACAATACATATCTATGAGCTTGAACCCAAGTCTTGTAGTCTAAGGATACGGTGCACTTGCCACTCAAAGCTTGCCCTGTGCTTTGGAAGAATGGCGTAGTAGACATTTCATAGTCCATACTTTCACCATTTCCTACTTGCCCAATCTCACAGCCTTTTAAAAATTTGGAGCAGAAGGTAAGACTCTCATCAAATTTGTAGGCCTCACAAATTGATCCCTCTGGATGACTTCTAGTACGAACAGAGCCCTTGCACTTCATCAAATACCTATGAAGTAACAGTTTTAGTGTGGAATCTAACTACAAATACGTTGCAAATAGCTATTGAAAATAGTTTAATACCTCTCTACTGCCCACATGCTACGATAGTGTACAGGACCAGCAAGTCTTGCTTGAGCAGGCAGATGCACCATCAAATGTACCATGATATCAAAAAAAGATGGCAGAAATATAGTCTCAAGGACACTTAGTGTCTCAGCTATTTCAGCCTCTAATTTTTGCATATCACTAATACGAATAGTGGGTGAGTAGATCTTCTTGAAGAAATTGCTCACACGAATTATTGCCGCACTGACTCTTTTTGGCAATATATTACGAACAGCGAGGGGAAGTAAGTGTTGCGACAATATATGGTTGTCATGGCTCTTTAATCCAATTATCTTCTTCTCCTTAACATGCACATTACGGCGTATATCAGATGCATAACCATCTGGGAACTTCACTTCCTTCAATACTTGGCAAAACAATTTCCTATCATCAGGACTCATTGTATACTGTGCTGGAGGTAAATAGAACCTATCTCCTACACTAACAGGATGAAGATCACTTCTAATGCCAAGTTGTTGTAGGTCCATGCGAGCATTTAAGTTATCCTTGGATTTTCCATCAGTGTCCAAAAGTGTGTCAATAATATTCTCACACACGTTCTTTCCTATGTGCATAACATCAAAATTATGCCGTAGCAGTAGGTCTTTCCAATATGGCAACTTAAACCAAATGGATTTTCTTTTCCAAACAGTTGGTGGCTCATTATCTCTCTTGCGTGGTCGCTTGGATGGCTCCTCTGTAGTTGGATTGCATGGACGCTTCGCTGGCTTCTTGGTTATTGGGTCATTTCCAAAGGTTGTGCATATATTGGCTGTCAGCTCCAATATTTCCTCTCCACTAAGTGGTCTAGGTGCTGGCCTAAGTTCTGTAGTACCATCAAATGAATCTACATCAAACCTAAATCTGTGTTTGGCATCTAAGAATCTGCGATGGCCCATGTAGACACACTTGCCTCCCCGTTTCAATTGGAAAGAACATGTATCTAAGTGGCATTCAGGACAAGCAACTTTGCCAGAAGTAACACATGCCACCAAATAACCTAGACTGGAAAATCAGATATGGTGCAAACTATGGCAGACGCAGCTTGGAAGGATTCACACTTAGAAGCATCATATGTTCTTACACCATCAACAAACATATCTACCATATCATCCACCAGCGGCTCAAGATAGACATCCATATCACCACAAGGTGCCTTAGGTCCAGGGATCAACAAGGAGAGGATAAAATTTGATTGCTTCATACACTTCCAAGGTGGAAGGTTATATGGGATCAGAATAACAGGCCAAATGCTATAAGTTGATTTCATGGTCCTAAAAGGATTAAAGCCATTGCTAGCTACAGCTAGTCTAAGATTTCGACTCTCTGAGGCAAATTGTGGATGCTTAGAGTCAAAATCTTTCCAGAAAGGAGCATCAGCTGGATGCCTCAGCAAACCATCCTTCGTGCATCCTTCATCATGCCACCTTGTGTCACTTGCTGTTTTTGAGCACATAAAATACCTCTGCAGCCTTTTCTTTATAGGAAAGTAACGTAGAACTTTCTTAGGAACCCTATGCACACGTTTTCCATTAGGACTACTCTTTTCTGATTTCCATCTTGAAGTGTTACATGTTGGACAAACATTTTTCTTTGCATGGTCTTTCCAAAACAGTATGCAGTCATTTTCACATGCATGAATTTTCATGTACCCAAGACCTCGCCTTTTACTATTTTTTAGCTGCATTGAAGTTTTTAGGAAATGATGACCCTTCAGGTAAGACATCCTTAAGTAACTCTAGTAGCATGTCGAAGCTTTTGTTACTCCATCGCCCAACGAATTTGATATGGAGTAATCTTACAATGAAACGTAGCTTCGAGTACTTGCAACCTGGATATAGTTCCTTGCCAGCATCTTCTACCATCTTGTAAAAGCTTCCATATCCTCATTGTGCTGCCTCTCGCTCACTTCTAAGTCCCCATGACATCTAAACCCCGCTCGCCTTGAAGTAAACCAGAAATATCATCCTCTTCATTTGGGTTCCTACTTCTACCCTTTCAGATTGTCTACTATTTGTGAAAAAGCTGAACTGGGTTCACCATGATTCACCCATGTTATATATCCTTCCGTAAATCCCTCACATATCAAGTGCTCACGTACAGTACTACGGACCCTCCAACAAGAGTTTTTACATGCCTTGCAGGGACACAAAATTTGATTTCCTTTTGCTGAATTACTAAAGGCAAACTCTAAAAACATATCCACTCCTTCTCTATACTCAAGGGTTTGCCTACACATAATTATCAACATATTAGACCAAACACCGTATGTATGCAGATTCTAGTATATAGTCATAGGTTTATAATGTACCTAGGCTGATCCATCCATGTTTTATCCATGACGCACCTTTTACAAAATGCAGTGTCAAAATCATCACATCACATATCACACACAACCTGCAATTTTATGGCAAATGCAGAGACAACATTCACAAGAAAAGAAAAGCATACCAATCAAGCAATGATAGTAGAAAAGCTGATGAAGACTAGAAGGTCAACTTGCTCGAGCTCCCTGTAGAGAATATTGCCGACGCTAATTAATCACACAAGGCAATACAAATAAGTCGAAAACTTTAGCACAAGTATTCATACAAGTTCTATATTAGCATAGTTAACTTTTGGAGCGATAATAATTCTAAGCACGCAAGCCATTAGTTACTCTTATGCCACGACTGCTCTATACTACCTACTAGAGACTATAAACTTCTTTTGAACTATGCATGTTCCCCAGCAACAATACATAAGATAGATTGCTTGCTGTTCATCTGTTCTTCAATTCTTATGCATGGGTCCAACACAAATATTTAAACAACACAGTATCACAAGATTTGTTCAAGGTTTCATTTTCAGTTATGTATCCATTCTAGAAATCATGCCCCAATGTTACCTTTGTGCCGGACATAGTAGCCCCAGGCAAATAGGACTTTGGGATGCAAAATTTTAATAAATTTGAATATTGACTAGAAATCACTTGTCAAAATTCTAGGACAATAGCTCCGATTCAAGCTTGAAACAACAACTATTAAGTGTCTGACCTGATGTACATATTTGGGGAACATATGTCCGATTGGAAAGACTGGGGCGGACATATGTGTTCAGGTAGCGCAAATGCAGAGGAAAACAATATACACCGATCACTGATCAGACAATATATAAATCAAAATTTTCAACAAGCACCACATCTATATTGTTATTACAGGTTGTTGACTGTTGACCATACTCAATGGTGAGACACATACGTTTGATGAAGTGCTCAAGTAATAAGGAGAGCAACAAGTCCCTTGGTCTGCATTGAGGCCAAAAATAAACATGCATAGGGCATCAAGACTCCTGTACAAACAGCACAAACGTGGAAGAAAATTGGGTGGAGCATGGCTCGGCACTTCCTGCACTGTGGCTCGGTGAGTGGGGGCGGCGGGTGCGCGGCGGCGGCTCGGCGAGTGCGGCGCGGCAGATCCAAGACGGTGGCGGGTGGGGCGGCGCTCGGTGAGTGGGGTGGCGGTGCGGCGGCACCTCGGCGGTGCGGCGCCGGCAGATCCAAGACGGTGGCGGGTGGGGCGTCTCGGTGAGTGGGGCGGCGGTCGGTCGGAGGACGACGCGGGTGGGGCGCGCGGGGCGGCGGGTGGGGTTGCGCGCGGCGGGTGGGGCGGCGCGGGCGGCGGGTGGGCGACACGGGGACGGCGGGTGGGGCGCGCGGCGGGTGGGGTTGCGCGGGGCGGCGGGTGGGGTGGCGCGGCGGGGGGGGCGCGCGGGGCGCGCGGTGGGGCGGCACGGGGGCGGCGCGAGCGGAGGAGAGGGGGTGGCGGGTGTCGCGCCGAGGACCGAGCGCGACCGGGAGTGAGTGAATGGGTGGCGGCGGTGTGTGCGGCGATTCGGGTGGCCCGGGGAGTGAGCGTTGAAATTAGGGTTGAGGTTTCACGGCAATGTCCGCCCAAATTTTTAGCTCCCGCGTATGGTTTTTTTGTCCTTCCGTCTCCCGCGTAGTACATGTACAGTTGGCGTCTATTTTGGTGCTAGGTGTACCCCTTTGACGACACTTAGATAGTGGCTTGTTTAGGCTACAACAACACTTGTTTTGTCTAACAACTTTAGCCGACACTTTTTCTGTCAAAAGGAGAAACGCCGACACATAACGTGTAGCCTTACGGTATTATTGGCGACAGTTTATTTGACACTAAAAAGTTATACAATTGCCAACACATAATGTGTAGTTAAAATCCTTGATTTACCAACACATAATTGTAGGGAAAAGTGGGTCATGGTGTAGTGTATGACATGTTTACAATGCAACACCTTGCCATGACTTGTGCTTATTTGCTAGATCTATCATGACTTCATATGTGTAGACTAGCTTTTGCCATGATAAGTTAATTAAACTTGCTCAAATTGAACTAAAACTTGTCATTTTAGCACTCGAGACTAGTCTTTCTTGAGTTATCCTTTTATGATTCATGCCATGTCAAATAGTTCTTGATGATGCATAAGTTAGTACAACCATTTATGGATGCAAAAAGATCTCTTTTGTGTGAAAAAAACTGATCTCACCAATTCTTTCTCATGAGACTGCTTGCCATTGCACTAGGCATGAACTCAGGGGGAGTTTTGGATGACCAAGATCATCTTCTTAAGCTTCTTGCTTGGAGTGGTCGCATAAGGATTGAGATCTAGCACATAACTACAACAAAAATCTGGTTGGAAACAATCATATGTTTCTCAAGTAAAATATGTCAATTGTGCTCTCTTTGCTAAACATTACAAGACTTACAAGTACTTGAACAAATGTATCATTCTAGAGCTTGTAGCACTCTATATTGGCTCAACACTAACTTCCTGGTTCCGCTTAGCTTATTGATATGGATCATCCTTGGATACCTCTAGCTAGACTATGATCATGGATGACTTGACATGCTAAGAATTTGCACTAAAATTTCAGATTGTGACTTATTTGGTTTAGCTGGCTTATATATATCTTGTCATGATCTAGATAGCATGTTTATGTATTATGGCTTGGTGTAATACTTGATGGCCATCTTGGATAATTCTCATGGCTCTATATGCTTAAAATAACCAAACTTCAGCCATTTCATCCAATTCCATGTCATATTCTCTTCTTTGCATCCTTGATGTGTTTATTGCCAAAAGGGGGAGAATAGTGGAGAAAACGCTATTTTGAAGCTTTCTTGGAGCGTTGAGGAAAACTTGCTCTTTCTGTCTTTGCTCCTTGTCGACATGGTCATTTGCTTCATTGCCTTCTTTTGGACCATGTTAGGCTTTTCAAATCAAACTCAACTTCATGTTTTTTCTGGGTTTGTCAATATACTCATCAAGGGGGAGATTAAGAGACCATGTGGAGGTCATCCCATGTGTGTGATGAGTAATTGACATCGGTTGAGGAAAGTCGAGTTTGATTTGGTTGGTTCGGACCTTGACATTGCGTGGTGCAATCGGGCTCGGTCGGACTTAGTCAAACCTGGTCAAGGTGCTTAGGATGCATATTCTGCTGATTCGACAGGTTTGGGCTCTTTTAATGCTTAATGTGGTTCATTAACGCTATTTATGCTTTCATGTGTCGAGCGGTGCTATTTGATGTGTTTCTTGTTTGTGAGGGCTGCAGGACGTCGAGGCGGAGTCATGGCGAGACACGAGGTGACCGGACTAGACACGGGCGGTGTCGAGGTCAGAACGGTCCAGATGTGTCGAAGACGGCGGAGACTCGTGGTGGTTGCGAGGCTTGGACGACAAGGAGCGCGGAAGTTTCCCGGAAGGTGCAGGAGGGGCGGAATGGTAATTTCGCGAGGCTGCACAGGCGGGAGCGGGCTCCGTTCGGGTTTAGCGGGCGTAACGGGGTGGAGACCCGTTAGCCAAGGGCTATATAAAGGAGGGAGTGGCTGCATGCCCCCTCATGGCTTTGGGAGAGAGTTAGGGTTTGTTAGAGTCAAAAGATGTTTTGAGAGTTTGTTTTGGCTTTAGGCTTTAGTTGGTGAGGCTTTAGTAGTGGAGAGTTGTTGGAGAGGGCAGAGGCTTTGTCTCCATCGTAGCATCTCCTCCCTGTGTGTGTTCTTTCAAGAAGCATGTAGAGGGTTGGTGTTCTTGATCTTGGAGAGGGAGAGGATGAGTTGAGAGTCTTGTAATCATTACTCTTGTTCTAATGTCCATGCGTATCGAGACTCCTCTGTAATCATCTTTGATTTGGAATGAAAATCTAAAAGTTCTTCTCCCGTACCTCTGTTTGTTCTTCGTTGCCTTCTCTGTTGATTTTGTGGCTTTCTTGATTTCTTGTTGTTTCTTGTTGAGAAGGGCCAAAACGGGTTGCTCTATGATGGGATGATGCCTCAAGATCATTTGATTGACTTTTCCTATGAGCAAGTTGCATTTAATCTCAAATTTGGTTTTTGGGCTTCCTCTGTTCATCTTTTACTTTCTAGGGTTTTGATGCTTTTCTTGATTCCCTTCATGAGGTGCCCTAAAACTTGGCAAGTTTAGTTCTGAGGCTATCAAGTAGCTTTCCTCAAAGTTTCACGGTCAGAGGATCAAAGATTGGGGAGCAATTTGATTTTGGTGTTGTCTCTGTACTTTCTCAAGTTCTTGGCCAATCTCTGAAATTCTTGTGTTTTTGTTGATCTCTCTCGTTGTTTAAGTTCCCTATGTTATTTAGAATAGGTTTTTGGTCTTTGGTCCAGAGGGCTTCAGCTGCAATACATGAATCTTATTAAAATCTCGAAGTTTCAGTAGTTCTGCTTTCCCTGTTTTCGGCCCCGAGTTTCTCTGTGCTTATTTTCAGGGTAACCGGTCAGACTGAACCCCTGCCTGCGGTCAGACCGGTTGACCGGTCAGACCGGCCTGGCTGTGGCGGTCAGACTGGCGGCTGCTGGGCGTCTGACCGGCCTAAGCCATGCGGTCTGACCGCTCCTATCTGCCATTGTAGGTGTGATTTCCTGATTCTGCCTTTCAGTGCTCTTTTCTCTGTTGATCTGTGCTGTTGGTATTCTCCTCTGTGGTTTGAAAGTTCCAGAGAGTTTAAGTCATCTCCCTCATAGCTTTTCATAGCTATTGGAGGAGGGATTCGAGTGGGTTCTTTTGGGGGCAAGTTTTTTAAAGTCGACATTCACCCCCTCTGTCGCCATTTCGGTCCTACAGGTTCCCTCCCCTCTCTTACGGTTCCCTCCCCTCTTTTCCTGTTCACTAGGTCGTTTAATCTTGTTCATTGTCATTCACTTGTCAATTGTCTCCAACTACAATAGGTCGAGCTTAATTATACATGTGTGTATTTGTTCATGGATGGTTAATTTATTTTATTTTAGTTAATTAATTTGTGAAATGGATGTTCTTGTTTCTAAAATGAATGTGAAATGGGTGATGTGTTTCTGTTTGTTTCAGAGGGCATAGCTACCATTTCCTAAGGATAGCCAACAAACAGAAATAGATTTAGGTCAAAAGAATATCATGGGTGATTATTAACACACAACCATCTATGACAGACTATGACAGACGGTTTGTAATAGAAACTGTCTGTGATATAGCATGAATCATAAATGGTTTCAACTAAAAACCATCTGTGATTCATACGAAAAATCATCTGTGATTCATACGATATCATAGATGGTTATGAGTTAATAACTGCATCACAGGCGGTTCAAAAACCGTCAGTGATGACCTCATGTCATTACTGACCCATAAACTTAGACGGCTCTCGAAACCGTCTGTAATGGCATTATTGAACCGTCTGTGTTGACCTTTTTTTTTGTAGTAGTGAGTATTCCATACATGGAAAAAGAGACATGTGTGCAACTGGATGGTAATAAGCATGTGATGATGAGATAATGGTGAATTAATTTAATATGTTAAAATGATGTTTACATTAGTTATTATTCTACTTTGTTCTTGCTGAGGCATGTACTCACCCTTGCTAATTTGTTTTAGATGAACGATGAAGACGATATGCATGGGTGGATATAGGACATGAATTCTTATACTTTTGTAGATTCTTAACCTCACCTAGCAATTCATCACTTATGGACTGAACAAATTAGTAGCTCTCTTTGTGATAATTGGGTATTTATGGTTTCGTTTGTTCCCTATGGTTCATAATGTTACTAATTAATAGTTTCTTGATTTATATCACCATTTGACTTATCTTAGTGATGGTTTGGTTTATCTTAAGTTCAGCTCGTTGTTTATCGTGTTATTGAAATTTAGGCTTGTTATCATGTTGAATGTTTATTCTTGAAGTCTAGATGATGTTGATACTTGATTGTGGGTTTAAATTGGTAGAGTTAGTAGTTGTGGGTGATATTTTGGGCTTTTGAGAAGCTGGGGTGTTGAATCTTTCATACAAATTATAATTTTATTTGGGAATATGAATTTATACATAGTTTGAAATTTGATTTTGTCTTGAGTTGTGTTGATCATTTTTAAAATTAACTCCAAACTTTATGTTAATTCAACTTTGTCAGAATTAAAATTAATTTATAACATTCCAACTTAAATTTGTTCTTGAAATTAAATTAATTATTTTTTATAATTAATTAAGATATTTAATTATTTACAAATAAATAAAAATATAAGCTGCAATATTATAACTCTTTTACATTCTTTCCAATTCCCTCAAAAATTTTCAATCCCCTCCAAATTTTTCCCTTTCTCCCTTATTTTTTTCTTTCCCGGTTACCCAACTCCTTTATTCTTTTCTTCTCTTTTTTACCATATCCATTTAGACCCTTCCCTTTCCTCATTCCAATCTAGGGGAGAGAGAGACAATAGAGAGTAAGAGGAGACCTGGTGGCCGACCGATGCATGCACACCACCACCTCTAGCATCATTGCGACACGATGTAGCGCAGGAGACCTGCTCGGCCTCGTCGACGTGGTCGGCGCCTCTTACCACCAACCACCTCCGCCGCCTCCCAAGGTCCCACGCTCCCACTCCCACCCCCAAAGTCCCAACTCCCAACCCCTTGGCTTCGGGCGGCCGATGCGCAGTCCTTCTCCATAGCTGACCGACGTGTACTCCTCCATGGCTGATCGATGTGCGGTCCTTCTCCATGGCCAGCTGGCATGGGCTCCTGCTCGTCCTCCATGGCCAATCAACGTGCAACCCTCCTCCATGGCTAGCTGTCGTGCACTCTGCTCCTTCTAAATGGTCAGCACCCCCACCTCGTTCCTCTCCTCTACTACCGCCCACCACCTCAGTTCCCTCCTTCAATCCCACCTTCCTTTTCGTGTGAACCGCTGTCTCTCCACGCCAAATCTAGATGTGGAAATCAAGCGGACCCCATAGTAGTGGCATCCTCTATGGAGTTCTTCATGGCAGTGGCGTCCTCCATGAAGTCTCCACACGACCAACCCTCAGCCGCTCAGCGACCACGATGAGGCCTTTGACGATGGCTGTGAGTTGGCGCGGCGACAGCAGGGGTCGATGCGGCGACGACGGTGGCCACGATTAGAGCCTAGGCGACGACAGTCACGTGGCTCAAGTGATCACCATCCACTGCTCTCTCTAGCGCTAGCTGCCGCCACCCACCTAGCCACGGTGTGAAAGGGCCGTACCTGGGACAGCAGGAGGCGGCCTGGCATGCCAGTGAGCCGTGTTGACACAGTACTGCAGGCTGGCCGTGTTGGGGTGGCACGGCACCATGGTACGGCGCAAATGCCCAGGGGTCCACGGATCGAGACCAAATGGAATAAGACAAAAGCAGCATACAGATCGGAGCAGCAGCAACAGCCAGAAAGCAAAGCAACGAAACCACACAGCAGCTCAGCTAGCACAGGGGCGTTACCCACCCATCCTGACCCCTCCTGGGGTTTACGGCGGAAAGCAGGAGCATGCAAGCACTAGGCCTCTCCTCCTGCCCTGTACTGCCCCTGCTGTCTTCCATCCATCCATCCATCAGATCTCTCCACTACTACTAACACCCAAAGCAAAGCACCATAGCTAGTAGTACATTCATCAATCCTTGCCCTCTCCTCCCTCCCTCCCATGCTCTCATCATGGATGGAGCATAAAACCCGTAGCCAAAAGTGGAGTGCACAAAAAGAGTCTGGCAAGATCATGGCGCTGCAAAAAGAGCATCAACTAATGCCTCGTGCCGATGCCATTGGTTATAAGGAAGGATGTAGTAGGGTTGTGTCAGTAGTACTCGATCAGTGGCAGTGCTGCCTTTTTCTTTTGCCAGTGTTGACCCCCGGTGATGTCATGCATCAGCTGTCCGAGCTGCGCACACCGAGCTTCTTGACCTCCACCTTGAGCGACTTGAGGTATCTCACGGCCTCGTCGAGCACGGCCGGCGTGTCCATCTGGTTGCCGCCGGGGATGATGCCCTTGAGCGTCCGGACCATCTTCTTCATCCGCTCCTTCTTGCGCTCGCCGGTGCGGCCACCGGCGGTGCACTCGGACCTTGACTTGATGCCCCCGGCGCCGCCGTAGCTGGACGAGCACGTGGAGTCCGGGGAGCTCCCGTCCCGGTACCCCGGGGTGCGCCCCGTGCTCACCACGTCGTCCTCGTCGCCGTCCTCCGAGCTCAGCAGCGCGTCGATCTCGTCCGTGTCCTCCTCCTGCCGGATCGAGCAGCTCTCGTCGTAGGCGTTGTCCCTGTACGTGCTCTTGCCGGCCTCGCGCGCGTTGCCGCTGCCGCCGTAGAAGTGGTCGTACCCCGAAGACCCGCCGAACTTGTGCGCCAGGGAGGGGTGGAACATGACCCGGCTCTTGGTGCACGTCTGGTCGAAGATGACGTAGTTCTTGGGGCACGTCTCCGACGGCTGGAACTCGAGCTCGTTCAGCGGCGCCGGGAAGTCGTTCGTCCTCCCCTCGGCGAGCGGGTCCTCGTACGCCGGCACCGACGGGTAGCCGTTGTAGTAGTACCCGCCCTCTGTGTTGTATCCGCCGGCGTCGTAGCCATAGCCACCGTAACCGTAGCCGCTGTAGCCGTACCCCTGCGGCGGGGAGTCCCTGCCGCCGTAGTACCCGTGGTCTCCCTGCATCACGCTTCACGCCCGTTTGCAGCTGCTGCTCTTCTTCTTGTCTTGGCTAGTAGTTTGGGCTTGGAAAGGAACTACACTACTTCGTGCTCTCTGTTTCCTCTGTTTTCTTCTGAAGAAGGGAGTGTTATGTAATGGTCAACCTACGTCACAGGCTTGAGGAGCTGACGGAAGTACTCGGCCTAAAAATCATACAACCCAAAGGAAAAATACATCAGATATTCAGAACATGGCAGTGAAAATCTAAAAGGAAAGCAATGTAGATGAAAACACTCAGAATAGGCAATGCCAATGCAAACATATGTGGAACTTGGCCATTGTCATTCCTGTAAGTCAAGCAATCGCTGTACATGTGAGACTAAAGAGACTTTTGGAAGTACTATCAACTTTGCCCCACCACACAAGCAGGGGTGGTGGGGTATGCCTGGAAAGAAACTACACAGGGACTAACGGTTTTGTGAGGGTGCAAACAGGGAACAAGCATAAGAGGTCCCAAAGCGAGATGCAACATGGAAAAGGATTGCCCACTGCTAGTGCTAGTATCCAATATTTGAAGGCCCCCAACCCGCGCGCATGTAAAAGACTGGTACCACTACAGGTAGAACAGAAGCAGAAAGAGGAAAAAGAGCCTAAGGGGGTAGCATTTTTCGGAAAAGAAGGCATGCCGAGATTTGGAACGCGTGCAGCAGAAATGCACTACGCAAGTGGACGAAATATTGGCCTGTCGTACGAACTACTCCAGAAATGGGCAGCGCAACATGGCCAAACTGAACTGATCAACACTTGGAAAATGCGCTAATGTCTTTTTTTAAAAGATCAGGATAACAGAGGGCATAATTCTGTAATCTGTATAGTGGTAGTACCCATTACTTAATGTGCCAAGTGACATATCGTCAAGTCAGTTCTAGCATAAGACATGGATGGCAAGTTGACAACAACAACACACGCGAAGGAAAGAAGATACCAGGCTCCCCTGCTTCAGGCAACTAGAGGGACGCCACAAAGTACAGCAACTTGAGAAGTACAGCAACTTGAGCGAGACTTGACGTACAGGTTGCGTCAGGGGGCAAGCTATATAGGACGTGCGCCTCTACTGGCATGCCAAATATATTTCTTTACTCCGTGACTCTAAACAGCAACTACCACAAAGCATGCCTATGGCTTAAAGATCATATATAGCAACAGGTATGATAATTCACGAGCAGAAGCACAGTAGAAATAAGTTATCTAGCTAGTACAAAAAAAATGTATTAAGAGTGTAACGGAGGATGAGGAACAGAGAGGCAATACATGCAAGCACACACTGCGATCCCCCGTCCGGCTCCGGCTGATCGACAAGGCAGCACTCACCTGCCAAACATGCCACAGCTCAGCACTGTTGTAGATCTAACAAGAGCTCAACCCAGACTAGCCATGGTGAAGAAATGGACGTGTTGCAGTACCACTCACAAGATGACGCGGAAGAAGACAGCCAGACGAACGCGGAAGCCCACCCACGGCATCCTCGCCTCCTCTGGAACCCATCAGACAAGCAGTACGTGCAGATTAAGCAACAGCCGATCAACAAGGTAGATAAATAATTCCAATGAGAGAACAAAGCACAAGAACATTACCGGTGATGGACCTGCCTATCGAAGTGTTTGTGACAACGAGTCTAGAGACTTGAGACGAAGCCAAACTAGATACAAGGAGGCAGAGAAAATCGAGGGAAGGGCACAGGGTGGTATGGAGCGAGATGGGACTGGTGTTGTTGTGTGCAATGACGAGGAGGGGCACAGAGTTTATAAAAGGGCAGGTTTTTTTTTTCACCGGGCGTCTTTTCCCCGGCCTCACCGTGCTGTCTTTAATTTATATTCCCTTCACTTCTTTTGAGTATATACAGGTGCATCTACAGAGAGGAGGGGAATAGAAGAGGGAGAAGAACAAGGAGGGAAGAAGGGAGGAATTAATGAGATGATATCGAGCGTGGCTGCGTGCACACTCGATTGGGGTGGTGGGTGCGCGTGCCTCGTGCCCCCGCCCCCTGCTCCGGAAAGCCGCGGCAACCCCGCTTACCCCCGCCTCTCTGCTCCTGACGTGCAGGCTCCTCCGCCCACGTGTGGCCCTCCCGCTCCGCTTCCGTTTGTTTTGCTTTGCTTTGCTTTGCCTTGCCCAGTGGATAGACCGGTGGCTCCGTCCGCCCGTCCACGCTGAGGTGGAGGTGGAGGTAGGTGGGCAGTGTGTGCAGTAACGGACCCAAAATTTTATCATAGGATATATTGCATCAAAATTTTTATATGTAATTCGGTATAACCATTTGCCAATTCGGTAAATAATTGTACAATTTGCATCGTAATTCGGTATACAGGCACTAAATAATATGATAAGTCTTAAATTCAAAGATTAAGTTGAAAACTTGTACAAATTATTACAATATAAATAGTTCAAACACCATACTAATAGTCTCAAATATATATAAAAGAGACTTACAATACTACTTGTTAAGTGCGCAAACAAAACAAACTCAAAGGTTTCAAATGCTGTTATTACAAAGAAAAGAAAAGAATATGCACCTATTTAGATTAGTTAACTGGGAGGTTTCTTCAATGTAACACAATAAGCATCAGGCATTTTCTCCACACACACCGAAAGGAAGAAGAGTTGCTCTACTTAAATAATTGCTTGATTATATATGCAAAGCAGACAGCATCCTTGGAGGATGTAGTAGCATGAGGATTGAGGAATGGTTTGTGTTGAACATTGTGACAAAGAATTCTCAAGTTATAGTTGAATGAAGTAAAAGTGTTCTCAGTGGTCTGGCCTGGTGAGAATGGTTCACATACACAACTTAATATGATTATTCCAAATTTGACCTCACTCTTTTCTGAGGTGTTGATGCGTTTAGGTACAATAAATCCTTCCTCATTAATAGTGCTTACAGGAAAAATGAGGAATGGAGTACAAATGAGGAATAGCCTCTTGCATGAGATCCTGAGGAGCCATAAGATCACCCAATAATTTTGCCACAACACGTATATCATCATCATTCAATACACTCCTAGAGGAAGGTGACTGCTGAGGTTGTTCAAATACCAATGCAGCTAGGTTATACGACTCAGCGCCAGACAGAAACATGACTCGGTGATATATCAGCTTCACTCTTCGATAATAGAGAGAATTTAAGCACGATGGACAGGGATACAGTAAATAAAAGACTAAGTTATATGTCAGCTTTGCTCTTTGAAAATTCAGTAAGGAGTAAGCAGAAAGGACATGGATAGAGTAAATAAAGAACTAAGTTCTCTGTACTTTATGCAAATTCAGCATCAGTTCCTTATCAAGTATGGGAAATCGGTGCAGTCAAATGCACTGTTGTGCAGAATCCAGGCTTCAAGTCATAGATATGATGGCAAATAATTTCCAGGGTCTAAGAGCATATATAAAAATCTCAACGAACATCTTACTATCCTATTTGAAACAATCCATCTATAACATTGTGCATGCACCTGAAAAGGACTGTTTCGAAGACCCTCCAGCTGAGAAATCCCTCATAATAACACATATCAAATAAAGTGCTAACACAAATTGCAGCACTGTGATGGCCATTCCAAACCTTGTCCACCAAAGCCATCTCTTGTATCACAGCTGTCCACCAAAAAAGAATAACCTTAGGTTCAAATATTAATGTCCTTTCCGAGTCTGAGTCATAGCATCAATATGAGTTACCTAGAAGAATCAGCGCTTCCTTGTCGGTTGGTCGTGTTTGCTCCGGCGTGCGGCCGCACGCGACACTGGGCAACGCAAAGGAGGGACGAAAGATCGCTGCGGTCCGGTTGAATCCGCACAATCTGACACTGGGCGGATGATGAAGGATGTGGCCTTGCGTGGGGCGGCGGCGTTGGGCCTGCGGAAGAAGTAGCTGCGTTTGTTGGGATTGGGGTTGTGATTCTTGAACCAGTGGGGAGCCTTGGCGTGGTTCCGCACCTGGAGGTCGCGGAGGGTAGGGGCTGGTAGCCGACGCCGCCGGAGTTGGGTTCTTGCACTTCCAGCCATGGTTGGGCGCGGTGGCGGGGCACCTTCTGGCGCGCGGCGGCACTCGGACTCGGATCCGCGAAGCTCATCGCCGACCCCCTTTCCCCCGACCTCCCATCAATCACGCCCTCCACGCCTTGAACCGCAAGTGCCGGCTATCGCCCTCGCGGTGCACGCCGAGGAGCAGCATCACCTCCTGTGAACCTGCGTGCGGCGCCGGCCCCATGGTATGCCGTGGCCCACCCGGCATACCCTGTGGGTCCGCCCCTGAGTGTGCGTGCTGCCGTGCGCCAGCGGCACCGATGCCACCATGCCATGCCGAGATGCCGCAACTGCACGCACCACTGCTGCGCCACTGGCTGGTATGAATGAATAGGACAAGTGGGGAATCCAATCCTCTGACGCTCGGTAGGCTTGCCCTGACCGCCCGTCGATCTGAGTCGGCCGGGCCAGCAAAAGGCGTCGTTGCTTCCAAGCCGCATCATGCGAGGCCTGACAAATGTGCCACGAGCTAAGTTTATACATCTCAAAAATTCAAAATAAATTTGAATTTGCTTGACTTCAGATTGATTTGAATTCTTTTCCAATCGGAAAACATCCCAGCCATTTACGCTTACCCTCTTTGGACTTGCCGCCTCTCCTAGTCATTGGCGCAATTCAATAAGCCGTCTTCTCCCCTGTTCCTCTTGTAACACCGACTTCTTTCCGTTCGCCGTTGTCACAACCACAACGTGCCGTTGCCAGCCTCGTCAAACGCCCTGCTCTGACAACCTTGACACCCCTTAATTGTGCCCTGATTACATGCTGGAGCAACCGGGTCGGAGTTCGCCGTCGTCGCCCACCCCTTTATCACGACCGACCTAACCACCACTACTTTTGACTACTGCAAACTGCCAATCAAGGGAGCGCCAAGAACAACGCGCCACACCATTGTCGACCCACTGCAGCCACAGAATTCTCCCATGCCTTTCCCTCCTTGGCCATGTGCCGCCGCCCAAGGAACACTGCCGTTGCTCCCAACCGTCTTAACCCAGCTATAAAAGCCCGTGCGCACCCCATTCTTCACCATTGGCGCCTCACATAACCCCTAACCTCCCCACTTCCCTCATCGGCCGGAAGACCACCATCATCGTCGTAACCTCTCGGTGAGCCCCTAAATTTCAATTTTGATTTTAGCCATTCTTCGATTGTTGTTGTTCTTAGCTTCCCCGTGACCCTACGAACATTGTCGAAGATTTGCCTTAGCCCCTCTAGCCTCCAACCTCGTCGATGATCAACTTCTTCACCCCACCGAGCCACCCGCCATCAACAGGCCACCATGGAATCCCAGAGCCGAGCCAACCCACCATGATCACCCCCATGTCCCGGAGATGCCTAAACCACCCATGCCTTTGCCGGTTAGCCCTCCCGCGACTCTTGTGCCGTGGTCATGTCCCATGAAGACTCTCGCCGCTAGCTGCCCAGCTGCCCATAGTGGCTCCCTAATCCCTAGATCTGATCATATTGAATATATATTACTTAATTATTTAATTATTAGTATTTTCATTATTTCTTATTTACACACTACTATTTCTTTAAAATAATTATTTAGAATGGCATAAAAATTTAGCTATGTCCTATCATCGAAAAAGCCCTATTTTATTTGATAGCCATACTCACCTTGACAAGCACTAGTAATAATAAATCACTATAAGATATACTAAGGTAAAATAGAAATTCAAATGCGTCATACTACTCAGAGATTCGGCGTTTTCTTGGTAGAATTACAAAATGATACTAGGGTGAAGGATGAAGCATGGAAAGCCACAAAATGATTGGAGTCCACGACCTTGCCCTAGGGAGAAGGCTTGGATTGGAATGGTGGTAGTATCGCGGTGCACTGTGTTATTGGTTTGTGGATGGCTACCTCATTGGTGAAAAGTAAGGACTAAAATGTTATGCTAAGTAAAGATTATAGTAATCGCTTAACCACAAATTTTGACTTGTCAAACCTCGTCTAATAGCTAATCAAATCAATTGAATATCTACAGGATGATTAGGGTTCCATAAGAGAGAACAACCCCCATAAGAAAGGATGATATGGAAGTGGTCAAACTATACTTAACAACGGTAGGTCCATTCATTGTTGGGTCACAGCAAGTCTGACTATGTGGCCCCATTCCCTATTGGATAAAGGCTATATAAAGAGGAGAGCAGTAAAAAACCTTATTTTCTTAACCCAGTCATGAGGGCTGAGGAATCTTATGGGTAAAGTTGGGTAACTCTGTGGAGTCGAAACTATAAATAGTATTTGAATACACTGTGCTTCTGGTAAATGAAGCTGTATTTAATGGTGATTCCAATAGCAAGATATAAGTAGCTTTAATAATGTTTCAATATGGTAATTAACTTGTTTCAACCCCATTTCCTTAAAAAGTTAAAGTTTTTATTTTATGTTTAAAATGTTTATAAACAAAATTAGAGCCACAATTACCCCATCTCTTGAGAATCCTAGCAAGTAATTAAATAACGTTTCTCATGTGACTTGTTGAGTATGGTTAGTTGTACTCATGCTTGCTAAAATATGAACAGAGGAAACTTGGGAAGAAAACGAGGAACCCTTCGACGAAGACTTCAAGGATTCCTATGATGTGGGAAAACGAGGAACCCCCTCAAGGAAGGCTTTGAGGATTCCTATGATGTGGGCGATATCTAGTTTTAGGAATTATCCTCGCTAAGACACGCTTGTGGTGTAATATAACTTTGGGCTGTACGCGCCGCTGTCTAAAACCAGGCTGCTAAGCAATAACTTGTAATAAAGTTTGGGTTTTACGAGGAAGCTTGTGTTGGCATGATATGCACTCGATTACAGTACCTCGCAGTTGAATAGTTTTGGGCAGTTACGGGGAAAACTTAACGACTCCAGAAATGGGGGCATTACAGTTTATTATCTTACTAGCATGTTATATATGGGATGTCTATTTTTTTTCTAGAATCTACGTTTTTCCTCTAAGCTAGGACCCACCACAAAATTAAATTAAATAGAAAAGAATATCTCCATAGTCCACACCCTCTTTCATCTGGCAACTCTCAGATCAACTCCAGCAGGGCCCCTACTTGAGCCCTCAAACCTCATATTTGAGGGCTTGAGGCAAAAATAGAGGTCCAGCAAGGCCCCTACTAGAGCCCTCAAATTTGAGGAGCCCCCTCAAATCCCCCCTTCAGCCCTCATTCCCAGGGGCCCCCTACTCTGGCTCTCATTCTTCCGTTTTTTTCCCGCTGGTGAAAAATCCTCCGCCCGTCCCCCTCCCTCCCACTCCGCCAGTCCCCCTCCCCGCCCGCCTCCTCCGCCTCCCCACCTCCTCCGCCTCCCCGCCCGCCTCCTCCGCCTCCCCGCCTCCCTCCTCCGCTTCCCTGCTCGCCCGCCTCCCTCGCCGACGCCTCCGCCCGCTGCCTCCTCGTCGCGCCTCCCGCCGGCCTCCTCGCTTCCCGCCCGCCTCCTCGCTTCCCGCCGTCTCCTCGCCGCGCCTCCCGCCCGCCTCCTCCGCTTCCCGCCCGCCTCCTCGCTTCCTGCCGTCGCCTCCTCGCGGCGCCTCGCCCGCCGCCCTCCTCGCGCGACGCCTCGCCGTCGCTGCCTCGCCTGCGCGCCCGCCCGCCTCCTCCGCCTCCCGCCCGCCTCCTCCGCTTCCCGCCCGCCGCCTCTCGCCAACGCCTCCGCCGTCGCCTCCTCGCCGACACCTCCCGCCCGCCTCCTCGCTTCCCGCCGCCGCCTCCTCGCCGACGCCTCCCGCCCGCCTCCTCCGCTTCCCCGCCTCGCCCGTCACCTCGCCGTCGCCCGTCGCCGACACCTCCGCCCATCGCTGTCGCCGATGCCTCCGCCCATCGCCGTCGCCGTCGCCACCAAAATCCCCTACCTCCTTCACTGATCGGGATTTGTCAGGAGTGGGTCCCATGTGTTAGTGTGTGGTGGAATAGATTTGAGGGCTTAGATTTGAGGGGTGCTGTTGGAGTAGAAGGAAAAAAATTAGGCCCTCAAATGTAGGGGGAGCCCTCAAATGAAAAGTAGGAGCTTAGATTTGAGGGCTACTGCTGGAGTTGCTCTCACCTCTTCGCATTTGCCTTTCTCTCTTGTCCTCACAACAATAGCCACCGTCGTCGATGATTTCTTCGGAGCTAGTCGCCTCCCTTCTCGTTAGTCATCACTACGTGCTTCTCTCTATGTTGACGTTGTCGCCGTCCTATTCTTTTCCACCGAAGCAGAGGCGAAGTGGAGAGATCTAGAGGTACATGGCTCAATGTCCACGGCAGCCGACAGATTTAGAGAGTGCAGCTTCGGAATTGACGGCCTCAGCGCCCTATGGCGGTGACGATGGCTCTAGCTAGTTGAGGTCAATGGCAGCGCAACCATGTGGGTAAAGGCATTGAAGTTGATGGCAACGCAGATGGATGCGTCGTGGACCTTGTGGCAGACGGAGGTGCAGGTGGGGTCAACCACGACACAACAAGTGGGCCATGGCTCGAAGCTCCAAGGCTTCCACATTGACAGATGGGTCTACTTGGTTTTTTATAGTGCTAGACCTGAATCCTCGACTTGCTCTGACACTAACCATGTGTTTGATTGCAAGGACTAGGTGGGACGGAATGAGATGAATCTGTTTTTGTAGGTGTTTGGATGGGAGACAAGCAGAGTCAAGGACATCCCACTATGAATATTCCTTGTAGATCCGGGACCAGGTAATCCTCTTTTTTCATGGGACGGAGTCATCCCACATGGGATAGAGTCATCTCACCTCTTTGTTTTTTTAAGTACTGTTTTGTTTAAATTTAAAAAAAAAACCTCAAAGGCTTATGTGTAGAAACATATCAACAATAGCCTTCAAAAAAAATTTAAAAAAAAAACTCAAATGCCACACATGTCCCACCTTCATCCTTCCATCCAAACAAAGGATGGGACCATTCTATCCCACTTTATCCTTCCAACCAAACAAAAAACAGGGATGACTCTATCCCCTAACCAAACAAAAAATGGAATCATCCCATCTCAAAACCAGGAACAAGACCATCCCATCCCACCTTATCCTAAACCAAACACAACCTAACAAAATTATTCTTAGCCCCTCCTCGTGCTTGGATTCGAGGCTAAGACCCAAAAGTTGCTCCTAGCTCTGGGTTTAGGAGCACATTGCACATGCCCTTATGTTAGCCTATATGCAACTGACAGCACGGATCATGAGTTGGTCGTTCTTTCAGAAAAAAGATCATGCGCTGCTAGCTTATGCCGAGTGCTCAAGGCAATTTTGCATGTTTGCAGCAGAGGAATGGCTACACGAGAGCGTACATACAAGTCTTATACTGTAAAATCACAATTCACACACGATAGCCATTGAGAGAAAGGGAAAATTTTAGGGGTTTTAGAGAAAAAAAATAAAATTTTCACTTGAGAAACCTAGAGTTAAAACTTACAAAGAGCGATCGCATGTGGTACTAGTTAACTAGTATCTCTCTCTATATGTATATATATGGAGAAAATGGCGATTCTTGTCTGTCGTAGATTGATTTTGTCCTCCAATCCAACGATGAAGCATGTTACTGCAGAAAGCCGAAGTGCCAAACCCAGACAACGGTGCGGCGAGAAGGCTCAAGGTCAAAGGCCATGGTGGCCATCGGATGGGCCTCGTGGGTAGGGGTGGCGCGGCCGCGGCATGTCGGATTCTGGTGGACAGCCGTTGAACCTAACGCACGCGTGCCAAAGCGCATAATCCACTGCCCCGGCGGCAGCACCGTGGGCCCCACGAGCTCCGCACTTAGACCCTGTCGGAACAGAGCCGCCCCTAGTACCCTCTACTCTCTACCCTATAGGCTGCTGCTGACCGGCGGGACCCAGGTGGAATCCCAGTCGCTGACAGGGTAATCCTGGCGAACGAGGGCTGCGGTCTGCGGCCTCACGGCGCCTGGGAACAGATCAAGCCGCTGCCGGTGGGGCCCACCCTATGTTGTTCTTGAAGGTGTACTTCACATGCTGTCTAGCTTTGTCCACATTAGCCTTGTGCGCGCTGATCATGTCCATGATTGATTATTACTCCTACTAAACCCGGCAAGTACATGAACCGTGCAATGAGTGTGACCAATCTACTATGGGCCTGTTCTTTTTGGCTGCGACTTATGGCTTTTGGCTGAAATTTTTGAATTTTGACTGTTTACGGTACAGATATGGAGAGATCGATACCCACTTGCAATTTTGGTTGGTACAGATGTTGGGCTTTTAACGTGTACTACGTTTAACTTGTAGACCCCATCTTGAGAAAATACTCCGTTTAAAAGTTAGGTACTGTAGCGGCTGCGAAAAGCCGGCCGGCTGGAGGCCAGCCGAACAGGTCCTATAACAGCACTAGAGCTTTGCCAGGGGAATTCTTTGATGTGCTGTACAGCGAGGTTAAGTAGCTAATCGGATTGTTCGAGCGATGGAGTATCCAATTTTGAATGTATGTTTTATGTACTACTTTGTGACGAAGTAACCATATCCAAATTGACAAGATGTGGCACGAACTGAAAATTATATCCGATAAGGTATGGATCTGATTTAGATTTTCTCATCCAATAATTAGTTTCTAATCATATTTGTATTCGGAAAATATATAGATGTGAATATGGTTCGAAAGGTCATTACTCTGTACCCGTATACAAGTATGCAGATATTCAAAATCAACCAAATTGAGTAGAAATATGATTCATATGTCATATTCATCTGATTCATATTCAAATTATATTCTCATTTGATAACTATTTTGATTTGTTTTCATCCTTAGCCTTTCTCTATTTTAGATAACGGTTTTAATAAAGGGGCGTCCATTGCTACCCGTTGCCAACTGAGGAAAAGCAGAGAAAATAATGAGGTATTCAATTCCCTCCATTTCGTGGCAAGGAGGTATAATAGTGTGCTTCTATCTTTTGTAACAGCAAACATGAGTGCAACACAATTAACAAGACATGGGGAACACCTTGTCCCACCTGTCCATGGGTGGGCCAAAACACGTACTGCATGTACATGTATCCACACTTAATAAATTTTGATTCCCCTCCCCTTTCATTATGCTAGTGTTGACTATGACTTACTTATATTAGTTGTAACTGATGTTTTTTGCTTGAAAATAAACAATAGTTGTCGAATGAAATGATTTTTAGAAGAAGAATGTGAACAGTAGGAAAAGTGAGAGAGATGTATGAAGAGATGTGAACGAGAGAAGTGAGGTATATGATATACCTATGACTCCCTATCTTATCTCTAGAGTGAGACGAGAGTAAGAGAAGTAGAGAAGCCGTTTCGAAAAATAAAAACCAAAAACAGAACCTAATATAAATATGACCTAAGTACTAATTACTCCAGATCCCAATCCACAAGCCATCACATTTGCAGTTGCGCACCTCTGTTTCGCACTGTAGATAATGAATTGGATGCTACTTCATCAAAAGATAAACGCTAAAAGCTAAACTACCAAAGTAGTACTAAGCAAGATTAGTGGAGTAGAACTATTACAGAAAACGTTCTGTATTTGTCTACGTACATTCGGAGCACAAACTAGTGAGTACTGGTCAAATTTGGCACTGTTCATTCCGTTAATACCAAATCTAGCTCTTGTCTCGCTGCAATTCTATTTGTAGCCTCCTCTCCGACCTCACGTCTACGGCAGCACGACACGTGCACAATTATGCGGTACCCGAGCACGTGACTGGAGTCATGCGGTCCGCAACTGCACGATTAACTGCTACAGTGGTCGTGCGGTCGGAGACCGCACGATTTGCATAGTCGTGCGGTCTCCAACCGCTCGATTAAGCATGCTATAGTAGTCGTGCGGTTAAGTACCGCACGATGCTACAGTGTTGTTTTTTGTTCCCTAGTCCTGTGTTTGTTCTGCCGTGATAAATACAAATGTTCTATTTATTTATGGAAATATATTTAAAATATAATAATTTTTAGATATACGAAAAGAGGTTTAAAAAAATGATTTTTGTGTGGGGTCTTATTTACTTATTTGTGTAACTTTTTTGTAATTATAAACATTAAGAATTTTCATCTGTAATTTATTTAGGTACAAAGTCTGCATGAAGTTTGTAATATAGAAAATGAGGTGCAAAATATTTTGAAATATATTTTGAAAACTTGTTACGCAATGTAGATAATACATGTAGGAAATCTTTCTTAGATTGTTTTTTTGAAATAAAAGGGCAGATAATGTATGTAAGCTGTCCGTTTGCGACTTTCGTAGATTCTCAATGGTATGAAATATGTTAGACTGGCAGTAACATATTGTGATCGCCGTATGTTATTGTAGTATGAGAAATTTTTGGAAGAATTTTGTGGAGACAATTGAGGCCTCAATGACTCGTACTTATAGAGGTAAGTTATAGTGTGATGTAATGATTATTCTGTTGTAGGGATGGCCCGCACCTAAGCCCAGCCGGCCTGTTAGAAGGCTGTAAGGCTCAAAATGGAACATGTATAAGGACATAAGTGCCCCTGAGAGGGATACTCAAATGTAAGGGTACTATTGTAAAAACACTCCCCATGTGGATATATACATACGATACAGGCCATGGGGGAAACCCTAAGCACTTTCTCACCTAACTCTCCACTACCATACTCTCTCTTTCTGTTTGGTCTGTAGCCACAACAGTTGGCGCCGTCCGTGGGGAGGACAAGAGCAAGCCACAAGGTCCGAAGAAGGATGGCACCGAAGAAAGCTTCATCGTCGGCGGCGAAGAAAAAGAAGGCGGGCGCGACAGAGTCGCGCATAAACACCAGGGCTTCGGCGTCGGCGATCGTATGCGTGGACGGCGACGCGGGAGCGACAGTTACGAACATCGGCGTCCACGGCACAACGATCGACCCCGCCACCACTGCCACGACGGTCGACCCCGTCACCACCGCTGCAACGGTCGATACCGCCCCGCGCGCGACGGGTGATCCCACCACGGGCATGGTGACAATCGCCGGCAGCACCGACCGGGTGGTCGGGGGCGGTAGCGCCAGTGCCCATGTTGGCACGGCCGCCGTCCCCCCGCCCGATGCGGGAGCGGCGAGCGGTCTCGGCGGTAACGCGGGCCCCGTCATCGACTCCGGAGTCCATCGAGCCAGCGCAGCAGGCAACCCAGGAGCGCAGGCCGTGGTCGCCGCTGTTCCGACCGTGCAACCAGGTGCACTAGTCGCCCCGGCCACGCCTACGGCAGAGAACGTCCTGTAGCGGCCCTTAGAGCATTCCAGCGGGAGTTAGCGGATCTCCGTGGGGCCGTGCGGGATATACAAGAGGCTCGGAGCCAGCAGACCCCGCCGGTGGTCACGTCGGAGCCCACGCCGAAGCGGGCGGATAGCCGCGACGCCCCCACGTCTAGCCGCGTCCCGCTGTGATGCGTTGACTCGGAGTCCCCACTCTCCACAGGCCTGCAGCAGGCGGCGTGGCCGGAGGACTTCAAGTTCCCGAGCATCATTGAGCCGTACAAAGGTGACATGGACCCACGGGAGTTTGTGCGTGTGTACGAGATCGCCATCGAAGCTGCCGGCGGAGACGACACCACGAAGGCAAAGGGACTTCCCCTCGCGTTGCAGGGAATGGCGCTCTCTTGGTTTTTTACCATCGAGCCAAACTTCATCTACGCGTGGGAGCAGATCCTCGACCGGCTCTACAACAACTTCCATGGAAACTACGTCGAGCGTGTCGACGCGGATCAGCTCTTCGCGGTCAAACAAAAATTCTTGGAGAAGCTCCGGGAGTATTTCAAGCGCTTCGCAAAGGTCCGCTGCCAGGTCAAGGATGTTAACGAAACAACCATCATCAACGCAGCCATACAAGGTCTTCGCCCAGGGCTGCTGGCCGAGTACAACGCGCGAAAGCCGATCAAGACGGTGGCGAAGCTCTTTGACAAGATGGAAGAGTACGCCAGAGCGGAAGAAGACACGCGGCGGCGGCGTCACGGTGCCGACTCCAACACTAATGAGGCGGAGGGCACGGCGAAGAACGGAGATCCGTCGAAGGAAGGCTCCTCGAAAGGCAAGCGCAAGCAGGAGCCATCGAAGGATGCTTCCGAGCGCAAGGATGCCCAGCACAAGGACTCATCGGGCGACAAGCCCAAGCGTGGCCAACAGAAGTCTCGGAGAGCCCGTTATGTCTTGACATCGAGGGCGGTTCCGAAGATAACGCCCCCGCTGGCCGTGGCGGCAGGGCCCGCCGGGGCGTGGGCGCGGCCGTGGCCGCGATGATAGGGCTCGTGCGGAGTATGATGACCAACACCACGGCCAATGGTGCGAGGTACATGGCCGGGGCAGCCACGACACGCGTGCATGCACCACCATCGCGGCACTTCGACAAAGCGTCGCCAGGGAAAGGAACATCAAGGCGCGGCTGCCCGTCGTGGCCCACGTCCAGCAACCCCTGGAAGGCCCCATGCGGGTCCAGGATCAGGGGATGTAGCCTCAAGAGGGCCCCTGCGGATACAAGCTCACGTGTAACAACATCAGGAGGGCCCCCTGCAGATACATGCCTTAGAGGGAGCCTAGCGTATGGTCATAAACGTCATCTCCGGGGGCTCCTCATTGGAGTTCGCTTTAGCACGACAGCGGAAGGCCTATGTGAGGAGGCTACACCACGTGGTAGCATACCCGGCGCAGGCACCGTCGGATTGGGCGCAGCACGAAATCATCTTCACGCCCGCTAACGCCGAGGGCGTGGAGTTCCCGCACCAAGACCCCCTGGTCGTCCAGGTCGTCATCGCGGGATGCGACGTTAGGCGCGTCCTAGTCGATGGAGGGAGCTCCGCGAACATCTTGTTTGCAGCGGCCTTCGACCAGATGGAGATCCCCCGAAGTCGCTTGGGTCCCTCGGGAATCTCACTACAGGGCTTCGGAGGTCAGCCCCTGCGGGCGCTGGGCCAGGTATGCGTGCAGGTCTCCTTTGGCCGGGACGACAACGTGAGGAGCGAAGACATCACTTTCGACGTCGTCGACATCTCGTACCCCTACAACGCCATATTGGGGCGACCAACTCTCAACTCCTTCGGGGCAGTGCCACATCACGGCTTCCTGTGCTTGAAGCTCCCAGGTCCATGGGTTATCATCACCGCCCATGGCGACCAGAAGATGGCCCGACGCATAGAGCTCGGCACCCGAGGCTCGCACCATGAGGCCCAGCGGGGCCCCTAGGCCGGGCACACCAACGCAAGGATTCTTGGCGGCCTCAGGAAGCGCCTCGTGCCTGGGACCGCTACAGTAGCAGAGGCTCCCACCGTGCCCCGCCTCGTGCCCTTGAGCGATCAGTGGTCAGTACTTGTCTTTTGTAATCGCTCACCCGCGCAAACGGGAGTTCAATAAAGTTCATCGTTTGCAAAATTCACTTCGTTTTCTGCAGAAACGCGCGGAGGCTTGCCTCCGCGCGCACTCTCTGTGAGTATAAACAAAGACACACGTTCGCGCGTGCACTCTCTGTGAGTATAAACAAAGACACGCGTTCGCGCGCGCACTCTCTGTGAGTATAAACAAAGACACGCGTTCGCGCGCGCACTCTTCGTGAGTATAAACAAAGACACATGTTCGCGCGCGCTCTACGGAGTATAAATAAGACGCAGCGTCGAGGCTTACCTCCGTGCGCACTCTACGGAGTATAAATAAGGCGCAGCATCGAGGCTTAGCTCCGTGCGCATTCTACGGAGTATAAATAAGACGCAGCGCCGAGGCTTACCTCCGTGCGCACTCTACAGAGTATAAATAAGACACAGCGTCGAGGCTTACCTCCGTGCGCACTCTACGGAGTATAAATAAGATGCAGCGTCGAGGCTTACCTCCGTGCGCACTCTACGGAGTATAAATAAGACGCAGCGTCGAGGCTTACCTCCGTGCGCACTCTACGGAGTATAAATAAGACGCAGCGTCGAGGCTTACCTCCATGAGCACTCTACAGAGTATAAATAAGACCCAGCGTCGAGGCTTACCTCTGTGCGTACTCTACGGAGTATAAATAAGACGCAGCGTCGAGGCTTACCTCCGTGCGCACTCTACAGAGTATAAATAAGACACAGATGTTGTCCCTGCGCACTCTACTGAGTATAAACAAGATGCGGAGGTTCCCGTGCACGCATGGGTGTTATCCCCATGCGTACTCTTCGGAGTATAAGTAAGGCGTGGTTGATGGTCCCACGCACTCTACGGAGTACGAATAAGACGCAGATGTTATCCCTGCGCACTCTACTGAGTATAAACAAGGCGCAGCAGAGGTTGCCTCCGCGTGCACCCCGCGGAGATGCACAAGGCGCAGCAGAGGCTTGCCTCCGCGTGCACCCCGCGGAGATGCACAAGGCGCAGCAGAGGCTTGCCTCCGAGCGCATTCCGCGGAGCACCTATAAGGCTCAGCAGAGGCTTACCCCCACGCGCATCCCGTGGAGCACAAGTTGGGCGCATGGCCTCTGTCTTGGTGTGCGCCCCATGGCAGCAAGTACGGGAGTCACCAGCCCTGGGCACAGCAGTGGAGGACGGCGCGCGCGCAGGTCTACCTAACGTATCAGGAGAACGCAACGAAAAGCCCTGTGAGACTTTCGAAAGAAACTCCAGAGGAAAGCGCGGTCGAAAGAACTGAAGACACGGGAGGCGTATTCAACTAAAACCTTTTTTGTATTCGTCAGAGGACGTTTACATGGGGGCACGTTAAAAGTAAAGTATACAAGCATTCTTGGATGCTCGCGGTCGCTACTCGGCCGCCTCCTCATAACGTGCGCCAGCCAAGCCTCGCTCAAGAGACTGGTCGCCGAAATCCGCGACTCTTGACCGCGCGGCGTTGAAGACGCCGTCGGGTTACGAGGTCAGAAACTAGTAGTCGTCCCTTATAGAGCAGCTGCTCGGAACACAGGGATACACTAGTCAGAACATGGGAGCAATTTCTACTTTATTTATAAAAGGGGCACACGAATTACAACGCACGCCAACACACGAGAACCCCGGTCTCACACTTGTGGGTTCGCGTCATGCCCTGAGGCTTCGGCGCCACCTTCGTCGCGCCGTGGGACTTCATCCAACCATTGGCCGAGGTTCCTCTCGTTGTACATGGTCTGCCGTAGCTCTACCCTCGCCGCGGCCTCCCCGATGTACTCCCAAATTCTCTCATGGAAAACCCGAACAGCGCGGCGAATAGCGCGCACGGCACCGGACATCACCCCGGCCCCGGCCGGCATCTCCAGTTGGGGGTTGGCTAGCCCGTTGACATGCTGGTAGCCCCGGTACCGCAGTAGCACACATACCAGGCACGACGGCACATAGGAGCAGTGGTTGCCGAAGGACGTCGCGGTGGTGCGAGCAAGATTGGCTGCATCCCCGATCCGACGAAGTGTCCGCGACAGCTCTTCGGGCCCGAAGGAGCAAGGTGGTACTTCGGTGACGAAATCTTCAAGGGTCTCCTCCAGAGCCAGCATGGCATCCCAAGCGGCCACCGAGGCGTCACCCAGCGTCCGAGCCCGCTCCTCGAGAGACGTGGTGAGATGGCCTTTTTCTTTCTCCAGCGCAGTAATTTGCTGGAGCAGGCCGTCACTCTCCTCCGCGGTCGCTCGCCGCGCCGCTTCTATGGCCGACAACCGCGCCGCCGCGACGGGTGCCTCAGCGTATGAGATCATCTCCGAACGCTCCACCTCTAAGCGTTGGATGCAGTTGTCCTTGGCGGAGTGTGCCTCCTCGCGGGCGTGAGCCTCCTGTAGCTCCCGGCCAAGGATGAGCACCTGTACGACAAAGCGTTTAGTAAACTCCTAAAAGACCACGTGTCACTCAAAGCTCAGATACCCACCCTCACTTCCGAGGCCTCAAGCGCGTCCCCAAGGCGCTCCGACCTGAGGGTCAGCAATGCCTGGTCATCCAGGTTCGCAGCCTCATGGTCCGCAACCCCCCGCCAGCTCCCAGCACCTCCGGTCAAGGGGCAAAATCTGCCAAGATCGGGCGCGTGGCACCTGCGATGACAGTCTCGGGAGCGTCGGGCGCCCCTCCCAAAGGAATGTCCTGGCAGCCCGAAGATTGATCGTGCTTTGGGAGGTGTGCCGCTGCGAAGGAACGGAGCGGTTAAAGCTCTACGGATGCACCATAGAATTAGACCAGGGCAGTTAATGTACCTTCAGCTTCAGTCGGTGAACTTCGCCGGGGCTTCCCACCAGCAGCAGGGATGTTGGCGCCCTCAGACGAATGCGACCCTCCGAGCTGGGGGGCCTCCGCGTCAGAGCCCAATATTAGCACGCCCTGGGCCCCAGCCGCCACAGCCTTGGTAGAGGCCACGGGAAGGTGAGGTTGGGGGCCCTCAGTTTCGGAATCGGAGTCCAACAGGCTCCGGACTTTGGTCGCCACAGCAAACCTCCTCTTCGGCCGGGGAGGTGATCGTAGGTGCGGCTGCTTCGCCTTGGGAGAGGGAGGCGAGGACCCCGCCTCAGTAACCACCGCGGGCGGGATCTCCGCTCTAGCAACCTCCACAAGCGGCAGCTCCGCCTCGGCAGCCATTGTAGGCGGGAGCTCCGCTCTCGCAACTTCCGCGGGTGGCAGCTCCGCTTCGGCAACCACCGCAGGCGGGAGCCCCGTTGTGGCTACATCCATGGGCGGCAGCTCCGACTCGGTAGCCGCCACGAGTGAGGACTCCGCCCCAGCATCATCCACGGGTGGTAACCCCGCTTCAGCGACCACCGCGGGCGACGAGGCTTCCCCCTCCTGGTCGTCTGCAATACACTCTTGGTCCCCGGCACCACCCAGAGACCCTTTGCCTTCGTCCTTAGCACCCGCCTCCAGGTCCAAGTCGGCGTACTTCGCCGAATCGGAATCGGCGTCTGCCACGCTGGCGGGAGCAACGACAGCCAGCGCAACGGGTGCAGCCACAGAGGACCGACCCCTCCGACGGGACGACAGTCCTTTCCCCTTGCCATCGTCGTCTCGGTGGCGAGGCTAGCTCGGGGCCGGATGGGAGTGCTCTAGCACGCGAATGCCCAGGGCCTCGCACACGCAGCTTATCTGCCCCAGCCCCGCCCCGCAGTCGTGGCCGCGCGCAAATCATGCTCCCTGGCCGTGTATGGTCCGTGGAACACGCCCGCCGCGCGTTCCGTGTTTTCCAGGCGAATCCCTATACACGGCAGGACGCGGAGTTAAAAAGTCAGTTCAATAAGCGAAAGTGGAAACGAGGCTCCACCAAGACTTACGAGGGTCGGAGGGTCCCGGCAGCGAAGACACGGACGGGCAGACATTGTCGCTCCGAAGGCCCCTAGCCGTGATGTTCCATTCATGGGCGAGCGGCGACACGCCGTACATGACGAACTCCTCGGCGAGGTCGCGCATGTTGAAGCAGACGGTGATCCCCACGAGCCTCCGCGCTCTCCGCCTGTCCTCGTTGTCGATCGATACGCCGGGTGTGGTGTTGAACGGCATCGGACGGCTTGAGCACTCAAGGCCGCTACCGCTCGCCACACGATGGTAAAACCACCGTCTCATCCAGTTCGGCTCCCACTTCGCCCGAGTCGAGTTGGCAGGGAAGATCTTCCCGCATGATGACCGCAGGACGAAGTTGACGCTGCTGAAGATGGAAAACGTCCCGTCTTTCCGCCCTTTTGGTTGGCATTGAGCGTCGTGGAGAAAAGCGAACATTGAGGCGCTGAGCCAGCATGCCTCCGTGCGCAAGGCCCAGCTGTACGCAGCAAGGCGGGCCAGAGCGTTCGGGGTCAGCTGCGCCAGCTCAAGCCCGAAGGTCCGCAGCACGTCGCCGACAATCATGGCGGTCGAAATGCGAAACCCGGCTTCGAAGTAAGCGACGAAGACAATCGCCTCCGAATTCTCTGGGTGCGGCTCGGTCTCGTTGCTGGAGGGCAGCCGCACCTCGCGGCGGTCTGACAGTTTCCCCTCGCGCAGTAGCGTGCGGATCGTCTCCTCCATCGCGAGCGTGGGGCCCAAAACGCGGGAGCATGGCCCTTTCATCTTCTCTGCTGCCACCCACCATTTGTCTGCCAGTGTTGAGTTGCGCCTTTCAAGTGTGTACTCCACCTCAAGCGGCGATGACCTCCAGGAGATGGCGTTATCGCCGGCCTTCCGGGCGGGTTCTCCTCCATGTGCCATCGCTCTCCGGGAACTGGACGACGACGGGAGCGGCGCAGCGGCAAGGAAGGCAAGAGGGCAGAGGACAACAAAAGGGGGCAGAAGGCGTGTGGAGGAGACGCAGACATGATGCTACAGGAGGTACTTAAAGCCCCTTCATCTCCCGCACCGCCGGTAAGCGTAACCGACGGGTGAAGAACTGCTCGCCTCTGCACGATCGAAGCCGAAGCGCCGTAGCCGCCCACACGCGTCGCGCACGACCGCAGTCGTGCAAGGGCCTGATAACGCACGACGCGCCAATAGCATCCCGCCACACATCTGCTCTCTCAGGAGTAAATACAGGTCGCATGGCGTGGCGCATCCTCCGGCACGTGTCGGCGCGTTTCTCAGGGCCATCAGTGCAGCAGCGGCAGGCCAAGAGACAGTCAGCTTTAGCAGCAACTCGACGGAGTCTCCGCTTCAGTAGGAAGACTCCAGCTCCGACTTCAGCCCCGCACCCGCGAATGGACACCTCGCTACGCCGCCACAAGTCTGTGCGGCAAGCCCGAAGACCACCCCGTTGACCGCAACTTCGGCGTAGTCACCGCCTCCGTAGGGTGACTCCGGCTCCGATTTCAGCCTTGCCCTTGCGAAGAAAAACCCCGTTGCGCCTTCACAAGTCTACGTGACGAGCCCGTAGACGACCTTGACTTCGGTCGCCTGGGTCGACCCGGGCACCTGCACTGGCCTATATTCCTAAGGTCCAGCCGGGCCTCTGACTTGGCATTGCGCATGGCGGGCGCCTATGATTTCGTCCTTGCAGGCCTCCCCGGGTGGTCGGAGCCCAGAGATGTGCAAACGCCGGGCTAACACTCAACACCAACACGGCCCCGACCCTGTGCCGCGGGACACAAGGTGGCCCTCCGACTCCCAGCCTGAGCAAGGATCGTGAAAACGGCTCCGATCGAACCTGTAGAGCGGCGCCGGAGGCCACCTTGGCTTCGAGGTCCGCGCGGCAGTTTTGACTTGTTCTCATAAATAGGCCACCTTCAGTCCATCAACATTCTTTGATGCTAGCGTCGATCGGTGCGATCAAAGAACACGGATGAACCCAAGCAGGCCCACTTACGAGAACAGGTCAAACCTTGTCCCATTCGCAGGAGCACAGCACAATTGGCGGACAAAAGTGCCCGGTGGCGGCTCAAAGATAAGTTGTCCCAAACTAAAAAACAGGCATCCATCAGTTCATCAACATTCTATGACCGCGTCAATCGGCGCTAACCCTACCATAAAATAGTGCTTTCAAAGAATGCAGATGAACCGAGGCAGCCTATTTTCGAGACCAAGGTTATTTCCACCGCACCAAGCCGTGGCACAACAAAGGACGACGCCGGAGGGTGACACATATATATACCCGTCGCACCCCACATCGGGAAGCGCAACCGGCGCAAGCCTAAAAGGCAGCAGTGCAACCACCGAGAGGGCAACTGGCGGGAAAAGCAACCGACGGAACCCGAACCATCGTCGTCGTGAACCAGTACCCGGCGCGATTCTCGGAGACTGCTGGCAGCCCAAGACGCACCAATCGCGTCCCGCCGCATGTGTTTTTCCATCGGGACAACGTGATGTGACCACGCCACAAACACACACGACAATAGAGCCCAATATCAAGATTGAACTAAAGGTGAATTCGTTTCTTCAGCTTAAACATATTTTAAATGAGAATATGATGCTACCCAATGATGAAAATATATATTTTGACAGCACCACGTTATTTTTACATCAATTCAAGCAAGAGTTGAAGTTGGACACGTTTTGGAATCCAATTCGGCCTCCAGATCAATTCGGATTCATCCTGACAAGACGAACTTCAAATGTGCATAACTTTCACATACGAAGTCCGTTTGAGGTCCATGAGTACTTGCTGGAAAGCTTTGCTTATCCTCTTTCCAATGGATCTGGTATCACCTCTAAATTCCATTTGTGCGCACCGCAATCATCAAAAGAGTTCGTGTTGGACACGTACTGGAATCGGATTCGGACTGCTGCAATGGTGCAAGTTTAAACGGGCATAACTTCTTCATACGGACTCCGTTTGGGACGTTCTTGTACTTCATGGAAAGCTTATCAAGTCTACTTTCTAATGAATTCAACCTCATCTTCAAATTTCATCCGAGCCGGCCGGAATCATCAAAACAATACACATAGGTTTCTGAGTCCGAGTCAAAAGGGTGCTGCGCCACCTCCACTTGGGCCCATGGGCCTTGTAACCCTAGGGTATACCCTTTGGGATGCCTCCCCTGGTTGTTTTCACTATATAGGAGCCGCCGCCTCCCTTTCTAGGACTTAGGTTTTGTTTAGATTAGTTTAGCCCCATGTGCAAACTCCACGTTGTCTCTTGTGTCGGCTAGGCCAACAGATTCGTGTTACAGAACCTCAACTCCTTGTGCAACTTTTATATCTAGCAAATTTCAGGTTGCTCACTATCCTTGTTCTTGCGTGTTCTTCGGTTGCATGCAGGAATAGACCTTTGTGGTCAGGTCAACCGCGTTCTTGGCACCGTTGATAACATCTTGGGGTTGGTTCAACGATTGCTAAGGCGCAAGCGTCGTCGTACGGTTGTAGTCGGATCGTGAGAGTCACCTCCACCAAAATCGAAGTTATCATCCTATCGGAAGATCGGGACACCATCGCCTTATCAGGTGGTATCAGAGCTTCAGTTGACCGGTAGGAATTTCTTGTATCTCTAGTTAGTAGATTGGTTTTTTATTTCCTATAGTCCAGAAAAATTGCCCACAAAAAGAGTTAGTTTCCGCTGTCCAAACCCCATTGTGCTTTTAGATCTGTTAATTTTGGTTTGCTAAATTGAGTTTGTGTCCGTCTTAACATTGTCTTGTTGCTGGTCATATTTTTGGTCTCATAAAACTCCCAAAAAAATCCCCACGTCCAAAGCCATCAAAAACACATCAAACCCTAATTCCAATTCGGCTGTTTGTTCCTTCCTCTGCAGCCGCCACCAAAAATGCCATAACTTTTGTTTCCAATCTTATTTTTGAGTGCAACCACTGCCATTAGATTAAAAACTTCATTTTCCATCTATCTGTAAAATTTCACGTCATTCCAGCAAGGCAGTTAAGAGATATATGCGGTGAAAGTTGACCTAAAATTCCAGATTGAATCTGCAACAGTCGGCACTTGTGAATTTTGTGCAAATTTTTCGGTCGGTTTCCAGAACTTGGCCTCAACACAAAAGTTGTATAAAAAGCCGTCAAAAAACTGAGAAAAAAAGAATCTTTGAAAAAAAGGCAACTGACAAGAAGTTACGGCCAAAATACCGACGTGCTGTCCAGTGGACAGAAATCTTCAGTTTCCAAGTTTTGGGTCAATCCTTGTGCTCTTCAATTCCAGATTGCATTAATTGAATTATCTTGCATTTACCACTCCCATACATTGCCATACATATATTTTAGCCTTCTTCCATCCTTGGTTGATCAGCAACATAGGCTAAATGCTAGATACGAACCATAATTCAATTCTGTGCAATTTCTGAAATTAATTGATTGTTTCCTTTGCTACAAAATACATAGCCTATCCAAGCTCCACTTGTCTACTAACCGAACAGGTCTCGCTGTACCTTGCAATCGCTTTACTCATCACTTGAGTTAGATTTATCACGAACCAGCCACCGGTTGCACCACCTGTTTGCTTTGGTAAGAACTCGTAAGAATTTGGTAAGAGCTTGAGAGATGTGTGACTTGATATGAGCCTCCATATCCTAGTAGTTGATAGGAACATTTACTTGTGATTTGTTTCCTTGTTTTCTACTAACAATGACAGACTTGAGAAAATTGGTAGATTATGATGTCATCGCGGGCAGATTTGAACTCGAAGGAAACAATTACGGTATATATCTTGCCACTCACCGCGAGAGTACGTCGTCGGACTACTTCTTGTGGGTTACTATGATGGATAGCTATTTTGAAAGACAAGATCTTGATCCGTATGAGAAGATGAGCATGGCAAGGACGGCGCTGATTGGTGATGTTCAACATTGGTGGTCGAATCTTGAGTTCCACTACATCTACACATGGGAGGAGATGAAGAAGAAATTGCAATATCGTTTTGTACCTCCACCACCCACGGTCACAAGCGAGGTGCAATCTGAGGTAACTGAAAATGTTGATATTGTTTTGGCTCCTACTCCATCTACAGATATCACCGAGATACTTGAAGAGGTGAAGAATGATCTGGTGCATCTTATGCCATTAGAGGAGAAGTTTGAGGTACCTCTGATGTCGATGAGGACGATAATGACAAAGGTACTGATTTGGTGCTACAACAAGACATAGATCAACCTTGTGAGTATATACCGCTGTAGTGCAATCTTTTGATATTCCTTGTGTTGACTTGAGCACGAACCATGTGCTGATCTAAATTCTCATAATTTTGCACATGTCGAATTAATTACACATAAGGAAGTATTTGATAGAATATCCTATTGATGCATTGTGCTATATCAAGCTTAATGAGGCCGTTAGTTTGGATTGTGCTATGGAGAAAGTTTCGAACTTGCATGTTCAAAATTCTTGTTTAGTGCCTACACCCACAGGGTATAAGTTTAATTTGATTGGAGATTATGGTGTAGGAAATCAATTTCTTGTATATCGAATATGCATAACTTGTGATCACATGGATGAATTGAAGCTTGTTGTTTTGAACAACAACTCTTGTATGCTCAATCTTGTTCATTATGAAAGAAAAATAAAATTTAGTGATCATTCAATGCCTATGTGTTCTTCTCTTGTTGAACCATCTAACATTGACAATCTGAATAATGAAATTGATGTATGGAAGAACTTGAAAATCTTTTCACCCATAATAGATGAATTTGCTATTGCTCAATTGAAATCTGATTATATGAAAGAACTTTGTTTGATTCCAAAAGTTGTAGCTTTACCCATATGTGCCACCACTACAAGTTTACAACTTCAAAGATTTGAATTGCATTGATGCTTCACTTACATTTGCAAAACAAGTTGCAATAATTGCTGTGTGAGAAATTTTGATTTGCTCATTAACATATATGGTTACTTTTGGGTTAATAATATAATGAGCTTTTATGATCACTGTTGTTTTATAACATTAATTGTGCAACAATGAAGAACTGTTAAAACGGATGACATATACATATACCATGCATACACCTTGGCTTCTTTGTTACCATACTTTCAGCTTATCAAAAGCCGAGGACGGCTTTATTTTCAAGAAGGGGAGAATGATAAGAACATGTACCCTATGGATATAATCATATTTGCTATACTTATTGTTCGAATTACAAGAGCTCCTACGCACCACTTAAATTATCAGGTGAGTTCGTTTCAAACAGGTTTCACTTTGTTTGACAAAGAACTTATGATATTACATAATGAGAGTTTGTTGCGTTTGTTATCATGTACCGAGATTTATGATCAAGATCATACAATACGTGAGGGTACACAAATGTTAAAATCGAGGACGGTTTTTTGTCAAGAAGGGGAGGATGATGTGACCACGCCACAAACACACACGACAATAGCGCCCAATATCAAGATTGAACTAAAGGTGAATTCATTTTTTCAGCTTAAACAAATTTAAAAGGAGAATATGACGCTACCTAATGATGAAAATATATATTTTGACAGCACCACGTTATTTTTACATCAATTCAAGCAAGAGTTCAAGTTGGACACGTTTTGGAATCCAATTCGGCCTCCAGATCAATTCGGATTCAGCCTGACAAGCCCAACTTCAAATGTGCATAACTTTCACATACGAATTCCGTTTGAGGTCCATGAGTAATTGCTGGAAAGCTTTGCTTATCCTCTTTCCAATGGATCTGATATCACCTCTAAATTCCTTCTGTGTGCACCGCAATCATCAAACGAGTTCGTGTTGGACACGTACTGGAATCGGATTCGGACTGCTGCAATGGTGCAAGTTTAAACGGGCATAACTTCTTCATACGGACTTCGTTTGGGACGTTCTTAGACTTCATGGAAAGCTTATCAAGTCTACTTTCCAATGGATCCAACCTCATCTACAAATTCTATCCGAGCCGGCCGAAATCATCAAAACAATCCATGTAGGTTTCTGAGTCCGAGTCAAAAGGGTGCTGCGCCACCTCCACTTGGGCCCATGGGCCTTGTAACCCTAGGGTGTACCCTTTGGGACGCCTCCCCTGGTTGTTTTCACTATATAGGAGCCGCCGCCTCCCTTTTTAGGACTTAGGTTTTGTTTAGATTAGTTTAGCCCCATGTGCAAACTCCACGTTGTCTCTTGTGTCGGCTAGACCAACAGATTCGTGTTACAGAACCTCAACTCGTTGTGCGACTTTTATATCTAGCAAATTTCAGCTTGCTCACTATCCTTGTTCTTGCGTGTTCTTCGGTTGCATGAAGGAATAGACCTTCGTGGTCAGGTCAACCGCGTTCTTGGCACGGTTGATAACATCTTGGGGTTGGTTCAGCGATTGCTAAGGCGCAAGCGTCGTCGTACGGTTGTAGTCGGATCGTGAGAGTCACCTACACCAAAATCGAAGTTATCATCCTATCGGAAGATCGGGACACCATCGCCTTATCACAACGTGTACGGCTGCATTAGCCCGCCTCCTAACAATTCAGGGGTCGGCGTGATTCTCACCGTCATTAAGACGAAATCTCCAGAACACGAAACTGTCGGGCCGCGTCAGCGTTAGACCGGGCAGAGCCCCCTTCCCCCCGCTGGGCTCTGCAGCGCTACCTCGCAGCGGGAACCTTGCCTGCCTTAAGCCTGGGGGTGCCCGTACCATGGGCCTGTCTCCGCCCTGACTTCGGGTTTACCGGTATCTTCGACTCCACCGGCATCTTCGACCCTGCTGGCATCTTCGGCTTCGCGGCTAGACGGGTCCAAGCCAAAAACACCTTCGACAGCAGGCCCGGCCCCATACCCTCAGTGCGACGGCAGGCTGCACCGGCAAGGAACAATTCTGTCCAAAGGCATTGAAGGTCGCAGGCCGCAGGGACGGAGGGGGCCAAAGGGCTCGGCAACATGGCTTCGGCCCGTGAGGCCCTTCACCATGAGAGGCTCCTGTTGTAAGGATGGCCCCCACCTAAGCCTAGCCGGCCTGTTAGAAGGCTGTAATGCCCAAAATGGGACATGTATAAGGACATAAGTGCCCCTGAGTGGGATACTCAAATGTAAGGGTACTATTGTAAAAACACTCCCCATGTGGATATATACATACAATACAGGCCATGGGGGAAACCCTAAGCACTTGCTCACCTAACTCTCCACTACCATTCTTTCTGTTTGGTCTGTAGCCACAACATGTTCCATTTGTTATTTTCGCACACTGTTAATGCTAAAAAATATGTTCAAGTCACAAAACATTTTGCGATTATCATATGTTGTTGTAGTGCAAGAAATTTCATGAAAAAAAATTGTGAGGACAACTGGAATAGGAACAATTGGACCAAGGAAGGAAAGTGATATTAAGCACGCAAAGAATTGAATGCAAAAAGAATGATATTTTATGTTGTTAATTAAAATAGACTTCATAATAAACATGGGAATAACACGAAGCACAAGATTTGGTTACGTGTATAAGAAACAACATAATGCACGATGCAACAAACCGAAGTAGTCGTATGATACATATACGCCTTCTTGGCATGGAAATAAAATAGACATTCAGGGGACTAGTGCGGAACAGCCCGATCTACTATGTAGACCGGGGCTATTTTCCCTTCCTTGCGAGCTTGAAATTGAAATCCTCATATGCCTCTTGGACTTGGCTGCCATTTCCCTTTTTTCTCACACTCCCTATAGCGAGCCTCGCGCTCCTTGCACGTGCATGCCTCAAGATGAGCTTTTGTCTCGCGACGTATACGCTCGGTTTGCTCGTCGTTGCGGTGCTCCTCCTCGCGGATCTCGCATGCCCTTTTGTCATTCCACTCCTCATATTCGAGAGTCCACTGGTCATGTGGGTGGATCTCTAGGTTGATCCAGCTATGGTAGACACATAGTGGTTCTGGGGACTATGGGTAGACGAGAGAGGTTGTTATTGCGTGCTTTGAATGAGAAATAGTAGGGGGAACACATTGTAACTGGTCCTTACCAGCTACCGATAGCTAATCATGTCAAAACGGCAGTCAAAATAGTCACAGGAGTAGTTCGCACAACCCTAGTAACATTTGCCCAGGCTGAGTCGCTGCTTGGACTTGAAGAATTTGCATGGATCTATGCACCAACAGAGGGGCAGCGTCTCGCCCTCCAGTGGGTGTTGTGGCGAACATTCAGTTGGAACATTTAGTACGGACATGCTCCTGCGGGGGGTGTCGTTAGGGGGGTGTGACCTCCTAGCATGCTCCACTTGTTCGGTCCAAGCCGCAGCAGTCCTTGCTTGTTCGTCGTGGGCCGTAACAGATCTTGCTAGGTTGCGGGTCTCCTCCCATTGTTTCATCAACTTGTCTCATTGCTTCTTTGCCTCTTGTCCATCCTGACATGGTGAAGGATGGTATGGTGTAGTGTTCGGTTGTGTAGTGTTCTCTCGCAGATCGATTCCATCTCATTTTATAAGCGAAAGGGTAGGCCTGATGTGATTTATTTCATGTCACTATACAAAGCTACCCTCTTTGGTCTTGTTACTGCGCAAAGCTGCCATCTTTTGTCTTGTCACTGCGCAAACCTACTCTCTTTTGTCTTGTCACTGTGCAAAGTTGCTCCCTTTGGTATTGTCACTGTGCAAAGCTGCCCCTTTGGCCTTGTCACTGTGCAAAGCTATCCCCTTTGGTCTTGTCACTGTGCAAAGCTACCCCTTTGGTGTTTTCACTGTGCATGCTGCCCTCTTTGGTCTTATCACTGCATAAAGCTGCCTTCTTTTGACTTGTCACTGTGCAAAGCTGCCTTTTTTGGTCTTGTCATTGTGCAAAGCTTCCTTCTTTGGTCTTGTCAGTGTGCAAAGCTGTCTTCTTTTGTCTTGTCACTGCGCAAAGCTGCCCCCTTTGGTCTTGTCACTATGCAAAGCTGCCCCTTTTGGTGTTGTCACAGCCAAAGCTGCCCCTTTAGTCTTGTCACCATGCAAAACTACCCCCTTTGATCTTGTCACTGTGCAAAGCTGCCCCCTTTGGTCTTGTCGTTGCGCAAAGCTGCTCCCTTTGGTTTTGTCACTGCGTAAAGCTGCCCCCTTTGTTCTTGTCACTGCGCAAAGTTGCCGTATCTTATCTTGTCACTGCGCAAAGCTACACCCTATTCTTGATGTTGGCACGTGTAAAGGTACCCTGTCTCGTCTGGTCACTGCATTAAGTTGTCTCATTTGATATAAAAAGCACAGCCACCCCATGAATGTAGGACCAGTCAACCTTGTAAATCGAACGAAGAAGTACCTTCTCCGTCGCGTAGTAACATACCATGGCTGACGTCGAGGGGCCAGTCGGAGCAGGGTCACCAAAGGAAGACCTTCTCATGGAATGGAGGGAGGACTTCGGTCCTAACTACTGCTTGATGCCAAGCGGGCATGATCAACCAGTATGGCCAAAATGCAGACACAAGGAGGGCATGGTCGTGCAGGTCGTGGAAGGCCATTGCGATAGTGGGTGACATTTTTTTCGATGCCTACACTCCGAGGTACAAATTGCTAATAGAGCCTCCATGTTTACCATCCTTTCCCACAGATGGCGAAATGCGACTTCGTCCGCTGGATCGATCCTCCTCATGAACGCTATATTGGGAGGTACGTGGATATGTTATGGGAGCGAATCTTAGAGTTGGAGGCGTGAATCGACTCTCTCAATGAGGGGAACAATGATATCCGCCAATAGATGTAGCGCAAGAGGGGCAACGAGGAGGTTGTCAACATAGAAAGTTCGTATGATCCCACATGCTGCTGCGTGAACCCTAGTTGCATATGTGCGTGCCACAACAACGATGGCCAGCCACGTCTGAGGTGGCCCCCCGCACTAAGCCTACAAGAGGGAGCCATTCCTCACCTAGTCTCCTGCATTGTTTTTCCTCACCTCGTGAATTATTTGTTCCCAATCTGTGTACCTTGCTTTGGTGCTCACTCCCTCGGACGTCGATATGAGTCAACTCAGCGCCTCTTCATCGGCACCCGCGGTGATTTGCCCAAAATGCAATACGCTTATCAGAGTAAGACCTCACAAACAGCTGCGAATCCTGGGCAGCACTATTACAAGTGCCCCTTTCACTCGATGAGTCAGCTTATTTCGGGTTCGTTCAAATTGTGCAGGTATGTTATAAAATCTTCTTCTCATGGAATTGCAGGAATGCCTAGGTGGTTATCGATTCTGGGTGTGGGAGGATGAAATGGGCACTAGGACCGATATTGTTCCGCATGAGAGAAGTGTCATGGGGGGTAGGACCCCTTCGAGATGAGGCATTGTTTTGATAGACTGGAGTGGAAGATTAATTTAATGTTATATGCTATTTTCTTGCTTGTATTTATTGTTATCGTCGAGCTGTAGTGCTCGAGGGTTGTTCTCGTTCGTGTTGGTACGTACGGTGCTCTGTATGATATATGTATATGTAATGCAAGTTGTTACCTATAGTGCCAAAATGCGTACGTACTCGTCATATTAGAATGATGCCTTTTTTGGTGGTAAAAAATTTTTGGAAGCACCGCTTCCTCTGACGGCGTATGTTATTCTCAGAGAAGGTGAACCTGTGAGGGAAATGTGGTGCGTCTCGAAGGTCGTACTGCATGGCCTGCGTCTGAGGCGGTGCTGTAGAGAACTCTGTGGAGAGTTGCGATGGATGGTAAAAAATGGAGCTCAACCATTCGGTCAAAGAGGGGTCTACATCCTGCTCAGATGGTACAACTAGATTAGTTCATGTGCTGTGATGTTTGTAATGCATAGTATTGTCGTCCGGCATGTACTTGGGTAGTCTAAAATGCAGACAACGGACCATATCCTTCGTGTCTGAGTTGCTCTGTGCAAACATGCATATTTTTTGCAATGCTTTAGTGCGTCGAAGCATACACACATGTTATGTTTACTAGGTTAGTGCCTACCGATGTATGCGGTTATCCGAATGACGATCCCGTAGGCAAATCGCGTATGTACTCCTACAAGGTGTAACCTTGGTAGGTCTGCCTGAACCACTTATGGTGCTCATGTAGGCTGGACTGAACGCCATGTGCAAACGTGGGCAACGCCTCCTTCGGTCATTGTGGTGAGTCAGGGTCATTGCCAGGAGAGAGCCCCCATCGGCTCGATGAGAACATTTGGCCCTGCATTGCTCTCCATGATGATGGTGGCTGTAGCAAGCTGCTATCCTGTCGCAAGTGCTGCAAGGAAAAGCGGTAGTGAGAGATAAGTGGCAATCAAGTGGACAAACAAATAGTTGGCAACTATTGTACCACCGGCCCGAGGCGCATGGAGGACAAGCGAGCATAGCTGGGCCGACTGCTGGATTGCGATGGACCAGGGATGCAAACGGATCGGATACAGACGGATATTGTTCATCCCGTATCCTTTTCCATATTTTTTTTATCGAAATTAGTGTCGGATACGGATAGTGCCAGATACGAATACGAATACGGATATTCTTGGTTATGAATACGGAGCGAATATATGCCACTCCGAATACGGTTAGTCTCGGTCACGAATATTAGTCGGATAATGCGTGGAAGCACATTTTACATGATGACAGAGACAAATTAAGCAACTAGTAAATTCTATCTAGCAAAGTAGCAACTAGCAAGTAAATTGTAGAGGCTAGTTAAACAAATAGTAGGCCAGTAGCTAACTAGCTACATGCAACATGGTTCAAAAGTACGAATTGCTCATAGTCAAGTAGTCTAGTACATCACTAGTTCATTTAAATTCATTACATTTACATCACATGATAAGTGCACAAAGCAGATCTTGTCTAGCAAAAAGCCATCAGCGAGCCATCTCTAACCATGTTTCAGTGGAGCTCAACCTCGGTCATTATCTCGTCCTACAATAAAATATCAATTGGAACTCAAAATTATTGAATGAAGAATAGAAACCCAAAATTAATACTTGTATAGTAGACAATATAACTAGAGAAGTATATGGTTCGGTTCTACTCACTGTCCGTATGTCATTGTTAGTAAATAACCATCAAACTAGAGAAGCAGTAACAGTATATATATGACAAGTTTCTGGAGACATAACATCAAGGCTATTAACATGATGCATTATACATGTCAGAGGATAGTCAATTTAATCATGATGCATAACTTTCTTAGTGCCTGCTATATTTCAAAAGCAAAGAGACCATAGAACAACTGGTATATTCTAGAGAACATTGATGTAAACATAGCAAAATCAATAGCCTAATTCATCTAGAATAGATACTATTTTGAGGCCTGGCGGTCTCTAAACTGTCATAGGCCTGGTTGCCTATAAGATTACATCAGGCATACAAGTGAGTTAGGTACTAACTTCATCTGTGCTAGCTTCAATTTCTTCATCTTTTTTACCCACACCAACCAGTTATGCTGCTTGCTTGTGCATTGGCTCATTTTTTTCATTCCCCCATATTTGGCCAGTGTGATAGAGCCGTTGCATTTTCCCTTCCATAGTTTCTACCAATCACAAACAGAAGTGCTCATGTGATTGCAGGTTCATTTGTTGGTGTTAGCCGACCAGTACAAAAAGACATACAAAATGACCACATATGGCAATTGGAATGAAACTTAATCATGTTACTGTTCTTCGATGCATAAAAAAGTGATTCCATAGCATTGGTTATATTAGATCCATTGAATGAAAACACTAAGATCAGAAACAATTACTCTATAGATGTTGAGAAAACACATAGGGAAGTGTTTCAAGAATAAAACTAACCTTCTTCTCTCTTTCAAGGATTTCCCTTATGGGGTAAGAGGAGAGGTGGGCGCTGGTCTGTGGGGGCGGAGGCGGGCAGCGGCGGCGCCGATCTGTGGGGGAGGACAGGCAGGCGAGCGACGGCGTCGGTCTGTGGGGACGGAGAGACAGGCGGCGGCGGCGCCGGTCTGCGGGGGTGGAGAGGCGGCCGACGCGGGTCTGTGGGGGAGGAGAGACGGTCGGATGGTGGTGCGGGAGGGACTGTGGGAGGAGGACTGAAGGCGGCGAAGGGCGAAGGAGGAGACGAAGATGATGACGAAGCCGAGACGATGACCTCGATCTGGATTTTCTAGGGGCTGCAGCCGCCGCTCCCGCTCGCTAGAAGATTCGCAGCCTTCGCGGGCGTCGGCCGCGTTGCCGCTCGGTTGGTCTCGCTAGGGTTAAGCAGCCACCGCTCTGGCTCTCGCTCGCTAACGGATTGGTCCGGGAATTGGTTGGTGGGCCATGGGTGTTTTCTGGATAGTTACCGAATAATAATCTGATAACTATCCAAAAAATACCCGGATAGTTTCGTATATGTTGAATAATGTCTTTTCTGAATCCGTTTCCGTATCTGATAAAAAATATCTGATTCTGTTTCCGTATCCGGCAAAAACTTCGGATATCAAAAAATATGCTCCAAATTATATCGAAATTAAAACGGATGAACGGTCGGTCGGGAAATATCCACTCCGTTTGCACCCCTACGATGATGGAGTGAGGACGATGGTGCTGTGGGTAGTGTTGATGGCGCCGCTGAGGGGGTTGGTGCTGCTTGCTGTACTCCGTGACCACATCATAAAATGGCGTCATCTCTGTGCCAACCACAACTGATAGTCTTAATCATGGACCTTGCGTCATCGTAGATGTTACGCATCGAAGCGAGCAGCCGATCAATCAAGTTGGCCCTCCCGCGTTGCAGAGCCTGAGCAGCCTCATCGTGGATACGATACAGGTAGTCGTACTATAGCGAAATAAAGAATGAGTTAAAATGTGATTCCACACGGGATAAATGCAGAGTAATCTCGTACTGTCTTGTCGTGCCGTGCCACTTGATGATGGTCTGGATCGAAGAAGGAAAATAAGTTAGTCCAGAATGATAACAGAATGTCCAACAAAATGACAACATAATTTACAACAAACATAATGATCGATAGGGAAATATACAAAATGTAGCAACACATACATAAAATGTACACACGAATATCACCCTACGATGAATTCAGTAGAGTACAAAGGTTGCAAGCTAATGTGCACGATATAAATAAAATGTACACAACAACGCTCCTCACTAATTGAAAGCACCTCAAGAACATATGACTAGAGTGCATCGTAACGCACAAAAACATGGAACCAACAATTAATATAGCAGAACTATATGCTTGCTACTACGGAGCATTGCTTGATGTCGGCCTGTTTGGGCACTGGCTGAAGGAGTGCCCAATCGTCTTGCAGAGTCTGCACTTCGGACGCCGAACCTGATCCCCACGCTGGCTATCATTCATGTCGTTATGGATGTGACAGCCATGTCATCTTCCAGGGTCGACACGCTTCAGTGCATTGTTCAGAACCCACTTCATCTGCCCTGCCCATAGGTCCTTGTAGTGCATATCCACCCCGTACGAATGGAATTCCGTACTCTAGGTTTCGTACAGGTGCTGCATGTCATAGTACTTTGAGATGTAATGCATCGATGCCTAGTGCCATACCGCGCAGGCCACGTGCACATGGGAGCATGGCTTGTGTAGAAGCTGCTGCTTGTTGCAGGTGCAAGATGCTTTCTCATCGATCATGCATACCTGCTTGTGATCTCCTCTAGTGTGACCCATCACGTACTTCTGCCTGAGGTGGACCTCAAACTTCTTCCTTATGCCATCCATGGTATGAGCAATGTGGGAACGAGTCTTCTCGATCTTCTTGTCCATGTATGTTTGCATTACCTCAGAGAATTGTTTGCCTTCATCCAGATGCTTCTTCGCCATTATGGCTTTATTGACAAAGTACCCGACAGAACGATTCCAACTCTCCTCCATGATTGCAGTGATTGGTAGGGATCTGACGTTCTTCAAGACACCGTTGTACACCTCGAACATGATAGTTGTCATGATTCCATACCTTGCTCCACCGGTGTCGTGTAGCAGAGACCACATCTCCAAGTCAGGTGCGTTCAACTGAACCCATTGCATGAACTCCCCAACTCTCGTGGAGCCTCCCTCCACAGCCCCAGCTTCAGCCTGGTCGGTACGCAGCATATGCTTGCCAGTCTCCTGATCAAGCTACCTCCACAAGGTCTCAAACTTTCACTTTTGGTTCTACATACAAAGCTACTTGAACATCTTCATTAGGTCCTTGCTACGGAACCTTCTATGGAAGTTCACCGCGAGATGCCTTATGAACCAACGGTTCTTCATATCATTTCATTGGAAGGGGGGCTGCGTCCTGTTCTGTATCGTTCGCAATGCGGACAACAAGCCTGCATTGCGGTCCGAGATGACATACACATCTGGACGATATTGCACTACGGCTTGCTTCACATTGGCCTGGAACCACAGTCAGCTATCAGTATTCTCATTCTCCATAATTACAAATGCCATTGGGAGTAACTGGTCGTTCGTATCAACTACAACCGCAGTGAGGATAGTACCCTTGTACTTGCTAGATAGAAACATCCCGTCCATCGTTAGCACTAGATGGCACCACTTGAACCCATCTATCGCCTGACAGAAGGCTCAGAACACTCTGTCAATAATAAAACAATTTGGGCACTGCGTAGGATGAACCCTCTCCTTCCTGTTAATGTACGTGCTTGGGTTGATTCTGCAATTTGATGCAGCATTCTTAAGACCAGGTCATACGCCTCCTCGTACGTCCCGAACATATGCTGCAGCACCTTTCGTTTCGCCTGCCAGACCTTCTTGTAGCTGACTTCGAACCCCACCATATTCGCTACATCCGTCAACAGAAGCTTTAGAGAAATAGACACATCTACTACCACGAGGTGGCTTACCAGTTCCGCAACATATGACGATGTCATGTTGCGGTGCCTATGTAGTGGCGCCGCAAGCTCGCAACTATGATCCTTTAGCACCGTTATCCGGAAGGTCGTGGTAGCGCCCATGAACCGCTATGCACGGACCTTGCCAGGACAGGACCCGTCGACACACTTGACGATGTAGGTGTCCGGGTTGGACCTGTGCACCCGATACGTCCGGCTAATGTTGATGGCATATCTAGTAATAGTTGGGCAGCACTCTTGTTGTAGAAGCATTGCCCTAAAGTGAGTGTGCCCTCATTGAACCCCTACTCCGCCACCTCCGCTTGTTGCAGAACTAGGGATGCCGCTACTATGTTGTCTAGTCTGGACAACACGTACACAAGTTGGTGGTCACAACACCACCTAACACCCCTCCCATTGTAGCTTCGCCATCTTCGTTCTCTCCAGAACTGTCTGTTTCCACATCCTCGTCACTGTGCACTTCTTCCACCTGGTCCGCAAGGTACTCGTGACAATCAACATGGGCGGCCCACCACCTCTCCACACCTTCGTTGGCCTGCAAATTCTCCACACACCTCCTGATGTTTCCATCACCCACTTCCTCACCGATATCTTCTCCCGCACCAGCGTCATCATGAGCGCCGGAGAACAACCCAGACACTTCATCCACTAGCGGCACCAGAACCAGACATGGCAGATGATTATATTTTCTCTATAAAGTCAACATACACCATTGGCTTGGCATGTATCGTAGTGGCAGGGTTGCACACAATCTCTATGTAGTTGGCCCATGAGGCGTGACTGGTCACCTTCAGAAGTTGCCATATGGTCTCCTCTGCAGCACCCACCACTGAGGCATACACTGCCACGATCTATAACTTCTTCCTTGCAGTGTACCGATCGAACACTGAACAGACACACCTCTGTAGCTCAGGCAAGCTCATGGCGTTCAGACCGGGTGCTTGGATCACGGTCCGGACATAATTTGACAGGTCTGCCTTGCACGACCCATCACGTACAAGACCACTCCCGGCCCGTAGAACACAAACAAGTCTTGAATCTCACCCATGGCGTACCTAACATAAGTGTATACTGAACCATCTTAGTACACAACATGCAACAATCGTACCATCATACAGCTGTTACCGCACTGTAAGATTTACATGTTAATTTTGTGGCTCTTCCTATCACCTACAAAATCGATTAGTAATTTTTGTTTATTTGTAAATCTAAATTTTATTTTTTAAGGATTTTACTTACAAATTCTTGTATACATCAAATTACATATTTATTTTATTTTTATTTTCAATGGTCTTATTTACGGATGTTACTTTGGAATTCGTATGAAAATTAAATTACATTTTTCTTTTATTTTCACTACTATTTTGTATTATTCTTATTCGAATTAATACAAAAATCCAATCACTAATTTACCTCATTTCTTTCCTAAAATTTTAGTTAATGTGAGCTTTCACTTACGAATTCGTATGAAAATTAAATTACAATTTTCTTTTATTTTCACTCCTGATTTGTATTATTTTTGTTCCAATTAATGCAAAAATCCAATTACTAATATTTCTTCATTTCTTTTCTAAATTTTACTTAATGTGGGCTTTCACTTATGAATTCATACATAAATAAAAAACTTATTTTTTGTAATTTCATGTCCTCATGTTATTTAATTTTACTATACCTTTGTATTACTTTTGTTGTATTTTTATTCTAATCGTCCAAATTTATTTTGAATTTATTTTTGTGACCTGACACATTATCTCCGGTGGTTACCTAAGCCTACTAATTGTAACATTCTTGTTTCTAATCCAACTACTATTGTTATCACCTACAAACGCTCTAATATAAATATGTAATTTTTCAACGCCTACACAACTACAAATACATATGTTCACAAAAAACAAACTACATTGTGAAAACAAATTACATTATAATATGTATATTGAGAAAAAACAAACTGCAACATTATCTACACTATAATACATCATGCATCATATATGGAAGTTTTGCTACAAATACACAGCGTATCAAAGATTGACATATAGCAACATTAACAAAAGACGGTTTGGCTAATTACAGGCTAATGACATTGATAAAACTATAGTTGCACGGGCACGAAATTTACCTCTTCTTGAAGCTCACCAGGCTATCGAAAACTTCGGTAATTGCAAAATCTGCTAATTCCAAATGACAACAACTCAAAATTCTGTGTTTCTACTCCTTACTTTCCTCCGTTGACTCCCTCTCTTGCTGTCTTTGCTCCAATCGCAAACGAGGCTCTCTCTCTTGTTGTGAAACCGTAGTCACTTTCAAGCCATTTAATTGCGCAGACTCACCAGGCGTAGCAAACATCAAGGGGGCCATACGCATCTGTTGCAAACGCGTGTACGAGCGGCATGGAAAAAGAGCAGGCGCTCGCTGCTTTCGGCGGGCGGATGGGACAGCAGTAGAGACGTGCGGTCAGGCATCGCATGTCTCGGCCATTTCATGCGCTCGGGCACTGCATCTCTCCCCAAAACGTGCGCTCGGGGACCGCACCATTTCGCTGCTACAGTGCTTAGTTGTGCGGTCCCGGACCGCGCAACTATGCTACAATGTTAGTCGTGCGGTCGGGGACGCACGATTATGCATGGTTAGCGCTTCGTAATCCTGTGCTCACATAGGGGGCCAAACATGGAATTTTAGACGCTCTTAAGCTATATTTGGTATTTTTGTGGCAAACAGCCTAAAAATGTCCAAAATTCCAAACTAGTGTGCCTACGTCATGAGTCATGTGCACTGCAAGGGGGGCCCACAGATGGATGGATCATCCGGCCGGTCCAGTCAGGGCGCGAGTGATTTCTTTAGCGGCACAAGGGTAAAGGGCGTATGGAGGCCACCACGTCCACGGCGCACACCCCCTCGAGGCGTGCAGCTGTCGAAAGAGAGGCGCAGCAGCGGTAGACTAGCCCTCGCCCGATGTATGGACGCCATCATCGCCGCTCCATCATTGCCGTCCTCTCGCCAAGGCAAGCCAAGGACCAAACAAAGTGGCAGCGAGCCTTCCACTGATTGGTGGGAGCCGGGTGGGCCCCGCCCCATGAGGATATAGTAGCAGCAGCAGCGTAGCATTAATGTATATTGCGCTACTATTGCTACCAGCTACCACTACGCACGCACACGTCTTCCATTCGATCGATTCATGCATGCATGCACGCAGGCAGGAAGAGGCAGGCACGCTATTGTGCAGCCACGCCATACAGGCGTCGATGCGGTTGCGAGCCCACGCGGCACGCCACGTGCGGGAATACATACACGCAAGCACGCAACGGCAACCGCACACATGGTTTGGCTAGTTGATGGGGCTCGCCGGCTCGGATGTCATGGGCGTGTCGTCGCGTGGGGGGAGCCGGGCGCGCGCGCGTGCGAGTGACCGGTCCGGTACGGCTGCTCGTCTCGTGACTCGTGTCGTCCGCGCAGGTGGTGGAGTTGGGTTTGGGTGCGCGCGTGCGGGCGCGGTGAGGGGCTAATCGAGTAGGGAGGTGAGGTGATGATGGCATCCGATCCGGCATGGTTCTGGTGCCGCGAGATATTCTTATGACCGCGCACGCCGGCCTGCCAATCCGCTAGCCCCAGCACCAGGAGGCGCGCGCGCATATGCGTATGCGTATGCGTGCGTGCATCCATGCATAGCTAGGCGCGCGCACGGCACCGCGCTGGATTCGTTGCCTTGCTTCGGAGTTGCCCTCTAGCTAGTCTCTACCGCCACTAGCATCATTTTAAAATTTGGGAGGGGACACGTTGACGTTGAGGTCCCCGAAGATCACAATGGGAATTTGGAAACCATTTGCACGGATGCCCCGTCATGGGCTCTGTTGACCGGACGGCACACGGCTCGTGCCCAGGCCAGGGATGGATCTCGGATCATTTTATACGCCTACGGCGCTTTCTTTCGCTGCTTTACCCTAGAGAGAAGAAACAAAAGTTTATGAAAGGGATGATGGATGTTGGTGATACGGCCCTACTGATAAAGTAGCGGACACGTGTAAGATGGTCCGAATTTTCACGGTACTCTCTTTTACTAGTAGCAGCCTTCTTCTTGGATCTTGCGCACAACAGCAAAGAACCTCCATATTCCTGAGCAATCAATTATCACTTAGCAGGCCAGCAACCCTTCTCTTTCTCTCTAACGCAGGCAGCTAGGTTGGCTAGTATGCATGCAAGCACGTACAGCCCCAAACACCAACGTACCTCTTCTTGGCTTCTGTAACAGCAGCAGCCCTCGATGGCTCGATGTCGTCACCAACCCTACACAAATTTCCTCCCACTCACACCACGACCCACGAATAAGAAATGAGATCACGTGATCAATGAGTAAATTCCTACACAGCAGCAGGAAACTACTCCTCTACTGTGAACCCTAAATGGAATTCATAAGAACGTTGCGAACACCTGGTGTCATTATTCTCACAACATAACACTAGACAATAAATTATTACTCCATAAGACCAAGGCCTTAAAGAAAAAATCATACTAGAATTATACAGCAGAACAATGATTTGTGACATTACATTAGTATAATAACCAACCACGCAGGGCTAAAGTCTTTAGTAGAAATATTAGATATATAAGGAGATACAGATTATTTATATACCCTAACTCTCAGAGACGAGACACTAAAGATCACATGCTTGTCTCAACTGCCGAATAGGGTGTCCACCTCACCCTGGTCCTTGATATGATTACCCTCGTCCCACGCGGCATCCTTTGGCTCTATAAACCCCACGTCTTGTTGTAAAATATGCGGTACAAGCATAAATTTTAATTTAATTCTAGAAATAATAATAAGTATACAAGCATGAAAAACATGGCATAGAAGTAACTGAACCAACATATTAACATATGAACCATATAAGCCATTCCACAAGAAACATATGCTCAACATAAATGTCATATAGGAGTTCAAGACTAGCATGGCCTGAAGTATACTAGTACATTCAAATGCTAATCTCAATAAAACCTTAACAAATATGACCAAATTCAGCATATGTTCAACAAATGTATTTTCTTAAGTGCTCTAAGAAGGCTAGTTGCACAAGATTTAATCCTGGCCATCTCCGCCATGACAAAATCTAATCTTGATTATATATGACAGTTATAGATTAGATCTTGAGCTAAAATTAAATCTTGCTACTGCCAATGACTTAAGATCAAGAAAACAGCTAACTGGACAGAGCAAAACTCTCCTAAAATTAATCTTTCATGCACTCACAGAGAATACTATTGATTTAATAGGTTATGAGCTTTCGGCACAGACCAGAAATGAGTGAAACTCACCATTGTTCAGATCTAAATTAGAGATTATCAAAAAGGATAGCAAGTTCAAAGATCAGTGAAAGGAAAATAGTAGATTTATCTAAAGCTCAAGATCAATCTACCATCACATTCATATATAATCTCGGTGTCATATCACTTCATCACAGAGCAAGCAATCCACATAAAGATCTTTGCAATTTCTAAGCCAGTGAAATAGATACCAAAATTGCAAAGAACCACCAGCTAATGTACTTACAACAATGGTGATATTCAAAATCACCGTGAAGACACCAGAAGAGGCAAGGCACGCTTGCAGCGCTGTCCCAGAAAACCTAGCACCCCTCTTTGCTGCCGCAGAAGAGGAGCGTGGCTATCGGAGATATAATGCCCACTCCAACCTCAGGTAGACGACACCGGAGACGAAGGTTAGGGTTGATGCTGCACAAGACCGACGAGAACTTCGGCCGAGAACGCTTGTGAACACCAAGAAACGGGTCACAAATCTCCCACAAAACTCAGCACAAGTCCAAGCCAAATCAACCTCAAGAGGTTAACCCACACCTTTCCTCTTGGCCAAATCGAAGAAGAGGCTCAAGGAAACCTCATGGGGAAACCCTAGAATGGTGATTTGCGCTTCTCAGCCGATGGTAACAGGAGGAAACCCAGCCGGGAGCAGGGTGAAAGCCGGCGGGCTGCAGCCACGGCTGGCGTCGAAGCGCCCGCGCCGGTGGCGCCTCCTTCGCCGCCGCCGCCGCCAGACCCAGTTGCCTAGACGACACGGCTGAAGCCACGCTGCTCGCGAGAGAAGACAAAGCGCACACGCACACAAACCGGTAATGAGAAGAGACGCAGTCTCCTCCCCTTATCGCCTCTACTGGTCCACCGATAGGTGGGCCCCGTCTGCCTCTCTTTTTTTCCTTTTTCAATTGGGAAATTACCAAAATGCCATCGTAGTATCCAACAATCCACACCAATTTATCAATTGATAAAGGTATTCAAATGTCTTGTTTGATATATAGCTGTTTGACGATGGGTACCTTGCGAGTTTGAACCCAAAACCTAGCGATAAGGACTACGACTCTGCATAGACAAAGGAGGACTTCACATTGATCCAATGCCTTGGAGTGAGAACTTTCACCCAAATCACATTCTGTACTGGGCGGCTTGCCCTTTCCCTCTCGGGTTGGGACGTTACGGTCATGTCCCCGTATCTAGCTCATGAGTGCTTAAGAAAGTATACCCTTATTTTTCTTTGATTGCGACCTCAAAATCACACTCACGTAGGCGAACTCTTCTAGGAATCCTGTAGGACGATTCCTTAAAATTCTTCATGTAGTGTCAGTCGCTTCTCCTTAATCATGATGTCGTCGTAACAGGATTTTCGACTCAATGCATCGGCTACTGCATTTGCTTTGCCAAGGTGATAGTTTATACCAAGATTATAATCCCTGATTAGCTCTAACCCATCTTCTTTGTCTTAGGTTCAGATTTGGCTTAGTAAATATGTATTTCAGACTTTTATGGTCAGCGTATATCTCACAACGGTTACCAATAAGGTAATGTTGCCAAATCTTTAAGGCATACAACACTGCTACCAATTCCACATCATGGGTGGGTTAAGTCAAATGTCTCAATTTCCATGAGGCATAGGCCATGACCTTGCCTTCTTCCATCAACACACATCCTAGTCCATGGCGAGAGGCATCATAGAAAATTTTGAAGTCTTGGTGTATGTCTGGTAGAACTAGTAACGGGGACACGGCCAATCTTTCCTTTAATTCTTAAAAACTTTCCTCATATTTTATGGTCTATTCAAATTTCTTTTCTTTCTTAAGAAGTCGTGTCATGGGTCTTGCAATGCTAGAGAAATTTTCAATGAACCGACAATAATATCCAGCCAAACTAAAAAAAATTGTGGACGTCCGTAATGGTTTTGGGCTGCTCCCAATCTAACACATATTTAAACTTGTGTGGGTCTATAGCAACTCCACCTTTGGACAGCACATGACCCAAAAATCCCACTTCTTTTAACCAAAATTCGTTTTTGCTGAATTTTTGTGTACAACCTACGTTCTCTGAGCTTTTCCAACACTAATCTCAAATGATATTCATGGTCTTCTTGATGAGGACATCCTTTCCATGCATCCAACCATGCCGACTCCACATCAAACTGAAACTATGATACAAGGACCAATGACTAGAGCGCGAGCACGTCAACTTTACCATCAGGTGAATGCGTTCCTAAGTTTGCATACAAATGTTTCAAAGAATGTAATACTACTTAATTCTTGTGATGATTTAATTGTCTTTAGGAACCATGGGGAAGAACCACGTGAGCTCAAGTATAGAAGTGGAACCGTCAAGCGCAAACCAAGTCCTGTTCGCGAGTTCGACTCGGATTCGGCCTTCCCAACAGCGTCTACTTCAAACGGCCATAACTTTTGATCCAAAAGGTTCCTTGGGGCCTGTGAGTACTCGTTGGAAAGCTCTTGAAGTCTACTTTCCGATGGATCCAGTCTCACCTCCAAATTCTATCCGAGCCGGTCAGAAACTGCAAAACAAGTCACATCACTTTTCCAGTCCGAGTCAAAGTGGGCTTTGGGCCTTGTAATCTAGTCCTGTTCGGCTTCCATGTGTTTTGGCCGACCCTCCACCTTTCGTGTCCCTTAAATAGGCAGCTGCACCCTCTTCTAGAGTTTGGATTTTGATAGACTAAGTTACCTTTTGCTACTTCGCCTTGTACTCGCGCGTGTCGGCTAGACCGCCCAAATACTTGTTTTCGGAACCCCACCGTCTTTCTGTTTCAGATTAAATCCTACATCGTTTATTTGCAATTGAGTTGCTGTTTATCTTGTTCTTGCCTGTTCTTCGATTGCTTGCAGGAACAATTACCCTCGTGGTTTGGTTGATTGTGCGCCGACAAGGACACGAACAACCTCTGGAGTTGGTGTATCGATCGCTAAGGCACAACGTCCTTGGATGGTTGTAGTCGGGTTGTCAATGTCATCCCCTTCCCCAATCGAATCTACCACTCTCATTGAAAGATCGGGACCGCTAGTGCTATCACTTCTTTACCCATTGAATATATGAGTATGTCATCTGTAAAAACTATCACAAATTTATGTCATCTATAAAAACTATCACAAATTTGTCCAAAACGTAAAGGGTGATGAAAGTAGGCAGGAGCATTGGTCAATCCGAATGATGTCACAATATACTCGTACAAAATGTAAAGGGTGATGAAAGTTGTTTTTGGGATATCTTCTGATTTGATCTTGAGTTGAAATTATCCTAATCTCTGGTCGATCTTGGAGAAAACTCAGGCTCCATCCATTTGGTCAAACAAATCATTAATCTGTGGCAGCAGGTACTTATTCTTGATGGTTACCTCATTTAGGGACCGGTAATCAACACACATCCTTAAATACCCATCTTTCTTTTTCACAAATAACACCGGTGATCCCCATGGTGATGAACTTGGTCTAAAGATTCATTTGTCTTGCTATTTGTTAATATGCTTCTTCAACTCGGCTAACTCATCCGCATGCATCCTATATGGTATTTTCAAAATTGGAGCTATTTTGGGCAGCAGTTTGATTACGAATTCCATGTCCCTATCTGGCAGCACACTGGGTAATTCCTTGGGAAACATATCGGGGTACTCACATACTACTGGCACTTGACTTATGTCTATGTTCAAGGGGCAGTTGAGAGACGGAATGGATGACCCGGTTCGGTTGGAGATGAATGTGACACAATCCCCTTCTTCTCTAATGAGGTCGATCGAATGGCTAGCACAATTTATCTACCCTTTATGCTTGAGAAACATTATATCCCTAGGATGACATCTAATCCATGTGACTCAAGCACTATCAAGTCTGCTATGAACTTCCCACCGATAATTATGCTAACCTTTGTGGTGTGGGATTTTTTTGTTTGGATTTTTATAGGAACAAAGATATGACCAGCAACTAGACAATGCTAAGACGGACACAAATTCAATTTAACAAATCAAAACTAACAGACTGAAAGGCACAATGAGGTTTGGACAGTGGGAATTAACTCTTTTTATGGGGCAATTTTTCTGGACTATGGGAAATAAAAATCAATCTACTAACTAGGGATACAAAAAATTCCTACTGGTCAACTGAAGCTCTGATACCAACTGATGAGGCGATGGGGTCCCGCTCTTCCGTTAGGATGATACCTATCGATTTTGGTGGAGGTGACTCTTGCGAGCTGACTACAGCCGTTCGACGTCGCTTCACCTTAGCAATTGCTGAACCACACCTAAGTCATTGTCAACCGTGCCAAGAACGCGGTTGACCTGACCACGAAGGTCTATTCCTGCATGCAACCGAAGAACACGTAAGAACAAGATAACAAACAATCTGAAATTGCAAATATATAAATTGAGTTCAAAAGGGGGGTGTTGTAGGGGTGGCCCCCACCTAAACCCAGCATGCCTGATAGAAGGTTATAAGGCCCAGACTAGGCCATGTGTAATGACATAAATGCCCCTGAGGGGGATGATCAGCTGTAAGGGTATAATTGTAAAAGCACTCCCCATGTATATATATGGAATACAGGCCATGGGGAGGACCCAGGCCATTACTCATCTCTCTCACTCTCCACTACTATCTCTCTCTGTTTGATGCAGAGCCACAGCAGCTTGGCGCCGTCCGTGGGGAGGGGCGAGAGCAAGCCCGAAGCTTGAAGGAGGATGGCATCAAAAGCCGTCGGTGGCGGCGAAGGGAAGAAGACGGTCGGGCGGGCGTTGCTGGGTACGGGGCTTGGCGGCTGCTGCGCGCGCGCGGCGGTCGAGGCGTTGGCGCTCGCGGCGGCGACCGACCCGCCATCGGCGCTGCGACGGCCGACCCCATCACCGGCGCTGCGACGATCGACCCGTCACCGGCGCTGCGACGGCCGACCACGCCACCAACCTCACCGCCGCGCGCGCGCTCGCTCGCGGTAGCGCGCGGACCGGCGATTGGAGGTAGCCACGACGGAGCGACCGGCAGCTCGGGAGCTCGCGGCGCGTCATGCCCACGCCGGTCCGTCCGCTGGGCGTGCCGGCGGCCCCGCCCGCACAAGCGGTGGAAAGCGCCCTGCTGGTAGCCCTCAAAGCGTTCCAGCAGGAGCTGGGGGACCTCCGTGGGGCTGTCCGAGACATACAAGAGGCTCGGAGCCAGCAGGCCACGCCGGGGGTCGCGCCAGAACCCACGCTGGAAAGAGCGGACAGCCGCGACGCCCCCACATCCAGCCGTGCTCCGCTGCGATGCGTCGATCCAGGGTCCCCGCTCTCGGCAGGACTACAGCAGGCGGAGTGGCCCGAAGACTTCAAGTTCCCCAGCGTCATCGAGCCCTATAAAGGCGACACGGACCCCCGCGAGTTCGTGCGCGTGTACGAAACCGCAATCGAGGCCGCGGGCGGTGATGATACTACAAAAGCGAAGGGGCTCCCCCTCGCGTTGCAGGGAGTGGCGCTCTCCTGGTTTTTTTTACCATAGAGCCGAACTCCATCTGCGCGTGGGAGCAGATCCGCGACCGCCTTCACAACAACTTCCAAGGCAATTACGTCGGCGGGTCGGCGCGACCAGCTCTTCGCCGTGAAGCGAAGCATTCGGAGAAACTCGGGACTACTTCAAGCGTTTGCGAAGATATCAAGGAAAGCGCGCAGGCTACGATAGCGAAAAATAAAAATTTCTACCGCGCACACCAGACATCATGCTAAGAGGATCATAGATCGTTACCACTAGACACGCAGCGCAATGGAAGAAGAGTTGGAGAAGCCGATCCAACCACGCGTTGAGGTAGTAGTGGAAGTAGCCGATCGTCCCAACGATCGTCTCCTCCACGCGATCAACCACACCACGAGCAGATCCAATCTGTAGATTGTTGATGCCGATCAACGCCGCAACGAGCAGCGCCTCCACCGGTATCCACACGTTCGGGGCTGGAACATCGATCGTGAGTGTACCAGCACTCGCGAGCGGCTAGGGTTTGGCTCGGGAGGTGGCGGCTAGGGTTTTGCTCGGGAGGAACAGAAGCGTGTGTACATCCCTTAGCCCCCCCACCTCCATATATATAGACCTCCTCACTTGGGCCTCGTGGACCGAGGCCCAATAGGAGTCTATCCGGATCACTATCCGAATGGAGCCCACATCCGAATCACATTCGAATTAGTGTTCCAACCCGTTAAGTGTGCGACCAGCAGGTTCACGTATACTTGGTCGCGACCGAAACGCCTTCCGGTCACCACATTAATAGCGGCCTCTAGCAAGACATATTAACCCCAAAGTATACGTAAAGATCATATCGGTGAACTCGTAATGTTCTCATGTACGAATCCCTTTGCCTCACGGTATAGATTAAGCTCAAGGCGAGACCTGTGTCATCCTCTTAATAGCTCAATCACTCTCTCGATTCCGTGATGGATTATAAACTCGTGATTGACTCCTCAATCACCTTGGCATGGCCATGCACTTTCATAATCCATTACATCAAGGGGCCCAGAGATATCTCTCCCATAAGGAGGGGCAAATTCTATCTTGATCATTCACATCCCACTACATGTTTCATAGCAAACCCGAAGACTACTTTTATGACTACCCAGTTATGGAGTAGTGTTTAGTAGTCCCAAAATAAGCTACTATGCATGTTGGGAACCATGATGATCTCAAGTCTAAGGATTCCACATAAACACTACTTGAGACCAACTGATGACACATGGAATCTCTGCAGTGTCTCATGGCGGGTCTATCCAATATATGTTCACTAACACATGTCCATATTATTGATTTGGTATCTCCATAGCATGATCCATGAGACATGATCATCAATCAATACATATGCTGATCTTTGAATCATATTTGTTCCTCATATGATATATAATCAGGGATTATTTAGAAATAGCAACATTTGGCATTAAGAGTCTCATGAATAAGTCACATACTCATTGATCAATAATGATAATGTCTATTTCAAGGAACAAACTAATGCATCATAAACATAGTATGTGATATATATAAAACATCTCCATGTTGCCTCTAGGGCGTATCACTAACAGTCTCCCACTTGCACTAGAGTCAACCATGTAGGTATCTAATACCCATTGCCCTAGTGTGAGCCTCATGCTTTGGCTGGGGAAGCGGCTTTGTCAACGGATCTGCAATGTTCAAATCCGTTTGTACTTTGCATATCTTCACATCGCCTCTCTCCACAATCTCGCGGATGAGATGAAATCGCCGTAGAATGTGCTTGGACTTTTAGTGCGATCTAGGCTCCTTGGCTTGCGCAATGGCCCCACTATTGTCACAAGATGAGGTCCATTGGGCTGGAGGCACTAGCCACCACACCAAGCTCGAAACAAATTTCTTGATCCAAACGACCTCTTTAGCGGCTTCGAAGCTGCTATGTACTCGGCTTCATTGTAGAATCAGCAACCGTCTCTGCTTGGAACTCTTCCACTCACCGCACCGCCATTCAGGCGAGAACACAAATCCAGTTGCGATCTAAAATCATCTTTGTCGGTTTGGAAGCTAGCATCGGTGTAACCATTTACAACGAGCTCTTCCTTACCCCATAGACGAGGAACACATCTTTAGTTCTTCTCAAGTACTTCAAGATGTTCTTTATGGCAATCCAAATGACTTTCACTGGATCTCGATGTATCTACTTGTAGCATTTAAAGCATACGAGACATCGGGCGTGTACAAAGCATGGCATACATAATGGACCCCATAGCCAAGCATATGGAATCGCATTCATTTTATCCCGCTCATCGGTGTACTAGGACACGACTCTTGCTAAGATTTATACCATGTGACATAGGTAGAAAGCCTTTCTTGGAATCTGCATGTTGAACCTTTTCAACACCTTGTCAATGTCACGTATCTTGGCTTAATCCAATCAGCCTTTTTGATCTATCTCTATAGATCTTGATTCCCAGAATATATGCGCCTCTCCTAAGTCTTTCATAGAGAAACTATTTTTCAATGAAGACTTAACAGATTTGAGCATAGGAATGTCATTTCCGATCGGTAATATGTCATCCACATATAAAACCGAAACACGAGTGCGCTCCCACTAGCCTTTTGTAAACACAAGGCTCTTCTTCGTTCTTGATGAAACCAAACCCTTTGATTACTTCATCAAAACGAATGTTCCAACTCGAGATGCTGCTTTAATCCATAAATGGATCTTTGCAGCTTGCATATCTTTCGGTGATTGCGGATCGACAAAACCCGTGGGCTGTGTCATGTACACATCCTCACTCAGATTTCCATTAAGGAAAGCTGTTTTGACATCCATTTGCCATATTTCATAGTCGAAATAAGCGAGCAATCGCTAGAATGATCCGAATAGACTTTAGCATTGCGACGCGAAAAGTTTAATCATAATCAACACCTTGAATTTGTTTGAAACCTTTGGCCACCAATCACGCTTTATAGATGTGAACATTTCCATTTATGTCTATCTTTTCTTGAAAACCCATTTGCACTCAATGGTTTTAACACCATCGGGGATCAACCAAGTTCCAAACTTGATTCTCGTGCATGGATTCAATTTGGATCTCATGGCTTCAAGCCATTTCTCGAGTCTGGTCCCACCATCGCTTCTTCATAGGTCTTAGGCTCATCGTTGTCTAACAACAATATGTCCCGTTGTTGAGTAGTCAAGAACATGTACCTCTCGGTGCACGACGTGAACTCTCGACCTCGTGGTGCGGTGTGTCCACAATAGGTTCTTCAACAGATTGTTCATCCTGTTGTGGTTCTGAGGAGCTGAAACATTTTCGTGTTTCTCGAATTTCTTCAAGTTGCACCGTGCTCCCACTATCCCTTCTTGAGAGAAACTCTTTCTCTAAGAAGACACCATGCTTGGCGATAAACACTTTGCCTTCTTCTTGATTATAGAAGTAATATCCTTTTGTTTCCTTAGGATACCCGATAAAGAAGCATTTATCAGATTTAGGACTGAGCTTATCAGTTGTAAACGTTTTACATAAGCCTCACATCCCCAAATCTTAAGAAACGACAAGCTAGGACGTTGTCCTATCCACATCTCATATGGTGTCTTTTCTCACGATTTTGATGGAACCTGTTTAGTGTGAAAGCGGTCGTTTCAAGAGCGTACCCCAAAAAGACAACGAAAGATCACTTTGGCTCATCATGGGCGCACCATATCTAATAAGGTGCAATTTCTCCGTTCAGATACCCCATTCCATTGAGGTGTTCTGGCGAGTCAATTGTGGAACAATTCCACAATCCTTGGATGATTGCCAAACTCATGGCTCAAATACTCGCCTCCACGATCGGATCGTAGAAACTTAATTGTCTTGCCTAAATGATTTTGCACTTCATTTTGGAATTCTTTGAACTTTTCAAAGGATTCAGACTTATGCTTCATCGGTAGATATACCCATATCTACTAAAGTCATCGATAAAAGTTATGAAGTACTGAAAACCACCTCTGTTTGTTGAGCTCATTGGTCCACATACATCGAATGTACGAGTGCCAATAAGTCACTTGCCCGCTCACCTTGACCGGTGAAAGGTGCCTTTGTTATCTTGCCAAGTAAACAAGATTCGCATGTCTCAAATGATTCAAAATCAAATGAGTGCAGAATACCATCTCTATGGAGCTTCTCCATGCGTTTCTCATTTATGTGACCTAAGCGACAGTGCAAAATAAACGTGGGATTCAAATCATTTGAACGTTGCCTCTTTGCATTAATGTTATAGACCGGTGACTCTTCAAGAGTAAGAACATATAACCCATTCACCAATAGAGTATGACAATAGAACATATCTTTGAAATAAAGAGAACAACCATTGTTCATAGATCTAAAGTCATAACCTTACGCTTGCAAACATGAAGCGAAAATAATGTTCTTGGAAAGAGATGGAACACAATAACAATTATTCAATTCCAAAACTAATCCTGAAGGTAAAGACAATGGCATGGTGCCAACATACCACCGTAGCAACTTTTGCTCCATTGCCAACGCGAAGATCCACTTCGCTCCTCCTCAAACTTCTACTTCTTCTTAGCCCGCAACGATTTGCAAATGTGAGCAACCGATCCGGTATCAAATACCCAAGAATCGGTGGATGAAGTAGCAAGATTGATCTCTATAACATTTATACCGGAGGGAAGTCGTACTTCCTTCTTCTTCTCAAGATCCTCCAAGTACTTTGGGCGCCTTTTCCAATGTCCCGATTGCTTACAGAGTAACAATCGCATTAGGAGCAGCGCCCTTCTTGACTTGCTTGGCCTTAGAACTGCCGCGATCTCATCGGAGCTAACTCTTTGACCGCTCCTTTCTTGACATTGGGCTTGCCCTTGCCTTTCTGCATCATCATCACATGATTGCTGCTTTTCTTAATGCTTTCCTCGGCGCTTTTAGCATCCCATGCAACTCACCCAAGGTCTTATCCATGTTGTTCATGTGATAGTTCAAGATGAATGGTTCAAAGCTCGGGGAGCGATCGGAGAATCACATCAATAGCCAACTCTTGGCTAAGGGAAAACCAAGCTTTTCTAGACTCTCAATGTAGCAAATCATCTTAATCACATGAGGGTGACGGATTCCTTACGCAAGCTCGCACGCAAACAAGGACTCAAGTGTTGAACCTCTCACCCTTGCTTGGTTCTCAAACATACCACGCAACCCCACAATGATATTGTAGGCATTTGTGTTCTCATATTGCTTCAAGCTCGAGAGGACATTGTGGCAAGCATGAGACACTCACATCAAGGCAATCATTCGTTTGCTTCTCATAAGCTCTCCGTGCAGCCACGGAGCATTATCGGGCAAGTCATCGGGATAAGGAGACTCAGGACATACTCCTTGCGCTCTTGCTTGAGAACAATTCTCAAGTTGCGATACCAATCCATAAAGTTCGTTCCATTGAGTTTTTCTTTCTCAAGAATAGATCGCAAATTAAAAGAACTGGATGCGGCATTAGTTGACATGATCTACAACAAAGAATATGCAAAGTTTAGCACTATGTTTATGTTCATCTTTTATTAAACTATTTAACAAAAGACTCCCACTATGTGTTTTGCAACAAAACTCCCTCTAAGTTACATAGTGGGTCAAGATCCTCATTTCACTAATTCTTAGTGAGCTTTGGCATCACGGCTAGAAAACTAGTGACATGGGTAAGCAACACCTTGCTAATCACATCCCTATGTGACTCTTGCTTGTTGGGTGACATCAATATGCCCCGGCCCCAACCTATGCCCCAAGGTCCAAAACTGTTTTGATAACCTTGTTAAGTAAACCAAATGCTTCCGCATGTAGATGTCCGACATCTACCCCAAATAATGATGATAACCGACGGCACTCTACTTTGATAGACCTACCATGCGGTGATCATTATCTTTTGGCGCAACATATGGAAGGGCATGAACACCTAATTTTTATGAGGGATTCTATCCTACCAAAGCAACATATCATAAATATCATTGCATAAGAATAAGATAGATAATATCACAGATAAACACATTTAACTGTGAAGTAGTATGGCCCAAAAAAATGGTGATCTCTATCTCCATGTAGGTGTAGACGATCTCCATCCTCCACATCACTCCTTTAGGCCACCATGCTTGAAAGCTTGTAACCTCAAAACTAGGCTACTACCTATAATAGCTAGAAATTGAAGATTACAAAGATAGATTCAAGCATTAAGGTCGACACGCAGGTCGTTAAATACAATATAGACAGCTAACAATAGCTGAAATAATCATGACACGCAGGCCATGAACGAATGTTACATGCATCACATACATCTCATACATTCCAATAAGATATAGGGCCATACTATTCACATCATTCCCTGCAAAAACAAGTTAGATGTAGAATCGTATTCTACCTAACGATGTGAACCCAAGACGCTATACAAGGCGGGTACGCACGGCGGAAGGAAAGCGCGTAGGCTACGATAGCAGAAAATAAAAAATTTCTACCGCGCACACCAGGACATCATGCTAAGGAGGGATCATAGATCGTTACCACTAGATGCGCAGCGCAGCGGAAGAAGAGTTGGAGAAGCCGATCCAACCACGCGCGTTGAGGTAGTAGTGGAAGTAGCCGATCGTCCCGAACAGATCGTCTCCTCCACGCGATCAACCACACCACGAGCAGATCCAATCTGTAGATTGTTGATGCCGATCAACGCCGCAACGAGCAGCGCCTCCACCGGTATCCACACGTCCGGGGTGGGCGCCGATCGCGAGTGTACCAGCACTCGCGAGCGGCTAGGGTTTGGCTCGGGAGGTGGCGGCTAGGGTTTTGCTCGGGAGGAACAGAAGCGTGTGTACATCCCTCAGCCCCCCCACCTCCATATATATAGACCTCCTCACTTGGGCCTCGTGGACCGAGGCCCAATAGGAGTCTATCCGGATCTCTATCCAAATTGAGCCCACATCCGAATCACATTCGAATTAGTGTTCCAACCCGTTAAGTGTGAGACCTTGTAGGTTCACGTATACTTGGTCGCGACCTGGAAACGCCTTTCCGATCACCCTGTTAATAGCGGTCTCTAGCAAGACATATTAACACCAAAGTATACGTAAAGATCATATCGGCTGAACCTGTAATGTTCTCATGTACGAATCGCTTTGCCTCACGATATAGATTAAGCTCAAGGCGAGACCTGTGTCATCCTCTTAATAGCTCAATCACTCTCTCAATTCCGTGATGGATTATAAACTCGTGATTGACTCCTCAATCACCTTGGCATGGCCATGCACTTTCATAATCCATTACATCAAGGGGCCCAGAGATATCTCTCCCATAAGGAGGGGCAAATTCTATCTTGATCATTCACATCCCACTACATGTTTCATAGCAAACCCGAAGACTACTTTTATGACTACCCAGTTACGGAGTAGTGTTTAGTAGTCCCAAAATAAGCTACTATGCATGTTGGGAACCATGATGATCTCAAGTCTAAGGATTCCACATAAACACTACTTGAGACCAACTGATGACACATGGAATCTCTGCAGTGTCTCATGGCGGGTCTATCCAACATATGTTCACTAACACATGTCCATATTATTGATTTGGTATCTCCATAGCATGATCCATGAGACATGATCATCAATCAATACATATGCTGATCTTTGAATCATATTTGTTCCTCATGTGATATATAATCAGGGATCATTTAGAAATTGCAACATTTGGCATTAAGAGTCTCATGAATAAGTCACATACTCATTGATCAATAATGATAATGTCTATTTCAAGGAACAAACTAATGCATCATAAACATAGTATGTGATATATATAAAACATCTCCATCGGCCAAATATGCTTGCAGGTCTCTTTCGGTCAGGGCGACAACGAAAGGGTCGAGGACGCGACATTCGACATCGTCGATCTCCCGTACCCTTACAATGCCATACTGGGGCGTCCGGTTCTCAACTCCTTCGGGGCGGTGCCGCATCACGCCTATTTGTGCATGAAGCTCTCGGGGCCGCGGGCCGTCATCACCGTTCGAGGCGACTAGGACATGGCCCGACGCATCGAGCACGGCACCAGATGTCCCCGCCGCGGCGGGTAGCTGAACACCTAGGATTGGCACCGCTGGGCGAAGGCTCACGGCGCCATCCGGGGGTGACTCCGCAAGCCCTACCGATAGGGCACCTACTAGAGGCTCCGGCCGCGCTGAGCACAAACGGTTAGTACCCCCCACCCCGTCGCATGTAATCGCTTACCCGCGCAAACGGGAATATAATAAAGTTCCGTTTGTCGCCAATATGTTACCAATGGTGCAGAAATACGCGGTGAGCGCACGCGGAGGCTCCGCCTACGCGTGTGCTCCCGCAGTATAAACCAAAGACGCAAGTTCGCGTGTGCACTCTCTGTAGCCAGGGGCACGGGTATGAGTATAAACCAAAGACGCACGTTCGCGTGTGCACTCTCCGTAGCCAGGGGTGCGGGTATGAGTATAAACCGAAGACGCACGTTCGCATGTGCACTCTCCGTCAAAGACACGGGCATGAGTATAAACGAAGACGCACGTTCGCGTGTTCACTCTCCGTCAAAGACACGGGCATGAGTATAAATCGAAGACGCACGTTCGCGTGTGCACTCTCCATAGCCAGGGGTGCGGGTATGAGTATATACCAAAGACGCACGTTCGCGCGTGCACTCTCCGTAGCCAGGGGTCCGGGTATGAGTATAAACCGAAGACGCACGTTCGCGTGTGCACTCTCCGTCAAAGACACGGGCATGAGTATAAACGAAGACGCACGTTCGCGTGTGCACTCTCCGTCAAAGACACGGGCATGAGTATAAACCGAAGACGCACGTTCGCGTGTGCACTCTCCGTCAAAGCCACGGGCATGAGTATAAACGAAGACGCACGTTCGCGTGTGCATTGTCCGTCAAAGACACGGGCATGAGTATAAACCGAAGACGCACGTTCGCGTGTGCACTCTCCGTCAAAGACACGGGCATGAGTATAAACCGAAGACGCACGTTCGCGTGTGCACTCTCCGTCAAAGACACGGGCATGAGTATAAACGAAGACGCACGTTCGCGTGTGCACTCTCCGTCAAAGACACGGGCATGAGTATAAACGAAGATGCACGTTCGCGTGTGCACTCTCCGTCAAAGACACGGGCATGAGTATAAACGAAGACTCATGTTCGTGTGTGCACTCTCCGTCAAAGACACGGGCATGAGTATAAACCGAAGACGCACGTTCGCGTGTGCACTCTCCGTCAAAGACACGGGCATGAGTATAAACGAAGACGCACGTTCGCGTGTGCACTCTTCATCAAAGACACGGGCATGAGTATAAACGAAGACGTGTGGGGGACGCCTCTGCACGCACTCTACGGAGTCTAAATAAGACGCGGATGTTCTCCCTGCGCACTCTAGTGAGTATAAACAAGACGCGAACCCCGCGCATGCCAAGGACTCCGTCCTTGTGCGTACTCCCCGGAGTATAAATCAGACGTGGACGCCGATCCCACGCGAATCTTGCGCGGCTGCCAATCGCGCACCTCAGTGTATGGAGGCTTGCCTTCGCACACCACGGGAGGTATACGCAGGGGGTACTACGGAAGCCAATTCCGATAGTCCCAGAGTACCGACGCTGCACGCCAGAGGATGGCCCCAGCGTCGGCGCGCACGTGGTATATGCGATACACCAGAGGCTGCCCCCACCTCGGGGTGGGGGGGCGCGGAGGTCCGCCTTCGCACACGCTAGTCCACGCGGCTCTAAACAAGTCGTAGTGCGGAGGTCCGCCTTCGCACACGCTAGTCCACGCGACTTTAAACAAGTCGTAGTGCGGAGGTCCGCCTTCGCACACGCTAGTCCACGCGCTCTAAACAAGTCGTAGTGCGGAGGTCCGCCTTCGCACACGCTAGTCCACGCGACTCTAAACAAGTCGTAGTGCGGAGGTCCGCCTTCGCACACGCTAGTCCACGCGACTCTAAACAAGTCGTAGTGCGGAGGTCCGCCTTCGCACACGCTAGTCCACGCGACTCTAAACAAGTCGTAGTGCGGAGGTCCGCCTTCGCACACGCTAGTCCGCGCGACTCTGAACAAGTCGTAGTCCGCCTTCGCACACGCTAGTCCACGCGACTCTAGACAAGTCGTAGTGCGGAGGTCCGCCTTCGCACACGCTAGTCCGCGCGACTCTGAACAAGTCGTAGTGCGGAGGTCCGCCTTCGCACACGCTAGTCCACGCGACTCTACACAAGTCGTAGTGCGGAGGTCCGCCTTCGCACACGCTAGTCCACGCGACTCTAAACAGGTCGTTGTGCGAAGGTCCGCCTTCGCACGCGCCAGTCTACGAACCTTCAGCAAAAGGCAGCGCCCGCACATGTCCTATTTATCAGGAGATCCATATTTCGGGAAAATTTTTCGCGTACAGAGGCCCGCCAACATCCCTGCCGCTCTGAGTAGCTAACCGGCAGGTTCGTCCTTAACATGCGACAAGGGCGGGGTCCCGCCGGAAGAAGGTCGGCCTACCCAAAAGTCCAGCGACTCTTCGGCCCTTCGCCAGCGTCGAAGGCGTCGCCGAGTCGCAAGGTCGGCCGCAAGAAGTCGGCCCCGGCACGGAAGCTACTCGGGACATAGGCGAAAGTCAGAATTTATGAAGCAAGCGTACACTTCATCTGCAAAAAGCGGGAGCATTACAACGCACGCCTACACCTAGGCACCACGGCGTCAGACCTGCGGGTTCCCGGCGCCTTCGGAGGCCCCAGCGCCGCCCTCGTCGCGTTGAGGGACCCTGTCCAGAAATTGGCCGAGGCTCCCCTTCCCGTAAAGCGACTTCCGGAGCTCGATCCGTGTAGCATCTAGCCCGACGTAATCCCAGATCCGGTCGAAGAAGGGCTTGATGGCAAGGCGAGCGGAGCGGACGGCGCCGGACATTACTCCGGCCCCGCCAGGCATCTCCAGCTGGGGGTCATCTAGCCCGGCGACGTGCGTGCAACCGCGGTGCTGCAGGAGCGCGCACACCAGGCATGCCGACGTGTACGCCGCGATGGTTGCCGGTCGTCGCGCGCGCGCGCGCGACGTTGGCGGCATCTCCGACCCGGCGGAGGGTCCGAGACAACTCCTCCGGGCCAAAGGCGCGGTCCGGCACCTCAGCTACCAGCCCTTGAAGATGGCTCTCCAGCGCTTGCATGGCGTCCCACGCAACCACCGAGCGCCGCTGCGCCCGGTTATGCTTCGCTAGAGTCAAGGCAAGCTCGCCTTTTTCCTTCTCTAGCGAGGCGACCTGTTCCAGGAGCCCGTCCCGCTCCGCCGCAAACTTCTGTTGAGCAGCCTCCGCGGCCGAATCCCGCGCCGACGCAACAAGCCCCTCGGCGTGTGCCTTCGCTTCGGCGCATTCTGCTTCCAGATGGCGGATGCGGGCGTCCTGGGCAGAGCGGGCTCCAGAGGCTTCGCGTAGCTCCTCCTCGGCGGCCCGCAGCCTATCCTCAAGCGCCCTTCGGGCACGAGTATAGGCCGTTTGCAAGGATTACCCCAGCACGAGCGTCTGCAGAATAGAGAGACTTAGCGAGCTCCGTCGGCCCAGGCATGGTTGCAGGAGTACTTACCCTCACACCGGACACCTCGAAGGCGTCCCCAAGGCGCCCCGCTCCGTAGGCCTGCAGTGCTTCTTGGTCGACGCTGGCGGCCTCGTCACCCACGATCCCGCACCACGCCCTCAGCGTCTCCGGGGGAGGCACGAAGTCCGCGGGGCTCACGCGTGTGGGTGTCCCGTGTTCCGCCAAGCGCTCCTCCTCCGGAATGAGCGACGCTGCAAACAGGGATGCAGGTGAGCACCGCAACGCATAAGAAGATACATCAAGGTAAGCTAGGCCAACCTACCTTCGGTAGCGGAAGGAGGGCTTCGGGGACCCGCCCCCTACTACCAGACGGGGCTGCGGTGGCGCAAGCCCCCGCAGAAAGCATGGCCCCGCAGCGAGCAGAAGCCTCCGTGCGCGGGGCCAGCGACGACCGTCCCTCCACGGCGGGCGGCGTAGCCAGGGGGGCAGAGGGCGCGCACGCCGCAGCGTCCTCGGCATCTGCACCAGAGTCCCACAGGCTTCTGATGCCCGTCGCCATGACAAATGCTCGCGGCGTCCGATGGAGCCCCGGCCCTACACAAGGCCGTTTAGCCGGGGCAGGCAGCAGCGACACCGCCCCTACCATCGCGGCGAGGCCTCGCGGCTACTGCGCCGGGGCGAGATCCTCTCGGGCGATTTCAAAGGGCACCTCGTCTTCCGCTGCTGCTGTCGGTGAAGGCAGCACGGCTTCGTGCGCCTCCACGGAGGGCGTCTCCGGCACCACAGCGGTCACGGTCGAAGGCTCCACCTCAACATCGCCGGTCCGCGCGGATTCTATCTCGGCGACCGCGGTGGGCGGCGAGGCCTCCCCTCTCCGGCTTCTCGCAGCAAGCCCACCGTCCAGGGCACTTGCCGAGGATCCCTCGCCTCCGGCGTCCGCGCCATCCAAGCCTGAATCGGCATACCTCGCCGAATCTGACTCCGCGGCTACTGCGCCCTCGGGAGCATCAGCGGCAGCGGTCGCAGCTGCTGCACCAAGCGCGGCAGATGCCCCGCTTCGGCCCCTCTTCCGAGACGGCGCCTTCTTCCTTACCGCACCTTCGGCTGGACCAGCACGGTCCAGCACGGCAAGGCCCAGGGCCTCGCACACGCGGTTTATTCGCCCCAGCCCCGCCTCGGCGATGGCGGTCGCGCGCTGCTCGTGCTCTCTGCCGGTGTACGACCCCAGGAATATGCGCGCGGCCTGCTCCGCCTCCTCCAAGCAAATCCCTGAAGCAAAGGAGATAGCATCCGCATATCACACGTTTCGCGTGAACAAAGGAGAGACGCGGTCGAGGCTTACGAAGGCTGGAGGGCGCCGGCAGCAAGCAGATCGATGGCGAAACATTGTCGTCTCGACGCTTCTCGGTGGCAAGACGCCAGTCGCGGGCAAGCGGTGCCACGCCGTACATCACGTACTCTTCGGCGAGGTCGCGCATGTTGAAGCGGGCGGCCACGCCTACGAGCCGCCGGGCCCTTCGCCGGTCCTCTCCGTCGAGCGTCCGGCCGGGCAAGGGCTTGACGCGATCGGTCGGCCTGTGCACTCAAGGCCGCTCCCGCTCTCCACATGGTGGTAGAACCACCGCTTCATCCAGCAAGACTCCCACTTCCCGCGAGTGGAGTTCGCAAGGAAGAGCTTCTTGCGCCGGACGAAGAACAAAGGTGACGCCGCCGGCTCGGCGGCGTCTGTCCCGATCCTTGGCCGCACCGTGCCTCGTGAAGGTGGGCGAACAACGAGGCGCTGGGCCAGCACGCCCCCGAGCGCAAGGCCCAGCTGTACACCGCGAGCCGGGCCACGGCGTTCGGAGTGAGTTGCGCCAGCTCCAGCCCGAAGGTCCGCAGCACGTCGTCCACGATAGCCGCCGCTGGGATGCGGAGCCCCGCGTCGAAAAAGGCAACGAATACGACCGCCTCCGACCTCTCGGGATGCGGTTCCGTCTCATCGGCGGCGGGCAATCGTACCTCCTGGCGCTCGGACAGCTTCCCCGCGCGCAAAAGCCCTTGGATCGTCCTCTCGGTCACGAGCGAGGGGCCTAGCTCGCCGGAGAACGTGCCCTCCTCCTCCGCCACCGACCACTCCTTGTCCGCCGCCGCCGGGTCGAGCTCTTGGAGTGCGTACTTCACCTCCAACAGCAAAGATCACCGGCGAATGCCGCAGACACCACCCGCCTGGCCACGCTCGCCACCAGACGCCATTGCTTCTCCGGGAAAGAGGATAGCGGCAAATAATACTACGCGAGAATGGAAGGCGGCGCAAGCAATAAGGGGGCGTACAACTGCGGGGGCGCGGTCACGAGGGCTACTTTAAGCCACCTCGCCCCAATATCGAAGCGTCACGACGGTCCACGTGCAGGATGCGACCGCAGTTGTACAGACGCCCGTCCAGCGCAATTCCCCATACGCAACGTTGAAAGGCCACGACCCCAAGTGCCAAGGGCCGTCGCAGCACGACGCTCCCTAGCCGCCAGTAAAGGCGCACTAATGGGCCAGGGGATCACAACAGCTCCGGCGCTGCGCCATTCATCGCCCGCCCCGTGTCCCCCTTGCCTAGGGAAGGGGCGAGCGGCCGCGAGCACGCAACCATCCACATCCCGCCGCGCACCAGTCATAAGCCGCCACGTGCCCCGTGCGTGCGCCGAGGCGGGTCGCACGGTATGGGAACCTAACCCTGGCAGACCAGGGGCCGGCGTGATCCCAGGAACCTTTACAGCGCAGCACCGCATTGCGAGATCTCAAGTCACCGCACGCGTGGCGGTGTTCGCGACGCCACCCGTACGAAGGGGAGGGGACGGAGCGCGCGCGTCTACTTCGGCTAGGCGCCAGCTCCGCTGCCACCCGTTCGAAGGGTAGGGGACGGAGCACGCGCGTCTTCTTCGGCTAGGCGCCAGCTCCGCTGCCACCCGTTCGATGGGTAGGGGACGGAGCGCGCGCGTCTACTTTGGCTAGGCGCGAGCTCCGCTGCCACCCGTTCGAAGGGAGGGACGGGCGCGCGTGTCTTTCGGCCGGCTGGCGTCGGCTCGCGCCACCCGTTCGAAGGGTAGGCGGCGGAGCGCGCGCGTCTGCCGGCTGGCGCCAACTCGCGCCACCCGTTCGAAGGGTAGAGGACGGAGCGCGCGCGTCTGCCGGTGGCGCCACCTGCGCCATCCGTTCGAAGGTAGGGGCGAGCACGCGCGCTACTTCGCCGGCTGGCGCTAGCTCCACCGCCACCCGTTCGATGGGTAGGGGCGAGCGCGCGTCTACTTCAACTCAGGCGCCACTCCGCGCCACCCGTTCGAAGGGTAGGGGCGGGCGCGCGCGTCTACCGGTGGCGCCACCTCCGCGCCACCCGTTCGAAGGGTAGGGGCGGAGCGCGCTGTCTGCCTGGCTGGCGCCAGCTCGCGCCACCCGTTCGAAGGGTAGGGGCGGCGCGTGCGTCGTTTACTTAGGTGGGCGCGGCTCGCGCCACCCGTTCGAAGGGTAGGGGCGGGCGCGCGCGAATACTTCGCTCGGCTCCAGCTCGCGCCACCCGTTCGAAGGTAGGGACGGAGCGCGCTGTCTACCGGCTGGCGCCAGCTCGCGCCACCCGTTCGAAGGTAGGGGCGGAGCGCGCGCGAATACTTCCGGCTCGGCTCGGCTCGCCGCCACCCGTTCGAAGGTAGGGGACGGAGCGCGCGTCTGCCGGCTGGCGCCCGGCTCGCCGCCACCCGTTCGAAGGTAGGGGACCGGCGCGCGTCTACATCGGCTGGCGCCGGCTCGCCGCCACCCGTTCGAAGGGGAGGGCGGCGCGCCTCTGCCCGGCTAGGCGCCCGCTCGCGCCACCGTTCGAAGGCGAGGGGCGCGCGTCTCTTTTCGGCTGGGCGCCGGCTCGCGCCACCCGTTCAAGGGCGGGGATGGAGCGCGCGCGTACTTCCGGTGAGCACCGGCTCGGCGCCACCGGTTCAAGAGTAGGGGACGGAGCGCGCGTCTACTTCACCTGGCGCCAGCTCCGCGCCACCCGTTCGAAGGTAGGGGCGGAGCGCGCGCGTCTACCACCGGCCGGCGCCAACCGCGCCACCGTTTGAAGGGTAGGGGCGGAGCGCGCCGCGTCTACCGGCTCGGCGCCCGGCTCGCGCCACCCGTTCGAAGGGTAGGGGCGGAGCGCGCGTCTGCCGGTGGCGCCCACCGCGCGCCACCCGTTCCAAGGGTAGGGGCGGAGCGCGCGCGTCTACTTGGCGGGGCGCCAGGCTCGCGCCACCCGTTCGAAGGGTAGGGGCGGAGCGCCGCGTCTACGCCGGCTCGGCGCCCGCTCGCCACCTGCTCGAAGGTAGGGGCGGAGCGCGCGCGTCTGCCGGCTCGACGCCACTCCGCGCCACCCGTTCGAAGGGTAGGGGCGGAGCGCGCGCGTCTACGCCGGCTAAGCGCGAGCTCGCGCCACCCGTTCGAAGGTAGGGGACGGCGCGCGCGTCTACCGGCTAGGCGCCAGCTCGCGCCACCCGTTCGAAGGGTAGGGGCGGAGCGCGCGCGTCTACGCCGGTGGGCGCCCGACTCGCGCGCGCCGCTCAAGGGTAGGGGACGAGCGTGCGCGCCTGCCCGGCTGTCCGCAAAGTCTGCCTCGTTCTCCTTAACAGGCCACCTACAGTGCATCAACACTCTTTTTATAAAAAGAAGGTAATGCGGCTGGGCTCCATCAGGAACACCGGCTGTAGGTAGGTCTGCTAAGAAGAACAGGGCAAACCTTGTCGCCGCCGCGAAACGCGCGCGAGGCGCGAAGCGCGTGGCTATCGATAACCGGCGCTGACCAAGCTCCCGAGAAAAATAGACCTCCTTCTGTGCATCAACATCCCCCAAGCCGCTCAGCGTCACCCAGGGATGTTGATGCACGGAAGGGGCCCATTTTAGGGGAGCAGCTTCTATCATAATACATGCAGGAACAACACCGCACCAGCGCCGTATATATACCCCATCAGCAGGGAAGCCAACCGGCGGAAGTCCAACCGCCGGGAGTCCGCCGTCGCATGAATGGTCACGACGCCTCAAGGCCCGCTCCGCGCCAAGCACGCCTCGCCACGTGGACGGCCAGAAGAGCGAGCGTCGCAGCGCGTCCCTTACCACTTAAGGCACACGCGGCGACTCACGGGCCCGCCACGCTTACCCGCGCCGGTGCAACGCCCCCAGCGCGCGTCTACTTCGGCTAAGGGTAGGGGACGGAGCGCGCGCGTCTACTTCGGCTAGGCGCCAGCTCCGCTGCCACCTGTTCGAAGGGTAGGGAACGGAGCGCGCGTGCATCTACTTCGGCCGCAGCCCCTGGTCAAGTTCGGAAAAATTCACAGGCCGCAGGGACGGAGGGGGCCAAAGGACTCGGCAACATGGCTTCGGCCCTGTGAAGCCCTTCTCCATGAGAGGCTCCTGTTGTAGGGGTGGCCCCCACCTAAACCCAGCAGGCCTGATAGGAGGTTATAAGGCCCAGACTAGGCCATGTGTAATGACATAAATGCCCCTGAGGGGGATGATCAGCTGTAAGGGTATAATTGTAAAATCACTCCCCATGTATATATATGGAATACAGGCCATGGGGAGGACGCAGGCCATTACTCATCTCCCTCACTCTCCACTACCATCTCTCTCTCTGTTTGGTCTGTAGCCACAACAGGGGGATTTCGCAGAGGTTCTTTACGGTTGATCTAGTCGACACAAGCGAAGAACAAAAGTTTTCACCATGGAAAAACTAATCAAACGAAATCCAAGTCCTAGAAAAGGGAGGCGGCGGCTCCTATATAGGGAGAACTACCAGGGGTGGCAGCCAAGGAGCACGCCCCTAGGGTTACAAGGCCGATGGGCCCAAGTGGAGGTGGCACAGCAACCTTTTGACTCAAACTCAGAAACCAACATGGACTCTTTTGATGATTGTGGCCGGCTCAGATGGAATTTGATGATGGGTTAGATCTGTTAGAAAGTAGACTTGATAAGTTTTCCATGAAGTACTCACTCATCCCAAACGGACTCTGGATGCGAATTCTATGCCTATTGGAAGTCGGTCCTGTCAAGCTAAATCAGCGTCAGATTGTTTTGGTGATTGCGATGCGACCAAAAGGGTTCTGAAGCTTAGGCCTTACCCATTGGATGGGTATTGAAATAAGCTTTCTAGCAAGCACAAGAACACCTAAATCAGACTCTTTTTGTGAAAGTTATGGCCGTTTTATTTTAGGCCTGTTGGGCTATCCCGAACCGAATCCGAATTGAGTTCTGAGTTGATTCCGAGTTTGATTTCAGTTGGGCTTGAGAAAATTCCAAATTAGGCTTGGAAACCTCCTCCAAAAATGGGCTTTCAGTTCTTGGACCTCTCCCCTTTTGCTGTCCCACTGCGTGGCTTCTCCTTGGCTTTATTCTTCCTTGTTTTCTTCCATTGCTTTGGTGCTGACCTCCCTCTCAGTTCGAAAGTATTCCATTTGTCAAAACTGAGAATGAATAAAATAGTGACAAGAGGTAGTATTTTATTCTCATAAATAACATTGGTAGTAATAGATGGAAATGAATTCACCTTTTGTTCAATCTTGATATTGAGTGCTATGGTCATATGGGTTTGCGGCATAATGACATCATCCTCCCCTTCTTGACAGAAAACCGTCCTCGGTTTTAACATATGTGTAGCCTCACGTATTGAATGATCTTGATCATAAATCTTGGTACATGATAATAAATGCAACGAACTCTCATTATGTAATATCATAAGTTCGTTATCAAACAAAGTAAAACCTCTTTGAAATGAGCTCACCTGATAATTTAAGTGATGCGTAGGAGCTCTTCTAATTGGGACAAAACGTATAGCAAATTTTGTTGTATCCATAAAGGTCATGTCCTCGTCATCTCGGGGCTCTATTCTGAACCTATGGTGCTCCACATCCTTGTCTTGGCATTGGTGGCCTTGTGGGAGCACATGGTGGCATATTCTAGACAGTGCCTCGAAGCTTCTTTGGGCATTGATTCGCATAGTGGCCATGCTTGCCATAATGAAAGCAATCGACGGCCATGCTGACTCCAAAGGGCTAACCACCATAGAAATGAGGTTGGATGGCTTGTTGTAGTAGATACATGGCTGGTACTTGATATCTAGGTGGCTATGGTATGGGCAAATGGATAGCGAGCAGCTGCCATACACATGGTTGTTGCAGACCACTGCTTGCTAACTTTTGCTCAATCCACTTGTCCTTGCGCGAGTCCTTGAGCACATTGCACTTATCCTCCAACATGATAGTATTGTTGACTATGGTCCAGAAGTTTGGGAAGTCCAATAGAGCAAGTGCTAGCTGAACTTCTTGGTTGAGATGCTACTGAAAAGTTTCATCTTTCGGGCCTCATCCGGAATGTCAGTAGGAGCATACTGGGAAAGATAGTTGAAACGATGCATATACTTAGTCACTAACATGCTTTCTTGTCTCAGAGATCTGAACTCCCTCTTTTTGATATCCATAAGGCCGGTTGGAATATGTGCTTTACGAAAGGCTTCCTTGAAAGTGGTACATGCAATCACTTGCCCTTCAAGTTGCATGGTGTTGAGATTGTCCCACTAAACGCTTGCAGATCCCTGAAGTTGATATGAAGCAAACAATACCTTCTCATTGTTGGTACATTGTGATGAGGCAATGGGGTCCCGATCTTCCGATAGGATAATAACTTCGATTTTGGTGGAGGTGACCCTTGCGAACCGACTACAACCGCACGACGTCGCTTGCGCCTTAGCAATAGCTGAACCACACTCCAAGTTGTTATCAACCGTGCCAAGAACGCGGTTGACCTGACCACGAAGGTCTATTCCTGCATGCAACCGAAGAACACGCAATAACAAGATAACAAGCAATCTGAAATTGCAAATATTTCTATTGAATTCAAAAGGTGGGATTCCAATGGCTGTCTTGACAGGTGGTCGTCCGACACAACTGAAGAACAAAAGTTTGCATAATGGCTAAACCTAAACGAAATCCCAAAGAGTTCAAAGGGGGTAGAGGGTGAATATGAGTTGGAGAAGAGAGAGGGGCAGCCAAGGGTCGTCCTAGGGTTGGACACCCACCCTAAGAAAAATTACAAAGCCCTTGGGCCCAATTGGAGGTGGCGCAACACCTTTAGACTCGGATTCAGAAATAGTCCTGACTTGTTTTAGTGATATCTTTGTGCACAGAAAAAATTTTGAGGTGAGACTAGAACCATTGGAAAGGGGATAATGTAAGCTTTCAATCAAGTACTCACCCATCCCAAACGGACTCCGGATGCGAATTCTATGCATGTTGGAAGTCGGTCCTATTAGGCTGAATCAGCGTCGGATTGTTTTGGCGATGCGACGTGACCAAATAGTTTCTGAAGCTGAGGCACAAAACACCTAAATCTAACTCCGCTTGGTGAAAGTTATGGCCGTTTTATTACAGGCCTGTCTGGCTGTCCCAAACTGAATCCGAATTGAATTCTGAGTTGATTCTGAGTTTGATTTCGGTTGGGCTTGAGGAAATTCCAAATTGGGCTTGGAAACGTCATCCAAAACTGGGCTTTAAGTTCTTGGACCTCTCCCCTTTTGCCCTCCCACTGCATGGCTTCTTCTTGGCCTTATTCTTCCTTGTTTTTCTCTATTGATTTGCCCTGGCCTCCTTCTTCCCCTCGGTTCAAAAGTCTTCCATTTGTCAAACCTAAGAATGTACAAAGTAGTGACATGAGGTAGTACTCCATTCTCATGAATAACATTAGTAGGAATAAATAGAAATGAATTCACCTTTTGTTCAATCTTGATATTGGGTGCTATGGTCATATATGTTTGTGACATGGTCACATGACATTGAGCGATGACCAACTTCTTTTCTATAGCCCAAAACCAATCATCAATGTCAAGTGAGTCTTCAAAACAGGAAAAGGCTCATGGTCGTGTTCACAAAACTTCACCCAACTTTGACTAGGCTTGGTTTGTAGCGGCTCCTCCTTCCTTGGCTGACATAGGAGTTGTACCAAGGTTGGCAGTGTTGAAGAATAAGAGTCTGGGTATGGCAATTCTATTCATTCTCAGTGAGTTCCTAGGCCATCAAAGGAGGTCTAGGCAACTCAATTACATGTCCATCTCTATGCTGATCTTGTTGTGGCTCTTGCTCCACATTTGGGCTAGGTTATAGCAGGTTAGGTCTTGGAGGTGGGTGAGGTAGTGGAACATCAACTGGCTATGATCCAAATGCTTCTTTACTACCCAAAAAGTAGATCCATCGAATGTGTTCTTGGTTCAGTCATCCTGTCATTAAACCACTTGTCAATGCTATTTTAGGGATAAAGAAAAACATCCTTAAGAAGCAAGGGACAACGGGGGTATAATGCCTAATTATTTTTGCAAAAGATAACATCTAATCATAAGACAAACGAATAAAGAACCCAAATGGACAGCACACAAGTAATTTGACAAATAGATATGTTTTTGCATGGTTTGTGAAATACAACCTCTATGGGCAATTAGACAAACCATACCATACATAAGTAGTATATTACAACCATCACACAAAGCGTCAACATGTACATATGTATTATAAAGGAGGGGATACATAGCTCACTAAACCAAAATGAAACCAAAGTGAGCTCCACCAAGTCTAGTCCTAATGGTCTAGTTCTCGGCACCATCAATCCTCTCAGCGATGAACTCTCCCACCTCTGGCTCATAAGACATAAACTCCTTCGAGGGTGTCTCTGGTGCTTCTTCTCAGTCAATTGCAGCTAGTTGCACCTCACAATCCCAAAGCAACTTAGGAAGATTGATGCCATGTGTCTTGCAGATCTGTGGAGACCCAGATTTGACAATCCAAATCTTTTGTGTATTCCGATCTAGCCCCTAGATCAGTAGCTAGCTCACACAATAATATCGGTAGATATCACATTCATACATGCGTAACGATGAAAGATATAGTAGTAAATAAGCATAAACAGGCCAAATGGCTAGGGTATTACATCATACGCCGTGGAGGGCAAATATGAGTGAAGTCTTGTAGCGGAAAATTGATGTGACCACGCCACAAACACACACGACAATAGCGCCCAATATCAAGATTGAACTAAAGGTGAATTCGTTTCTTCAGCTTAAACATATTTTAAACGACAATATGATGCTACCTAATGATGAAAATATATATTTTGATAGCACCACATTATTTTTACATCAATTCAAGCAAGAGTTCAAGTTGGACACGTTTTGGAATCCAATTCGGCCTCCAGATCAATTCGGATTCAGCCTGACAGGCCCAACTTCAAATGTGCATAACTTTCAGATACGATGTCCGTTTGAGGTCCATGAGTACTTGTTGGAAAGCTTTGCTTACCTCTTTCCAATGGATCTGGTATCACCTCTAAATTCCTTCTGTGCGCACCGCAATCATCAAAAGAGTTCGTGTTGGACACGTACTGCAATCGGATTCGGACTGCTGCAATGGTGCAAGTTTAAACGGGCATAACTTCTTCATACGGACTCCGTTTGGGACGTTCTTGTACTTCATGGAAAGCTTATCAAGTATACTTTCCAATGGATCCAACTTCATCTTAAAATTCCGTCCGAGCCGGCCGGAATCATCAAAACAATCCACGTAGGTTTCTGAGTCCGAGTCAAAATGGTGCTGCGCCATCTCTACTTGGGCCCATGGGCCTTGTAACCCTAGGGTGTACCCTTTGGGACGCCTCCCCTGGTTGTTTTCACTATATAGGAGCCGCCGCCTCCCTTTCTAGGACTTAGGTTTTGTTTAGATTAGTTTAGCCCCATGTGCAAACTCCACGTTGTCTCTTGTGTCGGCTAGACCAACAGATTCATGTTACAGAACCTCAACTCCTTGTGCGACTTTTATATCTAGCAAATTTCAGGTTGCTCACTATCCTTGTTCTTGCGTGTTCTTCGGTTACATGCAGGAATAGACATTCGTGGTCTGGTCAACCGCGTTCTTGGCACGGTTGATAACATCTTGGGGTTAGTTCAGCGATTGCTAAGGGGCAAGCGTCGTCGTACGGTTGTAGTCGGATCGTGAGAGTCACCTCCACCAAAATCGAAGTTATCATCCTATCGGAAGATCGGGACCCCATCGCCTCATCAGTTGGTATCAGAGCTTCAGTTGACCGGTAGGAATTTCTTGTATCTCTAGTTACTAGATTGGTTTTTTTATTTCCCATAGTTCAGAAAAATTGCCCCACAAAAAGAGTTAATTTCCGCTGTCCAAACCCCGTTGTGCCTTTCAATCTGTTAGTTTTGGTTTGCTAAATTGAATTTGTGTCCGTTTTAGCTTTGTCTAGTTGCTGGTCATATCTTTGTTCCTTTAAAAAATCCGAAGAAAAAATTCCCCACCCCAAACCCTAATTCCAATTTCGTCTGATTTTTCCTTTCTCTGCAGCCGCCACCAAAAAAGCCATAACTTTTGATTCCGGGATTATTTTTGAGTGAGACCACCGCCATTAGATTCAAAACTTCATTGTCCATCTATCTGTAAAATTTCACATCATTCCAGCAAGGCAGTTAAGAGTTATCAGCGGTGGAAGTTGACCTAAAATTCCAGTTTGAATCTGCAACAGCCGGCAGTTGTGAATTTTGTGCGAATTTTTCGGTCGATTTCCAGAACTTGTCCCCAAAACAAAAGTTGTAGAAAAATCCGTCAGAATACGAAGACAAAAAGAATCATTGGAAAAAAGGCAACTGACAAAAAGTTACGGCCAAAATACCGACGTGTTGTCCAGTGGACAGAAATCTTCAGTTTTCAAGTTTTGGATCAATCTTTGTGTTCTTCAATTGCGGATTGCTTTCGATTGAATTATCTTGTATTTACCACTCCCATACATTGCCATACATATATTTTAGCCTTCTTCCATCCCTGGTTGATCAGCAACATAGGCTAAGTGCTAGATACGAACTATAATTCAATTCTGTGCAATTTCTGAAATTAATTGATTGTTTTCCTTTGCTACAAAATACATAGCCTATCCAAGCTCCACTTTTCTACTAACCGAACAGGTCTCGCTGTACCATGCAATCGCTTTACTCATCACTTCAGTTAGATTTATCACGAACCAGCCACCGGTTGCACCACCTGTTTGTTTTGGTAAGAACTCGTAAGAATTTGGTAAGAGCTTGAGAGATGTGTGACTTGATATGAGCCTCCATATCCTAGTAGTTGATAGGAACATTTACTTGTGATTTGTTTCCTTGTTTTCTACTAACAATGACAGGCTTGAGAAAATTGGTAGATTATGATGTCATCGCGGGCAGATTTGAACTCGAAGGGAAACAATTACCGGTATATATCTTGCCACTCACCGCTGAGAGTACGTCGTCGGACTACTTCTTGTGGGTTACTATGATGGATAGCTACTTTGAAAGACAAGATCTTGATCCGTATGAGAAGATGAGCATGGCAAGGACGGCGCTGATTGGTGATGTTCAACATTGGTGGTCGGATCTTGAGTTCCACTACATCTACACATGGGAGGAGATGAAGAAGAAATTGCAATATCGTTTTGTACCTCCACCACCCACGGTGACAAGCGAGGTGCAATCTGAGGTAACTGAAAATATTGATATTGTTTTGGCTCCTATTCCATCTACAGATATCACCGAGATACTTGAAGAGGTGAAGAATGATCCGGTGCATCTTATGCCATTAGAGGAGAAGTTTGAGGTACCTACAGTATCTGATGAGGACGATAATGACAAAGGTACTGATTTGGTGCTACAACAAGACATAGATCAACCTTGTGAGTATATACCTGCTGTAATGCAATCTTTTGATATTCCTTGTGTTGATTTGAACGAACCATGTGCTGATCTAAATTCTCATAATTTTGCACATGTCGAATTAATTACACATAAGGAAGTATTTGATAGAATATCCCCTGCTGATGCATTGTGCTATATCAAGCTTAATGAGGCCGTTAGTTTGGATTGTGCTATGGAGAAAGTTTCTGAACTTGCATGTTCGAAATTCTTGTTTAGTGTCTACACCCCTGCATATAAGTTTAATTTGATTGGAGATTATGGTGTAGGAAATCAATTTCTTGTATATCGAATATGCATAACTTGTGATCACATGGATGAATTGAAGCTTGTTGTTTTGAACAACAACTCTTGTATGCTCAATCTTGTTCATTATGAAAGAAAAATAAAATTTAGTGATCATTCAATGCCTATGTGTTCTTCTCTTGTTGAACCATCTAACATTGACAATCTGAATAATGAAATTGATGTATGGAAGAACTTGCAAATCTTTTCACCCATAATACATGAATTTGCTATTGCTCAATTGAAATCTGATTATATGAAAGAACTTTGCTTGATTCCAAAAGTTGTAGCTTTACCCATATGTGCCACCACTACAAGTAAACAACTTCCAAGATTTGAATTGCATAGATGCTTCACTTACATTTGCAAAACAAGTTGCAATAATTGTTGTGTGAGAAATTTTGATTTGCTCATTAACATATATGATTACTTTTGGGTTAATAATATAATGAGCTTTTATGATCACTGTTGTTTTACAACATTAATTGTGCAACAACGAAGAACTGTTAAAACGGATGACATATACATATACCATGCATACACATTGGCTTCTTTGTTACCATACTTTCAGCTTATCAAAAGCCGAGGACGGCTTTATTTTCAAGAAGGGGAGAATGATAAGAACATGTACCCTCTGGATATAATCATATTTGCTATACTTGTTGTTCGAATTACAAGAGCTCCTACGCACCACTTAAATTATCAGGTGAGTTTGTTTCAAACAGGTTTCACTTTGTTTGACAAAGAACTTATGATATTACATAATGAGAGTTTGTTGCGTTTGTTATCATGTACTGAGCTTTATGATCAAGATCATACAATACGTGAGGGTATACAAATGTTAAAACCGAGGACGGTTTTCTGTCAAGAAGAGGAGGATGATGTGACCACGCCACAAACACACACGACAATAGCGCCCAATATCAAGATTGAACTAAAGGTGAATTCGTTTCTTCAGCTTAAACATATTTTAAACGAGAATATGATGCTACCTAATGATGAAAATATATATTTTGACAGCACCACGTTATTTTTACATCAATTCAAGCAAGAGTTCAAGTTGGACACGTTTTGGAATCCAATTCGGCCTCCAGATCAATTCGGATTCAGCCTGACAAGCCCAACTACAAATGTACATAACTTTCACATACGAAGTCCGTTTCAGGTCTATGAGTACTTGTTGGAAAGCTTTGCTTATCCTCTTTCCAATGGATCTGGTATCACCTCTAAATTCGTTATGTGCGCACTGCAATAATCAAAAGCGTTCGTGTTGGACACGTACTGGAATCAGATTCGGACTGCTGCAATGGTGCAAGTTTAAACGCGCATAACTTCTTCATACGGACTCCGTTTGGGACGTTCTTGTACTTCATGGAAAGATTATCAAGTTTAATTTCCAATGGATCCAACATCATCTTCAAATTCCATCCGAGCTGGCCGGAATCATCAAAACAATCCACGTAGGTTTCTGAGTCCGAGTCAAAAGGGTGCTGCGCCACCTCCACTTAGACCCATGGGCCTTGTAACCCTAGGGTGTACCCTTTGGGACGCCTCCCCTGGTTGTTTTCACTATATAGGAGCCGCCGCCTCCCTTTCTAGGACTTAGGTTTTGTTTAGATTAGTTTAGCCGCATGTGCAAACTCCACGTTGTCTCTTGTGTCGGCTAGACCAACATATTCGTGTTACAGAACCTCAACTCCTTGTGCGACTTTTATATCTAGCAAATTTCAGGTTGCTCACTATCCTTGTTCTTGCGTGTTCTTCGGTTACATGCAGGAATAGACCTTCGTGGTCAGGTCAACCGCTTTCTTGGCACGGTTCATAACATCTTGGGGTTGGTTCAGCGATTGCTAAGGCGCAAGCGTCGTCGTACGGTTGTAGTCGGATCGTGAGAGTCACCTCCACCAAAATCGAAGTTATCATCCTATCGGAAGATCGGGACCCCAAATACACTTAGCAGTGGAGTCCTCAGGATATGCCTATAGGCAATCGACTGGGATACGTGACCTAGTACTCAATGTCGTCTTCAATTTCTGGTTGATGGTGACCAATGTTCACCAGCAATTCATTCCTTGAGTACTGAATTCATATATTGAGCAACAATGAGTACGAAAGTACTCAGCAAGTCCCTATATTAGAATGCAAGTATGCAGGGGCGGACCTAGGACTAAAATTGAGTGGGGGCATGTTGCTACGCGTAGCTGAGAAGGCACTGCCGCCCTGCCGTCCTGCCAGCTGCCGCACTGGGCCACTGGGGGCCTGCTGAGTTGTGGACTGGGGGCCCATATGAATTAAATCCAGTAGGTATACGTGATTAACAAAATTGAGTGGGGGCCAAGGCCCCCACTGCTCAAACTGTGCGTCCGCCCCTGCAAGTATGTCTACATGTAGGGCTTAACCAAGAGAAAGTTTTTTGTTTCTTTTAGCATAAAGCTAACCTGTTAAATATTATAGTATAGCTAGTTTCAAACCCAATGACATAGCCATTTTTAACTAAAACCAAATGTCCAGTTTAAGTCAAGTTTATCATGAGAGCGAATTCCCTCCGCTTTCATGTTCATACCAAGATTAACAGAAGTCCATACCAAGATATCAGATCACCAAATGAATTCCACATCTAGAATACCATATCCATAATCACCTGTAACCAGTAACCATTTTGTGAAAACTATGTAGGTGTGAACTTTCTACAATTTGCCTATGTCCAAGGGCATGGCACTACACGCTTTAGATTTTTTTATCACTTTGTAGAGGTTGTATAGTTTCACTCACAAGATATGATTAACTCATAATATCAGTCGCTATACGCTTCCATAGATGTGTGACTGAGAAAATTATAATAAGGCTTTTACAATACTTAGCTTCGATGCTTACTCTCACTCTAGGGTAGAGTCCTCAACACTGCCGACAATGACTGCTCCTTCTCGGTTATGCCTCACCCCCAGAACATTCTGATCGCATGCTACGCTTTCAATGAGGGACTTTATTGTTAGGGAGTCTACAACCCTTCTCAATAAAATCTATAACGGCAGTGCCCATCTGGGCCACTCCCACCAATCTGAAATCCAGAATTCCACAAACCAATATTTGCGTAAGATTCACACTGGAGCTAAGCAGATTAGTAGGCAAGGTTTGTCCTATAACTATACTTGTGGTTTCATGATTTGTGTGTAGAAAAGATGTGCACAAGAATTTGATCCTTAAATGACTCAGGCGAGACCAACTACAAATCCAGAGCCCATGTAATCCCTACATAGCTATGTAAGAAATGACATGTGCAATCTCTGCATGACCTAATTAAAAATAACATGTGCAATCTCTACATAGCTAATCTATAAATGACACATGCAATCCCTAAACAGCCAATCCAAAATGACACCTGCAATCTCTGCACAGCCAATCCAATATGTGCAATCCCTATACCAGTCTCTAACCAACCACTCATCCAAGTCTCCACCATTTTATAAAACATACTCTTGTCACCATGTGACCCACATTCCATTTCCATAATCATGTCTTTGAATTTTAGTTGGCAACATTCATATTGTATTTGATTTCACTACTAGCGCATTTCTAAGCATAAACATGATCTAGTACGGTTTAACCAAGGGTGGAGTTATTACTATTATAAGTATCCTAGGGCGACATGGGGAGGATGTTATCAACAATCAAGGGACGGGACATAATAGGTATCAATAGCATGGTGTAGCTAGGTAATCAATAGTTAACATAACATTGAAGTAAATAACAATAATAAACATGCCTGTGTATTTGAAAATAATATATTTGTATTTTAAATCTAGGTTCAACATGATCAATTATATGGGCTTGCCTTACTTAATTTACTTTGGCCTTAATCTGGCTCAAAGCTTTCTTGGTCAGTGGTCTTGAACTCTTGTCCTTTATCTCGATCTTGACCTCGCTTGATCCGTTCCTCCTTCATGACTCTAAATTCTAGTTAAGCGATGAACAACCAAATCCAAATAACTCTAAAATTTCAAATAAATCCGAATGAACTCAATTAAGTTTTATTGTGGCTCGGATGGTGATATGAGATACAATCTTAGTGATCATGGGGTGTAAATAGAGTCAAATGAAGTATAAGCAAAGGGGGAGATTGTAATATCTCGAAAGTAGTATGAGGACCTGTGTATAAATAGTGAAAAAGAAGTGCTGAAAAGGGATGTGTGGATTTTTAAAGAAGCGTTTGGTTTTAGAGTGTCTTACAGAAGATTTGGTGGAATTAGAATCGTGTCAAAATATAAGAGATTGCGGGAGAGTTAAACCCAAATCTTAACCCTAGCTGCCGTGGTGTTTTCCGTAGCGCCCTTCGCCAGAGCTTTTCCTTGCGTTGTCGTCATCCACAGAATGTTGTCCCATCGCCCTGCGTCAGCTTGCCCGACCTGCCTGTGCACCTTTCCGTGCATCACCAGCGCACTTTTCTCCGCGTGGCAGAGCCCTTCGCCGCTAGTGCCAGCAGGTGGCTACGCTCCTGCGTGCTCATCCACGCGCCGACGGGTGTCCTCACCTGCAGTAGAGGTCGCCGCGCGATTCCAGAACGAGCAGCGCGAAAGTGAGTTTTTTTCGTGTGCGTGGGCAAGCGCCTGTGCAAGGCACATGGCTGAGGGGCGATTTGTTGCCGCTCGGCAGTGTGCCACGCGGCGAGGGGTGCAGCCCTCGGGTGGCAAGGCTCCATGTGTTGGCTTATGGCAAACCAAGCGGGAGCATTGAGGAAGGTCACAGAGAGAGGAATAAAAAAAGAAAGCAGCAGAGGAAAAGCAGAGGGCGTCAGGAGGGTCGTTCTGGTAGCTGGCCTTAGGGCTGTAAATGAGCCGAGTTCGAGCGAGCTCACTGTCTCAAACTTGAGTTTGTTAGAGAATCGAACCGAACTCGAACCGAGCCTCAGAATCACCCGAGCCTAGAGTTAGGCTCAAGCTTGGCTCATTTATCTTTCGAGCCGATCTCGAGTCGAACTTGAGACGAGCGAAACACGAGCAATTCACGAGTCTTTAGCTTTTTATCTACCATAAGCTTAGCCAACTGCAGTCTATCTTGTTCTTAGGCTTAAACCATTATCTTATTTATAAGCCCGGTGTGATTTGGACAATACAATTGATAAAAAATTGAAATACATGTGTATACACTTTAAAGAGTCATGCTTAGCAATAATGAACGAGCCTACTCAAGCTTTTCGATCTCGAGCTCGATAAGCTTGCAAGCTTCAGCTCAAGCTTGAGCTTGGCTCGTTTATAATTCGAGCCGAACTCGAGTCAAGTCTAAGACGAACCGAACCCAAGTAGCTCACGAGTCTCGAGTTTTTTTTACAGCCCTAGCTGGCCTCAACAAATTGATGCGCTAGGCATTCTCCCGGCTGGTGGAGACATTTCGTACGTTCCACGACAGAATTTGATTAGTAGATCGATTGAGTGTTATATTGTTGTATTATTTTTATAGACAGTGTATGGTCTTAATTTGAGAATTTTATCTACTAGAAAGTTGTAGAAATTTTTATAGCTTTCTATAGAAATTTTATATAAGTTAATTGGATGAGTAGATTATGTGATATGAATTTTATAATTCTGTTGTCCGATAAATTTATTGTGTTTCGATAGCAAGTGTTAATCTTTAGATGAAAAATAGTAAATGAACTAATATGGCAATTTGGTCAACATGAACATTGTAGATAATTTCTTAAAATTTTCAGACAGTCCAAGAATACAATTTTAGATAAGAAGATTAGAAGACATGAATTTTAGGAGGCTGCTGTCTGGTACCGGGTTACAGCTAGACGCAGTCATGGAAAATAATTAATTTGACTAACTTAATGTCAGAATTAAATTTTACTAATAACTAGAAAGTGGTAGATAATTTCTTATAGGTTCTGAAAATTCCATTGTTTAATTTTTTTTCATGTAAATTAAAATATATAAAATTATTAATTCTGCTGTCCAAAAGATGACATATCTATCTTTTGGGTTAAAAATAGGGATTTAGATTATTTAATTTGAATTTTGGACAACTAAGAAAACGTAGATTCCAAAACTAGTATGGTTTGATATTTTACGAGGTGTGAGCTGAGAGTTATGATTTTTTAGTACCAGACAACAAGGGGGAAGAATGTCCAGTAAAGGAAGCAAATGCCGGATTTGGGGAGCATGTATGAGCGTTATCGATTGATTATGGTCTTGTATTGATGTACCACGTATTGAAATTGAATATTTATTATAGGAGGAGAAGCTTCGAGTATGTTGTTACCTTCTGTTGTGGTTACAGACCAAATAGAGAGAGAGTATGGTAGTGGAGAGTTAGGTGAGCAAGTGCTTAGGGTTTCCCCCATGGCCTGTATCGTATATATATCCACATGGAGAGTGTTATTACAACCGTACCCTTACATCTAAGTATCCCTCTCAGGGGCACTTATGTCATTATACATGTCCCATTTTGGGCCTTACAACCTTCTAACAGGCCGGCTGGGCTTAGGTGGGGGCCACCCCTACAACAGGAGCCTCTCATAGTGAAGGGCTTCACGGGCCGAAGCTATGTTGCCAAGCCATTTGGCCCACTCCGTCCCTGTGGCCTGTGACCTACTGTGCTGTCGGATGGAGCTTGATTGTCTGACATATTTCCCGGCCCACGCCGAGGACCTGGCGATGGAGGGGTTGCTGGAGGCATCTTTGACCGCAGGACCCTTGGGTGGCGGGGTCGAAGATGCCAGCGGAGTGGAAGGTGCTAGTGGAGTCGAAGATGCTAGCGGAGTCGAAGGTGCTGGCGAAGCCGAAGATGCCGGCGGAGCCAAAGATGCCAGCGGAGTTGAAGTTATGACGGGGACAGGCTCGTGGTGCGGACATCCCCGAGCGCGAGGCAGGTGAGGCTCTCGCTGCGAGGTGGTGCCGGGGAGTCCAACGAAGGGAGGGGGCTCCGCTCGGCTTGACGTCGACGCAACCCGACAGTTTCGTGGTCTGAAGGTTTCGTCTTAATGATGACGAGAATCGTGCCGACCCCTGAAATGTCAGGGAGAGGCTGTTGCAGCCGTATGCGCTGGCCCGATGGGAAGGCACACGTGGCGAGATGTGATTGGTGCCTCTTGGGCTGCCAGCGGTCGTGCGACTGTTGTCGTGCGCCCCTTCCTAAGGGAGGCAGGACGCGTGGTGGGGCGCGATTGGTGCATCGTGCACTGTTAGGCGGCTTGCATCTGCGCTTGTTCGCCTGCCAGCGGTTGCGCTCTTTGGCCGCGCGGGGCCGAACCGCCAGGCACCCGCCGATTGCAGCCGTGTCGATTGGAGTGCCGCCGGTTGAGTTTCTCGTCGGCTCGGGGCGTAGCGAGTATATATATACTTTGCTTTAACTGCGCCGTCCTTCGTAGGGCCACGGCCAGGTACGGCTGAAAAGATCTTGGTCTCGAAGGTAGGCTGCCTCTGTTCATCTGCATTCTTTGCAAGGACTGTCTTGCAGCAGGGTTAGCGTTGATGGACACTGTCATAGAATGTTGATGAACAGAAGGGTGCCTATTTTTGAGGTTTCAGAAAAAACTTATCTTCGACCCGACGCCAGGCGCTGTGGTCCGCCGGCCGCGTTGTGTTGCTGCATATGACACGCATTTCGGGGACAGCTAGGATGATCTTGCCCTCGTAAATAGGTCTTTCTCAGTCCATGTGCGCTCTATGATGGCAAAGTACGGTGACTGATGGAGGCCTATTTATGAGAGTCTGGTCAAGGCCTACTGACGATGACTGATCTTGTTTCCCAGTCGAGTGCACGGTTAATTGGGTCTTCGGCATCTGGGGGCTGGGAGTTTGTTGCCTGGCTTGGTCGGAGCCTATCCCGGGGTCTTCGCACGGACCCGGGGCCAGAGGGCCAGTTAGTATCCCGCGGCTCGAAGACGGTGCTTGGATGGCGCTGTAGGTTAGACCAGCGCTGCTTGTCTCCGCCTTCGGCCCACCCCTCGACGTGGGGCCGAGTCGGAGGTCCGGCTAAACCCCCGAAATATATGCGAAGGAGGCGACGGCCCGTCCCGCGCCGTCGAGGTCGAGGTGATCTGCGGGCTTACCACATAGACTGATGGCGAGGCTGGAGTGGAAGCCGGGGTCTCTCTACTAAAGCGAAGACTCTGTCGTAGTTGCTGTTGAGGTTGGCTAGCCGTTGCTGCCTTGATGGCCCCGAGAATCGCGCCGACACGTGTCAGAAGATGCGCCGCGCCATGTGACTTGTATTTGTCCTTTGGGGGAGCAGACACGTGGCAGGACGTGATGAGGACATCACCTCTTCGGTTCCAACCACATCTCCTCCTACTGCTACAACTCCAGAAGCAATTCAAGGACCCATCACTCGAGCTCGTGCACGTGAACTCAATTATGTGATCCTTCTAAGGAATGAAGGTCAAGAAGATGGCAACGAATGAGAGACAAATAAAAGGTGCTGCGCCACCTATCTTTGGGGCAGGGCCCATGTAATAAAGTCATGTTTAGGCAGTTTAGGAAAGGTTAGGAGGGGATTTCGCCCTGCCCTACTTGCTGGCCGAATTCCCCCTCCCCCTCTCCTATTTAGTTCAGGCCGAGCTCTCCTTGTGACTGGGGTTTTCTTTTGTTTAAGTTTAGCCATTGTGCAAACACTGATCTTCAGTTGTGTCCAACGACCACCTGCTAGACAGCAATTGCGATACCCACATTTGAGTGATTTCAGTTTGCCTACATCTTGTTCTTGCTTGTTCTTCGATTGCTTGCAGGAATTGAACCTCGTGTTCAGGTTGATCTCGTTGTTCCAGCACGGTCAATAACCATTTGGAGTTGGTTCTGCGAGGCGCCCACGATCTGTTCGTTCGTAGTCGGATCGCGAGAGTTATCTCCTTCAAATCGATATTTATCCTCTCACCGAAAGATCGGGCACTCCAGTTCTATCAAGTGGTATCAGATTTCAGGTTGGTCGGTGAGATCTTCCCTTGTTTTACAGTTCGTTCTCATTCCTATTGTCCACATAAAAGCCAAACAAAAATATATCTAGGTTAGTTCTTGCTGTCCTATACCTTTTTAGCCTTGCATTTTCTTTCAGTAATTTTGCATTGTTGAGTTTGTGTTGCTTTGTCGTTTCAAGTTGCTGATCCCGCAGCCGCCGTGTATTAGCTTGTTGGCATCGCATACCCTCCTTGTGGCCTCCCAACACCTTGCAATTCCGAGACAGACACCACCATTTGTGCCTTTCTATCGACACTCGATCCTACATTCGAACAGCACCAATCCTTTTAAAAGTAGAACAAATCGCTTTCCCATCTTTCGGTTTGCATCCAAAGGACACCAACGTGAGAAAAGAAAAAGGCCAGTGCATTAAAAAGAAGAAGAAAGAAAGAAATAAACAAAGAAAGAGCCGCACCTAATCTTCTAAGAAAGGAAAGCATCAATTCCTTATTGCGCTTCTCGTATTTTCCTTTTGTGTCGCCACCAAAGGAGGCAAGCGTTTATTTCCAATCTGCCACGCCACAAAGTAGGAAGGAAAGGACCCAGCTTGATTCGTGCTCTTTTAATTACCCTTTTACCCCTGGTCAGCAAAAACACCCAAAATTTTGTTGTGGCGAGACCTATCTAGACCTTACGAAGGCTAGACACGAGATTTCAGGTAACCATTTTCATAAAAAAATCCTTTCATCTTTTGAGACTAGTTGTTGCATACTACTCCAGCTAGGGCTGTTTGCATTGCACTCGCTTGTCTTTACGTGTGCTCCACGTCGTGTGAACAATCTGTGCCCTAACATTGGCTTCGAGTAGTCACCTAGCGTCTCTCCTAGTACTTGTTGTGAGATTTCTCCTTGCTTGCATCAGTCACATTATTCTTTGCGTGCAAACCCATCAAACTTTTCTCACCTTGTTTATATCAGCAACTTGTGGCCGTGCTTTGAACACTTATTCAACTTGCATTTGCTGAATTGATCATGCTAACCCTTGCTACAGAGTGAGACATTCCTATAGCTCCACAGATTTCTACAAGAAATGATTTCGTGTCCACGGCAATCGCTCCATCCAATCTCCGCTGGTTGACGTCGCTGGTCACAGGTCACCCCTGTTGGCTTGGTAAGAATTGGTAAGAACTTGATAACGGTTTTAGCCGAGTGATCTAAACAGCACTACTCCCTATTAGTTGTTGGGCACATTTGTTTTCCTTTCTCTATTGCATCCTTGCGCTAACAATGACAGGACCTTCGGAGGAACCGGGAGACACCATCCAACATTCTCCTAGAACAAAGGGCATCATTCAGCATTTTGAGCGGCAAGTGGGGCTGCAAGTAGATGCACTTGCAGAGGATGTTCAGGTCACAAACGAGCGCCTTGGCCAGCTTGAAACCACTCAACTTGGTACAGGTGTAACGCTCAAGGAAATGCAGACAGCCCACGCCACCACCAACACCAATCTAGCCACCATCATGACACGGCTTGAGGAGTTGTCCCAGCAGCTTGCGATGTTGCCCAACGCCAAGCTGCCCACAGTGAGGTTGACGAACGAGCGAAACTGATTATGGTGGTGACACCGAGCATGCGAACCTTTCCAATAATAACAACGATCGGGAACATCGTCGCCAGCGTGCAAATTAGCAAGGTATGCCCCACCACCACCACCGACGTGCGGTACGTAATCAGGATGATCCCTTTGCTAAGGTTAAATTCACTATACCCGCGTTTAATGGAAAATATGATCCTGATGCTTATCTTGATTGGGAACTTGCTGTTGATCAAAAATTTGCATGCCATGCTTTTTCCGCACATAATCAAGTTAGGGCTGCTACTAGTGAGTTTACAGATTTTGCGTTTATTTGGTGGCGAGAACATTGCAGCAAACATCCTAATAACATCCCCACCACTTGGGAAGCATTAAAAGTGCTCATGCGACATAGATTTGTCCCCTCATACTATGCTCGTGATATGCTTAATAAATTGCAGCGATTGCGTCAAGGTACAAATTCCGTTGAAGAGTACTTTCAGGAGCTGCAAATTGGTATGCTTCGTTGTGGTTTAGTTGAGAATGACGATGCAGCTATGGCACGATTTTTGGGTGGCCTGAACCGTGAAATTCAGGATGTGCTTGATTATAAGGAGTACAATAATATTACTCGTTTGTTCCATCTTGCTTGTAAAGCTGAACGTGAAGTGCAGGGACGTCACACGAGGACACGAGCTAACTCTTTTGCAGGTCGAACCACCTCGTTCAAACCAGCCACTACACCTGCGTCCACTTCACAGCCGGCTGCACCGTGTCCATCCAGCAGCAAACCACGAGCTTCGGCACCAAATATGTCCACCTCGGCAAAGACCAAAGCTCCACCAAGTGCATCTATTGCTTCCACCGGACGCACAAAGGATATCCAATGCCATCGCTGCAAAGGCTATGGACATGTCATACGTGACTGCCCAAACAAGCGTGTGCTGATTATACGTGATGATGGGGAGTATTCTTCAGCTAGTGAGTTGGATGAAGCCACATATGCTATGCTTGCCACTGACGTTTCAGGACACGATGAAGAACATGTTGCTGCTAATGATGCCGACAAGTATTTGAGCCTTGTCGTGCAACGTGTACTCGATACACAGAGTTACACCACAGAACACAACCAGCGGCACAACTGCTCCACACCAAAGGCGTTGTTCAAGAGCGGTCAATTCGCATCATCATCGATGGGGAGCTGCAACAACTTGGCAAGCACCGATCCGTGGAGAAGCTTGCTCTCCAAACTCGCCCACATCCCCATCCCTACCACATCCAATGGCTCAACCAAGGTGGTAAGATGAAGGTAACACGCTCAGTACGTGTACATTTTGCTATGGGTTCGTATCATGATTATGTTGATTGTGATGTTGTTTCGATGCAAGCATGCTCTTTGCTGCTAGGTAGACCTTGGCAATATGATACGGACTGTGTGCACAATGGTCGAACAAACCAATACTCACTCATCTTTAAGGGCAAGAAAATTATTTTGCATCCAATGTCCCCTGAACAGATAGTGAAAGATGAACTTGCTAGGGCAAATAGAGAGCAAAAACAAAGTGAGAATAAGATTTTACAAAAAGAGATCAAACTAAAAGCTCCTGTTTTACTAGCTACACAAGCTAATCTTGATGAGTGGGATGCTTCTAGTTTTCCTTGCTATGCTCTCATGTGCACTCATGTGCTGTTCTCACTTAATGATGCACCATCTTTTGTTATGCCTCCTGCTGTCCCTAAGTTTTTGCAGGACTACTCCGATATTTTCCCAAAGGATGTTCTTGCAGGCCTTCCTCCCCTCCGTGGAATTGAACACCAGATTGATCTCATTCCGGGAGCGTCATTGCCCAACCGTGCACCATATCGCACCAACCCAGACGAGACAAAAGAAATTCAGCAACAAGTACAAGAATTGCTTAATAAGGGCTATATTCGTGAGTCTCTTAGCCCTTGTGCTGTTCCTGTTTTGCTAGTACCCAAAAAGGATGGCTCATGGCGCATGTGTGTTGATTGTCGCGCCATTAATAATATAACAATCCGCTATCGTCATCCTATACCTAGGTTGGATGATATGCTTGATGAGCTAAGTGGCGCTGTTGTGTTCTCTAAGGTTGATTTGCGTAGTGGGTACCATCAAATTCGCATGCAATTGGGGGATGAATGGAAAACAGCTTTCAAAACAAAGTTTGGTTTATACGAATGGTTAGTCATGCCTTTTGGATTGACTAATGCTCCTAGCACTTTCATGAGATTAATGAACGAAGTTTTGCGGGCTTTCATAGGCCAATTTGTGGTTGTCTATTTTGATGATATACTAATTTACAGCAAATCTTTGGAGGAACATTTGGATCATTTACGTGCTGTTTTTGATGCTTTGCGAACTGCACGTCTTTTTGGGAACTTGGATAAGTGTAGTTTTTGCATGGACCGTGTGTCTTTTCTTGGCTATGTTGTTACAAAGACAGGTATTGAAGTGGATAGCGCCAAGATCAAGTAATACAAAGCTGGCCAATTCCTACCACGGTGACGCAGATTCGAGTTTTCTCGGGCTTGCTGGTTTCTATCGCCGCTTGTTCGTGATTTCAGCACCATCGCTACCCGCTGCATGAACTCACAAAAAGGCGTTCCTTTCTCTTGGGGTCCAGCACAAGATGAGGCCTTCATGATTTTGAAAGATAAGCTGACCCATGCACCTTTACTTCACTACTGATTTCACCAAAATGTTTGAACTAGAATGTGATGCTAGTGGAATTGGGTTAGGTGGTGTGTTGCTGCAAGAAGGTAAACCGGTAGCTTATTTCAGTGAGAAACTAAGTGGTGCTAGCTTGAACTACTCCACTTATGACAAAGAACTTTTTGCGTTGGTTAGAACTCTTCAGACATGGCAGCATTACTTATGGCCTAGAGAATTCATTATTCATTCTGACCATGAATCTTTGAAACATATTCGTAACCAATCAAATCTGAATCGTAGGCATGCTAAATGGGTGGAATTCATTGAGTCTTTTCCTTATGTCATCAAACACAAGAAAGGGAAAGAAAATGTAATTGCTGATGCTTTGTCTCGTCGATACACTATGCTTTCACAACTTGATTTTAAAATTTTTGGGCTACACACAGTGAAGGTATTGGCACGTCATGCAGTGTCAGGCCCTTGCACGACCACGGTCGTGGGGCGACCACGACGCTTCGGCTTCGATCGTGGGGAGGCGGGCGGTTCGCCTCCCGCCGGTTACACTTACCGGCAGTGCTGGAGAATAAGGGGCTTTAAAACCCCCTATGGCACTACGTTTGCGCCTCCTCCGCACGCCTTTTGGTCCCTCTTCCTGCCTCCTACTCTTCTTGCCTTCCCTGCCGCCACGCTGCCCCCGCCGTCGTCCAGGTCCCGGATAGCGATGGCGCCCTGCGAAGAACTCACCCAGACGGTCGGTGACAACGTCGTCTCCCATCGGTCCTCGTCGCTCGAGGTGGAGTACACGCTCGAGAAGTGTGGTTCAACGGCGGTAGATAAATGATTGGTGGCGACGAATAAGATGGAGGGTCCGTGCTCTTGCGTCTTGGGCCCCACGCTAGCGACAGAGGTGACAATCCGCACGCTGCTGCACGGGGGGAAGCTGTTGGACTGCCGGGAGGTACAACTGCCCGCCAGCGACGAGACCGAGCCGCGCCTAGAGAAGTTAGAAGCGATCGTCTTCGTCGCCTACTTTGAAGCTGGGCTCCGTATCCCGGCCACCATGATCGTCGGCGATGTCCTGTGGACCTTCGGACAGGAGATGGCGCAGCTGACTCCGAACGTGCTGGCTCGCCTTGCTGTGTACAGCTGGACCCTGCGTACGGAGGCTTGCTGGCCCAGCGCGTTGATGTTCGCATTTCTCCACGACGCGCGGTGCTAGCCAAAATAGCGGAAAGACGGGACGTTTTCCAACTTCGGCAGTGTCAACTTCGTCCTACAGTCGTCATGCGGGAAGATCTTCCCTACCAACTCAACCCGGGCGAAGTGGGAGCCGAACTGGATGAGGCGGTAGTTTTACTACCGTGTGGCGAGCGGTAGCGGCCTCGAGTGCTCGGGCGGGCTGATGGCGTTCAACACCACGCCCGGTGTACCAATCGACGCCGAGGACAGGCGAAGGGCGCGAAGGCTCGTGGGGATCACCGCCCGCTTCAACATGCGCGACCTCGCCGAGTTTGTCATGTATGGTGTGGCGCCACTTTCCCATGAATGGCGCATCCCGGCTGGGAACCTTCAGCGCGATAATGTCCGCCCGTCCGTGTCTTCGCTGCCGGAACCTTCCAACCTTTGTAAGTCTTTGGTGGGGTCTTATTTTCACTTCTGCCCATTAGGCTGACTTTTTAACTCCGCCTCTTGCTGCGTATAGGAGTCCGCTTGGAGGACGTGAAACGCGCGGTGGGCGTGTTCCTCGGGCCGTACATGGCCAGGGAGCACGACTTGCGCTCAGCTACAACTGCGGAGGCGGGGCTGGGGCGGATAAACCGTGTCGCTGAGGTGGGGCTTTTTTCGCGGATGATGTTGGGGCGGAGTCCTCGCCCGTGGCGGCTACAGTGTCGCAGTTGCCACCTGTGGAGGTTGCTAGAACGGAGCTTCTGTTTGCAATGGTTACCGAGGCGGAGTTGTCCTCGACGGAGGTTGCCAGAGCAGAGCCCCCACCTGCGGACATTGCTGTGGTGGAGCCCCCCGTGCTGCGGTTGCCGAGGCGGGGTCCCCTACTTTTTTCCCCCAAGGCAAAGCGGCCACGCCTACGATCACCTCGTCCCTCGACGAGGGGGTTCGTTGTGGCGACCGGGGTCGGGAGCCTGTGGGACTCCGACACCGAGGCCCCCAGGCCCAACATCTCCGTGACTCCTTCCAAGGTTGTGGCGGCTGGGGCCCGGGATCTGCTGGTGTTAGACTCCGACAAGGAGGCTTCCCGGCCCACAGGGCCGGCTTCGTCTAAGGGCGTTGGTGTCCCTGCTATCCCGTCCGAGGCTACGGGGACGCCCCGGCAGAGTCCACCGGTTGATACCGAAGGTAAACTCACATGGCACGATTTTGTACTGTGTTTGTAGGGCTTTAACCGCTATCTCCCCTCACAGCGGCACGTCTACCGGAGCACAGGCAACCTTCGGGGCGCGGGGACATTCCTTTTGGAGGGGCGTCCGACGTTCCTGAAGCTGTCGCCGCAGATGCCACGCGCCTGGGTTTAGCAGACTTTGTCCCCCCACCGACGGTGCTGGGAGCGTGGCGGGGGGTCGCGGATAGCGCGGAGGCGAACTTGGATCAGCAGGCGTTGCTATCCTACGTGTCAGAGCGCCTTGGAGAAGCCCTAGAGGTCTCGGAAGCGAGGGTGAGTATCTGACCTTTTAGCGCCATGTGGCCCTTTAGAGGTTTGCTGACTGCTGTGTGGTACAGACCCTATTCCTTGCCCAAGCGCTGCAGGCGGCTCACGCCCGCGAGCGGGGGCGCTAGAGGACCATTTGCGGGCCACTGAAGAGGCTCTGCGCGTGGCCGAGGAGTTGCACTCCGCCAAGGACGACCGCATCCACCACTTAGAAGCGGAGAGCGCAGAGGCGATGTCTACGCTGAAGCGCTCGTGGCCGTGGCGCGGTTGTCGGCCACAGAGGCGGTGCGACAAGAGGCCACAGCAAAGATCGAGCTACGGCAGACCATGTACAATGAAGGGAACCTCGGCCAGTGGCTGGATGAAGTCCCGCGGCGTGACGAAGGCGGCACCGAGGCTTCGGGGCATGACGTGAACCCGCAGGTGTGACACCGGGATTCTCATGTGTTGTCATGCGTTGTAATATGCGTGCTCTCTTTTATGAATAAAGTAGAAATTGCCTCCATGTTCTGACTAGCATGTCCCTGTGTTCCGAGTAGCTACCCGACAGGGACCGACTGCTAGTTTCTGACCTTGTGACCCGATGGCGTCTTCGACGCTGGCGACGGGCCGAGGAGTTGCTGGATTTCTGGGCGGCCCGGGTTTCTTCGGGAGAGGTTTTAGCGCGGACGCACGCTAAGGAGGAGCTTGCCGAGTAGAGGATGTGAGCATCCAAGGACGCCTGTGCATTTTACTTGTACCGCGCCCCCCTTTATAAACACCTCTGACTGATACGGGAAGGAGATTTTAGCTGAAACACCTGGCCTGCATCTCCGTTGTTACTACCGCGTTGTCCCCCGGTGACTTGCGAGATTATACTTCACGCTCGCTCGGACGCTAGGTAGACTTCCGCATGCTTCGTGTCCTTCCGAAGTGGTGTGAGCGGCCATGTGCCTAGTTAGTGCTCCGCGGGATGCGCGTGGAGGCAAGCCTCTGCTGCGCCTTGTGCATACATCGCGGGGTGCACGCGGAGACAAGCCCCTGCTGCGCCTTTTTGGCTCTTCGTGGAATACGCACGAAGGTAAGGCTCTGCTGTGTCTTGTGCATACCCTGCAGAGTGTGCGCGGAAGCAAGCCTCTGTTGAGCCTTCTCTTTTCTTTTATACTCCATGGAGTGCGTGGGACCGTCAACCACGTCTTATTTATACTCTGGAGAGTACACACCGGGATGAAGCCCATGCGTGTGCGGGACGTCCGCGTCTTGTTTATACTCCGTAGAGTGCGCAGGGACAACATCCGCATCTTATTTATACTCCGTAGAGTGCGTGCGGAGGCGGAGCTCGACGCTACGTCTTATTTATACTCCGTAGAGTGTGTGCGGAGGCGGACATCGACGCTACGTCTTATTTATACTCCGTAGAGTACGTGCGGAGGCGGACCTCGACGCTACGTCCTATTTATACTCCGTAGAGTGCGTGCGGAGGCGGAGCTCGACACTACGTCTTATTTATACTCCGTAGAGTGCGTGCGAAGGCGTCCCCCTGCTGCGTCTTATTTATACTCACATGGAGAGCCGCGTGCGTGGAGGCAAGCCTCCGCGCGTTTTTGCAAGCAGCAAGACGGGTTTTGCAAACGGTGAACTTTATTGAATTCCCGTTTGCGCGGGTGAGCTAGTACAAAATATGAGGTACTAACACTGATCGCTCAAGGGCGGCGATGGCGGCGGTTGTCGTTGCCGTGGCGGCGAGGCGGGGCACAGTGGGAGCCTCTACTGCCATAGCAATCCACGTGGGAGCTTTCTGAGGCCACCGAGGGTCCTTGCGCTAACATGCCCGGCCTAGGCGTCCCGTTGAGCCTCGTGGTGTAGACCTCTGGTGCCGAGCTGAGCCGAGCCATATCCTGGTCGTCGTGGGCGGTGATGATGCCTCGCGGGCTGGGGAGCTTCGTGCATAGGAAACCGTGGTGTGGAATTGCCCCAAAAGAGTTGAGGGTTGGTCGTCCCAAGATGGCGTTGTAAGGGTATGGGATATCGACGACGTCGAAGGTGGCGTCTTCGCTCCTCACGTTGTCATCCCGGCCAAAGGAGACCTGCAGGCATATCTGGCCCAGCAACCTTAGGGGCTGGCCTCCGAAGCCTTGCAGTGGGGTTCCCGAGGGGCTTAGGCGACTTCGGGGGATCCCCATCTAGTCGAAGGCGGCCGCGAACAAAATGTTCGCGGAGCTTACTCCATCGACTAGGACACGCCTGACTTCGCATCCAGCGAAGGCGACCTGGATCTTGGTGGGAGAACTCCACGCCTTCGGCTTCGGCGGGTGTGAAAGTAATTTCGTATTGCGCCAGTCCGGCAGTGCCTGTGCTGGATTTGCCGCCACGTGGTGTAGTCGCCGCACGTAGGCCTTTCGTTGCCGCACCGAAGCGAACTCTAGCGAGGAGCCCCCAGAGATGACGTTTATTATTCTGCACTGGCCTCCCTCCGGGGCCTGGATCCGCAGGGGGCCCTCCTGAGTGTTGGATCGGAAACGACAACAGAGGGGGGTGAATGGTGCCTTTAGAACTCACCCATCAAAGTATTCACGAAAATCTCAGCTCAAATGACAAAAGACTTGGACAAGAAACATCGGCAAAGAACTGAACTTGACACGGCAAAGAAACTGCAGAGAATGTTGTCCGGCAAAGGATAGCTGTCGAAATCCTTGTCACGGCAAAGAGGAAATGCTGCCACGGTAAAGACTTCCTGCCAGCCGAAAGCTTCCTTGCTGCCGAAAATAGGTAGAAATCCTTGCATTAACCGAGTACCAACAGCAGCAGAAACACAACAAAACAGCACTTCAAAAGATCAGAAACCTGCTGCTGAAAATAAAAAGATTTCTGCTGAAAGTGAACACAAAGAAAAGGTGAATGCTACCGGATGTAGACAAGAACAGGAACTGAGATCAAGGACTTTCTACAGTCCAACAAACAGCCAAGAGACAACACAATAGGTGTTGTAAAGCCAAAAGTATATCTCTCCTTTTGGGCCAAAGACTGAACCAAGTGAAAACAAGAACTGAACAACTCAATAGGTGCTGCTACAAAAGAAGAAGATAGAGCAATACTTTTGATGGACAAAAGGAGTACTCCAAGAAACACACTAGCATGTAGCTACCCGAGAGAAACCAATCAGTTTGGCAACCAGAAAAGAATTAAAGGAAGCAGAAGAGCATTAAATCGAATGGAGACTAATGCTGGCTGAAAAACATGAAGAGTCAGTCGAAATGAATAGCAAAAAGCAGGATCAATCCAAAGCATAAAGTTCTCAAATTGATATTGATACGGAGATATACGCGATTACATATGAGGGATTTCTCAGCTCACCTCTCTCTCAATCTCACACTAACTAAGTCCCCATACATGCTTGAAAGATCAAGAACTCTACTCCATCTCATACAAACAGGAAGAGACACAAACATAGAACTATCACACCCACTCTCTCAATTTCAGCACTAGAGAGCACCTCTCTATTTTATAGCCTCCACAATGGGTTCACACCATGCTTTACCCATTAAGCCTTCACCAACTCAATGATTTATCCAAACCCACTTCCTTTTGTGCAGCTTTGCGGTTTTACCAAAACGCCCCTCGCACACCTTCCAGGAAGCTTTCTCATTCCTTGCCCTCCAAGCCACGTAGCCACCTCGAGTCCTCGCCGTCTTCAGCACACCTCGACTGTTTTGACCTCGGCACCGCCCGCGCCTAGTCCAATATTCCCGTGCCTCGCCACGACTCCACTCGATGTCCTGCAGCCAACACAGACAAGAAACAAATCACATAGCACCGCTCGTGATAAAGTAACTGTCAGACCCAGATTTTGCAATCCAGCATCCTCTGTGATTCCACCGCACTATTCCCTGGATCAGTAGATAGTGCTCACAGATTACAGTTATGAATATCAAAGTACATATCAAGCAGAAGCGTAATATAATAGTAACTTACTCATGGGCTGATTAGGCCGAAATCAGTAAGATGCAGCAGCGGAAACAAAGCACACTGGTGGGACCCTCAGGACATGCCCACAGGCAGCCAACTGGAGGTTCACGACCTAACCCTTGACAACTTCATCTTCTTCTCCATCATAACCAAAAGTATTGCTGAAGCGTAGTGATCTGATTCCTGCTTCTGGATTTGTTATGAGAGCGAGTGTGAGCACACTAACCACCGTGCTCTATGAGCCAATACACAGAATGCAAATAAATAGTATGCATGGCTTATCAAAGGAGAGGCTCGGGTTATTTTATTTACCATAAATTGCTTTTGGTAGCCTTAGTATTATTAAATCATAGTGTTACTGTTTCTACCTAAACTCCACACGGCGATTGCCATAATTGACTTAATCCACCAAAGACACAATTTCCTTACTAATTGCTGTCTAAGACTCCAAACAGCGAGTGTCATCATTTACTTAATCCACCAGATATACTCTTCCAAATTGATTGCTGTCTAAGGCTCCAAACAGCGAGTGACATCATTCAATTAATCCACCGATCATATACTGTCTATATTGATCGCTGTCTAAAACTCCAAACAGCAAGTGACATCATTTAATTAATCCACCGATCATACACTTTCTATATTGAGTGCTGTCTAAAACTCCAAACAGCGATTAACATCATTTAAGTTTGATTCCACCAATATCTTTTATATTCTGAATTCCTAATAATCCAATCTTGTAATTGCTAATCATCAACTCTTCACTTCTGAATTCTAATGATTCTCTAACATAATTACTTTCAAATCCACCGATTTCATTTGTATCAGGATTTTTCTAACAATCCAATCTTTTCGGTTATTGATCCAAAACCATAATTTGATCTTCTAGTAATCAATCTATTTTCCATTAGCTATCTCTAACTAATTTACTAGTATACCTCCACCAAGAATATCATTGATCAAATTTACGATTCACTAGTCTACATCCACCGAGAATATCATTGATCAAGATTATACTCCAATAATTGTTATCATTCCTCCAATTCCCCAAATTCAATTGACTCATGTAGTAATCGATTCTATTAATCCCAATATTGTCAACATCCTCCAAGAATTTATAATAGTTATCAGTGTTGTAATCCAGCAATTACTTTCACACTCCCTAATTCTCCAAGAATCATTTAAATCACTATCCAACCTATATACTTATTTAGACTCCACCAATTTATTTCTACCAGAATCTACCCTATCGTCTTCTTTTTATGATTAACATGAGTCCACCAATATCTTTTTGTTTTTACCACAAATATCCATCCCCTTTACTCACGACTTTATTTATTCTTATTCCTCCCTATATTTCATTTTGTAAGAGGGAAAAACATTTTATTTTTGAAATATGATACATAAAAATTTCCTGAGACCTAGCAGTTTTAAACAAAAACATAATGTTCAAGAAAATGCAATAATAATAGTGATCCAGATTCCATCCACCGTTACATGGCATCCGCACCATATAGCATCTTTCAGCGTTATTGCCGCTTAACTTACCACTGGGACGACACCCAGGACAATTCAAATCAGGGCTTTCCACTGCCCTTCACTTTTCCAATCCCATACATAAAGCATTTTGAAATAGAACTATATCTGGTTAAGTTCTCATGTCCGCCCTTGACCGTGGGCACGGCTATTTGAATAGTTTTGACTCTGCAGAGTTTGTATACTTTGACCACAAGAGACAATCAACTCGTTGCCCCACACGATTCCTTAGTCATGTTGTTGAGCAGACCATCACAGTGACTTTTCAAAGTACCTCGCCCCTTCCATCATTTCACCCTATGGGCCGCTCCCACTTGCGATGGGTCCCATACGTTGTGCGGGATGTTCTCCTTCTGAACGTCTAGCAGCTGGCTACGTCCCCTGCTAGCCCGCCACAGCAGAACTTCACCCTCTGTGACTGTCCCATTCAAGCCGTCACACAGACAACCGCTTGCACTACCCCACACCTCCTCCTGGAAGGATGACTTTCAGGGTCCCGTAAATCTACTAAGCCAAGTTGTACTTTACAGACTTGTGGTTGTACTGTTTTACATAGGAGGTCATGATAAGATTCAGTCCTTAGTGGTATCTGGGCGGTTCTACCACAAAGCACACTCTCGTGCACCCCTGCACCATACCCCCGAACCATCCTCCCAGATAAATAAGCAATTTGAGGTTTTTGGGAATATAAAATAACCATATCCAACATACACCAGTCATTACCACCATGACTGCTCAACCAATTTTTCTCAGGATTAAAAAGTGTTGCTTGGGCGCTCTCGCGCCCCACGAGTATCTAAGCAATACTAAGCATGACATATAATTACGGACTTATTTTCGAAAGATTACTATTATAATTTTTGCTAGGGCGACAAGGTTCACATAAGCAAATATTCCAAGGAAGGTGTAATATTAATCAAGTTAAATAATGGGCATATAACTAAAATATTAAATTAAACATATATTTGCATATAAAGTAGCAGCATGCAATTTCATACTTTAAACAAAAATAGTTTGTAGAAAATGTAGGTTCAACATGATCAAAGTATTGACTCGCCTGGCGCGGTTTACCGCGGTCTTGAGCTCACACAATGCTTTCTCTTGAGCTTCTGGTCTCTCTATCTTCACTTCGAGCGTAATCACGCTGGATCCACTGAATCTTCACGACTTCCAATTTCTAATTACGCGACAAACGACTGAATCCAAATGAAAGCAAATAACTCAAAAGATCCAAGTAAATCCGAATAAACTCAACTTTTGTTTTATTATGAGCTAATGGGTGATTCGAGTGAATCTTTTTATTAATAATCTCTTTTTATTATTATTTTTTTAGACTTCTAGATAGTTATTCTATTCATATTAATTAATCGTATATATGAACTAATCCAAATTTACATTATGAATCATCTCAATTTACTCCTAGTAAGATTTTATTAGCTTCTCCAAATTATTGTCTAAATTTTCTTTGATTTTTGTTAATTAAAAATGGCTACAAAAATGCAGAGCAAAAATATGGGAAAAAGGTGCTGCCGGCCGGATTTGAACACAGAACCTGAGGAATAGACTAAGTCTTAAACGCACTCGGCTAGCCAACTGAGCCGGTGTTCTCTCGCGACTAACAAGGAGCAAACTATGTACAAGAGGCGACGCGGAATTGAGCTCCCCACCGTGCCTCCCTTCAGCCGAAACAGGGGAGGCGGGGAGCGGTCGGGGAGATGCCGGCGACCGTCAAAACGAGTTTATGGATGGGGGCGGAAGCTGAGGTAGGTGGTGGCATGGCCCAAAATGGCGTCGGCTGGATGGGGCAGCGGCTTAGGCGGCCGGCGGCGGAGGCGACAAGGGGCGGTGGTGCCATGGTGGAGGGGAGGAGAAACCGACCGGCGTAGAAGCAGTAGAGGGCGTGGGGACGCTTACCAATCGGTTCTTCGGGCAGGAAAGGGCCGGAGACGGGCCGGCACCGTGAGTAGGTGGTGGCGCAAAAGGGTTCACGCCGCCGGCGAGCTGGGGCGACGGGGAGCTTCGGTCGGCAGTGGGGAGGAGTTCAAGGCGCCGAGGAGCCTCTCCCACCGCAAGGAATTGGAGTGTAATCGACCGAGGCGGTGGCGGCGGTGGGAATGGCGGAGACGGTGGCGGTCTCGGCGGAATTTGGGAAATTCTGGCGAGCTCGGGATCCCACGAGAGGGAAGGATAGGCGGAGGTAGGCGACGCGTTTGGGGGTCTTGTTTGAGCTTTAAAGGCGTCGGGTGAGCTAGCGCCGGACGGGACCGACCGGGCGGCGTGGGAGGGCATGGCGCGGCCGAAATTCGCGGTGGCAGGTGGCGTGCGACGTGCGGCACAGGGATGGGCACGACGTGGGGCACGCGGAGGCGCGGGAGCGGGTTGGCGCGAGAAGGGCGAGGCGGCAGCGCAGCGCGCACGACGCATGCGCGCGGGGCGCTGGAAGGGAGGCGTGGAGCAATCTCAGCCAAGCAAGGAGCAAGAGAGTAGGAAAGGAAAAAGAAAGAAGACAGGGAAAGAGAGAAAGCAGTCCGGGCCCACTAGCAGTGACAGTGAAAATGAGGAATAGGAGAAAAGAATGAGAGAAAAATAGAGAGCTTTGTCAATTCTTAAGTTTTTGGATTTTTGATTTATAACTTTTAACTTGCATTAAAATTTACTGATTTAAAATTCAAGCTTTAAGTTTTCAGCTATTAAACAAGAGTTTTTTTGTCATTATTATTTAGGTTATATGTGTGTGTGTATTATTTCCTGTATTATTAAACTCTTCCTTGCACAATTTGTATATGCACACACACACACACATATATACCTATATATGTATGTACTGTGTTTGCATTTTATTCAGTCACTTTATTGCTAGCCATGCCATTATTTTCAAAATGTGTATGTACTGGATCATCTTTTCAGATTCGCATTCAAAATTTTTGTTTTCTAATATTTGCATATTTCCTTTTTTGGCAATACTAATGCTTATTTTTATCTTTTATGAATTTATTAAATTTTTGGAAGCTCAACCAAATTCAGGAAAACACCATAAAATCTAAACTCCAACAGAATATATCGCAAAAACAATTCAAGAAATTCATATTTTTAAATTTAAATTTTTCAGGATGTTACAGTAACCATTAGCGAAAATATCAAGCATGATAAAGCCCAAACCTGTCGAACCAAAGTATAAGCCTCCTAAGCCCATACGACCAAGTTTGACCAAGTCCGACCGAGCCGATTGCACCGTGCAACGACATGGTCCAAACCACACAAACCAAGCTCGACTTTCCTAAAACCGATGTCAATTACTCATCACACACTCGGGGTCACCTCCACATGGTCCATCACTGAGGCTGCAACCCCTGATCTTGGGTCCGTATGGGGGCCTTCCAAGGGATGTTGGACGTGGGCTACGATGGGCAGGCGTACCTCGGGGTTTCTGTCCCTGGCGACGCTCTGCCGGAGTGCAGCGATGGTGGTGCATGCGCGCGTGTCATGGCTGCCCCGCCCATGTACCTCGCACCACAGGACATGCTGCTGATCGTCGTATTCTGCGCGGGTCCAATCGTTGCGATCGTTGCGACCCAGACTGCGCCCCCGGCCCCGACCTCGACGAGCTTTGCCACCGCGACCAGCGGGGGCATTGTCCTCGGAGCCACCTTCGTTGTCGTAGACGTAGCGGGTTCTCCGAGACCTCTGCTGGCGCCGCTTAGGCTTGTCGCCCGACGGGTCCTTGTGCGGGGGCGTCCTTGCGCTCGGGGGCATCCTTCGACGGCTCCTGCTTGCGCTTGCCCTTCGAGAAGCCTTCCTTCGGCGAATATCTAGTTTTTGCCGCGCCCTCTACTTGGTTGATGTCGAACGAAATCGTCACCTTGGCGACACCCTCGCATCTTCTTCCGCTCTGGCGTACTCTTCCATCTTATCGAAGAGCTTGGCCACCGTCTTAATCGGCTTTCGCGCATTGTATTCAGCCAGCGGCCCCGGGCGGAGGCCCTGTATCACTGCGTTGTTGATGGTGGTCTTGTTGACATCCTTGACCTGGCAATGGACCTTCGTGAAGCGCTTGAAGTACTCCCGGAGCTTCTCCGAGGGTTTCTGCTTGACCGCGAAGAGCTGGTCCGCATCGGCGTGCTCGACATAGTTCCCTTGGAAGTTGTTGTAGAGTCGATCGTGGATCTGCTCCCATGCGTAGATGGAGTTTGGCTCGATGGTGAAAAACCAAGAGAGCGCCACCCCTTGTAGCGCGAGGGGGAGTCCCTTCGCCTTCGTGGTATCGTCTCTGCTGGCGTCTTCGATGGTGGTCTCGTACATGCGCACGAACTCCCGGGGGTCTGTGTCGCCCTTGTACGGCTCGATGGCGCTGGGGAACTTGAGGTCTTCCGGCCATGCTGCATGCTGCAAGCCTACAGAGAGTGGGGACTTTGGGTCCACGCATCGCAGTGGGACACGACTGGACGTAGGGGCGTCGCGGCTATCCGCTCGTTCCGGCGTGGGCTCCGGCGCAACCATCAACGGGGTTTGGTGACTCCGAGCCTCTTGCATATCCTGCACGGCTCCGCGGCGATCTGCTAGCTCCTGTAGAGCATGCCGAGGGCCGCCACCAGGGCGTTCTCCGCCGTAGGGGTTGCCGAGGCGGTCGGTGCACCTGGTCGTGCTGCCGCGATAGCGGCGACCACGGCCTATGCTCCTGTGTTGCCTTCTGCGCCGGCATGGTGGGCTCCAGAGTCGAAGACAAGGCTTGCGTTGCCGCCGGAACCGCTCATCGCTCCTAAACCGGGTGCGAGGGTTGTGGCGATGGTGGCGGGGTCGACAGTCGCGACAGCAGTGGCGGGGCCGACCATTGCGGCAGCAGTGGTGGGGCCGACCGTCGCGGCAGTAGTGGTGGGGCCGACCGTCGCGGCAGCAGTGGTGGGGCTGGCTGTCGTGCCATGGACGCCGATGTTCGTGGCCGTCGCACCCGCGTCGCCATCCATGCCCGCGACTGCCGACGCCGAAGCCCTGGTGTTCACTCCGATCTTCGTCGCACCCACCGCCTTCTTCCTTGCCGCCGACGACGAAGCTTTCTTTGGTGCCATCCTCCTTCGGATCTTCAGGCTTGTTGTTGTGCTCCCCACGGACGGCGCCAACTGTTGTGGTTACAGACCAAACAGAGAGAGAGTATGGTAGTGGAGAGTTAGGTGAGCAAGTGCTTAGGGTTTCCCCCATGGCCTGTATCGTATATATGTATCCACATGGGGAGTGTTATTACAACCGTACCCTTACATTTGAGTATCCCTCTCAGGGGCACTTATGTCATTATACATGTCCCGTTTTGGGCCTTACAGCCTTCTAGCAGGCCGACTGGGCTTAGGTGGGGGCCACCCCTACAACACTTCAAATCATTTTGATCGTCACAATTAAGAAAAAAGACAAGTGTATGGTAGAATGGTATTCAAGTGTTTGAACTTATTGTTTGTTTAAACAATTACTTGCTATGATGATTAATATGATGATACTTGTTCTTAAATTGTTAATATGTTTATGGTTACAATGATGGTTATGTCTATTCGTTAATGTTGTTGTTTAACTATCGAAAAGAGATAATCATTACATTGCATGTGAGCATTAGTGTTGTAAAGATGTACGACGTAAGTGCTCTACGAAGGTAGTTGAGACCCTGTATGAAAAAGGATAGGGCGACTTTGTATGAAAAAGGACAGGGTAAGGGTGTGTTATCGACGGCTGAACACTCTGTTACACTGGTATGCGCAGAAGAGAAGTTTAGTCTTGTGTATTACATTCATAAAAAGATGCATATGTGTGGAACTTATGGATAACGAGCATGTGATTATGGGATAATTGTGAATTAAGATGATATGTTAAAATGGTGCTTACCTTGTTTATTATTCTGCTTGTACTTACTGGTCACGGACTTACCCTTCCTTATTTGTTGTTTTTAGTTGATCGCTGAAGGCGGCATGCGTTGGGTGGAAGTAGGATATGGATTTATGCACTTTTGTAGCTCTTTACTTCACCTAGCATTACTTCACTTTTGGTTATAAACAATTTAGTCTTTTTCATTGCAATAATTGGATAATTTGTAGTTTTCCTTAGTTCCTTATAGTTTATAATACTGCTAGATGGTGTGTTCCTTATAGTAGATTTATTTATGGTGCTTTTGGTAATTATTTGGTTCATATTAAGTTCAATTTATAGTCTATCATGTTGCAGAGATTTATGTTTAATTTCATGTGGAATGTTGACCCTTGATATCTAGTTGCCATTAATACTTGTTTATTGGTTTAAATTGGTAGCACTAGTGGTCGTAGGTGACATCTTGGCTTTTTGTTAAACCGAGGTGTTACAGTTGGTATCAGAGCAAGCTTTAGATCCATAATGGAAAATTGATAATTTGACTTAGATAATCAACTAAATTTTAGCCTAGGATAGTAAACTTGTAACAAAAAAATACTAGGCTGGATATTTTCTAAAATATGACTTAGGTTAATTAATTTGTTTGAAGTAAAAAGTTTGATGCACTGGTGTACAGTAGGATAGGATTGGGCCATGCATTGCATTTACGCTTCCGTTAGTTGTATAATTATTCATGAATGTTGAGTTGTTGCCTATGTTTTTGTTGGATGGTTGGTTCATTAAGATGGAAAGCGATGTTGAGAGATAAAGGTTGTAGTTGTAGCTGTGGCAAGGCCAGGCTGTACCATCGGTTGTGGTGTATCATTAATGAAGAGTTTTCCTTGAATAACCTTAGTTACCAATGATCGGAGATAAATTTCTATTGGTCGTTTTCGTTCAATCGGTGAGTTATTATTCTTTCTATGATATTTCATTGGTTAGTTATTTGTAGTTTGGTAATATGCTTTTATTTGCTATTCTATTTATGAAGAAATTGTGGTTTTTCTAAATGTTGAGCTATTCTTGCTGCTCATGAAAGTTGTCATGTTGTTGGGATGTCTTTTCGTGGTGGTTTTACATTTTACTGAGGGGTTTGACTTATTTCTTGGCTCAATATCTTCTTTTTTTTATCATGGAGAACATCTTTTGCAATCTTTATTTTGTGTAGAGGTTTTAAACCCGTGTGTTTTTGGAGTAACTATGTGTTGAAGTTTAATGTCTGATTTTGTGATGGAAAAATACTAAGCTCATGTTGTGATGACTTCTTTAGTTTGAAAAAAATATTGGTAATACATAAAATGTCAAGTTGGGAAAAAGGAAGTAGTGCATAATTGATTGTAAGTAATATCTTTGAAAGTGAAACTAATTAAATATGATAGTGTCCTATAATAGTTTCATGTTGAATAGTGAGTAGGAGTACGTCCACTATTACTTGAATTGTTATGGTTATAGGGAAGCATGGAGTATGGTTGAATCGATTATATAACTAGAGTGTTAGGAATTCGCAAGCTATATTGGATGAATTGGATTATTTTGGTCTCGGTAGATTATTCTAATTATTTGTGAAGGATATGCTAAAGTTGTATGTGAGATTTTTGTCTTTGGAAATATTAACCTTGAGTTAATCTTTTCTAAGGATACTTGGTGAATATATGTAGATGCTTGATTTACATGTTCCTTGCCAAGCTAAATTAACCTAATGTGTATAAATGAATGGGTGAATATTGTTGCATCATCATGCGAAATCTTCTTTAGTAGAGGTTAAATTGTTGAAACTTTGATGATATTTTGCTTTAAGTTCAGCACATGAGGTGGAATTTTTGAATTTGTATTTGTAATTGTTTATGTGATTGCATAAAAAATAGAACAACAAATAGATTCTATAATTATTTTAATAGTCATTCATTAATGAGAATCACTAGGGAAAAATTTATGTGTGATAGGATTGGTATTGAGCATCATTAGGGATTGAATGAAGTTTACTAAATGTTCACATTTGCATGCTTTTTGATATTACTATGTAATAGGTGTCCTCGACTAAAGAGTTTTTCTAGAATGTTATGATTGTTGTGGTACTCTTGTGATGCTTGGTGAATTTTAAAACTTAGGATAGGATAATAAAATATTTTGAAGTAATTCAGTATGATTTTAGAAAACTTGAAGATACAATCATAACCTTTCATAATTTTTGTTAAGAGTTGTTAAATTGGTAATTGCATAATTTGTTTTGAATTTGTTGGCTTACATGGTAGCGGTACTTAAAATAATAATAAAACAAAAAAATACTAAAACAAAAAATTTGTATTGACGTAATTTTCTATTTGTAAATGAACTTATTGCAAGTGTTAAAACTTTTATATGTGCTGCCATTTTATTGTTCTTTCATTATATATGCTTGTGGGATATTGAATTTATCAAAGGGCATGCAAACTTGATGCATTATTAAGACTATTACCATTATGTACGTTGCCAGATTTTCTAAGTATAATTTGATCATGTCACATTGCTATAGATAGTCCTATCACAAACGGTTCGGAACCGTCATCACAGACGGTTCCTGAACCGTCAGTGTTTATGTGTCAGTGATAATAGATGGTTATCACAGACGGCTACCAAGCCGTCTGTGATAACTCACATTACAGACGGTTAGTACCAAAAAATCGTCTGTGATACTCGACTATCACAGACGGTTTTTTGGTACTAACCATCTGTGATACTCGACTATCACAGATTATTAATAACAAAGACCATCTGTGATATACAGAATATCACAGATGGTTTTTTATACTAACCGTCTGTGATATGAGTAATATCATAGACAGTTTGGAAGAAAAACCGTCTGTGATATTGTGTATATCACAGACGGTTAATAACAACGGTCGTCTGTGATATCGTTCATATCAAAGACGGTTTTTCACAACGAACCGTCTGTGATAGCAACTGCTACAGCCATTTTATTTGCCTTTTTTTGGCTAGCCTCAGGATGTGCTAGCCATACCCTCCGAAAGCAAGCAAGCAGATTACATATAAATGACAGATAAGTTAATTGTAACTCAAAGTGAATTACAACAAAATTCGCTACATAGATGAATGTAACAAACGGCTAGCAGATCACATACATATATAGAATGAAAATCGTTACAATGATCTGACAAATGAATTAAATTGAGTGAATTGTTTGTACAATTGAATCCAATTTTTCAACATCTAATTATCAGTTATCACCATTGCTGGGGTGGAACTCTCCAGCCTTGTTTATGACCTCTGCTATTAAGAATTCGGCAAGGCTTCCATGAATTTCAATGAGTTTGTCAAGATCATATGTACTTTCGTCGAAGTCTACCCGCTGTTGCTAGGCGCAATGTTAAGTCGTTAATTAGTATGTGTGTGTGAATATATATACATATATATAATCAGAAAATAATAATTATTGGAAGGACCTGACAAACCTCTGGATCATTGATCTTAGTATCCATGATTTCCTTCATATGGCAGCAAACGTAGAATCCACATACGTTGACCTGTAGCTGCTGGTGGCACTGCAAAAATAGAATTACATACATAGGTATTGTCAATTCTAGAGGCATTATAACAAAGTGTGATATAGGATTGTTGTGTTGTAGCGGGTACCGGAAATCGCGTGTTGTGTCGCAGCGTGCCACTGGATTTGTTGTGTCTTCCTCCTAGGGCAACATAAGCGGCAAATGACCTACGTGATTCAAAAAAGTTAGCCTCGGCCATTGCAAACGAAGGTAATATTACAATAGAGTTATATATGGAGGAAATGAGTTTACCTGTTAATTACTTCTTGCACACGACTGAAGTCGTGGTTGCTCTTAAGTAGGGAATCAAGGTATATTACCTTGCTCCACTTTGGTACAATCACAATCAAAATCCGGTGATGCCTAGTCATGTGTGTCGCCATAGTGATTAATCCTACGTTCATGCTGCATGTAAAGTACAAATGAAACATATGTGTGGCAACTAGTGAAGCACTTACTCTTGGTTGAAGGGTACCATGACGTACTGATGTGGCCAAGAGTGTGAATGCTACATTGATTTGTGCTTCATCTATGCAATCTAAAGTTACAAGGCTTAGTAATGCTGAAGTTGTTACTTACACATGAGGGATATGCTACGGAGGGCGAAAGCGAGGAATCTGAACATGACAATGAGAAATTCAATGATTCTCCACAAGAAGTTGTGTATTGTGATCCTGAGGTTGGTCTAACTTTGATGACTCATAAGGTGGATGGTGACAATAAGCTGATTGTTGAGAAGGGGCAGCGACGTGGTGTTTTTCAAACCCAATGCATGATCAAAGGCAAACGGTGCAAGCTTATAATCGATGGTGGAAGCTATAACAATGTGATCAGTAAGGACGTGGTTGATGCACTCTCATTAACCACATGGCGTCATCTGAAGCCATACTATATGCAATGGCTTCACAATGTTGGTAAGTTGAAAGTTACTCACAAAGTTCGTGTGCCGTTTTCAATTGATGGATATGAAGACAAGGTGGAGTGTGACATCGTGACTATGCACATGTGTCACATCATGCTGGGGCGTCCGTGGCAGTTTGATCGCACACACCAAGGGAGAGCCAATCGCTTCACTTTTATGCATAAAGGTGTATTGCCATCAATGATAAGGAGCTTGTGAAGATTTCCACGAAACCGAGGACGGTTTCGCTTGAAGGGGGAGGGGACGATGTGGCCAAGAGTGTGAATGCTACATTGATTTGTGCTTCATCTTGCAATCTAAAGTTACAAGGCTTAGCAATGCTGAATTGCGCAAGGAGAAAGAAGCAATCGGTTATGGGAGAGAGAAGAATATCCTAGTTCGTGCGGATGCTTACGTGATTCCTCCTTTGCGCGGTGCAAATAACACAACAATGCATGGAATTAGAGGTGTGGACGGAGAAGAAAAAAAGTTAATTTGGCTAAATGTTCATGTCTATGATCAATCAAGATCAATCAATCAAGTTCTCGTGATTGCAGTTCTGTCTATAATGTTCATGAAGTTCTCAATGCCAATTATGAGGTTTATAATGCACATAAAATACATATTTGGAAAGCCAATGAAGTCTACTTTCCAACGAATCAAACGGCACTTGATTTGGAGTTTCCTACACAAAGTTATGGCAACTTTATTGGATGCTGCACGGGCTGTCCGGAGAGACGCGCGAGACTTGCCAAACATAAAGAGTTCGAGTATTGCAATGCAAGTAAGGGTAAAATCCGACCACACCATGGATTCCTAAAGGTTGAGAAGGACTCCTTTTCAGGTTCCAAATGGATTTGGAAGTCCATTAAACAAGAAAATAAAACATATAAAGATTTGAAACCGATTCGGACTCGGATTGGGACAGCTGGCAAGACCGATACTAAAACGTCCATAACTTTCACAAACGGAGTCCGATTTGGGCGTTCTTGGACTCATTCGAAAGATATTTCGAAGCCCCACACAATGGACAAGGTGCCAGCCACGGAATCCTCATGGTCACATCGCAAATTGAGAGAGAATTCAGAGGTAGTAGTTTAGGTATTTCCTTTTTAGTTCGTATTGGAGTTTGTTTCGGCCTTAGGCCAAGTTGTGCGTGCGTTTTAGTCAAGGCCGTACATTGTGCACCAATATAAGGCCAGGGCCTTAGCCCCATTGTAACAGAGGCTATGATATGATAAGTTTTTAGACTCGTGAAATAAAGGAGAAAATCGCCATGATGGTTGGTGGCGGCCAGATTGCGTGATTGCAAGGTTTTCTTGTTTGGAGTTTGCGGAGTTGGTGCAAGGCAAGAATATGAGATTCATGAGATTGCCCATCGAATCTACAAGGTTCATCTCTTCTAATTCGTGTCTTCTTGCTGAATTCACGGTTTGGGAGCTCGGCGGATTGCTTCTAGTGTGCGCCTTGCATACTAGTGCAAATTGCACTTATCAATATGGGAAATTTTGTTCAGTAGCACTGAAAGGTCGCCTCTTTCGGAAAATACCACTAAAAAAATGGGGTTCCGAAAATTACCACTGAAAGATTCATTTTTCTTCGAGATTTAGCATTTTGGACAAAAATACCCCCTCCCTCACTTTCTCTCCTCCTGCGCCGCCCCGTCCGCCTCACTCTTCGCCGCCGGCCTCCCCGCTCCTCTCCCTCTTCTCCCGCTCCCCTTCCTCTCCCTCCTCCTCGCCCTCCGCCTCCCCGCCTCTCCCCCGGCTCCCCTCCCCGCCGCCTCCCCCCGCTCCTCCTCCGCTCCTCCCGCCGCCCCCTCCTCGCCGCCTCCCCTCCGCTCCCTCCCGGCTCCCCTCCCCTCCCCGCCCCGCCGCTCCCTCCCCGTCTCCCCCCGCCGCCTCCCGGCTCCCCCCCCCGCCGCTCCCCTCCCCACCTCTCCCCCGCCCTCCCCCCCAGCTCCCCCTCCCCCGCCGCAAGCGAATACAGACGCAAGCACAACAACACATTCAGATCTATTACAGCTAATGAGCCCTTCGTGGCACAACATTGAAACTAAACAAGACACCCTTACGACACTTACGGCAAAAGTGTGTTGTCTAGTTTCTCGCCTTGCCACAACGGAGGTGCTAGCTCATGGCAGTAGTCGGCGTTGTGGAGGAACAAGCAAATACAGAGGCAAGCACAGTAACACATTCATATCTATTACAGGATAACAAGCTAACGAACCCTTCATGACACGACGGTGAGTCTAAACAAGACACACTTACGACACTTACGGCAAGAGTGTGTTGTCCAGCCTCCCGCCGTGCCGCGACGGAGGCGCTAGCTCGTAGCGGAGGGGAGATGCATGCAGGAAGCTAGCTAGTGGATGAACTCACGCGTGACTAGTACCGGTGGTAAGGTAGATGGGGTTATTAATAAGGGCCGAGCCGTGGGAGGAACTGCTGCCTGCCATTCGATGTGGAGAGAATGGACGGGTGAGATCGAATCCTGGGTATATGCCAATTATCGGTGACATGTAATCATCACAGACGGTTATTAACACGAACCGTCAGTGATGTCCATAATATCACAAACGGTTTGTAATACCAACCATCTGTGATAAATCCGAGACGGTTTGGAATATGAACCGTTTGTGATATTAATATCAGAGACGGTTTGGAATACGAACCGTCTATGTTAATGCTTAAATATGCGCGCCCTAATCTTGCTCTTCTACACACTGTACGTCCTCTCCTCATTTTCTTCATCACCACATTTCTAAATAATGACATCTAAAATTATTTTAATCTCCTTTCTCTCATCTATCCATCATGAGTTGTTCGGACACAACCTTACACAAGGAGCCAACAATTTACGTCTGGAGCAGCTCCTCCACTCACGCCCTGCTCTCCTTCCTCGACTCGCTTCCATCCGTCAGCTAGACCTCATCATCCGCCGTCAAACAGAGGTGTCTCGTTGCCGCTCAGGATAGGGAAACCGCCCTCAGCCTCGTTCTTCTCTACAATGTGCGCAAAACGGAGGAAGATCATGCGGCAGTGCAGACACACATGGATAACCTTGCCGATCAAGCAGAATCGGCCGATTTTGAGGAAGCTTATCATGGCATCCTATTTGAGATTATGGAACATGCTAATGATTTGTCCAGGCTTGAGGAGGAAGTGGAGAGGGCAAGGACAATCTTGACGGCATTCGAGAACACAGCGGCTGATCCTCCAACTCCAGAAGTCGACAAAGAAGCATATGAAGCCCAGAAGATTCAAATCTAGGAATCCTTTTTTTGCACTTTTGTAATAAAATTGCCTTGAATTTGACTCTCGTCTCAGTTTATCTTCTGTAGTTCATACGACAACGGTCTGTCAGGTTTACCACAGAAGGTTCGTATTAAGAACCGTCTGTGATAGTTTCACAGACGGTTATTAACAGAACCGTCTGTGATGTCTCAATTATCACAGACGGTTCGTGTTAATAGCCGTCTGTGAAAATATCACAGACGGTTGCCAGTATAAACCGTCTGTGATGTAGCCGTCCAGTATAGCCTCTTTTGTAGTAATGTCATCCAATGATGGAAAATAAAAATTTTGGTGTAATAACCTACTCAATGTGGTAATAAATTCAATGGTGATGAATGTTGAACTATTGACATGATGATGAGGCGATGTGATGTGGCCAAGAGTGTGAATACTACATTGATTTGTGCTTCACCCATTCAATCTGAAGTTACAAGGCCTAGTAGCTCTAAATTGCATAAGGAGAAATAAGCAATCGGTTATGGGAGAATGAAGAATATCCTAGTTCGTGCGGATGCTTATGTGATTCCTCCTTTGCGTAATGCAAACAAGCCAACAATGCATGGAATTAGCGGTGTGGATGGTAAAGAAAGAAAGCTAGTTTGGGTAAAGATGAAGACACAAGATCAATCAAGTTCTCATGATTGCAGTTCTGTCCACAATGTTCACGAAGATTGCAACACCAATTTTGAGGTTTCTAATGCATACAAAATACATATTTGGAAAGCAAATGAAGTCTACTTTCCAACGAATCAAATGTTGCATGATTGGAGCTTCCTACACAAAGTAATGGCAAATTCATTGCTAGCTGCACGGGCTGTCCGAAGAGACGCGCGAGACTTGGCAAACATAGAGAGTCCGAGTGTTGCAATACAAGTAAGGGTAAAATCCGACCATACCATGGCTTTCCAAAGGATGAGAAGGACTTCTTTTCAGGTTCCAAACGGATTTGGAAGCCTCTTTAACAAGAAAAGGAAACCTATAAAGATTTGAATTAATTCAGATTCGGTTCGGGTCAAACAGGAAGTCCAACATTAAAATGGCTATAACTTTCACAAACGGAGTCCGATTTGGGCGTTCTTGGACTTGTTGGAAAGCTATTTCGAAGCCCCATACAATGGATGAGGTTCCAGCCACAGAATTCTCATGGTCACATCGCAAATTGAGAGAGAATCTAGAGGTAGCAGTTTAGGTATTTCCTTTTTAGTTCGTATTGGAGTCTGTTTCGGCCTTAGGCCTGGTTGTGCACCAATATAAGGCCAGGTCCTTAGCCCCATTGTAACTTAGGCTATGATATGATAAGTTTTTATGCTTGTGAAATAAAGGAGAAAATCGCCATAATGGTTGTTGGCGGCCAGATTGCGTGATTGTAAGGTTTTCTCGTTTGGAGTTTGCTGAGTTGGTGCAAGGCAAGAATAGAAGATTCTTGAGATTGCCCATCAAATCTACAAGGTTCAACTCTTTTAATTCGTGTCTTCTTGCTGAATTCACGGTTTGGGGAGTTCGGTGGATTGCTTCTAGTGTGCACCTTGCATTCTAGTGCAATTGCCCTTATCAAGATTGTTGGCTGGTCAAGGCAAGAAGAAGGAACCACGCTGAATGTACCGAGAAAGATCGGGCCATCCCTACGCATCAACTAATCCTTAGTTGGTATGTATCACGATGGGGTCCCTATCTTCCGATAGGATGATAACTTCGATTTTGGTGGAGGTGACCCTTGCGAACCGACTACAACCGCACGACGTCGCTTGCGCCTTAGCAATCGCTGAACCACACTCCAAGTTGTTATCAACCGTGCCAAGAACGCGGTTGACCTGACCACGAAGGTCTATTCCTGCAAGCAATCGAAGAATACGCAAGAACAAGATAACAAGCAATCTGAAATTGCAAATATGTATATTGAGTTCAAAAGGTGGGATTCCGAAGGCTGTCTTGACAGGTAGTCGTCCGACACAACTGAAGAACAGAAGTTTGCATAATGGCTAAACCTAAACTCAACGAAATCCCCTATAGTTCTACTTCGTTGTTTTAAACGTTGCAATCTAGCTAGCAAATAATCAGCATGATATTTTGTAACATCCCGAAAATTTGAAATCTGAAAATGAGAAACTTTTGAATTACTTTTGCAATATATTCTATTTGAATTTGGATTTTACGATGTTTTCCTGAATTTGGTTGAGGTTCTAAAAATTGAAGAATTAATAAAAGAGAAAGACAGGTATTAATGATGCCCTAAAAAGGAATGTGCAAATAATGGAAAACAAAAATTTGTAAATACGAATCTGAAAAGATGATCCAGTATAAGAAAAGAGAAACCTAAGTTAATAAAATATAAAATTTCATTTTGAGAATGGTAGTACAAGAGCAACAAAAATAAATAAATAAAATATATGCAATTATATACAAAAGGACTAGTATGGTAAACAAAAGCATAAAAAAATGTATATATAAAAATATGCATACCAAAAATAATGGTATAAAAATATATATATACTTGTACACATGTAAAAAAAAAGAAGCAGCAATGAAATAATAATAATAAAAAGAAGAAGAAATGCAGCCGGCAGGCCACCACCCCCGGCCTGGCCCAATTCTCCGACCCGCCTCCACTGCACCCTGTCACTGCGCCGCGGGCCCCCATCAACTCGCGCCCCGGCTCCCTTCCACGCGGGCCCGTGCCCCCGCCCGCGCTCCCCTCGCTCCACCCGCGTCTCCCTCTGCCACTGGGCCAGCCCGCGCCTCCCCTCCCTCTCTTTCTTCTCTTCCTCCCGGTCGCGCGCCATCTTCTCTCTCTGGCGCAGCTCTCTCCTTCCGCGTGGCAGCCATGCACCAAGCCCTCCGCACATCAGCCTGACCTCCGTCGCATCGCTAACCCCTCCCTGCAGCCGCAGCGTGTGCCCATGCCCTGCGCCTGTCGGGTCACCTCGCCATCGCTCTGCCGGGCACCATGCCCCGCCGCGCCTTGCCACCCTCGCGGCGCCATACCGAGCCATGTTCCCAAGTCGTCAGCAACAGCGCTGCAACAGAACCCCTCCTTCATGCTATAGATGGCTCCAAGCTACCGCTTCCACTCGACCATCTCCACATTTCCCTCTTCCTCCTCCGAGTGGCTCACGCAGACACCAATGCCATCATCGCCAGGGCTCCACGCCGCCCCGTTGCTCCGGCCGATCAACCCAGAAAACAACCATGCCATGGCGTAGCCCCGCTCTCCCTTTACTTCCCCTACGGCCCAATCGGAAAAGCCCGGCCGAGCTCGCGGAATTGCACTTCTCCCCATGACCGCCGCGCGCCAATCCCATCGCCGCCTCCTCGGTCGACCTCCGTCGATTCCTCGCCGGTGGAGCACCTCCTCACGCCACAAACCTTCTCCAACCGTCGCGGAGCTCCTCCCCACCGCAGCTCGCTGGCGCCGTGAGCTCCACCCGCGCCGCCCATGGCCCTCGTCGCCGGCTCACCTGGGTTCCTCGCCCGCTCAATCAACGCCATGGTAAGACTCCCGTGATTCCCTCCTGCTCCCGCGCATCTCCGATTCTCCTCTCCCACGCCGGCGCCGCCGTCCCCTTCCCACCTCGCCGCCGGCCGCTCCGAGCTGCCGCACGCCCACCTCGCCTCCGTCTTGGGTCGCTCCGCCTCCTCCACTGGCTTCCCCATCCCCAGACGAACCCATTTTGGCGGCTACGCTCGCCTCCCCGGCCGCTCCTCGCCGGCGCCACCGTCGGCCATGGCTGCCCGAGCCGCCTCCTCTGTTTCGTCTCAGCCACACCTTGGTTCATGTATTCTTCCCCTCCGCTTCTATCAGCCCAGGCGTCGGCCGAGTTGGCTATTAGCACTCGAGTTAAGAATTTGCAGCCGAGAGGTCCTTAGTTCAAATTCGGCTGGTAGCACTTTTTCCCCATATTTTTGCTCTATCTTTTATAGCCCTTTTTAATTAATAAAAATCATGAAAAATTAGGGAATAATTTAGAGAAGATAACCAAATTTAATTAGGATATAAAAGAGGTGATGTAAGATTTAAATTTGGGTTATATGATTGATTAATATGGATTGAGTATTTATTTTAATCCGTATCGGTTAAAAAGGTTAGTAGGAATAATGTTTAGATCAATGTTCACAAGGAATGACAGCATAGCAAATAAAAATTTACTACAAAATAAATCATGAACTTTTGCATGATAGTAAATGTTGTAAGACTAACCATCATATGGTTCAAAAACGTAAAGGTTAATCCTATGTCCTAGCAGTGAAAAAAAATCCTTTAGGTAATATACCCAAATTAAATTAGAATATAAGTTAGAGAAACTAATAACAAATTTACTAGGATGTAATGAGAGTATTTAATATTTAAATTAGCTCATATATGATCAATTATATGGTTTGAATAATTAATTAAAAGATTTACTATTAATTAAAGACATTGAAAAAGGCATTATGACTTTGATTAAATATCCCAAATTTAATAAAGATTACCCTTGCATGAAAAATTAGAATGTATGATTAATAATTATCATAACCAGCCATTATAGATAAATAAATAAATAAAGCTAAGTTTGACAATAACTAAAGCATAGATAATAAGATAATGGTGCCCGTAAATAAACCCTACAGATTAGGTTTAACAACTAATAACGTCAAGTATGGAATAACAAGCTAGAAGTTGTACCCCAAATGAATACTAATTCAAATTGAGCTATGCCATGTAATTAGGGTCACATAAAATGATACATATTTACGCAAATTGCTAAGCTTAAACTAAAATTAGAAATAAAGTTAAGCGTAATAGTAGTTAAAGTATGAGCAAGCTAATAATAGTGCCATTAATTAAATCTTAACACTAGCTTTAGTAATAATAGTATTGCGCATAATTGTATATATAACAAGTTAAGACCCATACGAGTGGATCCTAATTCAACCTAAATTTGGCCTAGCTATGAATGAAGATACATAAAATATGATAATGGGATTATTAGAGATTTAAACTTTAATCAACTACCATATATACATAAATATTGAGCCTTGCTATTTATCTTAATCTAATTAATAAGTAAAAGCCTATATCAGAGACTATTCTAAAAACTTAATAAAGATATCCAAGTGTTATAATACCTTTGACTAAAAGATTTATAGAATAAGTACAGATCTCATCCGTCACTCCAGTTTGCTTTTACCATAACCTAAGTTACAAGGAATACATACCAATCGGACTCGTACATCGATACATAGGTCTAACCTAGCTCATGGAACTTCCTTGATAAATACGAAAATAATAAAAGAAGTTAGTAATAAAAAGATCATACCTCGCCTTTCTCCAATCGGCTATATTTGGCCATTTCTTTTCCAAAGCAAATAATTCCTGTAGATACGTCCTCACTTTTGATCTCTTATTATCCTGAAATTTTCCCTCACGGTAAAGCTATTCAGATAACTGGTTCTCTCACTCAAATCTAGCTATCACTGTGTTTGCAACACACTAAACCGAATCATCCTTCTATTCTCAAATTGTAATAAATGTATAAATTAAATTAAATCGGCCATTTCAATTATTCGGATTTATTTGGATCTTTTGAGTTATTTGCCTTTATTTGTATTCAGTTATTTAGAACGTAATTAGATATCGGAGTCCTGAAGATCCAGCGGATCAAGCGAGGTCAAGCTCAAAGTGAAGATAGAGACCAAAGCTCAAGAAAGCATTGTGTGAGCTCAAGACCGCGGTAAACCGCGCCAGGCGAGTCAATACTTTGATCATGTTGAACCTACATTTCTGCAAATTACTTTGTTTTAAATTATCAAATTGCATGTTGTTAGTTTATATGCAAATACATGTTTAATTTACGATTCTAGTTATATGTCCATTGTTTACCTTGAATAATATTACCCTCCTTTGGAATATTTGAATGTGTGAACCTTGTCACCCTAGCAAAATTATAATGGTAACTTTTGAAAATAAGTCCCTAAATATATGCCATGCCTAGTATTGTTTAGATACTCATGGGCGCGAGAGCGCCCAAGCATCACTTTTAATCCTGAGAAAATTGGTTGGGCGGTCATGGTGGGAATGACTGGTATCCTTTGATATGGTTATTTTATGCTCTCAAAATCCCAACTTGCTTAAATATCTGAGTGGATGGTTTGGGGTGGTATGTGGTGCGGTGGGAGCACAAATTATGGAGTGTGGTAGAACCGCTCGAGATAATACTAAGGACTGAATCTTGTGATGACCTCTGATGTAAAACAGTACAACCACAAGTCTATAATGGGTACGACCTAGCTGAATAACTTGCAAGGGTTTAGTTCAGACATCACCGAGGGAAGTGGGTGCCAGGGTGTACTGGTTTACTCACAGTGAGGCACGGGGTGTCTTGTGCTACTCGCACGGCGCAAGAGGGGGCTTCTGACTGTGGTGGTGTAACCCTTCAGCGGTGAAACCTCAGCGTGGGTGGTGTCTAGCTAGATCGGAGTAAGGTAAAGGTTTTGTGATAAATTATCTGGGTCTCATGCCTAAGGAAGCATGTTGGCAAAAGGATAGTTCATCTCTTGTGGTGAAAGTGTACAAACTCTGCAGAGTCAAAACTATTCGAATAGCCGTGCCCACGGTCATGGCGGACATGGGAACTTACTCGAGTTAGTTCTATTTCAAAATGTTTTGTGGGTGGGAATGGAAATGTGAAGGGCGAAGGACTGCCTGGTTTGGAATTGTCTGGCGTCGTCCCAGATGGTAAGTTAAGCGGCTATAACGTGAAGAAATTGCTATATGGTGCAGATGCCATGTAACGGTGGATGGAATCTGAATCGATATTAATAATGCATTTCCTTGTACATTATGATTTGTTCCAAAATTGCTAAGTCATAGGACTTTTAATTAATTGTATTCAAAGCACTCTACGCAAAATAAAATAGCCCGAGCCTCTCCTTTGTTAAGCCATGCATACTATTTATTTGCATTCGTGTATTGGCTCGCGAGCACGGGTCGGAGTGCTCATGCTCGCTTTGCGACAAAATTCAGAATCGAGTCAAATCACCTCGCTTCAAAGCAACAAGATTGGACAAGCTGGCGAGAAGATGAAGATGTCAAGGGCTAGGTCGCGAACCTCCGCTTGGCTGCTGTGGGCATGTCCTGAAGGTCCCACCTGTGTGCTTCGTTCTTCCGCTGCTGCAATTTATCGATTTCGGCCTAATCGGCCCATGTGTAAGTCTACTATTATATTTACGCTTCCGCGTGATATGTATTTTGATATTCATTTCTGTAACTGTGAGCACTATCTACTGATCCAGGGAATAGTGCAATGAAATCACAGAGGATTTCGGATTGAAAAATCTGGGCTCCTACAGGCATGGTATCAGAGCATATCGACTGCAGGTCGTGACCTAGTTAGTATGGTCGTTAGTTTCATGACTAGAATTATTTCCTCAAAATCTATTTCGAAAAATATAAGTTGTATCACTTATTCTCATCTCTTTTAGAAGAATCCCCCTCATCCGTATGCTGCCCTAGCCATTTTACTTCTGAAGCTCTCTTACCCAAATTCAAAGTGATGAAAATCCAATACTTCTCTTGTAAACTTTCTATGAAAATGCACTTAAGGCCAAGAGTCATGGTGTTTAACCTTGAAGCTTAATGTCAAAGATTGTTTCAGTTTTGGAGAAAACAATAGGGTAAAAATTGGAAGAACAAAAAAAATGGTGGAGCCTAACGGAAAGGGTTAGATTGACTTGATGGATGAACTATGTTGTTCTTGGAGAAATAGGAAATATGAAAATAATCGTGGGAGTACAACATTGATAAATAACATAATTCTTGGGAGATATTTACAATAGTGGAATAATGAAATATGATCGATTGCTAGATAAATTAATAGTCTTGAAAAATTGGAGAGATGATAACAATTATCAGAGTACATGCTTGATTAATAACATTATTCTTGGAAGATGTTCATAATAATGAATTAAATCGGAGGTTGTCATTTGAAGATTTAGGAGGTTACTAGAGGAGTAATTATGATTTTTAAATACAATCTTGGATTATTAGGAAGTCCCGATACACATGACACTGGTGGATTTAAAATTAATAATGATGGATAATCATTAGAATTCAGAATTGAGGAGTAGATAGACAATAAAGATTCAGGTTGATCATTGGAGAAGCAATCTATGGATTTGGATCAATGAGACCATACTGGATTATTAGGAGGTCACGATACGAAAGTCATCAGTGGATCTAAATAAAGAAAGCTAGATCTTTATAGGATTGGAAAGTTGATAAAATAGGCAATTGACGAACCTGAGATTGGATTTATAAAGATGTGGGGAAATTCAGGCACATATAAGAATTTGGTAACTTCGATTCGATTAATAAAATTTTAAATGGAAGAACTATATAGGTGGATTTATAGTAAAGGCATTGGATTTTCATTGGATTGTAGAGTTAATAAGTTGACCAATAGTGGATCCGAGATTTTGATTATACAGTCATAGTGAAAATATGATATTTAATCCACAAATATATGATTGAAGGTCAAAGATTTATGTGGGACTTAGATAATCATGACTAGATTAATGAAATGATGGATGATACCATAAGACGAGTATGATTGGTGGATCAAATAAAATAAATAATCTCCTTCGCTGTTTGGAGTTTTAGATGACAGTAATACTATGAAGAATTAATGAAGAAAGATAACCTAAGTGCAGTTTGCAAAAGTGGAAGTTAAGTTATAAAGGCCATTGGATTCTAAGCCTTACGTACAAAAAAATCATATGGGAGTGACTTGATTCAGTGATGGATAGTTGAACGTTGGAAGAGATTAGGATACCAAAAAAAAAATCTATTTAGCCACAAGGATCATTTAAAAAAAAGTGAGTGCTAAAACCAGTGAAACTACCCCAAATACTTTCCACTTCTTTCTATTAATTGCAAAAGGAAAATTTTTGATCCTTTTCTCATACCCCTACTCCAAATATTAAGGTTAGGAACGTCGAAGATGATCATGAAGATAAGATGGTCTCGTTTTAGACGGACTGTGCATATGAACCCTGCACCCTCCTATGTGTGTTCCCCGAGTAGACGTTGTATTGTTGCAAGATTTTATTTGGCTCTGTGCACTGCCTTCTTGCTCTTGGGCGTCTATTTCGCAGTCACAGGAAAAACTTGCTTTTAAAATTTGTGTGTTTCTGTATCACCCACTTTCCGGTATTTTCCTTTAAAGTTAAATGGGTTAGAACACCTTATCTCCGCGATTTAATCCTCATCTCATGCTACTCCCTCTCACCTTTTCTGAAAACCCCATCGGATTCAAAGGAACGAAATACCAAGTAACCCAAAACCAGTGCAATCAAGAGGGTGTGAAGATTCTGCAACCTTCCAAGATTTAAGGAGAACAACATCACTGTGAAAAGACCACCCGCTAATCTCGTGAAGACCAAGACAGCTAGAGTACAATGGATGATTAATGATAATCATCATTTATTTAAGGGGGGTAGCACTACGAGATATAATGTCGAAAAACTACGGCAAAGTCAAGGAGCGAGCACCTGAAATCGACGACCTCTCCAGAGGAATACAGATCCCCTCCTTCCCTTTTTGCCTCCTTTAAGTGCAGGTCCTCTCCTTCTGTTTACGCCTCCGGCACAGACCATTGCTACCCACCTATTAGTATGAAAATTTTACAACCATATGTCCAATAGACGATGCAACTACTCCATTCTACGACGTGAAGACAACAACGTCAAAGAGCAAGTATTTGGAAGTCTACGACTTATCCAGAAGAACTAGGCTTCTCTCTTCCCTTTTGACTTCTCCACGTGTTAACCCCTAAAGTGCAGATCTTAGTCTCCCCGAGGAGCTAGGGAACTATATGTCAAGCAATACCCCGAAACCCATTGCTAGCAAATGTAACCCCACCCCTTTCTCTCTACTCTACCGGAATCTCGGGGTCGAGATTCATTTAAGGGGGGTAGGTTTGTAACATCCCGAAAATTTGAAATCTGAAAATGAGAAACTTTTGAATTACTTTTGCAATATATTCTATTTGAATTTGGATTTTACGATGTTTTCCTGAATTTGGTTGAGGTTCTAAAAATTGAAGAATTAATAAAAGAGAAAGACAGGTATTAATGATGCCCTAAAAAGGAATGTGCAAATAATGGAAAACAAAAATTTGTAAATACGAATCTGAAAAGATGATCCAGTATAAGAAAAGAGAAACCTAAGTTAATAAAATATAAAATTTCATTTTGAGAATGGTAGTACAAGAGCAACAAAAATAAATAAATAAAATATATGCAATTATATACAAAAGGACTAGTATGGTAAACAAAAGCATAAAAAAATGTATATATAAAAATATGCATACCAAAAATAATGGTATAAAAATATATATATATACTTGTACACATGTAAAAAAAAAGAAGCAGCAATGAAATAATAATAATAAAAGAAGAAGAAATGCAATGGCAATCCACCACCCGGCTGGCCCAATTCTCCGACCCGCCTCCATCGCACCACATCGCGCTGCGGCCCCATCAACTCGCGCCCCGGCTCCCTTCCACGCGGGCCCGTGCCCCCGCCCGCGCTCCCCTCGCTCCACCCGCGTCTCCCTCTGCCACTGGGCCAGCCCGCGCCTCCCCTCCCTCTCTTTCTTCTCTTCCTCCCGGTCGTCGCGCCATCTTCTCTGCTGGCGCAGCTCTCTCCTTCCGCGTGGCAGCCATGCACCAAGCCCTCCGCACATCAAGACCTGACCTCCGTCGCATCGCCAACCCCTCCCCTGCAGCCGCAGCGTGTGCCCATGCCCTGCCCGTCGGGTCACCTCGCCATCGCTCTGTCAGGCACCATGCCCTGCCGCGGCCTTGCCACCCTCCGCCGGCGCCATACCGAGCCATGTTCCCAAGTCGTCGACAATGCGCCACGCAATGAACCCTCCTTCATGCTATAGATGGCTCCAAGCTACCGCTTCCACTCGACCATCTCCACATTTCCCTCTTCCTCCTCCGAGTGGCTCACGCAGACACCAATGCCATCATCGCCAGGGCTCCACGCCGCCCCGTTGCTCCGGCCGATCAACCCAGAAAACAACCATGCCATGGCGTAGCCCCGCTCTCCCTTTACTTCCCCTACGGCCCAATCGGAAAAGCCCGGGCCGAGCTCGCCGGAATTGCACTTCTCCCCATGACCGGCCGCCGCCGCCAATCCCACTGCCGCCGCCTCCTCGGTCGACCTCCCGTCGATTCCTCGCCGGTGGAGCACCTCCTCACTGCCACAAACCTTCTCCAACCGTCGCCGGAGCTCCTCCCCCACCGCAGCTCGCTGGCGCCGTGAGCTCCACCCGCGCCGCCCATGGCCCTCGTCGCCGGCTCACCTGGGTTCCTCGCCCGCTCAATCAACGCCATGGTAAGACTCCCCGTGATTCCCTCCTGCTCCCGCGCATCTCCGATTCTCCTCTCCCCACGCCGGCGCCGCCGTCCCCCTTCCCACCTCGCCGCCGGCCGCTCCGAGCTGCCGCACGCCCACCTCGCCTCCGTCTTGGGTCGCTCCGCCTCCTCCACTGGCTTCCCCATCCCCAGACGAACCCATTTTGGCGGCTACGCTCGCCTCCCCGGCCGCTCCTCGCCGGCGCCACCGTCGGCCATGGCTGCCCGAGCCGCCTCCTCTGTTTCGTCTCAGCCACACCTTGGTTCATGTATTCTTCCCCTCCGCTTCTATCAGCCCAGGCGTTGGCCGAGTTGGCTATTAGCACTCGAGTTAAGAATTTGCAGCCGAGAGGTCCTTAGTTCAAATTCGGCTGGTAGCACTTTTTCCCCATATTTTTGCTCTATCTTTTATAGCCCTTTTTAATTAATAAAAATCATGAAAAATTAGGGAATAATTTAGAGAAGATAACCAAATTTAATTAGGATATAAAAGAGGTGATGTAAGATTTAAATTTGGGTTATATGATTGATTAATATGGATTGAGTATTTATTTTAATCCGTATCGGTTAAAAAGGTTAGTAGGAATAATGTTTAGATCAATGTTCACAAGGAATGACAGCATAGCAAATAAAAATTTACTACAAAATAAATCATGAACTATTGCATGATAGTAAATGTTGTAAGACTAACCATCATATGGTTCAAAAACGTAAAGATTAATCCTATGTCCTAGCAGTGAAAAAAAAATCCTTTAGGTAATATACCCAAATTAAATTAGAATATAAGTTAGAGAAACTAATAACAAATTTACTAGGATGTAATGAGAGTATTTAATATTTAAATTAGCTCATATATGATCAATTATATGGTTTGAATAATTAATTAAAAGATTTACTATTAATTAAAGACATTGAAAAAGGCATTATGACTTTGATTAAATATCCCAAATTTAATAAAGATTACCCTTGCATGAAAAATTAGAATGTATGATTAATAATTATCATAACCAGCCATTATAGATAAATAAATAAATAAAGCTAAGTTTGACAATAACTAAAGCATAGATAATAAGATAATGGTGCCCGTAAATAAACCCTACAGTTAGGTTTAACAACTAATAACGTCAAGTATGGAATAACAAGCTAGAAGTTGTACCCCAAATGAATACTAATTCAAATTGAGCTATGCCATGTAATTAGGGTCACATAAAATGATACATATTTACGCAAATTGCTAAGCTTAAACTAAAATTAGAAATAAAGTTAAGCGTAATAGTAGTTAAAGTATGAGCAAGCTAATAATAGTGCCATTAATTAAATCTTAACACTAGCTTTAGTAATAATAGTATTGCGCATAATTGTATATATAACAAGTTAAGACCCATACGAGTGGATCCTAATTCAACCTAAATTTGGCCTAGCTATGAATGAAGATACATAAAATATGATAATGGGATTATTAGAGATTTAAACTTTAATCAACTACCATATATACATAAATATTGAGCCTTGCTATTTATCTTAATCTAATTAATAAGTAAAAGCCTATATCAGAGACTATTCTAAAAACTTAATAAAGATATCCAAGTGTTATAATACCTTTGACTAAAAGATTTATAGAATAAGTACAGATCTCATCCGTCAGTCCAGTTTGCTTTTACCATAACCTAAGTTACAAGGAATACATACCCAGTCAGACTCGTACATCGATACATAGGCCTAACCTAGCTCATGGAACTTCCTTGATAAATACGAAAATAATAAAAGAAGTTAGTAATAAAAAGATCATACCTCGCCTTTCTCCAATCGGCTATATTTGGCCATTTCTTTTCCAAAGCAAATAATTCCTGTAGATACGTCCTCACTTTTGATCTCTTATTATCCTGAAATTTTCCCTCACGGTAAAGCTATTCAGATAACTGGTTCTCTCACTCAAATCCAGCTATCACTGTGTTTGCAACACACTAAACCGAATCATCCTTCTATTCTCAAATTGTAATAAATGTATAAATTAAATTAAATCGGCCATTTCAATTATTCGGATTTATTTGGATCTTTTGAGTTATTTGCCTTTATTTGTATTCAGTTATTTAGAACGTAATTAGATATCGAGTCCCAAGATCCAGCGGATCAAGCGAGTCAAGCTCAAAGTGAAGATAGAGACCAAAGCTCAAGAAAGCATTGTGTGAGCTCAAGACCGCGGTAAACCGCGCCAGGCGAGTCAATACTTTGATCATGTTGAACCTACATTTCTGCAAATTACTTTGTTTTAAATTATCAAATTGCATGTTGTTAGTTTATATGCAAATACATGTTTAATTTACGATTCTAGTTATATGTCCATTGTTTACCTTGAATAATATTACCCTCCTTTGGAATATTTGAATGTGTGAACCTTGTCACCCTAGCAAAATTATAATGGTAACTTTTGAAAATAAGTCCCTAAATATATGCCATGCCTAGTATTGTTTAGATACTCATGGGCGCGAGAGCGCCCAAGCATCACTTTTAATCCTGAGAAAAATTGGTTGGGCAGTCATGGTGGGAATGACTGGTATCCTTTGATATGGTTATTTTATGCTCTCAAAAATCCCAACTTGCTTAAATATCTGAGTGGATGGTTTGGGGGCTGGTATGTGGTGCGGTGGGAGCACAAATTATGGAGTGTGGTAGAACCGCTCAGATAATACTAAGGACTGAATCTTGTGATGACCTCCTGATGTAAAACAGTACAACCACAAGTCTATAATGGGTACGACCTAGCTGAATAACTTGCAAGGGTTTAGTTCAGACATCACCGAGGGAAGTGGGTGCCAGGGTGTCTTGGTTTACTCACGGTGAGGCACGGTGTGTGTCTTCTACTCGCACGGCGCAAGAGGGGCTTCGATCGTGGTGGTGTAACCCTTCAGCGGTGAAACCTCGGCGTGGGTGGTGTCTAGCTAGATCGGAGTAAGGTAAAGGTTTTGTGATAAATTATCTGGGTCTCATGCCTAAGGAAGCATGTTGGCAAAAGGATAGTTCATCTCTTGTGGTGAAAGTGTACAAACTCTGCAGAGTCAAAACTATTCGAATAGCCGTGCCCACGGTCATGGCGGACATGGGAACTTACTCGAGTTAGTTCTATTTCAAAATGTTTTGTGGGTGGGAATGGAAATGTGAAGGCGAAGGACTGCCTGTTTGGAATTGTCTGGCGTCGTCCCATGGTAAGTTAAGCGGCTATAACGCTGAAGAAATTGCTATATGGTGCAGATGCCATGTAACGGTGGATGGAATCTGAATCGATATTAATAATGCATTTCCTTGTACATTATGATTTGTTCCAAAATTGCTAAGTCATAGGACTTTTTAATTAATTGTATTCAAAAGCACTCTACGCAAAATAAAATAGCCCGAGCCTCTCCTTTGTTAAGCCATGCATACTATTTATTTGCATTCTGTGTATTGGCTCGCGGAGCACGGGGTCGGAGTGCTCATGCTCGCTTTTGCGACAAAATTCAGAATCAGGAGTCAAATCACCTCGCTTCAGCAACAAGATTGGACAAGCTGGCCGAGAAGATGAAGATGTCAAGGGCTAGGTCGTGAACCTCCAGTTGGCTGCCTGTGGGCATGTCCTGAAGGTCCCACCTGTGTGCTTCGTTCTTCCGCTGCTGCAATTTATCGATTTCGGCCTAATCGGCCCATGTGTAAGTCTACTATTATATTTACGCTTCCGCGTGATATGTATTTTGATATTCATTTCTGTAACTGTGAGCACTATCTACTGATCCAGGGAATAGTGCAATGAAATCACAGAGGATTTCGGATTGAAAAATCTGGGCTCCTACATATTTAGGAACATAATGATCTCTCAAAAATTTCTTTAATGCATGCCACGTTTGAGGCACTCTTGCAAGTCTACTTAAGTACTTCCACCAAATTATTGCATCATCAATAAAAACACTAGTGGCAGCTCTAATCATTTGCCTATCAGACCATTCATAATATTCAAATTCTTTATCTAGTGCTATCTCCCAGTCAATATAGGCACCAGGATCAAATTCACCAACAAAGGATAGCAAAGTGATTTTAGTTTTACCGGACGTACTATCACGATCATATACTCCCGTTGTGAAAAAGCTTGTCTCAAACGTGCATCTTCCTCGCGAATTTCTTTGCGCTCCCGGTCAATGGGTCGAAGAAGATATGGATCTATCTCGTAATCATCTCGTGAACCTACCATGGTTAGTAGCAAACAAAGAAACAACTCACAAGTATATATGTTCCTATCAACTACTAGGATATGGAGGCTCAATTCAAGTAATGCATCTCTCAAGCTCTTACCAAATTCTTACAAGTTCTTACCAAAGCAAATAGGTGGTGCAACCAGTGGCTAGTTCGTGATAAATCTGACTTAGGTGATTGGTATAGCGATTGCCGGTACAGCGAGACCTGTTCAGTTAGTAGAAAAGTGGAGCTTGGATAGGCTATGTAAGCAAAGGAAAACAATCAATTAATTTCAGAAATTGCACATAATTGAATTATAGTTCGTATCTAGCATTTAGCCTATGTTGCTGATCAACCAAGGATGGAAGAAGGCTAAAATAAGTGTATGACAATGTATAGGAGTGGTAAATACAAGATAATTCAATCGAATGCAATCTGAAATTGAAAACACAAGGATTGACCCAAAACATGAAAACTGAAGATTTCTGTCCACTGGACAGTATGTCGGTATTTCGGCCATAACTTTTTGTCAGTTGCCTTTTCTTCAATGATTTTTTTTCTCCGTTTCCTGACGGCTTTTTCTACAACTTTTGTTTTGGGGCCAAGTTCTGGAAACTTTCACCGCAGATATCTCTTAACTGCCTTACTGGAATGATGTAAAATTTTATAGGAAAATGGATAATGAAGTTATGAATCTAACGGCAGTGGTCTCACTAAAAAGGATCGCTGATGGGGTCCCGATCTTCCGATAAGATTGATAACTATCGATTTGGTGGAGGTGACTCTTGCGATCCGACTACAACCATACGACGTTGCTTGCGCCTTATTAATCGCTGAACCACACCCAAGTCGTTATCAACTGTGTCAAGAATTTGGATATGAGACGTTCTTTGAGTGATTACGACAAGCAGAGAAAGAATTTGGATATGAGACTAGATCCATTGGAAGGAGGACGAGAAACGCTTTCCATCGAGTACTCGTGGACCTCAAACGGACTCCGTATGTGAAAGTTATGCACATTGGAAGTTGGGTCGTTAGGTTGAATTCGAACTGATCTGGAGGCCGAATTGGATTCCAAAACGTGTCCAAGTTGAACTCTTACTTGAATTGGTGCGAAAGTGATGTGGTGCTACAAAAATATATATTTTCATCATTAGGTAGTATCATATTCTCATTTAAAATATGTTGAAACTGAAGAAACATATTCACCTTTAGTTCAATCTTGATATTGGGCGCTATGGTCGTATGTGTTGGTGGCGTGGTCACATCATCCTCCCCTTCTTGATAGAAAATCATCGTCGGTTTTAGCATATGTGTAGCCTCACGTATTGCGTGATCTTCATCATAAATTTCGGTACATAATAACAAACACAACAAACTCTCATTATATAATATCATAAGTTCTTTATCAAACAAAGTAAAACCTCTTTGAAATGTGCTCACCTGATAATTTAAGTGATGCATAGGAACTCTTATAATTGGAACAACAAATATAGCAAATATGGTTGTATCCATAGGGTATATGTTCTTATCATCCTCCCTTTCTTGCAAACAAAGCAGTTCTCGGCTTTTGATAAGCTGAAAGTATGGTAACACAGAAGCCAAGATGTATGCATGGTATATGTATATGTCATCCATTTTAATAATTCTTCGTTGTTGCACAATTAATTTTACAAAACAGTAGCAATCATAAAAGCTCATCATATTATTAATCCAAGAGCAATCATATATGTTAATGAGCAAATCAAAATTTCTCACACAGCAATTATTGCAACTAGTTTTGTAAATGTAAGTGAAGCATTTATGCAATTCAAATCTATGAAGTTGTAAACTTGCAGTGGTGGCACATATGGGCAAAAGCTACAACTTTTGTAATTAAGCAAAGTTCATCCATATAATCATATCTCAATCGAACAATAGTAAATTCATCTAGCAAGGGTGAAGAGATTTGTATCTTCTGCCATAATTCATCATCTTTATTCAAATTGTTCATACTAGATGGTGCAAAAAGAGATGAGCACATAGGCATTGGATGAATACTAAATTTTACTTCCCTCTCACATTGAACATGATTTAGCATACAAGAATTGTTGTCCCAAACAGCAAGTTTCAATTCATCCATGTGATCGCAAGTTATGCATATTCGATATACAAGAAATTGATTTTCTACACCATAATCTCCAATCAAATTAAACTTATACCCAGGGGTGTGGGTGCTAAACAAGAATTTCGAACATGCAAGTTCACAAACTTTCTCCATAGCATGTGACAATTTCATTGGTAGATCCAACATGATGTAACACAATGAATTAGTAGGAGAAATTCTAGTCAAAACTTATTTATGTGTAATTAATTCGACATGTGCAAAATTATGAGAATTTAGATCAGCACATGGCTCGTTCAAGTCAACACAAGGAATATCAAAAGATTGCACTACAGCAGGTATATACTCACAAGGTTGCTCTATGTCTTGTTGTTGCACCAAATCAGTACCTTTGTCATTATCGTCCTCATCAGATATTGTAGGTACCTCAAACCTTTCCTCTAATGGCATAAGATGTACCAGATCATCTTTCATCTCTTCAAGCATCTCGGCGGTATCTGTAGATGGAGGAGGAGCCAAAACAATGTCAGCATTTTCAGTTACCTTAGGTTGCACCTCGCTTGTGACCGTGGGTGGGGAAAGTACAAAATGACGTCGCAATTTCTTCTTCATCTCCTCCCATGTGTACATGTAGTGGAACTCGAGATTCGATCACCAATATTGAACATCACCAATCAGCGATGTCCTTGCCATGCTCATCTTCTCAAAAGGATCAAGATCTTGTCTTTCAAAGTAGCTATCCAACTTAGTAACCCACAAGAAGTAGTCCGACGACGTACTCTCAGCGGTGAGTGGCAAGATATATACTGGTAATTGTTTCCTTTCGAGTTCAAATCTGCCCGCGATGACATCATAATCTACCAATTTTCTCAAGCCTGTCATTGTTAGTAGAAAAACAAGAAAACAAATCACAAGTAAATGTTCCTATCAACTACTAGGATATGGAGGCTCAAATCAAGTCACACAACTCTCAAGCTCTTACCAAATTCTTACAAGTTCTTACCAAAGTAAACAGGTGGTGCAACCGGTGGCTGGTTCGTGATAACTCTGACTTAAGTGATGAGTAAAGCGATTGCAAGGGACGATTCAACGTGATCTGCTTGGTTAGTATAAGGTATAGCTTGGAAGGCTCGATATGTAGCAATGGAGAATAATCAGTTAATTTCAGAAATTACACAGAATTGAATTATAGTTCGTATCTCGCTCTTAGACTATGTTGCTGATCAACCATGGGTGGAAGAAGGCTAAAATAAGTGTATGGCAATGTATAGGAGTGGTAAATACAAGATAATTCAATCAAATGTAATCTGGAATTGAAGAACACAAGGATTGACCCAAAACTTGAAAACTGAAGATTTCCATAGAGTACTCGTGGATCTCAAGCGTACTCCGTATGTGAAAGTTATGCACATTTGAAGTTGGGTCGTCAAGCTGAATCTGAACTGATCTGGAGGACGAATTGGATTCCAAAACGTGTCCAAGTTGAACTCTTGCTAGAATTGGTGTGAAAGTGATGTGGTGCTACAAAAATATATATTTTCATCATTAGGTAGTATCATATTCTCATTTAAAATATGTTGAAACTGAAGAAACGAATTCACCTTTAGTTTAATCTTGATATTGGGCGCTATGGTCGTATGTGTTGGTGGCGTGGTCACATCAGGCCGTCAGGCTGAATCTGAACTGATCTGGAGGCCGAATTGGATTCCAAAACATGTCCGAGTTGAACTCTTGCTTGAATTGGTGCAAAAGTGATGTGGTGCTACAAAAATATATTTTTTCATCATTAGGTAGTATCATATTCTCATTTAAAATATGTTGAAACTTAAGAAACGAATTCACCTTTAGTTCAATCTTGATATTGGGCGCTATGGTCGTATGTGTTGGTGGCGTGGTCACATCACATGATATATGAATTGTTCCCTTGGTGAATTTTTTTGGAATATGGATATCTTTTTAAAGGCAGTCGGTAGAGACTAGATTCACTTGTTAGAATTTCTCTATCGTTTACCACTGAAAATTTATGGTAGGAGTCTTCGAAATTGAAATCCTAAAGTGATATTGCTTAGTAACTCAGTCCAGCTACAATAATGGGGAATTTATTGTTGTGGCATATAATGTTTTAAGTTACAAGGTTTCGAAGTTGCAGTCTTGATGTGATTTTCGGTAATAACAAGTAGAGTTAGACTTGCATTGATCATAGATAGAATTTGTTGGGTTGTGATAACTGTGTGTGAGCCTTTATGGATATTTCTCTTTTAAAAGAACTAAGCTAACGGGTAAAGTTTTTTCTAGATTTATAGTGGTGTTGTAATGAGGTTAAGTATCCTAACGTGATATTGCTTAGTAACTCAGTCCAACTACAATAATGGGGAATTTATTGTTGTGGCATATAATGTTTTAAGTTACAAGGTTTCGAAGTTGCAGTCTTGATGTGATTTTCGGTAATAACAAGCAGAGTTAGACTTGCATTGATCATAGATAGAATTTGTTGGGTTGTGATAACTGTGTGTGAGCCTTTATGAATATTTCTCTTTTAAAAGAACTAAGCTAACAAGTAAAGTTTTTTCTAGATTTATTGTGGTGTTGTAATGAGTTTAAGTTCAGCCTTGAAGTTGGCAAATTAATAGAAAATGTCTATGTAGGGTATGTGATGTCTTGGAAAATTTATGACTCAATAGAAAAATTATACTTTAAAGTTTAGAAAAGTATGTTTTGGGGGCAATGAGATGCATTTTTCGTTCTTGCTTACTTTTTGTATTTCTCCTTGGGGCTGGACCGTTAGTCCTTCCATCCTTGTTCTTCCATTGCTTCAAATCTGAGAACACACAATGTATTTGCATTAGGTACTATACCATTGCCATTTGAAAAAAATTGGTTTCTTGGTGTTGTGGATGGTCTTTTTCCTTGCTAGAAAAAAGAAATTGTTATTTAGCACATTGGAGTGAGTTGATCCTTTGATTTATGTGGTTCTTGAATATCAATTGCATATTTGGAAGTCAAATAAATTTTAGCGAATTCTTTGTTGTTTGCTGAGTGGATTCTTTTGAAAGAGTGAGTTGGTTTAAGGAGTATAGTTTGTGATTTGCCTTTTCATGTTAAAAAGGGATGTGTCCTGCATGGTGAGGGGATCATATGAGATGGGAGAAGAGCTTCTAGTGTTGCTGACAATTAGGGCATTAGTCCCATGGATAGCAAGAACACTACTACAAAACAAACTATATTAGACGTCTCATCACAGATGGTTCATGTGGACCCATCTGTGCTTTGATTATTACAGATGCTTTGATACGGGGTCGCCCGATTTTCTCGACGTAGGATCAAGATACTCACATAGATTTGAAGAACCATAGTGATCCCCCGATGCCAATGCAAGGGTTACCACTCTATAATTCGCCCAACCTCACGTGCTAACAATCACGACCATAAGATGAAGTCCTATCGTGCTCCCAATTCCCAGCGGAAAGGTTGAACGATCTTGATTTCGATGAACTCCTAATTCTTCCCTCAAGTTGGTTCGGCCAACAGAAAGAATAAGAGTAATTTATTATCAAAAGTGGTATGAAAAACAATCGAGGGCGTGGCGGCTACTTAAAGCCAACCCTAACCTCACGCACGCACACACTTGGACCTAAGGCTGAGTTCAATCTGGTTTACGAGTCCTAAAGCAATTCGAAGTTGAACACTTAACTAATTACATGGCTGAATTGAATAAGCTCAGCCCGTCATTGGCACGCAGGCCTAGAAACTACTCAATTGGCGTATGGTCCTCTTCTTCAAGTCTTGACTGCGTAGAGCTTCCCTCTTTTTGACATGTGACCGCATGGGCCTCCTCCCTTGTGGTCGCATGGCTCTCTTTCTCCTTGGGGCTGGACCGTTAGTCCTTCCATCCTTGTTCTTCCATTGCTTCAAATCTGAGAACACACAATGTATTTGCATTAGGTACTATACCATTCTCATTTAAAGCAATAGGAAATTCTCTAAGAAACAAAAGCACCTGTTGTTGCAGCAGCTTAGCTCTTGCTCTTGTCATAGGACCTGTTGGAGCCTCATCACTAGCTTTATTATACACCCTTGGAGTGGAAAGTGAATGCGTAGTAGAGATGTCCTCATCATCCTCCCCTTCTTGAAAAGGAGTCGACCTCGACTCTGTACAATCTTGTCCAAAGAAGGGTGATAGATCAGCAACATTAAATGTAGAACTTACCCCATAGTTATCTCTTGGAAGCTTAATCTTGTATGCATATCATTGATCTTGGCAAGAACTTTAAAAGGTCCATCACCACGGGGCATTAGTTTGGATCTACACTTCTCCGGAAAGCAATCTTTGCGAAGGTGTACCCACACTAAATCACCTGGATCAAAAAGCATTTTCTTTCTAGATTTGTTAGCTTTGGAAGCATAAGAACGTACCTTCTTTTCAATTACCTCTTTGGTTGTGGCATGGAGCTTTTTCACAAAGTTAGCAAAGACTGAATCCCTCCCCCTCTTGGTCCTAGACAGTCCTTAACACAAAATCCATACTAATATCTTCCCAAGGAGCACTAGGAATCGGAAGTAGAGTATACAAACCTTGTGGATTGAGTTTTGACTTTGCCTTATGGCATGTGATGCATCTTTAAACGAACCTCTCGACGTCTTGCCACATCTTTGGCCAATAGAAGTGATCAGCCAACATCATTTACCCCATCAATCCTCCTGCATGAGATTCCTACAACAATAACAAATGCACAGAGAACTCTGGAACACATAGTTTATCCATACGAAAGAGAAAACCATCATGAATATGAAACTTATCCCACCCTTTCCCATTTTGCAATTAGAATATGGAGTTGCAAATTCATGATCGGAAGCATATAAATCTTTCAAACTTTCCAACCTTGGTACCTTTACCTCCAACTAAGTCAAAAGCACATATTTTCTAGACAATTCATCAGCTACCACATTCTCTTTGCCTTTCTTATATTTGACATTGTATGGAAAGGTCTCAATGAATTCTACCCACTTAGCATGTCTATAATTCAATTTCTCTTGGCCCTTTAAGTATTTGAAAGCTTCATGATCAGAATGTATAATGAATTCCTTGGGCCAAAGATAATGTTGCCAAGTTTCCAACACACGCACAAGAGTTCTTTATCATAAACAGGATAATTCAATTGTGCACCATGAAGTTTCTCACTGAAACATGCAACGGGTTTTTTTTCTTGCATCAAAACATCACCAATACCTATTCCACTAGCATCATATTCAATCTCAAAAGTTTTTGTGAAATCAAGTAAAGCAAGCAATGGTGTTTCAGTCAAACACTTCTTCAATTCAGCAAAAGTTTTGTCTTGTTTTTCTCCCCACTCAAAAATAACTCCTTTTTTAATTAAATCATTTAATGAGGCAGCAATGGTGCTAAAGTCTTTCACAAATCGCCGATAAAAGCTAGCAAGCCCATGTAAGCTACGAATTTGACTAACATTCACGGGAATGGGCCAATTTCTAATAGCTTCAATTTTAGATCCATCTACTTCAATTCCATGAGCTAAAACAACATAGCCTACGAACACAACCTTACTAGTGTAGAAAGTATGTTTCTCAAGATTGGCATACAAGCATTCTTGCCTAAGCACTTCTAGCACTTGTTTGATGTGTTCAACATGATCATCCAAAAAGTGGCTATATATCAAAATATCATGAAAGTAAACTACCGCAAATTTTCCAATGGGTGTCTCAAAACATGGTTCATTAAGCGCATGAATGTACTAGGAGCATTGGACAAACCAAAAGGCATCATTAACCATTCATACAAGGTTGTTGATAGCTCTACAATCTACGCACATTCGCCAAGTACCATCTTTCTTAGGAACAAGATAACAAGAATGACACAAGGACTATGACTCTCACGTACGTACCCTTTGTCCAAGAGTGCTTGTACTTGGCACTGAATCTCCTTTGTCTCTTTTGAATTTGTGCGATACGGCGACCAGTTGGGAAGGGGGGCTCTCGGAACCGAGAAATTTCGATATTTGACACTGAATACGTGCGCCTCTCAACTTTTAACCCCCAATTCGCACGCCTTTGAAAATTTAACCCTGTCACTGCGAATTCTTTTGATTCAAGGGATTCTCTTCATTTTCGCAGTGACAAGTGTCAAAATATAAAAGGAGAGAAAATGAGGAGCATCCCTTGAATCAAAAGAATTCACAGTGACAGGGTTAAATTTCCAAAGGCGTGCGAATTGGGGGTTAAAAGTTGAGAGGCGCATGTATTCAGTGTCAAATATCGAAATTTCTCCTCGGAACCGAGTCAATTTGATGCTCAATACCTCGAATAGGTGGTAGACCAGCGGGCACCTTCTCCGGAAACACGTCATCATAAGCCTGCAAAACTTATGAGACAGCACTAGGAAGAGATGTTAAATCATTAGTAGAAAGCAATGCAACCTTGTACAACAATACAATGTGCATCAAAGCGGGATCATCTTTCATCTCTCTCAGATCAGATTTGGTGGCTATCATGACTAAGTTTTTCTCTCCCTCACTCTTACTTTTACCTCTCAGTTTTGGTTTGTGGCTCTCACTCACTTTTTGTGGAATCACACTCTTTTGTTCTCTCCCTTTCTCACTCTCAACTTGCACTGCAATCTTTTGTACATTATCATTCACAATTTAAGAAGGAGTCAACCGTCGCAGCACCATTTATCTTTCACAATTTGAGAAGGAGTCAACGGTCACAGCAATTGCCAAAACATAACCTTCAAACTCAAGAGATGCCAACTGTATATTTCTCTCATCCGTATAGTGATGCATGTGGAGTATCTTATCAACCTTCAATTCCCAAGTGAGATACTCCTTGGGATTAGTCCCACCTGCAAATTTAGGCGTGGAAAACTTGAGCTTGCCTAGTACATCATCTTCATTGCGTGGACAATGATAATGGTCATTGTGATGCAATGCAAAATCACCATCCCATTCCATCGCATGTGCGGCACCACCACGGCTACAACCTAGGCTTGGCCACACTCTCCATGGCCACCCAAATGTCCTCCTCGTCACCCGAGTGGTGGTGGATGCACCACGTTTGTCGTCACTCGATGTTGCGGTTCAGGACGTACGTGGGCAGCAGCTTCTCCTCCTTGAACACTTGCTTCATCGCCACCATTGTGAGCTTGTACGAGCCTAGTGAGGGCTCCAATGTCATCCCGCAATTGGCGTACATTTTTATCAACTTGTAACTCTAAGTTTTGCACCTCTCTTATGATTTGATCAGTAAAGGTGTTATGCTTCTCATGGAGTTGCTCGAGCCCTTGGCGTAGTTCACATCGAAAGTGTTCACGAAGTGCCCCAAATTGATATTGCTTGACGAATGCTTGAGGTTTATTCATCTCACCACTCTCATCATGGTGTTCTCCTCCACCTGACATAGTTAGTTATGCAAGAAACAAATATCTGTCTATAATAATGTTTTATGGAAATCATTCAATCTCACTATGTTCTCTCCCAAGTAAAGCTCTTACCCTTCCAAAGTGAATTAAAGCCAATAAACTTACACCTGGTAGAAGTGACAACAACACAGTGATGATCAAGCAAATTTAAGAGTGTTCACTACTTGCACTACAACGGTTATATGGTGGAGCTTAGTATGAAAGTGTTTATCCTACACAATCTAAATTTCATGATGTTGTAAGATTAAGTAATAATCCAAGCTAGAAATCTTGCCTAAGTGTTGATCCAAAAGGTTTAAGTGAAGTGTATAAATGCACACGCAAAGATCAATGTGACTTAATACAAACGAAGGAATGAGCTAATTGTTAGCAATCTAAAACTAATGATGAAATAGCTCGTTTTGCACCAAGTACTAGGAGAGACGCTAGCCAATTGCAAGAATAAGAATAGAAGGCATAAGATTGCTCAAGAATTTTTATCACTCAAACTGAAATTATGAACTAGAACCACTCACCCAAATCAGCCTTCTCTCATTTTTCTCTCTTTTTTTTGCTCACCGCTTTTTTTTGCTACCCCACCACCGACCCAAATATCTTCAAATCACTTTTTTGAGTCTATTCAGGTATATGGGTCACAAACTTTTTGTGGAAGGTAGGGTATATGAGTCTCTCTCTCTCTAAACTCGGATTTTTTTGATCAGCCGAGTGGGTGATGCACAAGCCAACAATGTTCAGTCGAGAGTTACTAATTCCAGAGTAGCCCTCAATGCAATATCAATGACTAGTCTCAAGTATTCAAAGGATTTAAGTGAAGCATGTTCTGTATGGCGCTCGGTTATTGTGCAAAGCAAAGTAATCAATGAGGTAATTCTGAACACAACTCTTCTCTTCGATTTCGGATAGCACTTCCCTAGAGTTGGTTTCGGATGGCAAGATTCCGAAATGGATTCGGAAGTGGACAGCTAGCCAAAATTGACTTGGATTCTAGGATTGTACTCGGATTGCTCTGGGAAGAGTTGTAGACACGGACTCAACTTGAAGAGTAAATTGAATATACTTTTTTCCTTGGATGCTAATTGAGGATTTCAACCAGTGGATTTTTTTAGGTTTTATGTGGAAACAAAATCAAGTTACGCGAAGGAATACAAAGATCAGCACCCAAACAAAAATTATAATGGACTAAATCCTAATAAAACTCACGCAAAATAATAGATTAATCTAAAGGTTTGGATATTTTTTGGGCAATTTTTGGTTTTAATGGACTATAGGACAGAAATAAATCAATCGAAAAGTAAGGGTAAAAAATCCTACCGAGTAAACCACGCTTTGATACCAAGATGATACGGTGTCGCCCGATCTTCTCGACGTAGGATCAAGATACTCACGTGGATCCGAAGAATTGTAGCGATCCCCTGATACCAATGCAAGAGTTAGTACTCTATAATTCGTCCAATCACACGTCACACGTGTTAAACTTCACGACCACCAGATCAAGTTCTATCGCGCTCCCAATTTCCAGCGGAAAGATTGAACGATCTTGATTTCAATGAACTCCCAATCTTCCCTCAAGTTGCTTCGGCCAACAGAAAGAATAAGAGCAATCTATTATCAAAAGTGGTCTGAACATAATGGAGGGGGTGGTGGCTACTTAAAGCCAACCCTAACCTCACGCACGCACACACTTGGGCCTAAGGCCGAGTTCAATTTGGTATACGAGTTCTAAAGCAATTCGGAATTGAATACTAAGTAGTTACATGGCTGAATTAAACAATCTCAGCCCATCATTGGCATGCAGGCCCAGAAACTCCTCAATTGATAGGTTCTATTTATCTCCTTGGTCGCGTGGCGTGTGGGCCTCTTCTTCTAGTCGTGGGCTACGTGGAGCTTCCCCTCCTTTTGACATATGACCACATGGGTCTCCTCTCTTGTAGTCGCATGGCTCTCTTTCTCCTTGGGGTTGGCCGGTTGGTCCTTCCCTCCTTGTTCTCCCATTGCGTCAAATATGAGAACACGCAATCTGTTTACATTAGATAGTATACCATTCTCATCTAAAGCAATAGGGAATTCTCTAAGAAACAAAAGCACATATTGTTGCAGCAACTTAGCTCTTGCACTTGTCATAGGACCTGTAGGAGCCTCGTTACTAGTTTTATCATGCACCTTTTGATGAGGGCATCCCTAACACTTATACATCTTCTCCTATTGGTGGTCATACACATACTGATGAGTACATCCCCATTACATGTACATCTTCCACTCCAAGCATGCATGAGAATAACCAAGAACCAGAGGGCCCAATGACGAGGGCAAGAGCCAAGCGTTTAAACAACACAGGTGCTTTTGTTTCTTAAGGAGTTTCCTTTAATTGATGATGAACTTGGAATACAACCTCTGATGGGAACGGGGTCCCGATCTTCCAACAGGTTCTGGGTATGTTCGATTTGGTGGAGGCGCGACACAAATCGATCCGGCTTCCGAACGACACGTTCCGGACCCCGCAATCACAGCACCACGTCTCCTCAGGTTATCAACCGTGCACAGCCGGTTGACCTCGCCAAGAAGGCTAATCCTCGCCTGCGAATCGAAGAACACAAGCAAGAACAAGGAAGAACACAACTGAATTGCGGATGTATTGATGTAGCACTCGAAAGTTGGGGTCTCACAAACCGATGAACGGCGAAACTGTTCAAAGACAGAATTAATCTAAGCAAAACCCAACCCTAATGGTGGGGGTGGCGGCTGGATATAAAGGAGTTAGGGGCGTGCAAAACCCCTGGACGCGCCCCTAATGGGCTCCAACACGATACAAAGCCGATCGGCCCAAAAGACGGTGGCGCAGCACCCTGATAGATTCTGAACGCCCACTTGTTTCGACGATTCCCGTTGACTCAGAAGGAATTTTGACATGGGACCAAAGCCATTAGAAAGGTGGTCTTCTCAGCTTTCCATACATATGTGGAACGTCCAAAACGGAGTCCGGATGCGATCTGGGCGTCCGTTTTAGTGCGGTCTGGTCCTGGACTCCGAATTGGATTCGAAGTCGGTTTGAGTTGGGCCTCCTACATGATTCGACCGCCCTTGCTGGATTTGTGCGCCTTGTAGCCCTTCTCTAAGGACTTCCAGGTCCTCTCCATGGTTTCTAATCATAATTAAATCATTAGGTAGCAATCTATTCTCGAATGAACAAAAGGAAATACTTAGGAACGAGCTCACCTGTAAATTCAATTGTCGGGCGCGAGCTCTAGTGATTGGTCCTTGAATGTCAAGTGGAGGAGTGTTGTATGTATCCGAAGAAGTGATGTCCTCATCATCCTCCCCCTCTTGAAGCGGAGTTGTCCTCAACTCAGCCTCATCTTCTTCTCCCAAGTATGGCTTCAAATCTGAAATGTTAAAGGTGGGACTAACCCCAAACTCGGGAGGCAACTCAAGTTTATATGCATTATCATTTATCTGCTCAATTATCTTAAAAGGACCAGCAGCTCTAGGCATCAATTTTGATTTTCTTAACTCAGGAAATCGATCCTTTCTCAAGTGCAACCAAACAAAATCACCCGGTTCAAGTTTAACTTCCTTTCGACCTTTACTACCAGCAACCCTATATTTTTCATTCATCTTTTCAATGTTTGCCTTAGTAGTCTCATGCATTTTGATAATAAAATCAGCACGCTCCTTAGCATCATTATGAACTCTCTCACTAGTAGGCAAAGGTAAAATATCAATAGGGGCACGGGGATTGAATCCATACACTACCTGAAAAGGACTTACCTTAGTGGTGGAGTGTTCCGCTCGATTATATGCGAACTCAACATGCGGCAAACACTCTTCCCACAACTTCAAATTGTTCTGCAAAATAGCTCTCAACATGGTAGACAATGTGCGGTTCACTACCTCGTTTGGCCATCGGTTTGTGGGTGACATGTTGTAGAGAACAACAACTTTGTACCTAACTTGTTCCATAGAGTACGCCAAAAGTGACTCAAGAACTTGACATCATGATCTGAAACAATAGTAGAAGGCATACCATGCAAACGAACTATCTCTTTGAAAAAGAGGTCAGCAATATGAACGGCATCATCGGTTTTATGACATGGTATAAAGTGAGCCATCTTAGAAAAGCGATCCACAACAACAAAAATGCTATCCCTCCCCCTCTTAGTCCTGGGCAATCCTAAAACAAAGTCCATAGAAATATCTGCCCACGGAATAGAAGGAACAGGAAGAGGCATATATAAACCATGTGGATTCAAGCGAGACTTAGCTTTTTGACATGTAGTGCAGCGAGCTACAAACCGCTCAACATCTCGCCTCATCTTCGGCCAAAAGAAGTGTGTGGCCAAAACGTTCTCCGTCTTTTTAGCACCAAAATGTCCCATCAAACCGCCTCCATGTGCCTCCTGCAACAACAAAAGACGAACGGATCCAACTGGAATGCATAGACGGTTAGCTCTAAACAAAAAACCATCATTGATCATGAATTTATTCCATGCTTGTCCCTCTTTACAATGCAACAACACATCCTTAAAATCAGCATCAAGAGCATATTGTCCTTTAATAGTTTCAAGACCAAAAATGCGACAATCAAGTTGAGACAACATGGTATAACGGCGAGACAAAGCATCAGCAATCACATTATCCTTCCCTTTCTTGTGTTTAATGACATAAGGAAAAGATTCAATAAATTCAACCTCTAAAGAACGAACAAGAGCATACAATTCTTTATCATACGTGGAATAATTAAGAGCAGGACCATTCAATTTTTCACTAAAGTAGGCAACAGGTTTGCCTTCTTGCATCAAAACACCACCAATACCAATTCCGCTAGCATCACATTCGAGCTCAAAAGTCTTACCAAAATCCGGAAGTTGGAGCAATGGTGCGTGTGTAAGCTTGTCCTTCAAAAGATTAAAGGACTCCTCTTGTGATGGCCCCCAATGGAACACGACGGCTTTCTTTGTCAACTCAATCAACGGTGTCGCAATGGTGCTGAATTCTTTGACAAAGCGCGATAAAATCCTGCAAGGCCAAGAAAACTCCGCGACTTGGGAGACTGTCGTGGGCGTGGGCCAACTCCATATCGCCTCCACCTTGGCTCTATCAACCTCAATTCCTGTGGAGTCACAACATAGCCAAGAAAAGAGACTCGATCCGTGCAAACGTGCACTTGTCAAGGTTACCAAACAAACGCGCATCTTTCAAAGCATTAAAAATAGCACGTAAGTGATTCAAATGTTCATCCATGGACTTGCTATAAATCAAGATATCATCAAAGTAAACAACCACAAATTTGCCAATGAAAGGACGTAAAACCTCGTGCATTAATCTCATGAAAGTGCTAGGTGCATTAGTTAAACCAAAAGGCATGACTAACCACTCATACAAGCCGAACTTAGTTTTAAAAGCGTTTTCCATTCATCGCCAAGTTTCATTCTTATTTGGTGGTATCCACTACGCAAGTCAATCTTTGTGAAAATTATAGCACCACACAACTCATCAAGCATGTCGTCTAGCCTAGGAATAGGATGACGATACCTTATAGTAATGTTGTTAATGGCTCTACAATCTACACACATACGCCAAGAACCATCTTTTTGGGAACCAAAAGAACAGAACAGCACAAGGACTAAGGCTCTCACGCACGCACCCACGGTCCAAAAGGTCTTGGACTTGTCGCTGAATCTCCTTAGTCTCTTCGGGATTGGTCCTGTACGCCGCACGGTTTGGCAAACTCGCTCCAGGGATTAAGTCAATCTGGTGTTCAATCCCTCTAATGGGTGGAAGTCCTGGAGGTATCTCATCAGGGAAAACATCTCTAAACTCCTAGGCAAAGTGCAAGGCATATTATCAAGGGAAAATAAAGCATCTTTGCACACAAAAGCATAGCATGTATCATTAACATCATCAATTTCAGCAAGGTCTGATTTTGTGGCAAGCATAACAGAATTTTTCAAATGAATTACTTGCTGTTTTTCAGATTTATCATGTTCCTTTGGATCATTAGCAGCAGCAGCTCTTTCCCTATCGGCCTCTATAATCTCAGCTGGGGTCAAAGGCAGTAAAGTAACTTTCTTTCCCTTATGCATAAAAGTATATTTGTTACTACTACCATGGTGTAAAGCATCATTATCAAATTCCCAAGGTCGACCCAATAAAAGAGAGCATGCTTGCATGGGAACCACATCACAATCAACATGATCAAGATAACCACCAATGGAAAAATGTACTCGGCATGTTTGCGTTACCTTAGCTTTTCCGAATCATTTAACCACCGAATATGGTATGGATGTGGATGTGGTCGCGTGGTCAAGCCAAGCTTCTTGACCAAATCAGAACTCACCAAGTTGTTGCAGCTTCCTCCATCAATGATGACACGTGCACGCCGGTTGTTGATTGCGAAGAAAGTCTGAAACAAATTATGGCGTTGAAGCTTGTCGGTGTGTTGTACCGTGTGCTGAGGACTCGCTGCACAATGATGCTCCGTAGCGCCGCTGTGGACGCCCACCAAGGACTAGATCGTCATCACCACCGCCATTGTCGTCCGTGGCAGCAGCAACATCATCATCCTCCTCGACATCCGGTGCTGATGTAGCCTCCATCTTCTCGTGGCGATGTATGCCCGCTGGCTAGGGCAATTCTTCCGCACATGACCAAGCCCATGGCAGCGATGGCATCGAATGTCGGAGGAGCGACCCGTTGAAGCCACGGAAGAAGAACTACTCTTGGCTGGAACCGCAAAGAATTTTTGAAGGTGGCTTCGTGGCGCCGCTGCAATCTTGTTCACAGTGGTGGAGGAGAACGAAAATTTGAAGAAGACTTGGGCGTCCCGCCGATGTAGTCGTCGCGCGTGTAGAAGGGTCGTTCGGTCGTGCCTTCGCTGATTCCTTGCGTCCTGTAATTCTTTTACGTAAGCATAGCAAGGTGGAACAACCGGTTGATGAGTAAATTCTTTATAATCAACAATATCCTGAATTTCACGCCGAACCCCGTAGAAACGACAAATCTTATCCTCTGTGTCCTCAACAACCCCACAACGCATCATACCCTTTTGAAGCTCAGCATAATAGTCCTGAATGTAACGATCACCTTGTTCTAAGCGCTGCAATTTTTTCTCAATTCAAGTTTATATGTGGGAGGAACAAAACGAGTACGCATATCTTCTTTTAACCGCTCCCATGTATCAAAGTTGTAGCGCATGTTACTTAGTTCATTCCACCAGATAATAGCAAAGTCCTTAAACTCACTAGTAGCTTGTCTAACTCTATGTTGTTCAGGAACCAAGTGAGAATTAAATTTTTGCTCTACCGTCATCTCCCAATCAAGATATATTTCAGCATCATAAAGACCAGAAAAAGATGGAATGGTAAACTTAACTTTAGCAAAAGGGTCGTCGGTACCATGACGATTCTGGTTATTACCTTCCATACCATGTCGGTTCTGGTTATTACCTGCCATACCTTGTCGGTTTTGCTGAAGACGCCGAAGTAGTCGTGCATCTTGCGTCGCCCGCCGATCAATGTTGCCATCTGCATCATACACTATGTCATCATCAGGACGATGTCCGTCATTGACAGGTGGCAGACGTGCCTCCAATTTGTCCATCCGACCAGTGAGGTCAGCCAACCGCCGCTCCACCCGCTCAATGCCTTCCGTGGTGTTCAACTTGGCAATGGCGGCGACGATGGTGTCCATTCTCGCGCCGAGTGAAGCATTTTGTTTGTCGAGCGCAGCTTGTAGCCGCCACGACTAACACACTCGTTGAAATCGACCGGTGACCCGTGTCCTTCGTCTCCTGCCATGGTTAGTGGAAACACAAGGAAAACAAAAGGATTATCCCTATCAACTACAAATGAAGGGCGTGGAATCTCGCAAAGGAAGTGGCTTACCAAGCTCTTACAAGTGTTCTTACCAAAGCGGCAGTGGTACAACCGGTGGTGGTTCGTGAAACCATGTCGAGCGTGGGTACGATTGCAAGGGTCAAAACTCGCTATCCGTAGTAGATATATGGAGCTTGGAAGGCCAAATATATCGATGGAACACAAATCAATAACAGATAGTAATGCTGAATAAATGTCCAAAGCACTGGTCCTAGTTGCTGGCCTAAATGTGTCCTATATCGGTGTTAGGATATGATGAACAAGGAATCACAACAGAAAGTAAGCGAAGACAAAGAACAAAGATGGCGAGGAAAGAGAGACTTAATTCAGCATAAGCACAAAACAAATGAAGCTCTGTCACCTAAAACTGTGCTCTTTTTTTCATTTTTTCTTTTCTTTTTTTTCCTTTTTTTTTAGGCACAGAACTCGGGTGCCTTTGCTCTCAGGCAAAACCAGGAGCCGAAATTTTTCTTTTTTGTTTCTTTTTTCTGTTATTTTTTTCACAAAGCAGAGCACAGAAATAGGAACCACACAAAGTTTCACCTCAATCCGATGTAAGGTGTGGCCTACAGAAAATAATGAATGTGCTATAAATTCGGTGATTCAATTTCGGATCTCGAGTACTGCACTTTCCAGGCCGAATTTGGGCAAAATAAATTCGCCGAAACCCGACTGAGTGGGTGATGCACAAGCCAACAATGTTCAGTCGAGAGTTACTAATTCCAGAGTAGCCCTCAATGCAATATCAATGACTAGTCTCAAGTATTCAAAGGATTTAAGTGAAGCTTGTTCTGTATGGCGCTCGGTTATTGTGCAAAGCAAAGCAATCAATGAGGTAATTCTGAACACAACTCTTCTCTTCGATTTCGGATAGCACTTCCCTAGAGTTGGTTTCGGATGGCAAGATTCTGAAACGGATTCGGAAGTGGACAGCTAGCCAAAATTGACTTTGATTCTAGGATTGTACTCGGATTGCTCTAGGAAGAGTTGTAGACACGGACTCAACTTGAAGAGTAAATTGAATATACTTTTTTTTCTTGGACGCTAATTGAGGATTTCAACCAATGGATTTTTTTAGGTTTTATGTGGAAACAAAATCAAGTTACGTGAAAGAACACAAAGATCAGCACCTAAACAAAAATTATAATGGACTAAGTCCTAATAAAATGCACGCAAAATAATAGATTAATCTAAAGGTTTGGATATTTTTTGGGCAATTTTTGGTTTTAATGGACTATAGGACAGAAATAAATCAATCGAAAAGTAAGGGTAAAAAATCCTACCGAGTAAACCGCGCTCTAATGCCAAGATGATACGGGGTCGCCCGATCTTCTCGACGTAGGATCAAGATACTCACATGGATCCGAAGAATTGTAGCGATCCCCTGATACCAATGCAAGAGTTAGTACTCTATAATTCGTCCAATCACACGTGTTAAACTTCACGACCACCAGATCAAGTTCTATCGCGCTCCCAATTTCCAGCGGAAAGATTGAACGATCTTGATTTCAATGAACTCCCAATCTTCCCTCAAGTTGGTTCGGCCAACAGAAAGAATAAGAACAATCTATTATCAAAAGTGGTCTGAACATAATGGAGGGTGGTGGCTACTTAAAGCCAACCCTAACCTCACGCACGCACACACTTGGGCCTAAGGCCGAGTTCAATTTGGTATACGAGTTCTAAAGCAATTCGGAATTGAATACTAAGTAGTTACATGGCTGAATTAAACAATCTCAGCCCATCATTGGCATGCAGGCCCAGAAACTCCTCAATTGATAGGTTCTATTTATCTCCTTGGTCGCGTGGCGTGTGGGCCTCTTCTTCTAGTCGTGGGCTACGTGGAGCTTCCCCTCCTTTTGACATATGACCACATGGGTCTCCTCTCTTGTAGTCGCATGGCTCTCTTTCTCCTTGGGGTTGGCCGGTTGGTCCTTCCCTCCTTGTTCTCCCATTGCGTCAAATATGAGAACACGCAATCTATTTACATTAGAAAGTATATCATTCTCATCTAAAGCAATAGGGAATTCTCTAAGAAACAAAAGCACATATTGTTGCAGCAACTTAGCTCTTGCACTTGTCATAGGACCTGTAGGAGCCTCGTTACTAGTTTTATCATGCACCTTTTGATGAGGGTATCCCTAACACTTATACATCTTCTCCTATTAGTGGTCATACACATACTGATGAGTACATCCCCATTACATATACATCTTCCACTCCAAGCATGCATGAGAATAACCAAGAACCAGAGGGCCCAATGACGAGGGCAAGAGCCAAGCGTTTAAACAAACAGGTGCTTTTGTTTCTTAAGGAGTTTCCTTTAATTGATGATGAACTTGGAATACTACCTCATGCTAGTATTTTATGTATTCTTAGGTATGACTCATGTGAAGACTTGGGAGAGCAAAAGGGAGGAGCCCAAGGACTTAAACTACAAGTTTTGGATAAGATTTTCAAGCCAAATTCGGACTTCCCATGTGCTCAAACCAATTCAAACTCGGATTCAACTCAGGATTCAATTCGGATTCGGTTTGAGACAGCCTGACAAGCAGTTATTAAAAAGGCCATAACTTTCACAAACGGAGTCTGATTTAGGTGTCCTTGTACTCGTTGGAAAGATAATTTCAAGGGCTACGCAATGGATCTAGTCCCACCTTCAAATTCATCACGGATAAAAGGTTATGATGGAAACAATATGATGGGTGAAAAATATAGTTTCTTTTTTGTGAGAGTTCGTATCCAAAACCATATAGGGTTGAGTTGTACTTGGTTTGGGGACCATATGGACGTCCCAAGGGGCTATATAAGCCTTGTATTGGCAGCCTTTAAGGGAGACCAATTTTATGCATAAGATTGAAACATAGCTATTGCTTGTTCTTTCAACACCAGAGTTCATGCGAGGATTTTGAGAGAGAACTACGCGATCCATTGTTCATTCTGCAATTCAAGGTCAAGCCGTCGTTCCATTGGGAATTGGGGACTTGGCGTTCGTCGTTTGTGGTCTCGCAACGAACAATTATCCGGTGTGTTTTGGGCGTATTCCGAAGAGTTGAGGGTTCGTGCATTGGCGTGAGTGTTCAACTAGAGACATCGTCTACTTCGCATCAACTATCCACGGTTCCTCATGAGAAGATCGGGACCCCTCCCCGTATCACCTTTGGAGTGAAATGTAAATATATAGTAGAGGTGTCCTCATTAAAAAGAGTCGGAAGAGAGGCCAGAGGCTGTGAGGGAGGAGATATGCAGTGGCCCCTGGCAGTGAAGCGGATGGAAATCGGGGAGGAGGAAGTCGAGAGCCTGGTCGGCATCAATGATGTGCTCGAGCCGCGCGAGCGACAGCTCGCCTCCCTGCAGGTCTAGTTCTTGGGACTATCATATCACTGGATTTAATTTTGTCATGTCCTTCTGGGAATGGTAAATTGGTAATAATAAAGTTGGGGGTATTTGGATTTGTCCCTACGTGTACTACGAGTGATGGTTTATATGGTAAGTTGTTGTTAATTTGGTAGTACCTTCTTTTCTTTTTCCCATTTCTTCTGTATTAATTGATAGTAAAGAGATAAATCTACCATATAAACCATAATGTTACAGAGAGGAAAAGATGGTAGATAGATATGCAATACACACCATAGGGACATAGTAAAATAGATTTTATTTGTTCCTTGATGTGGTTTACTAGTTGTTGGTACAGATATTAATTGGTACAAATGCAATGATGGACGAAAAGGGGCGAAGAATAGGCGCGGGGCATTACTGGAGTGACCTCTCAAGGTGTACAAAGTGAACAAAATTTTTGTCCCTTAGCTTATGAGAAGTTTCAGGCCTTCCCAATTTGCACAAGCTGGCATTTTTTTTTCACTAATGATTTACTCCGGTTTGCAGAGAACGGTGCTTTTGATAAGAGTTGTGATATAAACTGCTAGGATGAAGATTTCCACTTTTGATCGTACATAAACTGTAGAATTCAGCTGAGTTTTGCTCACTGTCTTGCCGGTTGAATCCCCTTGACTTGCTTTGTTGCACTGCGCAAGACGGATACTTAAGACTATGAAGTTGTGTATTCCCATAACCACAATCCTCATACCACAAATAGCTCACATGAGCCAACTCCACATTACAACTATGAAGTTGTATATTCCACATTACAACTATGAGTTGAATATTTCACAAAATAACTTCACCGTAATATATTGCATATGTATGCAAATGATCTTTCCACAATGCAATGCATATGAATGCTTTCATGCTATGCTCCACATCGCTCTTTCTCCACGGGATAGGAGGTGCATCGTATTACGACAATATACGATGCTCCCAGTGGGATAAGAGGTGCATCGTATTACGGCAATATACGATGCTGTACCGGTACGGTCGCGGCTAGGTGCGGCGACATGCATATATGCAAATGACATGATATGACATGAATGATATGATAATCATAAATCACATTAATCCATCCTCAAAGGAGCATTATCATGCTCACAACATATCCACATCCACCACATATTAATTTCATGTTCCACAATATCACATTAAGCAAGAATTCCACATGTCTACTAGCGGAATATCAACATATCCAATTGATTAATACTTGCTACCATCTCCACAATTAAAATATCATGCAATCATGGCATAATGTATCAAATTACGATAATAATGTAAATTGCAAGTAGAAGGAATAACAAGTTAAACGGTAGCAACCACCGCTACGTTCACTTGCCTCAACCGACGAAGCGAAGCAAATCAAGAGCGCTCAAGGACAAGACCACCTGTCCAAAAGGCAACTCTCAGCACAAAACCAAAGCATACAAACATGACTAAAATAATTAAAGACGTCGCTAGAACCCCGAACCCGCACAAACTCCTCTCCGTTCAACAATTCAACAAACTACCCACTGCAGCAGCGCTGCTTAACATTTTCATATCTTTAAAAATATTGATCCAATTACAGCCAACGATACCTCTATGGATTCATCACTTAAAAGCCTACATTTTTCATTTAGAACACCTATTTTTATTTTGATCACAGTTAGGTATAATTTAATGCCCAAAACAGAGGAAGATCTCTGTTCTCGCAGACTGGACAGCAGCATTCAAATGCGTCCCAGCACAGTACAGGGATCTAAAAATTCTGAATGTTCTACAGCAGCTAGATTAACAGATTTTCTACAACTTTTTCAATTACGGCCATGACCATAAAAATCATTTACTACCTCAAAACCAGAGATTAAGATCAGTCTGTCCCAATCTGCTCGCCTGACGAACAGCAATAATACCGACCCTGTAACTCCTATATCCCACGGCCAAAATTTCCGAAAAACATACAGTAGATGCGCCTGGACGTTCGCTACAACTTTCCTTTTGGGAGGGTCTGCAGGAAAAATCGTTTACTAGGTCTAAACCACACGAACAGATGTGCTGCGCGAATCAATCTATAGTCAGACAGCAGGTAATCTCTAATCGGGCAATTAATCTATAATCTCCCTTCAAATTCCGTGCCAAGAACCCTAATTAATCTATAAAACAGAGGGTTTAGGATTAGGAAAAATTACCTAAATGATCCCTTGGGATCACACCTCTTCTTCCCTACTCTTGTTCTCCTCCTTCCCTTCTTCTTCCTTCTCTGCCCTTTCTTCTCTTCCCTTTCTTTTTTCTCCTTGGCACCAATGAACAGCAACTTGTGGGGTGATGGAGGGGGGAAAGGGTGCGGCCAGGGGTGGAAAAAAGGGGTGAGGGGCAAGGGAGGGGGTTTATAAAGGGGGTGCTAGGGTTTGGGAGGGGGTACGGGCCCCCATTTGGGCTGGCTGGCCCAAAGCGGCTGGCCCACCCCTCCGAACAGCCCAAAATATCCAAATTAGTTGTTTTAATTTATTTTTTTAAGTTTGGACAATTATGCAATTTAACTTTCACCTCCCGCGATTTACCGAAAAATCGAGAAACTCCGCGATTATTTTAGAAACCTACGCCGAATCGACGATCAGGATATTACATCCAACTTGCTTAAATATCTGGGCGGATGGTTCGAGGGTGTGAGTGGTGCTTTGAAAGCACAAAGTGGAAGAGTGGTAGAACTGCCCAGATAACCCTAAGGACCGAATCTTGTGATGACCTCCCGGTGTACAACAATACAACCACAAGCTGGCAAAATGTAGGCAGGGCTAACTAATTTGCGTAGCTCTAGGGTGGTTACGTGAAGGTGTGAACACGAGCAAAGGGATGGATGATCACATCCCTGCCTTTGCCCGTGAAGGCTCACGGGGGACCTGATGAGGCGATGGGGACCCGATCTTCCGATAGGATGATAACTTCGATTTTGGCGGAGGTGACTCTTGCGACCTGACTACAACCGTACGACGTCGCTTGCGCCTTAGCAATCGCTGAACCACACTCCAAGTCGTTATCAACCGTGCCAAGAACGCGGTTGACCTGACCACGAAGGTCTATTCCTGCATGCAACCGAAGAAAACGCAAGAACAAGGATAGTGAGCAACTGAAATTTGCTAGATATAAAAGTCGCACAAGGATAGTTGAAGTTCTGTAACTTGAATCTGTTGGTCTAGCCGACACAAGAGACAACGTGGAGTTTGCACATGGGGCTAAACTGATCTAAACAAAACCCCAGTCCTAGCAAAGGAGGCGGTGGCTCCTATATAGGAAGAACAACCAGGGGGACAGCCAAGAAGCATGCCCCTAGGGTTACAAAGCCCATGGGCCCAAGTGGTGGTGGCGCAGCACCCTTTTGACTCGGATTCAGAAACCTATGTGGATTGTTTTGACGATTCCGGCCAGCTCGGATAGAATTGGAAGATGAGGTTGGATCCATTGGAAAGTAGACTTGATAAGCTTTCCATGAAGTATAAGAACGTCCCAAACGGAGTCCGTATGAAGAAGTTATGCCCGTTTAAACTTGCACCAATGCAGCAGTCCGAATCCGATTCCAGTACGTGCCCAACACGGACTCTTTTGATGATTACGGTGTGCACATAAGGAATTTATAGGTGATACTAGATCCATTAGAAAGAGGACAAGCAAAGCTTTCCAACAAGTACTCATGGACCTCAAACGTACTTCGTATGTGAAAGTTATGCACATTTGAAGTTGGGCCTGTCAGGCTGAATCCGAATTGATTTGGAGGCTGAATTGGATTTCAAAACGTGTCCAACTTGAACTCTTACTTGAATTGGTGTAAAAGTAATGTGGTACTGTCAAAATATATATTTTCATCATTAGGTAGCATCATATTCTCATTTAAAATATGTTTAAGCTGAAGAAACGAATTCACCTTTAGTTCAATCTTGATATTGGGCGCTATTGTCGTGTATGTTTGTGGCGTGGTCACATCATCCTCCCCTTCTTGACAGAAAACCGTCCTCGGTTTTAACGTATGTGTAGCCTCACGTATTGTATGATCTTGATCATAAATCTCGGTATATGATAACAAACACAACAAACTCTCATTATGTAATATCATAAGATCTTTGTCAAACAAAGTGAAACCTGTTTGAAACGAACTCACCTGATAATTTAAGTGGTGCGTAGGAGCTCTTGTAATTCGAACAACAAGTATAGCAAATATGATTGTATCCATAGGGTACATGTTCTTATTATTCTCCCCTTCTTGAAAATAAAGCCGTCCTCGGCTTTTAATAAGCTAAAAGTATGGTAACAAAGAAGCCAAGGTGTATGCATGATATATGTATATGTCATCCGTTTTAACAGTTCTTTGTTGTTACACAATTAATGTTATAAAACAACAGTGATCATAAAAGCTCATTATATTATTAACCCAAAAGTAATCATATATGTTAATGAGGAAATCAAAATTTCTCACATAGCAATTATTGCAACTTGTTTTGCAAATGTAAGTGAAGCATTTATGCAATTCAAATCTTTGAAGTTGTATACTTGTAGTGGTGGCACATATGGACAAAGCTACAACTTTTGGAATCAAGAAAAAATCTTTCATATAATCAGATTTGAATTGAGCAATAGCAAATTCATCTAGTAAGGGTGAAAAGATTTGCAAGTTCTTCCATACATCAATTTCATTATTCAGATTGTCAATGTTAGATGGTTCAACAAGAAAAGAACACATAGGCATTGAATGATCACTAAATTTTATTTTTCTTTCATAATGAACAAGATTGAGCATACAAGAGTTGTTGTTCAAAACAACAAGCTTCAATTCATCCATGTGATGACAAGTTATGCATATTCGATATAGAAGAAATTGATTTTCTACACCATAATCTCCAATCAAATTAAACTTATACCCAGGGGTGTAGGCACTAAACAAGAATTTCGAACATGCAAGTTCAGAAACTTTCTCCATAGCACAATCCAAACTAACGGCCTCATTAAGCATGATATAGCACAATGCATCAGCAGGGGATATTCTATTAAATACTTCCTTATGTGTAATTAATTTGACATGTGCAAAATTATGAGAATTTAGATCAGCACATGGTTCGTTCAAGTCAACACAAGGAATATCAAAAAAATTGCACAACAGCAGGTATATACTCACAAGGTTGCTCTATGTCTTGTTGTAACACCAAATCAGTACCTTTGTCATTATCGTCCTCATCAGACACTGTAGATACCTCAAACTTCTCCTCTAATGACATAAGATGCACCAGATCATCCTTTACCTCTTCAAGTATCTCAGTGGTATCTGTAGATGGAGTAGGAGCCAAAACAATATCAACATTTTTAGTTACCTCAGATTCCACCTCGCTTGTGACCGTGGGTGCTGGAGGTACAAAACGATGTCGCAATTTCCTTTTCATCTCCTCCCATGTGTATATGTAATGGAACTCGAGATTCGACCACCAATGTTGAACATCACCAATCAGTGCCATCCTTGCCATGCTCATCTTCTCATAAGGATGAAGATCTTGTCTTTCAAAGTAGCTATCCATCATAGTAACCCACAAGAAGTAGTCCGACGACGTACTCTCAGCGGTGAGTGGCAAGATATATACCGGTAATTGTTTCCCTTCGAGCTCAAATCTGCCCGCGATGACATCATAATCTACCAATTTTCTCAAGCCTGTCATTGTTAGTAGAAAACAAGGAAACAAATCACAAGTAAATGTTCCTATCAACTACTAGGATATGGAGGCTCAAATCAAGTCACGCATCTCTCAAGCTCTTACCAAATTCTTACAAGTTCTTACCAAAGCAAACAGGTGGTGCAACTGGTGGCTGGTTCGTGATAACTCTGACTTAGGTGATTGGTATAGCGATTGCCGGTACAACGAAACCTGTTCGGTTAGTAGAAAAGTGGAGCTTGGATAGGCTATGCATTTTGTAGCAAAGGAAAACAATCAATTAATTTCAGAAATTGCACAGAATTAAATTATAGTTCGTATCTAGCACTTAGCCTATGTTGCTGATCAACCAAGGATGGAAGAAGGCTAAAATATGTGTATGGTAATGTATAGCAGTGGTAAATACAAGATAATTCAATTGAATGCAATCTAGAATTGAAGAGCACAAGGATTGACCCAAAACTTGAAAACTGGAGATTTCTGTCCACTGGACAGTATGTCGGTATTTTGGCTGTAACTTTTTGTCAGTTGCCTTTTTTTCAATGATTTTTTTCTTGCTTCCTGACGGCTTTTTCTACAACTTTTGTTTTGGGGCCAAGTTCTGGAAACCGACCGAAAAATTCGCACAAAATTCACAAGTGCCGACTGTTGCAGATTCAATCTAGAATTTTAGGTCAACTTGCACCGCAGATATCTTTTTCTTCCATACTGGATTGAAGCGAAATTTTATGGGAAGATAGATAATGAAGTTATGAATCTAATGGCAGTGGTCTCACTCAAAAAGTATCACGGAATCAAAAGTTATGGCTTTTTTGGTGGCGGTTGCAGAGAAAGGAAAATTCAGCCGAATTGGAATTAGGGTTTGTGGTGGTGGGGAATTTTTTTTGTTTGGATTTTTATAGGAACAAAGACATGACCAGCAACAAGACAATGCTAAGACGGACACAAATTCAATTTAGCAAAACAAAACTAATAGATTGAATGGCACAACGGAGTTTGGACAGCGGAAATTAACTCTTTTTGTGGGGCAATTTTTCTGGACTATGGGAAGTAAAAAATCAATCTACTAACTAAGGATACAAAAAATTCCTACCGGTCAACCGAAGCTCTGATACCAACTGATGAGGCGATGGGGTCCCGATCTTCCGATAGGATGATAACTTTGATTTTGGCGGAGGTGACTCTTGCGACCCGACTACAACCGTACGACGTCGCTTGCGCCTTAGCAATCGCTGAACCACACTCCAAGTCATCATCAACTGTGCTAAGAACGCGGTTGACCTGACCACGAAGGTCTATTCCTGCATGCAACCGAAGAACACGCAAGAACAAGGATTGTGAGCAACTGAAATTTGCTAGATATAAAAGTCGCACAAGGATAGTTGAGGTTTTGTAACACGAATCTGTTGGTCTAGCCGACACAAGAGACAACGTGGAGTTTGCACATGGGGCTAAACTGATCTAAACAAAACCCCAATCCTAGCAAAGGAGGCGGTCGCTCCTATATATGGAGAACAACCAGGGGGACGGCCAAGGAGCATGCCCCTAGGGTTACAAGGCCCATGGGCCCAAGTGGTGGCGGCGCAACACCCTTTTGCGGTCGGGTCGCAAGAGTCACCTCCGCCAAAATTGAAGTTATCATCCTATCGGAAGATCGGGACCCCATCGCCTCATCAGGTCCCCCGTGAGCCATCACGGGCAAAGGCAGGGATGTGATCATCCATCCCTTTGCTCGTGTTCACACCTTCACGTAACCACCCTAGAGCTACGCAAATTAGTTAGCCCTGCCTACATTTTGCCCGCTTGTGGTTGTATTGTTGTACACCTGGAGGTCATCACAAGATTCGGTCCGTAGGGTTATCTGGGCAGTTCTACCACTTTTCCACTTTGTGCTTTCACTGCCCCACTCACACCCTCGAACCATCCGCCCAGATATTTAAGCAAGTTGGAATTTTTGGGAACATGAAATAATCATACCAACATAGTTTCTCATGAATAAAGTGATGCTTAGGGCACTTTTGGTACCCCCGGATATCTAAGCAGTACTAAGCAGGGCGATATACCGTAGACTTATTTTTGAAAGCTGTATTATTATAGTTTTTACTAAGGTGACAAGGCTCGGATATTCAAGGGTTTCAAATAAGTGTAATACTAACAAGTTCATTATCGGATATATAACTAGCAGCATGAAATCGAACATAAATTTGCACATAAAATAACAACATGCAACTTGATACTTTAAAAAAAAGTAATTTACAGAAAATGTAGGTTCAACATGATCAAAGTATTGACTCGCCTTGCGCGGTTTCCCGCGGTCTTGAGCTCACACATGCTTTCTCTTAATCTTCTGGTCTTTTTCTTCACTTCGCTCTTGATCTCGCTTGATCCCTTGATTCTTCAGGACTCCAATTTCTAATTACGTGCTAAATGACTGAATACAAATAAAGGTAAATAACTCAAAAGACCCACATAAATCCAAATAAACTCAATTTAGTTTTATTATGGGTGATTCGGGTGATTTGAGGCATGGTCGATGGTAGAATTTAATGACTCGATCTTTTTAATAATCGTTTTTATTATTTTTGTATTTATGAAGGAAGTTCCATGAGTCAGGTTAGACCTATGAATTGATGCACGAGATTGGCGGAGCATTATTTTATCGAGCGCTAATATTCAGGGCATGTGCTTTATGCGATGTATACAATTTTTAGCTTACCAAGTTAATCTTATAGTTTGTGTTATAGCATTTTGTGGTACGATATTTTATGTATCCTTAGTTGTGATGGAGTTGCCCGATCTTTCGATGAGATTGATAACTATTGATTTTGGGAGGGGTGACTCGGATGGAATTTGAAGATGCGGTTGGATCCGTTGGAAAGTAGACTTCATAAGCTTTCCATGAAGTACAAGAACGTCCCAAACGGAGTCCGTATGAGGAAGTTATGCCCATTTGAACTTGGTACCATCGCAGCAGTCCGAATCTGATTCCAGAACGAGTCCAACTCAAATTCGTGCTTGACTTGGTCCCAAGTGACGTGGTGACCTCCATTATTCCTTCCATGCTTGTCCATGACTCCATGTCCCTTTCCTTCGTCCTTTCCCAGGTTCCTAAGCATAATTAAATCACTTGCATTAGGTAGCGGTCTATTCTCAGTAACATGTGAACCTAGGAATGAATTCACCTGGTAATTAAGTTGACAAGCACGAGCTCGAGTAAGTGGTCCTTGCAACACTAGGCTTAGTTTAATTTTAATTTATTTATCTAGCAAGGCTTGTTATACGGCTTCATATTTTAATATTTGCTATTTAGCAAGATCTACTTCTAAGATTTATTTAATGGAGGCATGTTAAATATTGGACATTTAACCAAGGCCATTGTTATCAATGCCTTAACTAATAAGTAGATTTAAAATAAATAATGAAAGCATAATTATCCATATGTGATAATTAATCCAATGTTAAAACTTAAATAATTTTATTTACATCCTAATCAATTTCTATTTAGCTTTCATGAATTAATTTTCTAATTTTTCCTTAATCACTTAATTGTTTACTTGCATATAATTCTATATTTGATGTATAGGTAAATTTTATTTGAATCTAAATCAATTATATTAGCTTCCTTAAATTATTACCTAATTATTTTCTAATTGAAATGTTTAAAAGAAAATAAGGACAAAATGTGCTTGGAAGGGGATTCGAACCCTGGACCGACTGTGTGATTCGCTCAACATGCCACAGCAAACCAACTGAGCACCCAATCTTTTGTGATGGGAAGGGGAAACAAACTAGAAGAAGCAAGCAGGAGCTAGGGCTCAGAACAGAGCACCCAGGCGGCGCTCAGCGCTGGCCTTACTGCCAGCGGCAGAGGCGGTGGCCGGAGGTGAGCACCCAAAAAATGGGTTGCTCACGCTCGCTTCCACCCATAGGCACAGCCTCGCCGGCCAATTCGGCTAGGGCGATGGCCGGCGGCCCCCATGGCTGCGGCGGAAATGGTGCCGACGGTGGAGACGGCGCCGAAGGGGATAGGGGTAAAAGTAGAAAGGGGAATGAGCATGAGGGGGTCGGGAGAAGCTCACCAGTGGCGACGGCTTGGCTGGGGATGCACCGAGGCGAGCCGGCGGCGATGGCCGATGGTGGTGCGGGGGGGGGGTCGCTGTGGAGGGAAGAGCTCCAGCGATGGGGGGCTCGGCCAGCGGCTGGAGGGAGTTCCGGGCGATGAGAGGGTGCTCCACCGGATAGGAATTGGAAGGGGACTCGCCGAGGAGGGAGCGGTAGTGGGAATGGCGGCGGCGGCTGCACACGGGTGAAAGAGGAAGGAGGTGGGGGAAATGGCGAGCGGGGGGCTGCTTATGGTCTCAGGGGGCTATGGAAATGGTGGGCGGCGTGGGAGAAATAGGGGGCGACGGGAAAAATCGGTGTGCACGGGCGGTGCATGGGTGCCACGAGGAGAAAAGAAGCTGAGCACAGCAGAGAGGAATGAGTGGCACGGGCGCACTGGGGAAGAAGAGAAGAAAGAGAAGAAAGAGAGGGAGGGGCGGACCCGCGCGGCAGAGGGACAGGGACGGGGCACCACAGGCAGTGAAAGGGAGCGGTGGGATGAGAAGGATGGGCCCCGTTCGGTCGGCTGAGTGTATTTTTCTCTTCTTTTTTATATGTGTATATGTGTATTCATTTCTATGTTTTGTAAATTTTGCTGCTCACTTTAATTTTCATATTTCTGTTTCCTCATTTTGTTCCCTTGCCTTCTCACATAATTCTTATTTTTATTTTCTTTATTGCTAAACTCCTCAAAATATATATATATATATATATATATATATATATATATATATATATATATATATATATATATATATATATATATATATATATATATATATATATATATATATATATATATATATATATATATATATATATATACATATGTAGTATGTTGTATATTTTGTTATATAGATACATCTACATATATAGGCTTGTTCATTTATACATCTTTCAAAAATGGAATCTTAATTTTTTATTTCAGGTTCCTCCCTCCTTATGCTAGATTATCTTTTCAGATTCGTATTTTTAAAATTTTTTATTTCTATTATTTGCATATATCCGCCATGGCCCTACTAATATTGGTTTTATTTTTCATGACTTTCTTCAATGTTTTGTAACCTCAACCAAAATTTGGAAAAACTCCACAGAAAATCCAAATATCAAAAGAATACATTGCAAAATAATTCAAAAGCTTCACATTTTCAAGTTTTGAATTTTCGGGATGTTACAAATTTCCATCATACATATTGTCATCTTAAGTATCCGTCTTGTGCAGTGCAACAAAGCAAGTCAAGGGGATTCAACCGGCAAGACAGTGAGCAAAACTCAGCTGAATTCTACAGTTTATGTACGATCAAAAGTGGAAATCTTCATCCTAGCAGTTTATATCACAACTCTTATCAAAAGCACCGTTCTCTGCAAACCGGAGTAAATCATTAGTGAAAAAAAATGCCAGCTTGTGCAAATTGGGAAGGCCTGAAACTTCTCATAAGCTAAGGGACAAAAATTTTGTTCACTTTGTACACCTTGAGAGGTCACTCCAGTAATGCTCCGCGCCTATTCTTCGCCCCTTTTCGTCCATCATTGCATTTGTACCAATTAATATCTGTACCAACAACTAGTAAACCACATCAAGGAACAAATAAAATCTATTTTACTATGTCCCTATGGTGTGTATTGCATATCTATCTACCATCTTTTCCTCTCTGTAACATTATGGTTTATATGGTAGATTTATCTCTTTACTCTCAATTAATACAGAAGAAATGGGAAAAAGAAAAGAAGGTACTACCAAATTAACAACAACTTACCATATAAACCATCACTCGTAGTACACGTAGGGACAAATCCAAATACCCCCAACTTTATTATTACCAATTTACCATTCCCGAAGGACATGACAAAATTAAATCCAGTGATATGATAGTCCCAAGAACTAGACTGCAGGGAGGCGAGCTCATGCGCGCGGCTCAAGCACATCATTGATGCCGACCGTGCTCTCGACTTCCTCCTCCCGATTTCCATCCGCTTCACCGCCAGGGCCACCGCATATCTCCTCCTCACAGCCTCTGGCCTCTCTTCCGACTCTTTTTAATGAGGACACCTCTACTATATATTTACATTTCACTCCAAACGTGATACGGGGAGGGGTCCCGATCTTCTCATGAGGAACCGTGGATAGTTGATGTGAAGTAGACGATGTCTCTAGTTGAACACTCACGCCAATGCACGAACCCTCAACTCTTCGGAATACGCCCAAAACACACCGGATAATTGTTCGTTGCGAGACCACAAACGACGAACGCCAAGTCCCCAATTACCAATGGAACGACGGCTTGACCTTGAATTGCAGAATGAACAATGGATCGCGTAGTTCTCTCTCAAAATCCTCGCATGAACTCTGGTGTTGAAAGAACAAGCAATAGCTATGTTTCAATCTTATGCATAAAATTGGTCTCCCTTAAAGGCTGCCAATACAAGGCTTATATAGCCCCTTGGGACGTCCATATGGTCCCCAAACCAAGTACAACTCAACCCTATATGGTTTTGGATACGAACTCTCACAAAAAAGAAACTATATTTTTCACCCATCATATTGTTTCCATCATAACCTTTTATCCGTGATGAATTTGAAGGTGGGACTAGATCCATTGCGTAGCCCTTGAAATTATCTTTCCAACGAGTACAAGGACACCTAAATCAGACTCCGTTTGTGAAAGTTATGGCCTTTTTAATAACTGCTTGTCAGGCTGTCCCAAACCGAATCCGAATTGAATCCTGAGTTGAATCCGAGTTTGAATTGGTTTGAGCACATGGGAAGTCCGAATTTGGCTTGAAAATCTTATCCAAAACTTGTAGTTTAAGTCCTTGGGCTCCTCCCTTTTGCTCTCCCAAGTCTTCACATGAGTCATACCTAATAATACATAAAATACTAGCATGAGGTAGTATTCCAAGTTCATCATCAATTAAAGGAAACTCCTTAAGAAACAAAAGCACCTGTTTGTTTAAACGCTTGGCTCTTGCCCTCGTCATTGGGCCCTCTGGTTCTTGGTTATTCTCATGCATGCTTGGAGTGGAAGATGTATATGTAATGGGGATGTACTCATCAGTATGTGTATGACCACTAATAGGAGAAGATGTATAAGTGTTAGGGATACCCTCATCAAAAGGTGCATGATAAAACTAGTAACGAGGCTCCTACAGGTCCTATGACAAGTGCAAGAGCTAAGTTGCTGCAACAATATGTGCTTTTGTTTCTTAGAGAATTCCCTATTGCTTTAGATGAGAATGATATACTTTCTAATGTAAATAGATTGCGTGTTCTCATATTTGACGCAATGGGAGAACAAGGAGGGAAGGACCAACCGGCCAACCCCAAGGAGAAAGAGAGCCATGCGACTACAAGAGAGGAGACCCATGTGGTCATATGTCAAAAGGAGGGGAAGCTCCACGTAGCCCACGACTAGAAGAAGAGGCCCACACGCCACGCGACCAAGGAGATAAATAGAACCTATCAATTGAGGAGTTTCTGGGCCTGCATGCCAATGATGGGCTGAGATTGTTTAATTCAGCCATGTAACTACTTAGTATTCAATTCCGAATTGCTTTAGAACTCGTATACCAAATTGAACTCGGCCTTAGGCCCAAGTGTGTGCGTGCGTGAGGTTAGGGTTGGCTTTAAGTAGCCACCACCCCCTCCATTATGTTCAGACCACTTTTGATAATAGATTGTTCTTATTCTTTCTGTTGGCCGAACCAACTTGAGGGAAGATTGGGAGTTCATTGAAATCAAGATCGTTCAATCTTTCCGCTGGAAATTGGGAGCGCGATAGAACTTGATCTGGTGGTCGTGAAGTTTAACACGTGTGATTGGACGAATTATAGAGTACTAACTCTTGCATTGGTATCAGGGGATCGCTACAATTCTTCGGATCCATGTGAGTATCTTGATCCTACGTCGAGAAGATCGGGCGACCCCGTATCATCTTGGCATTAGAGCGCGGTTTACTCGGTAGGATTTTTACCCTTACTTTTCGATTGATTTATTTCGTCCTATAGTCCATTAAAACCAAAAATTGCCCAAAAATATCCAAACCTTTAGATTAATCTATTATTTTATGCGTGCATTTTATTAGGACTTAGTCCATTATAATTTTTGTTTAGGTGCTGATCTTTGTGTTCTTTCACGTAACTTGATTTTGTTTCCACATAAAACCTAAAAATCCATTGGTTGAAATCCTCAATTAGCGTCCAAGAAAAAAGTATATTCAATTTACTCTTCAAGTTGAGTCCGTGTCTACAACTCTTCCTAGAGCAATCCGAGTACAATCCTAGAATCAAAGTCAATTTTGGCTAGCTGTCCACTTCCGAATCCGTTTCAGAATCTTGCCATCCGAAACCAACTCTAGGGAAGTGCTATCCGAAATCGAAGAGAAGAGTTGTGTTCAGAATTACCTCATTGATTGCTTTGCTTTGCACAATAACCGAGCGCCATACAGAACAAGCTTCACTTAAATCCTTTGAATACTTGAGACTAGTCATTGATATTGCATTGAGGGCTACTCTGGAATTAGTAACTCTCGACTGAACATTGTTGGCTTGTGCATCACCCACTCGGCCGATCCAAAAAATCCGAGTTTGAGAGAGAGAGAGACTCATATACCCTACCTTCCACAAAAAGTTTGTGACCCATATACCTCAATAGACTCAAAAAAGTGATTTGAAGATATTTGGGTCGGTGGCGGGGTAGCAAAACAAAGCGGTGAGCAAAAAAGAGAGAGAGAAAAATGAGAGAAGGCTGATTTGGATGAGTGGTTCTAGTTCATAATTTCAGTTTGAGTGATAAAAATTCTTGAGCAATCTTATGCCTTCTATTCTTGCAATTGGCTAGCGTCTCTCCTAGTACTTGGTGCAAAACGAGCTATTTCATCATTAGTTTTAGACTGCTAACAATTAGCTCATTCCTTCGTTTGTATTAAGTCACATTGATCTTTGCGTGTGCATTTATACACTTCACTTAAACCTTTGTTTGATAAAGAACTTATGATATTATATAATGAGAGTTTGTTGTGTTTGTTATTATGTACTGAGATTTATGACGAAGATCATGCAATTCGTGAGGCTACACATATTCTAAAACCGAGGATGGTTTTCTATCAAGAAGGGGAGGATGATGTGACCACGCCACCAACACATACGACCATAGCGCCCAATATCAAGATTGAACTAAAGGTGAATACGTTTCTTCAGTTTCAACATATTTTAAATGAGAATATGACACTACCTAATGATGAAAATATATATTTTTGTAGCACCACATCACTTTCGCACCAATTCAAGCAAGAGTTCAACTTGGACACGTTTTGGAATCCAATTCGGCCTCCAGATCAGTTCGGATTCAACCTAACGACCCAACTTCCAATGTGCACAACTTTCACATACGGAGTCCGTTTGAGGTCCACGAGTACTCGATGGAAAACGTTTCTCATCCTCTTTCCAATGAATCTAGTCTCATATCCAAATTCTTTCTCTGCTTGCCGCAATCACTCAAAGAAGGTGCTGCATCACCTGTTTAGGTCAAATTGGGCCTTGTAGAAGACTCTCTAAGAAACAAAAGCACCTGTTGTTGAAGTAGCTTAGCTTTTGCTCTTGTCATAGGACCTTTTAGAGCCTCATCACTAGCTTTGTCATGCACACTTGGAGTGGATGAAGAATGTGTAATAGAGATGTCCTCATCATTCTCCCCCTCTTGAACATTAAAAGTCGTACTCACACCATAATCGTCTCCTGGAAGCTCTATCTTGTATGTGTTGTCATTGATCTTGGCAAGTACTTTAAAAGGACCATCACAATGGGGCATCAATTTTGATTTACACTTCTCCGGAAAGCGTTCTTTGCGAAGATGCACTCATACTAAGTCATCTGGTTCAAATAGTATTTTCTTTCTAGTCTTGTTAGCTTTAGAAGCATAAGCACGTATCTTCTTTTCAATTACCTCTTTAGTCTTTTCATGGAGCTTTTTCACAAAATCAGCACGCTTAGAAGCCTCCATATTTGTACGTTCTTGTAATGGAAGTGGCATCAAGTCAAGTGGCGTGATCAGTTTGAAACCATACACCACCTCAAATTGACACAATTGAGTTGTAGAATGCACCGCTCGATTATATGCAAATTCAACATGCGGTAGGCAATCTTCCCACTCTTTCAAATTCTTTTTGATCATTGTCCGCAGCAGCATTGAGAGTGTTCGGTTCACCACCTCCCAAGCTTGGCCCACAAAGTCTTCCAAAAGTAGCTCATGAACTTGACGTCACGATCTGAAACAATAGTTTTTGGCATTCCATGCAACCTCACAATCTTCTTGAAAAATAAGTCAGCTACATGCGACGCATCGTCGCTCTTATGACAGGGAATAAAATGTGCCATTTTAGAAAACCGATCCACAACAACAAAGATTGAATCCCTCCCCCTCTTGGTCCTAGGTAATCCCAACACAAAATCCATGCTAATATCTTCCCAAGGAACACTAGGAACTGGAAGTGGAGTGTACAAACCATGTGGATTGAGTTTTGACTTTGCTTTATGGCATGTGATGCATCTTTGAACAAATCTCTCGACGTCGCACGTGATCCTTGGCCAATAGAAGTGATCAGCCAACATCAAGTATGTCTTCTCTCTTCCAAAGTGACCCATCTATCCTCCTGCATGAGACTCCTGCAAAAGTAGCAAACGCACAGAAGAATTTAGAACACATAGTTTGTTCATGCGAAAGAGAAATCCATCATGAACATGAAACTTATCCCACCCTTTCCCATCTTTGCAATTAGAATATGATGCTGAAAAGTCATGATCAGAAGCATACAAAATCTTTCAAACTCTCTAGAACCTTTACTTCCAATTGAGTGAAGAGCACATGTTTTCTAGACAATGCATCAGCTACCACATTTTCCTTGCCTTTCTTGTATTTAACAACATATGGAAAAGTTTCAATGAATTCAACCCACTTAGCATGTCTACGGTTCAGTTTAGCTTGTCCTTTCAAATATTCCAATGCTTCACGATCAGAATGAATGACAAATTCTTTAGGCCAAAGATAATGTTGCCAAGTCTCTAATACGCGCACAAGAGCATACAATTCTTTGTCATAAACAGGATAATTCAATTGTGCACCATGAAGTTTCTCACTGAAATATGCAACAGGTTTTCTATCTTGCATCAAAACACCACCAATACCTATTCTACTAGCATCACATTCAATCTCAAAAGTTTTAGTGAAATCAGGTAAAACAAGCAATGGTGCTTCAGTCAAACGCTTCTTCAATTCAGCAAAGCTTTGTCTTGTTTTTCCCCCAGTCAAAAGTGATTCCCTTTTTAGTTAATTCATTTAATGGTGCAGCAATGGTGATAAAGTCTTTCACAAATCGCCTATAAAAACTAGCAAGGCCATGGAAGCTACGAATTTGACTAACATTCACAGGAGTAGGCCAATTGCGAATAGGTTCAATTTTAGATTCATCAACTTCAATTCCATGGGCTGAAACAACATAGCCTAAGAGCACCACTTTGTTTGTGCAAAAGGTACACTTTTCAAGATTAGCATACAATTTTTCAGCTCTTAGCACTTCTAGCACTTGTCTAATGTGTTCAACATGTTCTTGCAATGAGCGGCTATATATCAGAATGTCATCAAAATAGACTACCACAAATTTTCCAATGAAGTGTCTCAAAACATGGTTCATTAATCGCATGAATGTACTAGGAGCATTAGATAAACCAAAAGGCATCACTAACCATTCATACAATCCAAATTTTGTTTTAAAAGCTGTCTTCCACTCATCACCATGTTTCATTCTAATTTGATGATATCCGCTACGCAAATCAATCTTAGAAAAGATAGTAGAGCCACCCAATTCATCAAGCATATCATCTAACCTACGAATAGGATTACGATATCGAATGGTAATATTGTTGATAACTCTACAGTCTACGCACATTCTCCATGTACCATCTTTATTAGGAACAAGAATGACAGGAACGACACAAGGACTAAGACTTTCGCGTACGTACCCTTTTTCCATGAGCGCTTGGACTTGCCGCTGAATTTCTTGTCTCCTTTGGGTTTGTGCGGTACGGCAGCCGGTTGGGAAGTGGAGCTCCCGGCACCAAGTCAATTTGATGTTCGTTGCCTCGAATGGGTGGTAAACCAGCGGGTACCTCCTTCGGAAAGATATCTTCATAAGCCTGTAACACTTGAGAAACAACACTAGGAAGAGAGGTTAAGTCATTAGTAGAAAGCAAAACATTTTTATACAGCAATACCAAATGCTCCAAAGTGGAATCATCTCTCATTTCTCTCAGATTAGATTTGGTGGCTATCAAAACCCCAAACCCTAGAAGAGGGTGCGGCTGCCTATTTAAGGGACACGGAAGGTGGAGGGTTGGCCAAAACACATGGAAGCCGAACAGAACTCACTTTGACTCGGACTGGAAAAGTGACATGACTTGTTTTGCAGTTTCTGACCGGTTCGAAAGGAATTTGGAGGTGAGACCGGATCCATCTGAAAGTAGACTTCAAGAGCTTTCCAACGAGTACTCACGGGCCCCAAGGAACCTTCTGGATCAAACGTTATGGCCATTTGAAGTAGACGCTGTTGGGAAGGCCGAATCCGAGTCGAACTCGCGAACAGGACTTGGTTTGCGCTTGACGGTTCCACTTCTATACTTGAGCTCACGTGGTTCTTCCCCATGGTTCCTAAGGACAATTAAATCATCACAAGAATTAAGTAGTATTCCATTCTTTGAAATATTTGTATGCAAACTAAGGAACGCATTCACCTGATGGTTAAGTTGACGTGCTCGCGCTCTAGTCATTGGTCCTTGTATCATAGTTTCAGTTTGATGTGGAGTCGGCATGGTTGGATGCATGGAAAGGATGTCCTCATCATCCTCCCCTTCTTGCATTTGAGTCGTCCACGACTCAAGCTCATCTTCTTCTCCCAAGTATGGCTTCAAATCTGCAATGTTAAAGGTGGAACTAACCCCAAAATCTACAGGCAACTGAAGTTTATATGCATTGTCATTAATCTTTTCCAACACTTTGAAAGGACCATCAGCTCTAGGCATCAACTTAGACCTCCTCAATTCAGGAAATCTTTTTTTTCTCAAATGCAACCAAACTAAATCACCTGGTTGAAAAGTTAAATGCCTCCTTTCTTTACTACCAGCAAGTTTATATTTAGCATTCATGCGTTCAATATTTTCTTTGGTTGTCTCATGCATTTTCAACATCAAGTCAACACGTTGTTTAGCATTAAAATTTAACTTCTCCGAAGATGGAAGTGGTAGCAAATCAATAGGAGCACGAGGCACAAAGCCATAGACAATCTCAAAAGGGCACAACTTTGTAGTAGAATGCAGCGAACGATTATAAGCAAATTCAATATGAGGCAAGCATTCTTCCCACATTTTAATGTTCTTTTTCAAAACAGCCCAAAGCATGGTAGATAAAGTTCTATTCACAACTTCAGTTTGCCCATCAGTTTGGGGATGACATGTAGTCGAAAATAACAGCTTAGTCCCCAATTTAGCCCATAAAGTTCTGCAAAAATGGCTAAGGAATTTAGTATCACGATCGGAAACTATTGTATTTGGCACACCATGCAAGCGAACAACTTCACGAAAGAACAAATCATCAATGTTGGTAGCATCATCACTTTTATAACATGGTATGAAGTGTGCCATCTTAGAAAATCTATCCACAACAACAAATATGCTATCCCTCCCCTTCTTTGTCCTAGGCAGTCCTAAAACAAAGTCCATAGAAATATCTTCCCAAGGTACACTAGGAACAGGTAGAGGCATATACAAACCATGAGGATTAAGTCGTGACTTAGCCTTTTGACATGTAGTGCAGCGAGCAACAAAACGTTCCACATCACATCTCATCTTTGGCCAAAAGAAATGACTAGCAAGTATGTCTTCCGTCTTCTTCGCTCCAAAATGCCCCATCAGCCCACCTCCATGCGCTTCCTGTAACAACAACAAACAAACGGAGCTAGCTGGAATGCATAGTTTGTTAGCTCTAAACACAAATCCATCATTTAGAACAAATTTATTCCACGTTTTTCCCTCTTTGCAATTCAGCAACACATCTTTAAAATCATCAGCATGAACATAATGCTCCTTAATTGTTTCCAATCCAAAAATTTTGAAGTCAAGTTGTGAGAGCATGGTATATCTCCTAGACAATGCATCAGCAATAACATTCTCCTTTCCCTTTTTGTGTTTTATGACATAAGGAAAAGACTTTATGAATTCAACCCACTTTGCATGCCTACGGTTCAATTTTCCTTGACTTCTAATATGCTTTAATAACTCATGATCAAAATGAATGACAAATTCTTTGGGCCATAAATAATATTGCAATGTCTCTAAAGTTCGAACTAGAGCATATAATTCCTTTTCATAAGTAGAATAGTTCAAACTAGGCCCACTCAATTTTTCACTAAAGTATGCCACATGTTTAACTTCTCGCAACAGCACACCACCCAATCCATTCCACTAGCATCACATTCTAGCTCAAAAGTCTTACTAAAATCTGGAAGTTGGAGTAATGGTGCATGTGTTAACTTATCTTTCAATGTGTTGAAGGTGTCTTCCTGTGCATTTCCCCAAGTAAACGGCACCCCCTTTTTAGTGAGCTCATTCAATGGCGCGGCGATGGTGTTGAAACCCTTCACAAAACGACGATAGAATCCAGCAAGTCCTAGAAAACTTCGCACCTACGTGACCGTTTTAGGAGTCGGCCAACTCTGTATTGCCTCAACCTTGGCTTGATCAACTTCAATCCCCTGTGGAGTAACAACATAGTCAAGAAAAGAGACTCGATTCGTGCAAAATATGCACTTCTCAAGGTTACCAAATAAACGTGCATTACGTAAAGCATAAAAAACAACACGTAAATGGCAAAGGTGTTCCTCTAGTGATCTGCTATATATCAATATATCATCAAAATAGACCACTACAAATTTACCAATGAAAGCACGCAAAACCTCATTCATTAATCTAATGAATGTGCTAGGTGCATTAGTTAAACCAAATGGCATCACTAACCACTCATACAAACCGAACTTAGTTTTAAATGCTGTTTTCCATTCATCTCCCAATTTCATGCGAATTTGGTGGTACCCACTACGCAAATCAACTTTAGAATAGAGCCACTTAATTCATCAAGCATATCATCTAACCTAGGAATAGGGTGACGATATCTAATGGTAATGTTATTGATCGCTCTATAGTCCACACACATACGCCATGACCATCTTTCTTAGGCACTAAAATTACCGGAACAGCACAAGGACTAAGAGACTCACGCACATAACCTTTATCAAGCAATTCTTGAACTTGACGCTAAATCTCGTTAGTTTCTTCCGGATTGGTCCTGTATGGCGTACGATTGGGCAAAGATGCCCCGAGAATCAAATCAATCTGGTGCTCAATCCCTCGCACTGGTGGTAGCCCTGGTGGCACGTCCTTTGGAAAGACATAAATGTACTCCTGCAAAAGATTAGTGACAGCAGGAGGCACAGAAGAAGGTACCTCCTCGAATGAAAATAAAGCTTGTTTGCAAAGTAAGGCATAGCAAACAGAAGTACTAGCATCCAGCTCATTCACATCAGACTTAGTAGCAAGAAAACATGCACCCTTCAATTTAATCTCATTTTTCATCTCATGAACAGATTTAGAGTTTTTCTTTTTATGTTGCTCAAGTTCGCTTGGAACAATATGATTTTCACTCCTATTATGCTCCTGATTTTTCTCTCTACTAGCTCTAGCAATCTAATCTTTGAAAATAGCTTCAGGAGATATAAGATGTAACACAATTTTCTTGTCATGATGCACAAAAGAATATTGGTTTGTCTTACCATGGTGCAGTGAATCTTTATCACATTGCCACGGTCTACCTAACAGCATAGAGCATGCTTGCATAGGAACAACATCCCATTCTACAACATCATGATAAGAACCAATAGCAAAATTTACTCTCACCATTCGTGTTACCTTCACCTTGCCGCTGTTATTGAACCATTGAATGTAGTAAGGTTGTGGGTGAGGTTTGGTGTTCAACGCAAGCTTCTCCACAATATCGGAGCTCGCCAAGTTGTTGCAGCTCCCTCCATCAATGATCACACGGCATGAGCGTTCCTTCACGACACACTTTATTTGGAAAAGGATGTGTCGCTGATTTTGCTTCGTCCTCTCCATTTGTGCACTCAACACACGCTGCACAATGAGGCTCTCATAGCGCTCTGCATCTTCAGCAACAATGTGCTCTTCTTCTTGCTCCTTCCCACTACCTGCATGGTCAGCTGCAAGCATAGCATATGTATCCTCATCCAAATCACTAGCAGAAGAATACTCACCATCATCTCTCACAATCAAAACGCGCTTGCTTGGGCATTCACTCCGCACATGGACATACCCCTTGCATTGATGACATTGGATATTCCTCGTTCATCCCGTAGATGCAACGGATGAAGAGCTCTTTGCATGTGCTTGGGCTGACCCCTTTGTTGCTTCGGATGCCCGAGATGCTGAATTTGATGATGAAAACCGTGGCTTGCTGTTGGAGGAAGAAGGTGCAGGAGGTTGGCTTGATGGTGCAGCAGATGCACGTTGAGACCAAATGTTACCACGTCCTGCAGAAACGTTAGTCCTAGTACTCGCACGTCGTCCCTATACTTCTCTTTTAGCTTTACAAGCAAGATGAAATATACGAGTAATAGAATTATATGTAAGCTAAAATGTCCTGAATTTCATGATCCAAACCACCCATAAACCTAGCCATAGCAGCTTCCTCAGTTTCCTCTAAGTCGCAACGCAACATTCCTGTTTGCAATTCTTGAAAATATTCCTCTACGCTTTTACTGCCTTGCCTCAATTGTTGCAACTTATGTAACAAATCACGTGCATAATATGAAGGAACAAATCTAGCTTGCATGATTCTTTTTAATGCATCCCAAGTTGGTGGTATGGTTAAAGGATTTTTCTTACAATATTCACTCCACCAAATAGACGCAAAATCAGTAAACTCACTAGTAGCAGCCCTAACCCTTTTGTTTTCAGGAAATGCATGACAAGCAAATTTCTGATCAACAGCCAATTCCCAAGTGATATAAGCATCAGGGTTATATTTTCCATCAAAAGGTGGCATAGTGAACTTAATCTTACCAAGTGATTCATCATTCTCACGTACCTCATTCCGACGTGGTTGACGATGACGGTGAGCGTCCTCATCATCATCAATCTCAGTATCAGCCGCATACTCGTCTCCACCATTTTCATCCACCCTGCTGCCCAAAACACCAATGTTGGCACGTGTGCGCTGAGTTGGTGCAGCGGGAGATACACGGCCCATCTCATCAAGACGTCTCAAAATCTCAGCAAGTGAGGTGTTGACGGTACCAACGGAAGCCTCCAATGTTGCAAGCGTAGTGTTGGTGTCGATCTGCGCGGCCTAAAATTGACCAAGGCGTTCATTAGTGACCCGTACATCCCCATCAAGTCCTTCAGTGTGCAGCTTCATTTGGCACTCAAAGTGTTGTATGATGCCCCTAGTCTGAGAGGAATGTGGCGCTGCCCGTAGGTCCACTGGTTCTCTTGACATTGTTAGAAGACCACATGAAACAAACCAAGAAGAGAAAAATAATAAAACTGCATGTTATGCCCTCACAACTACTGGGATGTGGTTAAATCAAGTCGCACACTCTCAACCTGTTCTGTCAAGCTCTTACAAGTTCTTACCACAGCGAGCAGAAGGTGATGGCAGCCGACAAGTCAAGACAATATCTCCTGGAAATTGGGTGTATCGCTGCCTTGGTCGCTAGTCCCTGTGATGTGGTAGCCAAATCTGTGGAGCTATAGGTGGGCTGAGAGTGAACAAACGATAACTAGAACCACATTAGTCAAAGCAAGTTGAATAATCGCTCAACGACGGCACTATGCTGGTCCTAGGCTAGACCGTACCAGAGACGCGAGCCTAGAACACAAACGAAAACACACCGTGCAGAAAGAAACTAGATGACGTTGCACACGGAGTTTGGAAGCTCAAAAAAGGATGCCGTCTTCACAAGAAACCTTAGAATCACGTGTAGAAGGGCTTTGTCAATTTTGAGCAAATTCTGAGAAACTTGAATTTTCTCGGTTTGCGGGCCCGTTTTGAGGCCCTAAACGACGTTTTTTGGGGTCGAAGTTGCCGTGTGTGTGACTTGGGGCTTACGCGGATCTAAAATCTCCAGTTTTCCCGGACTTCTTTTTTTTCGCTCTATCTTCTCGTTTCTTTCCAACGGATCAAGAAACGCCTCAATCGGAGGTCGTATGCAAAAGTTAGGTGTTTCTCTCTCCTCTTTTTTTTGCCACGGCTCTTCTAAATGTGGCAGCCTATTCCTTCTTTTTTCTCTCTTTTTTTTTCCTTTTTTTCCTTTTTTTCTTTTTTTTCACACACGACGCGGTTAAAACCTACTCCGAAACCAACTCCGAGATCGTGTCCTACTCCGAGATCGTGTCCTACTCTGAAACCAACTCCGAGATCGTGTCCTACTCCGAGATCGTGTCCTACTCCGAAACCAACTAGGGCAAAGCCTCCCTAGAAACCGAGTCCTCCTCCTTTCCTTCCCTCACTGTGGCAGTTCGGATCTAACTGCAGCGGTGAGACCAAAACGTGAACAGAACTCACAACTCTAGAGGAAATAGACACTAAGACCAGCAAAGGACACGACGATGCAACCGAAAACTCAACAAACGAAGACTATGCAGCAATAGAGTAAGGCTCAAATTGTTTCGGATTTTCGGATCTAATCTACTATTTTTTTTGGTTTTCTGGACTGTAGGTAGAAAAAGATGCAAAGACTAAATAAAAACAATCTCTCACCGATTAACCTTGAGCTCTGATACCAACTGATAGCACTAGCGGTCCCGATCTTTCGATGAGAGTGGTAGATTCGATTGGGGAAGGGGATGACGTTGACGACTCGACTACAACCATCCAAGGACGTTGCGCCTTAGCGATCGATACAGCAACTCCAGAGGTTGTTCGTGACCTTGTCGGCGCACAATCAACCAAACCACGAGGGTAATTGTTCCTGCAAGCAATCGAAGAACAGGTAAGAACAAGATGAACATCAACTCAATTGCAAATAAACGATGTAGGATTCAATCTGAAACAGAAAGATGGTGGGGTTCTGAAGACAAGTATTCGGGCGGTCTAGCCGACACGCACGAGTACAAGGCGAAGTAGCAAAAGCTAACTTAGTCTATCAAAACCCCAAACCCTAGAACAGGGTGCGGCTGCCTATTTAAGCGACACGGAAGGTGGAGGGTTGGCCAAAACACATGGAAGCCGAACAGGACTCGATTACAAGGCCCAAGGCCCACTTTGACTCGGACTGAAAATGTGACGTGAGTTGTTTTGCAGTTTCTGACCTGCTCGGATGAAATTTGGAGGTGAGACTGGATCTATCGGAAAGTAGACTTCAAGAGCTTTCCAACGAGTACTCACGGGCCCCGAGGAACCTTCTGGATCAAAAGTTATGGCCGTTTGAAGTAGACGCTGTTGGGAAGGCCGAATCCGAGTCGAACTCGCGAACAGGACTTGGTTTGCGCTTAACGGTTCCACTTCTATACTTGAGCTCACGTGGTTCTTTCCCCTGGTTCCTAAGGACAATTAAATCATCACAAGAATTAAGTAGTATTCCATTCTTTGAAACATTTGTATGCAAACTTAGGAACGCATTCACCTGATGGTTAAGTTGACGTGCTCGCGCTCTAGTCATTGGTCCTTGTATCATAGTTTCAGTTTGATGTGGAGTCAGCATGGTTGGATGCATGGAAAGGATGTCCTCATCACTCGCCTCCCCGATCCTGCTCGACCCCGCCGCCCCCACCGCCTGGTGGCCCTTACCGCGAATCCCCTGCTGGCCGCAGCTTTACGGCCTCGCCAACTTCGCGGCAATCTCCGTTGGACGCCACCTCTACGTCCGCAGCGGCTCCCGCTTCGATGCCCAGAGCTATCCCCTCGGCCACCCCTCACCCTCCGCCGTCGCATATCGACTCAACCTTGCCCTCTCCAGCCACCGCTGGGAGCGCCTCCCGGACATGCGCATCCCGCGCGGGAGTTTCGGCTGCGTACCCACGCCCAGCGGCGGGGTCATCGTGGCCGGCGGTAGGTCCAGACACCCGACGTTCCCCTACTACGGCAGCTGCACCAGCGGCACCGAATGGTACAACACCGCTGCGCGTTCATGGCACGTCACCCCGGCGATGCCCCGGGAGTGGGCCGGGTGTGTGGGGTTCGTCGTGCACGGGGCGGGGGACGGGCGGGAGGATGAGTTCTGGGTGATGGGCGGGTACGACGGGTACACCACGGTGGGGGAGTGGTGCCGAATGACGTTTACTGCCAGGACGCGGTTGCGCTCGGACTATGGAGCAGGAAGTGGAGGGAGATCGGAAACATGTGGGAGGAAGGGGAGAGGCGACGACTCGGGTCCGTGGCAGCAATTTCTGCAGAGGATGGAAGGGTTCTAGAGGTGTTCATGCTCGACGGCCATGATGTCTTCAGGTCAGGAAATTTGTCTCTGATTTGCTTGTGGTTGCATAAATTTTTAGTATATATGTTCCTGTTTGTCTTTCTCCAATCTAGTAGTTTAATGCCGGGTGAATGAGTAGTTTGAATTATTGGTACTTAATCTAGCTTCCTTTTTCTACTTATGGTTGCATAGTATTTCTGGTATACATGTTCCTATTTGGTTGTAGTGCTTAGATTTACTTGCTTAGTTATGTGTGATTCTTCATTAATGAAGAGCTTGAACAAATAGTGGTTATTGGTTAACCTTTCTCTTCTATTAAGGAATAACAGTACGCATATTCTATTTAATTATTTCAATTTTCTTATGGAGTTGTCGACTATTAAAAGTGCAGTGTCTCATTGTGCTGAGTACATGATGCGTTTGATGATGTTAGTACCATATGTCTGACAGACTAATGTTTCGGTTTGAGAATAAAGAAAAAAATGTACAGGATGAAGAATCCAGATATCTTTGCGCTTCTCCCTCTTCTGCTTAAAGAGAGTTGTGCATTGACATCCATCCTATTCTGGTCTCGTTTTTGCATTGTGGTGCAGATCTCATGGAGAATAATTCTTTATCAATTTTAGTTCACTCTCCCTTCTCTTCATTCATTAGAAAATTTGTGTGCACACTTTTTGGTTTCTTGATTTTTTTAGTTAGCCTGAGTGATGTACGGACTTGAGTTACTGGAAAGGGAGCAAATATTTGCCCTGATAGGTTGTCCTCATCTTATGCATGTCAAGATACAATGTTCAAGTGTAAAAATTTTTAAGAAGCGTATTTATTTTCTCGTCTGAAATTGTTTACTGTTTGTAATGACAAAATACTTGTAACCTAGGAATTTTTTATTTAATGGTTTGAAGTTGCCCATTTTACTGAAAAGCTCTTTGATGGGACATCATATCTTCTTATTTGTTCTGCAACTGGTTCTTACTAGTTACCAGTATTCCCCTAGGCGCTAGGCGCTAGTTGGGCGGCAGACTGGCGCCTAGCGCCTAATCGGGCTAGGCGGGCGTCTAGGCGGGCAAAATCGGCTAGGCGGGCAAGGCGGGAGGCTAGCGCCTTGTGCCTAGGCGCCGCCTAGGGGAACATTGCTAGTTAGTATTAGCTAATGCGATGAGCACCTCTCCATGCAGTGCAGTTCATTTAACCTACAAAAATTGATATATATTTAAAAATGGAACTTGCTTGGACCTCCAATAATCAAAATACTTTTATCAACAACAAGTTCCAATGTACTAGTGGGTTATTCAATTTGGAATAGTGGCAATGTTTTAAGAAAATTTTATCTTTGTTTTTATTGACAGAATTTCACTAGAATATAATTTGTGGCCCTTCTTTTGTGCATTATTTTCCAATTCATTTGACCATCAAAATGGCAAACCTTGTAAGCAGTGAGCATGAAAATTAAATATCTGAATTTAACTAATTCAGATAATTTAAACCTTGCCAAATGCTAGCCTAACTCATACACTAAGATGGCATCAGATGATTTTCATCTTAGGTTAGCGGATAACAAAACACTGTCTGCTGATTATAAAATGGTACAAGTAGAACTTTTTGTTAAGAAACACCAAGATTCTCAAGTAGAATCTTTCCTCAAACAGTATTTATTAGGATATGGGTACATGCATGGTTGTCACGGCATCACCTAGTCGACGACATGTCGTCTAGTCAGTCAGCAGTGGACGACATGGCTGATTGCCTCGACTAGCAGCGGTCTGGGAGAGGGGCTCAGATCTAGCCTTTGGGTGACCCGAGAGAGAGGGGAAAGATGACTCAGGCCTGGGGGGAACCACAGCATCCACTGCCACCCGTCGTCAACCCTCTCCATCTCGCATCCACCGCCGTTGCCATTTGGAGAACATCGTTGCTTCCCTACCTTCCGCCGTCGTCTCGTGATTACTCTTCTCTTCCTCCCCTTTCTTCTCTGTTCCTCCCTCTCCCCTGCCCGTCTCCTATGCTCCGCTGCTCTCTGATTTGGCGCTCAACTCTCTGTTCTGCTGGTTGTGGTGCTGGATACTGCTGCTCACCCTCTTCTATTGGAGGTGGCGGCCTGGATTAGGGCACTAGAGGAGGGAGGGGATGACTTAGATGGGCCTTTGGGCTTGAGTGAGGTTGTGGGCTGAGTGGGTAGTGGCCCATCTCTCATCTATTTCCCATATTTTCTCTATTATATGTGCTAATTTGGCCAATATATATACCTCGTTGTCTAATCTCCGTCTAGGCAGGCACCTAGGCGCCTAGACGTCCTGGCACCCTGGGGTCACCGCGACTGACTAGAGAGCTGTGACAACCTTCATGAGTTTGATATTTCAGCAACTTTCCCTAATGTAGTCCTTGGAGGCCATTAAAATGAATTAAAATGTTGTTGACAAATGAAATCATCCCATTCCCTAGCATGTGTTCACTTCCTTTTCTCATCTATATCTCAGAGGGCTCCGTATGTGGTCAAATACTTGTTTGGGAGTAGCGGACATACGAGCACACCCACAACTCAGAGCATCAGTTTGTGTAACAAGCAAGTGTGCATAGCTCCTCTCAATAAGAAGATCAGTAGATAACCACAAACTGCCTAATTAAATCATGTTCTCCCAATTAAAAAGTAGTGAGTGAATAATGTTCACTTAAAAGAAGTACTGATGTGGTCATTGAACAGACCTCAAGGCTGATGGAGACGAGGTGCTCGATCTTTCAATGAGATTGATAACTATCGATTTCCGTGGAGATGACCCTCACGATCCGACTACAACCGTACGACGACGCTTGCGCCTTAGCAATCGCTGAACCAACTCCGAGATGTTATTGATCTAGCTGGAAGCGCAATCAACCTGAACATGAAATTCAATCCCTGCGAGCAATCGAAGAACTAGCAAGAATAAGATGTAGGCAATCTGATATTGTGAATAATATTCAAGTATAGATGAAAACAAAGTTAGGATTCTGAAGCTGTCTTGACAGGTGGTCGTCCGACACAACTGAAGAACAGAAGTTTGCACAATGGCTAAACCTAAACTCAACGAAATCCAAGTCCTAGCAAGGGAGGCGGCGGCTCCTTTATAGGGAGAACAACCAGGGGTGGCATCCAAGTGCACGCCCTAGGGTTACAAGGCCCATGGGCCCAAGTGGTGGTGGCGCAACACCCTTTTTGACTCGGACTCAGAAACCAACTTGGAATCTTTTGATGATTGCGGTCGGCTCGGATGGAATTTTAAGATGAGGTTGGATCCGTTGGAATGTAGACTTCATAAGCTTTCCATGACGTACAAGAACATCCCAAACGGAGTCCGTATGAGAAAGTTATACACGTTTGAACTTGGTACCATCGCAGCAGTCCGAATCTAATTCCAGAACGTGTCCAACTCGAATCGTGCTTGACTTGGTCCCAAAGTGACATGGTGACCTCCGTTATTCCTTCCATGCATGTCCATGACTCCATGTCCCTTTCCTTCGTCCTTTCCCAGGTTCCTAAGCACAATTAAATCACTTGCATTAGGTAGCGGTCTATTCTCAGTAATATATGAACCTAGGAATGAATTCACCTGGTAATTAAGTTGACGAGCACGAGCTCGAGTAAGTGGTCCTTGCAAAACTTGCTGTGGATGAGTTGTGACTAACCCCAAAATCTGCAGGCAGGTCAAGCTTGTATGCATTATCATTAATCTTTTCTAATACCTTGAAAGGACCATCAGCTCTTGGCAACAATTTTGATTTTCTCAATTCAGGGAACCTATCTTTCCTCAAATACAACCAAACTAAATCACCCGATTGAAAAGTTAAATGCTTCCTTCCTTTACTACCAGCAAGTTTATATTTAGCATTCATGCGTTCTATATTCTCCTTAGTTGTCTCATGCATTTTTAAAATCAATACAACATGTTGTTTAGCATCAGGGTTCAACTTCTCCGAAGATGGAATAAGCATTAAATCAATAGGAGCACGAGGCACAAAACCATAAACAACTTCAAAAGGGCACATCTTTGTAGTAGAATGCAATGAACGATTGTAAGCAAACTTAACATGAGGCAAGCATTCTTCCCACATTTTTAAATTCTTTTTCAACACAGCCCTAAGCATGGTAGACAAAGTTCTATTCACAACCTCAGTTTGTCCATCAGTTTGGGGATGACAAGTAGTAGAAAATAACAGCTTAGTCCCCAATTTAGCCCATAAAGTTCTCCAAAAATGGCTAAGGAATTTAGCATCACGATCTGAAACTATAGCATTAGGCACAACATGCAAGCGAATAACTTCACAAAAGAATAAATCAGCAATATTGGTAGCATCATCGCTCTTATGACATGGTATAAAATGGGCCATCTTAGAAAATCTATCAACAACCACAAATATACTATCCCTCGCCTTCTTTGTCCTAGGCAATCCTAAAACAAAGTCCATCGAAATATCTTCCCACAGAACGCTAGGAACGGGTAAAGGCATATATAAACCATGAGGATTAAGTCGTGACTTAGCTCTTTGACATGTAGTGCAGCGAGCAATGTAGCGCTCGACGTCCCGTCTCATCTTTGGCCAAAAGAAATGATCAACAAGTATGTCCTCCGTTTTCTTCACACCAAAATGTCCCATCAACCCGCCTCCATGTGCTTCCTGTAACAACAACAGACGAACAGAACTAGCAGGAATGCACAACTTGTTGGCTCTAAACACAAACCCATCATTAATGACAAATTTATTCCACATTTTCACTTCTTTACAATTCAACAGTATTTCCGCAAAATCAGCATCGTGCACATATTGCTCTTTAATAGTCTCTAATCCAAAAATTTTGATGTCAAGTTGTGATAACATGGCATATCTACTAGACAAAGCATCAGCAATAACATTCTCATTTCCCTTCTTGTGTTTTATGACATAGGGAAAAACTCAATAAATTCAACCCACTTTGCATGTCTACGGTTCAGCTTACCTTGACTTCGAATATGCTTTAAAGATTCATAATCAGAATGTATAACAAATTCTTTGGGTCATAAATAATGTTGCCAAGTTTCTAAGGTTCGAAAGAGGGCATATAACTCCTTATCATAAGTAGAATAGTTCAAACTAGGCCCACTCAATTTCTCACTGAAGTATGCGATAGGTTTGCCTTCTTGTAACAACACACCACCTAAACCAATTCCGCTTGCATCACATTCTAGCTCAAAAGTCTTATTGAAATCAGGGAGTTGGAGTAGAGGTGCATGTGTTAACTTATCTTTCAATGTGGTGAAGGCGTTCTCCTGTGCGGCGCTCCAAACAAATGGCACGCCCTTCTTGGTAAGCTCATTCAATGGTGCGGCAATGGTGCTGAAATCCTTCACAAAGCGGCGGTAGAACCCAACAAGTCCTAAAAAGCTCTGCACCCATGTGACCGTGTTAGGAGTCGGCCAACTCTGTATTGCTTCAACCTTGGCTTGATCAACTTCAATAACCTGTGGAGTAACAACATAGCCAAGAAACGACACTCGATCGGTGCAAAAGGTGCACTTCTCAAGGTTACCGAATAGGCGTGCACCATGTAAAGCATTAAAAACAGCACGTAAATGGTCAAGATGATCATCTAATGATTTGCTATATATCAGTATATCATCAAAATAAATAACCACAAATCTACCAATGAAAGCACGCAAAACCTCGTTCATTAGTATCATGAAGGTACTAGGTGCATTAGTTAAACCAAAAGGCATTACTAACCACTCATATAACCCGAACTTAGTTTTAAATGCCGTTTAACCACTACGCAAATCAACCTTGGAAAAGACAACAGAGCCACTCAATTCATCAAGCATGTCATCTAACATAGGAATGGGATGACGATACCTAATGGTGATATTATTGATTGCTCTACAATCAACACACATGCGCCATGATCCATCTTTCTTTGGTACTGAAATGACCGGAACAGCACAAGGGCTAAGAGATTCGCGCACATACCCTTTATCAAGCAACTCTTGAACTTGGCGCTGAATTTCTTTAGTTTCTTCTGGATTGGTCCTGTATGGTGCTCGGTTGGGCAATGATGCACCGGGGATTAAATCAATTTGATGCTCAATCCCACGAAGCGGTGGCAGCCTCGGCGGTATGTCCTTTGGAAAACATCTTTGTACTCCTGCAAAATGTTAGTGACAGCAGGTGGCAAAGAAGAAGGTATATCCTCAAATGAAAACAAAGTTTCTTTGCAAATTAATGCATAGCAAACAGAATTAGTAGCATCCAGTTCAGTCATATCAGATTTAGTAGCAAGGAAACAAGCACTTTTCAATTTAATTTCTTTATTCTTGTCATGAACAGATTAGGTTCTTTCTTTTTATGTTGCTCAAGCTCTTTTGCTACAATCTGATTTTCACTCTCAGTATTCTCCTGACTTTTCTCTCTTCTAACTCTAGCAAGGTCATCTTTAACAATTTGTTCAGGAGTCATAGGATGCAGCACAATTTTTTTCCTTGAACATGAGAGAGTATTGATTATTCTTACCATGATGTACACAATCAGTATCGTATTGCCAAGGTCTTCCTAATAACATTGAACAAGCTTGCATAGGAACAACGTCGCAATCAACATAATCATGGTATGAACCCATAGAAAAATGTACTCACCATCCGAGTTACCTTCAACTTACCATTGTTGTTGAACTATTGAACATATACGGGTGGGGATGTGGTTTGGTCGGCAAAGCAAGCTTCTCCACCATATCCATACTCGCCAAATTGTTGCAACTCCCACCATCAATAATTATGCGAATCGCGCGTTCCTTGACAACGCCCTTGATTTGGAACAAATTATGGCGCTGATTTTGCTCAGCACAAGACACTTGAGCACTTAGTACGCGTTGCACTATAATGTTCAAATACTTGTCGGCATCTTCGGCGCCAACATGTTCCTCCTCATGGTCAGATTCATCATCATGTCCTGCAGGGTCATTTGCAAGCATAGCATATGTTTCATCATCAAAATCACTAGCAGAAGAATACTCACCATCATTGCGTATAATCATTACACGCTTGCTTGGACAGTCCCGCGTCATGTGTCCATAGCCTTTGCAACGATGGCATTGAACGTCCCTCATTCGTCCTGTCGAAGCAACTAAAGAGGAGGTTTCTGCAGAAAGTTGTGGTGCTGATTGTGTGCTTCTGTCGGACCCTGGGTTTAAACCAACCCAAAATCCTCTGTGAAGACATTGCACTATTCCCTAGATCAGTAGATAGTGCTCACATAATACATTACTGGATCATTTCATACACGGTACAGTCCATAATATTACAATACCAGAGTGCGCGTGACCCATGTAGGGACAGGCATTACAAAAGGGGCGAACAGGCCAAATAAGTTCAGTACGCAAGGGCGACCGCCTAGGGCCCATGAAAACTTGGGGCCGCTAGCCTATGTATGTTAGTATGTATACATGCATTTTGTCGACAATGAGTACTTTGTATTTTGTAATATAGTAAGCCTAATGTTGCCAATAAGTACTTTGTATTTTGTGACGTACTGACTAATGGTTATTGTATTGAACTTTACTTTTTACAACTGGTATAAAATGTATTGTTACTTATTTATATTAGAATGAAGGGTCTCATTTTTATCATACCCTAGGGCCTCCAAGATGACAGGAACGGCCCTGGTTATTCCTTCCATGCATGTCCATGATTCCATGTCCCTTTCCTTCGTCCTTTCTCAGGTTCCTAAGTACAATTAAATCACTTGCATTAGGTAGCGATCTATTCTTAGTAATATATGAGTCTAGGAATGAATTCACCTGGTAATTAAGTTGACGAGCACGAGCTCGAGTAAGTGGTCCTTGCAAAACTTGCTGTGGATGAGTTGTATCCACGGCAGGGATGTCCTCATCAAAGGCCGATCATGATTTACATGTCTATTATTTACCAATGCCATTTTTTTTGTATAAAGGGTGCTTCATGCTTGGTTAAGTTGGTTTCATTTCATCTGGAGATAATGCTTCTGGTTTCCAATGACATAGTTGAAAGAGACTCTGGAAAGGTGGATCAATCATTTTTTCAGTATTTCCTTTGATGAATTGATTGGGATTTGGGAAGGGTGAGAGCAAAGGAGAGGCATTGGAGAATGAGGAATGGCGAATAGAGTTGGTTGCTATGAAGGTTATCCACTTTCTTGAACCACCAGAAAAAAATGATGTGAATAGTTGACTTTTCCAATTATCTAATATGATGCTGCAAACATGTATTTTGCAGAAAAATGGTTAAATTCAAACCATGTAAATGTATTCTAAAGAAAACTGAATTCAGTGCGGGCTAGGAATAGGATAGTTTGTATGCAAATATAGAAATACGGTGAGAGTTGAGTTCCATCATGTTTCAAACTACCTTATTTGCATGTACAAAGTATATCTGAAAATGTAGGGTTGTAAGAGATGATAAAGATGGTGGATGCTAAGAACCGTGTTGAAACAGTCAAGCATCACTTTAGGGTTTTGGATGCAAAGTAAGGTTTGATTGGTTGTTTATAGTAAAAAAAATAGGTTTTGTGGAGTTGGAAAGTTTTCTTAGATATTGAATTAGTGGGGACAGAAATAGGTGCCACCGAGACATTTTTATTACTGCAATCCTAGAAATATCTGTCTAGAAATTGATTTGCTTCTTTTGAACAATCCTAGACTCCATGAGTATCGAGACTTTATAGAGGTGTTATTAATATAGTTGCAACTAATTTCCAATGTACTGGGTGAATGTTAAATACATAAATACATAGTTTTATTGACAAAGAAAGTGTTATTATTATTATTTTTTACGGTAAGAGTACAAGTGTTACAGTGATGCAATTAGTTTACCATGGACACACAATTGGCTAATTAATTTAGGGCACTTAACGTGATACACAATACTTCACACCAATTCACATAGTTGCAGCTGTCACTTGTTAGGGCTGTCAAAAAAAGCTCATTAGGGCTTGAATCAAAATTGCTTCGATTATAGTAGTTAATGGTTCGAAATTGTAATGAGTCAAGTTCGAGTGAAAAAAGATTAATGAGGCTTGACTCAATAGTGGCTCGTTAGCAAGGTTGTCATGGCGTCGCCTAAGCGACGCCAAGTCGTCCTGGCGGTTGAAGGGGACTCAAAGGCATTTGCTTAGCACAACGGGGGTGCCTGACGCCGATCTGCAGCCTTCTCCCACCGCCGGCGCCGATCTGCAGCCTTCTCCTGCTGCCGGCTTCTCTCTCCAGCCTACTACCGTCGACGCCCCTCTCCACTGCCATTGCCGTGCCGGCCCTCTCCGCTGCAAATTTGCGGGGAGCCTAAGAAGCCTCACCTTCACAAGGAGGATCCGGATCTAGTGGTGCCTGCCATGCTTCCCGAGCTCCTCAAGGTGGTGGCGCTCCCAGGACAGGGCGACATGGTAGGAGAAGGCCATCCTGTCGATGACGGCCTGGTCGGTGCTCTTCTTGACGTTCTCCCAGGTGAGAGCAGAGGGAGGAGAAGCAATGGCCGATGGTGATGTGGTGGCGCGCCGGCGAGCCGGCTCTGCCTCGCCGGCCACTGGTGGTTGAGAGGATTTGGGGTTGGGGGAGAGGCAAAGGGAGAAAGCAAATGCCGGGCTCAAGCGTGCAAATGCTGGCGGCTAGGGTTAAATGGAATGGGGAATTGTTTTGGTCTTTTTGTATTTTTGTTCTCGGAGTTCTTGAAAATTACGAATAGACCCCTCCCTTAATGTATTTTTTCTGATTTGGACACCTCCCTCAATAGATTTCTTCTGATTTGGACTCCCTGAGTTCCATTGCATGGTTATTTAGATAATTTGTGCTATTATGTTGCATGATTATTTATTTTTTGGTCATATAAGGTATTACTTGTATTTATTACTATCTTCTAACTGTTGCCATGGCAAACGCCTAGTCGACTAGACGTTCAGGCGATCTGGTCTAGCCGCGACTTGCCAGGGCGCTGTGACAACCTTGCTCGTTAGTTTGAATTTAAAATATCCACTTAAACAATACATAAGATGATTTTAAGTCAAACTATGATTTAAAATAACCACTTAAACGATAAATAAAATGATTTTAAGTTGAACTATGTCAATTTCGAACGAAGCTCAATAATAGCTCATTAAGCTCAATAGCCGACCCTTGTGGTGGAAAATGCTGAATCAAGCGAAGAATATCTTTGAGATGAATTAGAACATAACTTTTAACTTGAGATAACTACTCTTTAAATAATTTTATGTGCATCCTTACTTCATTAGAAAGTAAAAATAATATTATGCCAAAAGCTCACTAAATATTTCAAATATTGTTGCAACTAAAGTGACTTGTTCAAAAACTCGCGTAACTAGATGGTAATATCTGCAACAAAGACTTATTATGTTGATAACTTGGATAATCATTCAATTAATTTGATGTGCTCACAATGCCACTTAACTAGTAGGTAAGATTTATATCAAAGACTGATATAGGATCTTCTGTTGGGATAAAGGTCCCAACTGCAAAAGGTCCGTGGAGTGATCAAGTAATTAGAGAATATGTAGTCAGTTGTGCAAAGGTACCTAGGATTAAGCTAGTTGTTGCACTGAGTTGCAAGGGCAATTTGAACGTAATCGCCTCCATGAGTGTCTGTTTCCAATTGATGACATTGATTTGTGTGGTGCAATTGAGCAATTTCCTAGCCTTGGCTGGAATACTATATTGGTTATATATTGTCTTCTCTACTCACTGTGTCAGAATGCTGTCAATGAGCAGCTGTCGTACAATTTTTCTTTTTTGTGTTTTTTTGAAGGCATGATTTTTTTAACTAGCAAAATTTAGTAAAAAGATTTAATAGCTGATCAGAAGTTTTTGGTCGCCAAAAGGAGCAAAAATGGATATATCGAAATATTCGTTAATCATTATTGTTTACGTTTCTAAGATAAAGGATTTAGAGTGTTTTCAAGAGAATATAAAGCGTATTAAATATGATTCTGATAAGTCACACAACTGCAGGAGTGCAGGCACATGCTGTTCCCTTTTTTTAAGACTAGGGTTCCAACTAAACTCCAATTTATATGTCTAGAAGGTGAAAACTTCCATTTTCTTGTACGCTATTGTAGTTCTAGGCAAGTTGCCCATAACAAATAAGTAGCATGATCACTAATCAGTTCCACCTCTTAAAACCCGCTGATGAATTATATCTGTAAAGTACATTGCCAATGGTGACTAGCACAGATATATGTGATCTGGGAATAAAAATAAAATTTGGAAAAGGACATATAAAAATGCAACTGCTTATTTAATGCGTGACATCTGTTGTAAGGATGTAGTCACTGCATAGCAGCTCTATTTAATTATCTGTTTGCCCATGCTGCTACAACTGCATGTGTTCTGAACTGTTAATGCCAATTTATCCTACCTATGTTGAGATGAACTGTGATTTTATACCCGTTGCATGAGAGATTCCCTTGGAGTGAACGTTGAATTGGCCTCCATGTGGACTAAGTTTCTTCCCCAAAAGGAAATGCTTGCATGATAGAGCCAAAAACTTATATTATAATCAGGACATGCAGCTAATGACTTGTTATCTTATAATGTCTGATCAGTTCAGTTTTAACTGAAATGTGCCTATCCTTAGCAGACTGCAAGCTGCAAATGCTAGAACCAGTAATGATTCTATCTTTTCGGAGAGCAGATGGCTGCGCTTTTATTATTCAGGTCTCAATTCATATAATGTTATATGATTACTATGTGTCATCTGGAATCTATAAGCCAAAGTATATGTTACGTGTTTTATGACTGTAATAGGCATGTCATTGACTTAATTCTGAACATTATTTGGTGCAGGTATGACTTTGCTTCAAACAGGTGGTTAAAGGAGACTACCTTGAGGAGAAAGATCCCAAATACTGAATCGTGTGGTTTCATAGCAATGAACGGCGAACTACATGTGCTTACATCTGCAAAAATTCCCATTGAAGTCTCTGATCTGCAGAGGCAGTTGAAGAAGAGGCTGGGCCTGGAATTTCAGGTGTACAACCCTGTGGCAAGGAAATGGAGGGTGCTCACCACACATCCCCCAGTCAATGTACCCATTAATTTCAGGACTGCAGCTCTCTGTACAGTTGAGCTGTAGATCTCCTGATGATCACCATTTACTGTATAGATTCAGGTAACAGGCCAGACATTCGATTGCAAATATAGATGTAAATGGTGACAACTTTCAAATGATGTCAGCGAGTAGGTGAAGCTTGTTGCGGGCACTGCATTAGTAGCTTGTGTATATATATTTCTAGAAAAATACAGGAACAGGATGGTACATTGCTAAACTGATATCTGGGACTGTATGCTGTATGTCTTTGTAGCCTGCTATCTTTCTGGTTGCGCATCTCGTTTACATGTCTGTCATGTCCAAGGATATGCACCGTTGATGATTTGCATGGTGCGTTGGGGACTTGAAAGTTTCCTTTTTCTGACATGTTCTTTTTTTTTTTAACTTTCATTCGTGTAAGTTTCTACTCGGGTTTCTAGATGACCATGCCGGTTTGGAACGCCTTCCCAACTTCCCATTGGAAAGACTCGAGGCAGTGGGCATGCCTATCTCTTGGTTCCAACCGTCCAGTCAAAGAAGCAACGCGGGAGATTGTCTGCTACAGAACCAATGCTGCTAGTCTCACAGAATAATTAGGAATAAGGTCTCACATGATCAAAATAAGCCAAACCCAGAGGACCGAGCATACCTCGGATAGCAAGGGAGTCATGGTACTCTTATCCACTAGGGTTCGATCCTTAGAATTGAAACTCAAGTTTCACAGAATAATCAAGAATAAGGTATGCAAGTATGTATTCAGTAAGAAAGTGTGAGCTCACATTTCGTGAGGCCTTATGTCTCTACAAAAGTTTCTAGCGTGTGTAGGGAACGTGAACACAGATGTGTGTGTGTGGGTGGTGTAAATGGACTGTGAAAAGTGTGCATTGTCTTCTATCCTATAAAAAAGCCAAACCCCCAAAAGAATCAACAAAAAAGTTCAACTATACTTAAAATTAATGGCAGAGCCAAGGCTAGGAGTGAGCATCTAAGGTGATAAGTCATCCTTTCGGTGACTGTGGTTACAGACCAAACAGAGAGAGAGCATGGTAGTGGAGAGTTCGGTGAGCAATGGCTTAGGGTTTCTCCCCGTGGCCTGTGTTGTATATATATCCACATGGGGAGTGCTTTTACAATTATACCCTTACATCCGAGTATTCCCCTCAGGGGCACTTATGTCATTACATATGTCCCATTTTGGGCCTTACATTCGTCTAACAGGCCTGCTTGGCTTAGGTGGGGGCCACCCCTACAACAGGAGCCTCTCATGGTGAAGGGCTTCACAGGTCGAAGCCATGTTGCCGAGCCCTTTGGCCCCCTCTGTCCTTGCGGCCTGTGAGCTTTTCCATCGTTCGGGCGGAGCCTTATTGTTTGGTGTATTGTTTCGTCCTGTTGCGAGGGTATGGCGATGGGCAGGTTGGCGAAGTCTTCGTCATCCACAGGGCCCTGCCGCAATGGGGTCGAGGTTGCCCTCCGGGCTGAAGGTCGAAGTCGAGTTCGACATCGAGATCGGGGCCGACGTCAGGGTTGGTCGAAGGCGAAGTCGAGGTCGAGGTCGAAGTCGTGCCCGTGCCCGTGTTGGCGGGGCGGTCCGGCAGCCCGGGCCACGCTTGGCCGCGAGTCTCTTGGACGGGACATGTGGCAGGGTGCTATGGGCGCACCGTGCGCCATCTGCCCACCTACCAGCACGCGCCCCCAATTGCCAGCGGTTGCACTTCCCGATCGTGGGTAGCTGAACCGCGGGGGCTCCCGCTGGTTGCGCTGCGCTGGTAGAGGGGGGCTTGTGCCAGCTTTATAAGGCGTCGCCATCGGCATGAGGACGCTCCTTTACGTTGGTCGTTCTAGCCCGTCTTCTTTCGTCTGCCACCCGCGTAACCCACCCCTGCTCCTGCTGTTTTAGCGCCCTATCTCGGGGAGGAATGGTTTGCCGCGACGATCCCGCTCGCTGGCTCAGTGGTAGCGCCTCGTCCAATCGGTACGACCTGTCGCCTCCCCCAGGGGAGTATTCGCTGGTGATGCGAGGAAGAGCGCACGTCAACAAGCGGTGGGACGCCATGGAGCACTGGGAGGCCGTTGCTCCCGTGTGTTGGGGCGAAGCCACATTACTGAAGAGACGCTCCGGAGGCTCGTCCTAGAAGGGAAGATCGCGGAACATGACGGGGCTCGCCTACCCAGCCCCACCGAGACGGAACCGCAGCCGGCGGAGACAGAGGCTATTGTCTTTGTCACATTCTTTGATGCCAGGCTGCAGATGCCCTCGACACTCTTCGTCGATGAGGTCTTACGGGCTTACGAGCTTACGAGCTGGAGCTGGCGCAGCTGGCACTAGGGGTGAAAATGGATCGGATAGTTTCCGCCGGATCCGGACGGATACAGATACGGATTGTGTCGTATCGGATTTTTTTCAGATAGTTCTCGGATCGGATACGGATACGGATTATCCGGATAATACGAAAACGAATATCCGAGGGGAGGGGAGGGACTTTAATTTTTATTTTTGATTTTTTGATTTCAGAAAAGCCTGCGAAATTCATTTAAGCTCAGAAAAATATGAAATAAACTCCAAAAATTCCAGAAAAATTAACAGAAGTTCCTGGTGACATTTTGGACTTAATAAAAATATTTCCAACTAATGTTGGTATTTAATTTTCATACTTAAAAATAGTTTTTAATTTCAAAAGTAGACCTTTAAACTCCAGAAAATCCAGGAAACCAAATAAAATACAAATAACTCCAAATAATTAATTTAAAGTAGGATTTTTATAGAAAATCAAAATATCATTTTATTTAATGTCTATTTTTTTCGTTTTCACTTAATTTACTTTTCAAATCAGGCTTTTTCAAAAACAGAAAATCCAGGGCAAAACCCAAAAATAAAATTTAGGCAACAAAAATACTTATTTTAATTAAATTTTATTTATTTATTTATAGTTTAATAAAAACATGGGCTGTTACAACTTGATGGATGAAATGGAGGAATGAAATGTTCTTATGTAGCTATCATGTCATCATGTGTATTCCGTGAATTGCATGTTGTTGTTATTTATGTAGTTATGTGATGATCGACTATTGGGTATATTTTCATTGTGGATGAAAAGACTATGCTTGTTTAGATTTCATGAATGTTTTGATAAGATGAACTATTTTCGTTAATTTTGGATGTATAGTTTAAGAGGTTTTCACATTCCGATAATTATTCGTAACTGTATTCGTTTTGATTCGTATTCGATCCGTATCTGTATTCGATATTATTCGTATTTGTATTTGTATTCGTATTCGAGTTATCCGTATTCGTATCCGTATCCGAAAAAAATATGAAAACAAATATGGTAGAGGCATTATCCGTCCGTATCCGATCCGTTTTCACCCCTAGCTGACACCCAGTGCGATAGTCCGCCCGGCTGTGTTCGCTTTGGCACTGCGAACAGAGGGTCGCCGTCCCAGTGCGAGCCTGTTCGCCATCCTGCATAATGCGCGCTGTCAACCGAAGAAACTCGAAGGGGGAGCAGAGTGGAACTTCAGCGACATCAACCGTCTTTGAGAAGCGTGTGCGGGCTCTTCCTGCGTGGGCGCGCGAAGTGGTGGGAGTCGGCTGGGCGGCGCTGGTGTTTTACTACCTCGTGACGAGCAAGAGCGGTTTGTCGTGTCGGGGACAGCCGATATCGTTCAACAGCTCGCGAGATGTGGAGCCGATGGCGGCGACGCGAAGGAGGCGAAGGCTTGCGATGACGCCGCCGGTTCAATATGCGGGACCTTGCCGAAGAGTTCACCATGTACGGGGCGGCGCCGCTCTCCGGTCGGTGGCAATACGATGTACAGGGCGATGTCCGGAAGGATGGCGTCCACTCGACGGTGTCCTGCCTTCTGAGGCCCTCCGCTCCGTGTAAGTCCTTCAGCCGTTGGATGTGCGCATGTTTGCATGATCACATGACTTTTTATGGGTGGCGCTCCATTTTTGTGCGTAGTACCCCGGCTAGAAGATGCAGAGCGCGCAGTCGTTGCGCTCGTCGGGCCAACACGGCCAGGGAGCACAGGCTATGGGAGGCTGCAACCGCCTCGGTGAAACAGGGGCGGATAAACCAGGTGTGCGAGGTCCTGGGGATTAGCGTACCCGAGCGCGCGGTACCGGTGGAGGCTCCGAGCCGTCATAATGGCGATAGCAAAGTGGAGGCGCGGCCGCCTCGGCGCAAGGCCCGATCTGAGGCCACCATGCCCGGCCCACCGGTCAGCATCACCGAAACAGGGGGCGTGGCCAGTGCCGGGTCCGAACCCGCCGGTTCGCAGGGGGACGTTGTCCCTAATGAGGGTTTAGATGGCGGCGAGGCGACGGGCTTCGGTGCCGTTGACCCTGGAGATGATGCGGCACCGTCGGCGACGACCACCGAGGGTTTGCTGCCTGTGACGGCTATCGGGGATTTGCCACCTACGACGGCCATCGGGCGGTGAGGAAGGGTCGCCGTGTCGGGCGGCGCCCGGATCTGATCGTCTCCGCTTTGCAAGGCGGTCGGGGTTCTTGGCGCGGTGGCCCAGGATCTTGGCGCCTGCGAGTGGTGCGAGTTGGGGCGCGCTCCTCGAGCGACGAAGCCCCCATGCCCCGTATGGAAGCTACGCTAGCACCCTCCCGTGCCTTGGCAGAGGGTGTCGAAGGTAGGCGCTATTCCTTCTCCTCTCATGACTTCGCGAAACTCTCTCTGATTTGCTCGCTCATTCCGCCGTCCACATCAGGCGAGACGAGGTCTCCCGGACGCGGTCAAGGATCGAGCAACGGAGGTACGCGCGAAGTCGCTGGCCTTGCTATGCAGGACGCGGCGTGGACGTCCGGTGCTGCGAAAGTTGCTGGGCCGAGGCCCGTCATCTCCGACTTCGTCCTGCGATCGGAGATGCTTCGTGTTCTTAACCAAGCCACGGAGCGCATCGGCAGCAACTTGGATGTGCCGGCACTGGCGACGTGTGGGGGAGACCTTCTGGCGCTCGTGTTGGGTGCCTCGGAGATGATGGTAAGTAGCCTATGGCCTGTGCCGCTGTCTGAGGTATTTCTAACTTGCGCGGTTTTTCCCAAACTCTTGTTCTTAGCCAAGCCTTGGAGGAGACTCTCGTTCGCGAGCGAAGGGTGATGTAGAGTGAACTTCGTGCTGCGGACGATGCTCACACTGCCAAGGCACGGGACCACGCTGGAGGAGGAGAAGATCCAAGTCGCCGCATCCCTTGCAGAGAGGACCGAAGCCCCGGATAATGCATCCATGGCGGCATGGAGGGCGATGGAGTCGTTGGAAGGGGCCCTCCGGGACCTTGTCGTCGACGTACCAGAAGTTGCGCATGGCCCCGAGAATGTGACGTAGACGCTTGGGCGGATCGAAGAGGGCTCGAACGTCGCCCTCCGCGGTGCCAAGTCCTTCGGCGATCACTGCGGCTTCATGGGTGCCTCCTTCATCCTCTCCTTGCTTCGTGCCTGGGGATGTGGACACGTCAACGAGCTGGCGGACTCTCAGCTGCCGGCCGAGCCCGGGGCGATGTCTGACGCCATCCGCTTCACCCAGCCAGCCGCACATAATTTCTATAGTCGGATCTGGGGCTATGTCGGGGAGGACGCAGCCAAGATCACGTTGCGGCGAACTCTGCGTGAAGAGGGGGACCTCCTGCGGTGGCTCGAGGAGGTACCTCGGCGCAACGGAAATGGCGCAGATCAAGTGTAATGCCGGGGTTGGGTGTGTTGCGTCGTGTACACCTCTTTGTATGGTTGCTTCGCAATCCGCTCTTTTATATGAACGAAGCAGTGCCTACACAATATCTTCTTCGTCGTTGCATGCCCCCATTCTAGGTGATTGGCACGTAGGATTCAGATTGGCACGTTTCGAAGGGGTGGCAGTGGAGCTGGTGCCTAATTGAAGTAGACACACGAGCGCTCCGTCCCCTACCTTTCGAAGGGGTGGCAGCGGAGCTGGTGCCTAGTCGAAGATAGACGCGCAAGCGCTCCGTCCCCTACCTTTCGAAGGGGTGGTAGCGGAGCTGGCGTCTAGTCGAAGTAGACGCGCTAGGTAAATGCTTGTTAGAGCTTAGGCGCGTGGGAACTTCGACCATGTCTTATTTATACTCCGGGGAGTACGCGCAAGGACAATGCTTGCACGTGCGCGGGGATATCTGCGTCTTGTTTATACTCAGTCGATGCGCAGGGAGAACTTCCGCGTGTTATTTATACTCCGTAGAGTGCGCACGAAGGTAGGCCTCACATTGCGTTTTTATACTCCGTAGAGTGTGCGCGGGGGCGTCCCCCCACTGCGTCTTATTTAGAGTCCGTAGACTGCGTGCAGAGGCGAGCCTCCGCGCCTTGCGGGCGGTGAAGGTGCGTGCGGAGGCAGACCTCAACGCTACGTCTTATTTATACTCCGTGGAGTGCGTGCGGAGGAGGACCTTAACGCTACGTCTTATTTAGAGTCCGTAGACTGCGCGCGGAGGCGAGCCTCGGCGCGTTGCGGGCGGTGAAGGCACGTGCGGAGGCGGATCTTGGCGCTATGTCTTATTTATACTCCATAGAGTGCGCGCGGAGGCGTCCCCCCACGCGTCTTTGTTTATACTCATGCCCATGTTTTTCACGAAGAGTGCGCGCGCGAACGCGTGTCTTTGTTTATACTCCGAAGGAGTGCGCGCGAAGGTAATCCCTCGCGCGCTTTTGCGGGAAACATTTCTTTGCAAACGGTGAACTTTATTAAATTCCCGTTTGCGCGGGTGAGCAATTACAAAAGAGGAGGTACTGACCACTGATCGCTTAAAGACAGAAACGGCCGCAGCTGTCGTTGCCCGGTGACGAGGCAGTACACGGTGTGAGCCTCTACTGCTAGAGCAGTCCGCGCAGGAGCCTAGCAAGGTGTTTCCCGAAGCCATCAAGGATCCTCGCGCTTGCACACTCGGCCTGTCCACGTTCCATGTATGGCGAAACGTCTGCCCTTCCAACGTGGCGAGGCGGTATGCTCCCTTCTGTAGGGCCTCCACGACAATGTATGGGCCTTCCCATCTGGATTCCGCGTGGAGTGCCATCTTGAGGACGAGGTCTCCCGGCTGGAATTCACGCGGGTACATGGAACGATCCCGGCCACCCGGAGAAGTATTCCAAAGCGACCGCTACGAACCGCAGGTCGCCTGGGGCCCTGGGAAGCTGATGTAGACGAGGTGCCCGATCTTTCGATGAGATTGATAACTATCGATTTTGGTGGAGGTGACTCTCACGATCCAACTACAACCGTACGACGACGCTTGCGCCTTAGCAATCGCTGAACCAACTCCGAAGTGTTATTGACCCTGCTGGAGGCGCGATCAACCTGAACACGAAGTTCAATCCCTGCGAGCAATCGAAGAACTAGCAAGAATAAGACGTAGGCAATCTGATATTGCGAATATGAATGAAGCATAAATTGTATTGCGAATAACAAAGATGGGATCTCGAAGCTGTCTTGACAGGTGGTCGTCTGACACAACTGAAGAACAAAGTTTGCACAATGGCTAAACCTAAACTCAACGAAATCCAAGTCTTAGCAACGGAGGCGACGGCTCCTTTATAGGGAGAATGACCAGGGGGCGTCCAAAGGCACGCCCTAGGGTTACAAGGCCCATGGTCCCAAGTGGAGGTGGCGTAGCACCCTTTTTGACTCGGACTCAGAAACCAACATGGAGTCTTTTGATGATTGCGGCCGGCTCAGATGGCATTTGAAGATGAGGTCAGATCCGTTGGAAACTAGACTTCTTAAGATTTCCACGAAGTACAAGAACGTCCTAATCGGAGTTCGTATGAGGAAGTTATGTCCGTTTGAACATGGTACCATCGCAGCAGTCCGAAACTGATTCCAGAACGTGTCCAACTCGAATTCTTGTTTGGCTTGGCCCCAAAGTGACGTGGTGAACTTCATTATTCCATCCAGGCATGTCCATGACTCCACATCCCTCTCCTTCATCCTTTCCCAGGTTCCTAAGCACAATTAAATCACTTGCATTAGGTAGCGGTCTATTCTCAGTAATATATGAACCTAGGAATGAATTCACCTGGTAATTAAGTTGACGAGCACGAGCTCGAGTGAGTGGTCCTTGTAACACTTGCTGTGGCTGAGTTGTATCTATGGAAGGGATGTCCTCATCATCCTCCCCTTCTTGCATTTGAGTCGTCCTCGACTCAAACTCGCCCTCTTCTCCCAAGTAGGGCTTTAAATCTGCAATGTTAAAAGTGGGACTCACAGCAAAATCTGCAGCGATTGAAGCTTGTATGCATTATCATTAATCTTTTCTAACACCTTGAAAGGACCATCAGCTCTTGGCATCAATTTGATTTTCTCAATTCAGGAACCTATCTTTTCTTAAATGCAACCAAACAAAATCCCAGGTTCAAAAGTTAAACGTTTCCTCCCGACTACCAGCAAGTTTATATTTAGCATTCATGCATTCTATATTCTCCTTAGTTGTCTCATGCATTTTTAAAATCAATTCAGCACGCTGTTTAGCATCGAGGTTCAATTTCTCCGAAGATGGAAGAAGCATTAAATCAATAGGAGCACGAGGCACAAAACCATAAACAACTTCAAAAGGGCACATCTTTGTAGTAGAATGCAATGAACGATTGTAAGCAAACTCAACATGAGGCAAGCATTCTTCCCACATTTTTAAATTCTTTTTCAACACAGCCCTAAGCATGGTCGATAAAGTTCTATTCACAACCTCAGTTTGTCCATCAGTTTGGGAATGACAAGTAGTAGAAAATAACAGCTTAGTCCCCAATTTAGCCCATAGAGTTCTCCAAAAATGGCTAAGGAATTTAGTATCACGATCTAAAACTATAGTATTGGGCACACCATGCAAGCGAATAACTTCACGAAAGAATAAATCAGCAATATGGATAGCATCATCGCTCTTATGACATGGTATAAAATGGGCCATCTTAGAAAATCTATCAACAACCACAAATATACTATCCCTCCCCTTCTTGGTCCTAGGCAATCCTAAAACAAAGTCCATCGAAATATCTTCCCACGGAACGCTAGAAACGGGTAAAGGCATATATAAACCATGAGGATTAAGTCGTGACTTAGCTCTTTGACATGTAGTGCAGCGAGCAACGTAGCGCTCGATGTCCCGTCTCATTTTTGGCCAAAAGAAATGATCAGCAAGTATATCCTCCGTTTTCTTCACACCAAAATGTCCCGTTTTCTTCACACCAAAATGTCCCATCAACCCGCCTCCATGTGCTTCCTGTAACAACAACAGACGAACGGAACCAGCAGGAATGCACAACTTGTTGGCTCTAAATACAAACCCATCATTAATGATAAATTTATTCCACATTTTCCCTTCTTTACAATTCAACAGTATTTCCACAAAATCAGCGTCGTGCACATATTGCTCTTTAATAGTCTCTAATCCAAAAATTTTGAAGTCAAGTTGTGATAGCATGGAATATCTCCTAGACAAAGCATCAGCAATAACATTCTCCTTTCCCTTCTGATGTGGCACCAACTAGCACTACAACTTTGGTTAGTGCTTGCAGTTCTGTGCACAATGTTCAAGAAGATTTGAATACCAATTCTGAGGTTTCTAATGTGCACAAAAGACATATTTGGAAAGCTAATGAAGTCTATTTTCCAACGAATCAAACGACACTTGATTGGAGCTTCCTACACAAAGTTATGGCAATTTCATTGGATGCTGCACGAGCAGTCCGGAGAGACGCGCGAGACTTGCCAAACAAAAAGAGTTCGAGTATTGCAATGCAAGTAAGGATAAAATCCGACCACACCATGGCTTTCTAAAGGTTGAGAAGGACTCCTTTTCAGATTCCAAATGGATTTGGAAGCCCCTTGAACAAGAAAACAAAACATATAAAGATTTGAAACCGATTCGGATTCAGATTGGGACAGCTGGCAAGACCGATCCTAAAACGTCCATAACTTTCACAAACGGAGTCCGATTTGGGCGTTCTTGGACTCGTTGGAAAGCTATTTCGAAGCCCCACACAATGGACAAGGTGCTAGCCACGAAATCCTCATAGTAAGATCGTAAATTAAGAGAGAATTCAGAGGTAACAGTTTAGGTATTTCCTTTTTAGTTTGTATTGGAGTTTGTTTCGGCTTTAGGCCAAGTTGTGTGTGAGTGTCAAGGCCGTGCATTGTGCACCAATATAAGGCCAGGGCCTTAGCTCCATTGTAACTTAGGTTATGAATTGAGAAATAGAAACCAGAAAATCACCATGTTTTGCTGGCTATTGTTGGCGTGTTCTTGAGATTTCCATCGAGGAATTGCTCTTGGTGTGTTGAATTCAATTGTGGTGTTGGATTCTACTCGCTGAAACTTGGGTTTCTCTACCCTTCATTCACGTGTTGCGGTGTGCGCGGAAAAAGGCTTATCTTGGAGAGGGCATACAACAAGGCGTATCGTGAAAGATCAGGGCCAAAGCAACAGGGTTCAGCTAGCGTGGTTGATCACGGTACAAGGTTGCTGAATTTTTCTTGATGGCGGGTTCTATGAAGATTGAAGATGGCAAGGCGCAACATAATCATGCCGAGCCAATTGGGGAGGTGCCCCAATATGCGGCATCTTTGCTGCCCGAGGTGCGACACGGGCTTGAAGCGACACGTGACTACTTCTTAAGTTGTCACCGGAAGCTTGAAGGCAAGGTTGATGATTTGGGGGTGCGAATTGATGCTTTGACGGAGGCGATACGCAACCTGTCACCACAATTTCAGCATGCTGAACGGGGACCTCAATATCCTGAACGGCGTGCACCATACGAAGACGATGAACACGAGGAGGTATTTGATGGTGCAGCAGGCTTTGTTCCACAACTGCGCCATGCTCGGGACTACCGTGGTGCTGACCGTGGTAGGGACATGCGTGGCAGAGGTGCTGCCCATGGTGGAGGTATGCATGATGGTGTTGGGTTTGCTCAGCGTGTTGCCGTGGATGATGGAATTGGACTGATAAAAATTTCTATCCCATCATTTAATGGTAAAGCTGAACCGGAGGAGTACTTGGATTGGGAGATGCGTGTCGAACAAATTTTTGACAGCCATCACTATACTGAGGATAAGAAGATCTGTTTGGCGACAATTGAGTTCACCAGATATGCTCTTGTTTGGTGGAACCAATTGTGTCGTGTAGGAGCTCGTCCAGATACTTGGGCACAACTGAAAAATATTTTGAGGCGACGTTTTGTCCCAGCACACTACACTAGGACCTTGTACAACCGGCTGCAACAACTACGCCAAGGTAATTCTAGTGTTGATGAATATTATAAAGAGATGGAGATGTTGATGATCCGTACATGGACAGAGGAGCATGATGAGGCTACTATGGCACGTTTCTTTAATGGGTTGAATGAGGATGTGCAAGATAGGGTGGAGATGGTCCATTGCTACAACATTCAAGACTTGGTGCATCAAGCCGAACGTGCTGAACAACAATTGAAGCACAAACAAGCTAAGGGTGGGCATGCCAACACTGAAACAAACCCATGGAGGCGTCCATCACAGCAAGGCGATGATGTTGGTTCACACTTCAAGGTGGCGACATCAAGCCGTTCAAATGGTGCTCTTTCAAGAGAGGCAAGCAATAGAGGTAAAGAAGCAACTAAAACTGTTCTAATTTGCCTTCTAATGCTCATGCTAGAGAAATTGAGTGTTTCAAGTGCAAGGGAAGAAGTCATATAATGTGTGATTGTCCAAATCAATGAAGGGTGCTTCTCACTAAAGATGGCTATGCTACAAGTTCTAGTAGTGATTCTGAAAATCAAAAATCCGATGATTCCAAGGAGGTTGTTGTCTATTGTGATCAAGAATTGAATGGTGTTAATCTTTTGGTCCGAAAGGTGCAAAGTAAAGAGATGAAACAAAAGGACAGCGGTGGAGTGTTTTCCAAGCGGAGTGCAAAATCAAAGATAAAACATGCAAGTTGATCATAGATGGTGGAAGTTATACCAATGTGATTAGCAAAGATTTGGTGTACGCTTTAGGGCTGTCCACGTGGAGGCATCCTCAACCGCATCATGGGGAGTGGCCATACAACTGCGGAATGCAAAAGATAACCCACAAGGTGTGTGTTTCGTTCGTTGTTGGTGACTATGTTGACAAGGTGGATTGCGACGTAGTTCCAATGGATGCATGTGGGTTATTGTTGGGAAGACCATGGCAATATGATCGCAATGCTACGCATGAGGGCCAGTCCAACACATACACTTTTTGTACATAGGGGAAAGAAGCATGTGTTGAAACGAAAAATGGAGAGTGCTATTCATGTTGATAAAGAAATTACAGCCGAGAAGAAGCAAGCTCCCAAGATTACCCCAAAGCCGTGGACGGCTTTGCTTCAAGGAGGGGAGGATGATGTGGCACCAAGTAGCACTACAACTTTGGTTAGTGCTTGCAGTTCTGTGTACAATGTTCAAAAAGCTTTAAATGCCAATACTGAGGTTTCTAATGTGCACAAAAGACATATTTGGAAAGCTAATGAAGTCTATTTTCCAACGAATCAAATGGCACTTGATTTGGAGCTTCCTACACAAAGTTATGGCAATTTCATTGGATGCTGCACGAGCTATCCGGAGAGACGCGCGAGACCTGCCAAACATAAAGAGTTCAAGTATTGCAATGCAAGTAAGCGTAAAATCTGACCACATCATGGCTTTCTAAAGGTTGAGAAGGACTCCTTTCAGGTTCCAAATGGATTTGGAAGCCCCTTGAACAAGAAAACAAAACATATAAAGATTTGAAACCGATTCGGACTTGGATTGGGACAGCTGGCAGGACCGATACTAAAACGTCCATAACTTTCACAAACGGAGTCCGATTTGGGCGTTCTTGGACTCGTTGGAATGCTATTTCGAAGCCCCACACAATGGACAAGGTGCCAGCCATGACATCCGCATAGGCAGATCGCAAATTAAGAGAGAATCCGGTGGTAGTAGTTTAGATATTTCCTTTCTAGTTCGTATTGGAGTTTGTTTCGGCTTTAGGCCAGGTTGTGCGTGAGTTTTAGTCAAGGTCGTGCATTGTGCACCAATATAAGGCCAGGGCCTTACCCCCATTGTAACTTAGGTTATGAATTAAGAAATAGAAACCGGAAAATCACCATGGTTTGGTGGCCATTGTTGGCGTATTCTTGAGATTTCCATCGAGGAATTGCTCTTGGTGTGTTGAATCCAATTGTGGTATTGGATTCTACTTGCTGAAACTTGGGTTTCTCTACCCTTCACTCACGTGCTGCGGTGTGCGTGGGAGAAGGCTTATCTTGGAGAGGGCACACAACAAGGCGTATCGTTAAAGATCAGGGCCAAAGCAACGAGTTTCAGCTAGCTTACTAGGTGGATCCGCATCACCTTCTTGTGTTTTATGACATAGGGAAAAGACTCAATAAATTCAACCCACTTTGCATGTCTACGGTTCAGCTTACCTTGACTTCGAATATGCTATAAAGATTCATGATCAGAATGTATAATAAATTCTTTGGGCCATAAGTAATTTTGCCATGTTTTTAAGGTTCTAAAGAGGGCATATAACTCCGTATCATAAGTAGAATAGTTCAAACTAGGCCCACTCAATTTCTCACTGAAGTATGCTATAGGTTTGTGATGTGGCACCAAGTAGCACTACAACTTTGGTTAGTGCTTGTAGTTTTATGTACAATATTGAAAAAGCTTTAAATGCCAATTCTGTGGTTTCTAATGTGCACCAAAGACATATTTGGAAAGCTAATGAAGTCTATTTTTCAACGAATCAAACGGCACTTGATTTGGAGCTTCATACACAAAGTTATGGCAATTTCATTGGATGCTGCACGAGCTATCCGGAGAGACGCGCGAGACTTGTCAAACATAAAGAGTTCAAGTATTGCAATGCAAGTAAGGGTAAAATCCGACCACACCATGGCTTTCTAAAGGTTGAAAAGGACTCCTTTTCAGGTTCCAAATGGATTTGGAAGCCCCTTGAACAAGAAAACAAAACATATAAAGATTTGAAATCGATTCGGACTTGGATTGGGACAGCTGGCAGCATTGATACTAAAACATCCATAACTTTCACAAACGAAGTCCGATTTGGGCATTCTTGGACTCGTTTGAAAGCTATTTCGAAGCCCCACACAATGGACAAGGTGCCAGCCATGAAATCCTCATAGGCAGATAGCAAATTAAGAGAGAATCCGGTGGTAGTAGTTTAGATATTTCCTTTCTAGTTCGTATTGGAGTTTGTTTCGGCTTTAGGCCAGGTTGTGCGTGAGTTTTAGTCAAGGCCGTGCATTGTGCACCAATATAAGGCTAGGGCCTTAGCCCCATTGTGACTTAGGTTATGAATTGAGAAATAGAAACCAGAAAATCACCATGGTTTGGTGGCCATTTTTGGTGTATTCTTGAGATTTCCATCGAGGAATTGCTCTTGGTGTGTTGAATCCAATTGTGGTATTGGATTCTACTTGCTGAAACTTCGGTTTCTCTACCCTTCATTCACGTGCTGTGGTGTGCGTGGGAGAAGGCTTATCTTGGAGAGGGAATACAACAAGGCGTATCGTGAAAGATCAGGGCCAAAGCAACGGGTTTCAGCTAGCTTGCTTGTAACGTGCTTTGGTTAGTGCTTGCAGTTCTGTGTACAATGTTCAAAACGCTTTAAATGCCAATTCTGAGGTTTCTAACGTGCACAAAAGACATATTTGGAAAGCTAATGAAGTCTATTTTCCAACGAATGAAACGGCACTTGATTTGGAGCTTCCTACACAAAGTTATGGCAATTTCATTGGATGCTGATGAGGACATCCTTTCCATGCATCCAACCATGCCGACTCTACATCAAACAGAAACTATGATACAAGGACCAATGACTAGAGTGCGAGCACGTCAACTTAACCATCAGGTGAATGCGTTCCTAAGTTTGCATACAAATGTTTCAAAGAATGGAATACTACTTAATTCTTGTGATGATTTAATTGTCCTTAGGAACCATGGGGAAGAACCACGTGAGCTCAAGTATAGAAGTGGAACCGTCAAGCGCAAACCAAGTCCTGTTCGCGAGTTCGACTCGGATTCGGCCTTCCCAACAGTGTCTACTTCAAACGGTCATAACTTTTGATCCAGAAGGTTCCTCGGGGCCCGTGAGTACTCGTTGGAAATCTCTTGATGTCTACTTTCAGATGGATCCAGTATCACCTCCAAATTCCATCCGAGCCGGTCAAAAACTGCAAAACCAGTCACATCACTTTTCCAGTCTGAGTCAAAGTGGGTCTTGGGCCTTGTAATCGAGTCCTGTTCGGCTTCCATGTGTTTTGACCGACCCTCCACCTTCTGTGTCCCTTAAATAGGCAGCCGCACCCTCTTCTAGGGTTTGGGTTTTGATAGACTAAGTTAGCTTTTGCTACTTCGCCTTGTACTCGCGCGTGTCGGCTAGACCGCCTGAATACTTGTCTTCGGAACCCCACCGTCTTTCTGTTTCAGATTGAATCCTACATCGTTTATTTGCAATTGAGTTGCTGTTCATCTTGTTCTTGCCTGTTCTTCGATTGCTTGCAGGAACAATTACCCTCGTGGTTTGGTTGATTGTGCGCCGACAAGGTCACGAACAACCTCTGGAGTTGGTGTATCGATCGCTAAGGCGCAACGTCCTTGGATGGTTGTAGTCGGGTCGTCAACGTCATCCCCTTCCCCAATCGAATCTACCACTCTTATTGAAAGATCAGGACCGCTAGTGCTATCAGATGCTGCACGAGCTGTCCGGAGAGACGCGCGAGACTTGCCAAACATAAAGAGTTCGAGTATTGCAATGCAAGCAAGGGTAAAATCCGACCACACCATGGCTTTCTAAAGGTTGAGAAGGACTCCTTTTCAGGTTCCAAACGGATTTAGAAGCCCCTTGAAAAAGAAAACAAAACATATAAAGATTTGAAACCGATTCGGACTTGGATTGGGACAGCTGGCAGGACCGATACTAAAACGTCCATAACTTTCACAAACGGAGTCCGATTTGGGCATTCTTGGACTCGTCGGAAAGCTTTTTCAAAGCCTCACACAATGGACAAGGTGCGAGCCATGAAATCCTCATAGTCAGATCGCAAATTAAGAGAGAATCTGGTGGTAGTAGTTTAGATATTTCCTTTTTAGTTCGTATTGGAGTTTGTTTCGGCCTTAGGCCAGGTTGTGCGTGAGTTTTAGTCAAGACCGTGCATTGTGCACCAATATAAGGCCAGGGCCTTAGCCCCATTGTAACTTAGGATATGAATTGAGAAATAGAAACCAGAAAATCACCATGGTTTGGTGGCCATTGTTGGCGTATTCAATTGTGGTGTTGGATTCTACTCGCTGAAACCTCGGTTTCTCTTCCCTTCATTCACGTGCTGCGGTGTGCGTGGGAGAAGGCTTATCTTGGAGAGGGCATCGAACATGGCGTATCGTGAAAGATCAGGGCCAAAGCAACGGGGTTCAACTAGCTTGCTAGGTGGCTCCGCATCAGTTTGCCTTCTTGTAACAACACACCACCTAAATCAATTCCGCTTGCATCACAGTCTAGCTCAAAAGTCTTATTGAAATCATGGAGTTGGAGTAGAGGTGCATGTGTTAACTTATCTTTCAATGTGGTGAAGGCGTTCTCCTGTGCGGCGCTGCAAACAAATGGCACACCCTTCTTGGTAAGCTCATTCAATGGTGCGGCAATGGTGCTGAAATCCTTCACAAAGCGGCGGTAGAACCCAGGAAGTCCTAAAAAGCTCCGCACCTGTGTGACCGTGTTAGGAGTCGACCAACTCTGAATTGCTTCAACCTTGGCTTGATCAACTTCAATTCCCTGTGGAGTAACAACATAGCCAAGAAACGACACTCGATCGGTGCAAAAGGTGCACTTCTCAAGGTTACCGAATAGGCGTGCACCACGTAAAGCATTAAAAACAGCACGTAAATGTTCAACATGTTCCTATAATGATTTGCTATATATCAGTATATCATCAAAATAAACAACCAAAAATCTACAAATGAAAGCACGCAAAACCTCGTTCATTAGTCTCATGAAGGTACTAGGTGAATTAGTTAAACCAAAAGGCATTACTAACCACTCATATAACCTGAACTTAGTTTTAAATGCCGTTTTCCATTCATCGCCTAATTTCATGCGAATTTGATGATAACCACTACGCAAATCAACCTTGGAAAAGACAACAGAGCCACTTAATTCATCAAGCATGTCATCTAACCTAGGAATGGGATGACGATACCTAATGGTAATATTATTGATTGCTCTACAATCCACACACATGCGCCATGATCCATCTTTCTTTGGTACTAAAATTACCGGAACCGCACAAGGGCTAATAGATTCGCGCACATACCCTTTATCAAGCAACTCTTGTACTTGGTGCTGAATTTCTTTAGTTTCTTCTGGATTGGTCCTGTATGGTGCTCGGTTGGGCAATGATGCACCGGGAATTAAATCAATTTGATGCTCAATCCCACAAAGCGGTGGCAGCCCTAGTGGTATGTCCTTCGGAAAGACATCTTTGTACTCCTGCAAAATGTTAGTGACAGCAGGTGGCAAAGAAGAAGGTATATCCTCAAATGAAAACAAAGCTTCTTTGCAAATTAATGCATAGCAAACAGAATTACTAGCATCCAGTTCAGTCATATGAGATTTAGTACCAAGGAAACAAGCACCTTTCAATTTAATTTCTTTATTCTTGTCATGAACAGATTTAGGTTCTTTCTTTTTATGTTGCTCAAGCTCTTTTGCTACAATCTGATTTTCGCTCTCAGTATTCTCCTGACTTTTCTCTCTTCTAGCGCTAGCAATGTCATCTTTAACAATTTGTTCAGGAGTCATAGGATGCAGCACAATTTTCTTTCCCTTTGAACATGAGAGAGTATTGATTATTCTTACCATGATGTACACAATCAGTATCGTATTGCCAAAGTCTTCCTATAACATTGAACAAGCTTGCATAGCAACAATGTCGCAATCAATATAATCATGGTATGAACCCATAGAAAAATGTACTCTCACCATCCGGGTTACCTTCAACTTATCACTGTTGTTGAACTATTGAATATGGTATGGGTGGGGATGGGGTTTGGTCGGCAAAGCAAGCTTCTCCACCATATCCATACTCGCCAAATTGTTGCAACTCCCACCATCAATAATTATGTGAATCGCTCGTTCCTTGACAACGCCCTTGATTTGGAACAAATTATGGCGCTGATTTTGCTCAGAACAAGACACTTGAGCACTTAGTACGCGTTGCACTATAATGCTCAAATACTTGTCGACATCTTCGGCGCCAACATGTTCCTCCTCATGGTCAGATTCATCATCATGTCCTACAGGGTCATTTGCAAGCATAGCATATGTTTCATCATCAAAATCACTAGCAGAAGAATACCCACCATCATCGTGTATAATCATTACACGCTTGCTTGGACAGTCCCGCATTATGTGTCCATAGCCTTTGCAACGATGGCATTGAATGTCCCTCGTTCGTCCTGTCGAAGCAACTTAAGAGGAGGTTTTTGCAGAAAGTTGTGGTGCTGATTTGTATGCTTTAGAAACTCGTGGTGCCGAATTTGACGTAGTAGGGCGCTGCTTGTTGTTGGAGGGTAATGGTGGGGGCGCCACAGTGGATGAGGTAGAAGGTGTACGCGTCCATGAAATTGTGCGACCTGCAAAAGAGTTAGATCGCGTTCTCGTCTGGCGTCCCTGCAATTCTCGTTCAGCTTTGCAAGCAAGATGAAACAATCTAGTCATGCAGTTGTAGTCTTTGTAATCAAGAATGTCCTGAATTTCACGATTCAACCCTCCCAAAAACCTAGCCATTGATGCCTCCTCATTCTCAACTAACCCACAGCGCAACATACCAATTTGCAATTCCTGATAGTATTCTTCCACAGACTTTGCACCTTGTTGTAAGCGCTGCAGTTTATTTAACAAATCACGAGCATAATATGAGGGAACAAATCGATGGCGCATAAGCAATTTTAAAGCCTCCCAAGTGTTAGGTATGTTATTGGGATGTTGACGGCAATGTCCTTTCCACCAAATAGAAGCAAAATCGGTAAATTCACTAGTAGTAGCCCTAACTCGTCTATTCTAAGGAAAATCATGGCAAATAAATTTTTGATCAACAACTAGTTCCCAATCAAGATAACCATCAGGATCATATTTACCATTAAAAGAGGGCGTAGTGAATTTAACCTTAGCAAAAGCATCATCGTGGTCACGTACCTCACGTCGTGGGGGTTGTCTTTGCATACCATGTTAGTTGAAACGCACGTAATCGAATTCATCTTGTCCCTCTACCGTCACAGCAGGGGAACAGTAGCCGAAGCTACGGCAATCTCCTCAAGGCGCGCCATAATATCTGCCAAAGAAGATTAGTGATACATTGTGCTCTCTCCATCGCAGCGAGCGTTGCATTTGTCTCAATCTGGGCGCTCTCGAGTTGAGCAAGTCGCTCATTTGTGACTCTGACATCCTCCTCAAGGCCCTCCATACGACGATTCATCTCGTGACTGAAATTGATGTGACCACGCCACCAACACATACGATCATAGCGCCCAATATCAAGATTGAACTAAAGGTGAATTCGTTTCTCCAGTTTCAACATATTTTAAATAAGAATATGATGCTACCTAATGAAGAAAATATATATTTTTGTAGCACCACATCACGTTTACACCAATGCAAGCAAGAGTTCAACTTGGACACGTTTTGGAATCGAATTCGGCCTCCAGATCAGTTCGGATTCAGCTTGACGGCCCAACTTCAAATGTGCATAACTTTCACATACGGAGTCCGTTTGAGGTCCACGAGTACTCGATGGAAAGCTTTTCTCGTCCTCTTTGCAATGGATCTAGCCACATCTCCAAATTCCTCCTGTATTGGCCGCAATCACTCAAAGAAAGTGTTGCATCACCTATTTGGGTCAAATTGGGCCTTGTAATGTTTGGGCCCAAAGGGGAGGTGCTCCCCCACCTAGGCCCATACTGTTCACATATTATTATTCACGTGAACAGTACTATGAATAGTATCACTACTTTTCCTTAGTTTTGTGCGGCTTTTCCACCCCTATTTAAGGAGGCTGCACCCTTCTAGTTTTCTTGGATTTTGTTTGATTAGTTTTCCACGGTGAAAACTTTTGTTCTTCGCTTGTGTTGGCTAGACCAACCGTAAAAAACCTTCTGTGGAATCCCACCTTTTGAGCTTAATATAAATATTTGCAATTTCAGATTGCTTGTTATCTTGTTCTTGCGTGTTCTTCGGTTGCATGCAGGAATAGACCTTCGTGGTCAGGTTAACCGCGTTCTTGGCACGGTTGATAACGATTTGGAGTGTGGTTCAGCGATTGCTAAGGCGCAAGCGACGTCATACGGTTGTAGTCGGGTCGCAAAAGTCATCTCCGCCAAAATCGAAGTTATCATCCTATTGGAAGATCGGGACCCCGTCGCCTCATCAGTTGGTATCAGAGCTTCAGTTGACCGGTAGGAATTCTTTGTATTCCTAGTTAGTAGATTGATTTTTATTTCCCATAGTCCAGAAAAATTGCCCCACAAAAGAGCTAATTTCCGTTGTCCAAACACCGTTGTGCCTTTCAATCTGTTAGTTTTGGTTTGCGAAATTGAATTTGTGTCCGTCTTAGCACTTTTTAGTCAAATACATTAATTCACTGCAAAGAAGTATTGAGCCGCACTAAATATTGTCAGGTGAATTTGTTTCTTAATGAATTTCCTTCTATTCGTGGGAACGATATACTACCTTATGCCAAATTCTTGTTTATTATTAGGTTTAAATATTATGATGATTCTGGGGCCAAAGCAATAGAGAAGCACAAGGAGGGCAATCATATTTGCCACCAAGAACATAAAGTTCGAAGCCCATGGGGATGGAAAGGAGAAAGCCAAGCAGCCCATGCAGCTGATCAAGGTGGAAAGAAGCCTATGCAGTGGGAGAGCAAAAAGGGAGGAGCTCAAGGACATAAACTACAAGTTTTAGATAAGATTTTCAAGCCAAATTCGGACTTCCCACGTGCTCAACCCAATTCAAATTTGGATTCAACTCAGAATTCAATTCGGATTCGGTTCGGAACAGCCTGACAGGCAGTTACTAAAAAGGTCATAACTTTCACAAACGGAGTCCGATTCAGGTGTTCTTGTACTCGTTGGAAAGATAATTTCAAAGGCTACGCAACGGATCTAGTCCCAGCTTCAAATTCATCACAGATAAAAAGTTATGACTAAAACAATATGATGGAAAGATAATATAGTTTCCTTTTTGTGAGAGTTCGTATCAAAAACCATATAGGGTTGAGTTGTACTTAGTTTGGGGACCATATGGACGTCCCAAGGGGCTATATAAGCCTTGTATTAGCAGACTTTAGGGCTCAGACCACGTTTGAGAAAAGTCAATCTACTAAAGTTTTCGAATTTAGCATTGTTGCCGAAATTCCTTATGGAATTAGGAGTATCTTCTTCAATCAAGATCGTTCAGCCTTTCCGTTGGGAATTAGGTACACGATAGATCTTCGCTTGGTGGTCGGTGAAATCAACACGAGTGTGTTTTGGCGGATTAAAGAGTGTTCGTCCCTTGCATTGGCATTGGAGGATCATTACGATTCATCAAGACTCCCGTGAGTATCCATTCTACGTCGAGAAGATCGGGCGACCCTGTATCATCTTGGTATCAGAGCGCGGTTTACTCGGTAGGATCTTATCCCTCTAAATTTTAGTTTATTACTTTCTGTCCTATAGTCCATAAACCGAAAACACACCAAAAAAAAATCCAAACCCTAGTTTCGCATCTACTATTTTCGTGAGTTTTATTAAGTCATGGTCCATTAGAAATTTTGTTTACGTGCTGATCTTTGTGTTCCTTCGCGTAACTTTATCCTCTGTCCCCATAAAACAAAAAAATAGATTCAATTTACTCTTGAAGTTGAGTCCGTGTCCATAACTCCTTCCAGATCAATCCGAGTACAACCCTAGAATCCAAGTCGGTTTTGGCTAGCTACCCACTTCCGAATTCGTTTGGAAGTTGCCATCCGAAACCAACTCTAGGGAGGTGTTAGTGTTCGCATTGGCTTCCTTGAACACCATACTGCCGAACACCACACATACAAGCTTCACTTATATCCTTTGAATACTTGAGACTAGTCATTGATATTGCACTGAGGGCTGCTCCTGAATAGTCCTAGTTGAACATTGGGCTTGTGCATCACTCACCCCGGCCAATTAAAAACAATTCAAAATTTGTGACCCATATACCTCAATAGACTCAGAACAGTGAGTTGAACATATTTGGGTGATTGGCAAGGTAGCAAAAAAAAAGAGAAAAAAAGAGAGAGAAGGCTGATTGGGTGAGTAGTTCTATTTCATATTTTCAGTTTGAGTAACTAAAATTCTTGAGCAATCCTGTGCCCTCTATTCTTATTTTGCAATTGGCTAGCGTCTCTCCTAGTGCTTGATGCAAACAAGCTATTGTTCCTAATTGTTTCTATTTAGCTCATTTCTTTGTTGCATTGAGTCACATTGATCGTTGTGTGTGCGTTCATACACATCACTTATATCTATTGGATCAGCACATAGGCAATATTTTCTAGCTTGGATTATTACTTAATTTTACAACATCGTGAAAATCAGATTGTGTAGGATAAAAACTTCCTAACCAAGCTCCACAAAATATCCTTTGCTGATGAAGACGAGGTGCCTGATCTTTTGATGAGATTGATAACTATCGATTTTGGTGGAGGTGACTCTCACGATCCGACTACAACCGTATGACGACGCTTGCGCCTTAGCAATCGCTGAACCAACTCCGAAGTGTTATTGACCCCGCTGGAGGCGCGATCAACCTGAACACGAAGTTCAATCCCTGCGAGCAATCGAAGAACTAGCAAGAATAAGACGTAGGCAATCTGATATTGCAAATATGAATGAAGCATAAATTGTATTGCGAATAACAAAGATGAGATCTCGAAGCTGTCTTGACAGGTGGTCGTCCGACACAACTGAAGAACAAAGTTTGCACAATGGCTAAACCTAAACTCAACGAAATCCAAGTCTTAGCAATGGAGGCGGCGGCTCCTTTATAGGGAGAACAACCAGGGGGGCGTCCAAAGGCACGCCCTAGGGTTACAAGGCCCATGGGCCCAAGTGGAGGTGGCGCAGCACCCTTTTTGACTTGGACTCAGAAATCAACATGGAATCTTTCGCTTATTGCGGTCGGCTCAGATGGAATTTGAAGATGAGGTTGGATCCGTTGGAAACGAGACTTCCTAAGCTTTCCATGAAGTACAAGAACGTCCCAATCGGAGTCCGTATGAGGAAGTTATGCCCGTTTGAACTTGGTACTATCGCAGCAGTCCGAATCTGATTCCAGAACGTGTCCAACTCGAATTCTTGTTTGGCTTGGGCCCAAAGTGACGTGGTGAACTCCATTATTCCATCCAGGCATGTCCATGACTCCACGTCCCTCTCCTTCATCCTTTCCCAGGTTCCTAAGCACAATTAAATCACTTGCATTAGGTAGCGGTCTATTCTCAGTAATATATGAACCTAGGAATGAATTCACCTGGTAATTAAGTTGACGAGCATGAGCTCGAGTGAGTGGTCCTTGTAAGACTTGCTGTGGCTGAGTTGTATCCATGGAAGGGATGTCCTCATCATTTGCCGTGCAATTGTGAGTCACTTTTAAATCCGCTTGATCATCACTTGTTTTTGAAACCACCTCCAAATGTAAGTTTCTTTTGCCCTCAATTCACTTCGGAAAGGTAAGAACTTTACTTGGGAGAGGAAAAGTGAGATTGAGTGACTCCACATATTACCCATATATTGTGGCTTTTGTGTCTTCTTTGTGCTACTAACCACGTCAAGTGCAGACGACAACATGGGAGAGGAGCATGGTCTGAATTCCCCGGTGACTTGCTTTCAACATCAGGTATCAAAAAGTACAATGCAACAAGAGCTCCAATCAGGCACCACTACTAAGCATGTACAACTTAAGGCGAATATGCAGGATTTCCGTATTGAGCTCAATCAACAAATGAAGGTGTTACACAAAAACATCGTGAATGATATTGTGCAAGCACTTCGTCCCCAACAAGAAGAAGATAGCTTTGTTCCTTTCTATGGCAGTGATGATCCAGAGGAGTATCTTGAGTGGGAATGGCGAATGGAGAAAGTGTTTAGATTTCAGAAACTTTCCAAAGACCAAGAGGTGATGCGTGCCACGAGAGAGTTTGAAGACTATGCTTATAGTTGGTGGCAACAACTAATTCGAAAACAATTCATTAAATCTTGGTCAGATTTGAAGGCGTTCATGAGAAGCGAGTTTGTACCATCCTATTATGTGCAGGAATTGCTTCACCATCTGGAGAATATCACACAAGGGAGTAATACTGTCCAAGATTACTATTTTGAACTGCAAGATGCGATGCGTCGTGCTGGTGTCACTAGTCCATCAAGGGAGAAGGCATACTTCAGGGGTGGCTTAAATTCTAAGATCGTCGCTGCACTTAAACATAAATATTTTAGTAGCGTGCATGATCTTGTGAATTGTGCTATTGAGGAGGAGAAGATGACCGAGCATGGGACTTTCCCTTCGGTCAAGGAGACATCTTGTGCCGCCCCAATGACACATACAATATTGAGATGCGTTAAAACCCATGTGAGAATGAGAGCCATATAGCCAAATTGAGTGAGAGTGATAAAAAGAGTAGAGCTGTGTGATCCCATCATATGTGAGTTTGAGGGCATCCAAATTGAGAGTGTGAGAGGACCACCAAAAGAGAAGAAAGAGGTAGATGATGGACAAAGTGAGATGGTCAATTTCATCTCATACATCAATTTCATTATTCAGATTGTCAATGTTAGACCGTTCAACAAGAGAAGAACACATAGGGATTGAATGAACACTAAATTTTATTTTTCTTTCATAATGAACAAGATTGAGCATACAAGAGTTGTTGTTCAAAACAACAAGCTTCAATTCATCCATGTGATCACAAGTTATGCATATTCGATATACAAGAAATTGATTTTCTACACCATAATCTCCAAACAAATTAAACTTATACCCAGGGGTGTAGGCACTAAACAAGAATTTCGAACATGCAAGTTCAGAAACTTTCTCCATAGCACAATCCAAACTAACGGCCTCATTAAGCATGATATAACACAATGCATCAGCAGGGGATATTCTGTTAAATACTTCCTTATGTGTAATTAATTTGACATGTACAAATTATGAGAATTTAGATCAGCACATGGTTCGTTCAACTCAACACAAGGAATATCAAAAAATTGCACTACAACAGGTATATACTCACAAGGTTGCTCTATGTCTTGTTGTAACACCAAATCAGTACCTTGTCATTATCGTCCTCATCAGACACTGTAGGTACCTCAAACTTCTCCTCTAATGGCATAAGATGCCCAGATCATCCTTCACCTCTTCAAGTATCTCGGTGGTATCTGTAGATGGAGTAGGAGCCAAAAAAATATCAACATTTTTAGTTACCTCAGATTGCACCTCGCTTGTGACCGTGGGTGCTGGAGGTACAAAACGATGTCGCAATTTCTTTTTCATCTCCTCCCATGTGTGTATATAGTGGAACTCGAGATTTGACCACCATTGTTGAACATCACCAATCAGCGCCGTCCTTGCCATGCTCATCTTCTCAATAGGATCAAGATCCTGTCTTTCAAAGTAGCTGTCCAACATAGTAACCCACAAGAAGTAGTCCGACGACGTACCCTCAGCGGTGAGTGGCAAGATATATACCGGTAATTGTTTCCCTTGAGTTCAAATCGCAATGATGACATCATAATCTACCCATTTTCTCAAGCCTGTCATTGTTAGTAGAAAACAAGGAAACAACTCACAAGTAAATGTTCCTATCAACTACTAGGATATGGAGGCTCAAATCAAGTCACGCATCTCTCAAGCCCTTACCAAATTCTTACAAGTTCTTAGCAAAGCAAACAGGTGGTGCAACCGGTGGCTGGTACGTGATAAATCTAACTCAAGTGATGAGTAAAGCGATTGCAAGGTAGTAGAAAAGTGGAGTTGGATAGGCTATGTATTTTATAGTAAAGGAAAACAATCAATTAATTTCAGAAATTGCACAGAATTGAATTATAGTTCGTATCTAGCACTTAGCCTATGTTGCTGATCAACCAAAGATGGATGTCATAGGGATGGCCCCCACCTAAACCCAGCAGGCCTGGTAGGGGATTATAAGGCCCAGAATAGGCCATGTGTAATGACATAACTGCCTCCAGAAGGGATGACCAGGTGTAAGGGTATAACTGTAAAAGCACCCCCCCCAAGAGGGTACATGAATACGATACCAGCTGTGGGGGAACCCAGGTCATTACACTTATCTTCATCACTCTCCACTACCATCTCTCTCTCTGTTTGGTCTGTAGCCACAATAGTTGGCGCCGTTCGTGGGGAGGACGAAGACAAGCCTGAAGACCGAAGGAAAAAGATGGCACCGAAAAAAGCTTCTTCAGCGGCGGCGAAGGGAAAGAAGGCGGTCGGCCCGGAGCGTCGTGTGAGTACCAGGGCTTCGGCATCGGCAGCGGCGGACGCGGGTGTCGACGCAGGCGTGGTGGCCGAAGACGCCGATGTTCGCGCGGTGACGACCAACCTCGTCACCGGCACCGCGACGACCAACCTCATCACCGGCGGCGCGACGATCGCCCGGCACGGCACGCGATGACCGCCCGCTACGGCGTTCGGGGCGGGCCGCGCGCCGACCGGTGGTCGAAGACGTCGGCAGCGTGCGGCGGCAACCGACCCGCCGACGCAACGACGGCCGACCTCGCCGCCCCATTGCAACCCTCGCCGGCGGCGCGGACCGGCGGTCGAAGTAGCGCGACGGAGCGACCGGCAGCTCGGGACCTCGTGGCGGTCGTCCCGCGCCGATCCGCCGCCGGGCGTATCGGCGACCCGCCGCACCGGCGATGGAAAGTGCCTGCTGGCGGCTCTCAACGCGTTCGGCGGGAGCTAGGGGACCTTGCGGGCCGTCGAGATATGCAAGAGGCTCGGGCCAGCGCGCGCGCGGCGGTCGCGTCCGAGCCCACGCCGAGAGGGCGGACGATCGCGAAGCCCCACGTCCACCCGCGTGCGGCTGCGGCGCGTGGATCCGAGTCCCGCTCTCGGCGAGGCTGCAGCAGCGGCATGGCCCAAGACTTCAAGTTTCCTAGCGCCATCGGCCGGTACAAAGGCGACACGGACCCCGTGAGTTCGTGCGCGTATCTGAAACGCGATCGGCCGCGCGGAGACGACACCACGAAAGCAAAGGACTCCCCTCGCGCTACAAGGGTGGCGCTCTCTTGGTTTTACCATAGAGCGGGCTCCATCTACGTGGGAGCAGCTCGCGTCCGCCTTCACAACAACTTCCAGGAAACTACGTCGGCCGGGTCGGCGCGACCAACTCTTTGCCGTGAAGCAAAACCCTCGAGAAGCTCGGGACTACTTCAAACGCCGCCAAGATTCGATGTCAAGTGAAAGGCGTCAACGAGACCACCATCGTCAATGCAGCCATACGGGGCCTTTGTCCGGGCCCGATGGCGAGTACAATGCGCGAAAGCCAATCAAGGCGGTGGCGGCTCTTCGACAAGATGGAAGAATATGCCGGGCGGAGGAAGATGCGCGGCGAAGGCAAGGTGGCGACTCGACACCAACCAGCCGAGCCTCGGCAAAGCGAAGATCCGCCGGCGGCGGTTCTTGAAGGAAAGCGTGGCGAGTCGTCGAGGGCGCGCCGACCGCGAGGACAACTCGCATAAGTCGTCCGGCCGACCAAGCCCAAGCCCAACCGACGAGGTGCTCCAGTGGCCGAGGCGCCGGGGCGCCGTGGCGGGCGCGGCCGTGGCGAGGCGCGACGATAAGGTCGTGGAGGTTACGACGACCAGCATCGAGATAGTGGTGCGTAGTCCACGGCGCGGCAATCATGATACCGCGCTGCACCTCCATCGCGGCGCTCGCGGCAGCGTCGCTAGGGCGAGAACCGAGGCGCGCCGCTGCGGTGGCCCACGTCCAATTCCATACGAGGCCACCATGCGGTACAGCGCAAGGGATGCGAGTCGAGCGCAAGGGATGCAACCCGAGAAGGCGCCTACGGATCAAGCTCACGTCAGCAGCCTCGGAGGGCCTTACGCCGTTGCGGGCCCGGCGCAACCTACCGGAGGGTCATTAACGTCATATCCGGAGGCTCCGCACAGGAATTCGCCTCGGCACGGCAGCAGAAGGCCTACGCGCGAAGACTACATCACGTGGCGGCATACCCAGCACAAGCACCGCCGGAGTGGGCGCGGCACGAAGTCACATTCACACCCGATGACGCCCAAGGTGTGGACTTCCCTCATCAGGACCCCCTGGTCATCCGGGTCACCATCGCGGGATGCGACGTGGGGCGCACCTTGGTGGACGGTGGTAGCTCCACGAACGTATTGTTTGCGGCGGCCTTCGACCAGATGGGGATCCCTCGAAGCCGCCTGGGGCCCTCGGGAATCCCACTGCAGGGCTTCGGGGGACAGCCCCTGCGGGCGCTGGGCCAAATCGGCCTTCAAGTCTCCTTCGGCCGAGATGATAATGTGCGGACCGAAGATGCCACCTTCGACGTGGTCGACCTTCCGTATCCCTACAATGCCACACTGGGGCGCCCAATCCTCAACTCTTTCGGCGCGGTACCACATCACGACTATCTGTGCATGAAGATCCCGGCCCCCCGGACCATCATCACCGTCCGAGGCGACCAGGATATGGCCCGGCGCATCGAGCCAGGCACCAGGTGCCCGTCGCGAAGCCCAACGACGCTCTTAGAGCCGACGTCACAGCGCGGAGGTCCGCGGGGTCATCCATAGGCGGGGTCATCCGCGGGCCCTGCAGATGTCTAGCGACTAGAGGCTGTGTCCGCACCAAGGGCAAACGGTCAGTATATTCACCCTTTGTAGTTGCTCACCCGCGCAAACGGGGATGTAATGAAGATCGCCGTGTGCCGCTAATTTTTCTTCGTCACACGCAAGCACGCGGTGAGGACGCGCGCCGGCTTGGCCGACGTGCGCGCCCCCGCAGCATAAACCAAAGACGCACGTTCGCGTGTGCACTCGCCGTCGCCAGGGGGGCGGGACTGAGTATAAACCAAAGACGCACGTTCGCGTGTGCACTCACCGTCGTCAGGGGGGCGGGACTGAGTATAAACCAAAGACGCACGTTCGCGTGTGCACTCGCCGTCGCCAGGGGGGCGGGACTGAGTATAAACCAAAGACGCACGTTCGGGTGTGCACTCGCCGTCGCCAAGGGGGCGGGACTGAGTATAAACCAAAGACGCACGTTCGCGTGTGCACTCGCCGTACCCAAAGGTGACGGGTCTGAGTATAAACAAAAGACGCACCGGGGGGACGCCCTCGCGCGCACAAGTCTCCGGACTATAAAGAAGACGTAGCGTCGAGCCTAGCTCCGCACGCACTAGTCCACGGACTTTAAATAAGACGTAGCGTCGAGCCTAGCTCCGCGCGCATAAGTCTCCGGACTATAAAGAAGACGTAGCGTCGAGCCTAGCTCTACACGCACTAGTCCACGGACTTTAAATAAGACGTAGCGTCGAGCCTAGCTCCGCGCGCATAAGTCGCCGGACTATAAAGAAGACGTAGCGTCGAGCCTAGCTCCGCACGCACTAGTCCACGGACTTTAAATAAGACGTAGCGTCGAGCCTAGCTCCGCACGCGCGAGTCTTCGGACTATAAAGAAGATGTAGCGTCGAGCCTAGCTCCGCACGCACTAGTCCACGGACTGTAAATAAGACATAGCGTCGAGCCTAGCTCCGCACGCGCGAGTCTCCGGACTATAAAGAAGACGTAGCGTCGAGCCTAGCTCCGCACGCACTAGTCCACGGACTCTAAATAAGACATAGCGTCGAGCCTAGCTCCGCACGCGCGAGTCTCCGGACTATAAAGAAGACGTAGCGTCGAGCCTAGCTCCGCACGCACTAGTCCACGGACTTTAAATAAGACGTAGCGTCGAGCCTAGCTCCGCACGCGCGAGTCTCCGGACTATAAAGAAGACGTAGCGTCGAGCCTAGCTCCGCACGCACTAGTCCACCGACTTTAAATAAGGCGTGGCGTCGAGGTCCGCCTCCGCACGCGAGAGTCTGCGGACTATAAATAAGACGTAGCGTCGAGCCTAGCTCCGCACGCACCAGTCTACGGACTCTAAATAAGACGTTGCGTCGAGGTCGGCCTCCGCACGCGCAAGTCTCCGGACTATAAAGGAAGTCGCAGCGTCGAGGTCCGCCACCGCACGCGCAAGTCTCCGGACTATAAAAGAAGTCGTAGCGTCGAGGTCCGCCTCCGCACGCGCGAGTCTCCAGACTATAAAGCGAGGCAAACCGCGGAGGTCTGCCTCCGCATACGTCAGTCTGCGGGCTGTCCGTTCTAAGGAACCCTGGCACAGCCACTTTGCGAACGGTGATATCCACACACAGCGCATATCCTAAAATGCCAGGCAGTCTGCACATCGGAAAAATCACATGTACAAAGGTCCGGCAGCACCCCGACCACTCTACGCTGCTACCCCGCGGGTTCGTCCTTAACACGCACTAAAGCTGGGGCTTCGCTCGAAGAAGGCCGGCTCGCCCAAAAGTCAAGCGACTCTTCGACCCTTCGCCAGCGTGATGAGGCGATGGGGTCCCGATCTTCCGATAGGATGATAACTATCGATTTCGGTGGAGATGACTCTTGCGATCCGACTACAACCGTACGAGACGTCACGTGCGCCTTAGCAATCGCTGAACCAACCCCAAGATGTTATCAACCGTGCCAAGAACACGGTTGACCTGACCACGAAGGTCTATTCCTGCATGCAACCGAAGAACACGCAAGAACAAGGATAGTGAGCAACCTGAAACTTGCTAGATATAAAAGTCGCACAAGGATAGTTGAGGTTCTGTAACACGAATCTGTTGGTCTAGCCGACACAAGAGAACGTGGAGTTTGCACAAGGGGCTAAACTGATCTAAACAAAACCTAAGTCCTAGAAACGGAGGCGGCGGCTCCTATATAGTGAAAACAACCAGGGGAGGCGTCCCAAAGGGTACACCCTAGGGTTACAAGGCCCATGGGCCCAAGTGGAGGTGGCGCAGCACCCTTTTGACTCGGACTCAGAAACCTATGTGAATTGTTTTGATGATTCCGGCCGGCTCGGATGGAATTTGAAGATGAGGTTGGATCCATTGGAAATTAGACTTGATAAGCTTTCCATGAAGTACAAGAACGTCCCAAACGGAGTCCGTATGAGGAAGTTATGTCCGTTTAAACTTGCACCATTGCAGCAGTCCGAATCCGATTCCAGTACGTGACCAACGTGGACTCTTTTGACGATTGCGACCGGCTCGGATAGAATTTGAAGATGAAGTTGGATCCGGTAGAAAGTAGACTTCGTAAGCTTTCCATGAAGTACAAGAACGTCCCAAACGGAGTCCGTATGAGTAAGTTATGCCCGTTTGAACTTGGTACCATCACAGCAGTCCGAGTCTGATTCCAAACGTGTCCAACTCGAATTCGTGCTTGACTTGGTCCCAAAGTGACGTGGTGACCTCCATTACTCCTTCCATGCATGTCCAGGACTCCATGTCCCTTTCCTTTATCCTTTCCCAAGTTCCTAAGCACAATTAAATCACTTGCATTAGGTAGCGGTCTATTCTTAGTAACATATGAAGGCTGAAGAAACGAATTCACCTTTAGTTCAATCTTGATATTGGGCGCTATTGTCGTATGTGTTTGTGGCGTGGTCACATCACAGCGTCGAAGGTGCCGCCGGGTTGAAAGGTCGGCCGCCCGAAGCTGGTCCCAGCAAGGAAGCTGCCCGGGATATAGGCGCAAGTCAGCATGCATGCAGAAAGTGTGCACTTTATTAGCAGAGACAAGGGACAGTACAACGCACGCCCACACCTAGACGCCGCGGCATCAGACCTGTGGGTTCCCGGCGCCTTCGGAGCGCCCAGCGCCGCCATCGTCGCGTCGAGGGACCCCATCCAGAAATTCGCCGAGGCTCCCCGTCCCGTAGAGCGACTTCCGGAGCTCGATCCGTACAGCTTCCGCTCCGACGTGACCCCAGATCCGGTCGCAGAAGGGTCCAAGGGCACGGCGAGCGGAGCGGACGGCGCCGGACATTACTCCGGCCCCGCCAGGCATCTCCAGCTGGGAGTCATTCAGCCCGGCGACGTGCGTACAGCCGCGGTGCTGGAGGAGCGCGCACACCAAGCAGGGCGAAGTGTACGCGCAGTGGGTGCCAAAGGACGTCGCGGCGCCGCGCGCGACGGTGGCGGCATCCCGACCAGCGGAGGTCGGAGACAACTCCTGCGGGCCAAAGCCGCGCCCGCACCTCGGTCACCAGCCCTTGGAGATGGCTCTCCAGCGCTTGCATGGCGTCCCACGCAACCACCGAGGCATCGCCTAGCGTCCGGTTGCGCTCCGCTAGAGTCAAGGCAAGCTCGCCTTTTTCCTTCTCTAGCGCGGCAACCTGCTCCAGGAGCCCGTCCCGCTCCGCCGCGAACTTTTGTTCAGCAGCGGCCGCGGCCGACTCCTGCGCCGATGCAGCCAGCCCCTCGGCGTGTGCCCTCGCTTCGGCACATTCCTCTTCCAGCTGCCGGATGCGGGCGTCCTGGGCAGAGCGGGCGCCAGAGGCTTCGCGCAGCTCCTCCTCGGTGGCCCGCAGCCTATCCTCGAGCGCCCTTTGGCTACGAGAATAGGCCGTCTGCAGGGCCTGCCCCAGCACAAGTGTCTGTACAAGGGACAAGACTTAGCAAACTCAGCTAAGCTCAGGTATGGTCGTATGAGTACTTACCCTCACCCCAGACACCTCGAAAGCGTCCTCGAGGCGCCCAGCACCATAGGCCTGCAGCGCTTGCGGGTCGACGCTCGTGGCCGCGTCATTCACAATCCCGCGCCACGCCCTCAGTGTCTCCGGGGGCGGCACGAAGTCCGCAGGGCTCACGTGCTCGGAGGCCCCGTGTTCCGTTGGGTGCTCCCCCTCCGGAATGAGCAACGCTATAAATAAGGATACGGGTGAGCACCTCAAGCACAACAGCATACACCAGAGTAAGCTAGGGCACCCTACCTTCGGTAGCAGAAGCAATGGTCCCGCCGCGAGCGGAGGCCTCCGCGTCCGGGGAGGACGACGGCTGTCCCTGCGCGGCGGGCGATGTGGCCAGAGGGGCAGAAGGCGCATAGGCCACGGGGCCCCCAGTGCTTACGCTGGAGTCGCACAAGCTTCTGATGCCCGTAGCCACGACGAACCCCCGCGGTGTCCGGTGGAGCTCCGGCCGCACACATGGCCGTTTGGTAGGGGCAGCCAGCAGCACCACCGCCTCCGCAGCCTGGCTGGGGAAGACCCCGCGGCTGCTGCGCCCGGGGGCGAAGGTTCCACGGTGGAAGTCATCGAAGGGGGCACCTCGGTCCCCGCTGCTGTTGGTAAAGACAGCACGGCTACGTGCGCCCCCGCGAAGGGCGCCTCCGGCTCCACAGCGGCCGCGGTCGAGGGCTCCACCTCGGCATCGCCGGCTCGCGACGGTCGCCTCGGCGACCGGCGGGCGGCGAGGCTTCCCCCCTCCGGCTGCCCGCGGCAAACCCGCCGTCCTGCGCCACCCAAGCCCGAATCGGCGTACCTCGCCGAATCTGACTCCGCGTCGACCGCGCCCTCGGAGCCACTAGCAGCAGGCGTGGCAGGCGCCCCACTGCGGCCCCTCTTCCGAGATGAGGCCTTCTTCTTCTTCACTCCACCATCGGCTGGAGCGACACGGTCCGGCACGGCAAGGCCCAGGACCTCGCACACGCGGTTTATTCGCCCGACCCGCCTTGGCGATAGCGACGCGCTGCTCGTGCTCCTGGCGGTGTACGGCCCGGGAACACGCGCGCGCTTGCTTCGCTCCTCAAGAAATCCACGAAGCAAGGACAACGACAGACGCATACAACGCATTTCGCGTCAACAAAGGAGGGGCGCAATCGAGGCTTACGGGGACCGGGCGGCGCCGGTAGCGAGCAAACCCACGGCGAAACATTGTCGTCTCGATGCCTCTCGGCGGCAAGATGCCAGTCATAGGCAAGCGGTGCCACGCCGTACATCACGTACTCTTCGGTAAGGTCACGCATGTTGAGGCGGGCGGCCACGCCTACGAGCCGTTTGACCCTCCGCTTGTCCTCATCGTCGAGCGTTCGGCCGGGCGAAGGCTTGAACGCGATTGGTCGGCCTGTGCACTCAAGGCCGCTCCCGCTCTCCACACGGTGGAAGAACCACCGCTTCATCCAGTAAGACTCCCACTTCCCGCGAGTTGAGTTCGCAGGGAAGAGCTCCTTGCACGATGGGCGAAGAATAAAAGAGACGCTACCGAAGCTCGACAGCGTCCTGTCCTTCCGGCCCTTCGGCTGGCATCGTGCCTCGTGGAGATAGGCGAATAGCGACGCACTGGGCCAGCAAGCCCCCGAGCACAAGGCCCAGCTGTACACCGCGAGCCGGCCACGCGCTTTGAGTCGATTGTGCGGCTCAACCCGAAGGCCCGCAGCACGTCGCCCACCACGGTCGCCGCTGGGATCCGGAGCCCCGCATCAAAAAAGGCCACGAATACGACCGCCTCTGACCTCTCGGGATGCGGTTCCGTCTCGTCGCCGGCGGGTAATCGTATGTCCTGGCGCCCGGACAACTTCCCCGCGCGCAAAAGCCCTTGGATCGTCTTCTCGGTCACGAGCGAGGGGCCTAGCTCGCCGGAGAACGCGCCTTCCTCCTTCGCCACCAGCCGCTCCTGGTTAGCCGCCGCCGGGTCGCGCTCTTGGAGCGCGTATTTCACCTCCAACGACGACGACCGCCGGCGAATGGCAGGGCCGCCAACCGCCTGGCCGCGCTCGCTACTGGAGGCCATCGCTTCCCACGACGAGACTGAAGTGGCGAAGATAGCGCGAAGGTATGGAAGTGCGGGGACACTGTTGCGGGGGGGCTATTTCAAGCCACCTCGCCCATACCGCCGCTCCTGAAGCGTCGCAACGATCCGCGTGCCGGATGTATCCGCAGCGGTGTAAAGGCCCGCCCCGCACGATTCCCCGTAATCGAAAGCGAAGGGTCGCGGAGGTCGTGTCGCAGGCGCGACGCGATCGTAAGCGCCCGTCCAGCACAACGCCCCACCTAACGCTGGAAGGTCATGATCACAGGCGCCACTCACTGCTCGCCCCGTGTCCCCCTTGCCTAGGGAAGAGACGAGCGGCTGCAAACACGCAACCGTCCACATCCTGCCGCCTACCAGTCATAGGCCGCCGCGTGCCCCGGGCGCGTCGGATCGTACGGCACGGAACCTAACCTGTCGCACCAGGGCGGCGTGATTCGAGGACTCATGCACAGCGCAAGGCCGCATAAAAACCAATAAGTAACCGCGCGGCGGTGCGCGGGCGGCGGCGCGCCACCGCCGCCACCCGTTCGAAGGTAGGGGCGGAGCGCACGCGTCTACTTCACCTAGGCGCCGGCCGCGCCACCCGTTCGAAGGGTAGGGGACGGAGCGCGCGCGCTACTCCGACTAGGGGCCGCCGCCACCCGCTCGGGGTAGGGGCGAGCGCGCACCTACTTCCACTAGGCGCCGCCGCGCCACCCGTTCAAGGGTAGGGGCGGAGCGCGCGTGTCTCATTTCAACTAGGCACCAGCCGCGCCACCCGTTCGAAGGGTAGGGGCGGAGCGCGCGCCTACGCCGGTGGCGCCGGCCGCCGCCACCCGTTCGAGGGTAGGGGCGGAGCGCGCGCACCTCTCCGACCAGGCGCCCGCCGCCGCCACCCGTTCGAAGGGTAGGGGACGGAGCGCGCGCGTCTACTTCAACTAGGCGCTAGCTTCGCTGCCACCCGTTCGAAGGGTAGGGGACGGAGCGCGCGTCTACTTCGACTTCGGCTCCAGCCAAGAACGGAGAACACACATACGACCACCATAACTCGAACAGGCAAAGGTCAATATTGCGGCAAGAGCAGACATGATCTCGTAGGCAGATATGAGTCACCACACCAGCATATGCTCGTCCGCACGAGCAGAGCGTACGGATGACTCCATATCTGTCTACGAGAGCAAGTCAGGCCTTGCCATTTCCGCATCAAGCGGTGGAGCATTCCCACAAACGGGACATATTCGGTTCACCGGCGCTCGCAGGCATTGACGCCGGTCGACGCAGTCATCAAACGCATGTGCACAAAACTTTTCCTACATATGAGAAGTTAACCATGAACAGGTATGGGATGTACAGCAACGGAGGTCTAGGGAGCGGCCCCTGGCGCCAGCATATTTATACTCAGCCTCGCTAGGCGAAGAGTCGCCAGCGTGGAGGCATGCCAACCGACGGAAGCACAAGCGCAAGGCGTCGGGCGGTGCAGCTACCAGAGGCGCGTAAGAGCAACCGTCCGCACCCCACCGCGTGCTCTCCGGAAACCGTCGCAAGCTCCACTTACGAGAAGGCACACTGCACAATGCGACAGCCTGCCCCCTGGCAAGCCAACCGTCATTAAAAAGCACCCAACCAGGCGGCAAGGTCGCAACGATTGCGGAATGCGCGCGCCTCAGAAGTCCAGATGCCGGGAGTCCGCCGTCACATTGATGGTCGCGACACCTCAAGACCTGCACCGCGCCGAGCACGCTTCGCCACGTGGACGGCCAGAAGAGCACGCATCCGCTTCGGCCGCAGCGCAACCCCGGGTCAAGTCTGGACAGGTTCACAGTCCGCGGGACGGAGGGGGCCAAAGGACTCGGCAACATGGCTTCGGCCTTGTGAAGCCCTTTACCATGAGAGGCTCCTGTCGTAGGGATGGCCCCCACCTAAACCCAGCAGGCCTGGTAGGGGATTATAAGGCCCAGAATAGGCCATGTGTAATGACATAACTGCCCCCAGAAGGGATGACCAGGTGTAAGGGTATAACTGTAAAAGCACCCCCCCCAAGAGGGTACATGAATACGATACCAGCCGTGGGGGAACCCAGGCCATTACACTTATCTTCATCACTCTCCACTACCATCTCTCTCTGTTTGGTCTGTAGCCACAACAATGGAAGAAGGCTAAAATAAGTGTATGGCAATGTATGAGAGTGGTAAATAAAAGATATTTCAATCGAATGCAATCTGGATTTGAAGAACACAAGGATTGACCCCAATCTTGAAAACTGAAGATTTCTGTCCACTGGGCAGCACGTCGGTATTTCGGTCGTAACGTTTTTTTTGTTGCTTATTTTTCAATGATTCTTTTTTCTCCGTTTCTGGACGTCTTTTTCTACAACTTTTGTTTTGGGGCCATGTTCTGGAAACCGACCCAAAAATTCGCACAAAATTCACAAGTGCCGACTGTTGCAGATTCAATTCAGAAATTTGGGTCAACATTTACCGCATATATCTATTAACTGCCTTGTTGGAATGACATGAAAGTTTACAGATAGATGGACAATAAAGGTTTGAATCTCATGGCAGTGGTTTCACTCAAAAATAAGATCAGAATCAAAAGTTATGGCATTTTTGGTGGGGGCTGCAGAGGAAGGAAAAATCAGCTGAATTGGAATTAGGGTTTGGGGTGGGGATTTTTTTTGTTTAAATTTTTTATGGAATCAAGGATATGACCAGCAACTAGACAAAGCTAAAATGGACACAAATTCAATTTAGCAAACCAAAACTAACAGATTGAAAAGCACAACGGGGTTAGGACAGAGGAAATTAACTCTTTTTGTGGGGCAATTTTTCTGGACTATGCGAAATAAAAATCAATCTACTAACTAGGGATACAAAGAATTCCTACCGGTCAACTGAAACTCTGATACCAACTGATGAGGCGATGGGGTCCCGATCTTCCGATAGGATGATACCTTCGATTTTGGTGGAGGTGACTCCTGCGATCCGACTACAACCGTACGACGTCGCTTGCGCCTTAGCAATCGCTGAACCACACTCCAAGTTGTTATCAACCGTGCCAAGAACGCGGTTGACCTGACCACCAAGGTCTATTCCTGCATGCAACCGAAGAACACGCAAGAACAAGGATAGTGAGCAACCTGAAATTTGCTAGATATAAAAGTCGCACAAGGATAGTTGAGGTTCTGTAACACGAATCTGTTGGTCTAGCCGACACAAGAGACAGCGTCGAGTTTGCACATGGGGCTAAACTGATCTAAACAAAACCTAAGTCCTAGCAAAGGAGGCGGTGGCTCCTATATAGGGAGAACAACCAGGGGGGCGGCCAAGGAGCAAGCCCCTAGGGTTACAAGGCCCATGGGCCCAAGCGGTGGTGGCACAACACCCTTTTGACTCGGATTCAGAAACCTACGTGAATTGTTTTGATGATTTCGGCCGGCTCAGATGGAATTTGAAGATGAGGTTGGATCCATTAGAAAGTAGACTTGTTAAACTTTCCATGAAGTACACGAACGTTCCAAACGGAGTCTGTATGAAGAAGTTATGCCCGTTTAAACTTGAACCATTGCAGCAGTCCGAATCCGATTCCAGTACATGCCCAACACAGACTCTTTTGATGATTGCGGTGCGGACAGAAGGAATTTAGAGGTTATACTAGTTCCATTGGAAAGAGGACAAGCAAAGCTTTCCAACAAGTACTCATGGACCTCAAACGGACTTTGTATGTGAAAGTTATACACATTTGAAGTTGGGCCTGTCAGGCTGAATCCGAATTGATCTGGAGGCCGAATTGGATTCAAAAACGTGTCCAACTTGAACTCTTGCTTGAATTGATGTAAAAATAACGTGGTGCTGTCAAAATATATATTTTCATCATTAGGTAGCATCATATTCTCATTTAAAATATGTTTAAGCTGAAGAAACGAATTCACCTTTAGTTCAATCTTGATATTGGGCGCTATTGTCGTGTGTCTTTGTGGCATGGTCACATCATCCTCCCCTTCTTGACAGAAAACTGTCCTCGGTTTTAATATATGCGTAGCCTCATGTATTGTATGATCTTGATCATAAATCTCGGTACATGATAACAAACGCAACAAACTCTCATTATGTAATATCATAAGATCTTTGTCAAACAAAGTGAAACCTGTTTGAAACGAACTCACCTGATAATTTAAGTGGTGCGTAGGAGCTCTTGTAATTCGAATAACAAGTATAGCAAATATGATTGTATCCATAGGGTACATGTTCTTATCAGTAGCATCATATTCTCATTTAAATATGTTGAGGCTGAAGAAACGAATTCACCTTTAGTTCAATCTTGATGTTGGGGACTATTGTCGTATGTGTTTGTGGCGTGGTCACATCATCCTCCCCTTCTTGACAGAAAACCGTCCTCGGTTTTAACATATGTGTAGCCTCACGTATTGCATGATCTTGATCATAAATCTCGGTACATGATAACAAACGCAACAAACTCTCATTATGTAATATCATAAGGTCTTTATGAAACAAAGTAAAACCTCTTTGAAACGAGCTCACCTGATAATTTAAGCGATATGTAGGAGCTCTTATAATTGGGACAACAAGCATAGCAAATATGGTTGTATCCATAGGGGTCATGTCCTCATCATCCTCCCTTTCTTGAAAACAAAGCTGTCCTCGGCTTTTGATAAACTGAAAGTATGGTAACAAAGAAGCCAAGGTGTATACATGGTATATGTATATGTCATCCGTTTTAACAGTTTTTCGTTGTTGCACAATTAATGTTATAACACAGCAGCAATCATAAAAGCTCATTGTATTATTAACCCAAAAGTAATCATATATGTTAATAAACAAATCAAAATTTCTCACACAGTAATTATTGCAACTTGTTTTGCAAATGTAAGTGAAGCATTTATGCAATTCAAATCTTTGAAGTTATAAACTTGTTGTGGTGGCACATATGGGAAAAGCTTCTTTTAGAATCAAACAAAGTTTATCCATATAATCAGATTTCAATTGAGCAATAGCAAATTCATCTAGTAAGGGTGAAAAGATTTGCAAGTTCTTCCATACATCAATTTCATTATTCAGATTGTCAATGTTAGATGGTTTAACAAGAGAAGAACACATAGCCATTGAATGATCACTAAATTTTATTTTTCTTTCATAATGAACAAGATTGAGCATACAAGAGTTGTTGTTCAAAACAACAAGCTGCAATTCATCCATGTGATCACAAGTTATACATATTCGATATACAAGAAATTGATTTTCTACACCATAATCTCCAATCAAATTAAACTTATACCCAGGGGTGTAGGCACTAAACAAGAATTTCGAACATGCAAGTTCAGAAACTTTCTCCATAGCACAATCCAAACTAACGGCCTCATTAAGCATGATATAGCACAATGCATCAGCAGGGGATATTCTATTAAATACTTGCTTATGTGTAATTAATTCGACATGTGCAAAATTATGAGAATTTAGATCAGCACATGGTTCGTTCAAGCCAACACAAGGAATATGAAAAGATTGCACAACAGCAGGTATATACTTACAAGGTTGCTCTATGTCTTGTTGTAGCACCAAATCAGTACCTTGTCATTATCGTCCTCATCAGATATTGTAGGTACCTCAAACTTCTCCACTAATGGCATAAGATGCACCAGATCATCCTTCACCTCTTCAAGTATCTTGGTGGTATCTGTAGATGGAGTAGGAACCAAAATAATATCAACATTTTCAGTTACCTCAGGTTGCACGTCGCTTGTGACCGTGGGTGCTGGAGGTACAAAACGATGTCGCAATTTCTTTTTCATCTGCTCCCATGTGTATATATAGTGGAACTCGAGATTTGACCACCAATGTTGAACATCACCAATCAGCCCCCGCCGTCCTTGCCATGCTCATCTTCTCAATAGGATCAAGATCCTGTCTTTCAAAGTAGCTGTCCAACATAGTAACCCACAAGAAGTAGTCCGACGACGTACTCTCAGCGGTGAGTGGCAAGATATATACCGGTAATTGTTTCCCTTCGAGTTCAAATCTGCCAGCGATGACATCATAATCTACCCATTTTCTCAAGCCTGTCATTGTTAGTAGAAAACAAGGAAACAAATCACAAGTAAATGTTCCTATCAACTACTAGGATATGGAGGCTCAAATCAAGTCACGCATCTCTCAAGCCCTTACCAAATTCTTACAAGTTCTTAGCAAAGCAAACAGGTGGTGCAACCGGTGGCTGGTTCGTGATAAATCTAACTCGAGTGATGAGTAAAGCGATTGCAAGGTACAGCGAGACCTGATCGGTTAGTAGAAAAAGTGGATCTTGGATAGGCTATGTATTTTGTAGCAAAGGAAAACAATCAATTAATTTCAGAAATTGCATAGAATTGAATTATAGTTCGTATCTAGCACTTAGCCTATGTTGCTGATCAACCAAAGATGGAATGATACGGGGTCGCCCGATCTTCTCGACGTAGGATGGATACTCACGGGAGTTTTGATGAGTCGTAATGATCCTCCAATGCCAGTGCAAGGGATGAACACTCTTTAATCCGCCAAAACACACACGTGTTGATTTCGCCGACCACCAAGCGAAGATCTATCATGCACCCAATTCCCAACAGAAAGGCTGAACGATCTTGATTGAAGAAGACACTCTTATTTCCTTTAGGAATTTCGGCAGCAATGCTACACTCGAGAACTTAGTAGATTGATTTTTCTCAAACGTGGTCTGACCAAACAAAGGGGATACAAGGGGGGTTTTATAGTGCCTCCCCGAACTCACGCAAGGAATGTCTTGGCCGAATCAATCCCTTATTCGGTCAAGGTGTCCTATTCCAACTCCTAAAACTTAGCAATCTGTTTCCTTTATTTCGGGCTAAGCCCCTATCCTATTACAAGACCGAGATTGAGTTGGACTTGGTCACCCTTTGGCACGCAGGCCACATCTTGTGCACGCCATGATATATATGATCACGTGGCCTTCTATTGATTAGCTCCTTGCCCGCATAGACTTCTTCTTCTCATGACTCATGGCCACTTGGTCCTTCTCCACTTGATCTTCTGTTGCTTCAAATCTGAGAACACATAACATATTTGCGTTAGGTAGTATGCTATTCTCATCTAACATAATAGAAGATTCTAAGAAACAAAAGCACCTGTTGTTGAAGTAGCTTAGCTCTTGCTCTTGTCATAGGACCTTTTGGAGCCTCATCATTAGCTTTGTTATGCACACTTGGAGAGATGTCCTCATCATCCTCCCCCTCTTGAAAAGAAGTCGTCCTCGACTCTGTGCCATCTTGTCCAAAGAATGGTGATAAATCAGCAACATTAAAAGTAGTACTCACCCCATAATCGTCTCTTGGAAGCTCTATCTTGTATGCGTTGTCATTGATCTTGGCAAGTACTCTAAAAGGACCATCACCACGGGGCATCAATTTTGATTTACGCTTCTCCGGAAAGCGTTCTTTGCGAAGAAGAACCCATACTAAGTCACCTGGTTCAAATAGCATTTTCTTTCTAGTCTTGTTAGCTTTAGAAGCATAAGCATGTACATTCTTTTCAATTACCTCTTTAGTCTTTTCATGGAGCTTTTTCACAAAATCAGCACGCTTAGAAGCCTCCACAAACGTTCTTGTAATGGAAGTGGCATCAAGTCAAGTGGTGTGATCGGTTTGAAACCATACACCACCTCAAATGGACACAATTGAGTTGTAGAATGCGTCGCCCGATTATATGCAAATTCAACATGCGGTAGGCAATCTTCCCACTCTTTCAAATTCTTTTTGATCAGTGTCCGCAGCAGCATTGAGAGTGTACGGTTCACCACCTCCGTCTGTCCATCTGTTTGTGGGTGACAAGTCGTTGAAAACAACAACTTTGTCCCAAGCTTAGCCCACAAAGTTTTCCAAAAGTAGCTCATGAACTTGACGTCACGGTCGGAAACAAAAGTTTTTGGCATTCCATGCAACCTCACAATCTCCCTGAAAAACAAGTCAGCTACATGCGACGCATCGTCGCTCTTATGACAGGGAATAAAATGTGCCATTTTAGAAAACCGATCCACAACAACAAAGACTGAATCCCTCCCCCTCTTGGTCCTAGGTAATCCCAACACAAAATCCATTCTAATATCTTCCCAAGGAACATTAGGAACTGGAAGTGGAGTGTACAAACCATGCGGATTGAGTTTTGACTTTGCTTTATGGCATGTGATGCATCTTTGAACAAATCTCTCGACGTCGTCATCCTTGGCCAATAGAAGTGATCAGCCAGCATCTCTTCTCTCTTCCAAAGTGAACCATCAATCCTCCTGCAAGAGACTCCTGCAAAAGTAGCAAACGCACAAAAGAATCTGGAACACATAGTTTGTTCATGCGAAAGAGAAATCCATCATGAACATGAAACTTATCCCACCCTTTCCCATCTTTGCAATTAGAATATGGTGCTGAAAAGTCATGATCAGAAGTATACAAATCTTTCAAACTCTCTAGCCCTGGAACCTTTACTTCCAATTGAGTGAAAAGCACATGTTTTCTACACAATGCATCAGCTACTATATTTTCCTTGCCTTTCTTGTATTTTAACAACGTATGGAAAAGTCTCAATGAATTCAACCCACTTAGCATGTCTACGGTTCAGGTTAGCTTGTCCTTTCAAATATTTCAAAACTTCATGATCAGAATGAATTACCAATTCTTTAGGCCAAAGATAATGTTGCCAAGTCTCTAATGCACGCACAAGAGCATACAATTCTTTGTCATAAACAGGATAATTCAATTGTGCACCATGAAGTTTCTCACTAAAATATGCAACAGGTTTTCTTTCTTGCATCAAAACTCCACCAATACCTATTCCACTAGCCTCACATTCAATCTCAAAAGTTTTAGTGAAATCAAGTAAAACAAGCAATGGTGCTTCAGTCAAACATTTCTTCAATTCAGCAAAAGCTTTATCTTGTTTTTCTCCCCACAAAAAAGTGACTCCTTTTTTGGTTAATTCATTTATTGGGGCAGCAATGGTGCTAAAATCTTTCACAAATCATCGATAAAAACTAGCAAGGCCGTGGAAGCTACGAATTTGACTAACATTCACCGGAGTAGGCCAATTGCGAATAGCTTCAATTTTAGGTTCATCAACTTCAATTCCATGAGCTGAAACAACATAGCCTAAGAACACCACTTTGTTTGTGCAAAACGTATACTTCTCAAGATTAGCATACAATTTTTCAGTTCTTAGCACTTCTAGCACTTGTCTAATGTGTTCAACGTGTTCTTCCAATGAGCGGCTATATATCAGAATGTTATCAAAATAAACTACCACAAATTTCCTAATGAAGTGTCTCAAAACATGGTTTATTAAGCGCATGAATGTTCTAGGGGCATTAGATAAACCAAAAGGCATCACTAACCATTCATACAATCCAAATTTTGTTTCAAAAGCTGTTTTCCATTCATCACCATGTTTCATTCAAATTTGATGATATCCGCTACGCAAATCAATCTTAGAAAAGATAGTAGAGCCACTTAACTCATCAAGCATATCATCTAACCTAGGAATAGGATGACGATATCGAATGGTAATATTGTTGATAGTTCTACAGTCTACGCACATTCTCCATGTACCATCTTTCTTAGGAACAAGAATGACAGGAACGGCACAAGGACTAAGACTTTCACGTACGTACCCTTTTTCCACAAGTGCTTGGACTTGCCGCTGAATTTCTTTTGTCTCTTCCGGGTTTGTGCGGTACGGTGGCCGGTTGGGAAGTGGAGTTCCCGGCACCAAGTCAATTTGATGTTCGATGCCTCGAATGGGTGGTAAATCAGCGGGTACCTCCTCCGGAAAGACATCTTCATAAGCCTGTAACACTTGAGAAACCACACTAGGAAGAGAGGTTAAGTCATTAGTAGAAAGTAAAACATCTTTATACAGCAATACCAGATGCTCCAAAATTGAATCATCTCTCATTTCTATCAGATCAGATTTAGTGGCTATCATAACCAACTTTTTCTCTCCCTCATCGTTTCTTTTTCCACTCAATTTTAACTTGTGGCTCTCTCTCACCTTTTGTGGAATCACATTCTTTTGCTCCTTCCCTTTCTCATTTTCCACTTTCACCTCAATCTTTTGCATGTTTTCATGTATAATTTGAGAAGGAGTTAATGGTCGTAACAATATTTCTCTATTATTCCACATGAACTTGTATTGATTAGTTCTTCCATCAGGAATCACAGAACGATCATATTGCCATGGTCTACCAAATAACAAGTGACATACTTTCATGGACACAACATCACATTCTACAGTATCATGATAAGAACCAATTTGAAAACTAACATCAACAGTGTACCCAACATTCATGGAACAATTATTATTCAACCACTGAATTTGATATGGATGTGGGTGTTTCTTGTATTTCAATCCAAGTTTAGTGCAAAGTTCTTTGCTAGCTAGGTTATGACAACTACCCCCATCAATAATAACTTTGCAACACTTACCATCTTTACTTACCTGAGCTCTTGTTTGGAAAAGGTTGCAGCGCTGTTCATGGTTGGGTTTTGCTTGAACGCTCAATACCGAAGGGGTGCACACAAGGATAGGGCCGGACTCGGGGTCACAATACCCATCCCTATGTGTTTCTTCTTCTCTTTCTTCTTCATGGCCATCCTCAAACGCCTCAAAATCAGCAAGGTGCTCTCCATCTTCTTCAGCAGAATCATATTCTCCATTCTCAGTCACCAACATTACCTTGCTATTTGGGCAATCCTTTTGCATACGTCCGCGACTAAGACACTTGAAGCATTGGATGGAGCTACTCTTGGCCGTAGAACCAACCGAAGACAATGAAGAAGGGGCTGGTCCTTTCTTTGGAAAGGAAGGAGTGACATTCTTGGTACTCGGGGTAGCACGTGCAGTAGGAGTGAAACTTCCACTAGACGGGTTAGTTTTAAATGAATTGAAACGAGATGTGGTTTTACCTCCTGTAGGTGCTGTACGAGAAGTGTAGGAAGATGATTTTGAAACCCTCATGTCCTGTTGTACTTGCCTCTCAGCCTTAGTGGCTTCATGTACCAACTCCACCATCTTGTTGTAGGGTTGAAATTCGACAATTCGCTTGATGGAAGGATGCAAACCAGCAAGGAAACGGGCCATAGTTTGCTCTTCTTGTTCATAAACATTAGCCCTTATCATAAGCCATTTCCATCTCTTTGTAGTACTCCTCAATCGTGAAACTCCCTTGCTTCAAATTCTGCAACTTATCAAAAAGGTCACGTTTGTAATGTTTAGGAACAAACCTTGCCCTCATATGGTACTTCATCGCTTCCCATGTTGTGATGGGTGGATCATTGTTCTCCACCTTTGGTTTTGCACTTGTTCCCACCAAACCAAAGCATAATCATTGAATTCTAGTCCCGCCATATGGATTTTCTTTTCTTCCGAATAGTTGTGCAATTGGAACACCTTGTCTACCTTGAGCTCCCAAGTGAGGTATTCTTCGGGTTCATGTGTACCTGAAAATGAAGGCATTGTAAATTTGAGCTTACCAAATTTCTCCTCGTGTGGTCGTTCTTCGCCGTAACGATTACGGCGGTGGTAGCCGTCGTCGTAGTGCAGAAAGTCATCGTCTTCAAAGTGAAGTGCTCCTCCACCACGATCTCCATGTCCATGGCCCCGCCCTGGACCATGGAAGCCGCCCCCTGCACCTCTCCCAGGCAGGGGTGGGCAGATGGCGTTTGCTACCACACGGTCTCGCCGTTGTTGTGCATCTTGGCCACCTCGAGCAACGCCTGCTTCCTCATCTCGTGGAGGTAGGCCACCCCCACGATGAACACTGTCTTTCCTCGTGTTGTGGTTGAAGTGCGCGCATCACATCATTCACGATGTTGGTACGTAGCACATTCATTTATTGGTTCATCTCAATGCGCATGTCTGTGTGGAGTTTGTTGAGCTTGTTGTGGAGTCGGCACAGTTGTATCTATGGAAAGGATGTCCTCATCAGTACTACTGCAATGCCATAGAGTTTCAGCAATAACCAGAAGTATATAACAGATATATGCTTCTACAGTATCAACTGAATTCAGCAATAACCAAGACATTTGTAAACTATACCGAAATAGATGTATCTGTCTTAGCAATCAACAAAATCAAAAGCTAGAAGAATACTTCAATTGATCTTCACAGTGATATATAATATGACAAGTTTCCTCATCGAGCAATCTCAAAAATCCTAGTCTATTATGCAAAAGTCCTCCCAGTGCTAGTACTATTAATAGATTTTCAAAGATAATGAACTAAACTATTATCACGGCAAACTTTATTCAGGATAGAAAATTTTGAAAGTAAAAGCTCATTGAATAGTGCCAATCCAAGCCACTGAGAAGGCAGTAGGGGCAAGGCTTATCGCAAAAACGATGTACCCTATGAGGCCATGAGCCATGAGGACAGAGCAGAGTACTAAGGTCATGACCTTGGTAACTATGTTGCTCGAGGGAGAAGGCGGTGGCTCGTGCTCAGGGGAGGAGGTGGCAGCTCATGCTCAGAGAGGAGGCAGCGGGCTTAGGGGAGGAGGCGAGCTAGGGAGGAGGCGGCATACTCGCAGAGGAGGTGTGCTTTGGGAAGAGGTGCGCCGGGGAGGAGGCGGCGGCTCATGCTCAGGGAAGGAGGCGACGACCTGTGCTCACGGGAATCAGAGTGCATGGGAGCGCAGACAAACCCTAGAGTCTAAATATAAATAGGTTGGACATCACAGATGGTTCTAAATTATAATCATCTGTGATAATACACATCATAGATGGTTCTAATTTAGAACCGTCTGTGATAAATTCACATCACAGACAGTTTTACTTTAGAACCGTCTATGATAATCATATCACAGATGGTTATATTTTAGAACCGTCTATGGTGATAAATACACATTACAAACAGTTCTAAAGTAGAACCATCTATGAATAACTTTTTTTATCATATGTATATATATATATATATATATATATATATATATATATATATATATATATATATATATATACATACATACATACATGCAAATTCACATATATATGGCTCATTCTCATATACATAAACGCAAATTCACATATGATGAGGGCATCCCTAACACTTATACATCTTCGCCTATTGGTGATCATGCACATACTGATGAGGTGATACAGGGTCGCCCGATCTTCTCGACGTAGGATCAAGATACTCATGTGGATTTGATGAACTGTAGTGATCTCCCGTTGCCAATGCAAGAGTTAGTGATGCGGGGGATGCCCGATCTTCACGGAGGATAAATATGTGAGGTGAAGATAACTAGCTGCAAGCAGCCAAGATAGTAGTGCAACCTGACGATTCTTGAGGCCAACCACTGCCTATGCAATGACCTGCAACAAGTATTCGCCCAACCACACAATAAGTTCCCAATCCACACAACCATGCACGAAGTTGGAAGCACAGAAACGTTGCCGTCGAACGACCACTTTTGCAATCTCACTAGGAAATTTACAAGAGCAAAGGAAGAGAGAATTCTCAAGTTTTTGGTAGCACTTGGCTAATCTATTCTGAAATCATATGGCTGAAAATTGTCCCTTAGAAGAAAGGAGTATTTATACTAGGAACAACCCTCCTAGCTAGGTGTGAACATACTCCAAAATGGAATCCATTTTCGTGTGCCCTTTGGGTTCCCTTGGCTTAGAGAGACAGCAATTCATGTGGCCTCGCGCTATAGTTATTGTCCCGGACAGCTAGTCTTGAAATTTGCATATCTTTTGACTCGAGCCTCCAAATGATGCACCGTTTGTTGTGCTGGAAAGAGGACTTAATTTCCTATCCATTCCTGCTCCCCATGCATGCTGGACACGCCCATATTTATGTGGGATTAGGTAGAAAGTTGGTAGTCAAATTCTGAGGCTGCGCATGCAACGCTTGATGGCCTGAACAGCTTGTCTTGATGTCCAGCTCAGCCTTCTTCACGTCCAACTGGTTATAGGTGGATGTTGTTAAACAATGTACTCTGCTAGCTAAGTCTTGATCCTTGCAATGTGCTCCTTCTGCTTGAATTATCTCCGTAGGTGCAAACCTAAGTAAAATAAGCATATGAGACTTAGGCAGTATATAATTCTTATCTTCAACAATATTAGATTCAGCTAAGCACACATTCACCTCTTGTTGTATTTGCTTAGTACGGTTCCTAGTCATGGGACCCAAATAAGCCTCTTTTGTAGAAGCTTCAACTTGCAGTTGTGTAGAATCTTGTGGAGTAGATGATGAATGAGGTGAGCCAGGGATGTCCTCATCAACCTTCCCCTCTTCAAAAGGAGTCGTCCTCAACTCTGACTCTTCTTGACCAAAACATGGTGAAAGATCAGCTACATTGAATGTTGGACTCACAGCGTAATCCTCTGGAAGCTCGATCTTGTAAGCATTGTCATTTATCTTGGCCAACACTTTGAATGGTCCATCTCCACGAGGCATTATCTTGGACTTGCGCTTATCTGGAAAGCGATCTTTGCGCAGATGTACCCAAACCAGATCACCTGGTTCAAACGTCACTTTCTTGCGGTTCTTGTTGGCCTTTGCTGCATAGGACTTGTTCTTCTTTTCAATCTCTTCTCTTGTCTTCTCATAAATTTTCTTCACATATGCAGCACGTTCGGAAGCCTTCATATTACTTCTTTCTTGCATTGGAAGTGGCAGCATGTCGATTGGTGCAATTGGTTTGAATCCATAGACCACCTCAAAAGGAAACATGCTGGTAGTAGAGTGAACAGCCCTATTGTAAGCAAACTCAACGTGTGGTAAACACTCTTCCCATTCCTTTAAATTCTTCTTGATCATTGTTCGCAGCAACGCTGAAAGTGTGCGGTTTACTACCTCTGTCTGGCCATCAGTTTGTGGGTGACATGTTGTTGAAAACAATAACTTGGTTCCTAGCTTTGACCACAACGTCTTCCAAAAGTAGCTCATGAATTTCACATCACGATCTGAGACTATTGTCCTTGGCATTCCATGCAGACGCACAACTTCCCTGAATACTGAATGAAATGTGCCATTTTTGAGAACCTATCAACAACTACAAATACTGAATCCCTCCCCCTCTTAGTCCTAGGTAGTCCTAAAACAAAATCCATGCTAATATCTTCCCAAGGAGCATTTGGAACAGGTAAGGGAATATATAAACCATGGGGGTTCAGTTTTGACTTAGCTTTGTGACATGTGACGCATCGCTGCACAAATCTCTCAACGTCCTTCCTCATCTTTGGCCAATAGAAATGGTCGGCCAACATTTCAAAAGTCTTCTCACGGCCAAAGTGACCCATCAAGCCTCCTGCATGTGATTCCTGCAACAACAAGGGCCTAACCGAAGAATCTGGAACACATAGTTTGTTAGCCCTAAAAAGAAAACCATCATGCACATGATATTTCTCCCATCCTTTCCCATTGTGACATTTTTCATATGGTTCTGAAAAGTTATGATCAGCACCATACAAATATTTTAAACTCTTAACTCCTGGCATTTTTACTTCTAATTGATTCAATAAAGCATGTCTACGGGATAAAGCATCAGCAACCATATTTTCTTTGCCTTTCTTATATTTCACAATATATGGAAAAGCTTCAATGAATTCTACCCATTTAGCGTGCCTTCTATTCAGTTTAGCTTGGCCTTTCAGATGTTTCAAAGCTTCATGATCAGAATGTACAACAAATTATTTGGGCCATAAGTAATGTTGCCATGTTTGAAGCACTCTAACTAAAGCATACAACTCTTTATCGTAAACAGAATAATTCAATTGTGCACCACTCAATTTTTCACTGAAATATGCTACTGGTTTAGTTTCTTACATTAAGACACCATCAATGCCAATTCCACTAGCATCACATTCTATCTCAAAAGTTTTGGTAAAATCAGGTAAGACCAATAAAGGGACTTCAATTAATCGTTTCTTGAGCTCAACGAAAGCTTTTTCTTGTGGCTCATCCCATTTAAAAACAACTCCTTTCTTTGTCAATTCATTTAATGGGGAGCAATGGTACTAAAAATCCTTTACAAATCTTCTGTAGAAACCAGCAAAACCATGAAAGCTTCTTACCTGACTTACATTGATAGGAGTGGGCCATTTCTTGATTGCTTCCACCTTTGATTCATCAACTTCAATGCCTTGCCCTGAAACAACATAACCAAGAAAAACAACCTTGTTTGTGCAAAATGAGCACTTTTCAACGTTAGCATATAGTTTTTCCTTTCTAGGAATATTCAGCACTTGTTTGATATGATCAGGATGCTCTGCTATGGATCTGCTATAGATTAGGATGTCATCAAAATATACAACAACGAATTTGCCGATGTATGCTCTTAAAACATGGTTCATTAATCTCATGAAAGTACTAGGCGCGTTAGTTAACCCAAAAGGCATGACTAACCACTCATACAACCCAAATTTTGTTTTGAATGCAGTTTTCCATTCATCACCTTCTTTCATTCTAATCTGATGATACCCACTTCTCAAATCAATTTTAGAGAAAACAACAGAGCCACTTAGTTCATCTAGCATATCATCTAACCTAGGAATAGGATGACGATACCTAATAGTTATATTATTAATGGCTCTACAATCAACACACATTCGCCAAGTTCCATCTTTCTTTGGCACTAAAATCATGGGTACTGCACAAGGACTTAAGCTTTCACGAACATAACCTTTTTCTAAAAGCTCTTGTACCTGCCTTTGTATCTCTTTTGTTTCTTCAGGGTTGGTGCGGTAGGGTGGCCAATTTGGAAGTGAAGCTCCTGGAATGAAGTCAATTTGATGTTCAATGCCACGCAACGGAGGTAGACCAGCTGGAACCTCCTCCAAAAAGACATCCTTGTAATCCTTCAGGATATGTGAAATATCATTTGGAAGACAAGTTAAGTTGTTAGTTGAAACCATAATATCCTTATACATGAGCACAAAGATCACTTGATCTGGGTTTTGTCTCACTTCTCTCAATTCTGATTTTGTAGCTAACATAACTAAGTTCTCTCCCTCTCTTTTCTTTTTATCTCTCATGTTTGGTTGGTGACGCTCATTTACCGATTTGTGGATGTCACTCAATTTTTCCCTCTCTCTCTCTTTCTCACTTCCTATTTTTTACTTCAGAAACCTTCTGCATGTGCTCAGCCATGATTTGTTGTGGTGTCATGGGTCTAAGCACCAAATACTTCCCTTTCCATTTGATGGTGTATTGATTGGTTCTGCCACAATGTTGAGCTGAAAGATCATATTGCCATGGTCTTCCTAACAGCAAGTGACATACCTTCATGGGCACAACATCACACTCAACTGTGTCGATGTAATCACCAATTTTGAACTGGACCTTCACCATATGTGTAATCTTCATTTCACCACAGTCACTCAACCATTGCACGTGATATGGGTGGGGATGTTGCAGCAGCTTGAGCCCAAGTTTTTCACACATCTCTCTACTTGCAAGATTATGGCAGCTTCCTCCATCAACTATGACTTTGCATACCTTCTCTTGGACTCTAGCTCTTGTTTGGAAAAGATTGTGCCGCTGACTATTCCTAGCTTCCTTGATCTGTACGCTTAGTACCTTGGTGACAACAAGTGAAACACCTTGTTCAAAGTCGCAATAGGTTTGCTCTTCTCGTTCCGAAGCATTATCTTCTGCATCTTCTTCTAGATCACTAGCTGATTCGTACTCTCCTTCCGTGACCAGCATGGTGCGGTTGTTGGGGCACTCCTTCATCATGTGACCACGTCCCTTACACTTAAAGCACACAATATCACTACTCTTGCCTGTAGATCCAATGGAAGAAGTGGCAGATGCTGCAGGTTTGCTCTTCTCTTTAAAAGCTGAAATCTCATTTCCACTTGTGGATGCACGAGCATTGGAACGGCTGCTACCACTAGAATTGGTTGTGATGCCTCGGCCAACATTGAATTGTGGGACAAACTTGCCTCCACTTGCTGTAGCTCGAGCACTGAAAGTGGTAGACCTATTTTGCTTGGAGTTTTCTTGCACTTGGCGTTCAGCCTTGGAAGATAAATGCACCAACTCTACAACATTACGGTAAGGCTGCAAATCAACAATTCACTTTACATTAGGATTTAATCCATACAAAAATCGTGCCATGGATTGCTCCTCATCTTCATGTATGTTGGCTCTGATCATTGCCTTTTCATCTCCTACTCCTCAAGGGACTGCTTTCCTTGTCTCAAATTCTGGAGCTTATCAAAGAGGTCTCTTTTATAATGCTTTGGGATGAATCTTGCTCTCATCTCTCTTTTCATTTCAGCCCAAGTAGCAATAATAGGTTCTCTTTCTTCTTCTCGCTGTTTCTGAACTTGTTCCCACCTTAGAGCATAATCTTCAAACTCAAGAGAGGCCATTGCCAACTTCTTTTCTTCGGAGTAGTTGTGTAGGCGAAATATCTTGTCAACCTTTAACTCCCACATGAGATAAACTTCTGGATTAGTTCCACCATTAAACTTTGGCATGGTAAATTTTAGCTTACCAAACCTCTCCTCCTCATGCCCGTTCATGACCATAGTTCTGTCGTTGATGAAACCCATCATTCCAGTGTAACCCATGTTCTTCTCCATTATATCCTTCATTAATATTAGCATGGTTGATATTTCCTCTGCCACGGCCTCTTCCTTGACCACGACCAGCAGCGGTGCTAACATAATTCCAACGTCCGGCAGCAGCACCTCCATTCCCATGACCAGGAGCGGAAGGTCGAGCGTCATAGGCAGCAGCTCGGTTTCTTTGTTCTTGAGCCAAACGAACAGCAACTTCCTCATCTGTTTCATCAAGCTCTTCGTCTTTGATGAGGACATGACCCCTATGGATACAACCATATTTGCTATGCTTGTTGTCCTAATTACAAGAGTTCCTACGCATCGCTTAAATTATAAGGTGAGCTCGTTTCAAAGAGGTTTCACTTTGTTTGACAAAGAACTTATGATATTGCATAATGAGACTTTGTTGCGTTTGTTATTATGTACTGACATTTATGATGAAGATCATGCAATACGTGAGGCTACACATATGCTAAAATCGAGGACGGTTTTCTATCAAGAAGGGGAGGATGATGTGACCACGCCACAAACACATACGACAATAGCGCCCAATATCAAGATTGAACTAAAGGTGAATTCGTTTCTTCAGCCTTCGTATGTTAGTAAGAATAGACCGCTACCTAATGCAAGTGATTTAATTGTGCTTAGGAACTTGGGAAAGGATGAAGGAAAGGGACATGGAGTCCTGGACATGCATGGAAGGAATAATGGAGGTCACCACGTCACTTTGGGACCAAGTCAAGCACGAATTCGAGTTGGACACGTTTTGGAATCAGACTCGGACTGCTGTGATGGTACCAAGTTCAAACGGGGATAACTTCCTCATACGGACTCCGTTTGGGACGTTCTTGTACTTCATGGAAAGCTTATGAAGTCTACTTTCCAACGGATTCAACCTCATCTTCAAATTCTATCCGAGCCGGCCGCAATCGTCAAAAGAGTCCACGTTGGTCACGTACTGGAATCGGATTCGGACTGCTGCAATGGTGCAAGTTTAAATGGACATAACTTCCTCATACGGACTCCGTTTGGGACGTTCTTGTACTTCATGGAAAGCTTATCAAGTCTACTTTCCAATGGATCTAACCTCATCTTCAAATTCCATCCGAGCCGGCCGTAATCACCAAAATAATTCACATAGGTTTCTGAGTCCGAGTCAAAAGGGTGCTGCGCCACCTCCACTTGGGCCCATGGGCCTTGGAACCCTAGGGTGTACCCTTTGGGACGCCTCCCCTGGTTGTTTTCACTATATAGGAGCCGCCGCCTCCGTTTCTAGGACTTAGGTTTTGTTTAGATCAGTTTAGCCCCTTGTGCAAACTCCACGTTCTCTTGTGTCGGCTAGACCAACAGATTCGTGTTACAGAACCTCAACTATCCTTGTGCGACTTTTATATCTAGCAAGTTTCAAGTTGCTCACTATCCTTGTTCTTGCGTGTTCTTCGGTTGCATGCAGGAATAGACCTTCGTGGTCAGGTCAACCGTGTTCTTGGCACGGTTGATAACATCTTGGGGTTGGTTCAGCGATTGCTAAGGCGCAAGTGACGTCTCGTACGGTTGTAGTCGGATTGCAAGAGTCATCTCCACCGAAATCGATAGTTATCATCCTATCGGAAGATCGGGACCCTATCGCCTCATCAGTCTTGTACACTTGCATCTCCGGGGGCTTGACGTAGCTCTTGGTCAATTTCAGCAACAAGATTAGTTCGCATTACTGTGAGGTTTTGGATCAGTTGCTGATTGACATTGTCCATAAGTTGCTGGAGGTCTTCGGACAGCTTGACTGGTTCAAGACTTGCTCTGAATTCTCGGCGAAGATGATCATGCCAGGCGTTGAGGTGGAACCTTGTGATGGGTTGATCGGGTTGCCCAACACCCTTAACATCATAGTCTTCTCCGTTTCCTGCCATGATTAGTTGTACAAATCCCTATATTATAGATATATGTATGTGGATGACTCGATTTTCACCTTCTCTTACCAACTGAAGCTCATGTAATTTCCAAGTGAGTGCAGAGTTGTGCTCTACTGTGGTGTCGGTGGTTGGTTTACAATAGGGTAATAATCAGGCGAATACAAGTTGAGAATTGCACAACTAGTGGCTATTGTGGAGCTTGGTTAGAATATATTTATAGCAAGGGAATAACTAAGCTGCAATTCAGTTATTGTTAAACCAAGTAATCATCCGCACAAGATTTAAATGCCTTAGTTGCTAAATTGGATATAAGTGAGGAACAAGCAAAAACTCACATGAAGGATTCAGATTTGTTGCAAGCAAAGATTTTGGAAATGGCACAACTTCGAGGAATGTTTCAGCTTAGAACATACCAATTGAGGATTTCTTAAAACGTAAGCGAAGAACAATCCAAATATATTTTTTTTGTTCAGCTTCTTCTTTCTTCTTCTTCCTTTTTTTTCCTTTTTTTTAAACTGAACAAGGGACCAAGATTTGGAAATCACACATTGTTCTAGAAAAGATATATGGATAGTGCTCAATAGATTTTTCCAATAAGCACAAGAACATCAAAGACGAACTCTGGATGTGAAGGATATGCACGATTTTGTAGATGGTGTGCAAATCTGAATTATGTGTACGAAAATGGAAAGGAAGGAAGCACAGAGGTCAGAGAACATTCAGCAACCTAAGACAATTGATCTTAGGGATTAAAACTTGATAAAACTCACCAAATGACAGATTAGAAACAGCAAATGACTAGGTAAATGTCAATATTTTTGTGGGGCAATTTCTTTTTTTCTAGACTATAGGAATAAGAACAATAACTATTCTAGGGGTAAAAAAATCCTACCGTGTCAACCATTGCTCTGATACCAAGATGATGCGGGGGATGCCCGATCTTCACGGAGGATAAATTGTGAGGTGAAGATAACTAGCTGCAAGCAGCCAAGATAGTAGTGCAACCTGACGATTCTTGAGGCCAACCACTGCCTATGCAATGACCTGCAACAAGTATTCGCCCAACCACACTCTAAGTTCCCAATCCACACAACCACGCACGAAGTTGGAAGCACAGAAAGGTTGCCGTCGAACGACCACTTTTGCAATCTCACTAGGAAATTTACAAGAGCAAAGGAAGAGAGAATTCTCAAGTTTTTGGTAGCACTTGGCTAATCTATTCTGAAATCATATGGCTGAAAATTGTCCCCTTAGGAGAAAGGAGTATTTATACTAGGAACAACCCTCCTAGCTAGGTGTGAACATACTCCAAAATGGAATCCATTTTCGTGTGCCCTTTGGGTTCCCTTGGCTTAGAGAGACAGCAATTCATGTGGCCTCGCGCTATAGTTATTGTCCCGGACAGCTAGTCTTGAAATTTGCATATCTTTTGACTCGAGCCTTCAAATGATGCATCGTTTGTTGTGCTGGAAAGAGGACTTAATTTTCTATCCATTCCTGCTCCCCATGCATCCTGGACACGCCCATATTTATGTGGGATTAGGTAGAAAGTTGGCAGTCAAATTCTAAGGCTGCGCATGCAACGCTTGATGGCCTGAACAGCTTGCTAGTATTCTTGATGTCCAGCTCAGCCTTCTTCACGTCCAACTGGTTATAGGTGGATGTTGTTAAACAATGTACTACGCTAGCTAAGTCTTGATCCTTGCAATGTGCTCCTTCTGCTTGAATTATCTCCGTAGGTGCAAACCTAAGTAAAATAAGCATACGAGACTTAGGCAGTATATAATTCTTATCTTCAACAATATTAGATTCAGCTAAGCACGCATTCACCTCTTGTTGTATTTGCTTAGTACGGTTCCTAGTCATGGGACCCAAATAAGCCTCTTTTGTAGAAGCTTCAACTTGCAGTTGTGTAGAATCTTGTGGAGTAGATGATGAATGAGGTGAGCCAGGGATGTCCTCATCAGTTAGCACTCTATAATTCGCCCAACCACATGTGTTGAACTTCACGACCACCGATGAAGTTCCATCGCGCTCCCAATTCCCAACGAAAAGGTTGAACGATCTTGATTTGAGCAAACTCCCAATTACCTCAAGTTGGGTCGGCCATCAAAAACAACAAGAGTATTTTATTATCAAACGTGGTCTGAGCCCTAAAGGCTGCCAATACAAGGCTTATATAGCCCCTTGGGACGTCCATATGGTCCCCAAACCAAATACAACTCAACCCTAAGGCCAGGGCCTTAGCCCCATTGTAACTTAGGCTATGATATGATAAGTTCTTATGCTCGTGAAATAAAGGAGAAAATCGCCATGATGGTTGTTGGCGGATAGATTGCTTGATTGCAAGGTTTTCTCGTTTGGAGTTTATGAGTTGGTGCAAGGCAATAATAGGGGATTCTTGAGATTGCCCATCGAATCTACAAGATTCATCTCTTCTAGTTCGTGTCTTCTTGCTGAATTCATAGTTTGGGGAGTTCGGTGGATTGCTTCTAGTGTGCACCTTGCATACTAGTGCAAATTGCCTTATCAAGATTGTTAGCTGCGTCAAGACAAGGAGAAGGAACCTCGCTGAATGTACCGGAAAGATCGGGCCATCCCTACGCATCAACTAATCCTTAGTTGGTCTGTATCACTATATCAACCAAGTCAAGCTGTGAGTTAACACCATTATTTATTCTATCATGAATGTTCGGTGATGCGCACTAGCCCGGGAGAGCTAATACACCGATTTGCCCGATCTCACGGCGTAGGATCAAAAACGGTACTTTGGGGAAATTTGTAACCCAACGACGAGGAAGCCAACCGTAGCCTGCTATCCGAGACAATCGTTAGCCCACAAACCTGAATACTAACTCACATAGCTACACTCGATGGCGTAGAAGCACAAGCTAGATGCAATTCGTGGGGAATCACAAGAACTCGGTAAACAAGAACACTCTCATTGTTCCTAATAAAACCAATCTCCAAAAGAAAAGAGCTGGTCTCTACGGATAGGAGTAGAGGGGTATATATACTAGGAACAACCCTCCTAGCTGGGTATGAACATAAGTCACCACGTTGGAAGGTGGAAGGCCAACTTGTTGAAGCATTCAAGGAGTCTTCTCAAATTCTCGCGCGTCTGCTCAATTTCAGCGCAGTCCTCCCCCTCTTGAAAAGAGTGTCCTCGACTCGTTTGGTCCATAGTATGATGAGGACATCCCAACCTTCCATAACCACACTGAAGATGATCATCTCCGTGACCAAGATATTCTCAAGGACCAACAATATCAAGGTCCAATCAGGAGAAGACGTGCTAAGCAAATACATGATCAGGTGAATGCTAACCTAAGCTACATTTCAGATTCTTGTGACTTGGTCGTGCCCCCACCTCTTCTTCTTTGATTGAACTCAGGTGCATTGGAGAGGAACAGGAGGTCCAGAAAACCAATGAGATTTACAATTATTATCTGCATGAATTATAATGTTTCCAACCAGCATACACCAGACCAATGGATGGCTTGTCCAGTCTATTTTCCTACGTTTCAAACCGTGCATCATTTGGAGTTGTGTAAAGAAAGTTATGGTCATTTTAGTAACAGCTGCACATGATGATAAATGTTGTGCGAAAACTGAAGACTCTTTGAAGGCTTGCATACCAACCTGTCACGTTTTACTGTGTATATCCTATATGGATGGAAAGATAATCAAGTCTATTTTCACCTCCAACAAACGGTTCATCCTTTGGACTTCCGAGGAGAGAGTTATTGCTGTTTTACTAAAAACTGCGCAGAAGTTGAGCAGACGCGCGAGAATTTGAGAAGACTCCTTGAATGCTTCAACCAGTTGGCCTTCCACCTTCCAACGTGGTGACTTATGTTCATACCCAGCTAGGAGGGTTGTTCCTAGTATATATACCCCTCTACTCCTATCCGTAGAGACCAGCTCTTTTCTTTTGGAGATTGATTTTATTAAGAACAATGAGAGTGTTCTTGTTTACCGAGTTCTTGTGATTCCCCGCGAATTGCATCTAGCTTGTGCTTCTATGCCATCGAGTGTAGCTGTGTGAGTTAGTATTCAGGTTTGTGGACTAACGATTGTCTCGGATAGCAGGCTACGGTTGGCTTCCTCGTCGTTGGGATACAAATTTCCCCAAAGTACCGTTCTTGATCCTACACCGTGAGATCGGGCAAATCGGTGCATTGGCTCTCCCGGGCTAGTGCGCATCATTCGGTTAGAGACTAATTAACCTATCACATATATTCTTCTCTACATGCACGACGTCGATGTAGTGGCGAACTTCCAGATGCTCTCAATAAGGTAAGTCCCAAATATTGATATCTTCTTCCAGATGTTCTTTTCACGTGTCCTCGATTTACGTCCCTTTCTGAGCATAATATCTAAATCCTTAACCATATCATAAATCTCCTTTTTGCTTAAATGACTTAGAGATGAACTATCCTGCTTCTCTCTGTCGAATTGTTTCTTCATCCTGTGGTATGGGTGAGCCCTTCGAAGGAACTTACGGTGATGCATATACATAGTTTTACGCGAGTGCTTTAGCCACACACTCTCAGTATCATCTAAGAAGTGAGTGCAAGCTTTGGTCTCTTTTGTACTCTGGTCCGATAGGTTAGTAAGGTAGGATAATCATTTGTGGTGCAAAACAACAAGGAGCATAAAGTAAAGTTTTCTCATTTATACGCATCCTATACCTATACCCCTTCGATCATAGTATTTTTAGAACTTCCACCAATGGTGCTATGTACACATCAATATCATTCCTAGGTTGTTTCGGCTCTTGGATAAGTGTTGATAGCAAAATATACTTCTGCTTCATACACAACCAAGGAGGAAGGTTGTGGATATAGAGAAGCATGGGCCAAGTGCTATGTCGGCTGCTCATGTTACCGAAAGGATTCATTCCACCTTTAGTCAATCTAAACCTTATATTCTTTGGTTCTGCACCGAAGTCTACAAATAAATCTCTTATCAATGTTTCTCCACTATGCGGAATCAGTAAGATGTCTTAGCATTCCATCCTTCTTGTGCTCCTCAGAGTGCCAACATAGCAGTTTTGCCTCCTTTGGGCACACAAAAATCGCTTCAAACAGGGAATTATAGGAAGATACCATGCCACCTTAGAGAGTGATCCTTTCTTCACCTCTATTTCCTCGCTGTCATCTGATTGATCCTTACGCTTGTATCGGGATACGTTGCACACCGGATATAATGCATGTTTGCATACTCTTTATGATAGAGGATACAGTCGTTCGAACATACATGCATTCTTTCTACTTTCATTCCCAATTGGCAAAGAATCTTGGCTTTGTAGGTGGTTTTGGGCAACTAGTTTCCATCCAAAAGCATGTCCGCTAATTGTGTGTTTGGTTGGAGGGATGAGGTGGGATGGGATGGGATGGGGATGGAATGAGATAGTTCCACAAAAAAAGTGGAACCACATGGTCCAGCATCTAAGAAGAATATTCTCTAAATTTGCACAGGCTCATCCCACTTTGGATCATTCCATCCCACCCCATCCCTCCAACCAAACACAGAGATAGGCTTGGTCAAAGGAACCATCCCATCCCATCCCACCCCATCCCTCCAACCAAACACACCCTAAGAGACCTAACAGTGCCATGAAACTCTTGTTGGACCAACTGTTGCTTGCCTCCAATTTCATCAGTTCAATCACAGCTAACAACCTCATGTATTTTGACTTGTAGAGCTTGAACAAAGGTTTCTCCGAGTCCTCCACCAAGCCCCAGAATTTAACATACTCTCTCTCATCACAGTTCCCTTCTGCATCGTGAAGCATTTGTCCAAATTTTCATCATGCAGCTTATCCGAATCGGAATCACAATCGACATCATTTGGTGACATATCATTGATTTGTCGGTGATATCATTATTACTACCTTCCTGTGTAATATGCTCTTCACCATAATTGGCCTTTTTGAAACACTAGCGAATCAAGTGTGCTTCAATCTACGCTCGTTTCTTAAACATCTTCAGATTCTCGTAGTCAATGCATGGATAGTACATATATTTCACACTCTTATTCAACATATTTTCTTCAGTAGCTCTTGTAAAAGTATACACGTCATCAATGTACTCTTCACTCATACGGTTCTTAGCATACATCCAGTTTTGGTCCAACGTTATGCATATATCACTTTAGTATTAAATATTAAATTAATTAATTAGTATACTAGCTATATATAACCTAAAATAGCTATATGTTGCAAGAATAATTAATTAAATTGAATTAAATAGAAATAGACTATGAATTAGTTAAATCCTAAACCCTAAACCATGCTAAATATAATTAATCTTCTCTCTACAACAAGCTAAATCTAAACCATCTTTAATTCTCACTTTACCAAAAGCTAGATCTAAAATATAATACAATTAGGAACAAATTACTAACCATAAATAACCAAGAACAAATGATTCTACAATCACCCTTTCCAAATCTGCAGTCTCCTTTCACCAAATGGCCTCAAAGTCCTACCTCCTCAAAATAGCAGCTTGTGAGAACAGATTTGGAATTTAAGACAAATCTGTGAGGGTTGATGGGTCTGCAATTAATAAGTGAAATTATCACAGATGGTTTTTAATACAAACTGTCGATGATGACTTAATTATCACAGACGGTTTTTAATACAAACTATCTGTTATATTTGGTAATATCACAGATGATTCTTATTAAGAACTGTCTGTGATACTTTACAGTTGGTTTTTAGCGCTGACAACAACACAGACTGTCTTTAAACCAAAACCATCTGTGATTGTATTTAATACTGACAATTTTGGTCAATCGTCTATGATGAGGTGTCTAGTGTTAGCCTTTTTGTAATAGTGAATAAAATTAGGGAGCAACTAAGGAAAAATCAAAAGGCAAATAGCGCTAACACCCGAAAAAAATTCTATGCATAAGTGTCTTCAACCCTCCTCTTGAGGCCCCACCTTGTTTTTTGACATATGTTAGTTACAAATCTCAAAGCAACTCTATCCAATCTCTCTTCCCAGGCCCGGCCCATTGGAGCCTCACTGCTGCCCACTAGGGTTAAATATTTTGGACGAATTTGAACGAAATTTTAGAAATTTTGGTTATTTTGTTACCCAGTGAAAGGGAAATCATTTGGTTAAATTTTGTCTGAATTTTTCTTCATTCAAACTTTGTTCAAATTTAATTAAATTTCGCCAAATATTCAATGAAATTCAAACATTTCATCTGAAATTACGAGTGAAATCCTGAAATTTCGTTTAATTTGGTTGTTTCACTGGGTGGCGAATTTTTTATTTCGAATTGTTTAACCCTGCTGCTCACCGCGTGCGGTGCGAAGCCACGCTACCATCTGCCGTACCCTACCACATCCGAGCTCACACACATGAAAATCAGTTGAGTCCTTCCCACAAAGAGAACAAGGATCAAAATCCAACTTGAAGGAGGAGCATCCATCAAATTGTTGGCACAGCAAAGTGCGCGGTGGTAGCGGTGTTGATGGCAAGCATGTGTAGCGGATGCATGCTCCAACAATGGACGCAGCCGTGGTGTTCAAACGCAAGGTAGTAGCAGCCATTCTTGTCATTAGTGCTTTCCGCTCCTCGACAAGCTTTCTAGCAGTGATGGCACTGACGTCGGCCTCCTCCTTCGCCTCCATGGGCGATGTACATGGGTGAGGAGGGAGATGGTGAAGGTGGTGTATGAGAAGAATGGGATGATGAAGGTGTGCATGAGAAGAATGGATTTTCAAGATTAGTGCTATGCTACATGGCGAAATCTAGAGAAGGGCCTCTAACTATTGGTCAATGTCGCTGCAACCGTGCATGCTCACCGGCTCGACCTTCACCGCCACGCCATATCATCACCTGGCCTCGCGTGCGTGAGGAGAGGTAGATGGAGGTGGTGGAGAATCATCTTCCACGCCGTCGCAACGCATGCTGATACGGGGTCGCCCGATCTTCTCGATGTAGAATGGATACTCACGGGAGCCTTGATGAATCGTAACGATCATCCAATGCCAATGCAAGGGACGAACACTCTTTAATCCGCCAAAACACACTCGTGTTGATTTCACCGACCACCAAGCGAAGATCTATCGTGCACCCAATTCTCAGCGGAAAGGCTGATTGATCTTGATTGAAGAAGACACTCCTAATTTCCTAAGGAATTTCGGCAGCAATGCTAAACTCGAAAACTTTAGTAGATTGATTTTTCTCAAACGTGGTCTGCCTCAAACAAAAGGGATACAAGGGGGTTTTTATAGTGCTTCCCCGAACTCGCGCAAGGAAAGCCTTGGCCGAATCAATCTCTAATTCGGTCAAGTTTCCTAATCTAATTCCTAAAATTTAGCAAGTCTGTTTCCTTCAATTTCGGGCTAAGCCCCTATCCTATTAAGAGACCGAGATTGAGGTGGATTCGGTCGGCTTTTGGGCACGCAGGCCACATCTTGAGCACACCATGAGATTTGTGATCACGTGACCTTCCATTGATTTGATGGCTGCTTGGTTGAGACATTCCTGGACGCATATATCATAGCTCCTTGCTCGCATGGACTCTCATCCTCTTGACTCGTGGCTGGTTGGACCTTCTCCACTTGATCTTCCGTTGCTTCGAATCTGAGAAGGCACAACATATTTGATGAGGGCATCCCTAACTGATGTGACCACGCCACAAACACATACGACAAATAGCGTCCAATATCAAGATTGAACTAAAGGTGAATTCGTTTCTTGAGCCTCAACATATTTTAAATGAGAATATGATGCTACCTAATAATGAATATATATATTTTTACAGCACTACGTCACTTTTACACCAATTCAAAAGAGTCCTTGTTAGACCCGTACTGGAATCAGATTCGGACTGCTGCAATGGTGCAAGTTTAAACGGACGTAACTTTCTCATACGGACTTCGTTTGGGACGTTCTTGGACTTGATGGAAATCTTATCAAGTCTACTTTCTAAAGGATTCAACCCCATATCCAAATTCTATCCGAGACAGCCGCAATCATCAAAAGAGTCCGTGTTGGTCACGTACTGGAATCAGATTCGGACTGCTGCAATGGTGCAAGTTGAAACGAACGTAACTTTCTCATACGAACTCCGTTTGGGACGTTCTTGTACTTCATGGAAATCTTATGAAGTCTACTTTCCAATGGATCCAACCGCATCTTCAAATTCGATGCGGGCCGGCTGCAATCATCAAAACAATCCACGTTGGTGTTTGAGTCCGAGTCAAAAGGGTGCTGCGCCACCACCAATTGGGCCCATGGGCCTTGTAACCCTAGAGCATGCACTTTGGACGCCCCTCCTAGTTGTTCTCCCTGTAAAGGAGCCGCCGCCTCCCTTGTTAGTGTAATACCCTAGACAACGTTTCGGGTTTATGGAAGCTTTAGCGGGGTCGCGGAGATTTTCTTTTCTTTCGTTGAATCGCGGAAGGCGGGTGTAGACTATGGAACTATTGAAATAAATAAATAATTGTTAGAAAATTCTTTTGGGCTGTTTAGAGAGGCAGGCCGGCCACTTGGGCCTGGCCAGCCCATTAGGCCCAGCCGCACCTTCCTCCCCCTAACCCTAGCTGCCCCTCCCCTCTTTTCTCCCCTGGCCGCCACTTCCCCTTGTGCCTCCTCCTCTCCCATGTGCCCCTTTCTGCCATGCTGAGAAAGAGAAAGGGAGAGAAGGAAGAAGAAGGAAGGGAAGGGAAGAAGAAGGAGAAGGGAGGAGAAGAAGAAGGAAGGAGGAGAAGAAATCTTGTGTGGGCAACCTAGGTAAGAAATTCCCATCTTTTCCGCTCTGTTTTAGGATGATTTTAGGACTTTTGGTTCGTCGTTAGAGGTGGATCATCTAAGGGAAACCGTCGATTAGCGATTAATCAGTGTTCTGCGCGTAGTCAGATCGGGCAGCGTGTCTGTTCGGACGGTTTAGGCGGTCGAAACGATTTTTCCCGAGGAACCCTTGAACACGAAAGTTGTAGAGGATGCAGAGATCTAGTTTCTGTAAATTTATCAGAATTTTTGGACTAGTTGTTTTGGCGCAACAGGGGATTGAAGCCGACTGTGTAGCAGAGTTGGATTCAGAATCCAGTTTCTGATCGTGGTCAGATTCAGAGGCTCTAATGATTTTTATGAATTAACTCATAATAACAAAAGCTGTAGATAATATCTAGATCTAGCTTCTGGTATAATTTTATAATTTTTGGAGCAATGGGCTGTCGGTGGTGGTCTGTGGAAGTTGCGGGACAGAACTCGAAGCAAAGTCTGTTCTCTGTTTTCTAGTGAGAATTACGCCCTTCAAACGACATAATAAAATTATGGTGTCTTCATGAAATTTGTAGCTTTTGTTATGAAGATTTAAAATATGTTAGTTTAGTTGTTGATTGATGAGTATATTAAAAGACACGAAAAAGACAAGTAGCACTCCTGCAGAGAGCAGAGTGTGGGAACAACTGTTTGAGACGGAGTTGCGGGTTTTGGGCGTAGAGGCGTTTACTTCTTAGTTGTGAATGTTGTATTTTGGTTTTGTGCTGAGTGGTGTCTTGTGAACAGGTGGCTTCAGTCCTGACCGTGCTTGAGCCCTTCGCCCTTCGGTAAAGGCAAGTATAATGATGGTTTAAAATTGATAGTGTGGAATGTCGTTGTTTGATCTATAATATGAATATATGTGTTCATGGTTGTGGTAAGGATGTATTGGTGCTGTTTATGGGTGATGCAATTTACAGTGTTCATGAGTATTTGTGGTGCATAGATAATGTGAATGCAAGATTTATTTTATTGAGACATTCATGCATATGCATCATGTTGATTTATTGAAGTCTTGGTCACGAGATGACTAAGCGCCGAGGTCCCCATCATGTTGATGACATGACGGGCTAAAGGTCCCCATACTTGAGGAGTATGGGCAATTGGTCCCTGTACCAGATGGTACATGCATGGGTGTGCATTGACGGATGCACACTCCGCATTACCGGTAAAATGCGAAAGAGAAGAGATAAAGAGATTTTTGATCATATTGCATAGCATGGTCTATTTATACGATTGATGGATGAACTTGAGAAATGATGTTCACTTTTATTCTTGATATTACTATTTATATTTGCTGAGTCGTTGGACTCACTCTTGTTGTTGTTGTGGTTGCTGTTTGTTTTAGGTACCTACATGGGATCGGTGTGCATGGGGATAAAGAAGGATTAGTTTTGTTGCACTTGCACGATCTACTCACCATAGAAGAAAGAAAGATCATTAAACACTATTTGCTGAATAATTTAAGTGGTAGTTGATTAATATCTATCAGGTTTAAAATGTAATAAAAGATTAGAACTCTTTGACATTGATTTACGTTCTTTATCTAAGTATTATTGTTATGAGTGCGATGATGAACATAATCCAGTTTTGCTTATAAATGATTATATTGCCTACTATTATTCATATCATTTGCTCATGATTGTTGGAACCTCTGATTTAGACAATAAACAAAGGAGGTCCTGTCGAATTTTTGTAAGATGAATATTAGTTTTCATTATTATGTTATTAGTTTGGTAGCATTCTAGGTCATTGATTGGCTGGGGTGTTACAGTTAGGACTTGGATTTTGTTGAGTTTAGGTTTAGCTATTATGCAAACTTCTGTTCTTCAGTTGTGTCGGACGACCACCTGTCAAGACAGCCTTCGGAATCCCACCTTTTGATCTTCATATCAATATTTGCAATTTCAGATTGTTTGTTATCTTGTTCTTGCATGTTCTTCGGTTGTATGCAGGAATAGACCTTCGTGGTCAGGTCAACCGCGTTCTTGGCACGGTTGATAACAACTTGGAGTGTGGTTCAGCGATTGCTAAGGCGCAAGCGACGTCATACGGTTGTAGTCGGATCGCAGGAGTCACCTCCACCAAAATCGATAGTTGTCATCCTATCGGAAGATCGGGACCCCATCGCCTCATCACTAACACTTATACATCTTCTCCTATTAGTGATCATGCACATACTGATGAGGACATCCCCATTACATATACATCTTCCACTCCAAGCATGCATGAGAATAACCAAGAACAGAGGGCCCAATGACGAGGGCAAGAGCCAAACGTTTAAACAAACATGTGCTTTTGTTTCTTAAGGAGTTTCCTTTAATTGATGATGAACTTCGAATACTGCCTCATGCTAGTATTTTATGTATTCTTAGGTATGACTCATGTGAAGACTTGGGAGAGCAAAAGGGAGGAGCCCAAGGACTTAAACTACAAGTTTTGGATAAAATTTTCAAGCCAAATTCGGACTTCCCACGTGCTCAACCCAATTCAAACTCGGATTCAACTCAGGATTCAATTCGGATTCGCTTCGGGACAGCCTGACAGGCAGTTACTAAAAAGGTCATAACTTTTACAAACGGAGTCTGATTCAGGTGTTCTTGTACTCGTTGGAAAGATAATTGCAGGGGCTACGTAATGGATCTGGTCCCACCTTTAAGCTCATCACGCATAAAAAGTTATGACCAAAACAATATGACGGGTGAAAAATATAGTTTCCATTTTGTGAGAGTTCGTATCCAAAACCATATAGGGTTGAGTTGTACTTGGTTTGGGGACCATATGGACGTCCCAAGGGGCTATATAAACCTGACAGCCTTTAGGAGTGGACCAATTTTATGTATAAGATTGAAACATAGCTATTGCTTGTTCTTTCAACACCAGAGTTCATGCGAGGATTTCGAGAGAGAAGTAGGCGATCCATTGTTCGTTCTTCAATTCAAGGTCAAGCCGTCGTTCCATTGGGAATTGGGGACTTGGCGTTCGTCGTTTGTGGTCTCGTGACGAACAATTATCCGGTGTGTTTTGGGCGTATTCCGAAGAGTTGAGGGTTCGTGCATTGGCGGAGTGTTCAACTAGTGACATCGTCTACTTCGCATCATCTATCCACGGTTCGACACTGAGAAGATCGGGACCCCTCCCCGTATCAATATTTGCATTAGGTAGTATGCTATTCTCATCTAACGTAATAGAAGACTCTCTAAAAAACAAAAACACCTGTTGTTGAAGTAGTTTAGCTTTTGCTCTTGTCATAGGACCTTTCGGAGTCTCATCACTAGCTTTGTCATGCATACTTGGAGTGGATGATGAATGTGTAATAGAGATGTCCTCATCACATGCTCATCGGTGCGCCCCTCGCTTCATGTCACCTAACTCTCCTCATCTCACCGTTGTCGTGGAGAGTGAGTTGGGGATGAATAGAGGAGGTTGAGAAGAATTGGGGTTGCCATGAGAGATGAAGGGAGAGGTGTGAGAAAGAAAGGGAGGATGATGAGGACATCTCTATTACACATTCTTCATCCACTCTAAGTGTGCATGACAAAGCTAGTGATGAGGCTCCAAAAGGTCCTATGACAAAGCTAGTGATGAGGCTCCAAAAGCTAAGCTACTTCAACAACAGGTGCTTTTGTTTCTTAGAGATTCTTCTATTATGTTAGATGAGAATAGCATACTACCTAATGTAAATATGTTATGTGTTCTCAGTTTTGAAGCAACAGAAGATCATGTGGAGAAGGACCAAGTGGGCACGAGTCATGACAAGAAGAGTCCATGCGGGCAAGGAGCAAATCAACGGAAGACTACGTTTGAGAAAAATCAATCTACTAAAGTTTTCGAGTTTAGCATTGCTGCCGAAGGAGTGTTTTCTTCAATCAAGATCGTTCAGCCTTTTCGCTGGGAATTGGGTGCACGATAGATCTTCGCTTGGTGGTCGGCGAAATCAACACGAGTGTGTTTTGGTGGATTAAAGAGTGTTCGTCCTTTGCATTGGCATTGGAGGATCATTACAATTCATCAAGACTCCCGTGAGTATCCATTCTACGTTGAGAAGATCGGACGACCCCTTATCAATTAGGCAGTATGCTATTCTCATCTAACATAATAGAAGACTCTCTAAGAAACAAAAGCACCTGTTATTGAAGTAGCTTAGTCTTGCTCTTGTCATAGGACCTTTTGGAGCCTCATCACTAGCTTTGTCATGTACACTTGGAGTGGATGAAGAATGTGTAATAGAGATGTCCTCATCATCCTCCCCCTCTTGAAAAGGAGTCGTCCTCGACTCTGTGCCATCTTGTCCAAAGAATGGTGATAAATCAGCAACATTACAAGTAGTACTAACCCCATAATCGTCTCCTGGAAGCTCTATCTTGTATGCGTTGTGATGAGGACATTCTTTCCATAGATACAACTGTGCCGACTCCACAACAAGCTAAACAAACTGAAACTATGATACAAGCACCAATGACTACAGCGCGAGCACGTCAACTTAACCATCAGGTGAATGCGTTCCTAAGTTTGCGTAGAAATGTTTGAAAGAATGGAATACTTCTTAATTCTTGTGATGATTTAATTGTCCTTAGGAACCATGGAGAAGAACCACGTGAGCTCAAGTGGAACCGTCAAGCGCAAACCAAGTCCTGTTCGCGAGTTCGACTCGGATTCGGTCTTCCCAACAGCGTCTACTTCAAACGGCCATAACTTTTGATCCAGAAGGTTTCTCGGGGCCCATGAGTACTCGTTGGAAATATCTTGAAGTCTACTTTCAGATGGATCCAGTCTCACCTCAAAATTTTATCCGAGCCGGTCAGAAAGTGCAAAACAAGTCACGTCACTTTTCCAGTCCGAGTCAAAGTGGGACTTGGGCCTTGTAACCGAGTCCTGTTCGGCTTCCATGTGTTTTGCCCGACCCTCCACCTTCCGTGTCCGTTAAATTGGCAGCCTCTTCTAGGGTTTGGGTTTTGGTAGACTAAGTTAGCTTTTGCTACTTTGCCTTGTACTCGCGCGTGTCGGCTAGACAATGCATCAGCAATAACATTCTCCTTTCCCTTTTTGTGTTTTATGACATAAGGAAAAGACTCTATGAATTCAACCCACTTTGCATGCCTACGGTTCAATTTTACTTGACTTCTAATATGCTTTAATGACTCATGATCAAAATGAATGACAAATTCTTTGGGCCATAAATAATGTTGCCATGTCTCTAAAGTTCGAACTAGAGCATATAATTCCTTATCATAAGTAGAATAGTTCAAACTAGGCCCGCACAATTTTTCACTAAAGTATGCCACAGGTTTACCTTCTTGCAACAGCACACCACCCAATCCAATTCCACTAGTATCACATTCTAGCTCAAAAGTCTTACTAAAATCTGGAAGTTGGAGTAATGGTGCATGTGTTAACTTATCTTTCAATGTGTTGAAGGCGTCTTCATGTGCATTCCCCCAAGTAAACGGCACCCCCTTTTTAGTGAGTTCATTCAATGGTGCAGCGATGGTGCTGAAATCCTTCACAAAACGACGATAGAATCCAGCAAGTCCTAGAAAACTTCGCACCTGCGTGACCGTTTTAGGAGTCGGCCAACTCTGTATTGCCTCAACCTTGGCTTGATCAACTTCAATGCCCTGTGGAGTAACAACATAGCCAAGAAAAGAGACTCGATCCGTGCAAAATGTGCACTTCTCAACGTTACCAAATAAACGTGCATTACGTAAAGCATCAAAAACAGCACGTAAATGGCAAAGGTGTTCCTCTAGTGATCTGCTATATATCAATATATCATCAAAATAGACCACTACAAATTTACCAATGAAAGCACGCAAAACCTCGTTCATTAATCTCATGAATGTGCTAGGTGCATTAGTTAAACCAAATGGCATCACTAACCACTCATACAAACCAAACTTAGTTTTAAATGCTGTTTTCCATTCATCTCCCAATTTCATGCGAATTTGGTGGTACCCACTACGCAAATCAACTTTAGAGAAAACAATAGAGCCACTTAATTCATCAAGCATATCATCTAACCTAGGAATAGGGTGACGATATCTAATGGTAATGTTATTGATCGCTCTACAGTCCACACACATAGCCATGATCCATCTTTCTTAGGCACTAAAATTACCGGAACAGCACAAGGGCTAAGAGACTCACGCACATAACCTTTATCAAGCAATTCTTGAACTTGACGCTGAATCTCCTTAGTTTCTTCCGGATTGGTCCTGTATGGCGCACTATTGGGCAAAGATGCCCCGGGAATCAAATCAATCTGGTGCTCGATCCCTCGCACTGGTGGTAGCCCTGGTGGCACGTCCTTTGGAAAGACATCCATGTACTCCTGCAAAGATTAGTGACAGCAGGAGGCACGAGAAGAAGGTACCTCCTCGAATGAAAATAAAGCTTGTTTGCAAAGTAAGGCATAGCAAATAGAAGTACTAGCATCCAGCTCATTCACATCAGACTTAGTAGCAAGAAAACATGCACCTTTCAATTTAATCTCATTTTTCATCTCATGAACAGATTTAGAGTTTTTCTTTTTATGTTGCTCAAGTTCGCTTGCAACAATCTGATTTTCACTCCTATTATGCTCCTGATGTTTCTCTCTACTAGCTCTAGCAATCTCATCTTTGAAAATAGCTTCATGAGACATAGGATGTAACACAATTTTCTTGTCATGATGCACAAAAGAATATTGGTTTGTCTTACCATGATGCAGTGAATCTTTATCATATTGCCACGGTCTACCTAACAGCATAGAGCATGCTTGCATAGGTACTACATCGCATTCTACAACATCGTGATAAGAACCAATAGCAAAATTTACTCTCACCATTTGTGTTACCTTCACCTTGCCGCTATTATTGAACCATTGAATGTAGTAAGGTTGTGGGTGAGGTTTGGTGTTCAACGCAAGCTTCTCCACCATATCGGAGCTCACCAAGTTGTTGTAGCTCCCTCCATCAATTATCACTCGGCATGAGCGTTCCTTCACGACGCACTTTGTTTGGAAAAGGATGTGCCGCTGATTTTGCTCCGCCCTCTCCATTTGTGCACTCAACACACGCTGCACAATGAGGCTCTCATAGCGCTCTGCATCTTCAGCACCAATGTGCTCTTCTTCTTGCTCCTTCCCACTACCTGCATGGTCAGCTGCAAGCATAGCATATGTATCCTCATCCAAATCACTAGCAGAAGAATACTCACCATCATCTCTCACAATTAGAACACGCTTGGTTGGGCACTCACTCCTCACATGGCCATACCACTTGCATTGATGACATTGGATATCCCTCGTTCGTCCCGTAGATGCAACGGACGAAGAGCTCTTTGCATGTGCTTGGGCTGTCCCCTTTGTTGCTTCGGATGCCCGAGATGCCGAATTTGATGATGAAAATTGTGGCTTGCTGTTGGAGGAAGAAGGTGCAGGGGGTTGGCTTGATGGTGCGGCAGATGCACGTTGAGACCAAATATTTCCACGACCTGCAGAAACATTAGTCCTAGTGCTCGCGCGTCGTCCCTGTACTTCTCTTTCAGCTTTACAAGCAAGATGAAATAAACGAGTGATAGAATTATATTCCTTGTAAGCTAAGATATCCTGAATTTCCCGATTCAAACCACCCATAAACCTAGCCATAGCGGCTTCCTCAGTTTTCTCTAAGTCACAACGCAGCATGCCTGTTTACAATTCTTGAAAATATTCCTCTACGCTTTTACTACCTTGCCTCAATTGTTGCAACTTATGTAACAAATCACGTGCATAATATGAGGGAACAAATCTAGCTCGCATGATTCTTTTTAATGCATCCCAAGTTTGTGGTATGGTGAAAGGATTTTTCTTACAATATTCACTCCACCAAACAGACGCAAAGTCAGTAAACTCACTAGTAGCAGCCCTAACCCTTTTGTTTTCAGGGAATGCATGACAAGCAAATTTCTGATCAACAACCAATTCCCAAGTGATATAAGCATTAGGGTTATATTTTCCATCAAAAGGTGGCATAGTGAACTTAATCTTACCAAGCGATTCATCATTCTCGCGTACCTCATTCCAGCGTGGTTGACGATGACGGTGAGCATCCTCATCATCATCAATCTTAGTGTCAGCCGCATATTCGTCTCCACCATTTTCGTCCACCCTGCTGCCCAAGACACCAATATTGGCACGAGTACGCTGAGTTGGTGCAGCGGGAGATGCACGGCCCCTCTCATCAAGACGGTGCCAACGGAAGCCTCCAATGTTGCAAGCGTAGTGTTGGTGTCGATCTGCGCGGCCTCCAATTGGCCAAGGCGTTCGTTGGTGACCCTTACATCCTCATCAAGTCCCTCAGTGTGCAGCTTCATTTGGCGCTCAAAGTGTTGTATGATGCCCCTAGTCCGAGGGGAATGTGGCGCTGCCCGCAGGTCCACTGGTTCTCCTGACATTGTTAGAAGACAAGAAACAAACCAAGAAGAGAAAAAAATAATAAAACTGCAGGTTATGCCCTCACAACTACTGGGATGTGGTTAAATCAAGTCGCACACTCTCAACCTGTTCTATCAAGCTCTTACAAGTTCTTACCACAGCAAGCAGGAGGTGAATGCAGCCGACAAGACAAGACAATATCTCCTGGAAATTGGGTGTATCGCTGCCTCGGTCGCTAGTCCCTGTGAGGTGGTAGCCAAATCTGTGGAGCTATGGGTGGGCTGAGAGTGAACAAAGGATAACTAGAACCACATTAGTCAAAGCAAGTTGAATAAACGCTCAACGACGACACCGTGCTGGTCCTAGGCTAGACCGTACTAGAGACGCGAGCCTAGAACACAAACAAAGACACACCGTGCAGAAAGAAACTAGATGGCGTTGCACACGGAGTTCTGGAGCTCGAAAAAGGGTGCCGTCTTCACAGGGGACCTTAGAATCACGTGCAGAACGGCTCTGTCAATTTTGAGTGAATTCTGAGAAACTTGATTTTTCCTCGGTTTGCGGGCCCGTTTTGAGGGCCTAAACGACATTTTTTGGGGTCGAAGCTGCCGCGTATGTGCCTAAAGGCTTACGCGATTCTAAAATCTCCAGTTTTTTGGGCTCACTCTATCTTCCGATTTCCTTTCCAACGGATCAAGAATCGCCTCAATCGGAGGTCGTATGCAAAAGTTAGGTTTTTCTCTCTTTTCTGTTTTTTTCTTCTTTTTTTTAGCCGCGGCTCTTCTAGACGCGGCTGCCTGTTCCTTCTTGTCTCTGTTTTTTTTCTCTCTTTTTTCACACACGATGCAATTGAATCCGAATTCGTGCCCTACTCCAAGACCAATTAGGGCAAAGCCTCCGTAGCAACCGAGTCCTCCTCCTTTTCTACCCTCCTATGACAGTTCGGATCTAACTGCAACGGTGAGTCCAAAACATGAACAGAACTCGAAACTCTAAAGGAACTAGACACTAAGACCAGCAAAGGACACGACGATGCAACCGATGACTCAACAAACAAAGACTATGCAGCAAAAGCGTAAGGCTCAAATTGTTTCGAATGTTGGGGAATAGATCTGATCTGCTATTTTTTTTGGATTTCTGGACTGTAGGTAAAAATTGCAAAGACTAGATAAGATCTCTCACCGATCAACCTTGAGCTTTGATACCAACTGATAGCACTAGGGGTCCCGATCTTTCGATGAGAGTGGTAGATTCGATTGGGGAAGGAGATGACGTTGACGACCCGACTACAACCATCCAAGGACGCTGTGCCTTAGCGATCGATACACCAACTCCAGAGATTGTTCGTGACCTTGTCGGCGCACGATCAACCTAACCACGAGGGTTCTTGTTCCTGCAAGCAATCGAAGAACAAGCAAGAACAAGATGAACAGCAACTTAATTGCAAATAACGATGTAAGATTCAATCGAAAATAGAAAACGGTGGGGTTCCGAAGACAAGTACTCGGGCGGTCTAGGCAAAGCAGCAAAAGCTAACTTAGTCTAAACAAAACCCAAACCCTAGAAGAGGGTGCGGCTGCCTATTTAAGGGTCACGGAAGGTGGAGGGTCGGCCAAAACACAAGGAAGCCGAAAAGGACTCGAATTACAAGGCCCAAGGCCCACTTTGACTCGGACTAAAAAAGCGACGTGAATTGTTTTGCAGTTTCTGGTCGACTCGGATGAAATTTGGAGGTGAGGCCAGATCCATCTGAAAGTAGACTTCAAGAGCTTTCCAACGAGTACTCACGGGCCCTGAGAAACCTTCTGGATCAAAAGTTACGGCCGTTTGAAGTAGGCACTGTCAACAAGGCCGAATCCGAGTCAAACTCGTGAATAGGACTTGGTTTGCGCTTGATGGTTCCACTTCTATACTTGAGCTCATGTGGTTCTTCCCCATGGTTCCTAAGGACAATTAAATCATCACAAGAATTAAGTAGTATTCCATTCTTTGAAATATTTGTATGCAAACTTAGGAACGCATTCACCTGATGGTTAAGTTGATGTGCTCGCGCTCTAGTCATTGGTCCTTGTATCATAGTTTCAGTTTGATATGGAGTCGGCATGGTTGTATGCATGGAAAGGATGTCCTCATCAATATCTTCCCAAGGAACATTAGGAACTGGAAGTGGAGTGTACAAACCATGTGGATTGAGTTTTGACTTTGCTTTATGGCATGTGATGCATCTTTGAACAAATCTCTCGACGTCGCGCCTCATCCTTGGCCAATAGAAGTGATCAGCCAACATCAAGTATGTCTTCTCTCTTCCAAAGTGACTCATCAATCCTCCTGCATGAGACTCCTGCAAAAGTAGCAAACACACAGAAGAATCTGGAACACATAGTTTGTTCATGCGAAAGAGAAATCCATCATGAACATGAAACTTATCCCACCCTTTCCCATCTTTGCAATTAGAATATGGTGCTGAAAAGTCATAATCAGAAGCATACAAATCTTTCAAACTCTCTAGCCCTGGAACCTTGACTTCCAATTGAGAGAAAAGCACATGTTTTCTAGACAATGCATCAGCTACCACATTTTCCTTGCCTTTCTTGTATTTTAACAACGTATGGAAAAGTCTCATTGAATTCAACCCACTTAGCATGTCTACGGCTCAAGTTAGCTTGTCCTTTCAAATATTTCAAAGCTTCATGATCAGAATGAATGACAAATTCTTTAGGCCAAAGATAATGTTGCCAAGTCTCAAATGCACGCACAAGAGCATACAATTCTCTGTATAAACAGGATAATTCAATTATACACCATGAAGTTTCTCACTAAAATATGCAACAGGTTTTCTTTCTTGCATCAAAACACCACCAATACCTATTCCACTAGCATCACATTCAATCTCAAAAGTTTTAGTGAAATCAGGTAAAACAAGCAATGGTGCTTCAGTCAAACATTTCTTCAATTCAGCAAAAGCTTTATCTTGTTGTTCTCCCCAGTCAAAAGTGACTCCTTTTTTTGTTAATTCATTTAATGGGGCAGCAATGGTGCTAAAATCTTTCACAAATCGTCGATAAAAACTAGCAAGGAATTGCGAATAGCTTCAATTTTAGATTCATCAACTTCAATTCCATGAGCTGAAACAACATAGCCTAATAACATCACTTTGTTTGTGTAAAACGTACACTTCTCAAGATTAGCATACAATTTTTCAGTTCTTAGCACTTCTAGCACTTGTCTAATGTGTTCAACATGTTCTTCCAATGAGCGGCTATATATCAGAATGTCATCAAAATAAACTACCACAAATTTTCCAATGAAGTGTCTCAAAACATGGTTCATTAATCGCATGAATGTACTGGGGGCATTAGATAAACCAAAAGGCATCACTAGCCATTCATACAATCCAAATTTTGTTTTAAAAGCTGTCTTCCACTCATCACCATGTTTCATTCTAATTTGATGATTTTCGCTACGCAAATCAATCTTAGAAAAGATAGTAGAGCCACTTAATTCATCAAGCATATCATCTAACCTAGGAATAGGATGACGATATCGAACGGTAATATTGTTGATAGCTCTACAGTCTACGCACATTCTCCATGTACCATCTTTCTTAGGAACAAGAATGACAGGAACGGCACAAGGACTAAGACTTTCGCATACGTACCCTTTTTCCATAAGCACTTGGACTTGCCGCTGAATTTCTTTTGTCTCCTCCGGGTTTGTGCGGTACGGCGGCCGGTTGGGAAGTGGAGCTCCCGGCACCAAGTCAATTTGACGTTCGATGCCTCGAATGGGTGGTAAACCAGCGAGTACCTCCTCCGGAAAGACATCTTCATAAGCCTGTAACACTTGAGAAACCACACTAGGAAGAGAGGTTAAGTCATTAGTAGAAAGCAAAACATCTTTTTACAGCAATACCAAATGCTCCAAAGTGGAATCATCTCTCATTTTTCTCAGATCAGATTTGGTGGCTATCATAACCAACTTTTTCTCTCCCTCATCCTTTCTTTTTCCACTCAATTTTAGCTTGTGGCTCTCTCTCACCTTTTGTGCAATCACATTCTTTTGCTCCTTCCCTTTCTCACTTTCCACTTTCACCTCAATCTTTTGCATGTTTTCATGTATAATTTGAGAAGGAGTTAATGGTCGTAACAATATTTCTCTATTATTCCACATGAACTTGTATTGATTAGTTCTTCCATCATGAATCACAGAACGATCATATTGCCATGGTCTACCTAATAACAAGTGACATACTTCCATGGACATAACATTCTACAGTATCATGATAAGAACCAATTTGAAAGCTAACATCAACAGTGTACCCAACATTCATGGAACCATTATTATTCAACCACTGAATTTGATATGGATGTGGGTGTTTCTTGTATTTCAATCCAAGTTTAGTGCAAAGTTCTTTGCTAGCTAGGTTATGACAACTACCCCCATCAATTATAACTTTGCAACACTTACCATCTTTACTTACCTGAGCTCTTGTTTGGAAAAGGTTGCAGCGCTATTAATGGTTGGGTTTTGCTTAAACGCTCAATACCGAAGGGGTGCACACAAGGATAGGGCCGGACTCGGGGTCACAATACCCATCCCTATATGTTTCTTCTTCTCTTTCTTCCTCATGGCCATTCTCAAATGCCTCAAAATCAGCAAGGTGCTCTCCATCTTCTTCAGCAGAATCATATTCTCCATTCTCAGTTACCAACATTACCTTGTTATTTGGGCAATCCTTTTGCATATGTCCGCGACCAAGACACTTGAAGCATTGGATGGAGCTACTCTTGGCCGTAGAACCAACCGAAGATGATGAAGAAGGGGCTGGTCCTTTCTTTGGGAAGGAAGGAATGACATTCTTGGTACTTGGGGCAGCATGTGCACTAGGATTAAAACTTCCACTAGATGGGTTAGTTTTAAATGAATTGAAATGAGATGTGGTTTTACCTCCTGTAGGTGCTGTACGGGAAGTGTAGGAAGATGATTTTGAAACCCTTATGTCCTGTTGTACTTGCCTCTCAGCCTTAGTGGCTTGATGTACCAACTCCACCATGTTGTTGTAGGGTTGAAATTCGACAATTTGCTTGATGGAAGGATGCAAACCAGCAAGGAAACGAGCCATAGTTTGCTCTTCTTGTTCATAAATATTAGCCCTTATCATAGCCATTTCTATCTCTTTGTAGTACTCCTCAATCGTGAAACTTCCTTGCTTCAAATTCTGCAACTTATCAAAAAGGTCACGTTTGTAATGTTTAGGAACAAACCTTGCCCTCATATGGCACTTCATCTCTTCCCATGTGGTGATGGGTGGATCATTGTTCTCCATCCTTTGGTTTTGAACTTGTTCCCACCAAACCAAAGCATAATCATTGAATTCTAGTCCCGCCATATGGACTTTCTTTTCTTCAGAATAGTTGTCCAAGCGGAACACCTTGTCTACCTTGAGCTCCCAAGTGAGGTATTCTTCGGGTTCATGTGTACCTGAAAATGATGGCATTGTAAATTTGAGCTTACCAAATTTCTCCTCGTGTGGTCGTTCTTCGCCGTAACGATTACGGCGGTGGTAGCCGTCATCGTAGTGCAGAAAGTCATCGTCGTCAAAGTGAAGTGCTCCCCCATCACGGCCTCCATGTCCATGGCCCCTCCCCGGACCATGGAAGCCGCCCCCTGCACCTCTCCCAGGCAGGGGTGGACAGATTGCGTTTGCCACCATGCGGTCTCGCCGTTGTTGTGCATCATGGCCACCTCTAGCAACGCTTGCTTCCTCATCTCGTGGAGGTATACCACCCCCACGATGCACACTGCCTTCATCTTGTTGTGATCGAAGCGCGTGTACCACATTGTTCACAATGTTGGTACGTAGCACACTCATTTGTTGGTTCATCTCAATGCGAATGTCTTGTGTGGAATTGTTGATCTCTGCCTTGAGTTGCTCCTCCAGGGCCGAAGTAGTGGCGGTGAACTCATTGCGCAAAGTTCCCCTCAAAGCTTGGAATTGAAAACGAGTCACCGGGGAATTCAGACCATGCTCCTCTCCCATGTTGTCGTCTCCACCTAACATGGTTAATAGCACAAAGAAAACACAAGAACAACAAATATATGGGTAATATGTGGAGTTCACTCAATCTCACTTTTCCTCTCCCAAGTAAAGTTCTTACCTTTCCGAAGTGAATTGAGGCCAAAAGAAACTTACACTTGGTGGTGGCTACAATAACAAGTGATGATCAAGCGGATTTAAAAGTGACTCACAAGTGCATGGCAAAGGATATTTTGTGGAGCTTGGTTAGGAAATATTTATCCTACACGTCTGAATTTCACGATGTTGTAAAATTAAGTAATAATCCAAGCTAGAAAATATTGCCTATGTGCTGATCCAATAGATATAAGTGAAGTGTACGAACGCACACGCAAAGATCAATGTGACTCAATGCAACAAAGGAATGAGCTAGATCGAAACAATCAGGAAAATTAGCTCGTTTGCATCAAGTACTATGAGAGACGCTAGCCAATTGCAATAACAAGAAAAGAGGGCACAGGATTGCTCAAGAATTTTAGTCACTCAAACTAAAAATATGAACTAGAACTAATTCACCCAACCAGCCTTCTCTCCCTTTTTTTCTTGTTTTTGCTACCTTGCCAATCACCCAAATATGTTCAACTCACTGTTCTGAGTCTATTGAGGTATATTTGTCACAAACTTTTTGGGGAAGGTAAGGGTATAAAGGTCTCTCTCTCTTTAAACTTTGAACAATTTTTTTTTTCTAATCGGCCGAGCGGGTGATGCACAAGCCCACTTGATGAGAACATCTCTACTATGCATTCACCTGCCACTCCAAGGGTGTATGATAAAGCTAGTGATGAGATTCCAACAGGTCATATGACAAGAGCAAGAGCTAAGCTACTACAACAATAGGTGCTTTTGTTTTTTAAAGAATTTCCTATTGCTTTAGATGAGAATGGTATACTACCTAATGCAAATACACTGTGCGTTCTCAGATTTGAAGCAATGGAAGAACAAGGATGGAAGGACCAACGGGCGAGCCCCATGGAGAAAGAGACCCATGCGACCAGAAGGGTGGAGGCCCATGCGGTCACATGTCAAAAGGAGGGAAGCCCCATGCGCCAATTGAGGAGTTTGTGGGCCTGCGTGCCAATAGTGGGCTGAGATTGCATAATTCAGCCATGTAATTAGTTAGTGTTTAATTCCGAATTGTTTTAGGATTCGTAAACCAGATTGAACTCGGCCTTAGGCCAAGTCCGTGCGTGCGAGGTTAGGGTTGGCTTTAAGTAGCAGCTGCCCCCCCTATTGTCCTTTAGACCACTTTTGATAATAGAATACTCTTGTACTTTCTGTTGGCCGAACCAACTTGAGGGAATTGGGAGTTCACTGAAATCAAGATCGTTCAACCTTTCCGCTGGGAATTGGGAGCGCGATAGAACTTCATCGGTGGTCGTGAAGTTCAGCACGTGAGGTTGGGCGAATTATGGAGTGCTAACTCTTGCATTGGCAACGGGAGATCACTACGGTTTGTCGAATTCTCGTTAGTATCCAGATCCTACGTCGAGAAGATCGGGCGACCCAGTATCATCTTGGTATTAGAGCACGGTTTACTCGGTAGGATTATTTAACCTTACTTTTAGATTGTTTTACTTCTGTTCGTATAGTCCATTAAAACCGAAAATTGCCACAAAAAAAATCCAAACCCTAGTTTCGCATCCATTAGAAATTTTTGTTTAGGTGCTGATCTTTGTGTTCTTTCGCATAACTTGATCTTGTATCCACATAAAACCTAAAAAAATCCACTGGTTTAATTTCTCAATTAGCGCCCACAAAAAGTAGATTCAATTTACTCTTAGAGTCGAATCCGAGTCTACAACCTTTTCCAAGAGCAATCCGAGTACAACCTTAGAATACAGTCAGTTTTTGGCTAGCTGTCCACATCCGAATCCGTTTGGGAGATTGCCATCCGAAACCAACTCTAGGGAGGTGCTTCGCGATTGCCTTGCCGTGAGCAATAACCGAACACAATACAGACGAGCTTCACTTAAATCCTTTGAATACTTGAGACTAGTCTTGATATTGCACTGAGGGCTACTCCTGAATACTCATAGCTGAACATTGGCTTGTTCATCACCCACTAGGCCGATCAAAAAAAATCAAAGTTTAGAGAGAGAGAGATTGGGCTTTTAATTACCTTTATACGCCTACCTTCCACAAAAAGTTTGTGACCCATATACCTCAATAGACTAAGAACAGTGATTTGAACATATTTGGGTCAGTGGCTCGGTAGCAAAAAAAAGAGGCGAGCAAAAAAAACCGAAAAAAAGTTGAGGGAAGGCTGATTTGGGTGAGTGGGTCTAGTTCGTAGTTTTAGTTTGAATTACTAAAATTCTTGAGCAATCTTGTGCCCTCTACTCTCCTTATTGCAATTGGCTAGCGTCTCTCCTAGTACTTGATGCAAAACGAACTATTTCATTATTACTTTCAGATTGCTTCCAACTAGCTCATTCCTTTGTTTGCATTAAGTCACATTTATCTTTGTGTGTGCGTGCATATACTTCACTTAAACCTATCGGATCAACACTTGGGCAAAGTTTCTAGCTTGGATTATTATTTAATCTTACAACATCGTGAAATTCAGATTGTGTAGGATAAACACTTTCATACCAAGCTCCACCATATAACTGTTGTTGTGCAAGTAGTGAACACTCTTAAATTCGCTTATCATCACTGTGCTGTTGTCACTTCTGCCAGGTGTAAGTTTTTATTGGCCTTAATTCACTTCGGAAGGGTAAGAACTTTACTTGGGAGAGAAAACAGTGAGATTGAGTGATTTCCATAAAGCATTATTCTACATAGCTATTTCTTTCTTGCATAGCTAACCATGTCAGGTGGAGGAGAACACCATGATGAGAGTGGTGACACAAATGAAACTGAAGCATTCGTCAAGCAATATCAATTTGGGGCACTCCATGAACACTTTCAACGTGAGTTACACCAAGGGCTCGATCAACTCCATGAGAAGTATGATGCTTCTGCTGATCAAATTGCAAGGGAGATGCAAAATATGGAGATACAAGCTGATAAAAATGTGCGCCAATATGCTTTTGCTTGTATGGGCTCGACCACTAGGCTCATACAAGCTCGCAATGGTGGCGATGAAGCAAGTGTTCAAGGAGGTGAAGCTGCTACCCATGTACTGCACCGCAACACCGAGTGGCGGCCAACGTGGTGCGTCCACCACAGCTCGGAGGACGAGGAGGAGGCCATGGAGGGCGTGGCCAAGGTCTAGGTGGAGGCCGTGGTGGCCGTGGTGGTGCTGCACATGCGATGGAATGGGATGGTGATTTGCTTTGCTTTACAATGACCACTATCGTCGTCCACGCAATGAAGATGATGGATTGGGCAAGCTCAAGTTTTCCATGCCCAAGTTTGTAGGTGGGACTGATCCCGAGGAGTATCTCACTTGGGAATTGAAGGTTGACAAAATATTCCGTATGCATCACTATACGGATGAGAGAAAGATACAATTGGCATCACTTGAGTTTGAAGGCTATGCTTTGGATTGGTGGGAACAAGTCATTACTCAAAGAGCTGAGAATGGAGTATGATGAGGCGATGGGGTTCCGATCTTCCGATAGGATGATAACTATCGATTTTGGGTGGAGGTGACCCTGGCTATCCGACTACAAACGCACGACGTCGCTTGCGCCTTAGCAACCGCTGAACCAACTCCGAGATGTTATTGACCTCGCTGGAGGCGCGATCAACCTGAACCTGAAGTTCAATTCTTGCGAGCAACTGAAGAACCAGCAAGAATAAGATGTAGGTAATCTGATATTGCGAATATGAATGAAGCATAAATTGTATTGCGAATCACAAAGTTGGGATTCCGAAGATGTCTTGACAGGTGGTCGTCCGACACAACTGAAGAACAAAGTTTGCACAAAGGCTAAACCTAAACTCAACGAAATCCAAGTCCTAGCAACAGAGGCGGCGGCTCCTATATAGGAAGAACGACGCCCTAGGGTTACAAGGCCCATGGGCCCAAGTGGTGGTGGTGCAGCACCTTTTTTGACTCGGACTCAGAAATCAATGTGGACTCTTTTCATGATTGCGGTCGGCTCAGATGGAATTTGAAGATGAGGTTGGATCCATTGGAAAACAGACTTCATAAGCTTTCCATTAAGTACAAGAACGTCCCAAACGGAGTCCGTATGAGGAAGTTATGTCCGTTTAAAATTGCACCATTGCAGCAGTCCGAATCCGATTCCAATACATGCCCAACACGGACTCTTTTGACGATTGCGGCCGGCTCGTATAAAATTTGAAGATGGGGTTGAATCCTTTAGAAAGTAGACTTGATAAGATTTACATCAAGTCCATGAACGTCCCAAACGGAGTCCGTATGAGAAAGTTACGTCCGTATGAGGAAATTATGTCCTTTAAACTTGCACCATTGCAGCAGTTCGAATCCGATTCCAGTATGTGCCCAACACGGACTCTTTTGATGATTGCAGTGCGCACAGAAGAAATCCAGAGGTGATACCAGATCCATTGGAAAGAGGATGAGAAAAGCTTTCCAACAAGTACTCGTGGACCTCAAACAGACTTCATATGTGAAAGTTATGCATATTTAAAGTTGGGCCTGTCAGGCTGAATCCGAATTGATCTGGAGGCCGAATTGGATTCCAAAACGTGCCCATCTTGAACTCTTGCTTGAATTGGTGTAAAAGTGACGTGGTACTGTAAAAATATATATTTTCATCATTAGGTAGCATCATATTCTCATTTAAAATATGTTGAGTCTGAAGAAACGAATTCACCTTTAGTTCAATCTTGATATTGGACGCTATTGTCGTATGTGTTTGTGACGTGGTCACATCATCCTCCCCTTCTTGACAGAAAACCGTCCTCGGTTTTAACATATGTGTAGCCTCACGTATTGCATGATCTTGATCATAAATCTCGGTGCATGATAACAAACGCAACAAACTCTCATTATGTAATATCAAAAGGTCTTTATGAAACAAAGTAAAACCTCTTTGAAACGAGCTCACCTGATAATTTAAGCGATGCGTAGGAGCTCTTGTAATTGGGACAACAAGCATAACAAATATGGTTGTATCCATAGGGGTCAAGTCTTCATTAGAGTAGACCCTGTGGCAAGAGATGAAGCGAGAAATGAGAGTCCGTTTTGTTCCTCGTCATTACAAGTGTGATCTATTTCATAAATTGCATAATATCAAGAAGGGAGCACATTCTGTGGAGTACTCCAAAGAGATGGAGCTAGCCATGATGCGAGCCAAGATTCAAGAACAAGAAGAGCAAACAATGACACACTTCCTCTCAGGTTTGCACCATCAATTCAAAAGAATTGTCAATTTTCAGCCTTATAACAATCTTTATGAGTTAGTGATGTGACCACGCCACAAACACACACGACAATAGCGCCCAATATCAAGACTGAACTAAAGGTGAATTCGTTTCTTCAGCTTAAACATATTTTAAATGAGAATATGATGCTACCTAATGATGAAAATATATATTTTGATAGCACCACGTTATTTTTACATCAATTCAAGCAAGAGTTCAAGTTGGACACGTTTTGGAATCCAATTCGGCCTCCAGATCAATTCGGATTCAGCCCGACAAGACCAACTTCAAATGTGCATAACTTTCACATACGAAGTCCGTTTGAGGTCCATGAGTACTTGTTGCAAAGATTTGCTTATCCTCTTTCCAAGGGATCTGGTATCACCTCTAAATTTTTTCTGTGCGCACTGCAATCATCAAAAGAGTTCGTGTTGGACACGTACTGGAATCGGATTTGGACTGCTACAATGGTGCAAGTTAAAACGGGCATACCTTCTTCATACGGACTCCGTTTGGGACGTTCTTGTACTTCATGGAAAGCTTATCAAGTATACTTTCCATTGGATCCAACCTCATCTTCAAATTCCATCCCAGCCGACTGGAATCATCAAAACAATCCACATAGGTTTCTGAGTCCGAGTCAAAAGGGTGCTGCGCCACCTCCACTTGGGCCCATGGGCCTTGTAACCCTAGGGTGTACCCTTTGGGATGCCTCCCCTGGTTGTTTTCACTATATAGGATCCACCGCCTCCCTTTCTAGGACTTAGATTTTGTTTAGATTAGTTTAGCCCCATGTGCAAACTCCACGTTGTCTCTTGTGTCAGCTAGACCAACAGATTCGTGTTACAGAACCTCAACTCCTTGTGCGACTTTTATATCTAGCAAATTTCAGATTGCTCACTATCCTTGTTCTTGCGTGTTCTTCGGTTGCATGCAGGAATAGACCTTTGTCGTCAGGTCAACCGCGTTCTTGGCACGGTTGATAACATCTTAGGGTTGGTTCAGCGATTGCTAAGGCGCAAGCGTCGTCGTACGGTTGTAGTCGGATCGTGAGAGTCACCTCCACCAAAATCGAAGTTATCATCCTATCGGAAGACCGGGACCCCATCGCCTCATCAGTTGGTATCAGAGCTTCAGTTGACCGGTAGAAATTTCTTGTATCTCTAGTTAGTAGATTGGTTTTTTATTTCCCATAGTCCAGAAAAATGCCCTACAAAAAGAGTTAATTTCTGCTGTCCAAACCCCGTTGTGCCTTTCAATCTGTTAGTTTCGGTTTGCTAAATTGAATTTGTGTCCGTTTTAGCTTTCTCTAGTTGCTGGTCATATCTTTGTTCCTTTCAAAAATCCAAAGAAAAAATTCCCCACCCCAAACCCTAATTCCAATTTCGGCTGATTTTTCCTTTCTCTGCAGCCGCCACCAAAAAAGCCATAACTTTTGATTCCTGGATTATTTTTGAGTGAGACCACCACCATTAGATTCAAAACGTCATTTTCCATCTATCTGTAAAGTTTCACGTCATTCCAGCAAGGCAGTTAAGAGATATATGCGGTGAACGTTGACCTAAAATTTCAGATTGAATCTGCAACAGCCGGTAGTTGTGAATTTTGTGCGAATTTTTCGGTCGGTTTGCAGAACTTGGCCCCAAAACAAAAGTTGTATAAAAAGCCGTCAGAAAACGGAGAAATAAAGAATCATTGAAAAAAAGGCAACTGAAAAAAAGTTACGGCCAAAATACCGACATGTTGTCCAGTGGACAGAAATCTTCAGTTTTCAAGTTTTGGATCAATCTTTGTGTTCTTCAATTGCAGATTGCATTCGATTGAATTATCTTATATTTACCACTCCCATACATTGCCATACATATATTTTAGCCTTCTTCCATCCTTGGTTGATCAGCAACATAGGCTAAGTGCTAGATAGTAACTATAATTCAATTCTGTGCAATTTCTGAAATTAATTGATTGTTTTCCTTTGCTACAAAATACATAGCATATCCAAACTCCACTTTTCTACTAACCGAACAGGTCTTGCTATACCTTGCAATCGCTTTACTCATCACTTGAGTTATATTTATCACGAACCAGCCACCGGTTGCACCACCTGTTTGCTTTGGTAAGAACTCGTAAGAATTTGGTAAGAGCTTGAGAGATGTGTGACTTGATATGAGCCTCCATATCCTAGTAGTTGATAGGAATATTTACTTGTGATTTGTTTCCTTGTTTTCTACTAACAATGACAGGCTTGAGAAAATTGGTAGATTATGATGTCATCGCGGGCAGATTTGAACTCGAAGGGAAACAATTACCGGTATATATCTTGCCACTCACCGCTGAGAGTACGTCGTCAGACTACTTCTTGTGGGTTACTATGATGGATAGCTACTTTGAAAGACAAGATCTTGATCCGTATGAGAAGATGAGCATGGCAAGGACGACGCTGATTGGTGATGTTCAACATTGGTGGTCGAATCTTGAGTTCCACTACATCTACACATGGGAGGAGATGAAGAAGAAATTGCAATATCGTTTTGCACCTCCACCACCCACGGTCACAAGCGAGGTGCAATCTGAGGTAACTGAAATATTGATATTGTTTTGGCTCCTACTCCATCTACAGATATCACCGAGATACTTGAAGAGGTGAAGAATGATCAGGTGCATCTTATGCCATTAGAGGAGAAGTTTCAGGTACCTCAGATGTCGATGAGGACGATAATGACAAAGGTACTGATTTGGTGCTACAACAAGACATAGATCAACCTTGTGAGTATATACCTGCTGTAGTGCAATCTTTTCATATTCCTTGTGTTGATTTGAACGAACCATGTGCTGATCTAAATTCTCATAATTTTGCACATGTCGAATTAATTACACATAAGGAAGTATTTGATAGAATATCCCCTGCTGATGCATTGTGCTATATCAAGCTTAATGAGGTCGTTAGTTTGGATTGTGCTATGGAGAAAGTTTCTGAACTTGCATGTTCGAAATTCTTGTTTAGTGCCTACACCCCTGGGTATAAGTTTAATTTGATTGGAGATTATGGTGTAGGAAATCAATTTCTTGTATATCGAATATGCATAACTTGTGATCACATGGATGAATTGAAGCTTGTTGTTTTGAACAACAACACTTGTATGCTCAATCTTGTTCATTATGAAAGAAAAATAAAATTTAGTGATCATTCAATGCCTATGTGTTCTTCTCTTGTTGAACCATCTAACATTGACAATCTGAATAATGAAATTGATGTATGGAAGAACTTGCAAATCTTTTCACCCATAATAGATGAATTTGCTATTGCTCAATTGAAATCTGATTATATGAAAGAACTTTGTTTGATTCCAAAAGTTGTAGCTTTACCCATATGTGCCACCACTACAAGTATACAACTTCCAAGATTTGAATTGCATAGATGCTTCACTTACATTTGCAAAACAAGTTGCAATAATTGCTGTGTGAGAAATTTTGATTTGCTCATTAACATATATGATTACTTTTGGGTTAATAATATAATGAGCTTTTATGATCACTGTTGTTTTATAACATTAATTGTGCAACAACGAAGAACTGTTAAAATGGATGACATATACATATACCATGCATACACCTTGGCTTCTTTTGTTACCATACTTTCAGCTTATCAAAAGCCGAGGACGGCTTTATTTTCAAGAAGGGGAGAATGATAAGAACATGTACCCTATGGATATAATCATATTTGCTTTACTTGTTGTTCGAATTACAAGAGCTCCTACGCACCACTTAAATTATCAGGTGAGTTCGTTTCAAACAGGTTTCACTTTGTTTGAAAAAGAACTTATGATATTACATAATGAGAGTTTGTTGCGTTTGTTATCATGTACCGAGATTTATGATCAAGATCATACAATATGTGAGGCTACACAAATGTTAAAACCGAGGACGGTTTTCTGTCAAGAAGGGGAGGATGATGTGACCACGCCACAAACACACACGACAATAGCGCCCAATATCAAGATTGAACTAAAGGTGAATTCGTTTCTTCAGCTTAAACATATTTTAAATGAGAATATGATGCTACCTAATGATGAAAATATATATTTTGATAGCACCACGTTATTGTTACATCAATTCAAGCAAGAGTTCAAGTTGGACATGTTTTGAAATCCAATTCGGCCTCCAGATCAATTCGGATTCAGCCTGACAAGACCAACTTCAAATATGCATAACTCTCCAATATGACGTCCGTTTGAGGTCCATGAGTACTTGTTGGAAAGCTTTGCTTATCCTCTTTCCAATGGATCTGGTATCACCTCTAAATTCCTTCTGTGCGCACTGCAATCATCAAAAGAGTTCGTGTTGGACACGTACTGGAATCGGATTCGGACTGCTGCAATGGTGCAAGTTAAAACGGGCATAACTCCTTCATACGGACTCCGTTTGGAACGTTCTTGTACTTCATGGAAATCTTATCAAGTCTACTTTCCAATGGATCCAACTGCATCTTCAAATTCCATCCGAGCCGACCGGAATCATCAAAACAATCCACGTAGGTTTCTGAGTCCGAGTCAAAAGGGTGCTGCGCCACCTCCACTTGGGTCCATGGGCCTTCTAACCCTAGGGTGTACCCTTTGGGACGCCTCCCCTGGTTGTTTTCACTATATAGGAGCCGCCGCCTCCCTTTCTAGGACTTAGGTTTTGTTTAGATTAGTTTAGCCCCATGTGCAAACTCCACGTTGTCTCTTGTGTCGGCTAGACCAACAGATTCGTGTTACAGAACCTCAACTCCTTGTGTGACTTTTATATGTAGCAAATTTCAGGTTGCTCACTATCCTTGTTCTTGCGTGTTCTTCGGTTGCATGCAGGAATAGACCTTTGTGGTCAGGTCAACCGCGTTCTTGGCACGGCTGATAACATCTTGGGGTTGGTTCAGCGATTGCTAAGGCGCAAGCGTCGTCGTACGGTTGTAGTCGGATCGTGAGAGTCACCTCCACCAAAATCGAAGTTATCATCCTATCGGAAGATCGGGACCCCATCGCCTCATCAGTTGGTATCAGAGCCTCAGTTGACCGGTAGGAATTTCTTGTATCTCTAGTTAGTAGATTGGTTTTTTATTTCCCATAGTCCAGAAAAATTGCCCCACAAAAAGAGTTAATTTCCGCTGTCCAAACCCCGTTGTGCCTTTCAATCTGTTAGTTTTGGTTTGCTAAATTGAATTTGTATCCGTTTTAGCTTTGTCTAGTTGCTGGTCATATCTTTGTTCCTTTAAAAAATCCAAAGAAAAAATTCCCCACCCCAAACCCTAATTCCAATTTCGGCTGATTTCTCCTTTCTCTGCAGTGAAAGGCAGTTAAGAGATACATGCGGTGAAAGTTGACCTAAAATTTCAGATTGAATCTGCAACAGCCGGCAGTTGTGAATTTTGTGCGAATTTTTCGGTCGGTTTCCAGAACTTGGTCCGAAAACAAAAGTTGTAGAAAAAGCCGTCAGAAAACGGAGACAAAAAGAAGGCAACTGAAAAAACGTTACGGCCAAAATACCGACGTGTTGTCCAGTGGACAGAAATCTTCAGTTTTCAAGTTTTGGATCAATCTTTGTGTTCTTCAATTGCAGATTGCATTCGATTGAATTATCTTGTATTTACCACTCCCATACATTGCCATACATATATTTTAGCCTTCTTCCATCCTTGGTTGATCAGCAACATAGGCTAAGTGCTAGATACGAACTATAATTCAATTCTATGCAATTTCTAAAATTAATTGATTGTTTTCCTTTGCTACAAAATACATAGTGTTGTAGGGGTGGCCCAACCCCCCGTGACTGGGCCGTGCAACTAGTCCAACATGTAATAGGCCCAATAGTGTAGAGGAATATACCAGTGTAAATATACCAATGTACCCTCATCCCTTGTAAGTGCTAAGGGGTAGAATGGGAAATTCCCGTTCTACCCCACTCATATATATAAACCCCCAGGAGGGGCAAAGGGGGGAGGGCCTCTCATTCTCACCAACTATCCCACACAGATCTGGCTCCTATCTTCCTCTTCTACTAGTCCCCCTTTTTCCCTGTTTGGCCCGTAGCCACAACAGATGGCGCCGACCGTGGGGACTGAACGAAAAGTCGCTTAAGGAGTCGAGAGCTGTTCTTGGGAGTATGCCATTTAATTGTAGCACTGGCACCGTTGGCAGATAAGTACTTCGCTCTGTCTCGTATATACTGTATTGAATAGATCTGGGATCTAGTCGAAGCATGTAGTGAATATATCTGAGATCTAATTGAATCGCCTATTTCGATGTTGTTGTCATCTCCGTATGGGAGGCAGTCACGCAGGAAAATTATTCTTGGGACGACTCGGTGATATACTCACATCTCCGCCTCTGCGCGACGTCAAGCCGCAGCACCGAGTCTCTGCGCGTCGTCACCACCCTACGCGAGGTTCCGAGGCCTACGCGCTCGCGGACTCCGCTGCCACCAACCTCCGCGCGTAATGGACGTCGCCGGAGGCGCGAAGCCTCCCTAACGCCGAAGACGAAGTCGCTTGCTATGGGCTTCCGAAGGTCTCCGTGACTGCAAGGTGGCCCCACGCCGTGGCCTCCACGGCGAAGTAAAGTCTCCGCGACAAGCTGCGCGCGTACGTGAAATATTAACTCATGCGCGTGTACATCAATCCAGGCAAGCTTCACCCATCCGCATGTCTACCAGGCATACATATCCATTCACGTCATACATGTGTATCCATACATACATGTACCTAAAATATCTGCTCATGCATGTACGGGGTCATCCATCCGCATGATACGGCATCTAGCCAGTGCGTAGTCACGCGTGCATCGCCGTAACCATGCATGCGCAGCTTTTTCTCTCTCACACCGCACACGAGCAGGTCACTCGGCTCCGGCGAATCGCTGGCGCCCGCCGCCTCAGGCGCTCGGTGACTACGCCATCTCCACCGCCTTCGACCGGCGGCCGACCCCGCCGAGGCGGCTCGACGAGGTCGCCTGTGGCTCGCCGCCCGCATACCCGCTCCGCGCAGACCACACCTTCGCGAAAAGGCCTCGGCTTCACGCCGCCTGCGTCCGCAAGTCGTACCTTGCCGCCTCGCGGTGAGGGCCGCCGCGCCACCCACGTGCCTCCACGCCGAGCCGCCGCCCGAGCCGCCGGACCGGGATGACTTCGCCGCCGCCGCTCGACCTGGATGACCGCCGCCGCCGCTGGACCTGGATGGCTTCCATGCAGAGCCTCCGCACAAGCCTCTCGCTCCACGCCGAGCCTCCACGGGCCTCCGCGATGTCGGCTTCGCCACGAAGTCTCCGCCGGTGTTGCACCCAGCCGCGCCGCCGCCGCGATACCTCGCGACGAGACACCTCGCGCGTCGCCCTCGCGATCGACTCTCAATGCGACGTGAAGCCTCGGCATCGCGTGGCGAATGGAAGCAATGGCGAGGATGCGTGCGCGACGCATGCATGCATGCATGGCGAGATCCTTTTCATCACGCACACGCGCGCGCTTGTTCGTGGCTCGGCATGCATGCGTAGGCGAACCAGCTTGAAGAGCGGCCCGCGCCAATTGTCCTCCACTATGTCGCCGCCGCCTCGCGTCACCAGCCTTCGCGCACGGAAACCAAGGAGTCTACCTGCCGCCTCGCCGGCGCCGACCTGCGCCCCATGCCTCCAGTGCTTCGCCGCGCCTCAGCGACCGGGGACCCGTGGCGCCGAAGGCCACCTTAGAGCCTCCTCGCCCGTGGCCTCGGTGGACGCCGGGTCCCGCCGGCAATGCGACTAGTCTCCGCCGAGCCCCGGGTCTCCGTCAAACGCCGCACGAGCAGCTCAAGTCTCGCCAACCTCGCGCGAGCAGCTTCAAGTCTCCGCCAACCTCGCGCGAACAGATCCAAGTCTCCGCCAGTCTTCCGAGTTCGCCAACGCCGCGCGAGCGCCGAAGTCTCCACCAACGCCGCGCGTGGAGTGAGCTGCCGCGGGAGCCAACATGAGGGCAACATCTCCATCGCAGCATGTACCATTCAGGCAAAGTGCGAACCACACTCCATCCGCCAGCGCGAGCACCGGCGCGCGTGGGGTGCAGGAAGACAAAACGGCATCCATCCGCGCAGCGTACACGGTATTCATCTACCCACGCCCAGCCGGCCGACTTCGTCGCGACGGACTCGCGACGACCTGCGCCGACCTTCGCCGCCCCGCGACGCCGACCTTTGCTGCTGGCGTCCACGTGGCGAGCTCGCGGACGCCACGCCGCAGCAGCTTGGGAGCTCACCGAGCTCACTCGTGGTCCGCGCCACGCATGGGAACATGACGCCCATGTCACGTCGTGCATGGTGCACGGTGTCGGCCTTTGCTGATTAATCTCGCCATGGTGGACCCGGGATGACTTTGCCGGCCTCGCCAGCTCGCGACGACCGCCGCCAAAGATTCGCCGCAGACTCCAGCGACCTTCGCTCGCAGCGATTTCGCTGCCTCCGCTGGCGAGGCCTCGGAAGAGGTCTCCGAGCAGGCCGACTCCCGTCGGCGAAGTTCTCGACGAGGCCTCCGGCCATCCGTCCCTCCGCGCCATGTATCGCAGGTCTCCGCGCTGCGAGTTTACTCGCATCGCCACCACCCCGTCCGATACGTATTGCATGTGATTACGCATGGAGCTTTGATGATCACCGTTGTTTTCTTGCGTGCATGGCATTAAGGAAACGGTTGTACATCATGTCGCTTATTGCGCGCATTCCATTTTGAGAGCATTTGGTTTGGCCGTGTTTGCTTCTTCGGTCTTGGCCTGTTCTAGGCTACCGTGGCACCTAATGCTTTTCCAGATCGCATTCGGAGCATTTGTTATCGCAAATCTTCGCCATTTCTTCGACGCCTCTCTTTTGGTCCTCATTTTTATTTTAAATCGCACGACGGCCTTGGCGACGGCGTACTCTGCGAGTATAAATAAGACGTGGCGCCGAGGTCCGCCTCGCACGCGCGAGTCTACGGACTATAAAAAGACGCGACCGCCGAGGCATTCCTCCGCGCACCGTCCACGGACTCTAAAAAGACGCGACCGCCGAGGCATTCCTCCGCGCGACTAGTCTACGGACTCTAAAAAGACGCGACCGCCGAGGCATTCCTCCGCGCACCGCCACGGACTTTAAATAAGACGCAGCGGGGACGCCCGCGCGCACTCTACGGAGTATAAATAAGACGTAGCGTCGAGGTACGCCTCCGCACGCACCAGTCCACGGACTTTAAATAAGACGTAGCGTCGAGGTTCACCTCCGCACGCGAGAGTCTGCGGACTATAAATAAGACGTGGCGTTGAGCTCGCTTTCCGCGCGCACTACCTACGGACTATAAACAAGACGTGGCGCCGAGGTTCACCTCACGCGAGTCCGTGGACTATAAATAAGATGTAGCGTTGAGCTCAGCTTCCGCACGCACCAGTCTACGGACTATAAATAAGACGTGGCGTTGAGCTCGCCTTCCGCACGCACTACCTACGGACTATAAATAAGACGTAGCGTCGAGCTCAGCTTCCGCACGCACCAGTCTACGGACTATAAACAAGACGTAGCGTCGAGGTTCACCTCCGCACGCGAGAGTCCGCGGACTATAAATAAGACGTAGCGTTGAGCTCAGCTTCCGCACGCGCGAGTCTACGGACTATAAATAAGACGTAGCGTCGAGGTTCACCTCCGCACGCGAGAGTCCGCGGACTATAAATAAGACGTAGCGTTGAGCAAAGCTTCCGCACGCACCAGTCTACGGACTATAAATTAAGACGTAGCGTCGAGGTACGCCTCCGCATGCGTGAGTCTACGGACTATAAATTAAGTCGTAAGTGCGACACGCCGAGACGGTAGGGAGTGCCTCGCTTAGGCGGCGCACCACTTGGATATCGCGCCCTTGCGCGCGTTGCACCAGGGAGTGCACCGTGACTTTTCGAAGGTAGGGGAACGGCGGCTTCGCCTCCCTACCTCGGCGCGCGTAGTGCCCTCGGCCTACGCCGCAAGCGCCCGCTCGCGCGGCACTCTTTCGGCGGTAGGGGAACGGCGGCCGCCTCCCTACCTCGGCGTGCGTGGTGCCCTCGGCCTACGCCGCAAGCGCCGCTCTCGCGGGCACTCTTTCGGAAGTAGGGGAACGCGGCCGCCTCCTACCTCGGCGTGCGTAGTGCCCTCGCCACGCCGCAGCGCCGCCTTCGCGGGCACTCGCCGAGGGTAGGGGAACGGCGGCTTCGCCTCCCTACCTCGGCGTGCGTAGTGCCCTCGCCCTACGCCGCAGCGCCCGCCTTCGCGGGCACTCGCTTCGGGTAGGGGAACGGCGCCGCCTCCTACCTCGGCGCGCGAGTGCCCTCGGCCTACGCCGCAAGCGCCCGCTCTTCGCGGGCACTCGTTTCGAGGGTAGGGGAACGGCGGCTTCGCCTCCCTACCTCGGCGTGCGTAGTGCCCTCGACCTCGCCGCAAGCGCCGCCGCGGGCACTCTTTCGGGTAGGGGAACGGCGGCCGCCTCCCTACCTCGACGGCGTAGTCCCCTCGGCCTACGCCGCAGCGCCCGCTCTTTGCGGCACTCTTTCGGGTAGGGGAACGGCAGCCGCCCCCCCTACTCGGCGTCGTGAGTGCCCTCGCCCTCGCCGCAGCGCCGCTCCTCGCGGGCACTCTTTCGGGTAGGGGCCACGCGGCCGCCTCCCTACCTCGGCGCGCGTGAGTGCCTCGGCCTACGCCGCAAGCGCCGCTCTTCGCGCACTCTTTGAAGGTAGGGGACGCGCGCCGCCTCCTACCTCGGGTCGGCGCCTAGTCGACTAGACGCGCGCTCCAACCCCTCCCTTCAACGGGTGGCCGCGGCCGGGCGCCAATCGAAATGACGCGCGCGCTCCGCCCTACCCTTCAACGGGTGGCGCGGCCGGCGCCTGGTCGGCGAGAGACGCGCGCGCCGTCCCCTTCCTTCGAACGGGTGGCTGCGGCCGGGCGCCTAGTGGAAGTAGACGCGCGCTCCGCCCCTACCCTTCGAACGGGTGGCGCGGCCGGGCGCCAGTCAGCGACGCGCGCGCCCGCCCCTACCTTCGAACGGTGGCGCGATCGCGATCGGAGCTTGGCGCCGCGGCGGTTACGCCCGGGCTGTTGTGACCTTGCACCGTAGTGCGCTTTTAATGGCGGCTGGAATTACGCCGACGCCGGCCCGGCAGAGTCGTCGCTATCGCGTCGTCGCGATCCGCCATGCCGCAGTGGGGCACATGGCGACTCACGATCGGCGCGTGTGGGATGTGAGCGTTGCGTGGCTCGCGCCGCTCGCCTCGCCCCCGGAAGTTGGATGCGTGTTGAAGAGGTAGGGGCGCAGCGCTGCTTGGCCACCTACCAGCCAGCGCCCTCTAGTTCCCGCGTTCTTCTTTCCAAATCTTGGACACCGAATCACCGGGAATTTGATCCGTCTGCGCGTTGAGCCACAAGGCGGCGAGGCCTTTATAAGGTGCTAGTGTTGAGGTGGAGGCACCCTTTCTTGTTTTGCTTTTTGATCTGCCGCTTCGCTTGCGCCCGTGCTAATTGTCACGCCAGTTGCTCCTTTGCCTGCTTCTTCTTCTTCCCTTGTCGCGAAGAGCGATGGCTAGCCATGACGACGCCACCTACCACCCCGCAGCGGTTCCTTGCCTCAGCTGGGCGAGGTGACCCATCCTTCCCAAGAGTACAACCGGTGTCGCGGGGAAGCTCGCGCGCCAACAAGTGGTGGAACGCGATGGAGCACTCGGGAGGCTCCTGCTCCCGTGTGCTGGGGAAGAGCCGCATGACGGAAGGGACACTGCAGCGACTCGTGGATGAGGGGAAGATCGTGGATCGCAATGGGGCTCGCTTACCCCGCCGGGACGAGACGGAGTCGAAGCCCGGGGCCCTGGAGGCAATTGTTTTCGTCGCGTTCTTCGATGCCGGCCTTCGGATGCCCTCCACGTTGTTCGTGGGCGAAGTCCTCGCGGGCCTACAAGTTGAGCTAGCCCACCGACGCCCCACGCGATACTCCGCCTAGCCGTCTTCACGTGGCGTGCAGAGCAGAGGGGTGGCGCCCCAGCGCGAGCTTATTCGCCACCCTGCACGACGCACACTGTCGACCCAGAAAGGTTGGCGGGGCGGTGTCCAACTTCGGCGGTGTGGACTTCGTGCTCCGGGCGTCCTGCGCGACGTTGTTCCTCGTGCCCGCCTCGCTGGGGCAATGGGCGCCCGGTGACGCGGTGGTGGTTCTATTACACCATGACCGACAAGAGCAGAATGCAGTGCCGAGGTGGGCCGATCTCGTTTAACAGTACGCCGAGTCTGAAGGCGGAGATTGACGACACGCGAAAGCTACAGAGCCTCGTCGGTGTCGCCCGTCGAATGAGCGTGCGCGACCTAGCCGAGGAGTTCGCGATGCATGGGGCGGCGCCACTCTCCTCCCGGGGGAAGTATGTTGTACAGAATGGCCCCCGCGAGGACGGGTTCGATCCATCCGTGTCTCGGCTGCTTCCGCCCTCCGCCCCTTGTAAGTCGCCCAGCGCGCCATTGTATCTGTTTGGCTTCCGCCTAACTGACGTGATCTCCTGCGCAGTGGCTCGGCTAGAAGATGCGGAGCGCGCGTTGCGACGCCTCGGCCCGCATGCTTAAGGAGCACCGGGCTCGCGAGGCCGCGGTCAAGGCAGCTAGCGGGCGGATAAACCGCACTGCGAGGTCGGGCATTGCCGTGCCCGAGCGCAGTGGTGCCGTAAGAGCTTCCGCCGACTCTGTGCGCCAGACGGTGATAGCCCTACGGGGCTATCTTCGCGACGCCGCCCGTTCCCGGCCGCCGTATGCGACCGGTAGCCCCGGCGCTAGCCCACCGACACGGGCGTGCGACCGCGGTGGGCCTGCCATACTACTGAGGGGCGCACCGCGCGGATCCCCGACACCTTCGCCGACGCCACGAGCCCGTGCTCGCTCGCGCCATCGTTGAGTTGGAACCCGTCAACCCGGGTGGCGCGTTCTCGGCGAGCAAACCACGGGGGACGGTGCGTTATCAACCGCAGCGGCCGACGAGGGCGTGCCCCCTACAGAGGAAACCGTGGGGGCGACGGTGACCGGAGCTGGTCCTGCCGCGGAAGAATCGCCTGTGCCACCGCAGGCGAAACGCCCTCGGACGCAGTCCCCGCCGCCAACGAGGGGTCGATACGCTGTTGCGGGGCCTTGCCGCGGGATTACGGCGGCTGGCGCGGCCGAGAAGACCTTCTCCCCGACCGTCGAGGCGCCCGCCTCCCCCTGGGTGGTCGACCCGGCGCCACTTCCTACCGTGACGAGGGGCGCAGGAGGTAGGTGTGAGTCCCTTTCTTCACCTGACTTCGCGAGACTCTCTCCGATCTGCTCGCTCATTCTGCCGACATCAGGCGAGACGACGTCTCCCGTACGTGGCGGCGATCGAGCAATGAGGTATCGCGCGGTCGGGAGCCTCGTGCAGGATGCCCCGCAGGTGTCCACTGCTGCTGACGTGGCCGTGGCCGCGATAAATCCTGGCGTGTTGGGGCCGGGGCTCACTCGCTCGGACTTCCTCCCTCGCCCGAAGATATTTTGCGACCTCACCGCCGCCGCAGAGCGTGCCGACAACGGCCTCAACCGAGAGGTGCTGTCGTCATGCGCGGGGGACCTCCTAGCGCTCGCGTTGCAGGCCTCCGAGATGAGGGTAAGTATGTGCGCTTCAGCTTGTAAGGTACTGCTGGACGCTTGTTGATTTGTTGTTTCTGTCAGACGCTTGCCCTCAGCCGGTCCTTTGACGAGGCCCGCATTCGGGAGTGGAGGGCTCTGGAAGCCAGCCTCCGCGAAGCAAACACTGCTCTCGCCGCGAAGGATGAAGAACTTCGTGCGCTGGAGGACGCCCTGGTGGCCGCACAACTCGCGGCCACGGAAGCTCGGAGCGCCGTGGCTGGGGAGCGCGCCGCCTTCGTGCAGCAGATCGCCGTCCTAGAAGGGGAGGACGCCCAGCTGGCGGAGTCTGCTGCCGAGAACCGCCTTGCCTTGAAAAATGCGTCCATGTCGGCATGGCGGGCCATGGAGTCTCTGAACCAGGCCCTTCGAGATCTGTGCGTCCGAGTGCCGGATACTACGCACAGGCCGGAGGCCCTGTCGGAGATGCTCGGGCTGATCGAGGAGGGGGCCGGCGTTGCTCTTCGTGGCGCCAGTAACTTTGGCGAGCATCGCAGCTATGTTGGTGCGTGCCGCCGCCCTGCTTCATACTCGTGGGTGTAGGCATACCCATGAGCTAGCAAATCCTCAACTGGATCCTCCCGACCGACCAGAGGTTATGTCGAACGCCATCCGCTCCATCGGGCCTAGCCTGCAGAACTTCCACCAACGGATCTGGGGCCGCTTCGGGGAAGGTGCAGCGAGAGTCGCTGTGCAGCAGACGTTGCATGGGGAGGGGGACCTCCTCCAGTGGCTTGAAGGGGTCCTTCAGCGCCGCGGCGACGACGGCGCGGGCTCGTCCGCACCGCGCCAAGGCTGAGCGGTTGGTCGGGTAGGGCAGGGGGATGATGTACTGGTTCTTACGCTTGTGACCATGTAACCCCTTTGCTTTTACAATGGAACCAAGTAGTACTTTATGCTTGGTGTTACCTGCCGCCGAACGCGGAGGGCAGGTCTGCGCATCTCGTTTATACTCCGTGGAGTGGCGTGTGCGGAGGCGAACCTCGACGCTACGACTTCCTTTATAGTCCGGAGACTCGTGCGTGCGGAGCTAGGCTCGACGCTACGTCTTATTTAAAGTCCGTGGACTAGTGCGTGCGGAGCTAGGCTCGACGCTACATCTTCTTTATAGTCCGGAGACTCGCGCGTGCGGAGCTAGGCTCGACGCTACGTCTTATTTAAAGTCCGTGGACTAGTGCGTGCGGAGCTAGGCTCGACGCTACGTCTTCTTTATAGTCCGAGACTCGCGCGTGCGAGCTAGGCTCGACGCCACGCCTTATTTAAAGTCCATGGATTAGTGCGTGCGGAGCCAGGCTCGACGCCACGCCTTCTTTATAGTCCGAGACTCGCGCGCGCGAGCTGGGCTCGACGCCACGCCTTATTTAAAGTCCGTGGACTAGTGCGTGCGGAGCTAGGCTCGACGCTACGTCTTCTTTATAGTCCGGAGACTCGCGCGTGCGGAGCTAGGCTCGACGCTACGCCTTATTTAAAGTCCGTGGACTAGTGCGTGCGGAGCTAGGCTCGACGCTACGTCTTATTTAAAGTCCGTGGACTAGTGCGTGCGGAGCTAGGCTCGACGCTACGTCTTATTTATACTCCGTAGAGTGCGCACGGAGGCATCCCCCCGCTGCGTCTTATTTATACTCCGTAGAGTGCGTGCGGAGCTAGGCTCGACGCTACGTCTTATTTAAAGTCCGTGGACTGGTGCGTGCGGAGCTAGGCTCGACGCTACGTCTTATTTATAGTCCGCAGACTCTCGCGTGGGGAGGCGGACCTCGACGCTACGTCTTATTTAAAGTCCGTGGATCGCGCGCGTGCGAGCTAGGCTCGACGCCACGCCTTATTTATAGTCTGCGCACTCGCGCGCGAGGCGACCTCGACGCCACGCCTTATTTAAAGTCCGTGGACTGTGCGCGCGAGCTAGGCTCGACGCCACGCCTTATTTATAGTCAGCGACTCGCGCGCGGAGGCGACCTCGACGCCACGCCTTATTTAAAGTCCGTGGACTGCGCGCGTGCGAGCTAGGCTCGACGCCACGCCTTATTTATAGTCCGCAGACTCGCGCGCGCGAGGCGGACCTCGACGCCACGCCTTATTTAAAGTCCGTGGACTGCGCGCGCGAGCTAGGCTCGACGCTACGTCTTACTTATAGTCCGCAGACTCTCGCGTGCGGAGGCGGACCTCGACGCTACGTCTTATTTAAAGTCCGTGGACTTTGTTCTGCTCAGCGCGGACAGGGGATGCTCTGGGAACAGCAACCTTTATTGAACTCCCGTTTGCGCGGGCGAGCATCGCCTAACAACGGGCTGGTGGCTCTACGCCTGCTGTCCTGCTTCTAGGCGTAGTACCGCCGCAACCTGTCCGCGTTTCATGTGTGCCGGAAGGCTTGTCCTTCGAGCGTGGCGAGGCGGTACGCCCCCTTCGGCAATGCCTCCGTTACGATGTACGGGCCTTCCCACTTGGATTCCAGCTTGCCAACGGTTTTCGCCTGGAGCGCCACTCGAGGACGAGATCCCGTGCTTGAACCCCGCGCATATAGAGCGGTCCCGAGTACGCATTGTCCGCCGCTGCATTTCTCGACATGGTGGGCTGCGCCGCCCGTATCCCGCCGAGGAGGTGCAGGACACACGCGCCTCTTCGGTGCTTGGATGAGGACCCTTCGTGAGCCGCCTTGATTTCGCGGCGCCACCGCCGTCGCGAAAAGGAGCTTAAACGGCGTGAATCCCGTCGGGCGCGTTACCGTTGTGCGAAGCAACCATAGAACGCTGTGAAGCTCGCTTGGCCACTTGCCCTTCGGCAATCCAACCAGGCGCTTTTTGATGGCGGCAGAAATGGCGCCATTCGCCCGTTCGACCGCCCCGTTGGACTGGGGATGCCCTACCGAGGCGAATCGGAGGGTGATGCCCATGCTGTCACAATAATCTTTGAAGAGGGTGGCGTCGAACTGCAGGCCATCGTCGACCGTGAGCTTGATGTGACCACGCCACAAACACATACGACAATCGCGCCCAATATCAAGACTGAACTAAAGGTGAATTCGTTTCTTCAGCCTTCATATGTTACTGAGAATAGACCGCTACCTAATACAAGTGATTTAATTGTGCTTAGGAATTTGGGAAAGGATGAAGGAAAGGGACATGGAGTCCTGGACATGCATGGAAGGAATAATGGAGGTCACCACGTCACTTTGAGACCAAGTCAAGCACGAATTCGAGTTGGACACGTTTTGGAATCAGACTCGGACTGCTGCAATGGTGCAAGTTTAAACGGACGTAACTTTCTCATACGGACTCCGTTTGAGACGTTCTTGGACTTGATGGAAAGCTTATCAAGTCTACTTTCTAAAGGATTCAACCCCATCTTCAAATTCTATCTGAGACAGCTGCAATCATCAAAAGAGTCCGTGTTGGTCACGTACTGGAATCAGATTCGGACTCCTGCAATGGTGCAAGTTGAAACGAACATAACTTTCTCATACGGACTCTGTTTGGGACGTTCTTGTACTTCATGGAAAGCTTATGAAGTCTACTTTCCAACGGATCCAATCTCATCTTCAAATTCCATCCGAGCCGGCTGCAATCATCAAAACAATCCACGTTGGTTTTTGAGTCCGAGTCAAAAGGGTGCTGCGCCACCACCAATTGGGCCCATGGGCCTTGTAACCCTAGAGCATGCACTTTGGACGCCTCTCCTGGTTGTTCTCCCTATAAAGGAGCCGCCGCCTCCGTTGCTAGGACTTGGATTTTGTTGAGTTTAGGTTTAGCTATTATGCAAACTTCTGTTCTTCAGTTGTGTCGGACGACCACCTGTCAAGACAGCCTTCGAATCCCACCTTTGATCTTAATATCAATATTTGCAATTTCAGATTGCTTGTTATCTTGTTCTTGCTTGTTCTTCGTTGCATGCAGGAATAGACCTTCGTGGTCAGGTCAACCGCGTTCTTGGCACGGTTGATAACAACTTAGAGTGTGGTTCAGCGATTGCTAAGGCGCAAGCGACGCTGCTCGTTGTAGTCGGATCGCAAGGGTCGCCTCCGCCAAAATCGATAGTTATCATCCTATTGGAAGATCGACTCCATCGCCTCATCAGTTGGTATCGAGCTTCAGTTGACCGGTAGGAATTTCTTGTATCCTTAGTTAGTAGATTGATTTTTATTTCCCATAGTCCAGAAAAATTGCCCCACAAAAAGAGTTAATTTCCGCTGTCCAAACCCTGTTGTGCTTTTCAATCTGTTAGTTTTGGTTTGCTAAATTGAATTTGTGTCCGTTTTAGCTTTGTCTAGTTGCTGGTCATATCTTTGTTCCAAGAAAATCCAAATAAAAAAATTCCCCACCCCAAACCCTAATTCCAATTTCGGCTGATCTGTCCTTTCTCTGCAGCCGCCACCAAAAACGCCATATCTTTTGATTCCGAGATTATTTTTGAGTGAGACCACCGCCATTAGATTCAAAAATTTATCATCCATCTATCTGTAAAATTTCACGTCATTCCAGCAAGGCAGTTAAGAGATATCTGCGGTGGAAGTTGACCCAAAATTCCAGATTGAATCTGCAACAGTCGGCACTTGTGAATTTTGTGCGAATTTTTAGGTCGGTTTCCAGACCTTGGCCCAAAAACAAAAGTTGTAGAAAAAGCCGTCAGAAAACGGAGAAAAAAAGAATCATTGAAAAAAAGGCAACTGACAAAAAGTTACGGCCAAAATACCGACGCGCTGTCCAGTGGACAGAAATCTTCAGTTTCCAAGTTTTGGAACAATCATTGTGTTCTTCAATTCCAGATTGTATTCGATCGAATTATCTTGTATTTACCACTCCCATACATTACCATACACTTATTTTAGCCTTCTTCCATCTTTGGTTGATCAGCAACATAGGCTAAGTGCTAGATACGAACTATAATTCAATTCTGTGCAATTTCTGAAATTAATTGATTGTTTTCCTTTGCTACAAAATACATAGCCTATCCAAGCTCCACTTTTCTACAACCGAACAGGTCTCGTTGTACCTTGCAATCGCTATACTCATCACTTGAGTTAAGTTATCACGAACCAGCCACCAGTTGCACCACCTGTTTTGCATTGGTAAGAACTTGTAAGAGCTTGGTAAGAGTTCGAGAGATGTGTGACTTATAAGCTCCACCTCCTAGTAGTTTATAGGGACTTACATAATTCTAGTGTATTTCCTTGTTTTCTACTAACCATGACAGGTTCAAGATCACATTGTAGCAATTTTTGTGAGACCAACAACTTGTTGGATCAGATTAATAAGACCCTCACCACCATCAACAACAGAATTGAGGGATCCAATGATCACGACCGTTGTCGACTTCGACAAAATCAACAAGGCACAGGTAGGTTAACAAGAGAGGTATGTGATGATGATGCCAAGTTTACAATTCCGTCATTTGCTGGTAGATATGACCCTGAAGCTTATCTTGATTGGGAAATACAATTAGATGGAAATTTTGCATGCTATGATTTTCCTGATGATGAAAGAGTTAGGGCTGCTACTAGTGAATTCACTGATTTCGCATTATTTTGGTGGAGGAAACAATGTAGACTACCACATGTACCTAAAACTTGGAATGTTTTGAAACAAGTGATGAGATCTACATTTGTTCCTTCATATTATTCACGTGACTTGTTAAACAGATTGCAACATTTAGAACAAGGTAGGAGAACTGTAAGTGAATACTATGAAGAATTGAAAGCTCTTTTGTTGCGTTGTGGCTTAGAGGAACATGCTGAAGCTACAGAGAATAGATTCTTACGTGGCCTTAATAAAGAAATTCAGGACCTTCTCATTCACAAAGAATATAATTCTCTCCTCATTTGTTTATACTTGCATGTAATGTTGAACGTCAGATTGAGAAGAAATTGAGAGTGCTTGATGATAAGAAACATGAGAGCAAACCCATGTTTGTGCCTTTTTCTGTGACTAACAACTTGCAGGCAGTTGAGAACCATGTCAAAAGGAGCATGAGTTGATTGAACCATCGATTCCATTCGTTGAGAACGAAGATGAGGAGATGGATGCACCTACATCATCTGAGGAGCCAAAAGGTAAAGATCATGGTGCTATCATCACTCACGGTGAGTATGCTTGTGAAGAACAACAATTATGCACCGTTCATGCTATTTTAGAGCAAAACTTAGTGGAAAACAATTCTGACATGCCCATATTTCAAGTAGAGAATTCACACTGCATTGATTTGAGTGTTGAGAATACGTTGAGTGCACCTTGTCAAAAATAATTGAATTGCCTACTGTTTTGAGTGATTCATGTGATGAATTAATCACATACAATGATCATGTGGCTTTGGTTAGACATAAAGAAGTTTTAACTAGAATTTCTCCTGCCAATTCATTGTGTTACATCATGTTGGATCTTCCTATGAAATTGTCACATGCTTTGGAGAAAGTTTCTGAACTTACATGTTCAAAATTCTTGTTTAGTGCCTACACCCTGGGTATAAGTTTAATTTGATTGGAGATTATGGTGTAGGAAATCAATTTCTTGTATATCGAATATGCATAACTTGTGACCACATGGATGAATTGCAGCTTGTTGTTTTGAACAACAACTCTTGTATGCTCAATCTTGTTCATTATGAAAGAAAAATAAATTTTAGTGATCATTCAATGCCTATGTGTTCTTCTCTTATTGAACCATCTAACATTGGCAATCTGAATAATGAAATTGATGTATGGAAGAACTTGCAAATATTTTCACCCTTACTAGATGAATTTGCTATTGCTCAATTGAAATCTGATTATATGGATAAACTTTGTTTGATTCCAAAAGTTGTAGCTTTGCCTATATGTGCCACCACAACAAGTTTACAACTTCAAGGATTTGAATTGCATAAATGCTTCACTTACATTTGCAAAACAAGTTGCGATAATTACTGTGTGAGAAATTTTGATTTGTTCATTAACATATATGATTACTTTTGGGTTAATAATACAATGAGCTTTTATGATTGCTGCTGTGTTATAACATTAATTGTGCAACAACGAAGAACTGTTAAAACGGATGACATATACATATACCATGCATACACCTTGGCTTCTTTGTTACCATACTTTCAGTTTATCAAAAGCCGAGGACGGCTTTGTTTTCAAGAAGGGAGGATGATGAGGACACGACCCCTATGGATACAACCATATTTGCTATGCTTGTTGTTCCAATTACAAGAGCTCCTACGCATCACTTAAATTATAAGGTGAGCTCGTTTCAAAAAGGTTTTACTTTGTGTGATAAAGAACGTATGATATTACATAATGAGAGTTTGTTGCGTTTGTTATTATGTACCGAGATTTATGATGAAGATCATGCAATACGTGAGGCTACACATATGCTAAAACCGAGGACGATTTTCTATCAAGAAGGGGAGGATGATGTGACCACGCCACAAACACATACGACAATCGCGCCCAATATCAAGACTGAACTAAAGGTGAATTCGTTTCTTCAGCCTTCATATGTTACTGAGAATAGACCGCTACCTAATACAAGTGATTTAATTGTGCTTAGGAATTTGGGAAAGGATGAAGGAAAGGGACATGGAGTCCTGGACATGCATGGAAGGAATAATGGAGGTCACCACGTCACTTTGAGACCAAGTCAAGCACGAATTCGAGTTGGACACGTTTTGGAATCAGACTCGGACTGCTGCAATGGTGCAAGTTTAAACGGACGTAACTTTCTCATACGGACTCCGTTTGAGACGTTCTTGGACTTGATGGAAAGCTTATCAAGTCTACTTTCTAAAGGATTCAACCCCATCTTCAAATTCTATCCGAGACAGCCGCAATCATCAAAAGAGTCCGTGTTGGTCACGTACTGGAATCAGATTCGGACTGCTGCAATGGTGCAAGTTGAAACGAACGTAACTTTCTCATACGGACTCCGTTTGGGACGTTCTTGTACTTCATGGAAATCTTATGAAGTCTACTTTCCAACGGATCCAACCTCATCTTCAAATTCCATCCGAACCGACTGCAATCATCAAAACAATCCACGTTGGTTTTTGAGTCCGAGTCAAAAGGGTGCTGCGCCACCACCAATTGGGCCCATGGGCCTTGTAACCCTAGAGCATGCACTTTGGACGCCCTCCTGGTTGTTCTCCTATAAAGGAGCCGCGCCTCCGTTGCTAGGACTTGGATTTTGTTGAGTTTAGGTTTAGCTATTATGCAAACTTCTGTTCTTCAGTTGTGTCGGACGACCACCTGTCAAGACAGCCTTCGGAATCCCACCTTTTGATCTTAATATCAATATTTGCAATTTCAGATTGCTTGTTATCTTGTTCTTGCTTGTTCTTCGGTTGCATGCAGGAATAGACCTTCGTGGTCAGGTCAACCGCGTTCTTGGCACGGTTGATAACAACTTAGAGTGTGGTTCAGCGATTGCTAAGGCGCAAGCGACGTCGTTCGGTTGTAGTCGGATCGCAAGGGTCGCCTCCGCCAAAATCGATAGTTATCATCCTATCGGAAGATCGGGACTCCATCGCCTCATCAGAGCTCCCGAGGCACACCGAAGCGACATATGATGTTTTGCCATAGGAAGCGCTGTATGGCCGCAGAAGTTACTTTGGCCAGAGCGATCGCTTCCGGCCATCTGGAGAAATACTCCAGCGCGACTACCACGAACCGGAGGTCCCCTGGAGCTCGGGCAAGTGGTCCTACTATATCGAGACCCCAGCGCGCCAGTGGCCACACCGGGGGAATTGGGTTGAGGCTTGTCGGGGGCCTGCGGATGATGCGCGCCATCCACTGGCACCCTTGGCACCGACGGACGAGGTCCTGGGCGTCGGTGATGGCAGTCGGCCAGTAGAAGCCTTGTCTGAACGCCTTGCCGACTAATGACCTCGGCGCCAGGTGGGATCCGCATACGCCCGCGTGGATTTCCGCCAAGAGCTCCTTTCCTCCTCGCCGAGAGGCGCGCAGAGCGCGCGCAAACCCCTTTCTTGTAGAGTGTCCCTTCGAACACCTGGAAGGACCGTGCGCGGTGCTGCAATCGTCGCAGCTCGGCAGGGTCCTCCGGCTCGGCGAGGCCTTGTAAGAAATTGAAAATGGGCTCTCGCCAATCTCCTGGCCGATCAATGCGGTGGACAAGTGCCGCGTCCCGGTTGTCCTGCGCGATGGCCGCCTTTGCTAACACCTCGTAGAATGCCCTCGAGAGGCGCTTCTTTGGTAGCCGCCTTGGCGGGCGTCGGCTTGCTCATTCTCCGCTGGGATGGCCTTGACGGTGACACCCAAAAAGTGCCTTTCCCTCGCCCTCACCGCCGCGAGGTACTTGGCCAACTCAGGGTCCTTGGCTTGATATGACTTGTCCACATGGCCGGCCACCAAGCGCGAGTCGGTGCGGACCAACACCCGTCTCGCGCCGACTGCCTTGAGCTTCGCCAGGCCAAAGAGCAGTGCCTCGTATTCAGCCGTGTTGTTGGTGGCGGGGAAGGCAAGGCGCGCCGAGTACAGCAAACGCTGTCCTTCGGGCGTGACGATCACCGCCCCTACGCCCGCGCCGGCGACGCTGTAAGCTCCGTCGATTGTAAGCGTCCAGACGGGATCATCGTGCGTCTGGCGGGTTGGGCCGGCGGGGTCCATTCGGCGAGAAAATCCGCCAGGACTTGGGATTTAATTGCCGTGACGCGGCATACGTCAAGGAGAAGGAGCGAGCTCGCGCCCATTTACCGATACGCCTGTGGACTCCTTGTTGTGTAGCATCTCGCCGGGGAATGAGGAAGGCACTATGATCGGGTGAGCGTAAAATAATGCCGGCTTCACGGAGGCCATGACCAGCGCGTAGGCGAGCTTCTCAAGCTCCGTGTATCTTGTCTTGGCGCCTTGAAGGGCTTCGGAGACAAAGTAGACAGGCCGCTGCATGGCGCCTTCCTCTAAGACGAGGACGGCGCTGACCGCGGTGGCTGACGCGGCCAGATAGAGCAGGAGGGGAGCCTCTGGTGCTGGGGCGACCAGAGTGGGGAGGCTTGCCAGGTGCTGCTTGAGCTCGTTGAAGGCCTTCGCGCAGTCTCCGTCCCAACGAAATCCATCGCACCCGCGGAGTGTCTTGAAAAACGGCAGGCCCCGCTCCGCCGCCCTGGATAGGAAGCGGCTTAATGCTGCCATGCGGCCCGCCAGCCTCTGGACCTCCCTCGTTGTCTTGGGCGGCTCCATACCCAGGATGGCGTCTACTTTGTCGGGGTTCGCCTGGATGCCCCGCCCGGACACGAGGAAACCTAGGAGTTTGCCCGCCTGCACCCCGAAGACACATTTGTCGGGGTTGAGCTTGATGCCCGCCTTCCGGAGGTTGTCGAAGGTCTCCTGGAGGTCCCAGCCGTGCAGAGCAAGTTGCCGAGTTTTGACCACCACGTCATCGACATAGGCTTCGACGTTCCTCCCGAGCTGGGCGGCCAGGGCAATGGCGACGAGGCGGGTGAAGGTAGCGCCTGCGTTCTTCAAGCCAAAGGGCATTCTGACGAAGCAGAACGTCCCAAGTGGTGTGATGAAACTGGTCTTCTCCTCGCCGTCTTCGCCATGTATACCGGTGGTAGCCGGAATAGGCGCCCAGAAACTCATGAGTTCGCACCAGCGATGGCGTCGACCACCGATCGATGCGCGGCAAGGGTAGTTGTCCTTCGCACACCTTGTTGAGTGCCGTGAAGTCGATGCACATGCGCCAAGCCCCGCCGCCTTTTGACTAGCACCGGTTAGCGATCCATTCGGATGGTGGACCTCGCGGATGACCCCGCCAAGAAGCTTCGCCACCTCTGCTTTGGCCGCTGCTGCGATCCATCGACATACGCCGAGCCTTTGCTTGACCGGCTTGGCGTCGGGCGGACCGCCAAACGATGCTCGATTCTGCTCGGTCGCCTTGATGTCCTCCGGGGACCATGCGAAGATGTCAACGTTGTTCAAGCACTCGAGCAGCTCCCGCTCAACCCGGTGGGAGCCCTCGCCAATGGACACAAACTGCCCCTCCGCTGAGCGGCACCTTCTGACGCCGCCGGGCGAGGCTTGGGCGTCCACCGGGAGCGGAGGGCCCATCACCGGCGCGCGAGAGGGCATGCACCGGCGATGCGGGGCGCGGCGCGCCGCGCGGCACGTCTCGCCACGAGTCCTGGTCGCGAAGATGGTGATGACACCCTCCGGGCCCGGAGCTTTACACACAAAAAAGCGTGGTGCGGGATTGCCTCGAAAGAGTTGATGGCGGGTCGCCCTAGTATGGCGTTGTAGGGGTGCGGGATATCCACAACATCGAAGGTGACATGCTCGGTCCGGATGTTACCTTTGTTGCCCTCCTGACGGAAAGTGACAGGAAGGGACACGTGCCCCAGGGCCTGTAGCGGTTGACCCCCGAAGCCTTGAAGTGGAGCTCCTGGCTGCTCTAGCCGGTTTCGGGGGATTGCCATGCGGTCGAGGGCTTCTGCGAATAAGATGTTCGTGGAGCTTCCCCCGTCGACAAGGACGCGCCTGACTTCACAGCATGCTATGTGGGCCTGGATAACTAGAGGGTCTTGGTGAGGGTACTCCACGCCCCTGGCGTCGTTCAAGTCGAAGGTGATGTTGCGGGGCGGCATCCACAGTTGCGGCTGCTCCCCGGGGGCTTTTGAAGAGGAGCCTCCGGTGATGACGTTGACGGTGTGATGCTGCGCGCCCTCCGTTGCGGTGGCTCGTATGGGGCTATCCCTTGGGTGCCCCACGTGGGCTCCGGCGGGGGGCCGAGGAGGCGGAGCCCGAGATCCGGCCGTCACCCTCCGCAGCTCCATCACCGCGATGCATGCTCTTGTGTAATGATCGCCGTAGCCGTGTACCTCGCACCACTTGCCATAGTGCCGGAGCTCTTGCTCTGCGTGGGGTTGGCCGCCGTAGTCAAATCCGCCCTCCAATCCCCGGTCTCCCCTCCGTGAGGCGGGGTCGGGTCCTTGGGGGGCGCTCTCGGTGGCGAGGACATGGTGGGCCGCTGCGGCCGTGCAGTGGCGGCGCGCGAGGTTTAGGCCTGCTCCGTGAAGAGCCTTCCTGCACTCGGCCTCACCGCCTCGGAGGGCCTCCTCGGGCTTTCGCCTCGGCCCGGCCGAGGGACCACCCGCCCCGACCTCGCGCGGGGGGCGCTCCTCATGGGCGAGGCCGAGGCGTAATGCTGCGTCTTCGCGCATCCTCCTCCGCCCGCGCATACTCGTCCATTTTGTCGAAGAGCTTGGCAACTGTCGTGATTGGCCTCCGCGCGTTGTATTCGGCCATCGGGCCTGGGCGAAGGCCCTGTATGGCTGCATTAACGACTGTGGTTTCATTAACGTCGTTTACCTGGCCTCGAATCTTGGCGAAGCGCTTGAAGTAGCCCCGGAGCGTCTCCGAGGGTCCTTGCTTCATAGCGAAGAGTTGGTCCGCATCGATTCGCTCGACATAATGTCCTTGAAAGTTGCTACGAAGCCGGTCGCGAAGCTGCTCCCACGCGTAGATGGAGCCCGCTCTATGGTAAAACCAAGAGAGCGCCACTCCGTGCGGTGCGAGGGGAGTCCCGCGCCAGCGGTGTCGTCTCGCCGCGCCTCGATCGCGGTTTCAGACACGCGCACGAACTCGCGAGGATCCGTGTCGCCTTTGTACGGGTCGGTGATGCGAGGGAACTTGAAGTCTTCGGGCCACGCCGCCTGCTGCAGCCCCGCCGAAAGCGGGGATTCCGGATCTACGCGCCTCAGCGGGACACGGCTAGACGTGGGGGCTTCGCGGCTGTCCACCTTCTCTGGCGTGGGCTCGGGCGCGACTACTGGCGCGACCTGCTGGCTCCGAGCCTCTTGTATATCTCGGACGGCTCCGCGAAGGTCCCCTAGTTCCCGCTGGAACGCATTGAGGGCTGCTAGTAGGGCGCTTTCCACCGTAGGTGTCGTTGGGGCCGCCGGAACGCCCAGTGGACGGGCCGGTGCAGGGACCATCGCCTCCCGATCTCCAGATCCGCCGGATGGTTCATCGCGGCTACCCCCGGTCGTCTGATCCGCGCTACCGGCGTGGGTGGCGGGGGCTGTCGTTGCAGTGCCAGCGGCGGGGTCGGATATCGTTGTAGCGGCGTTGGCGGGGTCGGTCGTTGCAGCGCGAGCGTCGATGCCCGCGACCACGGCGTGTGCGCCGCCGCCAACTCCTTCGGCGGCCGATGCCGAGGCCCGGGTGTTCGCGCGCTGCTCCGACCCAGCCGTCTTCTTTCCCTTCGCCGCCGCTGGTGAAGCTTTTTCCGGTGCCATCTTTTTCCTTCTTGGTCTTGAGCTTGTCCTCGTCCTCCCCACGGACGGCGCCAACTGTTGTGGCTACAGACCAAACAGAGAGAGAGATGGTAGTGGAGAGTGATGAAGATAAGTGTAATGGCCTGGGTCCTCCCCATGGCTTGTATTCATATATATACATATGAGGAATGCTTTTACAGTTATATCCTTACATCTGGTTATCCCTTCTGGGGGCAGTTATGTCATTACACATGGCCTATTTGGGCCTTATAATTTTCCTACCAGGCCTGCTGGGTTCAGGTGGGGGCCACCCCTACGACAGGCGGCTTCGCCTCCCTACCTCGGCGTGCGCAGTGCCCTCGGCCTACGCCGCAAGCGCCCGCTCTCCGCGGGCACCGTTTTTGAAGGTAGGGGAACGACGTCTTCACCTCTCTACCTCAGTGCGTAGTGCCCTCGGCCTACGCTGCAAGCGCCCGCTCTCCGCGGGCACTGTTTTTGAAGGTAGGGGAACGACGTCTTCGCCTCTTTACCTCGCTGTGCGTAGTGCCCTTGGCCTACGCAGCAAGCGCCCGCTCTCCGCGGGCACTGTTGTTGAAGGTAGGGGGAACGGCGTCGACCCGACTTCGGCGTAGGACTTCGCCGTCCGCCTCGTAGGCATCGCCTCGGCGGGACGGCACGTCGTCGGCGCTCGACTTCGCCAAACGGCGTCGACCCGACTTCGGTGTAGGACTTCGCTGTCCGCCTCGTAGGCATCACCTCGGCGGGACGGCACGTCGTTGGCGCTCGACTTCGCCAAACGGCACGACTCCGGCGCAGGACTTCGCCGTCCGCCTCGTAGGCATCGCCTCGGTGGGACGGCACGGCTCCAACACAGGACTTCGCCATCCGCCTTGTAGGCATCGCCTCGGTGGGACGGCACGGCTCGGGCGCAGGACTTCGCCGTCCGCCTCGTAGGAGTCGCCTCGGTGGGACGATACGGCTCCGGCGTAGGACTTCGCCGTCCGCCTCGTAGGCATCGCCTCGGCGGGACGGCACGTCGTCGGCGCTCGACTTCGCCAAACGGCACGACTCCGGCGCAGGACTTCGCCGTCCACCTCGTAGGCATCGCCTCGGCGGGACGGCACGGCTCGCGCGATGCCGCCCCGCCTTGGTACCACCGGCGGGACGGCACGGCTCGGCGCGAGACCGCCGTCCGCCTTGTAGGCATCGCCTCGGTGGGACGGCACGGCTCGGGCGCAGGACTTCGCCGTCCGCCTCGTAGGCGTCGCCTCGGTGGGATGGCACGGCTCCGGCGTAGGACTTCGTCGTCCGCCTCGTAGGCATCGCCTCGGCGGGACGGCACGTCATCGGCGCTCGACTTCGCCAAGCGGCACGACTCAGGTGCAGAACTTCGCCGTCCGCCTCGTAGGCATCACCTCGGTGGGACGGCACGGCTCCGGCGCAGGACTTCGTCGTCCGCCTTGTAGGCATCGCCTCGGCGGGACGGCACAGCTCCAGCACAGGACTTCGCCGTCCGCCTCGTAGGCGTCGCCTCGGCAGGACGACACGTCGTCAGCGCTCGACTTCGCCGTCCGCCTCGTAGGCATCGCCTCGGGGGGAGCTGTGCCGCAGGACTTCGCCGTCCGCCTCGTAGGCATCGCCTCGGCGGGACGGCGCAGGATTCAGCATAGGAGTTCGCTGATTTCTTTGAAGGCATTGCCTCGGGTCTGCAAGCTACCAGTTGCATCGGCTCACCGCTCGGCACCCTCGCGCTTGCTGTCGGGGAACGGGGGGCTGGGGCGGTTGATCGCGTCAGCTCGCCCATCGGGACCTCAGCGCTTGCTGTCGAGGGAGTACTGTTGTAGGGGTGGCCCAACCCCCCATGACTGGGCTGTGCAACTAGTCCAACATGTAATAGGCCCAATAGTGTAGAGGAATATACCAGTGTAAATATACCAATGTACCCTCATCCCTTGTAAGTGCTAAGGGGTAGAATTACAAGAGCTCCTACGCACCACTTAAATTATCAGGTGAGTTTGTTTCAAACAGGTTTCACTTTGTTTGACAAAGAACTTATGATATTACATAATGAGAGTTTGTTGCGTTGTTATCATGTACCGAGATTTATGATCAAGATCATACAATACGTGAGGATACACAAATGTTAAAACCGAGGACGGTTTTCTGTCAAGAAGGGGAGGATGATGTGACCACGCCACAAACACACACGACAATAGCGCCCAATATCAAGATTGAACTAAAGCTGAATTCGTTTATTCAGCTTAAACATATTTTAAATGAGAATATGATGCTACCTAATGATGAAAATATATATTTTGACAGCACCACGTTATTTTTACATCAATTCAAGCAAGAGTTCAAGTTGGACACGTTTTGGAATCCAATTCGGCCTCCAGATCAATTCGGATTCAGCCTGACAAGACCAATTTCAAATGTGCATAACTTTCACATACGAAGTCCGTTTGAGGTCCATGAGTACTTGTTGGAAAGATTTGCTTATCCTCTTTCCAATGGATCTGGTATCACCTCTAAATTCCTTCTGGGCGCACTGTAATCATCAAAAGAGTTCGTGTTGGACACGTACTGGAATCGGATTCGGACTGCTGCAATGGTGCAAGTTAAAATGGGCATAACTTCTTCATACGGACTCCGTTTGGGACGTTCTTGTACTTCATGGAAAACTTATCAAGTGTACTTTCTAACGGATCCAACCTCAACTTCAAATTCCATCCGAACCGGCCGAAATCATCAAAACAATCCACGTAGGTTTCTGAGTCTGAGTCAAAAGGGTGCTGTGCCACCTCCACTTGGGCCCATTGGCCTTGTAACCCTAGGGTGTACCCTTTGGGACGCCTCCCCTGGTTGTTTCCACTATATAGGAGCTGCTGCCTCCCTTTCTAGGACTTAGGTTTTGTTTAGAATAGTTTAGCCCCATGTGCAAACTCCACGTTGTCTCTTTTGTCAGCTAGACCAACAGATTCGTGTTACAGAACCTCAACTCCTTGTGCGACTTTTATATCTAGCAAATTTCAGGTTGCTCACTATCCTTGTTCTTGCGTGTTCTTCGGTTGCATGCAGGAATAGACCTTCGTGGTCAGGTCAACCGCGTTCTTGGCACGGTTGATAACATCTTGGGGTTGGTTCAGCGATTGCTAAGGCGCAAGCGTCGTCGTACGGTTGTAGTCGGATCGTGAGAGTCACCTCCACCAAAATCGAAGTTATCATCCTATCGGAAAATCGGGACCCCATCGCCTCATCAGTTAGTGCATCAAGCTACAAAGGCAGAACAACAATTGTAAGAGAATGCTAAGTTTGCAAGATGAACGTCCTTTTGCTGCCCGTACACCGTGATGAGGACATCCTTTCCATGGATACAACCGTGACAACTCCAAAACAAGCTCAATAAACTGAAATACAAGGACCAATAACTCGAGCACGAGCACGTCAACTTAACCATCAAGTGAATGCGTTCCTAAGTTTGCATACAAATGTTTCAAAAAATGCAATACTATTTAATTCTTGTGATGATTTAATTGTCCTTAGGAATCATGGGGAAGAACCACGTGAGCTCAAGTATAGAAGTGGAACTCAAGTCCTATTCGCGAGTTTGACTCGGATTCGGCCTTCCTAACAGCGTCTACTTCAAACGGCCATAACTTTCGATCCAGAAGGTTTCTCGGGGCCCGTGAGTACTCGTTGAAAAGCTCTTGATATCTACTTTCAGATGGATCTGGCCTCACCTCCAAATTCCATCTGAGCCGATCGGAAACTGCCAAACAATTCACGCTACTTTTCCAGTCCGAGTCAAAGTGGGCCATGGGCCTTGTAATCGAGTTCTATTCGGCTTCCATGTGTTTTAGCCGACCCTCCACCTCCCGTATTCTCTTAAATAGGCAACCGCACCCTGTTCTAGGGTTTGGATTTTGATAGACTAAGTTAGCTTTTGCTACTTCGCCTTGTATTCGCGCATGTCGGCGAGACCGTCCGAATACTTGTCTTCGGAACCCCATCGTGATTCTGTTTTGATTGAAACCTACATCTTTTATATGCAATTGTGTTGATGTTCATCTTGTTCTTGCATGTTCTTCGTTTGCTTGCAGGAACAAGTACCCTAGTGGTTAGGTTGGTTGTGCGCCGACAAGGTCACGAACAACCTCTGGAATTGGTGTATCGATTGCTAAGGCGCAACATCCTTGGATGGTTGTAGTCTGGTCGTCAACGTCATCTCCTTCCCCAATCGAATCTACCAATTTCATCGAAAGATCGGGACCGCTAGTGCTATCACACCGTCCAGCGGAGGAAGATATGGTTCCAAATCACAAATAAGCCAAAGAACAACTCCAAGTGGTGGTTCAAGCTTTCGCCCATCATCTAGCAAGAAGGAAGAAGCCACTCCAAGTACAAGGAAGCCATTAAATCCAGCAGCTAGTTGTGCTTCTTCTGTGGGTTCTAGAGCGAAGAGTAGTGGCATACAATGCTTCAAGTGCCTTGGTCATGGTCATATGAAAAAGATTGCCCAAATAACAAGGCGATGTTGATATTAGATGATGGAGACGAGGTGCCCGATCTTTCGATGAGATTGATAACTATCGATCTCAGTGGAGATGACCCTCACGATCTGACTACAGCCGTACGACGACGCTTGCGCCATAGCAATCGCTGAACCAACTCTGAGATGTTATTGATCTAGCTGGAAGCGCGGTCAACCTGAACACGAAGTTCAATCCCTGCGAGCAATCGAAGAACTAGCAAGAATAAGATGTAGGCAATATGATATTGCGAATAATAGATGAAAACAAAGTTGGGATTCCGAAGCTGTCTTGACAGGTGGACGTCTGACACAACTGAAGAACAGAAGTTTGCACAATGGCTAAACCTAAACTCTACAAAATACAAGTCCTGGTAAGGGAGGCGGGGCTCTTTTATAGGGAGAACGACCAGGGGTGGCATCCAAGTGCACGCCCTAGGGTTACAAGGCCCATGGGCCCAAGTGGTGGTGGCGCAGCACCCTTTTTGACTCGGACTCAGAAACCAATGTGGACTCTTTTGATGATTGCGGTCGGCTCGGATGGAATTTGAAGATGAGGTTAGATCCGTTGGAAACTAGACTTCATAAGCTTTCCACGAAGTACAAGAACGTCCCAAACGGAGTCTGTATGAGGAATTTATGCCCGTTTGAACTTGGTACCATCGCAGCAGTCCGAATCTGATTCCAAAACGTGTCCAACTCGAATTCGTGCTTGACTTGGTCCCAAAGTAACGTGGTGACCTCCATTATTCCTTCCATGCATGTCCATGACTCCATGTCTCTTTCCTTCGTCCTTTCCCAGGTTCCTAAGCACAATTAAATCACTTGCATTAGGTAGCGGTGTATTCTCAGTAATATCTGAACCTAGGAATGAATTCACCTGGTAATTAAGTTGACGAGCACGAGCTCGAGTAAGTGGTCCTTGCAACATTTGCTGTGGATGAGTTGTATCCACGGCAGGGATGTCCTCATCATTGGAGAATGGGGAATATGATTCTGCAAGTGAAGAAGAGAATGATCACCATGCTGATTTTGATGCACATGAGGAGGAGCAAGACATAGAGTTTGTGACCCCGGTGTTGGTCCTATACTTGTGTGTGCGCCAACGGTGTTGAGTGTGCAACCAAGCCTTCCCATGAACAGCGCTGCAATTTATTCCACACAACAGCTCAAGTTAGAAAAGATGGCAAATTTTGCAAGGTAATCATTGATGGTGGGAGTTGTCATAATTGGCTAGCAAGGAACTTTGCAATAAACTTGGTTTGAAGTACAAGAAACACCCACATCCATATCAGATCCAGTGGTTGCATGAGAAAGGCTCGTTGAATGTGGGATACACCGTAGATGTTGCATTTGAAATTGGCACTTATCGTGATACGGTGGAGTGTGATGTGGTGCCTATGGATATATGTCACTTGCTGCTAGGAAGGCCATGGCAGTATGATCGTGCTGTGCTTCATGATGGAAGAACTAATCAATACAAGTTTTGGTGGAACAACAAACAAGTGGTGCTGCGACCGTTGACTTCTTCTCAAATTGTAAATGATAATGTACAAAAGATTGAAGTGCAAGTTGAGAGTGAGAAAGGGAGAGAACAAAAGAGTGTGATTCCACAAAAGGTGAGTGAGAGCCACAAACCAAACCCGAGAGGTAAAAGCAAGAGTGAGGGAGAGAAAAACTTAGTCATGATAGCCACCAAATCTGATCTGAGAGATGAAAGATGATCCCGCTTTGATGCACCTTGTATTTTTGTACAAGGATGCATTGCTTTCTACTAATGATTTAACCTCTCTTCCTAGTGTTGTTTCTCAAGTTTTGCAGGCTTACGATGACGTGTTTCCGTAGGAGGTGCCCGCTGGTCTTCCACCTATTCGAGGTATTGAGCATCAAATTGACTTAGTCCCGGGAGCCCCTCTTCCCAACCAGCCGCTGTACCGCACAAATCCAGAAGAAACAAAGGAGATTCAGCGTCAAGTGCAAGCACTTTAGACAAAGCGTACGTATGCGAGAGTCTTAGTCCTTGTGACGTTCCTGTTATTCTTGTTCCTAAGAAAGATGGTACTTGGAGAATGTGCGTAGACTGTAGAGATATTAACAACATAATTGTTCGCTATCGTCATCCTATTCCTAGGTTAGATGATATGCTTGATGAGTTAAGTAGTTCTACTATCTTTTCTAAGATTGACTTGCGTAGTGGCTACCATCAAATAAGAATGAAACATGGTGATAAATGGAAAACTGTTTTTAAAACGAAATTTGGCTTGTATGAATGGTTAGTGATGCCTTTTGGTTTGTTCAATGCACCTAATACATTCATGCGCTTAATGAACCATGTTTTGAGACACTTCATTGGAAAATTTATGGTAGTTTACTTTGATGATATTCTCATATATAGCTGCTGTTTGGATGATCATGTTGAACACATCGAACAAGTGCTAGAAGTGCTTATGAAAGAACGCTTGTATGCCAATCTTGAGAAGTGTACTTTTGCACTAGTAAGGTAGTGTTTCTAGGCTATGTTGTTTCAGCTCATGGAATTGAAGTGGATGAATCTAAAATTGAAGCTTTTAGAAATTGGCCAATTCCTGTGAATGTTAGTCAAATTCGTAGCTTCCATGGGCTTGCTAGCTTTTATCGCGATTTGTGAAAGACTTTAGAACCATTGCTGCCCCATTAAATGAATTAACTAAAAAGGGGATGATTTTTGAGTGGGGAGAAAAACAAGACAAAGCTTTTGCTGAATTAAAGAAGTGTTTGATTGAAGCACCATTGCTTGCTTTACCTGATTTCACAAAACTTTTGAGATTGAATGTGATGATAGTGGAATAGGTATTGGTGGTGTTTTGATGCAAGACAGAAAACCTGTTGCATATTTCAATGAGAAACTGGTGCACAATTGAATTATCCTGTTTATGATAAAAAACTATATGCTCTTGTGCGTGTGTTGGAAACTTGGCAACATTACCTTTGGCCTAAGGAATTCATAATACATTCTGATCATGAATCCTTGAAATACTTAAAAGGCCAAGCGAAATTGAATCGTAGACATGCTAAGTGGGTATACTTCATTGAGACCTTTCCATACATTGTCAAATATAAGAAAGTCAAAGTGAATGTGATGAGGCGATGGGGTCCCGATCTTTCGATAGGATGATAACTATCGATTTTGGTGGAGGTGACTCTCACGATCCGACTACAACCGTGCGACAACGCTTGCGCCTTAGCAATCGCTGAAGCACACTCCAAGTCGTTATCAACCGTGCAAGAACGCGGTTGACCTAACCACAAAGGTCTATTCCTGCATGTAACCGAACACGCAAGAACAAGATAACAAGCAATCTGAAATTGCAAATATTTATAATGAGCTCAAAAGGTGGGATTCCGCAGAGGTTCTTTACGGTTGGAAAGGTCTTAGTGAATTCTATCCACTTAGCATGTCTACGATTCAATTTCGCTTGGCCCTTTTAAGTATTTCAAAGCTTCATGATCAGAATGTATGATAAATTCCTTAGGCCAAAAGATAAAGTTGCCAAGTTTCCAACACACGCACAAGAGCATACTATCCTCTATCATAAACCGGATAATTCAATTTTGCACCATGAAGTTTCTCACTAAAATATGCAACTGTTTCTTGTATCAAAGCATCACATTCAATCATAAAGGTTTTAGTAAAATCAGATAAAACAAGCAATCGTGTTTCAGTCAAACATTTCTTCAATTCGGCAAAAGCTTTGTCTTGTTTTTTCCCACTCAAAACTGACTCCCTTTGTAGTTAATTCATTTAACGGGGCAGGAATGATGCTAAAGTCTTTCACAAATCGTAGATAAAAATAGCAAGCTCATGGAAGCTACAAATTTGACTAACATTTACAAGGGTAGACTAATTTGAAATAACTTCAATTTTAGACTCATCTACTTGAATGCCATCTGTAGAAACAACATAACCTATAAATACAACCTTACTAGTGCAAAAGTACACTTCTCAAGATTGGCATACAGGCGTTCCTACCTAAGCACTTCCAGCACTTGTTTGATGTGTTGATACGGGGAGGGGTCCCGATCTTCTAAGTGAGGAACCGTGGATAGTTGATGTGAAGTAGACGATGTTGCTAGTTGAACACTCGCGCCAATGCACGAACCCTCAACTCTTCGGAATACGCACAAAACACACCGGATAATTGTTCGTCGCGAGACCACAAATGATGAACTCCAAGTCCCCAATTCCCAATGGAACGACGGCTTGACCTTGAATTGCTGAACAAATACTGGATCGCCTAGTTCTCTCTCAAAGTTCTCGCATGAACTCTGGTGTTGAAAGAACAAGCAATAGCTATGTTTTAATCTTACACATAAAATTGGTCTCCCCTAAAGGCTGCCAATACAAGGCTTATATAGCCCCTTGGGACGTCCATATGGTCCCCAAACCAAGTACAACAACCCTATATGGTTTTGGATACGAACTCTCACAAAAAAGAAACTATATTTTTCACCCATCATATTGTTTTGGTCATAACTTTTTATCCGTGATGAATTTGAAGGTGGGACCAGATCTATTGCGTATCCCTTGAAATTATCTTTCCAACGAGTATAAGAACACCTAAATCGGACTCTGTTTGTGAAAGTTATGACCTTTTTAGTAACTGCCTATTAGGCTGTCCCGAACCGAATCCGAATTGAATCCTGAGTTGAATCCGAGTTTGAATTGGGTTGAGCACGTGGGAAGTCCGAATTTGGCTTGAAAATTTTATCCAAAACTTGTAGTTTAAGTACTTGGGCTCCTCCCCTTGCTCTCCCAAGTCTTCACATTAGTCATACCTAAGAATACATAAAATACTAGCATGAGGTAGTATTCCAAGTTCATCATCAATTAAAGGAAACTCCTTAAGAAACAAAAGCACCTGTTTGTTTAAATGCTTGGCTCTTGCCCTCATCATTGGGCCCTCTGGTTCTTGGTTATTCTCATGCATGCTTGGAGTGGAAGATGTATATGTAATGAGGATGTCCTCATCAGTATGTGCATGACCACCAATACGAGAAGATGTATAAGTGTTAGGGATGCCCTCATCATCCTCCCCCTCTTGAAAAGGCGTCGTCCTCGAGGCTGGATCGTCACCACCAAAGAAAGGTGATAAATCAGCGACATTGAACGTAGAGCTCACGCCATAGTCATCACCAGAAAGCTGTATCTTGTAGGCATTGTCGTTGATCTTCGCAAGCACCTTGAAAGGCCCATCACCACGCGGTAGTAACTTAGACTTGCGACGTTCTGGAAAACTATCCTTGCGGTAGTGTACCCAAACCAAATCATCTGGTTGAAAAACCATCTTCTTCTTTTCTTGTTTGCCTTCTCAGCATAGTACTTGACCATGCGCACTATCGCTTCTTTTGTCTTGAGATGCAATTTCTTCACATATTCAGCTCGCTTGGACGCCTCCATATGAGTATGGTGTTGACTAGGAAGCGGCAACAAATCAAGTGGCGTAAAGGGCTTGAAACCATAAACTACCTCAAATGGACACATCTGCGTAGTGGAATGCACGGCCCGATTATGGCGAATTCCACGTGCGGCAAACAATCCTCCCACTCGCGCAGATTCTTCTTGATCATGGTCATTGAAAGTGTGCGGTTCACCACCTCTGTTTGACCATCAGTTTGGGGATGACAAGTTGTGCTGAATAACAACTTCGTCCCCAATTAACCCCAAAGCGTCTTCCAGAAGTAGCTCATGAACTTCACGTCGCGATCCGACACAATAGTACGTGGCACGCCAAGTAGCCTCACGATCTCCCTGAAAAACAAGTCAGCAATATGCAACGCATTGTCGCTCTTGTGGCATGGAATAAAGTGCGCCATCTTCGAAAAACGATCCGCAACAACAAAAACGGAATCACTCCCCCTCTTAGTTCTAGGCAGTCCTAAAACAAAATCCATACTAATATCCTCCCATGGGCATTGGGAACAGGTAAAGGGGTATACAAACCGTATGGATGCAACTTCGATTTCGCTTTGTGGCAAGTAATTCATCGCTGCACATACCTCTCCACATCTCGCCTCATCTTAGGCCAATAAAAGTGATCGCTCAGCATAGACAACGTCTTCTCACATCCAAATGTCCCATCAATCCACCTATGTGATTCCTGCAATAATAGCAAACGCACGGAGGATTCTGGAACGCATAAGTTGTTAGTGCGAAACAAAAACCCATCATGGATGTAAAATTTATCCCAGCTTTTTCCCTCTTTGCAACGTGCATAAGGGACATAAAAAATCATGGTCATGAGCATATAAATCACGCACACTCGCTAAACCAGGAACGTGCACTCCTAATTGAGTTAAAAGCACACTTTTCCTAGAAAGAGCATCAGCTACCATATTTTCCTTTCCCTTCTTATATTTCACAACGTAACGAAATGACTCAACGAATTCGACCCATTTGGCATGTCTACGGTTCAGGTTTGCTTGGCCCTTTAAATACTTCAAAGCCTCATGATCAGAATGAATAATAAACTCTTTAGGCCATAAATAGTGTTGCCAAGTTTCAAACACACGCACTAACACAAAAGCTCTTTGTCATAGACCGGATAATTCAATTGAGCACCATTCAGTTTCTCACTAAAATAAGCTACCGGTCTACCCACTTGCATTAAAACATCGCCAATACCCAATCCACTAGCATCACACTCAATTTCAAAATTTTTAGTGAAATCAGGTAAAACAAGCAACGGTGCTTCAGTCAAGCGTCTAGTTCAGCAAAAGCATTTTCTTGCGCTACCCCACACAAATTCAACACCCTTTTAGTAAGTTCATTCAAAGGGGCAGCGACGGTGCTAAAATCCTTCACGAAACGCCGATAAAACCAGCGAGACCATGAAAGCTCCTAATCTGACTTACGTTCACGGAGTTGGCGATTTTTAATCGCTTCAATTTTAGACTCATCTACTTCAACTCCCTGCGCAGAAACAACATAGCCCAAAACGATCACACGATCTTTGCAAAATGTGCACTTCTCTAAGTTACCAAATAACCTGTTCTCATGCAAAACGTGTAGAACTTGTCTAAGATGGTCTATGTGTTCAGATTCAGTGCGACTGTAAATCAAAATATCATCAAATTACACAACCACAAATTTACCAAAAAAATGCCTTAAAACATGATTCATTAAGCGCATGAATGTACTATGTGCATTAGTTAAACCAAAAGGCATGACTAACTCGTACAACCCAAATTTTGTTTTAAAGGTTGTACTCATCCCCTTCATTCATTCTAATTTAATGGTAACTACTGCGCAAATCTATCTTAGAGAAAATAACAGCACCACTCAATTCGTCTAGCATATCATCTAAGCGATGTATAGGATGACGATATCGAATTGTGATATTATTAATCGCTCGACAATCTACGCACATATGGCATGAACCATCTTTCTTAGGAACTAAAATAACAGGAACAACAGCAGAAGGCCTTAAGCTTTCACGGACATACCCTTTGGAGAGAAGCTCTTGTACTTGTTTCTGAATATCCTTTATCTCCTCGGGATTGGTCGGTTCGGCAGCGACGCTCCTGGAATCAAGTTGATCTTATGTTCTATCCCGCATATTGCTTGATGCGGATACACACATGATTAATATGAATATTATGATGATTTCGGGGCCAAAGCAATGGAGAAGCACAAGGAGATTAATCATATTTGCTACCAAGAACAAAAAGCTCAAAGCCCATGGGAATGGAAAGGAGAAAGCCAAGCAGCCTATGCAGCTGATCAAGGAGGAAAGAAACCCATGCAGTGGGAGAGCAAAAGGGGAGAAACCCAAGGACTTAAATTACAAGTTTTGGATAAGAATTTCAAGCCAAATTCGGACTTCCCACGTGCTCAACCCAATTCAAACTCAGATTCAACTCAGAATTCAATTCGGATTCGGTTCGGGACAGTCTGACAGGCAGTTACTAAAAATGTCATAACTTTCACAAACGGAGTACGATTCAGGTGTTCTTGTAAGAGTTGGAAAGATAATTTCAAGGGCTACATAATGGATCTAGCCCCACTTTCAAATTCATCACGGATAAAAAGTTATGACTGAAACAATATGACGGGTGAAAAATATAGTTTCTTTTTTGTAAGAGTTCGTATCCAAAACTGATAGCACTAGGGGTCCCGATCTTTCGATGAGAGTGGTAGATTCGATTGGGGAAGTAGATGACGTTGACGACCCGACTACAACCATCCAAGGACGTTGCGCCTTAGCGATCGATACACCAATTCCAGAGATTGTTCGTGACCTTGTCGGCGCGCGATCAACCTAACCACGAGGGTTCTTGTTCCTGCAAGCAATCGAAGAACAAGCAAGAACAAGATGAACAGCAACTCAATTGCAAATAACGATGTAAGATTCAATCAAAAACAGAAAAATGGTGGGGTTCCTAAGACAAGTATTCGGGCGGTCTAGCCGACACGCGCGAGTACAAGGCAAAGTAGCAAAAGCTAACTTAGTCTAAACAAAATCCAAACCCTAGAAGAGGGCGCGGCTGCCTATTTAAGGGACACAAAAGGTGGAGGGTCGGCCAAAACACAAGGAAGCCGAATAGGACTCGAATTACAAGGCCCAAAGCCCACTTTGACTCGGACTGGAAAAGTAATGTGACTTGTTTTGCAGTTTTTGACCGACTCGGATGGAATTTGGAAGTGAGGCCAGATCCATCTGAAAGTATACTTCAAGAGCTTTCCAACGAGTACTCACGGGCCCCGAGAAACCTTCTGGATCAAACGTTATGGCCATTTGAAGTAGACGCTGTCAACAAGGCCGAATCCGAGTCAAACTCGTGAACAGGACTTTGTTTGCGCTTGATGGTTCCACTTCTATACTTGAGCTCATGGGCTGATGGTTAAGTTGACGTGCTCGCGCTCTTGTCATTGGTCCTTGTATCATAGTTTCAATTTGATGTGGAGTCAACAAGACTTTGTTTGCGCTTGATGGTTCCACTTCTATACTTGAGCTCATGTGGTTCTTCCCCATGGTTCCTAAGGACAATTAAATCATCACAAGAATTAAGTAGTATTCCATTCTTTGAAACATTTGTATGCAAACTTAGGAACGCATTCACCTGATGGTTAAGTTGACGTGCTCGCGCTCTTGTCATTGGTCCTTGTATCATAGTTTCAATTTGATGTGGAGTCAGCATGGTTGTATGCATGGAAAGGATGTCCTCATCATCCTCCCCTTCTTGCATTTGAGTCGTCCGCGATTCAAGCTCATCTTCTTCTCCCAAGTATGGCTTCAAATCTGCAAGCAATGTTAAAGGTGGGACTAACCCCAAAATCTGCAGGCAACTCAAGTTTATATGCATTGTCATTAATGTTTTCCAACACTTTGAAAGGACCATCAGCTCTAGGCATCAACTTAGACCTCCTCAATTCAGAAAATCTTTCTTTTCTCAAATGCAACCAAACTAAATCACCCGGTTGAAAAGTTAAATGCCTCCTTCCTTTACTACCTGCAAGTTTATATTTAGCATTCATGCGTTCAATATTTTCTTTGGTTGTCTCATGCATTTTCAACATCAAGTCAGCACGCTGTTTAGCATCAAAATTTAACTTCTCCGAAGATGGAAGTGGTAGCAAATCAATAGGAGCACGAGGCACAAAGCCATAGACAATCTCAAAAGGGCACAACTTTGTAGTAGAATGCAACGAACGATTATAAGAAAATTCAATATGAGGCAAGCATTCTTCCCACATTTTAATGTTCTTTTTCAAAATAGCCCTAAGCATGGTAGATAACGTTCTATTCACAACTTCAGTTTGCCCATCAGTTTGGGGATGACATGTAGTCGAAAATAACAGCTTAGTCCCCAATTTAGCCCATAAAGTTCTCCAAAAATGGCTAAGGAATTTAGTGTCACAATCGGAAACTGTTGTATTTGGCACACCATGCAAACGAACAACTTCACGAAAGAACAAATCAGCAATATTGGTAGCATCATCACTTTTATGACATGGTATGAAGTGTGCCATCTTAGAAAATCTATCCACAATAACAAATATGCTATCCCTCCCCTTCTTTGTCCTAGGCAGTCCTAAAACAAAGTCCATAGAAATATCTTCCCAAGGCACACTAGGAACAGGTAGAGGCATATACAAACCGTGAGGATTAAGTCGTGACTTAGCCTTTTGACACGTAGTGCAGCGAGCAACAAAACGTCACTTTTCCAGTCCGAGTCAAAGTGGGACTTGGGCCTTGTAACCGAGTCATGTTTGGCTTCCATGTGTTTTGCCCGACCCTCCACCTTCCGTGTCCGTTAAATTGGCAGCCGCACCCTCTTCTAGGGTTTGGGTTTTGGTAGACTAAGTTAGCTTTTGCTACTTTGCCTTGTACTCGCGCGTGTCGGCTAGACAATGCATCAGCAATAACATTCTCCTTTCCCTTTTTGTGTTTTATGACATAAGGAAAAGACTCTATGAATTCAACCCACTTTGCATGCCTACGGTTCAATTTTGCTTGACTTCTAATATGCTTTAATGACTCATGATCAGAATGAATGACAAATTCTTTGGGCCATAAATAATGTTGCCATGTCTCTAAAGTTCGAACTAGAGCATATAATTCCTTATCATAAGTAGATTAGTTCAAACTAGCGCATCAAGAGTCAAAGTCGAGAGGTCTGTGGTGTCCTTGATGGTAGTCACCTTCATCTCCCAAACACGAAGGTCGAGTGCAGCGAGCATCCGTCAGCGTTATCCAAGTCGGGATGTGACCGCTCGGAGGTTGCTCGAATCTTGTGAAAATGCGCAAAACACTCATCGAGGACTCGCCAGTGAGCATTTCAAACTTGTTGTAATCTCGCTTGAACTGGTTCTGTCGCACCGTCTTTATTTGGGTGGTGCCCTCATGGTAAGCATCGAGGTCTCCCAAATATCGGCGCGGACGAAAGATGAGATATGCGGTCAAACTCGCTACGACTCAGGCCCTAGATTATGATGTTCCTTGCCTTAACATTTGCCTCAACATCAGCCATATTCCCAGCGTTGATGTTCTCATCGGCAGGAACAACAAATCGAACCTTGACCTTACGCCAAATGGCGTACCCCTGAGCCTGGATGTATGTCTTCATTCGACTTTTCCAGAAGGGGTAAGCGATGGCATCAAAGACGGGAGGCTTGGTCGAGTACTTGTCCGTCGCCATGGCTTTAGAGTCCGGTTAAAATCTATTGAGAAGAGCTAACCGGCTCTGATACCAATTGTTGGACCGAAATGGCAACAGAGGGGGGTGAATGTCGACTTTAAAAAAACTTGCCTCCAAAAGAACCCACTCGAATCCCTCCTCCAATAGCTATGAAAAGTTATGAGGAAGATGACTTAAACTCTCTGGAACTTTCAAACAACAGAGGGGAATACCAACAGCACAGATCAACAGAGAAAAGAGCACTGAAAGGCAGAATCAAGAAATCACACCAACAATGGCAGACAGGAGCGGTCAGACCGCATGGCTCAGGGCGGTCAGACCGCCCAGCTGCCGTCGGTCTGACCGCCACAGTCAGGCCGGTCTGACCAGTCAACCGGTCTGGCCGCAAGCAGGGGTCCGGTCTAACCGGTTACCCTGAAAATAAGCACAGAGAAACTCGGGGCCGAAAATTGGGAAAACAGAACTACTGAAAGTTCGAGATTTTAATAAGATTCATGTATTGCAGCTGAAGCCCTCTAGACCAAAGACCAAAAACCTATTCTGAATAACATAGGGAACTTAAACAACGAGAGAGATCAACAAAAACAGAAGAATTTCAGAGATTGGCCAAGAACTTGAGAAAGTACAGAGACAACACCAAAAATCAAATTGCTCCCCAATCTTTGATCCTCTGGCCGTGAAACTTTGAGGAAAGCTACTTGATAGCCTCAGACCTAAACTTGCCATGTTTCAGGCCATCTCATGAAGGGAATCAAGAAAAGCATCAAAACCCAAAAAAGTAAAAGATGAACAGAGGAAGCCCAAAAACCAAATCTGAGATTAAATGCAACTTGCTCATGGGAAAAGTCGATCAAATGATCTTGAGGCATCATCCCATCATAGAGCAACCCGTTTTGGCCCTTCTCAACAAGAAACAACAAGAAATCAAGAAAGCCACAAAATCAACAGAGAAGGCAACGAAGAACAAACAGAGGCACGGTGATGAGGCGATGGGGTCCCGATCTTCCGATAGGATGATAACTATCAATTTTGGCGGAGGTGACTCTCACGACCCGACTACAACCGTACGACGACGCTTGCGCCTTAGCAATCGCTGAACCAACCCCAAGATGTTATCAACCGTGCCAAGAACGCAGTTGACCTGACCACGAAGATCTATTCCTGCACGCAACCAAAGAACACGCAAGAACAAGGATAGTGAGCAACCTGAAACTTGCTAGATATAAAAGTCGCACAAGGATAGTTGAGGTTCTGTAACACGAATCTGTTGGTCTAGCCGACACAAGAGAACGTGGCGTTTGCACAAGGGGCTAAACTGATCTAAACAAAACCTAACCCTAAAATCTATGAATAACAGGCTTATATAACCCCTTGGGACGTCCACAAGGTCCCCAAACTGAGTACAACTCAACCCGACATTGTATTAGACTCAAACTCATACAAAAAGGAAACCCTGATTTTTCCACCATCACATTATTTTGGATATTGCGGCGCGACCAGAAGGGTTCTGAAGCTGGGGCCTTACCCATTGGATGGGCCTTGGAATAAGCTTTCCAACAAGCACAAGAACGCCTAAATCGGACTCCGTTTGTGAAAGTTATGGCCGTTTTATTAAAGGCCTGTCTGGCTGTCCCGAACCGAGTCCGAATTGAGTTCTGAGTTGATTCCGAGTTTGATTTCGGTTGGGCTTGTGGAAATTCCGAATTGGGCTTGGAAACCTCATCCAAAACATGGGCTTTTAAGTTCTTGGACCTCTCCCCTTTTGCTCTCCCACTGTATGGCTTCTCCTTGGCTTTATTCTTCCTTGTTTTTCTCCATTGCTTTGACGCCGGCCTCCTTCGTCCCCTCGGTTCAAAAGTCTTCCATTTGTCAAACCTAAGAATGTACAAAGTAGTGACATAAGGTAGTATGTCAATCTCATGGATAACATTAGTAGGAATAGATAGAAACGAATTCACCTTTTGTTCAATCTTGATATTAGGTGCTATGGCCGTATACGTTTGTGACATGGTTACATCATCCTCCCCTTCTTGACAGAAACCGTCCTCGGTTTTAACATATGTGTAGGCTCACGTATTGTATGATCTTGATCATAAATCTCGGTACATGATAACAAACGCAACAAACTCTCATTAATTAATATCATAAGTTCTTTATCAAACAAAGTGAAACCTGTTTGAAACGAACTCACCTGATAATTTAAGTGATGCATTCTTGTAATTGAAACAACAAGCATAGCAAATATGGTTGTATCCATAGGGTACATGTTCTCATCATTCTCCCCTTCTTGAAAATAAAGCCGTCCTCGGCTTTTGATAAGCTGAAAGTATGGTAACAAAGAAGCCAAGGTGTATGCATGGTATATGTATATGTCATCCGCTTTAACGGTTCTTCGTTGTTGCACAATTAATGCTATAACACAGCAGCAATCATAAAAGCTCATTGTATTATTAACCCAAAAGTAGTCATATATGTTAATGAGCAAATCAAAATTTCTCACATAGCAATTATTGCAACTAGTTTTGCAAATGTAAGTGAAGCATTTATGCAATTCAAATCTCTGAAGTTGTAAACTTGTAGTGGTGGCACATATGGGCAAAGCTACAACTTTTGGAATCAAGCAAAGTTTATCCATATAATCAGATTTGAATTGAGCAATAGCAAATTCATCTAGTAAGGGAGAAAAGATTTGCAAGTTCTTCCATACATCAATTTCATTATTCAGATTGTCAATGTTAGATGGTTCAACAAGAGAAGAACACATAGGCATTGAATGATCACTAAATTTTATTTTTCTTTCATAATGAACAAGATTGAGCATACAAGAGTTGTTGTTGAAAACAACAAGCTTCAATTCATCCATGTGATCACAGGTTATGCATATTCGATATACAAGAAATTGATTTTCTACACCATAATCTCCAATCAAATTAAACTTATACCCAGAGGTGTAGGCACTAAACAAGAATTTCGAACATACAAGTTCAGAAACTTTCTCCATGGCACAATCCAAAGTAACGGCCTCATTAAGCATGATATAGCACAATGCATCAGCAGGAGATATTCTATCAAATACTTCCTTATGTGTAATTAATTCAACATGTGCAAATTTATGAGAATTTAGATCAGCACATGGTTCATTCAAGTCAACACAAGGAATATCAAAAGATTGCACTACAGCAGGTATATACTCACAAGGTTGCTCTATATCTTGTTGTAGCACCAAATCAGTACCTTTGTCATTAACGTCCTCATCAGATATCTGACGCGTGCCTCAAACTTCTCCTCTAATGGCATAAGATGCACCAGATCATCCTTCACCTCTTCAAGTATCTCGGTGATATCTGTAGAAGGAGTAGGAGCCAAAAGAATATCAACATTTTCAGTTACCTCAGATTGCACCTCGCTTGTGACCGTGGATGGTGGAGGTACAAAACGATATTGCAATTTCTTCTTCATCTCCTCCCATGTGTAGATGTAGTGGAACTCAAGATTCGACCACCAATGTTGAACATCATCAATCAGCGCCGTCCTTGCCATGCTCATCTTCTCATAAGGATCAAGATCTTGTCTTTCAAAGTAGCTATCCATCATACTAACCCACAAGAAGTAGTCCGACGACGTACTCTCAGCGGTGAGTGGCAAGATATATACCGGTAATTGTTTCCCTTCGAGTTCAAATCTGCCCGCGATGACATCATAATCTACCAATTTTCTCAAGCCTGTCATTGTTAGTAGAAAACAAGGAAACAAATCACAAGTAAATGTTCCTATCAACTACTAGGATATGGAGACTCATATCAAGTCACACATCTCTCAAGCTCTTACCAAATTCTTACGAGTTCTTACCAAAGCCTTGGAATGAGCTTTCCAACAAGCACAAGAACGCCTAAATCAGACTCCGTTTGTGAAAGTTATGGCCGTTTTATTAAAGGCCTGTCTGGCTGTCCCGAACCGAGTCCGAATTGAGTTCTGAGTTGATTCCGAGTTTGATTTCGGTTGGGCTTGTGGAAATTCCGAATTGGGCTTGGAAACCTCATCCAAAACATGGGCTTTTAAGTTCTTGGACCTCTCCCCTTATGCTCTCCCACTGTATGGCTTCTCCTTGGCTTTATTCTTCCTTGTTTTTCTCCATTGCTTTGACGCCGGCCTCCTTCGTCCCCTCGGTTCAAAAGTCTTCCATTTGTCAAACCTAAGAATGTACAAAGTAGTGACATAAGGTAGTATGTCAATCTCATGGATAACATTAGTAGGAATAGATAGAAACGAATTCACCTTTTGTTCAATCTTGATATTAGGTGCTATGGCAGTATACGTTTGTGACATGGTTACATCACACGGAGAAGAACTTTCAGATTTTCATTCCAAATCAAAGATGATTACAGAGGAGTCCCGATACGCATGGACATTAGAACAAGAGGAATGATTACAAGACTCTCAACTCATCCTCTCCCTCTCCAATATCAAGAACACCAACCCTCTTCATGCTTCTTGGAAGAACACACACAGGGAGGAGATGCTACGATGGAGACAAAGCCTCTGCCCTCTCCAAAAACTTTCCACTACTAAAGCCTCTCCAACTAAAGCCTAAAGCCAAAACAAACTCTCAAAACTTCTTTTGACTCTAGCAAACCCTAACTCTCTCTCTCTCAAAGCCATGAGGGGGCATGCAGCCACTCTGATGAGGACATCCCTTCCATGGATACAACTCAGCCACAGCAAGGGTTGCAAGGACCACTCACTCGAGCTCGTGCTCGTCAACTTAATTACCAGGTGAATTCATTCCTAGGTTCATATATTACTGAGAATAGACCGCTACCTAATGCAAGTGATTTAATTGTGCTTAGGAACCTGGGAAAGGATGAAGGAGAAGGACGTGGAGTCATGGACATGCCTGGATGGAATAATGGAGTTCACCACGTCACTTTGGGGCCAAGCCAAACAAGAATTCGAGTTGGACACGTTCTGGAATCAGATTCGGACTGCTGCGTTGGTACCAAGTTCAAACGGGCATAACTTCCTCATACGGACTCCGATTGGGACGTTCTTGTACTTCATGGAAAGCTTAGGAAGTCTATTTTCCAACGGATCCAACCTCAGCTTTAAATTCCATCTGAGCCGGCCGTAATCATCAAATTACTCCACGTTGTTTTCTGAGTCCGAGTCAAAAAGGGTGCTGCGCCACCTCCACTTGGGCCCATGGGCCTTGTAACCCTAGGGCGTGCCCTTGGACGCCCCCCCTGGTCGTTCTCCCTATAAAGGAGCCGCCGCCTTCGTTGCTAAGACTTGGATTTCGTTGAATTTAGGTTTAGCCATTGTGCAAACTTTTGTTCTTCAGTTGTGTTGGACGACCACCTGTCAAGACATCTTCGGAATCCCACCTTTGTGTTTCGCAATATAATTTGTGCTTCATTCATATTCGCAATGTCAGATTGCCTATATCTTATTCTTGCTAGTTCTTCGATTGCTCGCAGGGATTGAACTTCGTGTTCAGGTTGATCGCGCCTCCAGCGAGATCAATAACACTCGGAGTTGGTTCAGCGATTGCTAAGGCGCAAGCGTCGTCGTCGGTTTGTAGTCGGATCGTGAGGTCACCTCCACCAAAATCGAAAGTTATCCATCTCATCGAAAGATCGGGCACCTCGTCTTCATCAAGTGGTATCAGAGCGCCAGGTTGCTCGGTGAGAATTTCCAGTTTACCATAGATTAGATTGCTATTCCTTACCTAGAGTACACAAAAAAAAAACCAAAAAAAAAAATAGCAGTAGATCAATCTGTCCAAACCAGTCTTAGCCTCGCAATTTTTCTTTTCAGTACATTGCATTGTTGAACTTTCGGTTGCATCGTCGTGTCCTTTGCTGGTCTTAGTGTCTAGTTCCATTAGAGTTTCGAGTTCTGTTCACGTTTGGTCTCACCGCTGCGGTTAGATCCGAACTGCCATGGTGAGGGAAGGAAAGGAGGAGGACTTGGAGTTGGACTCGGAGTTGGACTCGGAGTAGGACTTGGAGTTGGACTCGGAGTAGGACTTGGAGTTGGACTCGGAGTAGGACTTGGAGTTGGACTCGGTTTCTAGGGAAGCTTTGCCCTAGTTGGTTTGGAGTAGGCCACGATCTCGAGTTGGTTTGAGTAGGTTTCAACGCGTTGTGTAAAAAAACAAAAGAGAAAAGAAGAAACAGGCAGCGCATTTAAAAGAGCCGCGGTAAAAAAAAAAAAAAAAAAAAAGAGGAGAGAGAAACAGCTAACTTTTGCATACGACCTCCGATTGAGGCGATTCTTGATCCGTTGGAAAGCTTTTGAGAAGATAGAGTGAAAAAAAAGAAGTCTGGAAAAACTGGAGATTTCAGAGCGCGTAAGCCATCAGGCACATCTGCGGCAGCTTCGACTCAAAAAGCGTCGTTTAGGCCCTCAAACGGGCCCGCAAACCAAGAAAAATTCAAGTTTCTCAGAATTCGCTCAAAATTGACAGAGCCCTTGTACAAGTGATTCTAAGGTTCCCCGTGCAGACGGCATCCTTTTTCGAGCCCCGGAACTCCGTGTGCAGTGTCATCTAGTTGTCTTTCTGCGCGGTGTACTCGTTTGTGTTCTAGGCTCGCGTCTCTAGTGCGGTCTAGCCTAGGGCCAGCACCAACCGGCGTTGAACGAATTTTCAGCTTGCATTTTCTGAATTGATTATTGCTATTCCTTGCTACTAAACTTGAGCCTTCCCAGCTACACCTTTTTCTACACCGTGCAGTGAGCTTTACACGCAATCGCTCCATCCAATCTTGAAGATATATTGTCATCACTGGTTGCCGATCACCCCTGTGTGCTTGGTAAGAATTGGTAAGAGTTCGATAGAAGGTTTGAGACGAGCGACTTTTGAACCACCATACCCTAGTACTTGTTAGGGACACATTCTTGTGTTTTTGCTAACAATGGCAGGTTCTGGAGAGTTTACAAATCAGGATACATCTCATTCTCCTCGTACGAAGGGAATCATACAACATTTCACTCGCGAGATGAATCATCGTACGGAGGGCCTTGAGGAGGATGTTAGAGTCACAAATGAGCGACTTGCTCAACTCGAGGGCGCCCAGATTCAGACAAACGCAACGCTTGCTGCGATGGAGAAAGCACAAGGTATCACTAACAATTCTTTAGCAGATATTATGGCGCGCCTTGAGGAGATTGCCCAAGCTTCGGCTGTTGTTCCCCCTGCTGTGATGGTAGAGGGACAAGATGAATTCGACGATGTGGGTGATTCCGAGGCAGATGGCAGGGCTAACCACAACAACGATCGACTTCATCGACCATTGCGTTTTAACCAACAAGGTATGCGAAGAGAACTCCCACGACGTGAGGTACGTGACCACGATGACGCTTTTGCTAAGGTTAAATTCACTATGCCCTCTTTTAATGGTAAATATGATCCTGATGGATATCTTGATTGGGAATTAACTGTTGATCAAAAATTTGCTTGCCATGATTTTCCTGAGAATAGACGAGTTAGGGCTGCCACTAGTGAATTTACCGACTTTGCTTCTATTTGGTGGAAAGAACATTGCCGTCAACATACCAATAACATACCTAACACGTGGGAGGCTTTAAAATTGCTTATGCGCCATCGTTTTGTTCCCTCATATTATGCTCGTGATTTGTTAAATAAACTGCAACGCTTACAACAAGGTGCAAAGTCTGTGGAAGAATACTATCAGGAATTACAAATTGGTATGTTGCGCTGTGGGTTAGTTGAGAATGAGGAGGCATCAATGGCTAGGTTTTGGGAGGGTTGAATCGTGAAATTCAGGACATTCTTGATTACAAAGATTACAACTCCATGACTAGATTGTTTCATCTTGCTTGCAAAGCTGAACGCAGTGCAGGGGCGCCAGTGAGGACGCGATTTAACTCTTCTGCAGGTCGCACCAATTCATGGACGCGCACACCTTCTGCCTCATCCACTGTGGCGCCCCGCCATTACCCTCCAACAACAGGCAGCGCTCTACTACGTCAAATTCGGCGCCACGAGTTTCAAGCACCCAAATCAGCACCACAACTTTCTGCAAAAACATCCTCTTCGGTTGCTTCGACAGGACGAACGAGAGACATTCAATGCCATCGTTGCAAAGGCTATGGACACATGATGCGGGACTGTCCAAGCAAGCGTGTATTGATTATACGCGATGATGGTGGGTATTCCTCTGCTAGTGATTTTGATGATGAAACATATGCTATGCTTGCAAATGACCCTGCAGGACATGATGATGGATCTGACCGTGAGGAGGAGCATGTTGGCGCCGAAGATGCCGACAAGTATTTGAGCATTATAGTGCAACGTGTACTAAGTGCTCAAGTGTCTCATGCTGAGCAAAATCAGCGCCATAATTTGTTCCAAATCAAGGGCGTTATCAAGGAACGCTCGATTCGCATAATTGTTGATGGTGGGAGTTGCAACAATTTGGCGAGTATGGATATGGTGGAGAAGCTTGCTTTGCCAACCAAACCTCATCCCCACCCATACCATATTCAGTGGTTCAACAACAGTGGTAAGTTAAAGGTAACACGGATGGTGAGAGTACACTTTTCTATGGGTTCATACCATGATTATGTTGATTGCGACGTTGTTCCTATGCAAGCTTGTTCATTGTTATTAGGAAGACCTTGGCAATATGATACTGATTGTGTGCATCATGGTAGGAATAATCAATATTCTCTCATGTTTAATGGAAAGAAAATTGTGCTGCATCCTATGACTCATGAACAAATTGTTAAAGATGATCTTGCTAGAGCTAGTAGAGAGAAAAGCCGAGAGAATGCTGAGAGCGAAAATCAGATTGTAGCAAAAGAACTTGAGCAACACAAAAAGAAAGAACCTAAATCTGTTCATGCGAAGAATAAAGAAATTAAATTGAAAGGTGCTTGTTTCCTTGCTACCAAATCTGACATGACTGAGCTGAATTCTAGTGATTCTGTTTGCTATGCATTAGTTTGCAAAGAAGCTTTGTTTTCTTTTGAGGATATCCCTCCTTCTTTGCCACCTGCTGTCACTAACATTTTGCAGGAGTACCAAGATGTCTTTCCAAAGGACATACCATCGGGGCTGCCACCACTTCGTGGGATTGAGCATCAAATTGATTTAATTCCTGGTGCATCTTTGCCCAACCGCGCACCATACAGGACCAATCCAGAAGAAACTAAAGAAATTCAGCGCCAAGTTCAAGAGTTGCTTGATAAAGGGTATGTGCGCGAATCCCTTAGTCCTTGTGCTGTTCCGGTCATTTTAGTACCAAAGAAAGATGGGTCATGGCGCATGTGTGTGGATTGTAGAGCAATCAATAACATTACCATTAGGTATCGTCATCCTATTCCTAGGTTAGATGATATGCTTGATGAATTGAGTGGCTCTGTTGTCTTTTCCAAGGTTGATTTGCGTAGTGGTTATCATCAAATCCGCATGAAATTAGGCGATGAATGGAAACGGCATTTAAAACTAAGTTTGGATTATATGAGTGGTTAGTAATGCCGTTTGGTTTAACTAATGCACCTAGTACCTTCATGAGACTAATGAACGAGGTTTTGCGTGCTTTCATTGGTAAATTTGTGGTGGTTTATTTTGATGATATATTGATATATAGCAAATCATTAGAGGAACATCTTGACCATTTACGTGCTGTCTTTAATGCTTTACGTGATGCACGCCTATTTGGTAACCTTGAGAAGTGCACCTTTTGCACCGATCGAGTTGCGTTTCTTGGCTATGTTGTTACTCCACAGGGAATTGAAGTTGATCAAGCCAAGGTGGAAGCAATCCAGAGTTGGCCGACTCCTAACACGGTCACACGGTGCGGAGTTTTTTAGGACTTGCTGGGTTCTACCGCCGCTTCGTGAAGGATTTCAGCACCATCGCCGCACCATTGAATGAGCTTACCAAGAAGGGCGTGCCATTTGTTTGGAGCACCCCACAGGAGAACGCCTTCACCACATTGAAAGATAAGTTAACACATGCACCCCTACTCCAACTTCCTGATTTCAATAAGACTTTTGAACTAGAATGTGATGCTAGCGGAATTGGAATTGGTGGTGTGTTGTTGCAAGAAGGCAAACCTGTAGCATACTTTAGTGAGAAATTGAGTGGGCCTAGTTTGAATTATTCTACTTATGATAAGGAGTTATATGCACTTTTGAACCTTAGAAACTTGGCAACATTATTTATGGCCCAAAGAATTTGTTATACATTCTGATCATGAATCTTTAAAGCATATTCGAAGTCAAGGTAAACTGAACCGTAGACATGCAAAGTGGGTTGAATTTATTGAGTCTTTTCCTTATGTCATAAAACACAAGAAGGGAAAGGAGAATGTTATTGCTGATGCTTTGTCTAGGAGATATTCCATGCTATCGCAACTTGACTTCAAAATTTTTGGATTAGAGACTATTAAAGAGCAATATGTGCACGATGCTGATTTTGCGGAAATCCTGTTGAATTGTCAAGAAGGGAAAATGTGGAATAAGTTTGTCATTAATGATGGGTTTGTGTTTAGAGCCAACAAGTTGTGCATTCCTGCTGGTTCCGTTAAATCTGTTGTTGTTACAGGAAGCACATGGAGGCGGGTTGATGGGACATTTTGGTGTGAAGAAAACGGAGGACATACTTGCTGATCATTTCTTTTGGCCAAAATGAGACGGGACGTCGAGCGCTACGTTGCTCGCTGCACTACATGTCAAAGAGCTAAGTCACGACTTAATCCTCATGGTTTATATATGCCTTTACCCGTTCCTAGCGTTCCGTGGGAAGATATTTCGATGGACTTTGTTTTAGGATTGCCTAGGACCAAGAAGGAGGGATAGTATATTTGTGGTTGTTGATAGATTTTCTAAGATGGCCCATTTTATACCATGTCATAAGAGCGATGATGCTACCCATATTGCTGATTTATTCTTTCGTGAAGTTATTCGCTTGCATGGTGTGCCCAATACTATAGTTTCAGATCGTGATACTAAATTCCTTAGCCATTTTGGAGAACTCTATGGGCTAAATTGGGGACTAAGCTGTTATTTTCTACTACTTGTCATCCCCAAACTGATGGACAAACTGAGGTTGTGAATAGAACTTTATCTACCATGCTTAGGGCTGTGTTGAAAAGAATTTGAAAATGTGGGAAGAATGCTTGCCTCATGTTGAGTTTGCTTACAATCGTTCATTGCATTCTACTACAAAGATGTGCCCTTTTGAAGTTGTTTATGGTTTTGTGCCTCGTGCTCCTATTGATTTAATGCTTCTTCCATCTTCGGAGAATTTGAACCCTGATGCTAAACAGCGTGCTGAATTGATTTTAAAAATGCATGAGACAACTAAGGAGAATATAGAACGCATGAATGCTAAATATAAACTTGCTGGTAGTCAGGGGAGGAAATGTTTAACTTTTGAACCTGGGGATCTTGTTTGGTTACATTTAAGAAAAGATAGGTTCCCTGAATTGAGAAAATCGAAATTGATGCCAAGAGCTGATGGTCCTTTCAAGGTGTTAGAAAAGATTAATGATAATGCATACAAGCTTCAACTGCCTGCAGATTTTGCTGTGAGTCCCACTTTTAACATTGCAGATTTAAAGCCCTACTTGGGAGAAGAGGATTTAGTTTGAGTCGAGGACGACTCAAATGCAAGAAGGGGAGGATGATGAGGACATCCCTTCCATGGATACAACTCAGCCACAGCAAGGGTTGCAAGGACCACTCACTCGAGCTCGTGCTCGTCAACTTAATTACCAGGTGAATTCATTCCTAGGTTCATATATTACTGAGAATAGACCGCTACCTAATGCAAGTGATTTAATTGTGCTTAGGAACCTGGGAAAGGATGAAGGAGAAGGACGTGGAGTCATGGACATGCCTGGATGGAATAATGGAGTTCACCACGTCACTTTGGGGCCAAGCCAAACAAGAATTCGAGTTGGACACGTTCTGGAATCAGATTCGGACTGCTGCGTTGGTACCAAGTTCAAACGGGCATAACTTCCTCATACGGACTCCGATTGGGACGTTCTTGTACTTCATGGAAAGCTTAGGAAGTCTATTTTCCAACGGATCCGACCTCAGCTTTAAATTCCATCTGAGCCGGCCGTAATCATCAAATTACTCCACGTTGTTTTCTGAGTCCGAGTCAAAAGGGTGCTGCGCCACCTCCACTTGGGCCCATGGGCCTTGTAACCCTAGGGCGTGCCCTTGGACGCCCCTGGTCGTTCTCCCTATAAAGGAGCCGCCGCCGTTGCTAAGACTTGGATTTCGTTGAATTTAGGTTTAGCCATTGTGCAAACTTTTGTTCTTCAGTTGTGTTGGACGACCACCTGTCAAGACATCTTCGGAATCCCACCTTTGTGTTTCGCAATATAATTTGTGCTTCATTCATATTCGCAATGTCAGATTGCCTATATCTTATTCTTGCTAGTTCTTCGATTGCTCGCAGGGATTGAACTTCGTGTTCAGGTTGATCGCGCCTCCAGCGAGATCAATAACACTTCGGAGTTGGTTCAGCGATTGCTAAGGCGCAAGCGTCGTCGTACGGTTGTAGTCGGATCGTGAGGGTCACCTCCACCAAAATCGAAAGTTATCCATCTCATCGAAAGATCGGGCACCTCGTCTTCATCACACTCCCTCCTTTATATAGCCCGTGGCTAACGGGTCTCCACCTTGTGCAGCCTCGCGAAATTACCTCATGTCACGCCACGACTCCGCCTTGACGTCCTGTAGCCATCACAAACAAGAAACACATCAAATAGCACCGCTCGACACATGAAAGCATAAATAGCGTTAATGAACCACATTAAGCATTAAAAGAGCCCAAACCAGTCGAATCAGCAGAATATGCATCCTAAGCACCTTGACCAGGTTTGACCAAGTCCGACCGAGCCCGATTGCACCACGCAACGTCAAGGTCTGAACCAACCAAATCAAACTCGACTTTCCTAAACATGGGATGTTTGTCAATTACTCATCACACACATGGGATGACCTCCACATGGTCTCTCACAAAGTAAAATGTCAGGAAGAATAGATAGCGTCGTAAGAAAAGTAGAAGGTTGATTGTGTTAACCGTATAAAGTTGTTGGTGGATTCATGTCAATCATAAAGGTGAAAATGATAGTGCGGATTTTAGGAGAAATAAATCGGTGGAGCCTAAATGAATATATAGGCTAGAAAGATGATTTAAATGATTTTCGGAGAATTAGGGAGTGCAAAGGTAATTGCTGGATTACAACACTGATAACTAATATAAATTCTTGGAAGATGTTGGCGATAATGGGATTAATAGGATTGGATCAAATACTAGATGGATGAATCGAATTTATGAGAATATTGGAGGAATAATAACAATTATTGGGTTACAATCTTGATAAAGTGTATTCTCGGTGGATGTATACTAGTGAGTCGTAGACTTGATCATTGATATTTTTGGTGGAGGTATACTAGTGAATTAGTTAGTGATAGATAATGGAAAATAAGATTGATTATTGGAAGAATGAATTATGGTTTTGGATCAATAACAAAAAAGGATTGGATACGAATGATTTCGGTGGATTTAAAAGCAATGGTGTTAGTTAATCATTGGAATTTAGAATTGAAGAGTTGATGATTAGCAACCACAAGATTGGATTGTTAGGAATTTAAAATACAAAAGATATTGGTGGATCTAGAATAAAGGATGACACTTACTGCTTGGAGTCTTAGGCAGCAATGAATGTATGATCGGTGGATTAACTAAATGATGTCACTCGCTGTTTGGAGTTTTTAGACAGCAAACAATATAAAAAGTGTATTTTCGGTGGATTAAGTCAATTATGGAAATCGTTATGTGGAGTTTAGGTAGCAACAATAATACTATGATTAAATAATAATAATCCTACTACAAGTGATTTTTGGTAAATAAAATAACCCGAGCCTCTCCTTTGATAAGCCATGCATACGGTGGTGTGCTCACACTCGCTTTCACAACAAATCCAGAATCAGGAATCGAATCACTTCACCTCAGCAACACGATTGGACATGATGGCGAGAGGACGAAGATGTCAAGGGTTAGGTCGCGAACCTGCAGTTGGCTGCTTGTGGGCATGTCCTGAAAGTCTCACTTGTGTGCTTCGTTCTTCCGCTGCTGCAATTTAATGATTTTGGCCTAATCGGCCCATGAGTAAGTCTATTATTATATTTACGTTTCCGCATGATATGAACTTTGATATTCAGAACTGTAATCTGTGAGCACTAACTACTGATCCAGGGAATAGTGCGGTGGAATCACAGAGAATTCGGATTGTAAAATCTGGGTCCCTACACCGGTCAAACTTCAACCGGCAGCGCATGATGCGCCAACCACGCACACCGCATGTCCCACTACACAAGAAATGGTTGCACAACCCTGGTCAAGCTTCATGCGGTCGAGACCAAAGCCCACTATCACTTGCAACACAGGCCACGGGGACGAAGGGGGCCAAAAGGCTCGGCCATATGGTTTTGGCCTGTGAGAAGCTCTTTACCATGAGAGGCTCCAGTAGTAGGGATGGTCCCCACCTAAGCCCATATGACCTGTTAGGGGCTACAAGGCCCAATGAGATATGTACAATAACTTGTATGCCCCTCTATAAGATGCTCAACAGTGAGGGTATTATTGTAATCATACCTTATGGGCATATATATACACGCGCCCTGGTCTTCAAGGCGGGGCAAGGATAGCTCATTCATCATAAGCACTCATACTCTCCTAGTTTACTATTTGGCCTGTAGCCACAACAACCACATTTGATCTCTACGTGCTCCAGCGTGAGCCCGACCACCTCATGTGACATCCACGAGATGTGACCACGCCACAAACACATACGATAATAGCGCCCAATATCAAGATTGAACTAAAGGTGAATTCGTTTCTTCAGCCTTCATATGTTACTAAGAATAGACCGCTACCTAATGCAAGTGATTTAATTGTGCTTAGGAACTTGGGAAAGGATGAAGGAAAGAGACATGGAGTCCTGGACATGCATGGAAGGAATAAGGGAGGTCACCACGTCACTTTGGGACCAAGTCAAGCACGAATTCGAGTTGGACACGTTTTGGAATCAGACTCGGACTGCTGCGATGGTACCAATTTCAAACAGGCATAACTTCCTCATACGGACTCCGTTTTGGACGTTCTTGTACTTCATGGAAAGCTTATGAAGTCTACTTTCCAACGGATCCAACCTCATCTTCAAATGCTATCCGAGCCGGCCGACATCGTCAAAAGAGTCCACGTTGGTCACGTACTGGAATCGGATTCGGACTGCTGCAATGGTGCAAGTTTAAACGGACATAACTTCCTCATACGGACTCCGTTTGGGACGTTCTTGTACTTCATGGAAAGCTTATCAAGTCTACTTTCCAATGGATCCAACCTCATCTTCAAATTCCATCCGAGCCGGCCGGAATCATCAAAACAATTCACGTAGGTTTCTGAGTCCGAGTCAAAGGATGCTGCGCCACCTCCACTTGGGCCCATGGGCCTTGTAACCCTAGGGTGTACCCTTTGGGACGCCTCCTGGTTGTTTTCACTATATAGGAGCCGCGCCTCCGTTTCTAGGACTTAGGTTTTGTTTAGATCAGTTTAGCCCTTGTGCAAACTCCACGTTCTCTTGTGTCGGCTAGACCAACAGATTCGTGTTACAGAACCTCAACTATCCTTGTGCGACTTTTATATCTAGCAAGTTTCAGGTTGCTCACTATCCTTGTTCTTGCGTGTTCTTCGTTGCATGCAGGAATAGACCTTCGTGGTCAGGTCAACCGTGTTCTTGCACGGTTGATAACATCTTGGGGTTGGTTCAGCGATTGCTAAGGCGCAAGTGACGCCTCGTCACGGTTGTAGTCGGATCGCAAGAGTCATCTCCACCGAAATCGATATTTATCATCCTATCGGAAGATCGGGACCCCATCGCCTCATCAGTTGGTATCAGAGCTTCAGTTGACCGGTAGGAATTCTTTGTATCCCTAGTTAGTAGATTGATTTTTATTTCCCATAGTTCAGAAAAATTGCCCCACAAAAGAGTTAATTTCGCTGTCCAAACCCGTTGTGCCTTTCAATCTGTTAGTTTTGGTTTGCTAAATTGAATTTGTGTCCGTTTTAGCTTTGTCTAGTTGCTGGTCATATCCTTGATTCCATAAAAAATCCAAACAAAAAAAAAATTCCCCTATCACAAACCCTAATTCCAATTTCGGCTGATTTTTCCTTTCTCTGCAGCCGCCACCAAAAACGTCATAACTTTTGATTCCGAGATTATTTTTGTGTGAGACCACCGCCATTAGATTCAAAACTTCATTGTCCATCTATCTGTAAAATTTCACGTCATTCCAGCAAGGCAGTTAAGAGATATCTGCGGTGCAAATTCACCTAAAAATCCAGATTGAATCTGCAACAGCCGGCACTTGTGAATTTTGTGCGAATTTGTTGGTCGGTTTCCAGAACTTGGCCCCAAAACAAAAGTTGTAGAAAAAGCCGTCAGGAAACGGAGAAAAAAAGAATCATTGAAAAAAAGGCAACTGACAAAAAGTTACGGCCAAAATACCGACGTGCTGTCCAGTGGACAGAAATCTCCAGATTTCAAGTTTTGGGTCAATCTTTGTGCTCTTCAATTCCAGATTGCATTCGATTGAATTATCTTGCATTTACCACTCCTATACATTACCATACACATATTTTAGCCTTCTTCCATCCTTGGTTGATCAGCAACATAGGCTAAGTGCTAGATTCGAACTATAATTCAATTCTGTGCAATTTCTGAAATTAATTGATTGTTTCCCTTTGCTACAAAATACATAGCCTATCCAAGCTCCACTTTTCTACTAACCGAACAGGTCTCGCTGTACCTTGCAATCGCTTTACTCATCACTTGAGTTAGATTTATCACGAACCAGCCACCGGTTGCACCACCTGTTTGCTTTGGTAAGAACTCGTAAGAATTTGGTAAGAGCTTGAGAGATGTGTGACTTGATATGAGCCTCCATATCCTAATAGTTGATAGGAACATTTACTTGTGATTTGTTTCCTTGTTTTCTACTAACAATGACAGGCTTGAGAAAATTGGTAGATTATGATGTCATCGCGGGCAGATTTGAACTCGAAGGGAAACAATTACCGGTATATATCTTGCCACTCACCGCTGAGAGTACGTCGTCGGACTACTTCTTGTGGGTTACTATGATGGATAGCTACTTTGAAAGACAAGATCTTGATCCTTATGAGAAGATGAGCATGGCAAGGACGGCGCTGATTGGTGATGTTCAACATTGGTGGTCAAATCTCGAGTTCCACTATATATACACATGGGAGGAGATGAAAAAGAAATTGCGACATCGTTTTGTACCTCCAGCACCCAAGGTCACAAGCGAGGTGCAACCTGAGGTAACTGAAAATGTTGATATTGTTTTGGTTCCTACTCCATCTACAGATACCACCGAGATACTTAAAGAGGTGAAGGATGATCTAGTGCATCCTATGCCATTAGAGGAGAAGTTTGAGGTACCTACAGTATCTGATGAGGACGATAATGACAAAGGTACTGATTTGGTGCTACAACAAGACATAGATCAACCTTGTGAGTATATACCTGCTGTAGTGCAATTTTTTGATATTCCTTGTGTTGACTTGAACGAATCATGTGCTGATCTAAGTGCTCATAATTTTGCACATGTTGAATTAATTACACATAAGGAAGTATTTGATAGAATATCTCCTGCTGATGCATTGTGCTATATCATGCTTAATGAGGCCGTTAGTTTGGATTGTGCTATGGAGAAAGTTTCTGAACTTGCATGTTCGAAATTCTTGTTTAGTGCCTACACCCTGGATATAAGTTTAATTTGATTGGAGATTATGGTGTAGCAAATCAATTTCTTGTATATCGAATATGCATAACTTGTGATCACATGAATGAATTGAAACTTGTTGTTTCCAACAACAACTCTTGTATGCTCAATCTTGTTCATTATGAAAGAAAAATAAAATTTAGTGATCATTCAATGCCTATGTGTTCTTCACTTGTTGAACCATCTAACATTGACAATCTGAATAATGAAATTGATGTATGGAAAAACTTGCAAATCTTTTCACCCATAATAGATGAATTTGCTATTGCTCAATTGAAATCTGATTATATCAAAGAACTTTGCTTGATTCCAAAAGTTGTAGCTTTACCCATATGTGCCACCACTACAAGTATACAACTTCAAAGATTTGAATTGCATAGATGCTTCACTTACATTTGCAAAACAAGTTGCAATAATTGCTGTGTGAGAAATTTTGATTTGCTCATTAACATATATGATTACTTTTGGGTTAATAATATAATGAGCTTTTATGATCACTGTTGTTTTATAACATTAATTGTGCAACAACGAAGAACTGTTAAAACGGATGACATATACATATACCATGCATACACCTTGGCTTCTCTGTTACCATACTTTCAGCTTATCAAAAGCCGAGGACGGCTTTACTTTCAAGAAGGGAGAATGATAAGAACATGTACCCTATGGATATAATCATATTTGCTATACTTGTTGTTCGAATTACAAGAGCTCCTACGCACCACTTAAATTATCAGGTGAGTTCGTTTCAAACAGGTTTCACTTTGTTTGACAAAGAACTTATGCTATTACATAATGAGAGTTTGTTGCGTTTGTTATTATGTACCGACATTTATGATGAAGATCATGCAATACGTGAGGCTACACATATGCTAAAACCGAGGACGGTTTTCTATCAAGAAGGGGAGGATGATGTGACCACGCCACAAACACATACGATAATAGCGCCCAATATCAAGATTGAACTAAAGGTGAATTCGTTTCTTCAGCCTTCATATGTTACTAAGAATAGACCGCTACCTAATGCAAGTGATTTAATTGTGCTTAGGAACTTGGGAAAGGATGAAGGAAAGAGACATGGAGTCCTGGACATGCATGGAAGGAATAAGGGAGGTCACCACGTCACTTTGGGACCAAGTCAAGCACGAATTCGAGTTGGACACGTTTTGGAATCAGACTCGGACTGCTGCGATGGTACCAATTTCAAACAGGCATAACTTCCTCATACGGACTCCGTTTTGGACGTTCTTGTACTTCATGGAAAGCTTATGAAGTCTACTTTCCAACGGATCCAACCTCATCTTAAAATGCTATCCGAGCCGGCCGAAATCGTCAAAAGAGTCCACGTTGGTCACGTACTGGAATCGGATTCGGACTGCTGCAATGGTGCAAGTTTAAACGGACATAACTTCCTCATACGGACTCCGTTTGGGACGTTCTTGTACTTCATGGAAAGCTTATCAAGTCTACTTTCCAATGGATCCAACCTCATCTTCAAATTCCATCCGAGCCGGCCGGAATCATCAAAACAATTCACGTAGGTTTCTGAGTCCGAGTCAAAAGGATGCTGCGCCACCTCCACTTGGGCCCATGGGCCTTGTAACCCTAGGGTGTACCCTTTGGGACGCCTCCCCTGGTTGTTTTCACTATATAGGAGCCGCCGCCTCCGTTTCTAGGACTTAGGTTTTGTTTAGATCAGTTTAGCCCCTTGTGCAAACTCCACGTTCTCTTGTGTCGGCTAGACCAACAGATTCATGTTACAGAACATCAACTATCCTTGTGCGACTTTTATATCTAGCAAATTTCAGGTTGCTCACTATCCTTGTTCTTGCGTGTTCTTCGGTTGCATGCAGGAATAGACCTTCGTGGTCAGGTCAACCGTGTTTTGGCACGGTTGATAACATCTTGGGGTTGGTTCAGCGATTGCTAAGGCGCAAGTGACGTCTCGTACGGTTGTAGTCGGATCGCAAGAGTCACCTCCACCAAAATCGAAGTTATCATCCTATCGGAAGATCAGGACCCCATCGCCTCATCAGAAATAGTATCATTTGCCACAAAAATATTGCGTGGTAATAGGTTCTATTGCCACGCCAATGGTTCGTGGCAATAGACCCTATTGCCACGGAGAGCATTTCATTGCAGCAGGATATATTGCTACGGGAGGTGTTTCGTTGCAATATGTTTTATTGCCACGGAAGGCATTTCATTGCCATAAAGTTATTGCGACGAAATATGTTTTGTGGCAAATAGATCCTATAGCAACGAACATTGTTCATGGCATATAGTGGAATCGCAACATAGTAGCGGCGTTGCAACAGCCTATCACAACGAAATACCAATTTTGCATACAGGTTTATCGCAACGGTAAAATTTGCGGTAGCATATTGAGCATATGATAGTTTATTATAATTTGTTGTTGCAAATTAATAATCAAATTAGGAACACGGCTGGATCAAAAACACATATATTAATTCAACACATAATAATTTAAAAGTGCCACCACTCATGCAGGAATTACATATCAATCTCCATACTTAAACTACAAAGTTTGTAACTAATAACAAAAGTACTATCACTTCCATTCCATTTGTCCGTGCTTCTTTGCCATGTTGAATTTCCTGACTTGACGACGCCACGACTCTGTTTGCTCTGATCAAATTGTTTCATCCTGATAGAACATGAACAATAAAGAGGGACCTTAATGTGAGTATTGTCCAGCAGCACATACTTAAGTACATCATAGTGCAAGTTTAGAGATACGAGTTACAGCTGAAAATAGCAATCCTGAGTTCTCTAGTTCAGTTGCATAGCAAAGTATTTAGCAAGTGATTCCAGCATAATTATTTAATTTAATTTCATTTATCGATATATAGTAGCCCTACTTCACCTGGCATAATTTTTTAGTAGTTTAGAACAATATGCTATATTTGAATAAGAACAACGATAGATGAAGATTAGTCACATTTTCATTTCATACCTGCTGGTCCCTCCTTTTCTTCGAACGAGTTGTAGCAGTATTCTTCAATTGTTGTGGAGGAATGAAGTTCGATGAACCATTATTAACAGCGACATTTTGGAAGAGGCTTCGGTTAAGATTAGAAGCTCGAGTGATGCGAATAGGTGGCCTAGCATCTTTTTGTGTGGTCAGGATGCTTGCTGGGTCATTCTGCAAATGTAAAATGTAGAATAAAAAATATTAGCATCCTGATGTGTACTACTATTAAAATATGTTCAGCATGCATGCATCAATTGAAGTTCAGGGAAGGTAAACATCAGCAGATCATCAATAGAATGTACAAAGTCCAAATCCCTTATGGCAGCAAACTATTTGCAAATTTTGTTACCTGTTGTAATGTTTCTTGCACATGTTCAGGTGTCTTTTCTGTGGTGTTCAATGTACTATCTGGGTTAGCCTTGTCCAATGTTGTCATGTTTTCGTCTTCCTCACTTGGATTAGCCTCGCTTTCCCTTGTGTTCAATATACTTCCCTGGTTAGCCTGCATATGGACCATGAGGAAAAACATTAGGACCTGTTAGGCTGGGTGGCTGCTGCAAGCCATCAACAACAAACAGGCAGCAGCTGCTGCTGCGTATGTACAGATGTATTACCTGTAATGTTGCTTCTCTCTGTTGTGCTAGCAATGAAAGGAACTCTTGCCTAAGTTGTTCTCTTGCGTTCCTTTCCTTCTCCAGTTCCTCTTGCATCTCTCGCCTAGTTTCTTCCCTTTCAGCAACTCCATTTGCAATTTGTTCCTTTAACATTTGCACCTCATCTTCGAGCTCATTATTTTTTCGCTGGGCTGCAGCTGAAGCACGGGATTGTTCATCGAGTCTGTCTTTCAACAGTTGGCTTCGTGTGGGATATTTCGCCATGTATCCATGACCATGAGCTTTGCATGATTTGGTACCGGTGCTTTCCTTGTAACTTGATTGGAAAGCAATGTTTTCCTCTTCAACTGTAAGGAAGTCTTTATCTGGCTCTGTTGATAGGTCAGTAATTTTGAAGGCTGCATCATCCTAAGTGTGATAAGAGAAAATAAGAAGTTAAATCAGTTAAGTTTTATGCACAAAATTCTGAAAAATGTACTAAGTCATGAACAAATTAAATTTACTACTCACATAGACATCCCTAGAAGCGTTGTTTGACCATTCCCCGTTCTTCATGTGGGTAGCCATCCAAAGAGTCAGATCAGTTGGCTCTTCTCCAGTATTTGGGTCTCTCTAAGGTGGCAAACATTGTACCTTGTGAACAATTGATCATTTAAGAAAAGAATCATATAAGTTTAACTTTTCATTACCTGCTCGTAGCTACATTGGGAGAACGGTTTGGATCCCATTAGATGCTTGGTCTTCTGTTTTTGACGATTTTCAGAGTTTTGGCTGCTGACCCTCTGCAAAAAAGTTTACAAGTGCACTCAACAAAGCATTCAACAAAGGTGTTCTGGAGCTAACTCCTATATGCCTTATGCAGCAATTGTTCAAGTCTAAATAAGAATTATATGCATCCTAAATAGTGGTAGTAAAAAGCATATATGTCTGTAACACATGCTGCTGCATATATTTTGTAATTGCTATTGCTAATGCATCAACTGTACAAGTCCATACATTAATGGTTACTATCTCAATTCCATTCACTAATTGGTAATTGCAGAGAGAAAAATTGAACCTTGAATTTTTCAGTTCCAAAATACATTATCAAGTAGTGCCATTCGACAATGTCTATATCTTCAGGCTTATGTTTCATTCGCTCAGCGTAAGTGTTGTATGCCTTGTATGTAGAACTGAATGTTGATCGCCATCCTTTGTACCGCTCTTTAGCAATGTCCCATATCTTTTCCGTTGCATTCTCAATGTTTGGAAAATCCCACCTACTCTGCTTGGATTGAAACAGAAAGTGAAGGTGAAGTCGTATGTAATTACAGAATTAACATGCTTATTTACCAACAAATAAAAAGATGCAACTTACTAGCAAATCCTCTGCTATTGTAATTTTGACATTTTGCTTTATATCTTTCCACTTTTTGACTCCAATAAGTGGAGCCCTCTTTCTTGTAAACATTACCACTTCAACTACAAATGTTCGAGAGTTTTCTCCTACGGGGCCTCCTAACCTTGCTGAAAATTGAATTGATAGTTTCTGCGATGCATTCTTCGCTCTCTTGTTGGCTGCTGCTAAACCTTTAAGGCATCCACGTACACCTTTCTTGCACTGTTGGGAGCCACCTCCTTATGAGCAATTTAAATGTCATTTAATGTACACATTCAGCAAGGACCAATTGAACCTAGAAAATAGAATTGAGAGAAGGATAGCATACCATTTTGTTGTTGCTTGTTTTTCCGAGCATGAGATGGCCTCTCTGGTGGTGTTGGGTCACTGTCTTGACTTTCCTCATCTTGAAGGCCAGCTAGATTGTTGGTATGGTCCTCTTTCAAAAAGGATACTGCACACATTATAATACTCATCAGAGAAATATATGTGAGTTTGTAAAACGAATAATATGATTGCATAGTTCGGTGAAAGATTTGAAAATTACAGATATCATCAAGATGGCCTTTCGTCCTTAACCATTCCTTATATGTTTTGATTGTTTCATCCCTGTAGTCATCCATAAATTCTGCAAGCCATGAATATATGTTAGTGCAGTTGCCAATTCAGTACTTCTATTAAAAACAGCGTGATTTTAACTGTAGCAACATATATAACTTACCCGTGTGTTCTTCCTCGGCTTGCAGATTCGCTAGCCAAACCTTGTATGCATCAAGTTGTTCATTTGTAATTGGATCATCAGAATTTTGTTGACTCCTCTTTCGCTTCATGGGTGTTATGGTCACCTGATTGTCTTTTACTCGCTCCCTTGACACTACTAATCGGACTTCCCTTTCATCTTGATTGCTTTCTATCATTCTGTCTGCATCACGACTTAATCGATCGGCTCCAGAGTTGCTACCGCCCTGCCACAATGTGGTACTAAGACACCCGTGTTGCTAACCTTCAGGACGAATTAAAATAAATTAGGAGAAAATTCAAAATAAAAAAATGGATCAGTTACCGGATACCAGTTGGGGTCTGGGAAAACTCCCAAAACTGGGAATTGGAACCCTTACTATCTGATACATGTTGGAGGTTGTACGAGAAAGATTCCCAAAGTTGGGTCTATATTCCAATGATATTACTGATACATGTGTACTTTTATATTCACATTATATTTTAAAAAAATTACACATATTGTCATTTCCCATGTACTTATGCTCAATTGAAATGTGGAGCTGACGTTGCTACAATTTGTTTGAGGTCACAATGATTCAAACCTTCTTTCCTGGGAGGCAAAATGGCATAAATAACAATCACAGTACATTCACTATTTAAGGAGTTACAATTATATGATGTAGAATATGCACCTAAGAAAGGAAATCCATGCAAT